>OX451741.1:1449042620-1451977014 GCA_948472305.1 Vicia faba
TATATATATATATATATATATTTTCTCTATAAAACAAAAAGATAAAAAAACATTTTCTTAAAATAAATAAATTACTTTTCTTTTTCTTAAATAATTATAATTTTTAGACTTAGGTTAAATTAATGTATGATTTTTATTTTCTTGGTTAAAATTAATTTAGAACTTAGGTTATTTTAATTAATCTTCATTTTATTTTCATTATTTTAAAACCTTCTCATAAAAAACTCTAAAAATCCTTTTCAAATTAATTTCTTTTCTTAATTAGTTTAAGTTAATTTTATTTAATTTTAATTAATCATTTTCTTTATTTAGGTCAAAACAAAACCCTTTCATAAAAACAACAAAAATCATTTATTTTTGCATTTATATTCTTGCATTTTATTTTCAATATGGTTGTAATAGATAATTAGGTTTAATTTTCTTGCAATCCCCATTTGTAAATTTGTACACCCCCCTCCCTAATGATCTAATAGCGTAGTAATTTTACTCTTCGCAATTTATTGCTTTATATAAATGTTAGTAATTAGGGTTTGTATGAGAAGATAAAATCAACAAATAGCAAACCCTAATCAAAGACTAAAAAAGCATGAAAATCAATACATTTGCACACAAGCACCGCTAGGGTAAAATCCACTTGGTTGCCTTATAAAAATGGTCATATTATGCATGTGAGGTATCTCAGCAAAAACGAGCAAAAATACAAGATCATAGTCCCTCGATGACGTTATTCATGTTGCCTTTCAAAATGATCTTAGTCCCTAAAGAAAGATGCTAAGATACCTTTCAACATTTCTAATCATGATTATACAATGACCGATGCCCGTCCCGTTTACATCCAAAGATAGGGTTACTTACCAAATCAATGGTAAGATAACAATGTCAAAGGAGAAAGGAAATGAACATGAAAGACTTTTGAGTAGGTAGAATGTTCCTAGTTACTTGCTCACTTTCAAAACAAAACATCCTTGCTATTTTCAAAACAAACACTAACACTTTCAAAAACATCTTTCAAACTTGAAAACATTTTCGAAAAGATCAACACTTTGTATACATTCTTACGAACGAGAATCATTACAAAGTTTGCCTAAACGATGGCATCTTTACAAAATACTTTCAAAAACCACACAAAATACGATTTCAAACAAAAATCAAGTGATCTAGCAAGTAATTAAAAGCCCATGGAAAACCATGGATGAAAAGGGTGTTAATACCTTCCCTTTTCATAATCTACCCCCCGAACTCAAGAAACAATCTCAAAGGTATTTCCTTTGCTTTTTCACCTTTCCTTTTGGATAAAATAAAAGTCGATGGCGACTCTTGCTAACCACAACATTTGCGATCAAATACAAAACAACCAAGTCAGTTCTCCCACCGTATCACAGAACTTGCGACTCTGTTGGGGAAAATTCTAAAAGTGGGGTTACCTTAGGGTTAGCTCACATTTACTTACTTTCTTTGTATGACCTATATGCTTTACATAATGGTTCTTTGTTTGGGTTTGAATCCTCTACCCGGATTTGGGATACTTTTATAGGTAAGTAGCAATATGTTGTGGAAACTGTGTGGGGTACACCAACACGGTCTAAGCAATAGCTATGTTAGTGCGACATATTTGTGGATACCGGTAGCCTTTGAGTAGTCAAGGAGAATACGGGGCCGCTGAGTGATGTCATGAAGCACTAATGAACTTTTAGAATCTTTACTTGACCAACTTGGCCTTTAGGACGTAGTGAGATGACCGGCTTTGGTGCAGTCCGAAGTTGGTAGATACTCGATACTACACTCATTGAGGTTTGGTTTTTTGGGATATTTCGTTCTCCATTAAAGAGGCTTACGCTGAAACAATGACCAAAGAAACAAATCGGTGATATTGAGCTCCTTAGAACCTGGTTACTATTACTAGGACAGGTTTGAGCAAACTAAACTTCAAAAGCGTACTTACCTATAAGACTCCATGCAAGCCTAAACCTAAGGACTTGTTTAATTTGTTTGTATATATTTACTTGTACATAACATCATAAACATCATACTCATACTCACTAACCATTTCAAGGATTTATGGGATTTATCTTTGTTCTGTTTTGTAGGACATGGATTATGTTCGCAGGAAAACTATTCAAGTCAATCTTGTAAGGATGCCTCCTCAACTTAAAGAGTTAGCATCAAGGATTCCGGAAAATTATTTATTTACCGAAAGACATGGTCGCCTACTAAACTTGGTTACCTCCAACACTGATGAGGACATGATGAAGGTGCTCTTCCAGTTCTTTGATCCTTTACACCATTGCTTCTCATTTCCCGATTATCAACTTGTGCCAACTTTGGAAGAATTCTCCCAACTCTTGAGGATTCCCATTCTCAATCAACTACCTTTCAACGGTACGGAAAGAGATCCAAATCCAGAAGAGATTTCCCAAGCCTTACACTTGCAACCATCTGATATCACAACTAATTGGGAAATAAGGAGTGGCGTCAAAGGTTTACTAGCAAAATTCTTGTTTGAGAAAGCCCAAAACTGTTGGAACTCTTTGGATTTTCAAGCCTTTGAGGAAATTGTGGCTCTCCTCATATATGGGATGGTTTTGTTTCCAAATCCTGACCAACTCATATATGTGAACACCGTCAAAATCTTCATGTCTCATAACCCGGTTCCTACTTTTCTAGGGGGACATCCTACATTCCTTTCACACTCGTACTATGAGGAAAAGAGGTATCCTTATGTGTTGTACTCCTCTCTTGGAAAGATGGTTTATTTTGCATCTTCCCCAATATGTGTTGAAAAATAAGCAAGGTTCAAGATGGTCTCATAGGTTGATGACGCTCAGACATTCAGATATTCATTGGAGTTCCCGCTCTTTGGAGAATGTTACTATCGTCGACCGTTATGGAGAATTCCCTAATGTCCCTTTGCTTGGCATTAGAGGAGTTATCACTTACAACCCTTGCTTAGCCCTACGACAGTTTGGTTACGCCTGGAGGGATGGTCCTCATGAGATGCTTATCCAAGGATTGGTATTCGACTACGAGAATGACAATCAAGGTTACCGTCAGAGATTTATCCGAGCCTGGAGGATGTTGAACAAGGTGGATAGCAAGACGTTAGGACAAAAGAACTCCATTCCCCTCGATCCTTACCTTAAATGGGTGCGAGCTCATGCTCAAAAACTTGTGATTCCTTATCCCTCCGTCTTACCAATCATCGTGGAACCTGTGGTCGAAGGAGATGTTCCATACACTATCCTCCATCTTGACATGCCTACCTCTCTCGAAGACTTACAAAAGGGTTGGATCCAGCTGAAGGAAGAACGAGATACTTTTGAGGCTCAATTCTACGCTAGTGAAAAGAGGGTCTTGGAGCTTACGAAGCAACTACAAGAAGAGCAAAGTGTGAATGCTTATATCGCGCCAAAGAGGATGCGTTCGGTATTTTTATCTTAGAAAGTTATTTTGTAAACCCAAGAGGCATGATGTAATCTTTCTTGTTTTGTCTAATGAGAATTAACGTTTGTTCATTTTTTTTGTCTATACAAATTTACATTTTATTAATCCTTTAAATCATTTGCATGTACATATTCCATGCATCATAACATGACAGGTTTTTGCATTACATGTTTCCTTATCTTTCTGCTGTTTATTTCAGCAAGATAGATTAGAGCAAACTTTGAAAGATCTCCAAACCCAGAATTCTCAGTTTCGGGAGACTCTACTAGCCCTAGCCAAGGGGCAGCAAGATATGATGGCTTTACTGGCCATTAAGAAGAAGCCAAAGAATAAAGCTCTACTCAACATGGGTAGAAGGTTCAAGGAGACAGTCCGTCAAATCCCAGTAGGAGGAGATTCATATGAAGAGGAAGAGAGCCAGATTGGTGAGGTCAAGAGTACTCAGGCTGACTGTATCAACGATCAAGTATCCGATGATGATTATTTCAACGAGCAGTATCCACCCGCTGATATCAAATACAAGCAGTTAGAAGACAGATTGAAAGCTGTTGAAATCCAAGTCGTCCCCGGTTTAGATTTTGATGATTTGGGTTTGATCTCTGGGGTAGTCATTCCCCACAAATTCAAAATACCAATCTTTGCAAAGTACGATGGGGTTTCTTGTCCAAAACTCCATTTGAAATCTTATATGCACAAGATACAGCCGCACACTGTTGATAAGAAGCTCTGGGTTCACTTTTTCCAAGAGAGCTTGGCTGGAATGCAACTTGAATGGTTTTATCAGTTAGATGGTTCTCGTATCAATACTTGGGAGGATTTAGCTACTTCCTTCTACCATCAGTATCAGTACAACGCCGACTTGGCGCCAACGAGGGTTCAGTTGTAAGATATGACCATGTGGAAGAATGAAGGATTTAAGGAATATGCGCAAAAGTGGAGAGACCTTGCTAGTAGGGTCCAACCTCCCTTGATTGATAGGGAGCACATCGATATGTTCATGGGCAGTTTATCTGGTCCTTTATTTAATATGTTGGTTGGCTACTCTTCTTTTGGTTTCACCGAATTGATCTCAACCGGCGAAAGAGTTGAAAGTGGCATCAAAAGTGGGAAGATCTTTGTGGCATCTACCTCCATTCCCAATCTTATCAAGAAACCTTTTGCCGCAAATAAGGAAGTCAATATTGTGTACGGGGCAAGGGACCATACCAAGAAGAATGATCACCCGTCTGTCAATGTTGTCCGAATCTCCAATCCAACTCTTACTCTAAGACCATCTGCAAATCATCAACATTTTGAAACTCCAAGAAGACAATTTACGAGGTTAGGCATGTCACTGTCTCAAGCCCTTCAACATTTTCTCAAGGCTAATTTAGTGACATTGCGCGATCCTCCCGCCAACCCTGACAACTCGTCACCAAAGTATAATCCGAACGCTAAGTGTGCTTACCATTCGAGCAGCCCCAGGCACGAAACTGACCAATGTTGGGCCTTGAATAACAAAATCCAGGATTTGATTAATAACAAAACTATTGAATTTGATCCTCCTCCAACACTGAATGTAATCAATGCTCCAATGCTGAAGCGTGACAAAGGTGTTAAGGCTGTCGAAGATGCAATTTTTGTCTCCTCTATTGAAGAATTGACTACTCCGCTGAATATAATCAAAAAAAAATTGTTGAAAGCCGGGATTTTTCCTGGCTGCGTAAAAGACTGTGTGTGTTGTACAAGACAACTCAATGGATATGAAGGGCTGAAGAAAGGCATACAACGCCTAATGGATAGCCACGAAATTATATTCGAGAAGACCCCGCTTGCTAAGAGTTTGATTAACAAATGTGAAGACCTCTCCATTATTACCATCTCAAACAAGCCTCTTAGGATCACCTTCAAAGGTCCTATTAGGATTTCAAATGAACCCATTGTTGCTCCCTTAATAATTACCAATCCCAGACCAATTCCTTACTCTTCAAACAAATCGGTACCATGGAACTATCGTGCTGAGGTGTTCTATCATGGGATTAAACAAGATTCCTGGATCGAAGAAGAAAAAGATGACAATGTCGGTAACATAGTTGGCTCAAGTAAAGTAACTAGAACTGGGAGAATATTTTCACCCAATATCTCACCACCAGTTGTTACAAAGACGCTCATCCGCATTACTGCTGCCAAGACAAGTACCGATACAAAAGGGAAGGAGAAGGTTGTTTAGCCTGATGTGATTGAAGTACCCTCCAAGGATGTTGCTGATGGAGAACCCTCCGCTCGTGAGATGGACGAGATTTTGAAGATCATAAAAAGAAGCGACTTCAAGATTGTAGAACAGTTGGGGCAAACCCCTTCTAAGATTTCAATGTTGTTATTGCTGCTTTGCTCCGATGCCCATGCTCGAACATTAATAAAGTTCCTGAAAAAGGCTCATGTCCCCCATGAGACAACAACAGACCAATTTGAGAATTGCATGGCTAGCCTGACAGCTGATAATGGTTTGGGATTTTCAGATGCTGACTTAACACCTCTCGGGAAGATTCACAATAAAGCTTTACATGTTTCTATCGAGTGCAAAGGGACTACCTTATCACATGTGCTAGTCGACACTGGTTCTTCTCTAAATTTATTACCCAAGGGGGCGTTAGACCCTCTTGACTGTGAGAATTTAGTCTTGAAGCCAAGTGATATCATTGTAAGGGCGTTTGATGGATCAAAGAGGACTGTTCATGGGGAAGTAGATCTTCCAATCAAAGTGGGCTCCCAAATCTTCAACTCCACCTTCTATATGGATATCCGTCCTGCCTATTCTTGTTTGTTAGGTTGCCCATGGATCTATAAAGTTGGGGCAGTAACCTCAACCCTCCACCAGAAACTCAAATATCCAGTCAAGGGCAGAATAGTCACCGTCTGTGGAGAAGAAGAGTTTATGGTGAGCCACCTTAACTCTTTCAAGTACGTAGAGATGGATGGAGAATTCATTGAGACCTTGTGTCAAGCCTTTGAGGTTGTACCACCGATGATTGTTGCTACCAAATGTTCTTCTGATGAGTCTAAAGCTGTTATGGTCACGCCAAAGATGGCTTCAGTCAAGGACGCTCGTGCAGCAATTGAAGAAGGAAACTGTGATACTTGGGGGCAACTCCTCGATATCCAATTTAACGATGACAAGTTTGGTTTGGGATTCACTGTCAAAGCTCAGAAGGAAGTGAGGCGTGCTCGTGCTAGAAATCCACCTCTCCGCATTGGAAGCCATGAAGTCAACACCGTGGGTGATTCTGATGAAGAAGTTGCATTTGAAGATTGGGTGTATCCAACTACAACGGAGCTAAAGAATTGGCATGCGAAGGACTTTGTGCCCATATCCTTCATTGAGGAGTAATCTACTTGTTATTTCTTTTCTTTCAATTCAAGAACATGTTGTCTGTAATATTTTAACAATGACTTTTCAGCCATTTACCTGGCCCGGGGCACTTTGGTCCATTTGTCAAGGGTTTTATTTATGTTCATCTAATCATATGATCATTCAGTACATTGGACTCTTTTTCATTCAAATATTTGTGTTCATTGTCTTTCCTTTCTTGCAAATACATTTTTCAAAAAAATAGCTATGTATCTTACATGCACACAGACACACTCTTGCAGGTCCACATCCACTCTGAATCCTATTGCCAATGACTCTATTATTGCCGACTATGACTTTGAATCTCATATCAACCAAGCCGAAGACGAAGGTGAGGAAGATTGTGACATACTGGGAGAACTAGTCAGACTTCTATTACAAGAGGAAAAAGCTATTCAACTGCACGAAGAGTCAGTTGAAGTTATCAACCTGGGTACTGAGTCAGATAAGAAGGAAATCAAGATCGACGCTAATTTGGAAAGCAGTGTCAAGAGAAGTTTGGTTCAGATGTTGTATGATTATATGCAAGTATTTGCTTGGTCTTATGAAGATATGCCTGGGTTGGATATCGACATCGTAGTTCAACGTCTTCCGACAAAAGAAGACTACCCTCCCGTCAAACAAAAGGTTCATCGCATGAGGCCTGATATGTATGAGAAAATCAAAGCTGAAGTGATGAAATAGTTTGATGCATGGTTCCTAGCTGTGAAATCCTATCCCCAATGGGTTGCTAATGTGGTGCCAGTGCCAAAGAAAGACGGAAAGGTTCACATGTGTGTAGACTATAGGGATCTGAATAGGGAGAGCCCCAAGGATGACTTCCCTCTACCACACATTGACGTCTTAGTTGATAATACTGCTCAGCATAAAGTCTTCTCTTTCATGCATGGCTTCTCAGGCTATAATCAAATAAGGATGGCTCCCGAAGACATGGAGAAGACTACTTTCGTTACGCAATGGGGCACCTTCTGCTACAAGGTCATGTCGTTCAGATTAAATAATTCAGGGGCAACATATCAAAGAGTTATGGTAGCTTTGTTTCATGACATGATTCATCATGAAATAGAGGTCTATGTGGATGATATGATTTTCAGATCACAAACCGAAGAAGAACATCTCGATCACCTGTACAAATTATTCGAGAGGCTGGAGAAGTACAAGCTAAGGTTAAACCCTAACAAGTGCATGTTTGGAATACGATCTGGAAAGCTTTTAGGTTTTGTTATCAGCAATAAAGGCATTGAAGTTGATCCTGCCAAAGTAAATGCCATCCAAGAAATGCTGGTCCCACATTCTGAAAAGGAAGTTAGAGGATTCTTGGGTCGTCTCAATTACATTTCCCGTTTCATATCTCACTTGACTGCTACTTGTGAGCCAATCTTCAAACTCTTGAAGAAAGATCAGGTAGTCAGATGGAACAATGAATGCCAAGTTGCCTTCGACAAAATCAAATAATACCTACAAGAACCTCATATTCTCATGCCTCCAGTTGAAGGAAGACCCTTGATCATATACTTGACAGTATTATAGAACTCTATGGGGTGTGTTTTGGGCCAACATGACGAGTTTGGCCGAAAAGAGCATGTTATTTATTACCTGAGCAAAAAGTTTACCGACTGTGAAACCAGATATTCACTGCTCGAGAAAACTTGTTGCGCTCTGGCATGGGCTGCTCGACGGCTGAGACAATATATGTTGACTAATACCACTCTTTTGATTTATAAGATGGACCCAATCAAGTACATCTTCGAGAAACCTGCCCTTTCCGGACAGATAGCCAGAGGGCAAATGATCTTGACTGAGTACGACATTCAATACACGACTCAAAAGGCAATCAAAGGAAGTGTAATAGCATATCATTTGGCCCATCAAGCTATGGATGATTATCAGTCAATGAACTTCGACTTCCCTGATGAGAACATCATGCTGGTAACCGACTTTGCAAAACCTGGACCATATGACGGACCTGAACAAGGATCCCAATGGACTATGGTATTCGATGGGGCTTCCAACGCCTTAGGTAACGGAGTTGGTGATGTGATCATCTCTCCTGAAGGTTACCACACTCCTTTCACTGCCAGACTATGCTTCGATTGCACAAACAATATGGCCGAGTATGAAGCATGCATTTTAGGTCTGAAAGCTGCTATTGACTTAAGGATCAAGAATTTGGATGTGTTCAGGGATTCTGCCCTAGTGATCAGCCAAGTAAAAGGAGATTGGGACACTAAACACCCTAATCTTATCCCTTACAAGGAACTTGTGATATCCCTAATTCCTTACTTAGAAGAGATCACTTTCGAGCACTTCCCTAGGGAAGAAAACCAGTTGGCTGACGCTTTGGTTACCTTGTCTTCAATGTTCAAGGTCAGATGGGACAACGAAGCCCCTATGATAATAATTGAAAGATTCGATGAACCTGCACATTTCTATGAGCTTAACACCGATGCCGAAAAGCCATGGTACCATGAGGTGATGAGATACCTTGAAGCACAAGAGTATCCAGAGGGGGCATCAATCAATGACAGAAAGTTCTTGCAAAGATTTGCAGCCAAATTCTTCCTAAGTAACGGGATATTATACAAGCGCAACCATGATTCAACTCTACTCCGATGTGTGGACAAGAAGGAGGCAGAGGAAATCATGGAAGACATGCACGATGGTCTCTTTGGTACTCACTCAAGTGGACATATGATGGCTAAGAAAATCTTAAGATCCGGTTACTATTGGTCAATGATGGAGACTGATTACCATCAATATTCAATGACTTGTCACAAATGCCAAATCTACGCTGACAAGGTCCATGTGCCTCATATCCCTCTGAATGTCATGATCGCTCCATGGCCATTTGCAATGTGGGGCATTGACATGATTGGAGAGATCAAGCCCACCACTTCCAACGGACATCGCTTCATTCTTGTTGCTATCTACTATTTTACCAAATGGGTCGAAGCCGCCTCATTTGCCTCAGTCACCAAGAATGTGGTAACCAGATTCATCAGACATAACCTCATATGCCGTTATGGTATTCCCGAAAGGATCATCACCGACAATGGGACTAACCTAAAACAATTCTATGATCACTGAGCTTTGCACTCAGTTTAATATCAAGCATCACAATTCTTCTCCGTATAGACCGAAAATGAATGGCGCAGTCGAAGCGACCAACAAAAATATCAAGAAGATTATGCAGAAAATGGTAGTAACCTATAAGGATTGGCATGACATGTTTCCATTTGCGCTACATGGCTACCGCACTTCAGCTAGAACATCAAGTGGGGAAACTCCCTTTTCCCTAGTCTATGGCATGGAAGTTGTTTGCCAGTGGAAGTTCAGATTCCCTCACTGAGAATTATGAATGAGGCAGGCCTAGGCGAAGACGAGTGGATTCAAACGAGATTGGATCAGCTGAACTTGATTGACGAAAAACGGTTAGCTGCTGTTTGCCATGGTCAGGCGTACCAAAAATGGATGATCAAGGCTTTCAACAAAAAGATCAAGCCTTGATTATATCAAGATGGTGACTTGGTGATAAAATGCATCATTTTACCATAAGGATACCCCAAAGGCAAATGGACTCCCACCTATGAAGGGCCATTTGTTGTCAATAGAGTTTTCTCTGGCGGTGCCATGATGCTGACTACCATGGATGGTGAAGATTTCTCGCATCCTATAAACGCATACATAGTTAAAAAATACTATGCATAAGAGACCCGCTAGGTTGACACACCTAGGAAAAATAAGGGCATCCCGGAAAACCAACAGGTTTGGGCAAAAATTAGGGATATATGCAAAAGATTGTACACCCGACAAGTTGAAAACCCGAAAGGGCGACTTGGGCAAAAAAGGGTATCCTGGTGGGCTGAAAACCCGAAAGGCCGGTCCAGGCAAAAGTTAAGGATTAAAAGCGTATAACTATGTCCCATGGAATCAACACAGTCAATTTTATCACCAAGGTCCAAGTTCAAATGGTCCAAAATCAACCCAATCAACTTCTATCAACGGAAAGGGACATTCAAAGACATTGGGGCAATAGTAGAGTTGGAAGGCAACGAGATCATTTCACATGGCTATTCATTTTCATTCTCAATTTTTTTTTCCTTTCGACGATTTCCTCTTACTAGGATCTTCGTCTCTCTGTACAAAAACGCCTACTCACGGGCATAATATCAATACAAATATACTTTGAAGTGCAAAAATTTTGTCTTTGTTTTGAATACAAATTTGTCCAATGACTAAAATTGAATGCAAATTTGTCCAATGACTAAAATTGAATGAACATATGCATATGATCATAATTAAAATTGTTTGGCACATATGACCTAAGCAGTAACAAGCATCTCTTTAGTGTATATGGAATATCCCCATAGAGTTATTTCATTAGCATTATCCCACAAGGACGGCTACAATAAAGCTTTCCCCAGCGGAGTTGCCTACAAAGTCTCTTTGTATAGGATAATCTCCGACCAGAGTCTCAATCTCTTGACAGCTCTCTCTCCAGCTAAGTCGCTTTTTACAAGTTGAAGCCTCGTGGATCTCTTCCTAAAAGAAGCTCATTTCCCCAACAGGGTTTATTTCCCCAACAGGGTTTATTTCCCCAGCAGGGTTTGTTTCCTCAGCAGGGTTCATTTCCCCAATAGGGTTTATTTCCCTAACAGGGTTTATTTCCCCAACAGGGTTTGTTTCCTCAGCAGGGTTTATTTCCCCAACAGGTTTTATTTCCCGAACAACAATCAAGGAACCACAAAGTTCCCCAGCCGAGTACATCCTACCCAGATGAGCCCGTTATCCCCCAACTGAGTGTATCCCCCCCGCTAAGTCTACACTCTCCAATTTGAATTTTCCTTTCAGACTATTGCAAATCACAGGGCTACAACCCCTGATCCCCAGTAAAGCCATCAGAAAAGCCTTTACTATTTCCAAAAAAAGATACTATGAAGCCTGGACCAGACCAGATATTAGCAGAATTTTCAAGTTATTACTAAAGCCTGGACTCGACCAGATAAATAGTTTGAATTTTTTAATTGCCAAAGCCTGGGCCCGACCAGATAGCAGTTTAATTCCTACAAAATCATTAGCAAAACTCCTCTTCTCCAGTAGAGTTTGCCACTATCCCTAATGAATTACTGAAATTTGGACCCGACCAGATAACAATTTGAGTATTTGAAACATGGACCCGACCAGATAATAGTTGATCTCAATTTCAAGATACTATGAAACCTAGACCCGACCAGATAATAGTCTAACTCTTCAAAGACATAGAAGAACATGGACTCAACCCAAACAAAGTTTAACTTCTTTTCCCCAGTAGAGTTTGCCGCTGCCCCAACAAATTACTGTGAAACCTGGATCCGACCAAATAGTTGTTTTCAATTTCATCTTTTCAAGCAAGTTGTTGTGAATCCTGGATCTGACCAGATAGCAATCAACCTCAGAAATCTGCAAAGCCTGGACCCGACCAGATGACAGTTTTTCAAACAGTTTATTGTGAAACCTGGAGCCCGACCAGATAACAATTAACTATGATACCTAGAGAGACACTATGAAGTCTGGCCTCGACCAGATAATAGTACAACTTTCCAAAAAGACCATGAAACCTGGACCCGACCTGATAGTAGTTACTACTTCAAGTTACTGCAAAGCCTGGATCCGACCAGATAACAGTTAACTTTTGCGTCCCTAGCAAGTTGTTGTGAGGCCTGGATCCGACCAGATAACTATTCAATTTCAAAAAAAAATTCTGCAAAGCCTGGAATCCAACCAAATAATAGTTAATTCGTCTCTTTCCCCAGTAAGTTGTCATGAAGCCTAGATCCGACCAGATAGCAGTTGACTACTTCATCCTCGGCAAATTGTGAAGCCTGGATCCGACCAGATAGCAGTTGACATTCAAGAGATATTCTCCAGTGAAAGCATCCTTTCAACAAAGTTTGAATATATGGATATTCTTCATCCCCAACGGCAATCAAGGATTCAACCCCCTAGAATTTCCTCAGCAGCAGTCAGGGATTTATTTTCCCGGACAAAAAAATACATCTCACATTCATACATCATAGAATGTACATACCATATGCATTTAACGTAATACCACATCTGGTGAACATCATGCAAGCATCTGCATTTTACTAACTCTTTTTCTCACAGGTAAAACATCAAGTTTTAGTATAAATAAACAAGAGATTGGTGTTGATACTTCTTCCAGTGTTTCCCAACATTCCTCCAAATGGCATCTATAAGCTCATTCACCATCCATCTTCGAGTGCAAATTTCTGGGCACTCTATTGTTCAATCATCTTTCACCTTCAAGTCACGAATGGCGGATCCGCCAATCTAACTCTTCAAGTTTAAGAAGATTGAACAGGGGCAGTTGTTGTACCCCAAAATTTTCCCTCTCATTTATAAAATATTTTCTCACAAAGATCTCTCTTGGTTCAAGACTGCACTAGGGTTGATCAGCTCAAGACACCTCCTTAAGCACTGATTACCAAAATTAGGGTTTGAGATTGCACAAGGATAATTGAACTTTCAATGCTTCATATGACTTTAATGGATCATTATGGACTCCCAAGATTACTCATGTCAAGTTTCAAGTCTTGGATCACACTTTTGCTCAGTCAATTGAGCAGTTGACCTAAAAATCAATTGTATTGGGGAAAAAGTCAACTATGGCCAATTTACAGTCAAACTTCATAATTTTTTATCCACATAAATATTATAAACTCATATGTATCATTTTATCAAGTTTGGACCATAATTCCTCAAGAAATTTGATCAAACCATCAAAAGGCCAAAATGGTCAAAATTAGTGTTTTGACTGAAAAAAGGGTAATTTCTGATTTTTTTTTTACC
Organism: Vicia faba; assembly: GCA_948472305.1. Lineage (NCBI taxonomy): Eukaryota > Viridiplantae > Streptophyta > Magnoliopsida > Fabales > Fabaceae > Vicia > Vicia faba. The sequence goes on from OX451741.1 coordinate 1,449,056,299, forward strand.
TAGCAAATGCTCAATTGGTTTGAAGCATGATCTCAAGAGTTCAATTGCATCATTTTGACCTAATGGCATAACCTAAAACATTTCTCAAGATCAATTAGATTGATAGTGAATTTTCAGTCAACTGATCAAAAGTCAAATGTACATTGAAAAGTCAAACTTTGACTTTTTGTCAAAATCCAATGTCAAAGATCATCAAAACATATAAAAATATGAAGCTTATTCATAAAGGAATCAAAAAGTCAAGATTTCATTTTGAAAAGTCGAAGTTTTCTAACTTAGATATTTTTCTAAGTGTTTAAAACTTCGAGTTTTTTCATAACTTTGAGCCAATTTTTCACCATGATGCAAGATGATTCAAAACAAACTTTAAACATGAAAGTTGTAGATCTCCATGATATCTACAACATTGCTTTACACAACTTCTTCTAAAAATGCTTGGATCTCAAGTTATTAATTCATAAAGTCATGGTCTTGAAATTGAACACTTAGTGAAATTTTGCCCTAGTTTTGGTCCGGATTTTGACCTAACTTCATGGCGCTTTTTCATATAGTTCCAAGGGGAATTTTCAAAAGTGATTCAAAGAGGGGTTGTAGAGCACATTAAAATATTTCCAAAATTTCCAAGAACTCCTTGAGATTATTCTTGAGCATGGAGAATCGAAGAGAGGAAGTTAGGGTTTTCAAACTTGAATTACAAGTCATTTTGTGATGAACCAGAATTCAATTTCAAACCTATGCTGCTTAATCTTGCTTTGCAGGCCTCTAAACCTCAATATCTCTCCATAATCAAAAGATTACACTTGATTTTGAGCTATTATCCACTTGATTCAAGCTTTATCCAAGTAAATTTTCCATTTATGGCACAAAGTAACCATTCCATTCTTGTAAAGAAGCTTTAATCACAAAGTCAATGCATAGAGCTTTGCACTTGTTCCTTCTGATCACAAGCAATTTCAAAGGCAAAAGAAACATGTCTAGAGCCTCTCATAAACTCATGCCATGCTTGTACTATACCTTGAAACCATGTTTTCACTTTTCTTCAAAATCAAGTAACATAGCCATAACTCTATATCTTGTGCTTCTGACCTCCTCAAGTGCTCTTACATTTTCCTTACTTATGCACAAGTGTATTGCAACATAACACAGGATTAAGAAACACTCCAAAACTCCCTGAAAACTCAGATTTCATAAAACCTCCATTTTTGTGTCATTTCTGACTTTGAACTTTAATCTTCAAAACCACTCGTGCATTTCTTGGCCTTTTAGTTTCAAAAGCTTCCTCGTATCAAATACAAACCATCCCTGTCCCTTTTTGCAGACTGTAATATCATCTTCATCAGCTTCCATATCCAAAAACAGCGCATTGTAGTTGGACTTCTCCAGGCCATTTCAGCCACTCTCAACTCAAGCTAAGCATTGCATTAGCTTCCTAGAGGTCCAAGGAAGCTAACCTGATCATCACCACTTCCTGAAACAAGCTCAAATCCATTTTATGATTTCCAGTTTTGAGGTATTTTTCTCAAACTTTTATCTCTTCATACAGGCATCATTTGACTTTGATTTGTGAAGATAAAATGTAGATACCATTGCCACGAAGCTGTACATATCCATAGTTTGTATTTATATGGCTTGGGCTTAGAGAATTTTAGAGTTGAAGTTTTCTGAAATTTTTAGGTTTTAAATTAGGGCCAGAAAAAATCTTATTCATCTTTGAATGTTAGCTTAAGTTATTTACATGGTTGGATTTGTGAAGAAATGCCACAACTTTCATGTTTAAACTTTTCATTTTTGTTGAGAGATGAAGAAGATACAGGTCATTTGGCTGGAGGTTGAAGATGAAGGGTAATCAGGGTGTGTTTTGTGTTATATATTTATCCTTTCACACAAGTTAACTGATGTATCACCACCCCAGTGGTTAAAGCGCGCGCCTGTTCACCCTTAGGTCCTGGGTTCAAGCCCCAGCGTGACCTTTTGCTATTTTTCACTATTTTCTGACTTTTTGTGCTCTTTTTTGGCAGCGCCTGGGCCTTATGGTGGGCCTATTCTTTTTTTCTTCACAACACCATCTACGTTACTGATCCACACCCCCCCCCCCCCCTTGACTTTTCTTTATATATTTTTTTATTTTATTTTTATTTTTTCATTATTATTATTATTATTATTATTATTATTATTATTACTATTATTATTTTCATAAATCAAAAAAAGATCCAAATTTATTTTTATTTATTATTTATACTTATATATATTTATTTTCTCTATAAAACAAAAAGATAAAAAAAACATTTTCTTAAAATAAATAAATTTCTTTTCTTTTTCTTAAATAATTATAATTTTTAGACTTAGGTTAAATTAATGTATGATTTTTATTTTCTTGGTTAAAATTAATTTATAACTTAGGTTTTTTTAATTAATCTTCATTTTATTTTCATTATTTTAAAACCTTCTCATAAAAAACCCTAAAAATCCTTTTCAAATTAATTTCTTTTCTTAATTAGTTTAAGTTAATTTTATTTAATTTTAATTAATCATTTCCTTTATTTAGGTCAAAACAAAACCCTTTCATAAAAACAACAAAAATCATTTCTTTTTGCATTTATATTCTTGCATTTTATTTTCAATTTTGTACAATATTTAATATGGTTGTGTTGTACCCCAAAATTTTACCTCCCATATTTCTCAACACATGGTAAGTGAGGTCCTCAAATTGCTCAAAGAAGTCCAAGAGTTGACCAGACAAACTCTCTCCTAAGGCAGTCTATCTCAAATTAGGGTTTCATTTTTCATCAAGATGCTTGAATCCAAAGGATACCAAATGCTCACCATTGTCCTAATATATTCTCAAGATCATACATGTCAAGTTTCAAGCCTTACAGAAGAAGTTTGCTCAATCAATTGCTCAAAGGCCTGAAAATCGAATATTCTAGGTCAAAAGTCAATTGTGGCCAATATACAGTCAAACTTCAAGATTTTTGGTCAACATCCTCATTTTTAAGTATAATTCATCATTTGATCAAGGGTTGATCATGATTCATCAAGGATTGCTCACAATTCATCAAAATCCAAAAGTTGCTAAATTTGGGTTTTATAGGAAAACTCAACTCAACTTTGACCAAGCATAACTTTCTCATACTTTATCAGAAATGGCCTATTAAAAGCTCATTTTGAAGAGGATGCAATTCCCTACAATTCATCTTCAGCTCCCAAGCTCAAAATATGCACTCACAAAAAGATATAAATTTTGAAATTATAGGTCATTTTGAAAAATCAACAAAAACACCTTTTGGGTCAAAGCTTCATACATGAGCATGGAAGACTCAAATGAGATGAGACCAAACGGGTTGCTTAGGGGACATCCTTAGCTTTCTAAAAAGTCCAAGAACACCTCTCTAGGATCAAAATTGAGAGAGTTATGCATTGTCAAAGTTGGCAATTTTCGGGAAATTGTCAAAAGTCAACATTGATCAAAATTGCATTTTTTCCACATGGTCCCATATTTTCAAGATTGCATCTCATTCCTAGTATAGTCCACGACCTATGGGACCCTCCATGCTTTATTTATTTATTTATATAATTTATTTTGATTTTTATTCATTTAAAATTCAAATAAAATCAAATAAATCCAAATAATCATATAATGTGTTTTAAGGATGATTTTTGCATTGAAGGAAGACCTTATGTGCTGTCAAATGAGAACCAATTCGTGCAAGACTGATTTGGGTTGAAAAAGATTAGATTGAAGCAAATTTGGAAAGATATCATATGCCATGAAAGACAAAATCAAATCTTCATAATGGGCAAGATTCAATTCGTTTTTGTTGACCTAATATGTTGTATTACATATATAGAAGGTATCCAAGGCAAGAGAAGGGGTTTGGAAGCGTGAAACGGCCAGAAGAAAAACTCAGAATTTTTGATAAAAAGAGAGGTCCAAATTCTATAATAAAGGGCTAATCAAGGAGTTTCGAAGCCAAAAATAAATTCCTGGGCATCTCAGGAAGCATTCCCAATCATTTGCAGGCGCCAGAACATCCAGAATCACTCCCTCTCACGCTCACGGTTTGCACAATTATCCAAATTTGATTACTAAAATTCTTGCATATTTAGCATGTTTAAATTACATATTTGTATCTATTAACATGTTTGCAATGTTTCTGGATAGTTTGATTTGAGTTACAGTGCAGGAACAAGCTTTTGCCATTGTTAGGGTTTCATGCTCCAATTTGGGGTTCTGGGTTTCAAGCGAAATTAGGCCTGATAATGGGTACCATGATGATCCGAATTTCAAACCCAGCTGATCCATGGTCCCCAATTGAATTTATATTGCATATGCTTGATTCTTTAATGACACAAGTTTCAGCAACAGACTTGCGTCTGTAGGTAAAGGTTCAGAGCCTAAAACGACAGTTCCAGGGAAGAAGATGATAGCGTGTCACAATCTGACTGGCCGATTTAAATTCTGGCGCGTTATTCTGGCCAGAAACTTGTTTTTTCTGATATATTGTTTGTTTTCTTTATATTAACAAGTTAACATCCAGCGCAGTTGGTCAGAAGAAGGAAGTCAGAAACTCATGATTCTGGGTTCGATCCCAGGCGTGAGCTTTTGGCATTTTCTCCTTTGTTTTCACCAGATCTAGCACGTGCATCTTCTGAGGGCCATCATCTTCTGGATCCCAGTCAGAACCAGATCCAGCACGTACACCTCCTGAGGTTCAGCATCTTCTAGATTCATCAGCCAGGACCAGATCAAGCATCCTCTGGGCATCATCTGTTGGATCCATCAGCCAGAATCAAATCTAGCGCACCTCACTTTCTGAAGGCCATCATCTGATGGATCCAGTAGTCAGAATCAGATCCAGTGCACACCATCTTCTGAGGGTCATCATCCTCTGGATCAGCACCCCCAGATCTGCTGACAGCAGGCCCACTTGGTTATTTCTACTATTTTTCTTTAATTTCTTTTCCTTAATTTATTCTGTTTTCTAAATCAACACAAAAGTTATTTGTTTTAAATTAACCAATCAAAAATCACAAAAAAAGATTTATTTTCTTAATAAATGTTTTTTTAATTAATTAGTTTAATTAATTTAGGGTAACTTTAATTTCTTTCATTATTAAAATTCAATTAGAAAATTAAGTTAACTCTTGATTTAATTCTTCTTTCTTTCTCAAATAAAATAAAAATACAAAAATAGGTTTTAGAATAAATTTATTTATTTTTCTTAATTTAAAATCAATTAGAATTAGGATTTTCTTTTTAATTTAATAATTTCTCTATTTTCTTAAATAACAAAACATGACAAAAACTTTTTTTAATCAATCGCAATTAGGTTTAGGCAAGGGTCAAAACCCTAGTTGTCTCGTATTCGATTCATCGCGCGCGTGTTATTTATTTTTGCAAATATTGTTGTAACTGTTCATGGTTTGTAATAGTTTAATCTAGGGCTTTTTATTTATCGCTTTTTTCCCGGGTTTTTGGCTATGTAATTAATCCCCCTCCCCGAAGCCTTGTAATAGCATAGATTTACTTTCTCGCATTTTAATTCTCGCAAATATTTGACTGTTTAGATGTATGCTAATAGGATTGTATGTCAAGAATGCATGACAAATTAATCCAGTTAGAAAACCATAATGTGAAAAGACTAAATAATTGAAAACATATCACTCGAACATATCACTCTTAGGGTATACTCACACTTCGGTTGCCTTCGATAAATGATCATTAAGTATAGGATGATTTAGTGGTTGCCCTCATGTCCAAAGGATCAAATGTTTCCTCAGAAATGTTGCCTCGAATATGATCTTAAGACTCTAGAGCTATTACTAAGGTGTCCTAACATTGCTTTAGTGATTGTACGTCCCTTTCGAATTGACCCTTACAACTCCAGCGACGGTGCTACCTATTTCTCAATAGTAGGATAGTGCTGTCTAAAGGAATAAGAATAGAAACGATCTTTTTTTGAGTAGGTAGATGCTAGTAGGTAATTGCTTAAGTCAAAGCTTTTCACACTTACACATTTCAAAATAATTTTCAAAATAACTTCGTCATACCTTCGAGGACTGATACAAGGGTTATCACGAAGTCAAACTTTTCAAAACAAAGCACATACACAAGCAATTTTAAAAGATGAGCAAGTACCTAAGAGCCCATGGAAAACCATGGATAGAAAGGGTGTTAACACCTTCCCTTTCTATAATCTATCCCCCGTACTCAGAATATCTCGAAAAAGGATTTTTTCTATACTTTTTTCCTTTCCGGTTGGATGAAATAAAAGTCGGTGGCGACTCTTGCTTACCACGACATTTTGCAAACACAAAAACGCAAAACGCAAACCCGCGTCAAACAATCGGTTCTACCACCGTATCACAGGTTGTAATAGATAATTAGGTTTAATTTTCTTGCAATCTCCATTTGTAAATTTGTACACCCCCCTCCCTAATGATGTAATAGAGTAGTAATTTTACTTTTCGCAATTTATCGCTTTATATAAATGCTAGTAATTAGGGTTTGTATGAGAAGATAAAATCAACAAATAGAAAACCCTAATCAAAGACTAAACAAAGCATGAAAGTCAATACATTTTCACACAAGCACCCCTAGGGTAAAATCCACTTGGTTGCCTTATAAAAATGGTCATATTATGCATGTGAGGTATCTTAGCAAAAACAAGCAAAAATACAAGATCATAGTCCCTTGATGACGCTATCCATGTTGCCTTTCAAAATGATCTTAGTCCTTAAAGAAAGATGCTAAGATACCTTATAACATTGCTAATCATGGTTATACGATGACCCATTCCCGTCCCGTTTACATCCAAAGATAGGGTTACTTACCAAATCAATGGTAAGATAACAATGTCAAAGGAGAAAGGAAATGAACATGAAAGACTTTTGAGTAGGTAGAATGTTCCTAGTTACTTGCTCACTTTCAAAACAAAACATCCTTGCTATTTTCAAAACAAACACTAACACTTTCAAAAACATCTTTCAAACTTAAAAACATTTTCAAAAAGATCAACACTTTGTATACATTCTTACGAACAAGAATCATTACAAAGTTTGCCTAAACGATGGCATCTTTACAAAATACTTTCAAAAACCATACAAAGCATGATTTCAAACAAAAAGCAAGTGATCTAGCAAGTAATTAAGATCCCATGGAAAACCATGGATGAAAAGGGTGCTAATACCTTCCCTTTTCATAATCTACCCCCCGAACTCAAGAAACAATCTCAAAGGTCTTTCTTGTGCTTTTTCACCTTTCCTTTTGGATAAAAGAAAAGTCAGTGGCGACTCTTACTAACCGCAACATTTGCGATAAAACGCAAAAAAACCAAGTCAGTTCTCCCACCGTATCACATCAATATTGTGCCCTAGTGCTCCCTGATGAAAAGCACATGTTTGTTCTTCTTTGTAATACCAAGGCAGTGGTGATGGTACAGCGGGAGGTGGTCTGGTTTGAACCAACTTCTTTTTAATTAACAGCGGGAAGTAATTCTATATAACTCATAGGAATAGGGTTATAAGTATCCCTTCTCTGATTATACCCTTGATTCCCTTGATGGGATGGTCTCTGGTAAGCAACGGTGGTTGGAGCTACACTAACAACTGGAGTAACCGATGGTCTCTAGTTCAACATAATTGCTTCTCTTGATTGTTTTGTTTGCTTTACTTTTAAGGGTTTTTGCTTGGGGTTACTATAGATCCTAACCCAGATCTGGGGAATACCTTTTAGGTAAGTAGCAATAGACTGTGAGGGAACTGTACGACATAGACCGATACGGTTGAAGCAGTGGCTACATTGGTGTGGCACTTTGGTTGGTACCGGTATCCCTTGTGGAGAAACAAGGAGAATACGGGTCCGCCGCATGGTGTCGTTAAGCATCAACTGACCTTAGAACCTTTAATCGCCCAACTTGGCCATTAGAAAGTAGTTAGATAGCCGGCCTCGGTCTAAAGATGAGAACTGATTGATACTTGATGCTACACTCATTGAGACTATACTCTCGGAATAGTTTCGGCCGCAAGAAAAAATTGCGTGAGCTGAAACCATGACTGATGGAGGATGGTTAGTGATATTGAGATCCTCTAGAACCCGGTTACTTTTTCTAGGACAGGTTGAAACCAACTTAACTTCAAGAGGGTATTACCTTTGACCTCATGCAAGCCTTAAACCTAAGGGCTTTGTGTGACTTATTTGTCTTTGTGATACCTGTTATTTTCTATACCTATGTTTTATCATGATATCATGCATCATAACATAGCATTCATGCTTCATCACACTAACCATTTCAAAGACCAAGGGAATTTATCTTTGTTCTGTTTTGCAGATCATGGCTTCCGTACATAGAAAGACTATCCGAGTCAACTTTGTGGAGATACCATCCCAACTCAAAGATCTAGTGTCAAGAATTTCTGAAACTTCTATGTTCATTAAGAGACATGGTCAACTTCTCAGCCTGGTTACTTCAAACCCTGATGAACAGATGATGAGTGTACTTTTTCAGTTCTTCAATCCCGAGCATCACTATTTCACTTTTTCGGATTATCAGTTGGTACCCACCTTGGAGGAATTCTCTCATCTATTGGGCATATCCATTCTTGAACAGGTACCCTTCACAGGTATGGAAGAAGTTCCTAAGCCAAAAGTCATTGCCTCAGCTTTGCATTTGAAACGGGCCGATGTAGTATCCAATTGGGAAACTCGAAGCGGAGTCAAGGGTTTTCTAGCCAAATTTCTGATAGACCAGGCTTAGCTATTCTGGGATGATTTAGATTTTCAGGCTTTTGAAGATGTCTTGGCTCTTCTTATCTATGGTTTGGTTCTCTTCCCTAATCCGGATTCCTTTGTAGATGTGAATGCTATCAAGATTTTCCTTTCTTGCAATTCTGTGCCTACCTTGCTTGGAGATATCTTGCACGCTCTCTATACTCGTACCACGAGGAGAAGAGGGACTCTTATGTGCTGCATGCCATTGTTGTCGAGGTGGTTTATTTCTCACCTCCCTAAGTTTGTGCTGAAGAACGAAGAAGGTTTGGGTTGGTCGCATAGAATAATATCACTTGCTCATACAGATATTCTTTGGTGTTCCCGGGCTATGGAAGACGTTGTTGTTATTGACCGTTATGGGGGTATCCTAATGTCCCATTACTTGGTATCAGAGGAGGTATAACTTACAATCCTTGTCTAGCTTTATGAAAATTTGGTTGTGCTCGAAGAGATGGTTCCCATAGGTTACTTCTCGAGGATATTGCATTCGACTATGAGGATGATGTTAAGGGGCATCGCCGGAGGTTCATACGAGCTTGGGGCATGGTAAATAGATCTGACCCCCATGAGTTGGGACCAAAGACTTCCATTCCTATGCAACCTTACCTCCAATGGGTCCGAGCTCGTGCCCAGAAGCTTGTGATGCCTTATGCGGCAGTATTACTAGTGATTATGGAACCCACTACCGAAGACGACATTCCTTACACGATTCTTTATCCTTACATGCCCACTGATCTTGGGGAGCTACAGAGGTCTTGGTTTCAGCTGAAGAATGAGAGAGATACTTACAGGGAGCAGTTCCATGAACAAGAGAGGAAGGTTTTGAAGCTCACCAGGCAGCTCGAGGAGGAAAGAGTGCTCAATGATTACATCAGCACAAAGAGAAAGCATCCATGGGACTTTTGATTTTGCTTTTCTAGTTTTAGATTTGTTTTATTTACTTCTTTGTAACGCCTTAAGGGCGTTGTTGAACCTTTCAAAGTTAAGCTAATAAAGTTTTTTTTATTCTTGGTTTGAAAATTTAAATCTCCCAAAGTCTTTGAAATCATTACATGCGCATCCCATTTTCATGAACATCATCACAGGTACCAGTACAGGTTTCTCATCTTCTTCGTTGTTTATTTCAGCAGAAATGTCTTCTGATCAAGTCATCAAAGATCTTCAGGCACAAAACGCCCAGTTCCAACAGATGTTCATCAGCCTGGCAAAGGGGCAAGAGGATCTGAAGACCCTCATTCTGAAAGAGAAGAAGAAGAAGAAGAAGAAGGTCGGTATTCTGAATATGGGAAGAAGGTTTGGAGAAAGGTTGAAGCATCAAACTGATCTGACCTCTTCATCCAAGGAAGGGAAGAACCAAAAAGAGGAAAAGGACCCCAGTCCTGCAGTCTCTAATAATGATATTGGTTTTGATGATGAGCAATATCCTCCTGCCGAGGATAGGTACAAGCAGCTAGAAGACTGTCTGAGTGCTATGGAGGTCCAAAGGATACCTGGGTTGGTTTTCGAAGAATTGGGATTGGTGTCGGGAGTGGTCATCCCTCAGAAGTTCAAGGCTCCAGTTGTTGCTAAGTATGATGGAGTGTCCTGCCCAAAGCTCCATCTCCGCTCATATGTCAGGAAAATTCAACCCCACACAGCTGATAGAAATTTGTGGGTGCATTTCTTTCAAGATAGTCTGTCAGGGACTCAACTTGAATGGTTCTACCAGTTAGAAGGGGCCAATGTTCGAAACTAGGAAGATCTTGCTACTGCTTTCTACAAGCAGTATCAGTATACTGCCGACCTTGCTCCCACTCGTACTCAACTCTAGAGTATGTCCATGGGTGCAGGTGAAGGTTTCAAAGATTACGCTCAGAAATGGAGAGATTTTGCTGGCAGAGTTCAACCTCCTTTGTCTGATAGGGAGTTGGTTGATATGTTTTTGGGGACGCTGTCTGGTCCATTTTTCAGCCACTTAATTGGCAGCTCGTTGTCCGGTTTCACCGAGTTGATTTTAACTGGAGAAAGAGTGGAGGCTGGAATTCGAAGTGGTAAAATATAGAAAGATGCCTCTTCGAGTTCGATAAAGAAACCTTTTACTGGTAAGAAGGAAGCCAATGCAGTTTATAGCCCGAGGGGCCAAAACAGATCTGAACACCGTCCAACGGTAAATGCTGTAGTGATATCAAGACCCACAGTTGCTCCACAACACAGCAATCAGTAAAGAGCGGAAAGACCACAGAGGCAGTTCACCCGGCTGAGTATGACTCTGTCTCAAATTTTACCACAACTGTTGAAGACCAATCCGGTAACTCTGAGGGAAGCCCCAAAGAACCCCAACACCATATCGCCCCACTATAACCTGAATGCCCGATGCGCTTATCACTTCGAAAGTCCAGGTCATGATATAAACGGCTGTTGGGCCCTAAAAAATAAGGTGCATGACCTGATCGAAGCCAAAGAGATTGAGTTTGACGCTCCGGAGAAGCCCAACGTCATAACTGCACCCATGCCTAAGCATGGCTCTGGAATCAATGTTATTGAGGTTGTCTCCGCCACAGAAGATGCTGATGATGAGAACTTGGACATTAACAGCTGGATCTACCGAACTACCAACGGTGGACCAAGTAACTGGACGGTTAGGGACTTCATACCTGTTTCTTTTATTTCGCAGTAATTGACTCATTTGTTTTAAGATTTATAATAAACAGTTTGAAACTTTACGGCCCAGTGCCTTGCCCGAGGCACCTTGGCTTTGCTTGTGAGGGCTATTATTTGTCATTTCATATATCATTAATAAAGCATTAGACGTTTCTTGCATTACAAATTTTGCGCTCCTTGTTTTTCTTTTCTGTCTCCCACTTTATCAAAACAGCTATTCTCTTACACACACTCACGTATAATACTGAAGATCCATATCCACTCTGGATCCCATTGATAACAACTCTGCTATTGCCAGTTATGACTTCAAAAATCCGATCAACCAAGTCGGGGATGAAGGTGAGGATGATTGTGAGGTGCCTGGAGAACTTGCTAGACTGTTACAACAGGAAGAAAGGGCTATACAGCCTCATGAAGAGCCAGTTGAGTCAATGAATTTGGGTACAGAGGAAGACATGAAAGAGGTCAAAATAGGTGCGAATCTGGAGCCTAGTGCCAAACAATGGTTAATACAGATGCTACACGACTATGTTGAGATCTTCGTCTGGTCCTACGAAGACATGCCTGGTTTGGACACTGATATTGTGGTACATCACTTTCCAACTAAAGAAGACTTCCCTCCGGTGAAGCAGAAGGTCCGCCATATGCACCCTGAAATGTCAGAGAAAATCAAGGCAGAGGTCATGAAACAGTTCGACGCATGATTCTTAGTTGTCACTTCTTATTCGCAGTGGGTTGCCAATGTCGTTCCGGTACCTAAGAAGGATGGTAAGGTACGGATCTGTGTGGACTACCGAGATCTGAACAGGGCAAGCCCCAAAGATGACTTCCCACTTCCTCACATTGATGTTCTAGTCGACAACACCGCGCAGCACAAGATCTTCTCCTTCATGGATGGTTTTTCTGGCTACAACCAGATCAAGATGGCTCCTGAGGACATGGAGAAGACAACCTTCGTTACGCAGTGGGGCACCTTTTGTTACAAGGTAATGCCTTTTGGGTTGAAGAATGTTGGGGCAACTTATCAGCGTGCCATGGTCGCTTTGTTCCACGATATGATTCACCATGAGATTGAGGTTTATGTTGATGACATGATAACTAGGTCCCAGACTGAGGAAGAGCACCTTGATCATCTCCAGAAACTGTTTGACAGGTTAAAGACGTACAAGCTGAGGTTGAATCCGAACAAGTGTACCTTTGGAGTAAGGTCTGGTAAGCTTCTGGGTTTTGTTGTCAGTGACAAAGGTATCCAGGTGGACCCTGCAAAGGTAAAAGCCATACAAGATATGTCGGCTCCCCGCACAGAGAAAGGAGTTAGACGTTTCTTGGGACGTCTGAATTACATCGCCAGGTTCATTTCACATCTGACTGCTACTTGTGAGCTAATCTTCAAGCTGCTGAAGAAAGATCAAGTGGTAAAGTGGAATGATGAATGCCATACTACTTTTGAAAGAATCAAAGAATACCTGCAAGAACCACCATTTATGATGCCTCCAGTTGAAGGAAGACCTTTGATATTATACTTGACAGTGCTAGATAATTCAATGGGGTGTGTGCTGGGGCAGCATGACGAGTTTGGTCGAAAAGAGCACGCCATTTATTACCTTAGCAAAAATTTTACCGACTGTGAGACCCGATACTCGTTGCTCGAGAAAACTTGCTACGCTTTGGCATGGGCTACTCGCCGACTGAGACAGTATATGCTGACTCACACTACTTTATTGATATCAAAGATGGATCTGATCATGTATATTTTCAAGAAGCCCGCTCTCTCCGGAAGAATAGTAAGATGGAAGATGATCTTAACCGAGTACGACATCCAATACACAACCTAAAAAGCAATCAAGGGGAGTGTATTGGTGGATCGTTTGGCGCATCAGGCTGTGGATGACTATCAGTCCATGAATTTCGAGTTCCCGGATGAAAATATCATGTTGGTAACCGACTGTGAAGAACCTGGACCGGATGAAGGACACGAGGAGGGATCCCGATGGTCTATGTATTTTGATGGAGCATCAAACGCTTTGGGTAATGGCATTAGCGCTGTAATTATATCTCCTGAGGGTTGTCATACTCCGTTCACTGCCCGATTATGTTTCAACTGCACCAACAACATGGCGGAGTATGAAGCGTATATCATGGGTCTTCGAGCTGCTATTGACCTGAGGATTAAGTTCTTAAGTGTATTAGGAGACTCTGCTCTGGTAATAAGTCAGATCAAAGGTGAGTGGGATACGAAGCACCCAAATCTTATTCCTTACAAAGAGTATGTACTGACATTGCTCCCACACTTTGAGGAGATAACCTTTGAACATTTTCCAAGAGAGGAGAATCAGTTGGCGGACGCGCTAGCTACTATGTCTTCTATGTTCAAAGTTAGGTGGGACAATGAAGCTCCCCAGATTACCATTGAGAGGTTGGATGAACCCACACATTGCTGCGACATTGAGACTGAGGAGGTAGCAGACAAACCCTGGTTCCATGAGGTAAAGAGGTATCTTAAGGCTCAAGAATACCCCGAGGGGGCATCTGTTAATGATAAGAAGTTTCTGAGAAGATTCGCGTAACCATGATTCAACCTTACTGCAGTGCATAGACAAGAGTGAGGAAGAAAGGATCATGACAGAGTTACATGAAGGTACCTTCGGAACTCATTCCAGTGGACATACCATGGCGAAGAAAATCCTACGGGCAGGATATTACTGGTCCACCATGGAAGCCGATTGTTATCAGCACTCTCGAACCTATCATAAGTGCCAAGTCTATGCTGATAAGGTGCATGTACCCCCGGTTCCCTTGAATGTTTTGACAGCTCCTTGGCCCTTCGTAATGTGGGGCATCGACATGATCGACGAGATCAGACCTACTGTGTCTAACAGGCATCGTTTCATTCTGGTAGCAATTGACTACATTACGAAGTGGGTTGAGGCTGCTTCCTTTGCTACAGTAACCAAGAATGTCATGGCGCGGTTCATTCGACACAATCTGATTTGTCGATACGGTGTCCCAGAGAGGATTATTACTGACAATGGTACAAATCTCAACAATACAATGATCACCGAGCTCTGCAAACAGTTCAAGATACAGCATCATAACTCTTCTCCCTACCAGACGAAGATGAATGGGGCTGTTGAAGCGGCTAACAAGAACATCAAGAAGATTGTGCAGAAGATGACAGTGACATATAAAGAATGGCACGAGATGTTACCATTCGCTCTTCATGGGTACCGTACCTCAGCACGGACGTCGACAGGGGCAACACCCTACTCTCTGGTATATGGCATGGAGGAAGTCCTACCCATCGAGGTCCAAATACCCTCTCTCAGAATTATGAAGGATGCGGGTTTGAACAAAGACGATTGGATCCAAACCCGACTTGATTAGCTGAATCTAATCGATGAAAAGAGACTTACTGCTATCTGTCATGGTCATCATGACATACCATTTTTGAAATCTAAGGGCTATCTGCTACAAGTCACACAGAGAGCCCTTAGATTTCAGGCTGGCAAGGTATGTCATGTTGACCATGACAGATAGCAGTAAGTCTCTTCTCGTCAATTAAGTTTAGTTGATCAAGCCGGGTCTGAATCCAGTCATCTTCACTCAAACCTGTATCCTTCATAATCCGAAGAGAGGGCATCTGAACCTCAATGGGCAAGACTGCCTCCATGCCATAAACCAAGGAATAGGGTGTTGCCCCTGTTGACGTCCGTGCCGAGGTACGGTACCCATGAAGAAAAAATGGTAACATTTTGTGCCAGTCTTTGTATGTTACTGTCATCTTCTTCACAATCTTCTTAATGTTCTTATTAGTCGCTTCTACAGCCCCATTCATCTTCGGTCGGTAAGGAGAAGAGTTGTGATGCTGTATCTTGAACTGCTTGCAGAGCTCAGTGATCATCTTGTTGTTGAGATTGGTACCTGTGATACGGTGGGAGAACTGACTTGAGTTTTGCATTGTATTCACACTTGTTCGGTTTAGCAAGAGTCACCACCGACTTTTTATTTTATCCTAAAGGAAAGGTTAAAAAGCACAGGAAAAACCTTTTGAGATGTTTCGTGGGTTCGGGGGGTAGATTATGAACAGGGAAGGTATTAGCACCCTTTTCATCCATGGTTATCCATGGGCTCTTAGTTACTTGTTTTAGATCACTTGCCTTGATTTTCAATTGCTTGAAATAGTGGTGTGTGTGTGTGTGTGTTTTTGAAAATGTTTTGAAAAAGATGCCTTGTCTAGGCAACCGTTGTAACAATTCTTTACTCGAATGTTTTACAAAGGTGTATGTCTTTTCGAAAAGATATTTCAATGTTTTTAAAAGTTGTTTGGAAATTGTGTTTGTGGAGTGGGTTTTGAAAAAGTAGGCAAGTGTGTTTTGCAAGTTGATCAAGTAACTAAGAGTTGTCTACCCCTAAATTTACTCAAAGGTTTTTCTCATGTTTTAACCCTTTTAACAGTATTGTTCCACCATTGTATTTGGTGGACAATCTTGTGTTAGGATGTTAACGGGACAGGCGCGAGTCATCGTATGGACCATGAATGCAATGGTGCCAAGTGTATTTGGCAATTTGATTGAAGGGACTATGATCATTTCGTTTAGGCAACTTTCGAAAGCGTCATCGAGGGACTATAATCATTTGAATTGTTTTGTTTTGCCAAAGAAACTCAACGTGCAAGCATGGCCCATTTTGGAAGGCAACGAGTGGGATTACCCTAGGGGTGCAAGTGTGAATTGTGTATTGATTGTCATGCATTTGTCTTGTATTTAGGTTATCTAGCGGTTGATTTTATTTACATACAAACCCTAGGTCTAGACATGGTATAATTGAAAGCGATAAATTGCGGGAATTTAAAGTCCTAAACTATTACAAATGAGCATCCGGGGATGGGGGTACAAGTATTTACAAATGGGGGTGACACTTATTAGGAGAGTAGTGTCCAAATATATTTACAACCAAATCGAATCGCAATCTTAATGTAAAATGTAGCAATGTACAAAAATAAAAGATAAGCAAATGTATTGGTGTAAGTGTACGTGATTTATTTACAAGTGATGCAAGGTATTAACTTAATGCAAAATTAAGTATTTTATTAAATATTGTTATCTATTCTTATGCTTTGGTTAAATGTTTTATAAACTTGTATAAAATTAATTAAACAAAAGTTTTAAAGAAAAAGTATTTATTTTTATGTATTTGCTAATATGTACAAACAAAAAGATTTAAGAAAAGAAAAGTATTTAATTTAAAGAAAATTATGTATTGATGTTTTTATGTACAAATTTGTTTTTTGTTTGAGGTGCATGAAAAGTGGGAGAAGAAATACTATCTTTGTTGGAGACGGAGGAGGACGGAGCTGGAGGCACTTTAGGCGGCCAAGGGAGAGGGCGTGTGATGAAGCTGTGCTTTGCTTTTCCTGGTATCTTTATCTTTGCCTTTTAATGGTTTTGTGATGATGGTCTCTGAAAACCCCTAGTATAATCACTTCTTTTCCTCTTCTCTTTTGCTTGCTTCTGTATGCTTGTATGCTTACCCCTGAAATGCTTGTATGCTTGCCCTGTATGATTATGATGTTTGGAATCTGAGTGTCTTCTTGGATATGTTGGTTCTGGACGATTTTGATATCTTTGACTTAGTTTGCTAACCCTATGATGAGGTTATCTCTGAGGGCCTTGGTTGGTTTGAATGATGTTTGGACAAAGGGCTTATGCAGGTGGATGTTTGATATTTTGAACTTGTGCAATATTGTAGCTTTGTGCATTTCATATTTTATTGCAAGCATATTTTATCCCTCTTTGTGAACCAAGAGAAATCTTGTGATTTGTAGAGAGGGCAAACAAACTGATTCCGGCCAGTTACTTTTAATGATGAACTTTTTGATTAATTGTCTGCTTTTGATTTATTTTGTGCTGACCTCTTTTCTTTTCTTTGTTTTTGCAGGTAAAAGTCAAATGAGCAAAGGAGCATCAGTAGAAGACTTAGGAAAATTAGGATGTATCTTTATTTCATTTCCAATTATTTGTAATAATATTAATGTAAATGACTGTAAATGAATTTACAGTATTCAAATAATATCTGTAACAAATAATTCAAAATGAAATAAATAAGTCTTTTTTGGTCAGATTTCTCTTTTATTTCTCTTTAATTGTTTATTTAATCATTTATAATTCTTAAATTATAATAAATGGAAATAAATCCCAATTATTCTAACTTAGAATAAATAAGTAATCAATAAACGTCAGGCGTTCCGAATAATTGAAGCATTGCACAGCTAAACAACAAACGTCCACACGTCCTTTTTTCACTGATTAAATCCAACACTGCAAACTCAAATCAAATGCCTTAGCTCATCTCCCAGAGTAAATTGAAAAGCACTGATAGAATTAATTCTTTCTGAGAAATATGCCCACAAAACCCTGATTCGTGATTTAATTTTCACAGAAGTGCCTGCCTGATCAAACCATGAGCCCAAACTCAAACAAACCCTAATAATCTGCTCGAATTATTCCAGAGTCCAAGAAAACCCTAATTTGGCTAGACTGATAAGAAAAAGTCTGTTTGACTGATTCTTACGCCACTTTGAAAAGTCAGGGAAAACCCAAAGCTGTGTTTTCTTGTGGAAAAGAGAGAGAGCAAATTTTGGGGTACAACAGTTGCCCCTGTTCAATCTTCTTGCACCTGAAGAGTTAGATTGGCAAGTTTGCCTTTCGCGACTCGAGGGTAAAAGGAGATTGGACACTAGAGTGCCCAAAAAATTTGCACTCGGTGATGTGATGGTAGAGGGAATGGGCTTAAAGATGCCATTTGGTGATGGGCTTAAAGATGCCATTTGAAGATGTGACAGGATCTTGTCGGGGGATGGGCTTAGAGATGCCATCTGGAAATTGCTGGTAGGAGGATGGGCTTAGAGATGCCATCTTGAAATTGCTGGTAGGAGGATGGGCTTATAGATGCCATCTGGAATTGTTTGTTGAACTGTATGTCGTTGGTGAGTGGACGGGTATCAGAAAGGTATCCATGTTTTGGAACATCTCTGAACTGGGGATCTGAATAAGCAATAGATTGACATCTGTATCTGGGAGCATCCGTGAACTGTTTTCAAAAGGTGAAGAATCTGAACAAGCGATAGGTTAACATCCGTTACTGGAGAACCCGTGAACTGTTTTCAGAAGTCTTGAGTCTGAATAAGCGATAGATTAACATCCGTTACTGGAGAATCCGTAAACTGTTTTCAGAAGTTGAGAAGAATCTGAACAAGCGATAGGTTAACATCCGTTACTGGAGAACCCGTGAACTGTTTTCAGAAGTCTTGAGTCTGAACAAGCGATAGATTAACATCCGTTACTGGAGAATCCGTAAACTGTTTTCAGAAGTTGAGAAGAATCTGAACAAGCGATAGGTTAACATCTGTTACTGGAGAACCCGTGAACTGTTTTCAGAAGTCTTGAGTCTGAACAAGCGATAGATTAACATCCGTTACTGGAGAATCCGTAAACTGTTTTCAGAAGTTGAGAAGAATCTGAACAAGCGATAGGTTAACATCCGTTACTGGAGAACCCGTGAACTGTTTTCAGAAATCTTAAAGTTGAGAAGGAACCGGTGTAGGGTTTCCTGACGATGAGTCCGTGTAAAACTGCATCTGAATGAATCTGGAATAAGTATCAGAATGTCGCCATGTATGGGTCACATCTGAACTATTTCTAGAAAGAATCTTGGAAGATGGTATCTTTGTCTGTTGACTTATCTTTCCTAAAAAGGTAAAGAGTTAGTTATATGTAATGTCATGATGCATGATGCAACGTATGTTATATCAATGTTCATGATATGAATGTAATGAATGCGCATGTAAGCTGATGAACTGTCTTGCTGAGGATAGATGAATCCTGGATGGCTGGAGATAAAAGAATCTTGACTGCTGTCGAGGAAAGTAATTCCTTGACTGCTACAGGGGAGGGCAAGAAACTTTTGATTGTTGAAAGTGAGAAGTCCTGGGACCACTGTTGGGGAATCAGGAGCTTGGGTTGTATGCCAATCTACTGGGGATTCCTGTCTTGAGGGGATCTTCACTAGAGAATATTCGAATATTCTGTGAGGAACTGAGAATGAGAGTCTCCATTCTGCTTGGGGATTGATAGTTGGAAGTTTTAGCTTCGCTGGGGATTGCAAGAATCTTTTGATCGCTGTAGGCATTGATCTGGGATCCTGTGTAAGGTTTCTTGATGATGAGTTCGTGTAAAACCGCATCTGAATTTGAGAAGGAACCGGTGTAGGGTTGCTTCATGATGAGTCAGTGTAAAATTGCATCTGGTTTTGAGAAAGAACCGGTGTAGGGTTGCTTCATGATGAGTCCGTGTAAAACTGCATCTGGTTTTGAGAAGGAACCGGTGTAGGGTTGCTTCATGATGAGTCCGTGTAAAACTACATTTGTTTTTGAGAAGGAACCGGTGTAGGGTTGCTTCATGATGAGTCTGTGTAAAACTACATCTGGTTTGAGAAGGAACCGGTGTAGGGTTGCTTCATGATGAGTCCGTGTAAAACTACATCTTGGATTTGAGAAGGAACCTGTGTAGGGTTGCTTCATGATGAGTCCGTGTAAAACTACATCTTGGATTTGAGAAGGAACCGGTGTAGGGTTGCTTCATGATGAGTCCGTGTAAAACTGCATCTTAGATTTGAGAAGGAACCTGTGTAGGGTTGCTTCATGATGAGTCCGTGTAAAACTACATCTTGGATTTGAGAAGGAACCGGTGTAGGGTTGCTTCATGATGAGTCCGTGTAAAACTACATCTTGGATTTGAGAAGGAACCTGTGTAGGGTTGCTTCATGATGAGTCCGTGTAAAACTACATCTGGTTTGAGAAGGAACCGGTGTAGGTTTGCTTCATGATGAGTCCGTGTAAAACTACATCTGGTTTGAGAAGGAACCGGTGTAGGGTTGCTTCATGATGAGTCTGTGTAAAACTACATCTGGTTTGAGAAGGAACCGGTGTAGGGTTGCTTCATGATGAGTCCGTGTAAAACTACATCTTCCAACAGGTGATGAAGGAATTGTTGAACACTTTTGACATTCGAATGCCCCAAGTGATGGTGACGGAGACTTGCCCCAGGTTAATCTGCAATTGAGAGATTTTGTTGAAATCTTGACTGGACTGCCCCAGGTTAACTGAACTTTGAAAGATCTGTTGAAACCTTGACTGGACTGCCCCAGGTTAATTGGATGGTGACATGTCATGCCCCCTTGCTGATAGGAGATTTGTCGTTGGAAGTGTCATCCTTTTTGAAGTGATTTTGTTCACTGAGAGAGTTTTCGTTCCTCCGAACATTCACTGTATGAATTTCTTTGCTGTCAAACAAATAGCCATATGCAAACAAGGATATTCAAGCAATGCAAAGTTTATGTTTGTCTCGAAGTTTTGAAAAATGCGTTTTTTAGCAGAAAACTTTTCATAAGACAAAATCAACACCAGATTTAGAGCAAAGCCTTACAGGAGTCAGGATACCTTTTGAAACAGTATGCTTTCGAACTAACCCATGCTTCAATTAGGACTTTTGAAGGGTTGTAACGTGGCTTGGTTCATGGTTTAAGAAACAAAGGATAAAGACTCAAAGTATATTTGTACCCACCCGCTCTTCGTGATGTTCTTCAATCCTAAGCTCAGTTAATTGTGCGTCGCCCTCTATTCGAATTTGGAATGACTTTTTGGGTGATGGTTCCCCAGTTGAATTTTGGGAGACAGTCATCATCTCCTTTTTCTTTTGCAACATTTTTCATGTTGTTGAGGATTTATAATGACCTCGTTCTTTTGATTTGTTATCCCTAACTTTTGCCTGACTGTTCCTGTTTTCGAGATCACAGTCAGCAGGATGCCCCAGCTTTCTTGAGCCTCCTTTACAAGTTTTGGCTCAGTGGGAGTTTCTCTTTTGAGAGATTGACTGCCTATGAGATAAGGAACCATCACTGTCTTTTGATTCCAAAGGAATGCCTTTCTTTTTTTGATGTCGTTCGTTGTGTTACGAACTGAGAGTTTGCGACTTCAATGCGCACCTTTTTGAATTAACTGGGAGACTACCCTGCCCCAGGTTTATATCAAAGGTTTCGATTGTTTAGAACAGAAAACTCCTACTTCTTTGGCTCGAAGGGGTTGACTAGGGATTATCTTCCTTATAACTCCAGTGTTTGGGAATTGAAAGAAATGCATATACATCATCAGCAAGGTCTGTTCAAAAGCATATTGTATGAGATTATGGTATTGTTTCGTCATCCTCCCTCTAAAGGCTTGCAGCTTTTTATCAAGAGTTAAATGTCATAAAGAAATCATAAGAGTAGTGAAAACGAATGGATGAATTCAAGACAAACATATGCAATGCATTAATGAAGCAGAGTTTGACATCCACAGATAAATGTTTGAATAACAAAAGAAATTACAACTTTGAAAATTCAAATGGAACAAAATTCTTTCAGTTCGAGCTTTGTCAATTCAGGTGGAGCACCCAAAGTGGAAGATTTTCATCTCACCATCCGGCATGAATTTCAGCACTCCATTGTCAATCAGATCCTGAGTTTTGTTTTTCAAGGCCCAGCAGTCCTCGGTGTCATGTCCAGGACCATAGGAGTGGTATGCACACCTCCTATTGGGATGATAGGTAGGAGCAGAAGTATTAGGGTTCAGATGAGGGACCCTTAATGTAATCAGCCCTGCCTGCAACATGCATTGTAGCCCTTGACCCAGTGACATGTTGATTTTGGTGAATTGTCTTTTGGGCGCAACCTTCTTACGTTGATGCCCCTGTCTTTGTTGAGCAGGCGTAAGGTGTTGTTGGGCTTGTGACCCTGAAGCAAGTTGAGGAGCTTTTCCCTTGTCTCCTTGTTTCAGAAAAGGTGGAATGATGATTTGATCTTCAGCCCCAGTTGTCTGTCCTACTTGGTTGTCCCGAAGCAGTTTGTTGACGAGAACCCCGAGCTCTTCTTGTTTTTGAGCCAAGTCCTGGATGAGAGCCCTCTGACTCGCCAGTTCCCCTTTCAATATGGTTATCTCAATGTGTAGCTCCCACTGGTCATCTCTGCCGTCCCCAGGATTTCCCACGATCATGCCCCTAGTGAGGAGCGTCTTGACCTCTTCTTGCCCCTTGGATAGGTTCAAGAACATCTCTTGAAGTTGAGCGTTTTGAGCTTGGAGATCCTTGAGAGTCTGTTCCAAGGCCATCTCTACTGAAATAAACAGTAGGAGAATAAGGAAACCTGAAAAGGAAAAAGGTTATGATGCAATGCATGATATGTGAATGCATGCTTTCAAGGATCTCTTGGTGTAAACACAAGAGAATGTTAGAGGTTGGACTTCGATCTTTGATTGGAGAACTTTGCATCGGTGGATGTCTTTCCACGAGAATCAAGCTCACCATGTCAAGTGGGTCATAGCCCCTGATTCAAGTTGTTGCACTTGATCTTTGATGGCATTTGTTTAGAGGAGAAACCTCTTGCCCCTTGGTAGACGTCTGGTTCAACGTGACCCTGCATCCAAAGAACCCTTGAGATCCTTGAAATGGTTAGTGAAAAAATGCTATGGTATGATGTCATGATGTTATGTACATGTATGCAGAAGCAAGTAAGTATATATACAGGTAATCATATTCACACAAAGCAAACAAGTCCTTAGGTTTAGGCTTGCATGGGGTTTGTAGGTAAGTACCCTCTTGAAGTTAGTTGGCTCATCCTGTCCTAAAATAGAAACCGGGTTCTAAGGAGCTCAATATCATTGGATTGTTTTCTGTGTTCATTGTTTTGGTTTAGCCACTTAACTGGCGACCAAAATATTCCAAGAAAACAACCCTCAATGAGTGTAGTATCGAGTATCTACCAACTTCGGACTGCACCAAAGTCGGTCATCTCACTACCCCTAAAAAGGCTAAGATGGTCAGTTAAGGTTCTAAGAGTTCGTTAGTGCTTCACGACATCACTCAGCGGCCCCGTACTCTCCTTGATTGAACTCAAGGGTTACCGGTACTCACAAATATGTCACACTAATATAGCTTACTGCTTCAACCATGTCGGTATACCCCGCACAGTTCCCTCACAGTTTTATTGCTATTTACCTAAAAGGTGCCCCCAAATCCGGGTGTAGGATTTACAACAAACACAAACAAGGACCCAAAAAGTAAAGCAATCAAGGCAATCAAAGCAAGAATGTAAAGGTGATCTAAACCCTAAGGTAACTCCACTTTTAAATTTATTCCCCAGCAGAGTCGCCAGTTCTGTGATACGGTGGGAGAACTGACTTGAGTTTTGCGTTGTATTTGCACTTGTTCGGTTTAGCAAGAGTCGCCACCGACTTTTTATTTTATCCTAAAGGAAAGGTTAAAAAGCACAGGAAAAACCTTGTGAGATGTTTCGTGGGTTCGGGGATAGATTATGAAAAGGGAAGGTATTAGCACCCTTTTCATCCATGGTTATCCATGGGCTCTTAGTTACTTGTTTTAGATCACTTGCCTTGATTTTCAATTGCTTGAAATAGTGGTGTGTGTGTGTGTGTGTGTTTTTGAAAATGTTTTGAAAAAGATGCCTTGTCTAGGCAACCGTTGTAACAATTCTTTACTCGAATGTTTTACAAAGGTGTATGTCTTTTCGAAAAGATATTTCAATGTTTTTGAAAGTTGTTTGGAAATTGTGTTTGTGGAGTGGGTTTTGAAAAAGTAGGCAAGTGTGTTTTACAAGTTGATCAAGTAACTAAGAGTTGTCTACCCCTAAATTTACTCAAAGGTTTTTCTCATGTTTTAACCCTTTTAACAGTATTGTTCCACCATTGTATTTGGTGGACAATCTTGTGTTAGGATGTTAACGGGACAGGCGCGGGTCATCGTATGGACCATGAATGCAATGGTGCCAAGTGTCTTTGGCAATTTGCTTGAAGGGACTATGATCATTTCGTTTAGGCAACTTTCGAAAGCGTCATCGAGGGACTATGATCATTTGAATTGTTTTGTTTTGCCAAAGAAACTCAACGTGCAAGCATGGCCCATTTTGGAAGGCAACGAGTGGGATTACCCTAGGGGTGCAAGTGTGAATTGTGTATTGATTGTCATGCATTTGTCTTGTATTTAGGTTATCTAGCGGTTGATTTTATTTACATACAAACCCTAGGTCTAGACATGGTATAATTGAAAGCGGTAAATTGCGGGAATTTAAAGTCCTAAACTATTACAAATGAGTATCCGGGGATGGGGGTACAAGTATTTACAAATGGGGGTGAGACTTATTGGGAGAGTAGTGTCCAAATATATTTACAACCAAATCGAATCGCAATCTCAATGTAAAATGTAGCAATGTACAAAAATAAAAGATAAGCAAATGTATTGGTGTAAGTGTACGTGATTTATTTACAAGTGATGTAAGGTATTAACTTAATGCAAAATTAAGTATTTTATTAAATATTGTTATCTATTCTTATGCTTTGGTTAAATGTTTTATAAACTTGTATAAAATTAATTAAACAAAAGTTTTAAAGAAAAAGTATTTATTTTTATGTATTTGCTAATATGTACAAACAAAAAGATTTAAGAAAAGAAAAGTATTTAATTTAAAGAAAATTATGTATTGATGTTTTTATGTACAAATTTGTTTTCTGTTTGAGGTGCATAAAAAGTGGGAGAAGAAATACTACCTTTGTTGGAGACGGATGAGGACGGAGCTGGAGGCGCTTTAGGCGGCCAAGGGCGAGGGTGTGTGATGAAGTTGTGCTTTGCTTTTCCTGGTATCTTTATCTTTGCCTTTTAATGGTTTTGTGATGATGGTCTCTGAAAACCCCTAGTATAATCACTTCTTTTCCTCTTCTCTTTTGCTTGCTTCTGTATGCTTGTATGCTTGCCCCTGAAATGCTTGTATGCTTGCCCTGTATGATTATGATGTTTGGAATCTGAGTGTCTTCTTGGATATGTTGGTTCTGGACGATTTTGATATCTTTGACTTAGTTTGCTAACCCTATGATGAGGTTATCTTTGAGGGCCTTGGTTGGTTTGAATGCTGTTTGGACAAAGGGCTTATGCAGGTGGATGTTTGATATTTTGAACTTGTGCAATATTGTAGCTTTGTGCATTTCATATTTTATTGCAAGCATATTCTATCCCTCTTTGTGAACCAAGAGAAATCTTGTGATTTGCAGAGAGGGCAAACAAACTGATTCCGGCCAGTTACTTTTAATGATGAACTTTTTGATTAACTGTCTGCTTTTGATTTATTCTGTGCTGACCTCTTTTCTTTTCTTTGTTTTTGCAGGTAAAAGTCAAATGAGCAAAGGAGCATCAGTAGAAGACTTAGGAAAATTAGGATGCATCTTTATTTCATTTCCAATTATTTGTAATAATATTAATGTAAATGACTGTAAATGAATTTACAGTATTCAAATAATATTTGTAACAAACAATTCAAAATGAAATAAATAAGTCTTTTTTGGTCAGATTTCTCTTTTATTTCTCTTTAATTGTTTATTTAATCATTTATAATTCTTAAATTATAATAAATGGAAATAAATCCCAATTATTCTAACTTAGAATAAATAAGTAATCAATAAACGTCAGGCGTTCCAAATAATCGAAGCATTGCACAGCTAAACAACAAACGTCCACACGTCCTTTTTTCACTGATTAAATCCAACACTGCAAACTCAAATCAAATGCCTCAGCTCATCTCCCAGAGTAAATTGAAAAGCACTGATAGAATTAGTTCTTTCTGAGAAATATGCGCACAAAACCCTGATTCGTGATTTAATTTTCACAGAAGTGCCTGCCTGATCAAACCATGAGCCCAAACTCAAACAAACCCTAATAATCTGCTCGAACTGTTCCAGAGTCTAAGAAAACCCTAATTTGGCTAGACTGATAAGAAAAAATCTGTTTGACTGATTCTTACGCCACTTTGAAAAGTCAGGGAAAACCCGAAGCTGTGTTTTCTTGTGGAAAAAGAGAGAGCAAATTTTGGGGTACAACAGTACCATTGTCCGTAATGATCCTCTCTGGTACACCGTATCGACAGATCAGATTGTGCCGAATAAATCGTGCCACGATGTTCTTGGTTACAGTAGCAAAGGATGCTGCTTCAACCCACTTCGTAAAATAATCAATTGCTACCAGGATGAAATGATGCCCGTTAGATGCCGTAGGTCTGATCTCGCCGATCATATCAATGCCCCACATTGCAAAAGGCCAAGGTGTCATCAAGACATTCAGAGGTACTGGAGGGATGTGCACCTTATCAGCATAGAGTTGGCACTTGTGACAGGTTCGAGAATGCTGATAACAGTCGGCTTCCATAGTGGACCAATAATATCCTGCCCGAAGGATTTTCTTTGCCATGGTGTGTCCATTGGAATGAGTTTCGAAAGTACCTTCATGTAACTCTGCCATGATTCTTTCTGCTTTATTCTTATCCACACATCGCAGTAAGGTCGAATCATGGTTACGCTTGTAAAGAATGCCATTGCTGATGAAGAACTTCGCCGCGAACCTCCTCAGAAACTTCTTGTCATTAACAGATGCACCCTCGGGGTATTCCTAAGCCTCAAGATACCTTTTTACCTCATGAAACCAGGGTTTATCTGCTACCTCTTCAGTCTCAATGTCACAACAATGTGCAGGTTCGTCCAATCTTTCAATGATGATCTGGGGAGCTTCGTTGTCACAATTGACTTTGAACATAGAAAACATTGTAGCCAGTGCGTCTGCCAACTGATTCTCCTCTCTAGGGAAGTGTTCAAAGGTTATCTCCTCGAAATGGGGAAGCAATGTCAACACATACTCCTTGTAATGAATAAGATTTGGGTGTTTCGTATCCCACTCGCCTTTGATCTGACTGATCACGAGAGCGGAATCTCCGAAGACACTTAGAAACTTAATCCTTAGGTCAATTGCTGCTCGAAGACCCATGATGCATGCTTCATACTCCGCCATATTGTTGGTGCAGATGAAACATAGTCGGGTGGTAAACGGAGTATGAGATCCTTTAGGAGATATGATCATGGCGCCAATGCCATTGCCCAAAGAGTTTGAAGCTCCATCAAAGTACATAGACCATCGGGATCCTTCCTCAGGTCCTTTGTCTGGTCCAGGTGTCTCACAGTCAGTCACTATCATGATATTCTCGTCCGGGAATTCAAAATTCATAGACTGGTAATAATCCACTGCCTAATGTGCCAAATGGTC
Organism: Vicia faba; assembly: GCA_948472305.1. Classification (NCBI taxonomy): domain Eukaryota; kingdom Viridiplantae; phylum Streptophyta; class Magnoliopsida; order Fabales; family Fabaceae; genus Vicia; species Vicia faba. Next base: position 1,449,083,893 of record OX451741.1, read on the forward strand.
TGCCAACACACTTTCCTTAATTGCCTTTTGGGTCGTGTATTGTATGTCATACTCAGTCAAGATCATCTGCCACGTTGCTATTCTTCCGGACAAGGCAGGCTTTTCGAAGATATACTTGATTGGATCCATCTTTGATATCAACAAGGTAGTGTGAGTCAGCATATACTGTCTCAGCCGGCGAGTAGCCCATGCCAAAGCGCAACAAGTTTTCTCGAGCAGTGAGTATCGGGTCTCATAGTCGGTAAAATTTTTGCTAAGGTAATAAATAGCATGCTCTTTTCGGCCATACTCGTCATGCTGACCCAGCACACACCCCATTGAGTTGTCGAGTACTGTCAAGTATAAGATAAAAGGTCTCCTTTCAACTGGAGGCATCAGAATGGGTGGCTGTTGGAGATACTCTTTGATCCTTTCGAAAGCGGCCTGACATTCATCATTCCATCGTACCACTTGATCTTTCTTCAGTAACTTGAAGATTGGCTCACAAGTAGAAGTCAGGTGCGAGATGAATCGAGCAATGTAGTTCAGACGTCCCAGAAATCCTTTGACTTCTTTTTCTGTTCTGGGAGCTGGCATTTCCTGTATAACTTTCACCTTTGCAGGATCCACTTGAATACCCTTATCGCTTACAACGAAACCCAGCAACTTACCAGATCTCACCCTGAAGGTGCACTTGTTCGGGTTTAACCTCAGCTTGTACAACTTCAACCTGTCAAACAACTTCTGAAGATGGTCAAGATACTCCTCCTCAGTCTGAGATCTTGCAATCATGTCATCAACGTATACCTCAATCTCATGATGGATCATGTCGTGGAACAAAGCAACCATGGCACGCTGATACGTTGCCCCAACATTCTTCAGTCCAAAAGGCATGACCTTATAGCAAAAGGTGCCCCATTGAGTAACAAAGGTTGTCTTCTCCATGTCTTCGGGAGCCATTTTAATCTGATTATAACTGGAGAAACCATCCATGAAGGAGAAAACCTTATGCTGAGCGGTGTTGTCAACCAGAACGTCGATATGAGGCAGAGGGAAATCATCCTTGGGGCTTGCCCTGTTCAGATCCCTATAGTCAACACACATTCGAACCTTACCATCCTTCTTCGGCACTAGAACCACATTGGCCACCCACTGTGGGTAAGACGTGACTGCTAGGAAACCGGCATCAAACTGCTTCATAACTTCAGCCTTGATTTTTTCAGACATATCTGGACGCATTCGGCGGACCTTCTGTTTCACTAGAGGACAGTCTTCCTTGGTAGGCAATCGGTGAACTACAATATCGGTATCCAACCCTGGCATATCTTCATAAGACCAGGAAAAGATCTCAACATAGTCATGCAACATCTGAATCAACCGTTGCTTCACACTAGCTTCCAGACTAGCACCGATCTTGACCTCTTTCTTGTCCTCTTCTGTACCCAGATTTACCGTTTCCACTGGCTCTTCATGCGGCTGTATGGCCCTCTCTTCCTGAAGTAGCAGTCTAGTAAGTTCACCGGGAACTTCGCAATCATCTTCACCTTCATCTTCGGCTAAGTTGATCGGACTTTCAAAGTCATAACTAGCAGTAGTAGAGTCGTTACCAGTGAGATCCAGAGTGGATGTAGACCTGTATACGTGAGTGTGTGTAAAATAGTTGTTTTGTAATATGTAATAAAAGAAAGACAAGGAGCGCAAAATTTGAAATGTAAGAAACGTCCAATGCTTTTATTAATGATATATGTAGATGACACACATAAAGCCCTCACAAACGAAGCCACGGTGCCCCGGTTAAGACACCGGGCCATAAAGTTTAAAACATTGTCTGTTACAAATTCAAAACAAAAGGTCTCATTACTGGGTGATAACAGAAACCGGCATAGAATCCTTTGTCGTCCAATTGCTTAGTTCACCATTGGCAGTCGGGTAAATCCAACTGTCAATATCAAACTCTTCATCATCGTCATCCCTGATAGCATTCACCCTCGCATCCTGTTTAGGCTTTTCTGGTGCTCCGAACTCGATCTCCTTGGCATCAATTAAGTCATGTACCTTATTCTTCAAAACCCAATAATCATCAGTATCATGCCCCGGGCTATCAGAGTGAAAAGCACAGCGGGCATTAGGGTTGTACTTCGGTGATGCTGTGTTGGGATTCTGCGGGGCTTCCCTTGGAATCACTAGATTGGTTTTCAATAATTATGGCAGAATCTGAGATAAAGTCATGTTGAGCTGAGTGAATTGTCTTCGAGGTTTCTCGACTCTTGGTTGATTGTTGCGCTGAGGAGCTCCAGCAGGTCTTGAAATAACAACCGCATTAACAGCTTGGAGGCGTTCAGGTCTATTCTAGCTTTTTGAACTGTAAATAACACTGGACTCCTTCTTAAAAGGCTTCTTGGTGCCTGATGAAGCACCCTTCTGTATTTTACCAGATTTAATACCGGCCCCAATCCTTTCCCCGATCATAATCAGCTCCGTAAATCCGGACGAAGAACTTCCAATCAGATGGTTGAAATACGGACCAGACAAGGTCCCCATAAACATATCCACTAGCTCTGTATCAGCCAAGGGTGGTTTCACTCTTCCAGCAAGGTCTCTCCACTTCTGAGCATAATCCTTGAAACCTTCACCCGTTCCCATAGACATACCCTGGAGTTGGGTACGCGTAGGAGCGAGGTCGGTATTGTATTGGTACTGCTTGTAGAAAGCAGCGGCCAAATCTTCCCAATTACGGATGCTAGTTCCTTCCAACTGGTAAAACCATTCAAGCTGAGTCCCTGAGAGACTGTCTTGAAAGAAGTGGATCCATAGGTTCTTATCAGCGGTGTACGGCTGAATCTTCCTTACATACGACTGGAGGTGCAGTTTAGGGCAAGAAACCCCGTCGTATTTAGAAAAGGCTGGTGCTTTGAATTTGTGGGGAATCACCACCCCAGATGACAGACCCAGATCACCATAGTCCAGACCAGACACTTTCTGAACTTCCATCGCACTCAATTGGTCTTCCAGTTGTTTGTATCTATCCTCGACCGGAGGATACTGGTCTTCATCGAAGTCTGTCTCATTGTTTGAAACCACAGGGCTAGGAGCCCTCCTTTCTTCCTGACTATCTTTACCTCCAGATGAGGTGGTCAAATCAACTTCATCTCGTAGCCTGTTTCCAAACCCGTGGCCCATGTTGAACCGGACTGTCTTCTTCTTCTTCTTCTTCTTCTTCTCTTTCAAGATAAGGGCCTTCAGATCTTGCTGACCCTTAGCTAGATTCATGAACAATTCTTGGAACTGGGCGTTTTGGGCCTGTAGGGCCTTGATTGCTTGTTCAATTGATGGTTCGGAAGACATAATGCTGAAATAAACAGCGAAGAAGATGAGAAAACCTGTAAGGGTACCTGTTATGAGGTGCATGGAATGATATGCGTATGATATGATTTCAAAGACATCGAGAGATTCAAATTCGTAAACAAGAAATGAAACACACTTTTATTAGATAAACTTGAAATTCAAATTGTTCAACAGGTGCCTTTAAGGCGTTACAAGAAAGGAAGTACTGAAAAGTAAATAAAAACTGGAAAAGAAATAATCAAAGGACAATCAGTGCTCCCATGGTCGCTTCTTGTCGGTGCGGACATAGTCATTGAGGATCCGCTCGTTCTCCAGCTGCCTAGTCAACTTCTGAATCTTCTGCTCTTGCTCGTGATACTTTTCTCGGTAAGTATCCCGCTCTTCTCTCAGCTGCATCCAAGACCTTTTCAGTGCCCCAATGTCAGTGGGAATATGAGTATGGAGGATGGTAGGAAGAACCCCCTCTTCATTAGCAACTTCAACAATGATAGGCAAGACGGCTTCATACGGCATTCCCAGCTTTTGGGCACGGATACGAACCCATCTGAGATATGGCTCCATCAGAAGAGAAGTCTTTGGACCCAGCTCGTGTGGATCAGATCTGTGAACTCTATCCCAGGCCCTTATGAATCTACGGCGTTGCTCGTCACTATCCCCTTGAAAATCAAAGATGATATTAAGCATCAGCAATTCATGAGGACCTTCCCTCCTAGCACGCCCAAACTGACGTAAGGCCAAGCACGGATTATAAGTGATCCCTCCACTGGTTCCTATCAGTGGAACATTGGGGTACTCCCCACAACGATCAATAATAGCCACCTCGTCCATACCCTTAATGGTCCAAATGATGTCATTGTGAGAGAGAGAGAGAGAGACATAACCCTATAAGCCCAGCCCATGCGTTCTTTATTCTTCAGAACTGATTTGGGGAGGTGAGAAATAAACCACCTCGCCAATAATGGAGCACAGCACATCAAAGTTCCCCGCTTCCGAGCAGTACGGGCATAAAGCTGATGAAGAATGTCACCCAAGAGAGTGGGTACAGGATTACGAGAGATGAAGGTTTTTACCGCATTCACATCAAAAAAGGAGTCAGAGTTAGGAAACAATACCAAGCCATATATCAGAAGAGCTAGAATATCTTTGAATGTCTGGAAGTCTAGATTATCCCAGAAATGATTAGCCTTACCAACCAAGAACTTAGTCAAAAAGCCCTTTGCTCCACTTCTAGTCTCCCAATTAGTCATTACTTCAGCCTTTGTCAGATGAAGGGATGAAGCAATCTCTTCCGGCCTAAGGATCTTCTCCCAACCTGTGAACGGGGTCTGCTCCAGAATAGAGATACCAAGCAGATCGGAGAACTCTTCCAAGGTAGGGACCAACTGGTAAACCTGAAAAGTAAAGCAATGGTACAGTGGATCATAGAACTGGACTAGGACTCTCATCATCTGCTCGTCCAACTTGGAGGTGACCAAACCAAGAAGGTGCCCATGTCTTATGATAAAGGAAGTAGTATCTGACATCTTTGCAACCAATTATTTAAGCATAGTGGGAACCTGGACAAAGTTGATCCGGATGGTGTTCCTATGCATGGGTGCCATGACCTACAAAACAAAACAAAGATGAATCCCTCCTGTCTTTGAAATAGGTTAGTCCAATGCAAGATGCATGCAATGTCATGATGTCATGATGGAAAACACACCACAAGTATCCACAAATAGAAAACATGGTAAAGGCACACAAGTCACACAGAGAGCCCTTAGATTTCAGGCTGGCGAGGAGCTTAGGTACTACTCTCTTTCAGTTCAGTTGGTTCAAACTTGTCCTAAAAATAGTAACCGGGTTCTAGAGGATCTCAATATCACTGACTACCCTCGATCGGTCATAATTCCAGTTTAGAAACCTTTTCTTGCTGCCGGAATCATCGCGAGAGTTTAGTCTCAATAAGTGTAGCATACTGCTACTGTTCTATGGCCAAGTTGGTCAATTTAAAGGTTCTAAGGTCAGTTGGTGTTTAATGACCCCTTAGCAGACTCATATTCTCCTCGTTGCGCCACAAGGGATATTGGTACATACTAAAGTGCCACACCAACATAGCTACTGCTTCAACCGTATCGGTCTATGTCGTACAACTCCCTCACAGTTTATTGCTACTTACCTAAAGGGTATCCCCCAGATCCGGGTTAGGATCTATAGTAATTCTGATTCAAACCCACAAATATAAAGTATACAAAGCAAGCAATTGAAAACACAATGAAGAACTAATCCTAAGGTACACCCCACTTATTAAGTGTCCCCAGCAGAGTCGCCAGTTCTGTGATACGGTGGGAAAGAACTGACTGTTTTTTGGAATGCTGGTTTGCGTTTTGCGTTTTTTATTCGCAAAATGTCGCGGTAAGCAAGAGTCGCCACCGACTTTTATTTTATCCAACAAGGAAAGGAAAAAAGCACAGAAAAATTTCTTTTTCGAGACATTTCTCGGGTTCGGGGGGTAGATTATAGAAAGGGAAGGTATTAGCACCCTTTCTATCTGTGGTTATCCACGGGCTCTTAGGTACTTGCTCATATTGTTTTCAAAATTTCTTTCTTTGTGCTTGTGGGTTTGAAAAAAGTTTTTGTTTGAAAACATCGATTTAACTCTTGCTTCTATCCTCAAGAGTGTAATGAATTGTTTTTGAAAACTTTGTTTGAAAAGGAGTGTAAGTGTGGAAAAGATTTTGTTTTTGTTTTTTGAAAGAGCAAGTACTTAAGAACCATCTACCTACTCGAAAAAGGAATCGTTCTATGTTATCTTCCTTTAGACAATGCTATCCCACTATTGATAAGTAGGTAGCATCGTCGTTGGAGTTTTAGGGTCAATTCAAATGAGGGACGTGCGGTCACTAAAGCAATGTTAGGACGCCTTAGCGGTAACCCTAATGTCTTAGATCATTTGTTTTGAGGCAACAATATCCGAGGAAACCGTTTCGAGGCGACTATGATCTTTAGACAAGAGGATGACCTCTAAAGTGACCTATACTCAATGACTGCGTACGAAGGCAACCAAGTGGGGTATACCCTAAGAGTGCGCATGTGTGAGTGTGTCGTTTTCAGTTATTTTGTCTTTTTACATGTTATGGGTGATCTAAGTTGATTTTAGGTTAAAACATTCATTCTTGTCATGCATTCCTATTATCAAACATCTAACAGTTATAAGTTGCGGAAAATAAATTGCGGAAATTTAACTAACTATTACAAGGCGTCGGGTATTTACATCGCCAAAGACAAACCCTTAATGAATAAATAAAGCGATAAAAAGTAATAAAAGGTCCTAATTATCTATTACATTCCGGAAACAAATACAATATTGAATAAATGGATCACGTGCGAGAAAACTAAATTGAGCTCAAGTAGGGTTTTGACCCTTTGTTATTTAAAGAAAAGATTTTTTTGTTTGTTTTTGAATTAAGAAAGAGATTATCTAAATTAATTATTAAATTAATTAATTAATTAATATAAATATTTTTTTGAGTTTTCGGTATTTAAAGAAAGAAAAATAAAATTAATTAATGTTAGTAAAACCTAATTAAATCTAATTGATTTTAATTATTTTCAAAAATATATTAAAGTTATTTTTAATTAAAGCCTAAATTAATTAAATTAATATTTGTTAATAAAAATAAAAATTTGATTTTATGAAGAAAATATTTTTGTGGTTTTAATTTTATAGAGAAAAATAAAATTTGATTGGTTAGTTAATAATGAAAATAATTAAATCAAATAAAACAAAAATAAATAAAATAAAGAGAGTTAGGGGGTATGGGCCTGTTTGGAGGTTTGAGAAGCAGTCTGAGGCCCATAACAAGCTGGCGTTGTTTGACCTTTTGAGATCCCCTATGCGCATGTTGACTTGACTCCATGATGGACCATCAACCTGGATCACCAGATCTGCCCTTTGGCCATCTGGCACTTGGACATGTGAAGGCATATGATGAGCTGCAAGCCTTGATTTGCACCTGATTATATGAAGAAGAAAAATAACAAAGCGCGTGGGGGACCTGGGATTCGAACCCAGGTCCTGTTGGATGTTGCCAGCGCTTGCTTCCACTAGGCCATTGTGTTTCAATTGTTAATGAAATAAGAATAATATATAATAAAACAAAACAACTCTTATGGATCAGAAACAAACAAAACGCGCGAATTATTTGAACCGACCATTGGGGTATTGACACGTCTCCGTCCCCTACCTCCATCCCCTGTAACTTTACCTGCGGATTTGGATCCGCAGCTAAATGCGCAGGTCGATCCAAAAATCAACTCCAGGCCATAAAAACGACCTTCTAAGACATGGTTGGGTTCGTCTCCCTCTCCTGAGTGCAACCATGCCTATCACAAGAATCAATTTCACCTGAAACACAAATCCCTAAAATCCAAAATGTAACCCTAGCCATGAGCGCGTTTAGGCGTGTATGGGAGCTTGCTTTGGGTTGGTTTCAACTCAGTGAACCTCCAGGAATTGATTGAGATCCTTCTTGGCTTCTGAGATCGCCTCTTGCTATGATTTCGAATTTCAAAATTTTCACCACTTTTTCAAGTTTGGTTTTGCCTATTCTTGCAGTCTCCAGCCCTTATTTTCGTGTGCCTCTCTTGCTTATGTATGATACAAGGTATTGGGGTAACAAATATGGATGGAATCCCTCTGAATCAATGCCTTATGATTTGATTTGATTCATCCTTTAAAGATTGCCAATTTTGTCAAAAAAACCATCTTTTTGCACATGATTTTGTATGATACGAATTTGATGATGATATTGATGAGAATCCAATCCTGAAAATAGTAAAAAATCTCATGTAATCAAAGTTTGGGATTTTATTTGATTTAATTTGATTTAAAATGAAATAATTCAATAAAAAATCAAATAAAATAATAAAATTGATAAATGGACACATGGCTGAAGCTAGGACACGTGGACAATGATGCAAGGTCAAATCAAGTGGAAAAGAATGGGCCCATTTGACAAAATTTGAAGTTTTGGGGATAGTTGACTTTTGGCAATTTTGAAAAATGCCTAACTTCAACAATGTATAACTTCTTCAATTTTTCACTTTTGGAGGTGTTCTTGAGCTTTCTAGAAATCTTGAGATGTCCTATAACCAACCCTTTTGGTATCATCTCATTTTGATATTCCATGCTCAAGTTATAAGCTTTGGAAAAAAAGTGTTTTTGTTGACTTTCAAAAATGACCTATAATGTCCAAATTTATAACTTCTTGTGAGTGAATTTTCTGATCTTGGGGTATGAAGATGGATTGTATGAAATTTTATCCTCTTAAAAATGAGCTTTAGATGGGTCATTTCTCATAAAGTATGATAAATTTATGCTTGGTCAAAGTTGAGTTGACTTTTCTTACAAAACCCTAATTTAGCAACTTTTGAGTCTTGATGAATTTTGAATAATCCTTGATGAATCATGGTCAACCCTTGATCAAATGATTAAATATCCTTCAAAATTAGAATGTTGACAAAAAAATTTGAGGCTTGACTGTCTTTGGGTCACAGTTGACTTTTGCCCTAACACAGTCGATTTTTGGACCCTTTGAGCAATTGACTGAGCAAACTTCCTCTGTAAGGCTTGAAACTTGACATGGATGACCTTGAGAACCTATTAGGACATTGGGGAGCACTTAAGGTCATTTGGATTCAAGGATATTGATGCAACACAAAACCCTAATTTGGGGTTGACTGCCTTAGGAGATAGCTTGACTGTCCAACTCTTGAGCAATCTTGAGACACTTGGAGACTTTTCTTGCAATGTCTTGAGAAATGTGAGAAGGAAAATTTTGGGGTACAACAAACACAAATTGTAATTTCTATATTTCGGCGGCGTTCTCTTACTAGAGCGTCAGCCTCTTTGTACAAAAACACCTATTACAGGCCAACTTTAAAATCAATACAAGTCATTTTCACCAAAACTTTAATTTGTTTTCTTTTTCCTGTTTTGTTTTGCAAGAACGTCCAATGATTCATTTTTGATATATGCATTTGACAATAATTGTCGCTCATAAATATTTACCTGAAAAACAAAAGACAATTACTCGTAGTTCCAGGAACAGGGAAAACAAGAAGTGCCCAAACCTTACAGTTATTCTGCCCATCAGGTATTGGGATACATACACTCCCCACAGAGTAAGAAATATCCAAAGACGGTGATGTCAGCTTCCCCGAGTAGGACATGACTCTCCCTCTAAGGTTCACAATCGCGAGCGAGTCAGTAAATTTTTTCCCCAAGCAGAGTTTATTTCTCTCACAAGTAGAAATTTAGTCTACAACAGAATTCATTATTGCCAGCAACGGAAATTCATCCCCAGATGAGTTGTTTCTCCAAGTCAGTAGATCTATCAACAGAGTATCTCCTTTCCAACAGAGTTATTCCCCCACAGAGTTATCCTCAGACAGAGTCTCGTCCGGCAGAATATTTACCAGCCAAGGGGCAAATCCCCAGCTAGTCATCTCTGCTCACCATCCCCAATAGAAGTAAAGGAACTATGGTTTTTACAGCAGTCAAGAATACCATTTCTCATACTCTCCAAACAGCAATCAGGGATTTATTTTCCCGGACTCAGAGTATTACATTGGCATTTCATGTTCATACATCATGACATGTGCATACATCCCATATAACATAGTCTCATCTATGTTGAGAACGTAATCATACAATGCATCTCATGCATCGCACATAACTAACCCTGTATTTATTTCAGGAAAAGACAGTTATTATCAACAATTTGCAACAAGTACATGATCAACGCTCAAAGCTAAACAGAGTAATCATTGGTGACAAATGCAACCTTATGCAGGTTCCTTCTCACACCCCTACTATCCAAGCTTTCATATCGAAGTAACCCTACTACCCAGATTCCTTCTCACATCCCCACTATCACGGCTTTCATCTCGAAGTAACCCTACTATCCAGGTTCCTTCTCACAGCCCTACTATCCAGGCTTTCATATCGAAGTAACCCTACTATTCAGGTTCCTTCTCACAGCCCTACTATCCAGGCTTTCATATCGAAGTAACCCTACTATCTAGGTTCCTCCTTACAGCCCTACTATCCAGGCTTTCATATCGAAGTAACCCTACTATCCAGGTTCCTTCTCACAACCCTACTATCCAGGCTTTCATATCGAAGTAACCCTACTATCCAGGTTCCTTCTCAAGCCCTACTATCTCGGCTTTCATATCGAAGTAACCCTGCTATCCAGGTTCCTTCTCATAGCCCTACTATCCAGGCTTTCATATCGAAGTAACCCTATTATCCAGGTTCCTTCTCACATCCCTACTATCCAGGCTTTCATATCGAAGTAGCCCTACTATCCAGGTTCCTTCTCATAGCCCTGCTATCCAGGCTTTCATATCGAAGTAACCCTATTATCCAGGTTCCTTCTCAAGCCCTACTATCCCGACTTTCATATCGAAGTAACCCTGCTATCCAGGTTCCTTCTCACAGCCCTACTATCCAGGCTTTCATATCGAAGTAACCCTACCATCCAGGTTCCTTCTCATAACCTTATTATCCGGGTTCTTCCTCTCTTATCCCCAGACGACAGTCCACAACACTGTAATACCGGGACCCAATCAAACACATTTGGTTTCACAGTTCCCCAGAAAGTCGTGGTGCAGCATATACCCCGACCAAACACACAGTTTATTTCCGCTTCCCAAACCGGAATTATTCCCCAGCAGAGCAACGGACAACCGAAGCTCCTAAAACTCTATTTCTCCCAAGACAGAGACCAGCATTCCCCAGCGAAGTCCTCCTCAACAACAGGTATACGGGTTCTCGCAAAGGAATCTCTCATGTGATCGACACCTCTTCGGATGGCATCATTAAGCCCATCTCCGACAATTCTCTAGCAGCTACCAAATGGCATCTATAAGCCCATTCCCGATATCACAAATCAAATATCATTTCATGCAAGTGCAAATTTCTGGGCACTTTAGTGTTCAATCATCTTCCACCTTCAGATCACGAAAGGCAGACGAGCCAATCTACATCTTCAGGTTTAAGAAGATTGAACAGGGGAAGATGTTGTACCCCAAAAATTTCCCTCCCATATTTCTCAACACATGGAAAGTGAGGTCCTCAAATTGCTCAAAGAAGTCCAAGAGTTGACCAGACAAACTCTCTCCTAAGGCAGTCTATCTCAAATTAGGGTTTCATTTTTCATCAAGATGCTTGAATCCAAAGGATCCAAAATTCTCACCATTGTCCTAATATGTTCTCAAGATCATCCATGTCAAGTTTCAAGCCTTACAGAAGAAGTTTGCTCAGTCAATTGCTCAAAGGCCTGAAAATCGACTATGCTAGGTCAAAAGTCAATTGTGGCCAATATACAGTCAAACTTCAAGATTTTTGGTCAACATCCTCATTTTGAAGTATAATTAATCATTTGATCAAGGGTTGATCATGATTCATCAAGTATTGCTCACAATTCATCAAAACCCAAAAGTTGCTAAATTAGGGTTTTACAAGAAAAGTCAACTCAACTTTGACCAAGCATAACGTTCTCATACTTTATCATAAATGACCCATTCAAAGCTCATTTTGAAGAGGATGCAATTCCCTAAAATTCATCTTCATCTGCCAATCTCAAAATATGCACTCACAAAAATATATAAATTTTGACATTATAGGTCATTTTGAAAAGTCAACAAAAATACTTTTTGGGTCAAAGCTTCATACATGAGCATGGAAGACTCAAATGAGATGAGACCAAAAGGGTTTCTTAGGGGACATCATAATATTTCTAAAAAGTCCAAGAACACCTCTCTAGGGTCAAAATTGAGAGAGTTATGCATTGTCAAAGTTGGCAATTTTTGGGAAATTGTCAAAAGTCAACATTGATCACAAATGCATTTTTTCCACATGGGCCCATCTTTTCAAGATTGCGTCTCATTCCTAGTATAGTCCACGACCTATGGGACCCTCCATGATTTATTTATTTATTTATTTAATTTATTTTGATTTTTATTCATTTAAAATTCAAATAAAATCAAATAAATCCAAATAATCATATAATGTGTTTTAAGGATGATTTTTGCATTGAAGGGGGGCCTTATGTGCTGTCAAATGAGAACCAATTCGTGCAAGACTGATTTGGGTTGAAAAACATTGGATTGAAGCAAATTTGGAAAGATATCATATGCCATGAAAGACCAAATCAAATCTTCATAATGGGCAAGATTCAATTCGTTTTTGTTGACCTAATATGTTGTATTACATATACAGAAGGTATCCAAAGGAAGAGAGGGGGTTGGAAGCGTGAAACGGCCAGAGGAAAAACTCAGAATTTTTTATAAAAAGAGAGGTCCAAATTCTGGAATAAAAGGCTAATCAAGGAGTTTCAAAGCTAGAAAGCAATTCCTGGGTATCTCAGGAAGCATTCCCAATCATTTGCAGGCGCCAGAACATCCAGAATCACTCCCTCTCACGCTCACGGTTTGCATAATTATCCAAATTTGATTACTGAAATTCTTGCATATTTAGCATGTTTAAATTACCTATTTGTATTATCAGCATGTTTGCAATCTTTCTGGATAGTTTGATTTGAGTTACAGTGCAGGAACAAGCTTTTGCCATTGTTAGGGTTTCATGCTCCAATTTGGGGTTCTGGGTTTCAAGCGAAATTAGGCCTGATAATGGGTACCATGATGATCCGAATTTCAAACCCAGCTGATCCATGGTCCCCAATTAAATTTATATTGCATATGCTTGATTCTTGAATGACACAAGTTTCAGCAACAGACATGCATCTGTAGGTAAAGGTTCAGAGCCTAAAACTACGGTTCCAGGGAAGAAGACGATAGTGTGTCATAACCTGACTGTCCGATTTAAATTCTGGCATGTTATTCTGGCCAGAAACTTGTTTTTTCTGATATATTGTTTGTTTTCTTTATATTAACAAGTTAACATCCAACGCAGTTGGTCAGAAGAAGGAAGTCAGAAACTCATGATTCCGGGTTCGATCCCAGGCGTGAGCTTTTGGCGTTTTCTCCTTTGTTTTCACCAGATCCAGCACGTGTATCTTCTGAGGGCCATCATCTTCTGGATCCCAGTCAGAACCAGATCCAGCACGTACACCTCTTGAGGTTCAGCATCTTCTGGATTCATCAGCCAGGACCAGATCAAGCATCCTCTGGGCATCATCTGCTGGATCCATCAGCCAGAGTCAAATCCAGCGCACCTCACTTTCTGAGGGCCATCATCTGCTGGATCCAACAGTCAGAATCAGATCCAGTGCACACCATCTTCTGAGGGTCATCATCCTCTGGATCAGCACCCCCATATCTGCTGACAGTAGGCCCACTTGGTTATTTCTACTATTTTTCTTTAATTTCTTTTCCTTAATTTATTCTGTTTTCTAAATCAACACAAAAGTTATTTGTTTTAAATTAACCAATCAAAAATCACAAAAAAAAGATTTATTTTCTTAATAAATGTTTTTTTAATTAATCAGTTTAATTAATTTAGGGTAACTTTAATTTCTTTCATTATTAAAATTCAATTAGAAAATTAAGTTAACTCTTGATTTAATTCTTCTTTCTTTCTCAAATAAAATAAAAATACAAAAATAGGTTTTAGAATAAATTAATTTATTTTCTTAATTTAAAATAAATTAGAATTAGGATTTTCTTTTTAATTTAATAATTTCTCTATTTTCTTAAATAACAAAACATGACAAAAACTTTTTTTAATCAATCGCAATTAGGTTTAGGCAAGGGTCAAAACCCTAGTTGTCTCGTATACGATTCATCGTGTGCGTGTTATTTATTTTTGCCAATATTGTTGTAACTGTTCATGATTTATAATAGTTTAATCTAGGGCTTTTTATATCACTTTTTTCTCGAGTTTTTCGCTATGTAATTAATCCCCCTCCCCGAAGGCTTGTAATAGCGTAGATTTACTTTCTCGCATTTTAATTCTCGCAAATATTTGACTGTTTAGATGTATGCTAATAGGATTGTATGACAAGAATGCACGACAAATTAATCCAGTTAGAAAACCCTAATGTGCAAAGACTAAATAATTGAAAACAGATCACTCGCACATATCACTCTTAGGGTATACTCACACTTCGGTTGCCTTCGGTAAATGATCATTAAGTATAGGATGCTTTAGTGGTTGCCCTCCTGTCCAAAGGATCAAATGTTGCCTCGGAAATGTTGCCTCGAATATGATCTTAAGACTCTAGAGCTATTACTAAGGTGTCCTAACATTGCTTTAGTGATCGTACGTCCCTTTCGAATTGACCCTTACAACTCCAGCTACGGTGCTACCTATTTTTCAATAGTAGGATAGCACTGTCTAAAGGAACAAGAATAGAAACGATCTTTTTTCGAGTAGGTAGATGCTAGTAGGTACTTGCTCAAGTCAAAGCTTTTCACACTTACACATTTTAAAACAATTTTCAAAACAACTTCGTCATACCTTTGAGGACTGATACAAGGGTTATCACGAAGTTAAACTTTTCAAAACAAAGCACATACACAAGCAATTTTAAAAGATGAGCAAGTACCTAAGAGCCCATGGAAAACCATGGATAGAAAGGGTGCTAACACCTTCCCTTTCTATAATCTACCCCCCGTACTCAAAATATCTCGAAAAAGGATTTTTTTTTCTGTACTTTTTTCCTTTCCGGTTGGATGAAATAAAAGTCGGTGGCGACTCTTGCTTACCGCGACATTTTGCAAACACAAAAATTCAAAATGCAAACCCGCGTCAAACAATCAGTTATGCCACCGTATCACAGGTTGTAATAGATAATTAGGTTTAATTTTCTTGTAATATCCATTTGTAAATTTGTACACCCCCTCCCTAATTATGTAATAGCGTAGTAATTTTACTTTTCGCAATTTATCGCTTTATATAAATGCTAGTAATTAGGGTTTGTATGAGAAGATAAAATCAACAAATAGAAAACCCTAATCAAAGACTAAACAAAACATGAAAATCAATACATTTGCACACAAGCACCCCTAGGGTAAAATCCACTTGGTTGCCTTATAAAAATGGCCATATTATGCATGTGAGGTATCTTAGCAAAAACAAGCAAAAATACACGATCATAGTCCCTTGATGACGCTATCCATGTTGCCTTTCAAAATGATCTTAGTCCTTAAAGAAAGATGCTAAGATACCTTGCAACATTGCTAATCATGGTTATACGATGACCCATGCCCGTCCCGTTTACATCCAAAGATAGGGTTACTTACCAAATCAATGGTAAGATAACAATGTCAAAGGAGAAAGGAAATGAACATGAAATACTTTTGAGTAGGTAGAATGTTCCTAGTTACTTGCTCGCTTTCAAAACAAAACATCCTTGCTATTTTCAAAACAAACACTAACACTTTCAAAAACATCTTTCAAACTTGAAAACATTTTCAAAAAGATCAACACTTTGTATACATTCTTACGAACGAGAATCATTACAAAGTTTGCCTAAACGATGGCATCTTTACAAAACACTTTCAAAAACCACACAAAGCACGATTTCAAACAAAAAGCAAGTGATCTAGAAAGTAATTAAGAGCCCATGGAAAACCATGGATGAAAAGGGTGCTAATACCTTCCCTTTTCATAATATACCCCCCGAACTCAAGAAACAATCTCAAAGGTCTTTCCTGTGCTTTTTCACCTTTCCTTTTGGATAAAAGAAAAGTCGGTGGTGAATCTTACTAACCGCAAGATTTGCGATAAAATGCAAAAAAACCAAGTCAGTTCTCCCACCGTATCACATCAACATTGTGCCCTAGTGCTCCCTGATGAAAAGCACATGTTTGGTCTGCTTTGTAATACCAAGGCAGTGGTGATGGTACAGTGGGAGGTGGTCTGGTCTGAACCAACTTCTTTTGAATTAACACCGGGAGTAATTTTGTATAACTCATAGGAATAGGGTCATAAGTCTCCCTTCTCTGATTATACCCTTGATTCCCCTGATGGAATGGTCTCTGGTAAGCAACGATGGTCGGAGCTACACTAACAACTGGAGTAACTGAGGCGACTTGTTGATGACGCTGATAATTTCTTCTAGGAGGATTAACCCTCCTCTCTTGCATAGTAGCATTTGTATCTCCTTCCTTCTTTTTGGAAAACCCATAGGATGGCTTCTTCGCACTTCCAAAACTTTCACTTTTTGTTAAACGACCATCTCTCACAGCCTCTTCCAAACGGATACCCATGCCAACCATTTCAGTAAAGTCACTTGGCGCACTTGCTACCATCCTCTCGTAGTAGAAAGCACCCAAAGTCTTCAAGAAAATATTAGTCACCTCCTTCTCTTCCATAGGAGGAATCACTTGGGCGGCTACCTCACACTATCTCTGTGCATATTCTTTGAATGATTCCCTGTCCTTCTGGACCATGGCCCTAAGTTGATCATGGTCAGGCGCCATGTCCATGTTGTATTTGTATTGTATGATAAAGGCTTCTCCCAAGTCGTTGAAAGTATGGATATTGACATTGTCCAAACTAATATACCACTTCAGCGCAGCACCAGTTAAACTATCCTAAAAAAAGTGAATCAACAGACGTAGATCATCAGTGTGGGTAGACATTCTTCTTATATACATCACAAGATGAGCACAAGGACAAGTGTTGCCCTTGTACTTCTCGAATTTCGGGACTTTAAACTTCGCATGTATCTTGACATTTGGGACCAAGCACAAATCATTCACATTCTACCCGAACAATTCCTTTCCCCTGGGGGCCTTCATCTCCCTCTGCATCTTGTCAAAATGTTCTTGAAAATCATCCATTCTATCATAGAGACCCAAGTCTTCACTTGGTGGAGGAAAAGGACGACACATATCATCATTAGTAAATGGGATCACATTCATTGAATGAGGTGCAGTAGGAGCAGCATGCATCACAGGAGGTGCAGGAGTAATAGTAGTCTGGACAACTGGAGTATCTTGAGGACCAAGATTGAAACCTTCAGGCACACAATTCTATGGCATTCCCCATGGACAACCTTGAGGCATGCGATTCTGAACAACAGCTGGAGTAGCATACACAGGAACAGTCGGTGCTTTAGTAGTAACCCTTGTTTGTTGAGGTTGAACACTTGGTGGCTGATTCTGAGCAGCCACCAGAGATTCCATCAGAGCAGTGAGATTGGCCATGCTGGCCTTCAGAGCAGAAACTTCCTCGCGCGGCTCGCGATTCTCTTGTTCTAAGTTATCCATCTTCCTTCTGAAATTAGCTCGAGTATTGTAGTGGTGAGACAGCTTACTGAACAAAGTAAAGAAGCTTGGTAAGACACCTGGATATGCAAAGAAATGCAAGAAATATGTGCAATATGATGCATGATATGCAATGCACATGATTTATTTTATTATTAATATTTCAAAGGACTTAAAGATTTATAGACACATTGCAAATATCAAAGTAATAACACATTTGAAATACTAAAAAAATTTATTATAATAACTTCAAAATGGATTACAAGTTTCAATAATCCCAAGTACAAGATGAAAATAAAGTCTAAAACCCTAAGAAGTAAAGTTGATGGAGATCACTCTATACGCTGATGCTTCCCTGTAATCCTAGCAATCTGAGCCTTCAACCTCTGGTTTTCTTCCGCATACTTGGTGGCAACTTCCTTCCAATCACTTGAATCAGGAAGTGAGTAACTAGCATCTGACTGAGGCTTAGGAGAAAATAAATCCCCTTACCTCTCCATGGTCTCTACAGCCCGACTCTCAAGAATCTCAATCAAGTCGTCTTTCTCCTTCAAGTCTTCTCTATGGGAAATCTCTAAAGTTTGGCACTTATTCTTCCAAGCATCTTTTTCCTGCTGCATCCTGACCAAAGAAAGTTGTAGCTCTTACATATCATCCAATAGGGAATGAGTGGTCTTCACAAATAAATTAGGCATAGGTGTTTCCCAGGAATATGGTATCTTCAACCGAATAGCTCTTGTTTGGACCCACTGAAGATAAGGCTCCAAAGAAACATCCCCTTTAGGTCCCAAGTATTTCCTACTCTTCCTATGAACGTGACGCCAAGCCTTCGCAATCTGCTCCCTAGCTTCCCTATGGTCTTCTCCCTCCTTCAGAAAGAAATTGCTCAAATGAATACTATTTGGTTTATCCCTCATCGGATAACTAAGTTGTCGTCGTGCAAGAACAGGGTTGTAATTAATTCCTTCCTTTGTACCGAGAAGAGGTACATTGGGGAATCTACCACATACTTCGACAATCTCTATATCCTGGTAAGCTCGATAATACCAATCAATATTCGAGTGAGTAAGTGCCATGATCTTAGGAGCCCAATGGGGTTCCTTCTTGACATCCCAGAAAGCATCAGACTAAGGCATATGAGAAATAAACCACTGATACAACAGAGGCGTGCAATAGATAATCATCCCCCCATGATAAGAATTCCGAAGATGAATAGAGTAATAAGCATCACCCAACAATATAGGAACTGGGTTTCCAATCATGAAGATCCTGATAGCATTAATGTCAACAAACTTGTCCACATTAGGAAACAAAAACAACTCGTAAGCAAGTAGAGAAAAGATGGCCTCAAAAGCGATTGCACTCTTCATCCTGGAAAAGTAACGAGCTTTCTATAATAAGAAATAAGTTGGTAATCCTCTAATCCCTCCTTTAGTAGTCATATGGGCTTCAATCTCAGACTTCCCCAGATGGATCAAAGCAGTAATCTTGTGTGGTTTTGGATCACCCTCCAAACCAGTAAAAGGAACACGATCAGTAGTAGGTAAATCCAACACATAAAAATACTCCTCTAGTGTATGCATCAACTGATAATTCGGGAAAGTAAAGTAATGATACATCGGATCATAGAACTGGACCAAGTTCGAGAGAATATCCTCCTTCATCCTAAGCTTCATGAGATGAATGATGGATCCATACTTCTTCTGAAAATCTGCAGAACACTCAATCTCGGGAATTAGACTGATCAACTCATCTATCTTGGGATCTTTGAAACTGTATTTTCCGGTCTTTCTTTTTCCAGAATCCATGATCAAAAGGTACCTGAGATATTCATAAATAGTCAACTTTTTTAAGTCCCTTGAAATAAAATTTCTTCAAAATATGCTTATGAGTGCATGGATGCATGATGCAACAATCATATACAAGATCACAAACATAGGATTCATAGATTCAACGTCACGAGCATGAAGTTGAAGGTACTACCCATAAGGTATGGTCTAAAAGTTATCACATGCCGAACAAGGTTCTAGAGGTTCCCAGAGTCTACATCCTTCCTTCGGATATTACCAACTTCCCGATTAACTCGGTAATTAGTAATATTCTCAAGAAAAACTCGTCTGAGCATAGTATCGCATGACAACTATTTCTGGATTACTCCGTCATAGCTTCCGCACTATACCTAAAAGGCCAAGATGAGTTAGGTATTCTATGGTCCTTAGCTTCAGCAGGCTCCCAGGTCGAAAGTAGCATGTCTTCCTGATTACTCGGTAAACGAAACTACAATCAAAGGGGCCTCCACTGAGTGGAGGATCACATGCCTCCTTTTTTGGGATTACTCCCTCAAAGTTAACATGACTATACCGCCCGTCCTATCTTAAATTTTGCCCAAGTCCAGGTATAAGACTTATAAGTAATCACCAAGCACCCTAAAAACCAGGAAAATCCAGATAAACAGATATACAACATATAACACATAAACAACAATAGCATATATACAAATATAAATAAAGATAGACTCAACCCACTTAGGGATGGACCAGCAAGAGGTCAATCTTTCCCCAGTGAAGTCGCCATTTTTTCCTGTAGCGGTAGAAATGTTTAAGACTAAGCCATTGGGTTGACTAGACTTATACAGATCAAAATAAAAAATTGCCACCACGATATATTGTTTCCAAAGGAATGGGAAAAGAGAGAATAACCCAAAAGATGGGGGAAAGATTCAAGGTAAGGGGTTGGTCATGCAAAGGGAAGGTATTAGCACCCTAAACATCCACGGTACTCCACAGGAACCTCTTTGAAAAATCTGTATATTTTGGCTATAAAATGTTGTATACAAAAATAGATGGTGGAGGTGAGAAAAGAAGTATTTTTTATGATTTTTGCACTCGCCGCGGTTGCGAACCTTTAGTGCCTACGTACCACCTTTCGTGCAATAGAGGATCAGGGTGCATGTAGTTCCTCTGTTAAGAATTTTAAAACACAAGAGTGTTGGTTAATTTTAAGAGATAAGACATCATCGTCATTGTCCGTGTGGAAAACATACTTACTACCCACAATCATGAGAAAGGAGAATTTGCATTATCTCAATGTGGAGGATATGGCTTGGATTTTAAAATCAACAATGCCTCACTCAACACCCAAGTAGAAAATATCTCACTTCACTACATATTGTAGAAGTATAGTTGTTTGCATCACTACGAGGATTGACAAGAGTCCAATCTTTTGAGAAAGGTTTTAAAATAAAAAGCCAAAGTGGCAAAATGGTTTGAAATGAGATTGATTGACTTTTAGTCTTCTCACAAAAAAATGTCAAGGTATTATTAAATTGATTGGAGTTTATTTATGAAAATGTTTTGAAAATGCATGGACCTAGGTCCAAGTTTATTATGAAAGTAGTTCAAGTTTAAAAACAAGAAGAGTTTTCAAAAGGAGGGAGAAGATTTTTGAAATTAAAGAAGATGGGAGGAGAAGAAGAGACTATCCTAAAGCATGAGGTAAAAGGTAAGGAGAAGAACCATCTAACCAACAAGAAGCCAATACTTGACATTATGAGTCAAGATAGAATTCCCATTATTTGGATTGAAACCAAGCAAGCAAAGATACTATACCTCTTGAGAGAACTAAACTTCAAGTGTATTAAGTCTTCATAAAAATTGGGCAGAGTAACGGCTGTATACGGGTGAATTCCAGATTACAAACAAAGTATGTAATCACAATAACCTGCACACAAAACAAACAAACAACCCAATGTCTTGAGGTAAACCTCAAGAACTCCAGACAAAATATCAATTAAGGTCACAAGGTCTCCAACATAGGCCAAGGTTTCTAATCCTAAGTCCAAGAAGTCCAATACTCCATAATGCCAAGGATAGTAACCAAATAGTCCAAGTATCATTAAAGACTGTTATGGTTCATGTTGATTATTAGGTATCTTCAAAAAGAAATGAAAAACTCAAATGAGCAAAGTAAAAATGACATAAAAGTAAATACTCAAGTGAGCAAAGATGAAAATAGCATGAAATGTAAATGCTAAAATAAATGGTACATAAAGCATAAAAAATAAAAGCATAAAGTAAAATCGATTGTTAATAATTAGTGGTTAGTTGGATGACCATCTTGAAACTTGCATTTGGAACTCATTAGAGGATTGGTAGAACTAAAGCCTCCATACAACAAGTTGCATTTGCTTTTTATCAAGTATATCATCCATTTTGGAATCCTCAAAAGTACCATTTAATGATCAACGATGTTTAAGTGATCCGCGTTGACCAAAAGTGTTATAGATCCATCAGAGGATTGGTAGAACCAAAGCTTCCATGCAATGAATCTCAAGGTTATTGGATCAAAGAGATCAAATTAACATACTTGGGCTTGCAAACATAGGTTTGGGCCACGAATGATCATTTATTCGAATTGGGACAAAATTTAGCGCTATGTTAAGCAATCGTAAGTGGACTTATATAGAAGTCGCACCTATTTTTAGGCCGGTCAATAGCAATCTATGCACCATTTGTTTTGAGACATGATATAGAGATCATGCTCCAAGAACACTTAGTGCAATAAGAAAGGGATGAAATAAAGAGGGGTGGAAAAGAATATACAAACCACATTTTAATTAAAATTTAATCAAACTATTATTAAAATCATCCATCCATTTTTATGGAGTTAGACTCAACACCATGGATCCAATGATGTTAACAAAGTTCATGATCAAAATTCAACCCAAGATCAGCCAGAAAATAATCACAAAATAATATTGCATTTAATATATACATTAAAAAGGGTTTTAAAATGTTTTCAAAATAGAAATAAAAAAGAAAAATATGTTCAAATTAATCAAGAAATATTAAGTAAGACCATAGAAAAACCAGAAATGAGTCAAATGTTTTTATAAAAATTTTGGTAATTTATTAAAGTCAGAAATTATTTTTAAAATTAAAAGAAATGAGTAAAAATAAACCAAAAATGATTAAAAAAATAGCAAAGTCAGAAATAAAAAATAAATAAGGTCACCAATATTTATCACAATATATTGGATCATTCCATATTTTTTCAGAATTTAAAAATGCATGAAAGTATTTTTAAACATTTAAAACAATTCAAATAAAGTGAAAATTGATAAAAAAAATATCAAAACACAAAATAAAATTGTGAAAAAATAAAAATCAGAAAGAGAAAAATCAAAAATATTTTTTATAATTGTTTCAAATTTTTTGGACTTAAAATGAATTTTCTATGATTTTTTGAAATTTAAAACAATTAAAATAAAAATCATAAAATAAAATATCAAACCAAAAAATATGGGCCATCTGATCATTGTCAAAACGCGTTAGTAAACAGACCAAGTGGACCTGCCGCGTTGTGCATGTTATGGACTTTAGTGAATAAAGCACTGAATCAAATGTAAAATCAGAAATTCAAAAAATACAAATGGCACGCCATCATTGGTTGGAAGATGACACGTTGGTCGTCTTCAACCTCCAGCCAGTCCCAAAACCATGTCACTCAAATGTAAAATTAAAGCACGAGACTTATGCCATTCGCTTCGTCTCTTCAAGACGAAGACAACCACACCTTCGCGACAAATTTATATAAATTGTAGCTCAAGTAATTTGGAAGGAAAGTTTTGAAAAGGGATTCGAAATTTCATGGTCAAAATGTGTTTCCAGATAAAATAAAGTGTTGCGACTAGAACAAGGCAATGAGAGCTTCACAATGATATTAAAGTTTTGAAGAATTGATGGAGAAATCTACCTATTGAAGTTGAGTTGCAGAGCTCTGAAACTGGACTTCTATGGATCAATATAGGTCACGATTCTTGGAGGTAATTGTATGGTTAGCTTCAGGGAAGATCAAGGAAGGTGAATTGATAAAAAAATTGGATTGAAAAAGGCTTGAACACTGATTTCGAAGTTGCCGAAAAGTGAGTTATGGAGCAAGTTTGGCAGGGTGATTCTGGCTGTTCAAGCTTGAGGAAATGAATGAGGGATGACCCTCTATTTATAGGGAATCAAATGGAATGTTCAAGCATGTGAAATGATGAAGTTTGGAGGGAAATCGTGTGAAGTTGCAAACAAGAAAAGTGTGACTTCTATTTTGATCAAAACCCATCCAAAACACGCGTTTTGCTATGCTAATCACTTCTGGAAGTCCACTAAACATGTTTAGAAGCAAAAATGCACAGAAAAAAATGTGTTTAGAAGCTAAATCAAGGATTTCAAATTCTGACTTTTGAAGAAACTTCAGTTTCAAGTTACCAAGTTCAAATCAATGGCATTTTCAGCTCAAGGGGTCTTAGTGCATGATTCTTGATGCTTTAGAAAGATGAGGTTACAAACTTTGCAATGGGAAAATAATGGAATCAAATGGATGTTTGAGCTGAAATTTGCAATGAGTCAAAGTTGGGAAAAAGAGGTTGACTTTCCATACTTAGAAATATTTCAAGTTTTTCTTCAAAAGTGACCTATAATGTTTTGCATCCAAACATGGCCTTCCACTTGGAATTTTCTCTTGACCAAAAAAGATGGCATGAAATAGACCTTTTGAATGACATTTTGAAACTTGAAACATTTAAAATCTCCAAAAATTTAGAGAGTTATGAATTGTTGAAGTTGGCAAAAATCATGAAATGACCTATAATCTTTTGTATCCTTAGGGCATCTTCCATCCATTTTCTCACTTTGCATATAAAAGAAGGAATAAAGTTCAAATCCTCAAGATCATTATGGGAAAAAAGTGGGCTCAATTTGATAAAAATTGACCAAGTTATAATCATTTGAAGTCACACAAGGGAAATTGGGGATTCATCTGGGGGACTTGTAATCTTTCTTCATCATCAAGTGTCTTCCACATGAAAACTCCTTGAAAATTTTGAAGTGATTTGTTAATAACCCTTTAAAGAGAAGGATGTATTTGGAATCACTCAAAAATACCAAAAGATGAGCAAGATATACTTCTTTGAAGTTCAAAACCCTAGCTCCTAGATCAAGAAAATGCTTTGAGAAACTTTGACAATTTTGAAAACCCTTCTTGTACCAACACTTTTTATTTGTAAATAGAAGTTGTTGAGGATGATAATGAGAACTCATAGCCACCAAAACCACTTCCATATCTTGAGAATTGAGAGAATTATGCACTTGTGACCAATGGGAACAAAGCCTTGTCCAACCATGACAACTTCTTCAATCAACCCCTTGTACTTTTGAATCAATAATGATAACTTTGAAATGTGGTGAACCAAGATAAACCTTACAATTCCATTTATTCCAAAATAAATTCAATGGTAAGGTTTGAACTTCTCAGTCTTTATTGACTAGGGCACGAAAATAAACTCATGAACCCATAGATCAACTTGCTAAGCCACATTGCCTTTACCTACATTATTAACTAGTAAGACAAACCAAAATTGTATTTTATAAATTAAAAGGAAAGTCAAAACAAAACATGCATGATCACAAAAGAAAAACAAGTCAAGGTGCTTGGTGATTCCTCAAAGAGCAAAACTAAAGATAGGGAGGAGAACCAAAAGCCCTAATGTGACCTTGTTGTGATTGAATTAATATGGTATGATGAAGGGATCTTAGGGGAAAAACTGGGGTACAACACCTACTACTTCGAACACCTGAATGGGAAATCACTACCTCGACCTTGGAATGCTGACAAGCTAAAACTATATTCCAGCTAAGTCCCAAACAAGAGTTGGGGCTTGGCAGTCGACCTGACCTCTCCGACATAGACATGTCTTGCTCGAACATGGAAGCATGTTGAGGTACGAACATTGCATCCAACCCAAAACGAAAGGCGGGTCATTTCTCAATGGACGGGCATGATTTTATCCCGACGGGGAAACCTCGACCGAGCTCCACCGTCGTTGTACCAAAATGGCAGAACACCCAGCTCGGGATGGGACTGTTTGTGCCGCAAGAATAAGGTCTCGAACGCGACCTTGGCCTCGTACCAACAGAATTCAAATCAGTATCCCTGACACATCTTCATACGTTGTCGTCTATCAATAAATAGGTCGAGCACGAATTCCCACACATGAAATGAATATGACTAGCAAAACGTCAAACAATACTACTGATAAACATGCATAGTAAAGCATTCAAAAAAGCCGACCACAAAGGCCAGCATTTTCCATATGTTACATAAAGAGGGGCACGCAAGCCTAAACTAAAGGCAGATATACAAAAACCATGCATAATTTGGCACGCAGGTCAGGTAAATGCACAGGCACGCAGGCCCAAAATTAAAACTAATCTTCACGCCCATCCTCTTCATCGTCTGACTCCTCCTCGAGGTTATTGTTGGGAGGAGGAATTATAACCCCATCAACCACTTGGTTAAAAGGCCTAATCCCTTTAGTTATGAGCTTGACCCCGATGCTGACAATTTTAAGTTGCTTCACAGCAGTATTGAAGCCATACCCAAGAGTGTCTACCATGTCCTGCTCGAGCTGGAGAATCTAGGCAACCAGCTCTTTCCTAGTATAGAGGGCCTCCTTCTTGATAGTTTCCTCATCAGTAGGTGCCACTATCCCCTTAAACTTCTTTTCCCAAGAAGCCACTCATTCATTCTCCTTGGTCATGACATTCATCTTCTGTTTCAGCTCGTTCAACTTCGTGAGGAGCCTGACTTGGATCTCGTCTTTCGATTGATGGTCAAGCATATCGTTCTACAATTTTTCAATATGCACCTTCATCTTGTCAATCCGGGCATTCACTTTGCCAAGGGCAGCCTGGGAGCATGTTGTCGTGTTATTTAGGGTCAAAGTAGTCTCAAGAACCCTCATTACAGCGACCACGTCTTCAGACAGATTCTATCTCCGGGTCTCCTCATTCGCAGACAAAATGGCTTCCCTCTCTGCTTCGTGAAGACCTAGGGAGTTATCCACACCAAAAATGTCGTGGTTGAGGTAACATGGAGGCAACACGAAATACTCTCCAACATTTTTGCCTTTATCAGAAAAAACCCCATGCTCGGGACCTTCCTCGCGCCTCCTCTTTGTGGGCTTCTTAGGGGGAGAGAGTTGATCACCTCGAGGAGAAGAGGAACCACTGACATGGGCGTCAAGTTTGGCATTGTTGTACCCCAAAATTTTCCCTCTCATGTTTTCCAAGGTTTTCTCCTACATGGGTGGTCACAAACATTTGATTAAAGAAAAAAATAAAGATTTTGAAGATAAACAAGGAGTCTTCGATTAGCATATGGACAGGAGTCTTCGATTGGCCTTGGGACGAGGTCTTTCGATTAGCATTTTAACAAGGTCCTTCAATTGGCATCTGAATAGGATGTCTTTCGATTGACATCTGGACAAGGAGATTCGATTGGGAATCTAAAACCGTTTGATCAGGCACTGGACCCCCTTTGACCAAGCTTGGTTCACAAGGCTTCGACTGTGCAATAGCTACTTCAGGCTTGCCTTCGATCCATAAGGAAGAGGCTTCCTCAGACTTGTCCTGGATTCACAAGGGCAAAGGTCTCTTCTATAATTGCCTTCAATGCACAGTGCCAAGACCCCTCAACACAGTTTTTGCACTATGAAATCCAATATGACCCCTTGAAAATATTACTCCAAAGGCCCATTCGAAGGACACACATTGGTGGCCCATTCGAAGGAGGCAACAAAAGACTATTCGAAAGACACTCAAAAAAGTCCATCCGAAGGAGGCCATCAGAACCATTCAAAGGAGCTGCATCAGAACCATTCGAAGGAACTGAATCAGAGCCATTCGAAGGAGGCAGTCAGAGCCATTCGAAGGAAGCCATCAGAGCCATTCGAAGGAGAGCATTCGAAAGTCAAATGTCCAGGTTCATTCAAATTCAAAAAAGGACAAGATCCCATGTGTTTGGCCAATGTTACAAATTCTCATTCATGGCTTTCAAACACATAATCAAGGTTGTTTAAACCTTTGCCTTCTTGTCCCCTCTACCCCTCTATATAAAGAGATCACAAGTGTTGCATCACACACTGGGGGAGATTGCCTAGAAAAAGAGTACTCACACCACCATAGAGAGGATCAAAATTCTAACTAGTTTTCTTTGCAGCTCAATCCAGACGAAGGATATATTTGTGTTCTTGAGATTCCTAAGAATCTGTTCCCAGACAAGCCACACTCAAAGTGAAGCATCTCCAGTTGGTAAGGATTTACCCAAATCGAAACTGCATTTCTAAGTCTTTTAAATACATATTATTTGTATATATGTGTTGCTAATACCATTTGTGGTTATATGAGCATATCATACACAAGATAACATGCAGGAATAAAATCACGCCATCAAAAGGCATAACATGATTTGCCTTTTGAAACTCATGGCATAGTCCGTTTCACGTTAAAATAAGCTTAGGCCTGAGGACAGAAGCTTCGAATTAGGGAGAAGGACCTGGGTTCGATACCCAGGTCCTGCATCTTTATTTTTTGCCAACATCTACCTTACAGGTTTAATTCGAAGATCAACTCCCTCCCATAATCGAAGGACAACATCCCTCTGCATCAAAAAGTCCATTCTCCTTGCAATCAAAGGAGTCCCTTTTTCTTTTTGTATTTTATTCTTTGTTTCATTTCTTTATTGACTCTTTTTCTATTCAACTTGACATTAAATCAAAAAAATCATAAAAATTAGGCTTAGACATTTTAATTAAATAATTAAATAATTAATTAATTGATTAATTAATTTTAACCATTTTCTTAACTTAAAACAAATTAGAATTTAGGACTTAATTCAGATTTAATTTTCTTTTCATAATGAAAAAAAAAACAACCAAAAAGATTTTTATTTCTTAGGATATTGTTAGACGTTATTTTCAATTTCACGCGCGTTTATTTAATTTCGTATTTTTACTATTGATGTACCTGCCTACTGGATGTAATAGATTAAAACTAGGACATTTAGTGCTTTATCCCCCTCATTCTTGAACAGTGTAAATCCCCTCCCCAAAGCATTGTAATAGCGTAGATTTAAATTCTTACACTTTAATATTCTACAATATATATTAAGTGCTAGTAATTAGGCGTGTATGATAAGACTAATAATCAAGCGCTAGCAAACTTAACAAAAAGATAAATAACTGAACTGAACATAATTGCACACAAGCACCTCTAGGGTATCCCACTTTGGTTGCCTTTAAGAAATAAAACAATCATGAGGCAGGAACGCTTTAGCAAAGACCCATAAATCAAAAAAAGGATCATAGTCCCTTGATGACCCTACAGTTGCCTTTCGGTAAATGATCTAGTCCCTAAAATAAAAATTGCTAAAGCGTCTTCACAAGTTGCCTTCATGACTGTAACGTCCCTTCGATCGTCCCTCAACATCCAACAATAAGGCTACCTACTCACTAATAGTAGGGTAGCATTGTCTAAAGGAAAAGAGGAAAAGAAAGACCCTTTTCGAGTAATAAAGTAGATAGCTGTTAGAAGTTTGCTCAAACATTTTGTACTTACACAAACACTCCTTTTCAAAAACAATTTCAAAACACTTTATATACTTTCTCCACTATCCCGAGAAACATTACAAAGTTCGTCGTACTAAGGCGTTTTCAAAACATTTTCAAACACACAAAGCACAAAAGTATTTCAAAATGACCAAACCTCTAAGAGCCCGTAGAAAACTACCGATGGAAAGGATGCTAATACCTTTTCTTTCCATAATCCACCCCCTTACTCAGAAAACATCTCGAAAAGGTCTTTTTCTGTTCTTTTCACCCTTTCCTTAATTTGGATAAAAGAAAAGATGGTGACGACTCTTGCTTACCGCAACATTTGCAAATACAAATGTAAAACCAGTATATAACAGTCGGTTCTGCCACCATATCACAGAACTGGCGACTCTACTGGGGATACAAAAAATGGGGTTACCTTAGAGTTTAGTTCATTTTAAATTGCTTTCATTATGTGTTTTTATGCTTTGCTTTTGAGGGCTTGTTTGGGTTGTTACTAAAGATCCTACACTCGGATCTAGGGCACCTTTTAGGTAAGTAGCAATAGATTGTGGAAACTGTATGGGGTATACCGACACGATCAAAGAGGTAGCTACATTGATGTGACACTTTAGTTGGTACCGGTATCCCTTGAGTAGTCAAGGAGAATACGGGGCCGTTGCATGGTGTGATAAAGCATCAACTGACCTTAGAACCTTTAATTGAACAACTTGTCTATTCTGACGTAGTGAGATATCCGTCTTTGGTGTATCCCCAAAGTCGGTTGATACTCGATACTACACTCATTGAGATACAACTCCCGAGTTTTGTTTGGTGGCAAGTCAGTTGTCTATCGGAACGAAACTTGTGGGGAGGATCGGTGATATTGAGATCCCTTAGAACTCGGTTACTATTTATAAGACAGGTTGAACCAATCAAACTTCAAGAGGGTATTACCTTAAAACCCATGCAAGTATTAAACCTAAGGTCTTTGTGTGATTTGCTTGTGCTTGTTATATCTGTGATTTCTTAGCATAATCATAACATCATAACATGGTATATCATACTAACCATTTCAAG
The DNA here is from genome assembly GCA_948472305.1 of Vicia faba. Taxonomy (NCBI): domain Eukaryota; kingdom Viridiplantae; phylum Streptophyta; class Magnoliopsida; order Fabales; family Fabaceae; genus Vicia; species Vicia faba. The sequence continues at coordinate 1,449,113,939 of OX451741.1, forward strand.
GATTTTCTAGGGCTTATCTTTGTCTTGTCTTGTAGGACATGGCATCCACTCGCAGGAATACTATACAAGTCAACCTCGTAAGGGTACCTCCTCAACTCAAGGACTTGGAATCAAGGGTCCCTGAAAGCTCTCCATTCACTGAAAGACATGGTCAACTTCTCAACTTGGTCACCTCAAACCCTGATGAAGAAATGTTAAAAGTGCTCTTTCAGTTCTTCGACCCGCTACATCACTGCTTCACTTTTCCTAATTACCAGTTAGTGCCTACTATGGAGGAGTTTTCTCAGTTATTAGGGGTACCTATCCTTAATACCATTTAATGACATGGAAAGAGACCCAAAGCCTGAAGAGATTGCTCAAGCTCTGTCTTTACAACGGGCAGATGTAGTGGAAAATTGGGAAACTAGAAGAGGCATCAGGGGATTTCTAACTAAGTTTTTGTTCGAGAAAGCTCACCATTTTTGGGATACCCTGGATTTACAAGCTTTTAAAGAAGTGTTGGCTCTTCTCATCTATGGGATGGTGTTATTTACTAATCCGGACTAACTCATAGATGTGAATGCGGTCAATGTTTTTCTGTCTCATAATTCGGTGCCTACTTTACTTGGAGATATTCTACACTCTCTGCATACTCGCACTCTAAAGAGAAGAGGGACCCTTTTGTATTGCACTCCTCTGTTGGCTAGGTGGTCTACTTTGCACCTACCTTCGCCTATTTTGAAGAATGAGCAGGTTATGAGATGGTCTCATAGGTTGATGTCCCTCACACATTCGGATATTCATTGGTGTTCTTGATCCTTGGAGATTGTTACCACCATTGATCGCTGTGGGGAATTCCCTAATGTCCCTCTCTTAGGCATTAGGGGAGGAATCACTTATAATCCCTGTTTAGCGTTACGACAATTTGGTTATGCTAGAAGGGATGGTCCTCATGATGTACTCGTCCAAGGAATCATCTTTGACTATAAGAATGACGCTCAGAGTTATCGTAAGAGGTTCATTCGAGCTTGGGGCATGGTAAACAAAGTTGATAGCAAGACACTGGGGCACAAGAATTTCATCCCTCTTGAGCCTTACTTCATATGGATGCGAGCCCGTGCTCAGTGTCTTATGATTCCCTACCCCGCCGTCTTACCTGTGATTATAGAGCCAATTGCTGAGGGAGACACTCCTTACATTGTTCTTCATCCTGACATGCCAACTGATTTCGAGGAGCTACAGAAATCCTGGATCCAACTCAAAGAACAGCGGGATACCTTTAAAACCCAATTCTACGCCAGTGAGAAGAAGGTTTTAGAGCTCACCAGGTTACTTCACGAAGAGAAGAGTATAAATGCTTACATTGCACCAAAGAGGATGCGCCTGTGGGAAGCTTGAATCTTTCTTTAGAGAGTTTATTTTTGCTTTGTTACTTCCTTTGTAAACCCAAAAGGCATCGTTGTGATTGTTAAAACTTCTTAATACAATTAACGTTTGTTCTCTTTCTGTTTAAGCAAATTTAAGTCTTAGAAATCCTTGAAATCATTGCATACATATATCATACATATCATTGCATAACCAGGTTTCAAAGCAGGTTGCTCATCTTCTTCACTGTTTATTTCAGCAAGTAAAGAAATGGCTTTTGAATAAAACATCAAAGATCTCCAGGAAAAAAACACCCAGTTCCAGCAATTGACCGTGGCTCTAGATAAAGGGCAAGAGTATCTGAAGGCTCTCATACTGAAGGACAAAAAGAAGAAGCCAAAGAAGCCAACTGGGTTAGTGAATCTGGGAAGAAGGATCAGAGGACCAGTGCGGCGAGCGTCAAAACTAGAAACTTCATCAAAAGAAGGAGACAATCAGGAGGGGGAGACGAGAGAGGAAGACCTCATCCCAGAGGAATCTGATGATGAATCTGATTATGATGAGGAGCAATATCCTCTTGCTATTGATAAATACAAAAAGCTGGAGGATCGTCTGAATGCAATAGAAATCCAGAAAGTACCTGGGTTGGATTTTGAGGAGTTGGGCTTGGTATCTGGGGTTGTCATCCCGCAGAAGTTCAAGGTTCCGGTGTTCACAAAATATGATGGGGTATCATGTCCAAAGATGCATCTCTGATCTTATGTGAGGAAGATTCAACCTCACATTACAGACAAGGACTTATGGGTCCACTTCTTTCAAGACAGTCTATCTGAGACTCAGCTAGAGTGGTTCTATCAGCTGGAGGGGACCAATATTCGTAACTGGGAAGACCTAGCTGCTTCCTTCTACAAGCAATATCAGTATAATGTAGACCTTGCTCCCACTCGTACGCAACTCCAAAGTATGTCTATGGGTTCGAGCGAGGATTTTAAAGACTATGCCCAGAAGTGGAGAGACCTAGCAGGAAGAGTACAACCCCCTCTGTCTGATAGGGAGTTGGTGGATATGTTCTTGGGTACTCTATCTGGTCCATTTTTCAACCATTTGATTGGAAGCTCCTCAGCTGGTTTTACTAAGCTGATCCTAACTAGAGAAAGGGTGGAAGCTGGTATTAAAAGTGGTAAGATTCAAAGGGAGGCCTCTTCAAATGCGGGAAAGAGGCCTTTTGTGGGAAAGAAAGAGGTCGGTGTTATTTACAGTCAAAGGAATCAATGCAGAACCGAACACTGTCCAACAGTAGGGGCTATCATGATACCCAAGCCTGCAGCTGCTCAACAACGAAACAATCAGCCCAGAGCAGAAAGACCTGTAAGGAAACTCACCTGGATAAATATGACTTTGTCTCAAGTATTGTCTCATCTACTGAAATCCAATCTGGTTACCTTGAGGGAAGCTCCGAAGAATCCTAATACTGCATCTCCCTGCTACAATCCAAATGCTTGATGCGCCTACCATTCTGAGACTCTGGGGCATGATACGAACTGTAAGTGCCCTGGCTGGAGAGTTGGCCTCATTTGTAAAACAAATAAGAAAGCAAGTTTACCCAGATCCCCTCTGTTGTTTTAATATGTGGTGTTGCAGAAGTTCAACATCTGGACCAACATGTTGTGTAAAATGTCACAACATCAGCATGTGACATCGCGCCTGAAACTAAGTACTGATGTTATATGTTGAATGTTTGTAACAGCTGTGACTTATAACCTAACTATCCTAAGTGATCTAAATTATGTAAGAGGTTATTTGTTGTGTTGAAAAAGTTCAACATCTAGGAAAACATGTTAGATGTAATGTCAGGACATCTGACTTGACATTACGCCAACAGAATTGATAATTCAGTTACAGTTCTGGTACCTAAATACTCTGAGAATATATGTGGCGTTTCCTGTGAAGATTCAATCAGAATATTTGAAGAAAATACTGTTTCTAAATATGGAGACATTTTAGGAACTAGAAGATTGAAGACCTTGATTATAGGAGAAGTTTGCTGCTGAGTTGTAACAGCAAGGAGAAAAACTTGCTGAGTTAGGTAATAGGTTATAAATAGCAGAGTATAACCTAGGGTTTACAGATACACATAATGTAACATTAGGGGTGTTTTGTTAGGTAAACCTGTCGGTCTGTGGCAAGGTTACCATGTATGTAACTCGAAACCTGTAGGTAAGAGTTTGAGTGTTCTTGGATGAAGCTGTGAAGCAAGTCTAAGTATTTCTGCATTACTTCATATTCATTGTAATGTAGGAAACCAAGTGGGAGGGCACTGCTTCTTGAGTAGGAGTAAGACTTCTGTTGTTGCGACAATAGGAATGGAAACTGGTAGGTTTCTATCTAGGAGTTCCTAGGTATAGGTTGCACTGGGTAGATGATTAAGTGAAGGATGGGAACTTGTAAAGTTTAGTCCTGAATTAATATTGCTAATAGTGGATCTTCTTCCTGGCTTGGTATGCCCCCAGAGTAGGTGTGTTTCACCGAACTGGGTCAACAACTGATTTGTGTTTTTACCTTCAACACTTTATACTTCTGTTTGTTGTATATCAAGGTAAAACTGTAATGTTGTAACAGATGATGTCTCAGAACATGTTAAGACATCATGCTGATATCTGTGCAGAAGAAATAGAACTGCAAAGGCTGTTTACTCTCTGCTGATCATTGGTGTTCTATCCTCTGCACCTTCAAAGTAGGTCTGGCACAGCTTGGTTAAACTGTGCTTATGTTACTCTTCAGTACTAAATAAAAAAAATTGGATATCCACCTTCCAGTGTATTTATTATGTCATATCAGATGTTTAGACATCAAGTATAACATCTGAAGACTGGCATACACCAGAATTTCACGAACGACTGCTGGGCTTTGAAGAACAAGGTGCAGGATTTGATCGAGGCAAAGGAGATTGAATTTAATGCTTCGGAAACTCCCAACATCATAACTACACCCATGCCCAAGCATGGCCCAGGAATCAATGCTATTGATGTTGTCTCCGCTACAGAAGATGTTGACAGTAGCTATGACATGGACAACTGGATCTTCCCTACGACCAATGGTGGACCCAGTAACTGGACAGCTAAAGACTTTATGCCGATTACTTTTATTCAGGAGTAATTGTATTTTTGTTTTTCTAGATATGTAATAAATGAACAATATAAACTCTATGGCCTTGTGTCTTACCCGAGGCACAATGGTTTATTTGTGAGGGTTATCATCATTTCAATTTCATATGTCATTAATAAAGCATTGGACATTTTACATACAAATTTTGCGCTCTCTGTCTTTCTTTTCTGCTTTTTACTTTGTCAATACAGCTATGCTCTTACACACACTCATGTATCAAACTGCAGATCCATATCCACTATGGATCCCATTGATAACGGTTTTGCTATTGCCAGTTATGACTTTGAAAATCCGATCAACCAAGCTGAGGACGAAGGTGAGGAAGATTGTGAGGTACCCTGAGAGCTTGTCGGACTGTTACAATAGGAAGAAAAGGCTATACAGCCTCATGAAGAGCCAGTTGAGACAGTGAATTTGGGCACAGAAGAGGACATAAAAGAAGTCAAGATATGTGAAAATTTGGAGCTTAGTATCAAACAGCGGTTGATACAGATGTTGCATGATTATGTCGAGATCTTTACCTGGTCATATGAAGACATGTCGGGGCTAAACACGAATATTGTGGTTCATCGTCTGCCAACTAAAGAGGATTTCCCTCCAGTAAAGTAGAAGGTTTGTCGTATGCGTCCTGAAATTCAGAGAAGATTAAAGCAGAAGTTATGAAACAGTTCAACGTTGGATTCTTAGTTGTCACCTCTTATCCCCAATGGGTTGCTAACGTAGTCCGGGTGCCTAAAAAGGACGACAAGGTACGTATGTGTGTGGACTACAGAGACTTGAACAGGGCAAGCCCCAAGGATGACTTCCCGCTTCCCCATACTGACGTTCTGGTTGACAACACCGCACAACATAAAGTCTTTTCCTTTATGGACGGTTTCTCCGGCTACAATCAGACCAAGATGGCACCCGAAGACATGGAGAAGACAACCTTCGTCACACAATGGGACACTTTCTGTTACAAGGTAATGCCATTTGGATTGAAGAATGCAGGGGAAACCTATCAGCGAGCCATGGTAGCTTTGTTCCATGACATGATTCACCATGAGATAGAGGTATATGTTGACGACATGATAGCCAGGTCTCAAACTGGGGAAGATCACCTTGATCATCTACAAAAGTTGTTTGATAGGTTGAAGACGCACAAGCTGAGGTTAAATCCGAACAAGTGCACCTTCGGGGTAAGGTCTGGTAAACTCTTAGGTTTCATTGTCAGTGACAAAGCTATTCAAGTAGAACCTGCAAAGGTAAAAGTTATACAAGAGATGCCGTCTCCTCGCACTGAGAAGGAAGTTAGAGGTTTCTTGGGACACCTAAACTACATTGCCAGGTTCATTTCCCATCTAACTGCTACTTGTGAGCCAATCTTCAAACTCCTGAAGAAAGATCAAGTGGTAAAGTGGAATGACGAATGCCAGACTGCTTTTGACATTATTAAGGAATACCTACAAGAGCCTCTAACTCTGATGCCTTCGATCGAAAGAATACCTTTAATAATGTACTTAACAGTGTTAGATAATTCAATGGGGTATGTGCTGGGGCAGCATGACGAGTTTGGTCGAAAAGAGCATGCAATATACTACCTTAGCAAAAAGTTTACCAATTGTGAAACAAGATACTCACTGCTCGAGAAAACTTGTTGCGCTTTGGCATGGGCTGCTCGCTGACTAAGACAGTATATGTTGACTCACACTACCTTGTTGATATCTAAGATGGATCCGATCAAGTACATCTTCGAGAAGCCCGCTCTCTCCAAAAGGATAGCAAGATGGCAAATGATCTTGACCGAATACGACATTGAATACACGACCCAGAAAGCAATCAAGGGAAGTGTACTAGCTGATCATTTGGCTCATCAGGCTGTGGATGACTACCAATCCATGAAATTTGAATTCCCAGATGAGAATATTATGTTGGTGACTGACTATGAAGAACCTGGACCGGATGAAGGACCTGAGGAAGGATCCCGATGGGCTATGGTTTTTTATGGAGCCTCCAATGCACTTGGCAATGGTATCGACGTTGTAATCATATCTCCCGAGGGCTGTCATACTCCTTTCACTGCTAGATTATGTTTTAATTGTACCAACAATATGGCGGAGTATGAAGCATGCATCATGGGTCTCAAAGCTGATATTGACCTGAGGATCAAGTTCTTGAGTGTATTCGGCGATTCAGCCTTGGTGATAAGTTAAATCAAAGGGGAGTGGGACACGAAGCACCCTAATCTCATCCCTTACAAAGAACGTGTACTGACATTGCTTCCACACTTTAAAAAAGTCACCTTTGAACATTTTCCATGGGAAGAGAATCAGTTAGCGGACGCGCTAGCTACTATGTCATCTATGTTTAAAGTCAGGTGGGACAATGAAGCTCCTCAGATAACTATTGAGAGATTAGATGAACCAGTATACTACTATGATATTGATACTGAAGAAATAACAGACAAACATTGGTTCCATGAAGTGAAAAGGTATCTCGAGGCTCAAGAATATCCTGAGGGGGTGTTGTACCCCAAAATTTTCCCTCCCATTTTTCATAGAAGACACAACCCTAGGGTTTCTCAGATATTCAAGTTGGCTCAGGAATCAATCAGACAGATTTTCTCCTGTGGCAGTAAACTAGCAATTAGGGTTTTTTCTTGCAATCCTCAGAAGAAATTGAGTTCTCAGAAATTCAATTGGTTTTCACAGGTCTTCATGCTTTCTCAAGTTTACTGGAAAAAAAACAGTGTTTGTTCTTAGAGCATGGTTTGTTTGGGTCAAGAGATTGAGACTGTCATTTGGGACGACCATGATTTTGATCCAGGTTAACCAGATGATTTGCATCTTTTAAAAGGGAGGAATCCCCGACACTCACCCAGATGAAGCTCATTCGAGATTCATGGATCTCCATCCAGAATTCATGAATTTTTATACGAGATTCATGAAGTTCATTCAAAGTTCATGGACCCTCATCTAGAATCCATGAATCTTCATAGGAAAACTTCATCAAGAAACCCATGGATCTTCATCCGAAATTCACTAAATTCCCAGGAAACTTCATTCATTCATCTAAAGCCCTAAAGTAAATTAACATATTCAAATGAAATCACTTACTTGGAGAAAGTTGAACGCTAGAAAAATCTACGATGGCGATGGCGGCAGTAGAGTAGCTTGCGATCGGAGGAGAAGCAAGAGGAGAGCAAGTGAAAATACTTAAGTGGAATTCTTCACCACCTTTTATAGCCAGCCCCACCATACGGGGTAGAGTGCAAGGAATCATTATTGCTTAGACCCCTAGGCTTCCCTAAGCAATAATGGCGCTCCAAATAGCCACCACGTGTGACACGCATAGTGATGTACTGCTGGCATCAAAATCTCACGCGTAAAACCATGTGCTGACGCTATTTTAAAGTCTTCATTATCGAACACATGCTCGACATTGTTGCGGCACTTTTTCTTACGGGCACTTCGAGGAGACAAGTTCAGGAAAATTTATGTGTTTTCCCTACGAACGCGAAGTCCCAAGCGAGAAACCGCAGGAAGGCGGGAAGTCAACAAATCAACAGAGAAAGGTCCTCCCACACACATTCCCACACCGCACATGAAGAGTCGACAAGGAGCTTGATAACCCTCCGACCATATCATCCCCGACCGAAATACGACTTTACGTTGGTTTAAACCCGAACATCGAGGACAAAAGTTAATTCCCTTATGGGGCAAACTTTCCTCGACATTTAAGCTAATCCTAAGTCATCACTCTTTTTCCCAAGAGCAATAACTTGGGGGGCTCATGTTCTAGACTGAGCTGACATTTGGCCCATCGTTGGGCAGACCCAATCCAACACCTTTACTATGGCACAATAGCATCCAACCCAAGTCATTAACCATTGGAGATGTCCTCACATGCTCACGAGGGAAACGTGGTCAACGACTATCTTAAACCACCATCTTTCCCCCCAAGAATAACAGGTCCAACTTCCCTATCATCTCAGGGCAGTTGACCAGGAAGGAGGCAACATGCTAGATTCCACAACTCACATAACCCTGGAAGTATTCGCTATTAGGCCTAATTGCTTGGCCCAATGCGTGAATCTTGGTCCAACATTGAGGGCTATAAATACCCTCTCACATGAGAGGGTCAAATATTCATTCATTCTACACACTTTCATTACTTGCACTTACTATGAACCTTACTTTGACAGCAGAGTGTCTTGCAAGTACCCCCCCCCTCCCACTTCACTTTAACAACCATCTAATTCCAACTTTTGGGCCATCGATGATCTCTTCTGATTAGGTGCAATCAATAATATTAAAAAATAATATTATAATTCGAATACATAATAAACATGTCATGTACAAATGTATAATGCCAATGAATCCTAAACAAAATGCATCTAGTTATGTAGCACATGAACTACTTTTATGTCTCTTAAACCTCTTTTGTCACAAGACACTCTTAGATTCCATTAAAATATTCTAAACTACACCATGAACTTCAATACTATGCTCTACAACACCATGAGATAGTAATACATATGTCATGTCTCGAATATGTGCGCAAATATGGACTAAAAATATGTTGGTGTAAGTTCTAATCAATGATTTTAGGGTTAAATATATATTTGATCCTTATAAATATTTTAAATTTTATTTTTAGTTTCTATTAAAAAATGACATATTTTGGTCCTTACAAAATTTTTATTCATGCAGTTTTAACCCCTTTTATTTTCTAAAATTTTGAAAATTGTTTAATTACCCTTAAAATTTTAAATTTTTGAATAATTTTTTTCATACCTATTTAAAATACTATAAAAATTTTATTTACCAAATTTTCTAATTTTTTAAAATGAGATGAATTTAAATATGAATTTTTTAAATTTTAAAAGATATTGATGAAAGTAATGAAAACCTCGACTTAGAAATCAAATTTTGAGTTCCTTTTTTTTCAAGGAACTTTTTATAACGTTCTAAATATGTATGCAAAGTATTCATTAAAAAATACACATCAGTTTAATAGCAAGGACTAAAACTACATGCACAATAATTTTGTAGGGACTAAAATATGTCATGTTTTTTTTATAGGGACCAAAAACAAATTTTGATAATTTATAGGGACCAGAAACATATTTAACCCATAATTTTATTAAAATTTGATACTTGTATCGAATTATCTACCAATAATAAATTATTTATTTTTCCTTTATTACATGGATTGTTCCTTCTTAGGGCCCAATACAATTACAATAATACACAATCCCTCAAGCACGAGGACTTGTAAATAACGAATTGATTTAAATTGATAGTTTCTAATCTTCACATTTTTGATAACTCCCAAAGAGCTTTTTAGGTCATCCCTGAGGCGAGTACCTTAAGCAAAGCTTACATAGAATCCCTCAAGTAGAGTTTGGGCGGGTCCCTCAAGTAGGGCTTGAAGCGAGTCTCTCAAGCGTCAAAGACAAACACATATGCAAAACTAAATGTAGCTAATGGTGGATTTGTCTCGATAAGCTAAATCAACTTAGGTTCCTTGCATGTTTCAGAGACATTGGAATCTTTCAGCAACAATTATTGTACCTAGTGAGAGGTTACTCATTACTTACTAGGCTTAACTTTCAAATCCTTATAAAGAGGGATTTAACTTCCACTCTTTCACTTTTCAGATACTTTCTCCTCCAAAATTTCATTTTAATCTTCATCTAGCTAAGAGCAAACTCGCTTCCATACTTCACCAAGTTCAACTCTTATTCCTTTGTCTACGAGTATAGGCTTTTTCTCTTCTTCTCTCCTTTTCTTCTTTAATGTCAATCATTAGGGATTTAGATGATAACAGTAAGGTGATAAAGCCTTTGAATATTAGATAATGGTAATAATTTTATTAGTGTTGCATGAAGAGCACAAAACGGGCATATAGTTTACTCGATTACGAGATTTTAAAAATATGCGTGTTTAGAAGTTACGAGAGCACTACTAGTTTTAAGAGTGATAATGACTCTTTTTATTCCTTTTATTTCCTAGAAAATCTTAAGCAACTAATTACAACCAACAATCCTAAGTACACAAGCGTCAAGGACTTAAGGACCATTTATACTTGTGAGGAGAAGGTGGACTCCTTTTGGCGATATATCAGCCTCTCTGACTCTGGTTACGAGGATGACATTACCCTATATATATGTTTTGAGGGGGAGCGAGTCAACATGGTCACCCTGTCTGACTCTCTCAATCCTTTATTTTATATGCATCTTCTCATCGTTCAAGATTTAGGGGTTATGGTTCTCTTTACATTGTTCAAAGTGAAGGTTTTAGTGACCACAAATGTTGCTCTCTACAAGATCTCCTCAAACAACTAGGTATTTATTATGGCCTTCAAGATGATGTGTTGGAGATTAGATGTCAACTCTACCATAATGATACTCTTTTCCTTCTATGGCACTAATATTAGAGCAAAAGTAGGGTGTGTGACTTTGTGCACCATATCTGTGAGAACATTATTCAATCCCCATTCCAACCACTACAAGAATTGGAATAATATATTTGTTAGAGTAAGGGACGAGATGTCTCCTCCATGATAATAATTGGAAAAATGGATATCCTTTCTTTCCTTTGTCTTGGACGAAAGGCACAATGACGATCACTGAATTCAATTTCGATTATCTTAACCCTATTGAGAGGGGGTAGATCATTTTCTAGATGGTCTTGGACAAAAGGCCCAATGACGATCACCACATTCAATTTTGATTATCTTAACTCTACTGAGAGGGGGCAAATCATTTCCTGGATGAGTTTAAAGTTATAAGCTCTCAAAAAATGATTGAATTAGATGAGAGAATCGATGAATACTTGCGTGAGTTTGTGACTGTAGTCATTCCCAAATTTTAAGGATTATTTACTCGCATGAATATATATAAATTCCTTTTTTAACTTTTCAGAAAATATGTCATCCATCCCAATCGTTGAGAGGAAAACTCGCCCAACTAGGAAGAAGTTGGACCATAAAGAGCAATGGAATGATAGTCCAAAAAATCATTCAAGTGTCATCATCATTGGAGAGGGCAAGATGGGATTCGAAGGGAGCATCGTTTAAACTCTCCATTCCAAAGTCCTTAAGCTAGAAAATCATGGTGAGAGTTCCTCCTTAGTACCGATGATCACCATAGATATTGAAGGGGATGAAGAGGGCGGACAACAAACAACTTTACCAATTCGAAACAAACCACCCCAACACTCCCTGTTATGGAATGGTGCGATGTTTGATGCAAGGAAATATTTCAGCACTAGACTACCCTTCCACTAAGAAAATATCTAACATGGTGTAGAGCCATATACTTGGGGGCATGCTGACGGAGCAAGTGCTTCCGCAAAAGAATCTCTTGCCTAAAGGCAAGTGATAGTGAAAAATTGGTTAAAAAGTGGGATGAGCTAAAGCAGTTGAAGGCAACTCTTAAACATGCCTTAAAAATGTGGCATCTGAGGCCAAAATGCTCGCCCCTGTTAGAGAAAAGTCTGAAGGAGTCTCTTGAGGTTGTCTTTCATTCTAAGAAGTTGTATGAAGAATTGACCACCCTTAAAGATGACTTAGTGGATACTTCACACCAATAATTTAAACGGAAAAAGAAGCATATATAATTTCTCTTCCCCGAACTGAAATTGAGTTAGATGGACTTACTCAAGGTGATCAGAAATGACTAACTTATCCATGCAGAGGAGGTGCCCTTAGGGGATTTTATGTAAGTATTACCTATGACCTTATGTATGGGCTTTTAGTTTCTCTCGCCCTTTAGGGCTTCATTAATGACATTCTCCATCTTGTGGGCTTTTAGTTTCTCTTGCCCTCCGAGGCTTCATAATGACATTCTCGATTTTAATACATTATATATTGGATACTCTAAAGTTTTATGACTAATCTACCCTTAAGAAAAGAAAGCAAGAAACATGGAGCCTCATAAATAGCAAGAAAAACGAGGGTTAAACCGTCACAGCACCATAAATTATGTCAACAACCAAAACAACCAAAAGTAGGAGCAACCACATCGTAGCTTTCAGAGAAAGTTATGCTACTTCGCACTGTCGGAGCAAATCGTCTTCTCTGTTCATTTTCACATTCTCGCTTCAAACCTTCCTTCTCTCTCCGACCCATTTCATCCATGGCTGAAGAATTCGTCAAAGGAACCGTCAATTCTAACGGCGTCGCCGTTCTCACCCTCGATCGCCCCAAAGCTCTCAACGCCATGAACCTAGGTTTTTGAATTTTCGTTCATTCATTCATTCAATTTGTTGAATTCTTGAACTCACGCGTATTATATTACGATAAGCAATTATCATGGAGCTTTTGGCTTACTTGAAAATTACTATTTGTGATTATTGTAATAAGGAATTAAAATGCAAAATTTAGGTTATTTTGATTTTGTTTCATATTCAAATGGAATGATAATTCTTATCATTTTGAGTTAATTGTTGTGTAGGATTCAAAAAAGAAGAGATTTCATTTCATAATGTGTGAGTGTGGTAATATTATAGCTTGATTTTGATTTTGATTTGGAATTTTGTGTGATGCAGATATGGATGTAAAGTATAAAAGTTATCTTGATGAATGGGAATCAGATCCAAATGTCAAATGTGTTTTGATTGATAGCAGCTCCACTCGCGCATTTTGTGCCGGTATGAATGAATGAGGCTTATTAGAGAAGAAAATGCACAGTTTATTATTCTTTTTGTGATGAAGCACGGACATGATACGGGTATCGGATACGATACACATTCAAGACGGAGATATGTTAGTCATTGAAAAATCTAGGATATGATACGTTTAAGATACGTGTATAAAATATGTTAAATCATTCTCTAACAAAAACCAATTGAGTTTGCAAAATTTGATAGTAATCGGTAAAGGAATTATGAGAAAAAGAAAAGATAGCTAAAGTTGCGAGAAAGTAATTAAAGGAAAAGGTTGATTCTTGTAATAGCTAAAGTGATGAGGTAATTAAAGTTGAGAAAAACAAAATTAAGGATGAGGAAGATTGATTCATGTTCTAGAAATATGAATAGTCATGAGATCAACTAGCTGTATCCACATCGTATCGGAGACGTGTCACTAGCGTATCGCGACGTGTCGCCGTCGGACGTATCAGAATTTTTTTTTTTTATTTTTCAAATAAAAAATTCGGATACTCCTTTGATACGTATCGGCGGCGTATCGGTACGTATTGAATACGATATGGCATAAATTTTAGAGGATCCGTGCTTCATTGGTGCAATGTTTTATTGAAGTATGTTTCTTGCTCAAATACATTAAAAATATTAGTCTCTTTGGCAGATGTTCTGATATAGATATATAAGGTTATTTGGTTTTTGAGTGCCAGGTAAGGTTTTGAGAGTCGTGATTAATGGTCAATGCAGGTATGGATATTAAAGGGGTTGTTGCTGAAATACAGAAGGACAAAAGCACACCTTTAGTACAGAAGGTTTCTATATATATTATTTGTTAATACATGCATATCCAGTTGCATTTTGTATGTAAGAGCAAAAAAAAGTTGCATTTTCTATGTGCTTCATTGGATATATGGTTTGCTTTTTTGTCATTATCATCATCTTTTGATGCTATACAACTTTTTCTTATAGTTTCTGTTTTGTCAAATAATTTTTTATCTGTTCTCAATGACCGCTTGCTTGGTAATCGAGGTCTTAGTTTATCTGCAGGCGGTGATGTGAAGCAGATATCAATCAAAAACCACCTATCAGATATGATTGAGGTTTAGTTGTGTCCTTTGCAATAATATGCCATCAGATTCTTAAAATTTCATTTTATTAAAATAATGTCAATTCAAAATCAATTCCTTTCGTGTAGAAATTGTTAGCATTTCTAAACTGATTTAGTCACACATTAATTTGGTAGACCGTACTATTCATGACAAACTTAGCTCCATAGTCTGCACCAATGGCTTTTAAAAAGTTAAAGTTTTCAATATTTTAAAATAATTGTTAATAAACAGTTAATGAGGAAGTTTCATGTTCGAGTAGATCAAACATAAAATGTATTAAGTACTCCCTCTGGCCATTATTATAAGCAAATATTCTCTTTTTAAGTTCATTGAATAATGAATGTATCTGGTCTTTTATGTAGACCATATACATTCATTACTCAATGAACCTAAAAAGAGAATATTTGCTTATAATAATGGCCGGAGGGAGTATGTATGAATGAGGTGTGGCATACCAAAAGTTATTGGTATATCAAAAGTTATCTCCACACCCAAAGGTGTGGGACTAATCCTTGCCCGGGTTTTGGTTTGACCCAGGTTAGAAGGTTCTTCCAGTTGCGGTTCGTATAATGCCTTATCTGTTGAAAGGCATCAGCTTCTATTATTAAAGGATTACCCTTTAATTACATCCTTTCTGTCTTCTAGAGGCATTTAGTTTCGTTTAGATGTTCTTCCAGTTGTGTACCTATGATAGATTCTTGAGGGCCTATTAGATTTAGAATCACTTTTAATTTTGTTGATTTGGACAGTTTATTTTGTTGGTAATTTACGTTTTGTTTGTTGCCAGTTTTGTCAGCACTTTGTAGGATTACACGTTCTGCTGCATCTTGCATTCGAGTTTTTAATGTGGAGCGTAAAAATAATATATAGCTATAATGCTGCATGTTTTAGGTCTTCACAGCTGAGTATTCTTTGATATGCAAAATTTCTGAGTACAAGAAACCATATATTAGTTTCATGGATGGAATAACAATGGGTTTTGGAATTGGCTTATCTGGTCATGGTCGCTATCGTATCGTTACAGAGGTATGCTCATCTTGTTATATAGTTGCTTCATTTAATTATATATTTTGTATATTCATAATAATTGCTGTTCTAGATCTTGTTTGTGAATTTTATCTTTTGCGTAACACATTTCCAGAGAACTGTTCTTGCCATGCCAGAAAATGGAATTGGCTTGTTCCCAGATGTAGGGTTTGCTCATATAGCAGCTCAAAGTCCAGGAGACGGAGCTGTTGGTAATTTTTTATATTTTTGATTTAGCACTTTCATTCTTGTTTATTAGACGAGTTAATAAGGACAGAGGGTTATTGAATTACTGACCTTTCTATTTGTCCTTTTTGTGCACTATTGATACATCTAAATGTGGTCTCCTGTTTTCATTAACAGCTTATTACTTTTCATAATTAAAAAAAAAAAAAGTACTTCCCCTTGCTTTCTGTGGAATCTTTGAATTCGGTTTGACTATTTTTACTGACTACAGGTGCTTATCTTGGATTGACTGGAAAGAGGATTTCTACTCCATCTGATGCAATATATGTTGGCCTTGGAACACATTACGTGCCTTCGGGAAAGTTAGGTTCATTCAAGGAGGCCCTTTTGGCAACACACTTGTATGTCAGCTTGAACCTTTAAATGGCTCTTGAGCCTTTTTCTTTAGATTATCACCCATTTAAATTCCATCAGTTTTGATTGAATTAGACCCTTTTGAAATTTTAATAATGCACTGGTATGATTGTGTGCATATAAGAAAAGCCATTTGCTGTATGCACTCATGGTCTTTTTCTTCTCTTTTTTTTCTAGAAATAATTTACGTCAATGTACTTTGTTCAGAAGAATATAATTACAAGGAGTGTATACATACCAGTTGTTAAAAATGCTATGAACTTACTCAAAACTCATTGGTTATATAGTTCTCAGGATCCCCATCAGGACATCAAAGTACTTTTAGCAAGGTATGAGTCAAACCCGGATTCTGAGGCACAGTTGAAGTTGCTTTTACCTCAGATAATTTCTTCATTTGGAAGAAATAAGTCTGTTACTGAGATTATTAAGGATCTAAAACAACACCAGTCAAGCACTGACTCCAATGGTATGTTTATCATCAGATTATTTGGTTACACATAAATGTTTGGATACGGTCATTGTTGTGTATGTTAAACCATATCGTTTGTAATTACAGTGAAATACTCATCAAGTGCTTAATATTCTACATTTTCCCATTTGTAGTTTCTGAGTGGGCTAATGAAGCTCTCCAAGGCCTTGGAAAAGGTGCTCCCTTCTCCCTTTTTTTGACCAATAAGTACTTCTCTGCAGTTGCCTCTGCAGTAGGAAAAGGCAACGGTGAATTATCCACGGTGGGCACTTTCTTTTTCTTTTCTTTTTCTGGGGGTGGCTGTAATTTATGTGACTTAAAAAATGAACTCATTGAGTATTTTATCTGTATTTGGGAAATTCCAGCTTATTGGCGTAATGAAAACTGAGTATCGCATTGCCTTGAGGTCTTCACTGCGACATGATTTTGCAGAAGGTGTTCGAGCAGTATTGGTCGATAAAGATCAGGTTCTCTCTCTCTCTTAAATCCTCTAACCCATAGACCGTAGTTATTTTCTTTCAATTTTTTTGGTATAATACTTTTCCTTCAATATTGTATACAATGTTGCTTGCTTGAATAATGAATTGAGCAAATATTCACTGCAGAACCCAAAATGGAAACCCTCGAGTTTGGAGGAAGTTGATAAAAGTGAAGTTGAAGCTGTCTTTAAACCATTAGGAGCAGAGGCGAGGGAGCTGTCTGTGTAATTTTCAAAGGAAAGCTATCATTTTCATTGAATGCATTAATGAATTGTATGAAACTGCATCAAATAAACAGACAGGTGTTACCATTAGGTCATGTGTCTGGTGTTGCCTGTATCGTTGTTCATCATTGATACTGTAACATAAAATCTATGATCTTGGAAATCAAAGGACAATGTTGCTTCTAGTGTTCCTGCATAGAAATGATGTAGGCTATGGTCCTTAGTTTATCTTCTGCATAGTTTTAAAACCCAGATTGGTGATTACTGGTGAAGGCACTGGGTAACCAGTATTGGTTGGACCGGTGTGTCAGCAATTGACCGCGTTATTTGAAAAAAAACGAAAAACTACAAAGAAATTCAATAGAGGAACAATTCACCACTAACATTATCAGCTAAGATGTGCACAACATCCGAAACATTTGGAAGAGGTTCATGAAACAGAAAATGTTGTCATTTTGTATTTAATACTCCTTCCACATTAAAATTTTGGGTTTTGATTAAGCATTTTAGATTTATTAAAAAAAGCTTTTACAAATTAAAGACCTTTTAATCAATGGCTAATAGCCATAGTTTTGTGAAATTACATCATGTAGATAAAAAGGTTGAAGAAGATGGATTATATGAATCTGATTTAGAAGAATTTCAGTTGTTTTTTTTTTGTAGAGTTCTCTCTTTGCAGAACTCATTGTCGTATGCAGTGACAGAAGGAATAATGGTGGTGTTTGCAGTATTATCAAAAATAATTTTAGGGTGGAAGGGGTAGCGAGAGTAAGAGGGTGTGCTTAACCATTTCAATAACTATTTAAAAAACCATTTCAAGCCTGTTAATTTAGAAAGACCAGTGATAACGAAATTAAACATGACACCTTTAAATTTTGATTATTTCAGAATTATCTTGATGAGATACAAATAATTTTCGGATAAAATTTCCGTTTAAGATTATGAAATTTTTGATTCAGGAAAAATTTCCGGTACACTCTTGCAAAATTTTCGATTTATATAAAATTTCGATAGTGTATTTAAAATTTCCGTACTCTGGAAATTTTAAATTAGACCGTACTGGAAATTTGAGTTATATTAAAATTTCCGGTAATTTATTTATTCAAGTTTTTTAACGATTGAAATATTGCCAATATCTTTGGAGGGTTCTGATTGTACCGACATCTTTGTCTGGTCTAAAATGCATCGTCATTTGCATAAATAGGAGCATGTGTTATAGAGAAAAATATCTCTTCCTCTTTTAATATCTCTTCCTCAGTTTCTGATTAAGACAGAAGTGTATTACAACGGATGCAACTCTGCTATTGAATTCAAGTTTCAGTTCTATTGCCACCATGTCCGCAGGAGAACCATCTTTGCCCTTGGTCCTCACTGAAACAATGAATAAAAGGAGGGAAAAAATTAGGAAAACATGAACTATCGGAAATTTAGAAATTTTCGGTATTTTTCAAAAAAAAAATTGAACTACCGAATTTTGAAATTTCCGATATATATTGTAAAATTCTGAAAATTTCCGTACAAAAGGTAAACACTAAACTCGAAAATTTCAAAATTTTCGGTTAGAATATACCAGATATTTTGAAATTTCTGGTACAAAATACCGGAAATTACACAGATCCACCGTAAATTCCTTACTATTTCACGGAATTTTTGATATCGTCTTTTTTTCTGTATCGTCCAATGAATTTAAAAAATACGGCATGATACTGAAAATTTATAATTTTTGAAAAATTTTTGGGTTTAGATAATTTAGTCTTTTCATACCTTTTAGAGGGTGTCAATGTATACCAGGAGTAACATGTTAAATCTTCAAAAACTTCCCTTTCAATACTCTAATAATATGTTTGGATTCACTTTTGGAAGATCCATAATCAATTCTAGAAGTATAGAATTGATTCTTGGTGATTTTGAAATGTTTGTTTTATCAAGAGTAGAATTGATTATGTCATTAGAACTGATTCTACTTGAATCTAGAATTTGTAACTTCTGACTTCAGAATTGATTATGTATGATTTTTACATTGAAATTTATTGTTCAACTCATTTTTACATAAATGAATCAAAACATAAATCAATTCTACTAAATTCAATTTTATAAAAATCAATTCTATTAAACTCAATTATGTTAGAATTAATTATGTCCTCCGCCAATCCAAACACACCATAAGAGTCTTTTTTTAAAGAAAAAGGTGAGAAAAACATAATCATGATAGCTTCAAAAGCTCATGATCTGATGGATTTAATTTTAATTTATAACAAATTTTTTGCCAGATCTAAAAGTGGATTTCATGAGATTTGCGACAGATTTCTTTTCAAATGAAAAACTGGTAAAAGACTATAATCACGTTGATTATGAAAATTTTAAATCCTCAAAGGTTGTCAGATTTATGACTTATTTTTCTTCTTGGATGCATGGATAATATATTGCCTAAGTCCTCACGAAGTTCTGAGCACACAAATGAAGTTGCAAGAGAGAGATTTGAAGATGATTCAACAACTCTTTTTCAAATACGGTCAGCAAACGTCAGACACCCAATTTTTAGAAGATGCTGTCTAAAAAGGAATATACCACCCTTCGAACTTGCTACACACCCATTTGTCAACAGAAATTGTTGAGATTACTCAGTCGGAAGGAGATCCCACTCGAAAGAAGGATATCACCACTTTAACTTCCTAAGTATAGGAGAAAAGCATTTCCAGATATTTTGGGTCCACCCAAGACTAATCTTCTACGTTTATAACCGCCATCAAGTCCTCCAAATGATCAAATCTTATATTTTCATTACAAAACAAATCATATAGATTATCAACAACAAACTTTTGTTAAAAAAATTTTGCACTCGAGAGATTGAATGAAGCAACCCCTTCCCACAGACGATGGGGAACAATGTACCTATAAAGAAAAATGGAAGAGCGACATAAGATCTAAAAACTGGAGCGAGAGAGTTGTTAGCTAAGGTCCAAAGAGAAGATCTAAGCGAAAAACAACAGGGAAAACGAAAAAAAAAACTTGAAAAAATATCTACTTTTTTATAAAGAAGTCAATTGAAAAGACAAGGTATATATCTAATGATTGTAAGTACACCGTCTCATCAAATAGAGAAAAAAACTTAAAATACTCAAGTATCCTAAGTAGAGAATCATTTTATGGCCTACATACCTAGGGTGACGTGTTAGGACCAAAGAGTGAAACATTTATGTGATAAGAAAACATTCAATACACTTGGAGTCACTTGGAGCATTTAATACAAGCGATTCAATTCTAATTTAAATCAGACGACATCCTTGAAGGCCGACCACAATCGGTGAAAGATTCCTAGGCTTTCTTAGTGTCTGGTAAAGTCTTGGGAACAACTATTCTATGTCAGTCAAAAATCCAAAATATTTAAGGCCCAAACCAACCCAAACCCATTCCACATGATCCAAAGTATAAAAATCAGGTCACACGAAATGCAAGGTATAATTTCTGATCTCTACTATTCATTACATTCATCTTGAATCTTAAATTGACTTGGGCGTTGAGATGCTAACCTTACAGATCCACCCCACGTCACTGTATTAGAGATCAAGACTTATGAAACACAAACATCTCAAACACGACTCTGACACTAAGACAACGACACCGATAATAATTTTAAAAAAAGGAATAAATTAAACGTAATCACAACTGTCAGTACAGGTGTCCGACACATACACATCTTTTTTCCAAAATGTCGATGCTACATAGATCAACAACACCTGTTCAAGATTATGCATCAACTAATTATGTCAAATTAACACATCTTATCCTATTTCTAAAACGAGGAGATCAAATTGTATTTATGAGTTTCCCTCTCTCCAATAAAGTCTTCCATTTATCGATGAAATACAAAATATATTATATTCCAAAAACAATTTATTTATGAATTGATGGAATACATTGTGTTCCAATGTGTTAAATATTAACTACTCTTATCCTCGATTTCTAGGCACACAAAACATTGACCCTAAAGTCAAAGCTAAAAGGTCTCGACTTTATAGGTAAGAATCCTCAACTTTGTTCTTTAAAAAAGACACTTCGTTATATATAAATGTTGTATATAAATTTCAAAAGTAATAATATGAGACTATTTTATCCAACACAAAACAAATTCCATTTTATTCTATTCCTTCCCATCATATTTCATCCTCCGATTTAAACAAAATAATTACCATCATATTTCATCCTCCAATTTAAACAAAATAAAAAATTTACCTTATTGTGTCATAGAATTTGAATCTAAATTCCTTTAATTTTGTATTATCCAAAATCAACCTATATAACATTATCACAAACTAAAAAACAACGACATTTATGACAAAGGAAGAAAAAATAGAAAATTTGACAAAATGAAAAAAATATTACTAAAAATTGAGAATAAATGATTACGTATCCTTTAGAGCATCTCCAATGGTGCAACTCAATTTTGGGTTCTTTGCGGGACTCATTAAGCCACGTCAGCTTGAAACAACCCAACTAATTTTTCACTTCAATGGTGCAACTCTAAAGAACTCATAATGGGTCCCACAACTTTACTTTATATATTAATATTTTATTCATATTAAATTCTATATCATTTAAAATAATAATTTTAATTATTTAAATTAAAATTTATATAAAATAAATAAAATTCAAATTAAACTTATAATTTAAAATGATAATTAAAATTAATTTCAAATACATTACATATAATTAAAAACAATAAAAATAAATAACATCACATAAATTAATCAAACTTAAATTTCATCATCTTCATGTCCAAAACGTTCCCAAATATACTGACTAGATCTCCTTGAAGTTGACGATGAACTTGTTTTTTACGAATATTTGCTCTTCTTTGTAGTCTTGTTGCAAGATTCGGATGAGGACCGCTAAATGTTTCAGTTGTTGAGTGATTGTTATCCACATTATCATAAGAGTAATCAAAATTACCTCCATATGTATGTCGTTCATCTTCAACAATCATGTTGTGCAATATGATGCACGCATATATGGTATGTTTGAGGGTGTCCATGTGCCAGGCATGCGCTGGACCACGTATAATTGTAAATCGAGATTGAAGCACTCCAAATGTCCTCTCCACATCTTTTTCTAGCTGATTCTTGATGTTGAGCAAATAATTTTTTCTTCTCTCCTTGTGGCATTGAAATGGTCTTCACAAATGTAGCCCACTCAGAATATATACCATCGGCTAAATAATACCCCATATTATATGGTGTTCCATTGATTGTATATTGCACATTGGGAGCATGTCCTTCCAAAATATCGTTAAACACGTTGGATTGGTTTAACATATTAATGTCATTGTTTGAACCAACAATACCAAAAAAAGCATGCCAAATCCATAAGTCCTGTGATGCCACTGCTTCAAGCATGATTGTGGGCTTTCCATGATCACCTCGACAAAATTGTCCTTTCCATGCAACAGGACAATTTTTCCACTCCCAATGCATACAATCAATGGAACCCAACATACCTGGAAAGCCACGTGACTCTCCCATTTGTAAAAGATGTTCAACATCAGTGTTGTTAGGCTTTCTCAAATACTCAGCCCCAAATACAACATTCACGCCCCGAACGAATCTTTGTAAGCACTCAATTGAAGTGCTTTCACCTATTCGAACATATTCGTCTACAACGTCAGCAGAAGACCCATACGCCAACATACGAATAGCAGATGTACATTTTCTGTAATGGTGAAAGACCCATTTTACCAGTTGCATCAACCCTCATTTGGAAATATTCATCATGATTTCCAAGGGCATCTACAATTCGAAGAAATACATGCCTATGCATTCTGAACCTTCTTCGGAATTGAACATCTGTGTATACTAGGTTTTCCGAGAAGTAGTCATTGAATAATCGATTGTGCCCTTCTTCACGACTACGATCTACCATTGTTCTTCTCTTTGGCATAGATGAACTTCCAGATTGACGTTCATTTTCAAGCAATTGTTCTTCATCACTATTGTCGATAAATTCTTCTTCAATCAACTCCCAAAATTCTTGGTCGAAATCATCTGAATTGTCTGAATCTATTTTAGTGAATTAAGAGTGATAGAAAAATGAGAGAAGAATTAGAGAAGTATGATAGAAGAATAAGATGAGAATGGGAAAACAATGACATAAGTGATAGTATATATAATGGTTTGAATAACGGCTAGTTTGAATAACGGTTAGTTTGAATAACGGTTAGTTTGAATAACGGCTAATTTGAATAAAGGATAGTTTGAATAACGGCTAATTTGAATAAAGGATAATTTGAATAACGGCTAGTTTGAATAATGGCTAGTTTGAGTAACATAATATTTATTATAATTTAAAGTGGTACTAATGACCATTTTACATAGGTGTTGATAATTTAAAGTGGTACTAATGACCATTTTACATAGGTGTTGATAAATTAAAGTGGTACTAATGACCATTTTACATAGGTGTTGATAATTTAAAGTGGTACTAATGTCCATTTTACATAAGTGATACTAACTACAATCTATATTTTTTTTTCATCTTATTACAATATTTTTCATGAATATCTCGTTGACTATCACTCATAGTAGAAGTGTCTTTCATGATGATTTGCATTGCCTTTAATTCTAGCTCGTCCTCCTTACTTTGAGCTAGTCTTTCCATTGCTGCTGCTCTTTTATTCCTTGCATCTTGTGTTGCATTTGGAATTTCCTTTGTCTTACCCTTCCTTTTTGCTGCTTTTTGTCCCATTGGACGCTCCATTGGTGATGATGAGTTAAACTCGTAACTTGAAGGTGTATCTGAGTTAGCCGATGATGCCCCACTAGCAGAAGTCTTTGTTACTTTTGAAGAATTTCCAATCGATTCTCCCATCCATTTAGGTTCATCTTTTAACAATCGCCATGCGTACTCAAGATTGAATGTTGTACCTTCATCCTGAGCAAAAAAAAGCATGTGCAGAGGCCATGATATCGTTATCTGATGTCCCACTTTTCTTTCCATTAACAGCTTGTTTGTAACACCCAACAAATTTTTGAATCAAACCATTTATTCTATGCCATCGGCATTTTAATTGCCCCCCTAACTTTTCCCGCGATTGCCCACGATACTGATTATAATTGGCAGCTATTCTTAACCAAAAACTCTCAGCCTTTTGATCAACTCCCACAATTGGATCCTTTGAAACATTGAGCCATGATTGGATAAGAAGTATATCCTCATCCCTTATAAATTGCTCTCGAGATTTTTTTTTAACGACTTGAGTACCAACTTGAGTAGAAAATAGTGGAACTTGAGTAGAAAATTCCATACTATTAGAATTCATTTGAGGTATATGATACATATTTGGATTGTTTGGTGATGAAAAAAATATGACGGGGTTTGTTGGCATCGATGGAATTTGAGAATTTTGAGAATTATGATTTTGATAATTTTGCATGAAATTGAACATAGCTTGTTGATAATGAAATTGATTAGGATCCATTTGTCCTAATGAGAATAAATAGTTGGAAAAAATTTTTTAAGTTGAAGAGTAAAATAATAAAATTGTGAGAGAGGAATTTGAAATTTAAGAGAAAGTAGAAGTAAAAAAAATGTTGTGTTGGTAAAATAATTTGAAACTTATATTTATAAACAAAAAAAATAAGTTAAAAAAATTAAATAAAAAAAAAAAAAGTAACTAGCCAACGGCTAGTTTTAATTTTTTAATATAAAAAATTAAAAACTAACCGTTGCTTACTATGTATACGTTTGCCAGCCGGAGAACTTTAATGAAAAGAAAAAACACACGCTCCGTTGGACAGCTGGTGAACCAATAGAAAAAACAGGCCGCTGGAAGTGCTCTTAGGGTTTTCTTTAAATAAGTACTTCTCCACGTTTCCCACACAAACTTTCCCCTAACTAACTACCCTATCTAAACTTAACGACAACAACAACTTCCTTTTATTCTTATTTATCCTTGCAGTACATGAGAAACTCTATTAAAATTTATAACAAACATCCACATATATTAACACTATTTTACAAATTTAACATTGTTTCTAAGGTCTTATCTTTTTCCTCAAACCTAACAACATATATATCTCAAGGAAAAGATAACACATGTAATAGAGCAGCTCCATAAGCCAAAATGCTTGAGCATGAAATGACAAATTCTATCCAGAAACATGTTCTTTCTTCCTCAATCTTACAGACCTTTGACTTACTACATGTTTTGGATTTGTCTTCACAAGCAGCAAACGTGACACAACATATGACAGAAGCTCTTCATGATGTGAGAATGTGAAGTCCAAATGAGCATATTCAAATTCATTAAATGACACATCTACACCAACCTCCTTCATCAATCTATAGTGTCTTTTCACCATTGAAGGTCTTATAACTTTGTCTTTATGACCAGCAACCAAATCAACAGGAATATCGATGAGCCAGTAGTGTTCGCCTAAATCCAAAGGCTCAGGCGAACCATACACTTCTATATTAGCAGAAGCACTTCCATAATCAAACATTCTAAATCTTCTACTTCTCTTTATCTGTGCAAGATGAAGACCAACATAAAAAGATACTGCTGGCATGTCATTCATGTTGTAATGTGGTGTTCCTAAAACGCCAATCCAATTTGAACTGTCACCGCCGAGAACATAACCTAGTAAAGTTTGAACCAATCCTCCAGCTGCAGGTAGGTTTTGCAAGTCCCGAGCTAACTTGTTAAAGAGCATTCGAAAGAATCGGGTTGGTATATAGAAGGCCGGGAAAATACGAGACAAAACGGGAGCTAGAAAAAGTATTACACTCTCCACCACTGAAAAAACTAGGTTAGAGTCATGATGGAAACCGGCCGGTGATAACAAAATCAGTCTAGAAAGTCGATGAGTCTTTTCTTCAATTCTACGCGTAATGATATACATCAACATAGATGCTCCTCCCAAACTATGGCTGATTGCACAAAGCTTGTAAAGCTGATCACCATTGTTATCCTCCTCGATATCAGGGTTACTAAGTTTCAACTCAGCAGTTTTCACTTGATGGATTTTCTCTACCATAGCAGGAATATCCTCAGTCCCGTGTTCGTTGATGGAATACCGCCAGTATCTGCACTACATCGATTCCATGACAATATTATCGTTTCAGTCAGCAATAAGTAGAACAACATTTCAATAACATAATAGAGTTTGTTTTTGAAGACTTACTCGCGTGAGGAGATGTTCTTATCTATGTGTTCTCTAGAAACCAAACCACGGAAGTTTCCCAAAAACACATCATACCCTGAAAACAAAACAAACTTTTACATGTAATAATTTGAAAAACTGATGTTATTGGAGCGTAATATAATTATTGGCAAATATCACAAACCATGATCATAGGCTGCAAAAGCTGGAGACCCAACAACACCATTAGATACCCAACTGAACAAAAGAAAAGGTTGAAATTAATCAGACCAAGCCACAATTTTAGACCAATTTAGAAGGGTTAAAAATTAAAATGTAAATACATTGAAACCTTGATACTAAGGTCCTGATATAATTGGCCATTGGCATCCATCTATTGAACAGAAAATTGTTTCAATAGTAGAAAGCCGCTCACGATTCAGAAAGTACAAGATTCTTGAATTTCTTGGGAACCCATTGTACAATCCTATTCTATCATACATAAATCTAAGTTATTTCTATTATATTTCTATATTTCATATCAATTTCTATCAGATATATATTGAGATTTTAAAAATATTGAAGGAATGACATATTAGATGTTTGTATAATATTTCAATCATCCTTTTAATTGATTTTGAAAACATTTTATGATGTCTTCAATTTCCCTCCATTTTCCTACAAAACACAACTCCCAAACATAGCCTAGTTGTTTTATGAATTCATAACTCACTTGCACACAAAGCCTCTTAATTTAAAAGCTTGAACAAGAGATAGCAATATTTCTCACCCCATTGATGAATCAAACACTCCATGCTGAAGATAAACAGCTTTTCGAGCATCTCGCCTGTGAAGTCAAATTATAGATATTAGACCGTACACATAGAAATACATCATAAGAGTAACAAAACCAACTTTATGTCAACTCTTCCTACATATTGCTCTCCATTTGTGATAGTTGAATATACTCTGATCACATTGCATTATGCCATAACATAAGCCCTCCCGCAAATACACATGATATTTACAAGTTATGATCCCCATAAGAGCTATAGTTACGTTTGAAATAATGCGCAACTTAAGTTTGAAAAGAAATATACTAACTAACAGAAAAATGACCTATGCACGTGACGTAATAATTTCATTTCAAATATCAGAATAAAAAACTGAGATCAAAAGACGCCAAATTATCAATTAGTATTGTGGATGATGTTTATATTTATATAGACATTTGCCATAGAAAACGAGACGTTATACATTTACGGAAGTCCCTAGTAAGTGTTTACTTTACCTAGGTATTCTTTCTAAAAGAAGAACATATCCATCAGCAGTGATCACATGAATTGCTTCGTACGGATACCTGTCAGAGGTAGAAGGAAGAATCATGCAGTGGACTGATAATTAGCCAAAACGCAGAGAATATATGTAAAGGTGGCTATTTGATATAGTTTACCCAAGCTCTGTTATGACATCCTGACATGTTCGGGCATCAGTGCTAAAAGACTGTCGAAAATCGGTATTCCTCTCTGTAGGAGTAGGGTCATCATCTCCAAGCATAGCCGTAGAAACGGAAGCATTAACAACAACATTATCATCATCTTCAATACTTCTTTCATGTGATGAAAACAACCTAGACAATTTCCCAAAAGCTTCTGATGGGGAAAGAAGTAGATATACTGCCTTGTGAACAATATCAAACACAGCTTCTATAAAAATTTCCAGGGCTAAATGAATATCCTGATAGACAAAAAATGAAAGATACTAAGAAACGCAAAAGTTACATTGACATGCTAATCTAATTGTTAACATAAATATAAATAAATGATGTGTAATACATCAAACAAATTAATAAGGATAGAAACGGTTCCACAACCTCTATAATTCCACGTCTCCTATCGGTAGTTCGATGAATAATTTGGTCCTTGAGGTTTTGCACCCTGGCATGTAAATGCGATTGTGCAGCAGATTGCTGATATCCAGAGATGGAGCGAGGTTTTGACATGCCATCATAAACTAACCAAAAAAGGCGAAATGGAATTCCCAGCGCAAACTTTACAGGAATCATAATCCAAAGTAAGATAAACTGGATCCAATCCATACGACGCCTACTGTAAGCATTAAAACTGGCTCTAGAAGAGGCTCTAGAGGAGACAGAAGAGGGTGTTGCAGGATAATAATCATCATCATCATCATCATCTTCCCCGGACGAGTATTCAAGGCTTTCAACATCAGAATCCACAGAAAGTTCATGAATAAATTGGTTGAAAGACGAGACTCCACTGGAATAACAAAGCAAACAAAAGAATGTCAAGAACTGCATATTACTAGGATAAACAACTTAATGACGAGACTCAAACCTGAGACCTTGAGGTCGACAATTATCAATTTGATGATGAAAAAACTTACTTTTCCATCCAACGCGGAAGCCGCGGTCCCCGGAAAGTTGGCCTGAGCTCCCAACCTTGAATACCTTCAAGTATATTAGCTTTCCCAGGCAGTAATGCCAGCAAAAGTGCTGATATTCCATTGATCAACCTCACAATATTGTTCAAAGACTCATAACTAAAAGTTTTCACCGACCTACACCAAAAATCAAATTCAAATGCTCATAATTCAAGTAAATTCCCAGAAATGAATTAAAAAAAAAGTGACAATTCAATAAAGGTGCTTACTCTTTAGTAACGTCGAGGACGTTATCAACAAAACGTTGCATTCTCGATCGAATTTCTCGCTTATTCGTTCTTTCAAATTACGAAAATTGAAAAAACGGAATACGCGTCGTCCGAGAAAATTGCAGTTTGATAGATTCGAATTTCTTTTCTCTCTGAAGAACCGAACCGAATCGAATCGAAAAAACAAAATCATTCCTTGCTTCAACGATCGTTGATGGAGAATCTTTTTCCTTTCTTACAAGAAATGTTGAGTCGGTGATGTCTCCGGTTCCACGTGGACGCGTCTGATTGGGTAGTTATGACTCGTGTCAAACTGTTCTTGCGCTGAGTTTAATTCGTGCCGATGAAGATTTTCGTTGTTATCTCTTTAGGAACATCAGGGCCGTTGAAATTTAGTGTGTATGTGATCAACGGATGGGATTGGAAGTGGGTGAATTTGTTGACTTACACGTGGCGTTAACGAGGTCGTGAAAGTGAAGTGACCGTTTTTTTTTTGAGCGGCACGTAACGTAACGCAAACCAAGGATGAAATCTGCTTCTTTTTTTATTTTTATTTTTTTTTATACTACTCTTTTTCACATTTCACAAAATAATCTTTTCTTCATTTTTTTCTTAGCATATTCACTAATAGTAATATTAGAGGAGTTTTTACCAACATCATGGACATTTCCATTACCAACATAATTGACACTTGTCTCGGGCTTCCTACTGCCATTAGCAAGTTTAAGACTAGAAGCTTCATTTTTTTATTGGACAAAATAAGGAAGAGGTTAGCTACTTGGAAGGCAGACAACCTTTCGTATGTTGGAAGAGCAACTCTTATAAAGGCGGTGGCTCAAGCAATTCCTACACATTATGAGCTCATTTTTCATTCCTAAAGGTCTATGCAAAAAGATGGAGGGTATGTGGGGAAAGGATAAGATACATTGGACCAATTAGAGTAAATTGTATACCATTAAATGAAAATGGGGATTAGGTTTCAGAAAGTTAAAAGACTTTTTGAAGTAGTGAAAAATCGAAGATTAAATTATTGATTAACTTAATTCACAAAAGCAAGAGTTGTTATCGAATTTTATTGTTTCCAAAGAAAAATAAGAAAATAGGAAAATAATCAATAAAATTCACAAAAATAAAGAGATTAGGATACAAAAGTTGGTTATGCAAAGGAAATGTGTTAGCATCTAAAATATATGTGGTACTCTACATGAACATTTTGAAAAGTATTTGTGTTTTTTTGGCTAAAATGATTTGAGTATGGTTATATGAATTGAAGTTTGATTAAACAAAAGAAAGTTTGAAAAAACCCGCTTGATAAGATCAAGATTTATTATGAAAGTGGTTCAAGTTGAGAAAACAAGAAGGAGATGTGATGAAGAGACTATCCTAAAACATAAAGTAAATGTAACAAATAAAAAGGTCTCATTGAAAGGGAACCCAAGAGAAAGCCATGTGTGTGTAAGGTATACTAACCACAGTGAAGCATGCCAATTGAAATAAGTCAAGTCAAGCTTTCCCATTTCTTTAGATTAAAGCCACAAGCAAGCAAGTAGAATTGTAAACTCAACATCAAATGAATTAAGCACTTAAAGACCCATATGAAACAAGAAACTCAAGCCAAGAGGTTAAAACTAATGCAGAAAAGCCAAGTCAAGATCACAAGTCTACAAGTGAACAAGTAAAACAAATGATCGAAAAATAACTAAATAATCAAATGATTTAACACACAAAATTAATTAAGTCAAATGAAAATATTTACTAAAAGTAATTGATCAATATTAATCGGAGTAAATAAAATCATTGAACAATAAAAACTAACAAATAAAAATAAAACAACACAAAACAAAATGAAATAAAATGGAAAAGAAAATGAATAAAAGAAGAAAAGAAAATATAAATGGGTCTGGTTAATAGTAAACAGGGGGTGTAACAAAGAATTTTTGGAACTGGGCTAAGGGGTTAAGCCCAAACGCAACATAATCAGAAAAAGTACAAAATAAATAAATAAAAGATTGGACCGCTTTTGAATTAAAGGCCCAATTGACCAAACCAAACAACACAAAGTAAAACCCTAAATTTACACAAGAGGGATGAAGCGACTGTAGTTGCATATGGAATTGGTCCCATCATTTTATATATTTTTATTCCTAATTAATTATCAATTAAAAACAGAAACTAAAAAAAACATTATAACATGTTGTCGGCTCTGTTGTGGTATTGAGATTGATGAAGATGTAAAAAATGTTGTTGTAGACGGCTGCAAATTGATGGAAATGGTTTGTTATGAGTTGTTGATAACACGAAAAGATATAGCATTTCCGCCCGAATTACATAGATTAAATTTCTGATTCTTCGTTCATTATGTCACATTTTATCCCTTTTTATAGTTTTTGAAACATATTTCAGGTACTTAGCTTTTGCAAGGCATACATGAGAAAAGGAAGAAAAAGAATGGAAAAATGAAGAAGAAATGACTATTTAGCAGCAAAACGCATCATTCTGTAATCTGAAGCGTGCCATCCGCCACAGCACCTGCCGACCGTCACAAGTTGGAAAAGTGTGCCCCTCGGCACACTTCATGTCCCGAACGACACATACTCAGTATGCGTGCCCCACGTCACAACACATATCACACTCGCCACGATCCATAACAGTTATAAACATCTCTCCGTCTAACGCATTAAACACATGTTCACTTGGATTTTCTCCACACTTCAAGAACGAGAATTATGTGACGTTTTCTATTTTCTCTCACCATTTAGAATGTATAAAAGGGAATCAGTTACCAACTAGAAAGCTGGGGCAACCTGCTACTATTTTTTACGTTTCTACACTGCTACTTTGTTTTGGTTTTTATTATTCCAATTTCATAACTTTCAATATTCTACTTTTCTACTTTTCATAGTATTCCGTAAGCATTAGAAAAACCTCACCATCAAAGCAGTATTTTTCCACATCGGAGGAATATTGCAACTCTAGTTTTGTTTCCAAACTTCCAGAATTCGTTTTAGGATATTTTCATTTTCTGCAACGCAATTTTATTATTTCAAAATTAATCCTGCCGACTTGTGGAGGATACACGCACTGCTCAAATTTATTGCTTCAGTATTTAATTCCAGGTTTTTATTTTATAGTATAATTTATTTATTCTTACCATGCACGTGTTATTAAAATTACATTTTAATTTTATGTTATCCTGGAATAAAATAATTCCTGACTAAATACTCTGATACCGGTATGTAAATATTAACCAAAGAGATTCAGTAATTAATTGGCATTAATATTTTTTACAAAAACACTTTCTGGTTTTAATTTCCAATTTGGATATTTAATTGTTTTTGTACGAGATTAAAAGACAGTCTAAGGTTAAAATTAACATAGCAAGAGTTTGAGGTTTTAACCAGATAGTGGTTATTAAACATTAATTTTAAAAACAGCGAGAGCGCTTTAAAATTAATTGGACTCTAATTGTTTTCAAAAAAAAAAAACTTTTGAATTTTAAAATGAAACAGCGAGAGCACTCATTTTTAGTTTAATAATATGACCTGACTTGATAGAACGAAAGTGTGAGACGAAGGTTTTTAAATAAATAGTTTCCATTTAAATAATGTTTTAATAATGAAACAAATGCCCATGAATTATTGAATCCCTGAAGTTGACAAAGTACATACCGATGTCCTGTTATTAATTACTAGATTTTAGTTAATTTTTGATTAAACACAAACACCCAAGTTTATTATTTAGCCTTAGCTTTACACAGTAAGCCTAAGATACCAGTAGTTTAACCATCAGTCTTGTGGGTTCGATATCTTTTAAAATTATGCGAAGATTGTGCACTTGCATTCACTACACCCGACAGACTCATAAAGTCACGATCATGTTTTTGGCGCTGTTGTCGGGGACTGATTTAGTCAATATTGTGAATCCCTTGTTATGCAGTATAGACTAAGGCAACCAATTCTATTTTTATTTTATTTTAACCGTTGATTGTATGCCAAGCACTTGCTCTCAAGGCGAAGAATAGAGCAACCAATCGACGAGGTCGAGCATTTTGTTAGTATAAGACGCCGAATTAGAGAATACCAAATCAAGTACAACCTTCCTGAATTCAAACTTCCTAACTTTTCTCTTCCTGGCCCGAGAATGGCTGAAGGACCCCAAAATCACCCTATGAAGGATTATGCTGCCCCATCGCAAGAGGAACCCCATAACATTATTGCTGCTTCTGCTATCGCACAAAACGATTTTGAGTTAAAGCCTTCGCTTTTGCAATCTGTCCAACAAAACCAATTTTCAGGATGTCCTACGGACGATCCAAATTTTCATCTATCCATGTTTGTGCAGTATGTAGACATAGTGAAAGCAAACAGTGTCAGCCCTGAAGCAATAAGACTTCGTCTTTTTCCTTTCTCATTAAGAGATAGAGCTAGAGCATGGCTCCAGTCTCTACCATCCAACTCTGTTACAACATAGAACGAATTGAAGAAAGTTTTCCTAGGGCGATATTTTCCACTCTCGTAGGATACGAAACACCCAAATCTTATTCCTTACAAAGAGTATGTATTGATGTTGCTCCCGCACTTTGAGGATATAACCTTTGAACACTTACCCAGAGAGGAGAATCAGTTAGCGGACGCGCTAGCTACCATGTCTTTTAAGTTCAAGGTCAGGTGGGACAATGAGGCTCCCCGGATTACCATTGAGAGGTTAGATGAACCCGCACATTGCTGTGACATCGAGACTGAAGAGGTAACAGATAAACCCTGGTTTCACGAGGTAAAGAGGTATCTTGAGGCTCAAGAATACCCCGTGAGTGCATCTGTTAATGATAAAAAGTTTCTGAGGAGGTTTGCGCCAAAATTCTTCATCAATAATGGTATCCTTTACAAGCGTAACCATGATTCAACCTTGCTGCGATGTGTGGATAAGAACGAGGCAGAAAGGATTATGGCGGAGTTACATGAAGGTACTTTCGGAACTCATTCCAGTGGACACACCATGGCGAAGAAAATCCTACGGGCAGGATATTATTGGTCTACTATGGAAGCCGATTGTTATCATCATTCTCGGACCTGTCATAAGTTCCAAGTCTATGCTGATAAGGTGCATATACCTCCAGTTCCTCTGAATGTCTTGAAGGCACCTTGGCCTTTTGCAATGTGGGGTATCGATATGATCGGCGAGATCAGACCTACTGCGTCTAACGGGCATCGTGTCATTCTGGTAGCCATTGATTATTTCACGAAGTGGGTTGAAGCAGCTTCCTTTGCAACTGTAACCAAGAATGTCGTGGCCCGGTTTATTCGAAAGAACTTGACCTGTCGATATGGTGTACCTGAGAGGATCATTACGAACAATGGTACAAATCTCAATAATACGATGATCACCGAGCTCTGCAAGCAGTTCAAGATACAGCATCACAACTCTTCTCATTACCGGCCGAAGATGAACGGGGTTGTTGAAGCGGCTAATAAGAACATCAAGAAGATTGTGCAGAAGATGACGGTGACATACAAAGATTGACACAAGATGTTACCATTCTCTCTTCATGGGTACCGTACCTCAACACGGACGTCAATAGGGGAAACACCCTATTCTTTGGTATATGGCATGGAGGCAGTCTTGCCCATTAAAGTTCAGATACCCTCTCTTAGGATTATGAAGGATGCAGGTTTGAGCGAGGACGACTGGATTCAGACCCGACTTGATAAGCTAAATTTAATCGACGAAAAGAGACTTACTGCTATTTTTCATGGTCAAACATATCAAAAGCGGATGATCAAGGCATTTAACAAGAAAGTTAGACGACAGGAATATCAAGTCGGAGATCTGGTGATCAAACGCATCATATTACCTCAAGGTGATCCCAGGGGAAAATAGACCCCTACGTACGAAGGGCCATTTGTGGTTAAGAACATTTTCTCGGGAGGAGCTATGATTCTAACCACCATGGATGGTGACGGCCTTCCTCACCCCGTCAATGCAGACATAGTAAAAAAATACTACACATAATCAAAGACCCACTAGGTCGACTGACCTAGGAAAAAATAAGGGATTCCCGGCAAACCAAAAGGGTTCGGGCAAAAATAAGGGATGAAAATGAAAAAAACTGTACACCCGGCAAGTCGAAAACCTGAAAAGGCGGCTTGGGAAAAAAAGGGTATCCCGGTGGACTGAAAACCCGAAAGGGCGGTCCAGGAAAAAATTAGGGATTAAGGCGTAACGCTATGTCTCATTTGATCACCTTGCAACCAGACTTCGGTATCGACTATCAAGCTCGGACGGTGCCAATCAGTCTGATCCACCTTCAACCAAGTGGCAAAGTAATGAGATGCTCGAGGATATAAAGGCAATAGCAGAGTTGGAACCCAGTGGGATTGTTCACGTAGCTGTTTTTCTTTATTTTTCATAAATTGTATAAATTCTATCATTCGGCAGCATTCTCTTACTAGGACGTCAGCCTCTTGTACAAAAACGCCTATTACAGGCCAACTTCAAAATTAATACAATTCATTTTACAACTAATTTCAAATTGTTTTCCTTTTCCTATTTTGTTTTGCAAGAACGTCCAATGGTTCATTTTTCATATATGCATTTGACAATAACTGTTGCTCATAAATATTTACATGCAAAACAAAAGACGATTACTCGTAATATCAAAAACAGGGGCAAACAGAAATGTCCAGACCTTACAGTTGCTCTATTCACCAGGTACAGGGATAGATCCAGCTGAAGAATATGACTAAAAATACATAACTCCCTGCAGAGTAAGGAAAAGACAGTGGTGTTAGTCCTCCCCAGCTAAGGTTCGCAACCGCGAATGAGTCGGTAAGATTATCCCCAAGCAGAGTTTATCTATCACCAGCAATGGAAGATTATCCCTAGTGGAGTCTGGAAGGTTATCCCCAGTGAAGTCGCCACTAAAAGATTATCCCCAACGGAGTTCATTTCTTTCACAAACGGAAGCTTAATCCCCAACAGAGTTCATCATCGCCAACAACGGTAATTCAACCACAACCGAGGGTATTTCTCCAAGATCAACAAATCCTCAGCAGAGCATTCCTTCATCACAGAGTCATCCTCTCACCAATGTATTCTCCAGCAAGATTATTCTCCCAACCATCTTCGGTCGTTATCCTCAGCGAGCGAAACTCTTTCACTCTCCAACAGCAATCTGGGATTATTTTCCCTCAGTTGGAGAACATCATAAAAACATTGCATGTCCATACATCATGACATGTGCATACATATCATACAACACAATCTCATTTATTTTGAGAACATCATTGCTTGATACATATCATGCATTACATACGACTAACCTTTACCTTTCAGGAAAGATATAATCAAATTCTCACAAAACTCAAGTTATGAAGCCCGTGTATGACCGAATAATATCTTGATTTCTACAACATATTATGAAGCCCGAAGAACAACCAGATAACAGTATCAGACTACCGCGAAGCCTGGATTACGACCAGATAGTGGTATCTCTTAAAAGCAAGCTATGAAGCCAGGATTCAACCGGATAGTAGTTTAATCCCCTGCAAGCCGTGAAGCCCGGATTACAACCGGATAACAGCTCAGCAAGTTATTGTGAAGCCTGGATTACGACCAGATAGCAATGCAAGACCATGAAGCCTGGATTACGACCAAATAATGGTAGAAGACGTTGTGAAGCCTGGATTACGACCAGATAGCAACCAAGAATACTACGAAACCTGGACTACGACCAGATAATGGTATATCTTTAATACAAGTTATGAAGCCCGAATTCGATCGGATAATATCTTGATTTCCCCGAACACCATGAATCCTGGATTCGACTAGATAATGGTATGATACATCGTGAAGCCTGGATTACGACTAGATAACGGTAAAGAACACTGAGGCTTGGATTACGACCAGATAACAGTGAGGGACACTATGAAGCTTGGATTTCGACCAAATAGCAGTTTACCCGGCCAATTACTATGAAGCCCGAATTCGACCGGATATTAGTAGGCCCAACAGTCAAAGGGAAGCCCGGATGCGACCGAATAACCACTTGATTTCTTCTGAAGCCTGGATTTCAACCAGATAAGAAGTGAGGCACTATGAAGCTTGGATTTCGACCAAATAGAAGTTTACCCAGCCAATTACTATGAAGCCCGGATTCGACCGAATATTAGTAGGCCCAACAGTCAAAGGGAAGCCCGGATGCGACGGATAACCACTTGATTTCTTCTGAAGCCTACATTTCGACCGGATAAGAAGTAAGGTATTGTGAAGCCTGGATTACGACCAGATAACAGTACGGAACACCATGAAACCTGGATTCGACCAGATAATGGTATGAAACATTGTGAAGCCTGGATTACAACCAGATAGTGGTACAAGACATTGTGAAGCTTGGATTTCGACCAAATAGCAGTTTACATGGACAGTTACTAAGAAGCCCGGAGTTGACCGGATATTAGTGTGCCCTAAATTCAAGTTAAAGCCCGGATGCGACCGAATAACATTTGAATTCCTTCTGAAGCTTAGATTACGACCAGATAAGAATTGAGAGATTGCGAAGACTGGATTACAACCGGATAGCAAGTATAATCTCCTCTCCCCAGTAAGTCACTGTAAAGCCTGGATTACGACCAGATAGCAGTCAGTCTTATCACTATGAAGCCTGGATCATGACCAGATAGTAGTTCATTTTCACCTCCTCGACTAAGAGACAGTTCCTCAGTAGAATAACAGACGATCGAAGTTCCTAAAATTCAAATTTTCTCAAAATAGAGATGATTCCCCAGTAGAATAACGGATGACCGAAGCTCCTAAAATTCTATCTCTCCTAAGACAAAGATCCGCATTCCCAAGCAGAATCTTCCTTAACAACAGGTATACAAGCTCTCGATAAGGAATCTCTTATGCGATTGACACTCCTTCGGATGGCATCTTTAAGCCCATCTCCCGTCATCAATCTCCAAATGGCATCTGTAAGCCCATTCCCGACACCATAAGACAAATACTACTTCATGCGAGTGCAAATTTCTGGGCACTTTAGTGTTCAATCATCTTCCACCTTCAGATCACGAAAGGCAGACAAGCCAATCTAAATCGTCAGGTTTAAGAAGATTGAATAGGGGCAGCTGTTTTACCCCAAAATTTTCCCTCCCATATTTCTCAAAACATCTCAAGAAAGATTCTCAAGTTGCTCAAGGTAGTCCAAGGGTTGGCCAGACAAGCTCTTTCCTAAGGCAGACTACCTTAAATTAGGATTTCATGTTGCATCAAGATACTTGAGTCCAAGGGATCCCAAATGCTCACCATTGTCCTAATATGTTCTCAATATCATCCATGTCAAGTTTCAAGCCTTGCATAGAAAGTTTGCTCAGTCAATTGCTCAAAGGCCTGAAAATCGACTGTGCTAGGGCAAAAGTCAATTGTGGCCCACATACAGTCAAACTTCAATGTTTTTGGTAAACATCCTCATTTTGAAGTATATTTCATCATTTTATCAAGGGTTGATCATGATTCATCAAGGATTGCTCATAATTCATCAAGAAGCAAAGGTGGCTAAATTGGGGTTTTGTAGGAAAAGTCAACTCAACTTTGACCAAGCATAACTTTCTCATACTTTATGATAAATGACCCATCCAAAGCTCATTTTGAAGAGGATGCAATTACCTAAAATTCATATTCAGCTCCCAAGTTCAAAATATGCACTAACAAGAAGTTATGAATTTGGACATTATAGGTCATTTTGAAAAGTCAACAAAAACACCTTTTTTGTCAAAACTTCATACATGAGCATGAAATATCAAATTGAGATGATACTAAAAGGGTTGCTTAGAGGACATCTTAAGCTTTCTAAAAAGTCAAAGAACACCTTCAAAGAGTCAAAATTGAGGAAGTTATGCATTGATGAAGTTGACTGTTGTACCCCAAAATTTGCCCTCCCATATTTCTCAAAATATTTCAAGAAAAATTCACAAGTCCAACCCGGCGCATCATATTCAGGTGTTCTTTCGCCAAGATATCTCTGATAACATATTCTCAAATTCAGGTTCGGCTCAAGAGTCAATTCTTTAAAGAAGGTATCCGAATGTGTGAGTTTTCTCGAAGAAATATGGTGAAAAAAGTGTGCTGAAAGTGCAGTTTTTACGCGCTAAAAAATTCATAACTTGAAGATCGTGGCTCGTTTTGAACCCGTTCTGGTGGCCAAAATTCCGTCTTGACATTATCTACGTTTTCATCTCTCACGGATGGAAGCCAATTTCGATCAGAAGGTCTTCAAAAATGTGGATTTATCAAGTATTTTCATACAGAAAATGTGTGACAGAAGTTTATTTGCGTCGTGTTTAGAAAATCATAACTTGGTCGATTTTCATCGTATCGAGCTGGTTCCGGCGCCAAAATTTTACAAATTGAGTTGGCTACATTTTCACAGAAGGTATTGAGTTCAAACGGTATCCAAAAGGCCTTCGTTTTTTGCTCAGAGTGCGTGACACACCGAAAATCCTGAATGCTGAATATTATTTCATCTGGGCCGAAACTTCGAAAATTCATAACTCGGTCAATTTTTATCGGATTAGGCTTATATTTTTACACAAGGTCCCTGACTTGTAGATCTACAACTTTGCTTCAAAAGTCGAGACCGGATTATGCTCCGATCAATACCAGTTTTTTATTGAAGAACGTGTCAGAGTCGACACTTGAGCCCAAAATAAGTTTGTCTGAGCTGAAACTTCAAAAATTCATAACTAATTCACCGTTTATCCGATTGAGCCGATTTTCGGACAGGAGTTAGCTATCGATGTCGGCTACATTTTGTTTTCACATTTCAACTTCAAAAAATGCACTTAAGTCCCTGCGATTTAGCCTGGAAAGTGACGAATTCAAGTGAATATTGGAGGCCCAATTGCACATTCAAAGCCCATTTGCTTTACCCTAATTTCCATTATATAATCACCTTCTTTTCACACAAACCGGAGAGAAAAAAAAGAGAGGAGAAAAGAAGAGAGAAAAAAAACCTTGCCACAACACTGTTAGAATATCAAACTCTTTCAAGAACCCTAAAACCTTGAAATCCTTATTACAAATCCCTCTCTCACTACAAACAAGCCATCACAGTTACAAACCAACACCTCACTACTTCTTCAGTAAGGATAAGGCTGACTTGATCTCCGTGATCCTAATTTTCCAGTAAGGCATAAAAGCATTCAGGTCACTAATTTTCCAGTAAGGGTAAGATTGATTTGATCTCCATGATCAAAAGAGTATAATCATTCATACATGCCATATTGTGCCTAAACATTAAATTTCTTCATATATTGGCTTTATTTGCATTTTATGATTTTATTTAATGTGTTCGTGAGATTCAACACTGCAGATTTAGACAGGATCCCATGCAGGTTCATTAAGGAACGTTGAGGCCAAAAGCCAAAAGCCAAATGGCCAAAAGCCAAAAGCCAAAGGCCAAAAGCCAAATGGCCAAAGTAGAAAAACTTATGCATGACACCAATACATGGCGAG
Source organism: Vicia faba (assembly GCA_948472305.1). NCBI lineage: Eukaryota > Viridiplantae > Streptophyta > Magnoliopsida > Fabales > Fabaceae > Vicia > Vicia faba. The sequence goes on from OX451741.1 coordinate 1,449,154,296, forward strand.
ACAGACATCCTGAGAAGATTAAGGAACGTTGATGCCAGAACACAAATGGCCATGAAACCCAATCCAATGGCCAAAGAATGCAGACCACGGTACTCAGGAGTCAATGAACACGCACGTGATGCCAGAAAGCCAAACAAGGCTTTTTGTCTAATGGGCCAGATTTCTCACAAAAAACCTCCCTTTGGGTCTGAATACCCCCCATGGTTTGCACATTTTTATTTTTTTATTTGATTTTCCTTTTTATTCTTTTAATTGTTTTCAATTGTTTTCTTTAATTTCATAAATTAATTTTCATAAAATATAAATACAATACAAAAATCAGAAAAAGACAAAAATAAATATTTTTATTTAAATGTTATTTTTTTTGTAATAAATATCATTAATTGATTTAGCTTTTTAAAATTAGGTTTAATTCAAATATTTTTCATAATAAACTTAAAAAGTGTAGAATTAGGGTTTTAAGTATTTTTCATTCTTTTTCTTTTAATTATTAATTATTAATTATTATTTTTGTAAATACTTGCAATTAATTAATTAGGGTTAATTTTAGGTTAAAGTTTAATGCTTTTCTTAATAAATGAAAAAAAACTAGAATTAGGGTTAATTAATATTTTAATTTCATTTAATTCTCATAAAAAACCATAAATACAAAAAACCTCAAAAATAATTTCTTTTTTTATTTTAATTTAATTAATTTGCTCAATATAATTTAATTTCATTAAAAAGGGTCCAACGCCCTCGCTTTCAATTTCAATTCAATTCGCGCATCTTTATTCCTTCTTTTAAATATTTATGTAATTCTCCCAAAGCCATGTAACTCGGACATTTTATATTTCTCGCACTTTAGTTCTTTATTTTTTGTCAAATCGGGTCCTGGATTTTAATTTGGCGATGTGGACCCGCGCCTTTGTAATAGTTTAGGAACTTTAATTTCCGCAACTTTTTTAACTGTTAATAATTGCATGCAAGAATGAATGTCTAAATAAAAACAAACGCATAGATCACCTTGACATGAATAAGACAAAATAACTGAACATGACACACAAATCACACACCACCCCTAGGATACGCCTCACTGTTGCCTTGCCTCGAAAGGTGATCGTCGAGTAGAGGATGTCTTAGTAAGTCCTCATGATCCGGGAACCTGGCATGAGGGTAGCTTCTAAGGTGTCTTCCCATTGCTCTGGTGATCACCATGTCCCGAACCTCGAATTGACCCGAACACCTCCAACGGTGGTGCTACCTACCTCTCAATGGTGGGATGGCACTACTTTAAAGGACATTTACACAGACGAATTCCTTAGGGTAGGTAGACGACTCTAGATACTTGCTCTAAATTTCAAAACAACTTAAAAATACTTTTCACACCGACACCTTTTCAAAAAAGCTTTCGAAAGCAATTTTTTCAAACACTCTTGAGGACCGATACAAGAGTCGAACTGGAATTTTCAAAGAAACTTTTTAAAACCCACAGTTGAAAAGCAAACAAACCATTTTTGAAAACACAAATGAGCAAGTATCTAAGAGCCCATGGATAACCATGGATAGAAAGGGTGCTAACACCTTCCCTTTCTATAACCTACCTCCCGAACCGAGAGCAATCTCTATAAGGAATTTTTCTGTGCTTTTGTCCTTTCCATTTGGAGAAAATAAAAGACGGTGGCGACTCTTGCTTACCGCGACATTTCGCGAACCAGCGTTAAACAGTCAGTTCCAGATCCACCGATCACATTGACCTTTTTTGCAAAATTGCCAAAAGTCAACTATGCCTAAAACTTCAATTTTTGCCAAATAGGCCCAATCTTTTGCACTTGTTTTGAGTTGGAAACATAGTCCACTATCCCTAGCCTTTTCCACTTGTCATTACCTTGTTTTTATTATTTATTTTGATTTTGATTTGAATTAAATCATTTTAAATTAAAACAAATCATAGAAAATCCAAAATATTGAAAACTCAAGATTTTGTACATGTTTCACGTCTTAAATTCCAGCTAGCATGAGATTGAATTCGTGTAAAGGCTTGGAGTGCACAAAAAGATTGGTTTTAGGCTATTTTTGGAATGATATTCAAGTGTATCAAATCAAAATAAAATTCAATAATGGAGGAAGATTGTGATCACATTGACAACCCTAATCCATTCCTCAATAGATATAGAAGGTATGCAGACCTAAAACAAGGCTAGAAGGAGGCGTGTGAATCAGAACCAAATTGAAAAAATACAAGAAAAAGTGTGGAATCGAATTCTTAGTTGCAAGTAATTACAGGCCTTCCTGACCATCCCAATCACTTCCTGGGATCCACAGCAAGCGAAATCAATCAAGAACAGGTCTCTTCCAGTACCAAAATGCGCTGTAAGTCATCCACGACCTTGGTTATTTCTTGAATTCGGTTTACATAATTCTTGCACATTCATCACATTCTAATCCTATATTCTTGTTCACCATCACATATGTAAGCTTTCTGTATCATTTAATTTCATTTTCATGGCCTGTATAAGATTTCACCATTGTTAGGGTTTTATGGCTCGATTTAGGATTTCTTCATATAAGTGAAATTGGGCCATGAAAGAAGCACCATTGTGTTCAGCAGGTCCAGGAGAATCCGTTCATGGCTTCGGTAGTTATTTATCTCACTTGCATTTGATTTTAAGAAGGACAGGGGCTATAGCTATGGACAAACGTCCGTAGGTAAAAGTCTATGACTTTTACCAATGGAACAAGGAAGAAGATAACATACGTGGCTCTGTTTCATTTGCTTATTTGAAATTTGGCCCCTTTTTTTGTTATTATTGAATATCATAATTATTATTCTTTATATATACAAACAGAACACGTAGCTCAGATGGCATTGGTGCAGGTGGAAAGTGCTTCAGGACCTGGGTTCGAATCCCAGGTCCCCCCTTGCTTGCATATTATTTTTCTTTTCAGGTTCAGGTGCGCACCAAAGACCAAGGTCCACCATGGGACCTCCTCATCCAGCATGCCAAGTGGCCAGATGGCCAGATCCAAAGGCCATCAATGAGGGAACACCATGAAGCCTAGTCAACGCAGAGCATGTGATCTTGAAGGTCAACATGGACCTCATTCTTCTTGGGCCCAGTAGCTGCTGTTTGCACCCCCAAAAATCCCTCTCAGGCCCAATAATTCTTTCTCTATTCTTTTTCATATTTGTTTTATTTAATTTATTTTATTTATTTACTAACACAAATTAATTATTTCTTTTTATTAAAAAATCACAAAATAATACTTTTCACCAAATTTAGGTTTAGATTTTATTTTTTTATCAAAAATTAAATTAATTTAATTAGGTTGTTAATTTTAGATAACTTTAATTCCTTTTGTAAATAAATTTAAAATCAATTAGAATAATTAGGGTTTTGTTTCTAACTTAATTATATTTTCTTTTTCTTAAAATAACCAAAACATAAAAATAGGTCATGTAATTATTTTCATTAATTAATTTAATTAACTAATTAATTGTATATTTAATTTCAAAACCTAATTCTTTTCTTAAAAAATAATTAAAAACAACAAAAACAATTTATCTTTTAATTAGGTTAGAAAGGGTCAAAACCCTAGTTCTCTCCCGATCTAAATTTCTTCGCACGCTGTATTTTTATTATTTACCATATTAATATAACTGCTCAAAAGTTTGTAATAGTTTAATTAGGACTTTTATTTTCATTTATCGCTTTATTTTAAGGGTTTGTTTTTGGCTATCTAAATACCCGAAGCCTTGTAATAGCGTAGTTTAATTTCCGCACTTTAAATTCCGCAAAATATTAAACTGTTAGATGTATGAATAATTAGGGTTGCATGACAAGAATGTATGATTAACTTTAAAACAGTTAGATAACCCTAAAATGTGCAAAGATAATAATTTGAAATTAAATCACTCGCACATGCGCACTCCTAGGGTACACTCCCGCTTGGTTGCCTTCGGTAAACGGTCATTGAGTATAGGATATTTTAGTGGTCGTCCTTTTGTCTCAAAGATCAAAGTTGCCTCAGAATGTTTGCCTCAGATATTGTTGCCTCGAATAAATGATCTTAAGACATTAGGGTTGTTACTAAGACGTCCTAACATTGCTTTAGTAACCGTACGCCCCTTTCAAATTGACCCTCAAACTCCAACGACGGTGATACCTACTCACTAATAGTGGGATAACACTGTCTAAAGGAAACGAACATAGAACGATTCTTTTTTTGAGTAGGTAGATTAGCTCTTAAGTACTTGCTCAATCCAAATAAAATTTTTCACACTTACACTCCTTTACAAACAAAGTTTTCAAAAACACTTCATTACACTCTTGAAGACAGAAGCAAGAGTTAAATCGAAGTCAAAACAAAAACTTTTCAAATCACACAAACACAAAGAAGCAATTTTGAAAATGATGAGCAAGTACCTAAGAGCCCGTAGATAACTACGGATAGAAAGGGTGCTAATACCTTCCCTTTCTATAATCTACACCCGTACTCAGAAATATCTCGAAAAAGGAATTTTTATGTGCTTTTTTCCTTTCCTTGTTGGATAAAATAAAAGTCGGTGGCGACTCTTGCTTACCACAATATTTTGCAAACACAAACGCAAAACGCAAACCAATATTCACTAAAAACAGTCCTGGTTCTGGCCACCGTATCACTGAACTGGCGACTCTGCTGGGAAGGACTAATAAGTGGGGTGTACCTTAGGAATAGTTCATCATATTGTTTTCTATTGTTTGATTTGATTGCTTTAACTTTGTGGGCTTTGTATCAGAGTTACTATAGATCCTAACCCGGATCTGGGGGACACCTTTTAGGTAAGTAGCAATAGACTGTGAGGGAACTGTACGACATAGACCGATACGGTTGAAGCAGTAGCTACGTTGATGTGGCACATTAGTTGGTACCGATATCCCTTGTGGAGCAACAAGGAGAATATAGGGCTGCTATATGGGTCATTAAGCATCAACTGACCTTAGAACCTATAATTGACCAACTTGGCCATAAGAAGTAGTAAGATGCTACACTCATTGAGACCATACTCTCGAGATGGTTCCAACTACAAGAAAAGATTACGTGAGATGAAACTATGACCGATGGAGGATGGTCAGTGATATTGAGAACCTCTAGAACCCGGTTACTATTATTAGGACAGGTTGAACCAACTAAACTGCAAGAGGGTAGTACCTAGACTCCATGCAAGTTTAAACTCAAGGGCTATTATGTGACTTGTTTTTCTTTACCATGTTTGATACCTGCTATACTGGTTGTGTGTTTTATCATGACATCATGCATCATGACATAGCATGCATATTTCATTGGACTAACCATTTCAAGGACCGAGGGGATTCATCTTTGTTCTGTTTTGCAGATCATGGCATCTATGCACAGAAATACCATTCGAGTCAACTTAGTGCAAATACCTGCTCAGCTCAGAGAGTTGGTTTCAAAAGTTCCTGATACTTCTTCCTTTGTTAGAAGACATGGTCATCTCCTTAGTTTGGTCACTTCAAAGTTGGATGAGCAAATGATGAGCGTCCTTTTCCAGTTCTTTGACCCATTGCATCACTGTTTTACCTCCCCGGATTATCAGCTAGTCCCTACTTTGGAGGAGTTTTATGATTTACTAGGCATATCTATCCTCGAGAAGACACCCTTTACAGGTTTGGAGATAGCTCCTAGGCCAGAGGATATTGCTTCAGCCCTACATCTAAAAATGGTTGATGTAGTATCTAACTGGGAGACTCGGAGTGGGGTTAAAGGTTTCTTGGCTAAGTTTTTGATCGATCAAGCTCAACAGTTCATGGATAGTTTGGACTTTCAAGCATTTGAAGACATCCTGGATCTCCTCATCTACAGCTTGGTTCTGTTCCCGAATCTAGATTCTTTTGTCGATGTGAACGCAGTCAAGATCTTCATGTCTCGTAACCCAGTGCCTACTCTTATAGGTGACATTCTGCATGCTCTTTATACCCGTACTGTGAGAAGAAGGGGAACTCTCATGTGTTGCACGTTGCTTCTGGAGAGGTGGTTTATTTCGCACCTCCCCAAATCTGTATTGAAGAATGAGGAAGGTGTAAGTTGGGCTTACAAAATCATGTCCCTTGCTCATACGGACATCCTTTGGAGTTCTAAAGATATGGAAAGGGTAGCTGTCATTGATCGGTGTGGGGAATACCCCAATGTTCCGTTGCTTGGAATTAGAGGAGGAATAACCTATAATCCTTGTTTGGCCTTATGACAGTTTTGACGCGCTCAGAGAGATGGTCCCCATGAGCTGCTGCTTACAGGCATTGTCTTTGACTACAAGGGGGATGTTGACGGACATCGCCACAGGTTTATACGAGCTTGGGGCATGATGAACAGGTCTGACCCACATGAGCTAGGACTGAAGACTTCTCTCCTGATGCAACCTTATCTCCAGTGGGTTTGAGCCCGTGCTCAAAAGCTGGGGATCCCATATGAAGTTGTTTTGCCGGTGATTGTAGAGCATACTAATGAAGAAGGTGTTCCTTATACGGCCCTCCATCCCTATATGCCTACTGATCTGGGGGCATTGAAGAGATCTTGGATCCAGCTAAAGGAAGAAAGGGATACCTACAGAGAGAAGTATCATGAGCAGGAATAGAAGATCTTGAAGCTTACAAGGCAGCTTGAGAATGAAAGGACAATCAACGATTATGTCAGCACGAAGGGAAAACGACCATGGTATTTCTGATGTCTTTTATTGTTTCTAGTTTAGATTTGCTTTTCAGTTCATTTCTTTTGTAACGTCTTGAAGGCATTTGTTAAACATTGTTACTAGTTTTAATCTAATAAAGTGTGTTTTATTTTGGTTTACAAATTTGAATCTCCCTAAGTCTTTGAAATCATTTCATACACATTCCATTACCATGCACCTCATTACAGGTACCATTACAGGTTTCTTATCTTCTTCGCTGTTTATTTCAGCACAACATGTCTTCTGAAACAACTACTGATCAAGCCATCAAGGCTCTTCAAGCTCAGAATGCTCAGTTCCAGGATATGTTCTTGAATTTGGCCAAAGGGCAGCAAGATTTGAAGACTCTCATCTTGAAGGAAAAGAAGAAAAAGAAGAAGAAGGTGGTCCTGCTGAATATGGGTCACAGATTTGGGAATAGGTTGCGAGAAGAGGTTGATCTATCTCATTCATCTGGAGGAGGAGAGAATCAAGAGGAAAGGAAGGCTCCTAGTCCTATGGTCTCTGATAACGACACTGATTTTGATGAAGACCAGTATCCTCCTGCCGAGGATAGGTATAAGCAATTCGAAGACCGGCTGAGTGCAATGGAGATCCAGAAGGTACCTGGTATGGACTTTGGAGATTTGGGTTTGGCATCGAGGGTGGTGATCCCTCACAAGTTTAAAGCTCCCGTCTTTACTAAGTATGACGGGGTGTCCTGCCCAAAGCTACACCTCCGCTCATACGTCAGAAAGATTCAACCCTATACTGCTGATAGGAACCTGTGGGTCCATTTCATTCAAGATAGTCTGTCAGGGACTCAACTTGAATGGTTCTATCAATTGGAGGGAGCTAATGTCTACAACTGGGAGGACCTTGCTGCTGCTTTTTACAAGTAATACCAGTATAATGCCGACCTTGCTCCCACGCGTACTCAACTTCAGGGTATGTCTATGGGTGCGAGCGAAGGTTTTAAGGACTACGCTCAGAAGTGGAGAGATCTGGATGGAAGAGTACAACCCCCTCTGTCTAATAGGGAGTTGGTGGATATGTTTCTTGGGAATTTGTCTGGTCCATATTTCAATCATTTGTTCGGTAGTTCATCGTCTTGGTTCACTAAATTGATTATGACTGGGGAGAGGGTAGAAGCTGGCATCAGAAGTGGAAAAATACAAAAAGGTGCTTCATCAAGTACATAAAAGAAGCCTTTCAAGAAAGAATCTAGTGCCGTTTACAGCTCGAGGAGCCAAAACCAACCTGAGCGCCGCCAAGCAGTGAATGCGGTGGTAATATCAAGACCTACTGTTGCCCCACAATGCAACAATCAGCAAAGAGTAGAAAGACCGCAAAGACAGTATACTCGGCTCAGTATGACCCTTTCTCAAATTCTGCCGCAATTGTTGAAGACTAACCTGGTAACTCTGAGGGAAGCCCCGAAGAATCCCAGTACCACCTCTCCGCTGTATAATCCAAACGCTCGCTGTGCCTATCACTCCGATAGCCCATGGCATGATACCAATAACTGCTGGGCCTTGAGGAATAAGGTGCAAGATTTGATTGAAGCTAAGGAAGTTGAGTTTGACGCGCCAGAAAAGCCTAATGTCATGACTACTCCTATGCCCAAGCATGGAGTAAATGCTGTGGATGATGATTCGTTTGTGACCTCTGTGGAAGACATTTCTACTCTGTTGTTGACCGTTAAGAAGAACCTATTGTTGGCCAATTTATTTCTGGGCTGTGGCGAAGGTTGCCACCTATGTTCCATCCTACCTGCTGGTTGCCATTTATTGAAGTCAGGTGTTCAACGCTTGATGGATAACAAAGAGATCTTGTTCGAGAAAACTTTGATTCCGTTGATTCCTATTGAAGATATTTCCATAATAACCATTTCCGCCAATCCTTCCAAGGCTTCCTCGAGAAAGCCTGTTAGGATTACATCTGTTCTGAGAGTTTCTCCATTGATTATTACTATTCCTGGTCCTATCCCTTACACTTTGGATAAAGCTGTCCCGTGGCACTATGGGGCCGATGTGTATTATCATGGGATTAAACAAGACTTGAAGGTTGAAGAGGCTGATACTGATGTCAGCAATATTGTCGGGTCTAGCAAGGTCACCCGAAGCGGAAGACTCTTCTCTCCTGAGATCTCCGCACCAACTGTTCAAAAGCCTGTTATCATTCCATCTGCCAGTATGTTAGCTGCTGTTCCAATTCTTACTCCAGTTATCAACCCTGTCACCGAGTCATCTGATACTCGGGGCAAAGAAGTTACAGGTGGGCCTGCCCGGATGGAGGCACCTAAAAAAGTCATTGTTGAAACCTCTAGGCAGGAGATAGAGGAAATTCTGAAGATTATCAAGAAAAGCGACTACAACATAGTCAAATAGCTGGGGCAAACCCCGTCGAAGATCTCCATGTTGTCTTTATTGTTGTGCTCAGAAGCCCATGCAAAAGATTTAATTTCTTTCCTTAAAACTGCGCATGTGCCGCAGGAAACATCTACTGATCAATTCAAAGACTGTGTGGCTAGTTTGACTGCTGACAACAATTTGGGTTTCTCCGATGCAGATCTGACTGCCAAAGGAAGGAATCACAATGATGCTCTGCACGTCTCAATTGAGTGCAGGGGAACTACTTTGGCTCACGTGCTAGTGGACACTGGGTCCTCATTAAATGTTTTACCCAAGAAAGCATTAGATCGGTTGGATTGTGAAGGATTGGTTATGAAGCCATGTAATATTGTGGTTAGGGCCTTAGACGGGTCCAAAAGGATGGTACGTGGAGAGGTGGATGTCCCTGTTAAATTTGAATCTCAGACTTTTGCATCTACGTTCTATGTGATGGACATTCGACCATCTTATTCTTGCTTGTTGGGTCGCCCATGAATTCATAAGGCTGCGGCAGTGACTTCTACGCTCCATCAGATGTTGAAATATCCAGTAAAGGGGAAGATCGTTACGGTGCAGGGTGAGGAGGAGTACATGGTAAGCCATCTTAATTCCTTTTGGTATGTGGAGATGGATGGGGAGTTCATTGAAACCCCGTTCCAGAACTTTGAAGAAGTCCCCCAGACTCTGGCGTCGACTGAAACTGTTGTTGAAGAATTTCCAATGAAGATGGCTTCCCTCAAGGATGCTAGGGTTGTTGTTGAAAAAGGTGGGTGTGCGAATTGGGGCCAACTCCCTGACTTTGCACACAAGACTGACAAGTTTGGTTTGGGTTTTACTGCAGAAGCTCAAAGAGCTGTTTGGCGTGCGTGGATTGGAAGACCTCCCTTGCGTATCAGTAACCCGAGAGTGAATGCAATTGAAGATGATGATGAAGAGTCAGATTTCGACAACTGGATTTACCCGACTACCGACGGTGGCTTGAGCAATTGGATAGCGAAGGACTTCGTGCCCGTTTCTTTTATTACACAATAATAGACTTTTGTTTTGAGACTTGTAACCGACAATTTGAAACTTTTATCACCCGATGACTTGCCCGAGACACTGTGGCTTTGTTTGTGAGGGCTTATTATGTGTCATTTCCATATATCATCAATAAAGCATTGGACATTTTCTTGCATTACAAATTTTGCGCTCCTTGCTTTTCTTTTCTATCTTGCACTTCATCAAAACAACTATTTGTCTTACACACACTCACATATCATAATACAGGTCTACATCCACTCTGGATCCCACTGATAACGACTATGCTACTGCCAGTTATGACTTCGAAAGTCCGATCAACCAAGCCGAGGATGAAGGTGAGGATGATTGTGAAGTGCCTGGGGAACTTGCTAGACTATTACTTCAGGAAGAGAGGGTCATACAGCCGCATGAAGAGCCAGTGGAAACAGTAAATCTGGGTACCGAGGAAGACAAAAAAGAGGTCAAGATAGGTACAAATCTGGAGTCTAGTGTCAAGAAACGGTTGATACATATGCTGCGTGACTATGTTGAGATCTTTGCCTGGTCTTATGAAGATATGCTTGGGTTGGATACCGATATTGTGGTTCACCACTTGCCAACTAAGGAAGACTATCCTCCGGTGAAGCAGAAGGTTCACCGAATGCGCCCAGAAATGTCCGAGAAAATCAAGGTTGAGGTTATGAAATAGTTTGATGCCGGTTTTCTAGCAGTTACTTCTTACCCGCAGTGGGTTGCCAACGTGGTTCCGGTACCGAAGAAAGATGGTAAAGTCCGTATGTGTGTAGACTATAGGGATTTGAACAGGGCGAGCCCCAAGGATGATTTCCCTCTACCTCATATCAACGTTCTGGTTGACAACACTGCACAACATAAGGTCTTCCCCTTTATGGATGGTTTTTCTGGTTACAATCAGATTAAGATGGCTCCCAAATATATGGAGAAGACAACCTTCGTTACGTAGTGGGGAACTTTCTGTTACAAGGTAATGCCTTTCGGGTTGAAGAATGTTGGGCAACATATCAGCGCGCCATGGTCGCTTTGTTCCATGACATGATTCATCACGAGATTGAGGTATACATTGATGACATGATTGCAAGGTACCAAACTGAGGAAGAACATCTTGACCATCTCCAGAAGCTATTTGACAGGTTGAAGTTGTACAAGCTGAGGTTAAACCCGAACAAGTGTATCTTCAGGGTAAGGTATGGTAAGCTGCTAGGTTTCGTCATTAGTGATAAGGGTATTCAAGTGTATCCCGCGAAGGTGAAGGCTATACAGGAGATGCCAGCTCCCCGAATAGAAAAGGAAGTCAGAGGCTTTTTGGGACGCCTGAACTACATTGCCCGATTCATTTCACATCTGACTGCTACTTGTGAGCCGATCTTCAAGCTGCTGAAGAAAGATAAAGTGGTAAAAGGGAATGATGAATGTCAGGCCTCTTTCGATAGGATAAAAGAATACCTCCAAGAGTCACCTATTCTGATGCCTCCAGTTGAAGGAAGACCTTTGATTTTATACTTGACAGTACTCGACAATTCAATGGGGTGCGTGCTGGGGCAGAATGACGAGTCTGGCCGAAAAGAGCACGCTATTTACTACCTTAGCAAAAAGTTTACCGACTATGAGACTCGATACTCACTGCTTGAGAAAACTTGCTGCGCTTTGGCATGGGCTGCTCGCCCGCTGAGACAATATATGCTGACTCACACCACCTTATTGATATCAAAGATGGACCTGATCAAGTATATCTTCGAGAAGCCTACGTTGTCCGGAAGAATAGCAAGATGGAAGATGATCTTAACTGAGTATGATATCCAATACACAACCCAAAAGGCAATCAAGGGAAGTGTGTTGGCAGATCATTTGGCGCATCAGGCTGTAGACGACTACCAATCCATGAATTTCGAGTTTCTGGATGAGAGCATCATGTTGGTGACTGACTGTGAAAAACATGGACCGAATGAAGGACCTGAGGAGGGATCCCGATGGTCTATGTACTTTGATGGAGCTTCAAACGCATTGGGCAACGACATTGGTGCCGTGATCATATCTCTTGAAGGCTGTCATACTCAATTCACCGCCCGATTATGTTTTAACTACACCAACAACATGGCGGAGTATGAAGCGTGCATCATGGGCCTTCGAGCAGCTATTGACCTAAGGATTAAGTTCTTGAGTGTATTCGGAGATTCCACTCTCGTGATCAGTCAGATCAAAGGCGAATGGGATATGAAACACCCAAATCTTATTCCTTACAAAGAGTATGTATTGACGTTGCTCCCACACTTCGAGGAGATAACCTTTGAACACTTCCCCAGAGAGGATAATTAGTTAGCGGACGCGCTAGCTACCATGTCTTCTATGTTCAAGGTCAGGTGGGACAATGAGGCTCCCCAGATTACCATTGAGAGGTTGGACGAACCCGCACATTGCTGGGACATCGAGACTGAAGAGGTAACAGATAAACCCTGGTTTCACGAGGTAAAGAGGTATCTTGAGGCTCAGGAATACCCCGGGGGTGCATCTGTTAATGATAAAATGTTTCTGAGGAGGTTCGCGGAAAAATTCTTCATCAGTAATGGTATCCTTTACAAGCGTAACCATGATTCAACCTTGCTGTGATGTGTGGATAAGAACGAGGCAGAAAGGATTATGGTGGAGTTACATGAAGGTACTTTCGGAACTCATTCCAGTGGAAACACCATGGCGAAGAAAATCCTACGGGAAGGATATTATTGGTCTACTATGGAAGCCGATTGTTATCATCATTCTCGGACCTGTCATAAGTGCCAAGTCTATGCTGATAAGGTGCATATACCTCCAGTTCCTCTGAACGTCTTGACGACACCTTGGCCTTTTGCAATGTGGGGTATCGATATGAACGGAGAGATCAGACCTACTGCATCTAACGAGCATCATTTCATTCTGGTAGCCACTGATTATTTCACGAAGTGGGTTGAAGCAACTTCCTTTGCTAGTGTAACCAAGAATGTTGTGGCGCAGTTTATTCGGCACAACTTGACTTGTCGATACAGTGTAACTGAGAGGATCATTACGGATAATGGTACAAATCTCAATAATACGATGATCACCGAGCTCTGCAAGCAGTTCAAGATACAGTATCACAACTCTTCTCCTTACCGGCCGAAGATGAATGGGGCTGTTGAAGCGGCTAATAAGAATATCAAGAAGATTGTGCAGAAGATGACGGTGACATACAAAGACTGGCAGGAGATGTTACCATTCGCTCTTCATGGGTACCGTACCTCAGCACGAACGTCAACAGGGGCAACACACTATTCTTTGGTATATGGCATGGAGGCAGTCTTGCCCATTGAAGTTCAGATACCCTCTCTTCGGATTATGAAGGACGCAGGTTTGAGCGAGGAGGACTGGATTCAGACTCGGCTTGATCAGCTAAATTTAATCGACGAAAAGAGACTTACTGCTATTTGTCATGGTCAAACGTATCAAAAGCGGATGAGCAAGGCATTTAACAAGAAAGTTAGACGACAGGAATATCAAGTCGGAGATCTGGTGATCAAACGCATCATATTACCTCAAGGTGATCCCAGGGGAAAATGGACCCCTACGTACGAAGGGCCATTTGTGGTTAAGAGCATTTTCTCGGGAGGAGCTATGATTCTAACCACCATGGATGGTGACGACCTTCCTCACCCCGTCAATGCAGACATAGTGAAAAAATATTACACATAATCAAAGACCCGCTAGGTCGACTGGCCTAGGCAAAAATAAGGGATTCCCGACGAACTAAAAGGGTTCGGGCAAAAATAAGGGATGAAAATGAAAAAAACTGTACACCCAGAAAGTCGAAAACCTGAAAAGGAGGCTTGGGCAAAAAAGGGTATCCCGGTGGACTGAAAACCCGAAAGGGCGGTCCAGGAAAAAAATTAGGGATTAAGGCGTAACGCTATTTCTCATTTTATCACCTTGCAACTAGACTTTGGTATCGACTATCAAGCTCGGACGACGCCAATCAGTCTGATCCACCTTCAACCAAGTGGCAAAGTGATGAGATGCTCAAGAATATAAAGGCAATAACAGAGTTGGAACCCATTGGGATTGTTCACGTAGCTGTTTTTCTTTATTTTTCATAAATTGTATAAATTCTATCATTCGGCAACATTCTCTTACTAGGACGTCAGCCTCTTGTACAAAAGCGCCTGTTACAGGCCAACTTCAAAATTAATACAATTCATTTTACAACTAATTTCAAATTGTTTTCCTTTTCCTATTTTGTTTTGCAAGAACGTCCAATGGTTCATTTTTGATATATGCATTTGACAATAACTGCTGCTCATAAATATTTACATGCGAAACAAAAGACGATTACTCGTAATATCAAAAACAGGGGCAAACAGAAATGTCCAGACCTCACAGTTTCTCTATTCACCAGGTACAGGGATAGATCCAGATGGATAATATGACTAAAAATACATTCACTCCCCGCAGAGTAAGGAAAAGACAGTGGTATTAGTCCTCCCCAGCTGAGGTTCGCAACCGCGAATGAGTCGGTAAGATTCTCCCCAAGCAGAGTTATATATCACTAGCAGTGGAAGATTATCCCCAGTGGAGTCTGGAAGGTTATCCCCAGTGAAGTCTCCACTAAAAGATTATCCCCAGCGGAGTTCATTTCTTTCATAAACGAAAGCTTAATCCCCAACAGAGTTCATCATCGCCAGTAACGGTAATTCATCCACAGCCGAGGGTATTTATCCAAGATCATTAAATCCTCAATAGAGCATTCCTTCCCCACAGAGTCATCCTCTCACCAATGTATTCTCTAGCAAGATTATTCTCCCAACCATCTTCGGTCGTTATCCTCAGCGAGCGAAACTCTTTCACTCTCCAACAGCAATCCGAGATTTATTTTCCCTCAGCTGGAGAACATCATAAAAACATTGCATGTCCATACATCATGACATGTGCATACACATCATACAACACAATCTCATTTATTTTGAGAACATCATTGCTTGATACATATCATGCATTACATACGACTAACCTTTACCTTTCAGGAAAGATATAATCAAATTCTCACAAAACTCAAGTTATGAAGCCCGGGTACGACCGAATAATATCTTGATTGCTACAGCATATTGTGAAGCCCGAAGAACGACCGGATAACAGTACTAGGCTACCACGAAGCCTGGATTACGACCAGATAGTGGTATCTCTTAAAAGCAAGCTATGAAGCCCGGATTCGACCAGATAGTAGTTTAATCCCCTACAAGCCGTGAAGCCCAGATTACGACCGGATAGCAGCTCAACAAGTTATTGTGAAGCCTGGATTACGACCAAATAGCAATGCAAGACCATGAAGCCTGGATTACGACCAGATAATGGTAGAAGACATTGTGAAGCCTGGATTACGACCAGATAGCAACCAAGAATACTACGAAGCCTGGACTACGACCAGATAATGGTATATCTTTAATACAAGTTATGAAGCCCGGATTCAACTGGATAATATCTAGATTTCCCTGAACACCATGAAGCCTGGATTCGACCAGATAATGGTATGATACATCGTGAAGCCTGGATTACGACCAGATAGCGGTAAAGAACACTAAAGTCTGGATTACGACCAGATAACAATGAGGGACACTGTGAAGCTTGGATTTCGACCAAATAGCAGTTTACCCGGCCAATTACTATGAAGCCCGGATTCCACCGGATATTAGTAGGCCCAACAGTCAAAGGGAAGCTCGGATGCGACCGGATAACCACTTGATTTCTTCTGAAGCCTAGATTTCGACCAGATAAGAAGTGAGGCACTATGAAGCTTGGATTTTGACCAAATAGAAGTTTACCTAGCCAATTACTATGAAGCCCATATTCGACCTGATATTAGTAGGCCAATAGTCAAAGGGAAGCCCAGATACGACCGGATAACCACTTGATTTCTTCTGAAGCCTGGATTTCGACTGGATAATAAGTAAGGTATTGTGAAGCATGGATTACGACCAGATAACAGTACGGAACACCATGAAACTTGGATTCAACCAGATAATGGTATGAAACATCGTGAAGTATGGATTATGACCAGATAGCGGTACAAGACACTGTGAAGCTTGGATTTCGACCAAATAGTAGTTTACAAGGACAATTACTAAGAATCCCGGATTCGACCGGATATTAGTGTGCCCTAAATTCAAGTTAAAGCCCGGATGCGACCGGATAACATTTGAATTCCTTCTGAAGCCTGGATTACGACCAAATATGAATTGAGAGATTGCGAAGCCTAGATTACGACCGAATAGCAAGTATAATCTCCTCTCCCCAGTAAGTCACGTTAAAGCCTGGATTACGACCAGATAACAGTCGGTCTTATCACTATAAAGCCTGGATCACGACCAGATAGTAGTTCATTTTCACCTCCTCGACTAAGAGACAGTTCCTCAGTAGAATAACGGATGACCGAAGTTCCTAAAATTCAAATTTTCTCAAAATAGAGATAATTCCCCAGTAGAATAACGGACGATCGAAGCTCCTAAAATTCTATCTCTCCTAAGACAAAGATCAGCATTCCCCAACGGAATCTTCCTCAACAACAGGTATACAAGCTCTCACTAAGGAATCTCTTATGCGATCGACACTCCTTCAGATGGCATCTTTAAGCCCATCTCCCGTCATCAATCTCCAAATGGCATCTTTAAGCCCATTCCCGACACCACACGACAAATACTACTTCATGCGAGTGCAAATTTCTGGGTACTCTAGTGTTCAATCATGTTCCACCTTCAGATCACGAAAGGCAGACAAGCCAATCTAAATCTTCAGGTTTAAGAAGATTGAACAGGGGAAGCTGTTGTACCCCAAAATTTTCCCTCCCATATTTCTCAAAACATCTCAAGAAAGATTCTCAAGTTGCTCAAGGTAGTCCAAGGGTTAGCCAGACAAGCTCTCTCCTAAGGCAGTCTACCTCAAATTAGGGTTTCATGTTGCATCAAGATACTTGAGTCCAAGGGATCCCAAATTCTCACCATTGTCCTAATATGTTCTCGAGATCATCCATGTCAAGTTTCAAGCTTTGCAGAGAAAGTTTGCTCAGTCAATTGCTCAAAGGCCTGAAAATCGACTATGCTAGGGCAAAAGTCAATTGTGGCCCACATGCAGTCAAACTTCAAGATTTTTGCTCAACATCCTCATTTTGAAGTATTTTTCATCATTTGATCAAGAGTTGATCATGATTCATCAAGGATTTCTCATAATTCATCAAGAAGCAAAAGTTGCTAAATTAAGGTTTTGCAGGAAAAGTCAACTCAACTTTGACCAAGCATAACTTTCTCATACTTTATGAGAAATGACCCATCCAAAGAGCATTTTGAAGAGGATGAAATGACCTACAATTAATATTCATCTACCAAGTTCAAAATATTCACTAACAAGAAGTTATGAATTTGGACATTATAGGTGATTTTGAAAAGTCAACAAAAAACACCTTTTTTGTCAAAGCTTCATACATGAGCATGGAATATCAAATTGAGATGATACCGAAAGGGTTGCTTAGAGGACATCTTAAGCTTTATAAAAAATCAAAGAACACCTTCAAAGAGTCAAAATTGAGGAAGTTATGCATTGGTGAAGTTGACCTTTTTTGTAAAATTGCCAAAAGTCAACTTTGCCTAAAACTTCAATTTTTGCCAAATGGGCCCAATCTTTTGCACTTGTTTTGAGTTGGAAACATGGTCCAAGAGCCCTAGCCTTTTCCACTTGTTATTATCTTGTTTTTATTATTTATTTTTATTTTTATTTGAATTAAATCATCTTAAATCAAAACAAATCATAGAAAATCCAAAATATTGAAAACTCAAGATTTTGTACATGATTCATGTCTTAAATTCCAGCTAGCATGAGATTGAATTCGTGTAAAGGCTTGGAGTGCACAAAAGATTGGTTTTAGGTTAGTTTTGGAATGATATTCAAGTGTATCAAATCAAAATCAAATTCAATAATGGAGGAATATTGTGATCATATTGACAATCCTAATCCATTCCTCAATACATATAGAAGGTATGCAGACCTAAAATAAGGCTAGAAGGAGGCGTGTGAATCAGAACCAAATTGAAAAAAACAAGAAAAGTATGGAATCAAATTCTTAGTTGCAAGTAATTACAGGCCTTCCTGACCATCCCAATCACTTCCTGGGATCCACAGCAAGCGAAATCAATCAAGAACAGGTCTTTTCCAGTACCAAAACGCGCTGTAAGTCATCCACGACCTTGGTTATTTCTTAAATTCGGTTTACATAATTCTTGCACATTCATCACATTCTAATCCTATATTCTTGTTCACCATCACATATTCAAGCTTTCTGTATCGTTTAATTTCATTTTCATGGTCTGTATAAGATTTCACCATTGTTAGGGTTTTATGGCTCGATTTAGGATTTCTTCATATAGGTGAAATTGGGCCATGAAAGAGGCACCATTGTGTTCAGCAGGTCCAGGAGAATCTGTTCATGGCTTTGGTAGTTATTTATCTCACTTGCATTTGATTTTGAGAAGGACATGGGCTATAGCTATGGACAAACGTCTGTAGGTAAAAGTCTGTGACTTTTACCAACGGAACAAGGAAGAAGATAACATACGTGGCTCTGTTTCATTTGCTTATTTGAAATCTGGCGCCTTTTTTGTTATTATTGAATATTATCATTATTATTCTTTATATATACAAATAGAACACGTAGCTCAGATGACATTGGTTCAGGTGGAAAGTGCTTCAGGACCTGGGTTTGAATCCCAGGTCCCCCCTTGCTTGCATATTATTTTTCTTTTCAGGTTCAGGTGCGCACCAAAGACCAAGGTCCACCATGGGACCTCCTCATCCAGCATGCCAAGTGGCCAGATGGCCAGATCCAAAAGCCATCAATGAGGGAACACCATGAAGCCTAGTCAACGCAGAGCATGTGATCTTGAAGGTCAACGTGGACCTCATTCTTCTTGGGCCCAGTAGATGCTGTTTGCACCCCTAAAAATCCCTCTCAGGCCCAATAATTCTTTCTCTATTCTTTTTCATATTTGTTTTATTTAATTTATTTACTAACACAAATTAATTATTTCTTTTTATCAAAAAATCACAAAATAATACTTTTCACCAAATTTAGGTTTAGATTTTATTTTTTATCAAAAATTAAATTAATTTAACTAGGTTGTTAATTTTAGATAACTTTAATTCCTTTTGTAAATAAATTTAAAATCAATTAGAATAATTAGGGTTTTGTTTCTAACTTAATTATATTTTCTTTTTCTTAAAATAACCAAAACATAAAAATAGGTCATGTAATTATTTTCATTAATTAATTTAATTAACTAATTAATTGTATATTTAATTTCAAAACCTAATTCTTTTCTAAAAAAATAATTAAAAACAACAAAAACAATTTATCTTTTAATTAGGTTAGAAAGGGTAAAAACCCTAGTTCTCTCCCGATCTAAATTTCTTCGCGCGCGCTGTATTTTTATTATTTACCATATTAATATAACTGCTCACAAGTTTGTAATAGTTTAATTAAGACTTTTATTTTCATTTATCACTTTATTTTTAATGGTTTTTTTTTGGCTATGTAAATACCCAAAGCCTTGTAATAGCGTAGTTTAATTTCCGCACTTTAAATTCCGCAAAATATTAAACTGTTAGATGTATGAATAATTAGGGTTGCATGACAAGAATGTATGATTAACTTTAAAACAGTTAGATAACCTTAAAATGTGCAAAGATAATAATTTTAAATTGAATCACTCGCACATGCGCACTCCTAGGGTACACTCCCGCTTGGTTGCCTTTGGTAAATGGTCATTGAGTATAGGATATTTTATTGGTCGTCCTTTTGTCTCAAAGATCAAAGTTGCCTCAGAATGGTTGCCTCAGATATTTTTGCCTCGAATAAATGATCTTAAGACATTAGGGTTGTTACTAAGACGTCCTAACATTGCTTTAGTGACCGTACGTCCCTTTCGAATTGACCCTCAAACTCCAACAACGGTGCTACCTACTCACTAATAGTGGGATATCGCTGTCTAAAGGAAACGAACATAGAACGATTCTTTTTTCGAGTAGGTAGATTAGCTCTTAAGTACTTGCTCAATCCAAACAAACTTTTTCACACTTACACTCCTTTACAAACAATGTTTTTAAAAACACTTCATTACACTCTTAAAGACATGAGCAAGAGTTAAATCGAAGTCAAAACAAAAACTTTTCAAATCACACAAACACAAAGAAGCAATTTTGAAAATGATGAGCAAGTACCTAAGAGCCCGTAGATAACTACGGATAGAAAGGGTGCTAATACCTTCCCCTTCTATAATCTATCCCCCGTACTCAGAAATATCTCGAAAAAAGGAATTTTTCTGTGCTTTTTTCCTTTCCTTGTTGGATAAAATAAAAGTCGGTGGCGACTCTTGCTAACCGCGACATTTTGCGAACACAAACGCAAAACGCAAACCAGCATTCACTAAAAACAGTCCCGGTTCTGGCCACCGTATCACACCTATTATATTAGGTAGAGAATTCCTAGCCACCGCAGAAGCCATAATAGATGTTAAAAATGGAAAGCTGACTTTCAAATTCGGAGAAGGAAAAGTTCAATTCATCTTGTCTAAATTCTTTAAGGCACCAACCATCGATGATTCATGTTGTTTCCTAGATGAAATCGATAAATGCGTAAAAGAATTGGAGAAACAACAAACCACCTATTCGGAGGTATTGAAGATTCATATACCTCCGATTCTCGAAGATGATAATTGGCACCTAGAATATCAAGATAAAAATCTGAGCGAATGTGTTGTACCCCAAAATTTACCCTCTTTATTTCGACCTTTTTGGCTTACATTTCATTATTACATATATGCATATCGTTGGTTTTATGGTTATGGAATCAAGATATATTTAGCAAACTTCTTCAGGTTACAAGTGACGTTTATTTCGTCAATGGATGTTCACAGAGTATTTTTCTTGCTGAAGATCGATTCGCCATTTCGCAACGATTCGGGGTTCAAAGATTTACGAGTCCAACCCGGCGCGTCATATTCAGGTGTTATTTTGTCAAGGTATTCCTGATAACATATTCTCAAATTCAGGTTCGGATCAAGAGCTAATTCTTTAAAGAAGGTCTCCGAATGTGCGCTTTTTCTTGAAGAAATATGGTGAAAAAGTGTGTTGAAAGTGCAGTTTTTACGCACTAAAAAATTCATAACTTGAAGATTATAACTCGTTTTGAACCCATTACGGTGGCCAAAATTCCGTCTTGAAGTCATCTACATTTTCATCTCTCACGGCTGGAAGCTAATTTCAAATAGAAGGTATTCAAAAATGCAGATTTATCAAGTATTTTCGTACAGAAAATTTGTGACAGAAGTTTATTTGCGTCATGTTCAGAAAATCATAACTTGATCGATTTTCATCGTATTGATGGTTCCGGTGTCAAAATTTTAAAAATTAAGTTATATACATTTTCACAAGAGGTATCGAGTTCAAACAATATCCAAAAGGCCTTTGTTTCTTGCCCAGAGTGCACGTGATGCGCCGAAAATCCTGAATGCTGAATATTATTTCATCTGGGTCGAAACTTCGAAAATTCATAACTCGGTCAATTTTTATCGGATCGAGTCCATCTTTTTATAAAAGGTCACTGACTCAGAGATCTACAAATTTTCTTGTAAAGTCGAGACTGGGTTCTGCTCCGATCAATACTAGTTTTTTATTGAAGAATGTGTCAGAGTTGACACTGGAGCCCAAAATAAGTTTGTCTGAGCCAAAACTTCAAAAATTCATAATTAATTCACTGTTTATCCAATTGAGCCTATTTTCGGACAGGAGTTAGTTCTCGATGTCGGCTACATTTTGTTTTCACATTTCAACTTCAAAAATTGCACTTAAGCCCCTACGATTTAGCCTCGAACACGACAGACTCAAGTAATAAAAATCTGCACTATTGTTGGTGGTTATTGGATGCCCAATTGCACATTCAAAGCCCATTTTTTTCTCTAATTTCCATTATATAATCTTATTCTTTTCACACAAACAACACGAGATAAAAAACCTTTGCCACAACCCTGTCAAAATATCAAATTCCTTCAAAAACCCTAAAAACCTTAAAATTCTTGTTACAAACCTCATCTCACTACAAACAAGCCATCCTTGTTACAAACCCACATCTCACTACTTCTCCAGTAAGGATAAGGCTGGTTTGATCTCCATGATCAAAAGGATGTAGAAGCATTCATACATGTCATATCGGTTTTAACATTACAAAATTTCATATATTTGCTTTATTTGTATTTCATGATATAGTAATTTATTTAATGTGTTCATGAGATTCAACACTGCAGATTTAGACATGGTCCCATGCAGATTTATTACAAAACACTGAGGCCAAAACAGAACAACCATCAATGCATGACGAGGCATACATCCTGAGAAGGTTAAAGGCGTAGGTTCAACACCCACCCTTATTGGTTTTGGTTTTCTTCCTTTCTTTTTATCCTTTTACCTATTTTCATTCTTTCTGTTTAAAACCTTTTTTTTCATAAAACTTAACATTTTTCACAAACCTTTGATTTTTCCTCCTAAACTCGAATAATTAATTTTAAGGTTTTTTTAATTTTAGGTTTTAAATTAATTTTTGGTTCAACACCCACCCCTAGCAATAAGTATAATTTTGCTTATTTTTAACCCTTTTTTGCCTCATTTCTTTCTCTTTAATATCTTCCTTAAAAACCCTAAATTCATATAAACTCTAATTTTATTTAAACCAAAAACCCTATTAATTGGAAAACTTAACCTTTTTTACAAACCCTAATTAATTTAGGTTTTAAATTTTTTTTACTATTAACTCTTTTTTTATTAACTCTTTAATTTAATTAATTAACTTTTTTTCCTGCAAATTAAGAAAATAATTAGGTTTTAGGTTTTCTTTGTAATTAACCATTTAATTAACAAATTAGGATTAGGTTTTTGTTTTAGTTAGTAACTGAATTTTTGGATTTTTTTCATTTATTAATAAATTAAGTTAATTAAAATTATTTTTTTATTAAAATTAGTTAGAATTAGGTTTTTTAATTAACTTAAAATTATTTTCTACAAAAAACACCAAAAATATTAACTTAGAATTTTAGATTTTAATTTTTCCTTAATTTCTTTTTATTTATTCTTTTTCATTTTAATTTCTAGGAAAATTGTATAGGTCGCATTATCAATGTAATAGCGTAAATTTATCTTTTCTCGCACTTTTTTTCTAATTATATAATTGCTTCCGGGATGTAATAGTTTTAGGATTTCTTTTCCGCACTCTTCACTATTATGTAACTGCCCAAAGCTCTGTAATAGCTTAGGTTTATATTTCCGCATTTATCTCCTGCTACTATATTTTATGCAATGCTTATATTAATAGGATTGTATGGAAAGATAAAAATGAACGATATAAAACCCTAATTGCAAGATAAATATAACTGAAAAAACACATTGTTGCACACTTGTACCCCTAGGGTACTCCCCACTTGGTTGCCTCGAAAAACAATGGTCATGCCCCTCGAACGTAGGGATACCTGTTATACCCCAAAATTTGCCCTCTCATTTTCTCAAGAAATCACCCTGGATCCTCAGGTTTACTTCCATCTAATCCCAAGCTTTAAATTATAAAATTTTCATGAAGATCACTCACAAGGGAAAAATGGTCATTTGCACGCTGAAAGGCCAAATTTTGATATTTTGATCAAAATCAAACCTCAAAAAATCATATTCCATCAAAACATGTTGAAATAGGAAGTTTGTTTCATCTAAAAGTTCAAAAGCCAAATTTACTATGGAAAAGCCAAATTTCTAAATACTTGGGATCTTTCTAAGTATTTAAAAAAATGATGACACTTCAGAACTTCTGAACCAGCCTCTAGGCAGGTGCAGTCAGAGGTTGCAAACTTGGTTCAACTCATAGCCTTCAGTCAGAATATAGCTCTTCAGCATCTACGCAAGCTCAGTCAGAGTTTTGCCAGGGTAAAAACAGAAGATTATAAAGCGTGATAGAAAGTCTGAATGCTCTTTCAGAACATGCTGGAAAGCCTGAGGATCCCTCAGAACTTGCTGAGGCAGAAGGATACTAAGATCAGAGCTTTGATGCATTGTTCTAGACTACGTTGAAATGGAACTTCTGGCCCAGATTTAGGCAATGATCCAAAATCTCCCATTACGGGATTTCTGATTTTGACAAATATTATCATCATTTAATGCTCATTAATGCTCACAACCACTTTTGAGTCTTTGTCCAAAGGGTCTCTCCACGTGTAGCATAGAAATACCTTTGTACAGAATTAGGTATGGGTCCATGCGCTACTTTTCGCTTATGGATTTCACTTTTCCTTAATCCCTACTTACTAATCCAGCCTAGGCTAAGAACTGTCAACTATCACTTTTTTTTTGAACTTTCTTCAAGAGAAATTCAGCATCTAGTGTATGATGTTGGCGTCACTTGACATTTTAAAACCCACAAAGCTTTGCCTATAAATAGAACACCTTTGGTCACTGAGAGAGGGGGCCCTAGAAAAATTGCTGAAAAAGAGGTCGAAAGTTTGAGCAAGAAAAAAAAACCCTTGAATCTCTGCAAAAATTCCTAGAGTTTCAAGAATTGTAAACACAACACACAAAAACCTGTTAAATTTGGATCCCTTGCTTTCAAACTTCATTTGTTCTCAAATATTTCTTGACTAAAAAACCATCTATACAGTTTCTGACCCACACGTTAGAAACTGCCATAACTTATGTATTCACACTACTACATACTCTCCATCCATCCATTTAAAGAAGTTAGAACATCACCCCCTTGCCATCCCCAGAAGTTGGAAACTTCCAGCTTGCTGAGTACGTGAAGGAGCTTTTCAGAGCATCATCAGAGTTGAGTTTGACTCTAGTTCACAAAATTTCTCCCAACTGCAAGGTAAGTTTCTGCTGACTCTCACCATACTACTTAAGCATTATCAGATTTACATGCTCAAAAATACAATGTAGATATCATGTTTCTGATCTTGTACACTTTCTGAGATTTAATGCATCTGCCTGCTTAAGTAGAGATTAAATCAGTTCAGAACTTTCTTGAAGAAACTAGAACTCAGAATTAGGATTAGCCAAGGCATACTTGCCTCTGATTTATGGTCCTGATATTTCTTATTTCTGAAACACAATGACACCTGCTAGAACTACTCTATGCATGTCTTCTGTTTTATGGAGAAATAACCAAATTGCAGATGTTCTGACTAACATAGAGAGAGAGACCAAGTTCGGTCAGTGGCCCCAGCGTTTCTGGAGTCTATTTTATTACCAGTAATATCAGAACTTCTGAAAACTACTGTGTTCCCAATGGGTTCAGAACTTCTGACCTTATACATTTTCACTAACAGGTTTCTATTTTGCAGCGTGCCAGGGTCAGAACCTCTGACTCCATTTTTATCAGCAACGCGCTGATTCTTTTTTCCTTTTTTTCCCCATTATTTTTGCTATCACTCTTCATTCCATTAATCAGCAAACATCAAAAGTATTTCCTTCACACTTCACTTTATTTCTTAAAACAAAAGACCAAAAATAGTTTCTTAAAACAAGACAAGTTCGTTTCACATTTTCTTGTACATTCTTATGCATTTCAATATGGTTGTAATAGTAATTTAGGACTTATTTTTACTTGCAACCCCATTCATAAATTTGTACCCCCATCCCCCTAGATATTGTAATAGCGTAGGACTTTACATTTCTGCAATTTATCGCTTTCAAATGTAAATGCTAGTAATTAGGCGTGTATGGCAAGATAAAAACAACAAAATAGACAACCCTAATCAAGATTAAATGCATGCAAATCAAATACTCTTTGCACACAAGCATCCTTAGGGTTTCTCCACTTGGTTTCCTTATACAAAAATAGCCATATTACGCATGTGAAGTATCTTGGCAAAACAAACAAATATAAGATCATAGTTCCTCGATGACACTATTTAAAGTTGCCTTACAAAAATGATCTTAGTCCCTCAAAAATGCTAAGATACTTTGCAATATTTCTAATCATGGTTATACGATGACCCACGCCCGTCCCGTTTACATCCAAAGATAGGGTTGCTTACCAAATCAATGGTAAGACAACAATGTCAAAGGAATAGAAAATGAACAAGAAAGACATTTGAGTAGGTAGATTACTTCTAGTTACTTACTCTATTTCCAAACAACTATCCTTGCTATTTTCAAAACAAACACACACATTCCCAAACATTTTACAAACATTGAAAACATTTTAAAAAAGACAAACATCTTTGTATACATTCTTACGAACAAGAATCATTACAAAGATTGCCTAAACAATGGCCTCTTTTACAAAAATACTTTCAAAAACCTCACAAAGCACAATTTCAAAACAAAAAGCAAGTGATCTAGCAAGTAACTAAGAGCCCATTGGAAACCATGGATGAAAAGGGTGCTAATACCTTTCCTTTTCATAATCTACCCCCCGAACTCAAGAAACAATATCAAAGGTCTTTCCTGTGCTTTTTCACCTTTCCTTTTGGATAAAAGAAAAGTCGGTGGCGACTCTTGCTAACCGCAACATTTACGATAAAACGCAAAACCCTCAAGTCAGTTCTCCCACCGTATCACAGAACTGGCGACTCTGCTGGGGATTTAAATGAAAGTGGGGTTACCTTAGGGCTAGATCACATTTATTTGCTTACATTGTTTGACTTGTATGCTTTACATTATGGTTCTTTTTTTGGGTTTAAATCCTCTACCCAGATTTAGGATACATTATAGGTAAATAGAAATACGTTGTGGAAACTGTACGGGGTATACCAACATGGTCTAAGCAATACCTATGTTAGTGCAACATATTTGTGGGTACCGGTAGCCTTTGAGTCAATCAAAGAGAATACGGGGCCGCTGAGTAATGTCATGAAGCACTAATGAACTTCTAGAATCCTTTACTTGGCCAACTTGGCCTTTAGGATGTAGTGAGATGAACGACTTTGGTGCAGTCCAAAGTTGGTAGATACTCGATACTACACTCATTGAGGGTTGGTTTCTTGGGATATTTCGGTCGCCATTAAAGAGGCTTGAGATGAAACAATGACCAAGGAAATAATCCAGTGATTTTGAGCTCCTTAGAACTCAGTTACTATTTCTAGGACAGGTTTAAGCCAACTAAAATTCAAGAGGGTACTTACCTATAAAACCCCATGCAAGCCTAAACTAAGAACTTGTTTGCTTTGCTTGTATATGCATACTTGTACATAACATCATGAACATCATGAGCATCATATGCATCCACTAACCATTTCAAGGATTTTGGAGATTCATATTTGTTCTTGTTTTGTAGGATATGGATTCACTCCGCAGGAAAACTATCCAAGTCAACCTTGTAAGAATTCCTCCACAACTTAAAGATCTAGCTTCAAGGATCCCTGAGAAGTCTCCATTCACCGAGAGGCATGGTCGTCTACTCAACTTGGTCACCTCCAACACAAATGAGGATATGATGAAGGTGCTCTTCCAGTTCTTTGATCCTTTACACCATTGCTTCACATTTCCCGACTATCAGCTTGTGCCTACTTTAGAAGAATTCTCCCAACTCTTGAGGATTCCTATTCTCAATCAACTACCTTTCAATCGTATGGAAAGAGACCCAAAGCCAGAAGATATTGCTCAAGCTCTTCTCTTGCACTCATCTAATGTCACAACTCATTGGGAAACTGGAAGTGGTGTCGAAGGCTTCTTAGCAAAGTTTCTGTTTGAGAAAGCCCAAAGCTGTTGGAATTCCTTAGACTTGCAAGCTTTTGAGGAAATCTTGGCTCTCCTCATCTATGGGATGGTTTTGTTCCCCAATCCCGACCAATTCTTAGATGTGAGCTTCGTCAAAATCTTCATGTCACGCAATCCGGTGCCTACATTGCTAGGGGATACCTTACACTCTTTTCACACTCGCACAACGAGGAAAAGAGGTGTCCTTATGTGTTTCACTCCTCTCCTGGCAAGATGGTTTATTTCTCATCTTCCCCAATCAGTCTTAAAGAATGAGCAAGGATTAAGGTGGTCACAAAGGTTAATGACACTCAAACATTCAGATATTCATTGGTGCTCCCGATCCAAAGAGAATGTTATCATTATTGACCGTTGTGGGAAATTCACTAATGTCCCTCTACTTGGCATTAGGGGAGGCATCACCTACAACCCATTCTTAGCTCTAAGAAAATTTGGTTATACCCGAAGGGATGGCCCGCACGAGATGCTGATTCAAGGCTTGGTATTCGATTACGACAACAACGATCAAGGTCTTCGCCAGAGATCCATCCGAGCTTGGAGGATGCTAAACAAGGTGGATAGCAAGACTTTGGGACACAATAATTCCATCCCTCTTGAGCCTTACCTCAAGTGGGTACGAACCCGCGCTCAAAGTCTTATTATGCCTTATCCTTCCATTCTCCTGGTGATCATTGAGCATGTTAAGGAAGGAGAAGTTCCATACACTATCCTACATCCTAACATGCCCACATCTCTTGAAGACCTACAAAGGGATTGGATACAGCTCAAGGGAGAGCGAGATACTTTCGAAGCCCAATTCTATGCAAGCGAGAAGAAGGTTTTGGAACTCACTAGGCTACTTCATGAGGAGCAGACTCTAAATGCCTATATTGCACCAAAGAGGATGTGCACTACTTTTTTATCTTAGAGTTCTGTATTATTTTGCCCCAGGGGCATTGATGTACTCAAACTCTACCTTATTAATATAACGCATGTTTCTTTTTGTCTAAAACAAACTTGAATCTTTAAAAATCCTTGAAAACATTACATATGCACATATCATTCATCATAACATAAACAGGTCTTTTGCAACGAGTTTCCTCATCTCTCTACTGTTTATTTCAGTAAGATAGATCTCGAACAGACAGTCAAAGATCTTCAAGTTCAAAACACCCAGTTTCAACAGTTACTCATGACCCTAGCGAAAGGACAAGAGGAATTGAAGACTCTGTTGGCTAAAGAGAAGAAGAAGAAAGAGAAGAAACCAACCAGTGTTGTAATCATGGGGAGAAGGTTTCAAGGACAGACTAGAAGAACCTTGAATTTCGCAACAACATCTGATGAAGGAAAAGGAAAAGGAAAGGAAACAACAGTTCCGTCAGAATCTGAAGAGGAGGAAGAAGAGGAAGACTACTCCGAGGAGCAGTATCCTCCAGCTGATGATAAATACAGACATCTTGAAGAGCGTTTGGATGCCATGGAAATACAAAGGGTACCGGGCTTAGATTTTGAAGATTTGGGACTAGTATCAGGGATTGTGATTCCCCCGAAGTTCAAAGTGCCGTTGTTTGCGAAATATGATGGGGTGTCATGTCCTAAGATGCACCTCCGATCATATGTGAGAAAGATCCAGCCGCACTCCGCCGATAAAGACCTGTGGGTGCATTTTTTCCAAGATAGCCTATCTGGAACACAACTCGATTGGTTTTACCAATTGGAAAGGGCCAACGTCGACAACTGGGAAGATCTTGCCGCAACTTTCTATAAGCAATACCAATATAATGCAGATTTGGCGCCTACCCGTACTCAACTTCAGAGTATGGCCATGGCTTCCAATGAGGGTTTCAAGGATTACGCGCAGAAGTGGAGAGATCTAGCTGGAAGAGTTCAACCCCCTCTGTCTGAAAGGGAGTTGGTGGATATGTTCTTAGGCACTCTATCAGGCCCTTTCTTCAACCATCTGATTGGAAGCTCATCTGCATGATTTATTGAATTAGTACTAACCAGAGAGAGGGTGGAAGCTGGCATAAAAAGTGGAAAGATTCAGAAGGATTCATCTGCCTCTACAGTTGTGAGAAAGCCTTTCACTGGGAAGAAGGAGGTATCTGCTGTTTATCCATAAAGGAACCAAGGGAGAGCTAAACGCCGATCAATGGTAGGAGCTGTTATGATCCCAAAGCCTACATCTGATCAACCAAGAAGTAATCAACCGAGGGTGGAAAGGCCAGTCCAGCATTTCACCAGAATCAATATGGCTCTATCCCAGGTTTTACCGCACCTTCTGAAATCCATTGAGATCAGACTTTCAGGATATTTCGGCCGCGAGAAAGAATTGCCTGAGCTGAAACAATGCCCGATAGAGGATGATCAGTGATATTGAGAATCCTTAGAACCCGATTAATTTTCTAAGACAAGTTTGAAACCAACTAAACTTCAAGAGGGTACTTACCTATGGAATCCATGCAAGCCTAAACCTAAGGCTACTTGTGTGACTTGTTTACTTTTCTTTGACTAACAATTGGAACTCATTGCAGGGCTTTATTTGTATTCCTTGCAGGATCTTGTTTGTATAAATCCAATAAATTGGTTTCTTACCCTGCATTCTTGCTTGATGCATAGCATACACATCATAGCATCATAACATGACATATCATACTAACAATTTCAAGGATCTCGGGGGCTTGTGATGCATGTTTTGATGAACCAGATGTCTAGCAAGGGGAAAGGGGATTTATTTTCCTCTAGCCAATGTCGTCAAAAGATCAAAACACGACAACTTGAGTCAGGGGCCTAACAACAACCTCTCCAACAAGGACATGGTAATCGGCGTAAGCATGATTCACTTACTAGGCAATATACCAAACTCAACATACCAATGTCGTATGTCTTGCAGCACATGTTGAAGTTGAAGTTGGTCACATTGAAGGATCCTCCTCAGAATCCTAATACTTCCGCTCCTACTTACAATCCTGATGCAATATGTGCATATCACTCCAACAGTCCGGGGCATGACACTGATAGCTGTTGGACGTTGAAATACAAAATTTAAGACCTGATTGATGAAGGAGCATTGGAATTCACAAGATGGTCAGACTGAGTTCTTCTGCCATCCCTCCAAGGCACGCCATCTGATTTGACAAGATCAGACGAAGAAGCTTTTGTTCATTAGAATTTTCAATTTGTAATTTTCTTTTGATTGTTCGAACATTTATTCATGTCAAACTTTGTTACTTTATCAATGCATTGCATATGTCTATTTTGAATCAATTCATTCGTATTCACTATATTTAAACTACTTTCCATTTTGTGATATTCAACTCTCGATCAAAAGCTCTGAGCCTTTAGAGGGAGGATGACGAAAATGATACCACAATCTCTATAGTATGCTTTTGAATAGACCTCGCTAACAATGTACATGTATTGTTTCAAATCCTAAAAAATGGAGTTATAAGGAAGATAATCCCTAGTCAACCCCTTTGAGACAAAGAAGTAGGAGTTTTTCTTTTCACACAAATTAAAACCCTTAATCGTAACCTGGGGCAGGGTAGTTTTCTCAGTTAATTCAGAGGCACATTCAGTCACAATCTTCCGCTTCACACACAATGAATAGCCTCGAAGATGTCCTTCCAAATCAGAAGATGGTGATGGTTCCGGATAATCATTAAAGAAGGCAGTCATTATCTCTCAAAATAAAAGCCCATTAAGTTAAAACTTATGAAGGAGACTTAAGAAAAAATTGGGACATCCCACTGACTGTAATCACAAAAGAAACAATTCAGGCAAAATAAGGGATAACGAAAACCAAAAAAGAGGTTACTACAAATCCACACAAAAAAAGATTACAAAAATGACCGCCTCTTCCAAATAAATTTTCAGTATCCGAACCATCACCGGAACATCAAGGACAAGATGCCAGACTCAACTGGGATTCTAAACGCGCAATTAGCTGAGCACGGGACTGAAGAACATCATGAAGAGCGGGTGGGTACAAATAAAATTCGAGCCTTTATCCTTTGTTTCTTAAACCGTGAACCAGGCCACGTTATAACCCTTAAAAGTCCTAGTTGAAGCATGGGTTAGTCCGAAAGCATATTGTTACAAAAGGTATCCTGACTCCTGTAAGGTTTTCTATAAATCGTGAGTTGATATCACATTTTTGCAAATTTTGTTTTACTACAAAAAATGCATTTTCAAAAAAAAAATTCCTTCAAGACAGACATAAGCTTTGCATTCTTAAAATACCATTGTTTGCATATGACTATTTGTTCAACAGTAGAGAAATTCGCATGATGAATATCTAGTGAACAAAAACCTTCTTAATGAAAAGGATCACCTAAAGTGGAAAACACTTCCAACCAAGGGGCACGGCGTGATTATTGTCCATCATCTGGGGCAGTCAAGTCAAGATTCAAAGAATCTATCAAAGATGCCAAATAACCAGGGACAAACCTCCATCTAAATCACTTGGAGCATTGGACATGGATTCTAACAACAAATCCTATACGATCAAACAAACATCTTCTGGCAGTGTTGCAACACTTACTAATATGGACAATGACAATTCTCTGTACCCAGTGAACATTTACATAGTCGGAAAATACTACGCATGAACAAAGACCCGCTAGGTTGACTGACCTAGGAAAAAATAAGGGAATCTCGGCGATCCAAAAGGGTCCGAGAAAAAATTAGGGATAAAAACAAAAAAAATCTATACACCCGACAAGTCGAAAACCTGAAAAGGCGGCTTGGGCAAAAAAAGGGTATCCCGGTGGACTGAAAATCTGAAAAGACAGTCCAGGAAAAATTTAGGGGTTAAAGCATATGACTACGTCCCGTCATCTTGTCACTTGTCTAATCAGTAGAAGGTTCATTACCCTGATCTGCATTCACCAAGGACTCCAAAGAGTTGGGATGACAGTCAAACCATCTACAAAATCCCCGGTTGATATTTTCTACAACAGGTATCGAGACAGGGGTATTCTACTACAAGTCCACCGCCATATTCTCAGCTTACAAACTATTAATGTCAGATGTTCTCATACCCTCGGCAGAGCAAAATCTCCAAATTATTGCTCCAACGAAAACTCCCTAGTGAAATTGCCAAGCTTCTCGGGATTCCCCAAGCGAATTGCAGAGTTTCCCTTCCCCAACGGAAACATTATGAATAAATAATATTCTCATCTAGAAACGGTTCAGGTACGATCCAAGGACGGATGTCATCCTGACACTTATTCAGATCATCCTCTAGCAACAGTTCAGGTACTTTCTCCAACAGGCACAGGGGCATAAATGTCTTGATGCAAAGTCATCACCGTATCTTCGGCATGCGCCCCCGTGACACCTACACTACCCACAGAGTAGAGGCAACCAAAGCTTTGACACCGGCTTCCCCAATAGGATCTACTTTCCCTAACAAAGTTTCTTCAGAGAACTGACATCTATATTCCCTAGCCGAATTTCATAATCGCAAGCGGGTCATAAAGTTTTCTCCTGAGCAGAGTTTATTTCTCTAAATACAGAATCTCAATCCCCGATAGAGTTTATCCCTTCAGCTACAGAAGTTCAACCTCCAACAGAGTTATGCTCCCGCATAGTTATTCTAAAACAGAGTCTCTTCCCCGGAAGAGTAGTTGTAAACAAGGAGTAAATCTACAGCATAGTCATCTCTGTTCACCATCCCCAGTAGGAGTAGAAGAACCACTTTTTCTACAACGGTCAGGAATGCTACTTACAATACTCTCCAGCAGCAGTCGGGGATTTATTTTCCTAGACTCAGATATGTCATAGTAGCATCTCATGTTCATACATCATGACATGCACATACATATCGCATACAACATAATCTCATTTATTTTGAGAACATCATCCCACCATGCATTTCATGCATCACATATAATTAGCCCTGTTATCTTTTCAGGAAAGACAATTATCATCAATAATCTCAGTAGTTATACATGTCACATCTGTAGACAACTAATGGAAAATCAGTTCTCGAAACCAAATGGGTCAACTAATCTACATGATCAAACGAAGCAACCTTACCTAGGTTCCTTCTCGGTTTCGATGCAGTTTTACCCAAACTTCCCACGAAGCAACCTTACCTAGGTTCCTTCTTGGTTCCGATACAGTTTTACCCAAACTCCCCATGAAGCAACCTTACCTAGGTTCCTTCTCGGTTCAGAAGCAATTTTACCCAAACTCCCGACGAAGCAACCTTACCTAGGTTCCTTCTTAATTCATATGTCGTTTTACCCAAACTCCCCACGAAGCAACCTTACCTAGGTTCCTTCTCGATTCAGATGTAGTTTTACCCAAACTCCTCATGAAGTAACCATTCCTAGGTTCCTTCTCGATTCAGATGCAGTTTTACCAAAACTCCCCACGAAGCAACCTTACCTAGGTTCCCCACGAAGAAAAGGTTCTAAAAGTTCATTAGTGCTTCATGACATCACTCAGCGGCCCCGTATTATCTTTGATTGACTCAAAGGCTACCGGTATCCACAAATATGTCACACTAACATAGCTATTGCTTGGACCGTGTCGGTATACCCCTCATAGTTTCCACAATGTATTGCTATTTACCTATGAATGTTTCCCAAATCCGGGTAGAGGATTCAAACCCAAACAATAGAACCAAAGTGTAAAGCAAACAAGTCAAGCAAGATAAGCATGTAAAGGTGATCTAAAACCCTAAGGTAACCCCACTTTTCTTATTATTGTCCCCAGCAGAGTCGCCAGTTCTGTGATACGGTGGGAGAACTGAATTGAGGTTTTGCGTTTGTGTTTGCAAATGTTTCGATTTAGCAAGAGTCGCCACCGAATTTTATTTTATCCAAAAGGAAAGGTCAAAAAGCACAGGAAAGACCTTTGAGATGTTTTCTTGAGTTCGGGGGGTAGATTATGAAAAGGGAAGATGCTAGCACCCTTTTCATCCATGGTTATCCATGGGATCTTAGTTACTTGTTTAGATCACTTGCTTTGCTTTTTCCAATTGTTTGAAATGGAGTTTTGTGTGGTTTTGAAAGTATTTTGAAAAGAGGCCATCGTTTTGGCAATCTTTGTAATGATTCTCGTTCGTAAGAATGTATACAAAGATGTTTGTCTTTTGAAAAAATGTTTCAATGTTTTGAAAGTTGTTTGGAAATGTTTTGAAAATGTGTGTGTGTGTTTGAAAATAGCAAGGATGGTTTGCAAATTGATCAAGTAACTAGAAGCTTATCTACCTACTCAAAAGTCTTTCCTACACATTTTTATTCCTTTGACATTGTTGCTTTACCATTGTATTGGTAAACAACCCTATCTTTGGATGTTAAACGGGACGGGCATGGGTCATCGTATGACCATGATAACAATATTGCCAAGTATCTTTAGCAAGTTTTGAGGGACTAAGATCATCTTTGTTTTTAGGCAACCTTGTCTAGCGTCATCGAGGGACTATGATCTTTTTGTTTTGTTTTGTTTTGCTTTGCCAAGATACCTAGCATGCATACCATGGCCATTTTTAAGGCAACAAAGTGGATGAAACCCTAGGGGTGCTTGTGTGCAAAGTGTTGTCATTTTTCATGCATTTTTGTCTTGTATTAAGTCATGCTATTTGTTTGATTTTTGGTCTTTTCATTCAAAACCCTAGTTTACTATCATGGTATATGAAAGCAATAAATTGCGTAAAGTAAATCTAAACTATTACAACAATATTATGGGAGGGGGGATACAAGTTTTGAATGGGGATATTGCTCAAAATAAAACCCTAAAACTATTACAACCAAATTGAATTTATTGTACAAATAAATAAATAAGCAAATATTTAAATATGCAATAAAATGTATGTATGAAAAAATATTTTTTTGTATTAATTTTATGTATTTAAAAAGTAAGTTTATTTAAGTCTTAAAATAAGAAAAATAAAATGATTATTTTTGAAAGGGTGAAAACCCTAATTTTTGTTTAAGAGAAAATATATTCTATATTATTCATTTTGTTCAAGAAAAAATAATAATAATATCTAAAAATGTTAAAAAATCAAAATATGTATGAAAATATTATTTTAAGTGTATAAATAATAAAAATAAAAATATATGATATTTTTATATTATTTACAAATTATTTTAAGAAAATGATTTCTATTAATTAAAATAAAACTATTTTTGTATGTAAAAAAATAAGATAAAAATAAAATAAAAATGCAAAAAATTAAGAAAATTTTTTTGGAAATTTTTTAATGTTCAGAAAAAATAATAAAGTCAGAAAATATAAATTATGCAAGAAAATACACAAAATATAAAATAAAAGGTCAGGGGGGTGCAAAAAGTAAAAGGGGGTGAAAAAAGTCAGAAAACCAAGCCCAAACGTGCCAGGCCCAGACACCACTTCATCCCTGACCTTTGTCTCCTTCACGCGCGCCCTGTGTTCAAATCTGGAACTCTCTATTCTTTGCACAAAAACAAAATCTTGCAACATGAAACTTGTAGCATTTTTGATCACGATTCCAATGATATAAAAAACATGACCTAACTCTCAAAAACCAACGAGAATTTTAATGGCCCTAATTTATGACCTAGTTTTTTCAGCATGTTCATCATCTAAATACTCTTAGCTCAGTTAATATAAATGGAATCTACACATATGTACAACTTAAGCATGTTGAGGACTACATTTTTGCTTCACAAACCTAAGCTTAATGATGCCTAAATAGAGAGATAGAAACTTGACAAATACCTTGTTCAGTTGAGTTTGTATATGGAAATGTGGGAACTTTGAATGATGCCTAAATGTCGTGTGAGCTTGCTTGAAGTTCCCTCAACCTTTTCCAATGCTTAGTTGGTCTTGTAGATGGCTAAATCTCCTTGCACGAGTCAACCTGCAACCTTGCAAAATGAAAATGGTGAAGTGTGAAACTGAGCTTACAGTTGCAAGGCAGGGGTCTGGATAGCTTGGATGTGAGGTATGGAATGTGTTTGAAGTGATTCAAAGCAAAACGCACGAGGCAAAATGGAAATGGCTTAGGTTCCGCAGAAGATGCCTTGTTTTGGGCAGAAATGGTGTTTTTTGTGTTTTAGGGTGTTTGAGAAGTTGGCAATTCGTGTATTCTGCTTATTAAAATGTTCTGAATTGGTTTGAAATGATACAAAGCCTTGGTTTTATCAGATACACAAGCTTGCTTTACTTTTGCAAGTTTGCTTGCTTTTGAAGAAAAGGTGAAGTGACAAAGCCAAAGGCTTATACAGGCTAGCTTGAGGTCTGATGAGAGTTGGTACAAGTTTCCTGATGTTTGTGGATATTGTTGGCAACAAGAGATCAGGTCCATGGCTCAAGAAATACAAAATTGCAAAAAGCATGCTTTATCAAAGTGGTATTATGAACTTTATGCCATTTTTGGATTAGTTCATTGTACAATGCTCCAAAGATCAGAACAAGACCATTATCCAATGTGTTTGCATTAAATTATGGAGTGTAGAAAGGATTAGGACCTTTAAAACCAAGTACAAGCATGCTTAGGACAGATTTGCAACTTGCACCATTGTGAAAAATGCCTTGAACCAAAGTGATAATTTGCCATTTTCATTTCTTCGATTCTCCCTAACCATAAATGATCTTGGAGAGTTATTGGACATTTTGGAAAGCTTGTAACATGCCTTACAATCCATATTTGAAATGAATTTTTAGATTCATCTTGGAACTAGGTGAAAATTTGCCATGAAGTTAGGTCAAAAATCTGCCTAAACTAGGGCAAAATTTCACTAAGTTAAAAAGTTTATGGACCCTTATTCACAAAATCATAACTTGAGATCCAAGCATATTTTGGGGAAACTTTGTGAATCAAAGTTGTAGATTTTGTGGAGGAATACAACTTTCATGTTGGAAGTTTTCTTTGAATCCAATTGCATCATGGTGAAAAAGTTGTGGAAAGTTGGGAAAAAAATAAGAAATTTCCATAACTTAGAAAAATTCTAAGTTATGAAAAATTTCAAATTAAAACCCTAATTTTCAAAATTAGGTTTCTTGGTCAACAAGTTTCACATTTTCGCACATCTTGATGAATTATGACCCTTGGCACTTGATTTTGACCAAAAAGTCAAAGTTTGACTTTTCAGTGTATAGTTGATTTTGGATTAGTTGACTGGAAAATTCATCTGTCAATCCTATGCATTTGAGATCTTTTGAACTATGTGATTAGGTCCAGATGATGCTATTGAGTCCTTGAAATCATGCTTGAACCCAATTGGCCACTGGCTAGGTTAAAAATCAGAAATTGCCCTTTCTCAGTCAAAACCCTAATTTTGACCATTTTGCCCTTTTGATGATCTGATCAAATTTATTGAGGAGTTGTGATCCAAACTTGATCAAATAGTACATAGGAGCCTAGAATGTGATTGTGGATAAAAAATTATGAAGTTTGACTGTAAATTGGCCATGGTTGACTTTTTCCCCAATACAGCTGATTTTTAGGTCAACTGTCCAATTGACTGGGCAAAAATGTGATTCAAGGCTTGGAACTTGGTATGAACAATCTTAGGGGTCCAAGATGGTGTATGAAAGTCACATGAAGCATTGATGGTCCAAAAATCCTTGTGCAAACTCAAACCCTAATTTCAGGTCATCAGTGCAAGATGAGGTCTTGAGTTGAGCAAACCCTAATCCTGTCTTGAGTCCAAAGAGTCTTGTGGGGAAAATCTTGGTAAAATGAGAGGGAAAATTTTGGGGTACAACACTCCTCACAAAGCAACCTTACCTAGGTTCCTTCTCGGTTCAGATGCAGTTTTACCCAAACTCCTTACAAAGCAACCTTACCTAGGTTCCTTCTTGGTTCAGATGCAATTTTACCCAAACTCCTCATGAAGCAACCTTACCTAGGTTACTTCTCGGTTCCGATGTAGTTTTACTCAAACTACCCACGAAGCAACCTTACCTAGGTTCTTTCTCGGTTCAGATGCAGTTTTACCCAAACTCCTCACGAAGTAACCCTATGACCCAAGTTCCTTCTCAAAGCCCTACTATCCAGGCTTTCACCTCGAAGTAACCCTACAATCCAGGTTCCTTCTCGCAAACCTACTATCCAGGCTTTCACCTCGAAGTAACCCTACGACCCAGGTTCCTTCTTATAGCCTTACTATCCAGGCTTTCATCTTGAGGTAGCCCTACTATCCAGGCTTTCATTTTGAAGCAACGCTACGACCCAGGTTCCTTCCCATAAGCTCTACTATCTAGGCTTTCATTCCGAAGTAACCCTACGACCCAGGTTCCTTCTCATAGCCCTACTATCCATGATTTCATTTCGAAGTAACCCTACTATCCAGGTTCCTTCTCATAGCC
Source organism: Vicia faba (assembly GCA_948472305.1). Lineage (NCBI taxonomy): Eukaryota > Viridiplantae > Streptophyta > Magnoliopsida > Fabales > Fabaceae > Vicia > Vicia faba. The sequence continues at coordinate 1,449,193,497 of OX451741.1, forward strand.
CTACTATCCATGCTTTCATTTCGAGGTAACCCTACTATCCAGAATCCTTCTCATAGCCCTACTATCCAGGCTTTTATTTCGAAGTAACCCTACTACCCAGGTTCCTTCTCATAGCCCTACTATCCCGACTTTCATTTCGAAGTAACCCTACTATCTAGGTTCCTTCTTATAGCCCTACTATCCAGGCTTTCATTTCTAAGTAACCCTACTATCCAGGTTCCTTCTCATATCCCTACTATCCAGGCTTTCATTTCGAAGTAACTCAATTATCCAGGTTCCTTTTCATAGCCCTACTATCCAGGCTTTCATTTCGAAGTAACCCTACTACCCAGGTTCCTTCTAATAGCCCTATTATCCAGGCTCCTTTTTAAGAATCACTTGACGCAGTTTTGCATGGACTTATCCCGAGAAAGCCCTATAGCAGTAGAAGTGTTCAAGACTAAGCCATTGGATTGAATATAATTTATACAAATCAAAATCAAAATCGCCACCGCACTTTATTGTTTCCAAAGGAATGAGAAAATAGCGAATAACCCAAAAAGAGGGGGAAAGTAAGGGGGTTGGTTATGCAAAGGGAAGGTATTAGCACCCTAAACATCTGCGGTACTTCGCAAGGACCTCTTTGTAAAATCTGTATATTTTGGCTATAAAAATGTGTTGTATAGAAAATGGATGGTGGAGGTGAGAACAGAAATATTTTTTATGATTTTTGCACCCGCCGCGGTTGTGAACCGTTAGTGCCTACGTACCACCATTCGTGCAATAGGGGATCAGGGTACACGTAGTTCCTCTTTTAAAAATTTGAAACACAAGTGTGTTGGCTAATTTTAAGAGATAAGACATCATCGTCATTGTCTGTGTGGAAACATACTTACTACCCACAATCATGAGAAAAGAGAATTTGCATCCTCTCAATGTGGAGGATATGGCTTAGATCTTAAAATCAACAATGCCTCACTCAACACCCAAGTGGAAAATATCTCACTTCACTACATATTGTAGAAGTATAGTTGTTTGCATCACTACAAGGATTGACAAGAGTCTAATCTTTTGAGAAAAAGTTTAAAGATAAAAAAGCCAAAGTGGAAAATTGGTTTGAAATGAGATTGATTGACTTTTAGTCTTCTCACAAAAAATGTCAAGGTATTATTAAATTGATTGAAGTTTATTTATGAAAATATTTTGAAAATGCATGGACATAAGTCCAAGTTTATTATGAAAGTATTTCAAGTTTTAGAAATAAGAAGAATTTTCAAAAGGAGGGAGAAGATTTTTGAAATTAAAGAAGATGGGAGGAGAAGAAGAGGCTATCCTAAAGCATAAGGTAAAAGCTAAGGATAAAAACCATCTAACCAACAAGAATCCAAAACTTGACATTATGAGCCAAGGTAGAATTCCCATTCTTATTATTGAAACCAAGCAAGCAAAGAAATACTAGACCTCTTGAGAGAATCAAACTTCAAGTGTATTAAGTCTTCATAAAAATTGTGTAGAGTAACGGCTGTATACGAGTGAATTCCAGATTACAAACAAAGAATGTAATCACAAAAACCTGCACACAAAAGCAAACAAGCAACCCAATGTCTTGAGGTAAACCTCAAGAACTCCAGACAAAATAATCAGATAAGATCACAAGGTCTCCAAGATAGACCAATGTTTCTAATCCTAAGTCCAAGAAAAAGTCCCATGCTCCATCATGCCAAGGATAGTAACCAAATAGTCCAAGTGCCATTAAAAGTTTTTTAGGGTTTATGTTGATTATTAAGTATCTTAAGAAAATAAAAGAAAAGCTCAAGTGAGCAAAGTAAATATGGTAAGAAAATAAATGCTTAAATGAACAAAGATGAAAATGGCATGAAATGTAAATGCTAAAAAATAAATAGTACATAAAGCATAAAAAAGAATAAAAGCATAAGATAAAATAAGTCAATAATTAGTGGTTAGTTAGATGACCATCTTGAAACTTGCATTTGGAACTCATTAGAGGATTGGTAGAACCAAAGCCTCCACACAACAAGTTGAATTTTCTTTTTGTTAAGTATATCATCCATTTGGAATTCTCACAAGTACCATTTAATGATCAACGATGTTTAAGTGATCCGCATTGACCAAAGGTGTTGTAGATCCATTAGAGGATTGGTAGAACCAAAGCCTCCACACAATAAATCTCAAAGTTATTGGATCAAAGAGATCAAATTAACATACTTGGGCTTGCAATCATATGTTTGGGCCACGAATGATCATTTATTCGAATCGGGACAAAATTTAGCGCTATGTTAAGCAATCGTAACTGGACTTATATAGAAGTCACACCTATTTTGAGGCCGGTCAATAGCAATCTATGCACCATTTGTTTTGAGACATGATATAGATATCATGCTCCAACAACACTTACTGCAATAAGAAGGGGATGAGATGAAGATGATTAGGGTAAAAAAGAGTATACAAACCACATTTGAATTAAATTTTAATCAAACTATTATTAAAATCATTCATCCATTTTTTGTGGAGTTAAACTCAACACCATGGATCCAATGATGTTAATAAAGTTCATGATCCAAAACCTAACCCAAGATTAGTCAGAAAATAATCACAAAATAATATTATATTTAATATGTATATTAAAAAATGTTTAAAAATAGAAAAATAATGAGGAAAATAACAATTATGTTCAAATTAATCAAGAAGTGAAAAATAAGGCCATAGAAAATCCGAAATGGATCCAAATATTTTTATAAAAAATTTGGTAATTTTTAAAAGTCAGAAACTATTTTTAAACTATTTAAAATTGTTCAAACAAACATAAAATAGGTAAAAAATAGTAAACCTCAACATAAATTTCCTTAAAATTTTCAGAAAGTCAAAAATATGCAAAATAATATATATGAATTTTTTCAAAATTAAAAAATGTTAGAAAGTATTTTTTAGGTAATTAAAAGAAAGCAAATAATAAAAAAAAACAAAAAAAAAACCAAATGTCAAAATAAAAATGTGAAAAATATTCATGAAATCAGAAATAATTCAAAGTATTTTTGTGAATTTTTTCATAATTTTTGGATAAAAAATAAAAGAGTTATGAATTTTTGAAAATTTAATCAATAAAAATATAAAATCAGAAAATAAAATAAAACCAAAAAGATGTGGACCATCAGATCATAGTCAAAACGTGTTAGTAAGCTAATCCAATGGACCAGACGCGCTGTGCTTGATATGGACCTTAGTGAAACACACATGTGATCAGAAAAAGGGCAACCACTAAAATTAAAATGTTTGGCACGCTATCATTGGCTGAGACGAGACATGTCATCGTCTTCAACCTCCAGACACCCTACAATGGGGATTTTGTGAGATCCTTCAAATGAAAAAATTAGGATCTCAAGCTAGCATCATTGAACTCGTCTCTTCAAGACGATTCTAACACAACCATCGCGCCAAATTTATATAAGGTATGGAGAGAGATATGAATCAAAAACCCAGAAAATAGCGAGCACCTTCAATTTGAGATTTCTCTCTCAATTCTCAATGGATTTAAAAATTGTAAGCAGCATTAGAATCAGACAAAGAAGTAGAATAGATTAGTGCTTGATTTGGATCCAAATGGTGGAGAATTCTACCTTTTCGAAGTTCAAGTAAGAAGATCTGAAACTGGACTTATGTAGCCTAAATTATGGCTCGTTTTGATTGGTTTAAGTGCTGGAGAGTTTGTATGATGCTCAAGGATGATGAATGCGCAAAGAATTTTGGAAAAGAAAGCTTAAATTTCAGAAACTGAATTTTAAAAAAAGTGGGTCCGTGTGAGGTTTTGGCAGGGTGTTCTTGGATCTTTAAGCTTTGGAAAATGGATGGGGGATGACCCTCTATTTATAAGGAAGTGAATGGGAATGAAAGTTTGAAGAAACAAGGAAGTTTGGAGGGAAATTGAGTAAGAGTCGAGCAAGAGTGAAGTGTGACTTCATTTCCATCAAAACTCAGCCAAACCTTGCGTTTTGGGGTGCTAATCATTTCTGGAAAGTTTTCTAATCAAGTTTAAATAAAAAACACGCACAAATCTTGTGTTTAGAAGTCACATTATGGATTTCAAAATTCTGACTTTGTGAAAAATTCAGTTTCAAGTTACCAAATTCAAATCCATGGCATTTCCAACTCAGGGGGGTCTTAGGGCATGATTCTTGATGTTTTGGAAAGATGAGGTTACAAGCTTTACAATGGAAAAATAATGGAATCAAATGGATGCTTGAGCTGAAAGTTACATGGAGTCAAAGTTGAAGAAAAAGAGTTGACTTTCCATACTTAGAAATATTTCAAATTCTTCTTCAAAAATGACCTATAATCTTTTGTATCCAAACATGGCCTTCCTTTTAGAATTTTCTCTTGACCAAAAAAGAGGGAATGAAGTAGATCTCTTGAATAACATTTTGAAATTTTAACCACTCAAAATCTCCAAAAAATGAGCAAGTTATTACTTGTTGAAGTTGGCCAAAAATCATGAAATGACCTATAATCTTTTGCATATTTAAGGCAACTTCCATCCATTTTCTCACTTTGCACATAAAACAAGGCATAAATTACACATCTTTAAGATCATCATGGAAAAATAATGGACTCAAGGTGATAAAAAGCGACCAAGTTATGACCATTTGAAGTCACATATGGAAAATTATGGATTCATCTGGATGACTTGTAATCTTTCTTCTTCACCAAGTTCCTTCCACGTGAAAACTCCTTGGAACTTTTAAAGTGATTTGTTGGTAACTCTTTGAAGAGAAATATGTATTTGGAATCACTCAAAAATACCAAAAGGTGAGCAAGATATGCTCCTTTGAAGTTCAAAACCCTAGCCTCTAGATCAAAAGAATGTTTTGAGGAACTTTGACAAGTTTGAACAAACTTCTTGTGCCAATATTCTTTCTTTGTGAATAGAAGTTGTTGAGGATGGTGGTGAGGAATCATAGCCACTAAAACCACTTACATATCTTGAAATTTGAGAGAAATGTGCTCTTGTGACTAATAGGAACAAGACATTATCCAATCATGACAACTCCTTCCCTTAACCTCTTGTACTTTTGAATCAATTTTGATAACTTTGAAATATGTTGAACCAAAATAAGCCTTGTCATGCCATTTCTTCCAAAACAACTTCAATGGTGAGGTTTGAACTCCTCAAGCTATGTTGACTAGGGCATGGAAATAAACTCATGAACCCATGGAGTAACTTGCTAAACCTCATTGCCTTTACCTACATTATTAACAAGTAAGACAAACCAACATTGAATTTTAAGAAAATCAAAGCAAAATATTCATGATCACAAAAGAAAACAAGTCAAGGTGCTTGGTAACTCCTCAAAAGAGCAAAGCTAAAGATAGGGAGAAGAACCAAAAGCCTTAATGTGATCTTGTTGTGATTGAATCAACATGGCATGTGGAAGGGATCTTAGGGGCAAAAATTGGGGTACAACAGCTGCCCTTATTTAAGTTTCTTCTATCCGGAGATACGAAGGTTGAAAATCTTCGTGTCGACGTGATCAAAGATACTTAAATATAAAACAAACCCTATTTTTGGCCTTAAGATGCCATGCAAATGCTTATGCATATGAATGCATATGAACAGTACCAAAGAGACGCAAATTATCACTTGGGATGCAACAAAAATAAAGAAACAAAGGAGCAACCCCACCGGGAAAATAAATCACTGGTGGACCAAAAGAAGTGAATCAGAGAGGAAGATAACAAGCATCGACGTTCACTGCCGATGGTCTACTAACTTTCACTGAAGGTAGAAAAAGAAAATATATCATATCACCTCCGTTCACTGACGATGAACTATCAATGTTCACTGAAGATAGAAAAAAGATAATAAACACCGACGTTCACTGCCAATGGTCTACCAACGTTCACCGAAGGTAGAAACAGAAAATATATCATATCACCGCCGTTCACTGACGATGAACTATCAACATTCATTAAGATAGCAAAAAGATAATAAACACCGACGTTCACTGCCGATGGTCTACCAACGTTCACTAAAGGTAGAAAGAGAAAATATATCATATCACCACCGTTCACTGACGATGAATTATCAACGTTCACTGAAGATAGCAAAAAGATAATAAACATCGACGTTCACTGCCGATGGTCTACCAACGTTAACTGAAGGTAGAAAGAGAATATCATATCACCACCGTTCACTAACGATGAACTATCAACGTTCACTGAAGATAGAAAAAAGATAATAAACATCGACGTTCACTGCCGATGGTCTACCAACATTCACTGAAGGTAGAAAGAGAAAATATATCATATCACCACCATTCACTGACGATGAACTATCAACATTCACTGAAGATAGAAAAAAGATTATAAACATCGACGTTCACTGCCGATGTCCTACCAACGTTCATTGAAGGTAGAAAGAGAAAATATATCATATCACCGCCGTTCACTGACGATGAACTATCAACGTTCACTGAAGATAGAAAAAAGATAATAAACACCGACGTTCACTGCCGATGGTCTACCAACGTTTACTGAAGGTAGAAAGAGAATATCATATCACCACCGTTCACTGACGATGAACTATCAACGTTCACTGAAGATAGCAAAAAGATAATAAACACCGACGTTTACTGCCGATGGTTTACCAACATTCACTGAAGGTAGAAAGAGAAAATATATCATATCACCGCCGTTCACTGACGATGAACTATCAACGTTCATTGAAGATAGCAAAAAGATAATAAACACTGAAGTTCATTGCCAATGGTCTACCAACGTTCACTGAAGGTAGAAAGAGAAAATATATCAAGTTTTCCCAAAATTCTGGTGTTTCACCTAGAACGGGTTTCAACTTCTTCTTTAACCAAGGAAATCTGCCTGGAAAGGATCAAACATAAACTGTCTCAAATAAAGAGACTTGTTACTTGTTGTCATGGAGAATTGCAAAAAGAAATTACTTTCTGGGGATAGAAATATGACTTCCCAGGGACATTCCACGATATTCCTGCTGAGGAGATAAAGTCTTCTCGTGCAAAATAAATGCACAAACTAAAACTCAAAGTTTTCAGAAATCCAAAGTAAATAATATTGTCATGCAACCACAGATCCAAATCAGAAATAAACTGGAGCAAGACAGCCAACGAAGATACATCCTTTGAGAAATAAACTCAAGAGGGAAAACCAAATCCACCTAAGCAAGGAGCGTAGGAAAGTAAGAACACAACGTCAATGAACAATGATTTGTCAATTTTAGCCATGCATGATGTATGTATGAATGTATGAGTGCTATCGTGCATATGCTGGTAAAATAAATACACAATTAGTAGGAACAAACAAACAAAACCGCCTCAGGTACTAACAACTCTTGGCTAAACTTCAACCAGAAAGATCATTTCAAGAAAGGTAAAGGCCAACTGTGGAAACCAAACCTATTGCCTGCCTTTAACTTTACTAAAGAGAAACATAATTCGGAGGTAGAAAAATCAAACAGATATCGGGATAGAACATCCTTCTTATGGCTTTATCAGAGAAACCAGTTCTTTTTTCCAAAAGCAACATGCCTACTGGAGATTGCAAGACCAACCTTAAATAAAGCAGACTAACGCTGAAACAATCAAACTTCACTGGGGAATTCAAGCCTACATACCCGGAGAAAGATGCAGATTAAAACTTTACATCATGAAAACTTATTCCAACAAAAGATGCCCTGGGATAGCCTTCCCGGGGAATCAAGAAGTCAACATTAATGCCAATACTGCAGAAAGAGCGACATCTCAGCACAACAAGGGAATAAAACCTTTCATCATATGAGGGAAGACTTTGCTGGGGAATCTGGGACAGAGGCTTCTGACCATGCAAACCCAAAATCAAACATAAACCAAGACCTGACTGGAGACAGTGGGATCACAAACCCAATACTGCATCTTACACCGATTGGTATCGTCTTTAACTATCTGAGAAACATACAAAGATCGTGCACATACCAGCAAAATGACCTGAGAGAACCTTCATGAAGGAAGTAAATCTTCTCAAAACAACCAGAGTTTGTTCATTTCTGGGATCACCATTTTTTGTTGTCATTGTGTCATCACAAATCTCAAAGTAAATTGAATTGTAAAGATCTCTTTTTTTGAAAAGTCAATTTTGCTTTTTAATCTTTTTGCTTTGAAAGTTATCATCAGTAGTCTTTGCAAGCTAAATAAAATAAGAACACAAAGAATTGGGTAAAAGCTCGAATTTCATTAATAGAATGGTAGTCTGCGAATGGCGAGACTCTATGGATGATTACAAAGTTTGGGAAATGGTAATACATAATGGAAAAGATGAATTGAGATAAATGACCACTATTCCCCCTAACAACTTTTGAAATCCTGAGCAGCAACTTTTGTTGAAGTATGGCAAGGACCCGAGAAGATTGTTGCTTCAACGATCAAGTCTTGTCTGACGTAGTTACTTGCCAAGAAAAAATCCCTAACTTTTGCCTAAGCTGCCCTTGTGGGTTTTCAACTTAGCGGGAAATTTATTCTGTTTATGTCTCTAATTTTTTCCTAGACCGCCCTTTCGGGTTTTCGGCCTACCGAGATGCTCCTTTTTGCCTAAGCCGCCCTTTCGGGTTTTCAACTTAGCGAGTTGTTCTTTTATTTCTTTAGACGAAGTATTTCTTGACTACGTCAGCATTCATGGGACGTGGGATCTCCTCGCCATCCATAGTTTCAAGAATTAATGCACCACCAGAGAAGGCTTTCTTGACAACATACGGGCCTTCAAAATTGGGAGTCCACTTGCCCTATAATCAGTGTTGAAAGACATGATCTTCCTGAGTACGAGGTCGCCTTCTCTGAATTCACGAGGTTCGACTTTTTTATCAAATGCTTTCTTCATTCTTCTCTGATATAATTGCCCATGACATACATCTGTCATTCTCTTTTCCTCAATCAAATTCAATTGGTCAAACCTGTTCTGGACCCATTCAGCCTCTGTCAATTTGGTTTCCATTATCACATGCAACGAGGGAATCTCTACCTCGACAGGGAGTACAACTTCCATTCCATACACCAGGGAGAACGGGGTTGCTCCTGTTGAAGTGCGAACATATGTTCGATATCCATGCAGAGCAAAAGGGAGCATTTCATGCCAATCCTTATAAGTAACAACCATTTTATGGATAATTCTATTGATATTCTTATTAGCAGCTTCGATAGCCCCATTCATCTTTGGCCTGTATGGAGATGAGTTGTGATGGACAATCTTGAATTCTTCACACAGTTTTGTCATCATCTTGTTGTTCAAATTCGAGCCATTGTTGGTGATGATTCTGCTCAGCACACCATACCGGCATATAATATTATTTTTGATGAAACTCACAACCACCTGTTTGGTAACATGGGCATATGAAGTAGCCTTTACCCATTTAGTGAAGTAATCAATTGCTACCAAGATAAAACGGTGCCCATTCGAAGCTTTGGGTTCTATCATCCCGATCATGTCTATACCCCACACAGAGAAAGGCCATGGGGGAGGAAATCACATTGAGAAGTGTCGGAGGCACATGGAACTTATCTGCATAAACCTGGAATTTATGGCACTTCTTTGAAAATTTGTAACAGTCAGATTCCATCGTCAACCAATAATAACCTGCCCTTAGCATCTTTTTAGCCATCGAATGTCCATTAGCATGAGTTCCAAATGAACCTTCATGAATCTCATGCATCAACATGCCTGCTTCGTGTCTATCCATGCATCTGAGCAAGACCATGTCATAATTTCTCTTGTATAACACATTTTGAGGAAGAAACTGCCTGCCAATCTTCTCAGTGTCTTTCTATCTTTCCTCGACGCACCAATCGGGTATTCCTGAGTTTGAAGAAAATGCATGATATCATAATACCAAGGTTTTTCATCTGCTACCTCCTCTGTCGTAAACTCATGAGCGGGCCTATCCAGCCGTCGAACTGTAATTCGGGGTATATCATTCCAAGTATTTACTTGGTACATGGAAGCCAGAGTTGCCAGAGGATCCGCCATTTGATTTTCATCTCTAGGGATGTGATGGAATTCAACTTTATTGAAGAAGGGTAATAATCTTCTAGCATAATCTTTGTAAGGGATCAAGCCAGGGTGACGAGTGTCCCATTCTCCTTTGATCTGATTTATTACCAAAGCTGAATCACCATACACATCTAGAATTTTGATTCTGAGATCAATAGCTTCCTCAAGACCCATGATGAAAGCCTCATATTCTGCCATATTATTAGTGCAATCAAATGTTAACCGTGAAGTAAAAGGAATGTGCGATCCGTGAGGAGTGACAATCACAACACCAATTCCTTTACCATAAGCATTCACAGCTCCATCAAATACCATACTCCAACGAGATTCAGGGTCAGGTCCTTCCTCGGGCAATGGTTCATCACAATCTTTCACTTTCAGAAACATCACATCCTCATCGGGGAATTCATATTCTGCAGACTGATGATCTTCCACCGGTTGGTGAGCAAGGTAATCTGGCAACACACTAACTTTAATAGCCTTTTGAGTGCGGAACTCAATATCATATTCAGATAACAACATCTGCCAGCGGGCAATTCTCCCAGTAAGAGCAGGATTTTCAAAAATATACTTGATCAGATCTATTTTGGAGATCAACCAAGTGGTACGATTCAACATATACTGCCTCAAACGCTTTTCCGCCCAGGGCAAAGCACAACATGTCTTTTCTAGCATGGAATACCACGACTCACAATCAGTGAACTTTTTGCTGAGATAGTAAATGGAGAACTCCTTCTTCCCTGTTTCATCCTGTTGTCCCAGAATACAACCCATGGATTTATCTAACATTGTCAGATACATAATCAACGATCTTCCTTCTATGGGAGGGAGCAAGATAGGAGGTTCAAGCAGACATTCTTTAATACTCTCAAATGCCCTTTTGCAGTTATCCATCCACACACAACCTTGATGTTTCTTTAATATCTTAAAGATTGGTTCACATGTTGCAGTCATGTGGGAAATAAATTTGGAAATATAATTCAAACGCCCGAGGAAACCCCTGACTTGCTTTTCAGTTTTTGGTGCTTGCATTTCTTGAATTGCTTTGACTTTATCAGGGTCAACTTCAATTCCTTTCTGGATAACAATGAAACCCAACAATTTCCTCGATCGAACACCGAAGGTGCATTTATTTGGATTCAAGCAGAGATGATACTTCCTCAAATGCTGAAACAACTTCAACAAATCTTCTATATGCCCTTCTTCAGTCTGGGATTTGGAAATCATATCATCAACATATACTTTGATTTCTTTGTGCATCAGATCATGGAATAGGGTTGTCATAACCCTCTGGTATGTTGCACCAGCGTTCTTCAACCCGAAGGGCATCACTCTGTAATAGAATGTTCTCCAGGGTGTGATAAACGTTGTTTTTCCATGTCCTCTGGAGCCATTCTTATTTGATTATACCCGGAAAATCCGTCCATGAACGAGAATACCTTGAATTTTGTTGTGCTATCCAGTAACATGTCGATGTGAGGCAATGGAAAATCATCTTTTGGACTAGCTTTATTTAGATCTCTATAATCTACGCACATGCGGACTTTTTCGTCTTTTTTCGGTACTGGGACAATATTGGCAATCCATTGAGGATACACTGACGTCATAAGAAAACCATCATTAATCTGCTTTAGGACCGCCTCTTTGATCTTTACTTCCATATCTGGGTGGGTTCTTCTCAACTTTTGTTTAACTGGCGGACACTCTGGCTTCAACGGCAAATGATGCTCGACAATATCTGTATCTAGACCAGGCATATCTTGATAAGACCAAGCAAAAATATCCACATACTCTTTCAACAACTCAATCAACCCGCTCTTTACATCAGGATGTAACGATGCTCCAATCTTGACTTCCTTCGGATCTTCTTCTGAACCCAAATTAATCACTTCTGGAGGCTCCTTATATGACTGAATGGTATTTTCCTCGTGCTCAAGCAACCGTGAGACCTCTTCTGGAATCTCATCATAATCTTTTTCTTCAGCCCCAAACACAGGACATTTAAAGTTGGGAGAGGGTGCAGGGTCATTGTACTCAACGGGTTTTTTAATTAATCTGCACATATGATTTATGATTGCTTTTAGAAACTGACACATATAATAAGTGATCATGCAGATTAATTTTCAGTTATTATTTATTTTGAAAGGTTTTTTTTGATTACCATTTTCCAAGAAAAGGCAGAAGACAAAGACATAATTTGGGAAGCAAAGACAACTTTTATTAATGATCTTAAAAGTCACAACAAACAGATAAGCCCTACAACATTAATACTTTCACCTTGGGCAGAGTGAAAGCTTTCAAAAGAAAGAAACAGATTAACAAAACAAATTACTTTGAAACATGTATGCAAGAAGGAACATCAATGGTGACCCAGTTCTAAACTCTGACTCCATGCGTCACATAATTCGGTACTTCCTGCTCTGCTTCATCCTCTTCAACAACATTAATTCCAGAACCAATTGGATAGAGGTAGCCTCCGCTGTGGAAAACATCTTGATAACTGTTCACAGTAGACTTTGACTTCAAACTTTTGCCTTTTCCATTCTTCTAAGATAAACCCAAACCAGTTCTATCTTTGTTCACGGGTGGATCCATGAGTCGTCCCCAAACTATATTATGGCCATTGCGCACAACCTGCTGCGCGTCCTTCAACGAAACCATGGAATTCTCATTTCTCCTTATGTTGTCAATGGATAGGGCTTGGAACTGGGTTCCAACAACAGACTTATCCGCTTCTACAATACTGAAAGAGGATAAATGGGATATCAACAACGCCTGCTCCCCATTTATGATCACTATCTTCCCTTCACGCACAAACTTTAGCTTCTGATGCAGAGTTGAAGTGACAGCCCCTGCTTCATGTATCCATGGCCGTCCTAACAAACAACTATATGCGGGAATAATATCCATGACTTGGAAGGTTATCAGGAACAAATGTGGTCCTATATGGATGGGTAAGTCCACTTCACCGATGACAGATTTCCTCGACCCATCAAATGCCTTCACAATGATGCCACTCAGATGTGTAGGTGCTCCTTGATACTTTAACTTCATGAGAGTACTCCTCAGTATAACATTCAACGTGGATCCGTTATCAATTAGCATATTGGACAGCGAATCATTCTTGCAGTTCATAGATATGTGGAGGTCCAGGTTGTGATTCCTCCCTTTATCTGGTAACTCATCATCGCAGAAACTCAAGTTATTACATGATGTAATGTTTCCAATTACGCTGCTGAATTAATCTAATGGCATTTCACTCTCCACAAAAGCTTGGTCTAGTACTCTCATCAATGATTCTCTATGAGCGGAGGAGTTCATCAATAAAGATAAGATAGATATCTTTGAAGGAGTCTGCAGTAGCTGATCTAAAATTCTGTAGTTGCTCATCTTAATTATATTCAAAATATCATCCACTTCTTTCTATAATGTAGCTCCACTAGTCTCTCCTGTATCCTTCTTAGGCTCATCATTCTCATCAATTTTCTTTCCAGCAGCAACATCTCTCCGAACAACCGGCGCAAACACACGACTGCTACGGGTCACCCTGCTATTTTCAGCTATATTTCCAACATCAAGCATTGGCTGGATGGGAACTTCCACCCCATCTTCTAAGATTGTAGCGTTGTATTTGTAAGGCACAACCTTATATGATTTATAGGGAATAGGACCTGGCAGACTAATTACCAATGGGGTAACAACTGGTTTGCTATGGTACTCTACTTCAAGATGAGCGGGTGCACCAAAACAAGGCACAATGATGTTTGCCCCTTATTCAACACAATCAGACATCAAAAAGTCATTTCTGGCAAACAAATCTTCGTCTGAAGAGAAATACTCATCCATGGAGGCATACTCTTCCTCTGACTCTTCTTCCATTAAACAAACTTCAACCATATCAATCTCATGATAAGCATCCCTCTGACCTGTGATCTTGATAGTTCCATTGTCTAACAACAACTGAGCACCTCCCTCACAATAGAACATCCTCAGGGGTCTCGACAACAAACTATGCAAGACCCATATTGGTGTTCCACCTGACCAGCAGTACGGCAGAAGGTAGCATGCAACTGCACGAGATCCTCATTCAAATACTCCACATCAAAAATTCTGAATTCACCAGGACATCCAGAAACCATATTCACTTCCTCTTCATACTCTGCCTTAGGCCTGATTATATGGATTAAACCCTCATTCATCATCTCCTATGAATTAACCTTTATCTTCTCGCAACCCTGTATGTCTATACTGCAAACAGCACAACCGGCATGGTCATGCGTATAGTAGCTGAATTCATAGAGGTCTACATGCATTTTCACCAAATCTCCTCTAACCAGATTAATGTCAAAATCCGGAAGTCGCCTGGACAACCGGCCACCATATTTACATCATTTACTCCCCCGTGCTTGGGTAGAGGATTATCTTTCACATTAGGTCCCATGTCCTTGAAAGATAGAATTCTAGACTTCATCAACCTTTGCATTTCAGTCCTTAAAGGATAACAATTCTCAACACTATGCCCTGGTGCTCCCTGATGAAAAGCACACGTTTGATCTGCCTTGTAATACAAGGGCAATAGTGATGGTATGGCGGGAGATGGTCGTGTCTGGACCAACTTCTTTTGAATCAATGCTGGTAGTAGCTCTGCATAGCTCATGGGAATAGGGTTATAGTTCTCCCTTATCTGATTATTCCCTTGGATCCCCTGCTGGGATGTTCTTTGATAAGCGACGATAGTCGAAGCGGCATTCATAACAGGAGTAACCGAGGCGACTTGCTGGTGACGCTGATAATTCCTTCTAGGAGAGTTTACCCTCCTCTCTTGTATAACAACATTTGTATCCCCTTCTTTCTTCTTGGTAAACCCATAAGATGGATTCTTCACACCCCCAGATCCTTCACTCTTCGTCAAACGACCTTCTCTTGCAGCCTCTTCTAGGCGGACACCCATTCCTACCATCTCTATAAAATCACTTGGCGCACTTGCTACCATCCTTTCATAGTAGAAAGCACCCAGCGTCTTCAGAAAAATCTTAGTCATTTCTTTCTCTTCCATGGGAGGAATCACTTGGGCAGCTACTTCTCCCCATCTCTGCGCATACTCTTTGAACGATTCCCTGTCTTTCTGAACCATGGCCCTAAGTTGGTCACGGTCGGGCGCCATGTCCACATTGTACTTGTATTGTTTGATGAATGCTTCTCCAAAATCATTAAAAGTATGGATGTTGGCGCTGTCCAAGCTCATATACCATTTCAGTGCTGTGCCGGTCAAACTATCCTGAAAAAAGTGAATCAGCAGATGCTGATCATTAGTGTGGGTAGACATTCTCCTTACGTATATCACCAGGTGAGCGCGAGGGCAAGTGTTTCCCTTATACTTCTCAAATTCCGGGACCTTGAACTTAGCAGGTATCTTAACATTCGGGACCAAACACAGCTCCTTCACATTCTGCCCAAATAACTCTTTTCCCCTAAGAGCCTTCATCTCTCTTTGCATTCTATCAATCTGCTCTTGAAAATCATCCATTCTGTCATAAAGACCCAAGTCTTCACTCAGTAGAGGGAAAGGACGACACACATCTTCATTAACAAACGAAACCAAATTCACCGAAGGAGGTGCAGCAAGAACAGTATGCACCACAAGAGGTTCCGGAGTAACAACAGTCTAAACCACTGGAGAATCTTGAGGGCCAAGATTGAAACCTTCAGGTGCAAAATTCTCTGGCATTCCCCATGGATAACCTTGAGGCATACGATTTTAAACAACAGCTGGAGCAGCAGATACAGGAACAGTCGGAAATTCAGTATTTGCCCTTGTTGGTTGAGGTTGAACACTCGGTGGCTGATTCTGAACAGCCACCAGAGCTTCCATCAGAGTAGTCAAATTGGCCAAGCCGGCCTTCAAAGTAGAAACTTCTTCGCGCAGCTCGCGATTCTCCTGTTCTAAGTTGTCCATCTTCTTTTTGAAATTAGCTCGAGTGTTGTAGTGATGAGTCAGCTTGCTGAATGAAGTAAAGAAGTTTGGTAAGACACCTGGGTATGCATAACAAATGCAGGAAATGTGTGCAATATGATGCATGACATGCAATGCACATGGTTATTTTTACTTCATTATTTAATGTTTCAAGGGATTTAAGATTTATAGGCATATCGCAAACATCAAAGTAACAAAGCTTTTGAAATACTGAAATTTTTTATTATAATAACTTCTAAATGGATTACAAGTTTCAATGATCCAAAGTACAAGATGAAAATACAATATAAAATCTTGAGAAAAAGAACTGATGGAGATCAATCTGTACGCTGGCGTTTCCCTGTGAGCCTGAAAATCTGAGCCCTCAACCTCTTGTTTTCTTCCACATGTGTGATGGCAACCTCTTTCCAATCATCTGGATCAGGAAGTGAGTAACCAGCACCTGTTTGAGGCTTAGGGTAAAATAAATCCCCTTGCCTCTCCATAGACTCTACCGCTCGTCTCTCAGGGATCTCGATCAAATCATCTTTCTCCTTCAGGTCTGCTCTGTAGGAACTCTCTAAAGTCTAGAACTTATTCTTCCAAGCATCCCTTTCCTGTTGCATCCTAACCAAAGCGAGTTGCAGCTCTTCTAGATCATCTAATAAGGGAGGAGTGGTCTTCACAAATAGGCCAGACATGGGTGTCTCCCGAGTATACGACATCTTCAACTGAATGGCTCTCGATCGGACCCACTGAAGATATGGCTCCAAAGAAACAACACCCCTAGGTCCCAAATCCTTCCTACTCTTCTTATGAATGTGACGCCAGGCCTTCGCAATATGCTCCCTAGCTTCCCTATGGTCTTCTCCTTCCTTCAGAAAGAAACTACTCAAATGAATATTATTCGGTTTATCCCTCATCGGGTAACCAAGCTGTCGTCGTGCAAGAACATGGTTATAGTTAATTCCTCCCTTTGTACCAAGAAGAGGTACATTGGGGAAACTACCACAACTGTCAATAATCTCCATATCCTAGTAAGCTCGATGATACCAATCAATATCCGAGTGAGTAAGTTCCATGATCTTAGGAGCCCACTGGGGTTCCTTCTTGACATCCCAAAAAGCATCAGACTGAGGCATATGAGAGATGAACCACCGGTACAACAAGGGCGTGCAACAAATAATCGTTCCCCCATGATAAGAACTCCGAAGATGAACAGAGTAATAAGCATCACCCAAGAGTGTAGGAACCGGGTTTCCAATCATGAAAATCCTGATAACGTTAATTTCGACAAACTTGTCCACATTAGGAAATAAGAACAATCCGTAAGCAAGTAAAGCAAAAATGGCCTCAAAAGCAACCGTACTCTTCATTCTGGCAAAGTAACGAGCTTTCTCCAATAAGAACTGAGCTGGTAATCCTCTAATCCCTCCTTTAGTAGTCATATGGGCTTCCACCTCAGACTTTCCCAGATGAATCAAAGCAGTAATCTCATGTGGTTTTGGCTCACCCTCCAAACCAGTAAAAGGAACACGATCGGTAACAGGTAAATCCAATAGATAAGAATACTCCTCCAGTGTAGGCATTAACTGATAATCGGGAAAAGTAAAGCAATGATACATTGTATCGTAGAACTGGACCAAGGTCGAGAGAATACCCTCCTTCATCTTCAGCTTCATGAGAGGAATAATGGATCCATACTTCTTCCGAAAGTCTGCAGAACACTCGATCTCTGGAATTAGAGTGATCAACTCATCTATCTTGGGATCCTTGAAACTGTATTTCCCGGTCTTTTTCTTTCTAGAATCCATGGTTAAAAGTACCTGAGATATTCATAAATAGTCAACCTTTAAATCCCTTGAAATATTGTTTTCTTCAAAAGATGCTTATGAGTGCATGGATGCATGATGCAACAATCACACACAAGATCACATATATAGGGTTTATAGGTTCAACGTCACAAGCATGAGGTGGAAGATACTACCCATAAGGTGTTGGTCTAAGAGGTATCACCTGCCGAACAAGGTTATAGAGGTTCCTAGAGTCTACATCCTTCCTTCGGATATTAGCAATTCCCAATTAACTCGGTAATTAGTAATATTCTCAAGAAAGACTCGTCCGAGCATAGTATCGCATGGCAACTACTTCCAGATTACTCCGTCATAGCTTCCGCACTACACCTAAAAGGCCAAGATGGGTTTGGTATTCTACGGTCCTCAGTTTCAGCAGGCTCCCAGGTCAAAAGCAGTACGTCTTCCCGATTACTCGGTAAACAACACTACATTCAAAGGGGCCTCCACTGAGTGGGGGATCTCATGCCTCCTTTTTTGGGATTACTCCCTCAAAGTTAACATGACTATACCGCCCGTCCTATCTTAAAGTTTGCCCAAGTTCGGGTATAGGACTCATGAGTAATCACCAAGCATCCTGAAAACCAGCGAAAGCCAAACAAACATATATACAAAATATAACACATAAACAACAATAACACATATACAGATATAAACAAAGATAGGCTCAACCCACTTAGGGATGGACCAGCAAGAGATCAATCATTCCCCAGTGAAGTCGCCATTTTTCTGTAGCGGTAGAAGTGTTCAAGACTAAGCCATTGGATTGACTAGACTTTATACAAATCAAAATAAAAATCGCCACTGCGCTTAATTATTTCCAAAGGAATGGGAAAAGAGCGAATAACCCAAAAAGAGGGGGAAAGATTCAAGGTAAGGGGGTTGGTTATGCAAAGGGAAGGTATTAGCACCCTAAATATCTACGGTACTCCACAAGAACCTCTTTGTAAAATCTGTATATTTTGACTATAAAAATGTGTTGTATAGAAAATGGATGGTGGAGGTGAGAAGAGAAATATTTTTTATGATTTTTGCACCCGCCGCGATTGTGAACCTTTAGTGCCTACGTACCACCTTTTGTGCAATATGGGATTAGGTTACACGTAGTTCCTCTTTTAAAAATTTGAAACACAAGTGTGTTGGCTAATTTTAAGAGATAAGACATCATCGTCATTGTCCGTGTGGAAAACATACTTACTACCCACAATCATGAGAAAGGAGAATTTGCATCATCTCAAAGTGGAGGATATGGCTTGGATCTTAAAATCAACAATGCCTCACTCAACACCCAAGTGGAAAATATCTCACTTCACTACATATTGTAGAAGTATAGTTGTTAGCATCACTACAAGGATTTACAAGAGTCTAATCTTTTGAGAAAAAGTTTAAAGATAAAAAAGCCAAAGTGGCAAAATGGTTTGAAATGAGATAGATTGACTTTTAGTCTTCTCATAAAAAATGTCAAGGTATTATTAAATTGATTGAAGTTTATTTATGGAAATATTTTGAAAATGCATGGACATAAGTCCAAGTTTATTATGAAAGTATTTCAAGTTTTAGAAATAAGAAGAATTTTCAAAAGGAGGGAGAAGATTTTTGAAATTAAAGAAGATAGGAGGAGAAGAAGAGGCTATCCTAAAGCATAAGGTAAAAGCTAAGGATAAAAACCATCTAACCAACAAGAAGCCAAAACTTGACATTATGAGCCAATGTAGAATTCCCATTCTTTGGATTGAAACCAAGCAAGCAAAGAAATACTAGACCTCTTGAGAGAATCAAACTTCAAGTGTATTAAGTCTTCATAAAAATTGGGCAGAGTAATGGCTGTATACGAGTGAATTCCAGATTAGAAACAGAGAATGTAATCACAAAAACCTGCACACAAAAGCAAACAAGCAACCCAATGTCTTGAGGTAAACCTCAAGAACTCCAAACAAAATAATCAGATAAGATCACAAGGTCTCCAAGATAGGCCAAGGTCTCTAATCCTAAGTCCAAGAAAAAGTCCCATGCTCCATCATGCCAAGGATAGTAACCAAATAGTCCAAGTGCCATTAAAAGTTTTTTAGGGTTTATGTTGATTATTAAGTATCTTAAGAAAAGAAAAGCTCAAGTGAGCAAAGTAAAAATAGCAAGAAAAATAAATGCTCAAATGAGCAAAGATGAAAATGGCATGAAATGTAAATTCTAAAAAATAAATAGTACATAAAGCATAAAAAAGAATAAAAGCATAAGATAAAACAAGTCAATAATTAGTGGTTAGTTGGATGACCATCTTGAGACTTGCATTTGGAACTCATTAGAGGATTGGTAGAACCAAAGCCTCCACACAACAAGTTGTATTTTCTTTTTGTCAAGTATATCATCCATTTGGAATTCTCACAAGTACCATTTAATGATCAACGATGTTTAAGTGATATGCGTTGACCAAAGGTGTTGTAGATCCATTAGAGGATTGGTAGAACCAAAGCCTCCACACAATGAATCTCAAAGTTATTGGATCAAAGAGTCAAATTAACATACTTGGGCTTGCAATCATAAGTTTGGGCCACGAATGATCATTTATTCGAATCCAGACAAAATTTAGCGCTATGTTAAGCAATCGTAAGTGGACTTATATAGAAGTCGCACCTATTTTGAGGCTGGTCAATAGCAATTTATGCACCATTTGTTTTGAGACATGATATAGATATCATGCTCCAACAACACTTAGTGCAATAAGAAGGGGATGAGATGAAGAGGATTAGGGTAAAAAAGAATATACAAACCACATTTGAATTAAATTTTAATCAAACTATTATTAAAATCATTCATCCATTTTTTGTGGAGTTAAACTCAACACCATAGATCCAATGATGTTAATAAAGTTCATGATCCAAAACCTAACCCAAGATTAGCCAGAAAATAATCACAAAATAATATTATATTTAATATATACATTAAAAAATGTTTAAAAATAGAAAAATAATGAGGAAAATATCAATTATATTCAAATTAATCAAGAAGTGAAAAATAAGGCTATAGAAAAATCAGAAATGAATCCAAATATTTTTATAAAAAATTTGGTAATTTTTAAAAGTCATAAACTATTTTTAAACTATTTAAAATTGTTCAAACAAACATAAAATAGGTAAAAATAGTAAACCTCAACATAAAATTCCATAAAATTTTCAGAAAGTCAAAAATATGCAAAATAATATTTATGAATTTTTTCAGAATTAATAAATGTCAAAAAGTAATTTTTAGGTAATTAAAAGAAAGCAAATAATACAAAAAATATAAAAAAATACTAAATATCAAAATAAAAATGGGAAAAAATATTCATGAAATCAGAAATAATTCAAAGTATTTTTGTGAATTTTTTCATAATTTTTGGATAAAAAATAAAAGAGTTATGAGTTTTTGAAAATTTAATCAATAAAAATATAAAATCAGAAAATAAAATAAAACCAAAAAGATGTGGACCATCAGATCATAGTCAAAACGCGTTAGTAAGCTAATCCAATGGACCAGACGCGCTGTGCTTGCTATGGACCTTAGTGAAACACACATGTGATCAGAAAAAGGGCAACCAATGAAATTAAAACGTTTGACACGCTATCATTGGCTGAGACGAGACATGTCATCGTCTTCAACCTCCAGACACCCTGCAATGGGGATTTTGTGAGATCATTCAAATGGAAAAAATTAGGATCTCAGGCTAGCATCATTGAAATCGTCTCTTCAAGACGATTCTAACACAACTATCGCGCCAAATTTATATAAGGTAGGGAGAAAGATATGAATCAAAAACCCAGAAAATAACGAGCACCTTCAATTTGAGATTTCTCTCACAATTCTCAATGGATTTAAAAATTGTAAGCAACATTAGAATCAGACAAAGGAGTAGAATATATTAGTGCTTGATTTGTATCCAAATGGTGGAGAATTCTACCTTTTCGAAGTTCAAGTAAGAAGCTCTGAAACTGGACTTCTGTAGCTTGAATTATGGCTCATTTTGATTGGTTTAAGTGCTGGAGAGTTTGTATGATGCTCAAGGATGATGAATGCGCAAAGAATTTTGGAAAAGGAAGCTTAAATTTCAGAAACTGAATTAAAAAAAAGTGGGTTCGTGTGAGGTTTTGGCAGGGTGTTCTTGGCTCTCTAAGCTTTGGAAAATGGATGGGGGATGACCCTCTATTTATAAGGAAGTGAATGGGAATGAAAATTTGAAGAAACAAGGAAGTTTGGAGGGAAATTAACTAAGGGTCGAACACGAGTGAAGTGTGACTTTATTTCCATCAAAACTCAGCCAAACCTTGTGTTTTGGGGTGCTAATCATTCCAGGCAAGTTTTCTAATCAAGTTTAAATCAAAAACACACACAAATCTTGTGTTTAGAAGTCACATTATGGATTTCAAAATTCTGACTTTGTGAAAAATTCAGTTTCAAGTTACCAAATTCAATTCCATGGCATTTCCAACTCAGGGGTCTTAGGGAATGATTCTTGATGCTTTGGAAAGATGAGGTTACAAGCTTTGAAATGGAAAAATAATGGAATCCAATGGATGCTTGAGCTGAAAGTTACATGGAGTCAAAGTTGAAGAAAAAGAGTTGGCTTTCCATACTTAGAAATATTTCAAATTCTTCTTCAAAAATGACCTATAATCTTTTGTATCCAAACATGGCTTCCTCTTAGAATTTGCTCTTGACCAAAAAATATGGAATGAAGTAGATCTCTTGAATGACATTTTTAAATTTAAACCACTCAAAATCTCCAAAAAATGAGCAAGTTATAACTTGTTGAAGTTGGCCAAAAATCATGTAATGACCTATAATCTTTTGCATATTTAAGGCAACTTCCATCCATTTTATCACTTTGCACATAAAAGAAGGCATAAAGTACACATCTTTAAGATAATCATGGAAAAATAATGGACTCAAGGTGATAAAAATTGACAAAGTTATTACCATTTGAAGTCACATATGGAAAATTGTGGATTCATCTGGATGACTTGTAATCTTTCTTCTTCACCAAGTTCCTTCCAGATGAAAACTCCTTGGAACTTTTGAAGTGATTTGTTAGTAACTCTTTGAAGAGAAAGATGTCTTTGGAATCACTCAAAAACACCAAAAGGTGAGCAAGATATGCTCCTTTGAAGTTCAAAACCCTAGCCTCTAGATCAAGAGAATGCTTTGAGGAACTTTGACAAGTTTGAACAAACTTCTTGTGCCAATATTATTTCTTTGTGAATAGAAGTTGTTGATGATGATGATGAGGAATCATAGCCACTAAAACCACTTCCATATTTTGAAATTTGAGAGAAATGTGCTCTTGTGACTAATAGGAACAAGACCTTGTCCAATCATGACAACTCCTTCCCTCAACCCCTTGTACTTATGAATCAATTTTAATAACTTTGAAATATGTTGAACCAAAATAAGCCTTGTCATGCCATTTCTTCCAAAACAACTTCAATGGTGAGGTTTGAACTCCTCAAGCTATGTTGAATAGGGCATGGAAATAAACTCATGAACCCATGGAGCAACTTGCTAAACCTCATTGCCTTTACCTACATTATTAACAAGTAAGACAAACCAACATTGCATTTTAAGAAAATCAAAGCAAAATATTCATGAACACAAAAGAAAACAAGTCAAGGTGCTTGGTAACTCCTCAAAAGAGCAAAGCTAAAGATAGGGAGAAGAACCAAAAGCCCTAATGTGATCTTGTTTTGATTGAATCAACATGGCATGATGAAGGGATCTTAGGGGAAAAATTTGGGGTACAACAAGCCCTATACAGGTTCCTTCTATTTTATATCCGGACAACGGTTTATAACACTGTAAAACCTGGACCCGACCAAATACGGTCGATTTCACATTTCCCCAGTAAGTCACTATGAAGCCTGGAATATGACCAGATAGCAGTCAGCCTTATCATCCTCAACCAGTCATTGTGAAGCCTGGATCTTGACCAGATAAGCAGTTTACTTCTGACTCCTCAATCAAGAGATGACTCCCCAGTAGAATAACAAACAACTGAAGCTCCTAGACTCTATTCCCCAAGACAGAGACCAACATTCCTCAGCAAAGTCCTCCCTAACAACAGCAACAGGAATTCCCACGAAGGAATATCTCACGAAATCATCATTATTCTGGATGGCATCTTTAATCCCATCTCCGACGACTCTCTGTCACATTCTCAGGATGGCGTCTTTAAGCCCATCTCCGATGAAATTTCGTCATCTTCTCCAAATGGCATCTATAAGCCCATTCCCGATATTATCTATGCAGTCAAGTATCATTTCATACGAGTAAAATTTTTTGGGAACTCTAGTGTTTAATCATCTTCTACCTTCAAATCACGAAAGGTAGACTAGCCAATCTAAATCTTCAGGTTTAAGAAGATTGAACAGGGGCAGCTGTTGTACCCCAAAATTTACCCTCTTTATTTCGACCTATTTGGCTTAAATTTCATTATTACATACATGCATATCATTGGTTTTATGGTTATGGAATCAAGATATATTTAGCAAAATTCTTCAGGTTACAAGTGACGTTTATTTCGTCAATGGATGTTCTCAGAGTATTTTTCATGCTGAAGATCGGTTCGCCATTTCACAATGATTCGGGGTCCAAAGATTCACAAGTCCAACCCAGCGCGTCATATTCAGGTGTTATTTCGTCAAGGTATCATTGATAACATATTCTCAAATCCAGGTTCGGCTCGAGAGCCAATTCTTTAAAGAAGTTCTCCAAATGTGCGCTTTTTCTCGAAGAAATATGGTGAAAAAGTGTGCTGAAAGTGCAGTTTTTACGCACTAAAAAATTCATAACTTGAAGATCATAACTCATTTTGAACCCGTTCCGGTGGCCAAAATTCTGTCTTGATGTCATCTACGTTTTCATCTCTCACGGCTGGAAGCCAATTTTGAACAGAAGGTATTCAAAAATGCATATTTATCAAGTATTTTCGTACAGAAAATTTGTGACAGAAGTTTATTTGCGTCATGTTCAGAAAATCATAACTTGATCGATTTTCATCGTATTGAGCTGGTTCCAGTGCCAAAATTTTAAAAATTGAGTTGGATACATTTTCACAAGAGGTATCGAGTTTAAACAATATCTAAAAGGCCTTCTTTTTTTTGCCCAGAGTGCACATGATGCGCCAAAAATCCTGAGTGCTGAATATTATTTCATCAGGGTCGAAACTTCAAAAATTCATAACCAGGTCAATTTTTATCGGATCGGGTCCATCTTTTTACACAAGGTCACTGACTCAGAGATATAGAACTTTTCTTTCAAAGTCGATACCGGGTTCTGCTCCGATCAATACCAGTTTTTTATTGAAGAACGTGTCAGAGTTGACACTGGAGCCCAAAATAAGTTTGTCTGAGTCAAAACTTCAAAAACTTATAACTAATTCACTGTTTATCCTATTGAGTTAATTTTCAGACAGGAGTTAGTTCTCGATGTTGGATACATTTTGTTTTCACATTTTAACTTCAAAAATTGCACTTAAGCCCCTGCGATTTAGCCTGGAACGCGACAGACTCAAGTGAATAAAAATCTGCACTATTGCTTATGGTTATTGGAGGCCCAATTGCACATTCAAAGCCCCTTTTTTTTCTCTAATTTGCATTATATAATCTCATTCTTTTCACACAAACAACACGAGAAAAAAAACCTTTGCCACAACCCTGTCAAAATATCAAATTCCTTCAAAAACCCTAAAAACCTTAAAATCCTTGTTACAAACCCCAATCTCACTACAAACAAGCCATCCTTGTTACAAACCCACATCTCACTACTTCTCCAGTAAGGGTAAGGCTGGTTTGATCTCCATGATCAAAAGAGTGTAGAAACATTCATACATGCCATATCGGTTTTAACATTACAAAATTTCATATATTTGCTTTATTTGTATTTCATGATATAGTAATTTATTTAATGTGTTCATGAGATTCAACACTGCAGATTTAGACAGGGTCCCATGCAGGTTTATTACAAAACACTGAGACCAAAACAGAACAACCACCAATGTATAACGAGACAGATATCCTGAGAAGGTTAAGGGCGTGGGTTCAACACCCACCCCTATTGGTTTTGGTTTTCTTCCTTTCTTTTTATCCTTTTACCTATTTTCATTCTTTCTGTTTAAAACTTTTTTTTTTCATAAAACTTAACATTTTTCACAAACCTTTGATTTTTCCTCCTAAACTCTAATAATTAATTTTAAGGTTTTTTTTTTAATTTTAGGTTTTAAATTAATTTTTGGTTCAACACCCACCCTTGACAATAGGTATAATTTTGCTTATTTTTAACCCTTTTTACCTCATTTCTTTCTCTTTAATATCTTCCTTAAAAACCCTAAATTCATATAAACTCTAATTTTATTTAAATCAAAAACCCTATTAATTGGCAAACTTAACCTTTTTTACAAACCCTAATTAATTTAGGTTTTAAATTTTTTTATTTATTATTATCTCTTTAATTTAATTAATTAACTTTTTTCCTGCAAATTAGGAAAACAATTAGGTTTTAGGTTTTCTTTGTAATTAACCCTTTAATTAACCATTTTTTTAGCAAATTAGGATTAGGTTTTTGTTTTAGTTAGTAACTGAATTTTTGGATTTTTTTCATTTATTAATAAATTAAGTTAATTAACTTTTTTTATTATTAAAATTAGTTAGAATTAGGTATTTTAATAACTTAAAATTATTTTCTACAAAAAACACCAAAAAATATTAACTTAGAATTTTAGGTTTTAATTTTTCCTTAATTTCTTTTTATTTATTCTTTTACATTTTAATTTCTAGGAAAATTGTATAGGTCACATTATCAATGTAATAGCGTAGATTTATCTTTTCTCGCATTTTTTTCTAATTATGTAATTGCTTCCGGGATGTAATAGTTTTAGGATTTCTTTTCCGCACTCTTCACTATTATGTAACTGCCCCAAAGCTCTGTAATAGCTTAGGTTTATATTTCTGCATTTATCTCCTGCTACTATATTTTATGCAATGCTTAAATTAATAGGATTGTATGGAAAGATAAAAATGAACGATAGAAAACCCTAATTGCAAGATAAATATAACTGAAAAAACACACTGTTGCACACTTGCACCCCTAGGGTACTCCCCATTTGGTTGCCTCGGAAAATAATGGTCATGTCCCTCGAACATAGGGATACCCTTAGCAAAGACCCTCGGTTAAAGTCATCATAAAGATCATGGTTCCTCAATGTCCCTCGAGTTGCCTATGAGAAATGATCTTGTCCCTTGATGTTGCCTACAAATATATGATGACAGTCCCTTCGAAATGCTAAGGTATCCTTACATGTTGCCTTCAATGACCATTACATCCCTTTCGATAGTCCCTCAAACATCCAACGACTAGGGTTACCTACTCATTAATAGTAGGATAACACGGTCTAAAGGATAGGAGGAAAATAATTGTCTTTTTTCGAGTAGGTAGATAAATGTTAGGTACTTGCTCAAAACGAAAAATCTTTTACACCATACACTTTCAAACAAACTTTTCAAACTAAAGTTTTCAAAACACTTCGTCACACTCTTGAGGACCGATACAAGGGTTATCATGAAGTTAAACAAAAACTTTTCAAAACACACACAAGAAATTTTCAAAATGAGCAAGTACCTAAGAGCCCATGGAAAACCACAGATAGAAAGGGTGATAACACATTCCCTTTCTATAATCTACCCCCCCGTACTCAGAAACATCTCGAAAAAGGTTTTTTCTGTTCTTTTTCCTTTTCCTGATTGGATAAAATAAAAGTCAGTGGCGACTCTTGCTTACCGCGACATTTTGCAAACAAAATGCAAACCAGTATAACAGTCGGTTCTGCCACCGTATCATAGAACTGACGACTCTGCTGGGGAATAAACTTAATAAAGTGGACTTTACCTTAGGATCTAGGTCATTTTTAAATTGATTTCTTGTTTGCTTTTCCTGCTTTATCTTTAAGGGTTTTTGCTTGGGTATTGTTGAAGATCCTACACCCGGATTTGGGGACACTTTTTAGGTAAACAACAATAGATCTTGGAGACTATACAACATAGACCGATATGGTTTAAGTGATGGCTATGTTGGTGTGACACTTTGGTTGGTACCGGTATCCTTCATGTTGAAACGAGGAGAATACGGGGCCGCCGCATGGTGTCATAAAGCACTAGCAGACCTTAGAACCTTAGTTGAACAAACTTGGCCATTAGAAAGTAGTTAGATAGTCGACCTTGGTATAAAGCTGAGGATTGGTTGATACTCGATGCTACGCTTATTGAGATCAGACTTTCGGGATATTTTGGCTGTGAGAAAAGATTTCCTGAGCTGAAACAATGCCCGATAGAGGATGATTAGTGATATTGAGAATCCTTAGAGCCCGGTTACTTTTCTAAGACAGGTTTGAAACCAACTAAACTTCAAGAGGGTACTTACCTATGGAATCCATGCAAGCCTAAACCTAAGGCTACTTGTGTGACTTGTTTTCTTTTCTTTTCCTAATAATTAGAACTCATTGCAGGGCTTTGTTTGTATTCCTTGCAGGACCTTGTTTGTATAAATCCAATAAATTAGTTTCTTACCCTGCATTCTTGCTTGATGCATAGAATACACATCATAACATCATAACATGACATATCATACTAACAATTTCAAGGATATCGAGGGCTTATGATGCAGGTTATGATGAACCAGACGTCTAGCAAGAGGAAAGGGGATTTATTTTCCTCTAGCCAATGTCGTCAAAAGATCAAAACACGACAACTTGAGTCAGGGGCTATGAACCACTTGATATGGTGAGCTTGACTCTTGTATAAGGACCTTCAATGATACAAAGTGCTTCAATCAAAGCCGCAAAGTTCAACGCCTAACATTTTCTTGTTTACCCCGCGAGATCCTTGAAAACATTTGCATATCATACATGTCATTGCATAACATGTAGTCTCCAGTACATGTCTCTCATGTTCTCGCTGTTTATTTGAGCAATGGATCTCAAACAATACAACCGAGATCTCCAAACTCAAGAAGCTCAGTTCATGGAAATGTTCCTAAACATATACAAGGAGCAGGAAGAATTAAAAGTACTCATCGCTGGGAATATGACCAAGAAACGTCCTGACAACAACAAGGATGACCAGGTTGAACAACTGCAAGCTGAGATGGAAAGAATGAGGACCCAGATGATCAGTCAAATGGATCTTATACAAAGCCTAGCCCGGGGACAAGAGGAGCTAAGAATCCTTGTCAGCAAACTTCATCAAAATGGTCGCAACCGTATGAAACAAACGGTCGAGGCTGAGGTTTAAGTCGTTAATCAGCCCCTTATGAGACAAGGAGTTGGCTTGGTGGAGAGTGGACCTTTCCAATTTGCTTCTACATCACGAGCCCAACAACAACCTCTCCAAAAATGACATGGTAATTGGCATAAGCGGGATTCACTTACTAGGCAATACACCAAACTCAACATACCAATGTCGTAAGTCTTGCAACACATGTTGAAGTTGAATTTAGTCACATTGAAGGATCCTCCTCAGAATCCTAATACTTCCGCTCCTACTTACAATCCTGATGCAATATGTGCATATCACTCCAACAGTCAGGGGCATGACATTGATAGCTGTTGGACGTTGAAATACAAAATTCAGGACCTGATTGATGAAGGAGCATTGGAATTCACAAGATGGTCAGGCTGAGTTCTTCTGCCATCCCTCCAAGGCACTCCATCTGATGTGACAAGATCAGACGAAGAAGCTTTTGTTCATTAGAAATTTCAATTTGTAATTTTCTTTTGATTGTTCGAACATTTATTCATTTCAAACTTTGTTACTTTATCAATGCATTGCATATGTCTGTTTTGAATCAATTCATTCGTATTCACTATATTTAAACTGCTTTACATTTTGTGATATTCAACTCTCTATCAAAAGCTATGAGCCTTTAGAGGGAGGATGACGAAAATGATACCATAATCTCTACAATATGCTTTTGAACAGACCCCGCTAACGATGTACAAGTATTGTTTCAAATCCTAAACAATGGAGTTATAAGGAAGATAACCCCTAGTCAATCCCTTTGAGCCAAAGAAGTAAGAGTTTTTATTTTCACACAAATTAAAACCCTTAACCGTAACCTGGGACAGGGTAGTTTTCTCAGTTAATTCAGAGGCACATTCAGTCATAATCTTCCGCTTCACACACAATGAATAGCCTCGAAGACGTCCTTCCAAATCAGAAGATGGTGATGGTTCCGGATAATCATTAAAGCAGGCAGTCATTATCTCTCAAAATAAAAGCCTATTAAGTCAAAACCTATGAAGGAGACTTAAGAAAAAATTGGGACATCCCGCTGACTGTGATCACAAAAGAAACAGTTCAGGCAAAAGAAGGGATAACGAAAACCAAAAAAAGAGGTTACTACAAATCCCCACAAAAAAAGTTTACAAAAATGACTGCCTACGAATATATGATGACAGTCCCTTCAAAATGCTAAGGTATCCTTACATGTTGCCTTCAATGACCATTACGTACCTTTCGATAGTCCCTCAAACATCCAATGACTAGGGTTACCTACTCACTAATAGTAGGATAACACGGTCTAAAGGATAGGAGGAAAAGAACAATATTTTTCAAGTAGGTAGATAAATGTTAGGTACTTGCTCAAAACGACAAATCTTTTACACCATACACTTTTAAACAAACTTTTCAAACTAAAGTTTTCAAAACACTTCGTCACACTCTTGAGGACCAATACAAGGGTTATCACGAAGTTAAACAAAAACTTTTCAAAACACACACAAGCAATTTTCAAAATGAGCAAGTACCTAAGAGCCCGTGGAAAACCACGGATAGAAAGGGTGCTAACACCTCCCATTTCTATAATCTACCCCCCGTACTCAGAAACATCTCGAAAAAGGTCTTTTCTGTTCTTTTTTCCTTTTCCTGATTGAATAAAATAAAAGTCAGTGGCGACTCTTTCTTACCGCGACATTTTGCAAACCAAACGCAAACCATTATAACAGTCGGTTCTGCCACCGTATCACAGAATGCCTAGCTCTAACTCCTTAATCGATACCTTGTCCAAAGAAGCCAGCCATAGAACTCAAAACACTACCAAGAGACCTAAAATATGAATTCCTAGATACAGAACTTGAACGACCGATCATAGTCAATGCAGACCTAGGATAAATAGAAACTAAAAAATCATTACATGTCTTAAGAAAATACTCGACTGTTTTAGGATATAACGTCTCATATCTAAAAGGAATAAGCCCTTCTATTTGCATGCACTGTATTATGCTGGAGGAAGACTGTAAAACCTCTAGGGAACATCAAAGGAGAATAAATCCCATTATGAATGATGTAGTAAAAAAGGAAGTAGAAAAGCTACTATAAGCAGGAATCATATACCCGATATCCGACAGTAAATGGGTTAGCCCAGTACATGTCGTACCTAAGAAAGGAGGTGTTACGGTTGTCAGCAACGCTAAAGGAGAATCCGTAGCGCAATAAACTCACACCAGGTGGAGGATGTGCATCGACTATAGAAAGTTAAATAAAGCCACTCGTAAAGATCACTTTCCTTTGCCTTTCATTAATCAAATGCTTCAACGACTAGCTAAGCACTCTCGCTTCTACTATTTAGACGGGTATTATGGAATTTTCCAAATTCCTATCCATCCTGACGACCAAGAAAAAACGACTTTCACTTGTCCCTATGGTACGTTCGCTTATCAACGAATTCCATTCGGATTATGTAATGCCCCTGCAACATTCCAGAGATGTATGATGTCCATCTTCTCTGATTTTCTAGATAGAACGATGGAAGTCTTTATGGATGACTTCTCTGTATGTGGAGAAAGTTTTGAAGGATGTTTATCGAACCTTGAAATGGTACTTAAAAGACGCGTAAGTGTCAATCTCGTGCTAAACTGGGAAAAATGCCACTTCATGGTCCGACAAGGAATTGTCTTAGGGCACATAGTATCTGATAGGGGAATTGTAGTAGATAAAGAGAAGATCGAAGTAATAGAAAATTTTCAACCACCCAAAACTGTTAGAGAAATAAGAAGTTTTCTAGGACACACTGGTTTTTATCGACGTTTCATTAAAGAATTCTCTAAAATAACCAAACCTCTAACCGAACTCCTAATGAAGGATGCTGAGTTCATCTTCACCGACAAATGCTTGGACGCATTTACAACACTAAAAAAGGCATTAATTTCAGCACCTATTATGCAACCTTCTGATTGGAACAAACCATTCGAGATAATGTGCGATGCCAGTGACTATGCCGTAGGTGCAGTCCTAGGACAAAGAAAGGATAAAAAGCTTCATGTAATATACTACGCAAGTAGAACCTTAGATCTTGTGCAGAAAAATTACGCCACGACTGAAAAGGAATTGTTAGTTTTGTGTTTTCCTTAGATAAATTTCATTCTTACTTAGTAGGAGCACGAATAATCATCCATACCAAGATTATTAAGGTGGATATTACTTCTACAAGAATTCGATTCGGAAATCAAAGACAAGAGAGGAACCGAGAATGTAGTAGCTGACCACCTATCTAGAATAGAAGGCATCAAATCAGATCATGTACCCATCAATGATGATTTTCCTTATGAACGCCTTGTAGCCCAATTAGAATTAGAAAGTATTACAACCAATTACTCTATGACTTATGAATACACAAACACGAACGGAATTTTGGAAGTAGTCTGCACTAAAACCATACTGCCATGGTATGCTGATTTTGTCAACTACTTGGCTGCTGGAGTGCTTCCACCTGATATGTCTTATCAACAAAATAAGAAATCCTTTCATGACCTTAAACACTATTATTGGGATGATCCTTTGCTTTTCAAAAGAGGCACCGATGCTATTTTCCGTTGATGTGTTCCCGAAAATGAAATAAAAAACATAATTTTCCACTGTCATGCCGCTCCCTATGGAGGACATGCAAGTACATCAAAAACCTACGCTAAGATATTATAAGTTGTCCTATATTGGCCTAATATTTGGAAAGACGTCCATATCACGGTTAAAAATTGCGACCAATGCCAACACACTGGAAACATCTCTAGACGCGATGAGATGCCTCAAAAGGGAATTCTAGAAGTTGAAGTCTTTGACGTATGGGACATTGATTTCATGGGACCCTTCCCATCTTCCTTCAGAAATCACTACATACTAGTTATTGTCGACTGTGTTTCAAAATGGATTGAGGTTGTAGCCTCTCCAACAAATGACGCACGAGTAGTAGTCAAGCTTTTCAAGAACATAATATTTCCAAGATTCGGTGTTCCGAGACTCGTCATCAATGGCGGTGGCTCCCATTTCATTTCCAAAATATTAGAAAAGCTATTAGCGAAGTATGGAGTTTGACATTGAGTCGCAACACCTTATCATCCACAAAAAAGTGGGCAAGTAGAGGTCTCCAACAGAGAGATTAAGCAAATCTTAGAAAAAACGGTAGCAACCACTAGGAAAGACTTGTCATCTAAGTTACACGAAGCTCTATGAGCATATAGGACGACATATACAACTCTGATTGGTACTACGCCATTTAAATTAGTCTATGGGAAATCATGTCATCTGTCGGTAGAAATAGAACATAAAGCTTATTGGGCCATTAATACCCTGAATTTGAATTACACCACAACGGGTGAGAAAAGAATCTTAGATATCCACGAACTAGAAGAACTTAGACTAGACGCTTACGAAAATGCTCAGATTTATAAGGAGAGAACTAAAAAATGGCACGATAAATGAATATCTAGAAAAGAATTCAATAAAGGCGATATAGTTCTCCTATTTAATTCTCGACTTAAATTATTCCCAGGAAAACTTTGCTCTAGATGGTATGGTCCATTTGAAATCACTAAGGTCTTTCAAAATGGAGCAATAGAAATCAAAGGAATGAGTAGTGAATCTTTAATCGTAAACGGACATCGTCTAAAACATTATCATAGTATCTATAATAAATAACATTATGAAACCTTTAGGCTAGATGCGCTGCCACCCCATGCATTATACTAATCACCATGTTATGTCGAGCTTATGACGTAAAACAAAGCGCTTATTGGGAGACAATCCACTTTTTAATATTTTCTTTTTGCTTTGCTTAATTTTTGTTTTTCTTTTCTTTTCTTGCTTTTGTTATTGCTTATTTCTATTTTGATAAAATTATGCAATATTGCTTCTCTAATATTCTCTCTACTAACTTAATGCTAACTGTCAACCTACTTCAGGCTAACTTTCCTATTAGCTAATTACACTAACCACGATGAATCCGGTTGATACTTTGGGCATTGTGTTTAGAGGAAGAAATCAGCAGAGGAGGTTTGAGTCCTTGTCTGATAGGGAGTTAAGATTGAGTACCTACTCTGACGGACCAGCTATGATAACATTAGGAATCCGAGACAGTGTTTTGTTTTTATTAAGCCAAATAGATTGGGACACATCTGCTTTGAGAAGAAAGTTTAGCTCCTACCGTAGATTAACCTTAGATTTTTTAAGCTCCATTATCTATAAACCTTACCATGGTATGGGGTTCAATAGAGGTCTAATTAGGTTTAGGCTATTTGGTATCGAGTACACCTACACCCATAGGGAGATGGCAGAACTGCTAGGATTCCCATACGGCCTAGACGCATTCACAGTAATCCAAGAAGAACTTTTTAATGTGGGTGAACTAGACTATTTCTGGGGGAATATTACATGTATAAGTGACCCTGAGCCTGAGGACAAGTATTCAGAAAACATTCATAACCCAGCCTTGAGATATTTTCATAAGATCCTATCACACGCCCTCTTTGGTAAACCTGAAAATATAACCACAATATCTAGAGCCGAGCTGTTCATTATGTTATGTGCTTCGCAAGACTGTCCCATAAATGGAGCTACATTTATGATAGCTGTAGCGGTAGAAATGTTTAAGACTAAGCCATTGGATTGACTAGACTTATACAGATCAAAATAAAAATCGCCACCGTGCTTTATTGTTTCCAAAGGAATGGGAAAAGAGAGAATAATCCAAAAGAAGGGGAAATATTCTAGGTAAGGGGGTTGGTTATTCAAAAGGAAGATATTAGCACCCTAAACATCTACGGTACTCCGCAGGAACCTCTTTGTAAAATCTATATATTTTGGCTATAAAATGTTGTATGTAAAATAGATGGTGGAGGTGAGAAAAGAAATATATTTTTTATGATTTTTGCACCCGCCGTGGTTGCGAACCTTTAGTGCCTGCGTACCACCTTTCGTGCAATAGGGGATCAGGGTACACGTAGTTCACCTTTAAAAATTTTAAAACACAAGTGTGTTGGTTAATTTTATGAGATAAGACATCATCGTCATTGTCCGTGTGGAAAACATACTTACTACCCACAATCATGAGAAATGAGAATTTGCACCATCTCAAAGTGGAGGATATGGCTTAGATTATAAAATCAACAATGCTTCAATCAACACCCAAGTGGAAAATATCTCTCTTCACTACACATTATAGAAGTATAGTTGTTTGCATCACTACAAGGATTGACAAGAGTCTAATCTTTTGAGAAAGGTTTTAAAATAAAAAGACAAAGTGGCAAAATGGTTTGAAATGAGATTGATTGACTTTTAGTATTCTCATAAAAAAATGTCAAGGTATTATTAAATTGATTGAAGTTTATTTATGAAAATATTTTGAAAATGCATGGACCTAGGTCCAAGTTTATTATGAAAGTAGTTCAAGTTTCAAAACAAGAAGAGTTTTCAAAAGGAGGAAGAATATTTTTGAAATTAAAGAAGATGGGAGGAGAAGAAGAGACTATCCTAAAGCATAAAGGTAACCATCTAACCAACAAGAAGCCAATACTTGACATTATGTGTCAAGAAATTCCCATTCTTTGGGTTGAAACCAGACAAGCAAAGATACTAGACCTCTTGAGAACCAAACTTCAAGTGTATTAAGTCTTTACTAAAATTGGGCAGTGTAACGACTGTATACAGGTGAATTCCAGATTACGAATAAAGGATGTAATCACAACAACCTGCACACAAAACAAACAAACAACCCAATGTATTGAGATAAACCTCAATAACTCCAGACAAAATATCAATTAAGGTCACAAGGTCTCCAACATAGACCAAGGTGTCTAATCCTAAGTCCAAGAAGTCAAATGCTCCATAATGCCAAGGATAGTAACCAAATAGTCCAAGTATCATTAAAGATTTTTTTTATGGTTTATGTTGATTATTAGGTGTCTTGAAAAAGAAAAGAAAAGCTCAAGTGAGAAAAATAAAAATAACAAGAATGTAAATACTCAAGTAAGCAAAACAAGAATGGCATGAAATGTAATGCTTAAAGTAAATGGCACATAAAGCATAAAAATAAAAGCATAAAGTAAAAACAATTTAATAATTAGTGGTTAGTTGGATGACCATCTTGAAACTTGCATTTGGAACTCATTAGAGGATTGGTAGAACCAAAGCCTCCACACAACAAATTGCATTTCCTTTTTGTCAAGTATATCATCCATTTGGAATCCTCAAAAGTACCATTTAATGATCAACGATGTTTAAGTGATCCGCGTTGACCAAAAGTGTTGTAGATCCATTAGAGGATTGGTAATACCAGAGCCTCCACACAATGAATCTCAAGGTTATTGGATCAAAGAGATCAAATTTACATACTTGGGCTTACAAACATAAGTTTGGGCCACGAATGATCACTTATTCGAATCGAGACAAAATTTAGCCCTATGTTAAGCAATCGTAAGTGGACTTATATAAAAGTCGCACCTATTTTGAGGCCGGTCAATAGCAATCTATGCATCATTTGTTTTGAGACATAATATAGAGATCATGCTCCAATAACACTTAGTGCAATAAGAAAGGGATAAGATGAAGAAGGGTGAGAAAGAATATACAAACCACATTTGAATTAAAATTTAATCAAACTAGTATTAAAATTATTCATGCATTTTTACGGAGTTAGATTCAACAGCATGGATCCAATGATGTTAATAAAGTTCATGATCAAAAGTTCAACCCAAGATCAGCCAGAAAATAATCACAAAATAATATTGCATTTAATATATACATTAAAAAGGTTTTAAAAATGTTTAAAAATAGAAATAAGAAAGAAAAATATCAACTAGGTTTAAACTAATCAAGAAATATTAAGTAAGACCATAGAAAAATCAGAAATGAACTCAAATATTTTTATAAATTTTTTGGTAATTTTTTAAAGTCAAAAACTATTTTTAAAATTAAAAGAAATGAGTAAAATAAACTAGAAATTATAAAAAATACCAAAGTCAGAAATAAAAAAATAAATGGGGTCACCAATATTTGTCACAATATCATTGGATCATTCCATATATTTTTTAAAATTAAAAAATGCATAAAAGTATTTTTAAACATTTAAAACAATTCAAATAAAGTGAAAATTTATAAAAAAATATCAAAACACAATAAAATAGTGAAAAAATAAAACTCAGAAAGAGAAAAATCGAAAATATTTTTCATAATTTTTTCAGATTTTTTGGAATAAAAATGAATTTTCTATGATTTTTTGAAGTTTAAAGAAATTAAATATAAAAATCAGAAATAAAAAATAAAGTCAAAAATATGTGGACTGTTGGATGAGAGTCAAAATGCGTTAATAATCAAATCCAAGGGATCTGGCACGCTGTGCATATCATGGTCATTACTGAATAAAGCATAAAATCAAATATAAATCAAATTTTCAAAAAATACAAATGGCACGCCATCATTGGTTGGAAGATGACACGTTGGTCATCTTCAACCTCCAGCCAGTCCTAAAACCAGTTTGCTCAATCTGTAAAATTAGAGCACGAGACCTGTGCCATTCGCTTCGTCTCTTCAAGACGAAGACAACCACACCTTCACGACAAATTTATATAAACTGTAGCTCAAGCAATTTGGAAGAGAAGTTTTTAAAAGGGATTTGAAATTTCATGGTTAAAACGTGTTTCCAGATAAAATCAAGTGTTGCAACTAGAACCAGGGCAATGAGAGCTTCACAATGATATCAAAGTTTTGAAGAATTGATGGAGAAATCTACCTATTAAAGTTGAGTTGCTGAGCTCTGAAACTGGACTTCTATGGATCAATATATGTCATGATTCTTGAAGGTAATTTTATGGTTAGCTTAAAGGAGGATCAAGAAAGGTGAGTTGATAGAAAAATTGTATTGAAAAAGGCTTGAATACTGATTTCAAAGTTACAGAAAAATGAGTTATGGAGCAAGTTTGGCAGGGTGATTCTGGATGTTCAAGCTTGAGGAAATGAATGAGGGATGATCCTCTATTTATAGGGAATCAAATGGAATGTTCAAGCATGTGAAATGATGAAGTTTGGAGGGAAATCGTGTGAAGTTGCAAACAAGAAAATTGTGACTTCTACTTTGATCAAAACTCATCCAAAACGCGCGTTTTGCTATGCTAATCACTTATGGAAGTTCACTAAACATGTTTAGAAGCAAAAACACGCAGAAACAATGTGTTTAGAAGATAAATCAAGGATTTCAAATTCTGACTTTTGAAGAAACTTCAGTTTCAAGTTACCAAGTTCAAATCAATGGCATTTTCAGCTCAAGGGGTCTTAGGGCATGATTCTTGAAACTTTAGAAAGATGAGATTACAAGCTTTACAATGGGAAAAGAATGGAGTCAAATGGATGTTTGAGCTGAAAGTTGCAATGAGTCAAAGTTGGGGAAAAAAGTTGACTTTCCATACTTAGAAATATTTCAAGTTTTTTTTCAAAAGTGACCTATAATGTTTTGCATCCAAACATGGACTTCCTCTTGGAATTTTCTCTTGACCAAAAAAGATGGCATGAAATAGACCTCTTGAGTGATATTTTGAAACTTGAATCATTCAAAATCTCCAAATATTGAGAGAGTTATGAATTGTTGAAGTTGGCAAAAAATCATGAAATGACCTGTAATATTTTGTATCCTTAGGGCATCTTCCATCAATTTTATCACTTTGAACATAAGAGAAAGAATAAAGTTCACATCCTTAAGATCATTATGGAAAAAGAGTGGGCTCAAGGTGATAAAAATTGACCAAGTTATGATCATTTGAAGTCACATATGGAAAATTGGGGGTTCATCTGGAGGATTTGTAATCTTTCTTCATCATTAAGTTTATTCCACATGAAAACTCCTAGAAACTTTTGAAGTGATTTTTTGATAACCCTTTGAAGAGAAGGATGTTTTTGTAATCACTCAAAAATACCAAAAGATGAGCAAGATATATTTCTTTGAAGTTCAAAACGCTAGCTCTTAGATCAAGAAAATGCTTTAAGGAACTTTGACAATTTTGAACATCCTTCTTGTACCAACACTTTTACTTTGCAAATAGAAGTTGTTGAGGATGATAATGAGAAATCATAGCCACCAAAACCACTTCCATATCTTGATAATTGAGAGAAATATGCACTTGTGACCAATGGGTACAGGGTATTGTCCAATCATGACAACTTCTTCAATCAACCCCTTGTACTTTTGAATCAATCTTGATAACTTTGTAATGTGGTGAACCAAAATAAACCTTGCCATGCCATTTATTACAAAACAACTTCAATGGTGAGGTTTGAATCTCTCAAGCTTTGTTGACTAGGGCATGGAAATAGACTCATGAATCCATGGATCAACTTGCTAAGCCACATTGCCTTTAATTACATTATTAACAAGTAAGACAAACCAACATTGCATTTTATTAATTAAAAGGAAAGTCAAAACAAAACATGCATGATCACAAAAGAAAAACAAGTTAAGGTGCTTGGTAATTCCTCAAAGAGCAATGCTAGAGATAGGGAGGAGAACCAAGCCTTAATGTGATCTTATTGTGATTGAATCAATGATGAAGGGATCTTAGGGGAAACAATTGGGGTACAACAACTACCCTTATTTAAGTTTCTTCTATCCGGAGATACGAAGGTTAAAAATCTTCGTGTCGACGTGATCGAAGATACTTAAATATAAAACAAACCCTATTTTTTGGTCCTAAGATACCATGCAATGCTTATGAATATGAATGCACATGAACAACTTTAAAGGGGCGCGAAACACCACTGGAGGTGTAGCAAAGGAAATAAGGAATCAAAAGAGAAACCCGACCAGGAAAATAAATCACTGCTGGATCAAAAGACCCGACTCATAGAGGATGGTAAAAAAGGTCAAAGGATACACCAACTTTTACTAAAGGCGAAACTACTAACGTTCACTGAAGGTAGAAAGAGAAGAATAACAACACCGATGTTCACCAATGGTGAGCTACCAATGTTTACTGAAGGTAGAGAGAAAAAATCACCGGTGTTCACTGACAATGAACTACCAACGTTCACTGAAGGTAGAGAGAAAAGATATATCAGAGCACCGACATTTACTGACGGTGAACTACCAACATTCACTGAAGGTAGAAAAAAGATAACAATCACCAACGTTCACTGATGGTGATCTACCAACTTTCACTGAAGGTAGAGAGAAAAGAAATATCATAGCACCGCCGTTCACTGACGATGAACTACCAACGTTCATTGAGGGTAGCAAAAAGATAACAATCACCAACTTTCACTGAAGGTAAATAGAAAAGAAATATCATAGCACTACCGTTCACTGATGATGAACTACCAACGTTCACTGAAGGAAGCAAAAAGATAACAATCACCAACTTTTACTGATGGTGATCTACCAACTTTCACTGAAGGTATAGAGAAAATAAATATCATAGCACCGCCGTTCATTGACGATGAACTACCAACATTCACTAAGGATAGAAAAAAGATAACAATCACCAACTTTCACTGATGGTGATCTACCAACTTTCACTGAATGTAAAAGGAAAATATCATAGCACCGCTATTCACTGACGATGAACTACCAACATTCACTGAAGGCAGCAAAAAGATAACAAGTTTTCCCAAAATTCTGGCGTTTCACCTAGAACGGGTCTCAACTTCTTCTTTAACCAAGGCACTTCGCCTGGAAAGGGTAATATATAAGCTGTCTTAAATAAAGAGACTACCACTTACAAAGATTTCTTAACGAACTGTCTCTGCGATATTGAAAGACTTGCCATCCACTGGAGTAATTTGACAACGAACTGCAAACTATCCACTCATAGAAAAGATAGCAAAAAAGGTAACTTCGACTTTTACAGGGAAGCACGAGTTGCTCAAATAAAGAGACCTGCTACTTGCTGTTATAGGAAGGATTATAAAAATGACTTTATGGGGAATACAATATGGCTTCCTGGGGAAAGAGATATGACTTCCTGGGGAACGAATCATGACTTCTTGGGGAATGAATCATGATTTCCTGGGGAATGAATCATGACTTCCTGGGGAGATGACAATATATTCCTGCTGAGGAGATAAAGTATTCTCGCGTAAAATAAATGCACATTTTTAAACCAAAGCTCGAAGCTTGCAGAAATCCAAAGTAATAATATTGTTGGGAAACAAAGATTCAAACCAGAAATAAACTGGAATGAGACAGTCAACCAAAATACATCCTTTGAGAAATAAACTCAAGAGGGAAACCCAAATCATCCAGACAAAGAGCTGTACAAGAAGGCTAAAGCAAAAATCTTCCACGAGGGATAATTCAGTGGGGAAATTGAAAGAATATACACTTTTTGCTTAAGGACAACACTCTATTGGAGAGAGGACAACACAAATCTGTAAAATAGGGTAATATGATAACAAAATATTAACGAATGTGAATGACCAATGATTTGCTAAATTTAACTATGCATGATGTATGTATGAATGTATGAGTGCTATCATGTATATGCTGACAAAACAGACATATAACACTGGGAGTAACCAGACCAAGCCAACTCGGGCACAAACAACACTCGGCTAAATCACATCCAAGATGAACACTCCCTAAGAAAAATAAGCACCAACTGAGGAAGCAAAATCCTATTTCGCGGCTTAACTACACTGGGAAGGAACATAATCCGAAAGTAAACAAATCATAGCGACAAAAAAGTAAAGATATAGAGATATGACATCCTTCTCCAGGCTTCACCGGGAAATAACACTCAGACTTCAATGGGGAAACAAATGCCTTCACGGTCCACACTTCTACATGGGATTACAATACTGATTTCAAATAAGGAAGATGGAAATCATATCGACAAAACATCAATTGAGGATTTCGAGCTGACTTTAATGGAGAAATATCATACAGACTTCACTAGGGGAGATAACGACTCATCATCGAGACATCAGCTGGGGACCTCATGCTGACTTCATTGGGGAGGCCAACACCACATTGAAGAGAGGAAACTAAGATACGTTCTTCACTGGGGAACCAGAGATACGTTTTTCAATATTGAGAGTAAGTATTGCACCAACTTATCTGGGGAAAAAGTATGAAACCTCATGGGGATAACAACTTGGGGAGTTAAGAAGTCAAACCTTACAGCAAGAAATCAATCTTATGGGTATTTTAAATCAAACCCAGCACTTGGCGAGTGAAAACCCAAAAAATTGATAACCATTTCAACACTTCTGAAATAAAACATTGCCCTTGCCTGATTATCGGGCAATCAAACAAAATGCAAGTACCGCTGAAAGGAGATGCTTAGTAAATGAGTCAAATCTCAGTATGCACGGGGAGAAAAGACTTTTATCAAACAAGCGAGGCCTTCACTGGGAAATCTCGGATTGAGTCTTCATATAATAAAAACCTATTCCCACAAAAGATGCCCTGGGATAGCTTTCCTGGGGAATCAAGAAGTCAACATATAGAAAGAGGTCAAACTCATGGGGTTTTTAAATCAAACCCAGCACTTGGCGGGTGAAAACCCAAAGGGTTGACAACTGTCTCAACACTTCTTAGAAAATATACTGCCCTGGTCCAATTACCTGGGAAATAAATACCAACAATAATACCAACACTGCCAAAAAGAGCAACATTTTGCAAATAATTCCATCTCAGCACACCAAGAGGACAAGACCTTTCGTCATATGAGAGAAGACTTTGCTGGGGAATCTGGAATAGAGACCTCAGACCAAGCAAACCCAAAAATCAGAAAATGAACCAACACTTAACTAGGGACACTGGGATCACAAACCCGATACTGCACCTTACGGCAATTGGCATCGTCTTTGTTGTACCCCAAAATTTGCCCTCCCATATTCTTCAAGAATTGCCAAGTCAAAGCTTCAAGATTCCCCAAGGGTTGCACAGTGTAAGGGCCTCCTAAACAGTCAAAATTAGGGTTTTGGTTCTGATCAAGTAAATGAAGTTTCCAAGGGTCCAATCAAGTCCCACATGCCTATAAATATGGTCAAGCATCCTCATACCAAGTTTCAAGACTTTCAGCACAAAATTGCATATTCAAAACCCTAATTGCACTACAGTCAACTGTAGGGGCAAAATGGTCATTTGACAGTCAAAAGTTCAAATTTTTGGTCAACATCTCATTTTGAGGCCACAAACAT
This sequence comes from Vicia faba, assembly GCA_948472305.1. Lineage (NCBI taxonomy): Eukaryota > Viridiplantae > Streptophyta > Magnoliopsida > Fabales > Fabaceae > Vicia > Vicia faba. The sequence goes on from OX451741.1 coordinate 1,449,236,816, forward strand.
CATTTGATCAATGCTTGATCATGATTCTCAAAGCTTGGCTCAAAAATCATCAAGATGCAAAAGTTTCCTTATTTGGACAGCTGAAAAGTCAACTGTAAATTGACCAGGGCATAACTTTCACATGGATTATCAGAAAAATTCCATCCAAAGCTCATTTTGAAGAGAAATACATTTCCTACAACTCCTCTTCACACTTCAAGTCCAAGAAATGCTCTCACAAAAAGTTATCAATTTCAACATTATAGGTCATTTTCAAAAGTCAACAAAAAGGGACTTTAAGTCAAAGGCCATAACTTGAGATTGGTAAATCAAAATGACATGGGACCAAAGACATTGGTTAGAGGACTCAAATACCTTTCCAAAATGACCAAGAAAATGAGAAAAGCGTAAAAATTGAGCAAGTTATGCCTTGTGGAAGTTGGGAAATTTTTGGATATTTTGAAAAGTCAACATTGATTCAAATGACCTAAAATTGCTAATGGGCCTCTTTTTCTTCCACAATTCATTATCCAAGGCATGTGCACTACCATTTGGCCCAAAGGGAAGTTTTTCTTCATTTTTTATTTATTTATTTGGATTTTTATTACTAATAATTCATTTAAATTAATTAAAATACATGAAAATACTAAACCTAGGTTTTTCAATCTTTTTATGCATATAATATCTCCAAGATTTCGTGCCTAATCAAATATAGAAAGAATCAATTGAATTGGTCATGATTTGGTAGAAGTTTGCATGAAAAAGATTTGAAAATCATGGTTTAAAAATCAAATATCATATTCATCAATTCATGGATTTTGGATCAATTTTATTTGACCTAATCATTCATACACATATAAGGATGCAAACCCTCATGCCTTTGACCCCTCAGCTGCGCATAAACTCCATGATCAAACTCACACTTTTGGCCTAAAAATTTCAAAGCTGAAAACAAGGTTAGAGGACGATTCAAGCAAAGAGACTTGTGCCATCACCTTCCTGAAGCTTCAAGGAAGGATTTCCAATCAAAATCATTCATCCTAACATCAAGAATTGGTAAAACGAACGTGCCCTGTACAGAAAATTTCGTGCATTCGTACCTCATGAATCATGCGTTTTTGGCACTTTTTAATGTTTGATTCATATTCATTGTTTGATTCTAATGCTAACCAAATAGTTTAATTTTGTTTTCGTGCCCCATATGAGGATTCACCATTAGAGACATCTAGGGTTTCCAGGTTTTCAATTTAGGAGTTTCCCATCCCTGTAAAATTGAGACATGTCAATACCATGAATAAAACCAGCAGGTTTGGACGATCAGATTAGGACCCTCGCGCCTAATTTATGCTCAAAGATGGCTTAATCGCTATTATTGAATATGGCTTATTTTGAGGGGGTTCAAAACCCCCGCTAACCGTTTTCTATTTTTCAGGAAAAACAAAACCATGAAGAAGATGACTAGGTGGCAAGGAACAATTGGGTGGTTTAAACTTTCGCGCGCAGAAAGCACTAACGCATTATCTTATCTTATAATATTTGTTTGTTGTTTGATATACAGAAAGCGCGTTTGGTCCGTTTGGCAAGGCATAGAATTGGTATTCATCAAGACCTGGGTTCGAGCCCCAGGTCCTCTTACCTTTCATATTATTTTTCCTCTAATCATTATCCCATGCAGATTCAGTACAAGGCGCCTACCATATACGCTTCCATCTAACGCGCCACTTGGTCAATCTCATTCATCCAAGGGCTCAGATCTAAAGAACATGGTGGATCCTAGTCAAAGATACCACACGCTGACCAATGAAAGTCAACCAGGCCAGGGATAGATGGGCCTAAAATGCTAAGTCTCACCTCCAAATTAGGGGCAGAACCCCCTAGGTTTGCAATCTTCAATATTTTTTTATTATTCTTTTTATTTTTTATTATTCTTTTCAATTAATTCCTTTGATTTATATTTTCATAATATATAAAAAAAAACACCAAAAAATCAGAAAAGATAAAAAATAAAAAATATTTTTATTTTAGTATTTTTGTAAATAAATTGCATTAATTCACTTAGTTTTAATTTAGGGTTTAATCTTAACATTTTTTTCAATAAAAACCTAAAATTGGTAGAATTAGGGTTTATAATAATTTTTATCCCTTTTTCTTTTCTTTCATAATAATTAAATATTTAATATTATTTACTTTTATAAATTAAAATTGCATGTAAAATAATTAGGTTTAATTTTAGGTTAAAGTTTAATACTTTCTTAACAAATAAAAAAATTTAGAATTAGGGTTAGTTTCTCAATTTCATTTAATTCTTTTTTCCATTAAAATCTTAAAATACCAAAAACAAATTTCTTTCATTTTAATTTTATTAATTTAATAATAATTTAATTTAGTTTCATAAAAAAGGGGTCCAACGCCCTCGTTCCAACGTTAATTCAAATCGCGCATTTATTTTCTTTTCATATAATTTTTATGTACCTCTCCCAAAGCCGTGTAATTAATTTCTTGCACTTTACTTTTCTTTAATTCTTTATTTTTTCTGTCAAATCGGGTTCTGGAAATTTTGGCGATGTGGACCCGTGCCTTTTATAATAGTTTAAAATTTTTACCTTCTCGCAATTTTTAACTGTTAATCAAGGCATGCAAGAATGAATGACAATAAATAAAAACAAACGCGTAGATCACCTATACCATGACAAGACAAAAATAAACGAATCTGACACACAAATCACACACCACCCCTAGGGTACGCCTCACTGTTGCCTTGCATCGAAAGGTGATCGTCGAGTAGAGGATGTCTTAGTAAGTCCTCATGATCCGGGAACCTGGCATGAGGGTAGCTTCTAAGGTGTCTTCCCATTGCTCTGGTGATCACCATGTCCCGAACCTCGAATTGACCCGAACACCTCCAAAGGTGGTGCTACCTACCTCTCAATGGTGGGATGGCACTACTTTAAAGGACACTTACACAGACGAATTCCTTAGGGTAGGTAGACGACTCTAGATACTTGCTCTAATTTCAAAACAAAAATCAAAAATACTTTTCACACCGACACCTTTTCAAAAAGCTTTCGAAAGCAATTTCTCAAACACTCTTGAGGACCGATACAAGAGTCGAACTGGAATTTTCAAAGAAACTTTTTAAAACCCACATTGAAAAGCAAACAAACCATTTTGAAAACACAATGAGCAAGTATCTAAGAGCCCATGGATAACCATGGATAGAAAGGGTGCTAACACCTTCCCTTTCTATAATCTACCTCCCGAACCGAGAGCAATCTCTTTAAGGAATTTTTCTGTGCTTTTGTCCTTTCCGTTTGGAGAAAATAAAAGACGGTGGCGACTCTTGCTTCCGTGACATTTCGCGAACCAGCGTTAAACAGTCAGTTCCAGATCCACCGATCACAGAACTGGCGACTCTGCTGGGGACTAATTTTAAAGTGAGGTGTACCTTAGGGTTTAGTTCATAACTGTGTTTTCAATTGTATTGACTTGTCTGCTTTACTATTGTGGGTTGCATGGGAGTTACATAGATCCTAACCCAGATCTGGGGATACCCTGTTTAGGTAGCATAAGCTGTGAGGGACCTGTCCGGCGTAGACCGACACGGGTGAAGCAGTGGCTACATTGGTGTGGCACCTTGGTCTGTACCGATATCCCTTGTGTCGCAACAAGGAGAATATGGGTCTTCTAAGGAGTCATTAAGCACCAACAACCTTAGAACCTTAAATGACACAACTTGGCCATTAGAACAGTAGCAGTATGCTACGCCCATTGAGGCTAAACTCTCGTGATGGTTCTGGCCGCAAGAAAAGATTGCGATGCTGGAGTTATGACCGATTAAGGGTAGTCGATGATATTGGGATCCTCTAAGAACCCGGTTACTTTGATAGGACAGGTATGAACCAACAAACTGAAAGAGGGTAGTACCTAGACCTCATGCTGGCCTAAACTCTAAGGGCTTGCCTTGTGTGACTTGTGTGCCTTACCATGTTTGCCTTTGTATCTATTTGTGGTGTGCTTTATCATAACATCATAACATCATGAGCATTGCATGCATCCTGCATAAGGACTGACCATTTCAAAGACAAGAGGGTTTCACCTTTTCTCTATTTTGTAGGACATCATGATGCCTATGCGAAGGAATACTATCCGGTTCAGCTTTGTTCGTTCACCTGATTTGCTTGATGAGTTGGTTAGCAGAATTCCAAATACCACTTCCTTCATTCAGAGGCATGGTTATCTTCTCAGTTTAGTCACTGCAAAGCGGGATCAACAGTTGATGAGTGTTCTGACCCAGTTCTATGACCCCCTGTACCAGTGCTTCACTTTTCAAGACTTCCAGCTGGTCCCTACCCTGGAAGAGTTCTCTGATTTGCTTGGTATCCCTATCTTGGATCAGACTCCCTATACTGGTTGGGAAAAGACCCTCAGGCTTGAGGATGTTGCTGCAGCTCTTCCCCTGACACATCAAGAGGTAATGGACAACTGGGTGACTAGAAGCGGAGTTAAGGGTTTCTTGGCCAAGTTTCTGATTGGTAAAGCTAACAGTTTCTGGAATGACCTGGACTTTAGGGCATATGAAGACATCTTGGCTCTCCTAATCTATGGGTTAGTTCTGTTTCCTAATCCTGACAACTTCATCAATGTCACTGCCATAAGGATCTTTATGTCTCAGAATCCGGTACCCACTCTCTTGGGTGACATCTTGCAACAACTTCATGCTCGTACTACCCGAAGACGAGGAACCCTATGGTGTTGTATCCCTTTGTTGGTGAGGTGGTTTATTTCGCACCTCCCCAAGTTCGTACTGAAGAATCAAGAAGGAAGAGGTTGGGCTCATAGGTTAATGTCTCTCACCGACAAGGACATCAGTTGGACTTTCAGAGGCTTGGATGAGATAGCTGTTATTGATCGATGCGGAGAATACCCTAATGTTCCTCTGATTGGTACCCAAGGAGGAATCTCTTACAATCCATGTCTAGGGCTCCGTCAGTTTGGAAGAGCAAGAAGAGCAGGCCCCCATGAGATGTTGGTGCCTCACATCAGTTTTGAGTTTCAGGTGGATAGTGACGAGCTGCGTCGTAGGTTCATCAAGGCTTGGGACAAAGTTCATAAAGCTGACCCACAGGAGTTAGGGCCAAAGACTTCTTTACCTATGGAAGCCTACTACAAATGGGTTCGCATCCGTGCTCAGAAGTTAGGTATGCCATACGAAGCCATCAGACCCGTCATTCTTGAGTGTCCTGACAAAGATGGTGTTCCTCCAACTGTCCTTCCTCCTCAGATACCTACTGATTATGAGACATTGAAGAGATCTTGGTCGCAACTGCGAGAAGAGCGGGATTCTTACCGGGAAAAGTTCAACGAGCAGGAATTAAAGATCCAGAAGCTGACAAAGCAGTTGGAGAATGAGCGAGCTCTGAATGCCTACATCCGTACTGAGAAGAGGAGACCATGGGATCAACAAGGAGCTCCGGATGTTCTTCTACAGTTTTATTTCCCTTTTCAGTATTTCCTTTCATGTAACGCCTAAGGGCAACCTGTTGAATAATTTCAGTTTCAAAGTTGAATCTAATGAAGTGTGTTCCTTTTGCTTACAAAGTTGATGCCCGATTGTCTTTGAAAACATAAATCATACGCATTCCATTCATCATGTGCATAGCAGGTTTTCTTCTTTTCAGGTTGCTTACCGTTCTTCGCTGTTTATTTCAGCATCTTGAATCCTGACTCATCCTCAACTGAGACATCCATCAAGGCTCTTCAGGTGCAGAATGTGCAATTTCAGGAATTAATCAAGGGTTTGGCTCAAGGCCAAGAAGAGCTGAAGGCGCTGCTCCTGAAGAAGGAGAAGAAGAAGAAGAGAAGGACTGTTCTGTTCAGCTCGGGCCGAAGGTTTGGCAATACTCTGCAAAATGAAGAGGCTGGTTCTTCCATTGGCAAGAGTACTCCTCAAGCGGAAAAAGGTCCTAGTCCGGTAGTCTCTGACAACGAGACTGATTTTGACGAAGAGCAGTACCCTCCGGCAGAAGACAGATACAAACAATTGGAAGATAGGTTGTGTGCTATGGAGATACAACAGGTACCTGGGCTGGATTTCAGAGATTTGGGTTTGTCTACTGGTGTGATTATTCCTCGGAAGTTCAAAGCACCATATTTCACTAAGTACGACGGGGCGTCTTGTCCCAAGCTACATCTCAGGTCCTATGTTCGGAAGATTCAACCGTACTCAGCGGATAAGAATTTGTGGATCCACTTCTTCCAGGAGAGTCTTTCAGGGAGTCATCTCGAATGGTTCTATCAGCTGGATGGGACCAAGGTTCGTAACTGGGAGGAGTTGGCTACTGCTTTCTATAAGCAGTATCAATACAATGCCGACCTTGCCCCTACACGTACCCAACTCCAGGGTATGTCGTTAGGTTCAAGTGAAGGTTTTAATGAGTACGCTCAGAAGTGGAGGGATCTGGCTGGCAGGGTGCAGCCTCCGTTGACTGATCGGGAGTTAGTAGACATGTTCTTGGGAACCCTGTCTGGGCAATTTTTTAACCATCTTATCGGTAACTCGTCTACAGGGTTTACTGATCTTATCTTGACTGGAGAGAGAATTGAGGCTGGGTTGAAGTCTGGTAAGATTCTGAAGGGTGCGTCTACTAGTTATGAGAAGAAACCCTTCAAAAAAGAGGCCAGTGTGGTGTATGGGCCTAGAAGGCAAGACAAACCAGAGCGCCGCCAATCTGTCAACGCATTGGTGATTGCGAAGCCTGCCGCCGCTCCTCGGCAAGCTAACCAACCAAGGGCTGAGAGACCCAGAAGGGAATTCACCCGTTTGAGTATGACCTTGTCGCAGATCTTACCACAGTTGCTCTCAACCAACTTAGTAACCGTCAGAGAGGCTCTGAAGTTTGCAAATACTACATCTCCTAAGTACAATCCAAATGCCCGCTGTGCTTATCACTCCGATAGCCCGGGGCATTCCACTGATGACTGTTGGGCATTAAGGAATAAGGTGCAAGACCTTATCGACGCGAAAGAGATACAGTTTGAAGCGCCTGAGAGGCCGAATGTGGTTACTGCTCCTATGCCCCAGCATGGAGTAAATGCTGTTGACGAAGAAGTGTATGCTGTCTCTGTGGATGATCTAGCTACTCCTTTGAAGACCGTCAAGAGGAACCTACTGCTGGCCGGTTTATTTCCGGGTTGCAGTGAGGGTTGCCTGTTCTGTGCTGTTTCCCTATCCGGTTGTCCCTTGCTGAAGTTAGGCATCCAAAGCCTAATGGATAGCAAGGAGATTCTATTTAAGAAGTCTGCTGTTCAGTTGGTTCCGGTAGAAGAGGTTTCCGTGGTTACCATCTTCAATAATCCAATCAAGGCTCTCCCGAAGAAGCCTGTTCAAATCATGACTGTTGCACCTGTGGTTATCACTGTTCCGGGGCCTCTTCCCTACGTATCTGATAAAGCTGTCCCCTGGCATTATGGGGCAGATGTGTATGTGAATGGGATCAAACAAGAGTTCAACAATGGCGCCAGTATTTGCGATATCACTGGCCCAGCCAAGGTTACCCGCAGTGGCAGGCTCTTCTCGCCTGACATTGCACCGCCTGCTACTCGAAGACCCCTCCTTATAACACCTACAAGTGTATCTGTTCCTGTTGCTGATCAAGTTGTTTCCCCCGCTGCCGAGTCATCCAATGCTCGGGGTAAGGGAGTTGAAGATGAGCCTGCCCGGATGGAGGCACCGATACCTGTAAATGCCGAGGCCTCCCAACAAGAGATGGAGGAAATCTTGAAAATTATAAAGAAGAGTGACTTCAATGTTGTGGAACAGTTAGGGCATACGCCCTCCAAGATCTCCATGCTCTCCTTACTACTATGCTCCGAGGCCCATGCTAAGACCTTGATCTCATTCCTCAAGACGGCCCATGTGCCACAGGAGACATCTGCAGTCCAGTTCACTGATTGCGTAGCAAATCTGACAGCGGATAATGGCTTGGGTTTCTCAGATGCTGACCTGACTGCGAAGGGAAGAGACCACAATGATGCCCTGCATGTTTCTATCGAATGCAGGGGCACTACTCTGGAACATGTATTGGTGGATACTGGTTCTTCCTTGAATGTTCTACCAAAGAAGGCTTTAGACCGTTTGGATTGTGAAGGCCTGGAATTAAAACCCAGCAATATCATCGTCAGGGCCTTTGACGGTTCAAAAAGGATGGTTCATGGAGAGGTTGATATTCCCATTCGCGTGGGCTCTCAGGTGTTTGACTCTACTTTTTATGTGATGGATATCCGTCCATCGTACTCTTGTCTACTGGGTCGACCTTGGATCCATAAAGCTGGGGCAGTGACCTCTACCTTGCACCAGAAGCTGAAGTACCCCGTCAGAGGGAAGATTGTCACCGTACAGGGGGAGGAGGAGTATATGGTAAGCCATCTGAATTCCTTCAGATACATTGAGATGGACGGGGAGTTTTTTGAAACCCCCTTTCAGCATTTCGAGGAGGTGCTTCCAATTTCAGCAGCAGTAGAAACAGCGGTAGAAGAGAATGTTCCTTTGAAGATGGCCTCCCTGAAGGATGCCCGGGCTGTGGTTCAAAAAGGTGAATGTGCTAACTGGGGCAGGCTTCCCGACTTTACACAGAAAACTGACAAATTTGGGCTGGGTTTTACTGCAGAGAGTCAGAAAGCTATGCGGAAGGCGAAGACCAGAAGACCTCCTGTGCTCATTACAAATCCAGGAGTGAATGCTGTTGGGGAAGACAATGAAGTGGATGAAGAAAAATTCAATAGCTGGATCTACCCGACGACCGAAGGAGGATTGACCAATTGGATTGTCAAAGACCATACTCCTGTTACTTTTGTTACGCAGTAATAAACTTCTTTGTTTTATTATTTGTAATAAACAATAAATAAACTCTATGGCCCGGTGTCTTACCCGAGGCACCGTGGTTTCATTTGTGAGGGCATATAAATTGTCATTTCATATATCATAAATGAAAATCTTAGATGTTTTCTCGCATTGCAAATCTTATGCTCCTTTTCTGTCTTTCTTTCTTTTACATATATTTCAAAACAACTGTATTTACACACACACTCACTCATACAGGTTTCAATCCACTCTGGATCTCACTGATAACGACTCTGCTACTGCCAGTTATGACTTCGAAAATCCGATCAACTTAGCCGAAGACGAAGGTGAAGATGATTGCGAAGTGCCTGGCGAGCTTGCAAGACTGTTACTTCAGGAAGAGAGGGCAATTCAACCACATGAAGAGCCAGTGGAAACAATAAACTTGGGTACTGAAGAAGACAGGAAAGAGGTAAAGATTGGTGCCAACCTAGAGCTCAGCGTGAAGCAACGGTTGACTAAGATGCTACATGATTATATGGAGATCTTTGCCTGGTCCTACGAAGACATGCCCGGGTTGGATACCGATATTGTGGTCCATCACTTGCCTACTAAGGAAGATTGCCCTCCAGTTAAGCAAAAGTTCCGCCGTATCCGTCCAGAGATGTCTGAGAAGATCAAAGCCGAGGTTATGAAACAGTTTGATGCTGGGTTCCTTGCAGTAACTTCTTACCCTCAGTGGGTTGCTAATGTGGTGCCGGTACCAAAGAAGGACGGTAAGGTCAGAATGTGTGTCGATTACAGGGATCTAAACAGGGCCAGCCCCAAAGATGACTTCCCTCTACCTCACATCGATGTCCTTGTTGATAATACAGCTCAGCATAAGGTGTTTTCTTTCATGGATGGCTTTTCAGGTTACAATCAGATCAAGATGGCACCTGAAGACATGGAAAAGACTACATTTGTTACTCAGTGGGGCACCTTCTGCTACAAGGTCATGCCTTTCGGACTGAAGAACGCTGGGGCAACCTACCAACGTGCCATGGTTGCTTTATTTCATGACATGATCCATCATGAGATAGAAGTGTATGTGGACGACATGATCGCAAGGTCCCAGACTGAGGAAGAGCACCTAGATCATTTGCAGAAGTTGTTTGACCGATTGAAACTGTACAAGCTGAGGTTGAACCTGAACAAGTGCACCTTCGGGGTAAGATCTGGGAAGTTGCTAGGCTTCGTCGTAAGTGATAAGGGCATTCAAGTGGACCCTGCCAAGGTTAAAGCTATTCAAGAGATGCCAGTTCCTAGGACAGAGAAAGAGGTCAGAGGCTTTTTAGGATGCCTGAATTACATTGCTCGATTCATCTCACACCTAACTGCTACCTGTGAGCCAATCTTCAAGCTGCTGAAGAAAGATCAGGTAGTACGTTGGAATGATGAATGTCAGGCCGCTTTTGACATAATCAAAGAGTATCTCCAAGAACCACCCATCCTTATGCCACTGGTTGAAGGGAGGCCTCTGATACTATACCTGACAGTACTTGACAATTCGATGGGGTGTGTGCTGGGGCAGCATGACGAGTCTGGTCGAAAAGAGCATGCCATCTATTACCTTAGCAAAAAGTTTACCGACTGTGAGACCCGATACTCACTGCTTGAGAAAACTTGCTGCGCTTTGGTATGGGCTGCTCGCCGGCTGAGACAGTATATGCTGACTCACACTACCTTGTTGATCTCAAAGATGGATCCTATAAAGTACATATTTGAAAAGCCTGCTCTGTCTGGGAGAATTGCAAGATGGCAAATGATCTTGACGAAATACGACATTCAGTATACAACCCAGAAAGCCATCAAGGGAAGTGTATTGGCAGACCACTTGGCACATCAGGCAGTCGATGATTATCAATCAATGAACTTTGAGTTTCCAAACGAAAGCATCATGATTGTGACTGATTGTGAAGTACCTGGACCGGATGAAGGACCTGAGGAAGGATCCCGATGGTCTATGCACTTTGATGGAGCCTCCAATGCTTTGTGTAACGGTATCGGCGCCATCATCATATCTCCTCAAGGCACTCATACTCCACTCACTGCCCGACTATGTTTCAACTGCACCAACAACATGGCAGAATATGAGGCGTGCATCATGGGTTTTCAAGCTGCGATCGACTTAAGGATCAAGTTTCTGAGTGTCTTCGGAGATTCCGCTCTTGTGATCAATCAGATCAAAGGAGAGTGGGATACGAAACATCCGAATCTTATCCCTTACAGAGAATGTGTGTTGACCCTGATCCCCCACTTCACAGAGATAACCTTTGAACACTTTCCAAGAGAAGAGAATCAGCTGGCGGACGCGTTAGCTACAATGTCTTCTATGTTCAAGGTCAAATGGGACAATGAGGCTCCCCTGATCATCATCTGGAAACTGGACGAACCGGCATACTGTTGCGATCTCGAGACTGAATTGGTGACTGAGAAGCCTTGGTACCATGAGGTGAAGAGATATTTGGAAGCTCAGGAATACCCTGAAGGTGCCTCAGTCAATGATAAGAAGTTCCTGAGAAGGTTCGCGGCAAAGTTCTTCCTTAGCAACGACATCTTGTACAAGCGAAACCATGATTCAACCTTACTGCGTTGTGTGGATAAGACTGAAGCAGAGAGGATCATGGAAGAGCTACATGAAGGGACCTTTGGTACACATTCCAGTGGACATACAATGGCAAAGAAGATCCTTCGGGCAGGGTATTACTGGTCCACAATGGAAGCTGACTGCTATCAACATTCTAGGACATGCCATAAGTGCCAGATTTATGCAGACAAGGTGCATGTTCCTCCAGTTCCTCTGAATGTTCTGACTGCGCCTTGGCCGTTTGCAATGTGGGGCATAGACATGATCGGTGAGATTAAACCTACGACATCTAATGGGTATCGCTTCATCCTAGTGGCGATTGATTATTTTACAAAGTGGGTTGAAGCAGCGTCCTATGCTACGGTAACAAAGACTGTTGTGGCACGGTTCATTCGGCACAACCTGATCTGTCGATACGGCGTCCCAGAAAAAATTATTACAGACAACAGTACCAATCTCAACAACAAGATAATCACTGAGCTCTGCGAGCAGTTCAAAATACAGCACCACAATTCTTCTCCTTACAGACCGAAGATGAATGGGGCTGTAGAAGCAACAAATAAGAACATCAAGAAAATCGTGCAGAAGATGACAGTGACTTATAAAGATTGGCACGAGATGTTACCGTTCGCTCTACATGGGTACCGTACTTCAGCCAGGACGTCAACCGGGGCAACCCCTTTCTCTCTGGTTTATGGTATGGAGGCGGTCTTACCGATCGAAGTGCAAATACCCTCTCTCCGGATAATGAAGGATGCAAATCTGAGCGAAGATGATTGGATCCATACACGACTTGATCAGTTAAACCTTATTGATGAAAAGAGACTCGCTGCTATCTGTCATGGTCAGACGTATCAGAAACGGATGATCAGGGCATTTAACAAAAAGGTCAGACCACAGGAATATCAAGTTGGGGATCTGGTAATCAAACGAATCATCCTTCCTCAGAGTGATCCAAGGGGCAAATGGACCCCTACGTACGAAGAGCCATTTGTGGTTAAGCATGTGTTCTCAGGAGGAGCCATGATTTTAACCAATATGGATGGTGACGACCTTCCTCACCCCTCCAATGCAGACATAGTAAAAAGATACTACGCATGAAAAAGACCCGCTAGGCTGACATGCCTAGGCAAAAATTAGGGCTTCCCGGCGAACCAAAAGGGTTCGGGCAAAATGAAGGGATGAAATGAAAAAAATCTGTACACCCGGCAAGTCGAAAACCTGAAAAGGCGGCTTGGGCAAAAATGGGTATCCCGGTGGACTGAAAACCCGAAAGGGCGGTCCAGGCAAAAATTAGGGATAAAAGCGTAATACTATGTCTCATTGGATCACTTTGCATCCAGAATCCGGTATCTACATCAAGTTCAGACGACATCGATCAGTCAGCTTCATCTTCGTTTAGGTCATCAAGTGATGAGACGCTCGGGGATATAAAGGCGATAGCAGAGTTGAAACCCAGTGGGATCATTCATTTCACACAGCTGTTTTATTTTCTTTTGTACAATATTTGTATAAACTCTCTTGTTCGGCGGCGTTCTCTTACTAGGACGTCAGCCTCTTGTACATAAAACGCCTATTTAGAGGCCATTCAAAAATCAATACAAATATACTTTTCAGTTAAAAGTGCCAATTGTTTTTCTTTTTTCTGTTTTGTTTTGCGAAGAACGTCCAAGGTTTAATTTGTGATATATGCATTGACAATGATTTGCTAACTCATAAATATTTGCATTCGAAACAAAGGATTAATTACAGGTAACATTAGAAACAGGGGCAATAAAAGAAGTTGTCTAAGCAATCTAATTGTTCTATCCACTAAGGTACCAAGGTAGGTTCAGCCGAAGAACATAACCAGACACCTTAATTCCCCAGAGAGTGAGCCAGCAAGTCAGTGCACTCTCCTCAAGCAAAGTTATCAAATCTTAAGGAAGTTGAGTGTCCTCCAGTAGATCCCAACATTCCCCAGCACATCATTCTTAAACAAGCATCCCCGACAGTCTTGGTCTAAAGATTGTTCCCCGGAGGTATATCAAACATTCAATGGAGCCACTTCCTCGACCCAGTTCAAACTTCCCCAGGAGTGTCCAATATAGTCCCCAAGGAAAGTTGGAATTCATCTCCCCAAGCAGTAAGCTTATCCCCAGTAGATTTTGGAAGCTTATCCCCGCAAAGCACGAGCGCGTCTCCCGGCTTTATTTAAAGAGTTATTTCCCTACCAGGATATAACTGGGTTATCCTCAGCCAAAAGCCACATAAAGATCGTTCTCGACGAAGTCTTCTTATCCCCAGCGAAGTCTATTCACATTTCCAACACAACAATGGTATCCCCAGCAAGTTATTATCAACAACTCAACAAGGTATCTTTCTCCCCACAGAGTATTGCTTCCCAACAAGATCGTTAGAGTACTTTGCTCCCCGCAGAGTAATCCATTCGCCAAGTTTATTCCCCAACGGAGTTATCTTCTCCTACCTATTCTTGCAACTATCATCCCCGGCAGAAGCAAAATCCATTCTTCAACATCAGCCCAGGAGTGACTTCCCGGCACCCTTCAAGGATTTACTTTCCTAGACGAAAAAATACATTCATAAACATCTTCATACATTATAGCATGCATATACGCATCATGAACATACAATCTCACGTATTCAGAGAGCATCTCGCATGTCATACCACATGATATCGCATACAACTAACGCTTGTCTTTTCAGGACAAAAGTACAAAATTGATTACCATCAATGGTCGCAACTAAAGGTCCGATTCCTGAATCTTGCCAGGGTGTATCTGTTGACGACCAATTACCAGATCCGATTCCTGTATCTTGCCAGGGTGTGTCTGAAGAGTTCGAGGATCCGATGCCTGAATCTTGCCAGGGTGTATCCGTTGAAAACTAACATTACCAGATCCGATTCCTGTATCTTGCCAGGGTGTGTCTGAAGAGTTCGAGGATCCGATGCCTGAATCTTGCCAGGGTGTATCCGTTGAAGACTAACATTACCAGATCCGATTCCTGTATCTTGCCAGGGTGTGTCTGAAGAGTTCGAGGATCCGATGCCTGAATCTTGCCAGGGTGTATCCGTTGAAGACTAACATTACCAGATCCGATTCCTGTATCTTGCCAGGGTGTGTCTGAAGAGTTCGAGGATCCGATGCCTGAATCTTGCCAGGGTGTATCCGTTGAAGACTAACATTACTAGATCCGATTCCTGTATCTTGCCAGGGTGTGTCTGAAGAGTTCGAGGATCCGATGCCTGAATCTTGCCAGGGTGTATCCGTTGAAGACTAACATTACCAGATCCGATTCCTGTATCTTGCCAGGGTGTGTCTGAAGAGTTCGAGGATCCGATACCTGAATCTTGCCAGGGTGTATCCGTTGAAGACTAACATTACCAGATCCGATTCCTGTATCTTGCCAGGGTGTGGCTGAAGAGTTCGAGGATCCGATGCCTGAATCTTGCCAGGGTGTATCCGTTGGAGACTAACATTACCAGACTCGATTCTTGTATCTCGCCAGGGAACGTCTGAAGAATTCGAAGATCCGATTCCTGTAACCAGTCAGGACATATCTACACAAAGCATCTGAAGACCAGCTCCTGCAACATGTCAGGTACTCATTTTTCTTTTGCAGGTACGCAAGTTCTCGCTAAGGAATCTCTTACGCGATCAACATCCAGATGGCATCTATAAGCCCATCATCCTATTCATCAACCTCTAAATGGCATCTATAAGCCCATTCCATCATCACACTGCTACTATGTGAGTGCAAATTTCTGGGCACTCTAGTGTTCAATCATCTTCCACCTTCGGATTACGAAAGGCACGTCAGCCAATCTGCATCCTCAGGTCTAAGAAGATTGAACAGGGGAAACTGTTGTACCCCAAAATTTTCCCTCCCATATTCTTCAAGAATTGCCAAGTCAAAGCTTCAAGATTCCCCAAGGGTTGCACAGTGTAAGGGCCTCCTAAATAGTCAAAATTAGGGTTTTGGTTCTGATCAAGTAAATGAAGTTTCCAAGGGTCCAATCAAGTCCCACATGCCTATAAATATGGTCAAGAATCCTCATACCAAGTTTCAAGACTTTCAGCACAAAATTGCACATTCAAAACCCTAATTGCACTACAGTCAACTGTAGGGGCAAAATGGTCATTTGACAGTCAAAAGTTCAAATTTTTGGTCAACATTTCATTTTGAGGCCACAAACATCATTTGATCAATGCTTGATCATGATTCTCAAAGCTTGGCTCAAAAATCATCAAGATGCAAAAGTTTCCTTATTTGGACAGTTGAAAAGTCAACTGTAAATTGACCAGGGCATAACTTTCACATGGATTATCAGAAAAATTCCATCCAAAGCTCATTTTGAAGAGAAAGACATTTCCTACAACTCCTCTTCACACTTCAAGTCCAAGAAATGCTCTCACAAAAAGTTATCAATTTCAACATTATAGGTCATTTTCAAAAGTCAACAAAAAGGGACTTTAAGTAAAAGGCCATAACTTGATATTGGTAAATCAAAATGACATGGGACCAAAGACATTTGTTAGAGGACTCAAAGACCTTTCCAAAATGTCCAAGAACATGAGCAAAGCTTAAAAATTGAGCAAGTTATGCCTTGTGGAAGTTGGGAAAGTTTTGGATATTTTGAAAAGTCAACATTGATTCAAATGACCTAAAATTGCTAATGGGCCTCTTTTTCTTCCACAATTCATTATCCAAGGCATGTGCACGACCATTTGGCCCAAAGGGAAGTTTTTCTTCATTTTTTATTTATTTATTTGGATTTTTATTACTAATAATTCATTTAAATTAATTAAAATACATGAAAATACTAAACCTAGGTTTTTCAATCTTTTTATGCATATAATATCTCCAAGATTTCGTGCCTAACCAAATATAGAAAGAATCAATTGAATTGGTCATGATTTGGTAGAAGTTTGCATGAAAAAGATTTGAAAATCATGGTTTAAAAATCAAATATCATATTCATCAATTCATGGATTTTGGATCAATTTTATTTGACCTAATCATTCATACACATATAAGGATGCAAACCCTCATGCCTTTGACCCCTCAGCTGCGCATAAACTCCATGATCAAACTCACACTTTTGGCCTAAAAATTTCAAAGCTGAAAACAAGGTTAGAGGACGATTCAAGCAAAGAGACTTGTGCCATCACCTTCCTGAAGCTTCAAGGAAGGATTTCCAATCAAAATCATTCATCCTAACATCAAGAATTGGTAAAACAAACGTGCCCTGTACAGAAAATTTCGTGCATTCGTACCTCATGAATCATGCGTTTTTGGCACTTTTTAATGTTTGATTCATATTCATTGTTTGATTCTAATGCTAACCAAATAGTTTAATTTTGTTTTCGTGCCCCATATGAGGATTCACCATTAGAGACATCTAGGGTTTCCAGGTTTTCAATTTAGGAGTTTCCCATCCCTGTAAAATTGAGACATGTCAATACCATGAATAAAACCAGCAGGTTTGGACGATCAGATTAGGACCCTCGCGCCTAATTTATGCTCAAAGATGGCTTAATCGCTATTATTGAATATGGCTTATTTTGAGGGGGTTCAAAACCCCCGCTAACCGTTTTCTATTTTTCAGGAAAAACAAAACCATGAAGAAGATGACTAGGTGGCAAGGAACAATTGGGTGGTTTAAACTTTCGCGCGCAGAAAGCACTAACGCATTATCTTATCTTATAATATTTGTTTGTTGTTTGATATACAGAAAGCGCGTTTGGTCTGTTTGGCAAGGCATAGAATTGGTATTCATCAAGACCTGGGTTCGAGCCCCAGGTCCTCTTACCTTTCATATTATTTTTCCTCTAATCATTATCCCATGCAGATTCAGTACAAGGCGCCTACCATATACGCTTCCATCTAACGCGCCACTTGGTCAATCTCATTCATCCAAGGGCTCAGATCTAAAGAACATGGTGGATCCTAGTCAAAGATACCACACGCTGACCAATGAAAGTCAACCAGGCCAGGGATAGATGGGCCTAAAATGCTAAGTCTCACCTCCAAATTAGGGGCAGAACCCCCTAGGTTTGCAATCTTCAATATTTTTTTATTATTCTTTTTATTTTTTATTATTCTTTTCAATTAATTCCTTTGATTTATATTTTCATAATATATAAAAAAAAACACCAAAAAATCAGAAAAGATAAAAAATAAAAAATATTTTTATTTTAGTATTTTTGTAAATAAATTGCATTAATTCACTTAGTTTTAATTTAGGGTTTAATCTTAACATTTTTTTCAATAAAAACCTAAAATTGGTAGAATTAGGGTTTATAATAATTTTTATCCCTTTTTCTTTTCTTTCATAATAATTAAATATTTAATATTATTTACTTTTATAAATTAAAATTGCATGTAAAATAATTAGGTTTAATTTTAGGTTAAAGTTTAATACTTTCTTAACAAATAAAAAAATTTAGAATTAGGGTTAGTTTCTCAATTTCATTTAATTCTTTTTTCCATTAAAATCTTAAAATACCAAAAACAAATTTCTTTTCATTTTAATTTTATTAATTTAATAATAATTTAATTTAGTTTCATAAAAAAGGGGTCCAACGCCCTCGTTCCAACGTTAATTCAAATCGCGCATTTATTTTCTTTTCATATAATTTTTATGTACCTCTCCCAAAGCCGTGTAATTAATTTCTTGCACTTTACTTTTCTTTAATTCTTTATTTTTTCTGTCAAATCGGGTTCTGGAAATTTTGGCGATGTGGACCCGTGCCTTTTATAATAGTTTAGAATTTTTACCTTCTCGCAATTTTTAACTGTTAATCAAGGCATGCAAGAATGAATGACAATAAATAAAAACAAACGCGTAGATCACCTATACCATGACAAGACAAAAATAAACGAATCTGACACACAAATCACACACCACCCCTAGGGTACGCCTCACTGTTGCCTTGCATCGAAAGGTGATCGTCGAGTAGAGGATGTCTTAGTAAGTCCTCATGATCCGGGAACCTGGCATGAGGGTAGCTTCTAAGGTGTCTTCCCATTGCTCTGGTGATCACCATGTCCCGAACCTCGAATTGACCCGAACACCTCCAAAGGTGGTGCTACCTACCTCTCAATGGTGGGATGACACTACTTTAAAGGACACTTACACAGACGAATTCCTTAGGGTAGGTAGACGACTCTAGATACTTGCTCTAATTTCAAAACAAAAATAAAAAATACTTTTCACACCGACACCTTTTCAAAAAGCTTTCGAAAGCAATTTCTCAAACACTCTTGAGGACCGATACAAGAGTCGAACTGAAATTTTCAAAGAAACTTTTTAAAACCCACATTGAAAAGCAAACAAACCATTTTGAAAACACAATGAGCAAGTATCTAAGAGCCCATGGATAACCATGGATAGAAAGGGTGCTAACACCTTCCCTTTCTATAATCTACCTCCCGAACCGAGAGCAATCTCTTTAAGGAATTTTTCTGTGCTTTTGTCCTTTCCGTTTGGAGAAAATAAAAGACGGTGGCGACTCTTGCTTCCGCGATATTTCGCGAACCAGCGTTAAACAGTCAGTTCCAGATCCACCGATCACAGTCTTCAATATACAAAAATCATGCGCATACCAGCGAAAACGACCTGAGAAAACTTTCTCGGGGAAAACAAAACTTCTCAAAATTACTGGAGTTCATCCATACCTGGGATCACCATCTTTGTTTTCCTCTTGAAACACAAAATCTAAAGTAAAAGTAAGTTGTAAATTCTTTTTGAAAAACAATTTTGTTATTTAATCTTTTTGCTTTGAAAATTATTATCAATAATAAATGGAGTCTTTGTAAGCTGAATAAAATAAGAAATACAAAGAATTGGGTAAAAGCTCAAATTTTATTGATAAAATGGTAGTCTACGAATGGCGAGACTCCATGGATAATTACAAAGTTTGGAAAATGGTAATATATAATGGAAAAGATACATTGAGATACAATGACTACTATTCCCTCTAACAACATTGAAATCCTGAGCAACAACTCCTGTTGAAGTATGATGAGGATCCAAGAAGATTGTTTCTTCAATGATCAAGTCTTGTCTGATGTAGTTACTTGCCAAGGAAGTCCCTAACTTTTACCTAAGCTGCCCTTGCGGGTTTTCAACTTAGCGGGAAATTTTATTCTGTTTATGTCTCTAATTTTTGCCTAGACCTCTCTTTCGGGTTTTCGGCCCACCGAGATGCTCTTTTTTGCCTAAGCAGCCCTTTCGGGTTTTCAACTTAGCGAGTTGTTCTTTTATATCTTTAGGCGAAGTATTTCTTGAATGCATCAACATTCATGGAACGTGGGAACTCCTCTCCATCCATAGTTTCAAGAATTAATGCACCGTCAGAGAAGGCTTTCTTGACAACATATGGGCCTTCAAAATTGGGAGTCCACTTGCCCCTAGAATCAGCGTTAAAAGACATGATCTTCTTGAGTACGAGGTCGCCTTCTATGAATTCACGAGGCTTGACCTTCTTATCAAAAGATTTCTTCATTCTCTTCTGATATAACTTCCCATGACACAAAGCTTTCATTCTCTTCTCTTCGATCAAATTCAATTGGTCAAACCTGTTCTGGACCCATTCAGGCTCTGACAACTTGGCTTCCATTATCATACACAAGGAGGGAATCTCAACCTCAATTGGGAGCATTACTTCCATTCCATACACAAGGGAGAATGGGGTTTCTCCTATTAAAGTGAGGATAGATGTTTGGTATCCATGTAAAGCAAAAGGGAGCATTTCATGCCAATCTTTATAAGTAACTTCTTGATATTCTTATTAGCAGCTTCAATAGCCCCATTCATCTTCGGCCTGTACGGAGATGAATTGTGATGGAAAATCTTGAATTTTTCACAAATTTCTGTCATCATCTTATTGTTCAGATTTGAGCCATTATCAATGATCATTCTGCTCGGCACACCATATCGACATATGAGATTATTATTAATGAAGCGCACTACCACCTGCTTAGTAACATTAGCATATGAAGCAACTTCCACCCATTTGGTGAAGTAATCAATTGCTACCAAGATAAAATGGTGTCCATTCGAAGCTTTGGGTTCTATCATCCCAATCATGTCAATACCCCACATAGAGAAAGGCCACGGGGAAGAAATAACATTTAGAAGTGTCGGAGGCACATGAATCTTGTCCGCATAAATCTGGCATTTATGGCACTTCTTTGCAAATTTGTAACAATCAGATTCCATTGTCATCCAATAGTAACCTACCCTCAGCATCTTCTTAGCCATCGAATGTCCATTGGCGTGAGTGCCAAATGACCCTTCATGAATCTCACGCATCAACATGTCTGCTTCGTGTTTATCCATGCATCTGAGCAAGACCATGTCATAATTTATGTTGTACAACACATTTTCACTGAGGAAGAAACTGCCAGCCAATCTTATCAATGTCTTTCTATCTTTATTCGAAGCACCAATCGAGTATTCTTGAGTCTGAAGAAAATGCTTGATATCATAATACCAAGGTTTCTCATCTGCTACCTCTTATGTTGTGAAAACATGAGCGGGCCTATCCAGTCACCAAACTATAATTCGAGGTATATCATTCCCAGTATTCACTTGATACATAGAAGCCAGAGTCGCCAGAGCATCTACCATCTGATTTTCGTCTCTGGGGATGTGATGGAATTCAACTTTATTAAAGAAGGGTAACAATTTTATAGCATAATCTTTGTAAGGGATCAAGCCGGGGTGACGAGTATCCCACTCTCCTTTAATCTGACTTATTACCAAAGCTGAAATTGCCATACACATCAAGAATTTTAATTCTGAGATCAATAGCTTCCTCGAGACCCATGATGCAAGCCTCATATTCTACAATATTATTAGTACAATCAAATGTCAACCTTGCAGTAAAAGGAATGTGTGATCCATGTGGAGTGAAAATCACAACACCAATTTCTTTACCATAAGCATTCACAGCTCCATCAAATATCATACTCCAGTGAGATTTAGGATCAGGACCTTCCTCAGGCAATGGTTCATCGCAATCTTTCACTTTCAGAAACATCACATCCTCATCAGGGAAATCATACTTCACAGACTGATAGTCATCAACTGGTTGGTGAGCAAGATAATCTGCCAACACACTACTTTTAATAGCTTTTTAAGTGCGGTATTCGATGTCATATTCAAATAACAGCATCTGCCAGCGGGAAATTCTCCCAATAAGAGCAGGCTTTTCAAAAATGTACTTGATTGGATCCATTTTAGAGATCAACCAAGTAGTGTGATTCAACATATATTACCACAAACATTTTGCTGCCCAGGCCAGAGCATAACATGTCTTTTCCAGCATGGAATACCACGACTCACAATCAGTAAAATTTTTACTGAGAGAATAAATGGCATACTCTTTCTTCCCTGTTTCATCTTGTTGTCCCAGAATACAACCCATGTAATTATCTAACACTGTCAAATACATAATCAGTGGTCTTCCTTCAACACGAGGGAGCAAGATAGGAGGTTCGAGCATATATTCTTTAATACTTTCAAATGCCCTTTGGCAGTCATCTATCCATACACAACCTTGATCTTTCTTTAACAACTTAAAGATCGGTTCACATGTTGCAGTCATGTGGGAAATGAATCTGGAAATATAATTCAAACGTATGAGGAACCCTCTGACTTGCTTTTCAGCTCTTGGTGCTGGCGTTTCTTGAATTGCTTTGACTTTATCAAGGTCAAATTCAATCCCTCTCTGGCTAACAATGAAACCCAAAAATTTCCCTGATTGAACACCAAAGGTACATTTATTTGGATTCAAGCGGAGACGATACTTCCTCAAACGTTGAAACAACTTCAACAAATCTTCTACATGCCCTTCTTCAGTCTGGGATTTAGCAATCTATCATCAACATATACCTCAATTTCCTTATGCATCAGATCATGGAATAGGGTTGTCATAGCCCTCTGGTACGTTGCACCAACGTTCTTCAACCCGAAGGGCATCACTCTGTAGCAGAATGTTCCCTAGGGTATGATAAATGTTGTTTTTTCCATGTCCTCAAGAGCCATCCTTATTTGATTATACTCGGAAAATCCATCCATGAACGAGAAAACTTTTAATTTTGCTGTGCTATCCACTAACATATCAATGTGCGACAATGGAAAATTATCTTTTGGACTAGCTTTATTTAGATCTCAGTAATCTATGCACATGAAAACTTTTCCATCTTTGTTCGGTACTAGGAAAACATTGGCAATCCATTGAGGGTACACTGATGTCACAAGAAAACCCATATTAATCTGCTTTAGAACTTCCTCTTTGATCTTTACTGCCATATGTGGGTGAGTTCTTCGCAACTTCTGTTTGATTGGTGGGAACTCTGGCTTCTGCGGCAAACGGTGCTCTACAATATTTGTATCTAGACCAGGCATATCTTGGTAAGACCAAGAAAATATATCCACATACTCGTTCAACATCTCAATCAACCTGCTCTTCACATTAGGATGCAGTAATGCTCCAATCTTGACTTCTTTTGGATCTTCTTCTGAACCCAAATTGATTACTTGCAATGGCTCTTTATATGGCTGAATGGAATTTTCCTCGCGCTCAAGCAACTATGATACCTCTTCTAGAATCTCATCATAGTCTTCTTCTTCGGCCCCATACACAGGACATTCAAAGTTGGGATAGGGTGCAAGGTCATTGTATTCCACGGGTTTTTTAATTAATCTGCACATATGATTTATGATTGCTTTTAGAAATTGATACATATAACAAGTGATCATGCAGATTGAATTTCAGTTATTATTTATTTTGAAAGGTTTTTTCTGATTACCATTTTCCAAGAAAAAAGCAAAAAATAAAAACACAATTTGGGAAACAAAGACAACTTTTATTATTGATTTTAAAAATCAAAGCAAAGTGATAAGCCCATACAATATTAATACTTTCACCTTGGGCAGAGTGAAAGCTTTTCAAAAAGATTAACAACAACAAATTACTTTGAAACATGTATGCAAGAGGGAGCATCAATGGTGATCCAGTTTTGAATCCTAACTTCGTGCGTCACATAATTTGGCATTTCTGGCTCTGCTTCATCTTCCATAATGGCATTAATCCCGGAAATAGTTGGATGAAGATAACCCCCGCTATGAAAGATGTGTTTATATTTGCCTACAACAGACTTCAGCTTCATGCCCTTACCTTTATCATTCTTCATAGAGAACCCCAAGCCAGCTCTATTCTTGTTTACAGGTGGATCAACAATCTGTCCCCATACTTCACTATGGCCATTACGCATAACCTGCTGCGCATCTTTAAGCGAAACCATAAAATTATCATTTCCTCTTATGTTATCAATGGATAAAGCTTAGAACTGGGTTCCAACAGCAGCTTCATCCGCCTCCACAATGCTGCAAGAGGACAAATGAGATATTAACAATTCTTGTTCTCCATTTATAATTACCACTTTTCCTTCACGCAAAAACTTCAACTTCTGGTGTAAAGTCGAAGTGACAGCCCCTACCTCATGTATCCACGACTGTCCCAACAACCAACTGTAAGCGGGTACAATAACCATGACCTGGGAAGTAATCTGAAACAAACGTGGGCCTATGTGAATAGGCAAGTCCATTTCACAAATAACAGATTTCCTTGATCCATCAAACGCTTTCACAATAATGCCACTTGGGTGCATGGGCGTTCCTTGATATTTCAACTTCATAAGAGTGCTCCTCGGTATAATGTTCAACGCGAATCCATTATCAATCAGCACATTGGGTAATGATTCATTCTTGTAGTTCATGGAGATGTGGAGGGCCAGGTTGTGATTCCTTCCTTCATTGGGCAGTTCATTGTCGTAGAAACTTAGGTTATTACATGAGGTAATGTTCCCTACTACACTGCTGAATTGGTCCACAGGCATATCACTTTCCACGAAAGCTTGGTCCAATACCCTCATCAAAGATTCTCTGTGAGCAGAGGAGTTCATCAATAAAGCCAAGATAGATATTTTTGAAGGAGTCTGCAGTAACTGATCTATAATTCTGTAGTCGCTCATCTTGATTATCTTCAAAATACCATCCACCTCTTTCTCCACGGTAGCTTCACTAGATTCACCCGTAGCCTTCTTGGGTTCAACACTTTCAACAATTCTCTTTCCAGTACTGACATCACCATGAATAATCGGTGCAAATACATGACCACTGCGGGTCACTCTTCTAGTCTTAGAAATATTTCCAACATTAGGCATTGGCTGGATGGAAACTTCCACACCATCCTCTAAAATTGTAGCATTATATTTGTAGGGCACAACCTTGTCTAACTTGTAGGGGACAGGACCCGACAAACTAATCACCAATGGAGTAATAACTGGCTTGCTATGATATTCAACTTCAAAATGGGTAGGTGCACCAAAACAAGGCACAATAACATTTACTCTCCCTTCAACATATTTAGTCATTACAGAGTCATCTCTGGAAAACAAATCTTCATCCAAGGAGAAGAACTCATCTGCAGAGGCATACTCATTATCCGACTCTTCTTCATCCAGACAAATATCAATCTTATTAACCTCATGATAATCATCCCTTTGACCTGTAACCTTGATGGTTCCATTATCCAACAACAACTGAAGACCTTTCTTTACAATTGCACATCCTCTGGAGTCCCGACATCAAATTTGGCAAGATCCATACTGATGTTCTACCTGACCAGCCATGTGGCAGAAATTAGCATGCAATTATACAAGATCTTCATTCATATATTACACATCAAAGATTTTGAACTATCCAGGACGTCCAGAAACCATGTTTACTTCCTCTTCATACTCTGCCCTAGGCCTGATTATGTGGATGAGGCCCTCATCCATCATCTCCTGCAAATCAGCCTTTATCTTGTCACAACCCTGTATATCCGTACTGCAAATACCACAACCAGAATGGTCATGCATATAGTAGATAAATTCACAGAGGTCTGCATGCATTTTCACCAAATCTCCCCTAACCAAATTAACATCAAAAATCCAGAAGTCGCCTGGACAACCGAACACCATGTTCACAGCATTTGCTCCTCCATGCTTTGGTAGAGGATTATCTTTCACATTAGGGCCAACATCCTTGAAAGATAAGATACCAGACTTCACCAAATTCTATACTTCAGTTTTCAAAGGATAGCAGTTCTCAACATTGTGCTCTGGTGCTCCCTGATGAAAATCACATGTTTGGTCTGCCTTGTAATACCAAGGCAATGGTGATGGTACAACGGGAGGTGGTCGGGTCTGAACCAACTTCTTCTGAATTAACGTTGGGAGTAATTCTGTATAGCTCATAGGAATAAGGTCATAACTCTCCCTTCTCTGATATACCCTTGATTCCCCTGATGGGATGGTCTTTGATAAGCAACAGTGGTTGGAGCTACACCAACAACTAGAGTTACTGAGGCGACTTGTTGATGATGCTGATAATTTCTTCTAGGATTGTTAACCCTCATATATTGCATGACATCATTTGTATCTCCTTCCTTATTTTTGGAAAACCCATAGGATGGCTTCTTCGCACTTCTGGAACTTTCACTTTTTGTTAGATGACCCTCTGTTACAACCTCTTCTAATCGGATACCCATGCCAACCATTTCAGTAAAGTCACTTGGCGCACTCGCTACCATCCTCTCGTAGTAGAAATCACGCATGGTCTTCAAGAAAATCTTAGTCATCTCCTTCTCTTCCATGGGAGGAATCACTTGGGCGGCTACCTCACGCCATCTCTTTGCATATTCTTTGAATGATTCCACGTCCTTCTGGACCATGACCCTAAGTTGATCATGGTCAGGCGCCATGTCCACATTGTATTTGTATTGTCGGATAAATTTTTCTCCCAAGTCATTGAAAGTATGGATATTGACGTTGTTTAAACTCATATACCACTTCAGCGTAGCACCAGTCAAACTATCCTGAAAAAAGTGAATCAGCAGACGCTGATCATTAGTATGGGTAGACATTCTTCTTACATACATCACAAGATGAGCACGAGGAAAATTGTTTCCCTTGTACTTCTCGAATTCCGGGACTTTAAACTTCATAGGTATCTTGACATTCGGGACCAAGCATAAATCATTCACATTCTGCCCGAACAATTCCTTTCCCCTGAGGGCCTTCATCTCCCTCTGCATCTTGTCGAACTAGCCTTGAAAATCCTCCATTCAATCATAGAGACCCAAGTCTTCACTTGGTGGAGGAAAAGGACGATACATATCATCATTAGAAAATTGGACCATATTCACAGAAGGAGGTGCAACAGAAGCAACATGCACCACAAGAGGTACAAGAGTAACAATAGTCTGAACAACTGGAGTATCTTGAGGATCAAGATTGAAACCTTCAGGCGCAAAGTTCTCTGGAATTCCTCATGGATAACCTTGAGGCATGCGATTCTGAACAACAATTATAGTAGCAGACACAGGAACAGTCGAAGCTTCAGTAGTAACCCTTGTTTGTTGAGGCTGAACACTCAGTGACTGATTCTGAGCAGCCACCAGAGATTCCATCAGAGCAGTGAGATTGGACATGCCGGCCTTCGGAGCAGAAAATTCCTCGTGCAGCTCACGATTCTCTTGTTCTAAGTTGTTCATCTTCCTTATGAAATTAGCTCGAGTGTTGTAGTGGTGAGACAACTTGCTGAACAAAGTAAAGAAGCTTGGTAAGAAACCTGGATATGCATAACAAATTCAAGAAATATGTGCAATATGATGCATGATATGCAGTGCACATGATTTATTTTTATTATTAATATTTCAAGAGACTTAAAGATTTATAGACACATTGCAAATATCAAAGTAATAACACCTTTGAAATACTAAAACTTTTTATTATAATATCTTCAAAATGGATTACAAGTTTCAACAGTCCCAAGTACAAGATGAAAATAAAGTCTAAAACCCTAAGAAGTAAAGCTGATGGAGATCACCCTACACGCTGGTGCTTCCCTGTAAGCCTAGCAATCTGAGCATTCAACCTCTGGTTTTCTTCCGCATATCAGGTGGAAACCTCCTTCCAATCACCTGAATAAGGAAATGAGCAACTAGCATCTGACTGAGGCTTAGGAGAAAATAAATCCCCTTCCCTCTCCATGGTCTTTACATCTCGACTCTTAAGAATCTCAATCAAGTCATCTTTCTCCTTCAAGTCTGCTCTATAGGAAATCTCTAAAGTTTGGCACCTGTTCTTCCAATCATCCTTTTCCTGCTGCATCCTGACCAAAGCAAGCTGTAGCTCTTCTATGTCATCCAATAAGGGAGGAGTAGTCTTCACAAACAAGTCAGGCATATGCGTTTCTCGGGAATACGACATCTTCAACTGAATAGCTCTCGTTTGGACCCACTGAAGATAAGGCTCTAAAGAAACAGCCCCCTAGGTCCCAAGTCTTTCCTACTCTTCCTATGGATGTGACTCCAGGCCTTCACTATAGGCTCCATAGCTTCCTTATAGTCTTCTCCCTCCTTCAGAAAGAAACTAATCAAATGAATACTATTTGGTTTATCCCTCATCGGATAACCAAGTTGTCGTCGTGCAAGAACATGGTTGTAGTTAATTCCTCCCTTTGTACCAAGAAGAGGTACATTGGGGAAACTACCACAACTGTCGACAATCTCTACATCCTGGTAAGCCCGATGATACCAATCAATATTCGAGTGAGTAAGTTCCATAATATTAGGAGCCCAACGGGGTTCCTTCCTGACATCCCAGAAAGTATCAGACTGAGGCATATGAGAAATAAACCACCGGTACAACAAAGGCGTGCAACAGACAATCATCCCCCATGATAAGAATTCCGAAGATGAATAGAGTAATAAGCATCACCCAGTAATGTGGGAACTGGGTTTCCAATCATGAAGATCCTGATAGCATTAATGTCAACAAACTTGTCCACATTAGGAAATAAGAACAACCCGTAAGCAAGTAGAACAAAGATGGTCTCAAAAGCGATTGTACTCTTCATCATGGAAAAGTAACGAGCTTTCTCCAATAAGAACTGAGTTGGTAATCCTCTAATCCCTCCTTTAGTAGTCATATGGGATTCAACCTCAGACTTCCCCAAATGGATCAAAGCAGCAATCTCTTGTGGTTTTGGCTCACCCTCCAAACCAGTAAAAGGAACACGATCGGTAATAGGTAAATCCAACAGATAAGAATACTCCTCTAGTGTAGGCGTCAACTGATAGTCAGGGAAAGTAAAGCAATGATACATCAGATCATAAAACTGGACCAAGATCGAGAGAATACCCTCCTTCATCCTAAGCTTCATGAGAGGAATGATGGATCCATACTTCTTCCAAAAATCTGCAGAACACTCAATCTCGGGAATTAGACTGATCAACTCATGTATCTTGGGATCTTTGAAACTGTATTTTTCGGTCCTTATTTTCCAGAATCCATGGTCAAAAGGTACCTGAGATATTCGCAAATGGTAAACTTTTAAGTCCCTTGAAATAAAATTTCTTCAAAAGATGCTTATGAGTGCATGGATGCATGATGCAACAATCACACACAAGATCATAAATATAGGGTTCATAGGTTCAACGTCACGAGCATGAGGTCGAAGGTACTACCCATAAGGTATTGGTATAAAAGTTATCACCTGCCGAACAAGGTTCTAGAGGTTCCCAAAGTCTACATCCATCCTTTGGATATTACCAACTTCTCGATTAACTCGGTAATTAGTAATATTCTCAAGAAAAACTCGTCCGAGTCTAGTATCGTGTGACAACTATTTCCGGATTTCTCCGTCATAGCTTCCGCACTACACCTAAAAGGCCAAGATGGGTTAGGTATTCTACGGTCCTCAGCTTCAGTAGGCTTCCAGGTCGAAAGCAGTACGTCTTCCCAATTACTCGATAAACGACACTACAGTCAAAGGGGCCTCCACTGAGTGGGGGATCTCATGCCTCCTTTTTTGGGATTACTCCCTCAAAGTTAACATGACTATACCGCCCGTCCTATCTTAAAGTTTTCCCAAGTCTGGGTATAGGACTTATAAGTAATCACCAAGCACCCTAAAAACCAGGAAAGTCCAGACAAACATATATACAACATATAACACATAAACAACAATAGCACATATACATATATAAACAAAGATAGGTTTAACCCACTTAGGGATGGACCAACAAGAGGTCAATCTTTCCCCAGTGAAGTCGCCATTTTTTTTTGTAGCGGTAGAAATGTTTAAGACTAAGCCATTGGATTGACTAGACTTATACAAATCAAAATAAAAATCACTACCGTGCTTTATTGTTTCCAAAGGAATGGGAAAAGAGAGAATAACCCAAAAGAAGGGGAAAGATTCTAGGTAAGGGGGTTGGTTATTCAAAAGGAAGATATTAACACCCTAAACATCTACGGTACTCCGCAGGAACCTCTTTGTAAAATCTATATATTTTGGCTATAAAATGTTGTATGTAAAATAGATGGTGGAGGTGAGAAAAGAAATATATTTTTTATGATTTTTGCACCCGCCGCGGTTGCAAACCTTTAGTGCCTACGTACCACCTTTCGTGCAATAAGGGATCAGGGTACACGTAGTTCACCTTTAAAAATTTTAAAACACAAGTGTGTTGGTTAATTTTATGAGATAAGACATCATCGTCATTGTCCGTGTGGAAAACATACTTACTACCCACAATCATGAGAAATGAGAATTTGCATCATCTCAAAGTGGAGGATATGGCTTGGATTATAAAATCAACAATTCTTCAATCAACACCCAAGTGGAAAATATATCTCTTCACTACATATTATAAAAGTATAGTTGTTTGCATCACTACAAGGATTGACAAGAGTCTAATCTTTTGAGAAAGGTTTTAAAATAAAAAGCCAAAGTGGCAAAATGGTTTGAAATGAGATTGATTGACTTTTAGTATTCTCATAAAAAATGTCAAGGTATTATTAAATTGATTGAAGTTTATTTATGAAAATATTTTGAAAATGCATGGACCTAGGTCCAAGTTTATTATGAAAGTAGTTCAAGTTTCAAAACAAGAAGAGTTTTCAAAAGGAGGAAGAATATTTTTTAAATTAAAGAAGATGGGAGGAGAAGACGAGACTATCCTAAAGCATAAAGGTAAAAGCTAGGGATAAGAACCATCTAACCAACAAGAAGCCAATACTTGACATTATGTGTCAAGATAGAATTCTCATTCTTTGGGTTAAAAGCAGACAAGCAAAGATACTAGACCTCTTGAGAACCAAACTTCAAGTGTATTAAGTCTTCACAAAAATTGGACAGAGTAACGGCTGTATACAGGTGAATTCTAGATTACGAACAAAAGATGTAATCACAACAACCTGCACACAAAACAAACAAACAACCCAATTTCTTGAGGTAAACCTCAAGAACTCCAGAAAAAATATCAATTAAGGTCACAAGGTCTCAAACATAGGCCAAGGTTTCTAATCCTAAGTCCAAGAAGTCCAATGCTCCATAATGCCAAGGATAGTAACCAAATAGTCCAAGTATCATTAAAGCTTTTTTATGGTTTATGTTGATTATTAGGTGTCTTGAAAAAGAAAAGAAAAGCTGAAGTGAGCAAAATAAAAATAACAAGAATGTAAATGCTTAAGTGAGCAAAATAAGAATGACATGAAATGTAACGCTTAAAGTAAATGGTACATAAAGCATAAAAATAAAAGCACAAAGTAAAAACAATTTAATAAATAGTGGTTAGTTGGATGACTATCTTGAAACTTGCATTTGGAACTCATTAGAGGATTGGTAGAACCAAAGCCTCCACACAACAAGTTGCATTTGCTTTTTGTCAAGTATATCATCCATTTGGAATCCTCAAAAGTACCATTTAATGATTAACAATGTTTAAGTGATCCGCGTTGATCAAAAGTGTTGTAGATCCATTAGAGGATTGGTAGAACCAAAGCCTCCATACAATGAATCTCAAGGTTATTGGATCAAAGAGATCAAATTAACATACTCGGGCTTGCAAACATAATTTTGGGCCACAAATGATCATTTATTCGAATTTGGACAAAATTTAGTGCTATGTTAAGCAATCGTAAGTGGACTTATATAGAAGTCACACCTATTTTGAGGCCGGTCAATAGCAATCTATGAACCATTTGTTTTGAGACATGATATAGAGATCATGCTCCAATAACACTTAGTGCAATAAGAAAGGGACAAGATGAAGAAGGGTGGGAAAGAATATACAAACCATATTTGAATTAAAATTTAATCAAACTATTATTAAAATCATTCATCTATTTTTATGGAGTTAGACTCAACACCATGGATCCAATGATGTTAATAAAGTTCATGATAAAAAATTCAACCCAAGACCAGCCAGAAAATAATCACAAAATAATATTGCATTTAATATATACATTAAAAAGGTTTTAAAAATGTTTAAAAATAGAAATAAGAAAGAAAAATATTAACTAGGTTCAAACTAATCAAGAAATATTAAGTAAGACCATAGAAAAATCAGAAATGAACTCAAATATTTTTATAAAATTTTTGGTAATTTTTTAAAGTTAGAGACTATTTTTAAAATTAAAAGAAATGAGTAAAATAAAACAAAAATGACAAAAAATACCAAAGTCAGAAATAAAAAATAAATGAAGTCACCAATATTTGTCACAATATCATTGGATCATTCCATATTTTTTTCAGAATTAAAAAATGCATAAAAATATTTTTAAACATTTAAAACAATTCAAATAAAGTGAAAATTTATAAAAAATATCAAAATACAAAATAAAATTGTGAAAAAAATAAAAGCCAGAAAGAGAAAAATAAAAAATATTTTTCATAATTTTTTCAGATTTTTTGGACTAAAAATGAATTTTCTATGATTTTTTGAAGTTTAAAGCAATTAAATATAAAAATCAGAAATAAAAAATAAAGTCAAAAATATGTGGACCATTGGATGAGAGTCAAAACGCGTTCATAATCAAATCCAAGGGATGTGGCGTGATGTACATATCATGGTCATTACTGAATAAAACATATAATCAAATATAAATCAGATTTTCAAAAAAATACAAATGCCACGCCATCATTGGTTGGAAGATGACACGTTGGTCATCTTCAACCTCCAGCCAGTCTGAAAACCAAATTGCTCAAACTGTAAAATTAGAGCACGAGACCTATGTCATTCGCTTCGTCTCTTCAAGATGAAGAAAACCACACCTTCGTGACAAATTTATATAAATTGTAGCTCAAGCATTTTGGAAGAGAAGTTTTGAAAAGGGATTTAAAATTTCATGGTCAAAACGTGTTTCCAGATAAAAGCAAGTGTTGCGATTAGAACCAGGGCAATGAGAGCTTTACAATGATATCAAAGTTTTGAAGAATTGATGGAGAAATCTACCTATTGAAGTTGAGTTGCAGAGCTCTGAAACTGGACTTCTATGGATCAATATAGGTCATGATTCTTGAAGGTAATTGTATGGTTAGCTTCAGGGAAGATCAAGGAAGGTGAATTAATAGAAAAATTGGATTGAAAAAGGCTTGAACACTAATTCCAAAGTTACAGAAAAATGAGTTATGGAGCAAGTTTGGCAGGGTGATTCTGGCTGTTCAAGCTTGAGGAAATGAATGAGGGATGACCCTCTATTTATAAGGAATCAAATGGAATGTTCAAGCGTGTGAAATGATGAAGTTTGGAGGGAAATCGTGTGAAGTTGCAAACAAGAAAAGTGTGACTTCTACTTTGATCAAAACTCATCCAAAACGCGCGTTTTGCTATGCTAATCACTTATGGAAGTTCACTAAACATGTTTAGAAGCAAAAACACGCAGAAACAATGTGTTTAGAAGCTAAATCAAGGATTTCAAATTCTGACTTTTGAAGAAACTTCAATTTCAAGTTACCAAGTTCAAATCAATGGCATTCTCAGCTCATGGGGTCTTAGGGCATGATTCTTGAAGCTTTAGAAAGATGAGATTACAAGCTTTGCAATGGGAAAATAATGGAGTCAAATGGATGTTTGAGCTGAAAATTGCAATGAGTCAAAGTTGGGGAAAAAAGGTTGACTTTCCATACTTAAAAATATTTCAAGTTTTTCTTCAAAAGTGACCTATAATTTTTTGCATCCAAACATGGCCTTCCTCTTGGAATTTGATCTTGACCAAAACATATGGCATGAAATAGACCTCTTGAATGATATTTTTAAACTTGAACCATTCAAAATCTCCAAAAATTGAGAGAGTTATGAATTGTTGAAGTTGGCAAAAAAAATCATGAAATGACCTATACTCTTTTGTATCCTTAGGGCATCTTCCATCCATTTTATATCTTTGCACATAAAAGAAGGAATAAAGTTCACATACTCAATATCATTATGGAAAAAGATTGGGCTCAAGGTGATAAAAATTGACCAAGTTATGATCATTTGAAGTCACACATGGAAAATTGGGGGTTCATCTGGAGGACTTGTAATATTTCTTCATCATTAAGTTTCTTACACATGAAAACTCCTTGAAACTTTTGAAGTGATTTTTTGATAACCCTTTGAAGAGAAGGATGTTTTTGGAATCACTCAAAAATACAAAAATATGAGCAAGATATACTTATTTGAAGTTCAGAACCCTAGATCCTAGATCAAGAAAATGCTTTAAGGAACTTTGACAATTTTGAACATCCTTCTTGTACCAACAATTTTGCTTGCAAATAGAAGTTGTTGAGGATGTTAATGAGAACTCATATCCACCAAAACCACTTCCATATCTTGATAATTGAGATAAATATGCACTTGTGACCAATGGGAACAAGGCCTTGTCCAATAATGACAACTTCTTCAATCAACCCCTTGTACTTTTGAATAAATCTTGATAACTTTGTAATATGGTGAACCAAAATAAACCTTGCCATGACATTTCTTCCAAAACAACCTCAATGGTGAGGTTTGAATCTCTCAAGCTTTGTTGACTAGGGCATGGAATTAAACTCATGAACCCATGGATCAACTTGCTAAGCCACATTGCCTTTACCTACATTATTAACAAGTAAGACAAACCAACATTGCATTTTATTAATTAAAAGGAAAGTCAAAACAAAACATGAACGATCACAAAAGAAAAACAAGTCAAGGTGCTTGGTGATTCATCAAAGAGTAATTCTAGAGATAGGGAGGAGAACCAAGCCCTAATGTGATCTTGTTGTGATTGAATCAATGATGAAGGGATGTTAGGGGGAAAAATTGGGGTACAACAATAGAAAACTTTCACCGTCTTGCGAGAGCTGTCCATGAACCCATCTTGATAGGAAGCTTAGTAACCATGATAGAAAATGCTATCGGATTAAGATAACCACTGTTGAACCTTGTCCTTCTAGGTAGATTTCAACCTATGAACATCAATTTTTTGTTTCAATAGGAGAATAATTGGAAACCTAGGCCCGAGTAACTTTGAACTGCTCATTAACAATAAATTAATGCCCCTTTTTACCCTACCTGACCCTAGGACTAGCGTGCATGGCAGGAATAACTGGTTATATGATTGAGGCGCACCACACATTTCACCACCACCCACTCATGAGACACCCATGATTTATGATCACCTTGATTCTTTTCTGTCCGATGAGGATACTGACCCTGAAACCCCTCCCTTTTACCACCAATTCTTATCTCCTGATCAGGTTGGCTCAAACACCTCCGCCGCTCCAATTTCTTCTCCACCTCCCATATTTCATCAAGTTCCTGCTTTAAATGCCATTCAATCAGAGCTTGATTTGTTGAGGGATGAGATTACTATTCTGAGGATTGACTTCCATTCTTTCATGGTTACGGTAGTCGAACAACTGGACTATATTTATCAACATCTCTACCCCGCTTCTCTTGATCGACGTGGCTGATATTTCAGACTTATTGTGTTTTTTTCTTCTCACATTTTAACATTGCGGACACTGTTTTGTTCAAGTATACAGAGAAATCTTATCAGATTAGACTTTTCATTTTTTGCTATTTTATTCTTAAGTACAATTTTTATTTATTTTCAGTTCAGTTTTTAGAATTTAAATTACCTTTTTTCACTTAATGCATTATTATCATGTTCACACACACACACACACACACACGCGCGCACACACACACATAATGCATTTAGAACTGCAATATTTTATATTATATTGTGTTTCCCAAAGGTGTTCCGTTCACCACACAAGCGTGATACCCGTCACGCCTCACTAATCCCACTCCCGGTCGGCACAAACGCGTTCCCCTCGGCACGAAGCGAGAAATAGAAGTGTTTCTGTATTATCACATAAACCCTTGCAGAACCTTTCTTCTTTCCATTTTATTCAAACCGCTGCCTAAACTACATTGAACATGTGCCTATTTCACTTCCTCCATTATCATTGTCATAAAAATCCACTAAACCCCACTTGTTACCCTCATTATATTTCTCTACATAAACCATCTCCAAACCCACTTCCACTCCAAAAATCCCCAATTTCTCACACAAACTCCTACCCATCTTCCATCCTTTCTTCAACAATGGAACGAAGAGGTTCACGACCAGATCCAGACCTTTCTGAAATTACTTTTCGAAATGGAAAAGCCGGAGAGCACCAAAGAGCGCAGTACCTCAAATTCTATCAATGGTCTGTAGTCCCTACACAGTATGTTGATATTGATTTCTTGCCAAAATTAGGATTGCTCGATAGCATGCAGTGGTTACTGCATAACTTGGACTTAGTGTTCATTTGCATACAAAATCTCCTAACATACGAGTCGTTGACCTTGGAATTTTGAAGCTCGTTCTCATACAACCTGCCGTGTGACGAAAGCGAGCACCTATCCGGCTCCGCTACTTTTAGAATGTTCAACAATGAATATTCGATAAGTCAATCCACTCTGAGTGCTTTCTTCCATTTCCCTCGCGAGGGAGTGGTACGCCATTATATTCCAGAAGACCTAGATTAGGCGTCTACAGGTTTCAAGCTTTGACAAGTTCTTACCAATGAGGAACCAAACAGGTGGAAGGGACTTTATGCTTCATCCATTCATAATTACTCAATAAGGTATTTCCATCGTGTTATCTCCATCACCATTTTTGGGAGGATTAACAACAACAAGGTTAATTCTAAAGAATTGTTCCTCCTCCATTGTACCTTCACTCCCAACCAAAGGATCAATGCAAGTACGTTCCTTCTATCACATATCCAGTCTTTGTGTGCAAGAAGGTCTAATCCTTTATGAATTGGCGGGCTAGTCACCTCTATAGCACTTAGCCTTCGCCTTGAAGACAAGCTTGCAAATTTGCCACCACTGCCGCCCACTTTTATTGACATCGACAACTTTTGGGGTGGAAACTTGATTAAGGTCAGAAGAGATGGTAGGTACAACCTTATAGTGCACAACAAGGTAGTTCCTAGTGTCATTATGCCGAACTTTTCACTTACTAATATTACAGACTTGTCAAATTGGCTTTATGACCTTGATGCTCCTGCACCTGGAGATAATGCACAACTCAACCAGGCGAATGACCAAGCTGATGAAATGGAGCAAGAAATGGAACAAGGAGAAACTGAGAAACAAGCTCCTTCTGAAAACGTTGCAAGCACATCCATAAGGCCCAGAAGAAGACGAGAAAGAGTACCAGCCTCAAATGATGACATTATGGCTTCCATAATGCAACAGGATGATAGAGTGCAGGCTATGCAAAACAACCAAAATGAAATGATGCAAATTTTGTTGGCCATGCAAACTCAGCAACAAGAATATAACGAATTAAACGAGTTCCAAGCTGCAAGATTAACCGAGGAAATGGCGGCCTTAACTGTACGCATGAATGGTTTTCAAGATTATATATACCATGTGGCTATGCCCCATCCTCCGGGTACACATGAACGAGCACGAGGATGAGGAAAAGGACATGATAATGAACAAGAATAGATTAATTTTTGCTTCTCTTCCCGTTTCCTTTTTGTTTTTAAGAATTGGGACATTGCTTGTTTCAAGCTTAGGGGAGTTAGTTAGTTTATAAACTCTTTGTTGCTTTCTAAGTAGATCTTTCATTTCCATTTGTGTTTCTTGTAATAAAAAACATCTTTGTATTTTCGAGTTCGTTTATGAAATTTTTCCATTGTTATCTAATTTGCTACTTTCTTGAGCCATAACAAAAATATTTTTGTTCGTTACTAGCATAATCTGACGCATTCGTAGAATATATAGGTTGCTTAATTTTTAAAAGATATATGAGAAACTTTGAGTGAAACTGAAGTATGTTGGATACCGTTGTAACACTCTAAATCCCCAGATTGTGCTAGATCGATTTTAGTACCCTTTATACCGAAACCTTAAACTTTAGCTTTAAAGTAGCCCCGAGTAGTTTACCTAGCAGTCATCACCGTCTTAAACACAAACTACGTAGGGAGCCGATGAATATAAGTGAATGATCCAGTATATTCGAAAGATACATGCCTTACTGTAAGAAAATAGGGAATGCACCAATTAAGTTAGGCGACCCTCACCCGGTCGCTTAATCCAACGAATGTAGGACCTACATGATACAACATAACAACCTGTTGTCGGTTGGTTCAAAGGTGTCTGGTACTGAACATGGTAGGGAGGACTACGGTCGACCCCCCGCAACTTGCAATTAGGTGAATTAAAGGAGGTTACCGCATTTATGTTCCAGAACCTCATGCTTAAAAGGATCTTAGTCACTAACTGAATACTCTGCTATGCGCGCGTGAAGATAAAGGGCTTAATGTGATTGCGCTAGAATGAAAACTGGTAAAATTTAGCAAAAAGAATTAGGTTGAGCTATAATGGCATAACTGGAATTGGTCCGTACAATGGGGGGGTGTTTAGTGTTATTATCATATTTTTTGTGTTATGTTGAGCTTATGTTTCCACAAAAACATTGGCAACCTCTTATGATTCGAGTCGCACCATGAAATTGCATTTAACTTGTGCCTTATTGGTTTTTATACTGACTTTATTGCTTGAGGACAAGAAAAGGTTCAAGCTTAGGGAAGTTTGATAACACGAAAAAATATAGCATTTTCCGCCCGAATTACATAGATTAAATTTCCGATTCTTCGTTTATAATGTCACATTTTATCCCCTTTTGTAGTTTTTGAAACATATTTCAGGTACTTAGCTTTTGCAAGGCATAAATGAGAAAAGGAAGAAAAATAATGGAAAAATGAAGAAGAAATGGCTAATAGCAGTAAAACACAGCATTCTGTAATCAGAAGCGTGCCGCCCGCCACAACACCTACCGACCGTCACAAGTTAGAAAAGTGTGCCCCTCGACACACTTCATGTCCCGACCGGCACATACTCAGTATGAGTGCCCCACGTCACAATATATATCACGCTCGCCACGATCCATAACAGTTATAAACATCTCTCCGTCTGACGCATTAATTGCATGTTCACCTGAATTTTCTTCACACTTCAAGAACGAGAATTATGGGAAGTTTCCTATTTTCTCTCACAATTTGGAATGTATAAAAGGGAATTAGTTACCAACTTGAAAGCTGGGGTAACCTGCTACTATTTTTTACGTTTCCACACTGCTACTTTGTTTTGGTTTTTATTATTCCAATTTTATAACTTTTAGTATTCAACTTTTCTACTTTTCATAGTATTCCGTAAGCATTAGAAAAACCTCACCATGAAAGCAGTATTTTTTCACATTGGAGGAATACTACAACTCTAGTATTGTTTCCAAACTTCCAGAATTTGTTTTAGGATATTTTCATTTTCTGCAACGCAATTTTATTATTTCAAAGTTAATTCCGCCGGCTTATGGAAGATACGCGCACTGCTCAAATTTATTGCTTCATTATTTAATTTTAGGTTCTTATTTTATAGTATAATCTATTTATTCTTACCATGCATGTGTTATTAAAATTATGTTTTGATTTTATGTTATCCTGAAATAAAATGATTTCTGGTTAAATTCCCTGATACCAGTATGTAAATATTAACCGAAGGGATTCAGTAATTAGTTGGCATTAATATTTTTTACAAAATCACTTTCTGGTTGTAATTTCCAATTTGAATATTTAATTGTTTTTGTACGAGAGTAAAAGACAGTCTAAGGTTAAAATCAACAGAGCAAGAGTTTGAGGTTTTAACCAGATTGTGGTTATTAAACATTAATTTTAAAAACAATGAGAGTGCTTTAAAATTAATTGGACTCTAATTGTTTTCAAAAAAAATACTTTTGAATTTTAAAATGAAACAACGAGAGCGCTCATTTTGAGTTTAATAATATGACCTGACTTGATAGAACGAAAGTGTGAGACGAGGGTTTTTAAATAAATAGTTTCCACTGAAATAGTGTTTTAATACGGAAACAAATGCCTGTGAATTATTTAATACGGAAACAATAGTGTTTTAACCCGGTGTCCCGTTATTAATTACTAGATTTTAGTTAATTCCCAATTAAACCCAAACACCCAAGTTTATTATTTAACCTTAGCTTTACACAGTAACCCTAAGATACCAGTAGTTTAACCATCAGTTCTTGTGAGTTTGATATCTTTTAAAACTACGCGATAAGACTGTGCACTTGCTGTCACTACACCCGACAGACTCATAAAGTCACGATCAGTTGTCAATGATTGTGTTTGTGAGACAAATGTGTTTTTTAAAGAGGAACAATGTATGGATGGTTGTGGTGTTTTGTAAGGATAGAACTTGATGAGTTATTCTTCTCTTTTCTATTCTGGATTTCTGGGAATTAGATGTTTTTGTGTGGTATGCTGTTTGTTCAATTGCAGGTGCTGGTTTTGCAGCTACGAATGTGTTATTGTGTGGATATGGAGGAATATTTTTGTTACTATATTCTCTAATTTCTTCCCCCTTTATTTTTGTTATGAGATGTCTGTTATATAGTGATGGAGCTTGAAATTTGAGGGGGAAATTTGAAGTAGAATCCTTGTTTACTAAGTTTCCTTGTGCCATTTTTGATGTACTGCTTTTTTTCCACTTTTCTTGTAACAGGATTTGTATGACAAATTTTTGTGAAAGTTTTAACTGTATTGACCGTGTATGAGTTTGGAGGTCTTTCCAATTGCTCTTTTTCTTTTTATATAATTTTGACAAAATAACAAATACAAAACAATAATAATAATACTAAAAAGGAAAATTGTTAGTAGCACTAAAAAATAAACTAAAATAAAAATACAAATAAAAAGAGACAATAATAATAAAAAAATATATTTTAATCTTAATAATGATTCAAATTAAATGATATTTTAAATTAAACTAATATTAAAATCTAAACCAAAAAAATAATATTGGATTAAGAATAAAATTGTTTTTAACTAAAACTTTGACTTTTAAAATGAATTAAAAATGCAAGTAAAACAACATGATGCTAATTATATATTTTTGTGATTTTTTTTAGATAAAAAGGAAAAAAGATGAATTAAAACAAGAAATAGGCAAGATGACAGACTTTTCGAAAAACTAACGATATGCATCAGATAAAAGAGCATGGGGCAAAAAATGGGATACAACAACTTTAATGAAGCTATGTTGGCAAAACAAGTTTGGCGATTACATACCGACCCTAATTCTCTTGTGGAAAAGCTTCTCAAGGCCAAATATTATCCAAAAACATGATATTCTCAAGGCTTCCTCAGGCACAAATCTCAGCTACTTGTGGAGTATCCTTGCTCATAGCGTATGGGTTATAAAAAGAGAAATATGTTGGAGATTGGAAATGGTACATTTGGGAGGACAACTGAATTCCAAACCAATATAGGTTTAAAATCCTTAAAAAAAAGCCATTGGAAATGAGATCTCTTGGTGTTAGGGAGCTCATTGATACGGAAAACGGCTATTGGAACCTAAATTTAATGAATCAAACATTTATACCAATTGACAGAAGTAATATTCTGCAGATCCCCCTAAATAACCTTGAAGACGAAGATTGCTTAGGGTGGAAACCTAGGAAGGATGGGTTGTACTATTTACTGTGAAATTTCGTAAACAACCACTAGTCCTCCAAATAATAGTTTGGTTGCTTGCATGATCAACTAGATTAATCCTAGGACATATGTGTATAAAATTTCCTAAGTTGTTTTATAACTGGTAAAATAACGATTTTGATATGAATCGAAACTTCAATAGAATATGAAAGTGATTCGTAGGGAGGAGATGTATATAAAATACTTCGACACAATGATAAAAGTGCGGGAAAATAACTTACAGAACATAATTTTCATTAAATGAGAATGGTGTTTCATACATATGTTGTACTCCAAAATTTTCCCTCTTCATTTTAACCTTAATTGGCTTATACTTTATCGTCATATGCATACATACATGTCATAGGGTCCATGCTCATGGAATCAAGGTTTTTCTTTGTGAAAAGAACTGCGAAAGTTAATTGTTCTATTAAGCAGCACCGTGAAGTAAAACTTGGGGTTTTCAAATTTTAAGTGCACACTATACGTGTTCTAAGTTATCTGATCAATAACTAATTAAGTCATCATTATATCAAGCGTTTCAATCGGTTTGAGACAGTGCAGACATAAACTCATTATCTTCCGATGGAGCTCAGAAAATGATTGGGGAATGGTTCTTCATTCTTTAGAATTGTCTCGAGTTCTTCTCCAATTCATCTGTTCTGGATGAAGACTAGTTTTGTGAGGAAGGTTTTGAAAAGCGCAAAATACTTGAAATGCGTTATACAGTAGATTTGTCGATTCATTGGTTTTTAAATGCTTAAAAATTCATAACTTTTGACTGGAAAATCATCTTTGATTGTTTCTTGGATCATTTGAACCGTCTTGTTGTTTCCTTCAATCCGCATGTTCGGCTCGGAAGCCAATTCATTAAGGAAGATCTCTGAATGTGTGAATACTCTGAACCTCAGTTTTTCAGATGTTCAAAATTCATAACTTTCGTCTGATTCAACATTTTTGGATGGTTCTTTGGGCTAAAAATCCTTCTTGATTTTATCTTCAATTTATATGTTCGGGTCAGAAGTTAATTCTTTGCAGAAGATCTCCAGAAGTATGAATTACTAGAGAAAATTGCACCCCAAAATGGTTTTCTACCAGACCGTTTCTCGATATTGAAAAATTCGTAACTTTCTCAATTTTTACCGGTTCAGGATGATTCTTGAAGCGTGAGATCACAAATTTTGTCAGCTACAACTTTGCTTCAGGTCCCAAGTTCGGATTGTGCTTTGAAGGCTTTAGTTTGTGGCTTGCTTCTTAAAGTGCGCATGAAAGTAAGCTGGAAATTTTAATGCAACAAAATAAGTCCATCGTTTCTCGCCATTCAAAAATCATAACTCGGTCGATTTTTATCGTATTGTGATGATTCTTTCGGCACGACGTCATAAATATCATCGCCGACAATTTTGTTTCAGGTTGCTCGTCAAGATTCCGCATCGAAAGTCATTAGCTTGTGGTTTGTTCGTGCGCAATATACAAAGTAAGCTGAAAAAATATGTACTATAAATTTTTACACTATGTTCTCATTGTTTAGAGCACCGTAACTTGCTTAATTTTTATCATATCAGAGCTATTCTTTCAGCGCCGCGTCATAAATTTCATCATCAACATTTTCGTTTCAGGCCGCACGTCAGGATTTCGCAACGTATGTCATGAGCTTGGGGTTCGATCTCGCACTGTGCACGAAATAAGCTGAAAATTCAAGTTTGGAGCCAATACTATATATTTTTAAATTCAAATTTCAAACAAAATTACACTCATTATTCCCAATCTCTCAAAATCAAACACCAAGTCCTCTCAACTTTCCCTCAAGTTTTCTTAAGAAAACTCAAGAGAAAACTCAATAACTTCATCACTTTAACTCCTTCTCTTCCTAGAAAACTGAACCCCTTCTCCCTTGCACCGCTGCTCCGTCGCTAACCGCCTTGTCCTCCGATGAGTTTCTGGTCTGCCTCCTTTCCTTCGGCCTGCTCGCTTCCGTCTCTGGTCAAAATCACGCGATCTCTCCCTTCGCCCCGTCGCGCGACTCTGACTTGCTCACTCCATCTCCGATCCAATTTTCAACGTCATACTTTTTTGTTTTCCGCGTGTTTTCCGGTAGCTTCATCTTCTTCGATTCAATTTTCGGTAGTCTCTTGAATCTTATTGCATTTAATTGCTTATTTGAGAGAATTGATTTTGTGAATTGTGTTGATTTGAACTTAATTGATTAAACATGAGTTAATAATAATTGAATCCTTGAATTAATTGTTAATTGTTATTTATTATGATGGAATCATTTGGTATTGGAAGTATTGATTCATAATTGCTTGGATTCGATAAATTTTGCACGTCGAAATATGCTTTGCTCTTGTTTATTCAAACCCGCGCGTTGAATTTGTTCCGATTTGATTATTGTTGAATTTTGGGGGAATTAACATTAAATTTCATTTGTTGATACATAAATTCGAATAAGTTTATTAATTATTTAATTTTTTCGACATTGAAACTTTCGATTCAATTTATCGTATCTGAAGATGTGAAAAACACAAGAAAGGGGGGGGGGGGTTGAATTGGGTTTTAAACCAAAACTTTTATTTAAAAACATTCCCCTTTAAATAAAAATACTTGTTCTCCACTCTTGATAATAACAATAGTTAAGAATATGAAGTAAAGAACAGGTTATGTTTATACTAGTTCACTTGAAAATTATCAAGCTAGTCTAGTCTACCCGCCAAGGTGATTTCGCCTTATCAACAAGGACTTAATCCAATAATCCAACTGATTATTACAATGCATAAGTAACTCGTAAGTTACTAACAACAACTTCCAAGACACACTAGTCTTAGACTTCTTAAGGATACAAACCTAACTGGTCCCTTGAGGAAAATCAAATCTCTAAGACACACTAGTCCTTGACTTCTCAAGAATACTGACCTAACTGGTCTCTTAAGAAAATCAAATAACTGTTTGAATACAAGTTTTTGTTTACAAGAATATTTCTTCTACACAAGCTGAATATGTAAACTATTTTAAGAACAATAGACTAAAAATATGAAATCTATGAACATCGCTTGTGGATATTCAGTAAATTGGCAGCTTTCTCTCTTAGTCTTCAAGCCTTTATATAGCCAATAAAATAATATATCCGTTGAGGGGTACTCTTGGGATTTCCAGGAACATTTGCGGCTTAAGAAATCATGTGGGGGACAAGATCGTGCGATGCGTGTTTCCTTTCATGGTAGTGGAATGAAATGTTGATTGTACCATGTACTATTTGTACCATGTTAACTTTATCTTCTTTCCTTCTTCACTTTAGAGGCTTTTGCGAGCATGGGTTTAGAAGCGAGAACATAACACAAGGTCATCAAAACTTCAAATCAGAGTCTTCAGAGTCTTCAGAACTGCATCTTATGAGTCTTCAGCACTTGGTTGTGAGAACCTTTTCTTATAACCTTGGGTCTTCAGAACTTCAAGT
This sequence comes from Vicia faba, assembly GCA_948472305.1. Lineage (NCBI taxonomy): Eukaryota > Viridiplantae > Streptophyta > Magnoliopsida > Fabales > Fabaceae > Vicia > Vicia faba. The sequence goes on from OX451741.1 coordinate 1,449,281,649, forward strand.
CTTCAGAGTCTTTAGAACTTCTGTCTTCAGAGTCTTCAGCACTTGGTCTTTAGAACCCTTTTCTTAGAACAATGGGTCTTTAGAAACTTAAGTCTTTAGCATCTAGACTTAAGTAGAACTTCTGACTGGTCTCTTTAGAATATGTTGTCTTTAGAAGCACGAGTCTTCAGCATCTGGACTTAAGTAGAACTTATGTCTTCAGATCTTCTGACTTGTTTCTTTATAACTCGTTGTCTTTAGAAGCATGAGTCTTCAACATCTAAACTTAAGTAAAACTTTTGTCTTCAGATCTTCTGACTTTTTTCTTTAGACAAACATTAGATCCTACACTTCATAAGCTTCTGGAGTGTCTTACTACTGTTCATCAGAACTTATGTAGCACATAAGCAAAACTAATTCTCTTCTAATGTCTTGGCCACGCCATCCATCATAAGCAGAACTTGTTTGTTAAATACTCAAAAATAAAAAAACATTAGAGTATCAAAATTGTTCATGCAAACTTACTCATTTGTTATCATCAAAACTCATGGATAATTTTGCAGAACCAAATCTTGTTCTAATAATCTCCCCCTTTTTGATGATGACAAAACTATGTATTTTGATGACACAATTATGTTCATATAATTAGAAAAAGTGAAAATAAAAAGAGTAAGAACACTTATCCTTTTTATGAAACTCCTCCCGAGTCAATGACTTGATGAAGCTCGAATATCCTGACTCTGAACCATTTGAGTAAAACTCCCCTTGGTTCCAATAGATCAGATATTGAGATCTTGAGAGTCTTGACTCTAGATGACAATGAAATCAATTGAAATCATGAAACTCAAATGTCACTAAGACATCTTCCTTATTCTAAATTCTTAAAGTCTGATTGTGAACTGAAAAATTTCTTTAGAGTTTAAAGCCAACAGGTTAGACATCAGCCTTACATAATGCTTTCAGATCTTTGTCTTTAATCAGAGTTCTCATAATTCCTGAAAAGGAAAACAAATCTAACAGAAACTGGAGTTTAACTGGGTTAGAATGTAAGCAACTCTTTTCAGAGAACATTTTCCAGAACTTATTATTGAAATCAAAATTACATTCATTTAATTTCTCCCCATTTTTGTCATAATCAAAAAGGTAATTATGTGTGAAAAAAATAAAAACCAGAAGAAATAACAGGAAAAGATAAGAAGTGATAATCCAAAAGAAGACTTCATTAATTTCAAACAGTCACATAATAAGAAGTAAGTCGAAGGAAGTAGAACAAACTAAGATCCAAGAAGAAGACTTGCAGAAATATAAAATAATCAGAAGAAGAAAAAAGTAGTTACAAAAAGTAAGAAGCAAGCATAGTCCTATAGTTCAAAAGCAAAAGGAAAAAGAAAATCCTAGAGCCTAGGCTTCAGGAGCAGGAGCAGGAGCAGAAATCTTTTGCAAAATCAGTTGTAGCATGTTCTGAACATTCTCATTGACAACCTTCTGCTCAATGATACTTTCTCTGAAAACCTGTTATTCTCCTCTAATTTCACCAATTGCAGTTTCTAGACGTGCATGGCAGAATCAGAAGAAGATAATATTATAACATCTTGACTTGATTTACGAGCTTTTTCTGCCTCTTGAGCCAACCTTGCTTCTTCATCTTTTCTCACTTCTTCTTCTTCTTGAGCTTTAGGTCTTGCTTCTTCTACTTCTTTCAATGCTCTTTGTGATACGGTGGGAGAACTGACTTGAGGTTTTGCGTTTATGTTCACAAATGTTACGGTTTAGTAAGAGTCGCCACCGAATTTTATTTTATCCAATAAGGAAAGGTGAAAAAGCACAGGAAAGACCTTTAGAGATGTTTTCTTGAGTTCGAGGGGTAGTTTATGAAAAGGGAAGGTATTAGCACCCTTTTCATCCATGGTTTTCCATGGGCTCTTAGTTACTTGCTAGATCACTTGCTTTTTGTTTGAAAATTGTGCTTTTGTGTGGTTTTGAAAGTATTTTGAATAGGTGCCATCGTTTAGGCAAACTTTGTAATAGTTGAGCTTTTGAAAATGTTTCAAGTTTGGAAAGATGTTTGGAAAGTGTATGTGATTGTTTTGAAAATAGAAAGGATATTTGTTTCGAAATTGAGCAAGTAACTAAAATTAATCTACCTACTCAAAAGGTCTTAGATGTGCTTTTCCTCCTCCTTTAGATGTTGCTATCTTACCATTGTTTTGGTAAGAAGCCCCATCATTGGATGTGAAGGGACGGGCGTTGGGTCATCGTATGACCATGATAGCAATGTTGTGAGATGACTTAGCACTTTTTCTTTAGGGACTAAGATCATTTTGATAGGCAACTTTGATAGCGTCATCGAGGGACTATGATCTTTTTTCGATTTGTTTGCGCTAAGACCTCCCACGTGCATAACATTGCCATTTTTGTAAGGCAACAAGTGGAGTTACCCTAAGGGTGTAAGTGTGCAAGTGTATTTGATTGCATGCGTAATTTGTCTTGATTAGGGTGATTTATTTGTCAATTTTCATATCTTGTCATATACACCCTAATTACTAGCATATATTAAAAGCTATAACAATGCGGAAATGTAAAGTCCTACGCTATTACAATATTTTGGGGGATGGGGGTACATTTTTGTGAATGGGGGTTGCAAGTTAAAATTATAGGTTACTATTACAACCATATTGAAATAGATAAGAATGTACAGGAAATGTAAAATGCTTGTCTGTTTAAAAAGGAAAATAACTTTTGTTTAAGAAAATATTTTTGTCTCTTTTTTTTTGTTAAAAGAAAATATAACATGCAAATATAAAATATTTTTGGTGTTTTTTGATTAATAATAAAAAATAATATGATGGCAGAATAATAAAAGAGAAAGAAAGCATAATCAGCGCAAAATGCTGAAGAATAGAAGAGGTCAGAAGTTCTGACTCTGCCTTGCTGCACAAGCAGAAACATGTTAGCAAAAATGTGGAAGTTCAGAAGTTCTGGACCTTCTGAGAACTCATATGTTTTCAGAAGTTCAGACGCAACTGTCAGAACTTTGCCTCTCTCCATGCCAGTCAGAACATCTGCAACTTAGTTATTTCTTAACAGAACAAAAGTTTCATACATAACAGTTATGAAAATTTTCATGAAATGTCAGAAGCACAAATCAGAAGCAACATGTATTTGCTAATTCTAATTCTGAGCCCTAATTTATTTATGAAACTCTGAACTGGGATTCCTTCTACTTAGGCAGGAAGATGCATGAATTTTCAGAATATGCACCTCATCAGGATCAGAATATCTACAGAAGACTTACCTTGCAGCTGGAAAAGATTCTGTGAACTGGAGGTTGGTCTTGAATTCTGGTGATGTTCTGAGTAACTTCTTCACGTGCTTAGCAGGATAGAAGTTGGCAACGTCTGGAATAGTCAAGGGATGATATTCCGACTTCCTTGAAGTGGAAGTGAATGGAGAGTGTATGGGAATAGGAATATAGAAGTTAAGGTAGCTTCTGATGTATGAATCAGCAGCTACGTGGATGGCTTTAGTCAAGAACACTTGAGGAAAAAATGAAGTTTGAATGTAAGGAATCAATGCTAAGATTTTGGTATTTTGTGTTTATAGTTTCCTGGGTTCTTGGAATTTTTGCAGTGGTTCAAAGCCTTCTTTCTCAATTCTCTCGCCTCTTTCACAAATTTTTCTGGCCTTTTCTCAGTGGCCAATGGTGTTCTATTTATAGGCAAAGTTTTGCAGTTGGGGCGGTCAAGTGGCACCAACATCATGTGCTAGATGCTGACTTACTCTTGAAGTAAGCTTAAACAAAGTGGGGGTTCAACGCATTTAAGTTGGATGGTTAATAGCGCCTTAGTTGGATTTGGCAGCGTGAATTAAGGAAAAGTAGAAACAGCGCGTGAGTCTAGCATACTTTTGCACAGAAGTTTGTCTTCCCAATATAGTAGGGGTACACGTGGTGTGAATCCCTTGGATAAAGACTTCATAAGTGGTTGTGATCATTAAATGGGTTCCCATGTGAAACTCTGTGTCCTTGCTTAACTCTAGATCAGAAGTTCTGTTTCAACGTAACATCCAACCTCTGATATTTGTATCTTCTGATTTCAGCGCATTCTGAATGATCCTTCAGAACTTCCAGTAAACTTACAACACGCTTTGTTACCTTCTTTGTTTTAACCTTTTCAAACTCTGACTGAACCTTTGTGAACACTAGCTCAGAAGTTCTGACCAAACTTTGTCTTGAGAATATCCAGAATTTGTTGAGTGTGAACACTGGCCCAGAAGTTCTGAAATTGTCATATTTCTTAAATACTTAGAAAAATTTCAAAGTTTTTAGAATTTGATTCTTCCAAAATAAAATTTGACTTTTAAAACTCTTGATGGAACAAACTTCATATTCCAACATGTCTTGATGAAATATGATTTTTGAAATTTAATTTTGATCCAAAAGTCAAAGTTAGACTTCTTAGTGTGCAAATGACCATTTTCCCCTTGTGAATGGTTTGCTTGGAAAATTGATAATTCAAGGCCTGGAGACTTGATGAAAGCAAACTTGAGGATCCAAGGTGATTCCTTGAGAAGTGAGAGGGCAAATTTTGGGGTGCAACACTCTTGCATTATCTTCTCGTTGTTTAGTAGCAAGTAACTAAAACAATCTGATTCTTTCTCTTGTTTCTTTCCTTTCAGTTACCATCTGAGCATCCCAAACTCTGGATGCTTCAGCAAAAGAATTCATTCGTTCAACCTCAGAAGACATCCACTTATGGAAAAGTTTCCAAGAACCATCCTTGTCTTGAGGCTTAGTACTCATACTTTCTTCTGCCCTTAACTTAGCAACCTTTTTCTTAGACTTAATTCTAAAAATGTTAATGCATTCATCCAAGGTTTTAGGAGCAGGTCTTTCATAAACAACCAAGGCTTGGGTAGGTTCAGGATGGTTTGGTTCAAAAGTTTGATCAGGAGGATTTTGTGATAACGGTTGTTCAGTCATATTGAAAAGTTTATAACAAGTGAAAGGTTCAATTGTGGAAATTTCAATAGCTCCACCGTTATAAAAAATTGTCCTTTCAGACATTTCGTGATCAAAGGGAGAAATTCGATCAGGAGGGATAATGGGTGTAGCGGTAGAAATGTGCAAGACTAAGCCATTGGATTGACTAGACTTTATACAAATCAAAATAAAAATTGCCACCGCGCTTTATTATTTCCAAAGGAATGGGAAAAGAGAGAATAACCCAAAAAGAGGGGGAAAGATTCAAGGTAAGGGGGTTGGTTATGCAAAGGGAAGGTATTAGCACCATAAACATCCACGGTACTCCCCAGGAACCTCTTTGTAAAATCTTTATATTTTTACTATAAAAATGTGTTGTATATAAAATGGATGGTGGAGGTGAGAAAAGAAATATTTTTATGATTTTTGCACCCGCCGCGGTTGCGAACCTTTAGTGCCTACGTACCACCTTTCATGCAATAGGGGATCAGGGTACACGTAGTTCCTCTAGAAAAGACTTGTTTGTTGATTGTTTTTAAACAAGGAGACAAGTCATCATTGTTAGGAGAGAAATCTCGACTAATGCCCACAAGGTATGAGAAAGATGGACCATGCGTCAACAAGAGTGAGGGTTTAAGAACACCTCTAGTACTCAAGTAGAAAAGTTGACACCTTTATAACCATAGGGATAGGAGAATGTTGCTCGACTATCAATGAATCATGTCTCACCTTGAAAAAAGTTTTGAATGTAAAAGGTGCTCGGGCGCACAAAAGAGTTTGAATGAGTTGAAGTGTTTTGTTAATTTTGAAAGAAATGTCAAAGTATGATTAAATGAATTGAAGTTTGTTTAAAGAAAATAAGTTTTAAAATAAAAGGCACTCGACAAAGTCGAGGTTTATTATGAAAGCGGTTCGAGTTTAAAAACAAAGAAGATTTTGAAAGAAGATGAGAAGGTTTTGAAAATTAAAGAAGATGGGAGGAGATGAAGGGACTATCCTAAAGCATAAGGTAAAATCTAAGGAAGAGAACCGTCTAACCAACAAGAAGCCAATACTTGACATTATGAGTCAATATAGAATTCCCATTCTTTGGATTGAAACCAAGCAAGCAAAGATACTAGACCTCTTGAGAGAACCAAACTTCAAGTTTTTTAAGTCTTCGCAAAAATTGGGCAGAGTAACGGTTGTATACGGGTGAATTCCAGATTACAAACAAAGATCGTAATCTCAATAGCCTGCACACAAAACAAGCAAACAACCCAATGTCTTGAGGTAAACCTCAAGAACTCCAGACAAAATATCAAATAAAGTCACAAAGTCTCCAATATAGGCCAAGGTCTCTAATCCTAAGTGCAAGAAGTCCATCATTCCATAATGCAAAGGATAGTAACCATGTAGTCCAAGTATCATTAATGATTTTTATGTTTCATGTTGATTATTAGGTGTCTTTAAAAAGAAATAAAATCTCAAGTGAGCAAAATAAAAATGACATAAAAGTAAATGCTCAAGTGAGCAAAGATGAAAATTGCATGAAATGTAAAATGCTAAAAGTAAATGGTACATAAAGCATGAAAATAAAAGCGTAAAGTAAAGTTAATTGTTAATAATTAGTGGTTAGTTGGATGACCATCTTGAAACTTGCATTTGGAACTCATTAGAGGATTGGTAGAACCAAAGCCTCCACACAACAAGTTGCATTTGCTTTTTGTCAAGTATATCATCCATTTTGGAATTCTCACAAGGCAACATGTAATGATCAACGATGTTTAAGTGATCCGCGTTGACCAAAGGTGTTGTAGATCCATTAGAGGATTGGTAGAACCAAAGCCTCCACACAACGAATCTCAAGGTTATTGGATCAAAGAGATAAAATTAATATACTTGGGCTTGAAATCATAAGTTTAGGCCACGAATGATCATTTATTTGAATCGGGACAAAATTTAGCGCTATGTTAAGCAATCGTAAGTGGACTTATGTAGAAGTCGCACCTATTTTGAGGCCGGTCAATAGCAATCTATGTACTTCATGTTTGGATAAATGAATAGAGATCACCATCCCTTAACATGTAGCACAATTAAAAAAAGAAAGGGATAAGATGAAGAGGGAGGGAAATGATAGGCTAATTTGGATCACCATTTCAAAATTCTTTCATCTTTAAATTCAACCACTCCTCTAGATGGATTAAAGCACTAAACATATCATTAATCCAAAGCACCAAAAATAAATTAAATAATCCACTCTTAGGTAGATTTGAATTGATGAACATTTATCCAACTTCATCTACATCACAAAGTCCATTGAGTTTAAAGAAAAATTGGACATTTAAAATTGCAATCCAAACCAACAATCAAAAGGAATGAGTAGAAAAAGCATTTTGGATCAAAGCTGCCCCAAAACAAGGCAAAAAAATGCATTATGTCCCTGTGTAAATCGATTGAACTATTGTGTAAATTGATTTACAAAGTACAGTTTTCAAAAATCTGCGCGAAATTGCTTCTGTGCAATCGATTGCACTACAGTGCAAATCGATTGCACACAATTATAGTAGCAAAAACAACATTTTTAAAGGCCAATTTCTTGTTCAAACTTTCCATCAAACACCTTATGATCATGGATCCACTTGAGCACGAAAATTCCATCAAATTATGAGAAAATAACACCATTGAAATCACAAAATAATTCTCAAAGAATCAATCCCAAAGATCACCAAGAGATCACATTGTGAAAGATGAATTATCTAACTTACCAAAGGTAGATCTAGAGAATTATCAAAACAACTTCAAGAATTTGCTTCAATTCAACCACAAGAATCAATTGACCAAGCTTGGATGTAGAGAATTGATGGAGAAAAAGTGTTTGGATGAAGGTTTAGCTCAAAGATTAGTAAGCTTCAATGCAAAGCTTACTAACTTTTTGAAAATGGAGCTTTGAGTGAATTTGGTAGATGGAGAGAATTGAGAGATTTTTTAGCAAGGTGGATTTGGCTATCAAAAGCTTGAAATTTGAATGAAATGAGAGCTCTATTTATAGAGTTTAGGATTGGGATTAGTGGTAATTTGGTAATTGATTCTTGGAGCCAAAATTTGAATTAATGATAATTCTTTCAAATATTAGAGCCAAAATTTAAATTAATGATAATTCTTCTTAAAAATGAAAAATTGGCACTAAAATTTGAATTGATGATACATCTTTCAAAAATGAAGAAAAATTGGAGCCAAAATTTGACAATTTTAAAATGCTAATTTTTTCTTCAAATTTCACGCTGTGCAATCGATTGCACTACAGTGCAAATCGATTTGCACAATGTATCTTTCTAAAAATTGCGTAAAATTCACTTTGTGCAATCGATTGCACTCTAGGAGCAATCTATTGTACAGTGAAAAAAATGAAAATTTTTTAATTCTTTTTCTTTGCAAATAGAGATTTTATGGAAATAATACCGGAAAACCTTATTTGCCATATGCTTCGACTCGGTACCTACAAAACAAAAATATGCAAAGACAAAGACAAATATTTTTTTTTGCATTTTGAGTAGAAGTTAGTCAACAACACAAGAGAAAACTTAAAGATAGGATGCAAATGTGATGAATGAAGCTATTTATTAATGATTGTGACTGAATGACAAAATATGGTATGAAAGTGCGACTGAAAAAGTTAGGGGCAAAATTTAGGGTACAACAGATGCCACTATTTAATTATCCTTTAGCCAGATAGGCGGAAAGTAATTAAATACGAACAAACCTGAATTTTGTCCCTGATGCGATGAGATGATAGCATATGCTATGAATGAATGCACAGACTCTTTTTTTGACATATATATTTTTTGAATGATGTATGAGATGAGACAGTCTCTGTGGGAATGTGGAAAGACTTGAAACTGGAAACTTATGGTAGTTCAGATGAAATGACGTGGAAAGACACACCGGGGAACAACAAGATACTTCTGGATATCTGTCAGGGAGACAAAGAGTAACCATCAATACTTGGAAAAAAGAGATAAAACTCGAGAAGGCAAGCAGCGACATCCAAGAATGGCATTGAATGAGGCGAGCAACTCTCTAGAAAAGACAATCAGAAGCATCTAGAAGAACATTAGATGTGGGATGAGACCAAATCTGAAGCTACATCAGAGTCGTCTAGGAAAGACGCTGAACGGAAAAGAAACACGACATCTAATATTGGCTTTGAATGAAGGGAAAACTCAACGTCTAATAATGGCTTTAGACGAGAGAAACGATCACAATATCCAATACTGGCTTTGGATGGAAACAAAAGATCCTGATATTCAATACTGGCTTTGAATGAAAGAAAAGCTCAAAATATCCAATACTGGCTTTGGATGGAAACAAAAGATCCTGACATTCAATACTGGCTTTGAATGAAAGAAAAGCTCAACGTCTAATACTGGCTTTAGACGAGAGAAAAGATCACAACATCCAATACTGGCTTTGAATGAGTGAAAGAGATATTGACATTCAATACTGGCTTTGAATGAAAGAAAAGCTCAATGTATAATAATGGCTTTAGACGAGAGAAACGATCACAACATCCAATACTGGCTTTGAATGAGTGAAAGGGATCTTGACATTCAATACTGGCTTTGAATGAAGAAAAAGGTAACAACATCCAATACTGGCTTTGGATGAAAAAAGAGAAATAACTCAAACTGATGTTTGGTTTGGTAGGTGCCAAGTGTTGTACCCCAAAATTTGCCCTCCCATATTCTTCAAGAATTGCAAAGAGCATGCTTCAAAATCTCTCCAAGGGTTGCACAGTTCAAGGGCCTCCTAAACAGTCAACAATTAGGGTTTTGGTTCTGACAAAGTAAATGAAGTTTCCAAGGGTCCAATCAAGTACCACATGCCTATAAACATGGTCAAGCATCCTCATACCAAGTTTCAAGACTTACAGCACAAAATTGCACAGTCAAAAAACCCTAATTGCACCACAGTCAACTGTAGGGGCAAAATGGTCATTTGACAGTCAAAAGTTCAAATTTTTGGTCAACATCTCATTTTGAAGCCACAAACATCATTTGATCCATGCTTGATCATGATTCTCAAAGCTTGGCTCAAAAAGTCTCAAAATGCAAAAGTTTCCATATTTGGACAATTGAAAAAGTCAACTATAACTTGACCAAGGCATAACTTTCACATGGATTATCAGAAAAATTCCATCCAAAGCTCATTTTGAAGAGAAAGACATTTCCTACAACTCATCTTCATACTTCAAGTCCAAGAAATGCTCTCACAAAAAGTTATCAATTTCAACATTATAGGTCATTTTCAAAAGTCAACAAAAAGGGACTTTAAGTCAAAGGCCATAACTTGATATTGGTAAATAAAAATGACATGGGACCAAAGGCATTGGTTAGAGGACTCAAAGACCTTTCCAAAATGTCAAAGAACATGAGCAAAGCTTAAAAATTGAGAAAGATATGCCTTGTGGAAGTTGGGAAATTTTTGGATATTTTGAAAAGTCAACATTGCTTCAAAAGTCTTAAAAATGCTAATGGGCCTCTTTAACTTCCACAATTCATCATCCAAAACATGTGCACGACCATTTGGCCCAAAGGGAAGTTTTCTATCATTTTTATTTATTTATTTGGATTTTTAATTATTAATAATTCATTTAATTAAAATAAATATGTGGGAAATACTAAGCCTAACTTTTTAAATCTTTTTGTGCATGAAATAGTCTCAAGATTTTGTGTATAATCAGATTTGGGAAGAATCTTGATAATTGGACATGATTTGAACCAAGTCTGCATGAAAAAGATTTGAAAACTTATGCCATAAAAATCAAATATCTCTTCATCAATTCATGGATTTTTTGATCAATTTTCTCAACCCTAATCATTCACATGTATATATTGATGCTAACCCTAATGCATAGGACCACTCAGCTGCGCCAAAATTCCATAGCCAAACTTGCAATTTGATCAAAAAAGTTCAAATCTGAAAACCATCTTCCAGTGCATTTAAAGGCCAAATAACCATTCCATCACCTTCCTGAGACTTCAAGGAAGGTTTTCAGACCAAAACCATCCATCCTAACGCAGAGAAACGGTAGAACAGCTTCGTCCTGTTCATATTTTTTTCCATATGCTTGCATCATGAATCATACGTTTTTAGTAATTTTTAACATTTGATTTATGTTCATTGTTTAATTCTAATGCTAACTGTGTGGTTTGATTGAGTTTTCGTGCACCATTGAAGAATTCACCATTGATACAGGCTAGGGTTCTTCAAAGTTGAAATTGGGCGTTTATGCATTTGGTAAAATTAGAACATCACAATACCATGGTTGAAACCAGCGTGCTTGGACGATTCTAAAGCAACCCTCGCGCTCAATTTATGAGCTACCACGAGCTAATCGCTATTTTGAAATATGGTGTATTTGGGGACGGTTCAAAACCGTTGCTAATGATTTTTTGTTTCAGGAAAAAAACAAAGCCAAGGAAGAAGATGATTATGTGGCCAACAGTGATTGGGTTGTTTGAAAATTCGCACTAAAAAATCCACTAACTCTTATGTTCGCTTATGTTATTTGTTAGTTATATTATAAACAGAAAGCGCAAGTGGAGCAGTTGGCAAGGCACTTGGTTGATAATCCCTGGGACCTGGGTTCGAACCCCAGGTCCCCCACTCCTTCAATACCATTTTTCTATTAATGATTCTATGCAGTTTCTATGCAAGGGAACACCATACTCTCCACATCCAGGCCTTCCACGTGCTAGCTGAGATCAATCCAAGGGGCATAACTTGAAGAACATCATGTGCCTTAGTCAACCATGCATATGAGAACGTGGAAAAGTCAACAAGGCCAAAGATCAATGGGCCTAAATTACTGAATAAAACCTCCCAATTTGGGGACAAACCCCCCTAGGTTTGCAATTTCTTTTATATTTTTTTTATTTTTTATTTGATTCAATTATTTTTTTTATTAATTTCTTTAATTTAGTTTATTTTCATAAAAACATAAAAACAATATAAAAATCAGAAAAAGACAAAATAAGTAAGTATTTTCATTTAATTAATATATGTTTTGTAAATAAATCTCATTAATTAATTAGATTTAAATTTAGGGTAATTTTAATACATTTTTCTTAATTAACTTAAAATTGGTAGAATTAGGGTTTCAAGTAATTTTCCATTCTTTTTCCTTTTTTCTCACCATAATTAATTATTGAATATTATTTTATTTTTGTAATTAAATTACCATGTAAATAATTAGATTAATCTTAGGTTTAATTTTAACATGTTTTCTTAATAAACTAAAAAAACAACTAGAATTAGGGTTAATATTTTCTCTCATTTAATTATTCTCATAAAAAACCATAAATCCAAAAATCTCAAAATAATTTTTTATTTCAATTTTATTTTAATTAATTTAATAATTTAATTTAATTTCATTAAAAAGGGTCCAACGCCCTCGCTTCCAATTTTAATTCAATTCGCGCATTTATTTCTTTTCTTTTAATTATTTGTGTAATTCTCCCAAAGCCGTGTAATATTTATCTTTCGCACTTTACTTTATTTCTTTATTTTCTGTCAAATCGGGTCCTGGATTTAGTTTTGGCGATGTGGACCCGCGCCTTTGTAATAGTTTAGAACTTTTATCTTTCCGCAATTTTTAACTGTTAAATAAATGCATGAAAGAATGAATGACAAAAAATAAAAACAAACGCATAGATCACTTTGACATGAACAAGATAAAATATCTGAAAACGACACACAAATCACACACCACCCCTAGGGTACGCCTCACTGTTGCCTTGCCTCGAAAGGTGATCGTCGAGTAGAGGATGTCTTAGTAAATCCTCATGATCCGGGAAACTGGCATGAGGGTAGCTTCTAAGGTGTCTTCCCATTGCTCTGGTGATCGCCATGTCCCGAACCTCGAATTGACCCGAACACCTCCGACGGTGGTGCTACCTACCTCTCAATGGTGGGATGGCACTACTTTAAGGACATCTACACAGACGAATTCCTTAGGGTAGGTAGACAACTCTAGATACTTGCTCTAATTTCAAAACAAATCAAAAATACTTTTCACACCGACACCTTTTCAAAAGCTTTCGAAAGCAATTTTTCAAACACTCTTGAGGACCGATACAAGAGTCGAACTGGAATTTTCAAAGAAACTTTTTTAAAACCCACAGTTGAAAAGAAAACAAACCATTTTTGAAAACACAAGTGAGCAAGTATCTAAGAGCCCATGGATAACCATGGATAGAAGGGTGCTAACACCTTCCCTTTCTATAACCTACCTCCCGAACCGAGAGCAATCTCTTTAAGGAATTTTTCTGTGCTTTTGTCCTTTCCATTTGGAGAAAATAAAAGACGGTGGCGACTCTTGCTTCCGTGACATTTCGCGAACCAGCGTTAAACAGTCAGTTCCAGATCCACCGATCACACCAAGTAAGTTAGACTTTGATCTCAAGGTGACATGTCAACTGCAATAAGACCTTGGAAAATGAAAATGAGGATGAAACACTCTTGTTATGCATTATGTATGAATTTTGTTATGCATGATATGTGAATGATCTATGCATGTAATGCCGACGTTTATGACAATGGAGTTTGAATCTTTTGTGAAGGTAAGATTGGATGTTTTAATTCCTCAACATGGAGAACTCTGCCAAATTTAATTGGAAAGAAAATATCCTGAACCCAAATTTGTCACACTTGTAAACTGTATTGAACTATGATCTTCTGAGGGAGGACATGAAGAGCTACTGGGGATTTGTTCCAGATTAGCTGACTGTTGAGGATAAACTGATCATGGCTTCAGTCCAAAGTTGCTGGAAATGAGCTGATCATGGCTTCAATTCTGAAATAACCATTGGAATAAGCTGATCATGGCTTCAGTTCTGAAATGACTGTTGGAGATGAATGCCCCTGTATGAGTCTTGAAAATGATTTTCTGGCTAACCAAATCTGAGAAAACTTGCATCGAGCAGCAAATCTTGAACTGATTCACAAATGGATCTGGAAGATACTTGCCCCTGATAAGGTCACTAACCAAGTTTCTTAGCTATTTGAAATTCCTTGATGAGGAAAGCTTGTTTGCAAGCAAAATTGTTTATTCAAACATGGTATTTTTAATGCAAAGTTCATGCAAAAGTTTTGAATCCAAAATCATTTTTCAAATGATGTTATTGGTGTATAGAAAATGCATCACTGGTTAAAACACAGTGGTTTATACTTTTAAAGTGAAAACAAAGGTATGAAACCAAAACAAATGATTCGTAAAATATCATAGGAGTCAGTTTACGCAACCTTGCTGTAGTATGCTTTCAAAAGAAACATGGCTTCAATTAGGTCTTTTAAGGGTTGAACGTGGTCAGGTTCACGATTTAAGAAATAAAGGATAAAGGCTCAAAGTTTATTTGTACCCAACCCAATCTTCGTGATGTTCTTCAGTCCTACGTTTAGTTAATTCAGAATATGCATTCAGGTTCCAAGACATTTTGGAATTGCACTGATGGTAGCAATGACGATGTTTCAGAAGCTAAAGGATTCTTGAGAATGACAGTCATTTCTTCTTACATATTTTTGCTGTTTTGAGGACTTTTGTCAACTCTGGTGGAGAATTTTGAGGATTTGAAGACCTCTTCTGATTGAATTTGTTATTCCCAACTTTTTCCTGAACTGTTTCATTTGAGATTACAGTCAGCGGGATGCCCTAGTTTTTGCCTGAATTGTTTCATTTGAGATTACAGTCAGCGGGATGCCCCAATTTTTTGCCTAAGTCTCCTTCATAGGTTTTGACTTAGCGGGATTTTTCTGTTGATTTTTATTTTCATTTCGTTTTTCCTTTTTTTGGAAAGATAATGACTTCCTTGCTCAATGATTACGGGGAACCATCTTCGTCATTTTTTGTTTGAGAGCATCTTTGACACTTCTTGCTGTGTGCAAAGGAAAGCTTGATCGCGACCTTTGTTGAAAGGTGTCTTGCATGATTTCTCTTGTAATTGAATGCACAACAGATTAACTGAGAACTACCCATCCCCGGGTTAAGATTGCGGGTTTTTCTGTATAGAAAGAAAATCCAACTTCTAGGCTCAAAGGGGTGAACGAGGGATTAACTTCCTTATTTATCTAGTGTTTGGGAGTTGAAACAATGCCTGTATATCCTCAACAAAGTTTTATTTGAAAGCATACCAACAACAATTATGGGTATTTCGTTTTCATCATCCTCCCTCAAATCTTTGCATAAACAAAATCTTGATAAAGGGAGTAAATAAGAGAAATATATTTGAAAGCAGTAAATGAAAAATGATTTGAATCAAAATATTGCAATGCTCATTTCATTAGAATTAACATGAAAGTACAAACAGAATTTGAAAGCAACAATTTTAACATAAACAAGGGACAAATGCAAACAGAAAGAAACATGGCCTAGTGACTAATCAGTAACAAGGATGCGTTGTCCTGTCTGAAACACTAGATTTAGGAGGTGACTTGAGGATATCCCGACTCAGTCTTCAGCCACTTTGTTTTGGCAAAGGATTGTTGATGATATTAGGACCTGCCTCTTTGAAAGTAAGAAAATTGGTTTTCACCAATTCTTGCACTTTGTTTTTCAAAGCATAACAACTTTCTAAATCATGACCGGCAGCTCCTTGATGAAACTCACAGTGAAGGTCAGATCTGAACCCGGCTGGAGGAGGATTTCGAGGAATCAGAGGCCTAGTTGTAATTAAGCCCTTCTGCACCAATGCAGGATACAATGCAGTGTACTTCATAGGGATGAGATCAAACTGAGCCCTATTCCGATTCTGATTCTGCACAATATTCTGTCGTTGAGGGACATGAACTGGTTGAGCATTGACCGCAGGAGTAACAACCGCTACTTGTGGTTGATCAGTGTATTAAGGCCTACGGCGAGGTCCTCTTCTCTCAGTCGAGACAACATTGGCTTCTACCTCTTTCTTCTTCTGAAAGTTCCCAAGGTATTTCTTTGCACCATTAGAAGATTCAGCAGCTTTAGACACTTTACCATTCTTGATTCCTTCTTCTAATCTCTGGCCAATAGTCACCAGGTCTGTGAAGCTGGAGGACACACTACTAATCATCTTCTCCCAAAAGAAAGGGGACAAAGTATCCATGAACAAACCAGTTAACTCTTTCTCTGCCAGAGGTGGTTCAACTTGAGATGCCAATTCTCTCCATCGTTGAGCATACTCCTTGAAAGATTCTTTCTCATTCTGAGACATATTTTGTAGTTGGCGACGATCAGGTGTCATGTCGAGGTTGTATTTGTATTGCTTTATGAAAGCATCAATAAGATCTTGTAAGCATTGAATACGACCTTTCTCAAGTCCCATATACCATTTCAATGAAGCTCCACTCAGGCTGTCTTGGAAACAATGGATAAGCAGCTTGTTATTCTTTGTATAAGCAGACATCTTTTGAAAGTACATCACCAAATGACTTCTTGGACAAGTGTGCCCCTTATATTTCTCAAACTCGGGAGTCTTGAACTTTGCAGGCATAACCAGATCAGAAACCAAGCACATATTGTTAGCATCAACACTGAAGAACTCATTTCCTTCCATATCTCTGAGTCTCTTCTCCAAAGTTTGATACTGTTCTTTGAACTCTTCAAACTCACCAAAGTCTTCTTGACTCACACTCCGAGGACTAAATACATGGTGCTCAAAGAGAGGATTCCCAAAAGCAGGTTGTGCAGCAGGTTGACGAAAATCAGTATGAACGATTGGCTGAGGTTCAGTGAAAACTAGAGCTTGAAAGACTGGTCGAGACGACTGACCAACCATTGAAGTAATTGCAACAGTCAGATAGTAATTCTGAGGTAACCCAAACTCTGGCCATGCAGTAGATGTATGCTGGATAGGTTGAGTGTCAACAGCAGCAGTTGGGATTTCAGATATCACAGTCCTTAGAGGTGGATCTCCTGTGGAAATTAGGACTTGCATCATCTCGGTAAGTTTGGCCACGCCTGACTTCAACTCGTCGATTTCCATTATGACTTCCATGTTGTGTTGTTCTTGGTTTTCCATTCTCAATCTGACAGCAACTCTAGTCCCGTAGTTATGTTGAGGAATCAGCTTGACGGTAGATGACTAAGTGGAAGAAAGAAGCAACTGGGAATAAGATCCTGAACTACCTGGATGTATGTAGAATGATGCAGAGGATGCAAATGATATGCAATGTTATGCAATGCACTGCACAGTAACAAGATCACACGGTTCAGAGTCACGAGCCTGGAGTCAAAGCTACAACCCATGAGGTATGGACTAACTGTTATCACCTGCCGAACAAGGTTCTAAGAGGTTCCCAGAGTCTACATCCTTCCTTTGGATATTACTAACATCCCGATTAACTCGGTAATTAGCAATATTCTTAGGAAAGACTCGTCCGAGCATAGTATCGCGTGACAACTATTTCCGGATTACTCTGTCATAGCTTCCGCACTACACCTAAAAGGCCAAGATGAGTTAGGTAATCTACGATCCTCAGCTTCAGTAGGCTCCTAGGTCGAAAGCAATACGTCTTCTCGATTACTCGGTAAACGACACTACAGTCAAAGGGGCCTCCACTGAGTGGGGGATCTCATGCCTCCTTTTTTGGGATTACTCCCTCAAAGTTAACATGACTATACCGCCTGTCTTATCTTAAAGTTTGCCCTAGTCCGGGTATAGGACTTATAAGAAATCCCCAAGCACCCTGTAAACCAGAAAAATCCAGATAAACATATATACAAAATATAACACATAAACACAATAGCATATATACAGATATGAACAAAGATAGGCTCAACCCACTTAGGGATGGACCAGTAAGAGGTCAATCTTTCCCCAGTGAAGTCGCCATTTTTTCTGTAGCAGTAGAAATGTGCAAGACTAAGCCATTGGATTGACTAGACTTTATACAAATCAAAATAAAAATTGCCACCGCGCTTTATTGTTTCCAAAGGAATGGGAAAAGAGCGAATAACCCAAAAAGAGGGGGAAAGATTCAAGGTAAGGGGGTTGGTTATGAAAAGGGAAGGTATTAGCACCCTAAACATCCATGGTACTCCGCAGGAACCTCTTTGTAAAATCTGTATATTTTGGCTATAAAAACGTGTTGTATATAAAATGGATGGTGGAGGTGAGAAAAGAAATATTTTTATGATTTTTGCACCCGCCGTGGTTGCGAACCTTTAGTGCCTACGTACCACCTTTCGTGCAATAGGGGATCAGGGTACACGTAGTTCCTATAGAAAAGACTTGTTTGTTGATTGTTTTTAAACAAGGAGACAAGTCGTCATTGTTAGGAGAGAAATCTCGACTAACGCCCACAAGGTATGAGAAAGATGGACCATGCGTCAACAAGAGTGAGGGTTTAAGAACGCCTCTAGTACTCAAGTGGAAAAGTCGACACCTTTATAACCATAGGGATAGTAGAATGTTGCTTGACTATCAATGAATCATGTATCACCTTGAAAAAAGTTTTGAATGTAAAAGGTGCTCGGGCGCACAAAAGAGTTTGAATGAGTTGAAGTGTTTTGTTAATTTTGAAAGAAATGTCAAAGTATGATTAAATGAATTGAAGTTTGTTTAAAGAAAATAAGTTTTAAAAGAAAAGGCACTCGACAAAGTCGAGGTTTATTATGAAAGTGGTTCGAGTTTAAAAACAAAGAAGATTTTGAAAGAAGATGAGAAGGTTTTGAAAATTAAAGAAGATGGGAGGAGATGAAGGGACTATCCTAAAGCATAAGGTAAAAGCTAAGGAAGAGAACCGTCTAACCAACAAGAAGCCAATACTTGACATTATGAGTCAATATAGAATTCCCATTCTTTGGATTAAAACCAAGCAAGCAAAGATACTAGACCCCTTGAGAGAACCAAACTTCAAGTGTTTTAAGTCTTCGCAAAAATTAGGCAGAGTAACGGCTGTATACGGGTGAATTCCAGATTACAAACAAAGATTGTAATCTCAATAACCTGCACACAAAACAAACAAACAACCCAATGTCTTGAGGTAAAACTCAAGAACTCCAGAAAAAATATCAAATAAAGTCACAAAGTCTCCAAGATAGGCCAAGGTCTCTAATCCTAAGTCCAAGAAGTCCATCACTCCATAATGCAAAGGATAGTAACCATGTAGTCCAAGTATCATTAATGATTTTTATGGTTCATGTTGATTATTAGGTGTCTTTTAAAAAGAAAGAAAAGCTCAAGTGATCAAAATAAAAATGACATAAAACTAAATGCTCAAGTGAGCAAAGATGAAAATAGCATGAAACGTAAAATGCTAAAAGTAAATGGTACATAAAGCATGAAAATAAAAGCGTAAAGTAAAGTTAATTGTTAGTAATTAGTGGTTAGTTGGATGACCATCTTGAAAATTGCATTTGGAACTCATTAGTGAATTTGTAGAACCAAAGCCTCCACACAACAAGTTGCATTTGATTTTTGTCAAGTATATCATCCATTTTGGAATTCTCACAAGGCAACATGTAATGATCAACGATGTTTAAGTGATCCGCGTTGACCAAAGGTGTTGTAGATCCATTATAGGATTGGTAGAACCAAAGCCTCCACACAATGAATCTCAAGGTTATTGGATCAAAGAGATCAAATTAACATACTTGGGCTTGCAATCATAAGTTTGGGCCATGAATGATCATTTATTCCGAATCGGGACAAAATTTAGCGCTATGTTAAGCAATCGTAAGTGGACTTATGTAGAAGTCGCACCTATTTTGAGGCCGGTCAATAACAATCTATGTACTTCATGTTTGGATAAATGATATAGATATCACCATCCCTTAACATGTAGCACAATTAAAAAAAGAAATGGATAAGATGAAGAGGGAGGGAAATGATAGGCTAATTTGGATCACCATTTCAAAATTCTTTCATCTTTAAATTCAACCACTTCTCTAGATGGATTAAAGCACTAAACATATCATTAATCCAAAGCACCAAAAATGAATTAAATAATTCACTCTTAGGTAGATTTAAATTGATGAGCATTTATCCAACTTCATCTACATCACAAAGTCCATTGAGTTTAAAGACAAATTGGACATTTGAAATTGCAATCCAAACCAACAATCAAAAGGAATGAGTAGAAAAAGCATTTTGGATCAAAGCTGCCCCAAAACAAGGCAAAAAAATGCATTCTGTCCCTGTGTAAATAGATTGAACTATTGTGTAAATCGATTTACACAGTACAATTTTTAAAAATCTGCGTGAAATTTCTTCTATGCAATCAATTGTACTACAGTGCAAATCGATTGCACACAGTTACAGTAGCAAAAACAACATTTTTAAAGGCCAATTTCTTGTTCAAACTTTCCATCAAACACCTTATGATCATGGATCCACTTGAGCACGAAAAATTCCATCAAATTATGAGAAAATAACACCATTGAAATCACAAAATAATGCTCAAAGAATCAATCCCAAAGATCACCAAGAGATCACATTGTGAAAGATGAATTATCCAACTTACCAAAGGTAGATCTAGAGAATTATCAAAACAACTTCAAGAATTTGCTTCAATTCAACCACAAGAATCAATTGACCAAGCTTGGATGTAGAGAATTGATGGAGAAAAAGTGTTTGGGTGAAGGTTTAGCTCAAAGATTAGTAAGCTTCAATGCAAAGCTTACTAACTTTTTGAAAATGGAGCTTTGAGTGAATTTGGTAGATGGAGAGAATTGAGAGATTTTTTAGCAAGGTGGATTTGGCTATCAAAAGCTTGAAATTTGAATGAAATGAGAGCTCTATTTATAGAGTTTAGGTTTGGGATTAGTGGTAATTTGGTAATTGATTCTTGGAGCCAAAATTTGAATTAATGATAATTCTTTCAAATATTAGAGCCAAAATTTGAATTAATGATAATTCTTCTTAAAAATGAAAAATTGGCACTAAAATTTGAATTGATGATACATCTTTCAAAAATGAAGAAAAATTGGAGCCAAAATTTGACAATTTTAAAATGCTGATTTTTTTTTTCAAATTTCACGTTGTGCAATCGATTGCACTACAGTGCAAATCGATTTGCACAGTGTATCTTTCCAAAAATTGCGCAAAATTCACTTTGTGCAATCGATTGCACTCTAGGAGCAATCGATTGTACAGTGAAAAAAATGAAATTTTTTTAATTCTTTTTCTTTGCAAATAGAGATTTTAGGGAAATAATACCGGAAAACCTTATTTGCCATATGCTTCGACTCGGTACCTACAAAACACAAATATGCAAAGACAAAGACAAATATTTTTTTTTTTTGCATTTTGAGTAGAAGTTAGTCAACAACACAAGAGAAAACTTAAAGATAGGATGCAAATGTGATGAATGAAGCTATTTATTAATGATTGTGACTGAATGACAAAATATGGTATGAAAGTGCGACTGAAAAAGTTAGGGGAAAAATTTAGGGTACAACAAGGGGTGAGTCACGGAGAGTGGTTTCTTTGTTAAAGAAGGAAAAATGAATATTGGTATCAAAAGTTGAAAAATGAGAAGTTTGTGGAAGTGATTGAGATGAGGTTAATGGAGATTTAAAAGTGTGGATTAGTTCTGATAGAATGATGGTAGTGAGAGATAGAATAGGATTTGGAGCAAAAGCTTGTATGGTGGTGGTGGGTTGAGATTCAGAAATGGTGGTGGTTTATGGTGAAGCAGGAACATTTGAAGTGAAAGGAATTGTTGTTGAAATAGTATCAGATACAGGTGAGATATTTCTAACAGAAACAAAAACAGAAGTGGTGATGATAGATGGTGGAACATAAAAGGATGTAAAGGATGATGTTTGTGTGATGGTGGTTGGAATGGATGAGATTGCATCAATAATATTAGAAATTTTTTTAGAAACATGTAAAGAAGTAGAAGTGGCAGACTTATTTGTTGTTTTTGGATAAGTAGCTAGAGTCACAGTCTTAAAAGTTCCAGACTTCTTCTTCTTCTTCTTCTTCTTCTTCTTTCTAGGTTCATAAGCTTCAGAACTCTTCTTCCTTTTCCCTTTAGAACAATCAACTTCCTTAGTAGAATGTTTGGTGATGTCCAAATTAGACATATCATGTCCTTCTCTAGCCATCCCTATAACATATGCAGCCACGTCAGTTAGGTTACCAGTTGTGATACGGTGGGAGAACTGACTTGAGGTTTTGCGTTTATTTTCGCAAATGTTTCGGTTGAGCAAGAGTCGCCACCGACTTTTTATTTTATCCTAAGGAAAGGTTAAAAAGCACAGCAAAAACCTTTGAGATGTTTTCTTGGGTTCGGGGAGTAGATTATAGAAAGGGAAGGTATTAGCACCCTTTCTATCCATGGTTATCCATGGCCTCTTAGTTACTTGCTTAGATCAACTTCCCTTGATTTTCAATTGTTTGAAATGGTGCTTTGTATGTGGGTTTTGAAAATGTTTTGAAAAGAGGCCAATGTGGTGGCAACCTTTGTAATGATCCATGTTGGGATGTATACAAAAGTGTATGTCTTTTGAAAAGTTTTCAATTGTTTTTGAAAGTTGTTTTGAAAGTGTATTTGTGATGTGTGTTTTAAAAAGTAGGCAAGTGTTTTTGTTTTGCAAGTTGGCAAGTAACCAAGAGCTATCTACCCTAAATTTCTCAAAGGTCTTTGCTATGTTTTAACCCTTTTAACAATTTTGTTCCACCATTGTATTTGGTGGACAATCTTGTGTTAGGATGTGAACGGGACGGGCGCGGGTCATCGTTTAGACCATGATTGCAATAGTGCCAAGTGTCTTTGGGCAATTTTTCCTTTAAGGGACTTGATCATTTTTAGGCAACTTTTGGAAGCGTCATCGAGGGACTATGATCATTTGAATTTGTTTTGTTTTGCCAAAGACACCTAACATGCAGTATGACCCATTATTGAAGGCAACAAGTGGAGTAACCCTAGGGGGGGGGGGGTGCAAGTGTGCTTATTGTTG
This sequence comes from Vicia faba, assembly GCA_948472305.1. Classification (NCBI taxonomy): domain Eukaryota; kingdom Viridiplantae; phylum Streptophyta; class Magnoliopsida; order Fabales; family Fabaceae; genus Vicia; species Vicia faba. Next base: position 1,449,304,529 of record OX451741.1, read on the forward strand.
TCCATTTTCATGCTTGTTTATCTTGAATTTAGGTCAAACTATTTGTTGTTTTTGATTTGCATACAAAACCCTAATTCTAACATGGCATATTTAGAAAGCTTTTAAGTGCGGAATTTAAAGGTCCTAAATTATTACAACACAAATTATGGGATGGGGGGTACAAATGTTCAAATGGGGATATTTTAGCAAGAAATTTAAATCTAACTATTACATCCAAATTGAATTATACAAATTAATTAATTGCACAATAATTAAATAAAATGAGATAAATATGCAAGATGCAAAAATGATTTTTATATGTATGTAAAAAGGTATTTTTCATGTGACAAATAAACAAAAATAAAAATGAATAATTTTTGGTATTTTTGATGTTTAGGGTAAAACCCTAATTTTATAAATAAAGGGTATTTATTATATAAAATATGCAATATTTATTAATTATGTACAAAAAATAAATAAAAAGGAAGTATATTGTAAAAAAGTGATTTTTTAAGTTAAATATTAATAAAAATAAAAATGTATTATTTTTATGTTTTTATCCTAAATATTATAATAAATATATAAGTATTTATATTATTTACTAAATATATTAAATATGTACAAAAATAAAATATTTAATATTTATAAAAAAAAATATATTTTTTATAAAATGTTTTCAGAAGATAAAATAAAATAAAATTAGAAAATAAATGTATTTCGTATTGTTTTTAATATTCTAAACAAAAAAAGTATTATGTATTTATTTACACATATAACTAAATGAAGCAAGTAAATATCAAATAAAATGCAAAAAAATGTGAGAAAAATATTTTTAGTATTTTTTATGCTTTGAAAAAAATAAATAAGTCAGAAACAAAAATCAAAAGTCAAAAATAATAAAAATAAAATGCAATGGGCCAAGGGGGTGCATGTGTGAGAATGTGGTGCAAAAAGGAAAAATATCACAGGCCCAACCCATAGAGGTTGTCTTCAATCTCCAGCCAATTCAAACAACAAAAACGCGCGTTTTGCCTTATCCCTGCTATCTCCTGATTCCTTGATTTTTAGCACAAACTCATAACATGAAAAATGTCAAGCATCAAACCACGAATCCATACATATAAAAAACTTAACTTAACTCTCAGAAATGAGAGAGAATTTCTCCATCCCTAATTCTTAACCTAAGTTTTTGTCAATGTTCAGGTCTTAAATTCTCTCAGCATATGCAATATAAATGGAAAGTGAGGATATGAGTGGCTTCAGGGACATGAGTATGAAACTTTTCATTCATAAACTTAAAGCTAACTCTTCCTAGATTGAGAGATAGAAGTCCATGAACTTACCTGTTCAGCTTGGATCGTGTCTGGCAATGGAGGTACTTTCAGTGCAAACTGAGGACTTGTACAGCTTGCTTGAAGGTCAGGGATGCTTCTCCAACCTTTAGCTTGCTTTGAAACCAAATGAATCAAGCTATAGAAGTCAACCTGCAAAACAGAAAAAGTGAAAATGGTGAAGTGGGTTAGAGGTGTTACAGGTCGTTTCCAATGCTTGGGATAGCTTCAGTGGAGGATAGGGAATGTGTTTGTAAAGGTTTCAGCCAAAACGCACGAATGGAAATGTTTGTGGAAGTCAAGTTGCAGGGATTCCCTGTTTTTGTGCAGTACAATGGTGTTTTGAGGTTTAGGGAGGTATGGAAGGTAGTTAGCTCGTGCCTTAGCTCAGGTTTGTTGTTTGGAATGTGTACAACAAGTTTGTCTAAGCTTGTGTTGGCAGAAATGTGAGATGTGTTACAAAATGCAAGGTTTCTTCTAGCTTAAGCAAAAATTGTCAACTTGGTTTCTAGACTTGTGCAGGCCCCTTAATCATGCTGCAACCATCCCTCTTGATCAGTGTGATATGTTCTTGAACTTGTGCCAAAAGGATTTGCATTGTACTACTTGGATTGCAAATTTGACATAAAGCCATACTTTTCAAAAATGGATAAAGTGCTTTTTCTAATTATGGATTAAATTGGCATGTAATGGTTAAACACATAAGATAAGGCTTGAACACAAGGGGTTTGCATTAAATTAGTGAGTGTGGATGAGATGAAAGGCCTGTAATCTAGCTTAGAGCATGCTGAATTCAAAAATGCAAAGTTATGGACATGGAAATGGCTCATGAACAAAGTGAGTTTTGCTCATATTGCCAAATTCGATTCTCCCTAACCACAAGGTTGTTTGATGAGTTCTTGGACATTTTGGAAAGCTTGGAATGTGTACTATAATCAATATTTGTAATTAAAATTGAAATTCCAAGTGGAAGCATGTGAAAAGTGACCATGAAGTTAGGCAAAAATCCTGCCTAGAATAGGTCAAAATTTTTCTAAGTTAAGAATGTTTTGCACCCTTGTTCCAAAAATCATAAGTTGAGCTACAAGCTTCTTTTGAGGAAACTTTGTGAATCAAAGTTTTAGATTTTGAAATGGAATATAACTTTCATGTTTTGAGTTTTCCTTGAATCCAAATGTATCTTGATGAAAAAATGGGACAAAGTTAGGAAAAAATTAGGGATTTTCATAACTTAGAAAAATTCTAAGTTATGAAAATTCTTCATTTCAAACCCTAATTTGTGATTTTTGATTTCTTGATGAACAAGTTTCATATTTTTACATGTCTTGATGAAAAATGAATCTTGACACTTGATTTTGACCAAAAAGTCAAAGTTTGACTTTTCAGTATACAGTCAAATTTGGCTCAGTTGACTGGAAAATTCATCTGTCAATCTTGTGCATTTCGGATCTTTTGAATTTGTTGAGCATGCCAAGACAATTCCATGGGGTCCTTGAGTCCATATGTGAGCTTGGGTTGCCATTGGTTAGGTCAAACAGTCAAAAATTGCCTTTGTGCAGTCAAAACCCTAAAAATGACCATTTTGCTCTTTTGGTGATCTGATCAAATTTCTTGTGGATTTGTGATCCAAACTTGATAAAATGGTCCATATGAGTTCATAATGTTGATGTGGGTCAAAAATCATGAGGTTTGACTGTCAATTGACCATAGTTGACTTTTTCCCCAATACAACTGATTTCTAGGTCAACTGTCCAATTGACTGGGCAAAGATTGGAATCAAGGCTTGAAAATTGGTATGGATAAACTTGTGAGTTCAACATGAAGCATGAAAGTCATATTAGGCATTTTAGGTCAAAACACCTTTGTGCAAACTCAAACCCTAATTTGGGTCAACAGTGCAAGGAGAAGTCTTGAGCAGAGGAAATCCTAACTGGATCTTGAGCTCCAATGGTCTTGTGATGAGAGAATGTTGAGGAAAATGGGAGGGAAAATTTTGGGGTACAACAGTTGCCCCTGTTCAATCTTCTTGCACCTGAAGAGTTAGATTGAAAAGCTTGCCTTTTGCGACTCGAAGGTAAAAGGAGATTGGACACTAGAGTGCCCTGAAATTTGCACTCGCATGCTGGAGTACTAGCAATGTGATGTCGGGAATGGGCTTATAGATGCCATTTGGAGGAGATGGTGGATAGGAGGATGGGCTTATAGATGCCATCTGGAGGTGCGACAGAACCTTGTCGGGAATGGGCTTATAGATGCCATTTGGAAGTGTTGATCGCATAAGAGATTCCTTAGCGAGAACTTGCGTACTTTGAGAAAGGAAGATATTTCCTGGCTTGTTACAGGTGTTGATCTTCAAACTCTTCATGCAGATATACCCTGGATAGATACAGGAGTCGAATCCACTATTGGTTGCTCACAGATGTGCCCTAGCTAGATACAGGAATCGAATCTGGAACTGTTGTCTACATATGTGCCCTGGCTAGATACAGGTATCGAATCTGGAGTTGTCGTCTACAGATTCTCCCTGGCTGGATACAGGAATCGAATCTAGAATTGCAAAAGGTTGGTAGAGATAGCTTTCCTGGCTGGATACAGGTGTAAGCCTCTGACCTGAGAATGAAAGATAATTTCCTGGCCTGTTACAGGGGTTGATCTTCAGACTCTTCATGCAGATATGCCTTGGCTAGATACATGTATCGAATCTACAATCAATCACTCACAGATATGCCCTGGCTAGATACAGGTATCGAATATGGAATTGTGATAGTTGATAGTAATCATCTTTTGGATTGATCTTTTCCTGAAAAGGCAAAACATTAGTTGTATGCAATGTCATGATGTGCATGATGCTCAAAATGAGATAGTGTTGTATGCACTTTATCATGTATGTAAGCAGGATGTATGAAATGTGAAATGTTTATGAATGTATTTTTGTCTAGGAAAATAAATCCTTGACGACTGGCCGGGGAATCAAATCCTGGGCTGACGTTGAAGAGTAGAGTTCTTCGTTTCCGCTGGGGATGATGGTTGCAAGAATAAACCGGTAGGAGAAGATGACTCCATTTGGAGAATAAACTTATTGGAGAGATTACTGAGGGGAATTACTCTGTGGGAAGAGATACTTTGCTGAGGTTTTGATGAGAGCTCCGCTGGGGATTTCAACGATAGACTCCACAGGGGATTCTGCTGATAAGTTATGTTGGGGATTTTGATGAACTCCGCTGGGGATAGGAAGAACTTCGCCGAGGACGATCTTTCCGTGGTAATTCACTGAGGATAACCCAGTTATACCCTGGTGGGGAAATAACCTTTGAATAAAGTCGGGGAGAGACGTATGTACTCTGCAGGGGATAAGCTTCCAGAATCTACTGGAGATATGGATTTCCGGGGGAAACTTTTCAGACTGTACTGGGGTGTTGGTATTCCGCCGGGGAACAGTCTCATATTAAGACTGCCGGGGATGCTTGTCGAGGAATGTCTATACTCCGCTGGGGAATGTTGAGATCTTCTGGGGATACCCAACTTCCTTAAGGCTGACAGTAGACTAACTCTGCTTGGGGAGAGTATCGCTGACTTGCTGGAGATGCTGTGCCTTTTCAGGGCTGATGGGGGACCAACTCTGCATGGGGAGAGTATTGCTGACATCTGGTCTTACTCTGGGGAGTTGAGGTAACTTGGTTACGTTCTTCAGCCGAACCTACCTTGGTACCTTGGTGGACAGAGCAACTAGATCGCTTAGAAAATTCTTTATTGCCCCTGGTTCTGGTGTCATCTGTAATTAGTCTTTTGTTTCGCATGAAAATATTCATGATTAGCAATTAATGTCAAGTGCATATATCAAAAATGAACATTGGACGTTCTCTGCAAAACAAAACAAAAAAAGGAAAAAGCGATGGGTAATTTGTCTGAAAAATTGAACTTGTATTGATTTTGAAATTTGCCTGTAAATAGGCGTTTTTGTACAAGAGGCTGACGTCCTAGTAAGAGAACGCCGCCGAGCAAAATAGAGTTTATACAATTTTTTGAAAAGGAAATAAAACAACTATGTGAAAAATAATCCCACTGGGTTCCAACTCTGCTATCGCCTTTACGTCTTCAAGCGTCTCATCACTCTGCTGCTTAGTTGAAGATGAAGTTGATTGATTGGAGTCATCTGAGTCTGATAGTTGATGCCGAATTCTGGATGCAAGGTGATCCGATGAGACATAGTATTACGCTTTATCCCTAACTTTTGCCTGGACCGCCCTTTCGGGTTTTCAGTCCACCGGGATACCCATTTTTGCCCAAGCCGCCTTTTCAGGTTTTCGACTTGCCGGGTGTACAGATTCTTTTTCATTTCATCCCTTATTTTTGCCCGAACCCTTTTGGTTCGCTGGGAAGCCCTTATTTTTGCCTAGGTGTGTCAACCTAGTGGGTCTTTAGTTCATGCGTAGTATCTTTTTACTATGTCTGTATTGGCGGGGTGAGGAAGGTCGTCACCATCCATGGTGGTTAGAATCATAGCTCCTCCTGAGAAGACATGTTTAACCATAAATGGCCCTTCGTATGTAGGGGTCCATTTGCCCCTGGGATCACTTTGAGGAAGAAGGATGCACTTGATTACCAGGTCTCTGACTTGATACTCTTGACGTCTGACCTTCTTGTTAAATGCCCTGATCATCCGTTTTTGGTACGTTTGACCATGAAAAATAGCAGTGAGTCTCTTTTCGTCAATTAGGTTTAATTGATCAAGCCGAGTCTGGATCCAGTCGTCTTCGCTCAAACCTGCATCTTTCATTATCCAGAGAGAGGGTATCTGGACTTCAATAGGCAAGACTGCCTCCATGCCATAAACCAAGGAAAAGGGGGTTGCCCCGGTTGACGTCCTTGCTGAGGTGCGGTACCCATGAAGAGCAAACGGTAACATCTCGTGCCAATCTTTGTAGGTCACTGTCATCTTCTGCACAATCTTATTAATATTCTTATTCGCTGCTTCTACAGCCCCATTCATCTTCGGCCGGTATGGAGAAGAATTGTGGTGCTGTATTTATGACAAGTTCGAGAATGCTGGTAACAGTCGGCTTCCATTGTGGACCAGAAATATCCTGCCCGAAGGATTTTCTTTGCCATGGTGTGTCCACTAGAATGTTTTCCGAAGGTACCTTCATGCAGCTCTGCCATGATCTTTTCTGCTTCAGTCTTATCCACACAACACAGTAGGGTTGAATCATGGTTTCGTTTATACAGAATGTCGTTGCTGAGGAAGAATTTTGCTGCAAACATTCTCAGGAATTTCTTGCCGTTGACTGATGCGCCTTCGGGGTATTCTTGAGCTTCAAGGTACCTTTTCACTTCATGGTACCAGGGTTTTTCTGTTACCTCCCCAGCCTCAATATCACAGCAATATGCAGGTTCATCCAACTTCCAAATAATGACCCGGGGCGCCTTGTTATCCCATTTGACTTTGAACATTGAAGACATTGTAGCCAACGCGTCCGCTAACTGATTCTCCTCTCTTGGGAAGTGTTCAAAAGTTATCTCTTCGAAGTGGGGAAGCAATGTCAGCACATACTCCTTGTAAGGAATAAGATTTGGGTGTTTCGTATCCCACTCGCCTTTGACCTGATTGATCACGAGAGCGGAATCTCCGAAGACACTCAGAAACTTGATCCTTAAGTCGATTGCAGCTTGAAGACCCATGATGCATGCCTCATACTCTGCCATGTTGTTGGTGCAGTTGAAACATAGTCGGGCAGTGAGTGGTGTATGAGTGCCTTTGGGGGATATGATCACAGCGCCGATACCATTACCCAAAGCGTTCGAGGCTCCGTCAAAGTGCATAGACCATCGGGATCCTTCCTCAGGTCCTTCATCCGGTCCAGGTACTTCACAATCAGTCACTACCAAGATATCCTCGTCTGGAAATTCAAAGTTCATCGACTGGTAGTCATCCACTGCCTGGTGTGCCAAATGGTCTGCCAGTACACTTCCCTTGATTGCTTTTTGAGTCGTGTACTGGATGTCATATTCCGTCAAGATCATCTGCCATCTTGCTATTCTTCCAGACAGAGCAGGCTTTTCGAATATGTACTTGATTGGATCCATTTTTGAAATCAACAGAGTAGTGTGAGTCAACATATACTGTCTCAACCGGCGAGCAGCCCATACCAGAGCGCAACAAGTTTTCTCGAGCAGTGAGTACCGAGTCTCACAGTCGGTAAACTTTTTGCTCAGGTAATAAATGGCGTGTTCTTTTCGGCCAGACTCGTCATGCTGCCCCAGCACACACCCCATTGAGTTGTCAAGTACTGTCAAGTATAGTATTAGAGGTCTCCCTTCAACCGGTGGCATAAGAACGGGTGGTTCTTGGAGATACTCTTTGATTTTTTCGAAAGCGGCCTGACATTCATCATTCCAATGTACTACTTGATCTTTCTTCAGTAGCTTGAAGATTGGTTCACAGGTAGCAGTTAGATGCGAGATGAATCGGGCAATGTAATTCAATCGTCCTAGAAAGCCTCTGACTTCTTTTTCTGTCTTGGGAGTTGGCATCTCCTGTATGGCTTTCACTTTGGCAGGGTCCACTTGAATACCTTTGTCGCTTACGATGAAGCCTAGCAATTTTCTCGATCTCACCCCAAAGGTGCACTTGTTCGGGTTCAACCTCAGCTTGTACAACTTCAGACGGTCAAATAGCTTCCATAGGTGGTCAAGGTGTTCCTCCTCAGTTTGAGACCTTGCAATCATATCGTCGACATATACTTCTATTTCACGATGGATCATGTCATGAAATAAAGCAACCATGGCACGTTGGTAGGTTGCCCCAGCATTTTTCAACCCAAAAGGCATGACCTTGTAGCAAAAGGTGCCCCACTGAGTAACAAAGGTGGTCTTCTCCATGTCTTCAGGAGCCATCTTGATCTGATTATAACCGGAGAAGCCATCCATGAAGGAGAATACTTTATGCTGAGCAGTATTGTCAACCAGAACGTCGATATGAGGCAGAGGGAAATCATCCTTGGGGCTCGCCCTATTCAAATCCCTGTAATCAACACACATCCGGACCTTACCATCCTTTTTCGGCACTGGAACTACGTTGGCAATCCACTGAGGGTAAGAAGTTACAGCTAGAAACCCGACATCAAATTGTTTCATAACCTCAACTTTGATTTTCTCGGACATCTCTGGACGCATACGGCGGACCTTTTGTTTTACCGGAGGGCAATCTTCCTTGGTAGGCAGGTGATGAACCACGATGTAGGTATCCAACCCGGGCATGTCTTCGTAAGACCAGGCAAAGATTTCCACATAGTTATGCAGCATCTGAATCAGCCGTTGTTTCACACTGAGCTCTAGATTGGCACCAATCTTGACTTCTTTTCTGTCTGTCTCAGTACCCAGATTTACCGTTTCCACTGGCTCTTCATGTGGCTGAATGGCCCTTTCTTCCTGGAGTAGAAGTCTTGCAAGTTCACCAGACACTTCGCAATCACCTTCACCTTCGTCTTTGGCTAAGTTGATCGGATTTTCGAAGTCATAACTGGCGGTAGCAGAGTCGTTACCAGTGAGATCCAGAGTGGATTGGAACCTGTATAAGTGAGTGTGTGTAAATATAGCTGTTTTGTAATATATAATAAAGAAAGAAAAGGAGCACAAGATTTTGAAATGCAACAAACGTCCAATGTTTTGATTAATGATATATGAAAATGTCATACAAAAAGCCCTCACAAATGGAGCCACGGTGCCTCGGGTAGGGCACCGAGCCATAAGAGTTTCAACATATTGTTTGTTACAAATTGAAAACAAAAGAGTTCATTACTGAGTGACAAAAGTAATAGGTGTGAAGTCTTTGGCAGTCCAGTTGCTTGGTCCACTGTCGGTTGTTGGGTAGATCCAGCTGTCGAATTCCGATTCCTCCATATCGTCTTCAATAGCATTCACTCCCGGGTTGGTGATGAATACAAGAGGTCTTCCAATCCTCGCCTTACGAACAGCCTCCTGAGCCTCCGCAGTGAAGCCCAAACCAAACTTGTCAGTCTTTGGAGTGAAGTCAGGAAGTCGGCCCCAGTTTGCGCATTCACCCTTCTCAATCACAGCCCGGGCATCCTTTAAGGAAGCCATCTTCAAAGGAGGGTCTTCAATCACAGTTTCAGCTGATGCAAGTGTCTGAGGCACCTCTTCAAAGTGTTGGAATGGAGTCTCAATGAATTCCCCATCCATTTCTATGTAACGGAACGAGTTTAAGTGGCTGACCATATATTCTTCCTCCCCTTGAACTGTGACAATCTTCCCTCTGACTGGGTACTTAAGCTTTTGATGTAGTGTGGAGGTCACCGCTCCAGCCTTGTGGATCCATGGACGACCCAGCAAACAAGAGTAGGATGGACGGATGTCCATCACATAGAAAGTAGAATCAAAGACTTGAGAACCAACCCTGATTGGAATGTCAACCTCACCATGTACCATCCTTTTTGAACCGTCAAAGGCTCGGACAACGATGTTACTAGGCTTGAGCTCCAGACCCTCACAATCCAACCTATCTAGGGCCTTCTTGGGCAATACATTCAATGAAGAACCGGTGTCTATCAACACATGGGCAAGAGTAGTGCCCCTGCATTCAATGGAGACATGCAGGGCGTCATTATGGTTTTTTCCTTTTGCAGTCAGATCGGCGTCAGAAAAGCCCAGACCATTATCGGCAGTCAAGTTGGCCACACAATCAATAAATTGATCAGCAGATGTTTCTTGTGGCACATGGGCCGTCTTCAGGAAGGATATCAGAGCCTTGGCGTGGGCCTCTGAACACAATAACAGTGATAGCATAGAAATATTAGAGGGGGTGTGCCCCAACTGCTCAACAACATTGAAATCACTTTTCTTTATAATCTTGAGGATCTCCTCCATCTCTTGCTGGGAGGCTTCAACAGGGGTTGTCTTCGGCGCCTCCGTCAGGGAAGGAAAATCAGTAGCAATCCCTTTGCCCCGAGCGTCGGATGACTCGGCAGCAGGGGTAGAAACAGGAACTTGATTAGGAAGTGGAACATGCACACTTGCGGGTGTGATGATAAGGGGTTTCTAAATAGCTGGTGGCGAAATATCTGGTGAAAACAGCCTACCACTGCGAGTAATTTTGGCAGGCCTGGTGATATTGCCGACACCGGTACTTGTATCAAACTCTTGCTTTACTCCAAGAACATAAACGTCTGCCCCATAGTTCCACGGGACAGCTTTGTCAGATGTATAAGGGAGAGGCCCCGGAACAGTAATGATGATATGAGCAATCTTCTGAGTGGACATGATTTTGACAGGCTTCTTTGAGAGAGCCTTAGGAGGTTTGTTGAAAATAGTGACAATAGAAACTTCTTCGGCAGGGACAGCAGGAACAACAATCTTCTCGAACAAGATTTCTTTGCTATCCATCAGGCTTTGGATACCTGATTTCAGCAAAGGACAACCAAAAGGCGAAACAGCACATAGAAGGCAATCTTCACCATATCCCGGAAATAAACCGGCTAGCGACTGATTCCTTTTAACAGTCGATAACGGAGTAATAATCTCTTCCACGGAGGCTACATATCGGTCTTCTTCCATAACATTCACTCCATGCTGAGGCATGGGAGCAGTCACAACATTGGGCCTTTCGGGCGCCTCAAACTGTATTTCCTTAGCATCAATAAGGTCTTGAACCTTATTCCTCAGAGCCCAACAATCGTCTGTAGTATGCCCGGGGCTATCAGAGTGATAAGCGCAACGGGCGTTGGGGTTGTACTTTGGAGAAGCTGTGTTTACTACCTTCGGAGCTTCTTTGACAGTTACGAGATTGGTTGATAGTAGTTGCGGAAAAATCTGAGACAGGGTCATGCTGAGCCGAGTGTACTACCTTTTGGGTCTCTCACCCCTTGGTTGATTATATTGCTGAGGAGCAGCAGCAGGCTTTGAAATTACCAATGCATTGACAGCTTGGCAGCGTTCCGGTTTAACTTGTCTTCTGGGACCATAAACAACACTAGCTTCCTTTTTGAAAGGCTTCTTTTCAGTACTCGCAGCGACACCTTTCTGTATCTTCCTTGACTTGATACCAGCTTCTATCTTCTCACCAGTCAAGATCAAATCTATAAACCCGGCAGAAGAATTACCAATCAGATGGTTAAAGAACGGACCAGACAGGGTCCCAAGAAACATGTCAACAAGTTCACGGCCAGTTAGCGGTGGCTGCACCCTGCCAGCCAAATCTCTCCACTTTTGCGCATACTCTTTGAATCCTTTGCCCGTCCCCAGTGACATACCCTGAAGTTGGGTACGTGTGGGAGCGAGGTCAGAATTATACTGATATTGTCTATAAAATGCGGTGGCCAAATCTTCCCAGTTTCGGATACTGGCTCCATCCAGCTGATAGAACCACTCGAGTTGAGCCCCAGAAAGGCTATCTTGAAAGAAATGGATCCAAAGGTTCTTGTCTGCAGTGTAAGGTTGGATGTTCCTTACATATGATCTGAGATGCATCTTCGGGCAGGATAGCCCGTCATATCTTACAAAAACTGGCACTTTGAACTTCGGGGGGATCACAATTCTAGCAACTAATCCCAAATCTTCGAAATCTAAGCCGAGAACTCTCTGCAGCTCCATAGCTGCCAACTTGTCTTCCAAGCCTTTGTACTTATCATCAGCGGGCGGGTATTGTTGATCAGAGTAGTCTTCGTCTTCTTCAGCCTCCTCTTCTTCAACCTCGGATTCGGAAGGTACTGCAGCCGCATTCCCTTTACTGGTTCCCTCTTCAGATGTAGGGGGAAATTCAAGCACTCTCCTGGCTTCACCCTCAAACCTTCTTCCTAGGGTAGCCACCCCAATTCTCTTCTTCTTCTTTTTCACTTGGTCTTTGTTCCCCAGCAGGGCTTTCAGATCCTCCTGACCCTTAGCCAAGGTCATCAGGAGTTGTTGAAACTGTGCGTTCTGAGACTGCAAGTCCTTGACCGTCTGTTCGAGATCCATCTTACTGAAATAAACAGTAGAAAGATAAGGAAACCTGGTGTGGAGACCTGCTTATGCGTATGATGAATGGTATGCTTATGTATGCAATGCATTCAAGAATTTAGCAAATTCAAAATTGTTGCAAACAAAAAGAACGCACGTCATATTAATAAGAAGAAATTTGTCAGTACATAAATGCCCCATGGGCCAAATATTACAAAAAAATTCTCAAGGTAAAAAGACGTTGCGCATCCTCTTTGGTGCAATGTAGGTGTTGAGGGTCTCTTCCTCATGGAGTCGGAGGGTAAGCTCCAAAACCTTCTTCTCACTAGCGTAGAAGCTGGCTTCAAAAGTGTTTCGTTCCTCCTTGAGTTGGATCCAACTCTTCTGCATCTCCTCCCACTATGTAGGCATGTCAGGATATAAGATGGTGTAGGGAACCTCTCCTTCCTTAACGGGCTCTTTAATCACAGGGAGAACATGAAGATAAGGCATCATTAGACTCTGGGCTCGGGTTCGTACCCACTTGAGATAAGGCTCAAGAGGGATGGAGTTCTTGTACCCCAGTGTCTTGCTGTCAACCTTGTTAGGCATCCTCCAAGCTCTGATGAATCTTTGGCGAAGTCCTTGCGCATTGTTGTCGAAGTCAAAAACTAGGTCAGGAATCAACATGTCGTGAGGGCCATCCCTCCGTGCATATCCAAATTGTCTCAAAGCTAGACAGGGGTTGTAGGTAATGCCTCCTCTAATGCCAAGCAATGGAACATTAGGGAACTCACCACAATGATCGACGATGATGACATTTTCTCTGGACCGAGAACACCAATGTACATCAGAGTGAGTAAGGGTCATCAACCGTTGGGACCACCTTAGGCCTTGGTCATTCTTCAAGACAGATTGTGGAAGGTGCGAAATAAACCACCTTGCAAGGAGAGGAGTACAGCACATGAGAACACCCCTCTTTCTCATTGTTCGTGTGTAAAATGAGTGAAGAATGTCCCCAAGCAATGTTGGTATTGGATTTCTGGATAAGAAGATCTTGACGGCGTTGATATCTACAAGCTGGTCAGGATTTGGGAACAAGACCAACCCATAAATGAGAAGTGCCACAATTTCTTCAAAGGCTTGTAGATCCAATGAATTCCAACACTCTTGTGCCTTCTCAAACAAGAATTTTGCTAAGAAGCCTTTGACACCGCTTCTAGTCTCCCAATGCCCCTTGCTGTCAGATGGTTACAAGTGTAGTGCTTGAGCAACATCTTCAGGCTTTGGTTCCTTTTCCGTACCGTTGTAGGGTAGTTGATTAAGGATAGGAATTCTCAAGAGTTGAGAAAATTCCTCCAAAGTGGGCACCAACTGGTAGTCGGGGAAAGTGAAACAGTGGTGAAGGGGGTCAAAGAACTGAAACAACACCTTTACCATGTCCTCTTCAATGCTGGTGTTGACTAGGCTAAGCAGTCTACCATGTCTTTCACTGAAGGGAGAGCTTTCCGGAATCCTGGATGTGAGCTCCTTGAGTTGAGGAGGGATTATCACAAGGTTGACTTGGATAGTTTTCCTGCGAAGATTTTCCATGACCTACAAAACAAGAACAAAGATGAAGATCTAAACCCTTGGAATGGTTAGTATGTGCATATGATGCTTTATGATGTTTATGATGTATGTACAAAACATATGTACAAGAAATTCACACCAAACCCTAGTTTCAGGCTTGCATGGGGTTTCATAGGTAAGTACCCTCTTGAGTGTAGTTGGCTTAAAAACCTGTCCTATAAATAGTAACCAGGTTCTAAGGAGCTCAATATCACTGGATTGTTTTCATTGTTCATTGTTTTGGTTTAGCCACTTAACTAGCGACCAAAATATTCCAAGAAAACAACCCTCAATGAGTGTAGTATCGAGTATCTACCAACTTCGGACTGCACCAAAGCCGGTCATCTCACTACCCCTAATGAAAGGCCAAGATGGTCAAGTAAGGTTCTAGGTCATTAGTGCTTAGTGACATCACTCAGCGGCCCCGTACTCTCCTTGATTGAACTCAAGGGTTACCGGTACTCACAAATATGTCACACTAATATATCTATTGCTTCAACCGTGTCGGTATACCCCGCACAGTTTCTACAACGTATTGCTATCTATGAAAGTTTCCCCAAATCCGGGTGTAGGATTGCAAACCCAAACGAGAGAGCCAAGATATAAAGCAATTAAAACAAACAATTAGTCATGCAAGAGGGTGATCTAAGCCCTAAGGTTACTCCACTTTAAAGAATCCCCAGCAGAGTCACCAGTTCTGTGATACGGTGGGAGAACTGACTTGAGGTTTTGAGTTTGTTTTCGCAAATGTTTCGGTTGAGCAAGAGTCGCCACCAACTTTTTATTTTATCCTAAGGAAAGGTTAAAAAGCACAGCAAAAACCTTTGAGATGTTTTCTTGGGTTCGGGGAGTAGATTATAGAAAGGGAAGGTATTAGCACCCTTTCTATACATGGTTATCCATGGGCTCTTAGTTACTTGCTTATATCAACTTGCCTTGATTTTCAATTGTTTGAAATGGTGCTTTGTATGTGGGTTTTGAAAGTGTTTTGAAAAGAGGCCAATGTGGTGGCAACCTTTGTAATGATCCATGTTGGGATGTATACAAAAGTGTATGTCTTTTGAAAAGTTTTCAATTGTTTTTGAAAGTTGTTTTGAAAGTGTATTTGTGATGTGTGTTTAAAAAGTAGGCAAGTGTTTTTGTTTTGCAAGTTGGCAAGTAACCAAGAGCTATCTACCCTAAATTTCTCAAAGGTCTTTGCTATGTTTTAACCCTTTTAACAATTTTGTTCCACCATTGTATTTGGTGGACAATCTTGTGTTAGGGTGTGAACGGGACGGGCGCGGGTCATCGTTTAGACCATGATTGCAATAGTGCCAAGTGTCTTTGGGCAATTTTTCCTTTAAGGGACTTGATCATTTTTAGGCAACTTTTGGAAGCGTCATCGAGGGACTATGATCATTTGAATTTGTTTTGTTTTGCCAAAGACACCTAACATGCAATATGGCCCATTATTGAAGGCAACAAGTGGAGTAACCCTAGGGGGGGTGCAAGTGTGCTTAGTGTTGTCCATTTTCATGCTTGTTTATCTTGAATTTAGGTCAAACTATTTGTTGTTTTTGATTTGCATACAAAACCCTAATTCTAACATGGCATATTTAGAAAGCTTTTAAATGCGGAATTTAAAGGTCCTAAATTATTACAACACAAATTATGGGATGGGGAGTACAAATGTTCAAATGGGGATATTTTAGCAAGAAATTTAAATCTAACTATTACATCCAAATTGAATTATACAAATTAATTAATTGCACAATAATTAAATAAAATGAGATAAATATGCAAGATGCAAAAATGATTTTTATATGTATGTAAAAAGGTATTTTTCATGTGACAAATAAACAAAAATAAAAATGAATAATTTTTGGTATTTTTGATGTTTAGGGTAAAACCCTAATTTTATAAATAAAGGGTATTTATTATATAAAATATGCAATATTTATTAATTATGTACAAAAAATAAATAAAAAGGAAGTATATTGTAAAAAAGTGATTTTTTAAGTTAAATATTAATAAAAATAAAAATGTATTATTTTTATGTTTTTATCCTAAATATTATAATAAATATATAAGTATTTATATTATTTACTAAATATATTAAATATGTACAAAAATAAAATATTTAATATTTACAAAAAAAAATATATTTTTTATAAAATGTTTTCAGAAGATAAAATAAAATAAAATTAGAAAATAAATGTATTTTGTATTGTTTTTAATATTCTAAACAAAAAAAGTATTATGTATTTATTTACACATATAACTAAATGAAGCAAGTAAATATCAAATAAAATGCAAAAAAATGTGAGAAAAATATTTTTAGTATTTTTTATGCTTTGACAAAAATAAATAAGTCAGAAACAAAAATCAAAAGTAAAAAATAATAAAAATAAAATGCAATAGGCCAAGGGGGTGCATGTGTGAGAATGTGGTGCAAAAAGGAAAAATATCACAGGCCCAGCCCATAGAGGTTGTCTTCAACCTCCAGCCAATTCAAACAACAAAAACGCGCGTTTTGCCTTATCCCTGCTATCTCCTGATTCCTTGATTTTTAGCACAAACTCATAACATGAAAAATGTCAAGCATCAAACCACGAATCCATACATATAAAAAACTTAACTCTCAGAAATGAGAGAGAATTTCTCCATCCCTAATTCTTAACCTAAGTTTTTGTCAATGTTCAGGTCTTAAATTCTCTCAGCATATGCAATATAAATGGAAAGTGAGGATATGAGTGGCTTCAGGGACATGAGTATGAAACTTTTCATTCATAAACTTAAAGCTAACTCTTCCTAGATTGAGAGATAGAAGTCCATGAACTTACCTGTTCAGCTTGGATCGTGTCTGGCAATGGAGGTACTTTCAGTGCAAAGTGAGGACTTGTACAGCTTGCTTGAAGGTCAGGGATGCTTCTCCAACCTTTAGCTTGCTTTGAAACCAAATGAATCAAGCTATGGAAGTCAACCTGCAAAACAGAAAAAGTGAAAATGGTGAAGTGGGTTAGAGGTGTTACAGGTCGTGTCCAATGCTTGGGATAGCTTCAGTGGAGGATAGGGAATTTGTTTGTAAAGGTTTCAGCCAAAACGCACGAATGGAAATGTTTGTGGAAGTCAAGTTGCAGGGATGCCCTGTTTTTGTGCAGTACAATGGTGTTTTGAGGTTTAGGGAGGTATGGAAGGTAGTTAGCTCGTGCCTTAGCTCAGGCTTGTTGTTTGGAATGTGTACAACAAGTTTGTCTAAGCTTGTGTTGGCAGAAATGTGAGATGTGTTACAAAATGCAAGGTTTCTTCTAACTTAAGCAAAAATTGTCAACTTGGTTTCTAGACTTGTGCAGGCCCCCTAATCATGCTGCAACCATCCCTCTTGATCAGTGTGATATGTTCCTGAACTTGTGCCAAAAGGATTTGCATTGTACTACTTGGATTGCAAATTTGACATAAAGCCATACTTTTCAAAAATGGATAAAGTGCTTTTTCTAATTATGGATTAAATTGGCATGTAATGGTTAAACACATAAGATAAGGCTTGAACACAAGGGGTTTACATTAAATTATTAAGTGTGGATGAGATAAAAGGCCTGTAATCTAGCTTAGAGCATGCTGAATTCAAAAATGCAAAGTTATGGACATGGAAATGGCTCATGAACAAAGTGAGTTTTGCTCATATTGCCAAATTCGATTCTCCCTAACCACAAGGTTGTTTGATGAGTTCTTGGACATTTTGGAAAGCTTGGAATGTGTACTACAATCAATCTTTGTAATGCAAATTGAAATTCCAAGTGGAAGCATGTGAAAAGTGACCATGAAGTTAGGCAAAAATCCTGCCTAGAATAGGTCAAAATTTTTCTAAGTTAAGAATGTTTTGCACCCTTGTTCCAAAAATCATAACTTGAGCTACAAGCTTCTTTTGAGGAAACTTTGTGAATCAAAGTGGTAGATTTTGCAATGGACTATAACTTTCATGTTTTGAGTTTTCCTTGAATCTAAATGTATCTTGATGAAAAAATGGGACAAAGTTAAGAAAAAATTAGGGATTTTCATAACTTAGAAAAATTCTAAGTTATGAAAATTCTTCATTTCAAACCCTAATTTGTGATTTTTGATTTCTTGATGAACAAGTTTCATATTTTGACATGTCTTGATGAAAAATGAATCTTGACACTTGATTTTGACCAAAAAGTCAAAGTTTGACTTTTCAGTATACAGTCAAATTTGGCTCAGTTGACTGGAAAATTCATCTGTCAATCTTGTGCATTTGGGATCTTTTGAATTTGTTGAGCATGCCAAGACAATTCCATGGGGTCCTTGAGTCCATATGTGAGCTTGGTTTGCCATTGGTTAGGTCAAACAGTCAAAAATTGCCTTTGTGCAGTCAAAACCCTAAAAATGACCATTTTGCCCTTTTGGTGATCTGATCAAATTTCTTGTGGATTTGTGATCCAAACTTGATCAAATGGTCCATATGAGTTCATAATGTTGATGTGGGTAAAAAATCATGAGGTTTGACTGTCAATTGACCACAGTTGACTTTTCCCCAATACAACTGATTTCTAGGTCAACTATCCAAATTGACTGGGCAAAGATTGGAATCAAGGCTTGAAAATTGGTATGGATAAACTTGTGAGTTCAACATGAATCATGAAAGTCATATTAGGAATTTTAGGTCAAAACATCTTTGTGCAAACTCAAACCCTAATTTGGGTCAACAGTGCAAGGAGAAGTCTTGAGCAGAGGAAATCCTAACTGGATCTTGAGCTCCAATGGTCTTGTGATGAGAGAATGTTGAGGAAAATGGGAGGGAAAATTTTGGGGTATAACACCAGTCTTGGAGAATAGAGGGTCAATAGGGTTTCTTCTATTCTAGTGACTTCAACTGGCTCACCCAAGTATTTCTTTTTAAGTATCAGGATTATCCTCATGTTTCTCAAGGTTTGTTCCATTAAATGGTTCTCCAACATTGGGAATCAAGTATTCAGTGAACTTGGCCTCTTTTCTCACAAAGTCTACCAAGCCACTTTCTGTCAGTCAGAAGACGTCCACATGGAATATTAGGAGATACCTGTTTCTCTTGATTTTCTGATAGCCTCCTTCAAATGACTAAACTGAATAAAAGGAAGATTCACCTTCTTTTTGGCAATCAAATAATACAATATGAATTGCTGGCTGATGTTGAAATAATCCGAAGAACTTGTTGGAGGTGAAAAATTCTCAAATTGTCATAAAGATCCTTACTCTTGTATTCTTTCTTCTCAACGGTGTAATTATTAAACAACAATTGACAGAGATCATTCTTTTGAGCATTAGACCTAAACTCTATTCAAAATGTACATTTTCCTTTCAAAAACTCAAGACCTAGAAGATCCGCAATTGACTTCTCTGAGATGATTATTCTTTGACCAATCAAATCTGAGACAATGTGAAGATCATCACAGTCAACATTCTTCCAAAAATACTTTACTAAGGCTCCATAAATAGGACCATGTAGCCTTTGAAAGTAGTTTTACCACCCTTGAGCCTCTAACTCCTCTCTAATATCACACCCTTTTTCAACAAGATTATCAAAATCGACCATGTATTCACGAAGAACTACTAACTCAGATGGAGGAACGATGCAGTGAACTTGAAAAGATTTCTGAGTGATATGATTCACGTCAACCACTAGATTGGAAGATGAAGCTGAAGCAGTTTCATTTGTAGGCGAAATGATTGAAGATGACGAAACCATTGTTAAAGATGAAGGAGCAATAGTTGACGATGTTGCAACAGATAGATTCAAGGCTTGTTCCATTTCACTAGCAAATTTAACAGCTTCTTCTTGATCAGGAGTCATCATCGTTGAAGAGAGATGAAAAATGATGAAGGTTTGTTGAAGAAAGCAAAATACTTATTGAACGTTTGAGAGAAAAGAGGGTTTATGGTTTCTAATGTGTGGGAGTGAAGTGAACGTGTGTGATTTATAGTGTTTGAAAAGTGAGAGAAAATAAAATGAAAAGAATACAAATAAACACAATAATTAGGAGCATTAAATGAAAGTAATAATTATGATTTCAATAAATTCCAAGAAATACACACACTGCTCATTGCATAGCTTAGATAGCGTGTGATGATTAAGCATAACAAGGGTTACACACGTTAATCAATCCATCTAAATAAGTGACACGTTTGATATCCTCATAATCTAGAAAACCAAAAAGGTCTCCATCTAATCAAAGACATTTCTTACCGAAACATCTTCTGATTACTGAGGTTCTAAAAGAAATAAAATACCTTTGTTAAACTCAAAGTCTAGTATTCTTCAGAAGGTTTGAACGTTGATCTTGTTCTGACTAGAGCATCATTGTTTCCTAGAATTAGATCTTCAGAAAGAGATGATGAGATTATGCTTTTCTTTTGTTGAGGTTGATCATAAGGAACAATAATAATATAAGAAGTAGGAGATTCTGATTCTTTATCTTCTTGAGTTTTGTCCTTTGGTTTAGCAAACATTATCTTCACACCAATACTTCCAAAGCCAATGATTTTCCCTTTTTGATTTCCTTCTGAAACTGTCAAGGCCTCCAGACTTAAGTTCCAAATCTTGGAACACATGCCTTTCACCTGTCATGTTTTGCAAGCATCCACTGTCCAGGTGCCATGATTAGTGTTTCAGTTGCACCATCAAGAACATTCGCAACATAGATTATCTGATATTTGGGTACCCATTTTCTGGGTCCTCTTTTGTTACAAGTTCTAGAGGTTCTGACACCTTTGGACTTGTAAGCGTTTGTTGGCAGCAATTTTGGTAAAATAATGACTTGTTAATGTTTTGCTAAATTTCTTAACATTTAGAGCAAAACGGTTTTGAATGGTGTCAAAGCAGATGTCTTAACATCTGCCTACTAAACTGATCTCAGGCCAACATCAGTTAAGTCCTTTGTTTCCTGTTTTCATGTGTGGCATAATTCAGGATTTGTAAACTACAGGCTGCGAAAAATATAGAGGAATATTTTTCAAATTGCATAATTTTATCTTGGCCTATTTTTATGGAAATATTCAAAAGATTTGAATATTTGTTTTTAAGTCCAAGCCCAAAGATGCGCATATATAAGTACTTGCTTCCTTATTCAAAGACAAGCAACTCTTAAAGAAGAATATTTTCTTTCTGATTAGAAGTTTAGGCTTTTTATTTGTCATACACTCTAATTATTAGTCTAAATACTTGAGTTGTTATTTGGGTTGTTAATTGTGTATCATTCATAAGCTTTTAAGCATTGAATCATTGAAGTGTTTCAAACTTATTAATTCTGTTAAATTTTTCACTGTAAGTGATTGAAGGGATTTGAGGATGGCCTCATACCTAGGTGAGTCTTAAATATAAGTTTAGCTTGGGTAGTGATTAAGTGATTAGATCGTAAACTGGTTGTTTACTGAGGATCTATGAATTAATACTATTTAGTGAACTTGTCTCTGGCTTGGTAGCCCCCAGAGTAGGTGTTATTGTACACTGAACTGGGTGAAAAATCTCTTGTGTTTTTGCTGCTTTAGATTTTACTGCACCTTACTTGCAAACAAATATTTGTGTCATGACATCTCATTCGACATCACATATTTGATACCAGAATTTCAATTGGTATCAGAGCAGGCATCCTGCTCTTTATCTGGGTGAGATCCAGGGAAGATACTTTCTGGTACTATGGACAAGGAAGGAGGATTTGTGAACAGACCACCCATTCTGGATGGAAGCAAATATGAATACTAGAAACCTCGTATGGTTGCCTTTTTAAAGTCCTTAGACAGTAGGGCCTGTAAAGTTGTTTTAAGAGGATGGAAACACCCTTTCAAATTGGGAGAGAATGGAGAACCTACTTCTGAATTAAAATCTGAAGAAGATTGGTCTAAGGAAGAAGATGAAATTTCTCTTGGAAATTCTAAAGCCTTGAATGCTATATTCAATGGAATTGACAAGAATATTTTCAGATTGCTGAATACAGTTGAAGTTGCTAAGGATGCATGGGGAATTCTTTAATCTACTCATGAAGGCACATCCAAAGTTAAGATGTCAAGACTTCAGTTGCTCACCACAAAATTTGATAATTTGAGGATGAAGATGATTAAAGTATAAATGACTTCCATATGAACATCCTTGAAATTTCTAATGCCTCCAGTGCTTTAGGAGAGAAAATACCTAAAGACAAATTGGTGATAAAGATTCTCAGGTCTCTTCCCAAGAGATTTGATATGAAAGTAACTGCTATAGAAGAGGCCCAATATATTGACAAAATCAAAGTGGATTAACTTTTTGGATCCCTTATAACATTTGAATTAAGCATAAATGAAAGATCTGAGAAGAAAAGCAAAAGCATAGACTTTGTATCTAATACTGAACATGAACAAGAGGACTGTGATCTGGATACAGATGTAGGAATATCAAATGCCCTAGCTATGCTTGGAAGACAATTTAATAAAGTGATAAAAAGAATGGACATGAACCAAAGTGTGATACGGTGGGAGAACTGACTTGGTTGTTTTGTGTTTGATCGCAAATGTTGCGGTTGGCAAGAGTCGCCAACGACTTTTCTTTTATCCAAAAGGAAAGGTGAAAAAGCACAGGAATGACCTTTGAGATTATTTCTTGAGTTCGGGGGGTAGATTATGAAAAGGGAAGGTATTAGCACCCTTTTCATCCATGGTTTTCCATGGGCTCTTAGTTACTTGCTAGATCACTTGCTTTTGTTTGAAATTGTGCTTTGTGTGGTATTTGAAAGTATTTTGTAAAGAGGCCATTGTTTAGGCAAACTTTGTAATGATTCTCGTTCGTAAGAATGTATACAAAGTGTTTGATCTTTTGAAAATGTTTTCAAGTTTGTAAGATGTTTTTGAAAGTGTAGATGTTTGTTTTGAAAATAGAAAGGATGTTTTGTTTTGAAACGGAGAAAGTAATTAGGAGCATTCTACCTACTCAAAAGTCTTTCATGTTCATTTGCTTTTTCCTTTGACATTGTTATCTTACCATTGATTTGGTAAGTAACCCTATCTTTGGATGTAAACGAGACGGGCGTGGATCATCATATAACCATGATTAGCAATGTTTGCAAGGTATCTTAGCATTCTCTTTTAGGGACTAAGATCATTTGAAAGTCAACATGGATAGCGTCATCGAGGAACTATGATCTTATATTTTTCTTGTTTTTGCTAAGATACCTCACATGCGTAATATGGCCATTTTGTAAGGCAACCAAGTGGATTTACCCTAGGGGTGCTTGTATGCAAGTGTATTATTTTTCATGCTTGATTTTGTCTTTGATTAGGGTTTTCTAATTGATTGGTTTTAGTCTTTCCATACAAACCCTAATTACTAGCATTTGTATATAAAGCGATAAATTGCGGAATTTAAAATTACTACGCTATTAAAATACTTGTGGGAGGGGGGTGTACAAATTATAAATGGGGATTGCAAGAAAATAAAGCCTAATTATCTATTACAACCATATTGAATTTATACAAGAATTGAGTAAATAATGTACAAAATGAATAAATGTATAAGAATGTAAATGTAACGAAAATGGATGTTTATTTGGATTTTTAGGGAAAAGGGGTTTTGATTTTAACCTAATTAACTAAAGGGAAAATAATTAATTAAAAGTAAAACCTAAATTTATTAGGAAACTAAATTAAATAAAACCCTAATATATTAATTGATTAAAAAGAAATTAAGTTTATAAGAAAAGTATTTTTTTGGTATTTTGGTCTTAAAATAATTTATAGTATTATAAAATATTTTTGGTTTTAAAAAAATATATTTAAATGGTGTAAGAGAAAATAACTAAAACCCTAGTTTTTAATTAAATTTGCAAAAACAATTAGTACAATAAATAAAGTATGATTAAATAAGAATAAATTTTTTTGTGTAAAAAATAAATAAAAAAAGTCAAAATATAAATCTAATGTTTCTATATTTTTTCTGATTTTTTTAGTATTAGAAAAATATTTAAGAAAATAATTAAATAAAAAAAGAAAAAGAAAAATAAAAATGGGCCAGGGTGTAAATAGCCAACAGGGAGTCAGAAGTGAAAAAAAACATAAGCCCAAGGATAGAGGCCCAACACTGCCAAAAAAGAAAAGTCAGAATGTGAAAAATATGAAAAAACCAAAAGGGTACCACTGGGGCTCGAACCCAGGTCCCTCCAGTCACAGGCGTGCGTTTCTACCACTAGGGTGGCTATACATCCATTTATATAATCAAAACAACAAATATATGATAGTAAACAAGTCCATGGCCTGAACTTCATCTTCAACCTCACGCCCAACCCAAAGCCTCTGTATCTTGTTCAATTCTTAACAAAAATGAAAACTTTAAACAGGAAACTTGTAGCAAATTTCCTCACGATTCCAGAAATGCAAAGCAATAAAATTATAGATCAAAGATAAGCATGAATTTTAATGGCCCTAATTTGAACCCTAAAAATTACAACAACTTCAATCTTAAAATTCTCTAAGCTCAAGCAAAATTAATGAAAACTATGGACATGGTTAGATTTAGGGCAATGATATCTACATTTTTCATTCACAAATAAACCATTAATGATGCCTATATGAAGAGTTCAAAAGTCATAAAACTTACCTTGAAAGAGGGTATCGGGATTGGAGTTTGAGTAGCTTTCAGTGGGTTCCAATGATTGGGTTAGCTTCCTCAAGTTCCCAGGAAGCTAATGGGATGCTTAGCTTGAGCTGAAAGGGCTTGAGGAGTTCTGGAGAAGTCAACGTGAAAGGTGCTGTTTTTGAAAATGGTGGATGATGATGGAGGTGTTACAATGGTGTTGCAGGTGTTGGGATTGTTTGTGTATGTTGTTTAGAAGCTTTTGAAAGTAAAAGGCCAAGAAACACACGAGTAAATTTGGAGATTGGCTTCAAAACTCAGAAATGACAAGTTTTGAAGTGTTTTTGGTGATTCTTTGTTCTTGGTGTTTACAGGGCTCAAGCATGCGTTTGATTTGTGGAAAATGACTTGTGTATGTATAATCAAATAGGTTTGAGTGCTTTGGAAAGTCAGAAGTACAAGTTACCAACTAATTGCTAGGTTACTTGATTTTGAAGAAAAGTGGGAAAACGAGTTTCAAGAGGAGGTACAAGCACAGGCTGAGCGATTGTAAGTGTCTAACAAGTTTCTCTTAAGTTATGGGACTTGTATGATCAGAAGAAAGCAATTACAAGGCTCAAGAACAAGTTTTGTGCAAAAAGTCACTTTATCAAAATGGCATTGTGCACTTTCTCCCAAAATGGATATAAAGCATGGCCTTGCAATGAATGCTTGAAATGAGACCTCTAACAGCTGCACAAGCAATTAATTATGGAGTTTATAACAAGTTTGAGGCCTGAAAAGTAGAGGTTATGCAGCACAAGTTTGAATTTTGAATCTTGTTCATCACAAAATGACTTGTAATTCAAGTGATAAAATCCTAACTTTATCTCTTCGATTCTCCCTACTCAAAAATGATCTCAAGGAGTTCTTGGACATTTTGGAAAGCTTGAAATGTGCTCTACAACTCATCTTTGAATCACTTTTGAAAATTACCATTGGAACCATATGAAAAAGTGCCATGAAGTTGGGTCAAAATCCTGACCAAATTAGGGAAAATTTCACAAGTGTTTTGTTTCATGACCATGTTTTCTTAAAATTATAACTTGAGATCCAAGCACTTTTGGAAGGAGTTGTGTAAATAAATGTTGTAGATTTCATGGAGATCTAAAACTTTCATGTTGGAAGTTTCTTTTGAATCAGCTTGCTTCCTGGTGAAAATTTGGCTCAAAGTTGTGAAAAAATAAGAAATTTCCAACACTTAGAAAAATTTCTAAGTTTAGAAATTTTAACTTTTCAAAATGAAATCTCGAATTTTTGATTTCTTGATGAATAAGTTTCATATTTTTGCATTCTTTGATGAATTGTGATCTTTGACATTTGATTTTGACCAAAAAGTCAAAGTTTGACTTTTCAGTATACAGTTGACTTTTGATCAGTTGACTGAAAATTCATTTGTTAATCCATTGGACTTGAGCAATGGTTTGAGCCATGTCATTAGGTAAAAATGATGCAATTGGACTCTTGAGATCATGCCTTAAACCAATTGATCATTTGCTAGATCAAAAATCAGAAATTGCCCTTTCCTAGTCAAAACCCTAATTTTGACTATTTTTCCCTTTTGAAGATTTGATCAAATTTATTGAGGAATTGAGGTAAAAACTTGATCAAATGATGCATATGAGTTTAAAATGTTTATGTGGATAAAAAATTATGAAGTTTGACTGTAAATTAGCCACAATTGACTTTTTCCCCAATACAGTTGATTTTTAGGTCAACTGCTCAATTGACTGACCAAAAGTGTGATCCAAAGCTTGAAACTTGACATGAATAATCTTGAGGATCCATAATGATCCATGAAATTAATATGGGGCATTGGAAGTTCAAATATCCTTGTGAAATCTCAAACCCTAATTTTGGTCATCAGTGCTTAAGGAGGTGTCTTGAGCTGATCAATCGTAGTGCAGTCTTGAGCCAAAGGAGGTCTTGTGAGCAAATTATTGATAAGTGAGAGGGAAAATTTTGGGGTACAACAGCTGCCCCTGTTCAATCTTCTTAAGCCTGAAGAGTTAGATTGGCGAGTTTTGCCATTCGTGACTCGAAGGTGGAAGATGATTGGACATTGGAGTGCCCAGAAATTTGCACTTGGTAATGTGAAAGTTGATGGTATAGGAAACGGGCTTAAAGATACCATTTGGAGGGATGATGGGAAGTTGTTGGAGATGGGCTTGTAGATGCCATCCAGAAATGATTGTTGAACTTTATCTGTAAGCTGAAACTGAATGAGTATCAGAAAGTCATCCATGTTTGGAGCGCATCTGAACTGTATCTGAAAGCTGAACCTGAACGAGTATCAAAATGGCGTCCATGTTTGAAGTGTATCTGAACTGTATCTGAAAGCTGAATCTAAATGAGTATCAGAATGGCGTCCGTGTCTGAAGCGTATCAGAACTGTATCTGAAAGCTGAATCTGAATGAGTATCAGGATGGCATCCGTGTCAAGAGTGTATCTGTACTTTATATGAAGGTTGAATCTGAATGAGTATCAGGATGGCATCCGTGTATGGAGTGTATCTGTACTATATCTGAAGTTTGAATCTGAATGAGTATCAGGATGGCATCCGTGTCTGGAGCGTATCTGAACTGTATCTGAAGATTGAATCTGAATAAGTATCAGGATGGCATCAGTGTCTAGAGCATATCAGAACTGTATCTGAAGATTGAATCTGAATGAGTATCAAGATGGAATCCGTGTATGGAGCATATTTGAACTGTATCTGAAGATTGAATCTGAATGAGTATCAGGATGACATCCGTGTCTGGAGCGCATCTGAACTGTATCTAAAGATTGAATCTGAATGAGTATCAGGATGGCATCCGTGTCTGGAGCGTATCTGAACTGTATCTGAAGATTGAATCTGAATGAGTATCAGGATGGCATCCGCGTCTGGAGCGTATCTGAATTGTATCTGAAGATTGAATCTGAATGAGTATCAGGATGGCATCCGTGTCTGGAGCGTATCTGAACTTTATTTGAACAACCTTTGAACATTGTTAATGGTAGCTGTTGATTAACCTTATCCTGAAAAGGGTAAAATGTTAGCTAATATGCAATGTCATGTTGTATGAAATGCAAAGTATAATGCATTTGTGTTATCGATGTTCATGATATATGGATGTGATGTATGCGTATGTGAGCTAATCTGCTGGACTGCTTGTTGTATTGGGGAAAATAAATCCCTGATTACTGCTGAGGATATGGAGTGTAAGTCTTCATGTTGTGAAGTTAAAGTGTTGATGAATTTCCTTTTAGAGAAATAAACTCTGTTACAAGGGGAATGTTGCGTACTATTTGTAAAATCCTTTTTGGGAATCCTGAGAAATTGGACGACTTCTACTAGGGATTGATAACTAGAAGCTCTGTTCTGCTGGGGATTAAACTGCACACTGCAGGGGACTTTATGGAAATAGCTTAGAGAGATTTCTCTATTTCTTAAAGCCATTAGTGATTGTCTTTCTATTTTGTTCATTTGTAAATGGTAATTACGTTCAAATGCATATGTTCAAAAATAAATCATTGGACGCTTTTGTAAACAAAACATGAGAGTAAAGAAAAATAGATAGTTTTGTACTTTCAAAGGAATATCTTTGTATTGACTTTGAGTAAGTATTTTTGTACAATGAGACAAACATTCTAGTAAGATAATGCCGTCGTAAAAAAACGAAAATTTGATACAAAGAAAAGATAGCTATGTGAAATAATCCCATGGGGTCCCCATTCTGCTATATCCTTCGTGTCTCTGAGCATCTTATCTATTTGTTTCCTTATCCGAAGCTGATTGAATTGATCAAAATCGTCAAGTTTGCAGGTTGTCTGTAAGGTGATCCAACAGGACATAGTCATACGCTTTAAATCCCTACCTTTTGCCTGGACCGCCCTTTCGGGTTTTCAGTCCATCGGGATACCCTTTTTTGCCCAAGTCACCCTTTCGGGTTTTCAACTTGCCGGGTGTACAGATTTTTTTGTTTTATCCCTAATTTTTTGCCCGAATCCTTTTGGTTCTCCTGGATGCCCTTGTTTTTCCTAGGTGTATCAACCTAGCGGGTCTCTTATGTGTAGTATCTTTTGACTATGTCTGCGTTCACGGGGTGCGGAAGGACGTCGCCATCCATGGTAGTCAAGATCATTGCTCCAACAGAGAATATGCTTTTGATTACAAATGGTCCTTCATATGTAGGAGTCCATTTGCCCCTTGGATCACCTTGCGGCAGTATGATACATTTGATCACCAGATCCCCGACTTGATACACTTAGCGTCTGACCTTTTTGTTGAAAGCCTTGATCATCCGTTTTTGATACATTTGACCATGACAGACAACAGTGAGTCTTTTCTCATCAATCAAGTTCAGTTGATCAAGTCGAGTTTGGATCCAATCTTCTTCATTCAGCCCTGCATCCTTCATAATTCTTAGAGAGGGGATCTGGACCTCAATAGGCAAAACAACCTCCATGTCGTATACCAGAGAGTAAGGTGTTGCTCCAGTTGATGTGCGCGCTGTGGTACGATAACCGTGGAGAGATAATGGTAGCATCTCATGCCAGTCTTTGTATGTGACTGTCATTTTCTGTATGATCTTTTTGATATTCTTATTTGCAGATTCGACAACACCATTCATCTTTGGTCGGTAAGGAGAAGAATTATGGTGCTGGATCTTGAATTGCTCGCACAGGGCGGTGATCATAGTATTGTTTAGATTCGTGCCATTGTCTGTGATGATCCTCTCCGGAATACCATATCGACATATGAGATTCTGTTTAATGAACCAGGCTATAACATTCTTGGTGACGGAAGCGAAAAAAGTCGCTTCAACCCACTTTGTGAAATAGTCAATGGCCACCAAGATGAAGCGGTGTCCATTAGAGGTTGTTGGTTTGATTTCCCAAATCACATTGATGCCCCACATAGCAAAAGGCCAAGGAGCCATCAAGAAATTCAAAGGAACCGGAGGTACGTGCACCTTGTCAGCATAGATCTGACACTTGTGGTAGGTTCGAGAGTGTTGATAGCAATCTGCTTCCATGGTAGACCAGTAATAGCCTGCCCGTAGGATCTTCTTTGCCATCGTATGCCCACTGTAATGGGTGCCAAAAGTGTCGTCATGTAGATCATCCAGGATCTTTTCTACCTCGACATTGTCTATGCAACAGAGCAAAATGAAGTCATGGTTGCATTTGTAGAGGATGCCATTACTAAGGAAGAATTTAGCAGAGAATCTCCTTAAGAACTTCTTATCATTGACTGAAGCTCCTTCCGAATATTCTTGAGCCTCAAGATACCTCTTAACTTCGTGAAACCAAGGCCAGTCCACTACTTCTTCAGTATTAATCTCGTGACAGTGAGCTGGTTCATCCATTCGTTCAATGGTGATCTGGGGATGCTCGTTATCCCATTTAAGTTTAAACATGGATGACATTGTGGCTAGTGCGTCTGCTAGCTGATTTTCTTCTCGCGGGAAATGCTCAAAGGTAATCTTCTCAAAATGTGGGATCAATGTCAGCACATGCTCTTTGTAGGGGATAAAGTTAGGGTGTTTGGTGTCCCATTCCCCTTTGATCTGGCTGATGACCAAAGCTGAATCTCCAAATACATTTAAGGATTTGATCCCCAAATCTATTGTAGCTTTGAGACCAAAAATGCACGCTTCGTATTCCGCCATGTTATTTGTATAATTGAAGCAGAGTCTTGCCGTAAAGGGAGTATGACATCCTTCAGGAGATATGAGTACAACACCTATACCATTGCCGAGTGCGTTGGATGCCCCATCAAAAACCAGGGTCCATCGGGATCCTTGTTCAGGTTCGTCATATCGTTTGAATTCTTCACAATTGTTTACCATCATGATGTCTTCATCTGGGAATTCGAACTTCATGGACTGGTAGTCATCCACAGCTTGATGAGCAAGGTGATTAGCTAGTACACTACCCTTTATTGCTTTCTGGGTAGTATATTGTATGTCATATTCTGTCAGGATCATCTGCCACCTCGCTATTCTCCCAGAGAGTGTAGGTTTATCGAAGATGTATTTTATTGGATCCATTTTAGATATCAATAAGGTAGTATGAGTCAGCATATACTGTCTTAGCCGGTGAGCAGCCCATGCCAGAGAGCAACAAGTTTTCTCGAGCAGTGAATATCTTGTTTCACAGTCGGTAAACTTTTTTCTCAGGTAATAAATAGCATGCTCTTTTCGGCCAGACTCGTCATGCTGCCCCAACACACACCCCATTGAATTTTACAAAACAGTTAGATACATGATCAATGGTCTTCCCTCAACTGGTGGCATCAAAAAAGGAGGCTCTTGTAAGTACTCTTTGATCTTGTCTAAGGAACTTTGACACTCATCATTCCATTTGACTACATGATCTTTCTTCAGTAATTTGAAGATTGGTTCACAAGTAGCTGTCAGGTGAGAAATTAATCTGGAAATGAAGTTTAATCGTCCCAAGAATCCTCTGACTTCCTTCTCCGTACGAGGAGCAGGCATCTCTTGTACCGCTTTCACCTTGGCAGGATCTACTTCAATACCTTTACCACTGACGACAAATCCTAGGAGTTTACCAGACCTCACTCCAAACGTGCATTTATTCGGGTTCAACCTCAACTTGTATTTCTTTATCCTCTCAAATAATTTCTGTAAGTGACCAATATGTTCTTCTCCTGTTTAAGATATAGCTATTATGTCGTCCACATAGACCTCTATTTTGTGATGTATCATGTCGTGAAATAGAGCTACCATGGCACGCTGACAGCTTGCCCCAATGTTCTTCAGCCTGAATGGCATAACCTTGTAGCAGAATCTGCCCCACTAAGTGACAAAGGTCATTTTCTCCATGTCCTCAGGCGCCATTTTGATTTGGTTATAGCCTGAGAAACCGTCCATGAAGGAAAACACCTTATGTTGTGCTGTATTGTCAACTAGAATATCAATATGGGGAAGTGAGAAATCATCCTTAGGGCTTGCCCTATTCAAATCTATGTAGTCCATGCACATTCGTACTTTGCCGTCCTTTTTAGGCACGGGAACAACATTGGCAACCCATTGTGGATAAGAGGTAACGGCCAAGAATCCGACGTTAAATTGTTTCATGACTTCCGCCTTAATCTTATATGACATGTCTGGTCGCATGCGACAAACCTTTTGTTTTACCGGAGGACAATCCTCTTTTGTAGGTAGACGATGTACTACGATATCTGCATCAAGTCCCGGCATGTCTTCGTATGACCAGGCAAAGACCTCAACATAATCATATAACAACTTAATCAGGTGCTCTTTAACACTGAGTTCTAGATTGGCACCCACCTTGACTTCCCTTTTGTCTTCTTCGATACCTAAGTTGATTGTGTCCACTGGTTCTTCGTGGGGCTGAATGGTCCTCTCTTCTTGTTGCAGTAACCTGGTGAGTTCCCCTGGTACCTCACAATCTTCCTCACCTTCGTCTTCGGCTTGGTAGATTAGATTTTCAGAGTCACAACAGGCCATAGTAGAATTGTTACCCATGGGATCCCGAATGGATGTAGATCTGCAATTTGAATGTGAGTGTGTGTAAGAGTATAGCTATCTTTGAAAGAAATGAAAATGTAAAAAAGAAAAACAATGAGCGCGAAGTTTTTATGCAAAAACGTCCATGATTCATTGATGTCATATGGAAATGAGATAATAACCCTTACAAATTAACCATTGTGTCTCGGGTAAGACACTAGGTTTTAAGAGTCTGAATTGTTTAATATTACAGATCCGACAAAATTTAAAGACAAATTACTGTGAGATAAAAGTGATCGGGACAAAATCTCTAGCTTCCCAGTTGCTGAGCCCTCCATCGACAGTTGGGAAAATCCAATCCTCCAGGTCATAGTTGTCTTCATCATCCTCCATTGCGTTGACTTCGCGATTGCTGATCTTCAAGGGTGGTCCTCCGGCACGAGCACGACGTACAACTTTCTGGGCTCCTGAAGTGAAACCCAAACCAAATTTGTCAGATTTGTATGGGATATCTGGGAGTTGGCCCCAAATAGTGCACCCACCTTCTTCTATCACTGCCTTGGAATCCTTCAAAGACGACATCTTGAGCGGAGGCCTTGTAATATTCGGGATTTGAGACACAGCCTTGGTTACTGCCGCAGTTTGCGGGACTTCTTCAAAGTGCTGGAATGGAGTTTCAATAAATTCACCATCTAATTCCACATATCTGAAGGAATTTAGATGACTGACCATATACTCTTCTTCTCCATGAACAATGATGATTTTTCCTTGAATTAGTTGTTTCAGCATTTGATGCAACGTAGAGGTAACGACACCAGCATTGTGAATCCACGGTCGACCTAATAAGCAGGAATATGAAGGGCGAATATCCATTACATAAAAAGTTGAAGCAAATGTTTGGGTTCCAACTTTTATGGAGATGTCCACTTCCCCATGCATCATCCTTTTTGAGCTGTCAAAGGCCCTCACTACTATGCTGCTAGGTTTCAAAGTCAATCCTTCATAGTCAAGCCTATCAAGAGCCTTTTTAGGCAACACATTCAGAGATGAACCGATATCCACCAAGACATGAGCCAAGGTCGTGCCCCTGCATTCGAATGAGACATGGAATGCCTCGTTATGCTTCCTCCCCCTTGGCGTTAAATCAGCATCCGAAAAACCTAAACCATTATCTGCAGTCAAGCTGGCTACGTAGTCTTGGAACTAATCGACAGATGTTTCTTGGGGTACATGGGAAGTTTTAAGGAATTTTACCAAGTCCTTTGCATGAGCCTCGGAACATAATAATAAAGCCACCATGGAAATTTTTGATGGAGTTTGCCCTAGTTTCTCAACTACATTGTAGTCGCTTCTTTTTATAATCTTTAGAATTTCCTCCATCTCTTTTCGGGAGGTCTCAGGGATAGCTACTGATTGTGCCTTCGTGCTGACAGGCTCAACCAGAATACCTTTTCCTCGAGTCTCGATTGACTCGACAGTAAGAATGTCAGTAGGGGTGATAACATGGACTGTAACAGTTTTGTTAGCAGGAGTATTAGCGGAGATGATTGCAGGACTGGGAATAGCCTTTAGAGGAGCAACAACAACAGGAATGATTACGGGTCCAGAAACATCTTTTGGAGGAGCAATTTCTGGAGAGAAAACCCTTCCACTTCGGGTTATCTTACTAATCCCTGCGATATTTCTGATATCAGAATCAACTTTTTTAGAACTTGAATCTTCAGCAGTTGGCCAATCTTGCTTGATACCGTGATAGTATACATCACCTCCATAATTCCATGGGACGGTTTTGTCTGATGAATACGGGTTTGGTCTAGGCATTGTAATTATCAACGAAGCTACTTTAGGAACTGATGTAATTCTAAAGGGTCTTTTGGTGGAGACCCTGGAAGAATTATCAGAAATGGTCACTATGGAAACATCCTTATAAGAAGCAGTTGGAACAGAAGTCTTCTTGAACAAAATCTCCTTGTTATCTATTAGGCATTGAACGCCTACTTTTAACAAATGACAGCTGGTTGGTGAGGACAAACATAAATGATAACTTTCATCACAACCTGGGAACACACCGACATTCAACAAGTTCTTTTTGATAGTTAGGAGTGGGGTCACAAGTTCATCAACCAAAGTAACAAACATATCTTCCCTAAAGGCGTTAACATTACGGTCGTGCTTGGGAATAGGGGCAGTGATGACATTGGGAATTTATGGCGCATCGAATTCAATATCTTTGGCTTCAAGAAGGTCTTGAACATTGTTCTTCAGAGCCCAACAATTGTTAGTGTCATGGCTGAGACTCTCAGAATGGTATGCGCAGCGGGAATTAGGATGATAGTGAGGAGAGGTTATGTTAGGATTCTCTGGAGCATTTTTCAAAGTCACTAGATTGGATCTTAACAAATGTGGCAATACTTGAGATAGTGTCATATTAATTCGAGTGAACTGTCTTACTGGTCTTTCCATTCTTGGTTGGTTGCTTCTTTGCTGAGCAGGTGCGGGTTTAGGAATCATGACAACCCCTACCATTGGACGATGTTCATCCCTATCTTGATTTCTATGAGGATATACAACAACAACTTCTTTTTTTCCAATGAATGGTTTTCTTACAGCAGCAGAGGATGCATCTTTTTTAATCTTCCCATTCTTTATCCCGACTTCCACCCTTTCTCCAGTCAATATCAATTTGGTAAAACCTGCTGATGAATTCCCAATTAAGTGATTGAAGAAAGGACCGAACAAGGTGCCCAAAAACATATCTAATAACTCTCTTTCAGATAGGGGAGGCTGGACTCTTCCTGCTAAGTCCCTCCATTTTTGCGCGTAGTCTTTAAAGCCTTCACTTGAAACCATGGCCATACTCTGGAGTTGAGTACGGGTGGGTGCAAGGTCTGCATTGTATTGGTATTGTTTGTAAAAGGCAGCGGCCAGATCTTCCCAGTTATGAACATTGGCTCTTTCTAACTGATAAAACCAATCAAGTTGAGTTCTGGACAAACTGTCTTAAAAGAAGTGTACCCATAAATCCTTGTCAGCGGTATGAGGCTGTATTTTCCTCACATAGGACCTGAGATGCATTTTGGGACATGAAACTCCGTTGTATTTGGCGAACACTGGTGCTTTGAATTTTGGAGGAATGATAATCCCTGATACTAACCTCAACTCCTCAAAGTCCAGTCCATGCACTTTTTGGATTTCCATTGAACTTAACTGTTCTTCCAGATGCTTATACTTGTCGTCGGCTGGAGGATATTGTTCTTCAGAATAATCTTCTTCTTCCTCTTCCTCCTCTGAATCTGGATGGACAACTGCTTCCTTGCCTTTCCCATCTTGATTGTCTTTCTCACCGGATGACGTTGCAAAGTCTAGGGTCCTTCTTGCTTTTCCTTGGAACCTTCTTCCCATATTTAGAACTCCGGTTATTTTCTTTGCTTTCTTCTTTTTCTCTTCAACCAGCAAGGTCTTCAACTCTTCTTGTCCTTTGTCTAGAGTTAAGAACATCTGTTGAAACCGAGCATTTTGTGCTTGGAGGTTCTTCACCATTTGCTCGAGATCCATCTTACTGAAATAAACAGTAGAAAGATGAGGAGACTTGTTGCAAGAAACCTGCTTATGTTATGATGAATGGTAGATGCATATGCAATGATTTCAAGGATTTTAAAGATTCAAATTTGTTTTAGACAAAAAGGAAACACACGTTATATTAATAAATTAAAGCTTGAGTACATCAATGCCTCTTTGGGAAAAATAATATAAAAACTCTAAGATAAAAAGGTTGTACGCATCCTCTTTGGTGCGATTTAGGCATTCAGGCTCCGCTCCTCATGAAGTTGCTTAGTGAGTTCCAAAACCTTCTTCTCGCTAGCGTATAATTGGGCTTCGAAAGTGTATCGCTCCCCTTTGAGTTGTATCCAATCTCTTTGTAAGTCTTTAAGAGAGGTGGGCATGTCAGGATGTAGGATAGTGTACTGAATGTCTCCTTCCATAACAGGATCAATGATTACTGGGAGAATGGAGGGATAAGGCATCATAAGACTTTAAGCACGAGTTCGTACCAATTTGAGGTAAGGCTCAAGAGGGATGGAATTCTTGCGCCCCAAAGTCTTGCTATCTACCTTGCTCAACATCCTCCAAGCTCGAATGAACCTTTGGCGATGACCTTGACCGTCGTTCTCGTAGTCAAATACCAAACCTTGAATGAGCAGCTCATGCGGGCCATCCCTTCGAACGTAACCAAACTGTCTTAAGGATAAGCATGGGTTGTAGGTGATACCTCCTCTAATGCCAAGTAAAGGAAAATTAGGTAATTCTCCACAAAGGTCGACAATAGTAACATTCTCTAAGGATCGGGAACACTAATGAATGTCTGAATGTTTGAGCATCATCAACCTTTGTGACCACCATGAACCATGCTCGTTCTTCAATACAAATTGGGGAAGATGTGAAATATACCATCTTTCCAAGAGAGGAGTACAACACATAAGGATACCTCTTTTCCTAGAGAGCGTGTGTGAAAAGAATGTAGGATATCCCCTAGCAAAGTAGGCACCGGGTTGCAGGATATGAAGATTTTGATGGCGTTCACATCTATGAGTTGGCCAGGTTTGGAAACAAAACCATCCCATAGATGAGGAGAACCAAAATTTCTTCAAAAGCTTGCAGATCTAGAGAGTTCCAACAGTTTTGGGCTTTCTCAAACAAGAACCTTGCTAGGAAACCTTTGACACCACTCCTTGTTTCCCAATTAGTTGTGACATCAGATGATTGCAAGTGTAAAGCTTGAGCAATATCTTCTGGCTTTGGATCTCTTTCCGTACTGTTGAAAGGTAGTTGATTTAGAATGAGAATCCTCAAGAGTTGGGATAATTCTTCCAAAGTTGGCACAAGTTGATAATCGGGAAATGTGAAGAAATGGTGTAAAGGATCAAAGAACTGAAAGAGCACCTTCATCATGTCTTCATCAGTGTTGGAGGTGACCAAGTTTAGTAGGCGACCATGTCTTTCGGTGAATGGAGAATTTTCTGGAATCCTTGAAGCTAGCTCTTTAAGTTGTGGAGGGATCCTTACAAGATTGACTTGAATGGTTTTCCTGCGGATATAATCCATGTCCTACAAAACAGAACAAAGATAAATCCCAAGATCCTTGAAATGGTTAGTGAATGAATATGATGTTATGATGTCCATGATGTTATGTACAAGTAAATATACACAAACAAAGCAAACAGGTTCTTAGGTTTAGGCTTGCATGGAGTCTTATAGGTAAGTACCCTCTTGAAGTTTAGTTGGCTCAAACCTGTCCTAGCAATAGTAACCGGGTTCTAAGGAGCTCAATATCATTGGTTTGTTTCCTTGGTCATTATTTTAGAGCAAGCCTCTTTAATGGCGACCGAAATATCCCAAAAAACCAAACCTCAATGAGTGTAGTATCGAGTATCTACCAACTTCGGACTGCACCAAAGTCGATCATCTCACTATGTCCTAATGTCCAAGTTGGTCAAGTAAAGGTTCTAAAAGTTCATTAGTGCTTCATGACATCACTGAGCGGCCCCGTATTCTCCTTGATTAACTCAAGGGCTACCGGTACCCACAAATATGTCGCACTAACGTAGCTATTTCTTAGACCATGTTGGTATACCCCATACAGTTTCCATAATGTATTGCTACTTACCTATAAGGTATCCCAAATCCGGGTAGAGGGTTAAAACTCAAACAAAGAACCATAATGTAAAGCATATAAGTCAAACAATGAAAGCAAGTAAATGTGATCTAACCCTAAGGTAACCCCACTTTTAGAATTTTCCCCAGTAGAGTCGCCAGTTTTGTGATACAGTTGGAGAACTGACTTGGTTGTTTTGCATTTGATCGCAAATGTTGCGGTTAGTAAGAGTCGCCACCGACTTTTCTTTTATCCAAAAGGAAAGGTGAAAAAGCACAGGAAAGACCTTTGAGATTATTTCTTGAGTTCGGGGGGTAGATTATGAAAAGGGAAGGTATTAGCACCCTTTTCATCATGGTTTTCCATGGGATCTTAGTTACTTGCTAGATCACTTTCTTTTGTTTGAAATTGTGCTTTGTGTGGTATTTGAAAGTATTTTGTAAAGAGGCCATTGTTTAGGCAAACTTTGTAATGATTCTCGTTCGTAAGATTGTATACAAAGTGTTTGATCTTTTGAAAATGTTTTCAAGTTTGTAAGATGTTTTTGAAAGTGTAGGTGTTTATTTTGAAAATAGCAAGGATGTTTTGTTTTGAAATGGATCAAGTAATTAAGAGCATTCTACCTACTCAAAAGTATTTCATGTTCATTTCCTTTTTCCTTTGACATTGTTATCTTACCATTGATTTGGTAAGTAACCCTATCTTTGGATGTAAACGGGACGGGCGTGGGTCATCGTATAACCATGATTAGTAATGTTTGCAAGGTATCTTAGCATTCTATTTTAGGGACAAAGATCATTTGAAAGGCAACATGGATAGCGTCATCGAGGGACTATGATCTTATATTTTTCTTGTTTTTGCTAAGATACCTCACATGCGTAATATGGCCATTTTGTAAGGCAACCAAGTGGATTTACCCTAGGGGTGCTTGTGTGCAAGTGTATTATTTTTCATGCTTGATTTTGTCTTTAATTAAGGTTTTCTAATTGATTGGTTTTAATATTTCCATACAAACCCTAATTACTAGCATTTGTATATAAAGCGATAAATTGCGGAATTTAAAATTACTACGCTATTACAATACTTGTGGGAGGGGGTGTACAAATTATAAATGGGGATTGCAAGAAAATAAAGCCTAATTATCTATTACAACCATATTGAATTTATACAAGAATTGAGTAAATAACATACAAAATGAATAAATGTATAAGAATGTAAATGTAAAGAAAATGGATGTTTATTTGGATTTTTAGGGAAAAGGGGTTTTGATTTTAACCTAATTAACTAAAGGGAACATAATTAATTAAAAGTAAAACCTAAATTTATTAGGAAAAGAAATTAAATAAAACCCTAATATATTAATTAATTAAAAAGAAATAAACTTTATAAGAAAAGTATTTTTTTGGTATTTTGGTCTTAAAAATAATTTATAGTATTATAAAATATTTTTGGTCTTTTTTTGTTTTAAAAAAATATATTTAAATGGTGTAAGAGAAAATAACTAAAACCCTAGTTTTTAATTAAATTTGCAAAAACAATTAGTACAATAAATAAAGTATGATTAAATAAGAATAAATTTGTTTGTGTAAAAAATAAATAAACTAAGTCAAAATATAAATCTAGTGTTTTTATATTTTTTCTGATTTTTTTAGTATTAGAAAAATATTTAAGAAAATAATTAAATAAAAATAAGAAAAATAAAAATAAAAATGGGCCAGGGTGTAAATAGCCAACAGGGGGTCAGAAGTGAAAAAAAACATAAGCCCACGGATAGAGGCCCAACGTTGCCAAAAAAGAAAAGTCAGAATGTGAAAAATATGAAAAAACCAAAAGGGTGCCACTGGGGCTCGAACTCAGGTGCCTCCAGCCACAGGCACGCGCTTCTACCACTGGGGTGGCTATACATCCGTTTATATAATTGAAACAACAAACATATGATAGTAAACAAGTCCATTGCCTGAACTACATCTTCAACCTCACGCCCAGCCAGAGCCTCTGTATCTTGTTCAATTCTTAACAAAAATGAAAACTGTAAACAGGAAACTTGTAGCAAATTTCCTCACGATTCTAGTAATGCAAAGCAATAAAATTATAGATCAAAGATAAGCATAAATTTTAATGGCCCTAATCTGAACCCTAAAATTACAGCAACTTCAATCTTAAAATTCTCTAAGCTCAAGCAAAATTAATGAAAACTATGGACATGGTTAGCTTTAGGGCAATGATATCTACTTTTTCATTCACAAATAAACCATTAATGATGCCTGTATGAAGAGTTCAACAGTCAGAAAACTTACCTTGCAAGAGAGTATCGCGTTTGGAGTTTGAGTAGCTTTCAGTGAGTTCCAATGATTGGGTTAGCTTCCTCAAGTTCACAGGAAGCTAATGGGATGCTTAGCTTGAGCTGAAAGGGCCTGAGGAGTTCTGGAGAAGTCAAGGTGCAAGGTGATGTTTTTGAAAATGGTGGATGATGATGAAGGTGTTACAGTGGTGTTGCAGGTGTTGGGATTGTTTGTGTATGTTGTTTAGAAGCTTTTGAAAGTAAAAGGCCAAGAAACGCACGAGTAAATTTAGAGATTGGCTTCAAAATTCAGAAATGACAAGTTTTGAAGTGTTTTTGGTGATTCTATGTTCTTGGTGTTTTCAGGGCTCAAGCATGCGTGTGATTTGTGGAAAATGACTTGTGTATGTATAAGCAAAGAGGTTTGAGTGCTTTGGAAAGTCAGAAGTACAAGTTACCAGCTAATTGTTAGGTTACTTGATTTTGAAGAAAAGTGGGAAAACGAGTTTCAAGAGGAGGTACAAGCATGGGTTGAGTGATTGTAAGTGTCTAACAAATTTCTCTTAAGTTATGGGACTTGTATGATCAGAAGAAAGCAATTACAAGGCTCAAGAACAAGTTTTGTGCAAAAAGTCACTTTGTCAAAATGGATATAAAGCATGGCCTTGCAATGAATGCTTGAAATGAGACCTCTAATAGTTAGCAAGCAATTAATTATGGAGTTCCTAACAAGTTCGAGGCCTTCAAATTTGAGGTTATGCAGCACAAGTTTGAATTTTGAATCTTGTTCATCACAAAATGACTTGTAATTTAAGTGATAAAATCCTAATTTCATCTCGTCGATTCTCCCTAGTCAAAAATGATCTCAAGGAGTTATTGGACATTTTAGAAAGCTTGAAATGTTCTCTACAACCCATCTTCGAATCACTTTTTAAAATTCCCCCTGGAACCATATGAAAAAGTGCCACGAAGTTGGGTCAAAATCCTGACCAAATTAGGGCAAAATTTCACTAAGTGTTTTGTTTCATGACCATGTATACTTAAAATTATAACTTGAGACCCAAGAAATTTTGGAAGGAGTTGCGTAAAGCAATGTTGTAGATTTCATGGAGATCTACAACTTTCATATTGGAAGTTTCTTTTGAATCAGCTTGCATCATGGTGAAAATTTGGCTAAAAGTTGTGAAAAAATAAGAAATTTCCAACACTTAGAAAAATTTCTAAGTTTAGAAATTTTAACTTTTCAAAATGAAATCTTGAATTTTTGATTTCTTGATGAATAAGTTTCATATTTTGGCATGCTTTGATGAATTGTGATCTTTGACATTTGATTTTGACCAAAACGTCAAAGTTTTACTTTTCAGTATACAGTTGACTTTTGATCAGTTGACTGAAAATTCACTTGTTAATCCATTGGACTTGAGCAATGTTTTGAGCCATGTCATTAGGTAAAAATGATGCAGTTGGACTCTTGAGATCATGCCTTAAACCAATTGATCATTTGCTAGGTCAAAAATCAGAAATTGCCCTTTCCTAGTCAAAACCCTAATTTTGACCATTTTTCCCTTTTGAAGATTTGATCAAATTTCTTGAGGAATTCTGGTCCAAACTTGACCAAATGATACATATGAGTTTAAAATGTTTAAGTGGATCAAAAATTATGAAGTTTGACTGTAAATTGGCCACATTTGACTTTTTCCCCAATACAACTGATTTTTAGGTCAGCTGCTCAATTGACTGAGCAAAAGTGTGATCCAAAGCTTGAAACTTGACATGACTAATCTTGAGGGTCCATAATGACCCATGAAAGTCATATGGGGCATTGGAAGTTCAAATATCCTTGTGCACTCTCAAACCCTAATTTTGGTCATCAGTGCTTAAGGAGGTGTCTTGAGTTGATCAACCCTAGTGCAGTCTTGAGCCAGAGGAGATCTTGTGAGCAAATTATTGATAAGTGAGAGGGAAAATTTTTTGGTACAACACAAAGGTCAAATGTCAAGAACATCCCATCTGACATCTATAAGTCAAATGAGGTGGGAAGAAAAAGGGCTGAAGAAAAATCTTCTCAAGGGAAGGGAATACAATGTCATGAATGTGAAGGCTTTGATCACATTAGAGCTGAATATCCTACATATCTAAAGAAACAGAAGAAGAATATATTTGTTACTTGGTCTGAAGAGGACTCAGAGAGTGATCTTGAAGAATCGGCCAAATATGTGAAAGCATTAATAGGCAAATATGTATCTGATGAAGAGTCTAGTGATGAGGAACTAACCTTTGATGAGTTAGCTACTTCATACAAAGAATTATGTCTAAGAAGTGCATAAGTATGTCTTGAAGGGGAGAAAAAGAAAGTCCTTATAACTTAGCTGAAGAAGGAAAGAGAAGAGCATCTTAAAACTATTTTTGATCTGGAAAGTGAAATGTCCTCTCTAAATTCAAATCTTGATAGAATGGTCAAATTTCTCAAGATGCTGAATAATGGGTCTGACACATTAGATGAAATTCTCCAAGCAGGATGAGTGATAAGAGATAAGAGTGGTTTAGGTTTCAATGAGAAAAAGGAACCTAACTCAGAAGAGCCTTCATCTGTTTCCACTCATGCCAAGCCTAAACCAAAGATGTCGAATTAAATGTTTCAACATCATGGTAAGAAAGGACATCTTAGCAGACATCATGTGAAGAAATAACATCATGGAAAACAACTTGTATTTGTTTCCACACATGCCAAGGCTAAACCAAAGATGTCGAATCAGGTGTCTCAACATGTGGGCAAACATCATGATAAGAAAGGACATCTTGGGAAACCTCATGGGAAGAAAAAGCTTAATCACACAAGAGAAAATCCCCAGCCCTAGAAATGTCATCACTGTGGAAGGTTTGGACATATAAGGCCCTTCTGTTTCAAGTTGTATGGGTATCCTAAAAATACTCCTCTTCCCAAAACTGATAAGATTCCCCAAAATAGCAAAAAGAAGAAACAGTGGATTCCCAAGTCCAATGTTAGAAGTATCATTGCTCACACCTCTCTCAGAGTATCAACCAAAGATGACTGGTACTTTGGTAGTGGTTGTTCTAGACACATGACATGTGTCAAGAATCTGTTAGTGGATGTAAAATCTCATTCCACCAGTTATGTGACTTTTGGGGATGGAGAAAAAGGAGAAATCAAAGGTGTTGTGAAGCTTGACTGTTCAGGAGTTCCTAAGCTTGATAATGTGTTACTTGTAAAAGGGTTAACAGCTAACCTGATAAGTATAAGCCAACTATGTGATCAAGGATTCAAAGTTAACTTCTCTAAAGAAGAATGTCTTGTGTGCAATGAAAAGAATGAAGTTTTCATGAAAGGAATCAGATCTAAAGACAACTGTTATCTATGGGTTCCTCAAGAGTTAAACCTCTCCTCAACATGTGTTTTAGCCAAAGAGAATTAAGTTAAACTATGGCATCAAAAATTGGGGCACTTGTATCTGAAAGGCATGAAGGGAATTATATCTGAAAAAGCAGTGAGAGGGATTCCTAAGCTCAAGATAGAAGAAGGAAGGGTATATGGTGACTGTCAAATTGGAAAGCAGACTAAGATGTCATATCAGAAGATTCAATATCTTACTACATCAAAAGTTTTGGAACTTCTTCACATGGACTTGATGGGACCTATGCAGGTTGAAAGTCTTGGTGGCAAGAAGTATGCCTATATTGTTATAGATGACTTTTCTAGATACACATGGATAAGCTTTATTAGAGAAAAATCAAAAACTTTTGAAGTGTTCAAAGATCTTTGTCAAAAACTTCAAAGGGAAAAGGAAAGTCATGTCATAAGAATCAGGAATGATCATGGAAAGGAATTTGAGAA
The DNA here is from genome assembly GCA_948472305.1 of Vicia faba. Taxonomy (NCBI): domain Eukaryota; kingdom Viridiplantae; phylum Streptophyta; class Magnoliopsida; order Fabales; family Fabaceae; genus Vicia; species Vicia faba. The sequence continues at coordinate 1,449,348,263 of OX451741.1, forward strand.
CAACAAATTTGCTGAGTTTTGTTCCTCTGAAGGAATCAGCCATGAATTCTCTTCTCCCATTACTCCTCAACAGAATGGGATTGTAGAATGCAAGAATATGACTCTCCAAGAATCTTCCAGATCCATGATTCATGCTAAGAAGCTACCCTACCATTTCTAGGCTGAAGCTATGGATACTGCATGCTATATTCATAACAGAGTCACTCTAAGGAAAAGGCACTTCAGCTACTTTGTATGAAATATGGAGGGGAAGAAAACCAACTGTAAAATACTTTCATATTTTTGGAAGTAAATGTTACATCTTAGCTGATCATGAACAAAGAAGGAATATGGATCCCAAGAGTGATGAAGCAATATTCCTGGGTTACTCTACAAATAGCAGAGCATGCAGAGTGTTTAACTCTAGAACCAAAGTTATGATGGAGTCAATAAATGTTACTATTTATGATAGAGGATGGAATGTTGAAGAAGATGTCTCAGAAGATGTTAGAACATCTTTTCCTGATAGTCCAACTAAATCATATGACACAATTATTGATTCTAATCCTCCTCAAGAAGATCCCCATCCTAGTCAGCTCAATAAAGGACCTTCAATCAGAATTCAGAAAGATCATCCTAAGGAGCTCATCATAAGAGATCCAAACAAGGGAGTTACTACCAGATCAAGAGAAGGGATTTCTAACTCTTTCCTTGTATAAAAAATTGAGCCTGAGAATGTCAAAGAGGCCCTAACTGATGAGTTCTGGATTAATGCTATGCAAGAGGAGATGGAACAATTCAGTAGAAATGAAGTTTGGGATCTGGTTCCAAGACCTGAAGGGACACATGTGATTGGCACTAAATGGGTATACAAGAATAAATCTGATGAAAAAGGGGTGGTCACTAGAAATAATGCAAGGTTAGTTGCTCAAGGATACACTCAAATTGAAGGAGTGGACTTTGATGAAACCTTTGCTCCAGTGGCTAGACTTGAATCAATCAGACTACTGTTGGGAGTTGCATGCATTTTGAAATTTAAATTGTTTCAAATGGATATAAAAAGTGCCTTCTTGAATGGGTACCTGAATGAAGAAGTTTTTGTTGAACAACCAAAAGGATTTGTTTATCCAAGTTTTCCTAAACATGTTTATAAACTGAAGAAAGCTCTGTATAGATTGAAGCAAGCTCCAAGAGCTTGGTATGAGAGACTGACAAAATTCCCCGGGGAAAATGGATATAGAAAAGGTGGCATAGACAAGACTCTCTTTGTCAAAGAAGAAGAAGGGAAGATTATGATTGTCAAATTTATGTTGGTGATATTGTATTTGGTGGGATGTCAAACAAGATGGTTCAACATTTTGTCAAGCAGATGCAGTCTAAATTTGAGATGAGTCTTGTTGGTGAATTAACCTATTTTTTTGTCTGCAAGTTAAACAGATGGAAGACTCCATATTTTTATCTTAGAGCAAGTATGCCAAGAATATAGTGAAGAAGTTTGGTATGGAGAATGCAAGTCACAAAATAAACCATGCTCCCACACATCTGAAGTTAACTAAAGATGAAAAAGGAGTAAGTGTAGATCAAAGTCTCTACATAAGCATGATAGGCAATCTTCTATATCTCACAGCTAGCATACCAGACATTGTAATTGCTGTAGGAGTGTGTGCAAGATATCAAGTAGATCCCAAAGTTAGCCATGCCAACCATGTAAAGAGGATTCTCAAATATGTGAATGAGACAAGTGACTATGGTATGTTGTACTCTCATGGATCAAATTCTACCATAATTGGCTTTTGTGATTCTGATTGGGCAGTGTAATATGGTGGGAGAACCGACTGTTATACTGGTTTTGCATTTGTATTCGCAAATGTTGCGGTAAGCAAGAGTCATCACCGACTTTTCTTTTATCCAACAAAGGAAAGGGTGAAAAGAACAGAAAAAGACCTTTCGAGATTTGTTTCTGAGTAAGGGGGGTAGATTATGGAAAGGAAAGGTGTTAGCACCCTTTCCTTCCGTAGTTATCTACGGGCCCTTAGATTCTAGCTCATTTTGAAATACCTTGTGCTTTGTGTGTTTTGAAAAAAATTTTGACAGCGCCTTAGTGTGGCGAATTTTGTAATGTTTCTCGGAATAGTAGAGAACGTATACAAAGTGTTTGGAAATGTTTTTTGAAAGAAGTTTTGTTTAAGTGTAAAAATTGTTTGAGCGTAGCATCTAGGAACTATCTACTTTTACTCGAAAGGGTTGTTCTTTTCCTCTTTTCCTTTAGACAATTTATCCAACTATTAGTGAGTAGGTAGCCCTAGTCGTTGGATATTTGAGGTACATTCAAAGGGATGTTTATGCAATCACAAAGGCAACCGAGCAAGAAACTTTAGTAACTACCCTAGGGTTTTAAGATCATTTTTACCGAGGCAACATTGAGAGGGTCATCGAGGGACTTATTATCTTTAAACCGGAGGGTAGCCACTAAAATCTCTCATGTTTCGAGAGACGTGACTATTTTTCCGAAGGCAACCAAAGTGGGATACCCTATAGGTGTATATGTGAGAGTGTTATATTCAGTTATCTTTGTCTTTTGCATTAGGTTTGGTAGCGTTTTATTTTATTCTTGCCATATAATCCTAATTAGCATACATCTAAGCAGTTAATAATATGCAGTAATTAAAAGTGAGGGAATTGTAAATCCTAGCTATTACAAGGCTTCGGGGAGGTGATTATTTACATATCCAAAATTTGGGGGAATAAAGCAGTAAAGTAAAGCCCTAAATTAAACTATTACAAACCAGGAAGTAGGTACAATAATATAAAAGGTGAGGAAGGAAAAAACGCGCGCGAATTAAAAATGCGTCTAAAAGAACCTAGAAATTAATCAGTTAAAAAGAAAATATTTTTTATTGTTTATTTGGAAAGTGTTAAATTAAACTAAATCTAATTAATTAAAAACAAGAAAAGGAAAGAAAATTAAAATTAATTCTAAGACAACCTAATATTTTTATATTTTTATTTATGAAAAGAAATGAAATCAAATAAATCCTAAGCCTATTGATTTTAAATTAAGGAAATAAATTAAATTATTAAAATATAAAATAAACCTAATTCTAAGTTATTTATATTTTTTTCTTATTTTTTATGATTAAAAAAATAAAAATGTATTTTTTTGAAAATAAAATGAATATAAAACAAATAAATAAACTAAGAAAAGGTAAGAAATAAAAAAAAAGCATGGGCCTGATATTCACTTAGCAAACAGGGGGTGTGGTTTGGATTTTTGTAAAGTCAAACTAGGGAGAAGCCCAGACTGGCGTTGGATTCAATGAGGGAGCTCTTTGAAGGTTCATGGTGAGACACACATCCGAAGCCTTCAAATCTGGATTAGATGGGGATCCGTTGGTTATGATCATGTGGTGTATGGTGTACGCGTGGAATCTGCAAGCATTTGATCTGCAAGATAATTATTAGAAAAACAAAATGCATGACCTAGGTATCGAACCCATGTCTCTTCCCTTTGATTCGACTCCCTTGATCTCAAATCTAATCTCAGTTTGGCTTATAACGGCCTAATTCTAGAGATTCTAAGGAAATCTCAGATCGTGCCCTAACAATGGCACGATTTCATCCCTACATCTTTGCTCACACATAACATGTTCGATCAAACATAAAATCAACAACAATATGTATATATGATCAATATGAATTTAAATTGTGTATTATATGAGTTTGAGATCGAGGAATTTTTAGCAAATAGTGAGATTGGGTGAGGGAGCTTTCGCGCATGTTGAATCTTCATAAGGCCTGGGAAACACTCTTGGGACCTTTAGGGAGTGAGTAATGGGCTTGGTTTGGACTGAGGATGCTTGCAAAGGCAACTTATGAAAATTTTGTGAATTTTGTATGGCTTTTTCAGGAAATCTGTGTGTATCTGATTGGCTTGCAGGAGTGATGTATATATAGAGGAGATGGGGTGTGGGAGGAAAATGGAAAGAATCCAAGGCATTAAGTCATGTTTAAAGCCATTATCCTCATTTTGAAAACTTTCCAATTTTGAATATTTATGTCCAAATCTGGTCTTTGCTTGGTTGTCACAAATTTGACAGCTTGCCATGAGTTGTTTGGGCCTCCAACTTGATGGAAACCAAAAGCTTACATGCCCTTGTAGATCCATTTCACATCAATTGGTTTCTTATTGGTTCTTTCGACAAGCTCCCAAGTTTTGTTCTTCTCAATGGCTCTAAGTTCTTCTTTCATGGCTTCACACCAATTCGAATTGCTCAAGGTTTCACCCAAGTCAATTGGTTTTGCTTCAGCCATCATCATGGCTTCTTCGATTAAGTCACCATCTGCATCGATTGCTTAATCTGGAAACCTCTCATATCCAATCAACCTAGTCGAACAATTCCTGTTCTTGTGGACCTTCTTTCTTTCTGCACATACGGTTCTTCAATTAGACCAGTCGAAGTATCACCTTATTCATTTTGACTTGGTGAAGCTTCATTATGTCCATCTTCTTCGAACACAATTGTGACTGTATCTGATTCTTGTTGAACTGAACTTCGACTCCAATCCCACCCTTTTCTTTCGTCTACAAGAACATCTCTATTAATCATTAGGTTGTCTTCAATTGGTGAATAAGACTTGTATGCACCAATAGAATGATGACCTATGAGCACCATGATTCACTTTGATCATCCAGTTTCTTTCTTAGTTGTTCACTACATGCCTGAAACACGTTGATCCAAAAAACTCTAAAATGACTTACATTTGGCTTCGACCCTGTCCAAGCCTCATGCAGTGTCTTTTCGACCATCTTCTTCGTTGGGCATATATTTAGAATATATACTACTGCCGAAGCTACTTCAACCCAAAATATCTTAGGAATATTCTTAGCTTTCAACATACATCTCGTCAAGTTCAATACACTTCTAATCTTTCTTTCAGCTATGCCATTATGCTGAGGCGTATAGGGTGCAATAGCCTCATGTAATGTATGAGCTTGTATCTTCCAAATGATGCATTTCTTGGGCTTGACGGAAAAAGAAAAGTTGTATGGAATTAGATTCTCTTCAAAATGAGCTCTGGTTGGGGGAAAAATGGATGAAGTATGTGAAAGTTATGCCTAGTCAAAGTTTAGTTGACTTTTCCTATGGAAACCCTAATTTAGCAATTCTTGACTTTTGATAGATTAGGAGCATTTCTTGAGGAATCATGATCAACCCTTGATAAAATGATGGATATCACTTTAAAATGTTGATGTTGACCAAAAATCTTGAAGCTTGACTGTATATAAGCCATAATTGACTTTTGACCTAATATAATTGATTTTCAAGCATTTGAGCAATTGACTGAGCAAACTTGTAGTGCAAGGCATGAAACTTGGTATGGACAATCTTGAAGAGATATTAGGGCCATGGAAAACATTTGGGACCTTTGGAGCTCCCACATTTTGGTGAAAAGTGAAACCCTAGTTAGAGGTTCATTGCTTAGGAGGAGAATTTGTCTAGTCAATTCTTGGTCATCCTTGAGCAATTGAAGACCTCAATGAGCATGTCTTGAGTAAAAATGGGAGGGTAAATTTTGGGGTACAACAGCTGCCCCTGTTCAATCTTCTTAAACCTGAGGATTTAGATTGGCCTGTCTGCCTTTCATAATCTGAAGGTGGAAGATGATTAAACACTAGAGTTCCCAGAAATTTGCACTCGCATGAAGTAACGTTGTTGATTGGTGATATCGGGAATGGGCTTATAGATGCCATTTGGAGAAGATGATTGAGAATTTTCGGAGATGGGCTTAAAGATGCCATCCAAAGTAGATGCTGACTTCATAAGAGGTCTCTTTTATGGGGATTCATGTTCCTATTGTTTGAGAAGGACTCCGCTGGGGAATGTTGGTTCCTGTTTGGGGAATAGAGTCTAGGAGTTTTAGTCATCCATTACTCTACTGGGGATTCATCTCTTGAATGAAGGGATGAAAGTTAGCTGTTATCTGGTCCTGTCCAGGCTTTGCAGTAACTTGATGAGGATAATAAAGTTGGCGGCTATCTGGTCGTATTCCAGGTTTTGCAGCGATTTACTAGGGAATATGAAATTAACTTCTATTTGGTCGGTTTCCAGGCTTTGTAGTAATTTACTTAAGGTTAAATTGTTATCTAGTTGTATCCAGGTTTCAGTGACTTGAACTGTTATCTGGTCGTATCCAGGCTTCAGTGATTTGAAGAAATTAAGCTATTATTTGGTCGGATCCAGGCTTCAACTTGAATTTGAGGTATACTGTTGTTATACCCCAAAATTTTCCCTCCCATTTTTTTTACTCAAGACATGCTCATTGAGGTCCTCAATTTCTCAAGGTTGACCAAAGAATTGATCATACAAATTCTCCTCCTAAGCAATGAACCTCCAGCTAGGGTTTCACTGTCCAGCAAGATGTTTGGGTTGCAAAGGCTCCAAAATTTTTCCATGGTCCTTAATATGTCTTCAATAATGTCCATGCCAAATTTCATGCCTTACACTACAAATTTTCTCAATCAATTGCTCAAATGTTTGAAAATCAATTGTATTAGGTCAAAAGTCAACTGAAATTTGACCAGACATAACTTTCACTTACTTCATTCATTTTGCCCCAGCCAAAGCTCATTTCGAAGAGAGTCTAGTTCCCTATAACTTCTCTTTTAACCTCAAGTTCAAGCAATGCATCATTTGGAAGATACAAGCTCATACATTACAGCTTCCAATATAGAGGGAGGACTGGAACAATATTCTGGAGGTTCACTGAGGCTAGCACAACATCTTGAAAGAGGTTCAAATTCAAAACAAATGATTAAGGAAAAAACTACAGCATGATTTGACACATACCCACATGAGTCGAATCATTCTAGTGACAAAACAAGGTATGAGTCGACACATGGCCTTATGCATCGACTCATACTGTTATCCAGCACCCAAAACAGAAGGATGAAAGGTGCATGAGTCGACACAAATGCATATGTGTCGACACAAACAGGGTATGAGTTGACACAAAGCCTTATGTGTCAACACATACTTTTATCCAAGATCCAAAACAAAGGGAGGAAAGGTGCATGAGTCGACACATCCCATTATGCATCGACTCATACTGAGCTGATTTTGTTTTTACAGGAGCAAGAAGAGTTATGTGTCGATGCATAGCAACATTGTATCGACACATAACAATTCAAAATGCATATTTTCCTGTCTTTTTACACTGTCTTTACAGTTTTAACATTACTTTCCAACTATTCAATATGGGCTGATGTTTGGATTTGTTTCAAGACCCAATTTTCGTTCAAGGTACATTAGAAAAGACCAGGTTCATGCAAAGACCAAAATGGAAAAGCGAATCACCCAAAATGGCATGTTTTCTTCACAAATATGGCAAAAATTCAAGTTTTGATCATGGCTTCAATCATGAGTTAAAGGCCAGATTCTTTCCTTGTTTCTTTCTTAACTCCACCTCCTCTATATAAGGACCATTTATGCAAGCAAATGATACCAAAACACTGCCTCAGAAAAACACAACAACATTATGAAAATTCTCATAAGTTGTCAAACTCGAAACAACCGATTCAGCCTTCCTCAGTCCATTCCAGGCATTCCTTCTTCCTCCTGAAGGTCCCATGAGTGTTTCCCAGGCCTTAAGCAGTTCTAACACGCGTGAAAGCTCCCTAACCCAATCTCACCGTTTTGGTAAAAATTCCTCGATCTCAAACTCATATAATACACGATTTAAATTCATATTGATCATATGTACATATTGTTGCTGATGTTTATATTTGATTGAACATGTTACATATGAGCAAAGAGGCAGGAATGAAATCATCCCATTGTTAAGGTATAATCTGAACTTACCCTTGAAACGTACGGTTCAACTTGTTTCAGGCCAAACAGACCCCAGATTTTGATTCGGGAGGTGGTATCATGTGAGATAAGGTCATTTGTTTTAGTTTCACGTTTATGTAAGTTTGTAGGTTTTGATACATCAGAGAAGACGACCGTAGTTTGACTTCAGCGTCACTCTGGTCGTTTGACTCAGGCACAGGCTGACTCCGACACTCCAAATGTCCCTCTCAAATTGGCTTTATTAGTCGGCGCACATTTTATTTCTTTTAATACATCTCTAACTTGTTTTTCCTAATATAATCTTTTAGTTTTGTTTGGGTCAATGAATGGACAGTTAGCTTAGATGGTAAAGAGGAACGGGTATATTGGAAAGGACCTAGGTTTGATACCCAGGCCTCACATTTTATTCTTTCTAACAATTCTGCTACAGATTCAATATGTTGCAGTCACGAGCATGCATCATACACCACATGATCATAGCCACTAGATCTCATCTGATTAGACCTAAGCGCTCCAAATATGCAGGCTCACCATGGATCCTCCAGATGCACCCTCACCAGATCCAACGTGGCCTGGGCTTTTTCTTGATAATGGGCCCTAACAGATTCCTATTCTCACCCCACATTGCTGTTCCATATCAGGCCCACGTTCATTGTTTCTTTATCTATTTGTTTTAATTATTTTATTTCTTTTAATCTTTTTATCATAACATAAAATAATTAAAATCACAAAAATATTAGGTTAGCATTTTTCTTGATTAAATTAATTTTGTAAATTAATTAATAACTATTTAAGCCATTTTATTTAATTTAAAACTAAATAGACTTAGGATTTTAATTTATTTTAAATACCAAAAATAACTTAGAAATTAATTTCTTTTCTTTAGTTTCATTTTTCTCTTATAATCAACTTTTTTCTTTAAGTATAGATCTAGAGAAATTATTATTTTTCCAACCATTTTCTAAAAATAAAACAAAATGGCAAAGATTTTCTTTTAACTTAATAGTTTAAGGTTTTAGACGTTCGTTTTAATTCACGCACATTTATTGCTTTTGTTAACATTTTCATACTAATGTATCTGCTTATGGGATGTAATAGATTTTTAGGATTTTTACTTTATTACTTTATTTTCCCCCCAAGTTTGGACATGTAATTAATCCCCCTCCCTGAAGCTTTGTAATAGTTTAGGATTTATCTTTTCGCACTTTTAATTACTACAAATTATTAACTGTTAGATGTATGCCTGATAGGATTGCATGATAAGATATGAAAATAAACGGTAGAAAACCTAAATGTTTAAAGATAAATAAATGAAACATAACACACTTGCACATATACACCTCTAGGGTATTCCGACTTCGGTTGCCTTCGGAAATAGTCACAAATCTCGAAACACTAGAGATTTTAGTGGCTACCTTCTGGTTCAAAAGATCATAAGTCCCTCGATGACCCTCTCGACTTTGCCTCGGTAAAAATATGATCTTAGAACCATAGGGTAGTTACTAAAACTTCTTTCCTAGTTTCCTTTGTGACTATAAAAATGTCCCTTCGAATATCCCTCAAACATCCAATGATAGGGCTACCTTCTCACTAATAGTAGGATAGCGTTGTCTAAAGGATAGGAGGAAAAGAACAAACCTTTCGAGTATAAGTAGATAGTTCTTATATGCTTGCTCAAAATTTTTTTCACACTTACACAAAAACAACCTTCAAAAACATTTTCAAATGCTTTATCAACACTCTTGAGGTCTGATACAAGAGTTATCATAAAGAAAACTGCCTCACTATGGCATTTAAAAAAATACTTTTCAAAAAAACACACAAAAGCACAAGGTATTTTTCAAATGGGCTAAACATCTAAGAGCCCATAAAAAACTACGGATGGAAAGGGTGCTAACACCTCCCCTTTCCATAATCTATCCCCTTACCCAGAAATAATCTCAAAAGGTCTTTTTCTGTTCTTTTCAGCCTTTCCTTTGTTGGATAAAAGAAAATTCGGTGGCGACTCATGCTTACCGCAACATTTGTAAACACAAACACAAAACCAGTATAACAGTTGGTTCTGCCACCGTATCACAGAACTGGCGACTCTTGTGGGGATGATAAAAGTGGGGTTACCTTAGAGCTTAGGTCATATTTCACTTGCTTTCCTTGTATGCTTTGTTTGCTTTATCTTAAAGGGTTTTGCTTGGGTTTACTTGTAAAGATCCTACACCCGGATCTGGGACACCTTTTAGGTAAGTAGCAATAGATCGTGGAGAATGTATGAGGTATACTGACACGGTTGAAACAATAGCTATGTTGGTGTGACATATTTGTTGGTACCGGTAGCCCTTGAGTAGTCGAGGAGAATACGGGGCCGTTGTATGGTGTCATGAAGCATCAACTGACCTTAGAACCTTTAATTAAATCAACTATGCCATTAGGAAGTAGTGAAATAGTCGGCTTTGGTGCAGTCTGAAGTTGGTTGATACTCGATACTACACTCATTGAGATCTGACTTCAGGATATTTCGGTTGCCAATAAAGAGGCTTGCGCTGAAATAATGCCCGGTGAAGAAAGATCAGTGATATTGAGATTCCCTAGAACCCGATTACTATTGATAGGATAGATTGAACCAACTATACTTCAAGAGGGTACTTACCTATGGAATCCATGCAAGCCTAAACCTAAGGATCTGTTTGTGTGATTGTATATATTTGTTTGTACATAACATTATAACATCATAACATGGCATATCACTCTAACCATTTCATGGACTTTTAGGACTTATCTTTGTGTCTGTTTTTGTAGGACATGGATCCCATTCGCAGAAATATTATCCAAGTCAACCTTGTAAGGGTTACTCCTCAACTCAAAGAGTTAGCATCAAGGGTTCTTTAGAAATCCCCATTCACTAAAAGACATGTTCGACTCCTCAGTTTGGCCACCTCAAGCCCTGATGAAGGCATGGTGAAAGTTATCTTTCAATTCTTTGACCCTTTACATCACTACTTTACATTTCCCGACTACCAATTGGTACCTACCATGGAAGAGTTTTCTCAGTTATTGGATGTTCCTATCCTCAATCAGTTACCCTTCAACAGTATAAAAAGATACCCAAAGCCTGAGGAGATCGCTCAAGCCCTATATTTACAACAGTCCGACGTTGTGACCAACTGGGAAACAAGAAGCGATGTCAAAGGTTTTCTAGCCAAGTTCTTATTTGAGAAAGCTCACTATTTTTGGGGTACCATGGACTTACAAGCATTTGAAGAGGGGTTGGCCCTTCTCATCTATGGGATGGTACTGTTCCCTAACCTGGACTAACTCATAGACGTGAATGTGGTCAAGGTTTTCATGTCTCGTAACCCGGTGCCTACTTTGCTTGGAGACATTCTGCACTCTTTTCACACTCACACTGTAAAGAGAAGAGGGACCCTTATATGTTGCACTCCTCTGTTCGCTAGGTGGTTTATTTCTCACCTACTATGGTCTGTTGTGTAGAACGAATAAGGATTAAGATGGTCTAACATGCTGATGTCTCTCACACATTCGGATATTCACTAGTGCCCTTGATCTGTGGAAGACACCACCATTATTGATCACTGTGGGGAGTTCCCTAATGTCCCTCTCCTAGACATTCGGGGAGGTATCACTTATAATCCCTCTTTGGCTCTACGACAGTTTGGTTATGCTCAGAGAGATATGCCCCATGACATGCTCATCCAAGGCATTATGTTCAACTATGAGGATGATGTTCAAGGGTATCGCTAAAGGTTCATACGAGCTTGGGGCGTGGTGAACAAGGTGGATAGGAAGACGTTTGGGCATAAGAACTCCATCCTTTTGGAGCCTTATCTTAAGTGGGTGCGAGCTCATGCTCAAAATATCATGATGCCTTACCCTGTCGTTCTACCCATCATCATGGAACCCGTTGTAGATATAGATGTACCTCATACCATTATCCATCCTGACATGCCGACTACTCTCGAGGAATTGCAGAAGTCTTGGGTTCAACTTAAAGAAGAACGAGATACTTTTGAAGCCCAGTTCTATGCAAGCGAGAAATTTTTTTGGAGCTTACAAGACAACTGCATGAAGAACAGAGTTTGAATGCCTACATTGCACCAAAAAGGATGCGCCAATGGGAAGCCTGAGTCCTGTTTGATTTAGGAGTTTTATTTTACCTTTGTTTCTTCCGTTGTAAGCCCAAGGGGCATCATTGTAATCATTTAAACTTATGAATGCAATTAATGTTTGTTCTCTCTTTGACTAAGCAAATTTAAGATCTTAAAAGTCCTTGAAAACATTGCATAAACATAATCATGCATATCATTACATTAAGCAGGTATTCCGAGACAGGTTTCTTATCTTTTCGCTATTTATTTCAGCAAAAGAAATGGCTCTTGAACAAACAGTAAAGGATCTTCAAGCTCAAAATGCTCAGTTCCAATAAATGTTCCTGGCTCTGGCTAAGGGGCAAGAAGATCTGAAAGCTCTGATCGTCAAGGAGAAGACTAAGAAGGCAAAGAAGCAAACTGGTGTCTTAAATTTGGGTAGAAGGTTCAGAGGACCGGCTAAGCAAGCTCTAGATTTCTCAACCCCGTCAAATGAGGGGGACAATCAGGAAGAGAAGCCAATGGAAGAAAACAACAATCCAGGGTCTGAGGAAGATGAAGCTGACTATTCTGAGGAGCAGTATCCTCATGCTGATGATAAATACAAACAACTGGAGGATCATCTCAATGCTATGGAGATCCAGAGGGTGCCCGAGGTGGATTTTGAAGAGTTAGGAATGATCTCAGGGGTGGTCATCCTGCAGAAATTCAAGGTCCCCACCTTTGCTAAGTATGATGGTGTCTCTTGCCCTAAGCTGCACTTAAGGTCATATGTCAGGAAGATTCAACCCCACACTATTGATAGGAATCTGTGGGTACATTTCTTCCAGGAAAGTTTGGCAGGGACTCAGCTGGAATGGTTCTATCAACTGGAAAGAACCAACATTTGTAATTGGGAAGATCTGGTTATTGCTTTCTACAAGTAGTACCAATATAACACTGACCTCGCCCCAACTCGTACGCAATTGCAAAGTATGTGTATGGGTTCCGGTGAAGGTTTTAAATATTATTCCCAAAAGTGGAGAGATCTTGCAGGAAGAGTCCAACCTCTTTTGTCTGATAGGGAGCTGGTAGACATGTTCTTGGGCACGTTGTTTGGTCCGTTCTTTAACCATCTGATTAGAAGCTCTTCTGCTGGGTTCACTGAACTGATACTGACTGGTGAGTAGGTAGAGGCTGGCATCAAAAATGGTAAAATCCAGAGAGATACATCCTCGAGTACAATGAAGAAACCTTTCACTGGAAAGAAGGAGGTCAGTGCTACTTACGGCCAAAGAAATCAAAACTAAACTAAACGTCGCCCGACGGTAGGAGCTGTTATGATTTCCAATCCTGCATCAAACCAGCAATGAAACAATCAGCACAGGCCAGATGCACCCAAAAGACAGTTTACTCAGATTAATATGAGCTTATCCCAGGTTTTGCTAGGTTTGCTGAAGTCCAACCTGGTGACCCTAAAGGAGTCTCCTAAGAATCCTAATATCGCATCTCCCCGCTACAACCCAAATGCTCGATGTGCCTACCATTCTGAAACTCTAGGGCATGATACAAACGAATGTTGGGCTTTAAAGAATAAGGTACAGGATCTCATCAAGGCGGAGGAGATTGAGTTTTACCTTCCAGAGACACCCAACATCATAACTGCACCAATGCCCAAGCATGAACTAGGAATCAGTGCTATTCATGTTGTTTCCGCTACAGAGGATGCTGACAGCGACTGCAACATGGACAAGTGGATCTTCCCAACCATCAGTGGTGGACTCAACAATTGGGAGGCCAAAGATTTTGTGCCTATTACTTTTGTTCAAGAGTAACTTTGTTTTTGTTTTTTTTGGGATATGTAATATTTGAATAATTGAAACTTTAAAGACTTGTGTCTTACTCGAGGCACAATGGTCTATTTTGTGAGGGTTATTGCTTCATATTCATATGTCATTAATAAATCATTGGACATTTTTTGCATACAAATTTTACGCTCTCTGTTTTCTTTTCTACTTTTTACTTTATCAAAATGGCTATACTCTTACACACACCCACATATCAAACTGCAGATCCACATCCACTCTGGATCCCATTGATAATGGTTTTGCTATTGCCAATTATGACTTTGAAAATTCGATCTACCAAGCCGAGGAAGAAGGTGAAGAAGATTATGAAGTACCAGGAGAACTTGCCAGACTGTTACAACCGTAGGAAAGGGAAATACAACCTCATGAATAGCCAGTTGAGACAGTTAACTTGGGTATTGAAGAGGATACGAAAGAAGTCAAGATAGGTGACGATCTGGAACATAGTGTCAAGAAACGGTTAATTCATATGCTACATGACTATGTTGAGGTCTTTGCCCGGTCGTACAAAGACATGCCAGGACTTGACACTGATATTGTGGTCCGTCGCCTACCAACAAAAGAGGACTGCTCTCTGTTGAGACAGAAGGTTCGTCGTATGCGGCCAGAGATGTCAGAAAAGATCAAGGTTGAAGTCATGAAACAGTTCAACACCAGTTTCTTAGTTGTCACCTCTTATCCATAATGGGTTGCCAATTTTGTTCCAGTACCTAAGAAAGACGGTAAGGTATGTATGTGTATGGATTACAGAGACCTGAATAGGGCAAGCCCCAAGGATAATTTTCCGCTTCCCCATATTGATGTTCTGGTTGATAACACCGCACAACATAAAGTATTCTCCTTCATGGATGGCTTCTCCGGGTATAATCAGATTAAAATGGTACCTGAGGACATGGAGAAAACAACTTTCGTCACACAATGGGGAACTTTCTGCTACAAGGTTATGCCATTTAGGTTAAAGAACATCGGGGCAACCTATCAGCATGTCATGGTAGCTTTGTTTCACGATATGATCTATCACGAGATAGAGGTCTACGTTAATGATATGATATCCAGGTCTCAGACTGAAGAGGAGCACCTCGATCACTTGCAGAAGCTATTTGAAAGACTGAAAAAGTACAAACTAAGGTTGAACCTGAATAAGTGCACATTTGGAGTAAGATCTGGTAAGTTTTTAGGCTTCGTTGTCAGCGGAAAAGGCATTGAAGTGGACACTACAAAGGTTAAAGTTATACAAAAGATACAAACTCCTCGCACTGAAAAGGAGGTTAGGGGATTCTTGGGACGTCTACACTACATTTCCAGGTTCATCTCCCATCTGACCGCTACTTGTGAGCTAATCTTCAAGTTACTGAAGAAAGATCAAGCAGTGAAGTGGAATGACAATTTCCAGAATGCCTTTGACAAAATCAAGGAATATCTTCAAGAGCCTCCAATATTGATTCCACCATTTGAAAGAAGACCTATGATCATGTACTTAACAGTATTAGAGAAATCAATGGGGTGTGTGTTGGGGAAGCATGACGAGTCTGGTCGGAAAGAGCATGCAATATACTACCTTAGCAAAAAGTTTACCGATTGTGAAACAAGATACTAACTGCTCGAGAAAACTTGCTGCACTTTGGCATGGGCTGCTTGCCGACTAAGAATATATATGTTGACTCACACTACCTTACTGATATCTAAAATAGACCCTATCAAGTACATCTTTGAGAAGCCCGCTCTCTCTGGAAAAATAACAAGATGGTAGATAATCCTGACCGAATATGACATTCAATATACAACCCATAAAGCAATTAAGGGAAGTGTATTAGCTGATCATTTAGCTTATCAGGTTATTGATGACTACCAATCCATGAATTTTAAGTTCCCGAACGAGAACATCATGTTAGTAACTGATTGTGAAGAACCTGGAGCAGATGAAGGACCTGAAGAAGGATCCCGATGGACTATGATTTTTGACGGAGCTTCCAACGCTCTTGGAAATGGCATCGGTGATGTGATCATATCTCCTAAAGGTTGTCATACTCCTTTCACTGCCCGGCTATGTTTCAATTGTACCAACAATATGGCTGAATATGAAGCATGCATCCTGGGTCTCAAAGCTGCTATTGACATGAGGATTAAATTCTTGAGTGTATTTGGAGAATCGACCCTAGTAATCAGTCAAATCAAGGGAGAATGGGACACGAAGCATCCTAATCTCATCCCTTACCAAGAGCATGTGTTGACACTGATTCCACATTTTGAAGAAAATACCTTTGAGCATTTTCCACGAGAGGAAAATCAACTAGCGGACGCGCTAGCGACAATGTCATCCATGTTCAAAGTCAGGTGGGATAATGAAACTCCTCAGATCATTATTGAGGGATTGGATGAACCAGCATAGTGTCATGAGATTGATACTAAAGAAGTAGTGGACCAACCTTGGTTCCATGAAGTCAAAATATATCTCAAAGACCAAGAGTATCCTGAGGGAGCTTCAGTCAATGATAAGAAGTTCCTAAGAAGGTTCTCTGCCAAGTTCTTCCTCAGTAACAAAATCCTCTACAAGCGAACCACGACTCTACCTTGCTTTAGTGTGTAGACAAGGGTGAGGCAGAAAAGATTATGGATGACTTGCACGAAGGTACCTTTAGCACCCATTCTAGTGGGCACACGATGGCTAAAAAGATCCTACGGGCAGGATACTATTGGTCCACTATAGAAGCAGAATGTTATCAGCATTCACAAACTTGTCACAAGTGTCAGATCTATGCTGATAAAGTACATGTTCCTCCGGTTCCCTTGAATGTTTTGACTGCTCCCTGGCTATTCGCAATATGGGGCATCGATATGATTGGGGAGATTATACCCACAACTTCTAATGGGCACCGCTTCATCCTGGTCGCCATTGATTACTTCATAAAGTGGGTTGAGGCAGCCTCGTTTGCTTCTGTTACCAAGAACATTGTAGCCCTATTCATCATACATAACCTCATCTATCGGTACGGTATTCAAGAATGAATCATTATGGATAATGGTACCAATCTCAATAACACTATGATCATCGAGTTGTGCACATAATTCAAGATCCAGCATCATAACTCTTCTCCTTACTGGCCGAAGATGAATGGAGCTATAGAAGCTGCTAATAAAAATATCAAAAATGTCATACACAAGATGACAGTGACATATAAAGACTGGCACGAGATGTTACCATTTTCTATTCATGGTTACCGTACCACGGTGCGCACATCAACATGGTCAACCCCTTTATCTTTGGTATAAAGTATGGATGTTGTCCTACCCATTGAAGTCCAGATCCCTTCCTTGAGAATCATGAAGGATGCGGGTTTGAATGAAGACGAATATATTTAGACTCGACTTGACCAATTAAACCTGATTGACGAGAAGAGGCTCATATATGTCAACCATGGTCAAATGTACCAAAAACGTATGATCAAAGCTTTTATCAAGAAGGTCAAACGTCAGGTATATCAGGCTGGTGATCTGGTAATCAAGCGCATTATCCTACCGCAAGGTAATCCCAGGGGAAAATGGACTCCCACATACGAAGGGCCATTTGTGATCAAGAACATATTTTCTGGTGGAGCCATGATTTTAACCACTATGGACGGTGACGACCTTCCACACCCGGTAAACACAGACATAGATTAAATATACTACGTGTTGTACCCCAAAATTTTCCCTTCCATATTTCTCAACACATGGCAAGTGAGGTCCCCAAATTGCCCAAGGAAGTTCAAGAGTTGACCAGACAAACTCTCTCCTAAGGCAGTCTATCTTAAATTAGGGCTTCCATCTTCATCAAGATGGGTGAACCACAAAGGACTCAAATTCTCACCATTGTCTTAATATGTCCTCAAGATCATCCTTGTCAAGTTTCAAGCCTTGCAGAAGAAGTTTGCTCAGTCAATTGCTCAAATGCTTGAAAATCAACTATGCTAGGTCAAAAGTCAACTGTGGCTCACATACAGTCAATATTTTTTGTCAACATCCTCATTTTTAAGTATTATTCATCATTTGATCAAGTGTTGATCATGTTTCCCAAGGATTTCTCATAATTCATCAAAACCCAAAAGTTGTTAAATTAGGGTTTTGAAGGAAAAGTCAACTCAACTTTGACCTAGCATAACTTTCTCATACTTTATTAGAAATGACCCATACAAAGCTCATTTTGAAGAGTATGCAACTCCCTACAATTCATCTTCATATCCCAAATTAAGAATATGCACTCACAAAAAGATATAAATTTTGACATTATAGGTCCTTTTGAAAAGTCAACAAAAACACCATGTGGGTCAAAGCTTCATACATGAACATGGAAGACTCAATTGAGATGAGACAAAAGGGTTGCTTAGATGACATCCTAATATTTCTAAAAAGTCCAAGAACACCTCTCTAGGGTCAAAATTGAGAGAGTTATGCATTGGCCAATTTGACCATTTTTGCAAAATTGCCAAAAGTCAATTGTGCTCAAATTTGCATTTTTTTGCTAAATGGGCCCAACTTTTTATGCTTGCACCTCAATTATAATGTGGTCCACGACTCAAACACTTATCCACAAATTATTTGCTTCATTTTTAAATTTATTTTAATTTTTCATTAATTAAAAAGTGAATTAAATCAAATAAATGATGAAAATTATCAAAGATATGATTTGATTTGTTTTTTTGACAGGCTAGCAACCAAGATATGCTGAGCTTGCAAGATCAATTCGAATCAATGGAAATTGGGACAAAAAGAGCATGATTAGACCAAATTTGGAAGGATATCATACACGATGAAAACCAAATCAAATCTTAAAAATTTGTAAAGATCCTAGTGGTTTTAACAACCCTAATTCACTCTAGTACATATATAGAATGCAGCCAGGGCAAGAAAAAGGGGTTGACAGTCGTGAAAACACCAAAAGAAAACTCAAAAATTTGCAAGAAAGTGGGTGATCGTTCTTGGACTTAGAGAGTGATTCAAACCATTCTAAGGCTACCAATAGACTCTTGGACATCTCCAGAAGGGATATCAATCAATTGCAAGCATTTTCACGTCCGAAATTGTAAGTTACAGGTATCACGGTTTGCCTAAAAACTTGATTTTGATTTCATTGATTTACTCATCATACACACGTTTTGATTATATATTCTTGTTCATCATTGAGTTTGCAAGCTATTGGTACCACTTAATTGCATTTACAGTGCAGGAATCATGATATGTCATTGTTAGGGTTCATTTGCTCATTTTAGGGGTTTTCAGTATAGGAAAAATTAGGCATGGATTATGGTACCATGATGCTCGTGAGGATGAGACGAGTTGATTGGTACCTTTACCTTTCATTTATATTGCTTGTATAGGATTGTTGAATGTCACAGGTTTGTAGTTATAGTAAGATGTCCGTAGGTAAAAGTTTTGTTGCCTAAAACGACAGTCTGGGGAAGAAGATGAGGAGTGGCAATCATTGGTTGGTTGGTTTGAATTTTCGCGCATTTTTCTGAATACATCATGTGATTTGATTATATTAATTGTTTCTATTATATGTACAAACAAACAAAGCAGCACAGATGGCAACCAGGTACTGGGAGCGAGCATGAGGACCTAGGTTCGATCCCTAGATCCCAACCTTTGTTTGTATTATTTTGTTTCATGTGATCAGGTACGCTGCAGCCTCAAGCGCCCACCACATGCCATCAATATCTGGCCATCAAACACATCTCAAGCCAAGATCCAACGTGCCATCATTGGAGGCCTACCATGCTCGTGAAGTCAACACACGCACCAGATCAGGCAAAGTCAAACAGGCTTGGATTTGTTTGGGCCCAGAAATCATATCGGCACCCCCTTTCAGCAATGCTACCAGGCCCATTTACTCTGTTCTTATTTTTTCTTTATTTTATTTAATTCTTTTAATATTTCTTTTAATCATTTTAATTAACAAGTTAATCATTTTATTTATAAAATCATAAAATCAAGACTTCATAAAAAATTATAATTAGTTTTTTTTTATCATCAAAATTAATTTAATTTAGTTTAACTTAGGGAAATTTTAATTTGTTTTCACAAATAAAATCAAATATAAATTAGGTTAAATTCTTGATTTAATTCTTTTCTTTTTCTCAAATAAATAAAAATACAAAAATAGGTTTTTAGAGTGAATTAATTTATTTTTCTTAAATTAAAATTAATTAGAACTTAGGATTTTCTTTTAATTTAATTATTCACTATTTTCTCAAATAACAAAAACATGACAAAAACATTTTTTTTTCAATCGCAAGTAAGATTAGTCAAAGGGTCAAAACCCTAGTTGTCTCACATTTAATCCTCCACGCGCTTATTATTATTTTGCCAATATTTTTGTAACTGCTCATGGTTTATAATAGTTTAATTTAGGGTTTTATTTACTGTTTAAATCCCCGATTTTTGGTTATGTAATTAATCCCCCTCCCCGAAGCCTTGTAATAGCATAGATTTATTTTCTCGCATTTTTTATTCCCGCAAATATTTTACTGTCTAGATGTATGCTAATAGGATTGTATGACAAGAATGCATGATAAATTAATACAGTTAGAAAACCCTAATGTGCAAAGATAAATAACTGAAACAAATCACTCACACATATCACTCTTAGGGTATACTCTCACTTCGGTTTCCTTCGGTAAACGATCATTAAGCATAGGATGTCTTAGTGGTTGCCCTCCAGTCTAAAAGATCAAATTGTCCAGTTCGAATGTTGCCTCAAAAATGTTGCCTCGGAAATGTTGCCTCGGAAATGTTGCCCCGAATATGATCTTAAGACTCTAGGGTTATTAATAAGATGTCCTAATATTGCTTTAGTGATCGTACGTCCCTTTCGAATTGACCCTTACAAATTCCAACGACGGTGCTACCTATTTCTCAATAGTAGGATATCATTGTCTAAAGGAAACAAGAATAGAAACGATCTTTTTTCGAGTAGGTAGATGCTAGTAGGTACTTGCTCAAATCAAAACTTTTCACACTTACACATTTCAAAACAATTTTCAAAACAACTTCGTCACACCTTTGAGGACTGATACAAGGGTTATCACGAAGTCAAAATTTTCAAAAGCAAAGCACACAAACACAAGCAATTTAAAAATGAGCAAGTACCTAAGAGCCCATGGAAAATCATGGATAGAAAGGATTCTAACACCTTCCCTTTCTATAATTTACCCCCCGTACTCAGAATATCTCGAAAAAGGATTTTTTTTGTACTTTTTTCCTTTCTAGTTGTATAAAATAAAAGTCGGTGGCGACTCTTGCTTACCGCGACATTTTGTGAACACAAAACACAAAATGAAAACCAGTATAAAACAGTCGGTTCTGGCACCGTGTCACAGAACCGGCGACTCTGCTGGGGACTTAATAAGTGGGGTATACCTTAGGACCTAGGTCATCATAATTGCTTCTCTTGATTGCTTTGATTGATTTACTTTTAAGGGTTTTGTTTGGGGTTACTATAGATCCTACACCCGGATCTGAGGAATACCTTTTAGGTAAGTAGCAATAGACTGTGAGGGAACTGTACGGCATAGACCGATACGGTTGAAGCAGTAGCTATGTTAGTGTGGCATTTTGGTTGGTACCGGTATTCCTTGTGGAGAAACGAGGAGAATACGGGGCCGCCACGTGGTGTCGTTAAGCACCAACTGACCTTAGAAACTTTAATCACCCAACTTGGACATTAGAAAGTAGTGAGATAGCCGGCCTCAGTGTAGAGCTGAGAACTGGTTGATACTCGATGCTACACTCATTGAGATCATACTCTCGGAATAATTTCAGCCGCAAGAAAAGATTGTGTAAGCTGAAACCATGACTGATGGAGGATGGTCAGTGATATTGAGATCCTCTAGAACCCGGTTACTTTTCTAGGACAGGTTGAACCAACTTAACTTCAAGAGGATATTACCTTTGACCTCATGCAAGCCTTAAACCTAAGGGATTGGTGTGATTTGACTATGGTTGCAATACCTGTGTTTGTTATACCTATGGTTTATCATGACATCATGCATCATAACATGGCATTCATGCTTCATTACACTAACCATTTCAAAGACCAAGGGTATTTATCTTTGTTCTGTTTTGTAGATCATGGCTTTCGTGCATAGAAATACCATCTGAATCAACTTTGTGCAGATACCTGCCCAACTTAAAGAGCTAGAATTAAGAGTTTCTGAAACTTCTACTTTCATTAAGAGACACGGTCAACTTCTCAGCCTGGTTACTTCAAACCTTGATGAACAGATGATGAGCATACTATTTCAGTTCTTCGATCCCAAGCATCACTGCTTCACCTTTCCAGATTACCAGCTGGTACCCACCTTGGAAGAATTCTCCCATCTATTGGGCATATCCATTCTTGAACAGGTACCCTTCACAGGTATGGAAGAGGTTCCTAAGCCAGAAGTTATTGCCTCAGCTTTGCATTTGAAATGGGCCGATGTGGTATCCAATTGGGAAACTCGAAGCGGAGTTGAGGGTTTTCTATCCAAATTTCGGATGGACCAGGCCCATCTATTTTGGGATGATTTAGATTTTCAAGCTTTTGAGGATGTCTTGGCTCTTCTTATCTATGGTTTAGTTCTCTTCCCTAATTTGGACTCCTTTGTAGATGTGAATGCTGTCAAGATTTTCCTTTCTCGCAACCCTGTGCCCACCTTGCTTGGAGATATCTTGCATGCTCTTTATACTCGTACTATGAAGAGAAGAGGGACTCTTATGTGTTGCATGCCGTTATTATCAAGGTGGTTTATTTCTCACCTCCCTAGATCCGTACTGAAGAACGAAGAAGGTTTGGGTTGGTCGCACAGAATAATGTCACTCGCTCATACAGATATTCCTTGGTGTTCCCGAGCTATGGAAGATGTTATTGTTATTGACCACTGTGGGGGTAACCTAATGTACCATTACTTGGTATCAGAGGGGGTATAACTTACAATCCTTGTCTAGCTTTGCGACAATTTGGTCGTGCTCGAAGAGATGGCCCCCATGAGTTACTTCTCGAGGACATTATATTCGACTATAAGGATGACATTAAGGAGCATCGCCGGAGGTTCATACGAGCTTGGGGCATGGTAAACAGATCTGATCCCAAAGAGTTGGGACCAAAGACTTCCCTTCCTATGCAGTCTTACCTCCAATGGGTCTGAGCTCGTGCCCAGAAGCTTATGATGCCTTATGAGGCCGTATTACCAGTGATTGTGGAGCCCACTAATGAAGAAGGCATTCCTTACACGGTTCTCTATCCTTACATGCCCACTGATCCTGGGGAGTTACATAGGTCTTGGATTCAGCTGAAGAATGAGCGGGATACTTAACGGGAGCAGTTCCATGAGCAAGAGAGGAAGGTTTTGAAGCTCACTAGGTAGCTCGAGGAAGAAAGAGTGATCAATGACTATATCAACACAAAGAGAAAGCGTCCATGGGACTTTTGATTTTTCCTTTTCTAGTTTTAGATTTGTTTTATTTACTTATTTTGTAACGCCTTAAAGGCATGTGGAACCTTCAAATTTAAGCTAATAAAGTTTTTTTTGTTTATTTTGGTTTGCAAATTTAAATTCCCTAAAGTCTTTGAAATCATTAGATGCGCATCCCATTATCACGCACATCATTATAGGTACCACTACAAGTTTCTCATCTTCTTCGCTGTTTATTTCAGTAGAAATGTCTTCCGATCAAGCCATCAAGGATCTTCAGGCACAGAATGCCCAGTTCCAACAGATGTTCATCGGTCTGGCAAAGGGGCAAGAGGATCTGAAGGCCCTCATTCTGAAAGAGAAGAAGAAGAAGAAGAAGTCTGGTATTCTGAATATGAGTAGGAGGTTCGGAGAAAGGTTGAAGCATCAAACTGATCTGACCTCTTCATCCAAGGATGGAGAGAACCAAGAAAGGGAAAAGGACCCTAGTCCTGCGGTCTCTGACAATGATACTGATTATGACGAGGAGCAATATCCTCCTACTGAGGATAGATATAAGCAGTTAGAAGACCGTCTGAGTGCCATGGAAGTTCAGAAGATACTTGGTTTGGATTTCAGAGAATTGGGATTGGTATCGGGGGTGGTCATCCCTCATAAGTTCAAAGCTCCAATTTTTTCCAAGTATGATGGAGTGTCATGTCCAAAACTCCATCTCCGCTCGTATGTCAGAAAAATCCAACCCCACACCGCTGATAGAAATCTGAGGGTTCACTTCTTTCAAGATAGTCTGTCAGGGACTCAGCTTGAATGGTTCTACCAGTTGGAGGGAGCCAGTGTCTGAAACTGGGAAGATCTTGCTGCTGCTTTCTACAAGCAGTATCAGTATAAATCCGACCTTTCTCCCACTCGTACTCAACTCCAGAGTATGTCCATGGGTGCATGTGAAGGTTTTAAAGATTATGCTCAGAAATGGAGAGACTTAGCTGGAAGAGTTTAACCCCCGTTGTCTGATAGGGAGTTGGTCGACATGTTTCTGGGAACTCTATCAGGTCCATTTTTCAATCATTTAATAGGCAGCTCATCATCTGGTTTCACTGAGCTGATTTTAACTGGAGAGGGAGTAGAAGCTGGAATTCGAAGTGGTAAAATACAGAAGGATGACTCCTCGAGTTCAGCAAAGAAGCCTTTCGCTGGTAAGAAGGAAGTCAGTGCAGTCTATAGCCCGAGGGGCCAAAGCAGATCTGAACACCGTCAAACGGTAAATGCTGTAGTGATACCAAGACCCGCAGTTTCTCCACAATGCAAGAATCAACAAAGAGTGGAAAGACCACGGTGGTAGTTTGCCCGCATCAACATGACTTTGGCTGAAGTTCTGCCTCACCTGCTGAAATCCAACTTGGTAACCTTGAGAAAGGCTCCCAAGAATCCAAACACTACTTCTCCCAAATACAATCCCAACGCGCGGTGTGCCTACCATTCTGAGAGTCCTGGCCATGATACAAATGATTCCTGGGCTCTGAGGAACAAAGTACAAGATTTGCTTGAAGCCAAGGAGATAGAGTTCGATGCTCCAGAAAAGCCGAATGTTATTATTTCCCCCATGCCCAAACATGGTCGTGGAGTTAATGCTGTTGACACTGATTTGTTTGTGACCTCTGTTGAAGAAATTTCCACTCCTCTTATGACTGTTAAGAAGAATTTGTTGTTGTCCGATTTATTTCCGGGTTGTGGTGAAGGTTGCCACATGTGTTCGATTATACCTACTGGTTTCCGTTTGTTGAAGTCAGGTGTTTAGCACCTGATGGATAATAAAGAAATTTTGTTCGAGAAGACTACGATCCCTGTTGTTCCCATTGAAGACGTCGCTATTATAACCATTTCCGCCAATCCTTCCAAGGTTTCCTCGAGAAAACCTGTTAGGATTACACCTGTTCAAAGAATTTCTCCGCTAATAATCATTGTTCCTGGTCCCATCCCGTACATCTCAAAAAAGGTTGTCCCATGGCATTATGGTGTTGATGTGTATTATAATGGTGTTAAGAAAGAGTTGAAGAATAAAGAAGCTAATACTAATGTCAGTAATATTGTCGGGACTAGTAAAGTTACCCGAAGTGGAAGGGTCTTATCTCCCGAGATTTCCATGAAGACTATCATCAAGCCTATTGTTATTCCAACTGCTGCTCCAACCAGCATTCCTGACATTTCTCATGTCCCTACTCCAGTTATTAACCCAACTGCTGAGCCATCTGGGACTCGGGGAAAGGAAATTATAGGTGAGCCTGCCCGGACGGAGGCACCTAAGAAAATCGTTGTGGAAGCCTCTAAGCAAGAAATAGAGGAAATACTGGAAATTATCAAGAAGAGCGACTACAATATGGTCGAGAAGCTGGGGAAGACCCCATCAAAGATATCCATGTTGTCTCTGCTATTGTGTTCTGAAGCCCATGGGAAGGCTTTGATCGCATTTCTCAAGACTGCGCATGTGCCGCATGAAAATTCAGCAGATCAGTTTAAAGATTGTGTGGCGAGCCTGACTGCTGACAATGGGCTGGGTTTTTCAGATGCGGATCTGACACTGAAAGGAAGGAATCATAATGATGCTCTACATGTCTCAATTGAGTGCAGGGGCACCACTATGGCGCATGTGCTGGTAGATACCGGGTCTTCACTGAATGTTTTGCCGAAGAAAGCGTTGGACCGTTTGGATTGTGAGGGTTTGACTTTAAAGCCGAGTAACATTGTGGTAAGGGCTTTTGACAGATCAAAGAGAATAGTGCACGGGGAGGTGGACATCCCTGTCAAAGTGGGTTCTCAGACCTTTGGGTCCACCTTCTACATAATGGATATTAGGCCATCATATTCTTGCTTGCTGGGTCGTCCTTGGATCTATAGGGCTGGGGCAGTTACTTCCACACTCCATCAAATGCTGAAGTATCCAGTAAAGTGGAAGATTGTCACTGTGCGAGGTGAAGAAGAGTATATGGTTAGTCACCTCAATTCCTTCTGTTACATAGAGATGGACGGGGAATTCATAGAAACTCCTTGTCAGAACTTTGAAGAGGTCCCTCAGACTTTGGCATCAACTGAAGTTACTACCAGCAAACCTCCATTGAAGATGGCTTCTCTCAAGGACGCCAGGGTTGTGTTCGAAGAAGGTGGGTGTACCAATTGGGGTCAGCTCCCTGATTTCACTCACAAAACTGACAACTTTGGTTTGGGCTTTACTACAGGGGCTCAAAAGGCTGTTAGGCACGCACAGATTGGAAGACCTCCTCTACACATCAGCAATCAGGGAATTAATGCAATTGAAGACAATGAAGAGGACTCAGACATCGACAGTTGGATCTACCCAACAACCAATGGTGGACCGAATAACTGGATGGCTAGGGACTTCATACCTGTTTCTTTTATTCCGCAGTAATTGACTCATTTGTTTTAAGATTTGTAATAAACAATTTCAAACTTTATGGCCTGGTGCCTTGCCCGGGGCACCTTGGCTTTGCTTGTGAGGGCTTATTATTTGTCATTTCATATATCATTAATAAAGCATTTGACGTTTCTTGCATTACAAATTTTGTGCTATTTGTTTTTCTTTTCTGTCTCCCACTTTATTAAAACAACGATTCTCTTACACACACTCACGTATCATACTGCAGATCCATATCCACTATGGATCCCATTGATAACAGCTTTTCTACTGCCAGTTATGACTTCAAAAATCCGATCAACCAAGCCGAGGACGAAGGTGAGGATGATTGTGAGGTGTATGGAGAACTTGCTCGACTATTACAGCAGGAAGAAAGTGTTAGAACATAGTTTGATTCTACAACCCTCAGTTAGAGTTTTGATGATAACAAAATACAAGATTAAATGAATTATGAGATTTATATAAGACATATATGCTACTTAAAATTATGTTGTGTATTTACAGAAACTCTGATGGAATCAGCATCAGAATATCAGTATCAACATCAGCATCAGAAGATATGTCAGCATCAAAAGATCAAATAACATGTGCTATACGCTAAAGCTTGATGAACAGAATCTGCGCATAAAATACTCTGACTCTGATCAAGATCCTAACTAAGTCATCAGCACTCAGAAGCGTCAGAATAAGCTAAAGCCAAGAACACTCTGATTATCATTAGCAGAACACTCTGAAGTGTCAACGTTACTATGCATTCAAGACAGATTAATTACCAACGACTTTATTCCAAGACAAAGATCTTCTCAAAAAGGAAAGAATGTTATGAGCATTGAAATGGATTTATGGACAGCAACGTATCTATTCCTAGGCCACTTAAACAAGTCAGTGAGAAAAGAATTGGCTAATACTCTACACGCATATACACGCCTAAGCTAATCATCCTCAAGCACACTCTCACTTTTGCTAAAGCTTTCAACCTCGCTTACTCTATAGCTCTAGCAATCTAGTTTTATTCTAAGCTTCATATTGTGTATTATCACAGTTGTGATATATAGTTTTTCTAGAAAACATCAAACACACTTTTGTTCATTTATCTGTAAGAGAATTTCCTTGAGATAAACTGGTCTGTGGTTAGACTCAAGAAGGCTTTAACAGTTGTTAAAGAAGTTGTGTATTCAGTTGAATATAGTGGATTAAGACCTCGTTGGAGAGAGGCGAAATCACCTTAACGGGTGGACTGGAGTAGTTTGAGATCAAACGAACCAAGATAAAAATACAGTGTTGTCTGCATTTGATTTTAAGTTTTACAATTCAACCCCCCTTCTTGTGTTTTTCACATCTTCAATTGGTATCAGAGCACCTGGTTCTGAGCTTATAACACTTAACCGTGTCAGTACAAGATCCAGCGTTAGAAAAACACAATGGCAGGACCACATCAAAACATCAGCAATGACAACAATGAAGAAAGAGACAGATTCAGTGGCAAACCTCCAGTCTTTGATGGAGAGAACTTTGATTACTGGAAAGAAAGAATTGAAAGCTGCTTTCTGGCCCATGATGTTAATCTGTGGGATATGGTGACTGATGGATACACGCACCCAGTGGATGCAAGTGGTCAGAAGATTAACAGGAAAGCAATGTCTGATCAGCAAAAGCGTGATTTCAGAAATCATTACAAGGCCAGAACAATGCTTCTCAGCGCCATCTCTTACTCTGAATATGAAAAGATATCAAACAGAGACACTGTAAAGAATATGTTTGACTCTCTGAGAATGACGCATGAAGGCAACATTCAAGTTAAAGAAACTAAAGCTCTCGCGCTCATTCAGAAGTATGATGCATTCAAGATGGAAGAAAGTGAATCAATTGAAACGTTGTTCTCAAGATTTCAAATTCTGGTGGCTAGTCTCAAAGTTATGGACAAAGGGTATTCTACTGCTGATCATGTTAAGAAGATCATCAGAAGCTTTCCAAAACAGTGGAGGCCAATGGTCACAGCGCTGAAGCTAGCTAAGGATCTCAACAAAATCTCTCTGGAGGAACTTGTCAGCTCCCTCAGAAGTCACGAGATAGAGCTAGAAGCAAATGAACCTCAAAAGCAAGGTAAGCCATTAGCTTTAAAATCTAACAGAAAATCTGACTCCAAAGTTTTGCAGGCTGTTGAAGAAACCTCTGATGGTTCCTCATCAGAAGAAGATGAATTATCTCTCCTCTCCATAAGGGTGAACCAACTATGGAAGCAGAGGCAAAGAAAGTTCAGGAATCCCAGAAGATCAGAAAATCAGAATGAATCTTCCTCCAGATACAGAAGGTCAGAATCCTCCTCTGGACACAGAAGATCTGAAGGCTCTTCAGGAAGCAGAAAGCCAAACAACAAAGACATCATATGCTATGAATGTAACGAGCAAGGACACTACAAGAGTGATTGCCCAAAGCTTCAGAGGGAAAAGCCCAAAAATAAGTTTGGCAAGGAAAAGAAGAAAAGTCTCATGGCTACATGGGATGACTCTGACACATCTGAAGCTGACTCAGAATCAGATGATGAGAGAGAAAACATAGCTCTCATGGCAAACATAATAGAAGACAATGAAGCTTCTGAATCAGACTCTGAATCAGACACAGAAGAGGTATTTCCTGACTTTGCTATAAACTTTACTAAGGCTGAACTAGCTGAAAGCCTTAATGAAATTCTGGAAAGATATCAGCAAATCAGAGTCAAATTCAGAAACCTAAAAAGGAATCTTTCTTCTGACTCTGATAAAACTGAGAGTCTCAAATTGGAGAATTCTGAGTTGAAATATAAAGTTTCAAAATTAGAAAATCTATTGCAAAACTCTCAGAAGGAAACAATTCCTGAAACTCCCAGCAGTGCTGATGAGATCATCAAGGAGTATGATCACAACTTTAAGAAGTTTCTAGCTAAAAACATAGATAGAAGCAAGATGGCTTCAATGATCTACGGAGTTAGCAGAAATGGAAGAAAAGGAATAGGATACCAAGGTAAGGTACCTACACCAAAGAATGCCATGGATTTAGTGATAAAATGCACTTCACTTAATACAAACTTTGTATATGGGCACACACACGACATCAAATATACTAGTAGTAATTATTCTGTCAAACCAAAATTCAACCAGAGTTTTGGTAAAACTAATAAATCAGGACCCAAGAAAATATGGGTACCTAAGGATAAAATAATACATGTTGCAGATATCTTTAGCAGCAAAGCAGAAACACCAGTCATGGTACCTGGACTCTGGCTGCTCACGACACATGATGGGAAGAAAGCATATGTTCCAAAGCCTGGAACTTAAGCCTGGAGGCCACGTAGGCTTTGGAGGCAATCAGAGGGGAAAGATCATTGGCTCTGGAACAGTAGGTAATGGAAATCTTCCCTCTATAAGTAATGTTTTATTAGTAGATGGATTAATGCATAATCTGTTATCCATAAGTCAATTAAGTGATAACGGTTATGATATAATCTTTAATCAAAATTCATGCAAAGCTGTTAGTCAGAAAGATGGGACTATCCTATTTAATGGAAAGAGGAGAAACAACATTTATAAAATCAAACTTTCTGAACTGAAAAGTCAGAATGTAAAGTGTCTTCTGTCTGTTAACAACGAGCAATGGATCTGGCACAGAAGATTGGGACATGTTAGTATGAGAATAATATCTCAGATTAACAAACTCAATCTGGTCAGAGGACTTCCTAATCTGAAGTTCAATTGAGATGCTCTGTGTGAAGCATGTCAGAAAGGCAAGTTTACAAAACCAGCATTCAAATCTAAAAACGTTGTTTCCACCTCTAAGCCATTAGAACTTCTGCACATTGACTTATTTGGACTAGTTAAAACTGCTTCAGCCAGTGGCAAGAAGTATGGGTTAGTAATCGTAGATGACTATAGCAGATGGACATGGGTAAAGTTCTTAAGACACAAGGACGAGTCACACTCTGTGTTTGTCACCTTCTGCAACCAAGTTCAGAATGAAAAGGATCTTAGAATTGTCAAAGTCAGAAGTGATCATGGTGGAGAGTTTGAAAACAAATATTTTGAATCATTTTTTAATGACAAAGGCATTCTGCATGATTTCTCTTGTCCTAGAACTCCCCAGCAAAATGGAGTTGTAGAACGAAAGAACAGAACATTGCAAGAAATGGCCATAACCATGATCAACGAGACTAACGTTGCTAAGATCTTCTGGGCAGAGGCAATAAACACAGCGTGCTACATTCAGAATAGAATCTCCATAAGACCTATTCTGGAAAAGACTCCATATGAATTGTGGAAGAACAGAAAGCCCAACATTTCATATTTTCATCCATTTGGATGTACTTGTTTTATTTTAAATACAAAAAATTATTTGAACAAGTTTGACTCTAAAGCACAAAAGTGTATTATGTTAGGATACTCTGAATGCTCAAGAGGGTACATAGTATACAATACAGAAACACAGATTGTGGAAGAATCAATCAGTGTTCGTTTTAATGATAAGCTTGACTCTCAAAAGTCAAAGCAGAATGAATCATTTGCAGGTATGGAAATTGAATTCACAGGTACTGAAGACAAGTCATCAAAAGCTCTTAACAGAGACACTCCCTCAACATCAGAAAGAGGAAATGCAAGCAATCCAGCACCTTCTGTTGATCAACCTCAGAAAAGACCATCCAGAAGCAGCATGGATCACCCAGAAGAAACGATCTTAGGAAGAAAGGAAGATCCAATCAGAACAAGATCCAGCTTCAGAAACTCTGAAGAATCCCTCATGGGACTTGTTTCTCTAATTGAACCATCTTCAATTGATGAAGCACTTCTGGACAATGACTGGATTCTAGCAATGCAAGAGGAGCTGAATTAATTCACAAGGAATGACGTATGGGATCTAGTTCCCAAACCAAAAGGATTCAACGTCATTGAAACAAAATGGGTGTTCATAAACAAACTGAATGAACAAGGTGAAGTCATCAGAAACAAAGCACGATTGGTAGCACAAGGTTATAGTCAGCAAGAGGGGATAGACTATACAGAAACCTTTGCTCCAGTCGCCAGGTTAGAATCTATCAGACTTTTAATTTCTTTTGCTGTTAATAAAGGCATCACTTTGTATCAGATGGATGTTAAGAGTGCATTCTTAAATGGCTATATAGAAGAAGAGGTATATGTGCACCAACCCCCTGGTTTTGAAAGTTCAAAAAATCCAGAATATGTTTTCAAACTAAAGAAGTCACTGTATGGTCTGAAACAAGCTTCCAGAGCTTGGTATGAAAGACTGAGTAACTTCCTGTTAGAAAAGGAATTCACCAGAGGGAAAGTGGACACAACCTTATTCTGTAAGACAGTTAAGAATGACATTTTAGTATGTCAGATTTATGTTGATGATATCATTTTTGGATCTACTAAACCTTCTCTGGGAAGAAAGTTTGCTAAGTGTATGCAGGCAGAATTTGAGATGAGTCTAATGGGGGAACTGAAATTCTTTATGGGCATTCAGATCAATCAAACCCCAAAAGGAACTTACATTCATCAGAGCAAATATGTCAGAGAACTTCTGAAGAAATTTGATCTCTCAGAATGTAAGCCATCAAAGATTCCAATGCATCCCACGTGCATTCTGGAAAGAGAATAGGTAAGTAAAAAGGTAGAACATAAGGTTTACAGAGGTATGATTGGTTCTCTTCTTTATCTGACGGCTTCAAGGCCTGATATTTTATTCAGTGTATGCATTTGTGCAAGATTCCAATCAGATCCTAGAGAATCTCACTTAACAGCTGTTAAGAGAATTTTCAAGTATCTGAAAGGTACTACTAATATGGGTTTGTTTTATAGAGAATTAAGTGATTACAGCTTAGTAGGATACTGTGATGCTGACTTTGCTGGAGACAGAGTTGAACGTAAAAGCACTTCTGGAAGCTGCCAGTTTCTGGGAGAAAATCTGATCTCATGGTTCAGCAAAAGACAATCCACAATTGCTCTATCAACAGTAGAAGCTGAATACATAGCAGTAGCTGGATGCAGCACACAAATGCTCTGGATGAAAAGTCAACTTGAGGACTTCCAGATATTTGAGAGTAACATTCCTATCCTCTGTGATAACACTTCTGCTATTTGCTTAAGTAAAAATCCAATTTTACATTCTAGGGCTAAGCATATAGAAATAAAACATCATTTTATTAGGGACTATATTCAGAAATGGATTTTAAATTTTAAATTTATTAACACAGACCATCAATGGGCTGATATTTTCACAAAACCACTTTCTGAAGATAGGTTCAACTTCATTATGAAACATCTCAGCATGAAGCTCTGTCCAGAATAAAACTGTTTTAATTTTATATATTAACCTTCAGAATTGTGTTTATTTCTCTGTGAACTTCTTATCAATCTTCTTTTAGAATCTTAGAAGTGCAGATTGTATCAGAATCTATCCATGAAGATCTGAGCGCTTCAGTTCAAGGATAGAAGTGCTGTTCACTCAAGCAAACAAGTGTCATCCAGTCATCAGCTGTTTTCTGAGGCTGAACACACGTTCAAGTTTCTGAAAAGGCAAAGCGCTGATTGGATACATTGATACACATGTCATGGGTAATCGTTCCAAATATCTTTCTGAATCCCCTAAAATCAGCTATAATTAAATGCTAATAATCATTATTTATTTCTCTCTCTTGAACGTTTATGTTTTCAAAAACTTCTTAGAAATCTATTTAAACACTTCACACCATTCACACACTTTTACTTTCACCTTCGTTTCCTCTTAATATCTCTGATTTCAGTACTCTTACTTTCTCAAGAAAACCCTTTCAATCTTTTTCAAAAACCTCGTGTGAACATGGCTTCTTCCAGCATTTCTTCTTCAGGTTCCCAGAAAACTGCTATCCCTAAACCAAAACAACCAGGTGTTGGTTCCAGCATATTGAACTTTGAAACAAATATACAGAAGTGGATCACTTCTTTGAAACAAGCAAGTCTGGAACTGGTTAATCCTACTGTATCAGATCTCCTCTGGACACAATTCAGAAGATGGGTATGCGCTGAAACCTTTAAGTTTCAAGACCAGAGCTATGGACAGGCTCAACAGAACTTCAGCAATCTGCTGAAGGAAATGGAAGGTCCAGTTCTGAGCAAGATGCTTAAGGAAGAAGTTCTCCATCTGGACATTGCGCCTTGGTCTGAAAAGCGTCCAGCATCCAAAGTTCAACCTGCAGAAGAACATACGATTCAAGCTGAAGACTTGGGTCAAGAAGAAGAAACTACAAAAAGCTCTGAGAAGCAGCCTGTATCTGAAGATCCTCAAGCTTCCTCTCTTGACAGGCAGACTCTGGAGGATTTGAAGAGATCTGATATGCTGATGAATGAAAGGATGGACAAGCAGGATATCAAGATTGATTCTATAGCAAACATGGTATCTAAGCAACAGGAAACCAGCAATCAAATCAAGAGCATGTTGGAAGCTCTGTTCACACGTCTTCCTCCTTCTTCTTAGAAATTTTCTTGTGTTTTCCTTGTTTCATTACATGTTTGTCTGTAATATTTTCCGTGTTCTGAACTTAATCATTGCTTATGTTTTTTATAAAAATGCTCTTTTTGCTCTGATCATTTTAACTCTGAGTATTTGTGCTTTTTGATAACAGACAAAAAGGGGGAGAAAGAATGATATTTTCAATAACGGATTACTGAGACAAAAGTCTCAAACATTCTAATATTCTGATATATTTGAATTTCTTTATTCTGAAAAGCTTACAGGTACAAGAATCTGATGAACTCTGATAAAGTAAAGTTCTGATGCTCAAAGAAAGTTCAATAAAGTTCTGATGCTCAAGGTCTCATGGAATTAAAGGGAAGTAATAAACTCAGGGGGAGTTTTTCTCTTTGTTACTCTGATACCTTTTATTCCTTATCTTCTTATCTCTGATAACTTTTATTTGTTATTTGTTTATCTCTGATACCTCTTATTCTTTATCCTTAATCTCTGATACCGTTTTATTCTTTAATTTTAATTGATAAAATCTGGTTTTTGTCATCATCAAAAAGGGGGAGATTGTTAGAACATAGTTTGATTCTACAACCCTCAGTTAGAGTTTTGATGATAACAAAATACAAGATTAAATGAATTATGAGATTTATATAAGACATATATGCTACTTAAAATTATGTTGTGTATTTACAGAAACTCTGATGGAATCAGCATCAGAATATCAGTATCAACATCAGCATCAGAAGATATGTCAGCATCAGAAGATCAAATAACATGTGCTATACGCTGAAGCCTGATGAACAGAATCTGCGCATAAAATACTCTGACTCTGATCAAGATCCTAACTAAGTCATCAACACTCAGAAGCGTCAGAATAAGCTAAAGCCAAGAACACTCTGATTATCATTAGCAGAACACTCTGAAGTGTCAACGTTACTATGCATTCAAGACAGATTAATTACCAACGGCTTTATTCCAAGACAAAGATCTTCTCAAAAAGGAAAGAACGTTATGAGCATTGAAATGGATTTATGAACAACAACGTATCTATTCCTAGGCTACTTAAACAAGTCAGTGAGAAAAGAATTGGCTAATACTCTACACACATATACACGCCTAAGCTAATCATCCTCAAGCACGCTCTCACTTTTGCTAAAGCTTTCAACCTCGCTTACTCTATAGCTCTAGCAATCTAGTTTTATTCTAAGCTTCATATTGTGTATTATCACAGTTGTGATATATAGTTTTTCTAGAAAACATCAAACACACTTTTGTTTATTTATCTGTAAGAGAATTTCCTTGAGATAAACCGGTTTGTGGTTAGACTCAAGAAGGCTTTAACAATCGTTAAAGCAGTTGTGTATTCAGTTGAATATAGTGGATTAAGACCTCGCTGGAGAGAGGCGAAATCACCTTAACGGGTGGACTGGAGTAGTTTGAGATCAAACGAACCATGATAAAAATACAGTGTTGTCTGCATTTGATTTTAAGTTTTACAATTCAACCCCCCTTCTTGTGTTTTTCACATCTTCAGAAAGGGCCATACAACCGCATGAAGAGCCAGTTAAGTCAGTGAATTTGGGTACAGAGGAAGACAGGAAAGAGGTTAAAATAGGTGCGAATCTGGAGCCTAGTGTCAAACAACGGTTAATACAGATGCTACACGACTTTGTTGAGATCTTCGCCTGGTCCTATGAAGACATGTCTGGGTTGGACACTGATATTGTGGTACATCGCCTGCCGACTAAAGAAGACTGCTCTCCAGTAAAGCAGAAGGTCCGCCGTATGCGCCCCGAAATGTCAAAGAAAATTAAGGCAGAGGTCATGAAACAGTTCGACGCAGGATTCTTAGTTGTCACTTCTTATCCGCAGTGGGTTGCCAACGTCGTTCCGGTATCTAAGAAGGAAGGTAAGGTACAGATGTGTGTGGACTATAGAGATCTAAACAAGGCAAGCCCCAAGGAGGACTTCCCACTTCCTCACATTGATGTTCTAGTCGACGACACCGTGCAACATAAGATCTTCTCTTTCATGGATGGTTTTTCTGGCTACAACCAGATCAAGATGGCTCCTGAGGACATGGAGAAGACAACCTTCGTTACGCAGTGGGGCACCTTCTGTTACAAGGTAATGCCTTTTGGTTTGAAGAATGTTGGGGCAACTTATCAGCGCGCCATGGTCGCTTTGTTCCACAATATGATTCACCACGAGATCGAGGTTTATGTTGATGACATGATAGCCAGGTCCCATACTAAGGAAGAGCACCTTGATCACCTCCAAAAACTGTTTGACAGGTTGAAGACGTACAAGCCGAGGTTGAATCCAAACAAGTGCACCTTCTGGGTAAGATCTGGTAAGCTTCTGGGTTTCGTCGTCAGTGATAAGGGTATTCCGGTAGACCCTACAAAGGTAAAAGCCATACAAGAGATGTTGGCTCCTAACACAAAGAAAGAAGTTAGAGGTTTCTTGGGACGTCTGAATTAACTCCCCAGGTTCATTTCACATCCGACTGCTACTTGTGAGCCAATCTTCAAGCTGCTGAAGAAAGATCAAGTGGTAAAGTGGAATGATGAATGCCAGACCGCTTTCAAAAGAATCAAGGAATACCTTTAAGAACCGCCAATTTTGATGCCTCCAGTTGAAGGAAGACCTTTGATTTTATACTTGACAGTGCTAGACAATTCAATGGGGTATGTGCTGGGGCAGCATGACGAGTTTGGTCAAAAAGAGCACGCCATTTATTACCTTAGCAAAAAGTTTACCGACTGTGAGACCCGATACTCACTACTCGAGAAAACTTGCTGCGCTTTGGCATGGGCTGCTCGCCGACTGAGACAGTATATGTTGACTCACACTACCTTGTTGATATCAAACATGGATCCGATAAAGTATATTTTCGAGAAGCCCGCTCTCACCGGAAGGATAGCAAGATGGCAGATGATCTTAACCGAGTACGACATCCAATACACAACTCAAAAAGCAATCAAGGGGAGTGTATTGGCAGATCATTTTGGCGCATCAGGCCCTGGAAGACTATCAGTCCATGAATTTCGAGTTCCCGGATGAGAATATCATGTTGGTAACTGACTGCGAAGAACCTGGATTGGATGAAGGAACCGAGGAGGGATCCCGATGGTCTATGTATTTTGATGGAGCCTCGAACGCATTGGGTAATGACATTGGCACTGTAATTATATCTCCTGAGGGCTATCATACTCCGTTCACCGCCCGATTATGTTTTAACTACGCCAACAACATGGCGGAGTATGAAGCGTGTATCATGGGTCTTTGAGCTGCTATTGACCTGAGGATTAAGTTCTTGAGGCTATTAGGAGATTCTTCTCTGGTGATAAGTCAGATCAAAGGCGAGTGGGATACAAAGCACCCGAATCTCATTCCTTACCGAGAATATGTACTGATATTGCTCCCACACTTTGAGGAGATAACCTTTGAACATTTCCCACGAGAAGAGAACCAGTTGGTGGACGCGCTAGCTACCATGTCTTCTATTTTCAAAGTCAGGTGGGACAATGAAGCTCCCCAGGTTACCATTGAGAGGTTGGATGAACCCGCACACTTCTGTGACATTGAGACTGAAGAGGTAGCAGATAAACCCTGGTTTCACGAGGTAAAGAGGTATCTTAAGGCTCAATAATACCCCTAGGGGGCATATTTTAATGATAAGAAGTTTCAGAGAAGGTTCACGGAGAAGTTCTTCATCAGTAATGGAATCCTCTATAAGCGTAACCATGATTCAACCTTACCGCGGTGCATAGACAAAAGCGAGGCAGAAAGGATCATGGCAGAGCTACATGAAGGCACTTTCAGAACCCATTCTAGTGGACATACCATGGCTAAGAAGATCCTACGGGAAGGATACTACTGGTCCACTATGGAAGCCGATTGTTATCAGCATTCTCGAACCTGTCATAAGTGCCAAGTCTATGCTGACAAGGTGCATGTACCTCCAGTCCCTCTGAATGTCTTGACAGCTCCTTGGCCCTTTGCAATGTGGGGCATCGACATGATTGGCGAGATCAGACCTACCGCGTCTAATGGGCATCGCTTCATTCTGGTAGCCATTGATTACTTTACGAAATAGGTTGAGGCAACTTCCTTTGCTACAGTAACCAAGAACATCGTGGCGCGGTTCATCCGACACAATCTGATATGTCGATATGATGTACTAGAGAGAATTATTACTGACAATGGTACGAATCTCAATAACACAATAATCACCGAGCTCTATAAACAATTCAAGATACAACATCATAACTCTTCTCCCTACCGACTGAAGGTGAATGGGGCTGTTGAAGCAGCTAACAAGAACATCAAGAAGATTGTGCAGAAGATTACGGTGACATACAAAGACTAACACGAGATGTTACCATTCGTTCTTCATGGGTACCGTACATCAGCATGTACGTCGACAGGGGAAACACCATACTCTTTGGTGTATGGCATGGAGGCAGTCCTACCCATCAAAGTCCAGATACCCTCTCCCAGGATTATGAAAGATGCAGGTTTGAACAAAGACGACTGGATCCAAACCCGACTTGATCAGCTAAATCTAATCGACAAAAAGAGACTTACATCTATCTGTCATGGTCAGACGTATCAAAAGCGAATGATCAAGGCTTTTAAAAAGAAAGTCAAATGTCAAGAATATCAGGCCGGGGATCTAGTGATCAAACACATCATACTACCGCAAGGTGATCCCAGGGGCAAATGGACCCCCACGTACGAAGGGCCATTTGTGGTTAAGAACATTTTCTCGGGAGGAGCTATGATTCTAACCACCATGGATGGTGACGACCTTCCTCACCCTGTCAATGCAAACATAGTGAAAAGATACTACGCATAATCAAAGATCCGCTAGGTTGACTGGCCTAGGAAAAAATAAGGGCTTCCCGGCGAACCAAAAGGGTTCGGGCAAAAGTAAGGGATGAAAATGAAAAAAAATGTACACTCGGCAAGTCGAAAACCTGAAAAGGCGACTTGGGCAAAAAAGGGTATCCCGGAGGACTGAAAACCCGAAAGGGCGGTCCAGGCAAAAATTAGGGATCGAAGCGTAACACTATGTATGATTGGATCATCTTGCAACCCGACTTCAGTATCGAATATCAAGCTCAGAAGGCACCAATCAATCTGATCAACCTTCAACCAAGTAGCAAAGTGATAAGACGCTTGAAGATATAAAGGAAATAGCAGAGTTGGAACCCAATGGGGTCATTTCACATAGCTGTTTTTCTTTCTTTTACACAAATTGTAATTTCTATCTTTCGGCGGCGTTCTCTTACTAGAGCGTCAGTCTTGTTGTACAAAAACACCTATTACGGACCAACTGCAAAAATCAATACAATTCATTTTCACAAGAAATTTCAAATTGTTTTTTCTTTTTCTGTTTTGTTTCGCAAGAACGTCCAGTGATTCATTTTTTATATATGCATTTGAAAATAATGGCTGCTCATTAATATTTACATGAGAAACAAATACAATTACTCGTAATTCCAAGAACAGGGGAAAACAAGAGGCGCCCAAACCCTACAGTTACTCTGCCCATCAGGTATAGGGATAAAGCCAGCTTGAGAACATGAGAAGTGGTATATACACTCCCCACAGAGTAAAAAGTATCCAAAGACAGTGATGTTAGCTTTCCCGAACAGGACATAACTCTCCCCAGCTGAGGTTCACAATTGCGAGTGAGTCAGTAAATTTTTCCCCAAGCAGAGTTTATCTCTCTCGCAAGAAGAAACTCAATCTTCAACAGAATTCATTATCACCAGCAACGGAAATTCATCCCCGGTGGAGTTTATTTCTCCAAATCAGCATGATCTATCACCAGAGTATCTCCTCTCCAACAGAGTTATTCCCCCGCAGAGTTATCCTCAGACAGGGTCACTTCCGGCATAATACTCACCAGCTGAATGGATGGCAAATCCCCAACATAGTCATCTTTCTTACCATCCCCAAAAGAAGTAGCGGAACTGTGGTTTTTTACAGCAGTCAAGAATACCATTTCTCATACTCTCCAAATAACAGTCAGGGATTTATTTTCCTGGACCCAGATTTTTACGTCAGCATTTCATGTTCATACATCGTGACATGCGCATACATTACATGTAACATAGTCTCATTTATTTCGAGAACATCATCTCACACTGCATCTCATGCATCGCACATAACTAACCCTGTAGTTATTTCAGGAAAGACAGTTATTATCAACAATTTCCAACAGGTCCATGATCAACACTCAAAGCTAAACAGAGTAATCATCGGTGCGACAGATACAACCTTACCCAGGTTTCTTCCAGAAGTCCTACACAGATTCATCACAAAGCAAGCTTACCCAGGTTCCCTCTACAGTTTTACCCAAACTCATTCTGAAGCAGCCCTACTATCCAGGCTTTCATACCGAAGTAACCCTACTATCCAGGTTCCTTCTCACAGCCCTAATTTCCAGGCTTTCATATCGAAGTAACCCTACCATCCTGGTTCCTTCTCAAGCCCTACTATCCAGGCTTTCATCTTG
Source organism: Vicia faba (assembly GCA_948472305.1). Taxonomy (NCBI): domain Eukaryota; kingdom Viridiplantae; phylum Streptophyta; class Magnoliopsida; order Fabales; family Fabaceae; genus Vicia; species Vicia faba. The sequence goes on from OX451741.1 coordinate 1,449,388,902, forward strand.
AAGTAACCCTACTATCCAGGTTCCTTCTCATATCCCTACTATCCAGGCTTTCATCTCGAAGTAACCCTACTATCCAGGCTTTCATATCGAAGTAACCCTACCATCCAGGTTCCTTCTCATAGCCCTACTATCCAGGCTTTCATATCGAAGTAACCCTACCATCCAGGTTCCTTCTCACAGCCCTACTATCCAGGCTCTCATATCGAAGTAAACCTACTATCCAGGTTCCTTCTCACAACCCTACTATCCAGGTTCCTTCTCACAGCCCTACTATCCAGGCTTTCATATCGAAGTAACCCTACCATCCAGTTTCCTTCTCAAGCCCTACTATCCAGGATTTCATCTCGAAGTAACCCTACCATCCAGGTTCTTTCTCAAGCCCTACTATCCAGGCTTTCATCTTGAAGTAACCCTACTATCCAGGTTCCTTCTCACAGCCCTACTATCTAGGATTTCAACTCGAAGTAACCCTACTATCCAGGTTCCTTCTCAAGCCCTACTATCCAGGATTTCATATCAAAGTAACCCTACTATCCAGGTTCCTTCTCATAACCTTACTATCCGGGTTCTTCCTCTCTTATCCCCAGACAGCAATCCACAACACTGTAAGACCGAGACCTGATCGAACACAATTGATTTCACATTTCCCCAAAAAGTCGCGGTGCAGCATATACCCCGACCAAATACACAGTTCACTTCCGCTTCCCAAACCGGAATTATTCCCTAGTAGAGTAACGGACAACTGAAGCTCCTAAAATTCTATTTCTCTCAAGACAAAGACCAGCATTCCCTAGCGAAGTCCTCCTCAATGACAGGTATACAGGTTCTCGCAAAGGAATGTCTTATGTGATCGACACTTCTTTGGATGGCATCTTAAAGCCCATCTCCGAAAATTCTCTAGCAACTACCAAATGGAATCTATAATCCCATTCCTGATACCATGAATCAAGTATCACTTCATGCGAGTGCAAATTTTTGGGGACTCTAGTGTTAAATCATCTTCCACCTTCAAATCACGAAAGGCAGACGAGCCAATCTACATCTTCAAGTTTAAGAAGATTGAACAGGGGCAGCTGTTGTACCCCAAAATTTGCCCTCCCATATTTCTCAACACATGGAGAGTGAGGTCCCCAAATTTCCCAAGGAAGTTCAAGAGTTGACCAGACAAATTCTCTCCCAAGGCAGTCTATCTCAAATTAGGGCTTCTATCTTCATAAAGATGGGTGAACCACAAAGGACTCAAATTATCATTATTGTCTTAATATGTCCTCAAGATCATCTATGTCAAGTTTCAAGACTTGCAGAAGAAGTTTGCTCAGTCAATTGCTCAAATGCCTGAAAATCAACTATGTTAGGTCAAAAGTCAATTGTGGCTCACATACAGTCAAACTTCAAGATTTTTTGTCAACATCCTCATTTTGAAGTATTATTCATCAATTGATCAAGGGTTGATCATGTTTCCCAAGGATTGCTCATAATTCATCAAAACCTAAAAGTTGTTAAATTAGGGTTTTGCAGGAAAAGTCAACTCAACTTTGACCTAGCATAATTTTCTCATACTTTATCAGAAATGATCCATCCAAAGATCATTTCGAATAGGATGCAATTCCCTACAATTAATCTTCATCTCCCAAATTCAGAATATGCACTCAAAAAAGATATAAATTTTGACATTATAGGTCCTTCTAAAAAAAGTCAACAAAAACACCTTGTGGGTCAAAGCTTCATACATGATCATGGAAGACTCAATTGAGATGAGACCAAAAGGGTTACTTAGAGGACATCCTAAGATTTCAAAAAAGTCCAAGAAAACCTCTCTAAGGTCAAAATTGAGAGAGTTATGCATTGGCCAAGTTAACCATTTTTGCAAAATTGCCAAAAGTCAAATGTGCTCAAATTTGCATTTTTTGCTAAATGGGCCCAACTTTTTATGCTTGCACCTCAATTATAATGTGGCACAGGACTCAAACACTTATCCACAAATTGTTTGCTTCATTTTTCAATTTATTTTAATTTTTCATTAATTAAAAAGTGAATTAAATCAAACAAATGATGAAAATTATCAAAGATATGATTTGATTTGTTTTTTTGACAGGTTAGCAACCAAGATATGCTGAGCTTGCAAGATCAATTCGAATCAATGGCAATTGGGACAAAAAGAGAATGATTAGGCCAAATTTGGAAGGATATCATACACCATGAAAAACAAATCAAATCTTCAAAATTTGTAAAGATCCTAGTGGTTTTAACAACCCTAATTCACTCTAGTACATATAGAGAACGCAACCAGGGCAAGAAAAAGCGGTTGGCAGTCGTGAAAACACCAAAAGAAAACTCAAAATTTGCAAGAAAGTGGGTGATAATTCTTGGACTTAGAGAGTAACTCAAACCATTCTAAGGATGCCAATGGACTCCTGGACATCTCCAGAAGGGATCTCAATCAATTGCAATAATTTTCACGTCCGGAATCGTAAGTTACAGGTACCTCGGTTTGCCTAAAAACTTGATTTCGATTTCATTGATTTACTCATCATACACACGTTTTGATTATATATTCTTGTTTATCATTAAGTTTGCAAGCTATTGGTACCACTTAATTTCATTTATAGTGCAGGAATCATGATATGCCATTGTTAGGGTTCCTTTGCTCATTTTAGGGGATTTCAGTATAGGAAAAATTAGGCATGGATTATGGTACCATGATGCTCGTGAGGATGAGACGAGTTGATTGGTACCTTCACCTTTCATTTATATTGCTTGTATAGGACTGTTGAATTTCACAGGTTTATAGTTACAGCAAGATGTCCGTAGGTAAAAGTTTTGTTGCCTAAAACGATGGTCTGGGGAAGAAGATGAGGCGTGGCGATCATTGGTTGGTTGGTTTGAATTTTCGCGCATTTTTATGAATACATCACGTGATTTGATTATATTAATTGTTTCTATTATATGTACAAACAAACATAACAGCACGGATGGCAAGCAGGTACTGGGAGCGAGCATGAGGACCTGGGTTCGATCCCCAGATCCCAATCTTTGTTTGTATTATTTTGTTTCATGTGATCAGGTACACTGCAGCCTCAAGCGCCCACCATATGCCATCAATATCTGGCCATAAAACACATCTCTAGCCAAGATCCAACGTGCCATCATTGGAGGCCTACCATGCTCCTCAAATCAACACACGCACCAGATCAGGCTAAGTTAAACAGGCTTGGATTTGTTTGGGCCCAGAAATCATATTGGCACCCCCTTTCAGCAATGCTACCAGGCCCATTTACTCTTTTCTTATTTTTTCTTTATTTCATTTAATTATTTTAATATTTATTTTAATCATTTTAATTAACAAATTAATCATTTTTTTATAAAATCATAAAATCAAGACTTCATAAAAAATTAGAATTATTTTTTTTTATTATCAAAATTAATTTAATTTAGTTTAACTTAGGGAAATTTTAATTCGTTTTCACAAATAAAATCAAATATAAATTAGGTTAAATTCTTGATTTAATTCTTTTCTTTTTCTCAAATAAATAAAAATACAAAAATAGGTTGTTAGAGTGAATTAATTTATTTTTATTAAATTAAAATTAATTAGAACTTAGGATTTTCTTTTAATTTAATTATTCACTATTTTCTCAAATAACAAAAACATGACAAAAACATTTTTTTCAATCGCAAGTAAGATTAGTCAAAGGGTCAAAACCCTAGTCGTCTCGCATTTAATCCGCTGCGCGCTTATTATTTTTTTGCCAATATTTTTGTAACTGCTCATGGTTTGTAATAGTTTAATTTAGGGTTTTATTTACTGTTTAAATCCCCGATTTTTGGTTATGTAATTAATCCCCCTCCCCGAAGCCTTGTAATACCGTAGATTTATTTTCTCACATTTTTTATTCCCGCAAATATTTAACTGTCTAGATGTATGCTAATAGGATTGTATGTCAAGAATGCATGATAAATTAATAAATTTAGAAAACCCTAATGTGCAAAGATAAATAACTGAAACAAATCACTCGCACATATCACTCTTAGGGTATACTCTCACTTCGGTTGCCTTCGGTAAACGATCATTAAGCATAGCATGTCTTAGTGGTTGCCCTCCAGTCTAAAAGATCAAATTGTCTCGTTTGAATGTTGCCTCAGAAATGTTGCCTCGAAAATGTTGCCTCGAAAATGTTGCCTCGAATATGATCTTAAGACTCTAGGGTTATTACTAAGATGTCCTAATATTGCTTTAGTGATCGTACGTCCCTTTCGAATTGACCCTTACAAATTCCAACGACGGTGCTACCTATTTCTCAATAGTAGGATAGCGCTGTCTAAAGGAAACAAGAATAGAAGCGATATTTTTTCGAGTAGGTAGATGCTAGTAGGTACTTGCTCAAATTAAAACTTTTCACACTTACACATTTCAAAACAATTTTCAAAACAACTTCGTCACACCTTTGAGGACTGATACAAGGGTTATCACGAAGTCAAACTTTTCAAAAGCAAAGCACACAAACACAAGAAATTTAAAAATGAGCAAGTACCTAAGAGCCCATGGAAAATCATGGATAGAAAGGATGCTAACACCTTCCCTTTTTATAATTTACCCCCCGTACTCAGAATATCTCGAAAAAGGATTATTTCTGTACTTTTTTCCTTTCCGGTTGGATAAAATAAAAGTCGGTGGCGACTCTTGCTTACCGCGACATTTTGCAAACACAAAACGCAAAACGCAAAACGCAAACCAGTATAAAACAGTCGGTTCTGCCACCGTGTCACACTACACATGAACAAAGACCCGCTAGGTTGACTGGCCTTGCCAAAAATAAGGGCATCCCGGCGAACCAAAAGGGTTCGGGCAAAAATTATGGATATACATATGAAAAAATATGTACATCCAGCAAGTCGAAAACCTGAAAAGGCAGCTTGGGCAAAAAAGGGTATCCCGGTGGACTGAAAACCCGAAAGGGAGGTCTAGGAAAAAGTTAGGGATTTAAAGCGTATAACTATGTCCCGTTGGATCACCTCACGATAAATATTCAGTATCAATGGTCAAGCTCAAGTGGTACTAATCAATCCAGTTAGCTTCGGACAAGCAACAAATAGATGAGACGCTCGAAGACATAAATGCAATAGCAGAATGGGAACCCAATGGGATTATTTTACATAGCTGTTTTCTTTATATGCTATTTTGTAAAGTTTTATTCTTATGACGACATTCTCTTACTAGGATGTTCGTCTCCTCGTGCAAAAACGCTTATTCAAGTTAATAAAAAGCTATTCCTTTGAAAGTGCAAAACTATTTATTTTTATTTTTCTGTTTTGTTTGCAAAACGTCCAGTGATTATTTTTGAACATATGCATTTTAATGTGATTATTTCTTACAAATATACGCATAAAAAACAGAAAGACAATTACTAATGGATTAAAGAAACAGGAAAATGTCTAAAGGCCATCTGCAAACCCTCGCAAATACTTTCTTCAGCAGGTACAAAGGCAAGGGCAACCTGTTACAAGGTCACTGCCATATTCTGGGCATGCACCCTAATGATGCCAGGTGTTCTTATATCCCCAGCGGAGCAAGAATCTCCAAATTACTGCTCCAACAAAAGGATTCCCCAGTGAAGTCACCCAGCTTCTCAGGATTCCCCAGCAGGATTTCACAAAATCTCCAAACAGTGCACGAAGTTTTCCTTCCCCAACAGAGTTTATTTCTCTAATAACGGAAATCTGTCTCCCAGCAATTCAACTTCAACAAAATTTGAAGACTTACATTCTTCACCCCCAACTACAATCGGTTATTTATTTTCCTTAACTCAATAATACTGCAATAGAACAGCTGATACGTTCATACATTGAATTCATGCATAATTCTACAAATGTCATAGCATATGCAACACAAATGCATATATCACAATCTCATTTATTTTGAGAGCATCATGCAATTCATAAATCATGATATTGCATGAAACTAACTTTACCTTTTCAGGTTCAATTCACAGACAGACGAATACTATCAACTTATGCACAGCAGGTCAAAGATTAATGCCCGAAACCAGATAGGGAAACTATCTACACGATCGAGTGGTATGAACTCCCGAAGCAAGACGGGTTTACCAACAAATACAACAGGCCACAGATTAATGCTTGAAACAAGACGGGGAAGCTATCTATGTGACCAACATTGCCAAGTTCCATATTAATACCTGAAACAAGCCAGGACAACTATCTGTGAACGACTGATTCTAGATTAATACCTGAAATTAGTCAGGAAAACTATCTACATGAGCAGATTGAAGATTAATACCTGTAACAAGCTAGGAAAACTATCTTTCTTTCTCAGGTCAGAGATTAATACCTGAAACCAGACAGGATAACTATCTCAACGACTGACAAAAACAAGTTCCAGATTAATACCTGAAACTAGATAGACAACTATTTATGAATGACTGATTATAGATTAATACCAGAAACCAGCCAGGAAAACTATCTACATAAGAAGACTGAAGATTAATACATGTAACAAGCCATGAAAACTATCTTTCTTTCTAAAGTCAGAGATTAATACCCAAAACCAGACGGGGAAACTATCTCAACGACCAACAAAAGCAAGCTCCAGATTAATACCTTAAACAAGATAGGACAACTATCTGTGAACAGTTTGATTATAGATCAATTCCTGAAACCAGACGGGGCGACTATCTACAGGACCATCCTAAAGCAACCTCACACGGGTTTCTTCTCATGATTTCCAGATGCAGTCTAATACAGACTCATCCTAAAGCAATCTTACACGGATTCTTTCTCATCATCCAGATGCAGTATTACCCGGACTCATCCTGAAGCAGCCCCACACAGGCTCCTTCTCATATATCTCTAGATGAAGTCTAACACATACTCATCCTAAAACAGCCCTATACAGGCTCTTTCTAACACATTTCCAAATAGCAGTTAATTTCATTCTCCCCAGCAAATTACTGTGAAGCCTGGATTTCAACCAGAAAACAACAAACTTTTCCAGAGATAATTCCTCAGTAGAGCCTTGGACAACTGATGTTCCTATTCTCTATTCCCCACAGAGTTTTCCTCAAACAGGAGAACAACAGAAATCAACGTTCCCCCAGTGGACTCCTCCTCAGACAACACGAATAGGAATTCCCATAAAGAGACCTCTTATGAAATCATCATCTACTTTGCATGGCACCTTTAAGTCCATCTCCGATGACTCTCTGTCATCTTATCCAAATGGCATCTGTAAGCCCATTCCAGACATTATCAACCATCGATGTTACTTCATGCAAGTGCAAATATCTGGGCACTCTAGTGTTCAATCATCTTCCACCTTCAGATCACGAAAGGAAGATAAGCCAATCTAAATCCTCAGGTTTAAGAAGATTAAACAGGGGCAGCTGTTGTACCCAAAAATTTGCCCTCCCATTTTATACTCAAGACATGCTTATTGAGGTCCTCAATTTCTCAAGGTTGACCAAAGAATTGATCAGACAAATTCTCCTCCTAAGCAATGAACCTCCAGCTAGGGTTTCACTATCCACCAAGATGTTTGGGTTGCAAAGGCTCCAAACAATTTCCATGGTCCTTAATATGTCTTCAAGAATGTCCATGCAAAATTTCATGCCTTACACTACAAATTTTCTCAGTCAACTGCTCAAGTGTTTGAAAATCAATTGTACTAGGTCAAAAGTCAACTGAAATTTAACCAGGCATAACTTTCACATACTTCATTCGTTTTCCCCCAACCAAATCTCACTTCGAAGAGAATCCAGTTCCCTATAACTTCTCTTTTATCCTTAAGTTCAAGCAGTGCATCATTTGGAAGATACAAGCTCATACATTAAAGCTTCCAATATAGAGGGAGGACTGGAACAGTTTTCTGGAGGTTCACCGAGGCTACCACAGCATCTTGAAAGAGGTTCAAATTCAAAACAAATGATTAAGGCAAAAAACTGCAGCATGAGTCGACACATACCCACATGAGTCGACTCATTCTAGTGACAAAACAGGGTATGAGTCGACACATGGCCTTATGCATCGACTCATACTGTTATCCAGCACCCAAAACAGAAGGATGAAAGGTGCATGAGTCGACACAAATGTGTATGTGTCAACACAAACAAGGTATGAGTCGACACAAAGCCTTATGTGTCGATACACACTATTATCCAGGATCTAAAACAGAGGGAGGAAAGGTGCATGAGTCGACACATCCCATTATGCAACGACTCATACTGAGCTGATTTTGTTTTTACAGGAGCAAGAAGAGTTATGTGTCGAAGCATAACAACATTGTGTTGACACATAACAGTTCAAAATGCACTTTTTCCTGTCTTTTTACACTATCTTTACAGTTTTAACATTATTGTCTAACTATTCAATATGGGCTGATGTTTGGATTTGTTTCAAGACCCAATTTTCGTGCAAGATACATTAGAAAAGACTAGGTTCATGCAAAGACCAAAATGGAAAAGAGAATCACCCAAAATGGTATGTTTTCTTCACAAATATGGAAAAAGTTCAAATTTTAATCATGGATTCAATTCATGAGTTAAAGGCCAGATTATTTCCTTGTTTCTTTCTTAACTCCACCTCCTCTATATAAGGACCATTTCTACAAGCAAATGACACTGATACACTGCCTCAGAAAAAGCACAACAACATTCTCAAAATTCTCACAAGTTGTCAAACTCGAAACAACTGATCCAGCCTTCCTCAGTCTATTCCAGGAATTCCTTCTTCCTCCTGAAGGTCCCAGGAATGTTTCCCAGGCCTTAAGCAGTTCTAACACGCGTGAAAGCTCCCTTACCCGATCTCACCATTTTGGTAAAAATTCCTCGATCTCAAACTCATAGAGTACACGATTTAAATTCATATTGATCATATGTACATATTGATGCTGATGTTTATATTTCATTGAACATCTTACATATGAGCAAAGAGGAAGGATTGAAATCATGCCATTGTTAAGGAACAATCTAAACTTACCCTCAAAACATACGATTCAGCCTGTTTCAGGCTAAACAGACCCCAAATTTGGATTCGAGAGGTAGTTTTACGTGAGATAGGGTCATTTGTTTTAGTTTCACATTTATGTAAGTTTGTAGGTTGTGATACATCGGAGAAGACGACCGGAGTTTGACTTCGAAGTCACTCTGGTCGTTTGACTCTGGTGCAGGCTGACTCTGGCACACCACATGTCCCTCTCCTATTGGCTCTATTAGTCAGCGCGCATGCTATTTCTTTTAATACATCTCTAACTTGTTTTTCCTAATATAATATTTTATTTTCGTTTGTGTCAATGAATGGGAAGTTAGCTTAGCTGGTAAAAGGGAACGTGTATATTGGAAAGGACCTGGATTCGATACCAAGGCCTCACATTTTATTCTTTCTAACAATTCTTCTGCAGATTCAATACGTCGCAGTCACGAGCATGTATCATACACCACATGATCATAGCCACTAGATCTCTTCTAATAAGATCTAAGCACTCCAAATATGCAGACACACCATGGACCCTCCAGGTGCACCCTCGTAAGATCCAACGTGGCATGGGCTTCTTCTTGATAATGGGCCCTAACATATTCCAATTCTCACCCCTCATTGTTGTTCCATATCAGGCCCATGTTCACTGTTTCTTTATCTATTTGTTTTAATTATTTTATTTCTTTTAATCTTTTTATCATAACATAAAATAATTGAAATCACAAAAATATTAGGTTAGCACTTTTCTTGATTAAATTAATTTTGTAAATTAATTAATAACTATTTAAGCCATTTTTTTAATTTAAAACTAAATAGACTTAGGATTTTAATTTATTTTAAATACCAAAAATAACTTAGTAATTAATTTATTTTCTTTAGTTTCATTTTTCTCTTATAATTAACTTTTTTCTTTAAGTATAGATCTAGAGCAATTTTTTTTTCCAACCATTTTCTTAAAATAAAACAAAATGACAAAGATTTTCTTTTAACTTAATAGTTTAAGGTTTTAGACGTCTGTTTTAATTCACGCGCGTTTATTGTTTCTGTTATCATTTTCATACTAATGTATCTGCTTATGGGATGTAATAGATATTTAGGATTTTTACTTTATTGTTTTATTTTCCCCCCAAGTTTGGACATGTAATTAATCCCCCTCCCCGAAGCCTTATAATAGTTTAAGATTTATCTTTCCGCACTTTTAATTACTGCAAACTATTAACTGTTAGATGTATGCCTGATAGGATTGCATGATAAGATCTGAAAACAAATGGTAAAAACCCTAAATGTTTAAAGATAAATAACTGAAACATAAAACACTTGCACATATACACCTCTAAGGTATTCCCACTTCGGTTTCCTTCGGAAATAGTCACAACTCTCAAAACGTGAGAGATTTTAGTGGCTACCTTCCGGTTCAAAAGATCATAAGTCCCTCAATGACCCTCTCGATGTTGCCTCGATAAAAATACAATCTTATAACCCTAGGGTAGTTACTAAAACTTCTTGCCCAGTTGCCTTTGTGACTATAAAAACGTCCCTTCGCATGTCCCTCAAACATCCAACGATAGGGCTACCTACTCACTAATAGTAGGATAGAGTTGTCTAAAGGATAGGAGGAAAAGAACAAACCTTTCGAGTATAAGTAGATGGATTTTAGATGCTTGCTCAAAACAAATTTTCACACTTACACAAAAACAACCTTCAAAAACATTTTCAAATGCTTTATTAACACTCTTGAGGACAGATACAAGAGTTATCATAAAGCAAACTGCCTCACTATGGCATTTCAAAAAATACTTTTCAAAAAAACACACAAAAGCACAAGGTATTTTTCAAATGAGCTAAGCATCTAAGATCCCGTAGAAAACTATGGATGGAAAGGGTGCTAACACCTTCCCTTTCCATAATCTACCCCCTTACTCAGAAATAATCTTGAAAGGTCTTTTTCTATTCTTTTCACCCTTTCCTTTGTTGGATAAAAAAGTTGGTGGTGACTCTTGCTTACCATAACATTTACGAACACAAACGCAAAACCAATATAACAGTCGGTTCTGCCACCGTATCACAACTGTCATCTGGTTGGGCCCATGTTTCATAGTAATTGACAGAAGAAACTACTATCTAATCGGATTCCAAGCTTCACAGTGTCTTGAATTGTAGATTGATTGTTATCCGGTTGGCTTCTGGGCTTCAGAAATGATATTAGCTACTATTTGGTCGGGTTCAGGCTTCACGTTATTGTAAACTACTATCTGGTTGGATTCCAGGTTTCATAGTGTTGTAAACTGCTATCTGGTTGGGTCCAGGTTTCACAGTGACTGATGAGGGTTAATTGCTATCTGGTCGGACTCCAGGCTTCGCAAAAATCATAAACTGCTATTTGGTTGAAATCCAGGCTTCACAGTAATTGAAGAAGTGAACTACTATCTGGTCGTATTCCAGGCTTCACAACAACTTAAATTGTTATCTGGTCGAAATCCAAGCGTCACAGTAATTTGAGCTGTTATCTCAAATAGCTGCCCCATCTTGTTTCGGGAATTAATCTGGAACCATACTTTAGTTGTTTGTTGAGATAGTTTCCCTGTCTGGTTTCAAGAATGAGTTTCTTAACCTGGTCTAGTAGATAGTCTCCCGATCTTGTTTCGGGAATTGATCTACAATCAGTTGTTCACAGATAGTCGCCCTGTCTGGTTTCGGGAATTAATCTGGAACTGTTGAAAATCGTTGATGATATTCATCTATGGATCCTTCCAAATGGTAAAGAGTTAGTTGTATGCAATGTCATGATGTATATAATGCATTGCGTGATGATGCTCTCAAAATGAATGAGATTGTGCTATATGTATTATGTATGCATATGCTATGATGCTTGTAACATGATGTATGAATGTAATGTGTGAGCTGATCAACTGTTCTTTGTAACATCGTTAAATTGAAGGAAAATAAATCCCTGACTGCTGCTGGGGATGAAGCATGTGATTCTTCATTAATTGTTGAAGTTGACTTGCTGGGAGTTGGATTTCCGTAGTTAGAGAAATAAACTCCACTGGGGAAAGAAAAATTATGTAATCTGCTTGGGGATTTTTATGAAGCCCTGTTGGGGAACCTAAGAAGTTTGTGAACCAGGCTGAGGAATTCTTTAGGGGAGATAATTGGAGACTCTTGCTCTACCAGGGATATCAGAAACTCTGACATCATTAGGCTGTATACTGAAGATATGGTAGTGACTTTGTAGTAGGACGTCCATGTCTCTGTACTTGCTGGAGAAAGTATCTGCGGGGATTTACATATGGCTTTTTCAAACACCATCCCGTTTCTTAAAGCCATTAGTAACTGTATTTCTGTTTTTTATGCGTGTATTTATAAACGGTAATCACATTCAAATGCATAAGTTCAAAAATAATCACTGGACGTTTTTGCAAACAAAACAGAAAAATATGAACAAGTAGTTTTGCACTTTCAAAGAGATAGTTTTGTATTAATATGAAGAATTCTGCCTTTAACAGGTGTTTTTGTACAGAGAGACAAACATTCTAGTAAGAGAATATCGTCGTAATAATGAAAACTATACAAAAATAGTATACAAAGAAAAACTGCTATGTGAAAAGATCCCATTGGGTTTCCATTCTGCTATTGCCTTTATATCTTTGAGTGTATCATCCCTTTGATGCTTGTCCGAAGCTGACTGGATTGATTATTACCATTTGAACTTGACACTTGTTACCGACGTTTGTCTGTAAGGTGATCCGACGGGACATAATTATACTCTTTTAATCCCTAACTTTTGCCTGGACCTCCCTTTCGGGTTTTTAGTCCACCGGGATACCCTTTTTTGCACAAGCCGTGTTTTCATGTTTTCAACTTGTCGGGTGTACGTATTTTTTCATATATGTATCCCTAACTTTTTCCCGAACCTTTTGGTTCAACGGGATTCCCTTATTTTTGTCTAGGTCAGTTGACCTAGCGGGTCTTTGCTCATGTGTAGTATCTTTTAACTATGTCTATGTTTACAGGATGCGAAAGGTTGTCATCGTCCATAGTGGTTAAGATCATGGCTCCACCAGAAAATATATTCTTGATCACCAATGGCCCTTCGTATGTGGGAGTCAATTTTCCCCTAGGATCACCTTGTGGCAGGATAATGTGCTTAATTTCTAGGTCGCCAACCTGATATACCTGACGTCTGACCTTCTTGTTAAAAGCTTTAATCATACGTTTTTGGTACATATGCCCATGACAAACAGCCGCGAGCCTCTTCTCGTCAATCAGGTTCACCTGGTCAAGTTGAGTCTGGACCCACTTGTATTCATTCAAACCTGCATCTTTCATGATTCTCAAGGAAGGGATCTGGACTTCTAAGGGTAAGACAACTTCCATACCGTATACCAGAGAGAAAGGAGTTACCCCTATTGACATACGTACTAAGGTACGGTAACCATGAAGAGTAAATGGTAACATCTCATGCCAGTCTTTGTATGTCACCATCATCTTTTGTATGATTTTCTTGATGTTTTTATTAGCAGCCTCTACAGTGTCATTCATCCTCGGTCGGTAAGGTAAGGAGTTATGATGCTGAATTTTGAATTGCGTATAGAGTTTGGTGACCATAGTATTATTAATATTGGTACCATTATCTGTAATGATTCTTTATGGAATACCATACCGATAGATAAGGTTATGTCTGATGAACCGGGCCACAACATTCTTCGTAACAGAAGCAAATAAGGCTGCCTCGACACACTTTGTGAATTAATCAATGGCAACCAGGGTGAAGCGATGCCCATAAGAAGCAGTAGGTCTAATTTCTCCGATCATATCCATGCCCCACATTGCAAATGGTCAGGGAGTAGTCAAGACGTTCAAGGGAACCATAGGAACATGTACTTTATCAGCATAGATTTAACACTTGTGACAAGTTCGGGAATGCTAATAGCAGTCTGCTTCCATAATGGATCATTAGTACCCTGCTTTCAGGATCTTCTTAGCCATTGTGTGTGCACTAGAATGGGTGCCAAAGGTACCTTCATGTATATCTGCCATAATCTTATATGCTTCACTTTTGTCTACACACCGAAGCAAAGTAGAATCGTGGTTGCGCTCGTAGAGAATTCAGTTACTAATGAAAACTTGGCAGAGAACCTTCTTAGGAACTTCTTATCATTGACGGAAGCTCCCTCGGGATACTCTTGGGCTTCGAGGTACCTTTTCACTTCGTGGAACCAAGGTTTGTCCACTACTTTTTTAGTATCAACCTCGTAACAGTTTGTTGGTTCATCCAATCTCCTAATAGTGATCTGAGGAGCTTCATTATCCCATTTGACTTTAAACATGGATGACATAGTAGCTAGCACGTCCGCTAGTTGATTTTCTTCTCGTGGAAAATGCTCAAAGGTAACTTCTTCCAAGTGTGGAATCAGTGTCAACACATGCTCTCAATAATGGATGAGATTAGGATGCTTCGTGTCCCATTCTCCTTTTATTTGACTGATTAATAGGGTTGAGTTTCCAAATACACTCAAGAATTTGATCCTCAAGTCGATAGCAGCTTTGAGACCCATAATGCATGCTTCATATTCAACCATATTGTTGGCACAGTTAAAACATAGCCTGGCAGTGAAAGGAGTATGATAGCCTTCGGGAGATATGATCACAACACCAATGCCATTTCCGAGTGCGTTGAAAGCTCCGTCAAAGACCATAGTCCATCAGGATCCTTTTTCAGGTCCTTCATCCGGTCTAGGTTCTTCACAATCAGTTACTAACATGATGTTCTCGTTCGAGAACTAAAAATTCATGGATTGGTAGTCGTCCACGGTCTGATGAGCCAAATGATTAGCTAATACACTTCCCTTGATTTCTTTCTGGGTTGTGTACTGAATATCATATTCCGTCAGGACCATTTGCCATCTTGCTATTCTTCCAGAGAGAGTGGGCTTCTCAAAGACGTATTTAATAGGATCCATTTTAGATATCAACAGGGTAGTGTAAGTCAACATATACTGTCTCAGTCGGTGAGAAGCCCATGGCAAAGCATAACAAGTTTTCTCGAGCAGTGAGTATCTTGTTTCACAGTCGGTAAACTTTTTGCTAAGGTAGTATATTGCATGCTCTTTTCGACCAGACTCGTCATGCTGTCCCAGCACACACCCTATTGAATTCTCTAATATTGTCATGTACATGATCAGAGGTATTCCTTCAAATGGAGGCATTAAAATTAGAGGCTCTTAAAGATATTCCTTTATTTTATCAAAGGAAGGCTGGCAATCGTCGTTCCACTTCACTACTTGATCTTTCTTCAGTAATTTGAAGATTGGTTCACAAGTAGCAGTTAGATGGAAATGAATCTGGAAATGTAGATTAGACGTCCCAAGAATCCCCTGACCTCCTTCTTAGTGCGGGGAATTGGCATTTCTTGTATAGCTTTAACCTTTATAGGGTCTACTTCAATACATTTTCTACTGACAACAAAGCCTAAGAGCTTACCAGATCTTACTCCAAAGGTGAACTTATTTAGGTTCAGTCTCAGCTTATACTTCTTCAATCTTTCAAACAGATTTTGCAGGTGATCAAGGTGCTCCTTTTTAGTCTGAGACCTAGCTATCATATCATCGACATGGACCTCTATCTTGTGATTGATCATATCATGAAACAAAGCTACCATAGCACGCTGATAGGTTGCCCCGGTGCTCTTCAACCCAAATGGCATAACTTTATAACAGAAGGTGCCCCACTGTGTGATGAAGGTTGTTTTCTCCATGTCTTCAGGTGCCATTTTGATATGATTATAACCAGAGAAACCGTCCATGAAGGAGAATATCTTATGTTGTGCGGTGTTGTCAACCAGAACATCAAAATGGGGAAGCGGGAAGTCATCCTTGGGGCTTGCCTTATTCAAGTCTCTGTAACCCACACACATACGTACCTTACCGTATTTCTTAGGTACCGGAACAACATTAGCAACCCATTATGGATAAGAGGTAACAACTAAGAAACTGGCATTGAACTGTTTCGTAACTTCAGCCTTGATCTTTTCTGACATCTCAGGACGCATACGACGAACCTTTTGTTTCATTGGAGGGCAGTCTTATTTTGTTGGTAGATAATGAACTACAATATCAGTGTCCAGCCCCGGCATGTCTTTGTATGACCAGGCAAAGATCTCAATGTATTCATGTAACATCTGAGTTAATCGTTCTTTGACACTATGCTCCAAGTTGGCACCTATCCTGACTTCCTTTTTATCCTTTTCAGTACCCAAGTTTACTGTCTCAATCGACTCTTCATGAGGCTATATTTCCCTTTCCTCCTATTGTAACAGTCTGGCAAGTTCTCCTGGTACTTCGCAATCTTCCTCATCTTCGTCCTTGTCTTGGTAGATCGTATTTTCAAAGTCATGATTGGCAATAGAAGAACCGTTATCAATGGGATCCAGAGTGGATGTGGATCTGCAGTTTGATATGTGGGTGTATGTAAGAGAGCATAGCTATTTAAAATAAAAGCAGAAAAGAAAGACAGAGAGCGTAACATCTGTATGCAAAACGTCCAATGATTTATTAATGACATATGAAAATGAAGCAATAACCCTCACAAATAGACCATTGTGCCTCGGGTAAAGCACAAGGCTTTAGAGTTTAAATTGTTCAAATATTACATATTCCAAAAACAAAAAGACAATTACTCCTGGATAAAACTAATGGGAACAAAATCCTTGGCCTCCCAATTATTGAGTCCACCGTTGATAGTTGGGAAGATCCATTTATCCATGTTGCAGTCACTATCATTATCCTCCAAAGCATTGAATCCATGGTTGCTGATGCGTAGCGGTGGTCCTCCGGTGCGAGCACGACAAACAGCTCTTTGGGCTCTTGAAGTAAAACCCAAGCCAAACTTGTTAGATTTGTAGAGGATATCAAGGAGTTGGCCCCAAATGGTACACCCACCTTCTTCGACTAATACTTTGGCATCCTTTATAGAATCCATCTTTAATGGAGGTCTGGTAATCTTTGGGACATCGATAGTAGTCTTGGTTGCAGCAATTGTCTGAGGAACCTCTTCAAAATTCTGGCAGGGGGTTTCAATGAACTCGCCGTCCATCTCGACATACCTGAAAGAGTTCAGGTGGCTCACCATATATTCTTCCTCTCCATGGACTGTAACAATATTTCCATTAACCGGATACTTCAGCATTTGATGCAGAGTGGAAGTAACAACGCCGACTCCATGGATCCAAGGGCGACCCAATAAACAGGAGTAAGACGGGCGAATGTCCATTATGTAAAAGGTGGAGTCAAAGGTCTGAAAACCAAATTTAATAGGGATGTCTACCTCCCCATGTACCATTCTTTTAGAACCATCAAAAGCCTCACCATAATATTACTTGGCTTCAAAGTCAGTCATTCGCAGTCCAATCTATCCAAAGCATTCTTAGGTAAGACATTCAATGATGAACTTGTATCCACCAGAACATGAGCTAGGGTAATGCCCGCACTCAATATAGACATGCATGGCATCATTATGCTTTCTTCCTTTGGACGTTAAATCAACATCAAAGAAACTAAGTCCATTGTCAGCTGTCAAACTAGCAACACAGTTCTCAAATTAGTCGGCATAAGTCTCTTGAGGCACATGAGAATACTTCAGGAACTTTACCAAAGCCTTAGCATGGGCTTCAGAGCATAGCAGTAAGTCCAGCATTGAAATTTTTAATGGGGTCTGCCCCAATAATTCCACAACATTGTAGTCACTTTTCTGTATGATTTTCATAGTCTCCTCCATTTCTTTTTTAGAGGCCTCGGGAATGGTTTCTTTAGGTGCCTCCGTCCGGGCAGGCTCAACCAATACTTCTTTGCCTCGAGTCTCAGCTGACTCGGTAGCAGGAATGATAGTAGGAGTAGCAATAGGAGTAATAACAAGAGTAGAAACAGGAGTAGTAGCAGGAGTGGCAACAGGAATAACCAAAGGAGTGAAAACAGTCTTTGGAGAAATTTCGAGAGAGAAAATCCTTCCGCTTCTAGTAATTTTACTGGTCCCAATAATGTTGTCAATGTTAGGATCGGTATCTTCAGTATCTTAATTCTTAATGGCCAATAAGTCTTGCTTGATGCCATGGTAGTAAACGTCAACCCCATAATTCCAAGGAACAGATTTATTGGAGGAATATGGTATCCGCCCAGGAAAAGTGATAATTAAAGGAGCAACCTTAGGAACGGATGTAATCCTAACGGGTCTTTTGGAGGAGACCCTGGGAGGATTGTTGGAAATGGTAATTATTGATATATCTTCACACAGACTTCTTGTAGAGGGAGTCTTTTCAAACATAATTTCTTTGTTGTTCATTAGGCGTTGGACACCTATCTTCAACAACAAACAACCATTGGGTAGAGACGTACACAAGTGGCAACCTTCATCATAGCCTGGAAATAAACTGGCTCGCAAGAGATTCTTTTTAACAATCAAAAGAGGAATAGTTAGTTCATCAACAAAAGAAACAAACAGGTCGTCATCAATAGCATTAACACCCTGTCCATGCTTGGGCATTGGTGCAGTTATTACATTGGGGGTTTCTGGAGGGTCAAATTCAATCTCCTTTACCTCAATGAGATCTTGCACTTTATTTTTTAGATCCCAACAATCATTTGTATCATTCCCCGGACTGTCGGAATGGTAGGCACATCGAGCATTTGGATTATATCGGGGAGATGTAGTATTTGGATTTTTAGGAGCCTCCCTTAAAGTAACCAGATTAGACTTTAAAAGGTGTGGCAAAACCTGAGATAAGGACATGTTAATCTGGGTGAACTGTCTTCTGGGAACATCCTGTCTGTGTTGATTGTTTTGTTGTTAATTTGGCGTTGGTTTGGAAATCATCACAGCGCCTACATTAGACGGTGTTCAGCTTTGCTTTGATTCCTCTTACCATAGGCAACACTTACTTCCTTATTCCCCATGAAAGGCTTATTCATTGTACTCGAAGAGGCATCCCTTTGAATCTTACCGCTTTTGATACCAGTTTCTACTCTTTCACCAGTCAATATCAGCTCAGTGAAGCCAACTGAAGAGCTTTCAATCAAATAGTTTAAAAACGGTGCAGACAAAGTACCCAAGAACATATCTACCAGCTCTTTATCAGACAGAGGAGGCTGGACTTTTCCCGTAAGATCTCTCCACTTCTGGGAATAATCTTTGAAGCCCTTGCTAGAACCCATAAGCATGCTTTAAAGTTGTGTACATGTTGGAGAGAGGTCAACATTGTATTGGTACTGCCTGTAGAAAGCAGTAGCCAAATCCTCCCAGTTACGAATGTTGGTTCCCTCTAGCTGATAGAACCATTCCAATTGAGTCCCTGATAAACTTTCCTAGAAGAAATGCACCCACAAGTTCCTATCCGTGGTGTGAGGCTGGATCTTCCTAACATAAGATCTTAGATGAAGCTTGGGACATGAAACACCATCATATTTTGCAAAAGTGGGAACTTTAAATTTTTGTGGGATAACCACTCCAAAACCAACCCTAATTCTTCAAAATCCAGACCAGGTACCCTTTGAATTTCCATGGAATTAAGATGATCCACCAGCTACTTGTATTTGTCATCAGCAGAGGGATATTATTCCTCAGAGTAATCAACTTCTTCTTCATCAGTCCCTGGGTTGTTTCCTTCTTCTTTTGGCTTCTCTTCCTGATTGTCTCCCTCATTTGACGGAGTTACGAAGTCTATAGCTCACTTTGCTGGTCATCTTAATCTCCTCTCTAGGTTCAATACACCATCCTGCTTCTTAGTCTTCTTCTTCTTGTCTTTCAAGATGAGAGCCTTCATATTCTCTTGCCCTTTAGCTAGAGCCAAGAACATTTGTTGGAACTGAGCGTTCAAGGCTTGAAGTTCCTTGATATTCTGTTCGAGAGCCATTTATTTTTTTTGAAATAAACAGAGAAAAGATAAGAAACCTGTCTTGAAACCTGTTCATGAGATAATATGTGTGATACAGTGGCAGAACAGACTGTTATATACTGGTTTTGTGTTTTTTGTTCGCAAATGTGCGGTAAGCAAGAGTCGCCATCGTCTTTTCTTTTATCCAACAAAGGAAAGGGTGAAAAGAACAGAAAAATACCTTTTCGAGAGTCTTCTGAGTAAGGGGGTAGATTATGGAAAGGTAAGGTGTTAGCACCCTTTCCATCTGTGGTTTTCCACGGACTCTTAGAGGTTTGCTCATTTTTAAAATGCATTTGTGCTTTGTGTTTGAAAATGTTTTGAAAACGCCTTAGTAGGGCAAACTTTGTAATGTTTCTCGGGATAATGGAGAAAATATACAAAGCGCTTTGAAATGTCTTTTGAAAAGTAGTTTTTGTGTGTAAGTTCAAAAATAGTTTGCGCAAACTTCTAACAACTATCTACTTTTGTACTCGAAAAGGTTGTTCTTTTCCTCTTTTCCTTTAGACAATGCTATCCTACTATTAGTGAGTAGGTATCCTTGTCGTTGGATGTTTCAAGGGAAAATTGGAGGGACGTTACAGTCACGAAGGCAACTTATGGAGATGCTTTAGCAATTCTGTTTTAGGGACTAGATCATTTACCGAGAAGGCAACTGTAGGGTCATCGAGGGGATATGATTTTTTGATTTATGGGTCTTTGCTAAAGCATTCCTGCCTCATGACTATTTTATTGAAGGCAACCAAAGTTGGTGTACCTTAGAGGTGTATATGTGCAAGTGTGTTATGTTCAATTATTTTTTGTCTTTTTATTAAGTTTTCTAACGTTTGATTATTAGTCTTTTCATACACGCCTAGTTACTAGAAGTAAATATGAAAAGCAGTAAAAAAATGTAGAAAATAGAGGTCCTACGCTATTACAACCAAATCTAAAGACAAGTAAAAAGTAAAAATAAAAAAGATAAAAGACTTCTTCGATCCGTGCCATGGACTTCTTCGATTCACCCTTCTTTGGCCTTTTTTCAATTAGGCTTGAGAATTGACGTGGGCAAGCTTCAATTTACACCTTCTCCAATTCTTTTGATTGAGCTAGGGAGTGGGTGTGAATAGTCTTCGATTGGGCTTGAGAAATGATAGGGCAAGCTTCGATTTGCACCCTTTCCTACCCTCTTCGATTGGGTTTGGGAAGGATATGGGTACACTTCGATTGCAGGGAGAAAGGGGGGGCTTCTATTTAGAGGAAGAAGGCTGCCTTTTGATTCTGTGAAGGGTATTGCTAGAAAGGCCTAATGAATCACATATGAAGGCACTGCATCTGCAAAAATATGTTAGCGAAATAAAACTTAGGACCTGGGTATCGAAACCCAGGTACTTCGATCCCGCGCGTGCTGGGTCTTATTTATATTGGATCTGCAATAAGTGTTAGAAACAAAAGGAAACAAATACAGGGCTGGGTACCACACCCAGGCCCTTCGATCATGGATGTAAATCGAATGTCTATGATATGAAAAGAAAGTATAGAATTTGATTCCTTACATTTTTCTTACCAACAATAGTGTATGAATCTATGGTGATGGGTGTGGGTACCCTTGTTTAAGGATTGCTTCGATTTGGCTTCTGGACGTAGCACTTGCTTAGGGGTTGGTGATGATTGGTGCAGTTTCAGAAGAACTCCAAGAGTGTATTTGAAATTTTGTGTGACTCTCTCTGGTTTTTCATCCCCCCTTTTTGACTTGCAAGCATGCTGCTTATATAGAGTAGGAGGGAGGGGACAAGAGAAGTAATGTTTGTAACAGCCATTTGAATGCCATGAATACCAATATGTAACCTTGGCCAAAGTTAAGGGATCTTGTCCATTTTTGAGTTTGGCATAAATGTGGACATACTGGCCTTCGAATGTTCTCTTTCAAATGGGTTGATGGCCTCCTTTGAATGGCCTTGATTCAGCTCCTTCAAAAGGCTCTGATGGAGCTCCTTTGAATGGTTCTGATTCATTTCCTTCTAATGGTTCTAATTCATTTCCTTAGAATGGACCTTGTCCAAATACCAATCGAAGGGTGTTTATTGAAATGTCAATTGAAGAGTCCTTTTCTACGCCAGTCGAAAGATCTTGTCCATGCCAATCGAAGGACACTTCGCTCTGATGTTCCAATCGAAGGAAGCTCTGATGCTCCAAATCGTAGGAAGCTCTGATGCTCCAATCGAAGGAAGTCTGGTGCTCCAAATCGAAGGAATCTCTGATGCTCCAATCGAAGGAAGCTCTAATTCTCCAATCGAAGGAAGCTCTGATGCTCCAATTGAAGGAACCTTTAGGAATACCAATCGAAGGATCCTGTTGCAAGGCCAATCGAAAGGATTTTGCTAAAATTCCAATCGAAGGGAATTTTGGAGATGCCAATCGAAGGGAACTTGAAAACACTACTCACAAGTTTTCCTTTTCCTTGGGCAAATGTTTGTGACCAACCATGTAGGGGAAGACCTTGGAAAACATGAGAGGGAAAATTTTGGGGTACAACAGTTTCCCCTGTTCAATCTTCTTAAACTTGAGGATGTAGATTGGTTGGTCTACCTTTCGTGATCTGAAGGTGGAAGATGATTGAACACTAGAGTGCCCAGAAATTTTCACTTGTCTGAAGTGATACTGTTAGTTGATTGTGTAGGGAATAGGCTTACAGATGCCATTTGGAAAAGGTGATAGGAGACTGTCGGAGATGGGCTTAAATATGCCATCCATGGAACATGACGGAGAGTCGTCAGAGATGGGCTTAAAGATACCATCCAGATGAATGTTGATTTAAGAAGATATTCCTTGGTGGGAATCCCTATTCCTGTTGTTGAAGAGACTCTGTTGAGGAATGTTGATCTTTGTCTTGGAAAATAGAGTTTAGGAGCTTCAGTTGTCCATTACTGTACTGGGGAGTCATCTCTTGATTGAAGAGACGAAAGTGGACTGCTATCTGGTCAGGATCCAGGCTTCGCAGTGACTTGTTGAGGATGATAAGGCAAACTGCTATCTGGTTGTATTCCAGGCTTCACAGTGACATACTAGGGAAATGAGATTAAACTGTTATTTGGTTGTACCCCAGGTTTCAGTGACTTGAACTGTTATTTCGTCGTGTCCAGGTTTCAGTGATTTGAAGAAACTAAGTTGTTATCTGGTCGGATCCATGCTTCAACTTGAATTTGAGGTATACTACTATCCAGTTGAATCCAGGCTTCATAGTAGCTGATAGAGTAAACTGTTATCTGGTCGGATTCCAGGCTTCGCAATGCTTTATACTGTTATCTGGTCGAAATTAAGGCTTCACAGTGTCTTAAATTATTGATTGACTATTATCTGGTCGGGTTCCGGACTTCGTGGTAACTGATAGGGTAAACTGCTATCTGGTCGGATTCCAGGCTTCACAGCACTTTATACTGTTATCTGGTCGAAATCCAGGCTTCACAGTGTCTTAAATTATTGATTGACTATTATTCGGTCAGGTTTCAGGCTTCATAGTAACTGACAGGGTAAACTGCTATCTGGTCTAATTCCAAGCTCCGTAGTGCTTTATACTGTTATCTATTCGAAATCCAGGCTTCACGGTGTCTTTGAAGAAGTGAACTACTATCTGGTCGGATTCCAGGCTTCGCAGCACTTTATACTATTATCTGGTCGAAATCCAGGCTTCACAATGTCATAAATTATTGATTGACTATTATCTGGTCGGGTTTCGGGCTTCATAGTAACCGACAGGGTAAACTGCTATCTGGTCGAATTCCAGGCTTCACACTGCTTTATACTGTTATCTGGTCGAAATCCAGGCTTCACGGTGTCTTTGAAGAAGTGAACTACTATCTGGTCGGATTCCAGGCTTCGCAACACCTTATATTGTTATCTGGTCGAAATACATGCTTCACAGTGTCTTAAATTGTTGATTGACTATTATCCGGTCGGGTTCCAGGCTTCATAGTAACCGACATGGTAGACTTCTATCTGGTCAGATTCCAGGCTTCGCAGCACTTTATCCTGTTATCTGGTCGAAATCCAGGCTTCACAATGTCTTTGAAAAAGTGAACTACTATCTGGTCGGATTCCAGGCTTAGTAGAACCTTATACTGTTATCTGGTCAAAATCTAGGCTTCACAGTTTCTTCAACTGAAATGGGAATCAGAGAGATCTTAGTGTCGATCTAATTGAACTAGAGAAGGTCTTGGATTAACTTTGACTGGAATGGAAATCAGAAGAATCTTAGGATCGATTCAACTGAACCAGACAAAAGTCTTGTAATATCTTCAACTGGAATAGAAATCAGAGAGATCTTAGTGTCGATCTGACTGAACCAGAGAAGGTCTTGGATCAACTTTGACTGGAATGGAAATCAGAAGAATCTTAGGGTCGATTAAACTGAACTAGACAAAATTCTTGGAATATCTTCAACTGGAATAGAAATCAGAGAGATCTTAGTGTCGATCTGACTGAACCAAAGAAGGTCTTGGATCAACTTTTACTAGAATGGAAATTAGAAGAATCTTAGGATCGACTCAACTGAACCAGACAAAAGTCTTGGAATATCTTCAATTGTAATAGAAATCAGAGAGATCTTAGTGTCGATCTGACTGAACCAGAGAAGGTCTTGGATCAACTTTGACTTGAATGGAAATCAGAAGAATCTTAGGGTCGATTCAACTGTACCAGACAAAAGTCTTGGAATATATTCAACTAGAATAGAAATCAGAGAGATCTTAGTGTCAATCTGATTGAACCAGAGAAGGTCTTGGATCAACTTTGACTGGAATGGAAATCAGAAGAATCTTAGGGTTGATTCAACTGAACCAGACAAAAGTCGTGGAATATCTTCAACTGGATTAGAAATCAGAGAAATCTTAGTGTCGATCTGACTGAACCAGAGAAGATCTTGGATCAACTTTGACTGGAATGGAAATCAGAAGAATCTTAGGGTCGATTCAACTGAACCAGACAAAAGTCTTGGAATATCTTCATCTGGAATATAAATCAGAGAGATCTTAGTGGTGATCTGACTGAACCAGAGAAGATCTTGTAAGGGAAAATTTCTGAGGAAGATCCTGAGATAACCATTTGTTATACATAGCTTTTGAGAAGACTACCAGATCACATAAGTAGTCAACGGTGTTTATTAATTTGATCTTTCCCTGAAAAAGGTAAAGAATTAGTCATATGCAATGTCATGATGTATGAAATTCATTGTAATGATGTTCTCAAGATAAATGAGATTATGTTGTATGCGATGTGTATGCGCATGCCATGATGTATGAATATGGGATGCTATTGCGATATTATCCAGTCTGGGAAAGTAAATCCCTGCTGTTGCTGGAGAATATAAGGAAGCTGGATCCTTCATTTCCACTGGGGATGATGAATAGAGATGATTCGCTGGGGATTGACTCTGCTTGAGAATAACTCTGTAGAGGGAGGATGCTTTGTTGGAAAATCTTGCTGATGTATAGGAATAGACTCTGTTGGGTAATGAGCTTTCGTAGTTTGCGAAATAAAATCTACCCGGGAGGAGGTTTTATGAACCGTTAAAACTTGGCTGGGGAAAACAGATTTCAGCTGAAGAAGGTAATCCCTACTTGGGGAAGAAAAGGGAAAAACTCTGGTTGTTTCTGCTCTGTAGGGAACATAGATGTCACGGGGTCGTATGCTTAGGACGTAGTGGTGACTTCGCATCAGGAAGTTTCTTCCCTTGTACCTGCTGGAGAAAGTACTTGTGGAGGCTTTATGGATGGTTTGAGTGTCGTCCCAACTCATGGGGCACTAGGTAAATGTTGATCTGGATGATAAGTCTTCTACTAATAGGAAAGTGACAAGATGACTGGACATAGTCATACGCTTTAATCCCTAACTTTTACCTGGACAGCCCTTTCAGGTTTTCAGTCCACCGGATACCTTTTTTTCCCAAGCTGCCTTTTCAGGTTTTCGACTTGCCGGGTGTACAGTTTTTTCATATGTATATCCCTAAATTTTGCCCGAACCCTTTTGGTTCGCCGGGATGCCCTTATTTTTTCCTAGGCAAGTCAACTTAGCGGGTCTTTTTCATGCGTAGTCTTTTCTGACTACGTCCATGTTCACCGGGTGCGGAGAATTGTCACTGTCCTTAGTAGTAATTCTTGTCACACTGCCAGAGGGTGTTTGTTTGATCGTACAGGATTCATTGCTGGAATTCATGTCCAATACCCCAAGTGATTCAGATGGAGATCTGCCCCTGGCTATTTAGCATTTTTGAGAGATTCCTTGAACCTTGACTTGACTGCCCCAAGTAAGCTGAACACCATGTCATGCCCCTTGATTTTGAAAGGCCTGTCACTGGAATGTATTTCCATCTGAGGTGATTTTGCTCATTGAGAGGATTTATGTTCATTGAATATTTGTCTACGAATTTCTCTGTTGTTGAACAAATAGTCATATGCAAACAATGGTATTTTAAGAATTCAAAGCTTATGCTTGTCTTGAAGTTTTTGAAAATTCATTTTTTTCAGTAAAACAAATTTTGCAAGAGAGTGATATCAACTTGTGATTTATAGCAAACCTTACAGGAGTCAGAATACCTTTGTAACAGTATGCTCTCGAACTAACCCATGCTTCTTCTATGACTTTTAAGGGTTGTAATGTGGTCTGGTTCACGGTTCAAGAAACAAAGGATAAAGGCTCAAATTTTATTTATACCCACCTGTTCTTAGTGATGTTCTTCAGTCCTATGCTCAATTAATTGGGCGTTCAGATCCCAATTGACTCTGGAATCTTTGCTATGATACTTGGTGATGATTCAGAAATTGAACGTTTGTTTTGAAGAGGCAGTCATTTTTGTAATCTTCTTTTTTCGAGGATTTGTAGTAACCTGTTTTTTTTTCGTTATCTATTCTTTTTTCTGAACTGTTTCTTTTGTGATTACAGTCAGCGGGATGCCCCAGTTTTTTTCTTAAGTCTCCTTCATAGGTTTTGACTTAGCGGGCTTTTCTTTTGAAAAATAATGACTGCCTGCTTTGATGATTATGCGGAACCATCACCATCTTTTGGAAGGTATCTTCTACACTATTTGTCGTGTATGGAGGATTAGCTTGCGACTGAATGCGCCTCTGAATTAACTGAGAAAACTTCCCTGCCCCAGGTTATGATTAAGGTTTTTAATTTGTGTGAAAAGAAAAACTCCTACTTCTTTGGCTCAAAGGGGTTGACTAGGGATTATCTTCCTTATAACTCCACTATTTGGGATTTGAAACAACGCATGTACATCGTCAGCAAGGTCTGTTCAAAAGCACACTGTGTGAGATTGTGGTATCATTTTCGTCATCATCCCTCTAAAGGATTAGAGCTTTTAATCAAGAGTTGAATATCACAAAAAGGAAAGCAGTTTAAATATAATGAATACAAATGAATTGATTCAAAATAGACATATGCAATGCATTAATAAAGTAACAAAGTTTGACATGAATAAATGTTCGAACAATCAAAAGAAAATTACAAATTGAAAATTCTAATGAACATAAAGCCTCTTCGTCTGATCTTGTCACTTCATGTGGCATGCCTTGGAAGGATGGCAGAAGAACTCAGCCTGGCCGTCTTGTGTAAACTCCAACACTCCTTCATCAATCAAGTTTTGAATTTTATATTTCAACATCCAACAATCATCAGTATCATGCCCCGGACTATTGGAGTGATATGCACACCTTGCATCAGGATTATAGTTAGGCGAAGAAGTCTTGGGATTCGGATGAGGCCCTATCAACGTAACCAGATTCATCCTCAACATGTGTTGTAAAGCTTGAGACAACGGCATATTGAGTTTGGTAAACTACCTCTTGGGTGTATCTGGCTTACTCTGATTAACCCGTTGTTTTTGGCGAGGTTGTTATTGGACCCGTGAGGTAGTAGAAATTTGGAAAGGTCCACTCTTCACCAAACCAACCTATTGTCTTCTTGGAGGTTGATCAATGACTTGGTCCCCAGCCTCGACGGCTTGCTTCATACGGTTGTATCCATCTTGATGAAGTTTGTTGATAATGGCTCTCAACTCTTCTTGTCCCCTGGATAGGCCTTGGATAAGAGCCATCTGCCCCAGCATCTGGGTTCTCATTGCTTCTAACTTAGCTTGCAGTTGTTCCAACCGTTCGTCCTTATTGTCTTCAGGACTTTTCTTGGCCAGGTCCCCAGTGAGGAGTGCTTTCAACTCTTCCCGTCCCTTGGATAGGTTTAGGAACATTTCCATGAACTGAGCCTCTTGAGTTTGGAGATCTCTGTTGTCTTATTTGAGAGCCATTGCTGAAATAAACAGTGAGAACATGAGAGACTTGTACTGGAGCCTACCTATTATGAAATGTATGATATGCAAATGTTTTCAAGGATCTCGCAGGGTCAACAAGAAAAATGTTAGGCGTTGAAATTTACATCTTTGATTGAAGCACTTCGTATCGTTAAAGGTCCTTCTATAAGAGTCAATCTCACCATATCAAGTAGGTCATAGCCCCTGACTCAAGTTGTCGTGTTTTGGTCTTTTGACGGCATTGGCTAGAGTAAAATAAATCCCCTTTCCCCTTGCTAGACGTCTGATTTATCATAACCTGCATCACAGGCCCTTGAGATCCTTGAAATGGTTAAGGAGATGTTATGGTATGATGCTATGATGTGTATGGTATGCGTTAAGCAAAAGTGTAAGGTGATGAAGAAACCAGTTTATTGGATTTATACCAACAAGGTCCTGCAAGGAATACAAACAAAGCCCTGCAATGAGTTCAAATTGTTAGACAAAGAAAGCAAACAAATCACACAAGTAGCCTTAGGTTTAGGCTTGCATGGGTTTTAAGGTCATACCCTCTTGAAGTTCAGTTGGCTCAACATGTCCTATTAATAGTAACTGGGTTCTAAGGAGCCTCAATATCACTGACCTTCCCTTCAGAAATTGTTTCAGCTCCGCACTGAAGTATTGCAGCCAAAATATCCTGAAAGTCCATCCTCAATGAGTGTAGTATCGAGTATCAACCAATCTTCGGTCGGAACCAAAGCCGATTATCTCACTACATCCTAATGTCTAGGATGAGTCAATTAAAGGTTATAAA
This sequence comes from Vicia faba, assembly GCA_948472305.1. Taxonomy (NCBI): domain Eukaryota; kingdom Viridiplantae; phylum Streptophyta; class Magnoliopsida; order Fabales; family Fabaceae; genus Vicia; species Vicia faba. Next base: position 1,449,417,885 of record OX451741.1, read on the forward strand.
GGTCAGTTAACGCTTAGTGACACTATGAGGAAGCCTAATGTTATCCTTAACTTACTCAAGGAACATTAGTACACTCTAGAGTATCACACTAACATAGCCACCACTTCGTCTGTATTGGTCTACATCGTACAACCTCCATGATTTATTGCTACTTACCTAAAAGGTGCCCCAGATCCGAGTGTAAGATCTTTACAAGAATACCCCAACAAACCCTAAAAGATAAAGCAAGAAAACACACAATAAAGCATTTAAAGTGATGAACTAAAACTCTAAGGTAACCCCACTTTTTAATTTATTTCCCCAGCAGATTCGCCAGTTATGTGATACAGTGGAAGAACCGAATGTTAAATACTGGTTTTGCATTTTTTTGTTTGCAAATGTGCGGTAAGCAAGAGTCTCCACCGTCTTTTCTTTTATCCAATAAAGGAAAGGGTGAAAAGAACATAAAAAGACCTTCTCGAGAGTTTTCTGAGTAAGGGGGGTAGATTATGGAAAGGGAAGGTGTTAGCACCCTTTCCATCTATGGTTTTCAACGGGCTCTTAGAGGTTTGCTCATTTTTAAAATTCCTTTGTGCTTTGTGTTTTAAAATGTTTTGAAAACGCCTTAGTATGGCGAACTTTGTAATGTTTCTCGGGATAGTGGAGAAAATATACAAAGCGCTTTGAAATGTCTTTTGAAAAGTAGTTTTTGTGTGTAATTGCAAAAATAGTTTGACCAAACTTCTAACAACTATCTACTTTTGTACTCGAAAAGGTTGTTCTTTTCCTCTTTTCCTCTAAATAATGCTATCCTACTATTAGTGAGTAGGTAGCCTTGTCGTTGGATGTTTCGGGGGACAATTGGAGGGACGTTACAGTCACGAAGGCAACTTATGGAGATGCTTTAGCAATTCTATTTTAACGACTAGATCATTTACCGAGAAGGCAATTGTAGGGTCAACGAGGGACTGTGATTTTATTTATTTATGGGTCTTTGCTAAAGCATTCCTGCCTCATGACTGTTTTATTGAAGGCAACTAAAGTGGGTGTACCTTAGAGGTGTATATGTGCAAGTGTGTTATGTTTAATTATTTTTAGTCTTTTTGTTAAGTTTGCTAACGTTTGATTATTAGTCTTTTCATACACGCTTAGTTACTAGCAGTAAATATGAAAAGCAGTAAAAAAATGCAGAAAATAGAGGTCCTACGCTATTACAACCAAATCGAAATACAAGTAAAAAGTAAAAATAAAAAAAGAGAAAAGACGTATTTGATCCATGCCATGGACTCCTTCGATTCACCCTTCTTTGGCCTTCTTTCAATTGGGCTTGAGAATTGACGTGGGCAAGCTTCGATTTGCACCTTCTCCAATTCTCTCGATTGAGCTAGGGAGTGGGCGTGAATAGCCTTCGATTGGGCTTGATAAATGATGGGGAAAGCTTTGATTTGCACCCTTTCCCGCCCTCTTCGATTGGGTTTGGGAAGGATATGGGTACACTTCAATTGCAGGGAGAAAGGGGGGCTTCAATTCAGAGGAAGAAGGCTGCCTTTCGATTTTGTGAATGGTATTTCTGGAAAGGCCTAATGGATCACATGTGAAGGCACTGCATCTGCAAAAATATGTTAGAGAAATAAAATGCAGGACCTGGGTATCGAAACCCAGGTCCTTCAATCCTGTGCGCGCTGGGTCTTATTTATGCTGGATCTGCAACAAGTGTTAGAAACAAAAGGAAACAAATACAGGCCTGGGTACCACACCCAGGCCCTTCAATCATGGATGTAAATCGAATGACTATGATATGAAAAGAAAGTATAGAATATGATTCCTTACATTTTTCTTACCAATAGTGGTGTATGAATCTATGGTGATGGGTGTGGGTACCCTTGTTTAAGGATTGCTTCGATTTGGCTTCTGGACGTGGCACTTGCTTAGGGGCTGGTGATGATTGGCGCAGTTTCAGGAGAACTCCAAGAGTGTATTTGCAATTTTGTGTGACTCTCTCTGGTTTTTCGTCCCCCCTTTTTGACTTGCAAGCATGCTGCTTATATAGAGTAGGAGGTAGGGGACAAGAGAAGTAATGTTTGTAACAGCCATTTGAATGCCATGAATACCAATATATAACCTTGGCCAAAGTTAAGGGATCTTGTCCATTTTTGAATTTGGCATAAATATGGACATACTGGCCTTTGAATGCTCTCTTTCAAATGGGTTGATGGCCTCCTTCGAATGGCCTTAATTCAGCTCCTTCAAACGGATCTGATGGAGCTCCTTCGAATGACTCTGATTCATTTCCTTCGAATGGTTCTGATTCAGTTCCTTCGAATGGACCTTGTCCAAATACCAAACGAAGGGTATTTATTGAAATGTCAATCGAAGAGTCCTTTTCTACACCAATCGAAAGATCTTGTCCATGCCAATCGATGAACACTTTGCTCTGATGTTCCAATCGAAGGAAGCTCTGATTCTCCAAATTGAAGGAAGCTCTAATGCTCCAATCGAAGGAAGATTTAATGCTCCAAATCGAAGGAAGCTCTGATGCTCCAATCGAAGGAAGCTATGATGCTCTAATCGAAGGAACCTTTAGGAATGCCAATCGAAGGATCCTGTTGCAAGGCCAATCGAAAGGCTTTTGCTGAAATGCCAATCGAAGGGCATTTTGGAGATGCCAATCGAAGGGAACTTGAAAACACTACTCACAATTTTTCCTTTTCCTTAGGCAAAGGTTTGTGACCAACCATGTAGGGGAAGACCTTGGAAAACATGAGAGGGCAAATTTTAGGGTACAACAATATTTATGATATGCTTATGCAATGTTTCCAAGGACCTTATAGGACTTAAGCTCTTTTAAAAGAAACAGAATCAAAGACTTTTTTATTTGTAAGTTCAAATGAAATCAAAGTTTACAAAGAAATAACAATTAAAACTTCTAGGTTTCCCATGGACGCTTTCTTTTGGTGTTGATGTAGGCATTGATATTCTACTCTTTGTGAAGTTGCTTCGTCAGTTCCAACACTTTCTTCTCACTGGCATAGAATTGGGTCTCAAAGGTATCTCGTTCTTCCTTGAGCTGGATCCAAGACTTTTATAATTCTTCAAAGTTTGTTGGCATATCAGGATGAAAAATGATGTGAGACTCGTCCCCTTGAACAATAGGCTCTGAAATCACTAGTAGGATAACAACACATGGCATCATAAGACTTTGAGCACGAGCTCGCACCCATTTGAGGTATGGCTCCAAAGGGATAGAGTTCTTGCACCCTAAAGTTTTACTATCAGTCTTCTTCATCATGCCCCAAGCATAGATGAATCTCTGAGATAACCTTGTAGATCATTTGAATAGTCGAACACAATACCCTGGATGAGCATATCATGAGGACCATCTCTACAGGCGTAGCAAAACTGACGTAGGTCTAAAAAGGGTTTGTAGGTGATGCCTCCTCTAATGCCAAGGAGCGGCACATTGGGAAATTCTCCGTAGAGATTAATAAAAAAGATGTCTTCTTGAGAGCGAGGGCACCAATATATATCAGAGTGAGAAAGAGACATTATCCTTTAGTTCCACCTTAAGCCTTACTCATTATTCATTACTGACCGAGGAAGGTGCTAAATAAACCACCTATAGAGAAAATGCATACAACACATGAGAGTTCCTTGCTTCTTCATAGTACGGGTATGAAGTGAATGCAGAATATCCCCGAGCAATGTAGGCACTGGATTATGAGCAAAGAAGATGTTGATGGCACTGACATCTATAAACTGGTCTGAATTGGGGAACAGAACTAGCCCATAGATCAAGAGAGCTAAGATATCTTCAAAGGCATGGTAACTCATAGCGTCTAGGAATACCTGAGCTTTCTTCATTAAAAAATTTGCAAGGGGGCCCTTAACTCCACTTCTTCTTTCCCAATTGGACTCAATGTCAGATGGCTTCAAATGCAAGGCTACGACAACATGTTCAGAAGTTGGATCTTGTTCTAAACTGGTGAAAGGTACCTGCTCCAATATAGGAAAACCAAGTATCTTGGAGAATTCTTCCAGTGTAGGCACCAACTGATAATCTGGAAATGTGAAGCAATGGTGTTGAAGATCGAAGAACTGGAATAGGACGCTCATCAAACCTTCATCAAAATCGGTAGTAATCAAACTGAGCAAGTGACCATATCTCTTGTTGAATGATGAGCTCTCATAAACTTTTAAGACCATTTCCTTTACCTTGGGAGGGATCTCCACAAAATTGATTTGGATGGTTTTTCTGCGAACTGAATCCATGACCTACAAAATAGATAAGAGATAAATACATAGGCCCTTAAAATGTTTATTGTACATTCTACGTTATGATGTTTATGATGTTATGATTATGCTTTAAAATCATAGATATATCAAACACAAACAAGTCACACAAAGACCTTAGATTTAAAGGCTTGCATGAGTTTTAAAGGTAAGTACCCTCTTAGAGTTTCAGTTGGCTCAACTTGTCCTATTAATAGTAACCGGGTTCTAAGGAGTCTCATATTACTGACCTTTATTTTAGGCATTGCTTTAGCTCAAGCACCAAAGTATTGCCGCCAAAATATCCCAAAAGTCTAATCTCAATGAATGTAGTATCAAGTATCAACCAATCTTCGGTCGGAACCAAAGTCGGCCATCTCACTACTTTCTAATGGCTTAGGATGAGTCAATTAAAGGTTCTAAAGGTCAGTTAGTGCTTAATGACACTATAAGGAAGCCTAATGTTATCCTTAACTGACTCAAGAAACATTAGTACAAGCCAGAGTATCACGCTAACGTAGCTATCACTTTGTCCATATCGGTCTACGCCGTATAGCCTCCATGATTTATTGTTACTTACCTAAAAAGGTGCCCCAGATCCGGGTGTAAGATCTTTGAGTAACAACCCAAACAAGCCCTCAAAAGTAAAGCATACAAATCATACAATGTAAAGCAATTTAAAATTATCTAACTCCAAGGTAACCCCACTTCATTAATAGTTTCCCCAGCAGAGTCGCCAGTTCTGTAATACGGTGGTAGAACCAACTGTTATACTGGTTTTTCCTTTGTATTCGCAAATGTTGCAGTAAGCAAGAGTCACCATCGATTTTTCTTTTATCCAACAAAGTAAGGGGTGAAAAGAACAGAAAAGACCTTTCGATATTTGTTTCTAAGTAAGGGGGGTAGATTATGGAAATATGAGGTGTTAGAACCCTTTCCATCTGTAGTTATCTGCATGCTCTTAGATGCTACCTCATTTTGAAATACCTTGTGCTTTGTGTGTTTTAAAAAAGTTTTTGACAACGCCTTAGTGCGGCAAATTTTGTAATGTTTCTCGGAATAGTAGAGAACGTATACAAAGTGTTTGGAAATGTCTTTTGAAAGAAGTTTTGTGTAAGTGTAAAAATTGTTTGAGCGTAGCATCTAGAAACTAACTACTTTTACTCGAAAGGGTTGTTCTTTTCCTCTATTCCTTTAGACAGTGTTATCCTACTATTTGTGAGTAGGTAGCCCTAGTCATTGGATATTTCAGAGACATTCGAAGGGACGTTTATGCAGTCACAAAGGCAACTGGGCAAGAAACCTTACTAACTACCCTAGGGTTTTAAGATCATTTTTACCGAGGAAACATCGAGAGGGTTATCGAGGGACTTATGATCTTTAAACCGGAGGGTAGCCACTAAAATCTCTCATGTTTTGAGAGACGTGACTGTTTTTTCGAAGGCAGCCAAAGTGGGATACCCTATAGGTGTATATGTGAGAGTGTTATATTCATTTATCTTTGTCTTTTGCATTAGGTTTGCTAGCATTTTATTTTATTCTTGCCATACAATCCTAATTAGCATACATCTAAGCAGTTAATAATGTGTAGTAATTAAAAGTGCGGGAATTGTAAATCCTAGCTATTACAAGGCTTCGGAGAGGGGATTATTTACATATCCAAAATTTGGGGGAATTAAGCAGTAAAGTAAAGCCCTAAATTAAACTATTACAAACCAGGAAGCAGGTACAATAATATAAAAGGTGAGAAAGGAAATAACGCACGCGGATTAAAAATACGTCTAAAAGACCCTAGAAATTAATCAGTTAAAAAGAAAATATTTTTTATTGTTTATTTGGAAAGTGTTAAATTAAACTAAATCTAATTAATTAAAAAAAAGAAAACGAAAGAAAATTAAAATTAATTCTAAGACAACCTAAATTTTTATATTTTCATTTATGAAAAGAAATGAAATCAAATAAATCCTAATTCTATTGATTTTAAAGTAAGGAAATAAATTAAAATAATTAACTAAATTAAATTATTAAAATATAAAATAAACCTAATTCTAAGTTATTTATATTTTTTTATGATTTTTTATGATTAAAAAAATAAAAATGTTTTTTTTAAAAGAAAATGAATATAAAAAAAATAAATAAACTAAAAAAAGGTGAGAAATAAAAAAAAAGCATGGGTCTGGTATTCACTTAGCAAACAGGGGGTGTGGTTTGGATTTTTGTAAAGCCCAACCAGGGAGAAGCCCAGACTGGCGTTGGATTCAATGAGGGAACTCTTTGAAGATTCATGGTGAGGCACACGTCTGAAGTCTTTAGATCTAGATCAGATGGGGATCCATTGGTTATGATTATGTGGTGTATGGTGTACGAGTAGAATCTGCAAGCATTGGATCTACAAAACAATTGTTAGAAAAACAAAACGCATGACCTAGGTATCGAACCCAGGTCTCTTCCCTTTGATTCGACTCCCTTGATCTTAAATCCAATCTCAGTTTGGCTTAAAATTTCCTAATTCCAGATATTTGAAGGAAATCTCAGATCGTGCCCTAACAATGGCACGATCTCATCCCTGCATCTTTGCTCACATGTAACACGTTCGATCAAACATAAACATCAACAGTAATATGTAATATCTTTGCTTATGATGCTGCCCTAATAATGCTCTGATAATTGTGTTGCTACTCTGATAATATGCTCTTATAATGTTTTAGCCAAAATTTGCCAAAGGGGGAGTTTGTAAGCGTTTGTTGGCAGCAATTTTGGTAAAACAATGACTTGTTAATGTTTTGCTAAATGTGTTAACATTTGGAGCAAAATTGTTTTGAATGATGTCAAAGAAGATGTCTTGACATCTGCCTACTGAACTGATCTCAGCCCAACATCAATTAAGTCTTTTTGTTTCCTGTTTTCATGTGTGGCACAATTCAGGATTTGTGAACTATAGGTTGCGAAAAATATGGAGGAATATTTTTCAAATTGCATAATTTTATCTTGGCATGTTTTAATGGAAATATTCAAAAGATTTAAATATTTGTTTTTAAGCCCAAGCCCAAAGCTCCGCATATATAAGGACTTGCTTCCTTATTCAAATACAAGCAACTTTTGAAGAAGAATACTTTCTTTCTGATTAAAAGTTTAGGCTTTTTATTTGTAATACACTCTAAGTATTAGTCTAAATACTTGAGTTGTTATTTGGGTTGTTAATTGTGTATCATTCATAAGCTTTTAAGCATTGAATAATTGAAGTCTTTCAAACTTATTAATTCTGTAAATGGATGAAGGAGTTGAGGATGGCCTCATACCTAGGTGAGTCTTAGTTAAAAGTTTAGCTTGGGTAGTGATTAAGTGATTAGATCGTAAACTGGTTATTTATTGAGGGTCTATGAATTGATACTATTTAGTGAACTTGTCCCTTGCTTGGTAGCACCCATACTAGGTGTTATTATACACTAAACTGGGTGAACAATCTCTTGTGTTTTTACTGCTTTTGATTTTACGGCACCTTACTTGCAAACAGATATTTGTGTCGTGACATCTCATTCGATATCACATATCTGATACCATAATTTCAGGACTTTTGTGAAACAGGATAATCATGTGAAATTTGTGCATGATACTTTAGTTTAGAAGTTTCCTTCTATGTCTGTGGTTGTGCTACATTAGTATCAAAACCTTCTTGTTCTGGACATTTCAATTTTGTGCCAGCAAGCACGAAATGTTCAGAGAGAGGTTTTGGTTTGATACTCAAAGTCTCAATAATTTTCTTTGATGGTCCTAAATATCCCAGACCTCTACTTCCATTTATGCTAACACCATAGATCATTGAAGCCATTTTGCTTCTATATATGCTTTTAGCAAGGAATTTTTGAAAAGCTCTATCATATCTGATTACTTCGTCAGTAACAATGTTTTAGAGAAAATTTCTTCTTCTAATCTAGACACTTTACTTTTCAGATCAATGTTTGATTTTACTAAAACAAATTATTTTTCATTTAAGTCAGAAATACTCGTCTATAGTAGTTTTCTCAGAAGTAGCTATAAAACTCTTTTTCAAGATTTTGTGTTTACTTAGAAGAAGTTGATATCTTTTCATTAATTCAGATAAACCAATTTCATGTTCAGAATAAGATATGGAAGAAAGTACCTCTTGGTCGTCATCAGAGTCTGACTCATAATCAAGTGTAAGTTTGTCTTCTGGTGCTGCTTCACTCATGCTAGTCTTTTCCATGAGTGCTACATTGGCATGTTCCTCATATGAGTCTTCTTCCTCTGACTCTGAATCATTCCATATTTCCATGAGACCTTTCTTAACTTTGTATGCCTTCTCAGGGTTCTTATCCCTTTTGAACTTAGGGCATTCATTTTTGTAATACCCGGACTCCTTGCATTCAAAGCATGTGACTTCCTTTTCAGAAGCTTTCTTCTGACCAGAAATGGATTAAATTCTTTCATATTTCCTTCTTTACCCTTTGAACTTGCTTTGTCTATGTTTCCAAATTTGACTGATTCTTCTGGATATCAATGACACTTCCTCATCATCTGAATCTTCTTCAGATTCTTCCTTAGCTTGATAAGCTTTGGTCTTTCCAGACTTAGACCTTATAGCCACAGACTTAACTGTTTTCTGGGGTTCATCTTGATCAAGCTCAATTTCATGACTTCTTAAAGAGCTAATCAACTCCTCAAGAGAGGTGTTGTTCATATCCTTTGAAAGTTTCAAAGAAGTTACTATTGGTCTCCATTTTTTAGGCAGAATTTTGATAATCTTCTTAACATGATATGTTGTAGAGTAACCTTTATTCAGAACCTTAAGTCCTACCACAAGAATCTGAAATCTTGAAAACATCATCTTCGTAGATTCATTGTCTTCCATCTTGAAGGCTTCGTATTTTTGAATTAAGGCCAGAGCCTTTGTTTCCTTTATTTGTGCATTACCTTCATGCGTCATCTGAAGAGAATCAAAGATAAACTTTACAGCCTCTCTATCTGTGATCTTCTTATATTCATTGTATGAAATTAGCACTTATAAGAATGTTCTTACTTTGTAGTGATTTATGTATACCTTATTCCGTGCTTCTATCATTACACTTCTTGCAATCTTCTGACCTTTATCATCTACTGGGTGAGTGTAGCCATCAACTACCAAATCCCATAGAACCAAGTCATATGCCATAAAGTAACTTTCAATTCTATCCTTCCAATAGTCAAATTTCACCCCATCAAACATAAGAGGTTTTGAACTATAGTGATCTCTATCATTATCACTATCATTAACAGTGGAAGTAGGTGTAGCCATTGGTTTTTCACACACAATGGATTGGTACTGGACACTATTAAGTGTTAATAAAAATGAAAACTTTTTATCTCCTCAGAACCGGAGCTCTGATACCAATTAAAGATGTGAAAAACACAAGAAAGGGGGGGGGGGGTTGAATTGGGTTTTAAACCAAAACTTTTCTTTAAAAATATTCCCTTTTAATTAAAAAATACTTTTTCTCCACTCTTGATAATAACAATAATTAAGAACATGAAGTAAAGAACAAGGTATGTTAATACTAGTTCACTTGAAAACCATAAAGCTAGTCTAATCCACTCGCCAAGGTGATTTCTCCTTATCAACAAGGACTTAATCCAATAATTCAAATGATTATTATAATGCACAAGCTACTCGTAAGTAACTAACAACAACTTCTAAGACACATTAGTCTTAGACTTCTTAAGGATACAGACCTAACCGGTCCCTTAAGGAAAATCAAATCTCTAAGACACATTAAAGTTAGACTTCTCAAGAATACAGACCTAACCGGTCTCTTAAGGAAATCAAACAACTGTTTGAATACAAGTTTTGTTTACAAGAATATTGCTTCTACACAAGCTGAATATGTAAACTATTTTAAGAACAATAAACTAAAAAATATGAAAGCTATGAACAACTCTTGTGCATGGATATTCAGTAAATTGGTAGCGATCCACATCTACTCTGGATCCCATTGATAACAATTCTTCTATTGCTAATTATGACTTTAAAAAACCGATCTACCAAGCTAAGGACAAAGGTGAGAAAGATTGTGAATTACTTGGAGATCTTGCTAGGCTGTTAATGCATGAAGAAAGAGCCATACAACTACATGTAGAGCCACTCGAGGTTGTGAACTTGGGTACTGAAGAGGACAATAAAGAAGTTGTGATACGGTGGAAGAACTGACTGTTTGATGCTGGTTTGCGTTTTGCGTTTTTTTTCCGCAAAATGTCGCGGTAAGCAAGAGTCACCACTGACTTTTATTTCATCCAATCGGAAAGGAAAAAAGTACAGAAAAAATCCTTTTTCGAGATATTCTGAGTACAGGGGGTAGATTATAGAAAGGGAAGGTGTTAGCACCCTTTCTATCCATGGTTTTCCATGGGCTCTTAGGTACTTGCACATCTTTTTTAAAATTGCTTGTGTATGTGCTTTGTTTTGAAAATTTTTACTTCGTGATAACCCTTGTATCATTCCTCAAAGGTGTGACGAAGTTGTTTTGAAAATTTGTTTGAAAAGTGTAAGTGTGAAAAGTTTTGTTTTGAGCAAGTACCTACTAGCATCTACCTACTCAAAAAAAGATCGTTTATATTCTCGTTTCCTTTAGACAGCGCTATCCTACTATTGAGAAATAGGTAGCATCATCGTTGGAATTGTAAGGGTCAATTCGAAAGGGACGTACGATCACTAAAGCAATGTTAGGATACCCTAGTAATTACCCTAGAGTCTTAAGATCATATTCGAGGCAACATTTCCGAGGCAACATTTCTGAGGCAACATTTCCGAGGCAACATTCGAATGGGATGCTTGATCTTTTTTAAACAGGAGGGCAACCACTAAGACACCCTATGCTTAATGATCGTTTACCGAAGGCAACCGAAGTGAGAGTATACCCTAAGAGTGATATGTGCGAGTGATTTGTTTCAGTTATTTAGCTTTGCACATTAGGGTTTTCTAACTGTATTAATTGGTCATGCATTCTTGTCATACAATTCTATTAGCATACATCTAGACAGTTAAATATTTGCGGGAATTAAAAATGCGAGAAAGCAAATCTATGCTATTACAAGGCTTCGGGGAGGGGGATTAATTACATAGCCAAAAACCAGGGGAAAAGTGATAAGTAAAAGCCCTAAATTAAACTATTACAAACCATGAACAGTTACAAAATATTGTCAAAATAAATAATAATAAGTGCGATGAATCAAATACGAAATGACTAGGGTTTTGACCCTTGAGTAAACCTATTGATGATTTAAAAAAAAAGTTTATGTTATTTAAGAAAATAATGAAACAATCGAATTAAAAAAAAAAGAAAATCCTAAGTTCTAATTAATTTTAAATTTAAGAAAAATAAATTAATTCAATCTAAAACCTAATTTTGTGTTTTGTTTATTTGAGAAAAATAAAAGAATTAAATCAAGAGTTTAACCTAATTTTCTAATTAGTTTTAATTATATAAAAAAACAAGTTAAAATTCCCCTAAGTTAAACTAAATTAAATTAAATTAATAAAATTAATTTTGATAAAAAAAGTCTAATTCTAATTTTTGATTTTCTTGATTTTTATGATTTTTTATGAAAAAACAATTAATTTGTTAACTAAAATGATTTAAAATAAAAATTAAAAGAATTAAAGAAAATGAAAAGAAATAAGAAAAAGAGTAATGGGCCTGATAGCAATGCTGAAGAGGGGGTGTGTTGTTGAAATTCTAGGCCCAAACAAATCCAAGCCCTTTTGACTTTGCTTGATCTAGTGCACACGTTGACTTGAGGCGTATGGTGGGCCTCTTGCTACCTGAGCATTGGATCCAGCTTGCTGATGGATCTGATGGTGGAATTTGGATGGCCTATGGTGGATGTTTGGACATCTGGGGTACAGGATCACCTGAAGCAAAATAATATGAAACAAATGTTGGGACCTGGGGATCAAACCCATGCCCTAATATCCAACTCCAATGCCTGCTTGCCAACTGAGCCACGCGTTTTTGTTATTCACATAATGGAAGTAAAATAATATAATCAAAAACCAATAACGTATTCAAAAAATGCACGAAAATTCAAACCACCCAACCAGAGGTTGCCACGCCTCATCTTCTTCCCCAAACCGTCATTTTAGGCAACAGAACTTTTACCTACGGTTGTTTTGCTGTAGGTACAGACATGTGCATCTCAAAAATTGCATATGCTCAAGATAAATGATAATGGCTGATACCAATCAACTCGTCTCATCCTCACGAGTATCATGGTACCAGAATCTAGGCCTAATTTTGCCTACACTGCAAACCCCTAAAATGAACCAAGGAACCCTAACAATGGCATATCTTGATTCCTGTACTATAAATGCAATTAAGTGGTTCCAATAGCTTGCAAACTCAATGATGAACAAGAATATATAATCAAAACGTGCATATGATAAGTAAATCAATAAAATCGAAAACAAGTTTTTAGGCAAACTGTGTGACTGCTATGCATGGATTCTGGACTTGAGGCGGCTTGCAATTGATTGGGATACGTTCCTGGGATGTCTAGCAATCTGTTGGCAATGTTAGAATGGCTTGGATTGGCCCCTATGATGGAAATTGAATCACCACTTTTCTTTGAGATTTTGAAGTTTGGTTCTTGGCTATGCACGACTTCTAACCCCCGTTCTTGCCTTGGATACGTTCAATATATATCATGGAGTGCATTAGGGTTGTAAAAATTGATCACATCTTTGGAAGCTTTCAAGATTTGATTTGATTTTCATGGCACATGTAAACTTGCTATATTGAGCCAAATTATGCCTTTCTTGTCCCAATCAGCCTTGATTCGAATTGATCATGATATCCTTACATTATTTGATTGAGATCCTGTCCAAAAATCAGATCACAACAATTCTTTTCCATTATTCATCAATTATTTGATTTAATTGAAATTTTAATTAATAAAAAATCAAAATAAATTTAAAAGTGAAGAAATTAACATGATATTGGATATTTGGGTCGTGGATCATATTATAAGTGAGGTGCAAGCATAAAAAGTTGGGCCCATTTAGAAAAAAAATGCAAATTTGAGCACTTTTGACTTTTGGCAATTTTGCGAAAATGGTCAACTTGGCCAATGCATAACTCTCTCAATTTTGACCCTAGAGAGGTGTTCTTGGATTTTTTAGAAATCTTAGGATGTCCTCTAAGCAACAATTTTAGTATCATCTCAATTGAGTCTTCCATGTTCATGTATGAAGCTTGGACCCAAAAGGTGTTTTTGTTGACTTTCCAAAATGACCTATAATATCCAAATTCATATATTTTTGTGAGTGCAAAATTTGGACTTGGGAGATGAATATGAATTGTAGGGAATTTCATCCTATTCAAAATGAGCTTTGGATGGGTCATTTATAATAAAATATGAGAAAGTTATGCTTGGTCAAAGTTGAGTTGACTTTTCCTACAAAACCCTAATTTAGCAACTTTTGGGTTTTGATGAATTGTGAGAAATCCTTGAGGAATCATGATCAACCCTTGCTCAAATGATGTATAGTACTTCAAAATGAGGATGTTGACCAAAAATCTTGAAGTTTGACTGTATGTGGGCCACGATTGACTTTTGCCCTAGTATAGTTGATTTCCGGGCATTTGAGCAATTGACTGAGCAAACATTTTCTGCAAGGCTTGAAACTTGACATGGATGATCTTGAGAACATATTAGGACAATGGTGAGAATTTGAGTCCTTTGTGGTCCACACATCTTGATGAAAATGGAAACCCTAATTTGAGATAGACTGCCTTAGGAGAGAGTTTGTCTGGTCAACTCTTGGACTTCCTTGAGCAATTTGAGGACCTCACTTGATATTTATTAGGAAATATGGGAGGGAAAATTTTAGGGTACAACAACTTCCCCTGTTCAATCTTCTTAAACGTGAGGATGTAGATTGGCTTGTCTGCCTTTCGTGATCTGAAGGTGGAAGATGATTGAACACTAGAGTGCCCAGAAATTTGCACTCGCATGAAGTGATACTTGATTTATGGTATCGGGAATGGGCTTATAGATTCCATTTGGTAGCTGCTAGAGAATTGTCGGAGATGGGCTTAAAGATTCCATCCGAAGAAGTGTCGGTCGTATAAGAGATTCCTTTGAGATAACCCGTATACCTGTTGTTGAGGAGGACTTCGCTGGGGAATGCTGGTCTCTGTCTTGAGAGAAATAGATTTTTAGGAGCTTCAGTTGTCCGTTACTCTATTGGGGAATAATTCTGGTTTGGGGAAGCGGAAGTGAACTGCGTGTTTGGTCGGGATATATGTTGTACCGCTGCTTTCTGGGGATTGTGAAATCAATCGTGTTTGATTGCGTCCCGATATTACAGTGTTGTGGACTGTTGTCTGGGGATAAGAGATGAAGAACCCAGATAGTAAGGTCATGAGAAGGAATCTGGATAGTAGGATTACTCCGAGATGAAAGCCTGGATAGTAGGGCTGTGAGAAGGAACCTGGATAGTAGGGTTACTTCGATATGGAAGCCTGGATAGTAGGGCTGTGAGAAGGAACCTAGATAGTAGGGTTACTTCGAGATGAAAGCCTGGATAGTAGGGCTGTGAGAAGGAACCTGGATAGTAGGTTTACTTCGATATGGAAGCCTTGATAGTAGGGTTGTAAGAAGGAACCTGGATAGTAGGGTTACTTCGAGATGAAAGCCTGGATAGTAGGGCTGTTGAGAAAGAACCTGGATAGTAGGGTTACTCCGAGATGAAAGCCTGAATAGTAGGGCTGTGAGAAGGAACCTGGATAGTAGGGTTACTTCAAGATGAAAGCCTGGATAGTAGGGCTGCTGAGAAGGAACCTGCATAGTAGGTTTACTTCGAGATGAAAGCCTGGATAGTAGGGATGTGAGAAGGAACCTAGATAGTAGGGTTACTCCGAGATGAAAGCCTGGATAGTAGGGTTGCTGAGAAGGAACCTGCATAAGGTTGCATTTGTCGCCGGTGATTACTCTGTTTAGTTTCGAGTGTTAATAATGGACCTGCTTGAAATTGTTGATAATAACTGTCTTTCCTGAAAGAAATACAAGGTTAGTTATATGCGATGCATGAGATGCATTGTATGATGACGTTCTCAACATAAATTAGACTATGTTATATGTGATGTATGCACATGTCATGATGTATGAACATGAAATGCTGACATAATAATCTGAGTCCGGGAAAATAAATCCCTGACTACTGTTTGGAGAATAGGAGAAATGGTATTCTTGACTACTGTAAAAAACCACAGTTCCTCTACTTCTGTTGGGGATAGTGAACAAGGATGACTAGCTGGGGATTTGCCACTCGGCTGGCGCATATTCTGTCGGAAGAGACCCTGTCTGAGGATAACTCTGCGGGGAATAACTATGTTAGAGAGGAGATACTTTGTTGATAGATCTATTGATTTGGAGAAATAAACTCAGTTGGGGATGAATTTCTGTTGCTGGCGATACTGAATTTTTGTTGGAGGTTCAATTTCTGCTTGCAAGAGAAATAAACTTTGCTTGGGGAAAATTTACTGACTCACTCGCGATTGCGAACCTCGGCTGGGGAGAGTTGTATCCTGTTCGGGAAAGCTAACACCACTGTCTTTGGATACCTTTTACTCTGTGGGGATTGTATGTACCTGTTGTACCCCAAAATTTGCCCTCCCATATTCTTCAAGAAATTGCCAAGTCATGCTTCAAAATTCCCCAAGGGTTGCACAGTGCAAAGGTCTCCTAAGCAGTCAAAATTAGGGTTTTTGTTCTGATCAAGAAAATGAAGTTTCAAAGGGCCCAATCAAGTCCCACATGCCTACAAATATGGTCAAGCATCCTCATATCAAGTTTCAAGGCTTTCAGCTCAAAATTGCACAGTCAAAAACCCTAATTGCACTACAGCCAACTGTAGGGGCAAAATGGTCATTTGACAGTCAAAAGTTCAAATTTTTGGTCAACATCTCATTTTGAAGCCACAAACATCATTTGATCAATGCTTGATCATGATTCTCAAAGCTTGGCTAAAAAATCATCAAGATGCAAAAGTTTCCTTATTTGGACAGTTGAAAAAGTCAACTGTAAATTGACCAGAGCATAACTTTCACATGGATTATCAGAAAAATTCCATCCAAAGCTCATTTTGAAGAGAAAGACATTTCCTACAACTCATCTTCATACTTCAAGTCCAAGAAATGCTCTCACAAAAAGTTATCAATTTCCACATTATAGGTCATTTTCAAAAGTCAACAAAAAGGGACTTTAAGTCAAAGGCCATAACTTGACATTGGTAAATCAAAATGACATGGGACCAAAGGCACTGGTTAGAGGACGCAAAGTCCTTTCCAAAATGTCCAAGAACATGAGTAAAGCTTAAAAATTGAGCAAGTTATGCCTTGTAGAAGTTGGGAAATTTTTGGATATTTTGAAAAGTCAACATTGATTCAAATAACCTAAAATTGCTAATGGGCCTATTTTTCTTCCACAATTCACTATCCAAGGCATGTGCACGACCATTTGGCCCAAAGGGAAGTTTTTCTCTATTTTTATTTATTTATTTGGATTTTTTATCATTAATAATTCATTTAATTAAATAAAATACATGAAAAATATAAAACCAATGAAATAAAATCTTTTTGTGCATGAAATATACTCAATAAAACGTGCATGATCAGATATGGAAGGAATTGGATTGAATTGATCATGATTGGTACAAAATTGCATGAAAAAAGATTTGAAAATCATGGTGGAAAAATCAAATATTGCATTCATTAATTCATGGATTCTAATCAAGTTTTTCAACCCTAATTGGTTCCATACATAAGCACAAGCAAGACCTAATGCCTCATGACCAGAAAAACTGCGCAAAACCCCATTATCAAACTTGCATTTTTTTCAAGAAAACTCAAATTCTGAAAACCTACTTGCAGGTCGATTCAGGCCTCCAAACCTATTCCATTAGCTTGCCAAGGTTGCTAGTAAACGATTCCCATAAAAACTTGGCCCCCATACTCAGAGAATTGGTAAATCGAGGGTGAACTGTATCACTCTTTTTGCATAATTGTATTCTATGATTTAGACCATATCATTGCATTTTGTTCATGATTTTATACTAATTACTTTGTTCTGAAGCTAACCACATAACTTGATTGAAGTTTTGGGCATTGTATGCGAATCTGCCATTGATAATATTTAGGGTTCTTCAACCTTCAAATTGGGGGTTTTGGAATACAGTAAAATCAGACCACCACTATGCCTGGAATGGATTCAGGAGGCTTGGACGAAGACAATGGAACTCTCGCGCTCAATTTATGAGCATCACTGGGCTAGTCGCTATTTTTCAGAAGCTAGCCTAAGAGAACATTTGAAAACCGTTGCTTATGATGTTTATGTTTCAGGAAAAAATAAAAACAATGGAGAAGATGATCTCGTGGCAAGCGATGATTGGCTGGTTTAAATTTCGCGCGGAAAACGAAGCACTAACGCATATTTATTTTATTATATTTGTTTGTTATATTACTTAAAGATAAGCAAACTGGCACGGTTGGCAAGCATAGAGACTGGTAAACCAAAGGACCTGGGTTCGAACCCCAGGTCTTCACCCCCTTCATATTATTTTGTATTTAATGATCACATGCAGATCCAACGTCAAAGACCATCATACACCTTCATAATCTAACCGTCCACGCGTTCAGTTGCATCAAATCAAAGGCCACGCTCTGAGGTACATGGTAAACCCTGGTCAACGCTGATGCACGCTAGTGAGGAAAGTCTACCAGGCCTGAAGCATTGGGCTCAAATTGCCAAAAGTTTACCTCCCAAATCAGGGGCATACCCCCTTAGGTTTGCATCTCTTTTCTTTTTTATATTTTCTTTATTTTAATCAATTCTTTTAATTTAATTATTTTTTTACAGTAGTACATAAAACACATAAAAAAATTAGAAAAATGATAAATATTTTATTTTAAGTATTTTTGTATTTAAATTGCATATAATTAAATTAGTTTTAAATTAGGTTTTAATTTTAATTCTTTTGATAAAAAATCTAAAAAACATAGAATTAGGGTTTAATTAATTTTCATCTTTTTTTTCTTTTTAATTAAATATTAGATTTTTATAATTAAATTTGCATGTAAATTAATTAGGGTTAATATTAGGTTCTAATCTTCTTTTTTTTAATAAATTAAAAATTGTAGAATTAGGTTTAATTTTAATTAATTCCTTTTTTCATTAAAATCCTAAAAATCAATTAATACAAAAAAACAATTTCCTTTCTTTTTTTAATTAATTAATGTGACCATATAATTTAATTTTGCAAAAGGGTCCAACGCCCTCGTTTAATTCTTCTTAAATCACATATTTATTTTATTCCGTTTAAATATTTATGTATCTCTCCCGAAGCCATGTAATTAATTTCTCGCACTTTTAATTCTTTATTTTCTTTACTTTCTTTATTTTTCCGTCAAATCGGGTCTTGGAAATTTTAGCGATGTGGACCCGCGCCTTTTGTAATAGCTTAGAATTTTTATTTCTCGCAATATTTTAACTGTTAAATAATGGCATGAAAGAATGTATGGACAAAATTAAAAAACGAACGTTAGATCACCAATAACATGACAAAAGACAAAAATACTTGAAAACGACACACGAATCGCACACACCACCCCTAGGGTACGCCTCACTGTTGCCTTACCTCGAAAGGTGATCGTCGAGTAGAGGATGTCTTAGTAAGTCCTCATGATCCGGGAACCTGGCATGAGGGTAGCTTCTAAGGTGTCTTCCCATTGCTCTGGTGATCACCATGTCCCGAACCTCGAATTGACCCGAACACCTCCAACGGTGGTGCTACCTACCTCTCAATGGTGGGATGGCACTACTTTAAAGGACATTTACACAGACGAATTCCTTAGGGTAGGTAGGTTCTCGTAGATACTTGCTCTAATTTCAAAACAAATCAAAAAATACTTTTCACACCAACACATTTTCAAAAGCTTTCGAAAGCAATTTTTCAAACACTCTTGAGGACAGATACAAGAGTCGAACTGGAATTTTCAAAGAAACTTTTTAAAACCCACTGTTGAAAAGCAAACAAACCAATTTTGAAAACACAAATGAGCAAGTATCTAAGAGCCCATGGATAACCATGGATAGAAAGGGTGCTAACACCTTCCCTTTCTATAACCTACCTCCCGAACCGAGAGCAATCTCTATAAGGAATTTTTCTGTGCTTTTGTCCTTTCCATTTGGAGAAAATAAAAGACGGTGGCGACTCTTGCTTCCGCGACATTTCGCGAACCAGCGTTAAACAGTCAGTTCCAGATCCACCGATCACAAAACTGGCGACTCTGCTGGGGACAATCTTATAAAGTGAGGTGTACCTTAGGGCTAGTTCATAACTGTGTTTTCAATTGTTTTCCTTGTGTGCTTTAAACTGTGGGTTGCTTGGGAGTTCTATAGATCCTAACCCGGATCTGGGGAAACCTTCTTAGAAAGTAGCAACAAGGTTGTGAGGGAACTGTGCGGGGTATACCGACATGGTTGAAACAGTCTGCTACGTTGATGTGGCACTTTGGTGTGTACGGTAACCCTTGAGTTCAGTCAAGGAGAGTACGGGGCCGCCGCGTGGTGTCGTGAAGCATCAACAGACCTTAGGAACCTTAATTGAACTATCTTGGCCTCTTTAGGGTAGTGAGATAACTGACTTTGGTGCAGTCCGAGGTTGGTTGATACTCGATACTACACCCAATTGAGGGTTGCTTTCCTGGAATATTTCGGTCGCCAGTTCAGTGGCTAAATCGAAACGATGAACAATGAAAGCAATCCCGTGATATTGGGAACCTTAGAACCCGGTTACTTTGATAGGACAGGTTGAACCCACCAACTTCAAGAGGGTACTACCCAGACCCCATGCTGGCCTTAAACCCTAAGGGCTTGTCTTGTGTGCCTTGTGTGCCTTACATGTTTGTCTTTGTAAATATCTGTGGTGTGTTTAATCATAGCATCATAACATCATCCAGCATCATATGCATTGACTAACCATTTCAGGGGTTCGAATCTTCATCTTTGTTTCTTGTTTTGTAGGACATGGAAATTGTTCGTAGAAAGACAATTCAAGTCAGTCTTGTAAGGATCCCTCCTCAGCTTAAGGAACTTATATCCAGGATTCCCGAGAACTCTTCATTCAGTGAAAGACATGGAAGTCTTATCAACTTGGTCAATATCAACATTGAGGAAGATATGATAAAGGTCCTGTTCCAGTTCTTTGATCCTCTGCATCACTGTTTCACCTTCTTGGATTATCAGTTGGTACCTACATTGGAGGAGTTCTCCCGGCTCCTGAAGATCCCTATCCTTGATCATCTACCCTTCAACGGTACAGAAAAGGAACCTAAGCTTGAAGAGATTGCTAAAGCCTTGCACCTACAGTCATCTGACCTCAAGGGACATTGGGAAGTTAGAAGTGGTATCAAAGGGTTCTTAGCCAGGTTTCTGTTTGAAAAGGCCCATGAATGTTGGAACTCCCTTGACTTGCAAGCTTTTGAAGAAGTGGTGGCCCTCCTTGTCTATGGTTTGGTGTTGTTCCCTAACCCAGATCAGCTTATAGATATCAGTGCTGTCCAGATCTTTATGTCCAGGAATCCTATACCTACGTTGTTGGGGAACATCCTTCACTCATGTTACACTCGAACCATGAGAAAAAGAGGTGTCCTTATGTGTTGCACTCCTCTCCTGGGAAGGTGGTTTATTTCTCACCTTCCACAATCAATCTTGAAGAATAAGCGGGGTTTGAGGTGGTCACAACGGTTGATGACTCTAACACATGCAGATATACATTGGTGCCCTAGGTCCAGAGAAGATGTCACTATCATTGATCGTTGCGGGGAGTACCCTATTGTTCCCTTACTTGGAATCAGAGGAGGTATTACTTACAGCCCATGCCTGGCTTGGAGACAGTTTGGTTATGCTCGGAGGGATGGTCCTCATGACATGTTAATTCCTGACATAGTTTTTGACTTCGACAACGATACTCAAGGACTTCGCCAGAGATTTATCAGAGCTTGGAGGATGCCCAGTAGGATAGACAGTAAGACACTGGGGCACAGGAACTCCATCCCGTTGGAACCTTATCTCAAGTGGGTACGAGCATGCTCCCAGAAGTTAGTGATGCCTTATCCTCATATGCTCCCTGTGATCAAAGAACCAGTCTTGGAAGGAGAAGTGTCCTACACTATTCAGCACCCTGATATGCCCACATCCTGGGAAGAGATGCAGAAGAGCTGGATCCAGCTTAAGGAGGAAAGGAATTCTCTTGAGACCAGTCTACATGCCAGTGAAAAGAAGGTCTTGGAGCTCACCCGCCTGTTGCATGAGGAGAGGAATCTCAACACTTACATATCTCTAAAGAGGATGCGCAGTGTATTTTGGGATTGATTTACTTTTGTATTATTTTGCCCATGAGGCTTTGATGTACTAAACAGTTATTTCCTTAATGATAACGTGTGTTCCTTTTTGTCTACAAAAAATTTGAACTTTCGAACCCTTGAATGCATTGCATAAACACATATCATTCATCATGTGCATAGCAGGTTTTCCCCTTTTCGGGTTGCTTACAGTTCTTCGCTGTTTATTTCAGCATCATGAATCCTGACTCGTCATCAACCGAGACATCCATCAAGGCTCTTCAGGCGCAGAATGCGCAATTTCAGGAATTAATCAAGGGTTTGGCTCAGGGCCAAGAAGAGCTGAAGGCTCTGCTTCTGAAAAAAGAAAAGAAGAAGAAGAGAAGGACTGTTCTGTTTAACTCGGGTCGAAGGTTTGGCAACACTTTGCAGAATGAAGAAGCTGGTTCTTCTGTTGGCAAGAGTACTCCTCAAGAGGCAAGGGTTCCTAGTCCGGTAGTCTCCGACAACGAGACTGATTTTGATGAAGAGCAGTACCCTCCGGCAGAAGACCGTTACAAGCAGCTAGAAGATAGGCTGAATGCTATGGAAATACAACAGGTACCTGGGATGGATTTTGGAGATCTAGGTTTGTCTACTAGTGTGATCATCCCTCGGAAGTTCAAAGCACCATCTTTCACTAAATATGACGGGGCGTCTTGTCCCAAGCTACATCTCAGGTCCTATGTTCGGAAAATCCAACCGTACTCAGTGGATAAGAATTTGTGGATCCACTTCTTCCAGGAGAGTCTTTCAGGGACTCATCTCGAATGGTTCTATCAGCTGGATGGGACCAAGGTTCGTAACTGGGAGGAGTTGGCTACTGCTTTCTACAAGCAGTATCAATATAATGCCGACCTTGCCCCTACACGTACCCAACTCCAGGGTATGTCGTTAGGTTCAAGTGAAGGTTTTAAGGAGTACGCTCAGAAGTGGAGAGACCTGGCTGGCAGGGTGCAGCCTCCGTTGACCGATCGGGAGTTGGTAGACATGTTCTTGGGGACCCTATCTGGGCCATTTTTCAACCATCTCATCGGGAATTCGTCTGCAGGGTTCACTGATCTGATTTTGACTGGAGAGAGAATTGAGGCTGGGTTAAAGTCTGGAAAGATTCCGAAGGGTGCATCGTCTAGTTCTGAGAAGAAACCCTTCAAGAAGGAGGCTAGTGCTGTATATGGCTCCCGGAAACCAGAAAGATTTGAGTGCCGCCAATCTGTCAGTGCGGTAACAATTGCCAAGCCTGCTGCCGCTCCTCGGCCGACCAATCCTCAAAGGGCCGAAAGACCCCAGAGAGAGTTCACCCGCTTGAGTATGACCTTGTCGCAGATCTTGCCACAGTTGCTCTCAACCAACTTAGTGACTGTCAGAGAGGCGCCGAAGTTCCCAAATACTGCATCTCCTAAGTACAACTCGAATGCTCGTTGTGCTTACCATTCAGATAGCCCGGGGCATTCCACTGATGACTGTTGGGCGTTAAGGAGCAAGTTGCAAGACCTTATTGACACCAAGGAGGTACAGTTTGAGGCATCTGAGAAGCCTAATGTAGTGACAGCTCCCCTGCCTGCTCATGGAGTGAATGCTATTGGGGACGAGGACGAAGTGGATGAAGTTGAGTTTGATAGCTGGATCTACCCGGCAACCGACAGTGGACTTAATAATTAGAGTGCAAAGGACAACCTATTTGTTTCTCTTGTTACTAAGTAATGAACTCCTGTGTTTTTGGTATCTGTAATAAACAATAATAAACTCTTTGGCCCGGTGTCTTACCCGAGGCACCGTGGTTTCATTTGTGAGGGCATATAAATTGTCATTTCATATATCATGAATGAAAATCTTGGACGTTTTCTCGCATTGCAAATCTTATGCTCCTTTTCTGTCTTTCTTTCTTTTACATATATTTCAAAACAACTGTATTTACACACACACTCACTCATACAGGTTCCAATCCACTCTGGATCTCACTGATAACGACCCTGCTACTGCCAGTTATGACTTCGAAAATCCGATCAACTTAGCTGAAGACGAAGGTGAAGATGATTGCGAAGTGCCTGGTGAGCTTGCAAGATTGTTACTTCAGGAAGAGAGGGCAATTCAACCCCATGAAGAGCCAGTGGAAACAATAAACTTGGGTACTAAGGCAAACAGGAAAGAGGTAAAGATCGGTGCCAACCTAGAGCTCAGCGTGAAGCAACGGTTGACTCAAATGCTGCATGATTATATGGAGATATTTGCCTGGTCCTACGAAGACATGCCCGGGTTGGATACCGATATTGTGGTCCATCACTTGCCAACTAAGGAAGACTGCCCTCCAGTTAAGCAAAAGGTCCGCCGTATGCGTCCAGAAATGTCTGAAAAGATCAAGGCAGAGGTTATGAAACAGTTTGATGCTGGGTTCCTTGCAGTGACTTCTTACCCTCAGTGGGTTGCTAATGTGGTACCGGTACCAAAGAAGGACGGTAAGGTCAGAATGTGTGTCGACTACAGGGATCTGAACAGGGCCAGCCCCAAGGATGACTTCCCTTTACCTCACATTGATGTCCTTGTTGATAATACAGCTCAGCACAAGGTGTTCTCTTTCATGGATGGCTTTTCAGGTTACAATCAGATCAAGATGGCACCTGAAGACATGGAAAAGACTACATTTGTTACTCAGTGGGGCACCTTCTGCTATAAGGTCATGCCATTCGGGTTGAAGAACGCTGGGGCAACCTACCAACGTGCCATGGTTGCTTTATTTCATGACATGATCCATCATGAGATAGAAGTGTATGTTGACGACATGATCGCAAGGTCCCAGACTGAGGAAGAGCACCTAGATCATCTGCAGAAACTGTTTGACCGGTTGAAACTGTACAAGCTGAGGTTGAATCCGAACAAGTGCACCTTCGGGGTAAGATCTGGAAAGTTGCTAGGCTTCGTGGTAAGTGACAAGGGCATTCAAGTGGACCCTGCCAAGGTCAAAGCTATTCAAGAGATGCCAGTTCCTAAGACAGAGAAGGAAGTCAGAGGCTTTTTAGGACGCCTGAATTACATTGCTCGGTTCATCTCACACCTGACTGCTACCTGTGAGCCAATCTTCAAGCTGTTGAAGAAAGATCAGGTAGTACGTTGGAACGATGAATGTCAGGATGCTTTCGACAAAATCAAGGAGTATCTCCAAGAACCACCTATCCTTATGCCACCGGTTGAAGGGAGACCTCTGATACTATACCTGACAGTGCTTGACAACTCAATGGGGTGTGTGCTGGGCAGCATGACGAGTCTGGCCGAAAAGAGCATGCCATTTATTACCTTAGCAAAAAGTTTACCGACTGTGAGACCCGATACTCACTGCTTGAGAAAACTTGCTGCGCTTTGGTATGGGCTGCTCGCCGGCTGAGACAGTATATGCTGACTCATACTACCTTGTTGATCTCAAAGATGGATCCTATAAAGTACATATTCGAAAAGCTTGCTCTGTCTGGGAGAATTGCAAGATGGCAAATGATCTTGACGGAATACGATATTCAGTACACGACCCAGAAAGTCATCAAGGGAAGTGTATTGGCAGACCACTTGGCACATCAAGCAGTCGATGATTATCAGTCAATGAACTTTGAGTTTCCAGATGAAAGCATCATGATAGTGACTGATTGTGAAGTACCTGGACCGGATGAAGGACCTGAGGAAGGATCACGATGGTCTATGCACTTTGACGGAGCCTCCAACGCTTTGGGAAACGGTATCGACGCTATAATCATATCACCTCAAGGCACTCATACTCCACTCACTGCCCGGCTATGTTTCAACTGTACCAACAACATGGCAGAGTATGAGGCGTGCATCATGGGTCTTCAAGCTGCGATCGACCTAAGGATCAAGTTTCTGAGTGTCTTCGGAGATTCCGCTCTTGTGATCAATCAGATCAAAGGAGAGTGGGATACGAAACATCCAAACCTGATTCCTTACAGAGAATGTGTGTTGACCCTGATCCCCCACTTCACAGAGATAACCTTTGAGCACTTTCCAATAGAAGAGAATCAGCTGGCGGACGCGTTAGCTACAATGTCTTCTATGTTCAAGGTCAAATGGGACAATGAGGCTCCCCGGATCATCATCTGGAAACTAGACGAACCGGCATACTGTTGCGATCTCGAGACCGAATTGGTAACTGAGAAGCCATGGTACCATGAGGTGAAGAGATATCTGGAAACTCAGGAATACTCCGAAGGTGCCTCTATCAATGATAAGAAATTCTTGAGGAGGTTCGCAGCGAAGTTCTTCCTTAGCAACGGCATATTGTAAAAGCGAAACCATGATTCAACCTTACTGCGTTGCATGGATAAGAATGAAGCAGAAAGGATCATGGAAGAGCTACATGAAGGGACCTTTGGTACACTTTCCAGTGGACATACTATGGCTAAGAAGATCCTACGGGCAGGATATTACTGGTCCACAATGGAAGCTGACTGCTACCAACATTCTAGGACATGCCATAAGTGCCAGATTTACGCAGACAAGGTGCATGTTCCTCCAGTTCCCCTGAATGTTCTGACTGTGCCTTGGCCGTTTGCAATGTGGGGCATAGACATGATCGGTGAGATTAAACCTACAGCGTCCAATGGGCATCGCTTCATCCTGGTAGCAATTGATTACTTTACAAAGTGGGTCGAGGCAGCATCCTATGCTACGGTAACCAAGACTGTTGTGGCACGGTTCATTCGGCATAACCTGATCTGTCGATACGGTGTCCCTGAGAGAATTATTACAGACAACGGTACCAATCTGAATAACAAGATGATCGCTGAGCTCTGCGAGCAGTTCAAGATACAGCACCATAATTCTTCTCCTTACAGACCGAAGATGAATGGGGCTGTAGAAGCAGCAAATAAGAATATCAAGAAAATCGTGCAGAAGATGACAGTGACTTATAAAGATTGGCATGAGATGTTACCGTTCGCTCTACATGGGTACCGTACCTCAGCTAGGACGTCGACCGGGGCAACTCCCTTCTCTCTGGTTTATGGTATGGAGGCAGTCTTACTGATCGAAGTACAAATACCCTCTCTCCGGATAATGAAGGATGCAAATCTGAACGAAGATGATTGGATCCAGACACGACTTGATCAACTCAACCTTATTGATGAAAAGAGACTTGCTGCTATCTGCCATGGTCAGACGTATCAGAAACGGATGATCAGGGCATTTAACAAAAAGGTCAGACCACAGGAATATCAAGTTGGGGATCTGGTAATCAAGCGAATCACCCTTCCTCAGAGTGATCCAAGGGGCAAATGGACCCCTACGTACGAAGGGCCATTTGTGGTTAAACATGTGTTCTCAGGAGGAGCAATGATATTGACCAACATGGATGGTGACGACCTTCCTCACCCCGCCAATGCAGACATAGTAAAAAGATACTACGCATGAAAAAAAAGACCCGCTAGGTTGACATGCCTAGGCAAAAGTTAGGGCTTCCCGGCGAACCAAAAGGGTTCGGGCAAAATGAAGGGATGAAAATGAAAAAATCTGTACACCCGGCAAGTCGAAAACCTGAAAAGGCGGCTTGGGCAAAAATGGGTATCCCGGTGGACTGAAAACCCGAAAGGGCGGTCCAGGCAAAAATTAGGGATAAAAGCGTAATACTATGTCTCATTGGATCACTTTGCATCCAGAATCCGGTATCTACATCAAGTTCAGACGGCATCGATCAGTCAGCTTCATCTTCGTTTAGGTCATCAAGTGATGAGACGCTCGGAGATATAAAGGCAATAGCAGAGTTGAAACCCAGTGGGATCATTCATTTCAAACAGCTGTTTTATTTTCTTTTGTACAAAATTTGTATAAACTCTTTTGTTCGGCGGCGTTCTCTTACTAGGACGTCAGCCTCTTGTACACAAAACGCCTATTTCCAGGCCATTCAAAATCAATACAAATATACTTTTCAGTTAAAAGTGCCAACTGTTTTTCTTTTTCTGTTTTGTTTTGCGAAGAACGTCCAAGGTTCAATTTGTGATATATGCATTGACAATAATTTGCTAGCTCATAAATATTTGCATACGAAACAAAGGATTAATTACAGGTGACACTAGAAGCAGGGGCAATAAAGAGTTGTCTAAGCAATCTAATTGTTCTGTCCTCCAAGGTACCAAGGTAGGTTCAGCTAAAGAACATGACCAGTACATCTTAATTCCCCAGAGAGTAATTCAGCAGTCAATGCATTCTTCTCCAAGCAGAGTTATCAAATCTCAAGGAAATTGAGTATCCTCCAGTAGATCTCAATACTTCCCCAGCAGCATGTATATATCCTCAACAAGCATCCCCGGCAGTCTGGGTCTAAAGATTGTTCCCCGGCGGTATATCAACATTCAAAGGAATCCCTCCCCTACAGTTCAAAACCTCCCCAGGAGAGTCCAGCCCAGTTTCCCCAGGAAAATTGGAATTCATCTCCCCCAAGCAGCAAGCTTCTCCCCAGTAGATTTCGGAAGCTTATCCCTCGCAGAGCACGAACGCGTCGTCCGGCTTTATTCAAAGAGTTATTTCCTTACCAGGATATAACTGGGTTATCCTCAGCCAAAAGCCATGGAAAGAGCGTCCCCGACGAAGTTCTCTTATCCCCAGCGAAGTCTACCAGCACTTCCAATACAGCAAAAATATCCCCAGCAAGTTATTATCAACTCAGCAAAGTACCTCTCTCCCCACAGAGTATTGCTTCCCAGCAAGATCGCTAGAGTACTTTTCTCCCTGCAGAAATATTCCATTCGCCAAGTTTATTCCCCAACGGAGTCATCTTCTCCTTCCAGTATTCTTGCAACTCTCATCCCCAGCGGAAGCAATAAATCTATTCTCCAACATCAGCCCAGGAGTGACTTCCCGGCACCCGTCAAGGATTTACTTTCCTAGACGAAAGCATACATTCCTAAAACATCACATACATCATTATAGCATGCATCGACGCATCATATCTTACAAATCTCATTTATGTTGAGAACATCATTGCTTGATCCATATCATGCATTGCATATGACTGACCTTTACCTTTCAGGAAAGATGCAGTTGAATTCTCAATCATATTTCAAGACCTAGACCGGTTCAGTTAATCGACTCCAAAGATTTCTTATCCAGTCCAAGGCCTTCTTTAGTCCAGCTAAATCGACTCCCAACAGATTTTTCTGATGAAGACTCAGTAGAAGTTATTTCAGGTTTTTCTCAAACGTCCGCTTTTGAGAGTATAATTTCCTATGGTTCTCTCCCCGACGGTGCGTGAGATGATAATTCCATCCCAGGTTTTTCTCAGACGTCCACTTTTGAGATTATAATTTCCTATGGTTCTCTCCCCGATGGTGCGTGAGATGATAATTCCATCCCAGGTTTTTCTCAAACGTCCGCTTTTGAGATTATAATTTCCTATGGTTCTCTCCCCGACGGTGCGTGAGATGATAA
The DNA here is from genome assembly GCA_948472305.1 of Vicia faba. NCBI lineage: Eukaryota > Viridiplantae > Streptophyta > Magnoliopsida > Fabales > Fabaceae > Vicia > Vicia faba. The sequence continues at coordinate 1,449,446,987 of OX451741.1, forward strand.
TTCCATCCCAGGTTTTTATCAAACGTCCGCTTTTGAGATTATAATTTCCTATGGTTCCCTCCCCGACGGTGCGTGAGGTGATAATTCCATTTCAGGTTTTTCTCAAACGTCCGCTTTTGAGATTATAATTTCCTATGGTTCCCTCCCCGACGGTGCGTGAGGTGATAAGTCCATTCCAGGTTTTTCTCAAACGTCCGCTTTTGAGATTATAATTTCCTATGGTTCCCTCCCCGACGGTGCGTGAGGTGATAATTCCAGCCCAGGTTTTTCTCAAACGTCCGCTTTTGAGATTATAATTTCCTATGGTTCCCTCCCTGATGGTGCGTGAGGTGATAATTCCAGCCCAGGTTTTTCTCAAAACGTCCGCTTTTGAGATTATAATTTCCTATGGTTCCCTCCCCGACGGTGTGTGAGGTGATAATTCCATCCCAGGTTTTTCTCAAACGTTCGCTTTTGAGATTATAATTTCCTTTGGTTCTCTCCCCGACGGTGCGTGAGATGATAATTCCAGCCCAGGTTTTTCTCAAACGTCCGCTTTTGAGATTATAATTTCCTTTGTTTCTTTCCCCGACGGTGCGTGAGATGATAATTCCAGCTCAGGTTTTCTCAAACGTCCGCTTTTGAGATTATAATTGCCTATTGGTTCTCTTCCCGATACTGCGAAGATGGTAATTCCCACCAAGATTTTCTCAACGAGCGTTGTTGAAGTTAAAGTCACCCAAGGTTCTCTCACCGTTCATGCTGAGGTAGTAACCATCCCTGGTTCATTCATCATCTTGTGAAGCTCCAGATCCAACTCCTGTAACCAGTCAGGACACATTTATACAAAGCATCTGAAAACCAGCTCCTGCAACATGTCAGGTACTCATTTTTTCTTTTGCAGGTATGCAGGTTCTCGCTAAGGAATCTCTTACGCGATCAATATCCAGATGGCATCTATAAGCCCATCATCCCCCATCAATCTCCAAATGGCATCTATAAGCCCATTTCCTCTATGTGAGGGTAAATTTCTGGGCACTCTAGTGTTCAATCATCTTCTACCCTCGGATTACGAAAGGCACGTCAGCCAATCTGCATCCTCAGGTCTAAGAAGATTGAACAGGGGCAACTGTTGTACCCCAAAATTTGCCCTCCCATATTCTTCAAGAAATTGCCAAGTCATGCTTCAAAATTCCCCAAGGGTTGCACAGTGCAAAGGTCTCCTAAGCAGTCAAAATTAGGGTTTTTGTTCTGATCAAGAAAATGAAGTTTCAAAGGGCCCAATCAAGTCCCACATGCCTACAAATATGGTCAAGCATCCTCATATCAAGTTTCAAGGCTTTCAGCTCAAAATTGCACAGTCAAAAACCCTAATTGCACTACAGTCAACTGTAGGGGCAAAATGGTCATTTGACAGTCAAAAGTTCAAATTTTTGGTCAACATCTCATTTTGAAGCCACAAACATCATTTGATCAATGCTTGATCATGATTCTCAAAGCTTGGCTCAAAAATCATCAAGATGCAAAAGTTTCCTTATTTGGACAATTGAAAAAGTCAACTGTAAATTGACCAGAGCAAAACTTTCACATGGATTATCAGAAAAATTCCATCCAAAGCTCATTTTGAAGAGAAAGACATTTCCTACAACTCATCTTCATACTTCAAGTCCAAGAAATGCTATCACAAAAAGTTATCAATTTCCACATTATAGGTCATTTTCAAAAGTCAACAAAAAGGGACTTTAAGGCAAAGGCCATAACTTGAGATTGGTAAATCAAAATGACATGGAACCAAAGGAACTGGTTAGAGGACTCAAATACCTTTCCAAAATGTCAAAGAACATGAGCAAAGCTTAAAAATTGAGCAAGTTATGCCTTGTAGAAGTTGGGAAATTTTTGGATATTTTGAAAAGTCAACATTGATTCAAATAACCTAAAATTGCTAATGGGCCTATTTTTCTTCCACAATTCACTATCCAAGGCATGTGCACGACCATTTGGCCCAAAGGGAAGTTTTTCTCTATTTTTATTTATTTATTTGGATTTTTTATCATTAATAATTCATTTAATTAAATAAAATACATGAAAAATATAAAACCAATGAAATAAAATCTTTTTGTGCATGAAATATACTCAATAAAACGTGCATGATCAGATATGGAAGGAATTGGATTAAATTGATCATGATTGGTACAAAATTGCATGAAAAAAGATTTGAAAATCATGGTGGAAAAATCAAATATTGCATTCATTAATTCATGGATTCTAATCAAGTTTTTCAACCCTAATTGGTTCCATACATAAGCACAAGCAAGACCTAATGCTTCATGACCAGAAAAACTGCGCAAAACCCCATTATCAAACTTGCATTTTTTTCAAGAAAACTCAAACTCTGAAAACCTACTTGCAGGTCGATTCAGGCCTCCAAACCTATTCCATTAGCTTGCCAAGGTTGCTAGTAAACGATTCCCATCAAAAACTTGGCCCCCATATTCAGAGAATTGGTAAATCGAGGGTGAACTGTATCACTCTTTTTGCATAATTGTATTCTATGATTTAGACCATATCATTGCATTTTGTTCATGATTTTGTACTAATTACTTTGTTCTGAAGCTAACCACATAACTTGATTGAAGTTTTGGGCATTGTATGCAAATCTGCCATTGATAATATTTAGGGTTCTTCAACCTTCAAATTGGGGGTTTTGGAATACAGTAAAATCAGACCACCACTATGCCTGGAATGGATTCAGGAGGCTTGGACGAAGACAATGGAACTCTCGCGCTCAATTTATGAGCATCACAGGGCTAGTCGCTATTTTTCAGAAGCTAGCCTAAGAGAACATTTGAAAACCGTTGCTTATGATGTTTATGTTTCAGGAAAAAATAAAAACAATGGAGAAGATGATCTCGTGGCAAGCGATGATTGGCTGGTTTAAATTTCGCGCGGAAAACGAAGCACTAACGCATATTTATTTTATTATATTTGTTTGTTATATTACTTACAGATAAGCAAACTGGCACGGTTGGCAAGCATAGAGACTGGTAAACCAAAGGACCTGGGTTCGAACCCCAGGTCTTCACCCCCTTCATATTATTTTGTATTTAATGATCACATGCAGATCCAACGTCAAAGACCATCATACACCTTCATAATCTAACCGTCCACGCGTTCAGTTGCATCAAATCAAAGGCCACGCTCTGAGGTACATGGTAAACCCTGGTCAACGCTGATGCACGCTAGTGAGGAAAGTCTACCAGGCCTGAAGCATTGGGCTCAAATTGCCAAAAGTTTACCTCCCAAATCAGGGGCAGACCCCCTTAGGTTTGCATCTCTTTTCTTTTTTATATTTTCTTTATTTTAATCAATTCTTTTAATTTAATTATTTTTTTACAGTAGTACATAAAACACATAAAAAAATTAGAAAAATGATAAATATTTTATTTTAAGTATTTTTGTATTTAAATTGCATATAATTAAATTAGTTTTAAATTAGGTTTTAATTTTAATTCTTTTGATAAAAAATCTAAAAAACATAGAATTAGGGTTTAACTAATTTTCATCTTTTTTTTCTTTTTAATTAAATATTAGATTTTTATAATTAAATTTGCATGTAAATTAATTAGGGTTAATATTAGGTTCTAATCTTCTTTTTTTTAATAAATTAAAAATTGTAGAATTAGGTTTAATTTTAATTAATTCCTTTTTTCATTAAAATCCAAAAAATCAATTAATACAAAAAAACAATTTCCTTTCTTTTTTTTAATTAATTAATGTCACCATATAATTTAATTTTGCAAAAGGGTCCAACGCCCTCGTTTAATTCTTCTTAAATCACATATTTATTTTATTCCGTTTAAATATTTATGTATCTCTCCTGAAGCCATGTAATTAATTTCTCGCACTTTTAATTCTTTATTTTCTTTACTTTCTTTATTTTTCCGTCAAATCGGGTCCTGGAAATTTTGGCGATGTGGACCCGCGCCTTTTGTAATAGCTTAGAATTTTTATTTCTCGCAATATTTTAACTGTTAAATAATGGCATGAAAGAATGTATGGACAAAATTAAAAAACGAACGTTAGATCACCAATAACATGACAAAAGACAAAAATACTTGAAAACGACACACGAATCGCACACACCACCCCTAGGGTACGCCTCACTGTTGCCTTACCTCGAAAGGTGATCGTCGAGTAGAGGATGTCTTAGTAAGTCCTCATGATCCGGGAACCTGGCATGAGGGTAGCTTCTAAGGTGTCTTCCCATTGCTCTGGTGATCACCATGTCCCGAACCTCGAATTGACCCGAACACCTCCAACGGTGGTGCTACCTACCTCTCAATGGTGGGATGGAACTACTTTAAAGGACATTTACACAGACGAATTCCTTAGGGTAGGTAGGTTCTCGTAGATACTTGCTCTAATTTCAAAACAAATCAAAAAATACTTTTCACACCAACACATTTTCAAAAGCTTTCGAAAGCAATTTTTCAAACACTCTTGAGGACAGATACAAGAGTCGAACTGGAATTTTCAAAGAAACTTTTTAAAACCCACTGTTGAAAAGAAAACAAACCAATTTTGAAAACACAAATGAGCAAGTATCTAAGAGCCCATGGATAACCATGGATAGAAAGGGTGCTAACACCTTCCCTTTCTATAACCTACCTCCCGAACCGAGAGCAATCTCTATAAGGAATTTTTCTGTGCTTTTGTCCTTTCCATTTGGAGAAAATAAAAGACGGTGGCGACTCTTGCTTCCGCGACATTTCGCGAACCAGCGTTAAACAGTCAGTTCCAGATCCACCGATCACAGTACCCCTACTCATGTTCTCAAGCTGGCTCTATCCCTGTACCTGATGGGCAGAGTAACTGTAAGGTTTGGGCATTTCTTGTTTGTCCATGTTCCTGGAATTACGAGTAATCGTCTTTTGTTTCTCATGTAAATGTTTATGAGCAGCAATTATTTTCAAATGCATATATCAAAAATGAATCATTGGGTGTTCTTGCAAAACAAAACAGAAAAAGAAAAAACAAGTTGAAATTTCTTATGAAATTGAATTGTATTGATTTTTTGAAGTTAGTCCGTAATGGCCATTTTTGTACAAAGAGGCTGACATCCTAGTAAGAGAACGTCGCCGAAAGATAGAAATTACAATTTATGTTAAAGAAAGAAAAAACTGTTATGTGAAACAATCCCATTGGGTTCCAACTCTGCTATTTCCTTTATATCTTTAAGCATCTCATCACTTTGCTGCTTGATAGAAGGTGGATCAGATTGATTGGCGCCGTCTGAGCTTGATAGTCAATACCGAAGTCTGGTTGCGAGATGATCCAATGAGACATATTGTTAAGCTTTAATCCCTAATTTTTGCCTGGACCTCCCTTACGGGTTTTCGGTCCACCGGGATACCATTTTTTACCCAAGCTGCCTTTTCAGGTTTTCGACTTGCCGGGTGTACAATTTTTTTTTTCATTTTCATCCCTTACTTTTTCCCGAACCCTTTTGGTTCGCCGGGAAGCCCTCATTTTTTCCTAGGCCAGTCAACCTAGCGGGTCTTTGATTATGCGTAGTATCTTTTCACTATGTCTGCATTGACGGGGTGAGGAAGGTCGTCACCATCCATGGGGGTTAGCATCATAGCTCCTCCCGAGAAAATGTTCTTAACCACAAATGGCCCTTCGTATATGGGGGTCCATTTGCCCCTGGGATCACCTTGCGGTAGTATGATGCGTTTAATCACTAGATCCCCGACCTGATATTCTTGACGTCTGACTTTCTTGTTGAAAGCCTTGATCATTCGCTTTTGATACGTCTGACCATGACAAATAGCAGTAAGTCTCTTTTCATCGATTAGATTCAGCTGATCAAGTCGGGTTCGGATCCAGTCGTCTTCGTTCAAACCCGCATCCTTCATAATCCTGAGAGAGGGTATCTGGACTTCAATGGGTAGGACTGCCTCTATGCCATATACCAAAGAGTAGGGTGTTGCCCATGTCGACGTCCGTGCTGAGGTACGGTACCCATGAAGAGCGAATGGTAACATCTCGTTCCAGTCTTTGTATGTCACCGTCATCTTCTGCATAATATTCTTGATGTTCTTGTTAGCCGCTTCGACAGCTCCATTCATCTTCGTCCGGTAGGGAGAAGAATTATGATGCTGAATCTTGAACTATTTACAGAGTTCGGTAATCATCGTGTTATTGAGATTCGTACCATTGTCGGTAATAATCCTCTCCGGTACACCATATCGATAGATCAGATTGTGTCGGATAAACTGCACCACGACGTTCTTGGTTACTGTAGCAAAGGAAGCTGCCTCAACCCACTTTGTAAAATAATCAATTGCTACCAGAATGAAGCGATGCCCGTTAGACGCAGTAGGTCTGATCTCGCCGATCATGTCAATTCCCCATATTGCAAAGCGCCAAGGAGCTGTCAAAACATTCAGGGGAACCGGAGGTACATGCACCTTATCAGCATAGACTTGGCACTTATGACAAGTTCGAGAATGCTGATAACATTCATCTTCCATAATGGACCAATAGTATCCTTCCCGTAGGATTTTCTTTGCCATGGTATGTCCACTGGAATGAGTTCCGAAGGTACCTTCATGTAAATCTGCCATGATCCTTTCTGCCTCGCTCTTGTCTACACAATGCAGTAAGGTCGAATCATGGTTTCGCTTATAAAGGATCCCATTACTAAGAAAGAACTTCGCTGCGAACTTTCTTAGAAACTTCTTATCATTAACAGATGCCCCCTCGAGGTATTCTTGAGCTTCAAGATATTTCTTTACCTCGTGAAACTAGGGCTTATCCGCTACCTCTTCAGTCTCAATATCACAGCAATGTGAGGGTTCGTCCAACCTCTCAATAGTAATCTGGGGAGCTTCATTATCCCACCTAACCTTGAACATAGAAGACATGGTAGCTAGCGCGTCCGCCAAATGATTCTCCTCTCTTGGGAAATGTTCAAAGGTTACCTCCTCAAAGTGTGGGAGCATTGCCAGTACATACTCTTTGTAGGGAATAAGATTTGGGTGCTTGGTATCCCACTCGCCTTTGATCTGACTTATTACTAGAGCGGAATCTCCGAATACACTCAAGAACTTAATCCTCAGGTCAATAGAAGCTCGAAGACCCATGATACATGCTTCATACTCCGCCATATTGTTGGTGCAGTTAAAACATAATCGGACGGTGAATGGAGCATGACATCCCTCGGGAGATATAATTACAGCGCCAATGCCATTACCTAACGCGTTCGAGGCTCCATCAAAATACATAGACCATCGGGATCCCTCCTCGGGTCCTTCATCCGGTCCAGGTTCTTCGCAGTCGGTTACCAACATGATATTCTCATCCGGGAACTCGAAATTCATGGAATGGTAGTCATCCACGGCCTGATGCGCCAAATGATCCGCCAAAACACTTCCCTTAATTGCCTTTTGGGTTGTATATTATATGTCATATTCGGTTAAGATCATCTGCCGTGTTGCTATCCTTCCGGAGAGAGCGGGCTTCTCGAAAGTATACTTGATCGGATCCATCTTTGATATCAACAAAGTAGTGTGAGTCGGCATATACTATCTTTCTCGGCGAGCAGCCCATGCCAAACTGCAGCAAGTTTTCTCGAGCAACGAGTATTAGGTCTCACAGTCGGTAAACTTTTTTCTAAGGTAGTAAATGGCGTTCTATTTTCGGCCAGACTCGTCAAGCTACCCCAGAACACACCCCATTGAATTGTCCAGCACTGTCAAGTATAATATTAAAGGTCTTTCTTCAACTGGGGGCATCAAGATTGGAGGTTCTTGAAGGTATTCCTCGATTCTTTTGAAAGCCGTCTGGCATTCATCATTCCACTTTACCACTTGATCTTTCTTCAGCAGCTTGAAGATTGGCTCACAAGTAGCAGTCAGATGTGAAATGAACCTGGCGATGTAATTCAGACGTCCTAAGAAACCTCTAAATTATTTTTCTGTACGGGGAGCCAACATCTCTTGTATGGCTTTTACCTTTGCAGGGTCTACCTGAATACCTTTGTCACTGACAACAAAATCCAGAAGCTTACCAGACCTTACCCCAAAGGTACACTTGTTCAGATTCAACCTCATCTTGTACGTCTTTAACCTGTCAAACAGTTTCTGGAGATGATCAAGATGCTCTTCCTCAGTCTGGGACCTGGCTATCGTATCATCAACATAAACCTCGATCTCGTGGTGAATCATATCGTGGAACAAAGCGACCATGGCGCGCTGATAAGTTTCCCCAGCATTTTTCAACCCAAAAGGCATTACCTTGTAACAGAAGGTGCCCCATTGTGTAATGAAGGTTGTCTTCTCTATGTCCTCAGGAGCCATCTTGATCTGGTTGTAGCCAGAAAAACCGTCCATGAAGGAGAAGATCTTATGATGTGCGGTGTTGTCGACTAGAACATCAATGTGAGGAAGTGGGAAGTCATCCTTGGGGCTGGCCCTGTTCAGATCTCTATAGTCCACACACATCTGTACCTTACAATCCTTCTTAGGTACCGGAACGACGTTGGCAACCCACTGCGGATAAGAAGTGACAGCTAAGAACCCTGCGTCGAACTGTTTCATGACCTTTGCCTTGATTTTCTCTGACATTTCAGGGCGCATACGGCGGACCTTCTATTTTAGCGGAGGGCAGTCTTCTTTACTCGGCAGGCGATGTACCACAATATTAGTTTCCAAACCAGGCATGTCTTCATAGGACCAGGCGAAGATCTCAACATAGTCGTGTAGCATCTGTATTAACCGTTGTTTGACACTAGGCTCCAGATTCACACCTATTTTAACCTCTTTCCTGTCTTCCTCTGTACCCAAATTCACTGGCTCAACTGGCTCTTCATGAGGCTGTATGGCCCTTTCTTCCTGATGTAATAGTCTAGCAAGTTCTCCAAGCACCTCATGATCATTCTCACCTTCGTCCTCGGCTTGGTTGATCGTATTTTTGAAGTCATAACTGGCAGTAGCAGAGCTGTTATTAATGGGATCCAGAGTGGATATAGATCTACATTGTGATACATGGGTGTGTGTAAGAAAATAGCTGTTTTGATAAAGTGAGAAACAGAAAAGAAAAACAAGGAGCGCGAAATTTGTATGCAAGAAACGTCCAATGTTTTATTAATGATATATGAAATGACAAATAATAGCCCTCACAAGCAAAGCTAAGGTGCCTCGGGTAAGTCACCGGGCCGTAAAGTTTCAAACTTGTTTATTACAAATCTTAAAAAAAGAGTTAATTACTGCGGAATAAAAGAAACAGGTATGAATTCCCTCGCCATCCAGTTATTCAGTCCACCGTTGGTTGTTGGGTAGATCCAGCTGTCGATGTCTGAATCTTATTCACTGTCCTCAATTGCATTAACTCCCCGATTGCTGATGTGTAGAGGAGGACTTCCAATCTGTACGCGCCTAACATCCCTTTGAGCCCCTTCTTCAACCACAGCCCTGGCGTCCTTGAGAGAAGCCATCTTTAGTGGAGGTTTGTTGGTAGTAACTTCAGTTGATGCCAAAGTCTGAGGGACCTCTTCGAAATTCTGACAAGGAGTTTCTATGAATTCCCCGTCCATTTCTACGTAGCGGAAGGAATTAAGGTGACTCACCATATACTCTTCTTCACCTCGCACTATGACAATCTTCCCTTTCACTGGGTACTTCAAGATTTGATGGAGCGTGGAAGTAACTGCCCAGCCTTATGGATCCAAGGACGACCCAGCAAGAAAGAATACGGTGGCTTGATATCCATTACGTAGAAGGTGGACCCAAAAGTCTGAGAACCCACTTTGACAGGGATGTCCACCTCCCTGTGCACCATTCTCTTTGACCCATCAAAATCCCTTACCACAATGTTATTAGGCTTTAGAGTCAAACCCTCACAATCTAAACGGTCTAACGCTTTCTTTGGCAGAACATTCAGCGAAGACCCCGTATCTACCAACACATGCGCCATAGTGGTGCCCCTGCACTCAATCGAGACATGCAGAGCATCATTATGATTTCTTCCTTTCGGTGTCAGATCTACGTTTGAGAAACCCAGCCCATTGTCAGCAGTCAGGTTGGCCATACAATCTTTTAACTGATCTGCAGAAGTTTCCTGCGGCACATGCGCAGTCTTGAGGAATGCAATCAAAGCCTTTGCATGGGCTTCTGAACACAACAGCAGAGACAACATGGAGATCTTTGACGGGGTTTGCCCCAGCTGCTCGACCACATTGTAGTCACTCTTCTTGATAATTTTCAGTATTTCCTCTATTTCTTGTTTATAGGCTTCCACAATTATTTTCTTAGGTGCCTCCGTCCGTGCAGGCTCACCTATGATTTCTTTGCCCCGAGTCCCAGATGGCTCAGCAGCAGGGGTGACAACTAGAGTAAGAATAGGAGTAGTAGCAGGTGTAATAACTGGAGTAGGAACAGGAGAAATGTCAGGAGTGCTGGTTTGAGCAGCAGTTGGAATAACAGTAGGTTTGATGATAGTCTTCAGGGAAATCTCAGGAGAGAAGACCTTCCACTTCGGGTAACTTTACTAGTCCCGACAATATTATTGACATCAGTATCAGCTTCATCATTCTTTAGGTCTTGCTTAACACCATGATAATACACATCATCCCCATAATGCCATGGGACAGCCTTATCTGAGGTGTACGGGATGGGACCAGGAACAGTGATTATTAGCGGAGAAATTCTTTGAACAGGTGTAATCCTAACAGGTCTTCTCAAGGAAACCTTGGAAGGATTGGCGGAGATGGTTATAATTGCAACGTCTTCAGTGGGAACAATAGGAATCATGGTCTTTTCGAACAAAATCTCTTTATTATCCATCAGGCGCTGAACACCTGACTTCAAAAAACAGCAATCAGAAGGTAGAATCGAACACATGTGGCAACCTTCACCATAACCCGAAAATAAACCAGCGAACAACAAATTCTTCTAAACAGTCAAAAGAGGAGTAGAAATTTCTTCAACAGAGGTCACAAACAAATTAGTGTCAACAACATTGACACCGCGACCATGTTTGGGCATGGGAGTAGTTATAACATTCGGCTTTTCTGGAGCGTCAAACTCTATCTCCTTGGCTTCAAGCAAATATTGTACTTTGTTCCTCAGAATCCCAACAATTGTTTGTATCGTGGCATGGACTCTCAGAATGGTAGACGCACCGTGCGTTGGGATTGTATCTGGGAGAAGTAGTGTTTGGATTCTTGGGAGCCTCTCTCAAGGTCTCCAAGTTGGATTTCAGCAGGTGAAGTAACACTTCGGCCAAAGTCATGTTTATGCGGGTAAACTGTCATTGTGATCTTTCCACCCTTTGTTGATTGTTTCATTGTGGAGAAACTGTGGGTCTTGGTATCACTACAACATTTACCGCTTGACGGTGTTCAGATCTGCTTTGGCCCCTCAGGCTATAGACTTCACTGGCCTCCTTCTTACTAGCAAAAGGTTTCTTTACCGAACTCGAAGAGGCATCCTTCTGTATCTTACCACTTCGAATTCCAGCCTCTACTCTTTCTCCAGTTAAAATCAGCTCGGTGAAACCAGATGACGAGTTGTCGATTAAGTGATTGAAAAATAGACCAGATAGCATCCCTAGAAACATGTTAACCAACTCCCTATCAGAAAATGGGGGTTGAACCCTTCCAGCTAAGTCTCTCCATTTCTGAGCATAGTCCTTAAAACCTTCTCCTGATCCCATGGACATACTCTAAAGTTGAGTACGAGTTGGAGCATGGTCGGCGTTATATTGATATTGCTTGTAGAAAGAAGCAGCAAGATCTTCCCAATTTCGGACACTGGCTCCCTCCAACTGGTAGAACCATTCAAGCTGAGTCCCTGACAGACTATCTTGAAAGAAGTGCACCCACAGATTTCTATCAGCTGTGTGGGGTTGAATCTTCCTGACATACGAATAGAGATGGAGTTTTGGGCACGACACTTCATCATACTTGGCAAAAACCGGAGCTTTGAACTTATGAGGAATGACCACTCCTGATACCAGTCCCAATTCCCCGAAATCCAAACTAGGGATCTTCTGAACTTCCATAGCACTCAGATGGTCTTCTAACGGCTTCTATCTATCCTCAGCAGGAGGATATTGCTCATCATCGTAATCAGTATCGTTGTCAAAAACTGTAGGACTAGGGTCCTTTTCCCTTTCTTGGTTCTCCCCGTCCTTGGATGAAGAGGTCGGATCCGTTTGATGCTTCAACCTTTCTCCGAACCTTCTACCCATATTCAGAATACCGACCTTCTTCTTCTTCTTTTCTTTCAGAATAAGGGTCTTCAGATTCTATTGCCTTTTAGCCTTACTTATGAACATCTGTTGGAACTGGGAATTTTGCGCCTGGAGATCTTTGATGGCTTGATCAGAAGACATTTCTGCTGAAATAAACAACAAAGAAGATGAGAAACCTGTAGTGGTACCTGTAATGATGTGTATGATAATGGGATGCGCATGTAATGATTTAAAAGACTTTGGGAGATTTAAATTTGCAAACCAAAAATAAACAAAACTTTATTAGCTTAACTTTGAAAGGTTCAACATGCCGTTAAGGCGTTACAAAGGAGTAAATAAAACAAATATAAAACTAGAAAAGAAAATCAAAAATCCCATGGACACTTCCTCTTTGTGTTGATGTAGTCATTGATCACTCTTTCTTCCTCGAGCTTCCTGGTGAGCTTCAAAACCTTCCTTTCTTGCTCATGGAACTGCTCCCGGTAAGTATCCCGCTCATTCCTCAGTTGAATCCAAGACCTATGTAACTCCCCAAGATCAGTGGGCATGTAAGGATAGAGAACCGTGTAAGGAATGCCTTCTTCATTAGTGGGCTCCATAATCACTGGTAATACGGCCTCATAAGGCATCCCAAGCTTCTGGGCACGAGCTCGGACCCATTGGAGGTAAGGCTGCATAGGAAGGGAAGTCTTCGGTCCCAACTCTTCGGGGTTAGATTTGTTTACCATGCCCTAAGCTCGTATAAACCTCCGGCGATGCTCCTTAACTTCATCCTTATAGTCGAATACAATGTCCTCGAGAAGTAGCTCATGGGGACCATCTCTTCGAGCACGACCAAATTGTCGCAAGGCTAGACAAGGACTGTAAGTTATACCCCCTCTGATACCAAGTAATGGTACATTAGGGTATCCCCCATAGCGGTCAATAACAACAGTGTCTTCCATAGTCCGGGAACACCAAAGAATATTCGTATGAGCAAGTGACATTATTCTGTACGACCAACCCAAACCTTCTTCATTCTTCAACACAGACTTAGGGAGGTGAGAAATAAACCACCTTGACAATAACGGCATGCAGCATATAAGAGTCCCTCTTCTCTTCATAATACAAGTATGGAGAGCATGCAAGATATCTCTCAGCAAGGTAGACACAGGGTTGCGGGAAAGGAAAATCTTGACAGCATTTACATCTACAAAGGAGTCCGTATTAGGGAAGAGGACTAAACGATAGATAAGAAGAGCCAAGACATCTTCAAAATCTTGAAAATCCAAATCATCCCAGAATAGCTGAGCCTGGTCTATTAGAAATTTGGCTAGAAAACCTTCGACCCCGCTTCGAGTTTCCCAATTGGATACCACATCGACCCATTTTAAATGCAAAGCTGAGGCAACGTCTTCTGGCTTAGGAACCTCTTCCATACCTGTGAAGGGTACCTGTTCAAGAATGGATATGCCCAATAAATGAGAGAATTATTCCAAGGTGGGTACCAGCTGGTAATCTGGAAAGTTGAAGCAGTGATGCTTGGGATCGAAGAACTGAAATTGTACGCTCATCATCTGTTCATCAAGGTTTGAAGTAACCAGGCTGAGAAGTTGACCATGTCTCTTAATGAAAGCAGAAGTTTCGGAGACTCTTGATGCTAGCTCTTTGAGTTGAGCAAGTATTTGCACAAAGTTGACTCAGATGGTATTTCTACACACGGAAGCCATGATCTGTAAAATAGGACAAAGATAAATTCCCTTGGTCTTTGAAATGGTTAATGTAATGAAGCATGAATGCCATGTTATGATGCATGATGTCATGATAAACCACATGTATAGCAAACAATAGGTATTGCAAACACAGTAAAATCACACAAAGCCCTTAGGTTTAAGGCTTGCATGAGGTCAAAGGTAATACCCTCTTGAAGTTAAGTTGGTTTCAAACCTGTCCTAGAAAAAAGTAACCGGGTTCTAGAGGATCTCAATATCACTGACCATCCTCCATCGGTCATGGTTTCAGCTCACGCAATCTTTTCTTGCGGCCGAAATTGTTCCGAGAGTATGGTCTCAATTAGTATCGCATCGAGTATCAACCAGTTCTCAGCTCTACACCGAGGCCGGCTATCTCACTACTTTTTAATGGCCAAGTTGGGAGATTAAAGGTTCTAAGGTCAGTTGATTCTTAACGACACCATGAAACAGCCCCGTATTCTCCTCATTTCTCCACAAGGGATACCGGTACCAACCAATGTGCCACACCAACGTAGCTACTGCTTCAACCGTATCGGTCTATGCCGTACAGTTCCCTCACAGTCTATTGTTATTTACCTAAAAGGTATTCCCCGGATCCGAGTGTAGGATCTATAGTAACCCCAAACAAAACCCTTAAAAGTAAAGCAAACAAAGCAATCCAGAGAAGAAATTATGATGAACTAGATCCTAAGGTATACCCCACTTATTAAATCCCCAACAGAGTCGCCAATTCTGTGATACGGTGGCTGAACCGACTGTTTGATGCTGGTTTTCTTTTTGTGTTTTTTGTTTGCAAAATGTCGCGGTAAGCAAGAGTCGCCACCGACTTTTATTTCATCCAATCGGAAAGGAAAAAAGTACAGAAAAAATCCTTTTTCGAGATATTCTGAGTACAGGGGGTAGATTATAGAAAGGGAAGGTGTTAGAACCCTTTCTATCCATGGTTTTCCATGGGCTCTTAGGTACTTGCTCGTCTTTTATAAAATTTCTTGTGTATGTGCTTTGTTTTGAAAAGTTTTACTTCGTGATAACCCTTATATCAGTCCTCAAAGGTGTGACGAAGTTGTTTTGAAAATTTGTTTGAAAAGTGTAAGTGTGAAAAGTTTTGTTTTGAGCAAGTACCTACTAGCATCTACCTACTCGAAAAAATATCGTTTATATTCTCATTTCCTTTAGACAATGCTATCCTACTACTGAGAAATAGGTAGCACCATCGTTGAAATTGTAAGGGTCAATTCGAAAGGGACGTACGATCACTAAAGCAATGTTAGCACACCTTAGTAATTACCCTAGAGTCTTAAGATCATATTCGAGGCAACATTTCCGAGGCAACATTTTCGAGGCAACATTTTCGAGGCAACATTTCCGAGGCAACATTTCTGAGGCAACATTCGAATGGGGTGTTTGATCTTTTTTAGATAGGAGGGCAACCACTAAGACACCCTATGCTTAATGATCGTTTACCGAAGGCAACCAAAGTGAGAGTATACCCTATGTGCGAGTGATTTGTTTCAGTTATTTATCTTTGCACATTAGGGTTTTCTAACCGTATTAACTGGTCATGCATTCTTGTCATACAATTCTATTAGCATACATCTAGACAGTTAAATATTTGCGGGAATTAAAAATGCGAGAAAGCAAATCTACGCTATTACAAGGCTTCGGGGAGGGGGATTAATTACATAGCCAAAAACCCGAGGAAAAAGCGATAAGTAAAAGCCCTAAATTAAACTATTACAACCCATGAATAGTTACAAAATATTGTCAAAATAAATAATAAGCGCGCGATGAATCAAATACAAAATGACTAGGGTCTTGACCTTTAACTAAACCTTTTGACGATTGAAAAAAAAGTTTTTGTTATTTAAGAAAACAATGAAACAATCGAATTAAAAAAAAGAAAATCCTAACTTCTAATTAATTTTAAATTTAAGAAAAATAAATTAATTCAATCTAAAACCTATTTTTGTGTTTTGCTTATTTGAGAAAAAAATAAAAGAATTAAATCAAGAATTTAACCTAATTTGCTAATTAGTTTTAATTATATAAAAAAACAAGTTAAAATTCCCCTAAGTTAAACTAAATTAAATTAAATTAATAAAATTAATTTTGATAAAAAAAAGTCTAATTCTAATTTTTGATTTTCTTGATTTTTATGATTTTTTATGAAAAAAACAATTAATTTGTTAACTAAAATGATTTAAAAGAAAAATTAAAAGAATTAAAGAAAATGAAAAGAAATAAGAAAAAGAGTAATGGGCCTGATAGCAATGCTGAAGAGGGGGTGTGTTATTGAAATTCTGGGCCCAAAGAAATCCAAGCCCTTTTGACTTTGCCTGATCTAGTGCACACGTTGACCTGGGGCGTATGGTGGGCCTCTTGCTACCTGAGCGTTGGATCCAGCTTGCTGATGGATCTGATGGTGGAATTTGGATGGCCTATGGTGGATGTTTGGACATGTGGGGTACAGGATCACCTGAAGCAAAATAATATGAAACAAATGTTGGGACCTGGGGATCGAACCCAGGCCCTTATATCCAACTCCAATGCCTGCTTGCCAACTGAGCCACGCGTTTTTGTTATTCACATAATGGAAGTAAAATAATATAATCAAAAACCAATAACGTATTCAAAAAATGCGCGAAAATTCAAACCACCCAACCAGAGATTGCCACGCCTCATCTTCTTCTCCAAACCGTCATTTTAGGCAACAAAACTTTTACCTACAGTTGTTTTGCTATAGGTAAAGACCTGTGCATCTCAAAAATTGCATATGCTCAAGATAAATGATAATGTCTGGTACCAATTAACTCGTCTCATCTTCACGAGTATCATGGTACCAGAATTCAGGCCTAATTTTGCCTATACTACAAATCCCTAAAACAAACCAAGGAACCCTAACAATGGCATATCTTGATTCCTGTACTATAAATGCAATTAAGTGGTTCCAATAGCTTGCAAACTCAATGATGAACAAGAATATATAATCAAAATGTGCATATGATGAGTAAATCAATGAAATCGAAAACGAATTTTTAGGCAAATTGTGTAACTGCTATGCGCGGATTCTAGACCTGAGGCGGCTTGCAATTGATTGGGATACGTTCCTGGGATGTCCAGCAATTTGTTGGCAATGTTAGAATGGCTTGGATTGGCCCCTAGGATGGAAATTGAATCACCACTTTTCTTTGAGATTTTGAAGTTTGGTTCTTGGCTATGCACGACTTCTAACCCCCATTCTTGCCTTGGATACGTTCAATATATATCATGGAGTGCATTAGGATTGTAAAAACTGATCACATATTTAGAAGTTTTCAAGATTTGATTTGATTTTCATGGCACATGTAAACTTGATATATTGAGCCAAATTATGCCTTTTTTGTCCCAATCAGCCTTGATTTGAATTGATCATGATATCCTTGCATTATTTGATTGAGATCCTGTCAAAAATCAGATCACAACATATCTTTTCCATTATTCATCAATTATTTGATTTAATTAAAATTTCAATTAACAAAAAATCAAAATAAATTGAAAAGTGAAGAAAATAACATGATATTGGATATTTGGGTCTTGTATCATATTATAAGTGAGGTGCAAGCATAAAAAGTTGGGCCCATTTAGCAAAAAATGCAAATTTGAGCACATTTGACTTTTGGCAATTTTGCAAAAATGGTCAACTTGGCCAATGCATAACTCTCTCAATGTTGACCCTAGAGAGGTGTTATTTGATTTTTTAGAAAGCTTAGGATGTCCTCTAAGCAACCATTTTGGTCTCATCTCAATTTAGTCTTCCATGTTCATGTATGAAGCTTGGACCCAAAAGGTGTTTTTGTTGACTTTCCAAAATGACCTATAATGTCCAAATTCATATATTTTTGTGAGTGAAAAATTTGGACTTGGGAGACGAAGATGCATTTTAGGGAATTTCATCCTCTTCAAAATGAGATTTGGATGGGTCATTTCTGATAAAATATGAGAAAGTTATGCTTGGTCAAAGTTTAGTTGACTTTTCCTACAAAACCCTAATTTAGCAACTTTTGGGTTTTAATGAATTGTGAGAAATCCTTGAGGAATCATGACCAACCCTTGCTCAAATGATGTATAATACTTAAAAATGAGGATGTTGACCAAAAATCTTGAAGTTTGACTGTATGTGGGGCACAGTTGCCTTTTGCCCTAGTACAGATGATTTTTAGGCATTTGAACAATTGACTGAGCAAACTTTTTCTACAAGGCTTGAAACTTGACATGGATGACCTTGAGAACATATTAGGACAATGGTGAGCATTTGAGTCCCTTGTGGTCCACACATCTTTATGAAAATGGAAACCTTAATTTGAGATTGACTGCCTTAGGAGAGAGTTTGGCTGGTCAACTCTTGGACTTCCTTGAGCAATTTGAGGACCTCACTTGACATGTATTGGGAAATATGGGAGGGCAAATTTTGGGGTACAACAGAAGTCAAGATAGGTGCCAACCTAGAAGACAGTGTCAAAAAGAGATTAATCCATATGTTGCGTGACTATGTTAAGATCTTTGCTTGGTTGTAAGAAAACATGCCAGGGATTAATACTGATATTGTGGTTCACCGTCTACCGATGAAGGAAGGTTGTCCTCCTGTAAAATAGAAGTTTCATCGTGTGCATCCCGAGATGTCTAAAAAGATCAAAGCTGAGGTTGTTAAGCGGTTCAATGTAGGTTTCTTAGATGTTACGTCCTATCCTCAGTGGGTTGCAAATGTGGTTCCACTACCTAAGAAGCAGGGTAAGGTGCGTATGTGTATAGACTACACGGATCTGAATAGGGTAAGCCCCAAAGATGACTTTCCACTTCCGCATATTGATGTTCTGGTTGACAACACCGCTCAACATAAAGTATTTCCCTTCATGGATAGTTTCTCTGGTTATAATAAAATCAAGATGGCACTTAAAGACATGGAGAAGACTACCTTTGTCACATAGTAGGGAACTTTCTGTTACAAAGTTATGCCTTTTGGTTTGAATAACGCCAGTGCAACATATCAGCGTGTTATGGTAGCTTTGTTCCATGATATGATCCATCACGAGATAGAGGTTTATGTTGATGACATGATAGCTAGGTCTCAAACTGAAGAAGAACCTCTCGACCACCTGCACAAGCTGTTTGAGAGGTTTAAAAAATACAAGTTGAGATCCTGTAAACTTCTAGGTTTCGTTGTCAGTGGTAAAGGTATTGAAGATGATCCTACCAAGGTTAAATCCATTCAAGAAATTATAGCTCCCCATACTGAGAAGGAAGTCAGAGGTTTCCTGGGACGATTGAACTACATTGCCAAATTTATTTCCCATTTGACCGCTACTTGTGAGCCAGTCTTCAAGTTGCTAAAGAAAGATCAAGTCGTGAAGTGGAACGACAATTGTGAGATAGCCTTCGACAAAATAAAGGAGTACCTCCAAGAACCTCTAATCCTGATACCGCTAGTTTAAGGAAGACCCCTTATCATGTACTTAACAGTGTTAGAGAATTCAATAGGGTGTGTATTGGGGAAACATGACGAGTCTGGTCGAAAAGAGCATGCAATATACTACCTTGGCAAAAAGTTTACCAACTGTGAAACAAGATACTCACTTCTTGAGAAAACTTGTTGTGCTTTGGCATGGTTTGCTCGCCGACTAAGAAAATATATGTTGACTCATACTACTTTGTTGATCTTTAAGATGGATCCAATTAAATACATATTCGAGAAACTCACTCTCTTTGGAAGAATAGCAAGATGGCAAATGGTCTTGACAGAATACGACATTCGTTATACTACTCAGAAGGCAATCAAAGGAAGTATACTGGCAGATCATTTGGCTCATCAAGTGGTAGATGACTATCAGTCTATGAATTTCGAGTTCCCGGATGAGAATATTATGCTAGTTATAGATTATGAGGAACATGGACCATATGAAGGACCTGAGCCGGGATCCCAATGGACTTTGGTTTTTGATGGAGGCTCCAATGTGCTTGGTAATGGGATCATTGTTGTGATTGTCTCTCCCAAAGGTTGCCATACGCCTTTCACCGCCAGATTATGTTTTGACTGTACCAACAACATGGCTGAATACGAAGCCTACATCATTGGCATCAAAGTTGCTATCAATATGAGAATCAAGTTCATTAATGTATATGGGGACTCAGCCCTAGTGATCATTCAGATTAAGGGAGAATGGGATACGAAGCATCCAAATCTCATTCCTTATTGAGAGAATATGTTGACGTTAATTTCGTACTTCGAGGAAATCACTTTTGAACATATTCCACGAGAAGAGAATCAATTGGAAGACGAACTAGCTACCATGTCATCTATGTCCAAAGTTGGATGGGACAATGAAGCTCCTTGAATTACTATTGAGAGACTAAATGAACGGGCATATTGCTACGAAGTTGATACTGATGAAGTAGAGGAAAAGCTTTGGTTTCATGAAGTAAAAAGATACCTCAAAGCTCAAGAATATCCTGAAGGGGCGTCTATCAATGGAAAGAAATTTCTACGAAGGTTCTTTGACAAGTTCTTTCTGAGTAACAGAATCCTGTACACGAGCAATCACAATTTGACTTTTCTTCATTGTGTAGACAAGAATGAAGCTGAGAAGATTATGGAAGAAATGCACGAAGGAGTCTTTGGTACTCACTCCAGTGAGCATACAATGGCTAATAAGATTTTGAGAACGGGTTATTATTGGTCTACTATGGAAATTGATTGCCATCATCATTCCAGAATTTTCCATAAATGCAAGATTTATGCTAACAAAGTACATGTGCCTTCAGTGCCTCTGAATGTCTTGACTGCTCCTTGTTCGTTTTCAATATGGGTCATCCATATGATTGGAGAGATTAAGCCTACCGCTTCCAATTGGCATCGTTTCATCCTGGTCACTATTGATTATTTCATGAAGTGGGTTGAAGCAGCCTCGTTTTCCTCTGTTACAATGAAGGTTGTGCATCGGTTCATTAAGCATAACCTCATCTGTCGGTATGGCGTCCCTGAAAGGATCATCACGGACAATGGTACCAATATCAATAATACTATGATCATGGAAACTTTCACAGAGTTCAAGATTAAACACCACAATTCTTCTCCGTATCAACCAAAGATGAATGGTGCAATGGAAGCCGCCAACAAGAATATCAAGAAGATCTTGCAGAAGATGACAATGACATAAAAAGATTGGCATGAGATGTTACTATTGTCTCTTCATGGTTATCGCAGCTCAATGCATACATCAGCTAGGGCAACTTTGTTCTCTCTAGTCTACAATATGGAGGTTGTCTTACCTGTCGAAGTCCAGATTCCTTCCCTAAGATGCGGGTTTAGATGAAGACGAGTGGATTCAAACCCGACTTGACCAGATAAATTTGATCGATGAAAAAAAGGCTCCCAGCTGTTTTTCATTGTCAGATGTATCAGAAACGTATGATCAAAGCCTTTAACAGGAAAGTCAAACATCGGGTATACCAGGCTGGTGATTTGGTAATAAAGCGCATTATCCTACCACAAGGTGATCCCAGGAGAAAATGGGCTCCCACATACGAAGGGCCATTTGTGATCAAGGAGATATTTTATGGCGGTGCTATGATGCTTACCACCATGGACGGTGAAGATTTTCCACACCCTGTGAACGCGGACATAGTCAAAAAATACTACGCATGAAGGAGAACCGCTAGGCTGACAGGCCTAAGCAAAAGTAAGGGCATCCTGGCGAACCAAAAGGGTTTGGGCAAAACATAGGGATATATATATATATATATATATATATATATATATATATATATATATATATATATATATATATATATATATATATATATATATATATATATATATATATATATATATATATATATATATATATATATATATATATATATATATATATATATATATATATATATATATATATATATATATATATATATGTATAAATTGTACACCCGGCAGGTCGAGAACCCGAAGAGGCGACTTAGGCAAAAAAGGGTATCCCGGTGGACTGAAAACCCGAAAGGGAGGTCCAGGAAAAAGTTAGGGATTAAAGCGTATGACTATGTCCCGTCGGATCATCTATTTATAGCAAGTTTTGTTATCAACATCAAGTTCAAATGGTACAACTCAATTTAATCAACTTCTTCCAACGACAAGGGATGAGATGCTTGAAGACATAGGGGCAATAGCAGAGTTGAAACTTGATGGGATCGTTTCCACATAGTTGTTTTTCTTTGTACCCCTTTTCATTTTATGATTATTTCCTATTACTAGGTTTTTTGTCTCTTTATATAAAACTGACTGTTTATCGACAAACTTTCTAAATCAATACAAGTCAAATTCGAAATTCAAAGTTGTTTTACTTTCTCTGCTTTGTTAATCAAAACATCCAATGACTAAATTGAATGAACATATGCATTTGAACATGATTACTGTTAACAAATATATGCATACAAATAGGAATAAGTATTTACTAAAGACCCTAGGAATTAGGATAAAGTTTCATCTACTCTCAAAATCCCTGTAGAGTTATCTTCACAAGCTCATCCCCATCAAAGATCATCCCTAACGCAGTTTACATGAATTCTCTTCTCCCGTGAAGTTTATTTCCTCAACAGAGTTTATTTCTTCGATATTACAAGTCCCTGACATGATTCTCTTCCCTGTCTATATGTCATTCAACTTTGTCCTCCCCAGAAGAACTGACACCCATATCTGAAACTTGGTCAGACAGAACATCAGAGGATTATCCATCTCTTTTATCCCTGGTCAGGGTACATAAGAATCAAATCCTTCAAAATAATGATGAACGATCAATGTTCCTGGAATTTTTATATCCCCAAACAAAAGTTGAACGTCCCTAGTGGAATATCCTCAAACAGAAAGCGAGAATCCCCAGCATAGACATTCTAGACAAGATTGAAGATTCATATTCTTCACCCCCAGCAACAGTCATGGATTTATTTTCCCACAACCAAAGATGTTAAACAGAACTACCGATACGTTCCAGTGACATATTACATCCATACATCATTTACAGAATATCATAGCATGTGCATATGAATGCATATATCATTCTCATTTATTTTGAGAGCATCATTACGCAATGAATTACATACATCATGACATTACATAAAACTAAATTTGTTTCTTTTAAGTTAGTTCACAAACAGATAAATATTGTCAGCAATTTATCATCTTTCAGATACAATCAATCGGCGATTCATTCTTGATGAACTTTCAGATACAATCGGGCGTAGACTCATTTTGACATATATTCTAGATACAATTAAGATATCATCAAGACATAGATCCATTCTAATACTCATTCCAATATATCTTCCAGATACCGTTCAAATACGATCAAGACGTAGATCCATTCTAATATTCATTCTGGTATATATTTAGATAGAGTCATGCATAGGATTATTCTAATATAGATCCCAGATACAATCGGGCGAAGACTCATTCTGATACTCTTATATATACAGTCAAGACATGGACTCATTCTAGTATTTCATTCAGATACAATCGAGACATAAGATTCATTCTGATAATCCCCAGCATATCTGCTAGATAGAATCAAGACACAGGCTCATTCTAGTATATTTCTCAGATACAGTCGAACATAGACTCATTCTGGTATTCCTATTCAATAAGGTCAACTGAGAGGTCATGATCTAAGTCTTACACCATTAAAGAGAGTTTTTGTGTGGAGTTGTGATCATCTGGAATTTCCTATTCTCAACATTTTGGCTATTCAGATAATTCTTGCAAATTTGTTGGTTACCCATTCGTTATGCACAGTGCAATTTGAACCGTTCAAATATGTGTTATTGATCTTTGGGGATTAAGGATTCTTGTGCTCGTTTATAAAATAAGGCATCTTATTGGATTTTGTACAAGAATTGAGTGTGAAGCATAGTATATTATGGGATCATTCAAGTTTGGAATACATTTAGCAAGACTTTTGACCAAAGTTTATCTTAAGCATGTGTTGTACCCCAAAATTTGCCCTCCCATATTCTTCAAAGTTTGTCAAGATCAATCTCTAAATGGTTCAAGATTTGCTCAAGGATTGCACAGTTCAAATGCCTCCTAAGCCAGTCAAAATTAGGGTTTTGGTTCCTTAAATGAATTTGAGGCTTTCAGTGGTCCAATCAAGTCCCATAGGCCTATATACATTGTCAAGCATCTACATGTCAAGTCTCAAGACTCACAGTCCCAAGTTGCACAGTCAAAAGCCCTATTTGGTTCACAATCAACTGCAGGGGTAAAATGGTCATTTGGCAGTCAAAAGTTAGAATTGTTGGTCAACATATTATTTTGAGTACACAATCATCATTTGATCAATTCTCGATCATGATTCCACAAGCATGGCTCAAAAATCATAAAGATGCAAAAGTTGCTATTTTTGGACAGTTGAAAAGTCAACTATAACTTGACCAAGGCATAACTTTTTCATGGTTCATCAGAAAAATCCCATCCAATGCAAATTTTGGAGGGTAGGACATTTCCTACAACTCATCTTCACATTCCAAGTCCAAGAAATGCTCTCACAAAAAGTTATCAATTTCTACATTATAGGTCAATTTCAAAAGTCAACAAAAATGCACCTTAAGTCAAAAGACCATAACTTGAGATTGGTAAATAAAAATGACATGGGACCAAAGGCATTGGTTAGAGGACTTCAAGACCTTTCCAAAATGTCCAAGAACATGTTCATATGATCAAAATTGAGCAAGATATGCATTGGAGAAGTTGGGAAATTTTTATGAATTTGCAAAAGTCAACTATCCTTAAAACTTCAATTTTTGACAAAAGGGCCCACTTTCTTCCACTTGATTCAGCCTTGTCATGCCACACACGTGTCCCTTGCTTAGTTTCAAGATCAAACATTTATTTTTCTATTTTATTTAATTTTTATTGATTTAATTCATTTTAAATCCATAGTAATTCAAATAAAATCTAAAAATTAATGGAATAGCATCTTTGTGGTTTGAATAGCTTTTATATGTCATATGCCACCTAACCAATTCGTGCTAAGCCTTTTTGTGCATAAAATCCTAGATTTGAACCAAATATGGAAAGGTCTTCAATGGTGGTCAACCAAATCTCCAAACTTAAATACATAAGGATACAAGCCCAAATTTGGACCTAGACTGCTTGCCTTATACATATGCAAGTAACCTAAACCTAATTCATGACCTGAGGATTGCTAAAACGGCCAAAGAAAATAGCAAAGTTTCTTGTAAAAAGTGTGAGATCAAGAACAAGGTAGGAGGCGTTTTCAGACAAAAATAAGATCGTGACCTTCTTCCTTGCTATCCCCTGAAGCTAAGACGACCATTACCACGTCCAAAGACTACCCATACGGCGCTGTAAGTTCTTCCAAACTCGCCCATGAACACGAAACCTAAGCTCTATATTTTTGCACTTTTTCTCAAAAGCATTGGCATATTTGTGTTCCTTATGTGATTTCTAACATAACTGTAATAGCCAATTTCATTTTTAGGCCCTGAATCGTGATGCCCGATTCTAGGGTTCATGTTCTTGCGTTTTAGGTATTTTTTTTTCCAGGGAAAATCAAAGCCAATCAAGAGCATAAATGTGATCAGGGGACGAAGACGAACATGCCCATGGTCTCAGGTGGCGTTTTCATGGCCTAGGGACAGTTTTAGGAAGGACCTACGGAGTTTCCTGCGGATAGAAATCCGCAGGTAAAAAAACCAGTGACCAAGAAAGAAGACGCTGACGCGTCTCCCCCTCATTCGTTCTTTTAAACAAACGCGCGCTTTTCATTTTTTTGTTAGGCATATGTGTTGATTTACCAATATATTAACCATTTATTATTATTATGTCAATTGAAGCAAGTGGCTCAGTGGCTAAGGCGAGCAAGCGTTGAACGTTGGGACCTGGGTTCGAATCCCAGGTCCCCCAAATACTTGATATTGTTTTTCTTAACGTGTTCTCATGCAGCGTCCCAAAAGCACTCCACCATGTATCTCCAGAAATCAACGCGCCAAGTGGCCACAGCCACAAATCCAGTGGTCATAAGATGATCCACACCATACTCCAAGTCAAAGCTGCGCGTGGACAATTCCCCAAAGTCAAACGTGGCTGGAGAATAATGGGCTTCAGATTCCATAATACACCTCCATCAGGGCCCGAACCCCCCCCATGGGTTTGCATTTTATTTTTTATTTTCTCTCATTCATTTGCTTTATTTTTATTGTTTTTTTTTAATTAATTACTAACCAGCAAATTAATTAACATTTTCATAATAAATTCAGAATGCATAAATAAAATAATTTTTTTTATTAATTAAATTTAATCATTATTTTTGTAAATAAATTCTAACAAATTGATTTAGTTTAAATTAGGTTTAATTTTAATCTTTTTTTTTAATAAATAAAATCAATCTAGAATTAGGGTTTTTCTTTTAACACTTTTAATTTCTTTTTTATTTTATTTTCATTAAAAACATAAAAAAATATAAAAAATTAAAAATCACTTTTTTCTTTTAATTATTAATTAATTAGTAAATTAGGTTTAATTTGAATTAATTACAAAAAAGGACCAAATTCAATTCTTTTCTCAAAAAGGGTCAAAACCCTAAGGACGTCCCGATTCAATCTTTCGCGCGTATATTTATTTTAATTCATTATATTTATGTATCTGCTCCGAGAATGTAATAGTTAATTAGGGCTTTTACCGCTTTCTTTTATTTTCTCGCAATTTATTTTTTCCAAAGGGTTTGTTTTTGGCGATGTATATACCCGCGCCTTGTAATAGCGTAGATTCAATTTTCCGCACTTTATTTCCCGCAAACTATTAACTGTTAATTATGCATGCAAGACTTGGATGAAAATTAAAAACAACTCGTAGATCACCATGATACATGTACAAGATAATTTAACATGAACCTGACACACATACACATGCCACTCCTAGGGTACGCCTCACTTGGTTGCCTCGAGATGGTCATCAAGTATAGGGTGTTTTAGAGGTCGCCCTCCTGTCTAAAGATCCAGTTGCCTCGAAACGGTTGCCTCAGATAAAAAAGGATCTAAGACATTAGGGTTATCGCTAAGGCGTCCTACTATTGCTTTGGTGACCACATTGTCCCTATAATCGAATTGACCCGAACAACTCCAACGACGGTGCTACTTACTTCTCAATAGTGGGATAGTACTGTCTAAAGGACTTTTACACAGCTTAATTCCTTAGAGTATGTAGATTTCTCCTGGGTACTTGCTCTTTTCAAAAACAAAAAACATCTTTTCGCACCTACACTTTCAAAAAGTTTTCAAACAAATACTTCATACACTCTTGAGGACTGATACAAGAGTTACCTAGAAGTTTTTCAAACTAAACTTTTTCAAAACCCACAAACACTTGAAAAGCAAACAATTTTTGAAAACATAGTGAGCAAGTACCTAAGAGCCCGTGGATAACCACGGATAGAAAGGGTGCTAACACCTTACCTTTCTATAAATCTACCTCCCGAACCGAGAAACATTCTCGAAAAGGAATTTTGCTGTGCTTTTGTCCTTTCCTTGTTGGAGAACATAAAAGACGGTGGCGACTCTTACTTACCGTGACATTTCGCGAACCAGCTTAAAAAACAGTCAGTTCTATTTCCACCGATCACAGAACTGGCGACTCTGCTGGGGATTCTAATAAGTGAGGTGTACCTTAGGATTAGACCACTCTTGTTTTCAATTACTTGCTTTGTTTGCTTTAATATTGTGGGCCTGTCTTGGAGTTTCATAGATCCTAACCCGGATCTGGGATACCTTTTAGAAGTAGCAACAAACTGTGAGGGAACTGTGCGGGGTATACCGACACGGTTGAAGCAGTTTCTACGTTGATGTGGCACTTTGGTGAGTATCGGTAACCCTTGAGTCAAGTCAAGGAGAGTACGGGGCCGCCGCGTGGTGTCGTGAAGCATCAACTGACCTTAGGAACCTTACTTGACCATCCTGGCCTCTTTAGGGGTAGTGAGATGACCGACTTTGGTGCAGTCCGAAGTTGGTAGATACTCGATACTACACTCATTGAGGGTTGTTTTCTTGGAATATTTTGATCGCCAGTTCAGTGGCTAAATCAAAATAATGAACATAGAAAACAACCCAATGATATTGAGCTCCTTAGAACCCGGTTACTTTTGATAGGACAGGTTTTGATCCCACCAACTTCAAGAGGGTAGTACCTAGACCTCATGCTGGCCTAAACTCTAAGGGTTGTCTGGTGTGACTTGTGTGCCTTATCATGTTTGCCTTTTGTGAACACTTGTGGTGTGCTTTTATCATAACATCATAAAGCATCATATGCATTTACTAACCACTTCAAAGGTTCGAATCTTCATCTTTGTTCTTGTTTTGTAGGACATGGAAACTATCCGCAGAAAGACAATTCAGGTCAACCTTGTAAGGATCCCTCCTCAGCTTAAGGAGCTTACATCCAGGATTCCCGAGAACTCTTCCTTCAGTGAAAGGCATGGTAGACTCATCAGCTTGGTTAACACCAACATTGAAGAAGATATGATAAAAGTTCTCTTCCAGTTCTTTGACCCTTTGCATCACTGTTTTACTTTCCCAGATTATTAATTAGTGCCTACTTTGGAAGAGTTTTCTCAGCTTCTGAAGGTTCCCATTCTCAGTCAACTACCCTACAACGGTACGGAAAGGGAACCAAAACTTGAAGAGGTTGCTAAAGCATTATGCCTACAACCATCCGACATCAAGGGGCACTGGGAAATTAGAAGCGGTATCAAAGGATTCTTGGCCAAGTTCCTGTTTGAGAAGGCCCAGGAATGTTGGAATTCCCTTGACCTACAAGCCTTTGAAGAAGTTGTGGCACTCCTTGTCTATGGGTTGGTGTTGTTCCCGAATCCGGATCAGCTCATAGATATCAATGCTGTCAAGATTTTTATGTCCAGAAATCCCATACCTACATTGCTTGGGGACATCCTCCACTCATGTTACACTCGAACCATGAGAAAAAGAGGTGTTCTCATGTGCTGCACTCCTCTCCTGGAAAGGTGGTTTATTTCGCACCTTCCACAATCAGTTTTGAAGAACGAGCGGGGTTTGAGATGGTCACAACGGCTAATGACTCTTACACATGCTGACATACATTGGTGTTCTCGGTCCAAAGAAAATGTCACTATCATTGATCGTTGCGGAGAGTTTCCTAATGTGCCTTTACTTGGAATCAGAGGAGGCATTACTTACAACCCGTGTCTGGCTTTGAGACAGTTTGGATATGCTCGGAGGGATGGCCCTCATGACATGTTGATTCCTGACATAGTTTTTGACTTCGACAACGATACGCAAGGACTTCGCCAGAGGTTTATCAGAGCGTGGAGGATGCCTAACAAGGTGGATAGTAAGACACTGGGGCACAAGAACTCCATCCCCCTTGAGCCTTATCTCAAGTGGGTACGAGCCCGCTCCCAAAAGCTTGTGATGCCATATCCTCATGTTCTCCCCGTGATCAAAGAGCCAGTTATGGAAGGAGAGGTGCCATACACCATTCAACATCCTGACATGCCAACATCTTGGGAAGAAATGCAAAAGAGCTGGATCCAACTAAAGGAAGAGCGGAATTCTCTTGAAGCCAATCTACATGCCAGTGAGAAGAAGGTCTTGGAGCTCACCCGCCTACTTCACGAGGAAAAGACCCTCAACACTTACATTGCTCCAAAGAGGATGCGCAGTGTCTTTTGGGATTAAGTATTTTGTAATGTTTTGCCCATGAGGCCCTGATGTACTGAACAAATTATTTCTTAATATAACGTGTGTTCCTTTTTGTCTACAACGAATTTGAATTTTCAAACCCTTGAATGCATTGCATAAATAGCATATCATGCATCATGTGCATAACAGGTACTCTTTTTTACAGGTCACTCATCTTCTTCGCTGTTTATTTCAGCAATCATCATGTCTTCTGAGCCTACTACTGAACAAGCTATCAAGGCCCTCCAGGCCCAGAACGCCAAGATCCAAGAGCTGGTCATGAGCTTAGCCCAGGGTCAACAGGAATTGAAGACTCTTCTTTTGAAGAAGAAGAAGAAGAGGACTGTGTTGTTCAATACCGGGCGCAGATACGGGAATACACTACAGAATGAAGCTGAGCTGACTACCCCATCTGTTGGGAAAGACAGCCCCCAAGGGAGAGAGGTTCCTAGTCCCGTGGTCTCCGACAACGAGACATATTACAATGATGAACAGTACCCTCCTGCTGAGGACAAGTACAAATAGCTGGAGGACCGGTTAAGTGCTATGGAGATCCAACGCGTGCCTGGGTTGGATTTTGGAGATCTAGGTTTATCTTCTGGGGTGGTGATCCCAAACAAGTTCAAGGCACCTGCCTTTGTGAAGTACGATGGGGCTTCCTGTCCTAAGCTGCATCTCAGATCATATGTAAGGAAGATCCAACCTTACACTGCAGACAAGAATCTATGGATCCATTTCTTCCAGGATAGTCTTTCAGGGACTCAACTCGAATGGTTCTATCAGCTGGATGGAGCCGGTATTCGAAACTGGGAGGACTTGGCTATTGCATTTTATAAGCAGTATCAGTATAATTCCGACCTCACTCCTACGCGTACCCAACTCCAGGGTATGTCACTAGGGACGGGAGAAGGTTTTAAGGAGTATGCGCAAAAGTGGAGAGACCTGGCTGGAAGGGTGCAACCGCCTTTGACTGACCGTGAACTCGTTGACATGTTCTTGGGGACCCTGTCTGGTCCGTTCTTCAACCATCTGATTGGTAATTCTTCTGTTGGGTTTACAGATCTGATCTTAACCAGTGAGAGGATAGAAGCTGGTATCAAGTCTGGGAAGATACAGAAAGGTGCCTCCTCGAGTACTGAAAAGAAGCCCTTCAAGAAAGAATCTAGTGTTGTTTATGGTCCAAGAAGACCGAACAAACCAGAACGCCGCCAAGCTGTCAACGCGGTGGTAATTTCAAAGCCTGCTGCTGCTCCTCAGCAATATAACCAACCAAGGGGTGAGAGACCTAAAAGGCAGTACACTCGGCTCAGTATGACCCTGTCTCAGATATTGCCGCAACTGCTGTCAACCAATCTGGTAACTGTCAAAGAAGCTCCGAAGGTGGTAAACACAACATCTCCAAAGTACAACCCCAACGCCCGCTGCGCTTATCACTCTGACAGCCCGGGGCATACTACGGATGATTGTTGGGCTCTGAGGAATAAGGTTCAGGACCTTATTGATGCTAAAGAAATACAGTTTGAGGCGCCTGAAAGGCCCAATGTTGTGACTGCTCCCATGCCCCTGCATGGAGTGAATGCTGTGGAAGAAGACTGATATGTAGCCTATGTGGATGATATTGTTACTCCGTTGTTGACTATCAAAAGGAACCTGTTGCTAGCCGGTTTATTTCCGGGATGTGGTAAAGGTTGCCTTCTATGTTCTCTTTCACCTGCTGGTTGTCCTTTGTTGAAGTCATGCATCCAAAACCTGATGGATAACAAAGAGATCTTGTTCGAGAAAATTGATGTTCCTGCTGTCCCTGCTGAAGAAGTGTCCATTGTTACTATTTTCAATAACCCTCCTAAGGCTCCCTCAAAGAAGCCTGTCAAAATCATGTCTACTCAGAAGATTGCGCCTATCATCATCACTGTTCCAGGGCCCATCCCATATAAATCTGACAAAGCGGTCCCTTGGCACTATGGGGCAGATGTTTATGTGCTTGGAGTAAAACAAGAGTTTGATACTAGTATCGGCATCAGCAACATCACCGGGCCTGCCAAAGTCACTCGTAGTGGTAGGCTCTTCTCACCTGATATTGCGCCACTAGCTATTCAGAGACCTTTTGTCATTACACCTGCAAGTGTGCCCACTTCCCTGCCTGACCAAGTTCTTATTTCTACCCCTGCTGCTGAGTCATCTGACGCTCGGGGCAAAGGGATTGCTACTGATGTGCCTGCCCAGACAGAGGCACCGAAGACCGTCAATGTTGAAGCTTCCAAGCAAGAGATGGAAGAGATTCTTAAAATTATCAAGAAGAGTGATTTCAATGTAGTTGAGCAGCTGGGGCACACCCCCTCTAAAATTTCTATGCTATCACTGTTGTTGTGTTCAGAGGCCCATGCCAAGGCCCTGATTTCCTTCCTGAAGACGGCCCATGTGCCACAAGAAACGTCTGCTGATCAATTTACCGATTGTGTGGCCAACTTGATTGCTGATAATGGGTTGGGTTTCTCTGACGCCGATCTGACTGCCAAGGGAAAGAACCATAACGATGCCCTGCATGTCTCCATTGAATGCAGGGGCACTACTCTTTCCCATGTGTTGGTAGACACTGGTTCTTCGTTGAACGTGTTACCCAAAAAGGCCCTATACAAGTTGGATTGTGAGGGTTTAGAGCTCAAGCCTAGTAACATTGTTGTCCGGGCCTTTGACGGGTCGAAGAGGATGGTACATGGTGAAGTTGACATTCCAATCAGGGTTGGTTCTCAAGTTTTGTTATTCTACTTTCTATGTGATGGACATCCGACCATCCTATTCTTGTTTGTTGGGTCGTCCATGGATCCACAAGGCTGGAGCTGTGACCTCCACATTACATCAGAGGCTTAAGTACCCGGTCAGAGGGAAGATCGTAACAGTTCAAGGGGAAGAAGAATATATGGTCAGCCACCTCAACTCGTTCCGGTATGTAGAGATGGATGGGGAGTTCATTGAGACCCCCTTTCAACACTTTGAAGAGGTGCCTCAGACACTGGCATCAGCAGAGACTGTGACTGAAGAGGATTCTCCATTGAAGATGGCCTCCTTAAAGGATTCCCGGGCTGTGATCGAAAAGGGTGAGTGTGCAAACTGGGGCGGACTTCCTGATTTCACTCCGAAGACTGACAAGTTTGGTTTGGGTTTCACTGTAGAAGCTCAGAGGGATGTTCGTAAGGAAAGGATTGGAAGACCTCCTGTATTCATCACCAACCCGGGAGTGAATTCTATTGAAGAGGACGTGGAGGAATCTGAACTCGACAGCTGGATCTACCCGACGACCAACGGTGGACCAAGCAACTGGACGGCGAAAGATTTCATACCTATTACTTTTGTCACTCAGTAATGAACTCCTTTGTTTTAAATTTGTAACGAACAATAATTTGAAACTTTATGGCCTGGTGTCTTACCCGGGGCACCGTGGCTTCATTTGTGAGGGATTTTGTGTGTCACTTTCATATATCATTAATAAAAGCATTGGACGTTTTCGCATTTCAAATCTTGCGCTCCTTTTCTTTCTTTATTATATATATTGCAAAACAACTATATTTACACACACTCACCTATACAGGTTCCAATCCACTCTTGATCCCACTGGTAACGACTCTGCTACTGCCAGTTATGACTTCGAAAATCCGATCAACTTAGCCGAAGACGAAGGTGAAGATGATTGCGAAGTGCCTGGTGAGCTTGCAAGACTGCTACTCCAGGAAGAGAGGGCCATTCAGCCACATGAAGAGCCAGTGGAAACGGTAAATCTGGGTACTGAGACAGACAGAAAGGAAGTCAAGATTGATGCTAATCTAGAGCTCAGTGTGAAACAACAGTTGATTCAGATGTTGCATGATTATGTGGAAATCTTTTCCTGGTCTTACGAAGACATGCCTGGGTTGGATACCGACATTGTGGTTTATCACCTGCCTACCAAGGAAGAATGCCCTCCGGTAAAACAGAAGGTCCGCCGTATGGGTCCAGAGATGTCCGAGAAAATCAAGGCTGAGGTTATGAAACAATTTGATGCCGGGTTTCTAGCAGTGACTTCTTACCCTCAGTGGGTTGCTAATGTGGTTCCAGTGCCGAAGAAAGATGGTAAGGTCAGAATGTGTGTTGATTACAGGGATTTGAACAGGGCGAGCCCCAAGGATGACTTCCCTCTACCTCACATCGACGTTCTGGTTGACAATACTGCTCAACATAAGGTATTCTCCTTCATGGATGGGTTCTCAGGTTATAATCAGATCAAGATGGCTCCTGAAGACATGGAGAAGACCACTTTTGTTACTCAGTGGGGCACCTTTTGCTACAAGGTCATGCCTTTTGGGTTGAAAAATGCTGGGGCAACCTACCAACGGGCCATGTTTGCTCTGTTTCATGACATGATCCACCATGAGATCGAAGTATATGTCGATGATATGATTGCAAGGTCCCAAACTGAGGAGGAACACCTTGACCATCTGCAGAAACTGTTTGACCGTTTGAAGTTGTACAAGCTGAGATTGAACCCAAACAAGTGCACCTTTGGGGTAAGATCTGGAAAATTGCTAGGTTTCATCGTAAGTGACAAAGGTATTCAAGTGGACCCTGCCAAAGTGAAAGCCATACAAGAGATGCCAACTCCCAAGACAGAGAAAGAAGTCAGAGGCTTTCTAGGACGGCTGAACTACATTGCCCGATTCATCTCACATCTAACTGCTACCTGTGAACCAATCTTCAAGCTGCTGAAGAAAGATCAAGTAGTACGTTGGAATGATGAATGTCAGGCCGCTTTCGAAAGAATCAAAGAGTATCTCCAAGAACTACCCATTCTTATGCCACCGGTTGAAGGGAGACCTCTAATCTTATACTTGACAGTACTGGATAACTCAATGGGGTGTGTGCTGGGGCAGCATGACGAGTCTGGCCGAAAAGAGCACGCTATTTATTACCTTAGCAAAAAGTTTACCGACTGTGAGACCCGATACTCACTGCTCTAGAAAACCTGCTGCGCTTTGGTATGGGTTGCTCGCCGGCTGAGACAGTATATGTTGACTCACACTACTCTATTGATTTCAAAAATGGATCCCATCAAGTATATCTTCGAAAAGCCCGCCTTGTCCGGAAGAATAGCAAGATGGCAGATGATCTTGACAGAATATGACATCCAGTATACGACTCAAAAAGCAATCAAGGGAAGTGTATTGGCAGACCATTTGGCACACCAGGCAGTGGACGATTACCAGTCGATGAACTTTGAATTTCCAGACGAGAATATCATGGTGGTGACTGATTGTGAAGTACCTGGACCGGATGAAGGACCTGAGGAAGGATCCCGATGGTCTATGCACTTTGACGGAGCCTCAAATGCTTTAGGTAACGGTATTGGCGCTGTGATCATATCCCCTAAAGGCACTCATACTCCACTCACTGCCCGGCTATGTTTCAACTGCACCAACAACATGGCAGAGTATGAAGCATGTATCATGGGTCTTCAAGCTGCAATTGACTTAAGGATCAAGTTTCTGAGTGTCTTCGGAGATTCCGCTCTCGTGATCAATCAGATCAAAGGCGAGTGGGATACGAAACACCCAAATCTTATTCCTTACAAAGAGTATGTGTCGATGTTGGTTCCCCACTTCGAGGAGATAACTTTTGAACACTTCCCAAGAGAGGAGAATCAGTTGGAGGACGCATTAGCTATGATGTCTTCTATGTTTAAAGTCAAATGGGACAACGAGGCTCCCCGGATCATTATCTGGAAATTGGATGAACCTGCACATTGCTGTGATGTTGAGGTTGAAGAGGTAACTGAAAAACCTTGGTATCATGAAGTGAAGAGGTACCTTGAAGCTCAAGAATACCCCGAAGGTGCATCTATTAACGACAAGAAGTTTCTGAGAAGGTTCGCGGCAAAGTTCTTCCTCAACAATGGCATTCTATACAAACGAAACCATGATTCAACCTTACTGCGTTGTATGGATAAGACGGAAGCAGAAAGAATCATGGCAGAGCTGCATGAGGGTACCTTCGGGACGCATTCCAGTGGACATACCATGGCAAAGAAAATCCTTCGGGCAGGATATTTCTGGTCCACAATAGAAGCCGACTGTTACCAACATTCTCGGACGTGTCACAAATGCCAGATCTATGTTGATAAGGTGCACGTTCCTCCAGTTCCTCTGAACGTCTTGACAGCACCTTGGCCTTTTGCAATGTGGGGCATTGATATGATCGGCGAGATCAGACCGACGGCATCCAACGTGCATCGTTTCATCCTGGTAGCGATCGATTACTTCACGAAGTGGGTCGAAGCAACTTCCTATGCTACCGTAACCAAGAACGTCGTGGCACGGTTCATTCGGCATAACCTGATCTGTCGATACGGTGTCCCGAAAAGGATCATTACGGATAATGGTACCAATCTTAACAACAAGATGATCACTGAGCTCTGCGAGCAATTCAAGATACAACACCACAACTCTTCTCCCTACCGACCGAAGATGAATGGGGCTGTAGAAGCGGCAAACAAGAACATTAAGAAGATTGTGCAGAAGATGACAGTGACCTACAAAGATTGGCACGAGATGTTACTGTTTGCTCTTCATGGGTACCGTACCTCAGCACGGACGTCAACAGGGGCAACACCCTTTTCCTTGGTCTATGGCATGGAGGAAGTCTTGCCTATTGAAGTCCAGATACCCTCTCTCCGGATAATGAAGGATGCAGGTTTGAGCGAAGATGATTGGATCCAGACTCGACTTGATCAATTAAATCTAATCGATGAAAAAAGACTCACCGCTATTTGTCATGGTCAAACGTACCAAAAATGGATGATCAGGGCATTTAACAAGAAAGTCAGACGACAAGAGTATCAAGTCGGAGACCTGGTAATCAAGCGCATCATCCTACCTCAAGGTGATCCCAGGGGCAAATGGACCCCTACGTACGAAGGTCCATTTGTGGTTAAGAATATCTTCTCAGGAGGTGAGATGATTCTAACCACCATGGATGGTGACGACCTTCCTCACCCCGCCAATGAAGACATAGTAAAAAGATACTACACATGATTAAAGACCTGCTAGGTTGACACACCTAGGCAAAAATAAGGGCTTCCCGGCGAACCAAAAGGGTTCGGGCAAAAATAAGGGATGAAATGAAAAAAATCTGTACACCCGGCAAGTCGAAAACCTGAAAAGGCAGCTTGGGCAAAAATGGGTAACCCGGTGGACTGAAAACCCGAAAGGGCAGTCCAGGCAAAAGTTAGGGATATAAGCGTAATACTATGTCTCATTGCATCACCTTGCATCCAGAATTCGGCATCAACTATCAGGCTCGGATGGCACCAGTCAGTCAGCTTCATCTTCAACTAAGCAGCAAAGTGATGAGACGCTTGAAGACATAAAGGCGATAGCAGAGTTGAAACCCAGTGGGATATTTTCACATAGCTGTTTTGTTTTCCTTTTCAAAATTGTATAAACTCTATGTTGTTCGGCGGCGTTCTCTTACTAGGACGTCAGCCTCTTGTACACAACGCCTATTTACAGGCAAAATCCAAAATCAATACAAGTCCACTTTTCCAAACAAATTGCCAAGTGTTTTTCCTTTTTCTGTTTTGTTTTGCAAAGAACGTCCAATGTTCATTTTTGATATATGCATTTGACATTAATTGCTAATCATAAATATTTGCATGCGAAACAAAGGACTAATTACAGGTGACATTAGAAACAGGGGCAATAATGAGTTGTCTAAGCGGTCTAGTTGCTCTGTCCACCAAGGCACCAAGGTAGGTTCGGCTGAAGAACGTAACCAATATACCTCCACTCCCCACAGAGTAGGACCAGATTCAGCAATACTCCATCCAAGCATAGTTGGTCTCCCATCAGCCCCGAAAAGGCACAGTATCTCCAGCAAGTCAGCAATACTCTCCCCAAGCAGAGTTAGTGTACTGTCAGCCTTAAGGAAGTTGGGTATCCCCAGAAAATCTCAATATTCCCCAGCGGAGTATACAGATATTCCTAAGCAAGCATCCCTGACAGTCTTAATATAAGATTATTTCCCGGCGGAATACAGACACCCCAGTGGATCCACTTCCCCAGTACAGTCCAAAAGTTTCCCCAGGAGAGTTGAATCAATCTCCCCAGTAGATTTTGGAAGCTTATCCCCAGTAGATTCTGGAGGCTTATCCCCCGTAGAGTACGAACGCATCTCCCCGGCTTTATTCAAAGGTTATTCCCCACCAGGGTCTAACTGGGTTATCCTCAGCTAATTACCACGGAAAGATCGTCCTCGGCGAAGTTCTTCCTATCCCCAGCGGAGTTCATCAAATTCCCCAACAAAGCTTATCAACGGTATCCCCAGCGGAGTTATCGTTAAAAATCTCAGCGAAGCATCTCTTCCCACAGAGTAATTCCCCGCAGAGTAATATCTCCATCAGGTTTATTCCCCAACGGAGTCATCTTCTCCTACCGGTTTATTCTTGCAGCCATCATCCCCAGCGGAAATGAAGAACTCTACTCTTCAGCATCAGCCCAGGATTCAACGAACTTCCTGGCATTCGTCAAGGATTTATTTTCCTAGACGAAAATACATGCATAGACATTTGACATTTCATACATCCTATTCATATACATGATAAAGTGCATACGACACGATCTCATTTGTTCTTGATAACATCATGACATCATGCATTTCATACATCATGACATTGCATACAACTGATATTTTGCCTTTTCAGGAAAAAGGTCAATCCAAAGATGATTACCATCAACCTTTTGTTCTAGATTTGATACCTGTATCTAGCCAGGGCATATCTGTGAGTGATTTGATTGTGGATTCGACACCTGTATCTAGCCAGGGCA
This sequence comes from Vicia faba, assembly GCA_948472305.1. Classification (NCBI taxonomy): domain Eukaryota; kingdom Viridiplantae; phylum Streptophyta; class Magnoliopsida; order Fabales; family Fabaceae; genus Vicia; species Vicia faba. Next base: position 1,449,485,556 of record OX451741.1, read on the forward strand.
TGTCTGCATGAAGAGTTTAGAGATTCGATACCTATATCCAGCCAGGGCATATCTGTAGACGACTAATTCCAAATTCGATACCTGTATCTAGCCAGGGAATATCTGTGAGTGATTGATTGTAGATTCGATACCTGTATCCAGCTAGGGCATATCTGCATGAAGAGTTTAGAGATTCGATACCTGTATCCAGCCAGGGAATATCTGTAGACGACTAATTCCAGATTCGGTACCTGTATCTAGCCAGGTCATATCTGCATGAAGAGTTTAGAGATTCGATACATGTATCCATCCAGGGCATATCTGTAGACGACCAGTTCCAGATTCGATACCTGTATCTAGCCAGGGCATATCTGTGAGCGATTGATTATGGATTCGATACCTGTATCTAGCCAGGGCATATCTGCATGAAGAGTTTGAAGATCAACCCCTGTAACAGGCCAGGAAATTATCTTTCATCTCGACCAACCTTGTGAAGTTTCAGATTCGATACCTGTATCCAGCCAGGGCATATCTGTAGACGACCAGTTCCAGATTCGATACCTGTATCTAGCCAGGGCATATCTGTGAGCGATTGATTGTAGATTCGATACCTGTATCTAGCCAGGGCATATCTGCATGAAGAGTTTGAAGTTCCAGATTCGATACCTGTATCTAGCCAGGGCATATCTGTGAGCGATTGATTATGGATTCGATACCTGTATCTAGCCAGGGCATATATGCATGAAGAGTTTGAAGTTCCAGATTCGATACCTGTATCTAGCCAGGGCATATCTGTGAGCGATTGATTGTGGATTTGATACCTGTATCTAGCCAGGGCATATCTGCATGAGGAGTTTGAAGATCAACCCCTGTAACAGGCCAGGAAACTATCCTTCTTTCTCAAGTGCGCAAGTTCTCGCTAAGGAATCTCTTACGCGATCGACATCCCCGGATGGCATCTTTAAGCCCATCTCCACAACTATCCATTACGCTTCCAAATGGCATCTATAAGCCCATTCCCGACAAGGTTTTGTCACATCTTCAGATGGCATCTATAAGCCCATCCTCCTATCCATCATCTCTCCAAATGGCATCTGTAAGCCCATTCCCGACATCACATTACTGACATTCTACTATGCGAGTGCAAATTTCTGGGCACTCTAGTGTTCAATCATCTTCCACCTTCGGATCACGAAAGGCACGCAAGCCAATCTACATCCTCAAGTCTAAGAATATTGAAAAGGGGAAACTGTTGTACCCCAAAATTTTCCCTCCCATATTCTTCATAGTTTGTCAAGATCAATCTCTAAATGGTTCAAGATTTGCTCAAGGATTGCACAGTTCAAATGCCTCCTAAGCCAGTAAAAATTAGGGTTTTGGTTCCTTCAATGAATTTGAGACTTTCAGTGGTCCAATCAAGTCCCATAGGCCTATATACATTGTCAAGCATCTACATGTCAAGTCTCAAGACTCACAGTCCCAAGTTGCACAGTCAAAAGCCCTATTTGGTTCACAATCAACTGCAGGGGTAAAATGGTCATTTGGCAGTCAAAAGTCAGAATTGTTGGTCAACATATTATTTTGAGTACACAATCATCATTTGATCAATTCTTGATCATGATTCCACAAGCATGGCTCAAAAATCATCAAGATGCAAAAGTTGCTATTTTTGGACAGTTGAAAAGTCAACTGTAACTTGACCAAGGCATAACGTTTTCATGGTTCATCATAAAAATACCATCCAATGCTCATTTCGGAGGGTAGGACATTTCCTACAACTCATCTTCACATTCCAAGTCCAAGAAATGCTCTCACAAAAAGTTATCAATTTCTACATTATAGGTCAATTTCAAAAGTCAACAAAAATGCACCTTAAGTCAAAAGACCATAACTTGAGATTGGTAAATACAAATGACATGGGACCAAAGACATTGGTTAGAGGACTTCAAGACCTTTCCAAAATGTCCAAGAACATGTTCATATGATCAAAATTGAGCAAGATATGCATTGGAGAAGTTGGGAAATTTTTATGAATTTACAAAAGTCAACTATCCTTAAAACTTCAATTTTTGACAAAAGGGCCCACTTTCTTCCACTTGATTCAGCCTTGTCATGCCACACACGTGTCCCATGCTTAATTTCAAGATCAAACATTTATTTTTCTATTTTATTTAATTTTTATTGATTTAATTCATTTTAAATCCATAGTAATTCAAATAAAATCTAAAAATTAATGGAATAGCATCTTTGTGGTTTGAATAGCTTTTATATGTCATATGCCAGCTAACCAATTCGTGCTAAGCCTTTTTGTGCATAAAATCCTAGATTTGAACCAAATATGGAAAGGTCTTCAATGGTGGTCAACCAAATCTCCAAACTTAAATACACAAGGATACAAGCCCAAATTTGGACCTAGACAGCTTGCCTTATACATATGCAAGTAACCTAAACCTAATTCACGACCTGAGGATTGCTAAAACGGCCAAAGAAAATTGCAAAGTTTCTTGAAAAAAGTGTGAGATCAAGAACAAGGTAGGAGGCGATTTCAGACAAAAATAAGATTGTGACCTTCTTCCTTGCTATCCCCTGAAGCTAAGACGACCATTACCACGTCCAAAGACTACCCATACGGCGCTGTAAGTTCTTCCAAACTCGCCCATGAACACGAAACCTAAGCTCTCTATTTTTGCACTTTTTCTCAAAAGCATTGGCATATTTGTGTTCCTTATGTGATTTCTAACATAACTGTAATAGCCAATTTCATTTTTAGGCCCTGAATCGTGATGCCCGATTCTAGGGTTCATGTTCTTGCGTTTTAGGTATTTTTGTTTCAGGGAAAATCAAAGCCAATCAAGAGCATAAATGTGATCAGGGGACGAAGACGAACATGCCCATGGTCTCAGGTGGCGTTTTCATGGCCTAGGGACAGTTTTAGGAAGGACCTACGGAGTTTCCTGCGGATAGAAATCCGCAGGTAAAAAAACCAGTGACCAAGGAAGAAGACGCTGACGCGTCTCCCCCTCATTCGTTCTTTTAAACAAACGCGCGCTTTTCATTTTTTTGTTAGGCATATGTGTTGATTTACCAATATATTAACCATTTATTATTATGTCAATTGAAGCAAGTGGCTCAGTGGCTAAGGCGAGCAAGCGTTGAACGTTGGGACCTGGGTTCGAATCCCAGGTCCCCCAAATACTTGATATTGTTTTTCTTAACGTGTTCTCATGCAGCGTCCCAAAAGCACTCCACCATGTATCTCCAGAAATCAACGCGCCAAGTGGCCACATCCACAAATCCAGTGGTCATAAGATGATCCACACCATACTCCAAGTCAAAGCTGCGCGTGGACAATTCCCCAAAGTCAAACGTGGCTGGAGAATAATGGGCTTCATATTCCAGAATACACCTCCATCAGGGCCCGAACCCCCCCATGGGTTTGCATTTTATTTTTTATTTTCTCTCATTCATTTGCTTTATTTTTATTGTTTTTTTTTAATTTATTACTAACCAGCAAATTAATTAACATTTTCATAATAAATTCAGAATGCATAAATAAAATAATTTTTTTTTATTAATTAAATTTAATCATTATTTTTGTAAATAAATTCTAACAAATTGAAGGAGTCTTTGGTACTCACTCCAGTGAGCATACAATGGCTAATAAGATTTTGAGAACGAGTTATTATTGGTCTACTATGGAAATTGATTGCCATCATCATTCCAGAATTTTCCACAAATGCCAGATTTATGCTAACAAAGTACATATGCCTTCAGTGCCTCTGAATGTCTTGACTGCTCCTTGTTCGTTTGCAATATGGGTCATCCATATGATTGGAGAGATTAAGCCTACCGCTTCCAATTGGCATCGTTTCATCCTGGTCACTATTGATTATTTCATGAAGTGGGTTGAAGTAGCCTCGTTTTCCTCTGTTACAATGAAGGTTGTGCATCGGTTCATTAAGCATAACCTCATTTGTCGGTATGGCGTCCCTGAAAGGATCATCACGGACAATGGTACCAATATCAATAATACTATGATCATGGAAACTTTCACACAGTTCAAGATTAAACACCACAATTCTTCTCCGTATCAACCAAAGATGAATGGTGCAATGGAAGCCGCCAACAAGAATATCAAGAAGATCTTGCAGAAGATGACAGTGACATAAAAAGATTGGCATGAGATGTTACCATTTTCTCTTCATGGTTATCGCACCTTAATGCACACATCAGCTAGGGCAACTTTGTTCTCTCTAGTCTATAATATGGAGGTTGTCTTACCTGTCGAAGTCCAGATTCCTTCCCTAAGACGCGGGTTTAGATTAAGACGAGTGGATTCAAACCCGACTTGACCAGATAAACTTGATCGATGAAAAAAGGCTCGCAGCTGTTTGTCATTGTCAGATGTATCAGAAACGTATGATCAAAGCCTTTAATAGGAAAGTCAAACATCGGGTATACCAGGCTGGTGATTTGGTAATAAAGCGCATTATCCTACCACAAGGTGATCCCAGGGGAAAATGGGCTCCCACATACGAAGGGCCATTTGTGATCAAGGAGATATTTTATGGCGGTGCTATGATGCTTACCACCATGGACGGTGAAGATTTTCCACACCCTGTGAACACGGACATAGTCAAAAAATACTACGCATGAAGGAGAACCGCTAGGCTGACAGGCCTAAGCAAAAGTAAGGGCATCCTGGCGAACCAAAAGGGTTTGGGCAAAACATAGGGATATATATATATATATATATATATATATATATATATATATATATATATATATATATATATATATATATATATATATATATATATATATATATATATATATATATATATATATATATATATATATATATATATATATATATATATATATATATATATATATATATATATATATATATATATATATATATATATATATATATATATATATATATATATATATATATATATATATATATATATATATATATATATATATATATATATATATATATATATATATATATATATATATATATATATATATTGTACACCCGGCAGGTCGAGAACCCGAAGAGGCGACTTAGGCAAAAAAGGGTATCCCGGTGGACTGAAAACCCGAAAGGGAGGTCCAGGAAAAAGTTAGGGATTAAAGCGTATGACTATGTCCCGTCAGATCATCTATTTACAGCAAGTTTTGTTATCAACATCAAGTTCAAATGGTACAACTCAATTTAATCAACTTCTTCCAACGACAAGGGATGAGATGCTTGAAGACATAGGGGCAATAGCAGAGTTGAAACTTGATGGGATCGTTTCCACATAGTTGTTTTTCTTTGTACCCCTTTTCATTTTATGATTATTTCCTATTACTAGGTTTTTTGTCTCTTTATATAAAACTGATTGTTTATCGACAAACTTTCTAAATCAATATAAGTCAAATTCAAAATTCAAAGTTGTTTTACTTTCTCTGCTTTGTTAATCAAAACATCCAATGACTAAATTGAATGAACATATGCATTTGAACATGATTACTGTTAACAAATATATGCATACAAATAGGAATAAGTATTTACTAAAGACCCTAGGAATTAGGATAAAGTTTCATCTACTCTCAAAATCCCTGTAGAGTCATCTTCACAAGCTCATCCCCATCAGAGATCATCCCTAACGCAGTTTACATGAATTCTCTTCTCCCGTGAAGTTTATTTCCTCACCAGAGTTTATTTCTTCGATATTACAAGTCCCTGACAGGATTCTCTTCCCTATCTATATGTCATTCAACTTTGTCCTCCCCAGAAGAACTGACACCCATATATGAAACTTGGTCAGACAGAACATCAGAGGATTATCCATCTCTTTTATCCCTGGTCAGGGTACATAAGAATCAAATCCTTCAAAAGAACGATGAACGATCAATGTTCCTGGAATTTTTATATCCCCAAACAAAAGTTGAACGTCCCTAGTGGAATATCCTCAAACAGAAAGCGAGAATCCCCAACATAGACATTCTAGACAAGATTGAAGATTCATATTCTTCACCCCTAGCAACAGTCATGGATTTATTTTCCCACAACCAAAGATGTTAAACAGAACTACCGATACGTTCCAGTGACATATTACATCCATACATCATTTACAGAATATCATAGCATGTGCATATGAATGCATATATCATTCTCATTTATTTTGAGAGCATCATTACGCAATGAATTACATACATCATGACATTACATAAAACTAAATTTGTTTCTTTTAAGTTAGTTCACAAACAGATAAGTATTGTCAGCAATTTATCATCTTTCAGATACAATCAATCGGTGATTCATTCTTGATGAACTTTCAGATACAATCGGGCGTAGACTCATTCTGACATATATTCTAGATACAATTAAGATATCATCAAGACATAGATCCATTCTAATACTCATTCCAATATATCTTCCAGATACCGTTCAAATACGATCAAGACGTAGATCCATTCTAATATTCATTCTGGTATATATTTAGATAGAGTCATGCATAGGCTTATTCTAATATAGATCCCAGATACAATCGGGCAAAGACTCATTCTGATACTCTTATATATACAGTCAAGACATGGACTCATTCTAGTATTTCATTCAGATACAATCGAGACATAAGATTCATTCTGATAATCCCCAACATATCTGCTAGATAGAATCAAGACACAGGCTCATTCTAGTATATTTCTCAGATACAGTCGAACATAGACTCATTCTGGTATTCCTATTCAATAAGGTCGACTGAGAGGTCATGATCTAAGTCTTACACCATTCAAGAGAGTTTTTGTGTGAAGTTGTGATCATCTGGAATTTCCTATTCTCAACATTTTGGCTATTCAGATAATTCTTGCAAATTTGTTGGTTACCCATTCGTTATGCAAAGTGCAATTTGAACAGTTCAAATATGTGTTATTGATCTTTGGGGATTAAGGATTCTTGTGCTCGTTTATAAAATAAGGCATCTTATTGGATTTTGTACAAGAATTGATTGTGGAGCATAGTATATTATGGGATCATTCAAGTTTGGAATACATTTAGCAAGACTTTTGACCAAAGTTTATCTTAAGCATGTGTTGTACCCCAAAATTTTCCCTCCCATATTCTTCAAAGTTTGTCAAGATCAATCTCTAAATGGTTCAAGATTTGCTCAAGGATTGCACAATTCAAATGCCTCCTAAGCCAGTCAAAATTAGGGTTTTGGTTCCTTAAATGAATTTGAGGCTTTCAGTGGTCCAATCAAGTCCCATAGGCCTATATACATTATCAAGCATCTACATGTCAAGTCTCAAGACTCACAGTCCCAAGTTGCACAGTCAAAAGCCCTATTTGGTTCACAATCAACTGCAGAGGTAAAATGGTCATTTGGCAGTCAAAAGTCAGAATTGTTGGTCAACATATTATTTTGAGTACACAATCATCATTTGATCAATTCTTGATCATGATTCCACAAGCATGGCTCAAAAATCATAAAGATGCAAAAGTTGCTATTTTTGGACAGTTGAAAAGTCAACTGTAACTTGACCAAGGCATAACTTTTTCATGGTTCATCAGAAAAATCCCATCCAATGCTCATTTTGGAGGGTAGTACATTTCCTACAACTCATCTTCATATTCCAAGTCCAAGAAATGCTCTCAAAAAAAGTTATCAATTTCTACATTATAGGTGAATTTCAAAAGTCAACAAAAATGCACCTTAAGTCAAAAGACCATAACTTGAGATTGGTAAATACAAATGACATGGGACCAAAGGCATTGGTTATAGGACTTCAAGACCTTTCCAAAATGTCCAAGAACATGTTCATATGATCAAAATTGAGCAAGATATGCATTGGAGAAGTTGGGAAATTTTTATGAATTTGCAAAAGTCAACTATCCTTAAAACTTCAATTTTTGACAAAAGGGCCCACTTTCTTCCACTTGATTCAGCCTTGTCATGCCACGCACGTGTCCCATGCTTAATTTCAAGATCAAACATTTATTTTTCTATTTTATTTAATTTGTATTGAATTAATTCATTTTAAATCCATAATAATTCAAATAAAATCTAAAAATTAATGGAATAGCATCTTTGTGGTTTGAATAGCTTTTATATGTCATATACCAGCTAACCAATTCGTGCTAAGCCTTTTTGTGCATAAAATCCTAGATTTGAACCAAATATGGAAAGGTCTTCAATGGTGGTCAACCAAATCTCCAAACTTAAATACACAAGGATACAAGCCCAAATTTGGACCTAGACAGCTTGCCTTATACATATGCAAGTAACCTAAACCTAATTCACGACCTGAGGATTGCTAAAACGGCCAAAGAAAATTGCAAAGTTTCTTGAAAAAAGTGTGAGATCAAGAACGAGGTAGGAGGCGTTTTCAGACAAAAATAAGATCGTGACCTTCTTCCTTGCTATCCCCTGAAGCTAAGACGACCATTACCACGTCCAAAGACTACCCATACGGCGCTGTAAGTTCTTCCAAACTCGCCCATGAACACGAAACCTAAGCTCTCTATTTTTGCACTTTTTCTCAAAAGCATTGCCATATTTGTGTTCCTTATGTGATTTCTAACATAACTGTAATAGCCAATTTCATTTTTAGGCCCTGAATCGTGATGCCCGATTCTAGGGTTCATGTTCTTGCGTTTTAGGTATTTTTGTTTCAGGGAAAATCAAAGCCAATCAAGAGCATAAATGTGATCAGGGGACGAAGACGAACATGCCCATGGTCTCAGGTGGCGTTTTCATGGCCTAGGGACAGTTTTAGGAAGGACCTACGGAGTTTCCTGCGGATAGAAATCCGCAGGTAAAAAAACCAGTGACCAAGGAAGAAGACGCTGACGCGTCTCCCCCTTATTCGTTCTTTTAAACAAACGCGCGCTTTTCATTTTTTTGTTAGGCATATGTGTTGATTTACCAATATATTAACCATTTATTATTATTATGTCAATTGAAGCAAGTGGCTCAGTGGCTAAGGCGAGCAAGCGTTGAACGTTGGGACCTGGGTTCGAATCCCAGGTCCCCCAAATACTTGATATTGTTTTTCTTAACGTGTTCTCATGCAGCGTCCCAAAAGCACTCCACCATGTATCTCCAGAAATCAACGCGCCAAGTGGCCACAGCCACAAATCCAGTGGTCATAAGATGATCCACACCATACTCCAAGTCAAAGCTGCGCGTGGACAATTCCCCAAAGTCAAACGTGGCTGGAGAATAATGGGCTTCAGATTCCAGAATACACCTCCATCAGGGCCCGAACCCCCCCATGGGTTTGCATTTTATTTTTTATTTTCTCTCATTCATTTGCTTTATTTTTATTGTTTTTTTTAATTAATTACTAACCAGCAAATTAATTAACATTTTCATAATAAATTCAGAATGCATAAATAAAATAATTTTTTTTTATTAATTAAATTTAATCATTATTTTTGTAAATAAATTCTAACAAATTGATTTAGTTTAAATTTTAATCTTTTTTTTAATAAATAAAATCAATCTAGAATTAGGGTTTTTCTTTTAACACGTTTAATTTCTTTTTTATTTTATTTTCATTAAAAACATAAAAAAACATAAAAAATTAAAAAACACTTTTTTCTTTTAATTATTAATTAATTAGTAAATTAGGTTTAATTTGAATTAATTACAAAAAAGGACCAAATTCAATTCTTTTCTCAAAAAGGGTCAAAACCCTAAGGACGTCCCAATTCAATCTTTCGCGCGCATATTTATTTTAATTCATTATATTTATGTATCTGCTCCGAGAATGTAATAGTTAATTAGGGCTTTTACCGCTTTCTTTTATTTTCTTGCAATTTATTTTTTCCAAAGGGTTTGTTTTTGGCGATGTATATACCCGCGCCTTGTAATAGCGTAGATTCAATTTTCCGCACTTTATTTCCCGCAAACTATTAACTGTTAATTATGCATGCAAGACTTAGATGAAAATTAAAAACAACTCATAGATCACCATGATACATGTACAAGATAATTTAACATGAACCTGACACACATACACATGCCACTCCTAGGGTACGCCTCACTTGGTTGCCTCGAGGTGGTCATCAAGTATAGGGTGTTTTAGAGGTCGCCCTCCTGTCTAAAGATCCAGTTGCCTCGAAACGGTTGCCTCGGATAAAAAAGGATCTAAGACATTATGGTTATCGCTAAGGCGTCCTACTATTGCTTTGGTGACCACATTGTCCCTATAATCGAATTGACCCGAACAACTCCAACGACGGTGCTACTTACTTCTCAATAGTGGGATAATACTGTCTAAAGGACTTTTACACAGCTTAATTCCTTAGAGTAGGTAGATTTCTCCTGGGTACTTGCTCTTTTCAAAAACAAAAAACATCTTTTCGCACCTACACTTTCAAAAAATTTTCAAACAAATACTTCATACACTCTTGAGGGCTGATACAAGAGTTACCTAGAAGTTTTTCAAACTAAACTTTTTCAAAACCCACAAACACTTGAAAAGCAAACAATTTTTGAAAACATAGTGAGCAAGTACCTAAGAGCCCGTGGATAACCACGGATAGAAAGGGTGCTAACACCTTCCCTTTCTACAAATCTACCTCCCGAACCGAGAAACATTCTCGAAAAGGAATTTTGCTGTGCTTTTGTCCTTTCCTTGTTGGAGAACATAAAAAACGGTGGCGACTCTTGCTTACCGCGACATTTCGCGAACCAGCTTAAAAAATAGTCAGTTCTATTTCCACCGATCACAGCATGGATTTCGTGTTTCATATTATGATTCATCCGAAGTACAAATTGAAGAAAGGTTGGAATATTCAAATAAAGCATATGGAGGGTAAATTCGTTTCAAACTTTATTTGAAAAAGAGGGACCATTACATATCACCTCCAAGAGATCCATTCCAACTTATTTCAAGCTTCATCAAAATTTCATCAAGAATCACTAGTGTACATTCAAATCCATTCGAAACATAAAGTTCAAATAACATTTGACATACACCATTCCAAAATCATCAATACATCACGTGTCGTCTCAAAATTACATAGAAATAGTTACAAAAATCTAGCCTAAGCTTAATTCCCTAGCTTTGGTTCCATATTTTGTCTTCACCATTCCATGATGTTCTCAAATAATCCATGACCAATTTCTGTACCCCAAAATTTGCCCTCCCATTTTTCAAGATACCTCATCATGCTCCTAGGGTTCTTAATTGCTCAAGACTACTCAAGGATTGATCAGGCAAACCCTCCTCCTAAGCAGTTGGCCTACAACTAGGGTTTTGCTTCTCTCAAGGAAGATTGGACTTCTAATGCTTCAAGGGGATTTCATGGTTTCTCATATGTCTCAAAGTATCATCATGCCAAATTTCAAGCCTTGCATCACAAGTTTGCTCAGTCAATTGCTCAGATGATTGAAAATCAACTATATTGGACAAAAAGTCAATTGTGGTCAATATACAGTCAAACTTCAAGATTTTTGGTCAACATCAACATTTTAAATTCACATTCATAATTTGATCAAGGGGTGATCACGATTCATCAAGAAAACTCAAGATTCATCAAACGTCAAAAGTTACTAAATTAGGGTTTTCTTAAGGAGAAGTCAATTGAACTTTGACCAAGCATAACTTTCACATGCTTCATCAGATTTTTCTCAACTAAATCTCATTTTGAAAGAAATTCAATTCTATATAACTTTTTCTCTCTTAGCTCAAGTCTAAAAAATGCTTCATTTGAGAGATATGGGCCAAAACATTATAGGTCATTTCAAAAGTCAACAAAAAGACACTTTTTGACAAAGCAGTTTATATTAAGATAAAGTCTTCAAATTAAAAAATGATCAACATAGAGATTGTAGGAGACATATTGAGCTTTCCTAAAAATCCAAGATCACCTTCATATGATAAAAATTGAGAGAGTTATGATTGGTGCAAGTTGGGAAATTTTTAGAAAATGCATGAAACCCAAATTGATCAAACTTAAAATTTTGGGCAAATGGGCTTATCTTTCAAGATCCAAACGTGTTCTAGACCTCATAGTTAACCTCTAAATCTATTAATACACCCTTTTAGTTTTTTTATTTTATTTATTTTGATTTAATTCATTTAAATTCAAATTAAATCAAATGAATATTGAGGGGAGGTGCAGAGCTTAAGAGGCCTTTTGTTTCAAACATGTTAGAGGCCCAAGACCATGAAGAAACCGTGTGAAGGCTATTTTTTGCATAAAACCTTCTTGTTTTGTCTTATTCCAAATTTTATTTTTAGATAAAATCAAAGGTTTCCTGACAAGGTCCAAGCCCATCTTTTGTTGACCTAATTCATAGCCTATATATTCCTCACATTCAGACAACAAGAGGACCACGAAACATTGCAAGAAATCACCTTCCAAATCTCAAAAATTTGTCAAAACTAGGGAAAACTTCAAACCTTATTTTCAGCCTTTATCAAAGCAAGTTAATCGTCATAATCAATTCCAGAAGTCTCATAGAGTAAGTATGGATCGATCATGATGATCCAAAGTGCATGAAACAAGCATCCCATGCATCTCCGATTTCCATATGTTTTGAAAATTGGTATTTTAATTTATATGTTGTTTTGCTTCATACTAACAATATTAATGTACTTTTGGGGTAAAACTATGCAGGTTTAACCCATCGCATGAGTCCCATAACGACCGTATGAGGGATTGCCATGTTTGAACCATTTTATGTTATCACTAACGCTCTTTATTTTGCAGGTTGAAGAAAACAAGTCGCCGGAGAAGACGACCAGAGTTAGGGCTTTGGCGCCTCTCCGGCCCAGTCATTTGTTTTATTTTATATTTATTAGGTTTTGTCATAATACTAGATGTAACAGCCACCCCAATGGTAAGGAAGTGCGCGTTAAGGATTTGGTCTATAAGGGCGTGGGTTTAATCCCTGCCTTTTTCTCTTTTTTGTTATTTTTTCATTTATCATGCGGATTTACAATATAATCATCAGCGCTTGTTTTTTAGACACCAATGAACGCATGGTATAGTGGCAAGCTATGCAGGGAAAAGGCTGGAGGGCGTGGGTTCAACACCCATCCCATGTATTTTCTTTCTCCATTTTAGTTTTCATTGATTTTTCTTCCCCTAATTTTATTTTTTGGCTAACCTGATTTATTTTCATTAACCTAATATAAACCTTTTTTTAAAACCCTAATTATTTAGGTTTAGGTTTTTTAATTAAACTTTTTTTAAATTAATTAATTAACCTTTTTTTAATTAATTATAATTTTAGGCTTTATTTAATTAATTATCAACTTAAATCATTTTTCATAAAAAACCCTAACAAACATTCAAAGTGCTTTTTTCTCTATTTTTCTTTTCTCATTTATTTACATTCTTAGGTCAAGTGAATAGGGCGCGTTCTAATGTAATAATTTAGATTTACTTTTCCCGTATTTTTTCTATTATGTAACTACTCCGAGTATGTAATAGTTTTAGGGTTTTATCTCTCGCATCATTCATTCTCATGTAACTGCCCCAAAGCCCTTTAATAGTTTTAGGTTTGCATTCTGCACTTTATCTTCAGCTATAATATTTTTTATGCAATTGCTAGTAACTAGGGTTTGTATGGCAAGACTAAAATCAACTGATAGCAAAACCCTAATTCCAAGATAAACATAATTGAATCAAACACACTTTGCACACTTGTACCTCTAGGGTGACCTCTCTTTGAAACCTTTCAGAATAACGGTTATGTCCCTTGAAAATAGGGATGCTTTAGCAAAAGACCCTCGATACAAAAGATCATAGTCCCTCGATGACCCTTCGATGTTGTCTTTCTAAAAATGATCTAGTCCCTCTGATACAATTTCCAAACTATCTCTACATGTTGCCTTTAATGACCATACAATGACCCTTCGCCTGTCCCTTCATATCCAATAGATAGGGCTACCTACTAACTAATAGTACGGATAAAACTATCTCTAAAGGAGAAGGAAAAGAATAATAACGATCTTGATTGGGTAGGATACTTTTAATTACTTGCTCACAAACTTTTTCTAAAAAAACATTTCTCATATTACACTTTGCAAACAAATATTTTCAAACACTTTGTGTACATTCTTGAGAATTGATACAAGAATTATTACAAAGTTAGTCGTACTTTGGCTTTTCAAAAATATTTTCAAATCACATACACCAAAGCAAGTTTTCAAAAGTGAGCTAAGCGATTAAGAGCCCGTAGATAACTACAGATGAAAAGGGTGCTAACACCGTCCCTTTTCATAACTTACCCCCCGAACTCAAAATATATCAAGGTCTTTCCTGTTCTTTTCACCCTTATCTTATTGGATAAAAGAAAAGTCAGTGGAAACTCTTGCTATCCGCAACATTTGCGATAAAATGCTAAACAAGTCAGTTCTCCCACCGTATTACCCCAATCTTGACAAATCTTCATGTTATGCCCAAGACTCCAAACCTTATCCATACATAATCACCAAGCTGAAACAACCCTTGCATATGAAACCAATTTGTATTCAACACTAATACCAGTAGAACATATATTATCATCATTGGTCATGTCTAAATTCCATACTTGCAGTCCAAACCTAAGATGTCAGTCCATCAAGGCCATATCCAAACATTTGGCGAGCTTTACACATACAATAATTGGCTATGAGTTCAAACAGCCTTGTACTGCCATATCAAAACAGAGAAAAAAAAAACAATTTAACCGCAACACAAAATGGGTCAGCTCATAAAATCTAAAGTAAACAATTAACCATCAATCCAAATCGGTTCTTGCACTTAAACTGATACTTTTCCCTGTTCCAATACATATCCAAAACCAGTTCAGAAATTTAACATAAAGTCGAACCAAGCCTTGTTGTACATGACATTACCAAACCTTGCCAAAACTGGTATCAGTTCAAGAAAAAGAGGAAAAATTACATAAACTAATTCACGCATGCAAACTTGCTACATCAAAGGTATCAGGGAAATTTCACAACATAACCGAATTTTTGAAAATTTCTAAATAACCGAAAAAAATAGTTATAACCATTCTATAACAGAACTTCCAACTGACTCAATCTGACTCTCCTTTTGCTTAACAGAAAATCAGTTCTAACATAAAAAAAAACATCTCATAACAAACTCAATCTCATATTGAATCTCCACGATTGATCTCCCTAACAAACTAACAGAATTCTCTAACAGATCTAACATCATATATAACAGAAATTTAGAGTTACAGGGGAGCATTCACAATCATCACTCAACATAGAAAAAATTCATATATATGATTATTGATTCAGAGAAAATTTACGAAAAACTCACTATTTTTCTGAATCTTTCTCCTCTCTGACTTCACGTTCCTCCTTTCAATCTTCATCCTCAACTATCATCATCTTCTTCACCGTTCTTCAGAATCTACAGAAGAATCTCCCTCTAAAACTCAGGGAAAAACCTCCTCTCAATCCTCTTTGCTTCCTTTCTCAACTTCCAACTTCAATCTTCATCATTGATTTGTAATCATATTCACTGATTCTTTAATCTTCTTCAACATAGCAACAATTTACGCATGCAAAATCATCAACCTTCATGCATCATCTTCAATTATGTAACTTTACAATAATCAATCTCGCAACACGTCAACCTTCGAAATTCACATAACGCAGTATCACAACAAAAGCAACAACGAGACACAAATCCAAAATGCACCAAAAACGCATAAATGTAGAAGAAGAAGGAAAAAACGCGAAATCAAACGCACATGAATTATTTCATTTGGGTTTCATGAAGAAGTGGATCCTCTGATTTCCTCATCATCTTCACTGGTTCAAAGAACCGTCGGTGGTATTTCAGTCGATACATGTTTCGTCTCATTCACAATTTCTATTTTCTGTTGAGATTGAGTCGAAGCTGAGGGAAAAAGGGACGGAGCTTCGAAGCATTGAACGATTGAGCCATGGTGTTGTCGCTAGGATAAACGGCAAGGAAGAAGAAGTTGAGCAGCACCGGTTTGAAGTATGAGAGGGTAAAAGGAGCTTGTTTGCAAATAAGTTGAAGAGGCACGAGTTTGAACCCTAACTTTCCAAAATGGTATCGTATTGTTTTCTTTTCTTTTTAATTTTTATATTTTATTATTACTGAAACATAATCATGCTGGAAAATTGAAAAGAAAAAAAAGACTTGGATTAGTAATGATGGCCTTGGTGTGGACCGAGTCATTTTTTTGGTTTTGGCCCAAAGGGCATTTCTTTGGTAGCTTCTGGGTTGGTGAACAAAAATGGTTAATAGGCTTCATTCTGAAATGGGCCTAGCGCCCTGCTTCTGCAAAATCCCCTAGATGAGTTTCAGACCCCTGGTCTTATCTTTCTCATTGTCAGATTGTAGCGGTAGAAATGTTCAAGGCTAAGCCATTGGATTGACTAGACTTTATACAAATCAAAATAAAAATCGCCACCGCGCTTTATTGTTTCCAAAGGAATGGGAAAAAAGTGAATAACCCAAAAAGAGGGGGAAAGATTCAAGTTAAGGGGGTTGGTTATGAAAAGAAAAGGTATTAGCACCCTAAACATCTACGGTACTCCGCAGGAGCCTCTTTATAAAATCTGTATATTTTTGATATAAAAAATGTTGTATAAAAAGGATGGTGGAGGTGAGAAAAGAAATATATTTATCTTATAATTTTTGCACCCGCCGCGGTTGCGAATATTTAGTGCCTACGTACCACCTTTCGTGCAATAGGGGATTAGGGTACACGTAGTTCCTCTTTTTAAAATTTAAAACACAAATGGGTTGATTAATTTTATAAGATAAAACATCATCGTCATTATCTGTATGGAAAACACACCTACTACCCACAATCATGAGATAGGAGAATTTGAATCATCTCAAAGTGGAGGATATGGCTTGGATTTCAAAATCAACAATGCCTCACTCAACACCCAAGTGGAAAATGTCTCTCTTCACTACATATTGTAAAAGTATAGTTGTTTGCATCACTACAAGGATTCACAAGAGTTGAATCTTTTAAGAAAATTTTAAAGATAAAAATCCAAAGTGGCAAAATGGTTTGAAATGAGATTGATTGACTTTTAGTCTTCTCACAAAAAATGTCAAGGTATTATTAAGTTGATTTGAGTTTATTTATGAAAATGTTTTGAAAATGTATGGACATAAGTCCAAGTTTATTATGAAAGTGGTTCAAATTCAAAAACAAGAAGAGTTTTCAAAAAGGGAAAGAAGATTTTTGAAATTAAAGAAAATGGGAGGAGAAGAAGGGTCTATCCTAAAACATAAGATAAAAGCTAGGGATAAGAACCATCTAACCGACAAGAAACCAAAACTTGACATTATGAGCCAAGATAGAATTCCCATTCCTTGGATTGAAACCAATCAAGCAAAGAAATACTAGACCTCTTGAGAGAACCAAACTTCAAGTGTATTGAGTCTTCACAAAAATTGGGCAGAGTAACGGCTGTATACGGGTGAATTCTAGATTACAAACAAAGGGTGTAATCATAAAAAAACCTGCACACAAAAACAAACAAACAACCCAATGTCTTGAGGTAAACCTCAAGAACTCCAGACAAAATAATCAGATAAAGTCACAAAGTCTCCAAGATAGGCCAAAGTTTCTAATCCTAAGTCCAAGAAAAGTCCCATGCTCCATAATGCCAAGGATAATAACCAAATAGTCCAAGTACCATTAAAGAGTTTTTAGGGTTTATGTTGATTATTAAGTATCTTAAGAAGGGAAAATAAAAGCTCAAGTGAGCAAAGTAAAAATGGCAAGAAAATAAATGCTCAAATTATCAAAGATGAAAATGGCATGAAATGTAAATGCTAAAAGTAAATGGTACATAAAGAATAAAAAGAATAAAAGCATAAGGTAAAACAAGTCAATAGTTAGTGGTTAGTTGGATGACCATCTTGAAGCTTGCATTTGGAACTCATTAGAGGATTGGTAGAACCAAAGCCTCCACACAACAAGTTGCATTTGCTTTTTGTCAAGTATATCATCCATTTGGAATTCTCATAAGTACCATTTAATGATCAACGATGTTTAAGTGATCCGCGTTGACCAAAGGTTTTGTAGATCCATTACAGGATTGGTAGAACCAAAGCGTCCACACAATGAAGCTCAAGGTTATTGGATCAAAGAGATCAAATTAACATACTTGGGCTTGCAATCATAAGTTTGGGCCACGAATTATCATTTATTCGAATCGGGACAAAATTTAGCGCTATGTTAAGCAATCGTAAGTGGACTTATATAGAAGTCGCACCTATTTTACGGTCGATCAATAGCAATCTATGCACCATTTGTTTTGAGACATGATATAGAGATCATGCTCCAACAACATTTAGTGCAATAAGAAAGGGATGAGATGAAGGGGGATGGGGAAAAAAAATACAAACCACATTTGAATTAAATTTTAATCAAACTATTATTAAAATCATTCATCCATTTTTGTGGAGTTAAACTCAACACCATGGATCCAATGATGTTAATAAAGTTCATGATCCAAAATCTAACCCAAGATCAACCAGAAAATAATCACAAAATGATATCACATTTAATATTCACAAAAAAGGGTTTTAAAAATGTTTTAAAAAAATAGAAAATAATGAGGAAAATATCAACTATGTTCAAATTAATCAAGAAATGAAAAGTAAGACCATAGAAAAATCAGAAAAAGGACCAAGTAATTTTACAATTTTTTTGGTAATTCTTTAAAGTCAGAAACTATTTTTAAAATTAAAATAAATGGGTAAAATAAACGAAAAATAGTAAAAAATAGTGAAGTCAGAAACAAAAATAAAATTAGGTCACCAATATTTGTCACAATATCATTGGATCATTCCATAATTTTTCCAGAATTTAAAAATGTATAAAAGTATTTTTAAACATTTAAAACAAATCAAATAAGTGTAAAATTTATAAAAAATACCAAAACACAAAATTAAATTGTGAAAAAATAAAAATCAGAAAGAGAATAATCAAAAATATTTTTCATAATTTTTTCAGATTTTTTGGACTTAAAATGAATTTTCTATGATTTTTTGACATTTAAAACAATTAAAATATAAAAATCAGAAAAAAGAAAATAAAAGTAAAATATGTGGACCATTGGATGAGAGTCAAAACGCGTTAGTAGTCAAATCCAAGGGATCTGGCGCACTGTGCATATCATGGTCATTAGTGAATAATATACAGAATCATTAATTAAATCAGGTTTTGAATAAATCAGATTTTGAAAAAAAACAGATGGTGCGCCTTCATTGATTGGAAGATGACACGTTGGTCATCTTTAACCTCCAGCCATCACGAATTACAGGTCTCTCAAACTATAAAATCAGAAGCTCAGACCTATGCCATTCGCTTCGTCTCTTCAAGACGAAGACAACCACACCCTCGCGCCGAATTTATATAAATTGTAGCTCAAACAATTTGGAAGGAAAGTTTTGAAAAGGGATTTAAAATTTCATGGTCAAAACGTGTTTCCAGTGAAAGGTAAGTGTTGCGACTAGAACCAGGGCAATGAGAGCAACACAATGATATCAGAGTTTTGAAGAATTGGTGAAGGAATCTACCTATTGAAGTTGAATTGCAGAGCTCTGAAACTGGACTTCTATGGAGCAGTATAGGGCACGATTCTTGAATGTAATTATATGGTTAGCTTCAGGGAAGATCAAGGAAGGTGAATTGATGGAAAATTGGATTGAAAAAGGGTCGAGAATGGATTTTGAATTTGTTGAATTCTGAGTGGTGAAACAAGTTTGGTAGGGTGATTCTGGCTATCCAAGCTTGGGAAATTGAATAGGATAGTTCATGTATTTATAGGAGAAGTGAATGGGATCAAAAGGAAGAGTGAATGATGTGTTTTGGAGGGAAATCATGCACACCTGATGCACGAGTGAAGTGTGATACAAACTTCATCAAAACTCATCCAATTCTTGTGTTTTGATGCGCTAAACAAATCTGGAACTCCACTAAACATGTTTAGAGGCAAAAACGTTTGGAAAAATTGTGATTAGAGGCCACATTATGGATTTCAAAATTCTGACTTGGTGAGAAATTCAATTTCAAAGTGCCAACTTCTGACCAATGGCATTTTCAACTCAAGGGGTCTTATGTGACACCCCAAATAATCCGATTATTAAATAATTAGAATTTTTAATTATTAATTTAATTGGAAATTTAATTATTGGTATTTTTGGATTATTGGAATTAATTTAATTAATTAAAGGAAAGAAGTATTGGTGGTGTGAAGAGTGATTAGAGGGTGTGAGGGGTAAAATACTCTACTCTTACTAATTACTAATTTAATTATTTTATTGGAATAATAAAAGGAGTATTAAAAGGAAAAAGAAGAGAAAGAGAGTTATTTTTGGAATATTCATCATACGTGCATTTGAGAAGAGGAAAAAGAAGGAAAAAACCGGAAGCGTCAGAATTCGAAGAACCCACAAGGTAAGGGGTGATTTCGATTAGTTAATTCGTATTATCGGTTTAGATATTCAATAGTATGGATCATAGTATGTTAGGGAATCCCGGTTTGGAATTCTAGGGTTCCGTAGAATTGTCCCTATTGCGTCGAATTGTAGATTGAAAACCATTAGGGTGTCAAATGATAAAAAGGAATGATGAAATAATGTTGTTTGATGTTATAATGGTGCAAAATGGATGTGTTTTGGTGTTTCTCATGTTGCAATTCGTATGAGTATGTTTGGAATTGGTTTAGAATGAATAAATGTTGTCAAAAGTGCAGAATTTGACTCTGCAGGTCGTGGGAACCGGTTCCCAGTGGGGAGGAACCGGGTTCCACTGTGTGAATTTATAAAAACTGGCAAAAATGCACGTAGGAATCGGTTCCTGTATAGGTAGGAATCGGGTTCCCATACATTTTTCCAGAAGCGTGATTTTTGAACTTCGCAGGAACCGGTTCCTGCATATGTAGGAACCGGGTTCTGCTGTAACTTTTGAAAAATATTAAACTTTGAAAATTCATAACTTTCAAACCGTAAGTCCATTTTGAGTGCCGTTTTGGACGTTATTTCTTAAATTTAATGCTCTATTTTATAAAATGAAAATATTTCCTAAAACTTGAAATTATTTTGAAAATGAGTCAAATCCCGGAATAAGTGATTATTGGCTAATGCACATGGGTGTGTATGTAGCAGTGAACCTGTGATGGATGGATGTATTAGTATTGTGTGAATGAAAGGCATGTTTATGTTGCTAATGATGGTGTGCATGATCGTTGAGATATCATGTTTTTGGTTTTGGTTCAGTTATGATAAATTGATGTATTTCATAGACTGATTTGATGTTGCATGCTAGTGATGTGCGTGCATATGCATTGTTTTGGTGAAGTTAATTCCCATTGTGTGGAATTTGACTTGTATTGCCGTTAACCGATACCCGAGTGATGATGGGTGGTTAGGCTGGATTCGTGTCCGGGTGTTTATGGACGAATCGATGGTTGCTGTATCCGGTTGATGATGGATCAGTGTTGGGTGACCTGGTCACGTGTTGGTACCACATGCATTGTGTCTGCATTTGTGTTTGCATGGAATTGTAACATGTTAGGATGTCTTCCAGTGTTACAATTCTTTGGCTGATTATTGATTTGTGCATAATGACTTGTATGATTGGATTTGCGTGTTGAATATGAATTTATGCTAAAATGGGTGAAATAATATGCTTGTGATATAATGTTGATTGAGAAGCTTATAATGCATGTTAATTATGAGAAATCTCACCCTTACTTTAACAATTTCAGATTAAAGTTAGCAGCTCAGGAGTTGGTGAGGATGGCTCTAGAGCTATGTTACTTTAAGTCCGCGTGTCAGTGTCATGCTCTGATAGGTTGTAACACTAGGGAACGTTTAGTTGAGGAATTAGTTATTATTCAATTGTTTCTTTGAATTTCATTGGGAATAATTATGTTTTGGTTTATTTCCGTTTTGGTTATGGTATTTTTCCGCTGTGTAAGACATGGTCTTAATTTGATTGAATTATTTGAATAATGACCCTCAGTGTAGCATGACTACTGTTTTATTGGAAGTTTTATTTATTTCATAATTGTGACATCCCTTGTTCCGTGTTAACTCTGATGGAATATGTCTTTAATCATTGATATAATTAATATTATTCAGGGTATTTTAGAAGGGGTATTACATCTTAGGGCATGATTCTTAATGCTTTAGAAAGATGAGGTTAAAATCTTTGCAATGGAAAAAGAATGGAGTTAAATGGATGCTTGAGCTGAAAGTTGCATTGAGTCAAAGTTGAAGAAAAAGGGTTGAGTTTCCATACTTAGAAATATCTCAAATTCTTCTTCAAAAATGACCTATAATCTTTTGCATCCAAACATGGCCTTCCACTTGGAATTTGCTCTTGACCAAAAAAGATGGCATGAATTAAATCTCTTGAATTACATTTTGAAACTTGAACAATTCAAAATATCCAAAAATTTGGCAAGTTATGACTTGTTGAAGTTGGCAAAAAATCATGAAATGACCTATAATCCTTTGCATCTTTAAGGAAACTTCCATCCATTTTCCCACTTTGCACATAAAATAAGGCATAAATTTCACATCTTCAAGATCATTATGGAAAAAGAATGGACTCAAGGTGATAAAAATTGACCAAGTTATGACCATTTGAAGTCACTCATGTAAAATTGTGGATTCATCTGGATGACTTGTAATCTTTCTTATTCATCAAGGCTCTTCCACATGAAAACTCCTTGGAGATTTTGAAGTGATTTGTTTATAACCCTCTTAAGAGAATGATGTCTTTAGAATCACTCAAAAATACCAAAAGGTGAGCAAGATATGCTCCTTTGAAGTTCAAAACCCTAGCTCCTAGATCAAGAAAATGCTTTGAGGAACTTTGACAAGCTTGAACAAACTTCTTGTACCAACATTCTTGCTTTGTGAATAGAAGTTGTTGAGGATGATAATTAGGACTCATAGCCACCAAAACCACTTCCATATCTTGAAATTTGATAGAAATATGCCCTTGTGACCAATAGGAACAAGGCTTTGTCCAAACATGATAACTTCTCCAATCAACCCCTTGTACTTTTGAGTCAAATCTAATAACCTTGAAATGTGATGAACCAAAGCAACCTTGCCATGTAAATTCTTCCACAACCAATTCAATGGCGAGGTTTGAACCTCTCAAACTATATTGACTAGGGCATGTAAATAAACTCATGAACCCATGGGGTAACTGATTAAATCTCATTGCCTTTACCTACATGGATAACAAGCAAGACAAACCAACATTGCATTTTATTACTTAAATGAAGAAAACAAAACAATATTCATGATCACAAAAGAAACATAAGTCAAGGTGCTTGCTAATCCCTCAAAAAGAGAAAAACTAAATGTAGGGAGGAGAACCAAGAATCCTAGTGTGATCTTGTTGTGAGTGAATCAACATGGTATGATGAAGGGATCTTAGGGGGGAAAATTGGGGTACAACACAGATTTAGGATTTAATTTTCTTTTCCTATGACAAAATTATAAAATTAATAAAATTTGTTAGATCTCTTTAGTTGATTTTAGGAATTAATTCTTTAGTTTTGATAGAATTTTCCTCACATAAAAATCTAATAAAAATACTTTTTCTTATAGGTTTTTTTATTCATATTTTCATACCGTTGTGCCTCGTTATTTTTGACGCGTTTGTTCATTGTACAACGTACATTTTGGTGCTTTTGATCATGTAACATAAGGGGTTGTTATAAGATCGAAGCATATAGTGTATGCTTGCTTCTGATGCAACACACCTTATTTCTCATCATCCTGAGAAATTTATATCATATTATATATTGTCCAGATGCATATGATATTTTTTGATACTTTATGCAGAAACTTATGATTATGCGTTGCATTCGCAACACGTATTTGCTTTTATCTTAGTTGGATATCGTTTCTGACTTTGTTTGTTTCTTGGTGAAGCTTGCTCGACGCGTACTCCTTGCTTCTCCATTGCTTTCGTCCTCTTTTAATGATCCGCTTGCTTTTGGTAGTCGCCGCTACCGGTTTTATATTTTTCCGCACTTTATTGCATTTCTTTACTACTTTCTAGATATCATGAGAAGTAGGAAATAAAGAGCGTGCGCTCGAAGTCGCTATTTAAAGTCCTGTAGCAGGCACCACTTTTTGTATGCTATTTGTGTTTGTTTAAAATCCTACATTTGAAGTAGGTATTCCACACGTGTGTTTACATTTGTGCTCGTGTTATTCTCTTATCCTTATTAAAGTCCTCAAAAGGAAGCGAGCAGAAAGGGTTCGCAATCAACCCCAACACATTCTAGTTCGTGTCATCCTTAGCTCACATTGTATGTCGGCGCTTTGGATTTGTGAAGATCTTGTGTATCGAGTCGGTCATGTGGAAACGGGTTTGGTCCTAACCCCCACACTTTGTTAGGGATTCACAATGGCCAGTACCAATACTTCGCTAACCGTTTGTTTGCTTCGAGTGATCCGCTCCCCTTAGCTAAAGCATTTATTTTCTTTTTTATTTCATTTATCTCCCGCTTTTTTGCTTCGGGTGATTCGCTTAGCTCAAGCATTTATCTTGTTTCCCCCATCCCTTTGAGTCAGTATATGCTACTCATGTTTGTGTGGTTTTGCTAAAGCACTTGTTTGCTTATTTGTTCGCTATACCATGCTCCCTTAGGATTACTCGTGTAGCTTAGTCCTCGAGCTATACATTAGGATATGTATCCATGCATGCTAGCATAGGGTAGAGTTTTCCCTTTCAAAATCCAAACCTTAGGACCACCATTGTATGATAACATTAGTATTAGAAGTAGGCTAGTCTCTCATAGACTCTTTTCTTCCCTTTTTTGCATTTACATTTAAAGCTAAAACTTTATTTTTCTTAGCAAATCATAAAACATGTCAATCACACTTAAACCCTTTTTCAAGGTAATAAAACACAAACCAACTTAAACCTTTTTGTGTGTCCGAGCACCTTTTCTCTCTAAAACCATTTTCAGGTAAGGACATGTTAATTTACTTTTGTACCAACGTGTGAGTCTCCAAAGGTTGAGCTGCGGAAGAAGGCGAAATTAACATTGTTCATAAAAAACATAAAACAAACAAAACATGTGAGCCGAACTACGATAACTCTAATTCCTCAAAAAGGATACGTAGGCATTGGGGTAAGGCCCAAGCGAGCACAACTTTATTTTCCCTACATTATTTTCTCTTTTATTTTGCATGCATTCTTTCTCAGTAATAAGTAGTAAGCATAGACTAGACACACCCATAAGATAGATAACAGGAGTGGATATCATAGACTAATACGGGCGTGTGTGGTGCTAATACCTTCCCCTCGCATAACAGACTCCCTTACCCGATCTCTCGGTCGCAAGACCATGACTTCTCCCTTCTTAGGCTTTATCAATGTTATCCTTTCCCTTCATATGGCATAAAAGAAGTTCGATGGCGACTTCATTGTCTAATGATTTTCAGTCGGTTGTTTCATTTGCATACTAAATATTTAATCAGAATTAAAATGCTTACCCTTACGAATGAATGTCACTATTATTTTTTTATCAACACTTCAGCTCTCTGCTTCAGTCCAATCAATTTGGAAAATTCCTTTCGAACATACAAGTACTTTATCTCTATCTCTCTCTATCATCTCACATATATTCACTTAATTTGATAGAGTAATCACACAATAAATGTACAAAACCATTTAACAATAATTTTATAAAAAATTTAACAAAATCAATCAAAGTAATATTTAAACATGGGATTCAATAAGCAATAGTTTCATGATACCGTACATATACATAGGCTGCAAGATTTATGCACGATCGATTATACTACTATTAACCATAGTGTGCTTTCAGCATTTGTTGAGAGATCGCACTCTGAGATGTCATATTTTCATCTTTCTCATGGTGAAATGTCCATCACACTAGATGATGTGTCATACCTTATACATCTTTCGAACATGGGACTATTGGACCACTCCAAAATTTGCATAGTTGATGCATTGGATATGATGGTGACATATTTAGGAGTTGAGCCAAAGGATGCCCTAAAGGACAAAAAAGACACCATATGGTGTCATGCTAAATATAAATTCCAGGAGAACATGTATGCACACCACCTGAATGTAGCAGAGCATGCCGATGGTGATGATGAATAGGTTATGTATCATAGAGCCTATGCATTAAGGGCATACCTCTTGTACTTGGTTGACACGTCCTTATTTGTGGGCAAGAGTGCATATCACGTGGATGTGGTTTATCTGATATGCTTCTCTAACTTTGTGCAAATTCATACTAGAGGGTCGCTTGTTTGGTTTGCTTGTACTCCAAGTTAGCTAAAAATTGTCTTTGTAAGACTAGACATATGACAGCTAGATGCACGTTATTGACTGTAATATATTTGCATCCTCTACCGTTATTGTATCATTTTCATAACATTTATACTAAAAAATAACCAATAATTTATCTCTACCATTTCCAAGTATGGATCTTCTATCACTTTCCACACATATCTGAATGGTCATTTGTTGATGACAACACTGAGAATATCCCACGTGTTTGTGCATTAAGCATGCTCAGAGAGAATCAGTCGACTGAGCCCTTTAGAGTGTATCCTGACCGCACATCAACATATAGTATACGCTTCCGGACATACGACTTTCACTGTCATACGCAATTATTGGATTACATATCCTTCTACTCTAGATGGTTGGCTTGTGAGTCACGTTTAGTGTATCCACATCTGCCTCAGCAAGTCATGCGTCAGTTCAAGTATACGTAATTTGTTCCAAGAGACCCATACGAATATGCTCCTCTGTTGTAACCGGATTTAAAATTGAGAGTCGCCACCCTTAATTTTTATACTAAGGAAGGGAATATGAAGGATAACCCTTAATTTTTAGTCGTATGCCTATGTATCCTCTTATGAGGAATCAGAGTCCCAATTTGTGGTTCATAGTTGGTTGGTAATTTTTATGGATTACGAATATGTTTTCAATTTCCCTTGTACTAAGTCTAGATGTGTGAATAGCAGAGTTGTTAGACAAAGTTCATAGTTGATTAAAATATTTTCATAATCCTTTTTGAAAATTGTTTGAGTTAATTAAGTTATTAAGAAAATGATTTGGTGTTGGTTAAATATTTTTTAAATGTATTAATATATATATATATATATATATATATATATATATATATATATATATATATATATATATATATATATATAAATATTTTAATGCATGGTTAAAAATAATTTTAATGCAATAAATAAATATTTGGATGATTTAAAAAATAAATATTTGATTTTATAATAATAGTAAAATAGTATTAGAATTTATAAATATATTAAATTATAAAAATAATAATTATAAATAATAAAATAAAAATAAAAAATGCAGGGGTTGTATTTTGTATGGAGATAGTAAAACATGGGGGTATAGGTAGTAGGGTCATGAACCCAGATGTTGAATTCAGGCCCAAATACATGAGGGGTAAGTTATTGCATAGGTTAGTGAAAATAGGGGGTTTAGTTAGCAGGGGCCCAAGTCCAGATGTTGGACTTGGCCCATTAGCATTAGGGGGTGTGGATTTTGTTTATGTAGCAAAAGCAAACAGAATAGGGGTGTGATCAGCGATGGGCCAGGCCATGAACACAAACATTTAGAGGACCCGTTTGGATCTTATGCGGAATGACACATGGAATTATGGTGGGTATGTGTTCTAGGGATGCTGGATGATGATCACGCGGTGGACGTTGAGGGAACACGATAAAGGTGACGCACAAAATCCAATCAGATTATATTTGTTTATTTTCTCAC
Organism: Vicia faba; assembly: GCA_948472305.1. NCBI lineage: Eukaryota > Viridiplantae > Streptophyta > Magnoliopsida > Fabales > Fabaceae > Vicia > Vicia faba. The sequence goes on from OX451741.1 coordinate 1,449,513,350, forward strand.
ATTTCTTCTTTATTTCCACCACTTCATTCTCTCTCTCTCTCTCTCTTTCTGTTTTCTCTCATTTCTCTCTTCTCTCACCACAATAACATAAACCCTAATCACCTTCGTTTAAACCCTAGCTCAAAACAGCAGCGACGTTACCCTTCCTCGGCCCCAAATCAAACCCACATCCCTCTCACATCAACACCACAACATCAATTATACAAAAAATAAAAGAACTGAGCATAGCGTTTACCTCTATCACGGTGATTTATGGATTTTCGGTCCGATCATCTCTCTGACTTCTTCTTCTCCTTTTAATTGTAAGTGGCAATGGACGAGGAGGATAGAAGCGGCGGCATAGCAGACGATGGCTTGAACGAAGATGGTGAGTGAAGCGGTGGCTTAAGGAAATATCTTAGGGTTTCAAAACTTGAAACCCTATATCTATACGGTGAGAAGGCTCTAAACAAGTTCTTGTTAGAACAAAATTAGTTCTGATCATATCTCAGAGTTTTGATGATAACAATAGATTATATTTTATATAATTGATACTCTGATGAACGTATTTAATAGTTTCAAATAATGTTCTGACAAAAGCATCTTGATGTGTTGAGCTGAAAATAAATGAAGAAGTTCCTTGATGAATGAACTATTTGTTTTAGCGCAAGTACTGGTGCTGATGTTGTCTCTGATAATGTTCTGACAGAAGCATCTTGATGTGTTGAGCTAAAAATAAATAAAGAAGTTCTTTGATGAAAGAACTATTTGTTTTAGCACAAGTGCTGATGCTGATGCTGACTCTGGTAAGATAATTATTTAAATGCATCTTCTAACGCTTAGCAGGATTCCTTGATCAAAAGTACCTTGAAAGCAAGTGTTGTTCAGAAGATATTTGAAAGCAAGTGCTGTTTAGAAGATATTTGAAAGCAAGTGTTGTTCAAAAGATATTTGAAAGCAAGTGTTATTCAGAAGATATTTGAAAGCAAGTGATGTTCAGAAGATATTTGAAAGCAAGCGCTGATTAGAAGTACTTATCAAGCAAAGTGTTGTTTAGAAGATAAGCAAGCATGTTCTGAATTCAAGACATGAAGCCAAGTTCTGAAAGAATGCAAAAGCTATCAAGTCTTGTCAAGCTTCAGGAAACATGTTCTTACCAGTGTCGTTTGCTCATTTAATGCAAAGACAGCTAAATGCACTCAAGTGTCTACGCTATTGCATTGGTAAATGGAATTGTGCAAGGAAACACACAAACATTTAATGCTCTCCATTTGAAGGCAGAAACCGTCATGTTTCTTCATGCTATATATAAAATAACATTAATTGCAAGCCAACTACCGAACCACTGCTCAACTGAAAGGATGAACAACAGAAGTTTTGAATATAACTGAACAAATTCAAAAGAAGCAAAAGCTACGTGAAAATATTTTGGGCTCACAAACAAATTTCATACACTTTGTGCTATACTATTCTTAGTGAAAAATCACAGTTGTGATATAGCTTTCTTAGAAGAAAACTTTGTTTCACTACCTGTAAAGATTCATCTCTTGTAATTGTTCCTTGAGAGACCAAGTTTGGTCAGATTTCTTAAGTAGACTAGGACTGGTTTAAGTCTTAGTGGTGTGAGTCACTTGTAAGTTTACTTGTGCATTGTTAGTCACAAAAGTTGTTGTGTGATTGTAATCAGTTGATTATAGTGGATTAAGTCCTTGTTGAGAAAGGCGAAATCACCTTGGCGGGTGGACTGGAGTAGTTTGAGTTCAAACGAACCAGGATAAAAATAACCTTGTCTTTCCATTATTGTTGTGCCTTTAAGAAAAAGAAAAAGAGAAACTTATTCAACCCCCCCCCCCTTCTAAGTGTTTTTCTCCACCTTCAATTGGTATCAGAGCTTGACTCTGAGTTCAACACTTAACCGTGTCAGGAAAAGATCCAGAAGAAAACACAATGGCAAATGAACAAAACAACAATAACTACACCAGACCTCCAGTGTTTGATGGAGAAGATTTTGATTATTGGAAAGATAGAATAGAAAGTTTCTTTCTAGGTCATGATAGTGATTTATGGGATATAGTCTTGGATGGTTACACACATCCTACAGACTCGGAAGGAAACAAGATTGAAAGGAAAAATATGGATAGACAACAAAAAGCTGATTTCAAAAATCATCATAGAGCTAGAAATATTTTTCTAAATGCTATCTCTAAAATGGAATATGAAAAAATCACAAATAGAGATACAGCACATGATATGTTTGAGTCTCTTAAAATGACTCATGAAGGAAACTCTCAAGTGAAGGAGTCTAAAGCTCTGGCTCTCGTCCATAAGTATGAAGCCTTCAAGATGAAAGAAAGTGAATCTATAGAAGATATGTTCTCAAGGTTCCAAACTCTGATTGCTGGCTTGAGAGCTCTGAACAAGGGATATTCTAAGGCAGATCACGTTAAGAAGATCATCAGAAGCTTACCCAGAAGATGGGCACCTATGGTCACTGCTTTCAAAGTTTCAAAATATCTGAACAACGTGTCTCTTAAAGAACTCATCAGTGCTCTCAGAAGTCATGAGATAGAACTTGATGAGCACGAGCCTCAAGACAAAGGTAAGTCTATTTCCCTTAAATCAATTATAAAATATGAAACTAAAGCTTTTCAGGGTAAAGAAGAAAACTCTGAAGAATCTGCTTCAGAAGAAGATGAACTATCCTTTCTCTTCAGAAGGATCAATCAGCTATGGAAGCACAAGCAGAAGAATTTCAGAAACTCCAGAAGAATAGGAAATGACTCTGAACAATCCTCTGGACACAGAATATCAAGTAACAGAATCATTACCTGCTATGAATGCAATAAACAAGGTCACTACAAAAGTGAGTGTCCAAGGCTTCAGAAGGAGAAACATAAAGGGAAGTTCGTTAAGGAAAAGAAGAAAAGTCTTATGGCAACATGGGATGATTCTGAATCTTCTGAAGATGAAACAGAATCAAAAGATGAATAAGCCAATATAGCTCAAACCGATAACTTATCAGATGTCTCAGAATCCTCTAAATCAGAATCAAAATCAGACACTGAAGAGGTATTCCATGACTTCACTGTTAATTTCACTAAAGCTGAACTAGGAGAAAGTCTGAGTGAAATTCTGGAAAGATATCAGCAGCTTCGAGTCAAATTCAGGAATCTGAAAAAGGATCTTGCTTCTGACTCTGAAGTAACTAAGAGTCTGAGATCAGAAAACTCTGAGTTAAAAGAAAAGATTTCAAAACTAGAAAATGATTTACAAAACTCTCAGAAGGAAATAATCTTAGAAGATCCTAGTAATGTTGATAAGATCATAAAGAAATATGATCAAAGCTTTCAGAAGTTTCTAGATAAAAACATAGATAAAAACAAAATGGCTTCAATGATCTATGGAGTTAGCAAGAAAGACAGAATAGGTATAGGATACAAAGGCAAAGTAACTCATCCTATGAAAGTTAAGGATCTGGTTATCAAACGTACTCCTCTCTATTCTCACTTCACCACTGGGCACACACATCATATTAAATATACATCTCACTCTGGAAACTCTTATGTTAAACCAAAGTTCAAACAAAACTTTAAATACTCTAACCCAAGAGGACCCAAAAAGATATGGGTACCAAAAGACAAAATCATCTACGTTGCAGATATTTTTAACAACAAGGTTGATACTCCATTACTAACACCTGGACTCTGGATGCTCTCTACTCATGGAGGAAAGAAACATATGTTCCAAGGCCTGGAATCTAAAAGATTCTAAGGTTTCAGAGGCAATCAGAAATAGAAGATTACTGGCTCTGAAACTATTGGAAACAGTTTGAAATCAAGCTTTCCAAGTGTTTTGATGAAGACAAGCTAGCATGAAAAAATGAATGGATCAAGATAGAAGATTTATCTCAAGAAAAGATTCATTGATCAAGATCAACTTTTCAAGACTTATGGCTTAAGGTATATGAAATTTTTGATCTTATGCTCTTAGTGCTCAAAACTATTTTTAATCATGCATTTACTTTATTAAAATAATATTCTGAGTATATACTAAGTATGATTAAAGAAGGATATTTTAAACTGTTTAAAATCTTTGAAAATAATGTTTTTTCAATTTTTGCACACAAGCAATCGATTGTCATCAAACGACAATCGGTTGCATCCAATAAATTTTTGCCTCTATTTGACATACAATCAGTTGTCATCTGGCAGCAATCGATTGTCATGTGTTTTATTTTCAAATTTTTTGAACGTTGGCTTTAGAGCAACCGATTGCTCCTCAATGACAATTGGTTGTCCTAGTTATAATTTTCAATTTTTTAAAAACGTTGATGTGCTGCAATCGATTGCTGCTTTAGTGCAACTGGATGTTGTGCCTTAAATTTTGAAAAATTTTATTTTTCCAGCAACCTTTGGTAACACCTTTTCATGACAATCCTTGTATCTTTTCATATACATTGTTTTAGTAAAAATGGTCTAAACATTGCTATGTTTCATTGAAGAGGCATTACTACACTATAAATTATTTTCATTTAAAATTTTGAAAACACACATCAAAAATTATACAACAACAATCACTAACAACTTTCTTATTTTTGATTATACTCTTTATACTCAAGATCTTGCTCATCATTTTCATATGCATTCTGAAAATTGTTCTTGAGCACTTAGAAGAGTATTCCATCTTAAATTTCATATTGAAAAGAAAAGATCAATCAAGTGATTGACATTGCTTATTAATTATTCAAACTCTTATACAAAATCAAACAAACTATTGTACTTGTTTTCAAGATTGTTGGAAACAAGAAACACACTTAGGGAGGATTGTTCTCTTTGTGGTCTTAGTGAAAATCCAAGAGGATTGTTCTTGGTCTAAGAGGATTGTTCTTGGCTTGTTAGGTAGTCTTGTAAAAATTACCAACTATAAGGAAATCTCTTTCATGTTGAAAGGGGACTGGAGTACTCTCGGACTGTGAGGGGAACCGGGATACATCATTGTGTTCTTTACTTTCCGCATTTACTGCTTTCATCACTTATCAGAAAAAGAAAGAAAATAAACACTTGCAAAAATATTCATACAATTCAGAAAAAATTTTAAAGAACCTAATTCACCCCCCCCCCCTCTTAGGCGCATCTGAACTTACAACCAGGAATGGAAATACAACATCAGAAGCTCTAAATGAAGCATGTCTAAAAGGAAAGTTTTCAGAACTTTCTTTTAAATCATAAAATGTTGATTCTTCCTCTAGGCCACTAGAACCATCTTATATTTCAATCTTTTTGGATGTACTTATTTTATTCTTAACACTAAAGAAAATCTGAACAAGTTTGATTCTAAAGCACAAAAGTGTTTTCTGCTTGGATATTCTGAACGCTCAAAAGGCTATAGAGTATACAACACAGAAACTCTGGTTGTTGAAGAATCAATTAAAGTCAGGTTTGATGATAATCTTGGCCAGCAACAGCCAAAGCAAATTGATATTTCTGTAGGTACAGAAGATCATCCCTCAAACTCTGAAACTTCAGAAGCAAAGGAAGACTCAGAAGCAAAGAAAGACTCAGAAGCAAAGGAAGATTCAGAAGATCACCCTCTTGACAATGCTCTGGACAATCTCAGAATCTCTGATCAACCCACTCAGAAAAGGTTTCCTAGAATCTCTTTAGCTCACAAAGAAGACGTGATTATTGGGAGAAAATAAGATCCTATCAGAACAAGATCCTCTCTCAGAATCAATGAAGAATAATTGTTTGGATTGGTATCTATGATTGAGCCAACTTCTATTGATGAAGCTCTGGAAGACAATGATTGGATCTTAGCAATGCAAGAGGAACTCAACCAATTTTCCAGAAACGATGTATGGGATCTAGTTCCAAGACCCAAAGGATTCAACATTATAGGAACCAAATGGGTTTTCAGAAACAAACTGAACGAGCAAGGAGAGGTGATTAGAAACAAATCACGACTGGTTGCACAGGGTTATAGTCAACAAGAAGGAATTGATTATACTGAGACCTTTGCCCCAGTCGCTAGGTTAGAGTCTATTAGATTATTAATTTCTTTTGCTGTTCAAAATAACATTTCATTATATCAAATGGATGTTAAAAGTGCATTTTTAAATGGCTATAGAGAAGAATAAGTTTATATTCATCAACCTCCTGGCTTTAATGATTCAAAACATCCAGAACATGTTTTTAAATTAAAAAAGTCTTTGTATGGTTTAAAACAAGCTCCTAGAGCTTGGTTTGATCGTCTGAGTAATTTTCTTTTAGAAAAAGATTTTACCAGAGGGAAAGTGGACACAACTCTATTCAGAAATACATTTAAAAATGATATCTTAATTTGTAAAATTTATGTTGATGATATTATTTTTGGAACCTCTAATATCTCCCTTGGAAAAGAACTTGCTGAGACCATGCAGGCAGAATTTTAGATGAGCATGATGGGAGAATTAAAGTTCTTTCTGGGAATTCAAATCAACCAGACTCCAAAAGGTACTTACATACATCAGACGAAGTATGTCAAAGAACTTCTGAAGAAATTTCAGATGTCAGAAAGCAAAGATGCTAAGACTCCAATGCATCCAACATGCATTATGGGAAAAGATGAGGTAAGTATGAAGGTAGATCAGAAGCTCTACAAAGGTATCATTTGATCCCTTCTCTATCTGACTGCATCTAGACTTGATATATTATTCAGCGTATGTTTATGTGCTAGATTCCAATCAGATCCTAGAGAATCTCACTTAACTGATGTTAAGAGAATTCTGAGGTATCTGAAAGGTACTACTAATATGGGTCTGTGTTACAGAAGATCAAAAGATTTCAGACTAGTAGGTTATTGTGATGCTGACTTTGCTGGAGATAGAATTGAAAGAAAGAGCACCTCTAGAAGCTGCCAGTTTCTGGGTGACAATCTTATCTCGTGGTACAGTAAGAAGCAAGCAAAAATTGCACTTTCAACAACAGAAGCTGAGTATATATTTGCTGCTGGATGTAGCTCTCAGATGATTTGGATGAAAAGTCAGCTAGAAGATTTTAATCTTTATGAAAGTAAGATTCTTATCTTCTGTGACAATACTTCTGCAATTTGTCTTTCTAAAAATCCTATTTTACATTCTAAAGCTAAACACATTGAAATTAAATATCATTTTATAAGGGACTATATTCAGAAGGGAATTTTAAATCTAAACTTTGTAAAAACAGACCATCAGTGGGCTGATATTTTTACCAAACCCCTTTCAGAAGATAGATTTAAATTCATTTTGAAAATTTTTTGTATGGAATTATGTCCTAAATAAAATAATATTTATCCTTTGTGTTTGACTTCAGAATATTCTGTAATGAATGCTCTGATTAACAACTCTTCAGAAGTCAGAAGAGAAGTTACATCAGAAGCTATATGTAAAGTTCTGAAATGTTCTAACGTTTCATTTCAAGTATAGCTCAGAAGTTCATTAGATCAAACAATTGTCTCATGCAACCTTCAGAAGATGAACACTTGGTGTGTTTTTGAAGGTTCACGCGTGCTAAGCTATTGACGTCGTTCTAGGTAATTGTTATGATTTGATTAAATTCTCACGCTTTCCCCTAACTTTTCAATTTTCATTAAATGCTAAGTCATTTTTTTAAATACTCTTTTTACAGTTTTATCTTCAAAACCTATTTCTGAAAAGTCTTCATATAAATACCTTTGCAAAAACCTTTCTCACTTGTTGTTTTGTTGAACCTCTGAATCTTTTATTACAAAATAACTTCTTTTTATGCTCTTCAAATATTCTTATATACTTTTTGATTATGCCAAAAAGGGGGAGAAATGAGTATTTTGATCTAATCTTTGATTAACAATTATGGGACTAAGTCAAACATTCTAGTTATGGGACTAAGTCAAACATTCTAACAAAATACAAGATTTATTTCTATGCTTTAAAGAACCTTGCAGGTATCATTTAAACTCTGGAAGTTTATTTCAAATGAACATTATCTTCAAAAGAACCTGATGAAGAAATCTTAGAAGAAAAATTCCAAAGCTCTGATGAAAATTCTCAGGAAGTTTTTCTTATAGAAATATTTATTTCAGGGGGAGATTCCTATCTCTTATTCAAATTTATTTCTATATCTTAATATATTTTTGTCATTATCAAAGAGGGGGAGATTGTTAGAACAATATTAGTTCTGATCATATCTCAGAGTTTTGATGATAACAATAAATTATATTTTATATAATTGATACTCTGATGAACTTATTTAATAGTTTCAGATAATGTTCTGACAGAAGCATCTTGATGTGTTGAGCTGAAAATAAATGAAGAAGTTCCTTGATGAAAGAACTATTTGTTTTAGCGCAAGTACTGATGTTGATGCTGTCTCTGATAATATTCTGACAGAAGCATCTTGATGTGCTGAGCTGAAAATAAATAAAGAAGTTCTTTGATGAAAGAACTATTTGTTTTAGCGCAAGTTTTGATGCTGATGCTGACTCTGGTAAGATAATTATTTAAATGCATCTTCTAACGCTTAGCATGATTCCTTGATCAGAAGTACCTTGAAAGCAAGTGATGTTCAGAAGATATTTGAAAGCAAGTGTTGTTCAGAAGATATTTGAAAGCAAGTGTTGTTCAGAAGATATTTGAAAGCAAGTGATGTTTAGAAGATATTTGAAAGCAAGTGTTGTTTAGAAGATATTTGAAAGCAAGTGTTGTTCAAAAGATATTTAAAAGCAAGCGCTGATAAGAAGTACTTAGCAAGAAAAGCGTTGTTTAGAAGATAAGCAAGCATGTTCTAAATTCAAGACGTGAAGCCAAGTTCTGAAAGAATGCAAAAGCTATCAAGTCTTGTCAAGCTTCAGGAAACATGTTCTTACAAGTGTCGTTTTCTCATTTAATGCAAAGACAGCTAAATGCACTCAAGTGTCTACACTAGTGCATTGGAAAATGTAATAGTGCAAGGAAACACGCAAACATTTAATGCTCTCCATTTGAAGGCAGCAACGATCATGTTTCTTCATGCTATATATAGAAGAACATTAATTGCAAGCCAACTACTGAACCACTGCTCAACTGAAAGGCTGAACAACTGAAGTTCTGAATAGAACTAAACAAATTCAAAAGAAGCAAAAGCTACGTGAAAATATTCTTGGCTCACAAACAAATGTCATACACTTTGTGCTATACTATTCTTAGTGAAAAATCACAGTTGTGATATAACTTTCTTAGAAGCAAACTTTGTTTCACTATCTGTAAAGATTCATCTCTTGTAATTGTTCCTTGAGAGACCAAGTTTGGTCATATTTCTCAAGTAGACTAGGACTAGTTTAAGTCTTAGTTGTGTGAGTCACTTGTAAGTTTACTTGTGCATTGTTAGTCACAACAGTTGTTGTGTGATTATAATCAGTTGATTATAGTGGATTAAGTCCTTGTTGAGAAAGGAGAAATCACCTTGGCGGGTGGACTGGAGTAGTTTGAGTTCAAACGAACCAGGATTATAATAACCTTGTCTTTCCATTATTTTATAGTGTTCAGACTTAGATAAATTAGGAAGTTTTATGTATTTGTTATTACAAAGAGATTTGATTTAGGGTTGATTAGTGAATTAGGATTTTGATTGTAATAGATTTTAGACTTACTGATATTTGATTAGATCTGTATTGAGATTGATTTGTAAATTAATTCACTTATGTTTGGAAATCTAGCCAATTTTCTCTGTATGATTGATAAAGTTTGATTTTTAATCATTAATTCTTGATTTGAACAGTATTTGTATAGCCTTAAAACATGTGTTTCTCCTTCTTGATTTGAACATTACGTGTTTGGGTTGGTCTTGTTAGTGAAGAGCAGTATTGTGGACCGAGCGATTTGAAGACCTCTTTGGTTTTAATCTTGACTTATTAGTCAACGCTTTCAAATAATAAAAGCAAACACAATTCATAATATAATAATAATAATTTTAATAACGTTAATAATAATTATTTAAAATAAAATACCATTTCTAAAGACAAAAGTACGAAACGACCCAATTTGTTTAATTATTGGGCTACCTATCTCAAAAAAACCATACCCCCTCCCCCTCTTGCACATAAATGGGTCATTCTGATTTAGAAAGGCCCGAGAATTCTCAATAATGTAAACCCTCCTTCAAAATTTGAAATGGGCTGAAAGTGAAACCAAAAAGCCTTAACCAAAATGAAATGGGCTTAGAAAATTGAATGCTAAGACCCTAACCTAAGAAACACCCTTCATTAGCAAGTGAAGCCTAAATAGGCTTAAAACAAGATCAAAATGAGCTAAGAAGTCTTAAGCATATACACCTCCTCTCTAATTAAAAAACATAATGGGCCATTGCACCCCCCTTTATAAACTTAAACCCCATATATATATATATATATATATATATATATATATATATATATATATATATATATATATATATATATATATATATATATATATATATATATATATATATATATATATATATATATATATATATATATATATATATATATATATATATATATATATATATATATATATATATATATATATATATATATATATATATATATATATATATATATATATATATATATATATATATATATATATATATATATATATATATATATATATATATATATATATATATATATATATATATATATATATATATATATATATATATAATGATTAGAAATGATAACTCTAGAAATTAATAAGGAATAAAAATGATTAGAAATCAGTAGGGCAAATTTGGGGTATGATAGATGCCCCTATTTAATTGCCTTTCGATTGAATAGTGCAAGAATGTGCAAGTCTGGCACGCTCTGATCAGAAGTTTATTACATAATGGAAAACCCCAAAATTTGTCCAAAAGATTATAAGGATACGCTGTACAGCGTTCCCATGGGTATGAAAAGTATGCCTAGATGCTGATGTATCATCTTACCAACATTTGAACCAATGTTTTTGTTTTGACTTAGATACGACGACGCAGATAACTCGTTTGTATCTAAAAGAGATTTTAAATTTTTTTCATATTTACCATAACCTAGGAGGTAAAATAATACAAGTTTCGAAAAGTTGACTTACTAATGCTTCGAGACTAATATAGTAAGTTTATGACGCAAATTTTGTCTATTCATTGCAACTTAGGGGATGAATAAAACAAATTTTGATAACACATTGCTGCATGGAGATTGATGCAATGAATTATGCAAATTTCGTTATGTTTACTGCGACCTAGGGAGTAAACAGTACGAGGATGAACTTGTGCATTTATCACAACATAGGGGATAAAAGACAACAGGGGTGGGCTTATGTTATTCATCACGACCTAGGGGATAGATATCTGAAGATTTTGTGCATTTACCACGACCTAGGGGATAAATGGCACAAAGATAGACTCATGCATTCATTACAACCTAGAGAATGAATAATATGAACCTGGTAATTCGCACATCTACCACAACCTAGGGGGTAGATGATTGAAAAGTGTTTTGGTGATTAAATCTTAGATAACTAGATCAAAGATACGATCAGAGTTTTATCGGTTGTGTCTGCTCTCAACTAAGGTAAATGCTTGTTTTGTTAAATTGATAAAGGACCCCAAGATATTGGTTTTACCCAAAGTGTGTTTGAAAAATGCCATGTATGATGTATATGCATAATGTCCTAAATTGATATGGAACCCAAAATGTATACGGTGGGAGAACTAACTTGGGTGTTTTGCGTTTGATCGCAAATGTTGCGGTTAGTAAGAGTCGCCACCGACTTTTCTTTTATCCAAAAGGAAAGGTTAAAAAAGCACAGGAAAGACCTTTGAGATTATTTCTTGATTTCGGGGGGTAGATTTTGAAAAGGGAAGGTATTAGAACCCTTTTCATCCATGGTTTTCCATGGGCTCTTAGTTACTTGCTAGATCACTTGCTTTTGTTTGAAATTGTGCTTTGTGTGGTTTTGAAAGTATTTTTGAAAAGAGGCCATTTGTTTAGGCAAACTTTGTAATGATTCTCGTTCGTAAGAATGTATACAAAGGTGTTGATCTTTTGAAAATGTTTTCAAGTTTTGAAAGAGGTTTTGAAAGTGTTGGTGTTTGTTTTGAAAATAGAAAAAATGTTTTTATTTTGAAATGGAGCAAGTAACTAGGAACATTCTACCTACTCAAAAGTCTTTCATGTTCATTTCCTTTCTCCTTTGACATTGTTATCTTACCATTGATTTGGTGAGATACCCTATCTTTGGATGTAAAAGGGATGGGCGTGGATCATCGTATAACCATGATTAGCAATGTTGCAACGCATCTTAGCACTTTTCTTTGGGGACTAAGATCACTTTGAAAGGCAACTTTTGATAGCGTCATCGAGGGACTATGATCTTGTATTTTGCTTGTCTTTGCTAAGATACCTCACATGCGTAATATGGTCATTTTTGTAAGGCAACCAAGTGGATTTACCCTAGGGATACTTGTGTGTAAGTGGATTGATTTTCATGCTTGATTTGTCTTTGATTAAGGTTTGCTAATTGATTGGTTTTAGTCTTTCCATACAAAACCCTAATTACTAGCATTTGTATATAAAGCGATAAATTGTGGAACTTAAAATTACTACGTTATTACAATACTTATGGGAGGGGGTGTACAAATTTACAAATGGGGATTGCAAGATAATTAAACCTAATTACCTATTACAACCATATTGAATATTGTACAAAATTGAAAATAAAATGCAAGAATATAAATGGAAAAAGAAAATATTTTTTGTTGTTTTTATGAAAGGGGTTTTAACCTAATTAAGTGAGATGATTAATGAAAAATAAACAAAATTTAAACCTAAATTAATTAAGAAGGAAATTAAGTTAAAAAATATATTTTAGGGTTTTTTGTGAAAAGGTTTTAACTTAATAAAAATAATATGAAAATTAATTAATTAAAATAAACCTAAGTTCTAAATTAATTTTGAATAAAGAAAGAAAATAAAATAATAATTAAGCCTAAGTCTAAGTATTAATTATTTAAGAAGAAGAAATTAATTTGTTTAAGAAAATGTTTTTAGTCTTTTTGTTTTATAGAGAAAAAAAATTATATAATTGTAAATAATAAAAATATTTTTTGGATTTTTTTTATAATAATAATAATAATATTAATAATAATAAATAATAAAAATATTAAAGAAAATAAAATATAATGAAATAAAAAAAGAAAATGAAATAATTAAAGAAAAATGGGTCAGGGGGTGTTAAAGTAAATCAAGGTTAGTGAAAAGGGAAAAAAACAAGAGGCTCAAATGGAAGCCCAAGCACTGCAAAAAAAGCTCAAAAATGTCAAAAAATAGTTTAAAAAATGTAAAAGGTCACGCTAGGGCTTAAACCCAAGACCTAAGGGTGACAGGCGTGCATTTTAACCACCGGGGTGGTGATACATCCGTTAACTTGTGTGAAAGGATAAATACATAACACAAAATGCACCCTGATCATACTTCATCTTCAACCTCCAGCCAAAGGATCTGTAACTTGCTCATTTCTCAACCATTTGAAAAAATGTAAACATGAAAATTGCTCCATTTTGTCACACGAATCCAACCATATAAATATCATAAGTTATAAATCAAAGATGAATGAGAATTTCTAAAAGTACCAAATTCTGACCTAAATATTTCAGAAAGTTCAAACTCAAAATTCTCCTAGCTCAATCAAAATAAATGAAATCTATGGACATGTATAGTTTCAGGGCAATGATGTCTACATTTTATCTTCACAAATGCAAGCCTAACAATGCCTAAATATGAAAATAGAAGTTCAAGAAAAATACCTCAAAACTAGAAATCGTGAAATGGATTTGAGCTTGTTTCAGGCAGTGGTGATGATCAGGCTAGCTTCCTCAAGTCCCTAGGAAGCGAATGCAATGGCTGGCTTGAGCTGAAGGTGGCTGGAATGGTCTAGAGAAGTCCAACTGTGATGCTCTATTTTTGAACTTGGAAATGGATGAATATGGTGTTACAGTCGTGTAACATGGATTGGGATGACTTATGTATGATGTTTGGAAGCTTTTGGAAGCAAAAGGCCAAGAAACGCACGAGTGAAATGGAAGTTTAAAGTTCTTGGTCAGAATATGAAACAATGGTCGTTTGTGATGCAATCCTGAGTTTTGGCTAGTTTTGGAGCTTGTATATTCGTGTGCTCTCTTGCAAATAGTATCTCTATTTATAGAGGAAAGGTTTTGAGGTTTGAAATGGTTAGAAACAAAGAATTACATGTTATGAGTTTTTGACTTGTTTTTGAAGTTATCTTGACAAAAATTGTTTCAATGCAAGGTACATGTCTTGTAGGGTGGCTAACAACTTTAAACATGTTTGTTCTGAGTTTATAGAGCATGTTTGTGCTGAAAGAACAAGTGCAAAGCTCCATACAAGTTGACTTTGTGATTAAAGTCACTTTTCAAGAATAACAATGGTGCCTTTCTTCCAAAAATGGAAATGCAACTTGGATAATGATTCAAATTCTTGGACAATGGCTCCATATGTTGTGTAAACATTTAATTAAGGAGTGAATTGCAATTTTGAGGCCTGCAAAGTGAATATTATGCAGCATGGCTATGGATTTGAATTTTTGTTCATCATGAAATGGCTTGTAATTTAAGTTTGAAAACCCTAACTTCATCTCTTCGATTCTCCTTGCTCACAAATGATCTCAAGGAGTTCTTGGACATTCTAGAAAGCTTGTAATGTTCTATACTACCCCTCTTTGAATCACTTTTGAAAATTCCCCTTGGAAATATATAAAAAATTGCCATGAAGTTAGGTCAAAATCTTGCCTAAACTAGGGCAGAATTTCACTAAGTGTTTAATTTCAAGACCATGACTTTATGAATCAATAACTTGAGATCCAAGCATATTTAGAAGAAGTTGTGTAAAGAAATGTTGTATATATCATGTAGATCTCCAACTTTCATGTTGAAAGTTTCTTTTGAGTCATCTTGCATCATGGTGAAAAATTGGCTCAAAGTTGTGAAAAAACATGAAGTTTTAAATACTTAGAAAATTTTCTAAGTTAGAAAACTTTGACTTTTAAAAATGAAATCTTGGATTTTTGATTTCTTGATGAATAAGTTTTATAACTTGACATGTTTTGATGAATTGTGATCTTTGACATTGGATTTTGACCAAAAAGTCAAAGTTTGACTTTTTAGTGTATAGTTGACTTTTGATCAGTTGACTGAAAATTCACTATCAACCAAATTGATCTTGAGCAATGTTTTGGGTCATGCCATTAGGTCAAAATTATGCAATTGAACTCTTTAGATCATGCTTCAAACCAAATGACCATTTGCTAGGTCAAAAATCAGAAATTTCCTTTCCTCAATCAAAACCCTAATTTTGACCATTTTGCCCTTTTGATGATTTGATCAAAATTCTTGAGGAATTATGGTCCAAACTTGATCAAATGATACATATGATACTATAATGTTGATGTGGATAAAAAATTATGAAGTTTGACTGTAAATTGGCCACAGTTGACTTTTTCCCCAATACAGTTGATTTTTAGGTCAACTGCTCAATGGACTGAGCAAAAGTGTGATCCAAGGCTTGAAACTTGACTTGGGTAATATTGGGGGTCCATAATGATCCATGAAAGTCATATGAGGCATTGAAAGTTCAATTATCCTTGTGCAATTTCAAACCCTAATTTTGGTCATCAGTGCTCAAGGAGGTGTCTTACGTTGATCAACCCTAGTGCAGTCTTGAACCAAGAGAGATCTTTGTGAGAAAATATTTGATAAATGAGAGGGAAAATTTTGGGGTACAACAGCTTCCCCTGTTCAATCTTCTTAAACTTGAAGAGTTAGATTGGCGGATTTGCCATTCGTGACTTGAAGGTGGAAGATGATTGGACATTAGAGTGCCCAGAAATTTGCACTCGAGGATGTGATGGTTGATGGTATAGGTAATGGGCTTAAAGATTCCATTTGGAGAGGTGATGGAAAGTTGTTGGAGATGGGCTTGTAGATGCCATCCAAAAATGATTGTTGAACCATATCTGCAAGCTGAATCTGAATGAGTATCAGAATGGCGTCCGTGTTTGGAGCGTATCTGAACTGTATCTGAGAGAGAATCTGACTGAGTATCAGAATGGCATCTGTGTCTGGAGAGTATCCGAACTGTATCTGAAAGTTGAATCTGAATGAGTATCAGAATGGTATCCGTATCTGGAGCGTATCTGAACTATATCTGATAATTGAATTTGAATGAGTATCAGAATGGCATCCATGTCTGGAGCGTATCTGAATTGTATCTGATGATTGAATCTGAATGAGTATCAGAATGGAATCAGTTTCTAAAGCATATCTCAACTGTATCTGATAGAGAATCCGTGTAGGATTGCTTTAGCTGGTCGTGTAGATAATCGTCCTGACTTGTTTCAGGTATCAATCTCTGACAATTTTTTTTGCAAATTGTTGATAATAGCCATCTGCTGACTGATATTTCCTGAAAAGATGAAAGATTAGTTGTATGTAATGTCATGATGTATGAAATGCATTGTAAAATGTTGTCCTAACAAATGAATGAGATTATGTTGTATGCGTTCGTGTTGTCAATGTCATGACGTATGGATGCGATGTACAGGCATATAAGATGTGTTGTTGTAACACTGTTGGATTAGGGAAAATAAATCCCTGACTGTTGTTGGGGAAGTTGAGTGTAAGTCCTCATGTTTTGAAGTGCTGATGAGTTGATGAGCTCCTATTTGTTAGAGAAATAAACTATGTTGTAAGGGAAACTATGTGTATGGCTTTGTGAAATCTGTTGGGAAAACCCTGAGAAATTGGGCGACTTATACCGGGGAGTGATAACTGGAAGTTTTGTTCCGCTGGGGATTAAGCTGCACACTGTGGGAGATTTTATGGAATAGTCTAAAGATATTATTCTATTTCTTAAAGCCGTCAGTGATTGTCTTCTTATTTTTGCTCATTTGTAAACAGTAGTTACGTTCAAATGCATATGTTCAAAAATAAATCATTGGACGTTTTTTGTAAACAAAACACAGAAAATAAAGAAAAACAGATAGTTTTGTACTTCTAAAGGAGTATCTTTGTATTAACTTGAATAAGTATTTTGTACAATGAGACAAACATCCTTGTAAGAGAATGTCGTCGTAAAAAATGAAAATTTGATGCAAAGAAAAGATAGCTATGTGAAATAATCCCATGGGATTCCCATTCTGCTATAACCTTCGTGTCTCTGAGCGTCTTGTCCACTTGCTGCCTTGTCTGAAGTTGATTGAATTGATTAGAACCACTGAGTTTGTCAGTCGAAGCCAAAGGTTGTCCGTAAAGGTGATCCAACGGGACACAGTCGTATGCTTTAATTCCCTAACTTTTGCCTGGACCGCCCTTTCGGGTTTTCAATCCACCGGGATACCCTTTTTTCCCAAGTCGCCCTTTCGGGTTTTCAACTTGCCGGGTGTACAGATTTTTTTGTTTTTATTCCTAATTTTTGCCCGAACCTTTTTGGTTCACCGGGATGCCCTTGTTTTGCCTAGGTGTGTTAACCTAGCGGGTCTCTTATGTGTAGTATCTTTTGACTATGTCCGCGTTCACAGGGTGCGGCAGGTCGTCGCCATCCATAGTGGTCAAGATCATTGCTCCACCAGAGAATATGCTTCTGATCATAAATAGTCCTTCGTATGTAGGAGTCCATTTTCCCTTGGGATCACCTTGCGGCAGTATGATGCGCTTGATCACCAAATCCCTGACTTGATACACTTGGCGTCTGACTTTTTATTGAAAGCCTTGATCATCCGTTTTTGATACATTTGACCATGACAGATATCAGTAAGCCTTTTCTCATCGATCAAGTTTAGTTGATCAAGTCGAGTTTCGATCCAATCGTCTTCACTCAACCTTGCATCCTTCATAATTCTTAGAGAGGGGATTTGGACCTCAATAGGCAAGACAGCCTCCATGCTGTATACCAGAGAGTAGGGTGTTTCCCCAGTTGATGTGCGTGCCATGGTACGATAACCATGGAGAACGAAGGGTAGAATCTCATGCCAGTCTTTGTACGTGACCTTCATTTTCTATATGATCTTTTGATGTTCTTATTTGCGACTTCGACAACACCGTTCATCTTTGGCCGGTACGGGGAAGAATTATGGTGTTGGATCTTGAAGTGTGCACACAGTGTGGTGATCATAGTGTTTTTGAGATTCGTACCATTGTCAGTGATGATCCTCTCTGGGATACCGTACCAACAGATAAGATTTTGTTTGATGAATCGGGCTACAACATTCTTGGTAATGGAAGCGAAAGAAGCCTCCTACACCCACTTTATGAAATAGTCAATGGCCACCAAGATGAAATGGTGTCCATTAGAGGTTGTTGGCTTGATTTCCCCGATCATATCGATGCCCCACATAGCAAAGGGCCAAGGAGCCGTCAAGACATTCAGAGGAACCGGGGGTACGTGTACCTTGTCAGCATAGATCTGACACTTGTGGCAGGTTCGAGAGTGTTGATAGCAATCTTCTTCCATGGTAGACCAGTAATAACCTGCCCGTAGGATTTTCTTCGCCATCGTATGCCCACTGGAATGGGTGCCAAAAGTGCCTTCATGTAGATCATCCATGACCTTTTTTGCCTCAACCTTGTCTATGCAACGGAGCAAAACAGGGTCATGGTTGCACTTGCAGAGAATGATATTACTAAGGAAGAACTTAGCATAGAATCTCCTTAAGAACTTCTTATCATTGACTGAAGCTCCTTCCATATATTCTTGAGCCTCGAGATACCTCTTGACTTCGTGGAACCAAGGCCGATCCACTACTTCTTCAGTATTGATCTCGTGACAGTGAGCTGGTTCATCCATTCGTTCAATGATGATCTGGGGAGCCTCGTTATCCCATTTGAGTTTAAACATGGATGACATTGTGGCTAGCGCATCTGCTAGTTGATTTTCTTCTCACAGGAAATGCTCGAAGTGTAGGATTAATGTCAACACATGTTCTTTGTAGGGGATAAGGTTAGGGTGTTTAGTGTCCCATTCTCCTTTGATCTAGCTGATGACCAAAGCTGAATCTCCAAATACACTTAAGGACTTGATCCCCAAATCTATGGCAACTTTGAGATCAAAAATGCATGCTTCATATTCTTCCATGTTATTCGTACAGTTGAAGCAGAGTCTTGCAGTAAAGGGAGTATGACATCCTTCAGGAGATATGAGTACAACACCTATACCATTGTCGAGTGTGTTGGACGCCCTATCAAAAACCAGGGTCCATCGGGATCCTTGTTCAGGTCTGTCATATGGTCTAAATTCTTCGCAGTTGTTTACCATCATGATGTCTTCATCTGGGAATTCGAACTTCATGGACTGGTAGTCATCTACATCTTGATGAGCAAGGTGATCAGCTAGTACATTTCCCTTTATTTCTTTTTGGGTAGTATACTGAATGTCATATTCCGTCAAGATCATCTGCCATCTTGCTATTCTCCCAGAAAGGGCAGGCTTCTCGAAGATGTATTTTATGGGATCCATTTTGGATAACAATAAGGTAGTATGGGTCAGTATATACTATCTTAGTCGACGAGTAGCCCATGCCAGAGTGCAGCAAGTTTTCTTGAGCAGTGAATATCTTGTTTCACAGTCGGTAAAAGTTTTGCTCAGGTAATAAATAGCATGCTCTTTTTGGCCAGACTCGTCATGCTGCCCCAGCACACACCCCATTGAATTTTCCAAAACAGTTAGATACATGATCAATGGTCTTCCCTTGATTGGTAGCATCAAAATAAGAGGTTATTATAGGTACCCTTTGATCTTGTCGAAAGAAGTTTGGCACTCGTCATTCCATTTGACTACTTGATCTTTCTTCAGTAATTTGAAGATTGGTTCACAAGTAGTTGTTAAGTGAGAAATGAATCGGGAAATGTAGTTTAACAGTCCCAAGAATCCTCTGACTTCCTTTTCGGTATGAGGAGCAGGCATTTCTTGTATTGCTTTCACTTTGGCAGGATCCACTTTGATACCTTTACCGCTAACGACAAAGCCTGGGAGTTTACCTGACCTCGCCCCAAATGTGCATTTATTCGGGTTCAACCTCAACTTGTATTTATTTAACCTCTCAAATAGTTTTTGTAAATGGTCCAGATGTCCCTCCTCAGTTTGAGATCTGGCTATCATATCATCCACATAGACCTCTATTTTGTGATGTATCATATCGTGAAATAAGGCTACCATGGCACGCTGATAGGTTGCCCCAGCATTCTTCAACCCGAATGGCATAACCTTGTAACAAAATATGCCCCATTGTGTGACAAAGGTTGTTTTCTCCATGTCCTCAGGCGCCATTTTGATTTGATTGTAACCTGAGAAACCATCCATGAAGGAAAACACCTTATGTTGTGCTGTATTGTCAACCAGAATATCGATGTGGGGAAGTGGGAAATCATCCTTAGGGCTTTCCCTATTCAAATATCTATAGTTCATGCACATTCGTACCTTTTCGTCCTTTTTAGGCATGGGAATAACATTGGCGACCCATTATGGATAGGAGGTGACGGCCAAGAATCCGGCGTTAAATTGTTTCATGACTTCCGCTTTGATCTTCTCTGACATGTTTGGTCGCATGCGACCGACCTTTTGTTTTATCAGAGGGCAGTCTTATTTTGTTGGTAGACGATGTACCACAATATCTGCATCAAGTCCTGGCATGTCTTCATACGACTAGGCAAAGACCTCAACATAATCATGTAGCAACTGAATCAGACGCTTCTTGACACTGGGTTCCAGATTGGCACCCACCCTGACTTCTTTCTTGTCCTCTTCAGTACCTAGGTTAATTGTGTCCACTAATTCTTCATGGGGCTGAATGGTCCTCTCTTCTTGTTGTAGTAACCTGGCTAGTTCCCCTGGCACTTCACAATCTTCCTCACCTTCATCTTCGGCTTGGTAGATTAGATTTTCAGAGTTACAAAAGGCCATAGCAGAATCGTTACCCATGGGATCCTGAATGGATGTAGATCTGCATTTTGAATGTGAGTGTGTGTAAGAGTATAACTATCTTTGAAAGAAAATAAAAATGTAAAAAAGAAATATAAAGAACACAAAGTTTGTATGCAAAATCATCCATGATTCATTGATGACATATGGAAATGAGGTAACAACCCTTACAAATGGACCGTTGTGCCTCGGGTAAGACACAAGGCTTTAAAAGTATGAATTGTTTAATTATTACAGATCCGACAAAATTTTAAAGACAATTATTGTTAGATAAAAGTAATTGGGACAAAATTTGTAGCTTCCCAATTGCTGAGTCCTGCGTTGACAGTTGGGAAAATCCATTCCTCCAGGTCGTAGCTATCCTCATCATCCTCCACTGTGTTGACTCTGTGGTTGCTGATCTTCAAAAGGGGTCCCCCGGTGCGAGCACGGCGTACAGCTTTCTGGGATCCTGAAGTGAAACCCAAACCAAATTTGTCAAACTTGTATGGGATATTTGGGAGTTAGCCCCAAATAGTGCATCCACCTTCTTCTATCACTACCTTGGCATCTTTCAGCGAGGACATCTTTAGAGGAGGTCTTGTAACATTTGGGACTTGGGAAACATCCTTGGTTACTGCCACGGTTTGTGGGACTTCCTCGAAATGTTGAAATGGAGTTTCAATGAATTCACCATCCAATTCCACGTATCTGAAGGAATTCAAGTGACTGACCAATTATTCCTCTTCTCCATGGACAGTAATGATTTTCCCCTCGGTTGGATATTTCAGCATTTGATGTAATGTAGAGGTAACGGCACCAGCGTTGTGAATCCATGGTCGGCACATTAAGCAGGAATAGGAAGGGCGAATGTACATCACTTAAAAAGTTGAATCAAAGGTTTGGGTTCCAACTTTTATGGGGATGTCCATCTCCCCATGCACCATTCTCTTTGAATTGTCGAAGGCCCTTACCACTATGTTGCTGGGTTTTAAGGTCAAACATTCGCAGTCGAGTCTATCAAGAGCCTTCTTAGGCAGCACATTTAAAGATGAACCAGTATCAACCAAGACATGGGCCAAAGTTGTGCCCATGCATTCGACAGAGACATGCAATGCCTCATTGTGCTTCCTCCCTCTATGTGTCAAGTCAGCATCAGAAAAGCCTAAACCATTGTCAGCGGTTAAACTGGCCACGCAATCTTGGAACTGATCAGCAGAGGTTTCTTGTGGTACATGGACAATTTTAAGGAATTTCACCAAGGCCTTCGCATGAGCCTCAGAGCATAACAATAAAGTCAGCATGGAAATCTTTGACGGAGTCTGCCCTAGCTGTTCGACTACGTTGTAGTCACTTCTCTTTATAATCTTTAGAATTTCTTCCATCTCCTTTTGGGTGGCCTCAGGGATAGATACTAATTACGCCTTCATTCAGACAGGCTCAACCAGAATGCCTTTTCCCTGAGTCTCGGTTGAATCGGTGGTAGGAGTATCAGCAGGGGTAACCAAAGGGATTATAGTAGTGGTAGTATCAGCAGTGGTAACCATAGGGATTGTAGTAGTAATAGGAACAGGAACAAGGATGATTATAGGACCGGTGATAGTCTTCGGAGGAGCAATATCTGGAGAGAAAATTCTTCCACTTCGAGTTATCTTGCTGGTTCCTGCAATATTACTGATGTTGGGGTCAGCCTTCTCAAGAATTGAGTCTTCATCAGCCAGCCAATCTTGCTTGACGCTGTAATAGTAGACGTTTCCCCTATAGTTCCATGGGACAGTTTTATCTGATGAGTACGAGATTGGACCTGGCATAGTAATTATCAGCGGAGCTACTTTAGGAACTGATGTAATCCTAACAGGTCTTTTGGTAGAGACTCTGGAAGGATTGGCAGAAATAGTTACTATTGAAACATCTTTGTAAGAAACAGTTAGAACAGGAGTCTTTTTAAACAAAATCTCTTTGTTATCTATTAGGCTCTGAACACCTTCTTTCAATAAATGAAAACTAGTTGGTCGGGATAAACAGAAGTGACAGCCTTCATCATGGCCCGGAAATAAACCGGCCTTCAATAGGTTCTTCTTGATGGTCAGGAGAGGAGTAACAAGTTCATCAACAGTAGAAACAAACATATCATCTTCAACAGCGTTAACACCGCGGGCATGCTTGGGCATAGAAGCGGTGATAACATTCGGGATTTCAGGAGCATCAAACTCAATTTACTTTGCTTCAATAAGGTCTTGCACCTTGTTTTTCAAAGCCCAATAGTTGTTAGTATCATGGCCTGGACTTTATGAATGGTATGCATAGCGAGCATCAGGATGATAATAAGGAGAGGTTGTGTTAGGATTCTTCGGAGCTTCGTTCAAAGTTACCAGGTTGGATCTCAACAAGTGTGGCAGCACTTGAGATAGTGTCATATTAATCCAGATAAATTGTCTTACTGGCCTCTCTGTTCTAGGCTGATCGTTCTTTTGTTGAGTAGGTGCAGGCTTAGGGATCATGACAGCCCCTACCACTGGGCGGCGTTCAGTTATTTCTTGATTCCTTTGAGGAACACAGCACCAACTTCTTTCTTCCCAATAAATGGCTTTCTCACAGCAACAGAGGACGCGTCATTTTGAATCTTCCCACTCTTAATCCCAGCTTCCACTCTTTCTCCGGTCAAGATTAATTCAGTGAAGCCTGCTGAGGAGCTTCCAATTAAATGATTAAAGAAAGGACCAGACAAGGTACCCAGAAACATGTCTACTAACTCTCTTTCGGAAAGGAGAGGTTGGACTCTTCCTGCTAAGTCCCTCCATTTCTGAGCATAGTCTTTGAAACTTTCACTTGAAACCATAGCCATACTCTGGAGTTGAGTACGGGTGGGAGAAAGATCTGCGTTGTACTAATATTGTTTAAAGAAAGCAGCGGAAAGGTCTTCCCAATTGTGGATGTTGGCCCTTTCCAGTTGATAGAACCAATCAAGTTGAGTTTTTGGAGAGACTTTCTTGGAAGAAGTGGACCCATAAATCTCGGTCGGTAGTGTGAGGCTGTATCTTCCTCACATAAGATCGGAGATGCATTTTGGGACACGAAACCCCGTCGTACTTAGCAAATATTAGTGCCTTGAATTTTGGTGGAATGACAATCCCAGACACCAAGCCTAGATCCTCAAAGTATAGCCCAGGCACTTTCTGGATTTCCATCACGCTTATTCGTTCTTCCAGATGCTTGTATTTGTCGTCGGTCAGGGGATACTACTCTTCAGAGTAATCCTCTTCTTCTTCCTCTTCAGACTCTTGCTGGACAACTGCTTCCTTGCCTTTCCCATCTTGGTTATCCTTCTCACCAGATGATGTTGCAAAGTCTAGGGTCCATCTTTCTTGTCCTTGGAACCTTCTTCCCATATTCAGAACTCTGGTTACTTTCTTTTTCTTCTTCTTTTCTTCAATCAGCAGAGTTTTTAGATCTTCTTGTCCTTTGGCTAGAGTCAAGAACATCTGTTGAAACTGAGCATTATGTGCCTGGAGGTCTTTTACTGTCTGCTCGAGATCCATCTTACTGAAATAAATAGTAGAAAGATGAGGAGACTTGTTGTAAGAAACCTGCTTATGTTATGATGAATGGTAAATGCATATGCAATGATTTCAAGGAAATTAGAGATTTAAATTTGCTTTAGACCAAAAAGGAACACACGTTATATTAGTAAATCAAAGCTTTGCGCGATGTAGGCGTTCAGGCTCCGCTCCTCATGAAGTTGCTTAGTGAGTTCCAAAACCTTCTTCTTGCCGGCGTAGAATTGGGCCTCGAAAGTGTCTCGCTCACCCTTAAGTTGTATCCAATCCCTTTGTAAGTCTTCAAGCGAGGTAGGCATGTCAGGATGTAGGATATTGTATGGGATATCTCCTTCCACAACAGGCTCTATGATTACCGGGAGAATGGAGGGGTAAGGCATCATAAGACTTTGAGCATGAGCCCGTACCCACTTGAGGTAAGGCTCAAGAGGGATGGAATTCTTATGCCCCAATGTCCTGTTATCTACCTTGTTCAACATCCTCCTAGCTCTGATAAATCTTTGGCAGTGACCTTGATCGTCGTTCACGTAGTCAAATACCAAACCTTGAATAAGCATCTCATATGTGTGAAATCAAGCTTCTCAAATAAGCTTTTATTTTGATGAAGACAAACCATGGCTAACAAAATAAGGCAAAGACTTTGGTCAAGCATCTAAAGCATCTAAGGATATTATCTTCAATCAAAGCTCTCAACATCTTTAAAGGTACAATAATATTATCTACTTTGATCTTAAGATATAGATGCTCAAATATGAAAAAGAAATGTTTAAGAATCATTACTCAAGCTTTTCAAAGATAAAATTTCACTTTTCATATGCATGCAATCGATTTACATCTTAGTGTAATCGATTGCACTCTTCAAAATTCCAAATATTTTGCTTCTATTTCTGCATGCAATCGATTACATAGTTTGTGCAATTGATTGCACACTTAAATTTTTCAAGACGTTTGATTTTGTCTTAGCATGCAATCAATTACATAGTTGGTGCAATCGATTGCACTCAGTTAAAATTTGCTACTGACTTAGCATGTAATTGACTACATTATTGATGAAATCGATTACACTCTTAAAAATTTGAAAATATAACTGTTGCAAACCTTGTGCAATCGATTACACTAGAGGTGCAACCGATTACACACTGCACGAATTTAAAAAATTACAGCTCTGTTCATGCCTTTTGATCATGCCTTTTCATTACATCTTTTCACTCAAACTTGGCATTTGTTCATGATACATTTCCAGATCTTCATGATGTTTCAAAAGGGTGTTATGAACATATAAATATTCAATTTCAAATTCATATCAAACACCTTCTTTCATAATATTTTTCTGAACTTTGAAAATACAAACTCAAGCATTCTTCATTTTCATGCATAAGTTTTCTGCATTTATTTTCATACTTTGAACAGAAAACTTTGAGCAAATATATCTTGAGTCTTTGTACAATATTATTATTGAAAGAAGAAGATTATACATTGTCAAAATCACTCTTAAGTGATCAATATTACTCTACTCACTCAAACTCACAAATTGATATTTACTTACTTATTTTCCGGGATTGTTGGAATTAAGTTTAAGTGTTTTTGTTGAAATCTTGTCTTTCCAAGTTGTTGGATACAAGTGTAGTTACATTGAGAGGATTGTTCTCATAGGTAACTTAGTGAAAATCCAAGAGGATTGTTCTTGGTCCAAGAGAATTGTTCTTTGTTTGGTTGGTAGTTCTTATGTAAGTTTGCCATAATAAGGAAATCTCTTTCATGTTGAAAGGGGACTGGAGTACTCTCGGACTGTGAGGGGAACCAGGATATATTGCCCGTGTCTCTTTATTTTTCTGCATCTTTAAGCTTTCCTAAACTCACTTATAACCAGAAAAATAAGAATCATTATCACTAAAAACCAGAATTTTTAAAAGTACCTAATTCACCCCCCTCTTAGGCGCACTTCGTACTTACAATTGGTATCAGAGCAGGTTATAGGTAACCTGCTCCTAAAAGATCTAGAATGGCTTCCGCAAATCATAATCCCGTTTTCAGAGATGGTAGTAGTAACAACAAGCCTCCTTTATTCTGTGGTGAATATTTTGACTTCTGGAAAATACGCATGAAGGCGCATCTACAAGCGCAAGGAGAGGAAATATGGGATGCCGTCGAAAATGGTCCATTTATCCCGGTAACTGTAATCAATGGTGTTGGCTCTTCAAAGCCTAAAACTGCATGGGATGATGATGATAAGAAGAAAGTTATCTATGACAAAAAGGCAATAAACCTTCTTCAAGGTGCACTTAGTATGGACGAATTCTTCCGTGTCTCGACATGCAAAACAACAAAGGAAATATGGGATACCTTGGTACAAACTCATGAAGGAACGGCTGAAGTAAAGAGATCAAGGCTAAATACCCTAAGTCAAGAATACGAACTATTTCGAATGCAGCCCGGAGAATCCATTCTTGACTTACAAAAGAGATTTGTGCACTTGACAAATCATCTAAGTGCTCTTGGTAAAACTTTGACAAATGATGAATTGAATCTGAAAGTACTTAGGTCCTTAACAAGGGAATGGCAACCAAAGGTAACGGCAATTTCAGAAAAGAAAAGTCTCTCCAACATGACGTCTACAACTCTAATTGGAAAACTTCAGGAATACGAAACGGAACTCGGAATACTCGAAAAGCATGAAAATCAAGAGAAGAAATCCAAGAATATTGCTTTGAAGATAGACTCCAAGGAAGTTGAAAAGGAAAATAATCCAGAAGAAGATGAAAACTTCATGCTTCTTGTTAAAAGGCTTGGTAAGTTCTTCGGTAGAAATGACAAACCTTTTTCTCGTGCAAAAGGAAAGAAACATTTTCAGAAAAAGGAAGGCTCCACATCAACACAAGAAATAACATGTTATGAATGTGGTAAGCAAGGTCATATCAATCCAGATTGTCCAAAACTCTCCAAGAAAGGTGGCTTCAAAAGCAAGAAGGGATTCAAGAACAAAAAGGCTTATATAGCATGGGAGGACAATGAAATAAGTTCCTCATCTGATTCCGATAGTGATGAAAGTGCAAATATAGCATTGATGGCCTCACACCATTCCGATGATGAAGACAATGAGGTTAGTAATGAATTTACTCTTTTTGATAGTGATGCACAAGGTGTTATAGATGAACTATTGAATGAATGCAAAATTCTGTATAAAACCATTTCATCACAAAAGAAACAAATTTCATCATTAGAAGAAAAATATGTTTCAATGGAAAAAGATTTCAAAGAAGAAAAACAAAAATCAAGTGATGAACAAAAACAGAATTTTGTATGCAAAAATTGTGATTCACTCTCTTTCCAAATTGTCCAATTAAAAAGAGTCATTGAAAGATATGAAAAAGGGAAAATTGGATTGGAAGGTGTTCTTAGCCAACAAAGATACTCCAATGATAAAAGTGGACTTGGATATTCAAAGTTCTCAAAACCAAGTTCTAACAAAACTATCTTTGTTAAGGAAAGTGATCAATCTTCCAAAGAGAAAGTGAACAAACCTAAAATAGTTCGTCACTATCCGAAAAAGAAAACATTTCCTAAGAAGAAATTGTATCCTTCTAGATATAGAAGTAAATTTGAACCTACTTGTTTTTATTGTGGTATTAAAGACCATACACCTAATGCTTTCTATGTTAGAAACTTCAATGTGGCAAGTGGGCATTATGTATGGGTAAATAAAGGCACTAATTATGAAGGACCCAAAGCAACTTGGGTACCTAACAAAACCTAATTTGTTTTGCAGGTATGCTTGAAGACCACATGCAATCTTTGGTATCTTGATAGTGGTTGTTCAAAGCATATGACAGGAGACATAAACCAATTTTCACATTGTTGTACCCCAAAATTTGCCCTCCCATATTCTTTAAGAAATTGCCAAGTCAAGCTGCAAAATTCCCCAAGGGTTGCACAGTGCAAGAGTCTCCTATACAGTCAAGATTAGGGTTTGTGTTCTGATCAAGAAAATGAAGTTTTCAAAGGCCCAATCAAGTCTCACATGCCTACAAATATGGTCAAGCATCCTCATACCAAGTTTCAAGACATCCAGCACAAAATTGCACAGTCAAAAACCCTAATTGCACTACAGTCAACTGTAGGGGCAAAATGGTCATTTGACAGTCAAAAGTTCAAATTTTTGATCAACATATCATTTTGAAGCCACAAACATCATTTGATCAATGCTTGATCATGATTCTCAAAGTTTGGCTCAAAAATCATCAAGATGCAAAAGTTTCCTTATTTGGACAGCTGAAAAAGTCAACTGAAATTGACCAGGGCATAACTTTCACATGGATTATCAGAAAAATTCCATCCAAAGCTCATTTTGAAAATAAAGACATTTCCTACAACTCATCTTCATACTTCAAGTCCAAAAAATTCTCTCACAAAAAGTTATCAATTTCAACATTATAGGTCATTTTCAAAAGTCAACAAAAAGGGACTTTAAGTCAAAGGCCATAACTTGCGATTGGTAAATCAAAATGACATGGGACCAATGGCATTGGTTAGAGGACTCAAAGACCTTTCCAAAATGTCCAAGAACATGAGCAAAGCTTAAAAATTGAGCAAGTTGTGCCTTGTGGAAGTTGGGAAATATTTGGATATTTTGAAAAGTCAACATTACTTCAAATGACCTAAAATTGCTAATGGGCCCATTTTTCTTCCATGATTCATCATCCATGACATATGCACGACCACTTGGCCCAAAGGGAAGTTTTTATTCATTTTTTATTTATTTATTTGAATTTTTATTTATATTAATTCACTTAAATCAATTAAATATGTGAAAAATACTTAGCTTAACCTAACAAATCTTTTTGTACATGTTTTAGTCTCAATAATTCGTGCACATTCAAATATGGGAAGATTTGGTTTGATTGGATCCTAATTGATACAAAATTGTATGGAAAAGATTGAAAAAACAAAGCTTGAAAATCAAATCTTCAAAACCATGATTGCAAGAGATTTTGAGCAAGTTTCTTGACCTAATCTATTTAGTACATAAGCCTAAAGGAAACCCTAATGTTCATACACACGCAGCCACTCAAGAAACTCCATTGACAACTTGAAATTTTTCTCAAAAAAAGTCAATTATGAAAACATCCTTCCAGGACGATTCAAGACATAATTCTTGTTCCAATAGCTTCCTCAAGCATCACTGGATATATTCCAATCACAAACATTCATCACAGCTTCCAGAATTGGTAACACGAGTGCCAACTGTATCAAGAAAAACTCATAATCGTACATCACGATTCATGCATCCTTTATAACTTTTAATGCTTGATTTACATTCCTTGTGAAGTTCTGAAGCTAACCAATATATTTAATTGTATTATTATGCGTTGTGTACGATTTCACCATGGTTAATTTCTAGGGTTCACAGGATTCCAAATTGGGGCTTTTCACCCAAGGAAAAATTGAGACTTATAACCACCATCATTCAAATCAATGCGTTGGGACGAACAAGAACCAACCCTCGCGCTCAATTTATGAGTGTCTGAGGGCTAATCACTATTTTCTGGAAAGTGGCCTAGGAGAACGTTAATAAAACCGTTGCCTGTTTCTTTGTATTTTCAGGAAAATAAAACCAACGAAGAAGACGCTTATGTGGCGAAGGCTGACTGGTCCGTTTGAATTCTGGCGCGGAATAAAGCACTAACTCACGTTTTCCTTTATATTAATTGTTGATAATTATAAATACAAACGCGTGGTAGTGGTTCAGTGGCAAGTGTATGTATTGGCAATCCTCATGACCTGGGTTCGAGACCCAGGTCCTCACTTTCTTTCATATTTTTCTTCATATAATGTTCCCATGCAGTGCCAGCATCAAGACGCACCATATGCCTTCCAGAATCCAACATCCACGTGCCCCTGGAGATCCAATCAAAGGCATAGATCTAAAGAACACGTTGTACCCTGGTCAACGCTTCAGCATGCTACCAGAAAAAAGTCCAAATAGGCCAAAACAAATGGGCCAGATTACTGAATCTATACCTCCACTTTGGGGACTACCACCCCCTAGGTTTGCATATTTTTCACTCTTCTTTATTTTCTTTATTTATTTAAATCTATTACTTTTAATTATTATTTGTTTAAATTAATTACCTATTTTCATAAATAAAATAAAAATGCATAAAAATCAGAAAAGATAAAAAATATAATAAATATTTTTATTTTAATATTTCTTGTAAATAAATGCATGTAAATTAATTAGTTTAAATTAGGGTTTTAATTTTAATTCCTTTCATAACAAAATCTAAAAAAATATAGAACTAGGTTTAATAAATGTTTTATTCCTTTTAATTTTTCTTTTTCACAATAATATATTATTTTATTTATTTTCATAATTAAAATTGTATATAAAAATTAGGTTTAATTTAGGTTAAATTTTAAACGTCTTCTTAATAAATTAAAATAAAATAGAATTAGGGTTAGCGTTTAATTGCAATTAATTTTTTCTATTAAATCCTAAAATATTAAAAATACCAAAAACATCTTTTTTTTAATTAATTAACTTCATCATTAATTTGATTTTTGCAAAAGGGTCCAACGCCCTCGTTTCGATTTAATTTCGCATATTTATTTTATTTTGCTTAAATAATTATGTACCTCTCCCGAAGCCATGTAAATTACTTCTCGCACTTTTCAATTCTTTATTTACTTTGTTTATTTATTTTCTGTCAAATCGGGTCCTGGTTAATTTTGGCGATGTGGACCCGCGCCATTTGTAATAGCTTTAGAATTTACCTTTCCCGCAAATATTTTAACTGTTAATCAAAAGCATGAAAGACTGTATGGACAAAATAAAAGCAAGCGTAGAACACCAATAACATGACAAGATAAATTATCTGAATCTGACACACAAATCACACACCACCCCTAGGGTACGCCTCACTGTTGCCTTGCCTCGAAAGGTGATCGTCGAGTAGAGGATGTCTTAGTAAGTCCTCATGATCCGGGAACCTGGCATGAGGGTAGCTTCTAAGGTGTCTTCCCATTGCTCTGGTGATCACCATGTCCCGAACCTCGAATTGACCCGAACACCTCCAACGGTGGTGCTACCTACCTCTCAATGGTGGGATGGCACTACTTTAAAGGACATTTACACAGACGAATTCCTTAGGGTAGGTAGGTTCTCGTAGATACTTGCTCTAAATCTCAAAACAAATCAAAACTACTTTTCACACCGACACCTTTTCAAAAAGCTTTCGAAAGCAATTTTTCAAACACTCTTGAGGACCGATACAAGAGTCGAACTGAAAATTTTCAAAGAAACTTTTTAAAACCCACAGTTGAAAAGCAAACAAACCATTTTTGAAAACACAATGAGCAAGTATCTAAGAGCCCATGGATAACCATGGATAGAAAGGGTGCTAACACCTTCCCTTTCTATAACCTACCTCCCGAACCGAGAGCAATCTCTATAAGGAATTTTTCTGTGCTTTTGTCCTTTCCATTTGGAGAAAATAAAAGACGGTGGCGACTCTTGCTTCCGCGACATTTCGCGAACCAGCGTTAAACAGTCAGTTCCAGATCCACCGATCACACACATCTAGCGCTAAAGGCCAAGGGTTTTGTCACTTATGGAGACAATAATAAGGGAAGAATCCTAGGCAAAGGCAAAGTTGGTGCTCCACCTTTCACATCCATTGAATATGTTCTTTATGTTGAAGGACTAAAGCACAATCTTCTAAGTATTAGCCAACTTTGTGACAAAGGCTTCAAAATCAAGTTCACCAAAGATGAATGTTTGATAGAAGACGAAGTCACTCATGAGGTTATACTTAAAGGTAAAAGAATCAATAATATATTTATGATTTTCCTTGATGATCCATCTTTGAAGGTTAAATGTCTCATGGCGAACAACGATGATTCATGGCTTTGGAACAAAAGAATTACTCATATTCATATGGAACACTTGAATAAATTAATCAAGCATGATATTGTCATTGGTTTGCCTAAGAGAAATTTCATCAAAGATAGACTATGCGATGCTTGTCAAAAAGGGAAACAAACTAGATCAACTTTCAAATCTAAGAATGTGGTGTCCACTACAAGGCCACTACAATTGTTACATATGGATCTATTTGGTCCATCGAGAACAAGAAGTTTCAGAGGTAATGTATATGCTTTGTTTATTGTTGATGATTTCTCTAGATATACTTGGACATTCTTTTTAGTGCAGAAAAGTGATGCATTCAAGGCGTTCAAGAAGTATGCTAAACAAATTCAGAATGAGAAGTCTCTAACAATTGCCTCAATAAGGAGTGACCATGGCGGAGAATTCCAAAATGCTCTATTTGAATAATTTTGTGGAGAACATGGAATATCTCACAACTTCTCGACACCAAGGACTCCACAACAAAATGGAGTGGTTGAAAGAAAGAATAGGTCTCTTGTGGAACTTGCTAGAACCATGCTTAGCGACTCAAAACTTCCAAAATATTTTTGGGCGGATGCGGTGAGCACGGCATGTTTTGTTAGCAATAGAGTTAACATTAGATCAATCTTAAAGAAAACTCCATATGAACTTTTCAAAGGGAGAAAACCTAACATTGCTTTCTTTCATATCTTTGGGTGCAAATGCTTTGTCCTAAACAATGACAAAGATAATTTGGGTAAGTTTGATGAGAAATCCGACGAAGGTATATTTCTTGGTTACTCACTCTCTAGTAAAGCATATAGAATTTACAACAAAATAACTATGACTATTGAAGAATCTATGCATGTTTCTTTTGATGAAACTAACCCCTCCAAGGAGGATAATATTGTTTGTGATAATGATGATGAAATTTTAGAAGGTCCTCAAGAAAATTCTTCCAAGGATCAATCCATTCAACTAGAAGAATCACCTTAACAAGAATCAAATCTCAATGATCTACCAAAAGAATGGAGAACTCATAGAGATCATCCTATTGATAAAGTTATTGGTGATATAAGTCAAGGCGTATCTACAAGATTAAATCTCAAGGATGCTTGCCTAAACATGGCGTTTGTCTCTCAAATTGAACCTTCCAAAGTTGATGAAGCTTTAGGCGATGACCAATGGATCATAGCTACGAAAGAAGAATTGAATCAATTTGAAAGGAATCAAGTTTGGGAACTCGTTCCTAGGCCAAGCAACAAACACATCATTGGAATAAGATGGGTGTTCAAAAACAAAATTGACGAAAATGGAATAAGTGTTCGCAACAAAGCGAGATTGGTAGCACAAGGCTATAATCAAGAAGAAGGAATAGACTTTGAAGAAACTTTCACTCCAGTTGCAAGGTTAGAAGCTATTCGAATCTTACTTTCCTATGCTTGTTCATTAAATTTTCAGCTTTTCCAAATGGACGTCAAAAGCGCATTCTTGAATGGATATATCACTGAAGAAGTATACGTTAAGCAACCCCCAGTTTCGAAGACTTCAAGAATCCATCTCATGTGTATAAATTAAGGAAAGCTCTCTATGGACTGAAACAAGCACCAAGGGCATGGTACGATCGTTTAAGCAACTTCCTATGCAAAAAAGGTTTCGAAAAAGGCAAAGTGGACAAGACTCTATTTATCAAGAAAATCAAAGACGACACTTTGCTAGCACAAGTCTATGTTGATGAAATCATCTTCGGTTCTTCAAATCAAGAAATGTGTGAAGAGTTCTCATCAATGATGCAAGGAGAATTTGAAATGTCCATGATGGGGAAAATGAATTATTTTCTTGGACTTCAAATCAAACAACTTAAAGATGGCATCTTCATCAACCAATCCAAATATTCCAAGGAACTCCTAAAAAGGTTTGACATGGATAGTTGCAAGGAAATGTCTACACCTATGGGTTCTGGCTCTTATGTTGATCAAGATGAATCAGGAATTTCCATCGACATCACTAAATATCAAGGTATGATTGGCTCCTTATTATATTTGATGGCAATCCGTCCTGACATAATGTTCAGTGTTTGTCTTTGTGCCCACTTTCAAGCTAACCCAAAGGAATCTCATCTCACGGTGGTAAAGAGGATCATGAAGTATCTCAAAGGGACAACTAATGTCGGATTATGGTATCCAAAAGGTAGTATCTGCAACTTGATTGGTTATTCTGACGTGGATTATGCAGGATGTAAAACTGATATAAAAAGCACAAGTGGTACTTGTCACATTCTTGGTAATGCATTAGTATCATGGGCCTGCAAGAAACAAGCATGTGTTGCTCCAAACACGGCCGAAGCTGAATACATTGCAGCGGGTAGTAGTTGCGCTCAAATTTTGTGGCTAAAACAACAACTTCGTAACTACGGACTCGATCTAGGGTGCATTCCTCTAAGATGCGACAACACAAGTGCAATCAACATCACAAAGAATCCCGTCATACATTCAAGGACCAAACATATAGACATTCGACATCATTTTCTCCGTGACCATGTTCTTCAAGGAGATGTCGAGATGACCTTTGTAGATACTTGTTGTACCCTAAAATTTGCCCTCTCAGTTTATCAAGATTTTCCTTATAAGACTTCTTGGACTCAAGACCAATTTAGGGTTTGCTCAGCTCAACACATCTCCTTGCATTTATAACCTGAAATTAGGGTTTGAGTTTGCACAAGTATTTTTGGACTAACAATGCTTCATGTGAATTTCATACACCATCTTGGACCCCTAAGATTGCTCATACCAAGTTTCAAGCCTTGAACCACCTTTTTGCTCAGTCAATTGGACAGTTGACCTAAAAATCAGTTGTATTGGGGAAAAAGTCAAATATGGCCAATTTACAGTCAAACTTCATAATTTTTGATCCACAAAAACATTTTAGACTCATATGTACCATTTGATCAAGTTTGGATCACAACTCCTCAGGAAATTTGATCAAATCATCAAAAGGGCAAAATGGTCAAAATTAGGGTTTTGACTGTGGAAGGGAAATTTCTGATTTTTAACCTAGCCAATGACCAATTAGGTTCAAGCATGATTTCAAGGACTCAATGGCATCATATTGACCTAATTACATGGTTCAAAAGATCCCAAGTACATAAGATTGACAGATGAATTTTGTAGTCAACTGATCAAAAGTCAACTGTACACTGAAAAGTCAAACTTTGACTTTTTGGTCAAAATCAAGTGCCAAGGGTCATAATTCATCAAGACATTTCAAAATATGAAACTTTTTGATCAAGAAAACCAATTTTGGAAATTAGGGTTTTAATTTGAAAATTTTCCATAACTTAGAAATTTTCTAAGTATAAAAAGTTTCTTATTTTTTCCCAACTTTTCACCACTTTTTCACCATGATGCAATTGGATTCAAAGAAAACTTCCAACATGAAAGTTGTAGTCATCCATGAAATCTACAACTTTTATTCACAAAGATTTCCCAAAAGATGCTTGGATATCAAGTTATGAATTTGTGAATAGGGGTCCATGAACTAAAAGACTTAGTGAAAATTTGCCTTAATTTAGGCAGGTTTTTGACCCAACTTCATGGACATTTTTCAGCTAATTCCAAGAGGTATCTCAAAATTCATTTCAAAGATGGATTGTAGAGCATGCTGCAATATTTCCAAAATGTCCAAGAACTCTCCAAGATCATTTGTGGTTAGGGAAAATCGAAGAAGAGAAGTTGGCATTTTGTCACTTTTGTTCAAGCCATTTTTACATGAGATCAAGTTGCAAATCAGATCCTAGCATGCTTGTACCTTGCATTACAGGTCCTAAATCCCTTCTACACTCCATAATTAAATGCTAGCTCAGTGGTTAATGGCTTTATTTTGACCTTTGGAGCATTGTACAAAGAATAAATCCATAAATGGCATAAAGGGCACAATGCCATTTTGATAAAGCAAGCTTTTTGCAACTTTGCTATCCTTGAGCCTTGGACCTGTTCTTTTGTCACAAGCAATGTCCACAGATATCAGGCAAAGCATACCAACCCTTTGTAGCTAGCAAGCAAACAAGGACAAGCATGTTGGCATAAGTCTTGTCACTTTTCTTCAAAAGCAAGAAAAGTTGCAAAAGTCAAGAGAACTTGTACATCTGATAAAGGATGGACTTGGCTTCATTCAAAACAGATTCACAAACTTGTTGCAAGCTAGAACACAAAGGCATAACTTCCGAAACTCTCCCAAACACAAAAACACGATTTTTCTGCCCAAACTTGCAGTTTCTGCAAAACTCTTGCAAGCTCAATATTGGCACGTGCGTTTCTCCCTTTAACACTTGAAACACCTTCCATACATCACATCCAAACTATCCAAGCCCTTGTTCTGGTTCTGTAATCCCTGTTTTAGACATCACCATTTTCATTTTGGAAGGTTGCAGCTTGACTTCTACAGGGAGTTTCAGCTATCCACAAGGCAAGCTAAGCATTGGAATAGCTTGAGGGAACTTCAAGGAAGCTCACACGATCCTCAGGCCTCACTCAAAGTCCCCACATTGCCATATCCAAATCCAGCTGAAGGAGGTATTTTTCAAATCTCTATCTCTTTATTTAAGCATCCTTAAGCCACGATTTGTGAAGCAAAAATGT
Source organism: Vicia faba (assembly GCA_948472305.1). Lineage (NCBI taxonomy): Eukaryota > Viridiplantae > Streptophyta > Magnoliopsida > Fabales > Fabaceae > Vicia > Vicia faba. The sequence goes on from OX451741.1 coordinate 1,449,550,369, forward strand.
AGTCTCTAGCATGGTGAAGCTGTACATATGCATATTTGTCATTTATATTAACTGAGCTAAGAGAATTTGAATGTTGAACATGCTGAAAAAATTAGGTCAAGAATTAGGGCCACTAAAATTCTCCCTGGTCTTTTAGAGTTAGGTCACAAACTTTATATTACTGGAATCGTGAGATCATAAGCTACATTTTTTGTGTTATGAGTTTTTGATTTTATGCAAGCTAGAGCAAGATACAAGTTTGAAGCCAAAACGCGCGCGTTTGGGAGAGGCTAGAGCACAGGGATGAAGTCCTGGGCCTGGCGCGCCTTGGGCCTCCTGTTTTGACTTTTCACACCCCCCTGATCCACTATCCACACCCCCTTTACATATTTTGTTTATTTTTCATATTTTCTTTTCATTTTTATATTTATTGCTTTTATTTATTTTTCTGAATATAAAAAAATCATGAAAAATATTTTCTTTATTTTTTGTATTTTATTTTATTTTTTATCTTATTTTTTGCATAAAATATTGATTATTTAGAATAAATAGAACCTATTTTCTTAAAATAAATAGTAAACACATTTAAAAATATCATACATTTTTATTTTTATTATTCATACACATAAAATATTATTTCTGTACATATTTTAATTTTTAATATTTATTAATAATATTATTTATTATTTCTTGTATAAAAATAGACAAAATAAAATAAATATAGAATATATATTTCTTTTAATCAAAAACTAGGGTTTTACCCCTTTCAAAAATAACAATATTATTTTTCTTATTTTTAGGACTTAAATAATATTATTCTCTCATACATAAAACAAATACAAAACATTTTTTTGCATATTTACATTTTTATTGCATTTTTAATATTTGTTTATTTATTTAATTTGCAAATATTCAATTGGGTTGTAATAGTATTTTAGGGTTTTATTTTGTGCAAATATCCCCCATTCAAAAACTTGTATCCCCCCTCCCATAATAATTGTTGTAATAGCTTAGATTTATTTTACGCAATTTATCGCATTATACCATGTTTAGTAAAACTAGGGTTTGCATGATAAGACAAAAATCAAACAAGTAGAATGACCTAATCCAAGACAATCAAAATGCATGAAAAATGACACACATTGCACACAAGCACTCTCTAGGGTTTCACCCACTTGGTTGCCTAAACAAATGGCCATGGTATGCATGCAAAGTATCTTGGCAAAATCAAACAAAACAAAAGATCATAGTCCCTCGATGACGCTATCAAAAGGTTGCCTAAACAAATGATCTTGGTCCCTTAAAATGCTAAAGGTAGTTGGCAACATTGCTATCATGGTCATACGATGACCCACGCCTGTCCCGTTTAACATCCAAAGATAGGGTTGTTTACCAAATCAATGGTAAATCAACAATGTCAAAGGAATAAAAATGCATAAGGAAAGACATTTGAGTAGGGTAGATAGTTCCTAGTTACCTGCTCCTTTCAAAACAAATCCTTGCTATTTTCAAACAAACACACACACATTTTCAAAACATTTCCAAACAACTTTCAAAACATTGAAACATTTTTCAAAAGACAAACATCTTTGTATACATTATTACGAACGAGAATCATTACAAAGATCTCCTAAACGATGGCCTCTTTTCAAAATACTTTTCAAAACCACACCAAATACAAAGCACCATTTCAAACAATTGCAAAAGAAAAGCAAGTGATCTAAGCAAGTAACTAAGAGCCCATGGAAAACCATGGATGAAAAGGGTGCTAATACCTTCCCTTTTCATAATCTACCCCCCGAACTCAAGAAAACATCTCAAAGGTCTTTCCTGTGCTTTTTTACCTTTCCTTTTGGATAAAATAAAAGCCGGTGGCGACTCTTAAACTGAAACATTTGCGACGAAACGCAAAACCTCAAGTCAGTTCTCCCACCGTATCACAGAACTGGCGAATCTGCTGGGGAGAAATCATAAAAGTGGGGTTACCTTAGGGTTTAGATCACATTTATTTGCTTACCATTGTTTGCTTTGTTTGCTTTACATTTTGGTTCTATTGTTTGGGTTTGAATCCTCTACCCGGATTTGGGAAAACATTATAGGTAAATAGCAATACATTGTGGAAACTGTGCGGGGTATACCGACACGGTATAAGCAATAGCTATGTTAGTGTGACATATTTGTGGGTACCGGTAGCCTTTGAGTCAATCAAAGAGAATATGGGGCCGCTGAGTAATGTCATGAAGCACTAACGAACTTCTAGAACCTTTACTTGACCAACTTTGCCTTTTAGGATGTAGTGAGATGACCGGCTTTGGTGCAGTCCGAAGTTGGTAGATACTCAATACTACACTCATTGAGGGTTGGTTCCTTGGAATATTTCGGTCGCCAGTAAAGAGGCTGAATTGAAACAATGAACAAGGAAACAATCCAATGATATTGAGCTCCTTAGAACCCGATTACTATTTACTAGGATAGGTTGAGCCAACTAAACTTCAAGAGGGTACTTACCTATGAAACCCCATGCAAGCCTAAACTAGGAGCTTGTGTGATTTTCTTGTACATATATACTTGTGCATAACATCATGGACATCATGAGCATCATATGCATCCACTAACCATTTCAAGGATTTTAGAAATTCATCTTTGTTCCTGTTTTGTAGGTTATGGATTCACTTCGCAGGAAAACCATCCAAGTCAACCTTGTGATAATTCCTCTACAACTCAAGGAGATAGCTTCAAGGATTATTGAGAATTCTCCATTCATCGAGAGGCATAGTCGTCTACTCAACTTAGTCACTTCCAACACAGAGGAAGACATGATGAAAGTTCTTTTCCAGTTCTTTGACCCTTTGCATCACTGCTTCACATTTCCTGACTACCAGCTTGTGCCTACTTTAGAGGAATTTTCTCAACTCTCGAGGATTCCTATTCTCAATCAACTACCCTTCAACGGTACAAAAAGATATCCAAAGCCATAAGAGATTGCTCAAGCCCTGCACTTGCACTCATCTGATGTCACAACCCATTGGGAAACTAGAAGTGGTGCCAAAGGCTTCTTGGCAAAGTTCTTGTTTGAGAAGGCCCAAAGCTACTGGAATTCCTTGGACTTACAAGCTTTTGAGGAGATTGTAGCTCTTCTCATCTATGGGATGGTCTTGTTCCCTAACCCTGACCAACTAATAGATGTGAGTGCTGTCAAAATCTTCATGTCTCGCAATCCGGTGCCTACTTTGCTTGGAGATATCTTACACTCTTTTCACACTCGTACAATGAGGAAAAGAGGTGTTCTCATGTGTTGCACTCCTCTATTGGCAAGATGGTTTATTTCTCATCTTGCCCAATCAGTCTTGAAGAATGAGCAAGGTTTGAGGTGGTCACAACGGTTAATGACTCTTACACATTCAGATGTTCATTGGTGTTCTCGATCCAAAGAGATGTTATCATCGTTGACCGTTATGGGGAATTCCCTAATGTCCCTCTACTTGGCATTATAGGAGGCATCACCTACAACCAATGCTTGGCTCTGAGACAATTTGGTTATGCCCGAAGGGATGGCCCATATGATATGCTGGTTCAAGGCCTGGTTTTCGACTTCGACAACGACAATCAAGGACTCTGACAAAGGTTCATCCGAGCTTGGAGGATGCCAAACAAGGTAGACAGTAAGACCTTGGGACACAAGAATTCCATCCCCCTTGAGCCTTACCTCAAGTGGGTACGAACCCGCGCCCAAAGTCTTATGATGCCTTACCCCTCTATTCTCCCAGTGATTATAGAGCCTGTTGAGGAAGGAGAGGTTCCATACACCCTCCTACATCCTGACATGCCAACATCACTCGAAGATCTGCAAAGGAGTTGGATATAGCTCAAGGGAGAACGCGATACTTTTGAAGCCCAATTCTACGCAAGCGATAAGAAGGTTTTAGAAATCACTCGGTTACTTTATGAAGAGAAGACTCTCAACACCTAACTTGCACCAAAGAGGATGCGCAACGTCTTTTTATCTTAGAATTTTGTACTATTTTTCCCTAGGGGCATTGATGTAAACAAATTCTACTTTATTAATATAACGTTTGTTCCTTTTTGTTTAACACAAATTTGAATTTTCAAATCCTTGAAAACATTGCATGAATACATATCATGCATCATAACCATAGAAGGTCTTCACACCAAGTTTCCTCATCTCTCTGCTATTTATTTCAGCAAGATGGATCTAGAACAAACGGTCAAAGACTTGCAAGCTCAGAATTCACAATTCCAACAGTTACTCCTGACCTTGGCCAAGGGGCAGGAGGAGCTCAAGAATCTACTAGAGAAAGAAAAGGAGAAAAATAAGAAGAAGTGAGTCGGTGTAGTTATCATGGGCAGAAGGTTTGAAAGATAAGCCAGACGGACTTTGGAATTTCCATCAACCTCTGAGGAAGGAGAGAGAAAAGGTAAAGAGAATGCAGTGCCTTCAGATTCTGAAGCAGAAGAAGAGGAAGAAGAGGATTACTCAGAACAACAATACCCTTCGGCCGATGACAAATACAAAAACCTGGAAGAGCGTCTAACTGCTATGGAGATATAGAGAGTACCTGGGCTGGATTTCGAGGAATTAGGGCTGGTGTCTGGAATAGTAATACCTCATAAATTTAAAGTACCTTTGTTTGCTAAGTATGATGGGGTGTCTTGTCCCAAGATGCACCTCCGCTCATATGTCAGGAAAATACAGCCACATTCTGCAGACAAGGACTTGTGGGTTCACTTTTTCCAAGACAGTTTGTCAGGAACACGGCTTGATTGGTTCTACCAGTTGGAGAGGTCTGATGTGCATAATTGGGAAGACTTGGCAGCGGCCTTCTATAAACAGTATCAATACAACACCGACTTGGCACCAACCCGTACTCAACTCCAGAGTATGGCCATGGTGTCCAATGAGGGTTTCAAAGACTACGCCCAAAAATGGAGGGATTTAGCCGGAAGGGTGCAACCACCTTTATCTGAAAGAGAGCTAGTGGACATGTTCTTAGGGACTCTGTCAGGTCCTTTATTTAATCATCTTATTGGAAGCTCCTCTGCAGGTTTCACTGAGTTGATTCTAACTGGCGAGAGGGTGGAGGCCGGTATTAGAAGCGGGAAAATTCAAAAAGACGCGTCTACCTCTGTTGTTGCAAAAAAGCCCTTCACGGGAAAGAAAGAAGTATTTGCTATCTATGCACAGGAATCAGGGAAGAACCGAACGACGACCAACAGTGGGGGCCGTTATGATTCAAAAGTCTGCTTCATACCAGCCAAGAAACAACCAACCGAGAAATGATCAGCTGAGGAATAATCAGCAAAGGGTGGAAAGGCCTGTAAGGCAATTCACCAAGATAAACATGACTCCTGCTCAAGTCCTACCACATCTTCTGAAGTTGAATTTGGCCATGCTAAAAGAGGCCCCTAAAAATCCCAATATTGCATCTCCACACTACCATCTGAATGCTAGGTGCGCCTACCATTCTGAAAGTCCAGGGCACGACACCAATAACTGTTGGGCTCTGAAGAACAAGATTCAAGATCTGATCAACGCAAAGGAAGTTGAATTTGAAGCTCCTGAAAAGCCGAATGTTATCTCCGCTCCAATGCCTAGGCATGAACACAATGCCAATGTTGTGGAAGAAGATCTGTTCGTTTCTACTGTGGATGAACTGTTAACTCCTCTCCTAACCATCAAGTTGAATTTGTTGAAAGCTGGGGTGTTCCCAGGTTATGAACAAGATTGCCATACTTACCTATCCTCATCATTTAACAGTCCTCTATTGAAGAAAGGTATCCAACAATTGATTGATAATCAAGAAATTTTGTTTGAGAAAGCTCCTATTTCACCCATTCCAGTTCTAGAAGTTTCAATAATAACCATATACGCCAATCCTTCCAGGGTTCCTAAAAAACCCGTTAGGATTACATTCGCTCCTATGACTACTCCGTTGAAGATAACAATGCCCGGGCCTGCCCCATACAAATCAGATAAAATGGTACCATAGAACTATGGTGGAGAAATCTACTACCATGGTGTCAAACAGATTGAACAGACTGTCGAGCAAGAAAGTTCTGAAGAAGACAATTCTGACATCAGTAACATTGCCGGAACAAGCAAAATTACCCGCAGTGGGAGAATTTTCTCTCCAGAGATTGCCCCTCCAAAGGAAGCCTCTAGACCCGTGGTTGTTCCGAAGATTGCAGTTGTATCAGTTATTACACCTGCAAGTGTACCCGCCAACAATGACAATGCAATTCCTATCCCTACTTCCGCTGCTGAGAATAAAGGAAAGAATGTTCAAGAGGAGCCTGTCCTGACGAAGGCTCAATCACTAATTATTCCTGAGACATCCAAAAAGGAGATGGAAGAAATCCTGAGGATCATTAAGAAAAGTGATTATGATGTGGTAGAACAACTGGGGCAGACCCCCTCCAAAATCTCTATGTTAGCCCTGCTGCTGTGCTCTGAGGCACATGCTAAAGCTTTGGTCAAGTTTCTGAAGACAACACATGTCCCGCAAGAGACATCTGCGGATCAATTCTAAGAGTGTGTAGCCAGTCTGACAGCTGACAATGGCCTGGGTTTCTCCGATGCCGACTGAACCTCCAAGGGGAGAAAACATAACGACGCACTACATGTCTCAGTGGAGGGTAGGGGAACCACCCTAGCCCATGTTTTGGTTAATACTGAATCATCTCTGAACGTCCTGCTAAATAAAGCCCTGGATAGAATGGATTGTGAGGGGCTGATTTTAAAACCCAACAACATCATTGTGAGAGCATTTGACGGCTCTAAAAGGATGGTCTATGGTGAGGTGGACATCCCGATCAAGGTGGGTACCCAGATGTTCAATTCAACATTCCACGTGATGGACATCCGTCCTTCTTACTCTTTCCTGTTGGGACGCCCCTGGATTCACAATACTGGTGCAGTCACCTCGACTTTGCATCAGATGCTGAAGTACCCTATCTAAGGGAAAATCATAATTGTCCATGGTGAAGAGGAATACATGATTAGTCATCTGAATTCATTTCGATATGTAGAATTGGATGGCGAATTCATTGAGACCCTTTTCCAACATTTTGAAGAAGTTTCTCAGGAAATAGCAGCGACTAAAGCAGTATCCTCAGCTCCTATGATCACAAGACCACCACCTCGGATGTCCTCTCTAAAGGATGTAAAGGCAGTAGTGGAAGAAGGCGGATCCACTATCTGGGGGGTCAGCTTCCAGACTTTTCTTTCAAATCAGACAAGTTTGGCCTGGGATTTACTTCTACTGCTTAGAAAGTTGTTCGTCGCGCCCGTGCCAGAGGGCCACCTATGAAGATCAGCCACCAAAGGGTTAATGCACTAGAGGACAGTGATGAAGAGGGCAGCTTGGAAGACTGGATTTTTCCTACTGTTGGCGGAGGACTGTGCAACTGGGAAGCAAAAGACTTTGTTCCGATTACTTTCATACTGTAGTAATTTATCTTTTCCATTTCTGTTGGATCTGTAATAATTTACAAACAATTCGTACTTTTTCAACCTTGTGTCTTACCCGAGGCACATAGGTCCATTTGTAAGGGTTCTTATTTCATTTTCATATGTCATTTTAATGAATCATGGACGCTTTTCATATTTAAAACTTTTGTGCTCATTGTCTTTCTTTTACATTTTGTTGTTTTAAGATGGCTATACCCTTACACACACCCACACTCACAAATGCAGGTACCCTTCCACTCCGGAACCCATGGGTAACAATACTGCTATAGCCTTCAGTGACTTTGAAGATCTGATCTACCAAGCCGAATACGAAGGTGAGGAAGATTGTGAGTTGCCAGGGGAATTGGCCAGACTATTACAACAAGAAGAAAGAGCTATTCTGCTTCATGAGGAGCTGTTGGATACAATCAACTTGGGCACTGATGAAGACAAGAAGGAAATCAGAGTGGGTGCCAATCTAGAGCCGAGTGTCAAGGAGCACCTAATTCAGTTGTTGCATGAATATGTTGAAATCTTTGCATGGTCATATGAAGACATGCTGGGACTCGATACAGACATTGTGGTACACCGTCTACCCACAAGAGAAGACTGTCCACCAGTTAAGCAAAAAGTCCGCCGTATGAGACCTGACATGTCAGAGAAGATCAAAGCAGAAGTTATGAAGCAGTTCAATGCTGGATTTCTTGCTGTTACTTCCTATCCACAATGGGTTGCTAACATTGTGCCCGTGCCTAAAAAGGACGGCAAAGTGAGAATGTGCGTGGATTATAGAGATTTAAACAGGGGCAGCCCTAAAGATGATTTTCCACTTCCGCACATTGACATCCTGGTTGACAATACAGCTCAGCACAAAGTATTTTCTTTCATGGGCGGATTCTCAGGCTATAACCAGATCAAAATGGCACCTGAGGACATGGAGAAAACTACTTGTGTCACACAGTGGGGTACGTTCTGCTACAAAGTGATGTCATTCGGACTGAAGAATGCCGGGGAAACCTATCAACGCGCCATGGTAGCTTTGTTTCATGATATGATACATCATGAGATAGAGGTCTACGTAGATGACATGATAGCCCAATCACAAACTGAAGAAGAACACCTTGATCACTTGCAAAAGTTGTTTGTCAGGTTGAAGGAGTACAAGCTAAGGTTAAACCCTAACAAGTGCACATTCGGAGTCTGATTCGGTAAACTCTTGGGTTTCATTGTCAGCAACAAAAGCATCAAGGTTGATCCTGCCAAAGTCAAAGCTATACAAGAAATGCCTGCTCCTCGCACTGAGAAGGAGGTCAGAGGTTTCTTGGGACGCCTAAACTACATTGCTAGGTTCATTTCTCACCTAACATCTACTTGTGAACCAATTTTCAAGTTGTTGAAGAAAGATCGGGTAGTTAGATGGAATGATGACTGTCAAATTGCTTTCGATAAAATCAAGGAGTATTTACAAGAGCCTCCTGTCTTGATGCCACCCGTCGAAGGAAGACCGCTAATCAAGTATCTGGCCGTCTTGGAGAACTCAATAGGGTGCGTATTGGGGCAGCATGACGAGTCTGGCCGAAAAGAGCATGATATTTATTACCTTAGCAAAAAGTTTACCGACTGTGAAACCAGATATTCACTGCTCGAGAAAACTTGTTGCGCTTTGGTATGGGCTGCTCGCCGGCTAAGACAGTATATGTTGACTCATACCACTCTGCTGATATCTAAGATGGATCCAATAAAATACATCTTCGAAAAGCCTGCTTTGTCTGGAAGGATAGCTAGATGGCAGATGATCCTTACAGAATACGATATACAGTACACGACCCAAAAAGCTATAAAGGGGAGTGTGCTAGCTGATCATCTGGCCCATTAAGCTGTGGAAGATTACCAATCCATGAAGTTTGACTTCCCTGACGAAGACATCATGACATTGGACAATGTTAAAGATTTCAGACAATATGACGGACCTAAACAGGGATCCCGATGGACCCTATACTTTGATGGGGCATCCAATGCACTTGGTAACGGTATTGGCGTTGTGCTTATATCTCCAGAAGGTTTCCATACTCCTTTTACAGCCAGACTTTGCTTCAACTGTACGAACAACATGGCAGAGTATGAAGCATGCATCTTTGGTCTCAAGGCTTCCATAGACTTGGGAATCAAATCTCTAGTTGTGTTTGGGGACTCAGCTTTGGTCATCAGTCAGATCAAAGGAGAGTGGGACACTAAGCATCCAAACCTCATCCCTTATAAAGAACATGTCTTGACATTGTTACCACATTTCGAGCAGATTACCTTCGAGCACTTCCCGCGAGAAGAAAATCAGCTATCAGATGCTCTTACTACAATGTCATCCATGTTTAAACTTAACTGGGATAATGAGGCTCCCCATATCACCATTGAACGGATGGACGAACCTGCACACTATAACGAGATTAATACCGAAAAAGTAGTTGACCAGCCATGGTTTCATGAAGTCAAAAGGTATCTCGAGGCTCAAGAATATCCTGAAGGAGCTTCAATCAATGACAAAAAGTTCTTAAGGAGATTCTCAGCTAAGTTCTTCCTAAGTAATGGCATCCTGTACAAACGTAATCATGATTCTATTCTGCTCCGTTGTGTGGACAAGATTGAAGCTGAAAGGATTATGGCTGAATTGCATGAAGGTACCTTCGGCACTCACTCTAGCGGGCATACGATGGCTAAGAAGATTCTAAGGGCAGGCTATTACTGGTCTACCATGGAAGCTGACTGCTATCAACACTCTCGGACTTGCCATAAATGTCAAATCTATGCAGACAAGGTACATGTGCCTCCAGTTCCTCTAAATGTCTTAACAGCTCCTTGGTCGTTCGCTATTTGGGGAATCGACATGATTGGAGAGATCAAGCCTATGGCCTCCAATGAACACCGCTTTATTCTAGTGGCCATTGATTATTTCACAAATTGGGTCAAAGTAGCTTCCTTCGCATCCGTTACAAATAATGTGGTTGCCAGCTTCATCAAACAGAATCTTATTTACCGATACGGTCTCCCCGAAAGGATCATCACTGACAACGGTACAAACCTTAACAATACTATGATCACCGCTCTGTGCGAGCAATTCAAGATTCAACATCACAATTCATCTCCCTATCGGCCAAAGATGAATGGTGTTGTCGAAGCTGCGAACAAAAACATCAAAAAGATCATATAGAAGATGACAGTCACCTACAAGGACTGGCATGAGATGCTACCGTTTGCTCTCCACGGGTACCGTACCACGGCTCGTACATCAACTGGGGCAACACCCTATTCTTTAGTTTATGGCATGGGGTTGTTTTACCTATTGAGGTTCAGATCCCCTCTTTGAGAATCATGAAGGATGCAGGTCTGAGTGAAGACGATTGGATCCAAACCCGACTTGATCAGTTAAACCTAATTGACGAAAAGAGACTTACTGCTGTTTGTCATGGTCATATGTATCAAAAACGGATGATCAAGGCTTTCAACAAGAAAGTCAGACGACAAGTGTATCAAGTTAGAGATCTAGTGATCAAGCGCATTATCTTGCCGCAAAGTGATCCCAGGGGAAAATGGACTCCTACCTACGAAGGACCATTTGTAATCAAGAACATCTTTTCTAGTGGTGCAATGATCTTAACCACCATGGACGGCGACGACCTGCCGCATCCTGCAAATGCAGACATAGTCAAAAGATACTACGCATGAAAGACTCGCTAGGTTGACACACCTAGGCAAAACAAGGGCATCCCGGTGAATCGAAAACCCGAAAGGGCGGTTCAGGAAAAAATTAGGGATAAAACAAAAAAAATTGTACACCCGGCAAGTTGAAAACCCGAAAGGGCGACTTGGGCAAAAAAGGGTTTCCCGGTGAATCGAAAACCCGAAAGGGCGGTTCAGGCAAAAGTTAGGGAATTAAAGCGTATGACTATGTCTCGTCGGATCACTTTAAGGACAATCTCTTCATTGACAAACCTGAAGCTTCTGATCAATCCAATCATCTTCGAACGAAGCAGCGAATGGGCGAGATATTCAGATTTACGAAGGCTATAGCATAATGGGAACCCCATGGGATTTTTTACACATAGCTATCTTTCTTTGTATAAAATTTTTTCTTACTTTTACGACACCATCCTCTTACTAGGATGCCTGTCTCCTTTGTACAAAACACTTATTCAAAGTTAATAGAAAGACACCTCTTTAAAGTACAAAAAACTATTTGTCCTTTTTATTTTTAAACATGTGTTTTATTTGCAAAAACGTCCAATGATTCATTAATGAACATATGCATTTGAACATAATTACTGTTTACAAATAAACAGGATGAAAAAGAACAATTACTGACAGGTTGAAAGGATAAGAAAATGTCTTTCGGCTATTCCATGAGCAATCCCTACAGTACATCATCTAGATCCCCAGCGGAGCTAAATTTCAAACCCTTAATCCCCATCAGATTTAAAACTTCAAACTCCCAATCTCCAGCGGAGCCAAGACTTTGAACCACAGATCCCCAGCGGAGCTGAAACCTCCCATCCCCAGTCAAGTCAAGATTTCCAATTATCAACCCCCAGCGGAAGCCATTCAGTTTTCTCCAAATTCCCCAGCAAGTTGTCTTGAAGTCAGAGAATCAACCAGATAACAGTTAACTTTTTGTCCCTCCCCAACCTAGGTTGATTCCCCAGTAGAGTGGCATACAACCAAAACTCCTAAACTTATTCCCCAATAGTAAGCCTTCTTCCCCACAGAGTTTTCATTGCTCCCCAGTAAAGTCGCAGGGATGAAGATTCTCATTCTTAATTCCCTGCAGAAGTTATCAGAGTTTTCTCTATTTCCCAGCAGAACAAGGATTCCCACTGTGTAATCCCCAGTAGACGTGAGCAAAATTCTATGGATTCTCCAAGCGGATTACTCAAGCAGTACATGGAATTACTCTCACAACAGAATTTTTGTCAATACTCCAATTCTAAGACTTGAAGGATCCATGTATCCCCAAGAAAGTCATCAAGGATTTTTAATCTCCAACAGTTGTCAAGGATTTCTCATCCTCAGCAGTCAAGGATTTATTTTCCCCAGCAGTAGTCAAAGATTTTATTATCCCCAGCTATCCAGGATTCATTTTCCTCAGCAATATAGCAAATCAGCTTACATGCGCATACATTACATTCATATATCATAAACATTGATAAAGCACATTTATTGCATCGTACATTTCATGCAACATAACTCTGTGTTTTAGCTAAGATTTCACCCTTTTCAGGATAATATTAAACAGTTATCATTAACAATGTTCAAAGATTTCAGATACAATCCAGATACGCTCCAGACAAGGACGCCATTCTGATACTCATTCAGATCTCAACTTCAGATACAGTAAAGATACACTCCAGACAAGGATGTCATTCTGTTACTCATTCAGATTCAGCTTTCAGATTCGAGTCCAGATACACTCCAGGAACGGAATTCACTCTGACACTTATTCAGATACAGTCCAGATATGCTCCAGACACGGTTTCCATTATGTCACTTATCCTAATTATCCCCAGCTTAGATACGCTCCAGACACGGATGCCATTCTGTCACTTATTTAGATTTCAGATTCAGATACAATACAGATACGCTCCAGACACGGAAGACATTATGTTATTCATTCAGATTCAAGTATAGTTACAGCTCGGATACGCTCCAGACACGACTGTTATTCCTTTGCTCATACAGATTCAGTCTCCAGATACAGTTCAGATACGTTCTAGACGCGGACACCATTCTGATACTCATTCTTTTGACCTACAACTTACAGTTCAACAAACATTCTTGGATGGAATCTACAAGCCCGTCTCCAGCAAGATTCTGTCACCTCTCCAAATGGCATCTTTAAGCCCATTCCCTCAACTACAATTTGACGAGTGCAAATTTACGGGCACTCTAGTGTCCAATCATCTTTTACCTTCGAGTCATGAACGGAAAAACTCGCCAATCTAACTCTTCAAGTTCAAGAAGATTGAACAGGGGCAGTTGTTGTACCCCAAAATTTTCCCTCTCAGTTTATCAATATTTTCCTGACAAGACTTCTTGGACTCAAGACCAATTTAGGGTTTGCTCAGCTCAAGACATCTCCTTGCACTGATACCCTGAAATTAGGGTTTGAGTTTGCACAAGGATTTTTGGACTACCAATGCTTCATGTGACTTTCATACACCATCTTGGACCCCTTAGATTGCTCATACCAAGTTTCAAGCCTTGAACCACCTTTTTGCTCAGTCAATTGGACAGTTGACCTAAAAATCAGCTGTATTGGGGAAAAAGTCAACTGTGGCCAATTTACAGTCAAACTTCATAATTTTTTATCCACAAAAAAATTTTAGACTCATATGTACCATTTGATCAAGCTTGGATCACAACTCCTCAGGAAATTTGATCAAATAATCAAAAGGGCAAAATGGTCAAAATTAGGGTTTTGACTATGGAAGGGCAATTTCTTATTTTTAACCTAGCCAATGAACAATTGGGTTCAATCATGATTTCAAGGACTCAATGGAATCATCTTGACCTAATTACATGGTTTAAAAGATCTCAAGTACATAGGATTGATAGATGAATTTTGTAGTCAATTATACACTGAAAAGTCAAACTTTGACTTTTTGGTCAAAATCAAGTGCCAAGGGTCATAATTCATCAAGACATGTCAAAATATGAAACTTGTTGATCAAGAAAACCAATTTTGGAAATTAGGGTTTTAATTTGAAAATTTTCCACAACTTAGAAATTTTCTAAGTATAAAAGTTTTCTTATTTTTTCCCAACTTTTTCACCACTTTTTCACCATGATGCAATTGGATTAAAAGAAAACTTCCAACATGAAAGTTGTATTCCTCCATGAAATCTACAACTTTTATTCACAAAGTTTTCCCAAAAGATGTTTGGATATCAAGTTATGAATTTGTGAATAGGGGTCCATGAACTAAAAGACTTAGTGAAAATTTGCCTTAATTTAGGCAAGTTTTTGACCCAACTTCATGGACATTTTTCACCTATTTCCAAGAGGTATCTCAAAATACATTTCAAAGATGGATTGTAGAGAATGTTGCAAGCTTTCCAAAATGTCAAAGAACTCTCCAAGATCATTTGTGGTTAGGGAGAATCAAAGAAGAGAAGTTGGCATTTTGTCACTTTTGTTCAAGCCATTTTTACGTGAGATCAAGTTGCAAATCAGATCCTAGCATGCTTGTACCTTGCATTACAGGTCCTAAATCCCTTCTACACACCATAATTAAATGCTAGCTCATTGGTTAATGGCTTTATTTTGACCTTTGGAGTATTGTACAAAGAATAAATCCATAAATGGCATAAAGGGCACAATGCCATTTTGATAAAGCAAGCTTTTTGCAACTTTGCATCCTTGAGCCTTGGACCTGTTCTTTTGTCACAAGCAATGTCCATAGATATCAGGAAAAGCATACCAACCCTTTGCAGCTAGCAAGCAAACAAGGACAAGCATGTTGGCATAAGTCTTGTCACTTTTCTTCAAAAGCAAGAAAAGTTGCAAAAGTCAAGAGAACTTGTACATCTGATAAAGGGTGGACTTGGCTTCATTCAAAACAGATTCACAAACTTGTTGCAAGCTAGAACACAAAGGCATAACTTCTAAAACTCTCCCAACACAAAAACACGATTTTTCTGCCCAAACTTGCAGTTTCTGCAAAACTCTTGCAAGCTCAATATTGGCTCGTGTGTTTCTCCCTTTAACACTTGAAACACCTTCCATACATCACATCCAAACTATCCAAGCCCTTGTTCTGGTTCTGTAAGCCCTGTTTCAGACATCACCATTTTCATTTTGGAAGGTTGCAGCTTGACTTCTACAGGGAGTTTCAGCTATCCACAAGGCAAGCTAAGCATTGGAATAGCTTGAGGGAACTTCAAGGAAGCTCACACGATCCGCAGGCCTCACTCAAAGTCCACACATTTACATATCCAAATCCAGCTAAAGGAGGTATTTTTCAAATCTCTATCTCTTTATTTAAGCATCCTTAAGCCACGATTTATGAAGCAAAAATGTAGTCTCTAGCATGGTGAAGTTGTACATATGCATATTTTTCATTTATATTAACTGAGCTAAGAGAATTTGAATGTTGAACATGCTGAAAAAATTAGGTCAAGAATTAGGGCCACTAAAATTCTCCCTGGTCTTTTAGAGTTAGGTCACAAACTTTATATCACTGGAATCGTGAGATCATAAGCTACATTTTTTGTGTTATGAGTTTTTGATTTTATGCAAGCTAGAGCAAGATACAGGTTTGAAGCAAAAACGCGAGCGTTTGGTAGAGGCTAGAGGACAGGGATGAAGTCCTGGGCCTGGCGCGCCTTGGGCCTCCTGTTTTGACTTTTCACGCCCCCCCCCCCCCCTGATCCACTATCCACACCCCCTTTGCATATTTTGTTTATTTTTCATATTTTCTTTTCATTTTTGTATTTATTGCTTTTATTTATTTTTCTGAATATAAAAAAATCATGAAAAATATTTTCTTTATTTTTTGCATTTTGTTTTATTTTTTATCTTATTTTTTGTATAAAATATTGATTATTTAGAATAAATAGAACCTATTTTCTTAAAATAAATAGTAAACACATTTAAAAATATCATACATTTTTATTTTTATTATCCATACACATAAAATATTATTTTTATACATATTTTAATTTTTAATATTTATTAATAATATTATTTATTATTTCTTGTATAAAAATAGACAAAATAAAATAAATATAGAATATATATTTCTTTTAATCAAAAACTAGGGTTTTACCCCTTTCAAAAATAACAATATTATTTTTCTTATTTTTAGGACTTAAATAATATTATTCTCTCATACATAAAACAAATACAAAACATTTTTTTGCATATTTACATTTTTATTGCATTTTTAATATTTGTTTATTTCTTTAATTTGCAAATATTCAATTGGGTTGTAATAGTATTTTAGGGTTTTATTTTGTGCAAATATCCCCATTCAAAAACTTGTATCCCCCCTCCCATAATAATTGTTGTAATAGCTTAGATTTATTTTACGCAATTTATCGCATTATACCGTGTTTAGTAAAACTGGGGTTTGCATGATAAGACAAAAATCAAACAAGTAGAATGACCTAATCCAAGACAATCAAAATGCATGAAAAATGAAACACATTGCACACAAGCACTCTCTAGGGTTTCACCCACTTGGTTGCCTAAATAAATGGCCATGGTATGCATGCAAAGTATCTTGGCAAAATCAAACAAAACAAAAGATCATAGTCCCTCGATGACGCTATCAAAAGGTTGCCTAAACAAATGATCTTGGTCCCTCAAAATGCTAAAGATATTTGGCAACATTACTATCATGGTCATACGATGACCCACACCTGTCCCGTTTAACATCCAAAGATAGGGTTATTTACCAAATCAATGGTAAATCAACAATGTCAAAGGAATAAAAATGCATAAGGAAAGACATTTGAGTAGGGTAGATAGTTCCTAGTTACTTGCTCCTTTCAAAACAAATCCTTTCTATTTTCAAACAAACACACACACATTTTCAAAACATTTCCAAACAACTTTCAAAACATTGAAACATTTTTCAAAAGACAAACATATTTGTATACATTCTTACGAACGAGAATCATTACAAAGATCGCCTAAACGATGGCCTCTTTTCAAAATACTTTTCAAAACCACACCAAATACAAAGCACCATTTCAAACAATTTCAAAAGCAAAGCAAGTGATCTAAGCAAGTAACTAAGAGCCCATGGAAAACCATGGATTAAAAGGGTGTTAATACCTTCCCTTTTCATAATCTACCCCCCGAACTCAAGAAAACATCTCAAAGGTCTTTCCTGTGCTTTTTTACCTTTCCTTTTGGATAAAATAAAATTTGGTGGCAACTCTTGCTAAACCGAAACATTTGCAACGAAACGCAAAACCTCAAGTCAGTTCTCCCACCGTATCACAATACTCATAATCAACTTGCCGATATCTTCACCAAACCTTTGGCGAAAGAACCTTTCTACAAAATTCGTAGAGAGCTCGGCATACTTGACGAACGCGACATATAAGGTGCATTCTACCCTTGATATTTCTTTTATATATGTTTTTATATATGCCATATATGTTTTTATGCTATAAGATACTTATTGTTCAAGAAAAATTTGATTTTTGGACAATTTTTGTTGGTGCAAATCGATTGCACAAAGAGTGTAATCGATTGCACAAAGAGATTTTTCAGTTCTGTCCATTCTGTTTCATGTGCAAATCGATTGCACCTTTACTGCAATCGATTGCACTATGTGATTTTTTCTTTAATTTTCATTTCTGTTTGTGTGCAAATCGATTGCACAAGGTAATGTAATCGATTGCACGCACTAAAAGTAGCTTTTATGACAGAAAATAAATGTTGGTCATAATTTTCTCTTTCACCTTCCCAAGCCAAATACACTTAAATACTCATAACTCATTCCATACCTACCAAAATCACAAAAGCCTTCTCTCTCACAAAAACCCTAAAAAACACAAAACCTAAAACACCATATCCATGGCTTCCAGAACAAAGAGAAAGGCACCAGCTTCAGATAAAGGGAAAAAGAAGATTGACTCATCATCCAATCCACTGCTTTCTACTCTCACCGAGGCATAAGAAGTCAGATGTGTCAAAGACTTTCAAAATAAAATTGTTTCCAACCCTAAGTATGGTAATCTCTCCTCCTTCCCTGAAGAATTTTTTTCATTTAAGAACGATCTAGCTGCTTATGGTCTGGAACCATTGATTTCTTCGTACGGCCCATACTACCCGGATCTGGTAAGAATGTTTTTCAGTAACCTAACTCCCTACAAATAAAAATATTGTCACATATGTGCTGGGAACTCGCATCTCCCTAACTCCTCAGGTTGTTGGTGAGATCTTGCATATTCCTTTTACCGGAAGCTTCCTATATGATCCTGAAGACGAAATATGGGATGACTATACAAAAAAGGGATTCTTTTACAGCATAGGGCGGTTAAGTGAAGCAGAATTTCGCTCCAAACGGATATGTGGTCTTGGAGGAGTAATTCCTTCCAGAGATTCTTGGAGTGTAGGTAACCTTTATATAGACGATCGTTTATTTCATTATTTCTTGGTCTATATACTTTTTCCAAGGGCTGGAAACCATTGCACGGTTACCGACTTCGAGATGCAGCTTATCTATGCAAGGAAGAAAGGAGTTAATGTCAAATGGGCAAGGATGATGATAATACATATGCCTAGAGTGGATGAAAAATCTAAATTCCTTCCTTATGCTTATTTTGTCACCTTAATTATGGAGGAATTTGGTGTAGATTTTCGCGGTTTTGAAAAGGTGGATATGGATCCTATTTCAAGCAGAATTTTAATTAAGAATGTTGATTCAAGGATGGGCATACATTTTAATCCGGAGACAAAGACCATCACCTATATTGGTGAAGATGTTGTTGGCAATAAAGATAATGACCAAGAAGTTGAAGGCGGTGAAGATATGCCTCCTCCTACTGCTCCCTCTGGTCCAAGCAACCAAGAACTCATGGACTACATGGCTCAACAGTTTGCTTCTATGAACACCAACATCAATAATCAATGGAGTTCAATAACTGACTCCACTACAACCCGGATAAATGATTTTCGCTCGGATGTGAACCAACAATTCTCATATCTTTATTCTCACTTGCATATCACACCATACGACCCAAACAACCCAGCTGCTCCTCCTCCTCATTACACAGAACCTCCACTTCAACAACAATTTCCTAACCAAGGCTCATGGCCTTACAATCATCCAGACATTCATCACCCCTAATGTTCTGGCTGCTATTGTTTTTTTTCTGTTATGTTGTTATCTTTCAGTGTTTCATTTGTTCAACTTTTATGTGTAACTCTTAAACAATGTTTGTTAATGTCTTTATTCTATAATTTTTGTCAAAATATTGCTCTTTTATTATTTGCTTGAAGCATCTTTCCCTTATTTTTGATAATGTTAAAGGGGGAGAAAGATGTATGGTGTTTTATGCTTGTATTTTCCTTGTCTTAAATTTTCAAGGTACTCTCTATTCAAGATGAAGAATTGCAAAGGATTTCAACCCTCTCCTACATAGGGGGAGTTTTGCATCTTAGGGGGAGAAGCTCTTCCGAAAAGTACATCGCATAAAGAAAGATTGTTTGTCATCATTAAAAAGGGGGATAATGTGAAATCAAGCTTCTCAAATAAGCTTTTATTTTGATGAAGACAAACCATGGCTAATAAAAGAAGGCAAAGACTTTGGTCAAGCATCTAAAGCATATAAGGATATTATCTTCAATCAAAGCTCTCAACATCTTTAAAGGTACAATAATATTATCTACTTTGATCTTAAGATATAGATGCTCAAATATGAAAAAGAAATGTTTAAGAATCATTACTCAAGCTTTTCAAAGATAAAATTTCACTTTTCATATGCATGCAATCGATTTACATATTAGTGCAATCGATTGCACTCTTCAAAATTCCAAATCTTTTGCTTTTGTTTCTGCATGCAATCGATTACATAGTTTGTGCAATCGATTGCACACTTAAATTTTTCAAAACCTTTGATTCTGTCTTAGCATGCAATCGATTACATAGTTGGTGCAATCGATTGCACTCAGTTAAAATTTGCTACTGACTTAGCATGAAATTGACTACATTGTTGATGCAATCGATTGCACTCTTAAAAATTTGAAAATATAGCTATTGAAAACCTTGTGCAATCGATTACACTAGAGGTGCAATCAATTACACACTGCACGAATTTGAAAAATTATAGCTCTGTTCGTGCCTTTTGATCATGCCTTTTCATTACATCTTTTCACTCAAACTTGGCATTTGTTCATGATACATTTCCAGATCTTCATGATGTTTCAAAAGGGTGTTATGAACATATAAATATTAAATTTCAAATTCATATCAAACACCTTCTTTCATAATATTTTTCTGAACTTTGAAAATACAAACTCAAGCATTCTTCATTTTCATGCATAAGTTTTCTGCATTTATTTTCATACTTTGAACAAAAAACTTTGAGCAAATATATCTTGAGTCTTTGTAGAATATTATTATTGAAATAAGAAGATTATACATTATCAAAATCACTCTTAAGTGATCAATATTACTCTACTCACTCAAACTCACAAATTGATATTTACTTACTTATTTTCCAGGATTGTTGGAATTAAGTTTAAGTGTTTTTGTTGAAATCTTGTCTTTCCAAGTTGTTGGATACAAGTGTAGTTACATTGAGAGGATTGTTCTCATAGGTAACTTAGTGAAAATCCAAGAGGATTGTTCTTGGTCCAAGAGGATTGTTCTTGGTTTGGTTGGTAGTTCTTATGTAAGTTTGCCACAATAAGGAAATCTCTTTCATGTTGAAAGGGGACTGGAGTACTCTCGGACTGTGAGGGGAACCAGGATATATCGCCCGTGTCTCTTTATTTTTCTGCATCTTTAAGCTTTCCTATAAACTCACTTATAACCAGAAAAATAAGAACCATCATCACTAAAAACCAGAATTTTTAAAAGTACCTAATTCACCCCCCCCCCCCCCCCCCCTCCCTCTCTTAGGCGCACTTCGTACTTACAATATGGGCCATCCCTTCGGGCGTAACCAAATTGTCTTAAGGCTAAGTAGGGGTTGTAGGTGATACCTCCTCTAATGCCAATTAAAGGGACATTAGGGAATTCTCCACAATGGTCGACAATAGTAACATTCTCTATAGATCGGGAACACCAATGAATGTCTGAATGTTTGAGCGTCGTCAACCTATGTGACCACCATGAACCTTGCTCGTTCTTTAAAAAAGATTGGGGAAGATGTGAAATAAACCATCTTTCCAAAAGAGGATTACAACACATAAAGATACCTCTTTTCCTCATAGTGTGAGTGTGAAAGAATGTAGGATGTCCCCTAGCAAAGTAGGCATCGGGTTACGAGACATGAAGATTTTGACGGTGTTCACATCTATGAGTTGGTCAGGATTTGGAAACAAAACCATCCCATAAATGAGGAGAACCACAATTTCCTCAAAAGCTTGAAAATCCAAAGAGTTCCAACAGTTTTGGGCTTTTTCAAACAAGAAATTTGCTAGGAAACCTTTGACACCACTCCTTGTTTCCCAATTAGTTGTGATATCAGATGTTTGCAAGTATAGAGCATGAGAAATATCTTCTAGCTTTGGGTCTCTTTTCGTACCGTTGAAAGGTAGTTGATTAAGAATGGGAATCCTCAAGAGTTTGGATAATTCTTCCAAAGTTGGCACAAGTTGATAATCGGGAAATGTGAAGCAATGGTGTAAATGCTCAAAAAACTGAAAGAGCACCTTCAGCATGTCTTCATCAGTGTTGGAGGTGACCAAGTTTAGTAGGCGACCATGTCTTTTGGTAAATGGAGAGTTTTCAGGAATTCTGGATGCTAGCTCTTTAAGTTGAGGAGGGATCCTTACAAGGTTGACTTGAATGGTTTTCCTGCGAATAGAATCCATGTCCTATAGAACAGAACAAAGATAAATACTAAGATCCTTGAAATGGTTAGTGAATGAGTATGATATTATGATGTTTATGATGTTATGTACAAGTAGATATACATAAATAAAGCAAAAAAATCCTTAATTTCAGGCTTGCATGGAGTCTCATAGGTAAGTACCCTCTTGAAGTTTAGTTGGCTCAAACCTATCCTAGTAATAATAATCGGGTTCTAAGGAGCTCAATATCACTGATTTGTTTTGTTGGGCATTGTTTCAGCGCAAGCCTCTTTAATGGCGGCCGAAATATCCCAAAAAACCAAATCTCAATGAGTGTAGTATCGAGTATCCACCAACTTCGGACTGCACCAAAGCCGGTTATCTCACTATGTCCTAATGGCCAAGTTGGTCAAGTAAAGGTTCTAAAAGTTCATTAGTGCTTCATGATATCACTCAGCGGTCCCGTATTCTCCGAGACTACTCAAGGGCTACTGGAACCCACAAATATGTCGCAATAACACAGCTATTGCTTAGACCATGTCGGTATACCCTGCACAGTTTCCATAACGCATTGCTACTTACCTATAAGGTATCCCAAATCCAGATAGAGGACTCAAACCCAAAAAAAGAACCATAATGTAAAGCATATAAGTCAAACAATGAAAGAAAATAAATGTGATATAACCCTAAGGTAACCCTACTTTTAGAATAGTCCGAAGCAGAGTCGCCAGTTCTATGATACGGTGGGAGAACTGACTTGGGTGTTTTGCGTTTGATCACAAATGTTGCGGTTAGCAAGAGTCGCCACTAACTTTTCTTTTATCCAAAAGGAAAGGTGAAAAAAGCACAGGAAAGACCTTTGAGATTATTTCTTGAGTTCGGAGGGTAGATTATGAAAAGGGAAGGTATTAGAACCCTTTTCATCCATGGTTTTCCATGGGCTCTTAGTTACTTGCTTTTGTTTGAAATTGTGCTTTGTGTGGTTTTGAAAATATTTTTGAAAAGAGGCCATTTGTTTAGGCAAACTTTGTAATGATTCTCATTCGTAAGAATGTATACAAAGGTGTTGATCTTTTGAAAATGTTTTCAAGTTTTGAAAGAGGTTTTGAAAGTGTTGGTGTTTGTTTTGAAAATAGCAAGGATGTTTTTGTTTTGAAATGGAGCAAGTAACTAGGAACATTCTACCTACTCAAAAGTCTTTCATGTTCATTTCATTTCTCCTTTAACATTGTTATCTTACCATTGATTTGGTGAGTAACCCTATCTTTGGATGTAAAAGGGACGGGCGTGGGTCATTGTATAACCATGATTAGCAATGTTGCAAGGTATCTTAGCACTTTTCTTTAGGGACTAAGATCACTTTGAAAGGCAACTTTTGATAGCATCATCGAGGGACTATGATCTTGTATTTTGCTTGTCATTGCTAAGATACCTCACATGTGTAATATGGTCATTTTTGTAAAGCAACCAAGTGGATTTACCCTAGGGGTGCTTGTGTGTAAGTGGATTGATTTTCATGCTTGATTTGTCTTTGATTAGGGTTTGATAATTGATTGGTTTTAGTCTTTCCATACAAAACCCTAATTACTAGCATTTGTATATAAAGCGATAAATTGCGGAATTTAAAATTACTACGCTATTATAATACTTATGGGAGGGGGTGTACAAATTTACAAATGGGGATTGCAAGAAAATTAAACCTAATTACCTATTACAACCATATTGAATATTGTACAAAATTGAAAATAAAATACAAGAATATAAATGGAAAAAGAAAAGATTTTTTGTTGTTTTTATGAAAGGGGTTTTATCCTAATTAAGTGAGATGATTAATGAAAAATAAATAAAATTTAAACCTAAATTAATTAAGGAAATTAAGTTTAAAAAATGTATTTTAGGGTTTTTTGTGAAAAGGTTTTAACTTAATAAAAATAATATGAAAATTAATTAATTAAAATAAACCTGAGTTCTAAATTAATTTTGAATAAAGAAAGAAAATAAAATAATAATTAAGCCTAAGTCTAAGTATTAATTATTTAAGAAGAAGAAATTAATTTGTTTAAGAAAATGTTTTTAGTCTTTTTGTTTTATAGAGAAAATAAAATATATAAGTGTAAATAATAAAAATATTTTTTGGATTTTTATTAATAAAAATAATAATAATATTAATAATAATAAATAATAAAAATATTAAAGAAAATAAAATATAATGAAATAAAAAAAGAAAATGAAATAATTAAAGAAAAATAGGTCAGGGGGTGCAGAAGTAAATCAAGGTTAGTGAAAAGGAAAAAAAACAAGAGTCCCAAACGGAAGCCCGTGCGCTACAAAAAAAGCTCAAAAATGTCAAAAATAGTTTTAAAAAAATGCAAAAGGTCACGTTGGGGCTTGAACCCAGGACCTAAGGGTGACAGGCGCACGCTTTAACCACTGGGATGGTGATACATCCGTTAACTTGTGTGAAAGGATAAATACATAACACAAAACGCGCCCTGATCACACTTCATCTTCAACCTCCAGCCAAAGGATCTGTAACTTGCTTATTTCTCAACCATTTGAAAAAATGTAAACATGAAAATTGCTCCATTTTGTCACATGAATCCAACCATATAAATATCATAAGCTATAAATCAAAGATGAATGAGAATTTCTAAAAGTACCAAATTCTGACCTAAATGTTTCATAAAGTTCAAACTCAAAATTCTCCTACCTCAATCAAAATAAATAAAATCTATGGACATGTATAGTTTCAGGGAAATGATGTCTACATTTTATCTTCACAAATGCAAGCCTAACAATGCCTAAATATGAAGATAGAAGTTCAAGAAAAATACCTCAAAACTAGAAACCGTGAAATGGATTTGAGCTTATTTCAGGAGATGGTGATGATCAGGCTAGCTTCCTCAAGTCCCCAAGAAGCTAATGCAATGGCTGGCTTGAGCTGAAGGTGGTTGGTGTTAGAACAATGTTTGAATCTACTACCCTATATTTGAGTTTTGATGATAACAAAGTGAAAAGATATAGTATTTATATGTTTCATGATTGAACTATATGCTGCCTAAAATTACTATGCTCTGACTTGCAGATACGCTGATTAAAATAAGCAAGATCACTTATTCAGCATCAGAATTTGATTTCATACACCAGCATCAGAAGTTGATGAATCAGAACGTCAAGATCAGATGATCAACTCTTGTACATGTTGAAGCTTGATGAACAAGAACTGCGCGTAAACACTCTGATACAGAAACACAATAGTTCATCAGCAGCGAAGCAGAATCAGAATGAGCTAAGCCAGAACGTGCATTGAAGAAGCAACGGTACTGTGCATTGAAAGCTAATCAATTCCAACGGCCTCATTCTAGACAAGATCTGCTCAAAAAGGAAAGCTTGTTATTAGCATTGAATCAAGAATATTGCATTCAACGTTCATCTTCTCAAGTGCTATATAAACAAGGCTTCGAAGATTATAATGGCTAATGCTCTCAAAATCTCTACACGCACAAAGCTGAACAATAATCTTCATCTACCAGTTTTGCTAAACCACAAACTCGGATACTCCATTAGTGTTTAGCAATCTAGTTTCTAAGCTTAATTTGTGTATACATCACAGTTGTGATAAAGTTTTGTAGAAAACATTCACACACATTGTTTTATACCTTTGTAAGAAAGTGTTTCCTTGACAAACCGGATTGTGGTTTGAATCAAGAAGGCTTTAGCAGTTGTTAAAGCAGTCTGTAATATTCAGTTGAATATAGTGAATTAAGACCTCGTTGGAGAGAGGCGAAATCACCTTGACGGGTGGACTGGAGTAGTTTGAGATCAAACGAACCAGGATAAAAATATCTTGTCAATTGCTTTAAGATTTCAGTTTTACAATTCAACCCCCCCTTCTTGTGTTTTTCACCCCTTCAATTGGCATCAGAGCGCCTGGTTCTGAGCTAAAACACTTAACCGTGTCAGTACAAGATCCAGCGTCAGAAAAACACAATGGCAGGAAACAACTCTCATTTCAGCAATGACAACAATGAGGACAGAGACAGATTCAGCGGCAAACCTCCAGTTTTTGATGGAGAAAACTTTGATTACTGGAAAGACAGAATTGAAAGCTTCTTTCTAGCACATGATGCTGATCTGTGGGATATGGTGACAGATGGATACACGCACCATGTGAATGCAACTGGTCAGAAGATTGATAGAAAATCAATGACTGATCAACAAAAGTGTGACTTCAAGAATCACCATAAGGCCAGAGCCATCCTCCTAAGTGCCATCTCCTATACTGAGTATGAAAAGATCTCCAACAGAGACACAGCTAAGAACATCTTTGATTCTCTCAGAATGACGCATGAGGGCAACGTTCAAGTCAAAGAAACAAAAGCTCTGGCGCTCATTCAGAAGTATGAGGCGTTCAAAATGGAAGAATCTGAATCCATTGAAACTATGTTCTCTAGATTCCAGATTCTGGTAGCTGGTCTCAAAGTTCTGGACAAAGGATACTCTACTGCTGACCATGTCAAGAAGATAATCAGAAGTTTACCCAAGCAGTGGAGGCCTATGGTTACTGCTCTGAAGCTGGCGAAAGATCTCAACAAAATCACTCTGGAGGAACTTATAAGCTCCCTCAGAAGTCATGAGATAGAGCTAGAAGCTGACGAGCCTCAGAAGCAAGGTAAGCCTTTAGCTTTAAAATCTAACAGAAAATCTGAGTCTAAAGTTTTGCAGGCAGTTGAAGAAACATCTGATGGATCCTCATCAGAAGAAGACGAACTTTCCCTTCTCTCCAGAAGAGTAAATTAACTGTGGAAGCAAAGACAAAGGAAGTTCAGGAATCCCAGAAGATCTGATCAGAACGAGTCTTCTTCCAGATACAGAAGGACAAATTCTTCCTCTGGATACAGAAGATCTGAAGGCTCCTCCAGTAGCAAGAAGCCAAACACAAAAGACATCATCTGCTACGAGTGCAATGAGCAAGGACACTACAAGAGTGACTGCCCAAAGCTTCAGAGGGAAAAGCCCAAAAAGAAGTTTGGAAGAGAGAAGAAGAAAAGTCTCATGGCCACATGGGATGACTCTGACTCGTCTGAAGCTGACTCAGAATCAGATGATGAAAGGGCAAACATAGCGCTCATGGCTAACATTCCAGATGATAGTGAAGCTTCTGAATCAGACTCAGAATCAGACACAGAAGAGGTATTTCCTAACTTCGCTGTTAATTTTACAAAGGCTGAACTTGCTGAAAGCCTTAATGAAATTCTGGAACGTTATCAGCAGATTAGAGCTAAATTCAGAGACCTGAAAAGGAATCTTGAATCTGACTCTAATAAGTCTGAGAGTCTCAAATTGGAAAACTCTGAGCTGAGAGATAAAATTTCAAAATTAGAAAACTCTTTACAAAACTCTCAGAAGGAACCAATTTCTGAAACTCCCAGCAACGCTGATGAGATCATCAAGGAGTATGATCACAGTTTCCAGAAGTTCCTTGCTAAAAGCATAGATAGAAGCAGAATGGCTTCAATGATCTATGGAGTTAGCAGAAACGGCAGGAAAGGAATAGGATACCTAGGTAAGGTTCCTACACCGAAGAATGTCATGGATTTAACCATTAAACACACTCCTTTAAATTCACACTTTGTGTATGGTCACACACATGACATCAAATATACTAGCAGTAAGCACTCTGTGAAACCAAAATTCAACCAGAGTTTTGGTAAAACTAACAAATCAGGACCCAAGAAGATCTGGGTACCTAAGGATAAAATAATACATGTTGCAGATATCTTTAGCAGCAAGTCAGAAACACCAGTCATGGTACCTGGACTCTGGCTGCTCACGACACATGACGGGAAGAAGGCATATGTTCCAAAGCCTGGAACTTAAGCCTGGAGGCCACGTTGGCTTTGGAGGCAATCAGAGGGGAAAGATTATTGGCTCTAGAACTGTAGGTAATGGAAATCTTCCCTCTATTAATAATGTTCTGCTAGTTGATGGATTGATGCATAATCTGTTATCCATAAGTCAATTAAGTGATAACGGTTATGATATAATCTTTAATCAAAAATCATGTAAAGCTGTTAGTCAGAAAGATGGGACTATCCTGTTTAATGGTAAGAGGAAAAACAACATTTACAAAATCAAACTTTCTGAACTAAAGAGTCAGAATGTAAAATGTCTTCTGTCTGTTAACAACGAGCAGTGGATCTGGCACAGAAGATTGGGGCATGTTAGTATGAGAAGAATATCTCAGATTAACAAACTCAATCTGGTCAGAGGACTTCCTAATCTGAAGTTCAATTCAGATGCTCTGTGTGAAGCATGTCAGAAAGGCAAATTTGCAAAACCTTCTTTCAAATCCAAAAATGTTGTTTCTACCTCTAAGCGATTAGAACTTCTGCACATTGACTTATTTGGACCAGTTAAAACTGCTTCAGTCAGTGGTAAGAAGTATGGGTTAGTAATCGTAGATGACTATAGCAGATGGACATGGGTAAAGTTCTTAAGACACAAGGACGAGTCACACTCTGTGTTTGTTACCTTCTGTAACCAAGTTCAGAATGAAAAAGATCTTAGAATCGTTAAAGTCAGAAGTGATCATGGCGGAGAATTTGAAAATAAAGATTTTGAGTCATTCTTTAATGACAAAGGCATTCTGCATAATTTCTCTTGTCCTAGAACTCCCCAACAAAATGGAGTTGTAGAACGAAAGAACAGAACATTGCAAGAAATGGCCAGAACCATGATCAATGAGACAAACGTTGCTAAGACTTTCTGGGCAGAGGCAATAAACACAGCGTGCTACATTCAGAATAGAATCTCAATAAGACCTATTCTGGAAAAGACTCCATATGAATTGTGGAAGAACAGAAAGCCCAACATTTCATATTTTCATCCATTTGGATGTACTTGCTTTATATTGAATACAAAGAACTATTTGAACAAGTTTGATTCTAAGGCACAGAAGTGTATTATGTTAGGATACTCTGAACGCTCAAGAGGGTACAGAGTATACAATACAGAAACACAGATTGTGGAAGAATCAATCAGTGTTCGTTTTGATGACAAGCTTGACTCTGAAAAGTCAAAGCAGAATGAAATTTTTGCAGGTATAGAAATTGAATTTGCAGGTTCTGAAGACAAGTCATCAGAAGCTCTCAACACAGACATTCCTTCAACGTCTGAAAGAAGCAATGCTAGAAATCCTACAACTGCTGCTGATCAACCTCAGAAGAGATTACCCAGAAGCAGTTTGGATCACCCAGAAGAGACTATCCTAGGAAGAAAGGAAGATCCAATCAGAACAAGAGCAAGCTTCAGAAACTCTGAAGAAACTCTTATGGGACTTGTGTCTCTGATTGAACCTTCTTCTATTGATGAAGCACTTCTGGATAATGACTGGATTCTGGCAATGCAAGAAGAGCTGAATCAATTCACCAAAAACGACGTATGGGATCTCGTTCCCAGACCAAAAGGATTCAACGTCATTGGAACAAGATGGGTGTTCAGAAACAAGTTAAATGAACAAGGTGAAGTCATCAGAAACAAGGCACGACTGGTTGCACAAGGTTATAGTCAGCAAGAGGGGATAGACTATACAGAAACCTTTGCCCCAGTCGCCAGGTTAGAATCTATCAGACTTTTAATTTCATTTGCTGTTAATAGAGGCATCACTCTGTATCAGATGGATGTCA
Source organism: Vicia faba (assembly GCA_948472305.1). Classification (NCBI taxonomy): domain Eukaryota; kingdom Viridiplantae; phylum Streptophyta; class Magnoliopsida; order Fabales; family Fabaceae; genus Vicia; species Vicia faba. The sequence continues at coordinate 1,449,580,027 of OX451741.1, forward strand.
AAAGTGCATTCTTAAATGGTTATATAGAAGAAGAAGTTTATGTTCACCAACCCCCAGGTTTTGAAAATACAAAACATCCAGAACATGTTTTCAAACTAAAGAAGTCACTGTATGGTCTGAAACAAGCTCCCAGAGCTTGGTATGAAAGGCTAAGTAACTTTCTGCTTGAAAATCAATTCACCAGAGGGAAAGTGGACACTACTCTATTCTGTAAAAAAGTTAAGAGTGACATTTTAGTCTGTCAAATTTATGTTGATGATATCATTTTTGGTTCTACTAATCCTTCTCTTGGAAGAAAATTTGCTAAGTGTATGCAGGCAGAATTTGAGATGAGCCTCATGGGGGAACTGAAATTCTTTCTAGGAATTCAGATCAATCAAACTCCAGAAGGAACTTACATTCATCAGAGCAAATACATCAGAGATCTTCTGAAGAAATTTGACCTCTCAGAATGTAAGCCATCAAAGATTCCAATGCATCCCACGTGCATTCTGGAAAGTGAAGAGGTAAGCAAAAGTGTAGAACAGAAAGTCTACAGAGGTATGATTGGTTCTCTCCTCTATCTGACTGCTTCAAGACCTGATATCTTATTCAGCGTATGTATTTGTGCTAGATTCCAATCAGATCCTAGAGAATCTCACTTAACAACTGTTAAGCGAATTTTCAAGTATCTGAAAGGTACTACTAATCTGGGTTTGTTTTATAGAAAATCTAGTGATTACAGCTTAGTAGGCTACTGTGATGCTGATTTTGCTGGAGACAGAGTGGAACGTAAAAGTACTTCTGGAAGCTGCCAGTTTCTGGGAGAAAATCTGATCTCGTGGTCCAGCAAAAGGCAATCAACAATTGCTCTGTCAACAGCAGAAGCTGAGTACATAGCAGCAGCAGGATGTAGCACACAAATGCTCTGGATGAAAAGTCAGCTTGAAGACTTCCAGATTTTTGAGAGTAACATTCCTATTCTTTGTGATAATACTTCTGCTATTTGCTTAAGTAAGAATCCTATTTTACATTCTAGAGCTAAGCATATAGAGATAAAACATTACTTCATTAGGGACTATATTCAGAAAGGTATTTTAAACTTAAAATTTATAGATACAGACCATCAATGGGCTGATATCTTTACTAAACCCCTTTCAGAAGATAGGTTTAATTTCATTCTGAAACATCTCAGCATGAAAGTATGCCCAGAGTGAAAATGTTTTAATTCCATATATTTACTTTCAGAATGTAATTATTTTGCTGTGAACTTCTGATCAATCTCCTTTCAGAAAGATAGAACATGCAGATTGTATCAGATGCAAGTCTAAAGATCTGAGAGTCTAATCTCAAAGACAGACGTGCTGATCACTACATCAAACAAGTGTCATCCAATCATCAGCAAATCTCTGAAGCAGAACGCGTGCACGCTTCTGAGAAGGCAAAGCGCTGATTGGGTGCATTGAGACACATGTCTGGTAACCGTTTTTAAGTATCTTTCTCAAATCCCCCAAAATCAGCAAGCATTTAATGCAAAGTAATCACGCTTGTTAAATGGCAATCATTATTTTTTTCTCTCTCTTAAAAACGTTTTATTTTTCAAAATAATTTTTGAAAACTCTATTTAAGCACACTAATCCTTCATTCTTATTCTTTACGCTTTCTCATAATCATTCAAGTATTTTCTGCATATTTCTGAGTTTATCTCCTACAAACCTTTTTCTCTCAAATCATTCTCAAAGCCTGTTCTCACGCATGCCCCCTCAACCTTAAATCTTTTTCATGCATAACTTTTTTATGTTTTCTTCATTTTCTGATGTACTGTTTTGACTATGTTTTGTAATGTTCTTTTGCTCTGATTCTGAACTATTTTAATATAATTAGTTTTTCTGATCTTAAGTGTTTTAACACATCACCAGCACTTTTTGATTGCTGACAAAAAGGGGGAGAACGAATGATATTTAAAATCAATAACGGCTAACTAGACAGAAATTCTCAAACATTCTAACTCTATTACTTGAAATATTTTTTCTGTTTTGTTTTAAGTCTACAGGCACAAGGAAGCTCCTGAACACTATGAAGACTAGAAGCTCTAATCAAAATGTAGAAGCTCTGATCAATGTTGCTCTGATCAAAAATGAAGTTCTGATCGACCTAATACTCTGATCCAAAGCAAAGCTCTGACAGGAAAAGCTCTGAAGCTCAGCTCTCTGCTAAGTCAATGACTCTTATAATCTGATGTTCAAAGAAAGAAAAAGATCTGATCCTGAAGAACACGTATATCAAAGGGAAGTAACAAACTCAGGGGGAGTATCTCTTAACTCTTATTTCTCCTTACTTCTTAACTCTGAAACATTTCCCAGACACCTTTTCACGTTATTTTTCATTTAAAATATCTAGTTTTTGTCATCATCAAAAAGGGGGAGATTGTTAGAACAATGTTTGAATCTACTACCCTATATTTGAGTTTTGATGATAACAAAGTGAAAAGATATAGTATTTATATGTTTCATGATTGAACTATATGCTGCCTAAAATTACTATGCTCTGACTTGCAAATACGCTGATTAAAATAAGCAAGATCACTTATTCAGCATCAGAATTTGATTTCATACACCAGCATCAGAAGTTGCTGAATCAGAACGTCAAGATCAGATGATCAACTCTTGTACATGCTGAAGCTTGATGAACAAGAACTGCGCGTAAACACTCTGATACAGAAACACAATAGTTCATCAGCAGCGAAGCAGAATCAGAATGAGCTAAGCCAGAACGTGCATTGAAGAAGCAACGGTACTGTGCATTGAAAGCTAATCAATTCCAACGGCCTCATTCTAGACAAGATCTGCTCAAAAAGGAAAGCTTGTTATTAGCATTGAATCAAGAATATTGCATTCAACGTTCATCTTCTCAAGTGCTATGTAAACAAGGCTTCGAAGATTATAATGGCTAATGCTCTCAAAATCTCTACACGCACAAAGCTGAACAATAATCTTCATCTAACAGTTTTGCTAAACCACAAACTCTGATACTCCATTAGTGTTTAGCAATCTAGTTTCTAAGCTTAATTTGTGTATACATCACAGTTGTGATAAAGTTTTGTAGAAAACATTCACACACATTGTTTTATACCTTTGTAAGAAAGTGTTGCCTTGACAAACCGGATTGTGGTTTGAATCAAGAAGGCTTTAGCAGTTGTTAAAGCAGTCTGTAATATTCAGTTGAATATAGTGAATTAAGACCTCGTTGGAGAGAGGCGAAATCACCTTGACGGGTGGACTGGAGTAGTTTGAGATCAAACGAACCAGGATAAAAATATCTTGTCAATTGCTTTAAGATTTCAGTTTTACAATTCAACCCCCCCTTCTTGTGTTTTTCACCCCTTCAGTTGGAATGGTATGGAGAAGTCCAACTGTGATGCTCTATTTTTGAACTTGGAAATGGATGAAGATTGTGTTACAGTCACGTAACGGGGATTGGGATGACTTATGTATGATGTTTGGAAGCTTTTGGAAGCAAAAGGCCAAGAAACGCACGAGTGAAATGGAAGTTTGAAGTTCTTGGTCAGAATATGCAACAATTGTGGTTTGTGATGTAATCCTGAGTTTTGTCTAGTTTTGGAGCTTGTATATTCGTGTGTTCTCTTGCAAATAGTATCTCTATTTATAGAGGAAAGGTTTTGAGGTTTGAAATGGTAAGAAACAAAGAATCACATGTTGTGATTTTTTGACTTGTTTTTGAAGTTATCTTGACAAACATGGTTTCAATGCAAGGTACATGTCTTGTAGGGTGGCTAGCAACTTTAAACATGTTTTTTTTTTAGTTTATAGAGCATTCTTGTGCATAAAGAACAAGTGGAAAGCTCCATACAAGTTGACTTTGTGATTAAAGTCACTTTTCAAGAATAACAATGGTGCCTTTCTTCCAAAAATGGAAATGCAACTTGGATAATGATTCAAATGCTTGGAAAATGGCTCCATATTTTGTGTAAACATTTAATTAAGGAGTTAATTGAAAGTTTGAGGCCTATAAAGTGAAGATTATGCAGCATGGCTATGGATTTGAATCTTTGTTCATCATGAAATGGCTTGTAATTTAAGTTTTAAAACTCTAACTTCATCTCTTCGATTCTCCTTGCTCACAAATGATCTCAAGGAGTTTGAAATTCTGGCTGCAGATACTCAATGTCACGTTCAATGTTATGACACCGTATCTGACTTTCTATAAGACAGTAAATACAAGAAAACAGTAAAGAAAACAGTCAATTGTTTACCCAGTTCAGTGTGCAACAACACCTACTCTGGGGGCTACCAAGCCAGGGAGGAAATCCACTATAAGAGATATTAATTCAGGAATAAACCAACAAGTTTATCTCCTTCACTTAAGACCTACCCAATGCAACTTCAATCTAAGTACAACTTAAACCTGAGTTCCTACTCACTCCCCCTCAATCACAGCAGTGATACTTAAAACAATAGACTAATGAATTGATGAAGACACTCTTCAAAACATACACTTGATTATGCTTCACAGCTTTTTAATCAAGCAACACAAACACTCTTACTTCACAGCTTTGAGTGATACATAAACCTAACTTGACTTTGCTTCAAAGCTTCAGTCAAGAGACACAAAAACACTCTTGCTTCAAAGCTTTGAGGGATACATAACCCTTACAATTAAAGCCTATTCCAAGTCACTTATCACAATGATACTTGCTTGGATTACAATAGTTAAAACTATACAGCTTCTAAATAATCTTCTGTCAAAAAGGGATTAATTCCAAAACAACAGCTCTGTTGAATATATAGCAGCTGCATCTTCAGTTAGGGTTTCCACAAAAAGCTAGGGTTAATTCCGTTTGACCTTAAGACTAGGTCACAGGACTTTATCAACCAGGTTAGGGTTGAGCTAGGTTAACCCCAAGTCCACGAGATTTTCTGTTCTGGAAAGACTGAGTTATAATCCTGAAAAAACTCAGAATTACCCAAACTGCATAACTGTTAGTTCAGAACAGGATGTCTTAACATTTGTTATGACATCTGAAATCCTGTCTACTGATTTTGGTAAATGTGATCTTTTTGCAAAATGCTCAGATACACACTCATAAACAGCAGCACCTGTATGACAATATTTTTCTGCAAAGGTACCTAATGAATCAGTACATAATAAACTAGAATGTTATGACATCAGTCATGACATTAACACACCTGGCTTTACCAAAAATGCATGCCAATAACTAAACAACTACAAACTCCCCCTTTGGCAGATTTTTGGCTAAAGCCCCTAAGCAATCAGAGATAGATAACAACAGAATAAATAGTTTGGCAGAAAAATAGAATGTCTAATAAAGTCTACCAAAATATATATATCCCCCTCTTTAGCCACAAATGGGCCAAAGATATATGTTCTTAAAAGATTATACAGTCATCCAGAAAAAGTAACACAACAAGACAAAAACTGAACACACTTTGCAATCTCCACCAGGAAACAGCAACTCCACCAACCAGCAACTCCACCAACCTTTAAGCACTGTCCCCTTCAGAGGAGCTAGTTTCTTCAGTTTTGAGTTGATCTTCAGCTTCTGCACCCTCTTCCCTTCTGTTTCCTTCAGCTTCCTCCTTTTCTAACCTGGCAATTAGGTTTTCTAGGGTCTTTTTCCTAGCTTCCAGCTCTTTGCAGGTCTCTTTCAATACAGCTATAACATCAGATGTTTTGGACTGAGTCTTTACAGATGATGTCCCAGCTGATGTTATGACAATATCAGGAGCATGAGATCCCTGAAACAGCTTGTAGTGTAACCCAAGAGCAGGAGCTCTTTTGCAAGCAGTATCTCTTGCCACCAGGATATCAGGGTATTATGCAAGGATAATTCCACAAAGGAGGGAGGGAAAGGCAATTGGGCCTTTGACAGCATAACAACCAGCATGTTTTAAAGTTTGTTCAAAAATATATCTGCCATAGTCAAAAACAGTCTTGGTTCCCACAACATAAATAAATCTCCCCAATCCTGTGGAGATAGTTAATTTATGGTTTGTAGGGCCACAGTTGGCTGCACCAATCTTGTGTAGGATGGCAAATTTCATGCTAAGTTTGCTGGCATTCAGCTTGCCTTTCAAGGGCCAGCACTTGACTTGTCTTGCTGTGATGGTTTGACAAACTTCATTGTCAGTGACTTCTAGTTCAGGGCAATCCTCATTTGATCTTCTAAGAAATTTGTTAATTTCTGATGGAGAGAAATTAACCCTTCTTCCTCTAACATAAACACTTTCAAAGTCAGCTGACCTTCCATCAGCACATTCATCAGACAAGTTAACTATGAACACCATGACCTGATTTTCATAGCACTTGGTAAATTTTACCACAGTCTTCATCAGTCCAGCAGTTTTAATCAGGTCCATGATGTCCTTGCACTCCATGGCATCATTGTTTAGCTCTCTTTCTAAAGCTATTCTCTTCAAGCAAACATACTTCCATCTGTTTGCATTGTCAGGATGGTGAAAAGAGATGTTGTCTGTTGGGACTTCAGGAACTCTAGACATTTTGCTGGAGGGGAGTTTCCTTCTGATAGGAATTTCTTCAGCATCAATCTCAAACTCTGATTTCTCATCAGAATTAGAAGATTCAAGTTCTTTTCTCTTCTTTGTAATTGGTTGTCTACCAGTATGCACCTGGGCTTTCACCTTCCCTTTGGACTGACCAGTTTTCACATATTCTACCCCAGCCTTGCCTTCAGCCTTGGATTTCTTATCAGCAGGTTTATCTTTGGTCATACATTTTGCAGCATTCTGATTACCCTTTCTTTTCATCATTCTCCTAGCTATGCTAGGGTTTACATTGGCAATCAGATCATTGTCTGAGTATTCCTCATCCACATCAATGATAGGTGGATCAACAGTCTTCTCTGAAGGGTTCTGAATGTTGTCATTTTGTGTCACAACATTCTCAGAGACATCTACATTCTCAGAGATATCCACATTTGGGCTTGCTGATTCTTGATTTAATGGGACAGAAATCCCCGGTACAGATTGGTTTCCGCTTAGTATTCTTGTAACAAGCCTAGCAATTGCTTGATGTACTTGAGCTGATCCTTCCCTATTTGGTACAGAGGAAGAAGGATGAGAAGGATTACCAGAAGCAGTAGCTTGAGCTCTTCCTGCATGCCTAGTTCTCAGTTTTTTGACTTTGGAGGGGTCAATTGCCATTTCTCTGAGAGGAGTGATCTCCAGGACTTCAGAATCTATGCATGTGGTGATTGCTCGAGAATTTTGGTCAGATGATGAAGATGAAGTGGTCGCCTTGGTTGAAGATGATGTTTGAGACATTTTGATTGACTTAGAGCACCAGTAGCAATTTGAGAGAAAACTTTGATTGAGAGAAAGGAATAGGTTGCAAAGACGAGAGAGGTAGGAGGCAAATGAGAGTCTATTCAACTTCTTAATAATTTTGAAAGAATTGGAAAGACATATGATTAACCCACTAAAAATAGACTTAACACAAATAACTCCTTCAACCCTTGTTTTAAGCAAAATTAATTGCTATAATTTCTCACGTTGGCAAATACCCATCTTGCCCCTCAAGTTTTTAAGTTGATTTCCAACAAGAGCCTTGGTAGAAGAATCAGCCAGCTGAAGCTTAATGATACCATGTTCCAGTTTAATTGACTTCTTCTCTACAAGGTCAATGTGCTTGGTCCTGCTATGCTGAATAGGGTTCTTGGAAATATTGATTGTATTCAGATTGTCAGAATACAATGTCACAACATCTTGTGAGACATTATACTCAGTGAGCATCTGTTTTGTCCAGATATTTTGAGAACAGCTACTACCAGCTGCAACTATTTCAGCACAGAGTTGGGAAGGCATTCTTTTGACATGAATCATAGCTCTGGCAGATTCCTGTATGATCCTATTTTTATTTTTGTCAACTCCATTTTGATGATGAGTTATAGGAGAAGAGACTTCATGACTCATTTCTTTTGGGAAACAAAATTTATTAAACTTGTTGTTTCCAAATTCTTTGTCATGATTACTTCTGGTTCTGACAACACATCCTTCTTCAAGTTTATTCACCACATCATAGACATGTCTCTTTTTACCAAGCCTTTCAATTTGAAGTTCACCACAAACCCTTCTTTTATCAATTTGCAGTCTTGGAATCCTTCTGACTGCTTCCATAGAGATAGTTCTTTTCATTCTTCTTAGATGAAGATGGCCAAGCTTATGGTGCCACAGTTTCATCTCTTTTTCTTCTTTGGTAATGGAACACATAGTGGAGTTATTAGTGTTCTCAGGCTGCCACAAGTAACAGTTATCTTTAGATCTGATTCCTTTCATTACCACTTCTAGTTTTTCATTAATTACTAGACATTCAAATTTTGAGAAGATGACCTTGAATCCTAGATCACACAATTGACTGATACTAATGAGATTAGCAGTCAGGCCTTTTACTAATAGAACTTCATTTAGATTTGGAACTTCAGGGCAGTCCAAATTACCAACTCCTTTGATTTCACCTTTAGCGCCATCTCCAAAGGTCACATAACTAGTGGTGTGAGGTTTAACATGATTGAGAATGTTCTTTATTCCAGTCATGTGCTTAGAGCACCCACTGTCAAAGTACCAGCCTTCCCTTGCAGAGACTCTCAGGGAAGTGTGGGCTATCAGGGCAGTAGCCTTTTTCTTCCATTGAGGAGTATGTGGTACCCTTTTTGACTTAGGTTTAACACCTGAGTTTTGATTAGGGTATCCATGCAATTTGAAGCAGAAAGGCTTTATGTGGCCATACCTCCCACAATGATGACATCTCCATCTTTGGTACTTTTTCTTCATATATCTCTGTTTCTGATGTTGAGAGTTGTGTTGAGACATCTGCTTTGACATTTGTTTAACAGGCCTGATCTTCTTGTCTGCACCAGATTTCTTAGCTTCCACAAATCCTAGTCCAGATTTGTTTCCCACATTTTGTCCAACTTGAAGAATCTCTTCCAATTTGTCTGTTCCATTAGTCAGCATCTTGACAGATTTGGTCATTTGGTTCAGTTGTGAGTTCAGCAATTGAACTTCCCCTTCTAGATGACTTATAGTTTCAAGGTCTGCCCTTTTTTCAGCCTCCAGCTTTATGATGAGTTTTGATTGTTTCTCATTCTGCACACAGACTTCAGCACTTCTGATACACAATTTCTTGTAAGTATCAGCCAGTTCTTCAAATGTCACTTCTTCATCACTAGTGTCACTTTCAGAGGTACAAACACCAGTTAGAGAAGTAACTAGTTTGGCAGATTCTTCTTCAGAATTGCTTTCTGAATCACAGTCAGACCAAGTAACAGTCATTCCTTTCTTTTGTTTCATAAGAAAGGTAGGACATTCAGCCCGAATATGCCCAAATCCTTCACAACCATGGCATTGAATTCCTCTGCCTTGATTTCCCTTCTCTTCTGACCTTGGTCTTCTGCTGGAACTGTCAATGTCAGAGGGAATGTTATGAACATTATACCTTGACTTTGGATCTATTCTTTTGATGAGTTTGTTGAATTGTCTTCCAAGCATGGCTATAGCTTCTGAAATATTTTCTTCTTCATCCTCCTTGTTTTCAACATCAGTGTTGGATACAAGTGCTATACTCTTGTTCTTCTTGTCACCATTATCAGTGATCCCCATCTCAAAAGTCTGAAGAGACCCAATTAGTTCATCCACTTTCAACTTGCTGATGTCCTGGGCTTCCTCTATGGCAGTTACCTTCATAGCAAATCTTTTAGGCAAGGATCTGAGAATCTTTCTCACCAATTTTTCTTCTGACATCTTTTCTCCCAGTGCTCCTGAGGTGTTGGCAATCTCCAAGATGTTCATGTGAAACTCATGCATGGTTTCATCTTCCATCATTTTTAGATTCTCAAACTTGGTAGTCAACATCTGAAGTCTTTACATTTTTACTTTGGAAGTGCCCTCATGGGTAGTTTTGAGAGTGTCCCGAACTTCCTTGGCCAGTTCATATTGATGTACTAGTCTGAATATGTTTCTATCAATTCCATTGAACAAGGCATTTAAAGCTTTGGAATTTCCCAGGGCTAACTCATCTTCTTCTTTACTCCAATCTTCCTCAGGCTTCAGACTGATTGTCCCATCTTTCTCAGTTATGGTGGGATGGATCCATCCTTTGTCAGCAGCTCTCCAAGCCTTTTTGTCCAGAGATTTTAAGAAGGCAATCATACGAGGTTTCCAGTAGTCATAATTTGTTCCATCCAGAATGGGTGGTCTATTTCCAAAAACTCCTTCTTTGTCCATAGTGCCAGAAAGTGATATCCCTAGATCTCACCCAGTAATACAGGCAGGGTGCCTGCTCTGATGCCAATTGAAATTCTGGTTGTAGATACTCAATGTCACGTTCAATGTTATGACACCGTATCTGACTTTCTATAAGACAGAAAATACAAGAAAACAGTAAAGAACACAGTCAATTGTTTACCCAGTTCAGTGTGCAACAACACCTACTCTGGGGGCTACCAAGCCAGGGAGGAAATCCACTATAAGAGATATTAATTCAGGAATAAACCAACCAGTTTATCTCCTTCACTTAAGACCTACCCAATGCAACTTCAATCTAAGTACAACTTAAACCTGAGTTCCTACTCACTCCCCCTCAATCACAGCAGTGATACTTAAAACAATAGACTAATGAATTGATGAAGACACTCTTCAAAACATACACTTGATTATGCTTCACAGCTTTTTAATCAAGCAACACAAACACTCTTGCTTCACAGCTTTGAGTGATACATAAACCTAACTTGACTTTGCTTCAAAGCTTCAGTCAAGAGACACAAAAACACTCTTGCTTCAAAGCTTTGAGTGATACACAACCCTTACAATTAAAGCCTATTCCAAGTCACTTATCACAATGATACTTGCTTGGATTACAATAGTTAAAACTATACAGCTTCTAAATGATCTTCTGTCAAAAAGGGATTAATTCCAAAACAGCAGCTCTGTTGAATATATAGCAGTTGCATCTTCAGTTAGGGTTTCCACAAAAAGTTAGGGTTAATTCCGTTTGACCTTAAGACTAGGTCACAGGACTTTATCAACCAGGTTAGGGTTGAGCTAGGTTAACCCCAAGTCCACGAGATTTTCTGTTCTGGAAAGACTGAGTCATAATCCTGAAAAAACTCAGAATTACCCAAACTGCATAACTGTTAGTTCAGAACAGGATGTCTTAACATTTGTTATGACATCTGAAATCCTGTCTACTGATTTTGGTAAATGTGATCTTTTTGCAAAATGCTCAGATACACACTCATAAACAGCAGCACCTGTATGACAATATTTTTCTGCAAAGGTACCTAATGAATCAGTACATAATAAACTAGAATGTTATGACATCAGTCATGACATTCACACACCTGGATTTACCAAAAATGCATGCCAATAACTAAACAACTACATAGTTCTTTGACATTATAGAAATCTTGTAATGTGCTCTACAACCCCTATGTGAATCACTTTTGAAAATTCCAATTGGAACTATATGAAAAAGTGCCATGAAGCTAGGTCAAAATCCTGCCTAAACTAGGGCAAAATTTCACTAAGTGTTTAATTTCAAGACCGTGACTTTATGAATCAATAACTTGAGATCCAAGCATTTTTAGAAGAAGTTGTGTAAAGAAATGTTGTAGATATCATGGATATCTACAACTTTCATGTTTAAAGTTTCTTTAGAATCATCATTCATCATGGTGAAAAATTGGCTCAAAGTTGTGAAAAAACATGAAGTTTTAAACACTTTGAAAATTTTCTAAGTTAGAAAACTTTGACTTTTAAAAATGAAATCTTGACTTTTTGATTTCTTTATGAATAAGTTTAATAATTTGACATGTTTTTATGTATTGTGATCTTTGACATTGGATTTTATCCAAAAAGTCAAAATTTGACTTTTTAGTGTACAATTGACTTTTGATCAATTGACTGAAAATTCACTATCAACCCAATTGATTTTGAGCAATATTTTGGGTCATGCCATTAGGTCAAAATGATTCAATTGAACTCTTGAGATCATTCTTCAAACCAAATGACCATTTGCTAGGTCAAAAATCATAAATTTCCTTTCCTCAGTCAAAACCCTAATTTTGACCATTTTGCCCTTTTGATGATTTGATCAAAATTCTTGAGGAATTATGGTCCAAACATGATCAAATGATACATATGAGTTTATAATGTTGATGTGGATAAAACATTTATGAAGTTTGACTATAAATTGGCCACAGTTGACTTTTTCCCCAATACAGTTGATTTATAGGTCAACTGCTCAATGGACTGAGCAAAAGTGTGATCCAAGGCTTGAAACTTGACATGAGTAATCTTGGGGGTCCATAATAATCCATGAAAGTCATATGAGGCATTGAAATTTCAATTATCCTTGTGCAATTTCAAACCCTAATTTTGGTCATCAGTGCTTAAGGAGGTGTCTTGAGTTGATCAACCCTAGTGCAGTCTTGAACCAAGAGAGATCTTTGTGAGAAAATATTTGATAAATGAGAGGGAAATTTTTGGGGTACAACACATCCATTCTTGTTATTAATCATGTGGTATTAGTTAACATGTATTGCCTTAATATTTTCGTAGCCCAAGCCAATGCACAACAAGTCTTCTCGAGAAGTGAGTACCTGGTTTCGTAGTCCGTAAATTTCTTGTTGAGGTAGTTGATTGCATGCTATTTTCTACCTGTTTCTTCATGTTGTCCCAATAAACATCCCATTGATCCTTCAAGCACTATCAGATACATGATGAGCGGTCTTCCGGGAACAAGTGGCATCAAGATTGGTGGCTCTTGTAAAGACTGCTTTATTGTCTCGAAAGTTGTCTGGCAATCATTATTCCATACCACCTTTTGATCTTTTCACATAATTTGAATATAGGCTCCCATGTAGTAGTTAGGTGCAATATGAACCTTGAAATGTAATTTAATCGTCCCAAGAAACCAAGAACCTCTTTCTTTGTCCTCGGGGATGGCATTTCTTGTATGCCTTTTGTTGTACCCCAAAATTTGCCCTCCCATATTCTTCAAGATTTGCTAAGAGCATGCTTTAGAATCTCCCAAGGGTTGCACAGTCCAATGGCCTCCTAACAGTCAAAAATTAGAGTTTTGGTTCTGGCAAAGAAGTTTAAGTTTCCAAGGGTCCAAACAAGTCCCACATGCCTATAAACATTGTCAAGCATCCTTATGCCAAGTTTCAAGACTCACAGCACAAAATTGCACAGTCAAAAACCCTAATTGCTCAACAGTCAACTGCAGGGGCAAAATGGTCATTTGACAGTCAAAAGTAAAAAAATTTGGTCAACATCTTATTTTGAAGCCACAAACATCATTTGATCAATTCTTGATCATGATTCTCAAGGCATGGCTCAAAAAGTCTCAAGATGCAAAAGTTTCTATTTTTGGACAGTTGAAAAAGTCAACTGTAACTTGACCAAGGCATAACTTCCACATGGTTTATCAGAAAAATTCCATCCAAACTCATTTTGAAGAGAATGACATTTCCTACAACTCGTCTTCACACTTCAAGTCCAAGAAATGCTCTCACCAAAAGTTATCAATCTCAACATTATAGGTCATTTTCAAAAGTCAACAAAAAGGCACTTTAAGTCAAAGACCATAACTTGAGATTGGTAAATCAAAATGCCATGGGACCAAAGGCATTGGTTAGAGGACTTCAAGACCTTTCCAAAATGTCCAAGAACATGATCAAAGCTTAAAAATTGAGCAAGATATGCCTTGTGGAAGTTGGGAAATTTTTGGGAATTTTGAAAAGTCAACTTTGCTTCAAATGCCTCAAAATTGCTAATGGGCCTCAATTTCTTCCAAGAATCATCACCCAAAAGCTATGCACGACCCATTGACCCAAAGGGGAGTTATTTTCTTATTTTTAATTAATTAATTGAGTTTTTAATCCTATTAATTCATTTAATTAAAATTAAATTTAAGAAAAATACTAAAACATGTTTTCCAAATCTTTTTGTGCAGCATATTCTCTCATTAAGGCCTAGGGATTTCGTGTACCACATCAAGAGGCAAGATCTTCCAAAATAGGCATGTTTTTCATGACAAAAAGATTGAAAAAGATGCTTGAAAAATCAAATATGGAAACATTGATTCAATGGATTTTGGGCTTTGTTTTTGACCTAGAATGATTCCACATATATGCAAGAACACAACCCTAATCCAAGAGGACAAGAAAGCTGCGCTCGAGCATAAGAACCAGACTTGCATTTTTCACAAAAAAGTTGAAACTGAAAACATAGTTCCAGTGTGATTCAAGGCCTACAATCCATTCCAAAGGCTTGCTGGGACTTTCTTGATCGTGTCTCAACCCTTTTCCACTCTCCATACACAAGGAATCGGTATAACAAAGTCCTACTTTTGTTGAAAATTTGCATAATCGTGTTTCATTATCCATGCGTTATTTGTAATTTTTAATCATTGATTTGGACTAATATGAGTGTTCTGAAGCTTAAGGCATGCTTTAATTGAATTAACAAGGCCTGTACAGAAATCCACCATGGAAGCATTCTAGGGTTTCAGGAGTTTGAATTTGGGGCTTTCCTCATCTGGAAAAATTAGGCCACGAAACTTATACCATTGAAACCAGGACCTTCACACGAACACAATCATCACCTCGCGCCTTTTTTATATATTCCCAGGAGCTAATCGCTATTATCCACTGTATTATTTAGTGGGGGTTTAAAACCCCCGCTACTTGTTTGATATTTTTGCAGATAGAAGAAGATGAAGCTGGCGTGTCCTCATGTGACTGGAGCATTTGAATCTGGCGCGTTTTTTTATTGTTTTATATCATTAGCTTTATTTCCTCATTATAATATTTACGTCCCATTATATTATCAAAGAACGCAAGCAGCACAACTGGCAAAGCATTAACATGGTAAGCGCAGGGACCTGGGTTCGATTCCCAGGTCCCCCCACTTTATTCAATATTTTTTTCTTTAACATGATTCTGCGTAGTACGCTTCCAAAAGGCTACCATGCAACTCTAGATTTGTGCTTGCCACATGTCCCTGAAGGCCAATCTAATGGCCATCACCAGTAATCCACCATACGCATTGGTCAACTGTTTCCCACTCAATCAGAGAAGTCAAACAGGGCTTGTTCCATTGGGCCAAAATTCTCATAAAAACACCTCCAAAGGGGCCAGACACCCCCCTGCTGTTCGTATTCTTACTTTTAATTTTACTTTCTTTTCCTTTTTTATTCTTTTTTTTTTAATTTGTTTTATTGTTTTAATTAATTCCACAAAATAATTTTTTACAATATATAACAAAACAAAAAATCATAAAATAAAAAAATATGTTTCATTAATATTAATTTCCATCAATTTTGTAAATAAATTTAATAACCAATTTAGTTTTAATTTAGGGTTTTAACTTTAATTTTTTCTAAATAACTAAAATAGGTAGAAATTAGGTTTTAGATTTTTTATTCTTCTTCTCAACAATTAAATTTTTCTTCTCATTATTATTAACCATTAATTAATTTTGTAAATAAACTTGTAATTAATTAATTAAGACTAAATTAGGTTAAACTTAAACATTTTTTTAATAATTAAAAACAAACTTAGAACTAGGCCTTTTTATTTTAATTTCTAATTTCAATTAATCTTCTTTATTTCATAAAATACCAAAAAAACATTAAAAATAATTTCTTTTCTTTATTCCATCATTAATTAATTTGTAATTTTAATTTAATTTCTTTAAAGGGTCCAACACCCTCGCACTCGATTCTAATTTCTTTTCGCATTTATTTTTCTTTCTTTTGTGGATATAATGTATTTGCCCCAAGGCCTTGTAATAGATAATTAGGACATTTACTTTCCGCATTTTATTTCAAATCGGGTCTTTGTTTAATTTGGCGATGTATAGACCCGCGCCTTGTAATAGCGTAGGACCTCTATTTTTCCGCATTTTAATTTCCGCACCCTTAACTGCTAATAATCACATGAAAGAATGTATGCCCAAATAAAATCAAAGCGTAGACCACCAAATGCATGACAAGAATAAAATATGACTGAAAATGACACACAATTCACACACCACTCCTAGGGTACGCCTCACTGTTGCCTTGCCCCTCGAAACGCGGTCGTCGAGTAGAGGACTTTTTAGTAAGTCCTCATGTCCATGAACATGGCATGGGGGTATCTTCTAAGGTGTCCTACTATTGCTCTGGTGACCACACTGTCCCTAAACTCGAATTGACCCGAACACCTCCAACGGTGGTGCTACCTACCTTTCAATGGTGGGATGGCATTACCTTAAGGACATTTACACATCCTAATTCCTTAGGGTAGGTAGATGACTCGTAGATACTTGCTCTAATTCAAAACAAATCAAAAACTTCTTTTCACACCGACACTTTGCAAAAGGCTTTCAAAAACAACTTTTCAAACACTCTTGAGGACTGATACAAGAGTCGAACTGAAATTTTAAACGAAACTTTTTCAAACCCACTCACTTTGAAAAGAACACAAACACTTTTGAAAACACAAATGAGCAAGTATCTAAGAGCCCATGGATAACCATGGATAGAAAGGGTGCTGACACCTTCCCTTTCTATAAATCTATCTCCCGAACCGAGAGTTAATCTCAATAAGGAATTTTTCTGTGCTTTTGTCCTTTCCGTATTGGAGAAAATAAAAGACGGTGGCGACTCTTGCTTCCGCGACATTTCGCGAACCAGCGTTAAATAGTCAGTTCCAGATCCACCGATCACAGAACTGGCGACTCTGCTGGGGAATCTTAAAGTGAGGTGTACCTTAGGATAGTTCATAACTGTGTTTTCAACTGTTTTTACTTGTTTGCTTTAAATTGTGGGTTGCATCGGAGTTACATAGATCCTAACCCGGATATGGGGATACCCTGTTTAGGTAACATAAGCTGTGAGGGACCTGTCCGGCGTAGACCGACATGGGTGAAGCAGTGGCTATGTTGGTGTGGCGCCTTGGTCTGTACCGATATCCCTTGTGTTGCAACGAGGGGAATATGGGTCTTCTGAGGAGTCATTAAGCACCAACAGACCTTAGAACCTTAAAAGACACAACTTGGCCAATAGAACAGTAGCAGTATGCTACGCCCATTGAGGCTAAACTCTCGTGATGGTTCTGGCCGCAAGAAAAGATTGCGATGTTGGAGTTATGACCGATTGAGGGTAGTCAATGATATTGGGATCCTCTAGAACCCGGTTACTTCTGATAGGACAGGTCTGAACCAACAAACTGAAAGAGGGTAATACCTAGACCCCATGCTGGCCTAAACTTTAAGGGCTTGTCTTGTGTGACTTGTGTGCCTTATCATGTTTGCCTTTGTAAATATTTGTGGTGTGCTTTATCATAACATCATGCCATCATGAGCATTGCATGCATCCTGCATAAGAACTGACCATTTCAAAGACAAGAGGGTTTCACCTTTGCTCTGTTTTGTAGGATATCATGATGCCTATGCGAAGGAATACTATCCGGTTCAACTTTGTTCACCCACCTGAGTTACTTGAAGAATTGGTTAGCAGAATTCCAAACACCACTTCCTTCATCCAGAGGCATGGTTCTCTTCTCAGTTTAGTCACTGCAAAGCGGGATCAACAGTTGATGAGTGTCCTGACCCAGTTCTATGACCCTCTGTACCAGTGCTTCACCTTTCAAGACTTCCAGCTGGTCCCTACCCTGGAAGAGTTCTCTGATTTGCTTGGTATCCCTATCTTGGATCAGACTCCCTTCACTGGTTGGGAAAAGACTCTTAGGCTTGAGGAGGTTGCTGCAGCTCTTCCCTTGACCCATCAAGAAGTAATGGACAACTGGGTGACTAGAAGCAGAGTTAAGGGTTTCTTGGCCAAGTTTCTGATTGGTAAAGCTAACAGTTTCTGGAATGACTTGGACTTTAGGGCATATGAAGACATCTTGGCTCTCTTAATCTATGGGCTAGTCTTGTTTCCTAATCCTAACAACTTCATCAATGTCACTGCCATAAGGATCTTCATGTCTCAGAATCCTGTGCCCACTCTCTTGGGTGACATCCTGCAACAACTTTATGCTCGTACTGCCCGAAGACGAGGAACTCTGTGGTGTTGTATCCCTTTGTTGGTGAGGTGGTTTATTTCGCACCTCCCTAAGTTCGTACTGAAGAACCAAGAAGGAAGAGGTTGGGTTCATAGGTTAATGTCTCTCACTGATAAAGACATCATTTGGACTTTCAGAGGTTTGGATGAGATAGCTGTTATTGATCGTTGCGGAGAATACCCTAATGTTCCTTTGATTGGTACTCAAGGAGGAATCTCTTACAATCCATGTCTAGCGCTCCGTCAGTTTGGAAGGGCCAGAAGAGCAGGGCCTCATGAGATGTTGGTGCCTCACATCAGTTTTGAGTTCCAGGTGGATAGTGACGAGCTGCGTCGTAGGTTCATCAAGGCTTGGGACAGAGTTCATAAAGCTGACCCACAAGAGTTGGGGCCAAAGACTTCTCTACCTATGGAAGCCTACTACAAATGGGTTCGCATCCGCGCTCAGAAGTTAGGTATGTCATACGAAGCTGTCAGACCCGTCATTCTTGAGTATCCTGACAAAGATGGGGCTCCTCCAACTGTCCTCCCTCCTCAGATACCTACTGATTATGAGACATTAAAGAGGTCTTGGTCGCAATTGCGAGAAGAACGGGATTCTTATCAGGAAAAGTTCAACGGGCAGGAATTGAAGATCCAGAAGCTGACAAAGCAGTTGGAGAATGACCGAGCTCTGAATGACTACATCCGTACTGAGAAGAGGAGACCCTGGGATCAATGATGAGCGTTGGATGTCCTTTTACAGTTTTATTTCCCTTTTCAATATTTCCATTTTTATGTAACGCCTAAGGGCAATCTGAACAATTAAATTGCAAAGTTAACTCTAATGAAGTGTGTTCCTTTTGTTTACAAAGTTGATTCTCGATTGTCTTTGAAAACATAAACCATACGCATTCCATTCATCATGTGCATAGCAGGTATTCTTCTTTTCAGGTTGCTTACTGCTCTTCGCTGTTTATTTCAGCATCATGAACCCTGAATCCTCTACCGAGATGTCTATTAAGGCCCTTCAGGCGCAGAACGCACAATTTCAGGAGCTGATCATGGGTTTGGCTCAAGGTCAAGAAGAGCTGAAGGCTTTGCTCCTGAAGAAGGAGAAGAAGAAGAAGAGAACTGTTCTTTTTAACTCGGGCCGGAGATTTGGTAACACACTACAGAATGAGGAAGCTGGTTCTTCTGTAGGCAAAGACAGTCCCCAGGGGGGAAAGGCTCCAAGTCCGGTGGTCTCTGACAACGAGACTGATTTTAATGAGGAACAGTATCCTCTGGCTGAAGACAGATACAAGCAGCTGGAAGACCGTCTGAACGCCATGGAGATCCAACAAGTGCCTGGTTTGGATTTCGGAGACTTGGGTTTGTCTACTGGTGTGATCATCCCTCACAAGTTTAAAGCACCATCTTTCACCAAGTATGACGGGGCGTCTTGCCCTAAGCTACACCTCAGATCTTATGTGCGGAAGATTCAACCGTACACAGTGGATAAGAACTTGTGGATCCACTTCTTCCAGGAGAGTCTTTCAGGGACTCATCTCGAATGGTTCTATCAGCTGGATGGGACCAAGGTTCGTAACTGGGAGGAGTTGGCTACTGCTTTTTATAAGCAGTATCAATATAATGCCGACCTTGCTCCTACACGTACCCAACTCCAGGGTATGTCGCTAGGATCAGGCGAAGGTTTTAAAGAGTATGCACAGAAGTGGAGGGATCTGGATGGCAGGGTGCAGCCTCCGTTAACAGACCGTGAGCTGGTAGATATGTTCTTGGGGACCCTATCTGGGCCATTTTTCAATCATTTTATCGGTAATTCGTCTGCAGGGTTCACTGACCTTATTCTGACTGGGGAAAGAATAGAGGCTAGAATGAAGTCCGGTAAAATTCAGAAGGGTGCATCTTCAAATTCTGAGAAGAAACCTTTTAAGAAGGAGGCCAGTGCTGTGTGTGGGCCTAGAAGACAAGATAAACCAGAACGCCGCCAATCTGTCAACGCGGTGGTGATTGCTAAGCTTGTTGCCGCTCCTCGGAAAACCAATCAACAAAGGGCTGAAAGACCCAGAAGAGAGTTTACCCGTCTGAGTATGACCCTATCACAAATCTTGCCGCAATTTCTATCAACCAACTTGGTGACTGTCAGAGAGGCTCCAAAGGTTGTGAATACTGCATCTCCCAAATATAATCCAAATGCCCGCTGTGCTTATCACTCCGATAGCCCGGGGCATTCCACTGATGACTACTGGGCCCTAAGGAACAAGGTGCAAGACCTTATTGATGCAAAGGAGGTACAGTTTGAGGCACCTGAGAAGCCCAATGTAGTGACAGCTCCCATGCCTGCTCATGGAGTGAATGCTATTGGGGATGATGATGAAGTGGAGGAATCAGAGTTCGATAGCTGGATTTATCCGACGACCGACAATGGACCTAGCAATTGGATTGCAAAAGACAACCTACCTGTTACTTTTGTTACGCAGTAATGAATTCCTTTGTTTTTGTTATTTGTAATAAATAATGAATTGAAACTCTATGGCTCGGTGTCTTACCCGGGGCACCGTGGCTTCATTTGTGAGGGCATATTAATTGTCATTTCATATATCATGAATAAAGACCTTGGACGTTTTCTCGCACTTCAAATCTTATGCTCCTTTTCTTTCTTTCCTTTCTTTATATATTGCAAAACAGATGTATTTACACACACTCACTCATACAGGTTTCAATCCACTCTGGATCTCACTGGTAACGACTCTGCTACTGCCAGTTATGACTTCGAAAATCCGATGAACTTAGCCGAAGACGAAGGTGAAGATGATTGCGAAGTGCCTGGCGAGCTTGCAAGACTGTTACTCCAGGAAGAGAGGGCAATTCAACCATATGAAGAGCCAGTGGAAACGATAAATCTGGGTACTGAGACGGACAGAAAGGAGGTTAAGATTGGTGCCAATCTGGAGCTTAGCGTGAAACAACGATTGACTCAGATGTTACATGACTATGTGGAGATCTTCGCCTGGTTCTACGAAGACATGCCTGGGTTGGATACCGACATTGTAGTCCATCATTTGCCTACCAAGGAAGACTGCCCTCCGGTTAAGCAAAAGGTCCGCCGTATGCGTCCAGAGATGTCTGAGAAGATCAAAGCTGAGGTTATGAAGCAATTCGATGCCGGGTTTCTTGCAGTGACCTCTTACCCTCAGTGGGTTGCCAATGTGGTGCCGGTACCAAAGAAGGATGGTAAGGTCAGAATGTGTGTCGATTACAGGGATCTGAACAGGGCCAGCCCCAAAGATGACTTCCCCCTACCTCACATTAACGTCTTGGTTGACAATACTTCTCAGCACAAGGTGTTTTCTTTCATGGATGGTTTTTCAGGTTATAATCAGATCAAGATGGCTCCTGAAGACATGGAAAAGACTACCTTTGTTACTCAGTGGGGCACCTTCTGCTATAAGGTCATGCCATTCGGGTTGAAAAATGCTGGGGCAACCTACCAACATGCCATGGTTGCTTTATTTCATGACATGATCCATCATGAGATTGAAGTGTATGTCGACGACATGATTGCAAGGTCTCAAACAGAGGAGGAACACCTTGATCATCTGCAGAAACTGTTCGACCATCTGAAACTGTACAAGCTGAGGTTGAACCCGAACAAGTGCACCTTCGGGGTAAGATCTGGAAAGTTGCTAGGCTTCGTCGTAAGTGATAAGGGTATTCAAGTGGACCCTGCCAAGGTTAAAGCCATTCAAGAGATGCCAGTTCCTAAGACAGAGAAAGAAGTCAGAGGCTTTCTAGGACGTCTGAATTACATTGCTCGATTCATCTCCCACCTAACTGCTACCTGTGAACCAATCTTCAAGCTGCTGAAGAAAGATCAGGTAGTACGTTGGAATGATGAGTGTCAGGCCGCTTTTGACAGAATCAAAGAGTATCTCCAAGAACCACCTATTCTTATGCCACCGGTTGAAGGGAGACCTCTGATACTATAACTGACAGTACTTGACAACTCAATGGGGTGTGTGCTGGGGCAGCATGACGAGTCTGGCCGAAAAGAGCACGCCATTTATTACCTTAGCAAAAAGTTTACCGACTGTGAGACCCGATACTCACTGCTCGAGAAAACTTGCTGCGCTTTGGTATGGGCTGCTCGCCGGCTGAGACAGTATATGCTGACTCACACTACCTTGTTGATTTCAAAGATGGATCCTATAAAGTACATATTCGAAAAGCCTGCTCTGTCTGGGAGAATAGCAAGATGGCAAATGATCTTGACAGAATACGACATTCAGTACACGACTCAGAAAGCTATCAAAGGAAGTGTATTGGCAGACCACTTGGCACATCAGGTAGTAGACGACTATCAGTCGATGAACTTTGAATTTCCTGACGAAAGCATCATGATAGTGACTGATTGTGAAGTACCTGGACCAGATGAAGGACCCGAGGAAGGATCCCGATGGTCTATGCACTTTGACGGAGCCTCCAACGCTTTGGGTAACGGTATCGGCGCTGTAATCATATCCCCTCAAGGCACTCATACTCCTATCACTGCCTGTCTATGTTTCAACTGCACCAACAACATGGCGGAGTATGAGGCATGCATCATGGGTCTTCAAGCTGCGATCGACTTAAGGATCAAGTTTCTGAGTGTCTTCGGAGATTCCGATCTCGTGATCAATCAGATCAAAGGAGAGTGGGATACGAAACATCCGAAACTTATTCCTTACAGAGAATGTGTGTTGACATTGATCCCCCACTTCACAGAGATAACTTTTGAACATTTTCCAAGAGAGGAGAATCAGCTGGCGGACGCGTTAGCTACGATGTCTTCCATGTTCAAAGTCAAATGGGACAATGAGGCTCCCCGGGTCATCATCTGGAAACTGGACGAACTGGCATACTGTTGTGATCTCGAGGCTGAGGTAGTGACTGAGAAACCTTGGTACCATGAGGTGAAGAGATACTTGGAAGCTCAGGAATACCCTGAAGGTGCATCTGTCAATGATAAGAAATTTCTGAGAAGATTCGCCGCCAAGTTCTTCCTCAGCAATGGCATCCTGTACAAGCGAAATCATGATTCGACCTTACTGCGTTGTGTGGATAAAACTGAAGCAGAAAGGATCATGGCAGAGCTGCATGAGGGTACCTTCGGAACACATTCTAGTGGACACACTATGGCAAAGAAGATCCTTCGGGCAGGGTATTTCTGGTCCACAATAGAAGCCGACTGTTACCAACATTCTCGGACATGTCATAAATGCCAGATATATGCAGATAAGGTGCACGTTCCTCCGATTCCTCTGAATGTCTTGACAGCACCTTGGCCGTTTGCAATGTGGGGCATAGATATGATCGGCGAGATTAAACCTACATCGTCCAATGGGCATCGCTTCATCCTGGTAGCGATTGACTATTTTACAAAGTGGGTTGAAGCAGCTTCTTACGCCATTGTAACCAAGAACGTTATGGCACGGTTCATACGGCATAACCTGATCTGTCGATACGGCGTCCAGGAGAGGATCATTACGGACAATGGTACCAATCTTAATAACAAGATGATCACTGAGCTCTGCGAGCAGTTTAAGATATAGCACCACAACTCTTCTCCTTACCGGCCGAAGATGAATGGGGTTGTAGAAGCAGCGAATAAGAATATCAAGAAAATCGTGCAGAAGATGACAGTGACCTATAAAGATTGGCATGAGATGTTACCGTTTGCTCTACATGGGTACCGTACCTCAGCAAGGACGTCAACCGGGGAAACTCCCTTCTCCTTGGTCTACGGTATGAAGGCAGTCTTACCGATCGAAGTGCAGATACCCTCTCTCCGGATAATGAAGGATACAGATCTGAGCGAAGATGATTGGATGCAGACACGACTTGATCAACTAAATCTAATTGACGAAAAGAGACTTGCTGCTATTTGTCATGGTCAAACGTGCCAAAAACGGATGATCAGGGCATTTAACAAAAAGGTCAGACCACAAGAATATCAAGTTGGAGATCTGGTAATCAAGCGCATCATTCTTCCTCAGAGTGATCCAAGGGGAAAATGGACCCCTACGTACGAAGGGCCATTTGTGGTTAAACATGTGTTCTCAGGAGGAGCCATGATCCTAACCACCATGGATGGTGACGACCTTCCTCACCCCGCCAATGCAGACATAGTTAAAAGATACTACGCATGATAAAAGACCCGCTAGGTTGACATACCTAGGCAAAAATTAGGGCTTCCCGGCGAACCAAAAGGGTTCGGGAAAAATGAAGGGATGAAATGAAAAAATATGTACACCCGGCAAGTCGAAAACCTGAAAAGGCGGCTTGGGCAAAAATGGGTATCCCGGTGGACTGAAAACCCGAAAGGGCGGTCCAGGCAAAAGTTAGGGATAAAGCGTAATACTATGTCTCATTGGATCACTTCGCATCCAGAATCTGGTATCAACATCAAGTTCAGACGACATCAATCAATCAGCTTCATCCTCGACTAGGTCATCAAGTGATGAGACACTCGAAGATATAAAGGCGATAGCAGAGTTGGAACCCAGTGGGATTATTCTCTTCACATAGCTGTTTTGTTTCCCCTTGTACAAATTGTATAAACTCTTTTGTTCGGCGGCGTTCTCCTACTGGGACGTCAGCCTCTTGTACATAAAACGCCTATTTACAGGAAAATTCAAAAAAATCAATACAAATACACTTTTCAGATCAATTGCTAATTGTTTTTTCCGTTTTCTGTTTTGTTTTGCGAAGAACGTCCAAGGTTCAATTTGTGATATATGCATTTGACACTAATTGCTAACTCATAAATAATTGCATACGAAACAAAGGATTAATTACAAGTAACATTAGAAACAGGGGCAATAATGAGTGGTCTAAGCGATCTAATTGTTCTGTCCATCAAGGTACCAAGGTAAGTTCAGCCGAAGAACATAACCAGTATATCTTAATTCCCTAGAGAGTGAGTCAGCAAGTCAATGCACTCTCCCCAAGCAAAGTTATACAATCGGCCTTAAGGAAGTTGGGTATCCCCCGCAGATCTCAACATTCCCCAGCAATATATGAATATTCTTAACAAGCATCCTCGGCAGTCTTGGTCTAAGACTCTTCCCCGGCGGTATACCAGGCATTCAATGGAGTCACTCCCAGTACATCTCAAAATTTCCCCAGGAGAGTCCAGTATAGTTCAAGATTTCCCCAAGAAAGTTTGAATCCATCTCCCCAGCAGGAAGCTTATCCCCAGTAGATTCTAGAAGCTTGCCACCCGCAAAGCACGAACGCGTCCCCTGGCTTTATTCAAAGGTTATTTCCCTACCGGGATATAACTGGGTTATCCTCAGCCAAAAGCCACGAGAAGATCGTCCTCGGCGAAGTCTTCTTATCCCCAGCGAAGTCTATTAACACTTCCAACATAACAACGGTATCCCCAGCGAAGTTACCATCAACATCTCAACAGAGTACCTCTCCCCCACAGAGTATTGTTCCCCAGCAAGGTAGCTAGAGTAATTTTCTCCCCGCAGAGTAATCCATTCGCCAAGTTTATTCCCTAACAGAGTTATCTTCTCCTACCAGTATTCTTGCAACTGTCATCCTCAGCGGAAACAACAAAGCACTATTCTCCAACATCAGCGCAGGATGTGACTTCCCGGCACCCGTCAAGGATTTACTTTCCTAGACAAAAACATACATTCATAAACATCGCATTCACATTATGATACATGCATAAACGCATCATATCGTACAATCTCATTTACATTGAGAACATCATTGCTTGATCCATATCATGCATTGCATATGACTGACCTTTACCTTTCAGGAAAGATCCAGTCAAGTTCTCAGCTATGTCCAAGACCTTCTCTGGTTCAGTCAGATCGACCCTAAGATCTCCCTGATTCTTATTCCAGTTGAAGATTCCAAGACCTTGTCTGGTTCAGTCAGATCGACCCTAAGATCTCCCTGATTCTTATTCCAGTTGAAGATTCCAAGACCTTGCCTGGTTCAGTTAAATCGACTCCTAAAGATTTTTCTGATGCCGATCCAGTCAAAGGCCTTCTCTGGTTCAGTCAGATCGACCCTAAGATCTCCCTGATTCTTATTCCAGTTGAATATTCCAAGACCTTGCTTGGTTCAGTTAAATCGACTCCTAAAGATTTTTCTGATGCCGATCCAGTCAAAGGCCTTCTCTGGTTCAGTCAGATCAACCCTAAGATCTCCCTGATTCTTATTCCAGTTGAAGATTCCAAGACCTTGCTTGGTTCAGTTAAATCGACTCCTAAAGATTTTTCTGATGCCGATCCAGTCTAAGGCCTTCTCTGGTTCAGTCAAATCGACCCTAAGATTTTTCTGATTCTTATCCAGTTGAAGTTATTTCAAGACCTTGCTTGGTTCAGTTAAATCGACTCCTAAAGATTTTTCTGATGCCGATCCAGTCAAAGGCCTTCTCTAGTCCAGTTAAATCGATTCCTAAAGATTTTCCTGATGAAGACTCAGTAGAAGACATCCAAGATTCTCTCATCGTTACTGTTGAGGTAGTAATCGCCCCAGGTTCTCTCATTGTTACTGTTGAAGTAGTAATCGCCCCAGGTTCTCTCATCGTTACTGTTGAGGTAGTAATCGCCCCAAGGTTCTCTCATCGTTACTGTTGAGGTAGTAATCACCCAAGGTCCTCTCATCATTACTGTTGAGGTAGTAATCGTCCTTGATCCATTCATCATCCTGCTGAGGGTGCGTCTAAAGAGTTTAAAGATTCAATTCCTGTAACCAGCCCGAACGCATCTACACAAAGAGTTTGAAGACCAGCTCCTGTAACAGGCCAGGTAATCATTTTCTTTTTCAGGTACGCAAGTTCTCGCTAAGGAATCTCTTACGCGATCGACACCCAGATGGCATTTATAAGCCCATCCACCTATCCATCGCCTCTCAACATGGCATCTGTAAGCCCATCTTCCTATCCATCAATCTCCAAATGGCATATGTAAGCCCATTCCCATCATCACAATGCTAACATGTGAGCGCAAATTTCTGGGCACTCTAGTGTTCAATCATCTTCCACCTTCGGATTACGAAAGGCACGTCAGCCAATCTACATCCTCGGGTCTAAGAAGATTGAACAGGGGCAACTGTTGTACCCTAAAATTTTCCCTCCCATATTCTTCAAGATTTGCTAAGAGCATGCTTCAAAATCTCCCAAGGGTTGCACAGTCCAATGGCCTCCTAACAGTCAAAAATTAGGGTTTTGGTTCTGGCAAAGAAGTTGAAGTTTCCAAGGGTCCAAACAAGTCCCACATGCCTATAAACATTGTCAAGCATCCTTATGCCAAGTTTCAAGACTCACATCACAAAATTGCACAGTCAAAAACCCTAATTGCTCAATAGTCAACTGCAGGGGCAAAATGGTCATTTGATAGTAAGTCAAAAATTTTGGTCAACATCTTATTTTGAATCCACAAACATCATTTGATCAATTCTTGATCATGATTCTCAAGGCATGGCTCAAAAAGTCTCAAGATGCAAAAGTTTCTATTTTTGGACAGTTGAAAAAGTCAACTGTAACTTAACCAAGGCATAACTTCCACATGGTTTATCAGAAAAATTCCATCCAAAGCTCATTTTGAAGAGAATGACATTTCCTACAACTCATCTTCACACTTCAAGTCCAAGAAATGCTCTCACCAAAAGTTATCAATCTCAACATTATAGGTCATTTTCAAAAGTCAACAAAAAGGCACTTTAAGTCAAAGACCATAACTTGAGATTGGTACATCAAAATGACATGGGACCAAAGGAATTGGTTAGAGGACTTCAAGACCTTTCCAAAATGTCCACGAACATGATCAAAGCTTAAATATTGAGCAAGATATGCCTTGTGGAAGTTGGGAAATTTTTGGGAATTTTGAAAAGTCAACTTTGCTTCAAATGCCTCAAAATTGCTAATGGGCCTCAATTTCTTCCAAGAATCATCACCCAAAAGCTATGCACGACCAATTGACCAAAAGGGGAGTTATTTTCTTATTTTTAATTAATTAATTGAGTTTTTAATCCTATTAATTCATTTAATTAAAATTAAATTTAAGAAAAATACTAAAACATGTTTTCCAAATCTTTTTGTGCAGCATATTCTCTCATTAAGGCCTAGGGATTTCGTGTACCACATCAAGAGGCAAGATCTTCCAAAATAGGCATGTTTTTCATGACAAAAAGATTGAAAAAGATGCTTGAAAAATCAAATATGGAAACATTGATTCAATGGATTTTGGGCTTTGTTTTTGACCTAGAATGATTCCACATATATGCAAGAACACAACCCTAATCCAATAGGAGAAGAAAGCTGCGCTCAAGCATAAGAACCAAACTTGCATTTTTCACAAAAAAGTTGAAACTGAAAACATAGTTCCAGTGTGATTCAAGGCCTACAATCCATTCCAAAGGCTTGCTGGGACTTTCTTGATTGTGTCTCAACCCTTTTACACTCTCCATACACAAGGAATCGGTATAACAAAGTCCTACTTTTGTTGAAAATTTGCATAATCGTGTTTCATTATCCATGCGTTATTTGTAATTTTTAATCATTGATTTGGACTAATATGAGTGTTCTGAAGCTTAAGGCATGCTTTAATTGAATTAACAAGGTCTGTACAGAAATCCACCATGGAAGCATTCTAGGGTTTCAGGAGTTTGAATTTGGGGCTTTCCTCATCTGGAAAAATTAGGCCACGAAACTTATACCATTGAAACCAGGACCTTCACACGAACACAATCATCACCTCGCGCCTTTTTTATATATGCCCAGGAGCTAATCGCTATTATCCACTGTATTATTTAGTGGGGGTTTAAAACCCCCGCTACTTGTTTGATATTTTTGCAGAAAAAAGAAGATGAAGCTGGCGTGTCCTCATGTGACTGGAGCATTTGAATCTGGCGCGTTTTTTTTATTGTTTTATATCATTAGCTTTATTTCCTCATTATAATATTTATGTCCCATTATATTATCAAAGAACGCAAGCAGCACAACTGGCAAAGCATTAACATGGTAAACGCAGGGACCTGGGTTCGATTCCCAGGTCCCCCCACTTTATTCAATATTTTTTTCTTTAACATGATTCTGCGTAGTACGCTTCCAAAAGGCTACCATGCAACTCCAGATCTGTGCTTGCCACATGTCCCTGAAGGCCAATCTAATGGCCATCACCAGTAATCCACCATACGCATTGGTCAACTGTTTCCCACTCAATCAGAGAAGTCAAACAGGGCTTGTTCCATTGGGCCAAAATTCTCATAAAAACACCTCCAAAGGGGCCAGACACCCCCCTGCTGTTCGTATTCTTCCTTTTAATTTTACTTTCTTTTCCTTTTTTATTCTTTTTTTTTTAATTTGTTTTATTGTTTTAATTAATTCCACAAAATAATTTTTTACAATATATAACAAAACAAAAAATCATAAAATAAAAAAATATGTTTCATTAATATTAATTTCCATCAATTTTGTAAATAAATTTAATAACCAATTTAGTTTTAATTTAGGGTTTTAACTTTAATTTTTTTTAAATAACTAAAATAGGTAGAAATTAGGTTTTAGATTTTTTATTCTTCTTCTCAACAATTAAATTTTTCTTCTCATTATTATTAACCATTAATTAATTTTGTAAATAAACTTGTAATTAATTAATTAAGACTAAATTAGGTTAAACTTAAACATTTTTTTAATAATTAAAAACAAACTTAGAACTAGGCCTTTTTATTTTAATTTCTAATTTCAATTAATCTTCTTTATTTCATAAAATACCAAAAAAACATTAAAAATAATTTCTTTTCTTTATTCCATCATTAATTAATTTGTAATTCTAATTTAATTTCTTTAAGGGGTCCAACGCCCTCGCACTCGATTCTAATTTCTTTTCGCATTTATTTTTATTTCTTTTGTGGATATAATGTATTTGCCCCAAGGCCTTGTAATAGATAATTAGGAAATTTACTTTCCGCATTTTATTTCAAATCAGGTCTTTGTTTAATTTGGCGATGTATAGACCCGCGCCTTGTAATAGCGTAGGACCTCTATTTTTCCGCATTTTAATTTCCGCACCCTTAACTGCTAATAATCACATGAAAGAATGTATGCCCAAATAAAATCAAAGTGTAGACCACCAAATGCATGACAAGAATATAATATGACTGAAAATGACACACAATTCACACACCACTCCTAGGGTACGCCTCACTGTTGCCTTGCCCCTCGAAACGCGGTCGTCGAGTAGAGGACGTTTTAGTAAGTCCTCATGTCCATGAACATGGCATGGGGGTAGCTTCTAAGGTGTCCTACTATTGCTCTGGTGACCACACTGTCCCTAAACTCGAATTGACCCGAACACCTCCAACGGTGGTGCTACCTACCTTTCAATGGTGGGATGGCATTACCTTAAGGACATTTACATAGCCTAATTCCTTAGGGTAGGTAGATAACTCGTAGATACTTGCTCTAAGTCAAAACAAATCAAAAACTTCTTTTCACACCGACACTTTGCAAAAGGCTTTCAAAAACAACTTTTCAAACACTCTTGAGGACTGATACAAGCGTCGAACTGAAATTTTAAACGAAACTTTTTCAAACCCACTCACTTTGAAAAGCACACAAACACTTTTGAAAACACAAATGAGCAAGTATCTAAGAGCCCATGGATAACCATGGATAGAAAGGGTGCTAACACCTTCCCTTTCTATAAATCTACCTCCCGAACCGAGAGTTAATCTCAATAAGGAATTTTTCTGTGCTTTTGTCCTTTCTGTATTGGAGAAAATAAAAGACGGTGGCGACTCTTGCTTCCGTGACATTTCGCGAACCAGCGTTAAATAGTCAGTTCCAGATCCACCGATCACACCTTTTATCTTATCGGGGTCTACCTCAAGACCATGCTGACTTATAATAAAACCCAATAATTTTCCTGATCTGACACCAAATGTACACTTGTTTGGGTTCAACCATAGTTTGAACCTTTGCAGACGCTCGAATAGATTTTTAAATGTATGATGTGGTCCTCCTCTGTATGAGATTTGTCAATCATGTCATCTACGTACACCTCAACCTCTTTGTGAATTATATCATGGAATAGGGTGACCATAGGCCGTTGATAAGTTGCCCATGTGTTCTTCAGACCGAACGATATTACCTTATAACAGAAAGTCCCACAAGGTGTCATGAAAATAATCTTTTCCATATTGTTGTACCCCAAAATTTTCCCTCTCATTTTTCTCAATACATACTCCTAGAGGTCCTCAATTGGCTAATGTTTGCCCAAGAGTTGACCAGACAAACTCTCTCCTAAGGCAGTGTGTCTCAAATTAGGGTTTCCATTTTCATCAAGATAGGTGGACTCCAAAGACCTCATATGCTCTCCATGGTCCTAATATGTTCTCAATACCCTCCATGTCAAGTTTCATGCCTTGCACAAGAAGTTTGCTCAGTCAACTGCTCAGATGCTTGAGAATCGACTGTATTAGGTCAAAAGTCAATTGTGGCTCACATACAGTTAAACTTTAAGATTTTTGGTCAACATCAACATTTTGAAGTTACTTTCATCATTTTATCAAGGTTTGATCATGATTCCTTAAGGAATTCTCCAAATTCATCAAAACCCAAAAGTTGCTAAATTAGGGTTTCTCAGGAAAAGTCAACCAAACTTTGACCAAGCATAAATTCCACATGCTTTATCAAAAATTTTCCATCCAAATCTAACTTTGAATGGGATGCAATTCCAAACAACTCATATTCATCCCACAAGTTCAAAATATGCACTCATAAAAAGATATGAATTTCTACATTATGGGTCCTTTTGAAAAGTCAACAAAAACACCTTTTGGGTCAAAGCTTCTTACATGAACATGGAAGACCCAATTGAGATGAGACAAAAAGGGTTGCTTGGGGGACATCCTAATATTTATAAAAAGTCCAAGAACACCTCTCTAGGGTTAAAATTGGGGAAGATAAGCCTTGTAAAAGTTGACCTTTTTTGCAAAATTGCCAAAAGTCAAATGTGCTCAAAATGCATTTTTTTGCTAAATGGGCCTAACTTCTTATGCTTTCACCTCACTTATAACATGGTCCACGACCCAAATATTCACCCACACATTATTTGATTCATTTTTCAGTTTATTTTTATTTTTTATTAATTAAAAATTGAATTAAATCAAATAATTAGTGAATAATAGCAAAGATATGTTTTGATTTGGTTTTTGGACAGGCTGGCAATCAAATATGCTGAGATATCAAGACCAAAACGAATCAAGCATAATTGGTACAAGAAAAGGATGATTTGGCTCAAAATAGCAAGTTTACATATGGCATGGAAATCAAATCAGATATTCCATAATTGCAAATATTCAAGCCAAGTTTATAACCCTATATCATTCTAAGATATATAGGGAACATGTACAAGGCATGAGACAAGGTTTTGCAGTCGTAGAAGAGAAAGAACAAACTCAAAAAAGTTGACAAAAAGTGTGACTCGGTTTTCACTCCAAAGGGCCTTTCAGAGCAATTCAAGGCCAGCAATCGTATCCTGGAGCATCCCTGAAGCCAACTGGATCATTTGCAAGTCTTATCGCGCCCAGAAGCGCATGCAATCACTCCCACGGTTTGCTTATTTTTTCCAAATCGATTATTGAATTTCCTGCATCATTAGCATATTTAAGTGATATATTTGTGATCATTGATATGTTTGCAACCTGACTGGATGATTTAATTGAGTTTTGGCGCATATATGTGCCTTTGCCATTATTAGGGTTTTCGTGTGCATTTTAGGGGTTTGTCACACAGGTTAAATTGGGCCAAAAGAAGAACACCATGATGTTCACGAGATCAAGACAAATTGATCCACATAGTTGGAAGTACTTTATCATGTGTCTTGTGCATTTTGGAAATTCGCAGGGCTATTGCTACAAACACACGATTGTAGGTAAAACGTATGTAGCTAAGACAATGGAGAAAGGTAGAAGAAGATTAGGTGGCAGCCAATCAGTGGACCATTTGAAATCTCGCGCGTGTTTCCCACTAACCCACTTGTTTTATATATTATATTTTTCTTCTATTATTTGTAAAACTAACACATACAGCTCAGTGGAAGAGCGCGCTAGTGGTAAGTGTGAGGACCTGGGTTCGATCCTAGGTCCAAGCATTTTCTTATTTTCTCAATTTCTGTTCACAGATCTAGTACATCAAGCTTGCACGCGCTCACCATATGTCGTCACCTCCAACCAATGGATCACAACTTTCCTGGATCTAACGCTTCCAGCCTGAAGGACCATGGTGTGCTCTCAAGGCAGCGCCACATGGAATCTCACGAAAGCTTGGGCCATCAACCTTGGGCCCAAGAGCAATTTCAGGGTTACACCCCCTTCTCTCATTCAGCACCGGCCCATTTCTTTTCTTTATATTTTCTCTTTTATTTTAATTATTTTGTTTAATCATTTTTCACCAAAAAAATTAATTACTTTTTTTTATTAATCATAAAATAAAATAAAAACATAAAAAATCTTTTTTTTATAAAATATTTTAATTCCTTAAATTATTTAATTTAGTTTAAATTAGGTTGATTTCAATTTCTTTTTATAATTAAAAATAATTAGAATTATGGTTTTAGTTGTACATAACCTAATTGAGTCTTTTCTCAAAAATAATTTAAATATTTTTCAATTAGATTTTTAGGGTTCTCAATTTTTCTCGCATTTAATTTGCCGCGCGCATTTTAGTTCGTTTTATTATTATTGTAATTGTTTCGAGGATGTAATAGTAACTAGGGTTTTAAACTTCCGCATTTTTATTTTCTGTCGAGATAATTACGTAACTGTCAAAGCCTTGTAATAGCTAGGTTTATTTTTTTGCACTTTAAATTCCTGCAAATATTTAACTGTTAGATGCATGATAATAGGATTGTATGGCAAGAGTATCTTGAAATTAAAACGGTAGATCACCAAATGTGCAAAGACTAAATAACTGAAAAAATTCACGTGCACATATTCACTCCTAGGGTTTACCCCACTTCGGTTACCTTCGGTAAACAATCATTAAGCATAGGAGATTTTAGTGGTTGTCCTCCAGTCTAAAAGATCAAAATGACCCATTCAAATGTTGCCTCGGAAATGCTGTCTAGGAAATGTTGCCTCGGAAGTGTTGCCTCGAAAAGATCTTAAGGCTCTAGGGTTACTACTAAAGTTTTCTAGCTGTTTCTTTAGTGATTGTACTTGTCCCTTTCGAATGTCCCTTACAAACTCCAATGACGGAGCTACCTACTCCTTAATAGTAGGATAGTGCTGTCTAAAGGAAACGAGAACAAACAATCTTTTTTCGAGTAGGTAGAATCTTAAGCACTTGCTCAACAAAACTTTTCATACAAACACCTTTCAAAACAAATTTTCAAAATAAACTTCGTCACACCCTTGAGGACTGATACAAGGGTTATCACGAAGTAAAACATTTTCGAAACAAGCACACACAAGCAATTTGAAAAATGAGCAAGTACCTAAGAGCCCATGGAAAACCATGGATAGAAAGGGTGCTAACACTTTCCCTTTCTATAATCTACCCTCGTACTCATAATATCTCGAAAAAAG
The DNA here is from genome assembly GCA_948472305.1 of Vicia faba. NCBI lineage: Eukaryota > Viridiplantae > Streptophyta > Magnoliopsida > Fabales > Fabaceae > Vicia > Vicia faba. The sequence goes on from OX451741.1 coordinate 1,449,614,695, forward strand.
GTTTTTTCTGTTCTTTTTCCTTTTCCATGATTGGATGAAATAAAAGTCGGTGGCGGCTCTTGCTTACCGTGACATTTTGCGAACAAAAAATGCAAAATGCAAACCAGTAAAAAAAGTCGGTTCTGCCACCGTATCACAGAACTGGCGACTATGCTAGGGAAAAATAAGTGGGGTATACCTTAGGATCTAGGTCATGTTTCAAATTTCTTTCTTGCTTGCTTGCTTTATTCTTAAAGGGTCTTGCTTGGGTTACTATAGATCCTACACCCGGATCTCTTTTAGGTAAACAGGAATAGATCGTGGAGACTGTACGGTGTAGACCGATATGGTTTAAGTGATGGTTGTGTTGGTGTGACACTTTGGTTGGTACCGGTATCCTTCGTGGGGAAACCAGGAGAATACGGGGCCTTCGCGTGATGTCGTGAAGCATTAACGGAACTTAGAACCTTAGTTGAACAAACTTGGCCATTACAAAGTAGTGAGATAGCCGGCCTCGGTGTAGAGCTGAGGATTGGTTGATACTCGATGCTACACTCATTGAGATCAGACTTTCGGGATATTTCGGCCGCAATAAAAGATTGCTTGAGCTAAGACAATGCCCGATAAGGGATGGTCAGTGATATTGAGATCCCTTAGAGCCCGGTTACTTTTGAAGACAGGTTTGAAACCAACTAAACTTCAAGAGGGTACTACCTTTAACCTCATGCAGGCCTTAAACCTAAGGACTTTGTGTGATTTGACTGTGTTTGCTATACTTGTGTTTTCTATACTTGTGGTTTATCATGACATCATGCATCATAACATAGCATCCATTCTTATTGCACTAACCATTTCAAAGACCAAGGGAATTTATCTTTGCTCTGTTTTGCAAATCATGGCTTCCGTTTGTAGAAATATTATCTGAATCAGCTTTGTGAAGATACCTTCCCAACTCAAAGAGCTAGCATCAAGGGTTTCTGAAACTTCTGCGTTCACTAAGAGACATTGTCGACTTCTCAACCTGGTTACTTCAAACTTTGATGAAAAGATGATGAGTGTACTCTTTTAGTTCTTTGATTCCAAGCAACATTGCTTCACCTTTCCAGACTATCAGTTGGTGCCTACCTTGGAAGAATTCTCTCAGCTGTTGGATATACCCATTCTTGAACAGTTACCCTTCACAGGTCTAGATTCCTAAGCCAGAAGTCATTTCCTCAGCTTTGCACCTGAAACGGGCTGACGTGGTATCCAATTGGGAAACAAGAAGCGGAGTCAAGGGTTTTCTAGCTAAGTTTCTGATAGACAGGGCCCAGTTGTTTTGGGATGATATGTATTTTCAGGCTTTTGAGGAGGTCTTGGCTCTTCTAATCTATGGGTTAGTCCTATTACCTAATCTAGACTCATTCATAGATATGAATGCTATCAAGATCTTCCTCTCTCGCAACCCTGTGCCTACCTTGCTCGAAGATATTCTGCATACTCTCCATACTCGTACCATGAAGAGAAGAGGGGTTCTTATGTGTTGCATGTCTTTGCTATCGAGGTGGTTTATTTCTTACCTCCCTAAGTCCGTACTAAAGAATGAAGAAGGTTTGGGTTGATCGCAAAGGATAATGTCACTCGCTCATACGGATATTCTTTGGTGTTCTCGAGCTATGGAAAACACTATTATTATTGACCGCTACGGGGAGTACCCTAATGTCCCATTACTTGGTATCAGAAGGGGTATAACCTACAATCTTTTTTAGCTCTGCGATAAATTGGTTACGCTCGAAGGGATGGTCCCTATGAGTTACTTATCGAGGGTATTATATTCAACTATGAGGATGACACCCACGAGTATTGTCGGAGGTTCATACGAGCTTGGGGCATGGTAAACAGATCTGGCGCCAAGGCTTGGGGGCCAAAAACTTCCATTCCTATGGAACCTTACCTCCAATGGGTATGAGCTCGTGCCCAGAAGCTTATGATGCCCTATGTGCCCGTTTTATCAGTGATTGTGGAACCCACTACTGAAGAGGGTATTCATTGCACGGTTCTCTATCCTTACATGCCCACTGATCTTGGAGAATTACAGAGGTCTTGGATTCAGTTAACGAAGGAGCGAGATACTTACAGGGATCAGTTCCATGCTTAGGAGAGGAAGGTTTTAGAGCTCACAAAGAAACTGCATGAAGAAAGAGGGCTCAATGATTATCTCGGCACAAAGAGGAAGCATCCATGGGAATTTTGATTTCTTTTCTAGTTTTAGATTTATTTTCAATTGTAACGCCTAAAAGGTATTTGAACTTCAAATTCAGCTAATAAAATATTTGTTTATTTTGACTTGTAAATTTAAATTTCCCGAAGTCTTTGAATTCATTGCATGTACAGGTACCATTACAGGTTTCTCATCTTCTTCGTTGTTTATTTCAGCAAGAAATGTCTTCCGAGCAAACCATCAAGGATCTTCAGGCACAGAACGCCCAGTTCCAACAAATGTTCATAAGTCTGGCAAAAGGGCAAGAGGATCTGAAAGCCCTTATCCTAAAAGAGAAGAAGAAAAAGAAGAAGGCTGATGGTATTCTGAATATGGGCAGAAGGTTTAGAGAGCGGTTGAAGCGACAAGTCAATATGACCTCTTCATCCAAGGAAGGGGATAATCAAGAAGAAGAGAAGGATCACAGTCCTGCAGTTTCTGACAATGATATCGATTACAATGATGAGAAATATCCTCCTGCTGAGGATAGATACAAGCAGTTGGAAGATCGTCTGAGTGCCATGGAAGTTCAAAAGATACCTGGACTAGATTTCGAAGAATTGGGATTGGTGTCGGGAGTTGTCATCCCGCAGAAGTTCAAAGCTCTAGTTTTTGCTAAGTATGATGGGGTGTCCTGCCCAAAACTCCATCTCCATTATTATATCAGAAAGATCCATCCCCACACCGCTAATAGAAATCTGTGGGTTCATTTCTTTCAAGATAGTCTGTCAAAAACTCAGCTTGAATGGTTCTACCAGTTGGAGGGAGCCAATGTCCGAAATTGGGAAGATCTTGCTGCTGCTTTTTATAAGTAGTATCAATACAATGCCGACCTTGCTCCCACTCGTACTCAACTCTAGAGTATGTCCATGGGTGCAAGTGAAGGCTTCAAAGACTATGCACAGAAATGGAGAGACTTGGCTGGGAGAGTTCAACCCCTGTTGTCTGATAGGGAGCTGGTTGATATGTGTTTGGGGATGCTATCTGGTCCATTTTTCAATCATTTGATTGGCAGCTCGTCAGCTGGTTTCACCTAGCTGATTCTAACTGGAGAAAGAGTAGAAGCTGGGATTCAGAGCGGCAAGATATAAAAGGATTCCTCTTCGAGCTCAATAAAGAATCCTTTTGCTGGTAAGAAGGAAGCCAGTGCCATCTATAGCCCGAGGGGCCAAAACAGGGCTGAACATCGTCAGATAGTAAGTGTCGTGATGATACTTAGACCTGCAGTTGCTCCACAACACAACAATCAACAAAGTGTGGAAAGACCACAATGGCAGTTCACCCGCATCAATATGACATTGGATGAAGTGCTACCTCATCTGCTGAGATCCAACTTGGCAACCTTGAAAGAGGCTCTCAAGAACCCAAATACTATATCTTCCCGATATAATCTGAATTCCCGGTGTGCCTATCATTCTGAGAGTCCTGGCCATGATACAAATGACTGTTGGGCTCTGAGGAACAAAGTACAAGACTTTATTGAAGCCAAGGAAATAAAGTTTGATGCTCCGGAGAAGCCAAATGTCATAACTGCTCCCATGCCTAAACATGGTCGTGGAATTAATGATGTTGATACTGATTTGTTCGTTACCTTTGTTGATGAAGTTTCTACTCCTCTCATGACTGTCAAGAAGAATTTGTTGTTGTCCGGTTTATTTCCGGGTTGTGGTGAAGGTTGCCACATGTGTTCGTTTCTACCTTCTGGTTGCCGTTTGCTGAAATTAGGTGTTCAACGCCTGATAGATAGCAAAGAAAATTTCTTTGAGAAAACTTTGGTTCCCGTTGTTCCATCTAAAGACGTTGCCATTATAACCATTTCCATAAATCCTTCCAAGGTCTCCTCGAGAAGACCTGTTAGGATTACATTTACTCCAAGAATTGCTCCGCTGATAATCACTGTTCCTGGTCCTGTCCCGTATGTCTCGGACAAAGCTGTCCCATGGAATTATGGTGCCGATGTGTACTATCATGGCTACAAACAAGATTTGAAAGACGAAGAAGTTGATCCTGATATTGGTAACATTGTCGGAACCAGCAAAGTTACCCAAAGTGGAAGGGTCTTCTCTCCCGAGATTTCCCCAAAGACCGTCAACAAACTTATTGTCATTCCATCTTCTATTCCTGCTAGTACATCAACTACTGTTCCTATTCTTACTCCAGTAATTACCCCTATCATCGAATCGTCTGATACCTGCGGAAAGGAAATTATAGGTGAGCCTGCCCGGACGGAGGCGCCTAAGAAAATTGTTATGGAAGCCTCTAAGCATGAGTTGGAGGAAATACTGAAAATAATTAAGAAGAACGACTACAATATGGTGGAGCAGCTGGGGCATACCCCCATCAAAGATATCCATGTTATCCCTGTTGTTATGCTCTGAGGCCCGTGCAAAGGCTTTGATTGCATTCCTCAATACTGCGCATGTGCCGCAAGAGACTTCAGCTGATAAGTTCAAAGATTGTGTGGCCAGCCTGACTGCTGATAATGGGCTGGGTTTTTCAGATGCAGACTTAACACCGAAGGGAAGGAAGCATAATGATTCTCTGCATATCTCGATTGAATGCAGGGGCACCATTATGGCTCATGTGTTGGTAGATATTGGGTCTTCGCTGAATGTTCTGCGGAAGAAGGCATTGTACCGGTTGGATTGCGTGGGTTTAACTCTAAAGCCTAGTAACATTATGGTAAGGGATTTTGACGGATCGAAAAGAATGGTGCGCGGGGAAGTGGACATCCCTGTCAAAGTAGGTTCTCATACTTTTGGGTCCACTTTCTATATGATGGATATCAGGCCGTCGTATTCTTGTTTGTTGGGTCATCCTTGGATCCACGAGGCTGGGGCAGATACTTCCACACTCCACCAAATGCTGAAGTATCCGGTGAAAGGTAAAATTGTCATTGTACGGGGTGAAGAGGAGTATATGGTGAGCCACCTCAATTCCTTCTGCTACGTAGAGATGGACGGGGAATTCATATAAACTCCTTGTCAGAATTTTGAAGAGGTCCCTCAGATCTTGGCATCGACTGAAACTATTACCAGCAGCAAACCTCCTCTGAAGATGGCTTCTCTCAAGGACGCCAGGGTCGTGGTTGAAGAAGGTGGGTGTGCCAATTGGGGGTCAGCTCCCTGATTTCACTCACAAAACTGACAAATTTGGTTTGGGATTTACTACAGGGGCTCAAAGGGCTGTTCGACACGCTCGGGATGGAAGACCTCCCCTACACATCAGTAATCGGGGAATTAACGCCATTGAAGATAGCGAGGAGGACTCAGACATCGACAACTGGATCTACCCAACTACCAACGGTGGGTCGAGTAACTAGACGGCTAGGGACTTTATACCTGTTTCTTTTATTCCGCAGTAATTGACTTACTTGTTTTAAGATTTATAATAAACAATTTAAAACTTTACGGCCATGTGCCTTGCCCGAGGAACATTGGTTTTGTTTGTGAGGGCTGTTATTTGTCATTTCATATATCATTAATAAAGTATTGGACGTTTCTTGCATACAAATTTTGGGCTCTCTGTTTTTCTTTTCTATTTTTTTCACTTTATCAAAACAGTTATTCTCTTACACACACTCACGTATCATAATGCAGATCCATATCCACTCAGGATCCCATTGATAACAGCTTTGCTATTGTCAGTTATGACTTCAAAAATCTGATCAACCAAGCCGAAGATGAAGGTGAGGATGATTGTGAGGTGCCTGGAGAACTTGCTAGACTACTACAATCGGAAGAAAGGGCCATACAGCCTCATGAAGAGCCGGTTGAGACAATGAACTTGGGTACTGAGGAAGACAAAAAGGAGGTTAAAATAGGTGCAAATCTGGAGCTTAGCGTCAAACAGAGGTTGATACAGATGTTGCACGACTACGTCGAGATCTTTTCCTGGTCATATGAACACATACCTGGTTTGGACACTGATATTGTGGTACATCGCCTGCCGACTAAAGAAGATTGTCCTCTGGTTAAACAGAAGGTCCGCCGTATAAGTCCCGAAATGTCGGAGAAGATCAAGGCAGAGGTCATGAAACAGTTCGACGCATGATTCTTAGCTATCAATTCTTATCCACAGTGGGTTTCCAACATCGTCCCGGTACCTAAGAAGGACGGTAAGGTACGAATGTGTGTAGATTATAGAGATCTGAACAGGGCAAGCCCCAAGGATGACTTCCCACTTCCTCACATTGAATGTACAGGGGAAATTTCTGATTTTTAACCTAGCCAATGGCAAATTGGGCTCAAACATGGATTCAAGGACTCAATGGCATCATCTTGACCTATTCACAAGGTTCAAAAGATCTCAATTGCATTGGATTGACTGGTGAATTTTTCAGTCAACTGATCAAAATTTGACTATACACTGAAAAGTCAAACTTTGACTTTTTGGTCAAAATCAAGTGCCAAGGGTCATTTTTCATCAAGATTTGTCAAAACATGAAACTTGTTCATCAAGAAACCTAATTTTGTAAATTAGGGTTTAAAATTGAAAAATTTCTTAACTTAGAATTTTTCTAAGTTATGGAATTTTCTTATTTTTTCCCAACTTTGCCCAATATTTTCACCATGATGAAATTGGATTCAAACAAAACTTCCAACATGAAAGTTGTAGTCCTCCACAAAATATACAACTTTGATTCACAAAGTTTCCCAAAAGAAGCTTGGATCTCAAGTTATGATTTTCGGAACAAGGGTCCATGAAACTTTTAACTTAGTGAAATTTTGCCCTAGTTTAGGCAGGATTTTGACCTATCTTCATGGAAATTTTTCACATAGTTACACTTGGAATCTCAAAATGAATTTCAAAGATGGAATGTAGAGCATGTTACAAGCTTTCTAAAAAGTTCAAGAACTCACCAAAATCATTTGTGGTTAGGGAGAATCAAAGGCTTGAAGTTGGAAAAAAACTCACTTTTGATCAATGGCATTTTCTTATTGTTACAAGTTGCAAACTCTAATCATCCTTGTTTGTACTTAATTACAGGTATCAAAACCCTTCCATACTTAATAATTAAATGCAAATCCATTGGTCTAAGGCTTTGTTTTGGTCATTAGAGGATTATACAATAGATTAATCCAAAAATGGTAAAAAGGTAACATTGCCATTTTTGTCAAAATCTTGCTTTATGTCAAATAGAATCCTTGAGCCTTGAACAAGATCTTGTAATGCACACAATATCCACCAACTTGTGGGGCCAAGAGCACAAGGTGCTGGCTGATAGATAGCCTGTACAGGCTTGTCTTGCATCATGGTTTTGCTTTTGCTTAAAATACAAGAAACTTGTCAAATACACTAGAGCTTGCACATCTGTTAGAACAACTTTGGCAAACATTTGAAACAAGTTTCACACATCCCCTTGATCCAGAAACACGAGCCTTTGAGTCTCTAAGCCTGCCATAGCACAAAATCACCTTCCATTGGCAAAACAGGGCACTCCCTGCAGTTTGACTTCCATAGCAAAAAACCCTCGTGCGTTTTTCCCCAAACCTGTTCAAACACCTTCCACATAACCTATCCAAGCTATCCCAAACCTTAAACACTGACTGTAACTCCATTTGCAAGGTTTACCATTTTTTATTTCAGCTTGTGCAGTTTGAGTTCTACAGGCTTGTTCAAACACATTTAAGGCAAACTAGGCATTGGGGAAGGTCAGAGGAAGTTCAAGCAAGCTCCCAAACATCTCAGGCCTCACTGAAAAGCTCCACATTGCCATACACGAAGTCAACTGAAACAGGTTTTTGTCAACTTCCTATCTCTCTATTTAGGAATCATTAGGCTTAGGTTTGTGAATAAAAAATATAGTATTCATAGCCATGAAGTTGTACATATGCTCAGTTTTCATTTAAGTTAATCGTGTTAAGAGAATTTGATCCATGAACTTCCTGAAAAGATTAGGTTAGAATTTAGGGCCAGAAAAATTCTCTCTGGTCTTTGAGAGTTAAGTCAAGTTTCTTATATGTTGAATTCGTCTTGAAAAATGCTACAACTTTGATGTTATGAGTTTTTGCATTAGAGCACGTATGCAGGATCTGACATTATGTACAGGGCGCGCGCGTTGTTGAACAAGAGGTTGAATATGAAGTCAGTGGGTTGGGCTTGTTTTTGACACCCCCCTCATCACTGACTGCACCCACTGGCCCATTTCTTCATATTTTTATTTTTTATTTTTTTATTTTCATTTCTGATTTTATTTTCTTATTTTTCAAACATAAAAAATATCAAAAAATATTTTTATAAATTTTCACATTTATTTTGTATTTTATTTTTTTTCTAATATAAAAATAATTTAATTAGTATGTACTTTTATTTAATGAAAACTTGAAAATAATATATAATAATATTATACCTTTGTTTTTTTATTCTTTATTTATTTATACTCAAATAATATTTTTCTGAATATATTTTTGTCTTGTATATATTTTATTTTATTTTTATTGTACATGACTAATATAATTAATATATATATATATATATATATATATATATATATATATATATATATATATATATATATATATATATATATATATATATATATATATATATATATATATATATATATATATATATATATATATATATATATATATATATATATATATATATATATATATATACATACTTTCTTAAAAGAAAATTAGGGTTTTACCCTTAATAAAAAAAAATATAGAATCTTTTATTTCTATATATATATATATCTTAAATATTTTTTACATACATAAAAAATAAACAAAAACTTTTTTTTTTGCATATTCATAATATTTTGCACATTTATTTAAATTGGCCATTTAAATACTTGTCTATTTATTATTTGTACCATTTATTCAATTTGGATGTAATAGTAAATATTAGGGTTTTTATTTCTTGCCAAATAATCCCCATTCAAAAATTGTATCCCCCTTCCCATATCAAATGTTGTAATAGTGTAGATTTATTTTACGCATTTATGCTTTCAAATATGCCATGATTAGAGATTAGGGTTTGTATGCAAAAATCCAAAATCAAACAAATAGCTTGACTAATACAAAGACAAAAAAATCATGAAAATTGACAACACAATGCACACATGCACCCCTAGGGTTTCATCCACTTGTTGCCTTTAAAATTGGCCATGTTACGCATGTTGAGTATCTTGGCAAAACAAAAAACAAAACAAAAGATCATAGTCCCTCGATGACGCTATCTTGGTTGCCTATACAAAATGATCTTGTCCCTCAAAAAAATTGCTAAAGATGCTTAGCACAATTGCTATCATGGTCCATACGATGACCCGTGCCTGTCCCGTTTAACATCCTAATACAAGGTTGTTTACCAAATGTAATGGTAAAACAACACTGTCAAAAGGGTTAAAAATGTGTAGGAAATACCTTTGAATAAAATAGGGTAGACAACTCTTAGTTACTTGATCAAAACTTGCAAAAACATCCTTGCTATTTTCAAACACACCTCATAACACAATTTCAAAACATTTTCCAAATCAAACTTTCAAAACATTGAAATATCTTTTCAAAAGACAAATACACCTTTTTATACATTCAAACAAGAATCATTACAAAGGTTTCCACAATGATGGCCTCTTTTCAAAACATTTTCAAAACCACACACAAAAGCACCATTTCAAACAATTGGAAAAGCAAAGCAAGTGATTTAAACAAGTAACTAAGAGCCCATGGATAACCATGGATGAAAAGGGTGCTTGCACCTTCCCTTTTCATAATCTACCCCCCGAACCCAAGAAAACATCTCAAAGGTCTTTCCTGTGCTTTTTGACCTTTCCTTTGGATAAAATAAAAAGTCGGTGGCGACTCTTGCTAAACCGAAACATTTGCGAACACAAACGCAAAACCTCAAGTCAGTTCTCCCACCGTATCACAGTGACCGCTTGATGAACCAATGGTTTGGGATACTTCTTCGAAGGTTGCCCTAGGAATTTGCTCTTGTCTTTCAATGATATTCTTCAGGGCTAGCAGAACTTGACTCATATCTCTTTCCATTGAGTTTCATTTTTGAATGTCTTATTCACTTGGATATACATTTTTTTATATTTTTCAAGTTTTTCTTTTTATTGATGAGTATCTAAAAATAAATATGCAAACGAGATACGAAAACAAAATGCCTTTATTAAAGTAGTAATTTTCTTTAAAAAGAATACAATTCAGATATTGAATAATATTCAAACTTAAAACATTAAACTTGTTGAAAGAAATAAACAAATGGAAACAAAAGTCTTCTAAGTGCGCCTGTGGATTTCTGCTCTGAAGCTATCGACCATCGTCCTACAATGTTTGAGGAAGTCTTCAACATCTTTTGGGAAAGGGACCATCACATTCTTTGTATCTCTTAAGCTTCAAGGGATGTCACTGATAAGATTGTTGGCTAAGAATGCAAGTCTTGCATGCTTGTCATTGTAGAACTGATACTCTCGGTAAAGGTCGGGAATTATCTTGTGATTATTCTTTCCTGATTTGGCGATCTTCACATACTTCTCTTCCAAGTACAACTTTCCAGTCCTTATCTCCGTACAGAGTCTCCGTTGTATTAGGAAATCTTTTCGGAGGCCTTCTAACTCAAGGCATACTTTCTCGTATTCTTCAGTCTTTTGGGCGAGAATCCTTTCTACCATCATCTTTTTAAGGCGTTCCCCTACCTCTGATTCTTGGCTATCTTAGAGTATGGTGGTAAGATACTTCATCTGTTCTTCTTGATCTAAAGAAGCTTGCGCCAAATTTTGGATTTGTGCCCTCATATCTTCTTTCATCACCTTGTTATCCTGCATTGCCTTTTCATACCATCTATTTAATCTCTCGGTTTCACTAGTAGCATCCTCCAACCGTTGGTTGTGAGAAACTAAGTTGAAAGTAGAACTTAACAACCCTTCAGTTGAACATTTCCGTTTAAGACTCTCCTTCTCAAATGCCTCACGATCTTTCTGAATCTTGTGGTCTTTTGATTCAAGTATGAGTTGCATTTGTATTTTCTCCTTAGTTAAGTTATGGAGGTTGAGCTCCAATTCTTCTTTCTCCCTTTGAGCTTGTTTCAAGGCATTCTTCAAATCGTCTATTTCTTTTAGGGACTTAGGCGGAGAATCTGGAACGTCTGGTTGTACTCAGGATCCACGTCAAATGGTAACTTAATAACTCACACCCTATCAAAAACCCATCGAGTGTAGGGCTCTTTTGCTACAACATTCTTCCTTTCAGCCTTTCTTTTATTAACCCTATTCCAAGCCCATATGACCTTGTTGAGCAACTATTTGTTGTAATTTCTGTAGTTGTTTAGTTATTGGCTTGCATTTTTGGTAAAACCCAAGTGTATGTGTGAATGTCATGACTGATGTCATAACATTCTAGTTTAGTTTGTACTGATTCATTAGGTACCTTTGCAGAAAAATATTGTCATACAGGTACTGATGTTTATAAGTGTGTATCTGAGCATTTTGCAAAATGATCACATTTTCCTAAATCAGTAGACAGGTTTTCAGATGTCATAACAGATGTTAAGACATCCTGTTCTGAACTAACAGGTATGCAGTTTGGTTAATTCTGAGTTTTTTCAGGAAAATGACTCAGTCTTTCCAGAACAGAATCCTGCGTTTTCTTTGGGTTAACCTAGCTCAACCCCAACCTGGTTGTTAAAGTCCTGTGACCTAGTCTTAAGGTCAAACGGAATTAACCCTAGCTTTTTGTGGAAACCCTAACTGAAGTTGCAGCTGATATATATTCAACAAGGCTGCTGTTTTGAATGTAATCCCTTTTTGACAGAAGATCATTTAGAAGCTGTATAGTTTTTACTATTGTAATCCAAGCAATTATCATTGTGATAAGTGACTTGGAATAGGTTTTAATTGTAAGGGTTGTGTAACACTCAAAGCTTTGAAGCAAGAGTGTTTGTATGTCTCTTGACTAAAGCTGTGAAGCAAAGTCAAGTTAGGTTTGTGTATCACTCAAAGCTGTGAAGCAAGAGTGTTTGTGTTGCTTGATTAAAAAGCTGTGAAGCATAATCAAGTGTATGTTTTGAAGAGTGTCTTCAACAATTCATTAGTCAAATTATTTTATGTATCACTGCTGTGATTGAGGGGGAGTGAGTAGGAACTCAGGTTTAAGTTGTACTTAGACTGAAGTTGCATTGGGTAGGTCTTAAGTGAAGGAGATAAACTGGTTGGTTTATTCCTGAATTAATATCTCTTATAGTGGATTTCCTCCCTGGCTTGGTAGCCCCCAGAGTAGGTGTTGTTGCACACTGAACTGGGTAAACAATTGACTGTGTTCTTTACTGTTTTTGTATTTACTGTCTTATAGAAAGTCAGATACGGTGTCATAACATTGAACGTGACATTGAGTATCTGCAGCCAGAATTTCAATTGGCATCAGAGCAGGCACCCTGCCTGTATTACTGGGTGAGATCTAGGGATATTACTTTCTAGCACTATGGACAAAGAAGGAGTTTTTGGAAATAGACCACCCATTCTGGATGGAACTAATTATGACTATTGGAAACCTCGTATGATTGCCTTCTTAAAATCTCTGGACAAAAAGGCTTGGAGAGCTGCTGACAAAGGATGGATCCATCCCACCATAACTGAGAAAGATGGGACAATCAGTCTGAAGCCTGAGGAAGATTGGAGTAAAGAAGAAGATGAGTTAGCCCTGGGAAATTCCAAAGCTTTAAATGCCTTGTTCAATGGAATTGATAGAAACATTTTCAGACTAGTACATCAATATGAACTGGCCAAGGAAGTTTGGGACACTCTCAAAACTACTCATGAGGGCACTTCCAAAGTAAAAATGTCAAGGCTTCAGATGTTGACTACCAAGTTTGAGAATCTAAAAATGATGGAAGATGAAACCATTCATGAGTTTCACATGAACATCTTGGAGATTGCCAACACCTCAGGAGCACTGGGAGAAAAGATGTCAGAAGAAAAACTGGTGAGAAAGATTCTCAGATCCTTGCCTAAAAGATTTGCAATGAAGGTAACTGCCATAGAGGAAGCCCAGGACATCAGCAAGTTGAAAGTGGATGAACTTATTGGGTCTCTTCAGACTTTTGAGATGGGGATCATTGATAATGGTGACAAGAAGAACAAGAGCATAGCACTTGTATCCAACACTGATGTTGAAAACAAGGAGGATGAAGAAGAAAATATTTCAGAAGCTATAGCCATGCTTGGAAGACAGTTCAACAAGCTCATCAAAAGAATGGATCCAAAGTCAAGGTCTAATGTTCATAACATTCCCTCTGCCATTGACAGTTCCAGCAGAAGACCAAGGTCAGAAGAGAAGGGAAACCAAGGCAGAGGAATTCAATGCCATGGTTGTGAAGGATATGGGCATATTCGAGCTGAATGTCCAACCTTTCTTAAGAAACAAAAGAAAGGAATGACTGCGACTTAGTCTGACTGTGATTCAGAAAGTAATTCTGAAGAAGAATCTGCCAAACTAGTTACTGCTCTAACTGGTGTTTGTACTTCTGAAAGTGACACCAGTGATGAAGAAGTGACATTTGAAGAACTGGCTGATACCTACAAGAAATTGTGTATCAGAAGTGCTGAAGTCTGTGTGCAGAATGAGAAACAATCAAAACTCATTATAAAGCTGGAGGCTGAAAAAAGGGCAGATCTTGAAACTATAAGTCATCTAGAAGGGGAAGTTCAATTGTTGAACTCACAACTGAACCATATGACCAAATCTGTCAAGATGCTGACCAATGGAACAGATAAATTGGAAGAGATTCTTCAAGTGGGACAAAATGTGGGAAACAAATCTGGACTAGGATTTGTGGAAGCTAAGAAATCTGGTGCAGACAAGAAGATCAGGCCTGTTAAACAATTGTCAAAGCAGATGTCTCAACACAACTCTCAACATCAGAAACAGAGACATATGAAGAAAAGGTACCAAAGATGGAGATGTCATCATTGTGGGAGATATGGCCACATAAAGCCCTTCTGCTTCAGATTGCATGGATACCCCAATCAAAACTCAGGTGTCAAACCTAAGTCTAAAAAGGTACCACATACTCCTCAATGGAAGAAAAAGGCTACTGCCCTGATAGCCCATACTTCCCTGAGAGTGTCTGCAAAGGAAGGCTGGTACTTTGACAGTGGGTGTTCTAAACACATGACTGGAATAAAGAACATTCTCAATCATGTTAAACCTCACAACACTAGTTATGTGACCTTTGGAGATGGTGCTAAAGGTGAAATCAAAGGAGTTGGTAATTTGGACTGCCCTGAAGTTCCAAGTCTGAGTGAAGTCTTGCTGGTAAAAGGGCTGACTGCTAATCTCATTAGTATCAGTCAATTATGTGATCTAGGATTCAAGGTCAACTTCTCAAAATCTGAATGTCTAATAATTAATGAAAAACTAGAAGTTGTAATGAAAGGAATCAGATCCAAAGATAACTGTTACTTGTGGCAGCCTGAGAACACTAATAACTCCACTATGTGTCCAATTACCAAAGAAGAAAAAGAGATGAAACTGTGGCATCATAAGCTTGGTCATCTTCATCTAAGAAGAATGAAAAGAGCTATCTCTATGGAAGCAGTCAGAAGGACTCCAAAACTACAGGTTGATAATGTCTATGATGTGGTGAATAAACTTGAAGAAGGATGTGTTGTCAGAACCAGAAGTAATCATGACAAGGATGTTGGAAACAACAAGTCTAATAAATTTTGTTTCCCTGAAGAAATGAGTCGTGAAGTCTCTTCTCCTATAACTCTCCATCAAAATGAAGTGGACAAAAAGAAATTCATTCAAGAATCAACCAGAACTATGATTCATGTCAAAAGAATGCCTTCCCAACTCTGTGCGGAAATGGTTGCAGCTAGGAATAACTGTTCTCAAAATATCTGGACAAAACAGATGCTCACTGAGTATAATGTCTCACAAGATGTTGTGACATTATATTGTGACAATCTGAATACAATCAATATTTCCATGAACCCTATTCAGCATAGCAGGACCAAGCACATTGACTTTGTAAAGAAGAAGTCAATTAAACTGGAACATGGTATCATTAAGCTTCAGTTGGCTGATTCTTCTACCAAGGCTCTTGTTGGAAATAAACTTGAAAACTTGATGGGCAGGTTGGGTATTTGCCAACATGAGAAATTATAGCAATTAATTTTGCTTAAAATAAGGGTTGAAGGAGTTAATTTTGTTAAGTCTATTTTTAGTGGGTTAATCATATGTTTTCCAAATTCTTTCAAAATACTTAAGAAGTTGAAAAGACTCTCTTTTGCCTCCTACCTCTCTCGACTTTGCAACCTGTTCCCTTCTCTCAATCAAAATTTTCTCTCAAATTGCTACTGGTGCTCTAAGTCAATCAAAATGTCTCAGACATCATCTTCAACCAAGGCGACTTCATCATCCTCATCATCTTCATCATCTGACCAAGACTCTAGAGCAATCACCACATGCATAGAATCTGAAGTTCTTGAGGTCACTCCTCTCAGAGAGATGGCAACTGACCCCGCCAAAGTCAAAAAGCTGAGAACTAGACATGCAGGAAGAGCTCAAGCTGCAGCCTCTGGTAATCCTTCTCATCCTTCTTCTTTTGTACCAAATAGAGAAGGATCAGTTCAAGTTCATCAAGCTATTGCTAGGCTTGTTACTAGTATACTAAGCGGAAACCAACCTGTACCGGGGATTTCTGTCCCTTTAAATCAATCAGGAAGCCCAAATGTGAACGTCTCTGAGAATGTAGATGTCTCTAAGAATGTTGTGACACAAAATGACAACATTCAGAACCCTTCAGAAAAGACTGCTGATCCACCTATCATTGATGTGGATGAGGATTACTCAGATAATAATCTGATTGCCAATGTAAACCCTAGCATAGCTAGGAGATTGATGAAAAGAAAGGGTAATCAGAATGATGCAAAATGTGTGTCCAAAGATAAACCTGCTGTTAAGAAATCCAAGGCTGAAGGCATGGCTGGGGTAGAATCTGTGAAAACTATTCATCCCAAAGGGAAGGTGAAAGCCCAGGTGCATACTGCTAGACAACCAATTTCAAAGAAGAGAAAAGAACCTGAATCTTCTGATTCTGATGAGGAATAAGAGTTTGAGATTGATGCTGAAGAAATTCCTATCAGAAGGAAGCTCCCCTCCAGCAAAATTGCTAGAGTTCCTGAAGTCCCAACAGACAACATCTCTTTTCATCATCCTGACAATGCAAACAGATGGAAGTATGTTTGCTTAAAGAGAATAGCTTTAGAAAGAGAACTCAACAATGATGCCATAGAGTGCAAAGACATCATGGACCTGATCGAGAATGCTGGACTGATGAAGACAGTGATAAAATTTAACAAGTGTTATGAAAATCTGGTCAAGGAGTTCATAGTTAACTTGTCTAATGATTGTGCTGATGGAAGGTCAGCTGACTTTGAAAGTGTTTTTGTTATAGGAAGAAGGGTTAATTTCTCTCCATCAGAAATTAACAAATTTCTTGGAAGAACAAATGAGGATTGTCCTGATCTGGAAGTCACTGACAATGAAGTTTGTCAAACCATCACAGCAAGGCAAGTGAAGTGCTGGCCCTTGAAAGGCAAGCTGAATGCCAGCAAACTTAGCATGAAATTTGCCATCCTGCACAAGATTGGTGCAGCCAATTGGGTGCCTACAAATCATAAATCAACTATCTCCACAGGATTGGGGAGATTTATTTATGCTGTGGGAACCAAGACTGCTTTTGACTATGGCAGGTATATTTTTGAACAAACTTTAAAACATGCTGGTAGTTATGCTGTCAAAGGACCAATTGCCTTTCCCTCCCTCCTTTGTGGAATTATCCTTGCACAATACCCTGATATCCTGGTGACAAGAGATACTGCTTGCAAAAGAGCTCCTGCCCTTGGCTTGCACTACAAACTGTTTCAGGGATCTCATGCTCCTGATATTGTCATAACATCAGCTGAGACATCGTCTGTGAAGACCCAGTCCAAAACATTTGATGTCATAGCTGTATTAAAAGAGACCTGCAAAGAACTGGAAGCTAGGAAAAAGACCCTAGAAAACCTAATTGCCAGGTTAGAAAAGGAGGAAGCTGAATGAAACAGAAGGGAAGAGGGTGTAGAAGCTGAAGGTCATCTCAATACTGAAGAAACTAGCTCCTCTGAGTCTGATGACAGTGCTTAAAGGTTGGTGGAGTTGCTGATTGGTGGAGTTGGTGCTGGTTCCTGGTGGAGTTTGGAAGTGTGTTCAGTTTTTAGCTGCTGCTCTTATTACTTTTTTCTGGATGACTGTATAATTTTTATGAACATGTATCTTTGGCCCATTTGTGGCTAAAGAGGGGGAGATATATTTTGGTACTTACTTAATTAGACATTCTATTTTTCTGCAGCCATTTCTTGCTGCTGCTATCTATCTCTGATTGCTTAGGGTCTTTAGCCAAAAATCTGCCAAAGGGGGAGTTTGTAGTTGTTTAGTTATTGGCTTGCATTTTTGGTAAAACCCAAGTGTATGTGTGAATGTCATGACTGATGTCATAACATTCTAGTTTAGTTTGTACTGATTCATTAGGTACCTTTGCAGAAAAATATTGTCATACAGGTACTGATGTTTATAAGTGTGTATCTGAGCATTTTGCAAAATGATCACATTTTTCTAAATCAGTAGACAGGTTTTCAGATGTCATAACAGATGTTAAGACATCCTGTTCTGAACTAACAGGTATGCAGTTTGGTTAATTCTGAGTTTTTTCAGGAAAATGACTCAGTCTTTCCAGAACAGAATCCTGCGTTTTCTTTGGGTTAACCTAGCTCAACCCCAACCTGGTTGTTAAAGTCTTGTGACCTAGTCTTAAGGTCAAACGGAATTAACCCTAGCTTTTTGTGGAAACCCTAACTGAAGTTGCAGCTGCTACATATTCAACAGGGCTGCTGTTTTGAATGTAATCCCTTTTTGACAGAAGATCATTTAGAAGCTGTATAGTTTTTACTATTGTAATCCAAGCAATTATCATTGTGATAAGTGACTTGGAATAGGTTTTAATTGTAAGGGTTCTGTAACACTCAAAGCTTTGAAGCAAGAGTGTTTGTATGTCTCTTGACTAAAGTTGTGAAGCAAAGTCAAGTTAGGTTTGTGTATCACTCAAAGCTGTGAAGCAAGAGTGTTTGTGTTGCTTGATTAAAAAGCTGTGAAGCATAATCAAGTGTATGTTTTGAAGAGTGTCTTCAACAATTCATTAGTCAAATTGTTTTATGTATCACTGCTGTGATTGAGGGGGAGTGAGTAGGAACTCAGGTTTAAGTTGTACTTAGATTTAAGTTGCATTGGGTAGGTCTTAAGTGAAGGAGATAAACTGGTTGGTTTATTCCTGAATTAATATCTCTTATAGTGGATTTCCTCCCTGGCTTGGTAGCCCCCAGAGTAGGTGTTGTTGCACACTGAACTGGGTAAACAATTGACTGTTGTTGTACCCCAAAATTTTCCCTCCCATTTCTCAATGATTTCTCATCACAAAGCCTTTGAAGATCAAGATCCAGTTAGGGTTTCATCTGCTCAAGACTTCTCCTTGCACTATTGACCCAAATTAGGGTTTATGTTTGCACAAAGATGTTTTGACCTAAAATGCCTAAGATGACTTTCATGCTTCATATTGGACTCCCAAGTTTATCCATACCAAGTTTCAAGTCTTGATTCCAAGTTTTGCCCAGTCAATTGGACAGTTGACCTAGAAATCAGCTGTATTGGGGAAAAAGTCAACTGTGGCCAATTGACAGTCAAACCTCATGAAAATTGACCCCCATCAACATTATGAACTCACATGGACCATTTGATCAAGTTTGGATCACAATTCCACAAGAAATTTGATCAGATCACTAAAAGGGCAAAATGGTCATTTTTAGGGTTTTGACTGCACAAAGGCAATTTTTGACTATTTGACCCAACCAATGGCAAACCGAGCTCACACATGGACCCAAGGACCCCATGGAATCATCTTGACATGCTCAGCAAACTCAAAAGATCCCAAGTACACAAGATTGACAGTTGAATTTCCCAGTCAATTAATCAATTTTGACTGTATACTGAAATGTCAAACTTTGACTTTTTGGTCAAAATCAAGAGTCAAGATTCATTTTTCATCAAAACATGTCAAATCATGAAACTTGTTCACCAAGAAATCAAAGAATGCAAATTAGGGTTAGAAATGAGAATTTTTCATAACTTAGAATTTTTCTATGTTACGAAAAACCCTAATTTTTTCCCAACTTTGCCCCACTTTTCCACCAAGATCTATTTGGATTCAAACAAAAGTCAAAACATGAAAGTTGTAGCTTGTTGCATAATCTACAACTTTGATTCACAAAATTTTCCCAAATGAGGCTTGTATCTCAAGTTACAAATTTTTGAATAAGGGCACTAAACCATTCTTAACTTAGTGAATTTTTAACCTATTTTGACAAGGTTTTCTACCCAACTTCAAGGCCATTTTCCATACACTTCCACTTGGAATTTCAATTTGCATTTCATAGATGGATTGTAGTACACATTCCAAGCTTTCCAAAATGTCCAAGAACTTCTCAAACAACCTCATAACTTGAGAGAATCGAATTTCACAATATGGCAAAAACTCACTTTTGAATTGGCTATTTTTCATGTTCATAATTTGTGCAAACTTCTCAAACCAGCATGCCCTTTGATTACAGGTCCTTAAACCATCCAACACTCAATAATTTAATGCATGTTCATTGTGCTAAAGCATTGTTCTTTGAGTTCAAGCATTGCATACAAGTTTAATCCATTTATGGAAAAAGCAAAATAACCATTTTTGAAAAGTTAAGCTTTATGTCCAATTGGAAATCCAAGAGGTACAGATGAGATCTAATTGGCACAAGATTATGAGCATAACACTCTGATCAAGGAGAGATTATGCAGCACATTAGGGGGGCCTCTACTGACCTAGAACACAACTTGGGCATTTGTTGCTTAAAGTGTAAGTAACTTGGCATTTTTTAAGACAACTCTCATATCAGCTTGCAAACCCTTAAGCAAACTTTGAAAACACATCCAGGACATCCCAACCAAGCTAGTACACGACCCTAACATCCCTCATACACTCCCAATCCCAGAATCACCTTCAAACTGCAAGAACAGGGCAGGGCCTGCAGTTTGAGTGTCATCTCTCATTCCTCTCAAGCTTTCTTGCCCAAACCAGTTCACACACCTTCCATACCATCTATGCAAGCTAACCAAAGCCTAAAACACGACCTGTAATCCTCCTAACTGGTTCCACCATTTTCACTTTTCTGATTTGCAGGTGAAGTGCTCTAGCACGATTCAAAAGCTTTCAAGACAAAGTAAAGCTTGGAATAGCATCCCTGGACCTCAAGGAAACTATCCCAATCACCACCTTGCACTGAAAGCTTCTCCATTGCCAGATAGAAGTTCAACTGAACAGGTAAGTTCATGAACTCGTATCTCTCTTATTAGGCATTGTTAGCTTTAGGTTTGTGAAGAGAATATGTCATAATCATTGCCCTGAACATGCCCATATAATTAGATTTTATTTATATTATGTGTGTTGCAAGAATTTTGAGTCTGAACATGGAAGAAAATCTAGGTCAGGATTTGGGGGAGAAGAAATTCTCTCTCTTCTTAGAGAGTTAGATCAAGTTCTGCATATGGTTGGATTCGTCTCTTGATGCTGAACATTTTTTATGTTATGAGTTTTCATTAATAAGCCAGGAATCAGGATGTTTGGATGGAAGAACAGGGCGCGCGTTTTTTTGAATAATGTTGTTCAGAGGTTGAAGAAGGTGCCTCATGGGCTGGGCCAGCTTTTGTTTTGCTTCTTACACCATACTTTTTGATTCATACCCCCTGAGCCCATTTATTTGATTTAATGTTTTTTTTATTTTTCTTTTTTCATTTTGACTCATTTATTTTTTCTAATAATGTTTAAAACCTGAAAAATCATTTTTACACCATTTTTGCATTTTTTAAGTATTTATTTGTTTATATATACTATTATACATAAATATATATATAATATTATTTAGAAATATTATTAATAATGTAAACATATTGTATTTCTGATTTTTATTTCATTTTTCCCTTTTGAAACATTTTGTATAAAAAATACTTTTTTTTATAAAATTAAATATTATTATTTTGTGCATATTTAATATATTTTGCAAATAATATAAATATATATATATATATATATATATATATATATATATATATATATATATATATATATATATATATATATATATATATATATATATATATATATATATATATATATATATATATATATATATATATATATATATATATATATATATATATATATATATATATATATATATATATATATATATATATATATATATATATATATATATATATATATATATATATATATATATATATATATATATATATATATATATATATATATATATATATATATATATATATATATATATATATTAATACACTTAGGGTAAAATACCAAAAATATACATATTTTTATTTTTATTAATATTTAACATTAAAAATACATTTTTATGAATATACTATATTTTATTTCATTTTTGTATGTAAATAGTAAATATTATATATATATATATTAAATAATTAATACCCTTTTGATTAAAATTAGGGTTTTGCCCTAAAAATGAAAATACTCCAAAAATAATACATTTTTTATTTCTTTTTTATTTTACATAAATAATACTTTTTTTCATACACATAAAGATTCTTTTTACATTTTGCATATTTATTTCATTTCCATTTAATTATGCAATTATTTGTCTTGTAAATATTCAAAGAAAATGATGTAATAGATAGATTTAATTTCTTGTCTAAATATCCCCCCATTTGAACATTTGTACCCCCTCCCCATATTATTGTGTTGTAATAGTGTAGGAATTTTATTTTTCGCACTTTAAATATACCATGCTAGAATTAGGGTTTGTATGCGAATAAAACGAACAAAATAGTTTGACCTAATCTCAAGATAAACAAGCATGAAAATGGACAACACATCTCACACTTGCACCCCTAGGGTATTCCACTTTGTTGCCTTCAAATAATTGGGCCATATTGCATGTTAGGTTTCTTTGGGCAAAACAAACAAATCAATTGATCATAGTCCCTCAAAATGTTGCCTAAACAAATGATCAAGTCCCTTAAAGAAAATTGTCCAAAGATACTTGACACTAATGCAATTATGGTCTAAACGATGACCCACGCCCGTCCCCTTCACCTCCTAATACAAGATTGTCCACCAAATGCAATGGTGGAACAAAATTGTCAAAAAGGTTTAAAACATAACAAGAATCTTTGAGAAAACTTTAGGGTAGATAACTCTTAGGTACTTGTCAATTTGCAAAGAAAACACTTGCCTATTTTCAAACCACACTTCACAAACATTTTCAAAACAAACTTTCAGAAAACGCTTTGAACATCTTTTCAAAAAGACAAACACCTCTTGTAAAACATTCGAGTAAAGAATTGTTACAAGGGTAGCCTAGACAAGGCATCTTTTTCAAAACATTTTTCAAAACCACACACAAAGCACCATTTCAAACAATTGAAAACAAAGGCAAGTTGATCTAAGCAAGTACCTAAGAGCCCATGGATAACCATGGATAGAAAGGGTGCTAATACCTTCCCTTTCTATAATCTACTCCCCGAACCCAAGAAAAATCTCAAAGGTTTTTGCTGTGCTTTTTTAAACCTTTCCTTGGGATAAAATAAAAAGTCGGTGGCGACTCTTGCTCAACTGAAACATTTGCGAAAACAAACGCAAAACCCTAGTCAGTTCTCCCACCGTATCACAGAACTGGCGACTCTGCTGGGGATAATTTTAAAAGTGGAGTAACCTTAGGGCTTAGATCACCCTCTTGCATGACTAATTGTTTGAATTGATTGCCTTACATCTTGACTCTTATTGTTTGGGTTTGCAATCCTACACCCGGATTTTGGGAAACATTCATAGATAGCAATAGTTGTGGAAACTTTGCGGGGTATACCGACACGGTCGAAGCAATAGCTATATTAGTGCGACATATTTGTGAGTACCGGTAACCCTTGAGTTCAATCAAGGAGAGTACGGGGCCGCTGAGTGATGTCACTAAGCACTAATGACCTAGAGCCTTACTTGACCATCTTGGCCTTTTATTAGGGGTAGTGAGATGACCGGCTTTGGTGCAGTCCGAAGTTGGTAGATACTCGATACTACACTCATTGAGGGTTGTTTTCTTGGAATATTTTGGTCGCTAGTTAAGTGGCTAAACCAAAACAATGAACAATGAAAACAATCCCGTGATATTGAGCTCCTTAGAACCCGGTTACTATTTATAGGACAGGTTTTTAAGCCAACTACACTCAAGAGGGTACTTACCTATGAAACCCCATGCAAGCCTGAAACTAGGGTTTGGTGTGATTTGCTTGTACATATGTTTTGTGCATACATCATAAACATCATAAACATCATAAACATCATAAACATCATAAAACATCATATGCATTCACTAACCATTTCAAGGGTTTTGGATCTTCATCTTTGTTCTTGTTTTGTAGGACATGGAAATTCCTCGCAGAAACACCATTCAAGTCAACCTTGTGAGAATCTCTCCTCAACTCAAGGAGCTCACCTCAAGAATTCCGGAAAATTCATCCTTCAGTGAACAACATGGTAGACTGCTCAGCCTAGTCAGCACCAACATTGAAGAAGACATGATGAAAGTGCTATTCCAGTTCTTTGACCCTCTTCACCACTGTTTCACTTTCCCTGATTATCAGTTGGTACCCACTTTGGAGGAGTTTTCTCAACTCCTGAGAATTCCTATCCTTAATCAACTACCCTTCAACGGTATGGAAAAGGAACCAAAGCTGGAAGATGTTGCTCGAGCATTACATCTACAACCATCCGACATCAAGGGGCATTGGGAAACCAGAAGCGGCGTCAAAGGATTCTTAGAAAAATTCTTGTTTGAGAAGGCACAAGAATGTTGGAACTCATTGGATCTACAAGCCTTTGAAGAGATTGTGGCACTCCTTATCTATGGGTTGGTCTTGTTCCCAAATCCTGACCAATTGGTAGATGTCAACACCGTCAAAATCTTCTTGTCCAGAAATCCAATACCAACATTGCTTGGGGACATCCTTCACTCATTTTACACACGAACAATGAGAAAGAGGGGTGTTCTCATGTGCTGTACTCCTCTCCTTGCAAGGTGGTTTATTTCGCACCTTCCACAATCTGTCTTGAAGAATGACCAAGGTTCAAGGTGGTCCCAACGGTTGATGACTCTTACTCATTCTGATGTGCATTGGTGTTCTCGGTCCAGAGAAAACGTCATCATTGTCGGTCGTTGCGGAGAATTTCCTAATGTTCCTTTACTTGGAATCAGAGGAGGTATCACCTACAACCCTTGCCTAGCTTTGAGGCAATTTGGATATGCACGGAGGGATGGCCCTCATAACATGTTGATTCCTGACCTAGTTTTTGACTTCGACAAAGATGCGCAAGGACTTCGCCAAAGATTCATCAGAGCTTGGGGGAAACTCAACAAGATTGACAGCAAGACTCTGGGACACAAGAACTCCATCCCTCTTGAGCCCTATCTCAAGTGGGTACGAGCCCGAGCCCAAAGTCTAATGATGCCTTATCCTCATGTACTCCCAGTGATTAAAGAGCCCGTCATTGAAGGAGAGGTTCCCTACACCATCCTACATCCAGACATGCCTACATCTTGGGAGGAAATGCAGAAAAGTTGGATTCAGCTCAAGGAGGAACGGAATACTTTTGAAGCTAGCTTCTACGCCAGTGAGAAGAAGGTTCTAGAGCTTACCCGCCGACTCCATGAGCAAGAGGCCCTCAACACCTACATCGCACCAAAGAGGATGCGCAATTTCTTTCTACCTTAAGAAGTTATTTTGTAATATTTGGCCCATGGGGCATTTATGTACTAACGAATTTCTTCTTATTAATATGACGTGCGTTTTTCTTTGTTTGCAACAATTTTGAATGTTCTAAATCCTTGAATGCATTGCATACATAAGCATACCATTCATCATGTGCATAAGCAGGTCTCACTCCAGGTTTCCTTATCTGTCTGCTATTTATTTCAGTAGAATGGATCTCGAGCAAACAGTCAAAGACCTACAAGCTCAGAATGCACAGTTCCAGCAACTCCTGATGACCTTGGCTAAGGGTCAGGAGGATATCAAAACTCAATTCGGGAATAAGGACCCAGTGAAAAAGAAGAAAAAAATGATTGGGGTGGCTACTTTAGGGAGAAGATTTGACGGAGAAGCTCGAAGAGTGCTTGAATTTCCTCCTACTTCTGATGAAGGGACCAGTAAAAGAGATGGAGCTGCAGTGCCTTCCGAGTCTGATGCGGAAGAAGAAGAGGTAGAAGAGGATGAAGATTATTCTGACCAGCAATACCCTCCAGCTGATGATAAATACAAGGGTTTAGAAGACAGATTGGCCGCCATGGAATTACAAAGAGTACCGGGTTTGGATTTTGAAGACTTGGGTTTGGTTGCCGGGATTGTGATTCCCCCAAAATTCAAAGTGCCAGTATTTGTGAGGTGTGATGGGCTGTCCTGTCCCAAAATGCATCTCAGGTCCTACGTGAGAAAGATTCAACCCTATACGGCAGATAAAAACCTCTAGATTCATTTCTTTCAAGACAGCCTTTCTGGAGCTCAGTTGGAATGGTTTTATCAGCTAGAGGGAACCAGCGTCCGAAATTGGGAAGATTTGGCCACCGCTTTCTACAAACAATACCAGTATAATTCTGACCTTGCTCCTACTCGTACCCAACTTCAGGGTATGTCGTTAGGAACAGGCGAAGGATTCAAAGAATACGCACAGAAGTGGAGGGATTTGGCTGGCAGGGTGCAGCCTCCTTTAACCGATCGCGAACTTATTGATATGTTTCTTGGGACCCTATCTGGGCCATTTTTCAATCATCTGATTGGTAACTCTTCCGTGGGGTTTACCGATTTGATCTTAACAGGCGAAAGAATAGAAGCTGGCATCAAGTCAAGAAAGATCCAGAAGGGTGTTGCTGTAAGTGTTGAGAAGAAGCCTTTTAAGAAGGAAACGGTTGTGGTATACTCTCAGAGAAGAGTAGGGAAGACGGAGCGTCGGCCAACTGTGGGGGCCGTAATGATTCAGAACGCTCCTAGTGAGCATCCTCGCTATAACCAGTCCAGACCAAATCAACAACGGGTAGAACGGCCACAACGGCAGTTCACCCGTATTAACATGACTCCAGCGCAAGTGCTTCCCCATCTACTGAAGTTGAATCTCGCCACCATCAAGGAGGCACCAAAGAATGTGAATACGTCATCTCCGCATTATCATGCCAATGCTAAATGCGCCTACCATTCAGACAGTGTTGGACACGACACCAATGATTGCTGGGCACTCAAGCATAAAATCCAAGACCTGATAGAGGCTAAGGAGGTAGAGTTTGACGCTCCAGAGAAGCCTAATGTGATATCTGCACCCATGCCGAAGCACGGCCGAAATGTCAATGCCATTGAAGAAGATTTGTATGTTGCCGATGTCAGTGATCTGACTACTCCACTGCTAACCATTAAGTTGAATTTGTTAAGGTCCGGGATCTTCCCGGGGTGTAAAGAAGACTGCTATTGTTGTTACTCTCTGCCGTTTGATTGTCCGTTACTAAAGAAAGGCATCCAAGGCCTTATGGATAGTCGACAAATTTTGTTTGAAAAAGTTTCTGTTGTTCCGGTTCATACTGAAGATGTCTCAATCATAACCATTCACGCCAATCTTTCCAAGGCCGTCAAAAAGCCTATTAAGATTACACCAGCTGCGAAATCTGTTCCTTTGAAGATAACAATGCCAGGGCATGTTCCCTATGTTTCTGAGAATTCGATACCTTGGAACTATGGCGGTGACGTCTACTACCATGGTATCAAGCAAATCGAAGTAATTGAAGAAAGTTCGGATGATGATGAAGCCAGCATTAGTAACGTTGCAGGCACTAGCAAAATCACCAGGAGCGGGAGAATATTTTCTCCATAGATTGCCCCTCCAAGAGCAATCTTTGGACCCTCGTCAGCCGATAAGGTTATCCCTGCACCAATAAAACTTTCTGCTAGAACTCCTTTGATTGAAGATGTTGTTGTTCCTAATACCGTCTCTCCTACCGCTGCTGACAAAGGTAAGGGAATCCAAGATGAGCCCGTCAGGACAAGGGCTCAACCCTTGGTAATCCCGGAAACCTCCAAGAAGGAAATGGACGAGATTTTGAGGATAATCAAAAGAAGTGACTACGATGTGGTAGAACAGTTGGGGCAAACCCCCTCAAAGATCTCCATGCTGGCACTACTACTTTGCTCAGAAGTGCACGCTAAAGCCCTGATAAAATTCCTGAAGGCAGCTCATGTGCCCCAGGAAACCTCTGCGGATCAATTTCAAAATTGCGTGGCTAGCCTGACTGCGGACAATGGATTAGGTTTTTCTGATGCCGACCTAACTCCTAAAGGTAGAAATCACAATGATGCTTTGCACATTTCAGTCGAGTGTCGAGGAACTACTCTCGCACATGTCTTGGTTGATACTGGTTCGTCGCTGAATGTTTTGCCTAAGAAGGCCTTGGACCGACTAGATTGTGAGGGGTTGGAATTGAAGCCGAGTGATATTGTTGTCAGAGCTTTCGATGGTTCGAAAAGAATGGTCCATGGAGAGGTTGAAATTCCCATCAAGATAGGCACTGAGGTGTTTAAATCCACTTTCTATGTGATGGACATCCGTCCGTCATACTCTTGCTTGCTGGGTAGGCCTTGGATACACCATGCTGGGGCAGTCACCTCCTCCTTACATCAAATGTTGAAGTATCCTGTTAAGGGAAAGATCATTACCGTCCATGGCGAAGAAGAGTACATGATTAGCCACTTAAATTCTTTCCGGTATGTGGAGGTTGAAGAAGAGTTCATTGAGACACCATTTCAACATTTTGAAGAAGTCCTTCCTGAAATAGCAGTAGCAAAGTTGGCAGTTGAGGCACCGAGACAGATGGCCAGGATGGCATCTCTGGAGGACGCAAGGGCCGCGATAAAAGAAGGGAAGAATTCAGCATGGGGGCAATTACCTGACATTCCACATAAGACAGACAAATTTGGATTAGGGTTCACAGCCGCTGGCCAAAAAGCTATGCGCCGGTCGAAGATTGAAAGAGCGCCAGTCAAAATTTCTCCCTACGGAATCAACGCTTTGGAGGATGAAGACAAAGAGAGCAACATTGAAGAGTGGATTTATCCAACTGTCAAAGGAGGATTGAGCAACTGGGAGGCAAAAGACTTTGTCCCCATCACTTTTATTCATCAGTAATTTATCTGTTAAACATTTCTTATTTGGTCTGTAATATTTACTTTCAAACAATCCGTACACTATCTTTTCACCTCCTGCCTTGCCCGGGGCATGTAGGTCCACTTGTAAGGGTTTTGATTATTTTTCATATCCATGTGCCATGTTTAATGATTCATTGGACGTTTTTCATTTGATAAACTGCTTGTGTTCATTTTCTTTCCTTTTGCATTTTTTGTTTAAGGATGGCTATCCCTTACACGCACCCACACTCACCAATGTAGGTACCCATCCACTCCGGATTCCATGGGTGACTATTCTGCTATATCTTTCAATAACTCTGAAGATCTGGTCAATCTAGCCGAGTATGAAGATGACGAAGGTTATGAAGCACCCAGGGAACTAGCCAGACTTCTGCAACAAGAGGAAAGGGCCATCTTACCGCATGAAGAGCCATTGGAAACTGTTAACTTGGGAACCGAGGAAGACCGGAAGGAGGTGCAAGTGGGTGCCAATCTGAAACCAAGAGTCAAGGAGCGCCTGGTACAGTTGTTGAATGAGTATGTTGAGATCTTCGCTTGGTCTTATGAAGACATGCCAGGTTTAGACACAGACATCGTGGTTCACCGTCTCCCCACAAGAGAGGATTGTCCACGGATCAAGCAAAAAGTTCACTGAATGAGGCCTGACATGTCTGAAAAGATCAAAGCAGAAGTAATGAAGTAATTCAACACTGGCTTTCTGGCTGTTACGTCCTATCCTCAATGGGTCACTAACATTGTGCCAGTACCTAAGAAAGATGGCAAAGTCAGGATGTGTGTGGACTACCGGGATTTGAATAGGGCCGGCCCTAAAGATGATTTCCCGCTACCTCATATTGACATCTTGATCGACAATACAGCTCAGCATAAAGTGTTTTCCTTCATGGATGGATTCTCGGGCTACAATCAAATCAAAATGGCCCCCGAAGATATGGAGAAAACAACTTTTGTCACACAATGGGGCACTTTCTGTTACAAAGTGATGCCGTTCGGGCTAAAGAACGCAGGGGCAACTTATCAACGCGCCATGGTAGCTTTATTTCATGATATGATACATCATGAGATTGAAGTTTACGTAGACGATATGATAGCTCGGTCACAAACAGAGGAAGAGCACCTTGAACATCTAGAAAAGCTGTTTGCCAGGTTGAAAGAGTACAAGCTCAGGCTAAATCCAAGTAAGTGCACTTTTGGAGTTAGGTCTGGTAAACTCCTGGGATTCATTGTAAGCAACAAAGGCATTGAAGTCGATCCCGCAAAAGTAAAAGCAATACAAGAGATGCCTTCTCCCCGTACTGAAAAGGAGGTTAGAGGATTCTTGGGGCGCTTGAACTATATTGCCAGATTCATCTCGCATCTTACTTCTACCTGTGAGCCAATTTTCAAACTCTTGAAAAAAAATCAGGTAGTCGAGTGGAACGACGATTGTCAAGCTGCTTTTGATAGAATCAAGGAGTATTTGCTAGAACCTCCTATTCTGATGCCACCCATCGAAGGAAGACCATTGATCATGTATTTGACCGTCTTGGATAACTCAATGGGATGTGTTTTGGGCCAGCATGACGAGTCTGGTCGAAAAGAGCATGCTAATTATTACCTTAGCAAAAAGTTTACCGACTGTGAGACTCGCTACTCACTGCTCGAGAAAACTTGCTGCGCTTTGGTATGGGCTGCTCGCCGACTAAGGCAGTATATGTTGACTCATAATACCTTGTTGATTTCCAAAATGGATCCTATCAAGTATATCTTCGAAAAGCCCGCTTTATCTGGAAGGATAGCTAGATGTCAAATGATCTTAACAGAGTATGACATCCAGTACACCACCCAAGAAGCTATAAAAGGGAGTGTACTAGCTGACCATCTGGCTCATCAGGCTATCTAAGATTATCAACCCATGAGATTTGATTTCCCGGACGAGGACATCATGAATTTGGACAACATTGAAAGTAACGGACCGTATGACGGACCCGAAAAGGGATCCCGATGGACCCTGTACTTTGATGGTGCTTCAAATGCACTTGGAAACGGTATCGGCGCGGTACTCATTTCTCCGGAAGGTTGTCATACACCTTTCACGGCCCGACTTTGCTTCAGCTGCACAAACAACATGGCTGAGTATGAGGCTTGCATCTTTGGTCTCAAGGCTGCTATAGACTTGGGGATCAAATCTTTGATTGTATT
Source organism: Vicia faba (assembly GCA_948472305.1). NCBI lineage: Eukaryota > Viridiplantae > Streptophyta > Magnoliopsida > Fabales > Fabaceae > Vicia > Vicia faba. The sequence continues at coordinate 1,449,645,454 of OX451741.1, forward strand.
CGGGGACTCGGCTTTGGTTATCAGTTAAATCAAAGGAGAGTGGGATACCAAGCACCCTAATCTTATCCCATATAAAAAACATGTCTTGACATTGTTGCCTCATTTCGAGCAGATTACCTTCGAGCATTTCCCGCGAGAAGAAAATCAGCTAGCAGATGCTCTGGCCACAATGTCCTCCATGTTTAAACTCAACTGGGATAACGAGGCTCCCCAAATCACCATCGAGCGAATGGAGGAACCTGCGCATTGTCACGAGATTAATACCAAAGAAGTAATGGAACAACCTTGGTTTCATGAAATCAAAAGGTATCTCGAGACTAGAGATTATCCTGAAGGAGCTTCAGTAAATAACAAAAAGTTCTTAAGAAAATTTGCTGCTAAGTTCTTCCTGAGCAACGGCATCCTTTACAAACGAATCCATGATTGTGTATTACTCCGATGTGTAGACAAAGCTGAAGCAGAGTTGATCATGACTGATATACACAGCGGCACATTTGGCACTCACTTGAGAGGGCATACAATGGCTAAGAAGATCCTAAGGGCAGGCTATTATTGGTCTACCATGGAAGCTGACTGCCATCAACATTCCCGTACTTGCCACAAATTCCAAGTTTACGCTGATAAAGTTCATATCCCTCCGGTCCCTCTCAACGTCCTGACTGCTCCGTGGCCCTTTGCAATGTGGGGCATTGATATGATTGGAGAGATCAAGCCCACGGCTACCAACGGACATCACTTCATCCTGGTTGCCATTGACTATTTCACCAAATGGGTCGAAGCAGCTTCCTTTGCCTCTGTTACTAAAAATGTGGTTGCCCGCTTTATCAAGCAAAATCTCATATGTCGGTATGGTGTTCCAGACAGGATCATCACAGACAACGGTACAAATCTGAATAACACAATGATCACTGCTTTGTGCGAACAGTTTAAGATTTATCATCACAATTCATCTCCCTATCGGCCAAAGATGAACGGCGCTGTTGAAGTTGCGAACAAAAACATTAAGAAGATCATTCAGAAAATGACAGTCACTTACAAAGACTGGCATGAGATGTTACCGTTCGCTCTACATGGATACCGTACGACGACACGTACTTCAACTGGGGCAACCCCATTTTCTTTGGTTTATGGCATGGAAGTTGTCTTGCCTATGGAAGTCCAGATTCCCTCTCTAAGGATTATGAAGGATGCAGGTTTGAATGAAGATGATTGGATGCAGACCCGACTTGATCAACTCAATTTGATCGACGAAAAGCTACTCGCTGCTATATGCCATGGTCAGACGTATCAAAAACGGATGATCAAGGCCTTCAATAAGAAAGCCAAACGTCAAGTGTATCAAGTCGGAGATCTAGTAATCAAGCGGATTATCTTACCGCAAAGTGATCCCAGGGGAAAATGGACTCCTACATATGAAGGACCATTTGTGATCAAGAGTATATTTTCTGGTGGGGCAATGATTCTGACCACCATGGACGGCGACGATTTGCCGCACCCTGCGAACGCAGACATAGTCAAAAGATACTACACATAAAATAACCCGACAAGTCGAAAACCCGAAAGGGCGGCTTGGGTAAAAAATGGGCATCCCGGTGAACCGAAAACCCGAAAGGGCGGTTCAGGAAAAAATTAGGGATAAAAACAAAAAAAAATCTGTACACCCGGCAAGTTGAAAACCCGAAAGGGAGGCTTGGGCAAAAAGGGGTTTCCCGGTGGATCGAAAACCCGAAAGGGCGATTCAGGCAAAAGTTAGGGAATTTAAGCGTATGACTATGTCTCGTCGGATCACTTCAAAAGACAATCTCTTCATCAACCGGTTCCAGGCTTCTGATCAATCCAGTCATCGTCAAGCGAAGCATTGAATGGACAGATATTCAGAGTTGTGAAAGCTATAGCGGAATGGAATCCCATGGAATTATTTCACATAGCCATCCTTATTTTGTATAAACCTTTCAAATATTTACGACAAAATCCTCTTACTAGGATGATTGTCTCCTTTGTACAAATATACTCATAGAAAATCAATACAAATACTTTTCCCAGAAATTTGTGTCGTTTCCTTTTCTTTTCCCTTGCACTATTTGTTTTATTTTGAGAAACGTCCAATGTTAGAGTGAATTAATTTATTTTTATTAAAGTAAAATTAATTAGAACTTAGGATTTTCTTTTAATTTAATTATTCACTATTTTCTCAAATAACAAAAACATGACAAAAACATTTTTTTCAATCGCAAGTAAGATTAGTCAAAGGGTCAAAACCCTAGTCGTCTCGCATTTAATCCGCCGCGCGCTTATTATTATTTTGCCAATATTTTTGTAACTGCTCATGGTTTGTAATAGTTTAATTTATGGTTTTATTTACTGTTTAAATCCCCGATTTTTGGTTATGTAATTAATCCCCCTCCCCGAAGCCTTGTAATACCGTAGATTTATTTTCTCACATTTTTTATTCCCGCAAATATTTAACTGTCTAGATGTATGCTAATAGGATTGTATGGCAAGAATGCATGATAAATTAATAAATTTAGAAAACCCTAATGTGCAAAGATAAATAACTGAAACAAATCACTCGCACATATCACTCTTAGGGTATACTCTCACTTCGGTTGCCTTCGGTAAACGATCATTAAGCATAGCATGTCTTAGTGGTTGCCCTCCAGTCTAAAAGATCAAATTGTCTCGTTTGAATGTTGCCTCAGAAATGTTGCCTCGAAAATGTTGCCTCGAAAATGTTGCCTCGAAAATGTTGCCTCGAATATGATCTTAAGACTCTAGGGTTATTACTAAGATGTCCTAATATTGCTTTAGTGATCGTACGTCCCTTTCGAATTGACCCTTACAAATTCCAACGACGGTGCTACCTATTTCTCAATAGTAGGATAGCGCTGTCTAAAGGAAACAAGAATAGAAGCGATATTTTTTCGAGTAGGTAGATGCTAGTAGGTACTTGCTCAAATTAAAACTTTTCACACTTACACATTTCAAAACAATTTTCAAAACAACTTCGTCACACCTTTGAGGACTGATACAAGGGTTATCACGAAGTCAAACTTTTCAAAAGCAAAGCACACAAACACAAGAAATTTAAAAATGAGCAAGTACCTAAGAGCCCATGGAAAATCATGGATAGAAAGGATGCTAACACCTTCCCTTTTTATAATTTACCCCCCGTACTCAGAATATCTCGAAAAAGGATTTTTTCTGTACTTTTTTCCTTTCCGGTTGGATAAAATAAAAGTCGGTGGCGACTCTTGCTTACCGCGACATTTTGCAAACACAAAACGCAAAACGCAAACCAGTATAAAACAGTCGGTTCTGCCACCGTGTCACACTACACATGAACAAAGACCCGCTAGGTTGACTGGCCTTGCCAAAAATAAGGGCATCCCGGCGAACCAAAAGGGTTCGGGCAAAAATTATGGATATACATATGAAAAAATATGTACATCCAGCAAGTCGAAAACCTGAAAAGGAAGCTTGGGCAAAAAAGGGTATCCCGGTGGACTGAAAACCCGAAAGGGAGGTCCAGGAAAAAGTTAGGGATTTAAAGCGTATAACTATGTCCCGTTGGATCACCTCACGATAAATATTCAGTATCAATGGTCAAGCTCAAGTGGTACTAATCAATCCAGTTAGCTTCGGACAAGCAACAAATAGATGAGACGCTCGAAGACATAAAGGCAATAGCAGAATGGGAACCCAATGGGATTATTTTACATAGCTGTTTTCTTTGTATGCTATTTTGTAAAGTTTTATTCTTATGACGACATTCTCTTACTAGGATGTTCGTCTCCTCGTGCAAAAACGCTTATTCAAGTTAATAAAAAGCTATTCCTTTGAAAGTGCAAAACTATTTATTTTTATTTTTCTGTTTTGTTTGCAAAACGTCCAGTGATTATTTTTGAACATATGCATTTTAATGTGATTATTTCTTACAAATATACGCATAAAAAACAGAAAGACAATTACTAATGGATTAAAGAAATAGGAAAATGTCTAAAGGCCATCTGCAAACCCTCGCAAATACTTTCTTCAGCAGGTACAGAGGCAAGGGCAACCTGTTACAAGGTCACTGCCATATTCTGGGCATGCAGCCTAATGATGCCAGGTGTTCTTATATCCCCAGCGGAGCAAGAATCTCCAAATTACTGCTCCAACAAAAGGATTCCCCAGTGAAGTCACCCAGCTTCTCAGGATTCCCCAGCAGGATTTCACAAAATCTCCAAACAGTGCACGAAGTTTTCCTTCCCCAACAGAGTTTATTTCTCTAATAACGGAAATCTGTCTCCCAGCAATTCAACTTCAACAAAATTTGAAGACTTACATTCTTCACCCCCAACTACAATCGGTTATTTATTTTCCTTAACTCAATAATACTGCAATAGAACAGCTGATACGTTCATACATTGCATTCATGCATAATTCTACAAATGTCATAGCATATGCAACACAAATGCATATATCACAATCTCATTTATTTTGAGAGCATCATGCAATTCATACATCATGATATTGCATGAAACTAACTTTACCTTTTCAGGTTGAATTCACAGACAGACGAATACTATCAACTTATGCACAGCAGGTCAAAGATTAATGCCCGAAACCAGATAGGGAAACTATCTACACGATCGAGTGGTATGAACTCCCGAAGCAAGACGGGTTTACCAACAAATACAACAGGCCACAGATTAATGCTTGAAACAAGACGGGGAAGATATCTATGTGACCAACATTGCCAAGTTCCATATTAATACCTGAAACAAGCCAGGACAACTATCTATGAACGACTGATTCTAGATTAATACCTGAAATTAGTCAGGAAAACTATCTACATGAGCAGATTGAAGATTAATACCTGTAACAAGCTAGGAAAACTATCTTTCTTTCTCAGGTCAGAGATTAATACCTGAAACCAGACAGGATAACTATCTCAACGACTGACAAAAACAAGTTCCAGATTAATACCTGAAACTAGATAGACAACTATTTATGAACGAATGATTATAGATTAATACCAGAAACCAGCCAGGAAAACTATCTACATAAGAAGACTGAAGATTAATACATGTAACAAGCCATGAAAACTATCTTTCTTTCTAAAGTCAGAGATTAATACCCAAAACCAGACGGGGAAACTATCTCAACGACCAACAAAAGCAAGCTCCAGATTAATACCTTAAACAAGATAGGACAACTATCTGTGAACAGTTTGATTATAGATCAATTCCTGAAACCAGACGGGGCGACTATCTACAGGACCATCCTAAAGCAACCTCACACGGGTTTCTTCTCATGATTTCCAGATGCAGTCTAATACAGACTCATCCTAAAGCAATCTTACACGGATTCTTTCTCATCATCCAGATGCAGTATTACCCGGACTCATCCTGAAGCAGCCCCACACAGGCTCCTTCTCATATATCTCTAGATGAAGTCTAACACATACTCATCCTAAAACAGCCCTATACAGGCTCTTTCTAACACATTTCCAAATAGCAGTTAATTTCATTCTCCCCAGCAAATTACTGTGAAGCCTGGATTTCAACCAGAAAACAACAAACTTTTCCAGAGATAATTCCTCAGTAGAGCCTTGGACAACTGATGTTCCTATTCTCTATTCCCCACAGAGTTTTCCTCAAACAGGAGAACAACAGAAATCAACGTTCCCCCAGTGGACTCCTCCTCAGACAACACGAACAGGAAATCCCATAAAGAGACCTCTTATGAAATCAGCATCTACTTTGCATGGCACCTTTAAGTCCATCTCCGATGACTCTCTATCATCTTATCCAAATGGCATCTGTAAGCCCATTCCAGACATTATCAACCATCGATGTTACTTCATGCAAGTGCAAATATCTGGGCACTCTAGTGTTCAATCATCTTCCACCTTCAGATCACGAAAGGCAGATAAGCCAATCTAAATCCTCAGGTTTAAGAAGATTAAACAGGGGCAGCTGTTGTACCCAAAAATTTGCCCTCCCATTTTATACTCAAGACATGCTTATTGAGGTCCTCAATTTCTCAAGGTTGACCAAATAATTGATCAGACAAATTCTCCTCCTAAGCAATGAACCTCCAGCTAGGGTTTCACTATCCACCAAGATGTTTGGGTTGCAAAGGCTCCAAACAATTTCCATGGTCCTTAATATGTCTTCAAGAATGTCCATGCAAAATTTCATGCCTTACACTACAAATTTTCTCAGTCAACTGCTCAAGTGTTTGAAAATCAATTGTACTAGGTCAAAAGTCAACTGAAATTTAACCAGGCATAACTTTCACATACTTCATTCGTTTCCCCCCAACCAAATCTCACTTCGAAGAGAATCCAGTTCCCTATAACTTCTCTTTTATCCTTAAGTTCAAGCAGTGCATCATTTGGAAGATACAAGCTCATACATTAAAGCTTCCAATATAGAGGGAGGACTGGAACAGTTTTCTGGAGGTTCACTGAGGCTACCACAGCATCTTGAAAGAGGTTCAAATTCAAAACAAATGATTAAGGCAAAAAACTGCAGCATGAGTCGACACATACCCACATGAGTCGACTCATTCTAGTGACAAAACAGGGTATGAGTCGACACATGGCCTTATGCATCGACTCATACTGTTATCCAGCACCCAAAACAGAAGGATGAAAGGTGCATGAGTCGACACAAATGTGTATGTGTCAACACAAACAGGGTATGAGTCGACACAAAGCCTTATGTGTCGATACACACTATTATCCAGGATCTAAAACAGAGGGAGGAAAGGTGCATGAGTCGACACATCCCACTATGCAACGACTCATACTGAGCTGATTTTGTTTTTACAGGAGCAAGAAGAGTTATGTGTCGAAGCATAACAGCATTGTGTTGACACATAACAGTTCAAAATGCACTTTTTCCTGTCTTTTTACACTATCTTTACAGTTTTAACATTATTGTCCAACTATTCAATATGGGCTGATGTTTGGATTTGTTTCAAGACCCAATTTTCGTGCAAGATACATTAGAAAAGACTAGGTTCATGCAAAGACCAAAATGGAAAAGAGAATCACCCAAAATGGTATGTTTTCTTCACAAATATGGAAAAAGTTCAAATTTTAATCATGGATTCAATTCATGAGTTAAAGGCCAGATTATTTCCTTATTTCTTTCTTAACTCCACCTCCTCTATATAAGGACCATTTCTGCAAGCAAATGACACTGATACACTGCCTCAGAAAAAGCACAACAACATTCTCAAAATTCTCACAAGTTGTCAAACTCGAAACAACTGATCCAGCCTTCCTCAGTCTATTCCAGGCATTCCTTCTTCCTCCTGAAGGTCCCAGGAATGTTTCCCAGGCCTTAAGCAGTTCTAACACGCGTGAAAGCTCCCTTACCCGATCTCACCGTTTTGGTAAAAATTCCTCGATCTCAAACTCATAGAGTACACGATTTAAATTCATATTGATCATATGTACATATTGATGCTGATGTTTATATTTGATTGAACATGTTACATATGAGCAAAGAGGAAGGATTGAAATCATGCCATTGTTAAGGAACAATCTAAACTTACCCTCAAAACATACGATTCAGCCTGTTTCAGGCTAAACAGACCCCAAATTTGGATTCGAGAGGTAGTTTTACGTGAGATAGGGTCATTTGTTTTAGTTTCACATTTATGTAAGTTTGTAGGTTGTGATACATCGGAGAAGACGACCGGAGTTTGACTTCGAAGTCACTCTGGTCGTTTGACTCAGGTGCAGGCTGACTCTGGCACACCAAATGTCCCTCTCCTATTGGCTCTATTAGTCAGCGCACATGCTATTTCTTTTAATACATCTCTAACTTTTTTTTCCTAATATAATATTTTATTTTCGTTTGTGTCAATGAATGGGCAGTTAGCTTAGCTGGTAAAAGGGAACGTGTATATTGGAAAGGACCTGGATTCGATACCAAGGCCTCACATTTTATTCTTTCTAACAATTCTTCTGCAGATTCAATACGTCGCAGTCACGAGCATGTATCATACACCACATGATCATAGCCACTAGATCTCTTCTAATCAGATCTAAGCACTCCAAATATGCAGACTCACCATGGACCCTCCAGGTGCACCCTCGCAAGATCCAACGTGGCATGGGCTTCTTCTTGATAATGGGCCCTAACATATTCCAATTCTCACCCCTCATTGTTGTTCCATATCAGGCCCATGTTCATTGTTTCTTTATCTATTTGTTTTAATTATTTTATTTCTTTTAATATTTTTATCATAACATAAAATAATTGAAATCACAAAAATATTAGGTTAGCATTTTTCTTGATTAAATTAATTTTGTAAATTAATTAATAACTATTTAAGCCATTTTTTTAATTTAAAACTAAATAGACTTAGGATTTTAATTTATTTTAAATACCAAAAATAACTTAGTAATTAATTTATTTTCTTTAGTTTCATTTTTCTCTTATAATTAACTTTTTTCTTTAAGTATAGATCTAGAGCAATTTTTTTCCAACCATTTTCTTAAAATAAAACAAAATGACAAAGATTTTCTTTTAACTTAATAGTTTAAGGTTTTAGACGTCTGTTTTAATTCACGCGCGTTTATTGTTTCTGTTATCATTTTCATACTAATGTATCTGCTTATGGGATGTAATAGATATTTAGGATTTTTACTTTATTGCTTTATTTTCCCCCCAAGTTTGGACATGTAATTAATCCCCCTCCCCGAAGCCTTATAATAGTTTAAGATTTATCTTTCCGCACTTTTAATTACTGCAAACTATTAACTGTTAGATGTATGCCTGATAGGATTGCATGATAAGATCTGAAAACAAATGGTAAAAACCCTAAATGTTTAAAGATAAATAACTGAAACATAACACACTTGCACATATACACCTCTAAGGTATTCCCACTTCGGTTTCCTTCGGAAATAGTCACAACTCTCAAAACGTGAGAGATTTTAGTGGCTACCTTCCGGTTCAAAAGATCATAAGTCCCTCAATGACCCTCTCGATGTTGCCTCGATAAAAATACAATCTTATAACCCTAGGGTAGTTACTAAAACTTCTTGCCCAGTTGCCTTTGTGACTATAAAAACGTCCCTTCGCATGTCCCTCAAACATCCAACGATAGGGCTACCTACTCACTAATAGTAGGATAGAGTTGTCTAAAGGATAGGAGGAAAAGAACAAACCTTTCGAGTATAAGTAGATGGTTCTTAGATGCTTGCTCAAAACAAATTTTCACACTTACACAAAAACAACCTTTAAAAACATTTTCAAATGCTTTATTAACACTCTTGAGGACAGATACAAGAGTTATCATAAAGAAAACTGCCTCACTATGGCATTTCAAAAAATACTTTTCAAAAAAACACACAAAAGCACAAGGTATTTTTCAAATGAGCTAAGCATCTAAGATCCCGTAGAAAACTATGGATGGAAAGGGTGCTAACACCTTCCCTTTCCATAATCTACCCCCTTACTCAGAAATAATCTTGAAAGGTCTTTTTCTATTCTTTTCACCCTTTCCTTTGTTGGATAAAAAAGTTGGTGGTGACTCTTGCTTACCATAACATTTACGAACACAAACGCAAAACCAATATAACAGTCGGTTCTGCCACCGTATCACAACTGTCATCTGGTTTGGCCCATGTTTCATAGTAATTGACAGAAGAAACTACTATCTAATCGGATTCCAAGCTTCACAGTGTCTTGAATTGTAGATTGATTGTTATCCGGTTGGCTTCTGGGCTTCAGAAATGATATTAGCTACTATTTGGTCGGGTCCAGGCTTCACGTTATTGTAAACTACTATCTGGTTGGATTCCAGGTTTCATAGTGTTGTAAACTGCTATCTGGTTGGGTCCAGGTTTCACAGTGACTGATGAGGGTTAATTGCTATCTGGTCGGACTCCAGGCTTCGCAAAAATCATAAACTGCTATCTGGTTGAAATCCAGGCTTCACAGTAATTGAAGAAGTGAACTACTATCTGGTCGTATTCCAGGCTTCGCAACAACTTAAATTGTTATCTGGTCGAAATCCAAGCGTCACAGTAATTTGAGCTGTTATCTCAAATAGCTGCCCCATCTTGTTTCGGGAATTAATCTGGAACCATACTTTAGTTGTTTGTTGAGATAGTTGCCCTGTCTGGTTTCAAGAATGAATCTCTTAACCTGGTCTAGTAGATAGTCTCCCCATCTTGTTTCGGGAATTGATCTACAATCAGTTGTTCACAGATAGTCGCCCTGTCTGGTTTCGGGAATTAATCTGGAACTGTTGAAAATCGTTGATGATATTCATCTGTGGATCCTTCCAAATGGTAAAGAGTTAGTTGTATGCAATGTCATGATGTATATAATGCATTGCGTGATGATGCTCTCAAAATGAATGAGATTGTGCTATATGTATTATGTATGCATATGCTATGATGCTTGTAACATGATGTATGAATGTAATGTGTGAGCTGATCAACTGTTCTTTGTAACATCGTTAAATTGAAGGAAAATAAATCCCTGACTGCTGCTGGGGATGAAGCATGTGATTCTTCATTAATTGTTGAAGTTGACTTGCTGGGAGTTGGATTTCCGTAGTTAGAGAAATAAACTCCACTGGGGAAAGAAAAATTATGTAATCTGCTTGGGGATTTTTATGAAGCCCTGTTGGGGAACCCAAGAAGTTTGTGAACCAGGCTGAGGAATTCTTTAGGGGAGATAATTGGAGACTCTTGCTCTACCAGGGATATCAGAAACTCTGACATCATTAGGCTGTATACTGAAGATATGGTAGTGACTTTGTAGTAGGACGTCCATGTCTCTGTACTTGCTGGAGAAAGTATCTGCGGGGATTTACATATGGCTTTTTCAAACACCGTCCCGTTTCTTAAAGCCATTAGTAACTGTATTTCTGTTTTTTATGCGTGTATTTATAAACGGTAATCACATTCAAATGCATAAGTTCAAAAATAATCACTGGACGTTTTTGCAAACAAAACAGAAAAATATGAACAAGTAGTTTTGCACTTTCAAAGAGATAGTTTTGTATTAATATGAAGAATTCTGCCTTTAACAGGTGTTTTTGTACAGAGAGACAAACATTCTAGTAAGAGAATATCGTCGTAATAATGAAAACTATACAAAAATAGTATACAAAGAAAAACTGCTATGTGAAAAGATCCCATTGGGTTTCCATTCTGCTATTGCCTTTATATCTTTGAGTGTATCATCCCTTTGATGCTTGTCCGAAGCTGACTGGATTGATTATTACCATTTGAACTTGACACTTGTTACCGACGTTTGTCTGTAAGGTGATCCGACGGGACATAATTATACTCTTTTAATCCCTAACTTTTGCCTGGACCTCCCTTTCGGGTTTTTAGTCCACCGGGATACCCTTTTTTGCACAAGCCGTGTTTTCATGTTTTCGACTTGTCGGGTGTACGTATTTTTTCATATATGTATCCCTAACTTTTTCCCGAACCTTTTGGTTCGACGGGATTCCCTTATTTTTGTCTAGGTCAGTTGACCTAGCGGGTCTTTGCTCATGTGTAGTATCTTTTAACTATGTCTATGTTTACAGGATGCGAAAGGTTGTCACCGTCCATAGTGGTTAAGATCATGGCTCCACCAGAAAATATATTCTTGATCACCAATGGCCCTTCGTATGTGGGAGTCAATTTTCCCCTGGGATCACCTTGTGGCAGGATAATGTGCTTAATTTCTAGGTCGCCAACCTGGTATACCTGACGTCTGACCTTCTTGTTAAAAGCTTTAATCATACGTTTTTGGTACATATGCCCATGACAAACAGCCGCGAGCCTCTTCTCGTCAATCAGGTTCACCTGGTCAAGTTGAGTCTGGACCCACTCGTATTCATTCAAACCTGCATCTTTCATGGTTCTCAAGGAAGGGATCTGGACTTCTAAGGGTAAGACAACTTCCATACCGTATACCAGAGAGAAAGGAGTTACCCCTATTGACATACGTACTAAGGTACGGTAACCATGAAGAGTAAATGGTAACATCTCATGCCAGTCTTTGTATGTCACCATCATCTTTTGTATGATTTTCTTGATGTTTTTATTAGCAGCCTCTACAGTGTCATTCATCCTCGGTCGGTAAGGTAAGGAGTTATGATGCTGAATTTTGAATTGCGTATAGAGTTTGGTGACCATAGTATTATTAATATTGGTACCATTATCTGTAATGATTCTTTATGGAATACCATACCGATAGATAAGGTTATGTCTGATGAACCGGGCCACAACATTCTTCGTAACAGAAGCAAATAAGGCTGCCTCGACCCACTTTGTGAATTAATCAATGGCAACCAGGATGAAGCGATGCCCATTAGAAGCAATAGGTCTAATTTCTCCGATCATATCCATGCCCCACATTGCGAATGGTCAGGGAGTAGTCAAGACGTTCAAGGGAACCATAGGAACATGTACTTTATCAGCATAGATTTAGCACTTGTGACAAGTTCGGGAATGCTAATAGCAGTCTGCTTCCATAATGGATCATTAGTACCCTGCTCTCAGGATCTTCTTAGCCATTGTGTGTGCACTAGAATGGGTGCCAAAGGTACCTTCATGTATATCTGCCATAATCTTATATGCTTCACTTTTGTCTACACACCGAAGCAAAGTAGAATCGTGGTTGCGCTCGTAGAGAATTCAGTTACTAATGAAAACTTGGCAGAGAACCTTCTTAGGAACTTCTTATCATTGACGGAAGCTCCATCGGGATACTCTTGGGCTTCGAGGTACCTTTTCACTTCGTGGAACCAAGGTTTGTCCACTACTTCTTTAGTATCAACCTCGTAACAGTATGTTGGTTCATCCAATCTCCTAATAGTGATCTGAGGAGCTTCATTATCCCATTTTACTTTAAACATGGATGACATAGTAGCTAGCACGTCCGCTAGTTGATTTTCTTCTCGTGGAAAATGCTCAAAGGTAACTTCTTCCAAGTGTGGAATCAGTGTCAACACATGCTCTCAATAATGGATGAGATTAGGATGCTTCGTGTCCCATTCTCCTTTTATTTGACTGATTAATAGGGTTGAGTTTCCAAATACACTCAAGAATTTGATCCTCAAGTCGATAGCAGCTTTGAGACCCATAATGCATGCTTCATATTCAACCATATTGTTGGCACAGTTAAAACATAGCCTGGCAGTGAAAGGAGTATGATAGCCTTCGGGAGATATGATCACAACACCAATGCCATTTCCGAGTGCGTTGAAAGCTCCGTCAAAGACCATAGTCCATCAGGATCCTTTTTCAGGTCCTTCATCCAGTCTAGGTTCTTCACAATCAGTTACTAACATGATGTTCTCGTTCGAGAACTAAAAATTCATGGATTGGTAGTCGTCCACGGCCTGATGAGCCAAATGATTAGCTAATACACTTCCCTTGATTTCTTTCTGGGTTGTGTACTGAATATCATATTCCGTCAGGACCATTTGCCATCTTGCTATTCTTCCAGAGAGAGTGGGCTTCTCAAAGACGTATTTAATAGGATCCATTTTAGATATCAACAGGGTAGTGTAAGTCAACATATACTGTCTCAGTCGGTGAGAAGCCCATGCCAAAGCATAACAAGTTTTCTCGAGCAGTGAGTATCTTGTTTCACAGTCGGTAAACTTTTTGCTAAGGTAGTATATTGCATGCTCTTTTCGACCAGACTCGTCATACTGTCCCAGCACACACCCTATTGAATTCTCTAATATTGTCATGTACATGATCAGAGGTATTCCTTCAAATGGAGGCATTAAAATTAGAGGCTCTTAAAGATATTCCTTTATTTTATCAAAGGAAGGCTGGCAATCGTCGTTCCACTTCACTACTTGATCTTTCTTCAGTAATTTGAAGATTGGTTCACAAGTAGCAGTTAGATGGAAATGAATCTGGCAATGTAGATTAGACGTCCCAAGAATCCCCTGACCTCCTTCTTAGTGCGGGGAATTGGCATTTCTTGTATAGCTTTAACCTTTATAGGGTCTACTTCAATACATTTTCTACTGACAACAAAGCCTAAGAGCTTACCAGATCTTACTCCAAAGGTGCACTTATTTAGGTTCAGTCTCAGCTTATACTTCTTCAATCTTTCAAACAGATATTGCAGGTGATCAAGGTGCTCCTCTTCAATCTGAGACCTAGCTATCATATCATCGACATGGACCTCTATCTTGTGATTGATCATATCATGAAACAAAGCTACCATAGCACGCTGATAGGTTGCCCCGGTGCTCTTCAACCCAAATGGCATAACTTTATAACAGAAGGTGCCCCACTGTGTGATGAAGGTTGTTTTCTCCATGTCTTCAGGTGCCATTTTGATATGATTATAACCAGAGAAACCGTCCATGAAGGAGAATATCTTATGTTGTGCGGTGTTGTCAACCAGAACATCAAAATGGGGAAGCGGGAAGTCATCCTTGGGGCTTGCCTTATTCAAGTCTCTGTAACCCACACACATACGTACCTTACCGTATTTCTTAGGTACCGGAACAACATTAGCAACCCATTATGGATAAGAGGTAACAACTAAGAAACTGGCATTGAACTGTTTCGTAACTTCAGCCTTGATCTTTTCTGACATCTCAGGACGCATACGACGAACCTTTTGTTTCATTGGAGGGCAGTCTTATTTTGTTGGTAGATAAACTACAATATCAGTGTCCAGCCCCGGCATGTCTTTGTATGACCAGGCAAAGATCTCAATGTATTCATGTAACATCTGAGTTAATCGTTCTTTGACACTATGCTCCAAGTTGGCACCTATCCTGACTTCCTTTTTATCCTTTTCAGTACCCAAGTTTACTGTCTCAATCGACTCTTCATGAGGCTATATTTCCCTTTCCTCCTATTGTAACAGTCTGGCAAGTTCTCCTGGTACTTCGCAATCTTCCTCATCTTCGTCCTTGTCTTGGTAGATCGGATTTTCAAAGTCATGATTGGCAATAGAAGAACCGTTATCAATGGGATCCAGAGTGGATGTGGATCTGCAGTTTGATATGTGGGTGTATGTAAGAGAGCATAGCTATTTAAAATAAAAGCAGAAAAGAAAGACAGAGAGCGTAACATCTGTATGCAAAACGTCCAATGATTTATTAATGACATATGAAGATGAAGCAATAACCCTCACAAATAGACCATTGTGCCTCGGGTAAAGCACAAGGCTTTAGAGTTTAAATTGTTCAAATATTACATATTCCAAAAACAAAAAGACAATTACTCCTGGATAAAACTAATGGGAACAAAATCCTTGGCCTCCCAATTATTGAGTCCACCGTTGATAGTTGGGAAGATCCATTTATCCATGTTGCAGTCACTATCATTATCCTCCAAAGCATTGAATCCATGGTTGCTGATGCGTAGCGGTGGTCCTCCAGTGCGAGCACGACAAACAGCTCTTTGGGCTCTTGAAGTAAAACCCAAGCCAAACTTGTTAGATTTGTAGAGGATATCAAGGAGTTGGCCCCAAATGGTACACCCACCTTCTTCGACTAATACTTTGGCATCCTTTATAGAATCCATCTTTAATGGGGGTCTGGTAATCTTTGGGACATCGATAGTAGTCTTGGTTGCAACAATTGTCTGAGGAACCTCTTCAAAATTCTGGCTGGGGGTTTCAATGAACTCGCCGTCCATCTCGACATACCTGAAAGAGTTCAGGTGGCTCACCATATATTCTTCCTCTCCATGGACTGTAACAATATTTCCATTAACCGGATACTTCAGCATTTGATGCAGAGTGGAAGTAACAACGCCGACTCCATGGATCCAAGGGCGACCCAATAAACAGGAGTAAGACGGGCGAATGTCCATTATGTAAAAGGTGGAGTCAAAGGTCTGAAAACCAAATTTAATAGGGATGTCCACCTCCCCATGTACCATTCTTTTAGAACCATCAAAAGCCTCACCATAATATTACTTGGCTTCAAAGTCAGTCATTCGCAGTCCAATCTATCCAAAGCATTCTTAGGTAAGACATTCAATGATGAACTTGTATCCACCAGATCATGAGCTAGGGTAATTCCCGCACTCAATATAGACATGCATGGCATCATTATGCTTTCTTCCTTTGGACGTTAAATCAACATCAAAGAAACTAAGTCCATTGTCAGCTGTCAAACTAGCAACACAGTTCTCAAATTAGTCGGCATAAGTCTCTTGAGGCACATGAGAAGACTTCAGGAACTTTACCAAAGCCTTAGCATGGGCTTCAGAGCATAGCAGTAAGTCCAGCATTGAAATTTTTAATGGGGTCTGCCCCAATAATTCCACAACATTGTAGTCACTTTTCTGTATGATTTTCATAGTCTCCTCCATTTCTTTTTTAAAGGCCTCAGGAATGGTTTCTTTAGGTGCCTCCGTCCGGGCAGGCTCAACCAATACTTCTTTGCCTCGAGTCTCAGCTGACTCGGTAGCAGGAATGATAGTAGGAGTAGCAATAGGAGTAATAACAAGAGTAGAAACAGGAGTAGTAGCAGGAGTGGCAACAGGAATAACCAAAGGAGTGAAAACAGTCTTTGGAGAAATTTCGAGAGAGAAAATCCTTCCGCTTCTGGTAATTTTACTGGTCCCAATAATGTTGTCAATGTTAGGATCGGTATCTTCAGTATCTTAATTCTTAATGGCCAATAAGTCTTGCTTGATGCCATGGTAGTAAACGTCAACCCCATAATTCCAAGGAACATATTTATTGGAGGAATATGGTATCCGCCCAGGAAAAGTGATAATTAAAGGAGCAACCTTAGGAACGGATGTAATCCTAACGGGTCTTTTGGAGGAGACCCTGGGAGGATTGTTGGAAATGGTAATTATTGATATATCTTCACACAGACTTCTTGTAGAGGGAGTCTTTTCAAACATAATTTCTTTGTTGTTCATCAGGCGTTGGACACCTATCTTCAACAACAAACAACCATTGGGTAGAGACGTACACAAGTGGCAACCTTCATCATAGCCTGGAAATAAACTGGCTCGCAAGAGATTCTTTTTAACAATCAAAAGAGGAATAGCTAGTTCATCAACAAAAGAAACAAACAGGTCGTCATCAATAGCATTAACACCCTGTCCATGCTTGGGCATTGGTGTAGTTATTACATTGGGGGTTTCTGGAGGGTCAAATTCAATCTCCTTTACCTCAATGAGATCTTGCACTTTATTTTTTAGATCCCAACAATCATTTGTATCATTCCCCGGACTGTCGGAATGGTAGGCACATCGAGCATTTGGATTATATCGGGGAGATGTAGTATTTGGATTTTTAGGAGCCTCCCTTAAAGTAACCAGATTAGACTTTAACAGGTGTGGCAAAACCTGAGATAAGGACATGTTAATCCGGGTGAACTGTCTTCTGGGAACATCCTGTCTGTGTTGATTGTTTTGTTGTTAATTTGGCGTTGGTTTGGAAATCATCACAGCGCCTACATTAGACGGTGTTCAGCTTTGCTTTGATTCCTCTTACCATAGGCAACAATTACTTCCTTATTCCCCATGAAAGGCTTATTCATTGTACTCGAAGAGGCATCCCTTTGAATCTTACCGCTTTTGATACCAGTTTCTACTCTTTCACCAGTCAATATCAGCTCAGTGAAGCCAACTGAAGAGCTTTCAATCAAATAGTTTAAAAACGGTGCAGACAAAGTACCCAAGAACATATCTACCAGCTCTTTATCAGACAGAGGAGGCTGGACTTTTCCCGTAAGATCTCTCCACTTCTGGGAATAATCTTTGAAGCCCTTGCTAGAACCCATAAGCATGCTTTAAAGTTGTGTACATGTTGGAGAGAGGTCAACATTGTATTGGTACTGCCTGTAGAAAGCAGTAGCCAAATCCTCCCAGTTACGAATGTTGGTTCCCTCCAGCTGATAGAACCATTCCAATTGAGTCCCTGATAAACTTTCCTAGAAGAAATGCACCCACAAGTTCCTATCCGCGGTGTGAGGCTGGATCTTCCTAACATAAGATCTTAGATGAAGCTTGGGACATGAAACACCATCATATTTTGCAAAAGTGGGAACTTTAAATTTTTGTGGGATAACCACTCCAAAACCAGCCCTAATTCTTCAAAATCCAGACCAGGTACCCTTTGAATTTCCATGGAATTAAGATGATCCACCAGCTACTTGTATTTGTCATCAGCAGAGGGATATTATTCCTCAGAGTAATCAACTTCTTCTTCATCAGTCCCTGGGTTGTTTCCTTCTTCTTTTGGCTTCTCTTCCTGATTGTCTCCCTCATTTGACGGAGTTACGAAGTCTATAGCTCACTTTGCTGGTCATCTTAATCTCCTCTCTAGGTTCAATACACCATCCTGCTTCTTAGTCTTCTTCTTCTTGTCTTTCAAGATGACAGCCTTCATATTCTCTTGCCCTTTAGCTAGAGCCAAGAACATTTGTTGGAACTGAGCGTTCAGGGCTTGAAGTTCCTTGATATTCTGTTCGAGAGCCATTTATTTTTTCTGAAATAAACAGAGAAAAGATAAGAAACCTGTCTTGAAACCTGTTCATGTGATAATATGTGTGATACGGTGGCAGAACAGACTGTTATATACTGGTTTTGTGTTTTTTGTTCGCAAATGTGCGGTAAGCAAGAGTCACCATCGTCTTTTCTTTTATCCAACAAAGGAAAGGGTGAAAAGAACAGAAAAATACCTTTTCGAGAGTCTTCTGAGTAAGGGGGTAGATTATGGAAAGGTAAGGTGTTAGCACCCTTTCCATCTGTGGTTTTCCACGGACTCTTAGAGGTTTGCTCATTTTTAAAATGCATTTGTGCTTTGTGTTTGAAAATGTTTTGAAAACGCCTTAGTACGGCAAACTTTGTAATGTTTCTCGGGATAATGGAGAAAATATACAAAGCGCTTTGAAATGTCTTTTGAAAAGTAGTTTTTGTGTGTAAGTTCAAAAATAGTTTGCGCAAACTTCTAACAACTATCTACTTTTGTACTCGAAAAGGTTGTTCTTTTCCTCTTTTCCTTTAGACAATGCTATCCTACTATTAGTGAGTAGGTATCCTTGTCGTTGGATGTTTCAAGGGAAAATTGGAGGGACGTTACAGTCACGAAGGCAACTTATGGAGATGCTTTAGCAATTCTGTTTTAGGGACTAGATCATTTACCAAGAAGGCAACTGTAGGGTCATCGAGGGGATATGATTTTTTGATTTATGGGTCTTTGCTAAAGCATTCCTACCTCATGACTGTTTTATTGAAGGCAACCAAAGTTGGTGTACCTTAGAGGTGTATATGTGCAAGTGTGTTATGTTCAATTATTTTTTGTCTTTTTATTAAGTTTTCTAACGTTTGATTATTAGTCTTTTCATACACGCCTAGTTACTAGAAGTAAATATGAAAAGCAGTAAAAAAATGTAGAAAATAGAGGTCCTACGCTATTACAACCAAATCTAAAGACAAGTAAAAAGTAAAAATAAAAAAGATAAAAGACTTCTTCGATCCGTGCCATGGACTTCTTCGATTCACCCTTCTTTGGCCTTTTTTCAATTAGGCTTGAGAATTGACGTGGGCAAGCTTCGATTTACACCTTCTACAATTCTTTTGATTGAGCTAGGGAGTGGGTGTGAATAGTCTTCGATTGGGCTTGAGAAATGATAGGGCAAGCTTCGATTTGCACCCTTTCCTACCCTCTTCGATTGGGTTTGGGAAGGATATGGGTACACTTCGATTGCAGGGAGAAAGGGGGGGCTTCTATTTAGAGGAAGAAGGATGCCTTTTGATTCTGTGAAGGGTATTGCTGGAAAGGCCTAATGAATCACATATGAAGGCACTGCATCTGCAAAAATATGTTAGCGAAATAAAACTTAGGACCTGGGTATCGAAACCCAGGTACTTCGATCCCGCGCGTGCTGGGTCTTATTTATATTGGATCTGCAATAAGTGTTAGAAACAAAAGGAAACAAATACAGGGTTGGGTACCACACCCAGGCCCTTCGATCATGGATGTAAATCGAATGTCTATGATATGAAAAGAAAGTATAGAATTTGATTCCTTACATTTTTCTTACCAACAATAGTGTATGAATCTATGGTGACGGGTGTGGGTACCCTTGTTTAAGGATTGCTTCGATTTGGCTTCTGGACGTAGCACTTGCTTAGGGGTTGGTGATGATTGGTGCAGTTTCAGAAGAACTCCAAGAGTGTATTTGAAATTTTGTGTGACTCTCTCTGGTTTTTCATCCCCCCTTTTTGACTTGCAAGCATGCTGCTTATATAGAGTAGGAGGGAGGGGACAAGAGAAGTAATGTTTGTAACAGCCATTTGAATGCCATGAATACCAATATGTAACCTTGGCCAAAGTTAAGGGATCTTGTCCATTTTTGAGTTTGGCATAAATGTGGACATACTGGCCTTCGAATGTTCTCTTTCAAATGGGTTGATGGCCTCCTTTGAATGGCCTTGATTCAGCTCCTTCAAACGGCTCTGATGGAGCTCCTTTGAATGATTCCATTTCATTTCCTTCTAATGGTTCTAATTCATTTCCTTAGAATGGACCTTGTCCAAATACCAATCGAAGGGTGTTTATTGAAATGTCAATTGAAGAGTCCTTTTCTACGCCAGTCGAAAGATCTTGTCCATGCCAATCGAAGGACACTTCGCTCTGATGTTCCAATCGAAGGAAGCTCTGATGCTCCAAATCGTAGGAAGCTCTGATGCTCCAATCGAAGGAAGTCTGGCGCTCCAAATCGAAGGAATCTCTGATGCTCCAATCGAAGGAAGCTCTAATTCTCCAATTGAAGGAAGCTCTGATGCTCCAATTGAAGGAACCTTTAGGAATACCAATCGAAGGATCCTGTTGCAAGGCCAATCGAAAGGATTTTGCTAAAATTCCAATCGAAGGGAATTTTGGAGATGCCAATCGAAGGGAACTTGAAAACATTACTCACAAGTTTTCCTTTTCCTTGGGCAAATGTTTGTGACCAACCATGTAGGGGAAGACCTTGGAAAACATGAGAGGGAAAATTTTGGGGTACAACAGTTTCCCCTGTTCAATCTTCTTAAACTTGAGGATGTAGATTGGTTGGTCTACCTTTCGTGATCTGAAGGTGGAAGATGATTGAACACTAGAGTGCCCAGAAATTTTCACTTGTCTGAAGTGATACTGTTAGTTGATTGTGTAGGGAATAGGCTTACATATGCCATTTGGAAAAGGTGATAGGAGACTGTCGGAGATGGGCTTAAATATGCCATCCATGGAACATGACGGAGAGTCGTCAGAGATGGGCTTAAAGATACCATCCAGATGAATGTTGATTTAAGAAGATATTCCTTGGTGGGAATCCCTATTCCTGTTGTTGAGGAGACTCTGTTGAGGAATGTTGATCTTTGTCTTGGAAAATAGAGTTTAGGAGCTTCAGTTGTCCATTACTGTACTGGGGAGTCATCTCTTGATTGAAGAGACGAAAGTGGACTGCTATCTGGTCAGGATCCAGGCTTCGCAGTGACTTGTTGAGGATGATAAGGCAAACTGCTATCTGGTTGTATTCCAGGCTTCACAGTGACATACTAGGGAAATGAGAATAAACTGTTATTTGGTTGTACCCCAGGTTTCAGTGACTTGAACTGTTATTTCGTCGTGTCCAGGTTTCAGTGATTTGAAGAAACTAAGTTGTTATCTGGTCGGATCCATGCTTCAACTTGAATTTGAGGTATACTACTATCCAGTTGAATCCAGGCTTCATAGTAGCTGATAGAGTAAACTGTTATCTGGTCGGATTCCAGGCTTCGCAATGCTTTATACTGTTATCTGGTCGAAATCAAGGCTTCACAGTGTCTTAAATTGTTGATTGACTATTATCTGGTCGGGTTCCGGACTTCGTGGTAACTGATAGGGTAAACTGCTATCTGGTCGAATTCCAGGCTTCACAGCACTTTATACTGTTATCTGGTCGAAATCCAGGCTTCACAGTGTCTTAAATTATTGATTGACTATTATTCGGTCAGGTTTCAGGCTTCATAGTAACTGACAGGGTAAACTGCTATCTGGTCTAATTCCAAGCTCCGTAGTGCTTTATACTGTTATCTATTCGAAATCCAGGCTTCACGGTGTCTTTGAAGAAGTGAACTACTATCTGGTCGGATTCCAGGCTTCGCAGCACTTTATACTGTTATCTGGTCGAAATCCAGGCTTCACAATGTCTTAAATTATTGATTGACTATTATTTGGTCGGGTTTCGGGCTTCATAGTAACCGACAGGGTAAACTGCTATCTGGTCGAATTCCAGGCTTCACACTGCTTTATACTGTTATCTGGTCGAAATCCAGGCTTCACGGTGTCTTTGAAGAAGTGAACTACTATTTGGTCGGATTCCAGGCTTCGCAACACCTTATATTGTTATCTGGTCGAAATACAGGCTTCACAGTGTCTTAAATTGTTGATTGACTATTATCCGGTCGGGTTCCAGGCTTCATAGTAACCGACATGGTAGACTTCTATCTGGTCAGATTCCAGGCTTCGCAGCACTTTATCCTGTTATCTGGTCGAAATACAGGCTTCACAATGTCTTTGAAAAAGTGAACTACTATCTGGTCGGATTCCAGGCTTAGTAGAACCTTATACTGTTATCTGGTCAAAATCTAGGCTTCACAGTTTCTTCAACTGAAATGGGAATCAGAGAGATCTTAGTGTCGATCTAATTGAACTAGAGAAGGTCTTGGATTAACTTTGACTGGAATGGAAATCAGAAGAATCTTAGGATCGATTCAACTGAACCAGACAAAAGTCTTGTAATATCTTCAACTGGAATAGAAATCAGAGAGATCTTAGTGTCGATCTGACTGAACCAGAGAAGGTCTTGGATCAACTTTGACTGGAATGGAAATCAGAAGAATCTTAGGGTCGATTAAACTGAACTAGACAAAATTCTTGGAATATCTTCAACTGGAATAGAAATCAGAGAGATCTTAGTGTCGATCTGACTGAACCAAAGAAGGTCTTGGATCAACTTTGACTGGAATGGAAATTAGAAGAATCTTAGGATCGACTCAACTGAACCAGACAAAAGTCTTGGAATATCTTCAATTGTAATAGAAATCAGAGAGATCTTAGTGTCGATCTGACTGAACCAGAGAAGGTCTTGGATCAACTTTGACTGGAATGGAAATCAGAAGAATCTTAGGGTCGATTCAACTGTACCAGACAAAAGTCTTGGAATATATTCAACTAGAATAGAAATCAGAGAGATCTTAGTGTCAATCTGATTGAACCAGAGAAGGTCTTGGATCAACTTTGACTGGAATGGAAATCAGAAGAATCTTAGGGTTGATTCAACTAAACCAGACAAAAGTCGTGGAATATCTTCAATTGGAATAGAAATCAGAGAAATCTTAGTGTCGATCTGACTGAACCAGAGAAGATCTTGGATCAACTTTGACTGGAATGGAAATCAGAAGAATCTTAGGGTCGATTCAACTGAACCAGACAAAAGTCTTGGAATATCTTCATCTGGAATATAAATCAGAGAGATCTTAGTGGTGATCTGACTGAACCAGAGAAGGTCTTGTAAGGGAAAATTTCTGAGGAAGATCCTGAGATAACCATTTGTTATACATAGCTTTTGAGAAGACTACTAGATCACATAAGTAGTCAACGGTGTTTATTAATTTGATCTTTCCCTGAAAAAGGTAAAGAATTAGTCATATGCAATGTCATGATGTATGAAATTCATTGTAATGATGTTCTCAAGATAAATGAGATTATGTTGTATGCGATGTGTATGCGCATGCCATGATGTATGAATATGGGATGCTATTGCGATATTATCCAGTCTGGGAAAGTAAATCCCTGTTGTTGCTGGAGAATATAAGGAAGCTGGATCCTTCATTTCCACTGGGGATGATGAATAGAGATGATTCGCTGGGGATTGACTCTGCTTGAGAATAACTCTGTAGAGGGAGGATGCTTTGTTGGAAAATCTTGCTGATGTATAGGAATAGACTCTGTTGGGTAATGAGCTTTCGTAGTTTGCGAAATAAACTCTACCCGGGAGGAGGTTTTATGAACCGTTAAAACTTGGCTGGGGAAAACAGATTTCAGCTGAAGAAGGTAATCCCTGCTTGGGGAAGAAAAGGGAAAAACTCTGGTTGTTTCTACTCTGTAGGGAACATAGATGTCACGGGGTCGTATGCTTAGGACGTAGTGGTGACTTTGCATCAGGAAGTTTCTTCCCTTGTACCTGCTGGAGAAAGTACTTGTGGAGGCTTTATGGATGGTTTGAGTGTCGTCCCAACTCATGGGGCACTAGGTAAATGTTGATCTGGATGATAAGTCTTCTACTAATAGGAAAGTGACAAGATGACTGGACATAGTCATACGCCTTAATCCCTAACTTTTACCTGGATAGCCCTTTCAGGTTTTCAGTCCACCGGATACCTTTTTTTCCCAAGCTGCCTTTTCAGGTTCTCGACTTGCCGGGTGTACAGTTTTTTCATATGTATATCCCTAAATTTTGCCCGAACCCTTTTGGTTCGCCGGGATGCCCTTATTTTTTCCTAGGCAAGTCAACTTAGCGGGTCTTTTTCATGCGTAGTCTTTTCTGACTACGTCCATGTTCACCGGGTGCGGAGAATTGTCACTGTCCTTAGTAGTAATTCTTGTCACACTGCCAGAGGGTGTTTGTTTGATCGTACAGGATTCATTGCTGGAATTCATGTCCAATACCCCAAGTTATTCAGATGGAGATCTGCCCCTGGCTATTTAGCATTTTTGAGAGATTCCTTGAACCTTGACTTGACTGCCCCAAGTCAGCTGAACACCATGTCATGCCCCTTGATTTTGAAAGGCCTGTCACTGGAATGTCTTTCCATCTGAGGTGATTTTGCTCATTGAGAGGATTTATGTTCATTGAATATTTGTCTACGAATTTCTCTGTTGTTGAACAAATAGTCATATGCAAACAATGGTATTTTAAGAATTCAAAGCTTATGCTTGTCTTGAAGTTTTTGAAAATTAATTTTTTTCAGTAAAACAAATTTTGCAAGAGAGTGATATCAACTTGTGATTTATAGCAAACCTTACAGGAGTCAGAATACCTTTGTAACAGTATGCTCTCGAACTAACCCATGCTTCTTCTATGACTTTTAAGGGTTGTAATGTGGTCTGGTTCACAGTTCAAGAAACAAAGGATAAAGGCTCAAATTTTATTTATACCCACCTGTTCTTAGTGATGTTCTTCAGTCCTATGCTCAATTAATTGGGCGTTCAGATCCCAATTGACTCTGGAATCTTTGCTATGATACTTGGTGATGATTCAGAAATTGAACGTTTGTTTTGAAGAGGCAGTCATTTTTGTAATCTTCTTTTTTCGAGGATTTGTAGTAACCTGTTTTTTTTTCGTTATCTGTTCTTTTTTCTGAACTGTTTCTTTTGTGATTACAGTCAGCGGGATGCCCCAGTTTTTTTCTTAAGTCTCCTTCATAGGTTTTGACTTAGCGGGCTTTTCTTTTGAAAAATAATGACTGCCTGCTTTGATGATTATGCGGAACCATCACCATCTTTTGGAAGGTATCTTCTACACTATTTTTCGTGTATGGAGGATGAGCTTGCGACTGAATGCGCCTCTGAATTAACTAAGAAAACTTCCCTGCCCCAGGTTATGATTAAGGTTTTTAATTTGTGTGAAAAGAAAAACTCCTACTTCTTTGGCTCAAAGGGGTTGACTAGGGATTATCTTCCTTATAACTCCACTATTTGGGATTTGAAACAACGCATGTACATCGTCAGCAAGGTCTGTTCAAAAGCACACTGTGTGAGATTGTGGTATCATTTTCGTCATCATCCCTCTAAAGGATTAGA
This sequence comes from Vicia faba, assembly GCA_948472305.1. Taxonomy (NCBI): domain Eukaryota; kingdom Viridiplantae; phylum Streptophyta; class Magnoliopsida; order Fabales; family Fabaceae; genus Vicia; species Vicia faba. The sequence continues at coordinate 1,449,671,253 of OX451741.1, forward strand.
GCTTTTAATCAAGAGTTGAATATCACAAAAAGGAAAGCAGTTTAAATATAATGAATACAAATGAATTGATTCAAAATAGACATATGCAATGCATTAATAAAGTAACAAAGTTTGACATGAATAAATGTTCGAACAATCAAAAGAAAATTACAAATTGAAAATTCTAATGAACATAAAGCCTCTTCGTCTGATCTTGTAACTTCATGTGGCATGCCTTGGAAGGATGGCAGAAGAACTCAGCCTGGCCGTCTTGTGTAAACTCCAACACTCCTTCATCAATCAAGTTTTGAATTTTATATTTCAACATCCAACAATCATCAGTATCATGCCCCGGACTATTGGAGTGATATGCACACCTTGCATCAGGATTATAGTTAGGCGAAGAAGTCTTGGGATTCGGATGAGGCCCTATCAACGTAACCAGATTCATCCTCAACATGTGTTGTAAAGCTTGAGACAACGGCATATTGAGTTTGGTAAACTACCTCTTGGGTGTATCTGGCTTACTCTGATTAACCCGTTGTTTTTGGCGAGGTTGTTATTGGACCCGTGAGGTAGTAGAAATTTGGAAAGGTCCACTCTTCACCAAACCAACCTATTGTCTTCTCGGAGGTTGATCAATGACTTGGTCCCCAGCCTCGACGGCTTGCTTCATACGGTTGTATCCATCTTGATGAAGTTTGTTGATAATGGCTCTCAGCTCTTCTTGTCCCCTGGATAGGCCTTGGATAAGAGCCATCTGCCCCAGCATCTGGGTTCTCATTGCTTCTAACTTAGCTTGCAGTTGTTCCAACCGTTCGTCCTTATTGTCTTCAGGACTTTTCTTGGCCAGGTCCCCAGTGAGGAGTGCTTTCAACTCTTCCCGTCCCTTGGATAGGTTTAGGAACATTTCCATGAACTGAGCCTCTTGAGTTTGGAGATATCTGTTGTCTTATTTGAGAGCCATTGCTGAAATAAACAGTGAGAACATGAGAGACCTGTACTGGAGCCTACCTATTATGAAATGTATGATATGCAAATGTTTTTAAGGATCTCGCAGGGTCAACAAGAAAAATGTTAGGCGTTGAACTTTACATCTTTGATTGAAGCACTTCGTATCGTTAAAGGTCCTTCTATAAGAGTCAATCTCACCATATCAAGTAGGTCATAGCCCCTGACTCAAGTTGTCGTGTTTTGGTCTTTTGACGGCATTGGCTAGAGTAAAATAAATCCCCTTTCCCCTTGCTAGACGTCTGATTTATCATAACCTGCATCACAGGCCCTTGAGATCCTTGAAATGGTTAAGGAGATGTTATGGTATGATGCTATGATGTGTATGGTATGCGTTAAGCAAAAGTGTAAGGTGATGAAGAAACCAGTTTATTGGATTTATACCAACAAGGTCCTGCAAGGAATACAAACAAAGCCCTGCAATGAGTTCAAATTGTTAGACAAAGAAAGCAAACAAATCACACAAGTAGCCTTAGGTTTAGGCTTGCATGGGTTTTAAGGTCATACCCTCTTGAAGTTCAGTTGGCTCAACATGTCCTATTAATAGTAACTGGGTTCTAAGGAGCCTCAATATCACTGACCTTCCCTTCAGAAATTGTTTCAGCTCCGCACTGAAGTATTGCAGCCAAAATATCCTGAAAGTCCATCCTCAATGAGTGTAGTATCGAGTATCAACCAATCTTCAGTCGGAACCAAAGCCGATTATCTCACTACATCCTAATGTCTAGGATGAGTCAATTAAAGGTTCTAAAGGTCAGTTAACGCTTAGTGACACTATGAGGAAGCCTAATGTTATCCTTAACTTACTCAAGGAACATTAGTACACTCTAGAGTATCGCACTAACATAGCCACCACTTCGTCTGTATTGGTCTACATCGTACAACCTCCATGATTTATTGCTACTTACCTAAAAGGTACCCCAGATCCGAGTGTAAGATCTTTACAAGAATACCCCAACAAACCCTAAAAGATAAAGCAAGAAAACACACAATAAAGCATTTAAAGTGATGAACTAAAACTCTAAGGTAACCCCACTTTTTAATTTATTTCCCCAGCAGATTCGCCAGTTATGTGATACAGTGGAAGAACCGAATGTTATATACTGGTTTTGCATTTTTTTGTTTGCAAATGTGCGGTAAGCAAGAGTCTCCACCGTCTTTTCTTTTATCCAATAAAGCAAAGGGTGAAAAGAATAGAAAAAGGCCTTCTCGAGAGTTTTCTGAGTAAGGGGGGTAGATTATGGAAAGGGAAGGTGTTAGCACCCTTTCCATCTATGGTTTTCAACGGGCTCTTAGAGGTTTGCTCATTTTTAAAATTCCTTTGTGCTTTGTGTTTTAAAATATTTTGAAAACGCCTTAGTATGGCGAACTTTGTAATGTTTCTCGAGATAGTGGAGAAAATATACAAAGCGCTTTGAAATGTCTTTTGAAATGTAGTTTTTGTGTGTAATTGCAAAAATAGTTTGAGCAAACTTCTAACAACTATCTACTTTTGTACTCGAAAAGGTTGTTCTTTTCCTCTTTTCCTCTAAATAATGCTATCCTACTATTAGTGAGTAGGTAGCCTTGTCGTTGGATGTTTCGGGGGACAATTGGAGGGACGTTACAGTCACGAAGGCAACTTATGGAGATGCTTTAGCAATTCTGTTTTAACGACTAGATCATTTACCGAGAAGGCAATTGTAGGGTCAACGAGGGACTATGATTTTATTTATTTATGGGTCTTTGCTAAAGCATTCCTGCCTCATGACTGTTTTATTGAAGGCAACTAAAGTGGGTGTACCTTAGAGGTGTATATGTGCAAGTGTGTTATGTTTAATTATTTTTAGTCTTTTTGTTAAGTTTGCTAACGTTTGATTATTAGTATTTTCATACACGCCTAGTTACTAGCAGTAAATATGAAAAGCAGTAAAAAAATGCAGAAAATAGAGGTCCTACGCTATTACAACCAAATCGAAATACAAGTAAAAAGTAAAAATAAAGAAAGAGAAAAGACGTATTTGATCCATGCCATGGACTCCTTCGATTCACCCTTCTTTGGCCTTCTTTCAATTGGGCTTGAGAATTGACGTGGGCAAGCTTCGATTTGCACCTTCTCCAATTCTCTCGATTGAGCTAGGGAGTGGGCGTGAATAGCCTTCGATTGGGCTTGATAAATGATGGGGAAAGCTTTGATTTGCACCCTTTCCCGCCCTCTTCGATTGGGTTTGGGAAGGATATGGGTACACTTCAATTGCAGGGAGAAAGGGGGGCTTCAATTCAGAGGAAGAAGGCTGCCTTTCGATTTTGTGAATGGTATTTCTGGAAAGGCCTAATGGATCACATGTGAAGGCACTGCATCTGCAAAAATATGTTAGAGAAATAAAATGCAGGACCTGGGTATCGAAACCCAGGTCCTTCAATCCTGCGCGCGCTGGGTCTTATTTATGCTGGATCTGCAACAAGTGTTAGAAACAAAAGGAAACAAATACAGGTCTGGGTACCACACCCAGGCCCTTCAATCATGGATGTAAATCGAATGACTATGATATGAAAAGAAAGTATAGAATATGATTCCTTACATTTTTCTTACCAATAGTGGTGTATGAATCTATGGTGATGGGTGTGGGTACCCTTGTTTAAGGATTGCTTCGATTTGGCTTCTGGACGTGGCACTTGCTTAGGGGCTGGTGATGATTGGCGCAGTTTCAGGAGAACTCCAAGAGTGTATTTGCAATTTTGTGTGACTCTCTCTGGTTTTTCGTCCCCCCTTTTTGACTTGCAAGCATGCTGCTTATATAGAGTAGGAGGTAGGGGACAAGAGAAGTAATGTTTGTAACAGCCATTTGAATGCCATGAATACCAATATATAACCTTTGCCAAAGTTAAGGGATCTTGTCCATTTTTGAATTTGGCATAAATATGGACATACTGGCCTTTGAATGCTCTCTTTCAAATGGGTTGATGGCCTCCTTCGAATGGCCTTAATTCAGCTCCTTCAAACGGATCTGTTGGAGCTCCTTCGAATGACTCTGATTCATTTCCTTCGAATGGTTCTGATTCAGTTCCTTCGAATGGACCTTGTCCAAATACCAAACGAAGGGTATTTATTGAAATGTCAATCGAAGAGTACTTTTCTACACCAATCGAAAGATCTTGTCCATGCCAATCGATGAACACTTTGCTCTGATGTTCCAATCGAAGGAAGCTTTGATTCTCCAAATTGAAGGAAGCTCTAATGCTCCAATCGAAGGAAGATTTAATGCTCCAAATCGAAGGAAGCTCTGATGCTCCAATCGAAGGAAACTATGATGCTCTAATTGAAGGAACCTTTAGGAATGCCAATCGGAGGATCCTGTTGCAAGGCCAATCGAAAGGCTTTTGCTGAAATGCCAATCGAAGGGCATTTTGGAGATGCCAATCGAAGGGAACTTGAAAACACTACTCACAATTTTTCCTTTTCCTTAGGCAAAGGTTTGTGACCAACCATGTAGGGGAAGACCTTGGAAAACATGAGAGGGCAAATTTTAGGGTACAACAATATTTATGATATGCTTATGCAATGTTTCCAAGGACCTTATAGGACTTAAGCTCTTTTAAAAGAAACAGAATCAAAGACTTTTTTATTTGTAAGTTCAAATGAAATCAAAGTTTACAAAGAAATAACAATTAAAACTTCTAGGTTTCCCATGGACGCTTTCTTTTGGTGTTGATGTAGGCATTGATATTCTACTCTTTGTGAAGTTGCTTCGTCAGTTCCAACACTTTCTTCTCACTGGCATAGAATTGGGTCTCAAAGGTATCTCGTTCTTCCTTGAGCTGGATCCAAGACTTTTATAATTCTTCAAAGTTTGTTGGCATATCAGGATGAAAAATGATGTGAGACTCGTCCCCTTGAACAATAGGCTCTGAAATCACTAGTAGGATAACAGCACATGGCATCATAAGACTTTGAGCACGAGCTCGCACCCATTTGAGGTATGGCTCCAAAGGGATAGAGTTCTTGCACCCTAAAGTTTTACTATCAGTCTTCTTAATCATGCCCCAAGCATAGATGAATCTCTGAGATAACCTTGTAGATCATTTGAATAGTCGAACACAATACCCTGGATGAGCATATCATGAGGACCATCTCTACAGGCGTAGCAAAACTGACGTAGGTCTAAAAAGGGGTTGTAGGTGATGCCTCCTCTAATGCCAAGGAGCGGCACATTGGGAAATTCTCCGTAGAGATTAATAAAAAAGATGTCTTCTTGAGAGCGAGGGCACCAATATATATCAGAGTGAGAAAGAGACATTATCCTTTAGTTCCACCTTAAGCCTTACTCATTATTCATTACTGACCGAGGAAGGTGCTAAATAAACCACCTATATAGAAAATGCATACAACACATGAGAGTTCCTTGCTTCTTCATAGTACGGGTATGGAGTGAATGCAGAATATCCCCGAGCAATGTAGGCACTGGATTATGAGCAAAGAAGATGTTGATGGCACTGACATCTATAAACTGGTCTGAATTGGGGAACAGAACTAGACCATAGATCAAGAGAGCTAAGACATCTTCAAAGGCATGGTAACTCATAGCGTCTAGGAATACCTGAGCTTTCTTCATTAAAAAATTTGCAAGGGGCCCCTTAACTCCACTTCTTCTTTCCCAATTGGACTCAATGTCAGATGGCTTCAAATGCAAGGCTACGACAACATGTTCAGAAGTTGGATCTTGTTCTAAACTGGTGAAAGGTACCTGCTCCAATATAGGAAAACCAAGTATCTTGGAGAATTCTTCCAGTGTAGGCACCAACTGATAATCTGGAAATGTGAAGCAATGGTGTTGAAGATCGAAGAACTGGAATAGGACGCTCATCAAACCTTCATCAAAATCGGTAGTAATCAAACTGAGCAAGTGACCATATCTCTTGTTGAATGATGAGCTCTCATAAACTTTTAAGACCATTTCCATTACCTTGGGAGGGATCTCCACAAAATTGATTTGGATGGTTTTTCTGCGAACTGAATCCATGACCTACAAAATAGATAAGAGATAAATACATAGGCCCTTAAAATGTTTATTGTACATGCTATGTTATGATGTTTATGATGTTATGATTATGCTTTAAAATCATAGATATATCAAACACAAACAAGTCACACAAAGACCTTAGATTTAAAGGCTTGCATGAGTTTTAAAGGTAAGTACCCTCTTAGAGTTTCAGTTGGCTCAACTAGTCCTATTAATAGTAACCGGGTTCTAAGGAGTCTCATATTACTGACCTTTATTTTAGGCATTGCTTTAGCTCAAGCACCAAAGTATTGCCGCCAAAATATCCCAAAAGTCTAATCTCAATGAATGTAGTATCAAGTATCAACCAATCTTCGGTCGGAACCAAAGTCGGCCATCTCACTACTTTCTAATGGCTTAGGATGAGTCAATTAAAGGTTCTAAAGGTCAGTTAGTGCTTAATGACACTATAAGGAAGCCTAATGTTATCCTTGACTGACTCAAGAAACATTAGTACAAGCCAGAGTATCACGCTAACGTAGCTATCACTTTGTCCATATCGGTCTACGCCGTATAGCCTCCATGATTTATTGTTACTTACCTAAAAAGGTGCCCCAGATCCGGGTGTAAGATCTTTGAGTAACAACCCAAACAAGCCCTCAAAAGTAAAGCATACAAATCATACAATGTAAAGCAATTTAAAATTATCTAACTCCAAGGTAACCCCACTTCATTAATAGTTTCCCCAGTAGAGTCGCCAGTTCTGTAATACGGTGGTAGAACCAACTGTTATACTGGTTTTTCCTTTGTATTCGCAAATGTTGCAGTAAGCAAGAGTCACCATCGATTTTTCTTTTATCCAACAAAGGAAGGGGTGAAAAGAACAGAAAAGACCTTTCGATATTTGTTTCTAAGTAAGGGGGGTAGATTATGGAAATATGAGGTGTTAGAACCCTTTCCATCTGTAGTTATCTGCATGCTCTTAGATGCTACCTCATTTTGAAATACCTTGTGCTTTGTGTGTTTTAAAAAAGTTTTTGACAACGCCTTAGTGCGGCAAATTTTGTAATGTTTCTCGGAATAGTAGAGAACGTATATAAAGTGTTTGGAAATGTCTTTTGAAAGAAGTTTTGTGTAAGTGTAAAAATTGTTTGAGCGTAGCATCTAGAAACTAACTACTTTTACTCGAAAGGGTTGTTCTTTTCCTCTATTCCTTTAGACAGTGTTATCCTACTATTTGTGAGTAGGTAGCCCTAGTCATTGGATATTTCAGGGACATTCGAAGGGACGTTTATGCAGTCACAAAGGAAACTGGGCAAGAAACCTTACTAACTACCCTAGGGTTTTAAGATCATTTTTACCGAGGAAACATCGAGAGGGTTATCGAGGGACTTATGATCTTTAAACCGGAGGGTAGCCACTAAAATCTCTCATGTTTTGAGAGACGTGACTGTTTTTTCGAAGGAAGCCAAAGTGGGATACCCTATAGGTGTATATGTGAGAGTGTTATATTCATTTATCTTTGTCTTTTGCATTAGGTTTGCTAGCATTTTATTTTATTCTTGCCATACAATCCTAATTAGCATACATCTAAGCAGTTAATAATGTGTAGTAATTAAAAGTGCGGGAATTGTAAATCCTAGCTATTACAAGGCTTCGGAGAGGGGATTATTTACATATCCAAAATTTGGGGGAATTAAGCAGTAAAGTAAAGCCCTAAATTAAACTATTACAAACCAGGAAGCAGGTACAATAATATAAAAGGTGAGAAAGGAAATAACGCACGCGGATTAAAAATACGTTTAAAAGACCCTAGAAATTAATCAGTTAAAAAGAAAATATTTTTTATTGTTTATTTGGAAAGTGTTAAATTAAACTAAATCTAATTAATTAAAAAAAAGAAAAGGAAAGAAAATTAAAATTAATTCTAAGACAACCTAAATTTTTATATTTTCATTTATGAAAAGAAATGAAATCAAAAAAATCCTAATTCTATTGATTTTAAAGTAAGGAAATAAATTAAAATAATTAACTAAATTAAATTATTAAAATATAAAATAAACCTAATTCTAAGTTATTTATATTTTTTATGATTTTTTATGATTAAAAAAATAAAAATGTTTTTTTTTAAAAAGAAAATGAATATAAAACAAATAAATAAACTAAAAAAAGGTGAGAAATAAAAAAAAAGCATGGGTCTGGTATTCACTTAGCAAACAGGGGGTGTGGTTTGGATTTTTGTAAAGCCCAACCAGGGAGAAGCCCAGACTGGCGTTGGATTCAATGAGGGAACTCTTTGAAGATTCATCGTGAGGCACACGTCTGAAGTCTTTAGATCTAGATCAGATGGGGATCCATTGGTTATGATTATGTGGTGTATGGTGTACGAGTAGAATCTGCAAGCATTGGATCTATAAAACAATTGTTAGAAAAACAAAACGCATGACCTAGGTATCGAACCCAGGTCTCTTCCCTTTGATTCGACTCCCTTGATCTCAAATCCAATCTCAGTTTGGCTTAAAATTTCCTAATTCCAGATATTTGAAGGAAATCTCAGATCGTGCCCTAACAATGGCACGATCTCATCCCTGCATCTTTGCTCACATGTAACACGTTCGATCAAACATAAACATCAACAGTAATATGTATATATGATCAATATGAATTTAAACTGTGTATTTTATGAGTTTGAGATCGAGGAATTTTTACCAAACGGTGAGATCGGGTGAGGTAGATTTCGCGCGTGTTGGAACTTCTTAAGGCCTGGGAAACACTCATGTGACCTTTAGGGAGTGAGTAGTGGGCTTGGTTTGGACTGAGGATTCTTGCAAAGACAACTTATGGAAATTTTATGAATTTTGTGTGGCTTTTTCATGCAATTTGTGTGTATCTGATTGGCTTGCAGGAGTGATGTATATATAGGGGAGATGGAGTGGCGGGGGGAATGGAAAGAATCCAAGGCATTAAGGTCATGCTTAAAGCCATTATCCTCATTTCGAAAACTTTCCAATTTTTAATATTTATGTCCAAATTTGGCCTTTGCTTGGTTGTCACGAATTTGACAGCTTGCCATGAGTTGTTTGGGCCTCCAACTTGATGGAAACCAAAATCTTACATTCCCTTGTAGATCCATTTCACATCAATTGGTTTCTTATTGGTTCTTTCGACAAGCTCCCAAGTTTTGTTCTTCTCAATGGCTCTAAGTTCTTCTTTCATGGCTTCACACCAATTCGAATTGCTCAAGGTTTCACCCAAGTCAATTGGTTCTGCTTCAGCCATCATCATGGCTTCTTCAATTAAGTCACCATCAACATCGATTTCTTGATCTGGAAACCTCTCATATCCAATCAGCCTAGTCGAACAGGTCTTGTTCTTGTTGACCTTCTTTCTTTCTGCACAAGCGGTTCTTCAATTCAACCAGTCGAAGTATCACCTTGTTCATTTTAAATTGTCGAAGCTTCATTTTGTCCATCTTCTTCGAACACAGTTGTGACTGTGTCTGATTCTTGTCGAACTGAACTTTGACTCCAATCCCACCCTTTGCTTTTGTCTACAAGAACATCTCTACTGATCATTAGTTTATCTTCAATTTGTGAATACAACTTGTATGCACCAATCAAATGATGACCTATGAGCATCATGACTTCACTTCAATCATCTAGTTTATTTCTCAATTGTTCAGGTACATGCCCGAAACACATTGATCCAAAAAACTCTAAAATGACTTACATTTGGCTTCCACCCCATCCAAAGCTCATGCAGTGTCTTTTCGACCATCTTCTTCATTGGGCATCTATTTAGAATGTATACTGCTGTCGAAGCTTCTTCAGCCTAAAATCTCTTTGGCATATTCTTAGCTTTCAACATACATCTCGTCAAGTTTTAGTACACTTCTATTCTTTCTTTCATCTATGCCATTATGCTGAGGCGTATAGGGTGCAATAGCCTCATGTAATGTATGAGCTTCTATCTTCCAAATGATGCATTTCTTGGGCTTGAGGAAAAAAGGAAAGTTGTAGGGAATTGGATTCTCTTCAAAATGAGCCTTGGTTATGGAAAAATGGATGAAGTATGTGAAAGTTATGCCTAGTCAAAGTCCAGTTGACTTTTCCTATAGAAACCCTAATTTAGCAATTCTTGACTTTTGATAGATTAGGAGCATTTCTTGAGGAATCATGATCAACCCTTGATCAAATGATGGATATCACTTCAAAATTTTGATGTTGACCAAAAATCTTGAAGTTTGACTGTATATAAGCCATAGTTGACTTTTGACCCAGTACAGTTGATTTTCAAGCATTTGAGAAATTGAGTGAGCAAACTTGTAGTGTAAGGAATAAAACTTGGCATGGACAATATTGAAGACATATTAGGACTATGGAAAACATTTGAGACCTTTGGAGCTCCCACATCTTGGTGAAAAGTTAAACCCTAGTTAGAGGTTCATTGCTTAGGAGGAGAATTTGTCTAGTCAATTCTTGGTCATCCTTGAGCAATTGAAGACCTTAATGAGCATGTCTTGAGTAAAAATAGGAGGGAAATATTTGGGGTACAACGGGCAGGGAGTGCTGATGATAGAAAGAGTACATCAAGAGGATGCTTCATTCTGGGAAATAACCTCATATCTTGGTTCAGCAAGAAGTAAAATAGTGTGTCTCTATCCACTGCTGAGGCTGAGTACATTGCTGCATGAAGCAATTGTTCTCAATTGGTTTGGATGAAACAAATTTTAACAGAATACAATGAAAAAAAAGATGTTATGACATTATTATGTGACAATTTAAGCGCCATAAACATTTTAAAGAATCCCATTCAACATAGCAGGACCAAGCATATTGACATTTGTCATCACTTCATAAGAGAGCTTGTTGAAGAAAAGATTGTGGCCTTAGAACATGTAGCCACTGAATTACAACTGGATGACATCTTCACAAAGGCTTTGGATGCTAATCAATTTGAGATTTTAAGAGGAAAATTATGGATACGTTTATATGAGGGTTTGTAGTAATTAAAAGTGTGTGGGAATATCATTAAAGTGATATTATATTATTTGTGTTTCCAACAAATAAATTTTAGAAAACAATCATTGCAAGACTTCCTCAAATTGTTTCCCACACTCTACTACATTTCTTCTCTCTACTTTCACAAACTCTTCATTCTCCTCAATAGAAGAAGAACCCTTGCCATTCCTCATCTCCTTGCTAGAAAATTTTCAAACATGTCTCAACATCACACATCGTCTTCCTCAAAATCTGCCAATGAAAATCTTTACCTTGACATAGTACTAGATGTTACTCCTCTATGAACGATCCCTCCGCTTGAGAAAAAGTTCAAGAAACCTAGATCATCACCAGCTAAGAAATCTAAAGATGATAAAGGTAACTCCTCTTCTTCTACTGACAATAGAACTGAAGAAGAAATTGTCAATATTGATAGAAGCATCAGAAGGCTTGTGGACAGAGTTTTAAATGAAGGGATTTGTTGTGCTTGGGATTTCTACTCCCCTTGCTCGCATGCCTCCTTCTGCTGACAAAGGAAGTAATACTAAAAATGATGTTGTTGAATCATCCAAGAAAGATGATGCTAATAGAAAACTTGAGAAGTTGGCTACCTCTTCCCTAAAAGAAGTGGAAGAAGAAGATGTTGATTAAGATGTTAATCAAAATGTTAAACAAAATTTTGAAGAAAAATATCCCTCTAAAGAAGATGTTGCTTCCCCCAAGGACAGAGAAGGTCAAAATGTTGACAATATAGTCAATGTAGAAGAGCTCTCTGACAATGAGCTCATCACTAATGTTATACATGGTATTGCAAGAAGGCTAAAGTCCAATAAAGTGAAGGATGCAAGTATCACACCCTCTCCTAAAATAATAAAGAAGAAAACCATGTATGGACCCCCAAAATCAGGAAGTAAAGTGGTCCCCCTTCTATCAAAAGAAAGGCTAGACTTGTTAGTTCTACTGATGATGATGAGGATGCTGTAAAAAGATCCAAGAGTAAGAAGAAATCTGCCCTACTTGAACAGACAGACTCTGAGTATGATGTCGAGCAAGATGTCCAGGACATCTCTCCTCTCAAAAAATCTTCAAGTAAGAAACTGTCTATTAGGGTTCCTGATGCCCCACTTGACAACATCTCATTTAACTCTGTTGGGAATGCTGAAAAGTGGAAGTATGTGTATCAAAGAAGGATTTCTCTGGAGAGAGAACTAGGAGCTAGTGCTTTGGAATGTAAAGAAATCATGGAGTTGATCTCCTATGCTGGACTGATGAAAACAATTACCAGGTTTGCCAATTGCTATGAAACTCTTGTTAAGGAGTTTATTGTTAATATTCCTGTTGACTGTGTTGACCATAAGAGTAAGGAGTATAGAAAGGTTTTTGTTAGAGGAAAGTGTGTAGAATTTTCTCCTGCCATTATAAACAAATTTCTAGATAGGACTGAAGAGGTCTGTTGTGAGTTGGAAATAACAGACAATCAAGTGTGTAGAGCCATTACTGCTAATCAAGTAAGTGAGTGGCCAATGAAAAGTAAGCTTCTTGTCAGCAAACTGAGTGTGAAATATGCTATTTTGCATAGGATTGGAGCTACAAATTGGGTTCCCACCAATCACACTTCAATCATCTCCATTAGATTAGGAAAGTTTATTTATGTTGTAGGAAACCAGAAACGTTTTGATTATGGTACTTACATCTTTGATCAGACTATTAAGCATGCAGGAACTTGTGCCATTAAAATGCCAATTGCTTTTCCTTCCCTCATCTGTGGAATTGTTCTCAATCAGCATCCTGGAATATTAAATGGTAATGATGTAGTGTTCAAGAGGGAGTCGGCCTTAACACTTCACTTTAAGCCTTTTTTAGGAAAACATGTCCCAGACATTGTTTTGACATCTTCAATTGCTGAAAACAAGACCTCCACTAAGGATGAAATGATCAATGAACTAAGGGAATCCTACAAGGAATTAGATAATGTGATCAGAGTGAGCTCATCTAGGAATCTAATCTTTAAAAATATGATCAAGGACCTGCAAAAGGATAGCAACCTTGATGATGCAGTGAGCTCTGAAGGTGAAGACTCCAGTGAGGAAAGAAGTTCTGGTTCAACCAAGTCAATTGCTCTGGATTACAATTAAACTACTTGATGTCTCTCTAAACTCTTTGTTCCTTTTTGGAACTTGCATGTGCTTGACATTTGAATTTTATGGTTTGTACCCTAATACTGATATTCCTTTGAATGCATCCGTTTGTTTGGCATATTATGAATAAAAAGGGGGAGAGTAAGTGAGTGAGTGAGTGACTAACCAATGACTGACTAACCACTGACTGAACACTGACCATTGATTGAGGGGGAGCTCAATACTTGAGGGGGAGACTTATGTCTCAGAAGATATTTTGACATCTTTCTTTGCTAATAGATAACTGCTAACTGAATGTATGTTTTGATTGCTTTGCTTATGATGCTGCCCTAATAATGCTCTGATAATTGTGTTGCTACTCTGATAATATGCTCTTATAATGTTTTAGCCAAAATTTGCCAAAGGGGGAGTTTGTAAGCGTTTGTTGGCAGCAATTTTGGTAAAACAATGACTTGTTAATGTTTTTCTAAATGTGTTAACATTTGGAGCAAAATTGTTTTGAATGATGTCAAAGAAGATGTCTTGACATCTGCCTACTGAACTGATCTCAGCCCAACATCAATTAAGTCTTTTTGTTTCCTGTTTTCATGTGTGGCACAATTCAGGATTTGTGAACTATAGGTTGCGAAAAATATGGAGGAATATTTTTCAAATTGCATAATTTTATCTTGGCATGTTTTAATGGAAATATTCAAAAGATTTAAATATTTGTTTTTAAGCCCAAGCCCAAAGCTCCGCATATATAAGGACTTGCTTCCTTATTCAAATACAAGCAACTTTTGAAGAAGAATACTTTCTTTCTGATTAAAAGTTTAGGCTTTTTATTTGTAATACACTCTAAGTATTAGTCTAAATACTTGAGTTGTTATTTGGGTTGTTAATTGTGTATCATTCATAAGCTTTTAAGCATTGAATAATTGAAGTCTTTCAAACTTATTAATTCTGTAAATGGTTGAAGGATTTGAGGACGGCCTCATACCTAGGTGAGTCTTAGTTAGAAGTTTAGCTTGGGTAGTGATTAAGTGATTAGATCGTAAACTGGTTATTTATTGAGGGTCTATGAATTGATACTATTTAGTGAACTTGTCCCTGGCTTGGTAGCACCCATACTAGGTGTTATTATACACTAAACTGGGTGAACAATCTCTTGTGTTTTTACTGCTTTTGATTTTACGGCACCTTACTTGCAAACAGATATTTGTGTCGTGACATCTCATTCGATATCACATATCTGATACCATAATTTCAGGACTTTTGTGAAACAGGATAATCATGTGAAATTTGTGCATGATACTTTAGTTTAGAAGTTTCCTTCTATGTATGTGGTTGTGCTACATTAGTATCAAAACCTTCTTGTTCTGGACATTTCAATTTTGTGCCAGCAAGCACGAAATGTTCAGAGAGAGGTTTTGGTTTGATACTCAAAGTCTCAATAATTTTCTTTGATGGTCCTAAATATCCCAGACCTCTACTTCCATTTATGCTAACACCATAGATCATTGAAGCCATTTTGCTTCTATATATGCTTTTAGCAAGGAATTTTTGAAAAGCTCTATCATATCTGATTACTTCGTCAGTAACAATGTTTTAGAGAAAATTTCTTCTTCTAATCTAGACACTTTACTTTTCAGATCAATGTTTGATTTTACTAAAACAAATTATTTTTCATTTAAGTCAGAAATACTTGTCTATAGTAGTTTTCTCAGAAGTAGCTATAAAACTCTTTTTCAAGATTTTGTGTTTACTTAGAAGAAGTTGATATCTTTTCATTAATTCAGATAAACCAATTTCATGTTCAGAATAAGATAGGGAAGAAAGTACCTCTTGGTCGTCATCAGAGTCTGACTCATAATCAAGTGTAAGTTTGTCTTCTGGTGCTGCTTCACTCATGCTAGTCTTTTCCATGAGTGCTACATTGGCATGTTCCTCATATGAGTCTTCTTCCTCTGACTCTGAATCATTCCATATTTCCATGAGATATTTCTTAACTTTGTATGCCTTCTCAGGGTTCTTATCCCTTTTGAGCTTAGGGCATTCATTTTTGTAATACCCGGGCTCCTTGCATTCAAAGCATGTGACTTCCTTTTCAGAAGCTTTCTTCTGACCAGAAATGGATTAAATTCTTTCATATTTCCTTCTTTACCCTTTGAACTTGCTTTGTTTATGTTTCCAAATTTGACTGATTCTTCTGGATATCAATGACACTTCCTCATCATCTGAATCTTCTTCAGATTCTTCCTTAGCTTGATAAGCTTTGGTCTTTCCAGACTTAGACCTTATAGCCATAGACTTAACTGTTTTCTGGGGTTCATCTTGATCAAGCTCAATTTCATGACTTCTTAAAGAGCTAATCAACTCCTCAAGAGAGGTGTTGTTCATATCCTTTGAAAGTTTCAAAGCAGTTACTATTGGTCTCCATTTTTTAGGCAGAATTTTGATAATCTTCTTAACATGATATGTTGTAGAGTAACCTTTATTCAGAACCTTAAGTCCTACCACAAGAATCTGAAATCTTGAAAACATCATCTTCGTAGATTCATTGTCTTCCATCTTGAAGGCTTCGTATTTTTGAATTAAGGCCAGAGCCTTTGTTTCCTTTATTTGTGCATTACCTTCATGCGTCATCTGAAGAGAATCAAAGATAAACTTTACAGCCTCTCTATCTGTGATCTTCTTATATTCATTGTATGAAATTAGCACTTATAAGAATGTTCTTACTTTGTAGTGATTTATGTATACCTTATTCCGTGCTTCTATCATTACACTTCTTGCAATCTTCTGACCTTTATCATCTACTGGGTGAGTGTAGCCATCAACTACCAAATCCCATAGAACCAAGTCATATGCCAGAAAGTAACTTTCAATTCTATCCTTCCAATAGTCAAATTTCACCCCATCAAACATAAGAGGTTTTGAACTATAGTGATCTCTATCATTATCACTATCATTAACAGTGGAAGTAGGTGTAGCCATTGGTTTTTCACACACATTGGATTGGTACTGGACACTATTAAGTGTTAATAAAAATGAAAACTTTTTATCTCCTCCGAACCGGAGCTCTGATACCAATTAAAGATGTGAAAAACACAAGAAAGGGGGGGGGGGGGGGGTTGAATTGGGTTTTAAACCAAAACTTTTCTTTAAAAATATTCCCTTTTAATTAAAAAATACTTTTTCTCCACTCTTGATAATAACAATAATTAAGAACATGAAGTAAAGAACAAGGTATGTTAATACTAGTTCACTTGAAAACCATCAAGCTAGTCTAATCCACTCGCCAAGGTGATTTCTCCTTATCAACGAGGACTTAATCCAATAATTCAAATGATTATTATAATGCACAAGCTACTCGTAAGTAACTAACAACAACTTCTAAGACACATTAGTCTTAGACTTCTTAAGGATACAGACCTAACCGGTCCCTTAAGGAAAATCAAATCTCTAAGACACATTAAAGTTAGACTTCTCAAGAATACAGACCTAACCGGTCTCTTAAGGAAATCAAACAACTGTTTGAATACAAGTTTTGTTTACAAGAATATTGCTTCTACACAAGCTGAATATGTAAACTATTTTAAGAACAATAAACTAAAAAATATGAAAGCTATGAACAACTCTTGTGCATGGATATTCAGTAAATTGGTAGCGATCCACATCTACTCTGGATCCCATTGATAACAATTCTTCTATTGCTAATTATGACTTTAAAAAACCGATCTACCAAGCTAAGGACAAAGGTGAGAAAGATTGTGAATTACTTGGAGATCTTGCTAGGCTGTTAATGCATGAAGAAAGAGCCATACAACTACATGTAGAGCCACTCGAGGTTGTGAACTTGGGTACTGAAGAGGACAATAAAGAAGTTGTGATACGGTGGAAGAACTGACTGTTTGATGCTGGTTTGCATTTTGCGTTTTTTTTCCGCAAAATGTCGCGGTAAGCAAGAGTCACCACCGACTTTTATTTCATCCAATCGGAAAGGAAAAAAGTACAGAAAAAATCCTTTTTCGAGATATTCTGAGTACAGGGGGTAGATTATAGAAAGGGAAGGTGTTAGCACCCTTTCTATCCATGGTTTTCCATGGGCTCTTAGGTACTTGCACATCTTTTTTAAAATTGCTTGTGTATGTGCTTTGTTTTGAAAATTTTTACTTCGTGATAACCCTTGTATCATTCCTCAAAGGTGTGACGAAGTTGTTTTGAAAATTTGTTTGAAAAGTGTAAGTGTGAAAAGTTTTGTTTTGAGCAAGTACCTACTAGCATCTACCTACTCAAAAAAAGATCGTTTATATTCTCGTTTCCTTTAGACAGCGCTATCCTACTATTGAGAAATAGGTAGCATCATCGTTGGAATTGTAAGGGTCAATTCGAAAGGGACGTACGATCACTAAAGCAATGTTAGGATACCCTAGTAATTACCCTAGAGTCTTAAGATCATATTCGAGGCAACATTTCCGAGGCAACATTTCTGAGGCAACATTTCCGAGGCAACATTCGAATGGGATGCTTGATCTTTTTTAAACAGGAGGGCAACCACTAAGACACCTTATGCTTAATGATCGTTTACCGAAGGCAACCGAAGTGAGAGTATACCCTAAGAGTGATATGTGCGAGTGATTTGTTTCAGTTATTTAGCTTTGCACATTAGGGTTTTCTAACTGTATTAATTGGTCATGCATTCTTGTCATACAATTCTATTAGCATACATCTAGACAGTTAAATATTTGCGGGAATTAAAAATGCGAGAAAGCAAATCTATGCTATTACAAGGCTTCGGGGAGGGGGATTAATTACATAGCCAAAAACCAGGGGAAAAGTGATAAGTAAAAGCCCTAAATTAAACTATTACAAACCATGAACAGTTACAAAATATTGTCAAAATAAATAATAATAAGTGCGATGAATCAAATACGAAATGACTAGGGTTTTGACCCTTGAGTAAACCTATTGACGATTTAAAAAAAAAGTTTATGTTATTTAAGAAAATAATGAAACAATCGAATTAAAAAAAAAAGAAAATCCTAAGTTCTAATTAATTTTAAATTTAAGAAAAATAAATTAATTCAATCTAAAACCTAATTTTGTGTTTTGTTTATTTGAGAAAAATAAAAGAATTAAATCAAGAGTTTAACCTAATTTGCTAATTAGTTTTAATTATATAAAAAAACAAGTTAAAATTCCCCTAAGTTAAACTAAATTAAATTAAATTAATAAAATTAATTTTGATAAAAAAAGTCTAATTCTAATTTTTGATTTTCTTGATTTTTATGATTTTTTATGAAAAAACAATTAATTTGTTAACTAAAATGATTTAAAATAAAAATTAAAAGAATTAAAGAAAATGAAAAGAAATAAGAAAAAGAGTAATCGGCCTGATAGCAATGCTGAAGAGGGGGTGTGTTGTTGAAATTCTAGGCCCAAACAAATCCAAGCCCTTTTGACTTTGCTTGATCTAGTGCACACGTTGACTTGAGGCGTATGGTGGGCCTCTTGCTACCTGAGCATTGGATCCAGCTTGCTGATGGATCTGATGGTGGAATTTGGATGGCCTATGGTGGATGTTTGGACATCTGGGGTACAGGATCACCTGAAGCAAAATAATATGAAACAAATGTTGGGACCTGGGGATCAAACCCATGCCCTAATATCCAACTCCAATGCCTGCTTGCCAACTGAGCCACGCGTTTTTGTTATTCACATAATGGAAGTAAAATAATATAATCAAAAACCAATAACGTATTCAAAAAATGCACGAAAATTCAAACCACCCAACCAGAGGTTGCCACGCCTCATCTTCTTCCCCAAACCGTCATTTTAGGCAACAGAACTTTTACCTACGGTTGTTTTGCTGTAGGTACAGACATGTGCATCTCAAAAATTGCATATGCTCAAGATAAATGACAATGGCTGATACCAATCAACTCGTCTCATCCTCACGAGTATCATGGTACCAGAATCTAGGCCTAATTTTGCCTACACTGCAAACCCCTAAAATGAACCAAGGAACCCTAACAATGGCATATCTTGATTCCTGTACTATAAATGCAATTAAGTGGTTCCAATAGCTTGCAAACTCAATGATGAACAAGAATATATAATTAAAACGTGCATATGATAAGTAAATCAATAAAATCGAAAACGAGTTTTTAGGAAAACTGTGTGACTGCTATGCGTGGATTCTGGACCTGAGGCGGCTTGCAATTGATTGGGATACGTTCCTGGGATGTCTAGCAATCTGTTGGCAATGTTAGAATGGCTTGGATTGGCCCCTATGATGGAAATTGAATCACCACTTTTCTTTGAGATTTTGAAGTTTGGTTCTTGGCTATGCACGACTTCTAACCCCCGTTCTTGCCTTGGATACGTTCAATATATATCATGGAGTGCATTAGGGTTGTAAAAACTGATCACATCTTTGGAAGTTTTCAAGATTTGATTTGATTTTCATGGCACATGTAAACTTGCTATATTGAGCCAAATTATGCCTTTCTTGTCCCAATCAGCCTTGATTCGAATTGATCATGTTATCCTTACATTATTTGATTGAGATCCTGTCCAAAAATCAGATCACAACATATCTTTTCCATTATTCATCAATTATTTGATTTAATTGAAATTTTAATTAACAAAAAATCAAAATAAATTGAAAAGTGAAGAAATTAACATGAGATTGGATATTTGGGTCGTGGATCATATTATAAGTGAGGTGCAAGCATAAAAAGTTGGGCCCATTTAGAAAAAAAATGCAAATTTGAGCACTTTTGACTTTTGGCAATTTTGCGAAAATGGTCAACTTGGCCAATGCATAACTCTCTCAATTTTGACCCTAGAGAGGTGTTCTTGGATTTTTTAGAAATCTTAGGATGTCCTCTAAGCAAAAATTTTAGTATCATCTCAATTGAGTCTTCCATGTTCATGTATGAAGCTTGGACCCAAAAGGTGTTTTTGTTGACTTTCCAAAATGACCTATAATATCCAAATTCATATATTTTTGTGAGTGCAAAATTTGGACTTGGGAGCTGAATATGAATTGTAGGGAATTTCATCCTATTCAAATTGAGCTTTGGATGGGTCATTTATAATAAAATATGAGAAAGTTATGCTTGGTCAAAGTTGAGTTGACTTTTCCTACAAAACCCTAATTTAGCAACTTTTGGGTTTTGATGAATTGTGAGAAATCCTTGAGGAATCATGATCAAACCTTGCTCAAATGATGTATAGTACTTCAAAATGAGGATGTTGACCAAAAATCTTGAAGTTTGACTGTATGTGGGCCACGATTTACTTTTGCCCTAGTATAGTTGATTTCCGGGCATTTGAGCAATTGACTGAGCAAACATTTTCTGCAAGGCTTGAAACTTGACATGGATGATCTTTAGAACATATTAGGACAATGGTGAGAATTTGAGTCCTTTGTGGTCCACACATCTTGATGAAAATGGAAACCCTAATTTGAGATAGACTGCCTTAGGAGAGAGTTTGTCTGGTCAACTCTTGGACTTCCTTGAGCAATTTGAGGACCTCACTTGACATTTATTAGGAAATATGGGAGGGAAAATTTTAGGGTACAACAGCTGCCCCTGTTCAATCTTCTTAAACGTGAGGATGTAGATTGGCTTGTCTGCCTTTCGTGATCTGAAGGTGGAAGATGATTGAACACTAGAGGGCCCAGAAATTTGCACTCGCATGAAGTGATACTTGATTTATGGTATCGGGAATGGGCTTATAGATTCCATTTGGTAGCTGCTAGAGAATTGTCGGAGATGGGCTTAAAGATTCCATCCGAAGAAGTGTCGGTCGTATAAGAGATTCCTTTGCGATAACCCGTATACCTGTTGTTGAGGAGGACTTCGCTGGGGAATGCTGGTCTCTGTCTTGAGAGAAATAGATTTTTAGGAGCTTCAGTTGTCCGTTACTCTATTGGGGAATAATTCTGGTTTGGGGAAGCGGAAGTGAACTGCGTGTTTGGTCGGGATATATGTTGTACCGCTGCTTTCTGGGGATTGTGAAATCAATCGTGTTTGATTGCGTCCCGGTATTACAGTGTTGTGGACTGTTGTCTGGGGATAAGAGATGAAGAACCCAGATAGTAAGGTCATGAGAAAGAATCTGGATAGTAGGATTACTCCGAGATGAAAGCCTGGATAGTAGGGCTGTGAGAAGGAACCTGGATAGTAGGGTTACTTCGATATGGAAGCCTGGATAGTAGGGCTGTGAGAAGGAACCTAGATAGTAGGGTTACTTCGAGATGAAAGCCTGGATAGTAGGGCTGTGAGAAGGAACCTGGATAGTAGGTTTACTTTGATATGGAAGCCTTGATAGTAGGGTTGTAAGAAGGAACCTGGATAGTAGGGTTACTTCGAGATGAAAGCCTGGATAGTAGGGCTGTTGAGAAAGAACCTGGATAGTAGGGTTACTCCGAGATGAAAGCCTGAATAGTAGGGCTGTGAGAAGGAACCTGGATAGTAGGGTTACTTCGAGATGAAAGCCTGGATAGTAGGGCTGCTGAGAAGGAACCTGCATAGTAGGTTTACTTCGAGATGAAAGCCTGGATAGTAGGGATGTGAGAAGGAACCTAGATAGTAGGGTTACTCCGAGATGAAAGCCTGGATAGTAGGGTTGCTGAGAAGGAACCTGCATAAGGTTGCATTTGTCGCCGGTGATTACTCTGTTTAGTTTTGAGTGTTGATAATGGACCTGCTTGAAATTGTTGATAATAACTGTCTTTCCTGAAAGAAATACAAGGTTAGTTATATGCGATGCATGAGATGCATTGTATGATGACGTTCTCAACATAAATTAGACTATGTTATATGTGATGTATGCACATGTCATGATGTATGAACATGAAATGCTGACATAATAATCTGAGTCCGGGAAAATAAATCCCTGACTACTGTTTGGAGAATATGAGAAATGGTATTCTTTACTGCTGTAAAAAACCACAGTTCCTCTACTTCTATTGGGGATGGTGAACAAGGATGACTAGCTGGGGATTTGCCACTCGGCTGGCGCATATTCTGTCGGAAGAGACCCTGTCTGAGGATAACTCTGCGGGGAATAACTATGTTAGAGAGGAGATACTTTGTTGATAGATCTATTGATTTGGAGAAATAAACTCAGTTGGGGATGAATTTCTGTTGCTGGCGATACTGAATTTTTGTTGGAGGTTCAATTTCTGCTTGCAAGAGAAATAAACTTTGCTTGGGGAAAATTTACTGACTCACTCGCGATTGCGAACCTCGGCTGGGGAGAGTTGTATCCTGTTCGGGAAAGCTAACACCACTGTCTTTGGATACCTTTTACTCTGTGGGGATTATATGTACCTGTTGTACCCCAAAATTTGCCCTCCCATATTCTTCAAGAAATTGCCAAGTCATGCTTCAAAATTCCCCAAGGGTTGCACAGTGCAAAGGTCTCCTAAGCAGTCAAAATTAGGGTTTTTGTTCTGATCAAGAAAATGAAGTTTCAAAGGGCCCAATCAAGTCCCACATGCCTACAAATATGGTCAAGCATCCTCATATCAAGTTTCAAGGCTTTCAGCTCAAAATTGCACAGTCAAAAACCCTAATTGCACTACAGTCAACTGTAGGGGCAAAATGGTCATTTGACAGTCAAAAGTTCAAATTTTTGGTCAACATCTCATTTTGAAGCCACAAACATCATTTGATCAATGCTTGATCATGATTCTCAAAGCTTGGCTCAAAAATCATCAAGATGCAAAAGTTTCCTTATTTGGACAGCTGAAAAAGTCAACTGTAAATTGACCAGAGCATAACTTTCACATGGATTATCAGAAAAATTCCATCCAAAGCTCATTTTGAAGAGAAAGACATTTCCTACAACTCATCTTCATACTTCAAGTCCAAGAAATGCTCTCACAAAAAGTTATCAATTTCCACATTATAGGTCATTTTCAAAAGTCAACAAAAAGGGACTTTAAGTCAAAGGCCATAACTTGAGATTGGTAAATCAAAATGACATGGGACCAAAGGCACTGGTTAGAGGACTCAAAGTCCTTTCCAAAATGTCCATGAACATGATCAAAGCTTAAAAATTGAGCAAGTTATGCCTTGTAGAAGTTGGGAAATTTTTGGATATTTTGAAAAGTCAACATTGATTCAAATAACCTAAAATTGCTAATGGGCCTATTTTTCTTCCACAATTCACTATCCAAGGCATGTGCACGACCATTTGGACCAAAGGGAAGTTTTTCTCTATTTTTATTTATTTATTTGGATTTTTTATCATTAATAATTCATTTAATTAAATAAAATACATGAAAAATATAAAACCAATGAAATAAAATCTTTTTGTGCATGAAATATACTCAATAAAATGTGCATGATCAGATATGGAAGGAATTGGATTGAATTGATCATGATTGGTACAAAATTGCATGAAAAAAGATTTGAAAATCATGGTGGAAAAATCAAATATTGCATTCATTAATTCATGGATTCTAATCAAGTTTTTCAACCCTAATTGGTTCCATACATAAGCACAAGCAAGACCTAATGCCTCATGACCAGAAAAACTGCGCAAAACCCCATTATCAAACTTGCATTTTTTTCAAGAAAACTCAAATTCTGAAAACCTACTTGCAGGTCGATTCAGGCCTCCAAACCTATTCCATTAGCTTGCCAAGGTTGCTAGTAAACGATTCCCATCAAAAACTTGGCCCCCATACTCAGAGAATTGGTAAATCGAGGGTGAACTGTATCACTCTTTTTGCATAATTGTATTCTATGATTTAGACCATATCATTGCATTTTGTTCATGATTTTGTACTAATTACTTTGTTCTGAAGCTAACCACATAACTTGATTGAAGTTTTGGGCATTGTATGCGAATCTGCCATTGATAATATTTAGGGTTCTTCAACCTTCAAATTGGGGGTTTTGGAATACAGTAAAATCAGACCACCACTATGCCTGGAATGGATTCAGGAGGCTTGGACGAAGACAATGGAACTCTCGCGCTCAATTTATGAGCATCACAGGGCTAGTCGCTATTTTTCAGAAGCTAGCCTAAGAGAACATTTGAAAACCGTTGCTTATGATGTTTATGTTTCAGGAAAAAATAAAAACAATGGAGAAGATGATCTCGTGGCAAGCGATGATTGGCTGGTTTAAATTTCGCGCAGAAAACGAAGCACTAACGCATATTTATTTTATTATATTTGTTTGTTATATTACTTACAGATAAGCAAACTGGCACGGTTGGCAAGCATAGAGACTGGTAAACCAAAGGACCTGGGTTCGAACCCCAGGTCTTCACCCCCTTCATATTATTTTGTATTTAATGATCACATGCAGATCCAACGTCAAAGACCATCATACACCTTCATAATCTAACCGTCCACGCGTTCAGTTGCATCAAATCAAAGGCCACGCTCTGAGGTACATGGTAAACCCTGGTCAACGCTAATGCACGCTAGTGAGGAAAGTCTACCAGGCCTGAAGCATTGGGCTCAAATTGCCAAAAGTTTACCTCCCAAATCAGGGGCAGACCCCCTTAGGTTTGCATCTCTTTTCTTTTTTATATTTTCTTTATTTTAATCAATTCTTTTAATTTAATTATTTTTTTACAGTAGTACATAAAACACATAAAAAAAATTAGAAAAATGATAAATATTTTATTTTAAGTATTTTTGTATTTAAATTGCATATAATTAAATTAGTTTTAAATTAGGTTTTAATTTTAATTCTTTTGATAAAAAATCTAAAAAACATAGAATTAGGGTTTAATTAATTTTCATCTTTTTTTTCTTTTTAATTAAATATTAGATTTTTATAATTAAATTTGCATGTAAATTAATTAGGGTTAATATTAGGTTCTAATCTTCTTTTTTTTAATAAATTAAAAATTGTAGAATTAGGTTTAATTTTAATTAATTCCTTTTTTCATTAAAATCCTAAAAATCAATTAATACAAAAAAACAATTTCCTTTCTTTTTTTAATTAATTAATGTCACCATATAATTTAATTTTGCAAAAGGGTCCAACGCCCTCGTTTAATTCTTCTTAAATCACATATTTATTTTATTCCGTTTAAATATTTATGTATCTCTCCCGAAGCCATGTAATTAATTTCTCGCACTTTTAATTCTTTATTTTCTTTACTTTCTTTATTTTTCCGTCAAATCGGGTCCTGGAAATTTTGGCGATGTGGACCCGCGCCTTTTGTAATAGCTTAGAATTTTTATTTCTCGCAATATTTTAACTGTTAAATAATGGCATGAAAGAATGTATGGACAAAATTAAAAAACGAACGTTAGATCACCAATAACATGACAAAAGACAAAAATACTTGAAAACGACACACGAATCGCACACACCACCCCTAGGGTACGCCTCACTGTTGCCTTACCTCGAAAGGTGATCGTCGAGTAGAGGATGTCTTAGTAAGTCCTCATGATCCGGGAACCTGGCATGAGGGTAGCTTCTAAGGTGTCTTCCCATTGCTCTGGTGATCACCATGTCCCGAACCTCGAATTGACCCGAACACCTCCAACGGTGGTGCTACCTACCTCTCAATGGTGGGATGGCACTACTTTAAAGGACATTTACACAGACGAATTCCTTAGGGTAGGTAGGTTCTCGTAGATACTTGCTCTAATTTCAAAACAAATCAAAAAATACTTTTCACACCAACACATTTTCAAAAGCTTTCGAAAGCAATTTTTCAAACACTCTTGAGGACAGATACAAGAGTCGAACTGGAATTTTCAAAGAAACTTTTTAAAACCCACTGTTGAAAAGCAAACAAACCAATTTTGAAAACACAAATGAGCAAGTATCTAAGAGCCCATGGATAACCATGGATAAAAAGGGTGCTAAAACCTTCCCTTTCTATAACCTACCTCCCGAACCGAGAGCAATCTCTATAAGGAATTTTTCTGTGCTTTTGTCCTTTCCATTTGGAGAAAATAAAAGACGGTGGCGACTCTTGCTTCCGCGACATTTCGCGAACCAGCGTTAAACAGTCAGTTCCAGATCCACCGATCACAGAACTGGCGACTCTGCTGGGGACAATCTTATAAAGTGAGGTGTACCTTAGGGCTAGTTCATAACTGTGTTTTCAATTGTTTTCCTTGTGTGCTTTAAACTGTGGGTTGCTTGGGAGTTCTATAGATCCTAACCCGGATCTGGGGAAACCTTCTTAGAAAGTAGCAACAAGGCTGTGAGGGAACTGTGCGGGGTATACCGACATGGTTGAAACAGTCTGCTACGTTGATGTGGCACTTTGGTGTGTACCGGTAACCCTTGAGTTCAGTCAAGGAGAGTACGGGGCCGCCGCGTGGTGTCGTGAAGCATCAACAGACCTTAGGAACCTTAATTGAACTATCTTGGCCTCTTTAGGGTAGTGAGATAACTGACTTTGGTGCAGTCCGAGGTTGGTTGATACTCGATACTACACCCAATTGAGGGTTGCTTTCCTGGAATATTTCGGTCGCCAGTTCAGTGGCTAAATCGAAACGATGAACAATGAAAGCAATCCCGTGATATTGGGAACCTTAGAACCCAGTTACTTTGATAGGACAGGTTGAACCCACCAACTTCAAGAGGGTACTACCCAGACCCCATGCTGGCCTTAAACCCTAAGGGCTTGTCTTGTGTGCCTTGTGTGCCTTACATGTTTTTCTTTGTAAATATCTGTGGTGTGTTTAATCATAGCATCATAACATCATCCAGCATCATATGCATTGACTAACCATTTCAGGGGTTCGAATCTTCATCTTTGTTTCTTGTTTTGTAGGACATGGAAACTGTTCGTAGAAAGACAATTCAAGTCAGTCTTGTAAGGATCCCTCCTCAGCTTAAGGAACTTATATCCAGGATTCCCGAGAACTCTTCATTCAGTGAAAGACATGGAAGTCTTATCAGCTTGGTCAATATCAACATTAAGGAAGATATGATAAAGGTCCTGTTCCAGTTCTTTGATCCTCTGCATCACTGTTTCACCTTCTTGGATTATCAGTTGGTACCTACATTGGAGGAGTTCTCCCGGCTCCTGAAGATCCCTATCCTTGATCAGCTACCCTTCAACGGTACAGAAAAGGAACCTAAGCTTGAAGAGATTGCTAAAGCCTTGCACCTACAGTCATCTGACCTCAAGGGACATTGGGAAGTTAGAAGTGGTATCAAAGGGTTCTTAGCCAGGTTTCTGTTTGAAAAGGCCCATGAATGTTGGAACTCCCTTGACTTGCAAGCTTTTGAAGAAGTGGTGGCCCTCCTTGTCTATGGTTTGGTGTTTTTCCCTAACCCAGATCAGCTTATAGATATCAGTGCTGTCCAGATCTTTATGTCCAGGAATCCTATACCTACGTTGTTGGGGGACATCCTTCACTCATGTTACACTCGAACCATGAGAAAAAGAGGTGTCCTTATGTGTTTCACTCCTCTCCTGGAAAGGTGGTTTATTTCGCACCTTCCACAATCAATCTTGAAGAATGAGCGGGGTTTGAGGTGGTCACAACGGTTGATGACTCTTACACATGCAGATATACATTGGTGCCCTAGGTCCAGAGAAGATGTCACTATCATTGATCGTTGCGGGGAGTACCCTAATGTTCCCTTACTTGGAATCAGAGGAGGTATTACTTACAGCCCATGCCTGGCTTGGAGACAGTTTGGTTATGCTCGGAGGGATGGTCCTCATGACATGTTAATTCCTGACATAGTTTTTGACTTCGACAACGATACTCAAGGACTTCGCCAGAGATTTATCAGAGCTTGGAGGATGCCCAGTAGGATAGACAGTAAGACACTGGGGCACAGGAACTTCATCCCGTTGGAACCTTATCTCAAGTGGGTACGAGCACGCTCCCAGAAGTTAGTGATGCCTTATCCTCATATGCTCCCTGTGATCAAAGAACCAGTCTTGGAAGGAGAAGTGTCCTACACTATTCAGCACCCTGATATGCCCACATCCTGGGAAGAGATGCAGAAGAGCTGGATCCAGCTTAAGGAGGAAAGGAATTCTCTTGAGACCAGTCTACATGCCAGTGAAAAGAAGGTCTTGGAGCTCACCCGCCTGTTGCATGAGGAGAGGAATCTCAACACTTACATAGCTCCAAAGAGGATGCGCAGTGTATTTTGGGATTAATTTACTTTTGTATTATTTTGCCCATGAGGCTCTGATGTACTAAACAGTTATTTCCTTAATGATAACGTGTGTTCCTTTTTGTCTACAACAAATTTTAACTTTCGAACCCTTGAATGCATTGCATAAACACATATCATTCATCATGTGCATAGCAGGTTTTCCCCTTTTCGGGTTGCTTACAGTTCTTCGCTGTTTATTTCAGCATCATGAATCCTGACTCGTCATCAACCGAGACATCCATCAAGGCTCTTCAGGCGCAGAATGCGCAATTTCAGGAATTAATCAAGGGTTTGGCTCAGGGCCAAGAAGAGCTGAAGGCTCTGCTTCTGAAAAAAGAAAAGAAGAAGAAGAGAAGGACTGTTCTGTTTAACTCGGGTCGAAGGTTTGGCAACACTTTGCAGAATGAAGAAGCTGGTTCTTCTGTTGGCAAGAGTACTCCTCAAGAGGCAAGGGTTCCTAGTCCGGTAGTCTCCGACAACGAGACTGATTTTGATGAAGAGCAGTACCCTCCGGCAGAAGACCGTTACAAGCAGCTGGAAGATAGGCTGAATGCTATGGAAATAAAACAGGTACCTGGGCTGGATTTTGGAGATCTAGGTTTGTCTACTAGTGTGATCATCCCTCGGAAGTTCAAAGCACCATCTTTCACTAAATATGACGGGGCGTCTTGTCCCAAGCTACATCTCAGGTCCTATGTTCGGAAAATCCAACCGTACTCAGTGGATAAGAATTTGTGGATCCACTTCTTCCAGGAGAGTCTTTCAGGGACTCATCTCGAATGGTTCTATCAGCTGGATGGGACCAAGGTTCGTAACTGGGAGGAGTTGGCTACTGCTTTCTACAAGCAGTATCAATATAATGCCGACCTTGCCCCTACACGTACCCAACTCCAGGGTATGTCATTAGGTTCAAGTGAAGGTTTTAAGGAGTACGCTCAGAAGTGGAGAGACCTGGCTGGCAGGGTGCAGCCTCCGTTGACCGATCGGGAGTTGGTAGACATGTTCTTGGGGACCCTATCTGGGCCATTTTTCAACCATCTCATCGGGAATTCGTCTGCAGGGTTCACTGATCTGATTCTGACTGGAGAGAGAATTGAGGCTAGGTTAAAGTCTGGAAAGATTCCGAAGGGTGCATCGTCTAGTTCTGAGAAGAAACCCTTCAAGAAGGAGGCTAGTGCTGTATATGGCTCCCGGAAACCAGAAAGATTTGAGCGCCGCCAATCTGTCAGTGCGGTAACAATTGCCAAGCCTGCTGCCGCTCCTCGGCCGACCAATCCTCAAAGGGCCGAAAGACCCCGGAGAGAGTTCACCCGCTTGAGTATGACCTTGTCGCAGATCTTGCCACAGTTGCTCTCAACCAACTTAGTGACTGTCAGAGAGGCGCCGAAGTTCCCAAATACTGCATCTCCTAAGTACAACCCGAATGCTCGTTGTGCTTACCATTCAGATAGCCCGGGGCATTCCACTGATGACTGTTGGGCGTTAAGGAGCAAGTTGCAAGACCTTATTGACACCAAGGAGGTACAGTTTGAGGCATCTGAGAAGCCTAATGTAGTGACAGCTCCCCTGCCTTCTCATGGAGTGAATGCTATTGGGGACGAGGACGAAGTGGATGAAGCTGAGTTTGATAGCTGGATCTACCCGGCAACCGACAGTGGACTTAATAATTAGAGTGCAAAGGACAACCTATCTGTTTCTCTTGTTACTAAGTAATGAACTCCTGTGTTTTTGGTATCTGTAATAAACAATAATAAACTCTTTGGCCCGGTGTCTTACCCGAGGCACCGTGGTTTCATTTGTGAGGGCATATAAATTGTCATTTCATATATCATGAATGAAAATCTTGGACGTTTTCTCGCATTGCAAATCTTATGCTCCTTTTCTGTCTTTCTTTCTTTTACATATATTTCAAAACAGTTGTATTTACACACACACTCACTCATACAGGTTCCAATCCACTCTGGATCTCACTGATAACGACCCTGCTACTGCCAGTTATGACTTCGAAAATCCGATCAACTTAGCCGAAGACGAAGGTGAAGATGATTGCGAAGTGCCTGGTGAGCTTGCAAGATTGTTACTTCAGGAAGAGAGGGCAATTCAACCCCATGAAGAGCCAGTGGAAACAATAAACTTGGGTACTGAGGCAGACAGGAAAGAGGTAAAGATCGGTGCCAACCTAGAGCTCAGCGTGAAGCAACGGTTGACTCAAATGCTGCATGATTATATGGAGATATTTGCCTGGTCCTACGAAGACATGCCCGGGTTGGATACCGATATTGTGGTCTATCACTTGCCAACTAAGGAAGACTGCCCTCCAGTTAAGCAAAAGGTCCGCCGTATGCGTCCAGAAATGTCTGAAAAGATCAAGGCAGAGGTTATGAAACAGTTTGATGCTGGGTTCCTTGCAGTGACTTCTTACCCTCAGTGGGTTGCTAATGTGGTACCGGTACCAAAGAAGGACGGTAAGGTCAGAATGTGTGTCGACTACAGGGATCTGAACAGGGCCAGCCCCAAGGATGACTTCCCTTTACCTCACATTGATGTCCTTGTTGATAATACAGCTCAGCACAAGGTGTTCTCTTTCATGGAAGGCTTTTCAGGTTACAATCAGATCAAGATGGCACCTGAAGACATGGAAAAGACTACATTTGTTACTCAGTGGGGCACCTTCTGCTATAAGGTCATGCCATTCGGGTTGAAGAACGCTGGGGCAACCTACCAACGTGCCATGGTTGCTTTATTTCATGACATGATCCATCATGAGATAGAAGTGTATGTTGACGACATGATCGCAAGGTCCCAGACTGAGGAAGAGCACCTAGATCATCTGCAGAAACTGTTTGACCGGTTGAAACTGTACAAGCTGAGGTTGAATCCGAACAAGTGCACCTTCGGGGTAAGATCTGGAAAGTTGCTAGGCTTCGTGGTAAGTGACAAGGGCATTCAAGTGGACCCTTCCAAGGTCAAAGCTATTCAAGAGATGCCAGTTCCTAAGACAGAGAAGGAAGTCAGAGGCTTTTTAGGACGCCTGAATTACATTGCTCGGTTCATCTCACACCTGACTGCTACCTGTGAGCCAATCTTCAAGCTGTTGAAGAAAGATCAGGTAGTACGTTGGAACGATGAATGTCAGGATGCTTTCGACAAAATCAAGGAGTATCTCCAAGAACCACCTATCCTTATGCCACCGGTTGAAGGGAGACCTCTGATACTATACCTGACAGTGCTTGACAACTCAATGGGGTGTGTGCTGTGGAAGCATGACGAGTCTGGCCGAAAAGAGCATGCCATTTATTACCTTAGCAAAAAGTTTACCGACTGTGAGACCCGATACTCACTGCTTGAGAAAACTTGCTGCGCTTTGGTATGGGCTGCTCGCCGGCTGAGACAGTATATGCTGACTCATACTACCTTGTTGATCTCAAAGATGGATCCTATAAAGTACATATTCGAAAAGCCTGCTCTGTCTGGGAGAATTGCAAGATGGCAAATGATCTTGACGGAATACGACATTCAGTACACGACCCAGAAAGCCATCAAGGGAAGTGTATTGGCAGACCACTTGGCACATCAAGCAGTCGATGATTATCAGTCAATGAACTTTGAGTTTCCAGATGAAAGCATCATGATAGTGACTGATTGTGAAGTACCTGGACCGGATGAAGGACCTGAGGAAGGATCCCGATGGTCTATGCACTTTGACGGAGCCTCCAACGCTTTGGGAAACGGTATCGACGCTATAATCATATCACCTCAAGGCACTCATACTCCACTCACTGCCCGGCTATGTTTCAACTGTACCAATAACATGGCAGAGTATGAGGCGTGCATCATGGGTCTTCAAGCTGCGATCGACCTAAGGATCAAGTTTCTGAGTGTCTTCGGAGATTCCGCTCTTGTGATCAATCAGATCAAAGGAGAGTGGGATACGAAACATCCAAACCTGATTCCTTACAGAGAATGTGTGTTGACCCTGATCCCCCACTTCACAGAGATAACCTTTGAGCACTTTCTAAGAGAAGAGAATCAGCTGGCGGACGCGTTAGCTACAATGTCTTCTATGTTCAAGGTCAAATGGGACAATGAGGCTCCCCGGATCATCATCTGGAAACTGGACGAACCGGCATACTGTTGCGATCTCGAGACCGAATTGGTAACTGAGAAGCCATGGTACCATGAGGTGAAGAGATATCTGGAAACTCAGGAATACTCCGAAGGTGCCTCTATCAATGATAAGAAATTCTTGAGGAGGTTCACAACGAAGTTCTTCCTTAGCAACGGCATATTGTACAAGCGAAACCATGATTCAACCTTACTGCGTTGCGTGGATAAGAATGAAGCAGAAAGGATCATGGAAGAGATACATGAAGGGACCTTTGGTACACATTCCAGTGGACATACTTGAAGGGGTGAAAAACACAAGAAGGGGGGGTTGAATTGTAAAACTGGAATCTTAAAGCAAATGACAAGATATTTTTATCCTGGTTCGTTTGATCTCAAACTACTCCAGTCCACCCGTCAAGGTGATTTCGCCTCTCTCCAACGAGGTCTTAATTCACTATATTCAACTGAATACAAATCTGCTTTAACAACTGCTAAAGCCTTCTTGATTCAAACCACAATCCGGTTTGTCAAGGCAACACTTTCTTACAAAGGTATAAACAATGGTGTGTGAATGTTTTCTACAAAACTTTATCACAACTGTGATGTATACACAAATTAAGCTTAGAAACTTATAATGCTAAACACTAATGGAGTATCAGAGTTTGTTGGTTTAGCAAAACTGGTAGATGAAGATTATTGTTCAGCTTTGTGCGTGTAGAGAATTGGAGAGCATTAGCCATGATAATCTTCGAAGCTTTGTTTATATAGCATTTGAGAAGATGAACGTTGAATGCAATATCTTTGATTCAATGCTAATAACAAGCTTTCCTTTTTGAGCAGATCTTGTCTAGAATGATGCCGTTAGAATTAATTAGCGTTCAATGCACAGTACCGTTGCTTCTTCAATGCACGTTCTGGCTTGGCTCATTCTGATTCTGCTTCGCTGCTGATGAACTAATTTGTTTCTGTATCAGAGTGTTTTACGCGCAGTTCTGTTCATCAAGCTTCAGCATGTACAAGAGTTGATCATCTGATCTTGACGTTCTGATTCAGCAACTTCTGATGCTGGTGTATGAAATCATATTCTGATGCTGAATAGATGGATCTTGCTTGTTTCATCAGAGTATCTGCAAGTCAGAGCATAGTAATTTTAGGCAGCATATAATTCAAACATGAAACATATAAATACTATATCTTTTCACTTTGTTATCATCAAAACTTAAATATAGGGTACTAGATTCAAACATTGTTCTAACAATCTCCCCCTTTTTGATGATGACAAAAACTAGATATTTTAAATGAAAAATAACGTGAAAAGTATCTGGGAAATGTTTCAGAGTTAAGAAGTAAGGAGAAATCAGAGTTTAAGAGATACTCCCCCTGAGTTTGTTACTTCCCTTTGATATGCGTGTTCTTCAGGATCAGATCTTTTTCTATCTTTGAGCATCAGATTATAGGTCTTTGACTTATCAGAGAGCAGAGCTTCAGAGCTTTTCCTGTCAGAGCTTTGCTTCGGATCAGAGTGTTAGGTCGATCAGAACTTCATATTTGATCAGAGCAACATGAGCTTCTACATTTTGATCAGAGCTTCTAGCTTCTAGTCTTCATAGTGTTCAAGAGCTTCCTTGTGCCTGTAGACTTAAAAACAAAACAGAAAAACATTTCAAGTAATAGAGTTAGAATGTTTGAGAGTTTCTGTCTAGTTAGCCGTTATTGATTTTAAATATCATTCTTGTTCTCCCCCTTTTTGTCAGCAATCAAAAAGTGTTAGTGATGTGCTAAAACCATTTAGATCATAAAAACAAATTATATAAAAATAGTTCAGAGCAAAAGAGCATTACACAAACATAGTCAAAATAGTACATCAGAAAATGAGGAAAACATAGAGAATGTCATGCATGAAAAAAAAATTTTAAGGTTGTGGGGGCATGCGTGAGAACAGGCTTTCCAGCATCGCTTGAATCTTTTCAGAAGTTTCATTCTGCTTCTGAACCATGTTGACAACAGTGTCAATCTTGCTGTCCTGTACATTCATTCTTGCTTCCATCTTCTGATCATTCTCTTCCATCTGCTGCTGTAGACGCAAGTCATTCAGCCTTAATTCTTCCAGAGCCTGCCTATCCAAGGCAGCTTGAGAACTTTCAGAAGGAGGAGGCTTCTCAGAACTTTCAGCTACATCTTCTGCTGGATTTTCTTCCTGAAGGGTCTTGACTTCTTCTGATGGTTGCACCTGTGCAGCTTGCTCTTTCTCAGACCAGGATTCACTGTCCAGAGGGAGCACAACTTCTTGAGGCAGCTGACTCTCAACTTCCTTCAGTAGCTTGCTAAAGTTCTGTTGAGCCTGCTCGTAGTTGACGTCCTGCAGCTTGAGTGCTTCAGCACGTACCCATACTCTGAACTGTGACCAGAGCTGATCAGAAGCAGCTGGGTCGATCATCCCCGGACAGACTTGCTTCAAAGAAGCAATCCATTGCAGCATACCTGTTTCAAAATTCAAAATACCAGAGCCAACATCTGGTTGCTTTGGTTTGGGTATGGCAATTTTGTGTCTTAGATCAGCAAGACGTTCAAGACTTGTTAAGTCAATGAAAGTTCTGCTGGGGTTTTTAGCGGATTGGTTTTCAGAGGTTTGCTGAGGTGCTATTTGTTTTGGTGGATGGTTATCAGAATCAGAGGAAGATATTTCTATTGGAGTGGTTGGAGTTTTTGGAGGTGTTGATTCCTCTGAAGATGGCAGCTGGGGCCTGATAATAGTGGTTCCACATGGCAACTGGATTGCCAGCGGTGAAGGTTGAGGTGAGTGGGGGTCAGAATGATGAGGAGATGGGGTTTCATAGCGGTGAAACTCGGTTTGTGGTGAAGGTGGATTATTTTCTGGTTGAGGAGGTGGAATCTCTGATTGCTCAGGGATCAGAGGTTCTTCTGTGAGTGGTTGTTGTTGTTGTGGTTCTGATTCTGGTTCTGGTTGTATTTCTGGTTCAGGTTGTGGAGGAGGAATATTTGGTGGTTCAGAGTGAGGTTGAACAGAAGCATGTTCACGCTCAATATCAGCTAGCACTCTATCAAGTGCTGGTGTTGTTGAAACAGTTGGTTGTTTGGGAATTTTGATTCTGGTTCTTCTGAGTTGTAAGGTCTCAGAAGGGTCTTCTGGTATGGTTTCATCAATAGTAGGGATTGGGATGGATATTCTGTGAGAGGTTTTAGGAGGAGCAACAGATGTTGGAATAGTAGATGAAATTGAAATAGGGGCAGCAGATGAAATACCTCTTTTCTTTGGAGTCTGATGAGATGATCCTTCTGCTTTCCTCTTCTTTGTCTTCTTCTGAGTCACTTCAGGTTGGGCTTGACTCAGATCTTTGATCTTCAGCTTTGAACCTGTATCTTCTTCCTTGTATGAATCTGGATACTTGAGAAACATATCAGGTTTGGATTCCATTTCAGAAAATTTTGGGAAATCACTCAGAGGCACTCTTCTTCTGGAGATGTCAGCAGTTGAAGCAGCTCTGGGTTCCTTCTTAATATTTTCTATCAGCTTCATCTTTTTCAGGTTCTTAGCGTTCAGCGGTTTTCCAACAGTTGGTTCAAAATTGCCCAGCATTTGAGCTTCGCTCAGATAATCTATCAGCTTATTCTCTGTCAGAATATCTGATATGAGCCTTCCAAACGGTATCCAGTCCCTTTTGGTCCTTTCTTCTTCTCTAGTCTCTTTCACACTAGTCTTCAGATGGTTGAACAGGAAGTGTGCCAGATTGATCTTCACCCTCTGATCAATAAAGTAGATCAGAAATTGCTGATCCACGTTTATATAATCAGGAGAGCTTGTTGGCTTCCTGTGATTGAAACAGCCCAGAACAATCTTGGCCCATACTCTGCAGTGATCCTTCAGATCCTTAATTTTGCTGCTGGGAAATCCAAGAGTGAAAATGCAGTTGGCTACCACACCTATATCAGGGCATCTATCAGCCATGTCCACACAACGGACTCCACCACCACTTTGACCAATTAACCTAGCAATGAGGTCTTCAGAAATTACTATCTTCTTTCCCATGACAGAAGAGATGACTAGATGTTTATGAATCTTGGCGTGAATCCAAAATTCCTTGACAAGCTCTGGGAAAGTTGGTCCAACCAACCTATCGAAATACCTCTCCCACTTTTGAGCCCTAATTTCATCAGTTAGGTCGAATCCATTATCCTTCAAACTTTCGAAGTCGATGATTAACTCAGAGAGAACCTCAAGATTCTTTACCGGTGTGAGAAGAGTTCTGGTAGGCACCTGATATTGCTCAGAGGTTTCTTTCTTCTGATTCCCTGCAGAAATGCTGGAGGATGCCATTGTTCTCACACAAAAAGCTTTTAGAATGATTTGAGAGAAAAAGGTTTTGAAGGAGATAAACTCAGAAATATGCAGAAAGTTCTTGAGAGATTATAAGAAAGCGTAAAGAATAAGAATGAAGGATTAATGAGTTTAAATAGAGTTTTCAAAAATTATTTTGAAAAATTAAACGTTTTTAAGAGAGAGAAAAAAAATAATGATTGCCATTAACAAGCGTGATTACTTTGCATTAAATGCTTGCTGATTTTGGGGGATTTGAGAAAGATACTTAAAAGCGGTTACCAGACATGTGTCTCAATGCACCCAATCAGCGCTTTGCCTTCTCAGAAGCGTGCACGCGTTCTGCTTCAGGGATTTGCTGATGATTGGATGGCACTTGTTTGATGTAGTGATCAGCACGTCTGTCTTTGAGATTAGACTATCAGATCTTTAGACTTGCATCTGATACAATCTGCATGTTCTATCTTTCTGAAAGAAGATTGATCAGAAGTTCACAGTAATATAATTACATTCTGAAGATAAATACATGGAATTAAAACATTTTCATTCTGGGCATACTTTCATGCTGAGATGTTTCAGAATGAAATTGAACCTATCTTCTGAAAGGGGTTTAGTAAAGATATCAGCCCATTGATGGTCTGTATCTATAAATTTCAAGTTTAAAATGCCTTTCTGAATATAGTCCCTAATGAAATGATGTTTTATTTCTATATGCTTAGCTCTAGAATGTAAAATAGGGTTCTTACTTAAGCAAATAGCAGAAGTATTATCACAAAGAATAGGAATGTTACTCTCAAAAATCTGGAAGTCTTCAAGCTGACTTTTCATCCAGAGCATTTGTGTGCTACATCCTGCTGCTGCTATGTACTCAGCTTCTGCTGTTGACAGAGCAATTGTTGATTGCCTTTTGCTGGACCATGAGATCAGATTTTCTCCTAGAAACTGGCAGCTTCCAGAAGTACTTTTTCGTTCCACTCTATCTCCAGCAAAATCAGCATCACAGTAGCCTACTAAGCTGTAATCACTAGATTTTCTATAAAACAAACCCAGATTAGTAGTACCTTTCAGATACTTGAAAATTCGCTTAACAGCTGTTAAGTGAGATTCTCTAGGATCTGATTGGAATCTAGCACAAATACATACGCTGAATAAGATATCAGGTCTTGAAGCTGTCAGATAAAGGAGAGAACCAATCATACCTCTGTAGACTTTCTGTTCTACGCTTTTGCTTACCTCTTCTCTTTCCAGAATGCACGTGGGATGCATTGGAATCTTTGATGGCTTACATTCTGAGAGGTCAAATTTCTTCAGAAGATCTCTGATGTATTTGCTCTGATGAATGTAAGTTCCCTATGGAGTTTGATTGATCTGAATTCCTAGAAAGAATTTCAGTTCCCCCATGAGGCTCATCTCAAATTCTGCCTGCATACACTTAGCAAATTTTCTTCCAAGAGAAGGATTAGTAGAACCAAAAATAATATCATCTACATAAATTTGACAGACTAAAATGTCACTCTTAACTGTTTTACAGAATAGAGTAGTGTCCACTTTCCCTCTGGTGAATTCATTTTCAAGCAGAAAGTTACTTAGCCTTTCATACCAAGCTCTGGGAGCTTGTTTCAGACCATACAGTGACTTTTTCAGTTTGAAAACATGTTCTGGATGTTTTGTATTTTCAAAACCTGGGGGTTGGTGAACATAAACTTCTTCTTCTATATAACCATTTAAGAATGCACTTTTGACATCCATCTGATACAGAGTGATGCCTCTATTAACAGCAAATGAAATTAAGAGTCTGATAGATTCTAACCTGGCGACTGGGGCAAAGGTTTCTGTATAGTCTATCCCCTCTTGCTGACTATAACCTTGTGCAACCAGTCGTGCCTTGTTTCTGACGACTTCACCTTGTTCATTGAGCTTGTTTCTGAACACCCATCTTGTTCCAATGACGTTGAATCCTTTTGGTCTGGGAACGAGATCCCATACGTCGTTTCTGGTGAATTGATTCAGCTCTTCTTGCATTGCCAGAATCCAGTCATTGTCCAGAAGTGCTTCATCAATAGAAGAAGGTTCAATCAGAGACACGAGTCCCATAAGCGTTTCTTCAGAGTTTCTGAAGCTTGCTCTTGTTCTGATTGGATCTTCCTTTCTTCCTAGGATAGTCTCTTCTGGGTGATCCAAACTGCTTCTGGGTAATCTCTTCTGAGGTTGATCAGCAGCAGTTGTAGGATTTCTAGCATTGCTTCTTTCGGACGTTGAAGGAATGTCTGTGTTGAGAGCTTCTGATGACTTGTCTTCAGAACCTGCAAATTCAATTTCTATACCTGCAAGATTTTCATTCTGCTTTGACTTTTCAGAGTCAAGCTTGTCATCAAAACGAACACTGATTGATTCTTCCACAATCTGTGTTTCTGTATTGTATACTCTGTACCCTCTTGAGCGTTCAGAGTATCCTAACATAATACACTTCTGTGCCTTAGAATCAAACTTGTTCAAATAATTCTTAGTATTCAATATAAAGCAAGTACATCCAAATGGATGAAAATAGGAAATGTTGGGCTTTCTGTTCTTCCACAATTCATATGGAGTCTTTTCCAGAATAGGTCTTATTGAGATTCTATTCTGAATGTAGCACGCTGTGTTTATTGCCTCTGCCCAGAAATTCTTAGCAACATTTGTCTCGTTGATCATGGTTCTGGCCATTTCTTGCAATGTTCTGTTCTTTCGTTCTACAACTCCATTTTGTTGGGGAGTTCTAGGACAAGAGAAATCATGCAGAATGCCTTTGTCATTAAAGAATGACTCAAAATCTTTATTTTCAAATTCTCCACCATGATCACTTCTGACTTTAACGATTCTAAGATCTTTTTCATTCTGAACTTGGTTACAGAAGGTAACAAACACAGAGTGTGACTCGTCCTTGTGTCTTAAGAACTTTACCCATGTCCATCTGCTATAGTCATCTACGATTACTAACCCATACTTCTTGCCACTGACTGAAGCAGTTTTAACTGGTCCAAATAAGTCAATGTGCAGAAGTTCTAATGGCTTAGAGGTAGAAACAACATTTTTGGATTTAAAAGAAGGTTTTGCAAATTTGCCTTTCTGACATGCTTCACACAGAGCATCTGAATTGAACTTCAAATTTGGAAGTCCTCTGACCAGATTGAGTTTGTTAATCTGAGATATTCTTCTCATACTAACATGCCCCAATCTTCTGTGCCAGATCCACTGCTCGTTGTTAACAGACAGAAGACATTTTACGTTCTGACTCTTTAGTTCAGAAAGTTTGATTTTGTAAATGTTGTTTTTCCTCTTTCCATTAAACAGGATAGTCCCATCTTTCTGACTAACAGCTTTACATGATTTTTGATTAAAGATTATATCATAACCGTTATCACTTAATTGACTTATGGATAACAGATTATGCATCAATCCATCAACTAGCAGAACATTATTAATAGAGGGAAGATTTCCGTTACCTACAGTTCCAGAGCCAATTATCTTTCCCCTCTGATTGCCTCCAAAGCCAACGTGGCCTCCAGGCTTAAGTTCCAGGCTTTGGAACATATGCCTTCTTCCCGTCATGTGTCGTGAGCAGCCAGAGTCCAGGTACCATGACTGGTGTTTCTGACTTGCTGCTAAAGATATCTGCAACATGTATTATTTTATCCTTAGGTACCCAGATCTTCTTGGGTCCTGATTTGTTAGTTTTACCAAAACTCTGGTTGAATTTTGGTTTCACAGAGTGATTACTACTAGTATATTTGATGTCATGTGTGTGACCATACACAAAGTGTGAATTTAGAGGAGTGTGTTTAATGGTTAAATCCATGACATTTTTAGGTGTAGGAACCTTACCTAGGTATCCTATTCCTTTCCTGCCGTTTCTGCTAACTCCATAGATCATTGAAGCCATTCTGCTTCTATCTATGCTTTTAGCAAGAAACTTCTGGAAGCTATGATCATACTCCTTGATGATCTCATCAGCGTTGCTGGGAGTTTCAGAAATTGGTTCCTTCTGAGAGTTTTGTAAAGAGTTTTCTAATTTTGAAATTTTATCTCTCAGCTCAGAGTTTTCCAATTTGAGACTCTCAGACTTATTAGAGTCAGATTCAAGAGTCCTTTTCAGGTCTCTGAATTTAGCTCTAATCTGCTGATAACGTTCCAGAATTTCATTGAGGCTTTCAGCAAGTTCAGCCTTTGTAAAATTAACAGCGAAGTTAGGGAATACCTCTTCTGTGTCTGATTCTGAGTCTGATTCAGAAGCTTCACTGTCATCTGGAATGTTAGCCATGAGCGCTATGTTTGCCCTTTCATCATCTGATTCTGAGTCAGCTTCAGACGAGTCAGAGTCATCCCATGTGGCCATGAGACTTTTCTTCTTCTCTCTTCCAAACTTCTTTTTGGGCTTTTCCCTCTGAAGCTTTGGGCAGTCACTCTTGTAGTGTCCTTGCTCATTGCACTCGTAGCAGATGATGTCTTTTGTATTTGGCTTCTTGCTACCGGAGGAGCCTTCAGATCTTCTGTATCCAGAGGAAGAATCTTTCCTTCTGTATCTGGAAGAAGACTCGTTCTGATCAGATCTTCTGGGATTCCTGAACTTCCTTTGTCTTTGCTTCTACAGTTGATTTACTCTTCTGGAGAGAAGGGAAAGTTCGTCTTCTTCTGATGAGGATCCATCAGATGTTTCTTCAACTGCCTGCAAAACCTTAGATTCAGATTTTCTGTTAGATTTTAAAGCTAAAGGCTTACCTTGCTTCTGAGGCTCATCAGCTTCTAGCTCTATCTCATGACTTCTGAGGGAGCTTATAAGTTCCTCCAGAGTGATTTTGTTGAGATCTTTCGCC
Organism: Vicia faba; assembly: GCA_948472305.1. Taxonomy (NCBI): domain Eukaryota; kingdom Viridiplantae; phylum Streptophyta; class Magnoliopsida; order Fabales; family Fabaceae; genus Vicia; species Vicia faba. Next base: position 1,449,712,763 of record OX451741.1, read on the forward strand.
AGCTTCAGAGCAGTAACCATAGGCCTCCACTACTTGGGTAAACTTCTGATTATCTTCTTGACATGGTCAGCAGTAGAGTATCCTTTGTCCAGAACTTTGAGACCAGCTACCAGAATCTGGAATCTAGAGAACATAGTTTCAATGGATTCAGATTCTTCCATTTTAAACGCCTCATACTTCTGAATGAGCGCCAGAGCTTTTGTTTCCTTGACTTGAACGTTGCCCTCATGCGTCATTCTGAGAGAATCAAAGATGTTCTTAGCTGTGTCTCTGTTGGAGATCTTCTCATACTCAGTATAAGAGATGGCACTGAGGAGGATGGTTCTGGCCTTATGGTGATTCTTGAAATCACGCTTTTGTTGATCAGTCATTAATTTTCTTTCAATCTTCTGACCAGTTGCATTCACAGGGTGCGTGTATCCATCTGTCACCATATCCCACAGATCAGCATCATGTGCTAGAAAGAAGCTTTCAATTCTGTCTTTCCAGTAATCAAAGTTTTCTCCATCAAAGACTGGAGGTTTGCCGCTGAATCTGTCTCTGTCCTCATTGGTGTCATTGCTGAAATGAGAGTTGTTTCCTGCCATTGTGTTTTTCTGACGCTGGATCTTGTACTGACACGGTTAAGTGTTTTAGCTCAGAACCAGGCGCTCTGATGCCAATTGAAGGGGTGAAAAACACAAGAAGGGGGGGTTGAATTGTAAAACTGGAATCTTAAAGCAAATGACAAGATATTTTTATCCTGGTTCGTTTGATCTCAAACTACTCCAGTCCACCCGTCAAGGTGATTTCGCCTCTCTCCAACGAGGTCTTAATTCACTATATTCAACTGAATACAAATCTGCTTTAACAACTGCTAAAGCCTTCTTGATTCAAACCACAATCCGGTTTGTCAAGGCAACACTTTCTTACAAAGGTATAAACAATGGTGTGTGAATGTTTTCTACAAAACTTTATCACAACTATGATGTATACACAAATTAAGCTTAGAAACTTATAATGCTAAACACTAATGGAGTATCAGAGTTTGTTGGTTTAGCAAAACTGGTAGATGAAGATTATTGTTCAGCTTTGTGCGTGTAGAGAATTGGAGAGCATTAGCCATGATAATCTTCGAAGCTTTGTTTATATAGCATTTGAGAAGATGAACGTTGAATGCAATATCTTTGATTCAATGCTAATAACAAGCTTTCCTTTTTGAGCAGATCTTGTCTAGAATGATGCCTTTAGAATTAATTAGCGTTCAATGCACAGTACCGTTGCTTCTTCAATGCACGTTCTGGCTTGGCTCATTCTGATTCTGCTTCGCTGCTGATGAACTAATTTGTTTCTGTATCAGAGTGTTTTACGCGCAGTTCTGTTCATCAAGCTTCAGCATGTACAAGAGTTGATCATCTGATCTTGACGTTCTGATTCAGCAACTTCTGATGCTGGTGTATGAAATCATATTCTGATGCTGAATAGATGGATCTTGCTTGTTTCATCAGAGTATCTGCAAGTCAGAGCATAGTAATTTTAGGCAGCATATAATTCAAACATGAAACATATAAATACTATATCTTTTCACTTTGTTATCATCAAAACTTAAATATAGGGTACTAGATTCAAACATTGTTCTAACAATACTATGGCTAAGAAGATCCTATGGGCAGGATATTACTGGTCCACAATGGAAGCTGACTGCTACCAACATTCTAGGACATGCCATAAGTGCCAGATTTACGCAGACAAGGTGCATGTTCCTCCAGTTCCCCTGAATGTTCTGACTGCGCCTTGGCCGTTTGCAATGTGGGGCATAGACATGATCGGTGAGATTAAACCTACAGCGTCCAATGGGCATCGCTTCATCCTGGTAGCAATTGATTACTTTACAAAGTGGGTCGAGGCAGCATCCTATGCTACGGTAACCAAGACTGTTGTGGCACGGTTCATTCGGCATAACCTGATCTGTCGATACGGCGTCCCTGAGAGAATTATTACAGACAACGGTACCAATCTGAATAACAAGATGATCGCTGAGCTCTGCGAGCAGTTCAAGATACAGCACCAAAATTCTTCTCCTTACAGACCGAAGATGAATGGGGCTGTAGAAGCAGCAAATAAGAATATCAAGAAAATCGTGCAGAAGATGACAGTGACTTATAAAGATTGGCATGAGATGTTACCGTTCGCTCTACATGGGTACCGTACCTCAGCTAGGACGTCGACCGGGGCAACTCCCTTCTCTCTGGTTTATGGTATGGAGGCAGTCTTATCGATCGAAGTATAAATACCCTCTCTCCGGATAATGAAGGATGCAAATCTGAACGAAGATGATTGGATCCAGACACGACTTGATCAACTCAACCTTATTGATGAAAAGAGACTTGCTGCTATCTGCCATGGTCAGACGTATCAGAAACGGATGATCAGGGCATTTAACAAAAAGGCCAGACCACAGGAATATCAAGTTGGGGATCTGGTAATCAAGCGAATCACCCTTCCTCAGAGTGATCCAAGGGGCAAATGGACCCCTACGTACGAAGGGCCATTTGTGGTTAAACATGTGTTCTTAGGAGGAGCAATGATATTGACCAACATGGATGGTGACGACCTTCCTCACCCCGCCAATGCAGACATAGTAAAAAGATACTACGCATGAAAAAAAAGACCCGCTAGGTTGACATGCCTAGGCAAAAGTTAGGGCTTCCCGGCGAACCAAAAGGGTTCGGGCAAAATGAAGGGATGAAAATGAAAAAATCTGTACACCCGGCAAGTCGAAAACCTGAAAAGGCGGCTTGGGCAAAAATGGGTATCCCGGTGGACTGAAAACCCGAAAGGGCGGTCCAGGAAAAAATTAGGGATAAAAGCGTAATACTATGTCTCATTGGATCACTTTGCATCCAGAATCCGGTATCTACATCAAGTTCAGACGGCATCGATCAGTAAGCTTCATCTTCGTTTAGGTCATCAAGTGATGAGACGCTCGGAGATATAAAGGCAATAGCAGAGTTGAAACCCAGTGGGATCATTCATTTCACACAGCTGTTTTATTTTCTTTTGTACAAAATTTGTATAAACTCTTTTGTTCAGCGGCGTTCTCTTACTAGGACGTCAGCCTCTTGTACACAAAACGCCTATTTCCAGGCCATTCAAAATCAATACAAATATACTTTTCAGTTAAAAGTGCCAACTGTTTTTCTTTTTCTGTTTTGTTTTGCGAAGAACGTCCAAGGTTCAATTTGTGATATATGCATTGACAATAATTTGCTAGCTCATAAATATTTGCATACGAAACAAAGGATTAATTACAGGTGACACTAGAAGCAGGGGCAATAAAGAGTTGTCTAAGCAATCTAATTGTTCTGTCCTCCAAGGTACCAAGGTAGGTTCAGCTAAAGAACATGACCAGTACATCTTAATTCCCCAGAGAGTAAGTCAGCAGTCAATGCATTCTTCTCCAAGCAGAGTTATCAAATCTCAAGGAAATTGAGTATCCTCCAGTAGATCTCAATACTTCCCCAGCAGCATGTATATATCCTCAACAAGCATCCCCGGCAGTCTGGGTCTAAAGATTGTTCCCCGGCGGTATATCAACATTCAAAGGAATCCCTCCCCTACAGTTCAAAACCTCCCCAGGAGAGTCCAGCCCAGTTTCCCCAGGAAAATTGGAATTCATCTCCCCCAAGCAGCAAGCTTCTCCCCAGTAGATTCCGGAAGCTTATCCCTCGCAGAGCACGAACGCGTCGTCCGACTTTATTCAAAGAGTTATTTCCTTACCAGGATATAACTGGGTTATCCTCAGCCAAAAGCCATGGAAAGAGCGTCCCCAACGAAGTTCTCTTATCCCCAGCGAAGTCTACCAGCACTTCCAATACAGCAAAAATATCCCCAGCAAGTTATTATCAACTCAGCAAAGTACCTCTCTCCCCACAGAGTATTGCTTCCCAGCAAGATCGCTAGAGTACTTTTCTCCCCGCAGAAATATTCCATTCGCCAAGTTTATTCCCCAACGGAGTCATCTTCTCCTTCCAGTATTCTTGCAACTCTCATCCCCAGCGGAAGCAATAAATCTATTCTCCAACATCAGCCCAGGAGTGACTTCCCGGCACCCGTCAAGGATTTACTTTCCTAGACGAAAGCATACATTCCTAAAACATCACATACATCATTATAGCATGCATCGACGCATCATATCTTACAAATCTCATTTATGTTGAGAACATCATTGCTTGATCCATATCATGCATTGCATATGACTGACCTTTACCTTTCAGGAAAGATGCAGTTGAATTCTCAATCATATTTCAAGACCTAGACCGGTTCAGTTAATCGACTCCAAAGATTTCTTATCCAGTCCAAGGCCTTCTTTAGTCCAGCTAAATCGACTCCCAACAGATTTTTCTGATGAAGACTCAGTAGAAGTTATTTCAGGTTTTTCTCAAACGTCCGCTTTTGAGATTATAATTTCCTATGGTTCTCTCCCCGACGGTGCGTGAGATGATAATTCCATCCCAGGTTTTTCTCAGACGTCCGCTTTTGAGATTATAATTTCCTATGGTTCTCTCCCCGACGGTGCGTGAGATGATAATTCCATCCCAGGTTTTTCTCAAACGTCCGCTTTTGAGATTATAATTTCCTATGGTTCTCTCCCCGATGGTGCGTGAGATGATAATTCCATCCCAGGTTTTTCTCAAACGTCCGCTTTTGAGATTATAATTTCCTATGGTTCCCTCCCCGACGGTGCGTGAGGTGATAATTCCATTTCAGGTTTTTCTCAAACGTCCGCTTTTGAGATTATAATTTCCTATGGTTCCCTCCCCGACGGTGCGTGAGGTGATAAGTCCATTCCAGGTTTTTCTCAAACGTCCGCTTCTGAGATTATAATTTCCTATGGTTCCCTCCCCGACGGTGCGTGAGGTGATAATTCCAGCCCAGGTTTTTCTCAAACGTCCGCTTTTGAGATTATAATTTCCTATGGTTCCCTCCCCGACGGTGCGTGAGGTGATAATTCCAGCCCAGGTTTTTCTCAAAACGTCCGCTTTTGAGATTATAATTTCCTATGGTTCCCTCCCCGACGGTGTGTGAGGTGATAATTCCATCCCAGGTTTTTCTCAAACGTTCGCTTTTGAGATTATAATTTCCTTTGGTTCTCTCCCCGGCGGTGCGTGAGATGATAATTCCAGCCCAGGTTTTTCTCAAACGTCCGCTTTTGAGATTATAATTTCCTTTATTTCTTTCCCCGATGGTGCGTGAGATGATAATTCCAGCTCAGGTTTTCTCAAACATCCGCTTTTGAGATTATAATTGCCTATTGGTTCTCTTCCCGATACTGCGAAGATGGTAATTCCCACCAAGATTTTCTCAACGAGCGTTGTTGAAGTTAAAGTCACCCAAGGTTCTCTCACCGTTCATGCTGAGGTAGTAACCATCCCTGGTTCATTCATCATCTTGTGAAGCTCCAGATCCAACTCCTGTAACCAGTCAGGACACATTTATACAAAGCATCTGAAAACCAGCTCCTGCAACATGTCAGGTACTCATTTTTTCTTTTGCAGGTATGCAGGTTCTCGCTAAGGAATCTCTTACGCGATCAATATCCAGATGGCATCTATAAGCCCATCATCCCCCATCAATCTCCAAATGGCATCTATAAGCTCATTTCCACTATGTGAGCGCAAATTTCTGGGCACTCTAGTGTTCAATCATCTTCTACCCTCGGATTACGAAAGGCACGTCAGCCAATCTGCATCCTCAGGTCTAAGAAGATTGAACAGGGGCAACTGTTGTACCCCAAAATTTGCCCTCCCATATTCTTCAAGAAATTGCCAAGTCATGCTTCAAAATTCCCCAAGGGTTGCACAGTGCAAAGGTCTCCTAAGCAGTCAAAATTAGGGTTTTTGTTCTGATCAAGAAAATGAAGTTTCAAAGGGCCCAATCAAGTCCCACATGCCTACAAATATGGTCAAGCATCCTCATATCAAGTTTCAAGGCTTTCAGCTCAAAATAGCACAGTCAAAAACCCTAATTGCACTACAGTCAACTGTAGGGGCAAAATGGTCATTTGACAGTCAAAAGTTCAAATTTTTGGTCAACATCTCATTTTGAAGCCACAAACATCATTTGATCAATGCTTGATCATGATTCTCAAAGCTTGGCTCAAAAATCATCAAGATGCAAAAGTTTCCTTATTTGGACAGCTGAAAAAGTCAACTGTAAATTGACCAGAGCATAACTTTCACATGGATTATCAGAAAAATTCCATCCAAAGCTCATTTTGAAGAGAAAGACATTTCCTACAACTCATCTTCATACTTCAAGTCCAAGAAATGCTCTCACAAAAAGTTATCAATTTCCACATTATAGGTCATTTTCAAAAGTCAACAAAAAGGGACTTTAAGTCAAAGGCCATAACTTGAGATTGGTAAATCAAAATGACATGGGACCAAAGGCACTGGTTAGAGGACTCAATGTCCTTTCCAAAATGTCAAAGAACATGAGCAAAGCTTAAAAATTGAGCAAGTTATGCCTTGTAGAATTTGGGAAATTTTTGGATATTTTGAAAAGTCAACATTGATTCAAATAACCTAAAATTGCTAATGGGCCTATTTTTCTTCCACAATTCACTATCCAAGGCATGTGCACGACCATTTGTCCCAAAGGGAAGTTTTTCTCTATTTTTATTTATTTATTTGGATTTTTTATCATTAATAATTTATTTAATTAAATAAAATACATGAAAAATATAAAACCAATGAAATAAAATCTTTTTGTGCATGAAATATACTCAATAAAACGTGCATGATCAGATATGGAAGGAATTGGATTGAATTGATCATGATTGGTACAAAATTGCATGAAAAAAGATTTGAAAATCATGGTGGAAAAATCAAATATTGCATTCATTAATTCATGGATTCTAATCAAGTTTTTCAACCCTAATTGGTTCCATACATAAGCACAAGCAAGACCTAATGCCTCATGACCAGAAAAACTGCGCAAAACCCCATTATCAAACTTGCATTTTTTTCAAGAAAACTCAAACTCTGAAAACCTACTTGCAGGTCGATTCAGGCCTCCAAACCTATTCCATTAGCTTGCCAAGGTTGCTAGTAAACGATTCCCATCAAAAACTTGGCCCCCATACTCAGAGAATTGGTAAATCGAGGGTGAACTGTATCACTCTTTTTGCATAATTTTATTCTATGATTTAGACCATATCATTGCATTTTGTTCATGATTTTGTACTAATTACTTTGTTCTGAAGCTAACCACATAACTTGATTGAAGTTTTGGGCATTGTATGCGAATCTGCCATTGATAATATTTAGGGTTCTTCAACCTTCAAATTGGGGGTTTTGGAATACAGTAAAATCAGACCACCACTATGCCTGGAATGGATTCAGGAGGCTTGGACGAAGACAATGGAAGTCTCGTGCTCAATTTATGAGCATCACAGGGCTAGTCGTTATTTTTCAGAAGCTAGCCTAAGAGAACATTTGAAAACCGTTGCTTATGATGTTTATGTTTCAGGAAAAAATAAAAACAATGGAGAAGATGATCTCGTGGCAAGCGATGATTGGCTGGTTTAAATTTCGCGCGGAAAACGAAGCACTAACGCATATTTATTTTATTATATTTGTTTGTTATATTACTTACAGATAAGCAAACTGGCACGGTTGGCAAGCATAGAGACTGGTAAACCAAAGGACCTGGGTTCGAACCCCAGGTCTTCACCCCCTTCATGTTATTTTGTATTTAATGATCACATGCAGATCCAACGTCAAAGACCATCATACACCTTCATAATCTAACCGTCCACGCGTTCAGTTGCATCAAATCAAAGGCCACGCTCTGAGGTACATGGTAAACCCTGGTCAACGCTGATGCACGCTAGTGAGGAAAGTCTACCAGGCCTGAAGCATTGGGCTCAAATTGCCAAAAGTTTACCTCCCAAATCAGGGGCAGACCCCCTTAGGTTTGCATCTCTTTTCTTTTTTATATTTTCTTTATTTTAATCAATTCTTTTAATTTAATTATTTTTTTACAGTAGTACATAAAACACATAAAAAAATTAGAAAAATGATAAATATTTTATTTTAAGTATTTTTGTATTTAAATTGCATATAATTAAATTAGTTTTAAATTAGGTTTTAATTTTAATTCTTTTGATAAAAAATCTAAAAAACATAGAATTAGGGTTTAATTAATTTTCATCTTTTTTTTCTTTTTAATTAAATATTAGATTTTTATAATTAAATTTGCATGTAAATTAATTAGGGTTAATATTAGGTTCTAATCTTCTTTTTTTTAATAAATTAAAAATTGTAGAATTAGGTTTAATTTTAATTAATTCCTTTTTTCATTAAAATCCTAAAAATCAATTAATACAAAAAAACAATTTCCTTTCTTTTTTTAATTAATTAATGTCACCATATAATTTAATTTTGCAAAAGGGTCCAACGCCCTCGTTTAATTCTTCTTAAATCACATATTTATTTTATTCCGTTTAAATATTTATGTATCTCTCCCGAAGCCATGTAATTAATTTCTCGCACTTTTAATTCATTATTTTCTTTACTTTCTTTATTTTTCCGTCAAATCGGGTCCTGGAAATTTTGGCGATGTGGACTCGCGCCTTTTGTAATAGCTTAGAATTTTTATTTCTCGCAATATTTTAACTGTTAAATAATGGCATGAAAGAATGTATGGACAAAATTAAAAAACGAACGTTAGATCACCAATAACATGACAAAAGACAAAAATACTTGAAAACGACACACGAATCGCACACACCACCCCTAGGGTACGCCTCATTGTTGCCTTACCTCGAAAGGTGATCGTCGAGTAGAGGATGTCTTAGTAAGTCCTCATGATCCGGGAACCGGGCATGAGGGTAGCTTCTAAGGTGTCTTCCCATTGCTCTGGTGATCACCATGTCCCGAACCTCGAATTGACCCGAACACCTCCAACGGTGGTGCTACCTACCTCTCAATGGTGGGATGGCACTACTTTAAAGGACATTTACACAGACGAATTCCTTAGGTTAGGTAGGTTCTCGTAGATACTTGCTCTAATTTCAAAACAAATCAAAAAATACTTTTCACACCAACACATTTTCAAAAGCTTTCGAAAGCAATTTTTCAAACACTCTTGAGGACAGATACAAGAGTCGAACTGGAATTTTCAAAGAAACTTTTTAAAACCCACTGTTGAAAAGCAAACAAACCAATTTTGAAAACACAAATGAGCAAGTATCTAAGAGCCCATGGATAACCATGGATAGAAAGGGTGCTAACACCTTCCCTTTCTATAACCTACCTCCCGAACCGAGAGCAATCTCTATAAGGAATTTTTCTGTGCTTTTGTCCTTTCCATTTGGAGAAAATAAAAGATGGTGGTGACTCTTGCTTCCGCGACATTTTGCGAACCAGCGTTAAACAGTCAGTTCCAGATCCACCGATCACAGTACCCCTACTCATGTTCTCAAGCTGGCTCTATCTTTGTACCTGATGGGCAGAGTAACTGTAAGGTTTGGGCATTTCTTGTTTGTCCATGTTCCTGGAATTACGAGTAATCGTCTTTTGTTTCTCATGTAAATGTTTATGAGCAGCAATTATTTTCAAATGCATATATCAAAAATGAATCATTGGGTGTTCTTGTAAAACAAAACAGAAAAAGAAAAAACAAGTTGAAATTTCGTATGAAATTGAATTGTATTGATTTTTTGAAGTTAGTCCGTAATGGCCATTTTTGTACAAAGAGGCTGACATCCTAGTAAGAGAACGTCGCCGAAAGATAGAAATTACAATTTATGTTAAAGAAAGAAAAAACTGTTATGTGAAACAATCCCATTGGGTTCCAACTCTGCTATTGCCTTTATATCTTTAAGCATCTCATCACTTTGCTGCTTGATAGAAGGTGGATCAGATTGATTGGCGCCGTCTGAGCTTGATAGTCAATACCGAAGTCTGGTTGCGAGATGATCCAATGAGACATATTGTTAAGCTTTAATCCCTAATTTTTGCCTGGACCGCCCTTACGGGTTTTCGGTCCACCGGGATACCATTTTTTACCCAAGCTGCCTTTTCAGGTTTTCGACTTGCCGGGTGTACAGTTCTTTTTTTTCATTTTCATCCCTTACTTTTTCCCGAACCCTTTTGGTTCGCCGGGAAGCCCTCATTTTTTCCTAGGCCAGTCAACCTAGCGGGTCTTTGATTATGCGTAGTATCTTTTCACTATGTCTGCATTGACGGGTGAGGAAGGTCGTCACCATCCATGGGGGTTAGCATCATAGCTCCTCCCGAGAAAATGTTCTTAACCACAAATGGCCCTTCGTATGTGGGGGTCCATTTGCCCCTAGGATCACCTTGCGGTAGTATGATGCGTTTAATCACTAGATCCCCGACCTGATATTCTTGACGTCTGACTTTCTTGTTGAAAGCCTTGATGATTCGCTTTTGATACGTCTAACCATGACAAATAGCAGTAAGTCTCTTTTCATCGATTAGATTCAGCTGATCAAGTCGGGTTCGGATCCAGTCGTCTTCGTTCAAACCCGCATCCTTCATAATCCTGAGAGAGGGTATCTGGACTTCAATGGGTAGGACTTCCTCTATGCCATATACCAAAGAGTAGGGTGTTGCCCCTGTCGACGTCCGTGCTGAGGTACGGTACCCATGAAGAGCGAATGGTAACATCTCGTTCCAGTCTTTGTATGTCACCGTCATCTTCTGCACAATATTCTTGATGTTCTTGTTAGCCGCTTCGACAGCTCCATTCATCTTCGTTCGGTAGGGAGAAGAATTATGATGCTGAATCTTGAACTATTTACAGAGTTCGGTAATTATCGTGTTATTGAGATTCGTACCATTGTCGGTAATAATCCTCTCCAGTACACCATATCGATAGATCAGATTGTGTCGGATAAACTGCACCACGACGTTCTTGGTTACTGTAGCAAAGGAAGCTGCCTCAACCCACTTTGTAAAATAATCAATTGCTACCAGAATGAAGCGATGCCCGTTAGACGCAGTAGGTCTGATCTCGCCGATCATGTCAATTCCCCATATTGCAAAGGGCCAAGGAGCTGTCAAAACATTCAGGGGAACCGGAGGTACATGCACCTTATCAGCATAGACTTGGCACTTATGACAAGTTCGAGAATGCTGATAACAATCATCTTCCATAGTGGACCAATAGTATCCTTCCCGTAGGATTTTCTTTGCCATGGTATGTCCACTGGAATGAGTTCCGAAGGTACCTTCATGTAAATCTGCCATGATCCTTTCTGCCTCGCTCTTGTCTACACAATGCAGTAAGGTCGAATCATGGTTTCGCTTATAAAGGATCCCATTACTAAGAAAGAACTTCGCTGCGAACTTTCTCAGAAACTTATTATCATTAACAGATGCCCCCTCGAGGTATTCTTGAGCTTCAAGATATTTCTTTACCTCGTGAAACTAGGGCTTATCCGCTACCTCTTCAGTCTCAATATCACAGCAATGTGAGGGTTCGTCCAACCTCTCAATAGTAATCTGGGGAGCTTCATTATCCCACCTAACCTTGAACATAGAAGACATGGTAGCTAGCGCGTCCGCCAAATGATTCTCCTCTCTTGGGAAATGTTCAAAGGTTACCTCCTCAAAGTGTGGGAGCATTGTCAGTACATACTCTTTATAGGGAATAAGATTTGGGTGCTTCGTATCCCACTCGCCTTTGATCTGACTTATTACTAGAGCGGAATCTCCGAATACACTCAAGAACTTAATCCTCAGGTCAATAGAAGCTCGAAGACCCATGATACACGCTTCATACTCCGCCATATTGTTGGTGCAGTTAAAACATAATCGGACGGTGAACGGAGCATGACATCCCTCAGGAGATATAATTACAGCGCCAATGCCATTACCTAACGCGTTCGAGGCTCCATCAAAATACATAGACCATCGGGATCCCTCCTCGGGTCCTTCATCCAGTCCAGGTTCTTCGCAGTCGGTTACCAACATGATATTCTCATCCGGGAACTCGAAATTCATGGAATGGTAGTCATCCACGGCCTGATGCGCCAAATGATCCGCCAAAACACTTCCCTTAATTGCCTTTTGGGTTGTATATTATATGTCATATTCGGTTAAGATCATCTGCCGTGTTGCTATCCTTCCGGAGAGAGCGGGCTTCTCGAAAGTATACTTGATCGGATCCATCTTTGATATCAACAAAGTAGTGTGAGTCGGCATATACTATCTTTCTCGGCGAGCAGCCCATGCCAAACTGCAGCAAGTTTTCTCGAGCAACGAGTATCAGGTCTCACAGTCAGTAAACTTTTTTCTAAGGTAGTAAATGGCGTGCTATTTTCGGCTAGACTCGTCAAGCTACCCCAGAACACACCCCATTGAATTGTCCAGCACTGTCAAGTATAATATTAAAGGTCTTTCTTCAACTGGGGGCATCAAGATTGGAGGTTCTTGAAGGTATTCCTCGATTCTTTTGAAAGCCGTCTGGCATTCATCATTCCACTTTACCACTTGATCTTTCTTCAGCAGCTTGAAGATTGGCTCACAAGTAGCAGTCAGATGTGAAATGAACCTGGCGATGTAATTCAGACGTCCTAAGAAACCTCTAAATTATTTTTCTGTACGGGGAGCCGACATCTCTTGTATGGCTTTTACCTTTGCAGGGTCTACCTGAATACCTTTGTCACTGACAACAAAACCCAGAAGCTTACCAGACCTTACCCCAAAGGTACACTTGTTCAGATTCAACCTCAGCTTGTACGTCTTTAACCTGTCAAACAGTTTCTGGAGATGATCAAGATGCTCTTCCTCAGTCTGGGACCTGGCTATCGTATCATCAACATAAACCTCGATCTCGTGGTGAATCATATCGTGGAACAAAGCGACCATGGCGCGCTGATAAGTTTCCCCAGCATTTTTCAACCCAAAAGGCATTACCTTGTAACAGAAGGTGCCCCATTGTGTAATGAAGGTTGTCTTCTCTATGTCCTCAGGAGCCATCTTGATCTGGTTGTAGCCAGAAAAACCGTCCATGAAGGAGAAGATCTTATGATGTGCGGTGTTGTCGACTAGAACATCAATGTGAGGAAGTGGGAAGTCATCCTTGGGGCTGGCCCTGTTCAGATCTCTATAGTCCACACACATCTGTACCTTACAATCCTTCTTAGGTACCGGAACGACGTTGGCAACCCACTGCGGGTAAGAAGTGACAGCTAAGAACCCTGCGTCGAACTGTTTCATGACCTTTGCCTTGATTTTCTCTGACATTTCAGGGCGCATACGGCGGACCTTCTATTTTACCGGAGGGCAGTCTTCTTTAGTCGGCAGGCGATGTACCACAATATTAGTTTCCAAACCAGGCATGTCTTCATAGGACCAGGCGAAGATCTCAACATAGTCGTGTAGCATCTGTATTAACCGTTGTTTGACACTAGGCTCCAGATTCACACCTATTTTAACCTCTTTCCTGTCTTCCTCTGTACCCAAATTCACTGGCTCAACTGGCTCTTCATGAGGCTGTATGGCCCTTTCTTCCTGATGTAATAGTCTAGCAAGTTCTCCAAGCACCTCATGATCATTCTCACCTTCGTCCTCGGCTTGGTTGATCGTATTTTTGAAGTCATAACTGGCAGTAGCAGAGCTGTTATCAATGGGATCCAGAGTGGATATAGATCTACATTGTGATACATGGGTGTGTGTAAGAAAATAGCTGTTTTGATAAAGTGAGAAACAGAAAAGAAAAACAAGGAGCGCGAAATTTGTATGCAAGAAATGTCCAATGTTTTATTAATGATATATGAAATGACAAATAATAGCCCTCACAAGCAAAGCCAAGGTGCCTCGGGTAAGTCACCGGGCCGTAAAGTTTCAAACTTGTTTATTACAAATCTTAAAAAAAGAGTTAATTACTGCGGAATAAAAGAAACAGGTATGAATTCCCTCGCCATCCAGTTATTCAGTCCACCGTTGGTTGTTGGGTAGATCCAGCTGTCGATGTCTGAATCTTATTCACTGTCCTCAATTGCATTAACTCCCCGATTGCTGATGTGTAGAGGAGGACTTCCAATCTGTACGCGCCTAACATCCCTTTGAGCCCCTTCTTCAACCACAGCCCTGGCGTCCTTGAGAGAAGCCATCTTTAGTGGAGGTTTGTTGGTAGTAACTTCAGTTGATGCCAAAGTCTGAGGGACCTCTTCGAAATTCTGACAAGGAGTTTCTATGAATTCCCCGTCCATTTCTACGTAGCGGAAGGAATTGAGGTGACTCACCATATACTCTTCTTCACCTCGCACTATGACAATCTTCCCTTTCACTGGGTACTTCAACATTTGATGGAGCGTGGAAGTAACTGCCCATCCTTATGGATCCAAGGACGACCCAGCAAGCAAGAATACGGTGGCTTGATATCCATTACGTAGAAGGTGGACCCAAAAGTCTGAGAACCCACTTTGACAGGGATGTCCACCTCCCTGTGCACCATTCTCTTTGACCCATCAAAAGCCCTTACCATAATGTTACTAGGCTTTAGAGTCAAACCCTCACAATCCAAACGGTCTAACGCTTTCTTTGGCAGAACATTCAGCGAAGACCCCGTATCTACCAACACATGCGCCATAGTGGTGCCCCTGCACTCAATCGAGACATGCAGAGCATCATTATGATTTCTTCCTTTCGGTGTCAGATCTACGTTTGAGAAACCCAGCCCATTGTCAGCAGTCAGGTTGGCCACACAATCTTTTAACTGATCTGCAGAAGTTTCCTGCGGCACATGCGCAGTCTTGAGGAATGCAATCAAAGCCTTTGCATGGGCTTCTGAACACAACAGCAGAGACAACATGGAGATCTTTGACGGGGTTTGCCCCAGCTGCTCGACCATATTGTAGTCACTCTTCTTGATAATTTTCAGTATTTCCTCTATTTCTTGTTTATAGGCTTCCACAATTATTTTCTTAGGTGCCTCCGTCCGTGCAGGCTCACCTATGATTTCTTTGCCCCGAGTCCCATATGGCTCAGCAGCAGGGGTGACAACTAGAGTAAGAATAGGAGTAGTAACAGGTGTAATAACTGGAGTAGGAACAGGAGAAATGTCAGGAGTGCTGGTTTGAGCAGCAGTTGGAATAACAGTAGGTTTGATGATAGTCTTCGGGGAAATCTCAGGAGAGAAGACCTTCCACTTCGGGTAACTTTACTAGTCCCGACAATATTATTGACATCGGTATCAGCTTCATCATTCTTTAGGTCTTGCTTAACACCGTGATAATACACATCATCCCCATAATGCCATGGGACAGCCTTATCTGAGGTGTACGGGATGGGACCAGGAACAGTGATTATTAGCGGAGCAATTCTTTGAACAGGTGTAATCCTAACAGGTCTTCTCGAGGAAACCTTGGAAGGATTGGCGGAGATGGTTATAATTGCAACGTCTTCAGTGGGAACAATAGGAATCATGGTCTTTTCGAACAAAATCTCTTTATTATCCATCAGGCGCTGAACACCTGACTTCAACAAACAGCAATCGGAAGGTAGAATCGAACACGTGTGGCAACCTTCACCATAACCCGAAAATAAACCAGCGAACAACAAATTCTTCTTAACAGTCAAAAGAGGAGTAGAAATTTCTTCAACAGAGGTCATAAACAAATCAGTGTCAACAGCATTGACACCACGACCATGTTTGGGCATGGGAGTAGTTATAACATTCGGCTTTTCTGGAGCGTCAAACTCTATCTCCTTGGCTTCAAGCAAATATTGTACTTTGTTCCTCAAAATCCCAACAATTGTTTGTATCGTGGCCTGGACTCTCAGAATGGTAGACGCACCGTGCGTTGGGATTGTATCTGGGAGAAGTAGTGTTTGGATTCTTGGGAGCCTCTCTCAAGGTCTCCAAGTTGGATTTCAGCAGGTGAAGTAACACTTCGGCCAAAGTCATGTTGATGCGGGTAAACTGTCATTGTGGTCTTTCCACCCTTTGTTGATTGTTTCATTGTGGAGAAACTGTGGGTCTTGGTATCACTACAGCATTTACCGCTTGACGGTGTTCAGATCTGCTTTGGCCCCTCAGGCTATAGACTTCACTGGCCTCCTTCTTACTAGCAAAAGGTTTCTTTACCGAACTCGAAGAGGCATCCTTCTGTATCTTACCACTTCGAATTCCAGCCTCTACTCTTTCTCCAGTTAAAATCAGCTCGGTGAAACCAGATGACGAGCTGTCGATTAAGTGATTGAAAAATAGACCAGATAGCATCCCTAGAAACATGTTAACCAACTCCCTATCAGAAAATGGGGGTTGAACCCTTCCAGCTAAGTCTCTCCATTTCTGAGCATAGTCCTTAAAACCTTCTCCTGATCCCATGGACATACTCTAAAGTTGAGTACGAGTTGGAGCAAGGTCGGCGTTATATTGATACTGCTTGTAGAAAGAAGCAGCAAGATCTTCCCAATTTCGGACACTGGCTCCCTCCAACTGGTAGAACCATTCAAGCTGAGTCCCTGACAGACTATCTTGAAAGAAGTGCACCCACAGATTTCTATCAGCTGTGTGGGGTTGAATCTTCCTGACATACGAATAGAGATGGAGTTTTGGGCACGACACTCCATCATACTTGGCAAAAACCGGAGCTTTGAACTTATGAGGAATGACCACTCCTGATACCAGTCCCAATTCCCCGAAATCCAAACTAGGGATCTTCTGAACTTCCATAGCACTCAGATGGTCTTCTAACGGCTTCTATCTATCCTCAGCAGGAGGATATTGCTCATCATCGTAATCAGTATCGTTGTCAAAAACTGCAGGACTAGGGTCCTTTTCCCTTTCTTGGTTCTCCCCGTCCTTGGATGAAGAGGTCGGATCCGTTTGATGCTTCAACCTTTCTTCGAACCTTCTACCCATATTCAGAATACCGACCTTCTTCTTCTTTTCTTTCAGAATAAGGGTCTTCAGATTCTCTTGCCTTTTAGCCTTACTTATGAACATCTGTTGGAACTGGGCATTTTGCGCCTGAAGATCTTTGATGGCTTGATCGGAAGACATTTCTGCTGAAATAAACAACGAAGAAGATGAGAAACCTGTAGTGGTACCTGTAATGATGTGTATGATAATGGGATGCGCATGTAATGATTTAAAAGACTTTGGGAGATTTAAATTTGCAAACCAAAAATAAACAAAACTTTATTAGCTTAACTTTGAAAGGTTCAACATGCCGTTAAGGCGTTACAAAGGAGTAAATAAAACAAATATAAAACTAGAAAAGAAAATCAAAAATCCCATGGACACTTCCTCTTTGTGTTGATGTAGTCATTGATCACTCTTTCTTCCTCGAGCTTCCTGGTGAGCTTCAAAACCTTCCTTTCTTGCTCATGGAACTGCTCCCGGTAAGTATCCCGCTCATTCCTCAGCTGAATCCAAGACCTATGTAACTCCCCAAGATCAGTGGGCATGTAAGGATAGAGAACCGTGTAAGGAATGCCTTCTTCATTAGTGGGCTCCATAATCACTGGTAATACAGCCTCATAAGGCATCCCAAGCTTCTGGGCACGAGCTCGGACCCATTGGAGGTAAGGCTGCATAGGAAGGGAAGTCTTCGGTCCCAACTCTTCGGGGTTAGATTTGTTTACCATGCCCTAAGCTCGTATAAACCTCCGGCGATGCTCCTTAACTTCATCCTTATAGTCGAATACAATGTCCTCGAGAAGTAGCTCATGGGGACCATCTCTTCGAGCACGACCAAATTGTCGCAAGGCTAGACAAGGACTGTAAGTTATACCCCCTCTGATACCAAGTAATGGTACATTAGGGTATCCCCCATAGCGGTCAATAACAACAGTGTCTTCCATAGTCCGGGAACACCAAAGAATATTCGTATGAGCAAGTGACATTATTCTGTACGACCAACCCAAACCTTCTTCATTCTTCAACACAGACTTAGGGAGGTGAGAAATAAACCACCTTGACAATAACGGCATGCAGCATATAAGAGTCCCTCTTCTCTTCATAATACAAGTATGGAGAGCATGCAAGATATCTCTCAGCAAGGTAGACACAGGGTTGCGGGAAAGGAAAATCTTGACAGCATTTACATCTACAAAGGAGTCCATATTAGGGAAGAGGACTAAACGATAGATAAGAAGAGCCAAGACATCTTCAAAATCTTGAAAATCCAAATCATCCCAGAATAGCTGAGCCTGGTCTATTAGAAATTTGGCTAGAAAACCTTCGACCCCGCTTCGAGTTTCCCAATTGGATACCACATCGACCCATTTTAAATGCAAAGCTGAGGCAACGTCTTCTGGATTAGGAACCTCTTCCATACCTGTGAAGGGTACCTGTTCAAGAATGGATATGCCCAATAAATGAGAGAATTATTCCAAGGTGGGTACCAGCTGGTAATCTGGAAAGGTGAAGCAGTGATGCTTGGGATCGAAGAACTGAAATTGTACGCTCATCATCTGTTCATCAAGGTTTGAAGTAACCAGGCTGAGAAGTTGACCATGTCTCTTAATGAAAGCAGAAGTTTCGGAGACTCTTGATGCTAGCTCTTTGAGTTGAGCAAGTATTTGCACAAAGTTGACTCAGATGGTATTTCTACACACGGAAGCCATGATCTGTAAAATAGGACAAAGATAAATTCCCTTGGTCTTTGAAATGGTTAATGTAATGAAGCATGAATGCCATGTTATGATGCATGATGTCATGATAAACCACAGGTATAGCAAACAATAGGTATTGCAAACACAGTAAAATCACACAAAGCCCTTAGGTTTAAGGCTTGCATGAGGTCAAAGGTAATACCCTCTTGAAGTTAAGTTGGTTTCAAACCTGTCCTAGAAAAAAGTAACCGGGTTCTAGAGGATCTCAATATCACTGACCATCCTCCATCGATCATGGTTTCAGCTCACGCAATCTTTTCTTGCGGCCGAAATTGTTCCGAGAGTATGGTCTCAATTAGTATCGCATCGAGTATCAACCAGTTCTCAGCTCTACACCGAGGTCGGCTATCTCACTACTTTTTAATGGCCAAGTTGGGAGATTAAAGGTTCTAAGGTCAGTTGATTCTTAACGACACCATGAAACAGCCCCGTATTCTCCTCATTTCTCCACAAGGGATACCGGTACCAACCAATGTGCCACACCAACGTAGCTACTGCTTCAACCGTATCGGTCTATGCCGTACAGTTCCCTCACAGTCTATTGTTATTTACCTAAAAGGTATTCCCCGGATCCGAGTGTAGGATCTATAGTAACCCCAAACAAAACCCTTAAAAGTAAAGCAAACAAAGCAATCCAGAGAAGCAATTATGATGAACTAGATCCTAAGGTATACCCCACTTATTAAATCCCCAGCAGAGTCGCCAATTCTGTGATACGGTGGCTGAACCGACTGTTTGATGCTGGTTTTCTTTTTGTGTTTTTTGTTTGCAAAATGTCGCGGTAAGCAAGAGTCGCCACCGACTTTTATTTCATCCAATCGGAAAGGAAAAAAGTACAGAAAAAATCCTTTTTCGAGATATTCTGAGTACAGGGGGTAGATTATAGAAAGGGAAGGTGTTAGCACCCTTTCTATCCATGGTTTTCCATGGGCTCTTAGGTACTTTCTCGTCTTTTATAAAATTTCTTGTGTATGTGCTTTGTTTTGAAAAGTTTTACTTCGTGATAACCCTTATATCAGTCCTCAAAGGTGTGACGAAGTTGTTTTGAAAATTTGTTTGAAAAGTGTAAGTGTGAAAAGTTTTGTTTTGAGCAAGTACCTACTAGCATCTACCTACTCGAAAAAAGATCGTTTCTATTCTCATTTCCTTTAGACAACGCTATCCTACTACTGAGAAATAGGTAGCACCATCGTTGAAATTGTAAGGGTCAATTCGAAAGGGACGTACGATCACTAAAGCAATGTTAGCACACCTTAGTAATTACCCTAGAGTCTTAAGATCATATTCGAGGCAACATTTCCGAGGCAACATTTTCGAGGCAACATTTTCGAGGCAACATTTCTGAGGCAACATTTCTGAGGCAACATTCGAATGGGGTGTTTGATCTTTTTTAGACAGGAGGGCAACCACTAAGACACCCTATGCTTAATGATCGTTTACCGAAGGCAACCAAAGTGAGAGTATACCCTATGTGCGAGTGATTTGTTTCAGTTATTTATCTTTGCACATTAGGGTTTTCTAACCGTATTAACTGGTCATGCATTCTTGTCATACAATTCTATTAGCATACATCTAGACAGTTAAATATTTGCGGGAATTAAAAATGCGAGAAAGCAAATCTACGCTATTACAAGGCTTCGGGGAGGGGGATTAATTACATAGCCAAAAACCCGAGGAAAAAGCGATAAGTAAAAGCCCTAAATTAAACTATTACAACCCATGAATAGTTACAAAATATTGTCAAAATAAATAATAAGCGCGCGATGAATCAAATACAAAACGACTAGGGTCTTGACCTTTAACTAAACCTTTTGACGATTGAAAAAAAAGTTTTTGTTATTTAAGAAAACAATGAAACAATCGAATTAAAAAAAAGAAAATCCTAACTTCTAATTAATTTTAAATTTAAGAAAAATAAATTAATTCAATCTAAAACCTATTTTTGTGTTTTGTTTATTTGAGAAAAAATAAAAGAATTAAATCAAGAATTTAACCTAATTTGCTAATTAGTTTTAATTATATAAAAAAACAAGTTAAAATTCCCCTAAGTTAAACTAAATTAAATTAAATTAATAAAATTAATTTTGATAAAAAAAAAGTCTAATTCTAATTTTTGATTTTCTTGATTTTTATGATTTTTTATGAAAAAAACAATTAATTTGTTAACTAAAATGATTTAAAAGAAAAATTAAAAGAATTAAAGAAAATGAAAAGAAATAAGAAAAAGAGTAATGGGCCTGATAGCAATGCTGAAGAGGGGGGTGTGTTGTTGAAATTCTGGGCCCAAAGAAATCCAATCCCTTTTGACTTTGCCTGATCTAGTGCACACGTTGACCTGGGGCGTATGGTGGGCCTCTTGCTACCTGAGCGTTGGATCCAGCTTGCTGATGGATCTGATGGTGGAATTTGGATGGCCTATGGTGGATGTTTGGACATGTGGGGTACAGGATCACCTGAAGCAAAATAATATGAAACAAATGTTGGGACCTGGGGATCGAACCCAGGCCCTTATATCCAACTCCAATGCCTGCTTGCCAACTGAGCCACGCGTTTTTGTTATTCACATAATGGAAGTAAAATAATATAATCAAAAACCAATAACGTATTCAAAAAATGCGCGAAAATTCAAACCACCCAACCAGAGATTGCCACGCCTCATCTTCTTCTCCAAACCGTCATTTTAGGCAACAAAACTTTTACCTACAGTTGTTTTGCTATATGTAAAGACCTGTGCATCTCAAAAATTGCATATGCTCAAGATAAATGATAATGTCTGGTACCAATTAACTCGTCTCATCTTCACGAGTATCATGGTACCAGAATTCAGGCCTAATTTTGCCTATACTACAAATCCCTAAAACAAACCAAGGAACCCTAACAATGGCATATCTTGATTCCTGTACTATAAATGCAATTAAGTGGTTCCAATAGCTTGCAAACTCAATGATGAACAAGAATATATAATCAAAATGTGCATATGATGAGTAAATCAATGAAATCGAAAACGAATTTTTAGGCAAATTGTGTAACTGCTATGCGCGGATTCTAGACCTGAGGCGGCTTGCAATTGATTGGGATACGTTCCTGGGATGTCCAGCAATTTGTTGGCAATGTTAGAATGGCTTGGATTGGCCCCTAGGATGGAAATTGAATCACCACTTTTCTTTGAGATTTTGAAGTTTGGTTCTTGGCTATGCACGACTTCTAACCCCCATTCTTGCCTTGGATACGTTCAATATATATCATGGAGTGCATTAGGATTGTAAAAACTGATCACATATTTAGAAGTTTTCAAGATTTGATTTGATTTTCATGGCACATGTAAACTTGATATATTGAGCCAAATTATGCCTTTTTTTGTCCCAATCAGCCTTGATTTGAATTGATCATGATATCCTTGCATTATTTGATTGAGATCCTGTCAAAAATCAGATCACAACATATCTTTTCCATTATTCATCAATTATTTGATTTAATTAAAATTTCAATTAACAAAAAATCAAAATAAATTGAAAAGTGAAGAAAATAACATGATATTGGATATTTGGGTCTTGTATCATATTATAAGTGAGGTGCAAGCATAAAAAGTTGGGCCCATTTAGCAAAAAAAGCAAATTTGAGCACATTTGACTTTTGGCAATTTTGCAAAAATGGTCAACTTGGCCAATGCATAACTCTCTCAATGTTGACCCTAGAGAGGTGTTATTTGATTTTTTAGAAAGCTTAGGATGTCCTCTAAGCAACCATTTTGGTCTCATCTCAATTTAGTCTTCCATGTTCATGTATGAAGCTTGGACCCAAAAGGTGTTTTTGTTGACTTTCCAAAATGACCTATAATGTCCAAATTCATATATTTTTGTGAGTGAAAAATTTGGACTTGGGAGATGAAGATGCATTTTAGGGAATTTCATCCTCTTCAAAATGAGATTTGGATGGATCATTTCTGATAAAATATGAGAAAGTTATGCTTGGTCAAAGTTGAGTTGACTTTTCCTACAAAACCCTAATTTAGCAACTTTTGGGTTTTAATGAATTGTGAGAAATCCTTGAGGAATCATGACCAACCCTTGCTCAAATGATGTATAATACTTAAAAATGAGGATGTTGACCAAAAATCTTGAAGTTTGACTGTATGTGGGACACAGTTGCCTTTTGCCCTAGTACAGATGATTTTTAGGCATTTGAACAATTGACTGAGCAAACTTTTTCTACAAGGCTTGAAACTTGACATGGATGACCTTGAGAACATATTAGGACAATGGTGAGCATTTGAGTCCCTTGTGGTCCACACATCTTTATGAAAATGGAAACCCTAATTTGAGATTGACTGCCTTAGGAGAGAGTTTGTCTGGTCAACTCTTGGACTTCCTTGAGCAATTTGAGGACCTCACTTGACATGTATTGGGAAATATGGGAGGGCAAATTTTGGGGTACAACAGAAGTCAAGATAGGTGCCAACCTAGAAGACAGTGTCAAAAATAGATTAATCCAGATGTTGCGTGACTATGTTAAGATCTTTGCTTGGTTGTAAGAAAACATGCCAGGGATTAATACTGATATTGTGGTTCACCGTCTACCGATGAAGGAAGGTTGTCCTCCTGTAAAATAGAAGTTTCATCGTGTGCATCCCGAGATGTCTAAAAAGATCAAAGCTGAGGTTGTTAAGCGGTTCAATGTAGGTTTCTTAGATGTTACGTCCTATCCTCAGTGGGTTGCAAATGTGGTTCCACTACCTAAGAAGCAGGGTAAGGTGCGTATGTGTATAGACTACACGGATCTGAATAGGGTAAGCCCCAAAGATGACTTTCCACTTCCGCATATTGATGTTCTGGTTGACAACACCGCTCAACATAAAGTATTTCCCTTCATGGATAGTTTCTCTGGTTATAATAAAATCAAGATGGCACTTAAAGACATGGAGAAGACTACCTTTGTCACATAGTAGGGAACTTTCTGTTACAAAGTTATGCCTTTTGGTTTGAATAACGCCAGTGCAACATATCAGCGTGTTATGGTAGCTTTGTTCCATGATATGATCCATC
Organism: Vicia faba; assembly: GCA_948472305.1. Classification (NCBI taxonomy): domain Eukaryota; kingdom Viridiplantae; phylum Streptophyta; class Magnoliopsida; order Fabales; family Fabaceae; genus Vicia; species Vicia faba. The sequence continues at coordinate 1,449,736,449 of OX451741.1, forward strand.
ACGAGATAGAGGTTTATGTTGATGACATGATAGCTAGGTCTCAAACTGAAGAAGAACCTTTCGACCACCTGCACAAGCTGTTTGAGAGGTTTAAAAAATACAAGTTGAGATCCTGTAAACTTCTAGGTTTCGTTGTCAGTGGTAAAGGTATTGAAGATGATCCTACCAAGGTTAAATCCATTCAAGAAATTATAGCTCCCCATACTGAGAAGGAAGTCAGAGGTTTCCTGGGACGATTGAACTACATTGCCAAATTTATTTCCCATTTGACCGCTACTTGTGAGCCAGTCTTCAAGTTGCTAAAGAAAGATCAAGTCGTCAAGTGGAACGACAATTGTGAGATAGCCTTCGACAAAATAAAGGAGTACCTCCAAGAACCTCTAATCCTGATACCGCTAGTTTAAGGAAGACCCCTTATCATGTACTTAACAGTGTTAGAGAATTCAATAGGGTGTGTATTGGGGAAACATGACGAGTCTGGTCGAAAAGAGCATGCAATATACTACCTTGGCAAAAAGTTTACCAACTGTGAAACAAGATACTCACTTCTTGAGAAAACTTGTTGTGCTTTGGCATGGTTTGGTCGCCGACTAAGAAAATATATGTTGACTCATACTACTTTGTTGATCTTTAAGATGGATCCAATTAAATACATATTCGAGAAACTCACTCTCTTTGGAAGAATAGCAAGATGGCAAATGGTCTTGACAGAATACGACATTCGTTATACTACTCAGAAGGCAATCAAAGGAAGTATACTGGCAGATCATTTGGCTCATCAAGTGGTAGATGACTATCAGTCTATGAATTTCGAGTTCCCAGATGAGAATATTATGCTAGTTATAGATTATGAGGAACATGGACCATATGAAGGACCTGAGCCGGGATCCCAATGGACTTTGGTTTTTGATGGAGGCTCCAATGTGCTTGGTAATGGGATCATTGTTGTGATTGTCTCTCCCAAAGGTTGCCATACGCCCTTCACCGCCAGATTATGTTTTGACTGTACCAACAACATGGCTGAATACGAAGCCTACATCATTGGCATCAAAGTTGCTATCAATATGAGAATCAAGTTCATTAATGTATATGGGGACTCAGCCCTAGTGATCATTCAGATTAAGGGAGAATGGGATACGAAGCATCCAAATCTCATTCCTTATTGAGAGAATATGTTGACGTTAATTTCGTACTTCGAGGAAATCACTTTTGAACATATTCCACGAGAAGAGAATCAATTGGAAGACGAACTAGCTACCATGTCATCTATGTCCAAAGTTGGATGGGACAATGAAGCTCCTTGAATTACTATTGAGAGACTAAATGAACGGGCATATTGCTACGAAGTTGATACTGATGAAGTAGAGGAAAAGCTTTGGTTTCATGAAGTAAAAAGATACCTCAAAGCTCAAGAATATCCTGAAGGGGCGTCTATCAATGGAAAGAAATTTCTACGAAGGTTCTTTGACAAGTTCTTTCTGAGTAACAGAATCCTGTACACGGGCAATCACAATTTGACTTTTCTTCATTGTGTAGACAAGAATGAAGCTGAGAAGATTATGGAAGAAATGCACGAAGGAGTCTTTGGTACTCACTCCAGTGAGCATACAATGGCTAATAAGATTTTGAGAACGGGTTATTATTGGTCTACTATGGAAATTGATTGCCATCATCATTCCAGAATTTTCCATAAATGCCAGATTTATGCTAACAAAGTACATGTGCCTTCAGTGCCTCTGAATGTCTTGACTGCTCCTTGTTCGTTTTCAATATGGGTCATCCATATGATTGGAGAGATTAAGCCTACCGCTTCCAATTGGCATCGTTTCATCCTGGTCACTATTGATTATTTCATGAAGTGGGTTGAAGCAGCCTCGTTTTCCTCTGTTACAATGAAGGTTGTGCATCGGTTCATTAAGCATAACCTCATCTGTCGGTATGGCGTCCCTGAAAGGATCATCACGGACAATGGTACCAATATCAATAATACTATGATCATGGAAACTTTCACAGAGTTCAAGATTAAACACCACAATTCTTCTCCGTATCAACCAAAGATGAATGGTGCAATGGAAGCCGCCAACAAGAATATCAAGAAGATCTTGCAGAAGATGACAGTGACATAAAAAGATTGGCATGAGATGTTACTATTTTCTCTTCATGGTTATCGCAGCTCAATGCATACATCAGCTAGGGCAACTTTGTTCTCTCTAGTCTACAATATGGAGGTTGTCTTACCTGTCGAAGTCCAGATTCCTTCCCTAAGATGCGGGTTTAGATGAAGACGAGTGGATTCAAACCCGACTTGACCAGATAAATTTGATCGATGAAAAAAAGGCTCCCAGCTGTTTTTCATTGTCAGATGTATCAGAAACGTATGATCAAAGCCTTTAACAGGAAAGTCAAACATCGGGTATACCAGGCTGGTGATTTGGTAATAAAGCGCATTATCCTACCACAAGGTGATCCCAGGGGAAAATGGGCTCCCACATACGAAGGGCCATTTGTGATCAAGGAGATATTTTATGGCGGTGCTATGATGCTTACCACCATGGACGGTGAAGATTTTCCACACCCTGTGAACGCGGACATAGTCAAAAAATACTACGCATGAAGGAGAACCGCTAGGCTGACAGGCCTAAGCAAAAGTAAGGGCATCCTGGCGAACCAAAAGGGTTTGGGCAAAACATAGGGATATATATATATATATATATATATATATATATATATATATATATATATATATATATATATATATATATATATATATATATATATATATATATATATATATATATGTATAAATTGTACACCCGGCAGGTCGAGAACCCGAAGAGGCGACTTAGGCAAAAAAGGGTATCCCGGTGGACTGAAAACCCGAAAGGGAGGTCCAGGAAAAATTTAGGGATTAAAGCGTATGACTATGTCCCGTCGGATCATCTATTTATAGCAAGTTTTGTTATCAACATCAAGTTCAAATGGTACAACTCAATTTAATCAACTTCTTCCAACGACAAGGGATGAGATGCTTAAAGACATAGGGGCAATAGCAGAGTTGAAACTTGATGGGATCGTTTCCACATAGTTGTTTTTCTTTGTACCCCTTTTCATTTTATGATTATTTCCTATTACTAGGTTTTTTGTCTCTTTATATAAAACTGACTGTTTATCGACAAACTTTCTAAATCAATACAAGTCAAATTCGAAATTCAAAGTTGTTTTACTTTCTCTGCTTTGTTAATCAAAACATCCAATGACTAAATTGAATGAACATATGCATTTGAACATGATTACTGTTAACAAATATATGCATACAAATAGGAATAAGTATTTACTAAAGACCCTAGGAATTAGGATAAAGTTTCATCTACTCTCAAAATCCCTGTAGAGTTATCTTCACAAGCTCATCCCCGTCAGAGATCATCCCTAACGCAGTTTACTTGAATTCTCTTCTCCCGTGAAGTTTATTTCCTCAACAGAGTTTATTTCTTCGATATTACAAGTCCCTGACAGGATTCTCTTCCCTGTCTATATGTCATTCAACTTTGTCCTCCCCAGAAGAACTGACACCCATATCTGAAACTTGGTCAGACAGAACATCAGAGGATTATCCATCTCTTTTATCCCTGGTCAGGGTACATAAGAATCAAATCCTTCAAAATAATGATGAACGATCAATGTTCCTGGAATTTTTATATCCCCAAACAAAAGTTGAACGTCCCTAGTGGAATATCCTCAAACAGAAAGCGAGAATCCCCAGCATAGACATTCTAGACAAGATTGAAGATTCATATTCTTCACCCCCAGCAACAGTCATGGATTTATTTTCCCACAACCAAAGATGTTAAACAGAACTACCGATACGTTCCAGTGACATATTACATCCATACATCATTTACAGAATATCATAGCATGTGCATATGAATGCATATATCATTCTCATTTATTTTGAGAGCATCATTACGCAATGAATTACATACATCATGACATTACATAAAACTAAATTTGTTTCTTTTAAGTTAGTTCACAAACAGATAAATATTGTCAGCAATTTATCATCTTTCAGATACAATCAATCGGCGATTCATTCTTGATGAACTTTCAGATACAATCAGGCGTAGACTCATTTTGACATATATTCTAGATACAATTAAGATATCATCAAGACATAGATCCATTCTAATACTCATTCCAATATATCTTCCAGATACCGTTAAAATACGATCAAGACGTAGATCCATTCTAATATTCATTCTGGTATATATTTAGATAGAGTCATGCATAGGATTATTCTAATATAGATCCCAGATACAATCGGGCGAAGACTCATTCTGATACTCTTATATATACAGTCAAGACATGGACTCATTCTAGTATTTCATTCAGATACAATCGAGACATAAGATTCATTCTGATAATCCCCAACATATCTGCTAGATAGAATCAAGACACGTGCTCATTCTAGTATATTTCTCAGATACAGTCGAACATAGACTCATTCTGGTATTCCTATTCAATAAGGTCGACTGAGAGGTCATGATCTAAGTCTTACACCATTCAAGAGAGTTTTTGTGTGAAGTTGTGATCATCTGGAATTTCCTATTCTCAACATTTTGGCTATTCAGATAATTCTTGCAAATTTGTTGGTTACCCATTCGTTATGCACAGTGCAATTTGAACCGTTCAAATATGTGTTATTGATCTTTGGGGATTAAGGATTCTTGTGCTCGTTTATAAAATAAGGCATCTTATTGGATTTTGTACAAGAATTGAGTGTGGAGCATAGTATATTATGGGATCATTCAAGTTTGGAATACATTTAGCAAGACTTTTGACCAAAGTTTATCTTAAGCATGTGTTGTACCCCAAAATTTTCCCTCCCATATTCTTCAAAGTTTGTCAAGATCAATCTCTAAATGGTTCAAGATTTGCTCAAGGATTGCACAGTTCAAATGCCTCCTAAGCCAGTCAAAATTAGGGTTTTGGTTCCTTAAATGAATTTGAGGCTTTCATTGGTCCAATCAAGTCCCATAGGCCTATATACATTTTCAAGCATCTACATGTCAAGTCTCAAGACTCACAGTCCCAAGTTGCACAGTCAAAAGCCCTATTTGGTTCACAATCAACTGCAGGGGTAAAATGGTCATTTGGCAGTCAAAAGTTAGAATTGTTGGTCAACATATTATTTTGAGTACACAATCATCATTTGATCAATTCTTGATCATGATTCCACAAGCATGGCTCAAAAATCATAAAGATGCAAAAGTTGCTATTTTTGGACAGTTGAAAAGTCAACTGTAACTTGACCAAGGCATAACTTTTTCATGGTTCATCAGAAAAATCCCATCCAATGCACATTTTGGAGGGTTGGACATTTCCTACAACTCATCTTCACATTCCAAGTCCAAGAAATGTTCTCACAAAAAGTTATCAATTTCTACATTATAGGTCAATTTCAAAAGTCAACAAAAATGCACCTTAAGTCAAAAGACCATAACTTGAGATTGGTAAATACAAATGACATGGGACCAAAGGCATTGGTTAGAGGACTTCAAGACCTTTCCAAAATGTCCAAGAACATGTTCATATGATCAAAATTGAGCAAGATATGCATTGGAGAAGTTGGGAAATTTTTATGAATTTGCAAAAGTCAACTATCCTTAAAACTTCAATTTTTGACAAAAGGGCCCACTTTCTTCCACTTGATTCAGCCTTGTCATTCCACACACGTGTCCCATGCTTAATTTCAAGATCAAACATTTATTTTTCTATTTTATTTAATTTTTATTGATTTAATTCATTTTAAATCCATAGTAATTCAAATAAAATCTAAAAATTAATGGAATAGCATCTTTGTGGTTTGAATAGCTTTTATATGTCATATGCCAGCTAACCAATTCGTGCTAAGCCTTTTTGTGCATAAAATCCTAGATTTGAACCAAATATGGAAAGGTCTTGAATGGTGGTCAACCAAATCTCCAAACTTAAATACATAAGGATACAAGCCCAAATTTGGACCTAGACTGCTTGCCTTATACATATGCAAGTAACCTAAACCTAATTCATGACCTGAGGATTGCTAAAACGGCCAAAGACGACCATTACCAGGTACAAAGACTACCCATACAGCGCTGTAAGTTCTTCCAAACTCGCCCATGAACACGAAACCTAAGCTCTCTATTTTTGCACTTTTTCTCAAAAGCATTGGCATATTTGTGTTCCTTATGTGATTTCTAACATAACTGTAATAGCCAATTTCATTTTTAGGCCCTGAATCGTGATGCCCGATTCTAGGGTTCATGTTCTTGCGTTTTAGGTATTTTTTTTTCCAGGGAAAATCAAAGCCAATCAAGAGCATAAATGTGATTAGGGGATGAAGACGAACATGCCCATGGTCTCAGGTGGCGTTTTCATGGCCTAGGGACAGTTTTAGGAAGGACCTACGGAGTTTCCTGCGGATAGAAATCCGCAGGTAAAAAAACGAGTGACCAAGAAAGAAGACGCTGACGCGTCTCCCCCTCATTCGTTCTTTTAAACAAACGCGCGCTTTTCATTTTTTTGTTAGGCATATGTGTTGATTTACCAATATATTAACCATTTATTATTATTATGTCAATTGAAGCAAGTGGCTCAGTGGCTAAGGCGAGCAAGCGTTGAATGTTGGGACCTAGGTTCGAATCCCAGGTCCCCCAAATACTTGATATTGTTTTTCTTAACGTGTTCTCATGCAGCGTCCCAAAAGCACTCCACCATGTATCTCCAGAAATCAACGCGCCAAGTGGCCACAGCCACAAATCCAGTGGTCATAAGATGATCCACACCATACTCCAAGTCAAAGCTGCGCGTGGACAATTCCCCAAAGTCAAACGTGGCTGGAGAATTTGCATTTTATTTTTTATTTTCTCTCATTCATTTGCTTTATTTTTATTGTTTTTTTTTAATTAATTACTAACCAGCAAATTAATTAACATTTTCATAATAAATTCAGAATGCATAAATAAAATAATTTTTTTTATTAATTAAATTTAATCATTATTTTTGTAAATAAATTCTAACAAATTGATTTAGTTTAAATTAGGTTTAATTTTAATCTTTTTTTTTAATAAATAAAATCAATCTAGAATTAGGGTTTTTCTTTTAACACTTTTAATTTCTTTTTTATTTTATTTTCATTAAAAACATAAAAAAATATAAAAAATTAAAAAACACTTTTTTCTTTTAATTATTAATTAATTAGTAAATTAGGTTTAATTTGAATTAATTACAAAAAAGGACCAAATTCAATTCTTTTCTCAAAAAGGGTCAAAACCCTAAGGACATCCCGATTCAATCTTTCGCGCGTATATTTATTTTAATTCATTATATTTATGTATCTGCTCCGAGAATGTAATAGTTAATTAGGGCTTTTACCGCTTTCTTTTATTTTCTCGCAATTTATTTTTTCCAAAGGGTTTGTTTTTGGCGATGTATATACCCGTGCCTTGTAATAGCGTAGATTCAATTTTCCGCACTTTATTTCCCGCAAACTATTAACTGTTAATTATGCATGCAAGACTTGGATGAAAATTAAAAACAACTCGTAGATCACCATGATACATGTACAAGATAATTTAACATGAACCTGACACACATACACATGCCACTCCTAGGGTACGCCTCACTTGGTTGCCTCGAGATGGTCATCAAGTATAAGGTGTTTTAGAGGTCGCCCTCCTGTCTAAAGATCCAGTTGCCTCGAAACGGTTGCCTCAGATAAAAAAGGATCTAAGACATTAGGGTTATCGCTAAGGTGTCCTACTATTGCTTTGGTGACCACATTGTCCCTATAATCGAATTGACCCGAACAACTCCAACGACGGTGCTACTTACTTCTCAATAGTGGGATAGTACTGTCTAAAGGACTTTTACACAGCTTAATTCCTTAGAGTAGGTAGATTTCTCCTGGGTACTTGCTCTTTTCAAAAACAAAAAACATCTTTTCGCACCTACACTTTCAAAAAGTTTTCAAACAAATACTTCATACACTCTTGAGGACTGATACAAGAGTTACCTAGAATTTTTTCAAACTAAACTTTTTCAAAACCCACAAACACTTGAAAAGCAAACAATTTTTGAAAACATAGTGAGCAAGTACCTAAGAGCCCGTGGATAACCACGGATAGAAAGGGTGCTAACACCTTCCCTTTCTATAAATCTACCTCCCGAACCGAGAAACATTCTCGAAAAGGAATTTTGCTGTGCTTTTGTCCTTTCCTTGTTGGAGAACATAAAAGACGGTGGCGACTCTTACTTACCGCGACATTTCGCGAACCAGCTTAAAAAACAGTCAGTTCTATTTCCACCGATCACAGAACTGGCGACTCTGCTGGGGATTCTAATAAGTGAGGTGTACCTTAGGATTAGACCACTCTTGTTTTCAATTACTTGCTTTGTTTGCTTTAATATTATGGGCCTGTCTTGGAGTTTCATAGATCCTAACCCGGATCTGGGATACCTTTTATAAGTAGCAACAAACTGTGAGGGAACTGTGCGGGGTATACCGACACGGTTGAAGCAGTTGCTACGTTGATGTGGCACTTTGGTGAGTACCGGTAACCCTTGAGTCAAGTCAAGGAGAGTACGGGGCCGCCGCGTGGTGTCGTGAAGCATCAACTGACCTTAGGAACCTTACTTGACCATCCTGGCCTCTTTAGGGGTAGTGAGATGACCGACTTTGGTGCAGTCCGAAGTTGGTAGATACTCGATACTACACTCATTGAGGGTTGTTTTCTTGGAATATTTTGATCGCCAGTTCAGTGGCTAAATCAAAATAATGAACATAGAAAACAACCCAATGATATTGAGCTCCTTAGAACCCGGTTACTTTTGATAGGACAGGTTTTGATCCCACCAACTTCAAGAGGGTAGTACCTAGACCTCATGCTGGCCTAAACTCTAAGGGTTGTCTGGTGTGACTTGTGTGCCTTATCATGTTTGCCTTTTGTGAATACTTGTGGTGTGCTTTTATCATAACATCATAAAGCATCATATGCATTTACTAACCACTTCAAAGGTTCGAATCTTCATCTTTGTTCTTGTTTTGTAGGACATGGAAACTATCCGCAGAAAGACAATTCAGGTCAACCTTGTAAGGATCCCTCCTCAGCTTAAGGAGCTTACATCCAGGATTCCCGAGAACTCTTCCTTCAGTGAAAGGCATGGTAGACTCATCAGCTTGGTTAACACCAACATTGAAGAAGATATGATAAAAGTTCTCTTCCAGTTCTTTGACCCTTTGCATCACTGTTTTACTTTCCCGGATTATCAATTAGTGCCTACTTTGGAAGAGTTTTCTCAGCTTCTGAAGGTTCCCATTCTCAGTCAACTACCCTACAACGGTACGGAAAGGGAACCAAAACTTGAAGAGGTTGCTAAAGCATTATGCCTACAACCATCCGACATCAAGGGGCACTGGGAAATTAGAAGCGGTATCAAAGGATTCTTGGCCAAGTTCCTGTTTGAGAAGGCCCAAGAATGTTGGAATTCCCTTGACCTACAAGCCTTTGAAGAAGTTGTGGCATTCCTTGTCTATGGGTTGGTGTTGTTCCCGAATCCGGATCAGCTCATAGATATCAATGCTGTCAAGATTTTTATGTCCAGAAATCCCATACCTACATTGCTTGGGGACATCCTCCACTCATGTTACACTCGAACCATGAGAAAAAGAGGTGTTCTCATGTGCTGCACTCCTCTCCTGGAAAGGTGGTTTATTTCGCACCTTCCACAATTAGTTTTGAAGAACGAGCGGGGTTTGAGATGGTCACAACGGCTAATGACTCTTACACATGCTGACATACATTGGTGTTCTCGGTCCAAAGAAAATGTCACTATCATTGATCGTTGCGGAGAGTTTCCTAATGTGCCTTTACTTGGAATCAGAGGAGGCATTACTTACAACCCGTGTCTGGCTTTGAGACAGTTTGGATATGCTCGGAGGGATGGCCCTCATGACATGTTGATTCCTGACATAGTTTTTGACTTCGACAACGATACGCAAGGACTTCGCCAGAGGTTTATCAGAGCGTGGAGGATGCCTAACAAGGTGGATAGTAAGACACTGGGGCACAAGAACTCCATCCCCCTTGAGCCTTATCTCAAGTGGGTACGAGCCCGCTCCCAAAAGCTTGTGATGCCATATCCTCATGTTCTCCCCGTGATCAAAGAGCCAGTTATGGAAGGAGAGGTGCCATACACCATTCAACATCCTGACATGCCAACATCTTAGGAAGAAATGCAAAAGAGCTGGATCCAACTAAAGGAAGAGCGGAATTCTCTTGAAGCCAATCTACATGCCAGTGAGAAGAAGGTCTTGGAGCTCACCCGCCTACTTCACGAGGAAAAGACCCTCAACACTTACATTGCTCCAAAGAGGATGCACAGTGTCTTTTGGGATTAAGTATTTTGTAATGTTTTGCCCATGAGGCCCTGATGTACTGAACAAATTATTTCTTAATATAACGTGTGTTCCTTTTTGTCTACAACGAATTTGAATTTTCGAACCCTTGAATGCATTGCATAAATAGCATATCATGCATCATGTGCATAACAGGTACTCTTTTTTACAGGTCACTCATCTTCTTCGCTGTTTATTTCAGCAATCATCATGTCTTCTGAGCCTACTACTGAACAAGCTATCAAGGCCCTCCAGGCCCAGAACGCCCAGTTCCAAGAGCTGGTCATGAGCTTAGCCCAGGGTCAACAGGAATTGAAGACTCTTCTTTTGAAGAAGAAGAAGAAGAGGACTGTGTTGTTCAATACCGGGCGCAGATACGGGAATACACTGCAGAATGAAGCTGAGCTGACTACCCCATCTGTTGGGAAAGACAGCCCCCAAGGGAGAGAGGTTCCTAGTCCCGTGGTCTCCGACAACGAGACAGATTACAATGATGAACAGTACCCTCCTGCTGAGGACAAGTACAAATAGCTGGAGGACCGGTTAAGTGCTATGGAGATCCAACGCGTGCCTGGGTTGGATTTTGGAGATCTAGGTTTATCTTCTGGGGTGGTGATCCCACACAAGTTCAAGGCACCTGCCTTTGTGAAGTACGATGGGGCTTCCTGTCCTAAGCTGCATCTCAGATCATATGTAAGGAAGATCCAACCTTACACTGCAGACAAGAATCTATGGATCCATTTCTTCCAGGATAGTCTTTCAGGGACTCAACTCGAATGGTTCTATCAGCTGGATGGAGCCAGTATTCGAAACTGGGAGGACTTGGCTACTGCATTTTATAAGCAGTATCAGTATAATTCCGACCTCGCTCCTACGCGTACCCAACTCCAGGGTATGTCACTAGGGACGGGAGAAGGTTTTAAGGAGTATGCGCAAAAGTGGAGAGACCTGGCTGGAAGGGTGCAGCCGCCTTTGACTGACCGTGAACTCGTTGACATGTTCTTGGGGACCCTGTCTGGTCCATTCTTCAACCATCTGATTGGTAATTCTTCTGTTGGGTTTACAGATCTGATCTTAACCAGTGAGAGGATAGAAGCTGGTATCAAGTCGGGGAAGATACAGAAAGGTGCCTCCTCGAGTACTGAAAAGAAGCCCTTCAAGAAAGAATCTAGTGTTGTTTATGGTCCAAGAAGACCGAACAAACCAGAACGCTGCCAAGCTGTCAACGCGGTGGTAATTTCATAGCCTGCATCTGCTCCTCAGCAATATAACCAACCAAGGGGTGAGAGACCTAAAAGGCAGTACACTCGGCTCAGTATGACCCTGTCTCAGATATTGCTGCAACTGCTGTCAACCAATCTGGTAACTGTCAAAGAAGCTCCGAAGGTGGTAAACACAACATCTCCAAAGTACAACCCCAACGCCCGCTGCGCTTATCACTCTGACAGCCCGGGGCATACTACGGATGATTGTTGGGCTCTGAGGAATAAGGTTCAGGACCTTATTGATGCTAAAGAAATACAGTTCGAGGCGCCTGAAAGGCCCAATGTTGTGACTGCTCCCATGCCCCTGCATGGAGTGAATGCTGTGGAAGAAGACCGGTATGTAGCCTTTGTGGATGATATTGTTACTCCGTTGTTGACTGTCAAAAGGAACCTGTTGCTAGCCGGTTTATTTCCGGGATGTGGTAAAGGTTGCCTTCTATGTTCTGTTTCACCTGCTGGTTGTCCTTTGTTGAAGTCAGGCATCCAAAACCTGATGGGTAACAAAGAGATCTTGTTCGAGAAAATTGTTGTTCCTGCTGTCCCTGCTGAAGAAGTGTCCATTGTTACTATTTTCAATAACCCTCCTAAGGCTCCCTCAAAGAAGCCTGTCAAAATCATGTCTACTCATAAGATTGCACCTATCATCATCACTGTTCCAGGGCCCATCCCATATAAATCTGACAAAGCGGTCCCTTGGCACTATGGGGCAGATGTTTATGTGCTTGGAGTAAAATAAGAGTTTGATACTAGTATCGGCATCAGCAACATCACCGGGCCTGCCAAAGTCACTCGTAGTGGTAGGCTCTTCTCACCTGATATTGCGCCACTAGCTATTCAGAGACCTCTTGTCATTACACCTGCAAGTGTGCCCACTTCCCTGCCTGACCAAGTTCCTATTTCTACCCCTGCTGCTGAGTCATCTGACGCTCGGGGCAAAGGGATTGCTACTGATGTGCCTGCCCAGACAGAGGCACCGAAGACCATCAATGTTGAAGCTTCCAAGCAAGAGATGGAAGAGATTCTTAAAATTATCAAGAAGAGTGATTTCAATGTAGTTGAGCAGCTGGGGCACACCCCCTCTAAAATTTCTATGCTATCACTGTTGTTGTGTTCAGAGGCCCATGCCAAGGCCCTGATTTCCTTCCTGAAGACGGCCCATGTGCCACAAGAAACGTCTGCTGATCAATTTACCGATTGTGTGGCCAACTTGACTGCTGATAATGGGTTGGGTTTCTCTGACGCCGATCTGACTGCCAAGGGAAAGAACCATAATGATGCCCTGCATGTCTCCATTGAATGCAGGGGCACTACTCTTGCCCATGTGTTGGTAGACACCGGTTCTTCGTTGAACGTGTTACCCAAAAAGGCCCTATACAAGTTGGATTGTGAGGGTTTAGAGCTCAAGCCTAGTAACATTGTTGTCCGGGCCTTTGACGGGTCGAAGAGGATGGTACATGGTGAAGTTGACATTCCAATCAGGGTTGGTTCTCAAGTTTTTTATTCTACTTTCTATGTGATGGACATCCGACCATCCTATTCTTGTTTGTTGGGTCATCCATGGATCCACAAGGCTGGAGCTGTGACCTCCACATTACATCAGAAGCTTAAGTACCCGGTCAGAGGGAAGATCGTAACAGTTCAAGGGGAAGAAGAATATATGGTCAGCCACCTCAACTCGTTCCGGTATGTAGAGATGGATGGGGAGTTCATTGAGACCCCCTTTTAACACTTTGAAGAGGTGCCTCAGACACTGGCATCAGCAGAGACTGACTGAAGAGGATTCTCCGTTGAAGATGGCCTCCTTAAAGGATGCCCGGGCTGTGATCGAAAAGGGTGAGTGTGCAAACTGGGGCGGACTTCCTGATTTCACTCCGAAGACTGACAAGTTTGGTTTGGGTTTCACTGTAGAAGCTCAGAGGGATGTTCGTAAGGCAAGGATTGGAAGACCTCCTGTATTCATCACCAACCCAGGAGTGAATGCTATTGAAGAGGACGTGAAGGAATCTGAACTCGACAGCTGGATCTACCCGACGACCAACGGTGGACCAAGCAACTGGACGGCGAAATATTTCATACCTATTACTTTTGTCACTCAGTAATGAACTCCTTTGTTTTAAATTTGTAACGAACAATAATTTGAAACTTTATGGCCCGGTGTCTTACCCGGGGCACCGTGGCTTCATTTGTGAGGGATTTTGTGTGTCACTTTCATATATCATTAATAAAAGCATTGGACGTTTTCGCATTTCAAATCTTGCGCTCCTTTTCTTTCTTTATTATATATATTGCAAAACAGCTATATTTACACACACTCACCTATACAGGTTCCAATCCACTCTAGATCCCACTGGTAACGACTCTGCTACTGCCAGTTATGACTTCGAAAATCCGATCAACTTAGCCGAAGACGAAGGTGAAGATGATTGCGAAGTTCCTGGTGAGCTTGCAAGACTGCTACTCCAGGAAGAGAGGGCCATTCAGCCACATGAAGAGCCAGTGGAAACGGTAAATCTGGGTACTGAGACAGACAGAAAGGAAGTCAAGATTGATGCTAATCTAGAGCTCAGTGTGAAACAACAGTTGATTCAGATGTTGCATGATTATGTGGAAATCTTTTCCTGGTCTTACGAAGACATTCCTGGGTTGGATACCGACATTGTGGTTTATCACCTGCCTACCAAGGAAGAATTCCCTCCGGTAAAACAGAACGTCCACCGTATGCGTCCAGAGATGTCCGAGAAAATCAAGGCTGAGGTTATGAAACAATTTGATGCCGGGTTTCTAGCAGTGACTTCTTACCCTCAGTGGGTTGCTAATGTGGTTCCAGTGCCGAAGAAAGATGGTAAGGTCAGAATGTGTGTTGATTACAGGGATTTGAACAGGGCGAGCCCCAAGGATGACTTCCCTCTACCTCACATCGACGTTCTGGTTGACAATACTGCTCAGCATAAGGTATTCTCCTTCATGGATGGGTTCTCAGGTTATAATCAGATCAAGATGGCTCCTGAAGACATGGAGAAGACCACTTTTGTTACTCAGTGGGGCACCTTTTGCTACAAGGTCATGCCTTTTGGGTTGAAAAATGCTGGGGCAACCTACCAACGGGCCATGTTTGCTCTGTTTCATGACATGATCCACCATGAGATCGAAGTATATGTCGATGATATGATTGCAAGGTCCCAAACTGAGGAGGAACACCTTGACCATCTGCAGAAACTGTTTGACCGTTTGAAGTTGTACAAGCTGAGATTGAACCCAAACAAGTGCACCTTTGGGGTAAGATCTGGAAAATTGCTAGGTTTCATCGTAAGTGACAAAGGTATTCAAGTGGACCCTGCCAAAGTGAAAGCCATACAAGAGATGCCAACTCCCAAGACAGAGAAAGAAGTCAGAGGCTTTCTAGGACGGCTGAACTACATTGCCCGATTCATCTCACATCTAACTGCTACCTGTGAACCAATCTTCAAGCTGCTGAAGAAAGATCAAGTAGTACGTTGGAATGATGAATGTCAGGCCGCTTTCGAAAGAATCAAAGAGTATCTCCAAGAACTACCCATTCTTATGCCACCGGTTGAAGGGAGACCTCTAATCTTATACTTGACAGTACTGGATAACTCAATGGGGTGTGTGCTGGGGCAGCATGACGAGTCTGGCCGAAAAGAGCACGCTATTTATTACCTTAGCAAAAAGTTTACCGACTGTGAGACCCGATACTCACTGCTCGAGAAAACTTGCTGCACTTTGGTATGGGCTGCTCGCCGGCTGAGACAGTATATGTTGACTCACACTACTCTATTGATTTCAAAAATGGATTCAATCAAGTATATCTTCGAAAAGCCCGCCTTGTCCGGAAGAATAGCAAGATGGCAGATGATCTTGACAGAATATGACATCCAGTATACGACTCAAAAAGCAATCAAGGGAAGTGTATTGGCAGACCATTTGGCACACCAGGCAGTGGACGATTACCATTCGATGAACTTTGAATTTCCAGACGAGAATATCATGGTGGTGACTGATTGTGAAGTACCTGGACCGGATGAAGGACCTGAGGAAGGATCCCGATGGTCTATGCACTTTGACGGAGCCTCAAACGCTTTAGGTAACGGTATTGGCGCTGTGATCATATCCCCTAAAGGCACTCATACTCCACTCACTGCCCGGCTATGTTTCAACTGCACCAACAACATGGCAGAGTATGAAGCATGTATCATGGGTCTTCAAGCTGCAATTGACTTAAGGATCAAGTTTCTGAGTGTCTTCGGAGATTCCGCTCTCGTGATCAATCAGATCAAAGGCGAGTGGGATACGAAACACCCAAATCTTATTCCTTACAAAGAGTATGTGTCGACGTTGGTTCCCCACTTCGAGGAGATAACTTTTGAACACTTCCGAAGAGAGGAGAATCAGTTGGCAGACGCGTTAGCTATGATGTCTTCTATGTTCAAAGTCAAATGGGACAACGAGGCTCCCCGGATCATTATCTGGAAATTGGATGAACCTGCACATTATTGTGATGTTGAGGTTGAAGAGGTAACTGAAAAACCTTGGTATCATGAAGTGAAGAGGTACCTTGAAGCTCAAGAATACCCCGAAGGTGCATCTATTAACGACAAGAAGTTTCTGAGAAGGTTCGCGGCAAAGTTCTTCCTCAACAATGGCATTCTATACAAACGAAACCATGATTCAACCTTACTGCGTTGTGTGGATAAGACGGAAGCAGAAAGAATCATGGCAGAGCTGCATGAGGGTACCTTCGGGACGCATTCCAGTGGACATACCATGGCAAAGAAAATCCTTCGGGCAGGATATTTCTGGTCCCCAATAGAAGCCGACTGTTACCAACATTCTCGGACGTGTCACAAATGCCAGATCTATATTGATAAGGTGCACGTTCCTCCAGTTCCTTTGAACGTCTTGACAGCACCTTGGCCTTTTGCAATGTGGGGCATTGATATGATCGGCGAGATCAGACCGACGGCATCCAACGGGCATCGTTTCATCCTGGTAGCGATTGATTACTTCACGAAGTGGGTCGAAGCAACTTCCTATGCTACCGTAACCAAGAACGTCGTGGCACGGTTCATTCGGCATAACCTGATTTGTCGATACGGTGTCCCGGAAAGGATCATTACGGACAATGGTACCAATCTTAACAACAAGATGATCACTGAGCTCTGCGAGCAATTCAAGATACAGCACCACAACTCTTCTCCCTACCGACCGAAGATGAATGGGGCTGTAGAAGCGGCAAACAAGAACATTAAGAAGATTGTGCAGAAGATGACAGTGACCTACAAAGATTGGCACGAGATGTTACCGTTTGCTCTTCATGGGTACCGTACCTCAGCACAGACGTCAACAGGGGCAACACCCTTTTCCTTGGTCTATGGCATGGAGGAAGTCTTGCCTATTGAAGTCCAGATACCCTCTCTCCGGATAATGAAGGATGCAGGTTTGAGCGAAGATGATTGGATCCAGACTCGACTTGATCAATTAAATCTAATCGATGAAAAAAGACTCACCGCTATTTGTCATGGTCAAACGTACCAAAAATGGATGATCAGGGCATTTAACAAGAAAGTCAGACGACAAGAGTATCAAGTCGGAGACCTGGTAATCAAGCGCATCATCCTACCTTAAGGTGATCCCAGGGGCAAATGGACCCCTACGTACGAAGGTCCATTTGTGGTTAAGAATATCTTCTCAGGAGGTGAGATGATTCTAACCACCATGGATGGTGACGACCTTCCTCACCCCGCCAATGAAGACATAGTAAAAAGATACTACGCATGATTAAAGACCTTCTAGGTTGACACACCTAGGCAAAAATAAGGGCTTCCCGGCGAACCAAAAGGGTTCAGGCAAAAATAAGGGATGAAATGAAAAAAATCTGTACACCCGGCAAGTCGAAAACCTGAAAAGGCAGCTTGGGCAAAAATGGGTAACCCGGTGGACTGAAAACCCGAAAGGGTAGTCCAGGCAAAAGTTAGGGATATAAGCGTAATACTATGTCTCATTGCATCACCTTGCATCCAGAATTCGGCATCAACTATCAGGCTCGGATGGCACCAGTCAGTCAGCTTCATCTTCAACTAAGCAGCAAAGTGATGAGACGCTTGAAGACATAAAGGCGATAGCAGAGTTGAAACCCAGTGGGATATTTTCACATAGCTGTTTTGTTTTCCTTTTCAAAATTGTATAAACTCTATGTTGTTCGGCGGCGTTCTCTTACTAGGACGTCAGCCTCTTGTACACAACGCCTATTTACAGGCAAAATCCAAAATCAATACAAGTCCACTTTTCCAGACAAATTGCCAAGTGTTTTTCCTTTTTCTGTTTTGTTTTGCAAAGAACGTCCAATGTTCATTTTTGATATATGCATTTGACATTAATTGCTAATCATAAATATTTGCATGCGAAACAAAGGACTAATTACAGGTGACATTAGAAACAGGGGCAATAATGAGTTGTCTAAGCGGTCTAGTTGCTCTGTCCACCAAGGCACCAAGGTAGGTTCGGTTGAAGAACGTAACCAAGATACCTCCATTCCCCATAGAGTAGGACCAGATTCAGCAATACTCCATCCAAGCATAGTTGGTCTTCCATCAGCCCCGAAAAGGCACAGTATCTCCAGCAAGTCAGCAATACTCTCCCCAAGCAGAGTTAGTCTACTGTCAGCCTTAAGGAAGTTGGGTATCCCCAGAAAATCTCAATATTCCCCAGCGGAGTATACAAATATTCCTAAGCAAGCATCCCCGGCAGTCTTAATATAAGATTGTTTCCCGGCGGAATACAGACACCCCAGTGGATCCACTTCCCCAGTACAGTCCAAAAGTTTCCCCAGGAGAGTTGAATCAATCTCCCCAGTAGATTTTGGAAGCTTATCCCCAGTAGATTCTGGAGGCTTATCCCCCGTAGAGTACGAACGCATCTCCCCGGCTTTATTCAAAGGTTATTCCCCACCAGGGTCTAACTGGGTTATCCTCAGCTAATTACCACGGAAAGATCGTCCTCGGCGAAGTTCTTCCTATCCCCAGCGGAGTTCATCAAATTCCCCAATAAAGCTTATCAACGGTATCCCCAGCGGAGTTATCGTTAAAAATCTCAGCGAAGCATCTCTTCCCACAGAGTAATTCCCCGCAGAGTAATATCTCCATTAGGTTTATTCCCCAACGGAGTCATCTTCTCCTACCGGTTTATTCTTGCAGCCATCATCCCCAGCGGAAATGAAGAACTCTACTCTTCAGCATCAGCCCAGGATTCAACGACTTCTCGGCATTCGTCAAGGATTTATTTTCCTAGACGAAAATACATGCATAGACATTTGACATTTCATACATCCTATTCATATACATGATAAAGTGCATACGACACGATCTCATTTGTTCTTGATAACATCATGACATCATGCATTTCATACATCATGACATTGCATACAACTGATATTTTTCCTTTTCAGGAAAAAGGTCAATCCAAAGATGATTACCATCAACCTTTTGTTCTAGATTCGATACCTGTATCTAGCCAGGGCATATCTGTGAGTGATTTGATTGTGGATTCGACACCTGTATCTAGCCAGGGCATGTCTGCATGAAGAGTTTAGAGATTCGATACCTATATCCAGCCAGGGCATATCTGTAGACGACTAATTCCAAATTCGATACTTGTATCTAGCCAGGGAATATCTGTGAGTAATTGATTGTAGATTCGATACATGTATCCAGCTAGGGCATATCTGCATGAAGAGTTTAGAGATTCGATACCTGTTTCCAGCCAGGGCATATCTGTAGACGACTAATTCCAGATTCGGTACCTGTATCTAGCCAGGTCATATCTGCATGAAGAGTTTAGACATTCGATACATGTATCCATCCAGGGCATATCTGTAGACGACCAGTTCCAGATTCGATACCTGTATCTAGCCAGGGCATATCTGTGAGCGATTGATTATGGATTCGATACCTGTATCTAGCCAGGGCATATCTGCATGAAGAGTTTGAAGATCAACCCCTGTAACAGGCCAGGAAATTATCTTTCATCTCGACCAACCTTGTGAAGTTTCAGATTCGATACCTGTATCCAGCCAGGGCATATCTGTAGACGACCAGTTCCAGATTCGATACCTGTATCTAGCCAGGGCATATCTGTGAGTGATTGATTGTAGATTCGATACCTGTATCTAGCCAGGGCATATCTGCATGAAGAGTTTGAAGTTCCAGATTTGATACCTGTATCTAGCCAGGGCATATCTGTGAGCGATTGATTGTGGATTCGATACCTGTATCTAGCCAGGGCATATCTGCATGAAGAGTTTGAAGTTCCAGATTCGATACCTGTATCTAGCCAGGGCATATCTGTGAGCGATTGATTGTGGATTTGATACCTGTATCTAGCCAGGGCATATCTGCATGAGGAGTTTGAAGATCAACCCCTGCAACAGGCCAGGAAACTATCCTTCTTTCTCAGGTGCGCAAGTTCTCGCTAAGGAATCTCTTACGCGATCGACATCCCCGGATGGCATCTTTAAGCCCATCTCCACAACTATCCATTACGCTTCCAAATGGCATCTATAAGCCCATTCCCGACAAGGTTTTGTCACATCTTCATATGGCATCTATAAGCCCATCCTCCTATCCATCATCTCTCCAAATGGCATCTGTAAGCCCATTCCCGACATCACATTACTGACATTCTACTATGCGAGTGCAAATTTCTGGGCACTCTAGTGTTCAATCATCTTCCACCTTCGGATCACGAAAGGCACGCAAGCCAATCTACATCCTCAAGTCTAAGAATATTGAACAGGGGAAACTGTTGTACCCCAAAATTTTCCCTCCTATATTCTTCATAGTTTGTCAAGATCAATCTCTAAATGGTTCAAGATTTGCTCAAGGATTGCACAGTTCAAATGCCTCCTAAGCCAGTAAAAATTAGGGTTTTGGTTCCTTCAATGAATTTGAGACTTTCAGTGGTCCAATCAAGTCCCATAGGCCTATATACATTGTCAAGCATCTACATGTCAAGTCTCAAGACTCACAGTCCCAAGTTGCACAGTCAAGATCCCTATTTGGTTCACAATCAACTGCAGGGGTAAAATGGTCATTTGGCAGTCAAAAGTCAGAATTGTTGGTCAACATATTATTTTGAGTACACAATCATCATTTGATCAATTCTTGATCATGATTCCACAAGCATGGCTCAAAAATCATCAAGATGCAAAAGTTGTTATTTTTGGACAGCTGAAAAGTCAACTGTAACTTGACCAAGGCATAACGTTTTCATGGTTCATCAGAAAAATACCATCCAATGCTCATTTCGGAGGGTAGGACATTTCCTACAACTCATCTTCACATTCCAAGTCCAAGAAATGCTTTCACAAAAAGTTATCAATTTCTACATTATAGGTCAATTTCAAAAGTCAACAAAAATGCACCTTAAGTCAAAAGACCATAACTTGAGATTGGTAAATACAAATGACATGGGACCAAAGGCATTGGTTAGAGGACTTCAAGACCTTTCCAAAATGTCCAAGAACATGTTCATATGATCAAAATTGAGCAAGATATGCATTGGAGAAGTTGGGAAATTTTTATGAATTTGCAAAAGTCAACTATCCTTAAAACTTCAATTTTTGACAAAAGGGCCCACTTTCTTCCACTTGATTCAGCCTTGTCATGCCACACACGTGTCCCATGCTTAATTTCAAGATCAAACATTTATTTTTCTATTTTATTTAATTTTTATTGATTTAATTCATTTTAAATCTATAGTAATTCAAATAAAATCTAAAAATTAATGGAATAGCATCTTTGTGGTTTGACTAGCTTTTATATGTCATATGCCAGCTAACCAATTCGTGCTAAGCCTTTTTGTGCATAAAATCCTAGATTTGAACCAAATATGGAAAGGTCTTCAATGGTGGTCAACCAAATCTCCAAACTTAAATACACAAGGATACAAGCCCAAATTTGGACCTAGACAACTTGCCTTATACATATGCAAGTAACCTAAACCTAATTCACGACCTGAGGATTGCTAAAACGGCCAAAGAAAATTGCAAAGTTTCTTGAAAAAAGTGTGAGATCAAGAACAAGGTAGGAGGCGATTTCAGACAAAAATAAGATCGTGACCTTCTTCCTTGCTATCCCCTGAAGCTAAGACGACCATTACCACGTCCAAAGACTACCCATACGGCGCTGTAAGTTCTTCCAAACTCGCCCATGAACACGAAACCTAAGCTCCCTATTTTTGCACTTTTTCTCAAAAGCATTGGCATATTTGTGTTCCTTATGTGATTTCTAACATAACTGTAATAGCCAATTTCATTTTTAGGCCCTGAATCGTGATGCCCGATTCTAGGGTTCATGTTCTTGCGTTTTAGGTATTTTTGTTTCAGGGAAAATCAAAGCCAATCAAGAGCATAAATGTGATCAGGGGACGAAGACGAACATGCCCATGGTCTCAGGTGGCGTTTTCATGGCCTAGGGACAGTTTTAGGAAGGACCTATGGAGTTTCCTGCGGATAGAAATCCGCAGGTAAAAAAACCAGTGACCAAGGAAGAAGACGCTGACGTGTCTCTCCCTCATTCGTTCTTTTAAACAAACGCGCGCTTTTCATTTTTTTGTTAGGCATATGTGTTGATTTACCAATATATTAACCATTTATTATTATGTCAATTGAAGCAAGTGGCTCAGTGGCTAAGGCGAGCAAGCGTTGAACGTTGGGACCTGGGTTCGAATCCCAGGTCCCCCAAATACTTGATATTGTTTTTCTTAACGTGTTCTCATGCAGCGTCCCAAAAGCACTCCACCATGTATCTCCAGAAATCAACGCGCCAAGTGGCCACATCCACAAATCCAGTGGTCATAAGATGATCCACACCATACTCCAAGTCAAAGTTGCGCGTGGACAATTCCCCAAAGTCAAACGTGGCTGGAGAATAATGGGCTTCATATTCCAGAATACACCTCCATCAGGGCCCGAACCCCCCCATGGGTTTGCATTTTATTTTTTATTTTCTCTCATTCATTTGCTTTATTTTTATTGTTTTTTTTAATTAATTACTAACCAGCAAATTAATTAACATTTTCATAATAAATTCAGAATGCATAAATAAAATAATTTTTTTTTATTAATTAAATTTAATCATTATTTTTGTAAATAAATTCTAACAAATTGAAGGAGTCTTTGGTACTCACTCCAGTGAGCATACAATGGCTAATAAGATTTTGAGAACGAGTTATTATTGGTCTACTATGGAAATTGATTGCCATCATCATTCCAGAATTTTCCACAAATGCCAGATTTATGCTAACAAAGTACATATGCCTTCAGTGCCTCTGAATGTCTTGACTGCTCCTTGTTCGTTTGCAATATGGGTCATCCATATGATTGGAGAGATTAAGCCTACCGCTTCCAATTGGCATCGTTTCATCCTGGTCACTATTGATTATTTCATGAAGTGGGTTGAAGTAGCCTCGTTTTCCTCTGTTACAATGAAGGTTGTGCATCGGTTCATTAAGCATAACCTCATTTGTCGGTATGGCGTCCCTGAAAGGATCATCACGGACAATGGTACCAATATCAATAATACTATGATCATGGAAACTTTCACACAGTTCAAGATTAAACACCACAATTCTTCTCCGTATCAACCAAAGATGAATGGTGCAATGGAAGCCGCCAACAAGAATATCAAGAAGATCTTGCAGAAGATGACAGTGACATAAAAAGATTGGCATGAGATGTTACAATTTTCTCTTCATGGTTATCGCACCTCAATGAATACATCAGCTAGGGCAACTTTGTTCTCTCTAGTCTATAATATGGAGGTTGTCTTACCTGTCGAAGTCCAGATTCCTTCCCTAAGACGCGGGTTTAGATTAAGACGAGTGGATTCAAACCCGACTTGACCAGATAAACTTGATCGATGAAAAAAGGCTCGCAGCTGTTTGTCATTGTCAGATGTATCAGAAACGTATGATCAAAGCCTTTAATAGGAAAGTCAAACATCGGGTATACCAGGCTGGTGATTTGGTAATAAAGCGCATTATCCTACCACAAGGTGATCCCAGGGGAAAATGGGCTCCCACATACGAAGGGCCATTTGTGATCAAGGAGATATTTTATGGCGGTGCTATGATGCTTACCACCATGGACGATGAAGATTTTCCACACCCTGTGAACACGGACATAGTCAAAAAATACTACGCATGAAGGATAACCGCTAGGCTGACAGGCCTAAGCAAAAGTAAGGGCATCCTGGCGAACCAAAAGGGTTTGGGCAAAACATAGGGATATATATATATATATATATATATATATATATATATATATATATATATATATATATATATATATATATATATATATATATATATATATATATATATATATATATATATATATATATATATATATATATATATATATATATATATATATATATATATATATATATATATATATATATATATATATATATGTATATATATATATATATATATATATATATATATATATATATATATATATATATATATATATATATATATATATATATATATATATATATATTGTACACCCGGCAGGTCGAGAACCCGAAGAGGCGACTTAGGCAAAAAAGGGTATCCCGGTGGACTGAAAACCCGAAAGGGAGGTCCAGGAAAAAGTTAGGGATTAAAGCGTATGACTATGTCCCGTCAGATCATCTATTTACAGCAAGTTTTGTTATCAATATCAAGTTCAAATGGTACAACTCAATTTAATCAACTTCTTCCAACGACAAGGGATGAGATGCTTGAAGACATAGGGGCAATAGCAGAGTTGAAACTTGATGGGATCGTTTCCACATAGTTGTTTTTCTTTGTACCCCTTTTCATTTTATGATTATTTCCTATTACTAGGTTTTTTGTCTCTTTATATAAAACTGATTGTTTATCGACAAACTTTCTAAATCAATATAAGTCAAATTCGAAATTCAAAGTTGTTTTACTTTCTCTGCTTTGTTAATCAAAACATCCAATGACTAAATTGAATGAACATATGCATTTGAACATGATTACTGTTAACAAATATATGCATACAAATAGGAATAAGTATTTACTAAAGACCCTAGGAATTAGGATAAAGTTTCATCTACTCTCAAAATCCCTGTAGAGTTATCTTCACAAGCTCATCCCCATCAGAGATCATCCCTAACGCAGTTTACATGAATTCTCTTCTCCCGTGAAGTTTATTTCCTCACCAGAGTTTATTTCTTCGATATTACAAGTCCCTGACAGGATTCTCTTCCCTGTCTATATGTCATTCAACTTTGTCCTCCCCAGAAGAACTGACACCCATATCTGAAACTTGGTCAGACAGAACATCAGAGGATTATCCATCTCTTTTATCCCTGGTCAGGGTACATAAGAATCAAATCCTTCAAAAGAACGATGAACGATCAATGTTCCTGGAATTTTTATATCCCCAAACAAAAGTTGAACGTCCCTAGTGGAATATCCTCAAACAGAAAGCGAGAATCCCCAGCATAGACATTCTAGACAAGATTGAAGATTCATATTCTTCACCCCTAGCAACAGTCATGGATTTATTTTCCCACAACCAAAGATGTTAAACAGAACTACCGATACGTTCCAGTGACATATTACATCCATACATCATTTACAGAATATCATAGCATGTGCATATGAATGCATATATCATTCTCATTTATTTTGAGAGCATCATTACGCAATGAATTACATACATCATGACATTACATAAAACTAAATTTGTTTCTTTTAAGTTAGTTCACAAACAGATAAGTATTGTCAGCAATTTATCATCTTTCAGATACAATCAATCGGTGATTCATTCTTGATGAACTTTCAGATACAATCGGGCGTAGACTCATTCTGACATATATTCTAGATACAATTAAGATATCATCAAGACATAGATCCATTCTAATACTCATTCCAATATATCTTCCAGATACCGTTCAAATACGATCAAGACGTAGATCCATTCTAATATTCATTCTGGTATATATTTAGATAGAGTCATGCATAGGCTTATTCTAATATAGATCCCAGATACAATCGGGCGAAGACTCATTCTGATACTCTTATATATACAGTCAAGACATGGACTCATTCTAGTATTTCATTCAGATACAATCGAGACATAAGATTCATTCTGATAATCCCCAACATATCTGCTAGATAGAATCAAGACACGGGCTCATTCTAGTATATTTCTCAGATACAGTCGAACATAGACTCATTCTGGTATTCCTATTCAATAAGGTCGACTGAGAGGTCATGATCTAAGTCTTACACCATTCAAGAGAGTTTTTGTGTGAAGTTGTGATCATCTGGAATTTCCTATTCTCAACATTTTGGCTATTCAGATAATTCTTGCAAATTTGTTGGTTACCCATTCGTTATGCACAGTGCAATTTGAACCGTTCAAATATGTGTTATTGATCTTTGGGGATTAAGGATTCTTGTGCTCGTTTATAAAATAAGGCATCTTATTGGATTTTGTACAAGAATTGATTGTGGAGCATAGTATATTATGGGATCATTCAAGTTTGGAATACATTTAGCAAGACTTTTGACCAAAGTTTATCTTAAGCATGTGTTGTACCCCAAAATTTTCCCTCCCATATTCTTCAAAGTTTGTCAAGATCAATCTCTAAATGGTTCAAGATTTGCTCAAGGATTGCACAGTTCAAATGCCTCCTAAGCCAGTCAAAATTAGGTTTTTGGTTCCTTAAATGAATTTGAGGCTTTCAGTGGTCCAATCAAGTCCCATAGGCCTATTAACATTATCAAGCATCTACATGTCAAGTCTCAAGACTCACAGTCCCAAGTTGCACAGTCAAAAGCCCTATTTGGTTCACAATCAACTGCAGAGGTAAAATGGTCATTTGGCAGTCAAAAGCCAGAATTGTTGGTCAACATATTATTTTGAGTACACAATCATCATTTGATCAATTCTTGATCATGATTCCACAAGCATGGCTCAAAAATCATAAAGATGCAAAAGTTGCTATTTTTGGACAGCTGAAAAGTCAACTGTAACTTGACCAAGGCATAACTTTTTCATGGTTCATCAGAAAAATCCCATCCAATGCTCATTTCGGAGGGTAGGACATTTCCTACAACTCATCTTCACATTCCAAGTCCAAGAAATGCTCTCACAAAAAGTTATCAATTTCTACATTATAGGTCAATTTCAAAAGTCAACAAAAATGCACCTTAAGTCAAAAGACCATAACTTGAGATTGGTAAATACAAATGACATGGGACCAAAGGCATTGGTTAGAGGACTTCAAGACCTTTCCAAAATGTCCAAGAACATGTTCATATGATCAAAATTGAGCAAGATATGCATTGGAGAAGTTGGGAAATTTTTATGAATTTGCAAAAGTCAACTATCCTTAAAACTTCAATTTTTGACAAAAGGGCCCACTTTCTTCCACTTGATTCAGCCTTGTCATGCCACACACGTGTCCCATGCTTAATTTCAAGATCAAACATTTATTTTTCTATTTTATTTAATTTTTATTGAATTAATTCATTTTAAATCCATAATAATTCAAATAAAATCTAAAAATTAATGGAATAGCATCTTTGTGGTTTGAATAGCTTTTATATGTCATATACCAGCTAACCAATTCGTGCTAAGCCTTTTTGTGCATAAAATCCTAGATTTGAACCAAATATGGAAAGGTCTTCAATGGTGGTCAACCAAATCTCCAAACTTAAATACACAAGGATACAAGCCCAAATTTGGACCTAGACAACTTGCCTTATACATATGCAAGTAACCTAAACCTAATTCACGACCTGAGGATTGCTAAAACGGCCAAAGAAAATTGCAAAGTTTCTTGAAAAAAGTGTGAGATCAAGAACGAGGTAGGAGGCGTTTTCATACAAAAATAAGATCGTGACCTTCTTCCTTGCTATCCCCTGAAGCTAAGACGACCATTACCACGTCCAAAGACTACCCATACGGCGCTGTAAGTTCTTCCAAACTCGCCCATGAACACGAAACCTAAGCTCTCTATTTTTGCACTTTTTCTCAAAAGCATTGCCATATTTGTGTTCCTTATGTGATTTCTAACATAACTGTAATAGCCAATTTCATTTTTAGGCCCTGAATCGTGATGCCCGATTCTAGGGTTCATGTTCTTGCGTTTTAGGTATTTTTGTTTCTGGGAAAATCAAAGCCAATCAAGAGCATAAATGTGATCAGGGGACGAAGACGAACATGCCCATGGTCTCAGGTGGCGTTTTCATGGCCTAGGGACAGTTTTAGGAAGGACCTACGGAGTTTCCTGCGGATAGAAATCCGCAGGTAAAAAAACCAGTGACCAAGGAAGAAGACGCTGACGCGTCTCCCCCTCATTCGTTCTTTTAAACAAACGCGCGCTTTTCATTTTTTTGTTAGGCATATGTGTTGATTTACCAATATATTAACCATTTATTATTATTATGTCAATTGAAGCAAGTGGCTCAGTGGCTAAGGCGAGCAAGCGTTGAACGTTGGGACCTGGGTTCGAATCCCAGGTCCCCCAAATACTTGATATTGTTTTTCTTAACGTGTTCTCATGCAGCGTCCCAAAAGCACTCCACCATGTATCTCCAGAAATCAACGCGCCAAGTGGCCACAGCCACAAATCCAGTGGTCATAAGATGATCCACACCATACTCCAAGTCAAAGCTGCGCGTGGACAATTCCCCAAAGTCAAACGTGGCTGGAGAATAATGGGCTTCAGATTCCAGAATACACCTCCATCAGGGCCCGAACCCCCCCATGGGTTTGCATTTTATTTTTTATTTTCTCTCATTCATTTGCTTTATTTTTATTGTTTTTTTAATTAATTACTAACCAGCAAATTAATTAACATTTTCATAATAAATTCAGAATGCATAAATAAAATAATTTTTTTTTATTAATTAAATTTAATCATTATTTTTGTAAATAAATTCTAACAAATTGATTTAGTTTAAATTAGGTTTAATTTTAATCTTTTTTTTAATAAATAAAATCAATCTAGAATTAGGGTTTTTCTTTTAACACTTTTAATTTCTTTTTTATTTTATTTTCATTAAAAACATAAAAAAACATAAAAAATTAAAAAACACTTTTTTCTTTTAATTATTAATTAATTAGTAAATTAGGTTTAATTTGAATTAATTACAAAAAAGGACCAAATTCAATTCTTTTCTCAAAAAGGGTCAAAACCCTAAGGACGTCCCAATTCAATCTTTCGCGCGCATATTTATTTTAATTCATTATATTTATGTATCTGCTCCGAGAATGTAATAGTTAATTAGGGCTTTTACCGCTTTCTTTTATTTTCTCGCAATTTATTTTTTCCAAAGGGTTTATTTTTGGCGATGTATATACCCGCGCCTTGTAATAGCGTAGATTCAATTTTCCGCACTTTATTTCCCGCAAACTATTAACTGTTAATTATGCATGCAAGACTTGGATGAAAATTAAAAACAACTCATAGATCACCATGATACATGTACAAGATAATTTAACATGAACCTGACACACATACACATGCCACTCCTAGGGTACGCCTCACTTGGTTGCCTCGAGGTGGTCATCAAGTATAGGGTGTTTTAGAGGTCGCCCTCCTGTCTAAAGATCCAGTTGCCTCGAAACGCTTGCCTCGGATAAAAAAGGATCTAAGACATTATGGTTATCGCTAAGGCGTCCTACTATTGCTTTGGTGACCACATTGTCCCTATAATCGAATTGACTCGAACAACTCCAACGACGGTGCTACTTACTTCTCAATAGTGGGATAATACTGTCTAAAGGACTTTTACACAGCTTAATTCCTTAGAGTAGGTAGATTTCTCCTGGGTACTTGCTCTTTTCAAAAACAAAAAACATCTTTTCGCACCTACACTTTCAAAAAGTTTTCAAACAAATACTTCATACACTCTTGAGGACTGATACAAGAGTTACCTAGAAGTTTTTCAAACTAAACTTTTTCAAAACCCACAAACACTTGAAAAGCAAACAATTTTTGAAAACATAGTGAGCAAGTACCTAAGAGCCCGTGGATAACCACGGATAGAAAGGGTGCTAACACCTTCCCTTTCTATAAATCTACCTCCCGAACCGAGAAACATTCTCGAAAAGGAATTTTGCTGTGCTTTTGTCCTTTCCTTGTTGGATAACATAAAAGACGGTGGCGACTCTTGCTTACCGCGACATTTCGCGAACCAGCTTAAAAAACAGTCAGTTCTATTTCCACCGATCACAGCATGGATTTCGTGTTTCATATTAAGATTCATCCGAAGTACAAATTGAAGAAAGGTTGGAATATTCAAATAAAGCATATGGAGGGTAAATTAGTTTCAAACTTTATTTGAAAAAGAGGGACCATTACATATCACCTCCAAGAGATCCATTCCAATTTATTTCAAGCTTCATCAAAATTTCATCAAGAATCACTAGTGTACATTCAAATCCATTCGAAACATAAAGTTCAAATAACATTTGACATACACCATTCCAAAATCATCAATACATCAC
Source organism: Vicia faba (assembly GCA_948472305.1). Lineage (NCBI taxonomy): Eukaryota > Viridiplantae > Streptophyta > Magnoliopsida > Fabales > Fabaceae > Vicia > Vicia faba. Next base: position 1,449,766,705 of record OX451741.1, read on the forward strand.
GTGTCGTCTCAAAATTACATAGAAATAGTTACAAAAAACTAGCCTAAGCTTAATTCCCTAGCTTTGGTTCCATATTTTGTCTTCACCATTCCATGATGTTCTCAAATAATCCATGACCAATTTCTGTACCCCAAAATTTGCCCTCCCATTTTTCAAGATACCTCATCATGCTCCTAGGGTTCTTAATTGCTCAAGACTACTCAAGGATTGATCAGGCAAACCCTCCTCCTAAGCAGTTGGCCTACAACTAGGGTTTTGCTTCTCTCAAGGAAGATTGGACTTCTAATGCTTCAAGGGGATTTCATGGTTTCTCATATGTCTCAAAGTATCATCATGCCAAATTTCAAGCCTTGCATCACAAGTTTGCTCAGTCAATTGCTCAGATGATTGAAAATCAACTATATTGGACAAAAAGTCAATTGTGGTCAATATACAGTCAAACTTCAAGATTTTTGGTCAACATCAACATTTTAAATTCACATTCATAATTTGATCAAGGGGTGATCACGATTCATCAAGAAAACTCAAGATTCATCAAACGTCAAAAGTTACTAAATTAGGGTTTTCTTAAGAGAAGTCAACTGAACTTTGACCAAGCATAACTTTCACATGCTTCATCAGATTTTTCTCAACTAAATCTCATTTTGAAAGAAATTCAATTCTATATAACTTTTTCTCTCTTAGCTCAAGTCTAAAAAATGCTTCATTTGAGAGATATGGGCCAAAACATTATAGGTCATTTCAAAAGTCAACAAAAAGACACTTTTTGACAAAGCAGTTTATATTAAGATAAAGTCTTCAAATTAAAAAATGATCACCATAGAGATTGTAGGAGACATATTGAGCTTTCCTAAAAATCCAAGATCACCTTCATATGATAAAAATTGAGAGAGTTATGATTGGTGCAAGTTGGGAAATTTTTAGAATATGCATGAAACCCAAATTGATCAAACTTAAAATTTTGGGCAAATGGGCTTATCTTTCAAGATCCAAACGTGTTCTAGACCTCATAGTTAACCTCTAAATCTATTAATACACCCTTTTAGTTTTTTTATTTTATTTATTTTGATTTAATTCATTTAAATTCAAATTAAATCAAATGAATATTGAGGGGAGGTGCAGAGCTTAAGAGGCCTTTTGTTTCAAACATGTTAGAGGCCCAAGACCATGAAGAAACCGTATGAAGGCTATTTTTTGCATAAAACCTTCTTGTTTTGTCTTATTCCAAATTTTATTTTTAGATGAAATCAAAGGTTTCCTGACAAGGTCCAAGCCCATCTTTTGTTGACCCAATTCATAGCCTATATATTCCTCACATTCAGACAACAAGAGGACCACGAAACATTGCAAGAAATCACCTTCCAAATCTCAAAAATTTGTCAAAACTAGGGAAAACTTCAAACCTTATTTTCAGCCTTTATCAAAGCAAGTTAATCGTCATAATCAATTCCAGAAGTCTCATAGAGTAAGTATGGATCGATCATGATGATCCAAAGTGCATGAAACAAGCATCCCATGCATCTCCGATTTCCATATGTTTTGAAAATTGGTATTTTAATTTATATGTTGTTTTGCTTCATACTAACAATATTAATGTACTTCTGGGGTAAAACTATGCAGGTTTAACCCATCGCATGAGTCCCATAACGACCGTATGAGGGATTGCCATGTTTGAACCATTTTATGTTATCACTAACGCTCTTTATTTTGCAGGTTGAAGAAAACAAGTCGCCGGAGAAGACGACCAGAGTTAGGGCTTTGGCGCCTCTCCGGCCCAGTCATTTGTTTTATTTTATATTTATTTGGTTTTGTCATAATACTAGATGTAACAGCCACCCCAATGGTAAGGAAGTGCGCGTTAAGGATTTGGTCTATAAGGGCGTGGGTTTAATCCTTGCCTTTTTCTCTTTTTTGTTATTTTTTCATTTATCATGCGGATTTACAATATAATCATCAGCGCTTGTTTTTTAGACACCAATGAACGCATGGTATAGTGGCAAGCTATGCAGGGAAAAGGCTGGAGGGCGTGGGTTCAACACCCATCCCATGTATTTTCTTTCTCCATTTTAGTTTTCATTGATTTTTCTTCCCCTAATTTTATTTTTTGGCTAACCTGATTTATTTTCATTAACCTAATATAAACCTTTTTTTAAAACCCTAATTATTTAGGTTTAGGTTTTTTAATTAAACTTTTTTTAAATTAATTAATTAACCTTTTTTTAATTAATTATAATTTTAGGCTTTATTTAATTAATTATCAACTTAAATCATTTTTCATAAAAAACCCTAACAAACATTCAAAGTGCTTTTTTCTCTATTTTTCTTTTCTCATTTATTTACATTCTTAGGTCAAGTGAATAGGGCGTGTTCTAATGTAATAATTTAGATTTACTTTTCCCGTATTTTTTCTATTATGTAACTACTCCGAGTATGTAATAGTTTTAGGGTTTTATCTCTCGCATCATTCATTCTCATGTAACTGCCCCAAAGCCCTTTAATAGTTTTAGGTTTGCATTCTGCACTTTATCTTCAGCTATAATATTTTTTATGCAATTGCTAGTAACTAGGGTTTGTATGGCAAGACTAAAATCAACTGATAGCAAAACCCTAATTCCAAGATAAACATAATTGAATCAAACACACTTTGCACACTTGTACCTCTAGGGTGACCTCTCTTTGAAACCTCTCAGAATAACGGTTATGTCCCTTGAAAATAGGGATGCTTTAGCAAAAGACCCTCGATACAAAAGATCATAGTCCCTCGATGACCCTTCGATGTTGTCTTTCTAAAAATGATCTAGTCCCTCTGATACAATTTCCAAACTATCTCTACATGTTGCCTTTAATGACCATACAATGACCCTTCGCCTGTCCCTTCATATCCAATAGATAGGGCTACCTACTAACTAATAGTATGGATAAAACTATCTCTAAAGGAGAAGGAAAAGAATAATAACGATCTTGATTGGGTAGGATACTTTTAATTACTTGCTCACAAACTTTTTCTAAAAAAACATTTCTCATATTACACTTTGCAAACAAATATTTTCAAACACTTTGTGTACATTCTTGAGAATTGACACAAGAATTATTACAAAGTTAGTCGTACTTTGGCTTTTCAAAAATATTTTCAAATCACATACACCAAAGCAAGTTTTCAAAAGTGAGCTAAGCGATTAAGAGCCCGTAGATAACTACAGATGAAAAGGGTGCTAACACCTTCCCTTTTCATAACTTACCCCCCGAACTCAAAATATATCAAGGTCTTTCCTGTTCTTTTCACCCTTATCTTATTGGATAAAAGAAAAGTCAGTGGAAACTCTTGCTATCTGCAACATTTGCGATAAAATGCTAAACAAGTCAGTTCTCCCACCGTATTACCCCAATCTTGACAAATCTTCATGTTATGCCCAAGACTCCAAACCTTATCCATACATAATCACCAAGCTGAAATAACCCTTGCATATGAAACCAATTTGTATTCAACACCAATACCAGTAGAACATATATTATCATCATTGGTCATGTCTAAATTCCATACTTGCAGTCCAAACCTAAGATGTCAGTCCATCATGTTAGAACAATGTTTGAATCTAGTACCCTATAATTAAGTTTTGATGATAACAAAGTGAAAAGATATAGTAGTTAAATATTTCATGATTGAATTATATGCTACTTAAAATTACTATGCTCTGACTTGCAGATATGCTGATTAAAATAAGCAAGATCACGTTCTCAGCATCAGAATATGAGTTTGCACACCAGCATCAGAAGTTGCTGAATCAGAACGTCAAGATCAGAAGATCAACGCTTGCACATGCTGAAGCTTGATGAACAGAACTGCGCGTAAAACACTCTGATACAGAAACAAATTAGTTCATCAGCAGCGAAGCAGAATCAGAATGAGCCAAGCCAGATCGTGCATTGAAGAAGCAACAGTACTGTGCATTGAAAGCTAATCAATACCAACGGCATCATTCTAGACAAGATCTGCTCAAAAAGGAAAGCTTGTTAATAGCATTGAATCAAGAATATTTGCTTCAACGTTCATCTTCTCAAAGTGCTATATAAACCAAGCTTTGAAGATTATCACGGCTAATGCTTCCAAACTCTCTACACGCACAAAGCTGAACAGTAATCTTCACTCTACAAGTTTTGCTAAACCACCAAACTCTGATACTCTATTAGCGTTTAGCATCTTAGTATTCTAAGCTTCATTTGTGTAAACATCACAGTTGTGATATAGTTTTTGTAGAAACATTCACACACATTTGATTATACCTTTGTAAGAAAGTGTTGCCTTGACAAACCGGATTGTGGTTTGAATCAAGAAGGTTTTAGCAGTTGCTAAAGCAGATTTGTATTCAGTTGAATATAGTGAATTAAGACCTCGTTGGAGAGAGGCGAAATCACCTTGAACGGGTGGACTGGAGTAGTTTGAGATCAAACGAACCAGGATAAAAATACCTTGTCATTTGCTTTAAGTTTCCAGTTTTACAATTCAACCCCCCCTTCTTGTGTTTTTCACCCCTTCAATTGGCATCAGAGCGCCTGGTTCTGAGCTAAAACACATAACCGTGTCAGTAAAAGATCCAGCATCAGAAAAACACTATGGCAGGAAACAACTCTCATTTCAGCAATGACAACAATGAGGATAGAGACAGATTCAGCGGCAAACCTCCAGTCTTTGATGGAGAAAACTTTGACTACTGGAAAGACAGAATTGAAAGCTTCTTTCTAGCACATGATGCTGATCTGTGGGATATGGTGACAGATGGATACACGCACCCTGTGAATGCAACTGGTCAGAAGATTGATAGAAAATCAATGACTGATCAACAAAAGCGTGATTTCAAGAATCACCATAAGGCCAGAACCATCCTCCTCAGTGCTATCTCCTATACTGAGTATGAGAAGATCTCCAACAGAGACACAGCTAAGAACATCTTTGATTCTCTCAGAATGACGCATGAGGGGAACGTTCAAGTCAAGGAAACAAAGGCTCTGGCGCTCATTCAGAAGTATGAGGCGTTTAAAATGGAAGAATCTGAATCCATTGAAACTATGTTCTCTAGATTCCAGATTCTGGTAGCTGGTCTCAAAGTTCTGGACAAGGGATACTCTACTGCTGACCATGTCAAGAAGATAATCAGAAGTTTACCCAAGCAGTGGAGGCCTATGGTTACTGCTCTGAAGCTGGCGAAAGATCTCAACAAAATCACTCTGGAGGAACTTATAAGCTCCCTCAGAAGTCATGAGATAGAGCTGGAAGCTGACGAGCCTCAGAAGCAAGGTAAGCCTATAGCTTTAAAATCTAACAGAAAATCTGAATCTAAAGTTTTGCAGGCAGTTGAAGAAACATCTGATGGATCCTCATCAGAAGAAGACGAGCTTTCTCTTCTCTCCAGAAGAGTAAATCAACTGTGGAAGCAAAGACAAAAGAAGTTCAGGAATCCCAGAAGATCTGATCAGAACGAGTCTTCTTCCAGATACAGAAGGACAGATTCTTCCTCTGGATACAGAAGATCTGAAGGCTCCTCAGGTAGCAAGAAGCCAAATACAAAAGACATCATCTGCTACGAGTGCAATGAGCAAGGTCACTACAAGAGTGACTGTCCAAAGCTTCAGAGGGAAAAGCCAAAAAGGAAGTTTGGAAGAGAGAAGAAGAAAAGTCTCATGGCCACATGGGATGACTCTGACTCGTCTGAAGCTGACTCAGAATCAGATGATGAAAGGGCGAACATAGCGCTTATGGCTAACATTCCAGATGACAGTGAAGCTTCTGACTCAGACTCAGAATCAGACACAGAAGAGGTATTCCCTAACTTCGCTGTTAATTTTACAAAGGCTGAACTTGCTGAAAGCCTCAATGAAATTCTGGAACGTTATCAGCAGATTAGAGCTAAATTCAGAGACCTGAAAAGGACTCTTGAATCTGACTCTAATAAGTCTGAGAGTCTCAAATTGGAAAACTCTGAGCTGAGAGATAAAATTTTAAAATTAGAAAACTCTTTACAAAACTCTCAGAAGGAACCAATTGCTGAAACTCCCAGCAACTCTGATGAGATCATCAAGGAGTATGATCATAGTTTCCAGAAGTTCCTTGCTAAAAGCATAGATAGAAGCAGAATGGCTTCAATGATCTATGGAGTTAGCAGAAACGGCAGGAAAGGAATAGGATACCTAGGTAAGGTTCCTACACCTAAAAATGTCATGGATTTAACAATTAAGTACACTCCTCTAAATTCACACTTTGTGTATGGTCACACACATGACATCAAATATACTAGTAGCAATCACTTTGTGAAACCAAAATTCAACCAGAGTTTTGGTAAGACTAACAAATCAGGACCCAAGAAGATCTGGGTACCTAAGGATAAAATAATACATGTTGCAGATATCTTTAGCAGCAAGTCAGAAACACCAGTCATGGTACCTGGACTCTGGCTGCTCACGTCACATGACGGGAAGAAGGCATATGTTCCAAAGCCTGGAACTTAAGCCTGGAGGCCACGTTGGCTTTGGAGGCAATCAGAGGGGAAAGATAATTGGCTCTGGAACTGTAGGTAACGGAAATCTTCCCTCTATTAATAATGTTCTGCTTGTTGATGGATTGATGCATAACCTGTTATCCATAAGTCAATTAAGTGATAACGGTTATGATATAATCTTTAATCAAAAATCATGTAAAGCTGTTAGTCAGAAAGATGGGACTATCCTATTTAATGGTAAGAGGAAAAACAACATTTACAAAATCAAACTTTCTGAACTTAAGAGTCAGAACGTAAAATGTCTTCTGTCTGTTAACAACGAGCAGTGGATCTGGCACAGAAGATTGGGGCATGTTAGTATGAGAAGAATATCTCAGATTAACAAACTCAATCTGGTCAGAGGACTTCCAAATTTGAAGTTCAATTCAGATGCTCTGTGTGAAGCATGTCAGAAAGGCAAATTTGCAAAACCATCTTTTAAATCCAAAAATGTTGTTTCTACCTCTAAGCCATTAGAACTTCTGCACATTGACTTATTTGGACCAGTTAAGACTGCTTCTGTCAGTGGCAAGAAGTATGGGTTAGTAATCGTAGATGACTATAGCAGATGGACATGGGTAAAGTTCTTAAGACACAAGGACGAGTCACACTCTGTGTTTGTTACCTTCTGTAACCAAGTTCAGAATGAAAAAGATCTTAGAATCGTTAAAGTCAGAAGTGATCATGGTGGAGAATTTGAAAATAAAGATTTTGAGTCATTCTTTAATGACAAAGGCATTCTGCATGATTTCTCTTGTCCTAGAACTCCCCAACAAAATGGAGTTGTAGAACGAAAGAACAGAACATTGCAAGAAATGGCCAGAACCATGATCAACGAGACAAACGTTGCTAAGACTTTCTGGGCAGAGGCAATAAACACAGCGTGCTACATTCAGAATAGAATCTCAATAAGACCTATTCTGGAAAAGACTCCATATGAATTGTGGAAGAACAGAAAGCCCAACATTTCGTATTTTCATCCATTTGGATGTACTTGCTATATGTTAAACACTAAGAATTATTTGAACAAGTTTGATTCTAAGGCACAGAAGTGTATTATGTTAGGATACTCTGAACGCTCAAGAGGGTACAGAGTATACAATACAGAAACACAGATTGTGGAAGAATCAATCAGTGTTCGTTTTGATGACAAGCTTGACTCTGAAAAGTCAAAGCAGAATGAAAATCTTGCAGGTATAGAAATTGAATTTGCAGGTTCTGAAGACAAGTCATCAGAAGCTCTCAACACAGACATTCCTTCAACGTCTGAAAGAAGCAATGCTAGAAATCCTACAACTGCTGCTGATCAACCTCAGAAGAGACTACCCAGAAGCAGTGTGGATCACCCAGAAGAGACTATTCTAGGAAGAAAGGAAGATCCAATCAGAACAAGAGCAAGCTTCAGAAACTCTGAAGAAACTCTGATGGGACTTGTATCTCTGATTGAACCTTCTTCTATTGATGAAGCACTTCTGGACAATGACTGGATTCTGGCAATGCAAGAAGAGCTAAATCAATTCACCAGAAACGACGTATGGGATCTCGTTCCAAGACCAAAAGGATTCAACGTCATTGGAACAAGATGGGTGTTCAGAAACAAGCTGAATGAACAAGGTGAAGTCGTCAGAAACAAGGCACGACTGGTTGCACAAGGTTATAGTCAGCAAGAGGGGATAGACTATACAGAAACCTTTGCTCCAGTCGCCAGGTTAGAATCTATCAGACTTTTAATCTCATTTGCTGTTAATAGAGGCATCACTCTGTATCAGATGGATGTCAAAAGTGCATTCTTAAATGGTTATATAGAAGAAGAAGTGTATGTTCACCAACCCCCAGGTTTTGAAAATACAAAACATCCAGAACATGTTTTCAAACTGAAAAAGTCACTGTATGGTCTGAAACAAGCTCCCAGAGCTTGGTATGAAAGGCTAAGTAACTTTCTGCTTGAAAATGAGTTCACCAGAGGGAAAGTGGACACCACTCTATTCTGTAAAACAGTTAAGAGTGACATTTTAGTTTGTCAAATTTATGTTGATGATATAATCTTTGGTTCTACTAATCCTTCTCTTGGAAGAAAATTTGCTAAGTGTATGCAGGCAGAATTTGAGATGAGCCTCATGGGGGAACTGAAGTTCTTTCTAGGAATTCAGATCAATCAAACTCCAGAGGGAACTTACATTCATCAGAGCAAATACATCAGAGATCTTCTGAAGAAATTTGACCTCTCAGAATGTAAGCCATCAAAAATTCCAATGCATCCCACGTGCATTCTGGAAAGAGAAGAGGTAAGCAAAAGCGTAGAACAGAAAGTCTACAGAGGTATGATTGGTTCTCTCCTTTATCTGACTGCTTCAAGACCTGATATTCTATTCAGTGTATGTATTTGTGCTAGATTCCAATCAGATCCTAGAGAATCTCACTTAACAGCTGTTAAGCGAATTTTCAAGTATCTGAAAGGTACTACTAATCTGGGTCTGTTTTATAGAAAATCTAGTGATTACAGTTTAGTAGGCTACTGCGACGCTGATTTTGCTGGAGACAGAGTGGAACGAAAAAGTACTTCTGGAAGCTGCCAGTTTCTGGGAGAAAATCTGATCTCGTGGTCCAGCAAAAGGCAATCAACTATTGCTCTGTCAACAGCAGAAGCTGAGTACATAGCAGCAGCTGGATGCAGCACACAGATGCTCTGGATGAAAAGTCAGCTTGAAGACTTCCAGATTTTTGAGAGTAACATTCCTATTCTTTGTGATAATACTTCTGCTATTTGCTTAAGTAAGAATCCTATTTTACATTCTAGAGCTAAGCATATAGAAATAAAACATCATTTCATTAGGGACTATATTCAGAAAGGCATTATAAACTTGAAATTTATAGATACAGACCATCAATGGGCTGATATCTTTACTAAACCCCTTTCAGAAGATAGGTTTAATTTCATTCTGAAACATCTCAGCATGAAAGTATGCCCAGAATGAAAATGCTTTAATTCCATATGTTTATCTTTCAGAATGTAATTATATTACTGTGAACTTCTGATCAATCTTTGTTTCAGAAAGTTAGAACATGCAGATTGTATCAGAGGCAAGTCTAAAGATCTGAGAGTCTAATCTCAAATACAGACGTGCTGATCACTACATCAAACAAGTGTCATCCAATCATCAGCAAATCCCTGAAGCAGAACGCGTGCACGTTTCTGAGAAAGGAAAACGCTGATTGGGTGCATTGAGACACATGTCTGGTAACCGTTTTTAAGTATCTTTCTCAAATCCCCCAAAATCAGCAAGCATTAAATGCAAAAGTAATCACGCTTGTTAATTGCAATCATTATTTTTTTCTCTCTCTTAAAAAAACGTTTTATTTTTCAAAATAATTTTTGAAAATCCTATTTAAGCACATTACTCTTCATTCTTAATCTTTACGCTTACTCATAATCTCTTAAGAATTTTTCTGCATATCTCCTTCAAAACCCTAGCTTTTCTCAAATCACTCTCAAGCTTTTTGTGTGAGAACAATGGCATCCTCCAGCATTTCTGCAGGGAATCAGAAGAAGGAAACCTCTGAGCAATATCAAGCGCCTACCAGAACTCTTCTCACACCAGTAAAGAATCTTGAGGTTCTCTCTGAGTTAATCGTGGATTTCGAAAGTTTGAAGGAAAATGGATTTGACCTAACTGCTGAAGTCAAAACTCAAAAGTGGGAGAGGTACTTTGATAGATTGGTTGGACCAACCTTCCCAGAGCTTGTCAAAGAATTTTGGATTCATGCCAAGATTGATAAGCATCTAGTCGTCTCTTCTGTTATGGGAAAGAAGATAATAATTTCTGAAGACCTCATTGCTAGGTTAATTGGTCAGAGTGGTGGTGGAGTCCGTTGTGTGGACATGGCTGATAGGTGCCCTGATATTGGTGTGGTAGCAAACTGCATTTTCACTCTTGGTTTTCCCAGCAGCAAAATCAAGGATCTGAAGGATCACTTCAGAGTGTGGGCCAAGATTGTTCTAGGCTGTTTCAATCACAGGAAGCCAACAAGCTCTCCTGACTATATAAACGTGGATCAGCAATTTCTGATCTACTTTATTGATCAGAGGGTGAAGATCAATTTGGCACACTTCCTGTTCAATCATCTGAAGACTAGTGTGAAAGAGACTAGAGAAGAAGAAAGGACCAAAAGAGACTGGATACCATTTGGGAGGCTCATATCAGATATTCTGACAGAGAATAAGCTGATAGATTATCTGAGCGAAGCTAAAGTACTGGGCAATTTTGAACCAACTGTTGGAAAAGCGCTGAATGCTAAGAATCTGAAAAAGATGAAGCTAATAGACAATATCAGGAAGGAACCCAGAGCTTCTTCAACTGCTGACATCTCCAGAAGAAGAGTGCCTCTGAGTGATTTCCCAAGATTTTCTGAGATGGAATCCCACCCTGATATGGTTGCCAAGTATCCAGATTCTTTCAAGGAAGAAGTTGCAGGTTCGAAGCTGAAGATCAAAGATCTGAGTCAAGTTCAACCTGAAATGACTCAGAAGAAGTCAAAGAAGAGGAAAGCAGAAGGATCATCTCACCAGACTCCAAAGAAACGAGGTAATCCATCTGCTGCTCCTATTTCAATTTCAACTACTATTCCAACATCTGTTGCTCCACCCCAAACCTCTCACAGAATTTCCATTCCAATCCCCACTATTGATGAAACCATTCCAGAAGACCCTTCTGAGGCCTTACAACTCAGAAGAACCAGAATAAAAATTCCTCTCAAAATTACCAAACAACAACCAACTGTTTCAACAACACCAGCACTTGATAGAGTGCTAGCTGATATTGAGCGTGAACATACTTCTGTTCAACCTCACTCTGAACCACCAAATATTCCTCCTCCACAACCTGAACCTGAACCAGAAATTCAACCACAACCAGAACCAGAACAAGAACCAGAACCACAATCACAACAACCTATCACAGAAGAACCTCTGAGTCATGAACAATCAGAAGTTCCACCCCCTCAACCAGAAAATAATCCTCCCTCACCTCCAACAGAGTTTCATCGCTATGAAACCCCATCTCCTCATCATTCTGATCCCCACTCACCTCAACCTTCACCGCTGGCAATACAGTTGCCATGTGGAACCACCATTGTCAGACCCCAGTTACCATCATCAGAGGAATCAACACCTCCAAAAACTCCAACCACTCCAATAGACATATCCTCTGACTCTGATAACCATCCACCAAAACAGACAGCACCTCAGCACACCTCTGAAAGCCAATCCTCTGAAAACCCCAGCAAAACATTCATTGACTTAACAAGTCTTGAACGTCTTGCTGATTTAAGACACAAATTGGCCATTCCCAAACCAAAGCAATTAGATGTTGGCTCTGGTATTTTGGACTTTGAAACAGGTATGCTGCAGTGGATTGCTTCTTTAAAGCAAGTCTGTCCCGGGATGATCGACCCAGCTGCTTCTGATCAGCTCTGGTCACAGTTCAGAGTATGGGTTCGTTCTGAAGCACTCAAGCTGCAGGACGTCAACTATGAGCAGGCTCAACAGAACTTTAGCAAGCTGCTGAAGGAAGTTGAGAGTCAGCTGCCTCAAGAAGTTGTGCTCCCTCTGGACTCTGAATCGTGGTCTGAGAAAGAGCAAGCAGCACAGGTGGAACCAGCAGAAGAAGACAAGACTCTTCAGGAAGAGAATCCAGCAGAAGATGTAGCTGAAAGTTCTGAGAAACTTCCTCCTGCTGAAAGCTCTCAAGCTGCCTTGGACAGGCAGGCTCTGGAAGAATTAAGGCTGAATGACTTACGTCTACAGCAGCGGATGGATGAGAATAATCAGAAGATGGAAGCAAGAATGAATGTCCAGGACAGCAAGATTGATACTGTTGTCACCATGGTTCAGAAGCAGAATGCAACTTCTGAAAAGATTCAAGCAATGCTGGAAAGCCTGTTCTCACGCATGCCCCCACAACCTTGAAATTTTTTCATGCATGACATTTTCTATATTTTCCTTATTTTCTGATGTACTTTTGACTATGTTTTGACTATGGTTTGTAATGCTATTTTGCTCTGATTCTGAACTATCTTTAATATTATTAGTTTTTCTGATCTAAATCATTTTAGCACATCACCAGCACTTTTTGATTGCTGACAAAAAGGGGGAGAACAAGAATATGATATTTAAAATCAATAACGGATAACTAGACAGAAACTCTCAAACATTCTAACTCTCTATTACTTGAAATGTTTTTCTGTTTTGTCTTTAAGTCTACAGGCACAAGGAAGCTCTTGAACACAATGAAGACTAGAAGCTCATGTTGCTCTGATCAAATATGAAGTTCTGATATATGAAGCTCTGATCGACCTAACACTCTGATCTGAAGCAAAGCTCTGACAGGAAAAGCTCTGAAGCTCTGCTCTCAGATAAGTCAAAGACTTACAATCTGATGCTCAAAGATAGAAAAAGATCTGACTCTGAAGAACACGCATATCAAAGGGAAGTAACAAACTCAGGGGGAGTATTTCTTAACTCTGACTTCTCCGTACTTCTTATTCTGATACATAGATCTGATAACTTTTCACGTTATTTTTTCATTTAAAATATCTAGTTTTTGTCATCATCAAAAAGGGGGAGATTGTTAGAACAATGTTTGAATCTAGTACCCTATAATTAAGTTTTGATGATAACAAAGTGAAAAGATATAGTAGTTAAATATTTCATGATTGAATTATATGCTACTTAAAATTACTATGCTCTGACTTGCAGATATGCTGATTAAAATAAGCAAGATCACGTTCTCAGCATCAGAATATGAGTTTGCACACCAGCATCAGAAGTTGCTGAATCAGAACGTCAAGATCAGAAGATCAACGCTTGCACATGCTGAAGCTTGATGAACAGAACTGCGCGTAAAACACTCTGATACAGAAACAAATTAGTTCATCAGCAGCGAAGCAGAATCAGAATGAGCCAAGCCAGATCGTGCATTGAAGAAGCAACGGTACTGTGCATTGAAAGCTAATCAATACCAACGGCATCATTCTAGACAAGATCTGCTCAAAAAGGAAAGCTTGTTAATAGCATTGAATCAAGAATATTTGCTTCAACGTTCATCTTCTCAAAGTGCTATATAAACCAAGCTTTGAAGATTATCACGGCTAATGCTTCCAAACTCTCTACACGCACAAAGCTGAACAGTAATCTTCACTCTACAAGTTTTGCTAAACCACCAAACTCTGATACTCTATTAGCGTTTAGCATCTTAGTATTCTAAGCTTCATTTGTGTAAACATCACAGTTGTGATATAGTTTTTGTAGAAACATTCACACACATTTGATTATACCTTTGTAAGAAAGTGTTGCCTTGACAAACCGGATTGTGGTTTGAATCAAGAAGGTTTTAGCAGTTGCTAAAGCAGATTTGTATTCAGTTGAATATAGTGAATTAAGACCTCGTTGGAGAGAGGCGAAATCACCTTGAACGGGTGGACTGGAGTAGTTTGAGATCAAACGAACCAGGATAAAAATACCTTGTCATTTGCTTTAAGTTTCCAGTTTTACAATTCAACCCCCCCTTCTTGTGTTTTTCACCCCTTCACATCAAGGCCATATCCAAACATTTGGCGAGCTTTACACATACAATAATTGGCTATGAGTTCAAACAGCCTTGTACTGCCATATCAAAACAGAGAGAAAAAAAACAATTTAACCGCAACACAAAATGGGTCAGCTCATAAAATCTAAAGTAAACAATTAACCATCAATCCAAATCGGTTCTTGCACTTAAACTGATACTTTTCCCTGTTCCAATACATATCCAAAACCAGTTCAGAAATTTAACATAAAGTCGAACCAAGCCTTGTTGTACATGACATTACCAAACCTTGCCAAAACTGGTATCAGTTAAAGAAAAAGAGGAAAAATTACATAAACTAATTCACGCATGCAAACTTGCTACATCAAAGGTATCAGGGAAATTTCACAACATAACCGAATTTTTGAAAATTTCTAAATAACCAAAAAAAAATAGTTATAACCATTCTATAACAGAACTTCCAACTGACTCAATCTGACTCTCCTTTTGCTTAACAGAAAATCGGTTCTAACATAAAAAAAACATCTCATAACAAACTCAATCTCATATTGAATCTCCACGATTGATCTCCCTAACAAACTAACAGAATTCTCTAACAGATCTAACATCATATATAACAGAAATTTAGAGTTACAGGGGAGCATTCACAATCATCACTCAACATAGAAAAAATTCATATATACGATTATTGATTCAGAGAAAATTTACGAAAAACTCACTATTTTTCTGAATCTTTCTCCTCTCTGACTTCACGTTCCTCCTTTCAATCTTCATCCTCAACTATCATCATCTTCTTCACCGTTCTTCAGAATCTACAGAAGAATCTCCCTCTAAAACTCAGGGAAAAACCTCCTCTCAATCCTCTTTGCTTCCTTTCTCAACTTCCAACTTCAATCTTCATCACTGATTTGTAATCATGTTCACTGATTCTTTAATCTTCTTCAACATAGCAACAATTTACGCATGCAAAATCATCAACCTTCATGCATCATCTTCAATTATGTAACTTTACAACAATCAATCTCGCAACACGTCAACCTTCGAAATTCACATAACGCAGTATCACAACAAAAGCAACAACGAGACACAAATCCAAAATGCACAAAAAACGCATAAATGTAGAAGAAGAATGAAAAAACGCGAAATCAAACGCACATGAATTATTTCATTTGGGTTTCATGAAGAAGTGGATCCTCTGATTTCCTCATCATCTTCACTGGTTCAAAGAACCGTCGGTGGTATTTCAGTCGATACATGTTTCGTCTCATTCGCAATTTCTATTTTCTGTTGAGATTGAGTCGAAGCTGAGGGAAAAAGGGACGGAGCTTCGAAGCATTGAACGATTGAGCCATGGTGTTGTCGCTAGGATAAACGGCAAGGAAGAAGAAGTTGAGCAGCGCCGATTTGAAGTATGAGAGGGTAAAAGGAGCTTGTTTGCAAATAAGTTGAAGAGGCACGAGTTTGAACCCTAACTTTCCAAAATGGTATCGTATTGTTTTATTTTCTTTTTAATTTTTATATTTTATTATTACTGAAACATAATCATGCTGGAAAATTGAAAAGAAAAAAAAGACTTGGATTAGTAATGATGGCCTTGGTGTGGACCGAGTCATTTTTTTGGTTTTGGCCCAAAGGGCATTTCTTTGGTAGCTTCTGGGTTGGTGAACAAAAATGGTTAATAGGCTTCATTCTGAAATGGGCCTAGCGCCCTGCTTCTGCAAAATCCCCTAGATGAGTTTCAGACCCCTGGTCTTATCTTTCTCATTGTCAGATTGTAGCGGTAGAAATGTTCAAGGCTAAGCCATTGGATTGACTAGACTTTATACAAATCAAAATAAAAATCGCCACCGCGCTTTATTGTTTCCAAAGGAATGGGAAAAAAGTGAATAACCCAAAAAGAGGGGGAAAGATTCAAGTTAAGGGGGTTGGTTATGCAAAGAAAAGGTATTAGCACCCTAAACATCTACGGTACTCCGCAGGAGCCTCTTTATAAAATCTGTATATTTTTGATATAAAAAATGTTGTATAAAAAGGATGGTGGAGGTGAGAAAAGAAATATATTTATCTTATAATTTTTGCACCCGCCGCGGTTGCGAATATTTAGTGCCTACGTACCACCTTTCGTGCAATAGGGGATTAGGGTACACGTAGTTCCTCTTTTTAAAATTTAAAACACAAATGGGTTGATTAATTTTATAAGATAAAACATCATCGTCATTATCTGTATGGAAAACACACCTACTACCCACAATCATGAGATAGGAGAATTTGAATCATCTCAAAGTGGAGGATATGGCTTGGATTTCAAAATCAACAATGCCTCACTCAACACCCAAGTGGAAAATGTCTCTCTTCACTACATATTGTAAAAGTATAGTTGTTTGCATCACTACAAGGATTCACAAGAGTTGAATCTTTTAAGAAAATTTTAAAGATAAAAATCCAAAGTGGCAAAATGGTTTGAAATGAGATTGATTGACTTTTAGTCTTCTCACAAAAAATGTCAAGGTATTATTAAGTTGATTTGAGTTTATTTATGAAAATGTTTTGAAAATGTATGGACATAAGTCCAAGTTTATTATGAAAGTGGTTCAAATTCAAAAACAAGAAGAGTTTTCAAAAAGGGAAAGAAGATTTTTGAAATTAAAGAAAATGGGAGGAGAAGAAGGGAGTATCCTAAAACATAAGGTAAAAGCTAGGGATAAGAACCATCTAACCGACAAGAAACCAAAACTTGACATTATGAGCCAAGATAGAATTCCCATTCCTTTGATTGAAACCAATCAAGCAAAGAAATACTAGACCTCTTGAGAGAACCAAACTTCAAGTGTATTGAGTCTTCACAAAAATTGGGCAGAGTAACGGTTGTATACGGGTGAATTCTAGATTACAAACAAAGGGTGTAATCACAAAAAAACCTGCACACAAAAACAAACAAACAACCCAATGTCTTGAGGTAAACCTCAAGAACTCTAGACAAAATAATCAGATAAAGTCACAAAGTCTCCAAGATAGGCCAAAGTTTCTAATCCTAAGTCCAAGAAAAGTCCCATGCTCCATAATGCCAAGGATAATAACCAAATAGTCCAAGTACCATTAAAGAGTTTTTAGGGTTTATGTTGATTATTAAGTATCTTAAGAAGGGAAAATAAAAGCTCAAGTGAGCAAAGTAAAAATGGCAAGAAAATAAATGCTCAAATTATCAAAGATGAAAATGGCATGAAATGTAAATGCTAAAAGTAAATGGTACATAAAGAATAAAAAGAATAAAAGCATAAGGTAAAACAAGTCAATAGTTAGTGGTTAGTTGGATGACCATCTTGAAGCTTGCATTTGGAACTCATTAGAGGATTGGTAGAACCAAAGCCTCCACACAACAAGTTGCATTTGCTTTTTGTCAAGTATATCATCCATTTGGAATTCTCATAAGTACCATTTAATGATCAACGATGTTTAAGTGATCCGCGTTGACCAAAGGTTTTGTAGATCCATTACAGGATTGGTAGAACCAAAGCGTCCACACAATGAATCTCAAGGTTATTGGATCAAAGAGATCAAATTAACATACTTGGGCTTGCAATCATAAGTTTGGGCCACGAATTATCATTTATTCGAATCGGGACAAAATTTAGCGCTATGTTAAGCAATCGTAAGTGGACTTATATAGAAGTCGCACCTATTTTACGGTCGATCAATAGCAATCTATGCACCATTTGTTTTGAGACATGATATAGAGATCATGCTCCAACAACATTTAGTGCAATAAGAAAGGGATGAGATGAAGGGGGATGGGGAAAAAATATACAAACCACATTTGAATTAAATTTTAATCAAACTATTATTAAAATCATTCATCCATTTTTGTGGAGTTAAACTCAACACCATGGATCCAATGATGTTAATAAAGTTCATGATCCAAAATCTAACCCAAGATCAACCAGAAAATAATCACAAAATGATATCACATTTAATATTCACAAAAAAGGGTTTTAAAAATGTTTTAAAAAAATAGAAAATAATGAGGAAAATATCAACTATGTTCAAATTAATCAAGAAATGAAAAGTAAGACCATAGAAAAATCAGAAAAAGGACCAAGTAATTTTACAAATTTTTTGGTAATTCTTTAAAGTCAGAAACTATTTTTAAAATTAAAATAAATGGGTAAAATAAACGAAAAATAGTAAAAAATAGTGAAGTCAGAAACAAAAATAAAATAAGGTCACCAATATTTGTCACAATATCATTGGATCATTCCATAATTTTTCCAGAATTTAAAAATGTATAAAAGTATTTTTAAACATTTAAAACAAATCAAATAAGTGTAAAATTTATAAAAAATACCAAAACACAAAATTAAATTGTGAAAAAATAAAAATCAGAAAGAGAATAATCAAAAATATTTTTCATAATTTTTTCAGATTTTTTGGACTTAAAATGAATTTTCTATGATTTTTTGAAATTTAAAACAATTAAAATATAAAAATCAGAAAAAAGAAAATAAAAGTAAAATATGTGGACCATTGGATGAGAGTCAAAACGCGTTAGTAGTCAAATCCAAGGGATCTGGCGCACTGTGCATATCATGGTCATTAGTGAATAATATACAGAATCATTAATTAAATCAGATTTTGAATAAATCAGATTTTGAAAAAAACAGATGGTGCGCCTTCATTGATTGGAAGATGACACGTTGGTCATCTTTAACCTCCAGCCATCACGAATTACAGGTCTCTCAAACTATAAAATCAGAAGCTCAGACCTATGCCATTCGCTTCGTCTCTTCAAGACGAAGACAACCACACCCTCGCGCCAAATTTATATAAATTGTAGCTCAAACAATTTGGAAGGAAAGTTTTGAAAAGGGATTTGAAATTTCATGGTCAAAACGTGTTTCCAGTGAAAGGTAAGTGTTGCGACTAGAACCATGGCAATGAGAGCAACACAATGATATCAGAGTTTTGAAGAATTGGTGAAGGAATCTACCTATTGAAGTTGAATTGCAGAGCTCTGAAACTGGACTTCTATGGAGCAGTATAGGGCACGATTCTTGAATGTAATTATATGGTTAGCTTCAGGGAAGATCAAGGAAGGTGAATTGATGGAAAATTGGATTGAAAAAGGGTCGAGAATGGATTTTGAATTTGTTGAATTCTGAGTGGTGAAACAAGTTTGGTAGGGTGATTCTGGCTATCCAAGCTTGGGAAATTGAATAGGATAGTTCATGTATTTATAGGAGAAGTGAATGGGATCAAAAGGAAGAGTGAATGATGTGTTTTGGAGGGAAATCATGCACACCTGATGCACGAGTGAAGTGTGATACAAACTTCATCAAAACTCATCCAATTCTTGTGTTTTGATGCGCTAAACAAATCTGGAACTCCACTAAACATGTTTAGAGGCAAAAACGTTTGGAAAAATTGTGAATAGAGGCCACATTATGGATTTCAAAATTCTGACTTGGTGAGAAATTCAATTTCAAAGTGCCAACTTCTGACCAATGGCATTTTCAACTCAAGGGGTCTTATGTGACACCCCAAATAATCTGATTATTAAATAATTAGAATTTTTAATTATTAATTTAATTGGAAATTTAATTATTGGTATTTTTGGATTATTGGAATTAATTTAATTAATTAAAGGAAAGAAGTATTGGTGGTGTGAAGAGTGATTAGAGGGTGTGAGGGGTAAAATACTCTACTCTTACTAATTACTAATTTAATTATTTTATTGGAATAATAAAAGGAGTATTAAAAGGAAAAAGAAGAGAAAGAGAGTTATTTTTGGAATATTCATCATACGTGCATTTGAGAAGAGGAAAAAGAAGGAAAAAACCGGAAGCGTCAGAATTCGAAGAACCCACAAGGTAAGGGGTGATTTCGATTAGTTAATTCGTATTATCGGTTTAGATATTCAATAGTATGGATCATAGTATGTTAGGGAATCCCGGTTTGGAATTCTAGGGTTCCGTAGAATTGTCCCTATTGCGTCGAATTGTAGGTTGAAAACCATTAGGGTGTCAAATGATAAAAAGGAATGATGAAATAATGTTGTTTGATGTTATAATGGTGCAAAATGGATGTGTTTTGGTGTTTCTCATGTTGCAATTCGTATGAGTATGTTTGGAATTGGTTTAGAATGAATAAATGATGTCAAAAGTGCAGAATTTGACTCTGCAGGTCGTGGGAACCGGTTCCCAGTGGGGAGGAACCGGGTTCCACTGTGTGAATTTATAAAAACTGGCAAAAATGCACGTAGGAATCGGTTCCTGTATAGGTAGGAATCGGGTTCCCATACATTTTTCCAGAAGCGTGATTTTTGAACTTCGCAGGAACCGGTTCCTGCATATGTAGGAACCGGGTTCTACTGTAACTTTTGAAAAATATTAAACTTTGAAAATTTATAACTTTCAAACCGTAAGTCCATTTTGAGTGCCGTTTTGGACGTTATTTCTTAAATTTAATGCTCTATTTTATAAAATGAAAATATTTCCTAAAACCTGAAATTATTTTGAAAATGAGTCAAATCCCGGAATAAGTGATTATTGGCTAATGCACATGGGTGTGTATGTAGCAGTGAACCTGTGATGGATGGATGTATTAGTATTGTGTGAATGAAAGGCATGTTTATGTTGCTAATGATGGTGTGCATGATCGTTGAGATATCATGTTTTTGGTTTTGGTTCAGTTATGATAAATTGATGTATTTCATAGACTGATTTGATGTTGCATGCTAGTGATGTGCGTGCATATGCATTGTTTTGGTGAAGTTAATTCCCATTGTGTGGAATTTGACTTGTATTGCCGTTAACCGATACCCGAGTGATAATGGGTGGTTAGGCTGGATTCGTGTCCGGGTGTTTATGGACGAATCGATGGTTGCTGTATCCGGTTGATGATGGATCAGTGTTGGGTGACCTGGTCACGTGTTGGTACCACATGCATTGTGTCTGCATTTGTGTTTGCATGGAATTGTAACATGTTAGGATGTCTTCCAGTGTTACAATTCTTTGGCTGATTATTGATTTGTGCATAATGACTTGTATGATTGGAACTGCGTGTTGAATCTGAATTTATGCTAAAATGGGTGAAATAATATGCTTGTGATATAATGTTGATTGAGAAGCTTATAATGCATGTTAATTATGAGAAATCTCACCCTTACTTTAACAATTTCAGATTAAAGTTAGCAGCTCAGGAGTTGGTGAGGATGGCTCTAGAGCTATGTTACTTTAAGTCCGCGTGTCAGTGTCATGCTCTGATAGGTTGTAACACTAGGGAACGTTTAGTTGAGGAATTAGTTATTATTCAATTGTTTCTTTGAATTTCATTGGGAATAATTATGTTTTGGTTTATTTCCGTTTTGGTTATGGTATTTTTCCGCTGTGTAAGACATGGTCTTAATTTGATTGAATTATTTGAATAATGACCCTCAGTGTAGCATGACTACTGTTTTATTGGAAGTTTTATTTATTTCATAATTGTGACATCCCTTGTTCCGTGTTAACTCTGATGGAATATGTCTTTAATCATTGATATAATTAATATTATTCGGGGTATTTTAGAAGGGGTATTACATCTTAGGGCATGATTCTTAATGCTTTAGAAAGATGAGGTTAAAAGCTTTGCAATGGAAAAAGAATGGAGTTAAATGGATGCTTGAGCTGAAAGTTGCATTGAGTCAAAGTTGAAGAAAAAGGGTTGAGTTTCCATACTTAGAAATATCTCAAATTCTTCTTCAAAAATGACCTATAATCTTTTGCATCCAAACATGGCCTTCCACTTGGAATTTGCTCTTGACCAAAAAAGATGGCATGAATTAAATCTCTTGAATTACATTTTGAAACTTGAACAATTCAAAATATCCAAAAATTTGGCAAGTTATGACTTGTTGAAGTTGGCAAAAAATCATGAAATGACCTATAATCCTTTGCATCTTTAAGGAAACTTCCATCCATTTTCCGACTTTGCACATAAAATAAGGCATAAATTTCACATCTTCAAGATCATTATGGAAAAAGAATGGACTCAAGGTGATAAAAATTGACCAAGTTATGACCATTTGAAGTCACTCATGTAAAATTATGGATTCATCTGGATGACTTGTAATCTTTCTTATTCATCAAGGCTCTTCCACATGAAAACTCCTTGGAGATTTTGAAGTGATTTGTTGATAACCCTCTTAAGAGAATTATGTCTTTAGAATCACTCAAAAATACCAAAAGGTGAGCAAGATATGCTCCTTTGAAGTTCAAAACCCTAGCTCCTAGATCAAGAAAATGCTTTGAGGAACTTTGACAAGCTTGAACAAACTTCTTGTACCAACATTCTTGCTTTGTGAATAGAAGTTGTTGAGGATGATAATTAGGACTCATAGCCACCAAAACCACTTCCATATCTTGAAATTTGATAGAAATATGCCCTTGTGACCAATAGGAACAAGGCTTTGTCCAAACATGATAACTTCTCCAATCAACCCCTTGTACTTTTGATTCAAATCTAATAACCTTGAAATGTGATGAACCAAAGCAACCTTGCCATGTCAATTCTTCCACAACCAATTCAATGGTGAGGTTTGAACCTCTCAAAATATATTGACTAGGGCATGTAAATAAACTCATGAACCCATGGGGTAACTGATTAAATCTCATTGCCTTTACCTACATGGATAACAAGCAAGACAAACCAACATTGCATTTTATTACTTAAATGAAGAAAACAAAACAATATTCATGATCACAAAAGAAACATAAGTCAAGGTGCTTGCTAATCCCTCAAAAAGAGAAAAACTAAATGTAGGGAGGAGAACCAAGAATCCTAGTGTGATCTTGTTGTGAGTGAATCAACATGGTATGATGAAGGGATCTTAGGGGGGGAAATTGGGGTACAACACAGATTTAGGATTTAATTTTCTTTTCCTATGACAAAATTATAAAATTAATAAAATTTGTTAGATCTCTTTAGTTGATTTTAGGAATTAATTCTTTAGTTTTGATAGAATTTTCCTCACATAAAAATCTAATAAAAATACTTTTTCTTATAGGTTTTTTTATTCATATTTTCATACCGTTGTGCCTCGTTATTTTTGACGCGTTTGTTCATTGTACAACGTACATTTTGGTGCTTTTGATCATGTAACATAAGGGGTTGTTATAAGATCGAAGCATATGGTGTATGATTGCTTCTGATGCAACACGCCTTATTTCTCATCATCCTGAGAAATTTATATCATATTATATATTGTCCAGATGCATATGATATTTTTTGATACTTTATGCAGAAACTTATGATTATGCGTTGCATTCGCAACACGTATTTGCTTTTATCTTAGTTGGATATCGTTTCTGACTTTGTTTGTTTCTTGGTGAAGCTTGCTCGACGCGTACTCCTTGCTTCTCCATTGCTTTCGTCCTCTTTTAATGATCCGCTTGCTTTTGGTAGTCGCCGCTACCGGTTTTATATTTTTCCGCACTTTATTGCATTTCTTTACTACTTTCTAGATATCATGAGAAGTAGGAAATAAAGAGCGTGCGCTCGAAGTCGCTATTTAAAGTCCTGTAGCAGGCACCACTTTTTGTATGCTATTTGTGTTTGTTTAAAATCCTACATTTGAAGTAGGTATTCCACACGTGTGTTTACATTTGTGCTCGCGTTATTCTCTTATCCTTATTAAAGTCCTCAAAAGGAAGCGAGCAGAAAGGGTTCGCAATCAACCCCAGCACATTCTAGTTCGTGTCATCCTTAGCTCACATTGTATGTCGGCGCTTTGGATTTGTGAAGATCTTGTGTATCGAGTCGGTCATGTGGAAACGGGTTTGGTCCTAACCCCCACACTTTGTTAGGGATTCACAATGGCCAGTACCAATACTTCGCTAACCGTTTGTTTGCTTCGAGTGATCCGCTCCCCTTAGCTAAAGCATTTATTTTCTTTTTTATTTCATTTATCTCCCGCTTTTTTGCTTCGGGTGATTCGCTTAGCTCAAGCATTTATCTTGTTTCCCCCATCCCTTTGAGTCAGTATATGCTACTCATGTTTGTGTGGTTTTGCTAAAGCACTTGTTTGCTTATTTGTTCGCTATACCATGCTCCCTTAGGATTACTCGTGTAGCTTAGTCCTCGAGCTATACATTAGGATATGTATCCATGCATGCTAGCATAGGGTAGAGATTTCCCTTTCAAAATCCAAACCTTAGGACCACCATTGTATGATAACATTAGTATTAGAAGTAGGCTAGTCTCTCATAGACTCTTTTCTTCCCTTTTTTGCATTTACATTTAAAGCTAAAACTTTATTTTTCTTAGCAAATCATAAAACATGTCAATCACACTTAAACCCTTTTTCAAGGTAATAAAACACAAACCAACTTAAACCTTTTTGTGTGTCCGAGCACCTTTTCTCTCTAAAACCATTTTCAGGTAAGGACATGTTAATTTACTTTTGTACCAACGTGTGAGTCTCCAAAGGTTGAGCTGCGGAAGAAGGCGGAATTAACATTGTTCATAAAAAACATAAAACAAACAAAACATGTGAGCCGAACTACGATAACTCTAATTCCTCAAAAAGGATACGTAGGCATTGGGGTAAGGCCCAAGCGAGCACAACTTTATTTTCCCTACATTATTTTCTCTTTTATTTTGCATGCATTCTTCCTCATTAATAAGTAGTAAGCATAGACTAGACACACTCATAAGATAGATAACAGGAGTGGATATCATAGACTAATACGGGCGTGTGTGGTGCTAATACCTTCCCCTCGCATAACAGACTCCCTTACCCGATCTCTCGGTCGCAAGACCATGACTTCTCCCTTCTTAGGTTTTCTCAATGTTATCCTTTCCCTTCATATGGCATAAAAGAAGTTCGATGGCGACTTCATTGTCTAATGATTTTCAGTCGGTTGTTTCATTTGCATACTAAATATTTAATCAGAATTAAAATGCTTACCCTTACGAATGAATGTCACTATTATTTTTTTATCAACACTTCAGCTCTCTGCTTCAGTCCAATCAATTTGTAAAATTCCTTTCGAACATACAAGTACTTTATCTCTATCTTTCTCTATCATCTCACATATATTCACTTAATTTGATAGAGTAATCACACAATAAATGTACAAAACCATTTAACAATAATTTTATAAAAAATTTAACAGAATCAATCAAAGTAATATTTAAACATGGGATTCAATAAGCAATAGTTTCATGATACCGTACATATACATAGGCTGCAAGATTTATGCACGATCGATTATACTACTATTAACCATAGTGTGCTTTCAGCATTTGTTGAGAGATCGCACTCTGAGATGTCATATTTTCATCTTTCTCATGGTGAAATGTCCATCACACTAGATGATGTGTCATACCTTATACATCTTTCGAACATGGGACTATTGGACCACTCCAAAATTTGCATAGTTGATGCATTGGATATGATGGTGACATATTTAGGAGTTGAGCCAAAGGATGCCCTAAAGGACAAAAAAGACACCATATGGTGTCATGCTAAATATAAATTCCAGGAGAACATGTATGCACACCACCTGAATGTAGCAGAGCATGCCAATGGTGATGATGAATAGGTTATGTATCATAGAGCCTATGCATTAAGGGCATACCTCTTGTACTTGGTTGACACGTCCTTATTTGTGGGCAAGAGTGCATATCACGTGGATCTGGTTTATCTGAGATGCTTCTCTGACTTTGTGCAAATTCATACTAGAGGGTCGCTTGTTTGGTTTGCTTGTACTCCAAGTTAGCTAAAAATTGTCTTTGTAAGACTAGACATATGACAGCTAGATGCACGTTATTGACTGTAATATATTTGCATCCTCTACCGTTATTGTATCATTTTCATAACATTTATACTAGAAAATAACCAATAATTTATCTCTACCATTTCCAAGTATGGATCTTCTATCACTTTCCACACATATCTGAATGGTCATTTGTTGATGACAACACTGAGAATATCCCACGTGTTTGTGCATTAAGCATGCTCAGAGAGAATCAGTCGACTGAGCCCTTTAGAGTGTATCCTGACCGCACATCAACATATAATATACGCTTCCGGACATACGACCTTCACTGTCATACGCAATTATTGGATTACATATCCTTCTACTCTAGATGGTTGGCTTATGAGTCACGTTTAGTGTATCCACATCTGCCTCAGCAAGTCATGCGTCAGTTCAAGTATACATAATTTGTTCCAAGAGACCCATATGAATATGCTCCTCTGTTGTAACCGGATTTAAAATTGAGAGTCGCCACCCTTAATTTTTATACTAAGGAAGGGAATATGAAGGATAACCCTTAATTTTTAGTCGTATGCCTATGTATCCTCTTATGAGGAATCAGAGTCCCAATTTGTGGTTCATAGTTGGTTGGTAATTTTTATGGATTACGAATATGTTTTCAATTTCCCTTGTACTAAGTCTAGATGTGTGAATAGCAGAGTTGTTAGACAAAGTTCATAGTTGATTAAAATATTTTCATAATCCTTTTTGAAAATTGTTTGAGTTAATTAAGTTATTAAGAAAATGATTTGGTGTTGGTTAAATATTTTTTAAATGTATATATATATATATATATATATATATATATATATATATATATATATATATATATATATATATATATATATATATATATATATATATATATATATATATATATATATATATATATATATATATATATATATATATATATATATATATATATATATATATATATATATATATATAAATATTTTAATGCATGGTTAAAAATAATTTTAATGCAATAAATAAATATTTGGATGATTTAAAAAATAAATATTTGATTTTATAATAATAGTAAAATAGTATTAGAATTTATAAATATATTAAATTATAAAAATAAAAATTATAAATAATAAAATAAAAATAAAAAACGCAGGGGTTGTATTTTGTATGGAGATAGTAAAACATGGGGGTATAGGTAGTAGGGTCATGAACCCAGATGTTGAATTCAGGCCCAAATACATGAGGGGTAAGTTATTGCATAGGTTAGTGAAAATAGGGGGTTTAGTTAGCAGGGGCCCAAGTCCAGATGTTGGACTTGGCCCATTAGCATTAGGGGGTGTGGGTTTTGTTTATGTAGCAAAAGCAAACAGAATAGGGGTGTGATCAGCGATGGGCCAGGCCCTGAACACAAACATTTAGAGGACCCGTTTGGATCTTATGCGGAATGACACATGGAATTATGGTGGGTATGCGTTCTAGGGATGCTGGATGATGATCACGCGGTGGACGTTGAGGGAACACGATAAAGGTGACGCACAAAATCCAATCAGATTATATTTGTTTATTTTCTCACATTTCTTCTTTATTTCCACCCCTTCATTCTCTCTCTCTCTCTCTTTCTGTTTTCTCTCATTTCTCTCTTCTCTCACCACAATAACATAAACCCTAATCACCTTCGTTTAAACCCTAGCTCAAAACAGCAGCGACGTTACCCTTCCTCGGCCCCAAATCAAACCCACATCCCTCTCACATCAACACCACAACATCAATTATACAAAAAATAAAAGAATTGAGCATAGCGTTTACCTCTATCACGGTGATTTATGGATTTTTGGTCCGATCATCTCTCTGACTTCTTCTTCTCCTTTTAATTGTAAGTGGCAATGGACGAGGAGGATAGAAGCGGCGGCATAGCAGACGATGGCTTGAACGAAGATGGTGAGTGAAGCGGTGGCTTAAGGAAATATCTTAGGGTTTCAAAACTTGAAACCCTATATCTATACGGTGAGAAGGCTCTAAACAAGTTCTTATTAGAACAAAATTAGTTCTGATCATATCTCAGAGTTTTGATGATAACAATAGATTATATTTTATATAATTGATACTCTGATGAACGTATTTAATAGTTTCAAATAATGTTTTGACAGAAGCATCTTGATGTGTTGAGCTGAAAATAAATGAAGAAGTTCCTTGATGAATGAACTATTTGTTTTAGCGCAAGTACTGGTGCTGATGTTGTCTCTGATAATGTTCTGACAGAAGCATCTTGATGTGTTGTGCTAAAAATAAATAAAGAAGTTCTTTGATGAAAGAACTATTTGTTTTAGCACAAGTGCTGATGCTGATGCTGACTCTGGTAAGATAATTATTTAAATGCATCTTCTAACGCTTAGCAGGATTCCTTGATCAAAAGTACCTTGAAAGCAAGTGTTGTTCAGAAGATATTTGAAAGCAAGTGCTGTTTAGAAGATATTTGAAAGCAAGTGTTGTTCAAAAGATATTTGAAAGCAAGTGTTATTCAGAAGATATTTGAAAGCAAGTGCTGTTCAGAAGATATTTGAAAGCAAGCGTTGATTAGAAGTACTTATCAAGCAAAGTGTTGTTTAGAAGATAAGCAAGCATGTTCTGAATTCAAGACATGAAGCCAAGTTCTGAAAGAATGCAAAAGCTATCAAGTCTTGTCAAGCTTCAGGAAACATGTTCTTACCAGTGTCGTTTGCTCATTTAATGCAAAGACAGCTAAATGCACTCAAGTGTCTACGCTAGTGCATTGGTAAATGGAATTGTGCAAGGAAACACGCAAACATTTAATGCTCTCCATTTGAAGGCAGAAACCGTCATGTTTCTTCATGCTATATATAAAATAACATTAATTGCAAGCCAACTACCGAACCACTGCTCAACTGAAAGGATGAACAACAGAAGTTTTGAATATAACTGAACAAATTCAAAAGAAGCAAAAGCTACGTGAAAATATTTTGGGATCACAAACAAATTTCATACACTTTGTGCTATACTATTCTTAGTGAAAAATCACAGTTGTGATATAGCTTTCTTAGAAGAAAACTTTGTTTCACTACCTGTAAAGATTCATCTCTTGTAATTGTTCCTTGAGAGACCAAGTTTGGTCAGATTTCTTAAGTAGACTAGGACTGGTTTAAGTCTTAGTGGTGTGAGTCACTTGTAAGTTTACTTGTGCATTGTTAGTCACAAAAGTTGTTGTGTGATTGTAATCAGTTGATTATAGTGGATTAAGTCCTTGTTGAGAAAGGCGAAATCACCTTGGCGGGTGGACTGGAGTAGTTTGAGTTCAAACGAACCAGGATAAAAATAACCTTTTCTTTCCATTATTGTTGTGCCTTTAAGAAAAAGAAAAAGAGAAACTTATTCAACCCCCCCCCCCCTTCTAAGTGTTTTTCTCCACCTTCAATTGGTATCAGAGCTTGACTCTGAGTTCAACACTTAACCGTGTCAGGAAAAGATCCAGAAGAAAACACAATGGCAAATGAACAAAACAACAATAACTACACCAGACCTCCAGTGTTTGATGGAGAAGATTTTGATTATTGGAAAGATAGAATAGAAAGTTTCTTTCTAGGTCATTATAGTGATTTATGGGATATAGTCTTGGATGGTTACACACATCCTACATACTCGGAAGGAAACAAGATTGAAAGGAAAAATATGGATAGACAACAAAAAGCTGATTTCAAAAATCATCATAGAGCTAGAAATATTTTTCTAAATGCTATCTCTAAAATGGAATATGAAAAAATCACAAATAGAGATACAGCACATGATATGTTTGAGTCTCTTAAAATGACTCATGAAGGAAACTCTCAAGTGAAGGAGTCTAAAGCTCTGGCTCTCGTCCATAAGTATGAAGCCTTCAAGATGAAAGAAAGTGAATCTATAGAAGATATGTTCTCAAGGTTCCAAACTCTGATTGCTGGCTTGAGAGCTTTGAACAAGGGATATTCTAAGGCAGATCACGTTAAGAAGATCATCAGAAGCTTACCCAGAAGATGGGCACCTATGGTCACTGCTTTCAAAGTTTCAAAATATCTGAACAACGTGTCTCTTAAAGAACTCATCAGTGCTCTCAGAAGTCATGAGATAGAACTTGATGAGCACGAGCCTCAAGACAAAGGTAAGTCTATTTCCCTTAAATCAATTATAAAATATGAAACTAAAGCTTTTCAGGGTAAAGAAGAAAACTCTGAAGAATCTGCTTCAGAATAAGATGAACTATCCTTTCTCTTCAGAAGGATCAATCAGCTGTGGAAGCACAAGCAGAAGAATTTCAGAAACTCCAGAAGAATAGGAAATGACTCTGAACAATCCTCTGGACACAGAATATCAAGTAACAGAATCATTACCTGCTATGAATGCAATAAACAAGGTCACTACAAAAGTGAGTGTCCAAGGCTTCAGAAGGAGAAACATAAAGAGAAGTTCGTTAAGGAAAAGAAGAAAAGTCTTATGGCAACATGGGATGATTCTGAATCTTCTGAAGATGAAACAGAATCAAAAGATGAATAAGCCAATATAGCTCAAACCGATAACTTATCAGATGTCTCAGAATCCTCTGAATCAGAATCAAAATCAGACACTGAAGAGGTATTCCATGACTTCACTGTTAATTTCACTAAAGCTGAACTAGGAGAAAGTCTGAGTGAAATTCTGGAAAGATATCAGCAGCTTCGAGTCAAATTCAGGAATCTGAAAAAGGATCTTGCTTCTGACTCTGAAGTAACTAAGAGTCTGAGATCAGAAAACTCTGAGTTAAAAGAAAAGATTTCAAAACTAGAAAATGATTTACAAAACTCTCAGAAGGAAATAATCTCAGAAGATCCTAGTAATGTTGATAAGATCATAAAGAAATATGATCAAAGCTTTCAGAAGTTTCTAGCTAAAAACATAGATAAAAACAAAATGGCTTCAATGATCTATGGAGTTAGCAAGAAAGACAGAATAGGTATAGGATACAAAGGCAAAGTAACTCATCCTATGAAAGTTAAGGATCTGGTTATCAAACGTACTCCTCTCTATTCTCACTTCACCACTAGGCATACACATCATATTAAATATACATCTCACTATGGAAACTCTTATGTTAAACCAAAGTTAAAACAAAACTTTAAATACTCTAACCCAAGAGGACCCAAAAAGATATGGGTACCAAAAGACAAAATCATCTACGTTGCAGATATTTTTAACAGCAAGGTTGATACTCCATTACTAACACCTGGACTCTGGATGCTCTCTACTCATGGAGGAAAGAAACATATGTTCCAAGGCCTGGAATCTAAAAGATTCTAAGGTTTCAGAGGCAATCAGAAATAGAAGATTACTGGCTCTGAAACTATTGGAAACAGTGTGAAATCAAGCTTTCCAAGTGTTTTGATGAAGACAAGCTAGCATGCAAAAATGAATGGATCAAGATAGAAGATTTATCTCAAGCAAAGATTCATTGATCAAGATCAACTTTTCAAGACTTATGGCTTAAGGTATATGAAATTTTTGATCTTATGCTCTTAGTGCTCAAAACTATTTTTAATCATGCATTTACTTTATTAAAATAATATTTTGAGTATATACTAAGTATGATTAAAGAAGGATATTTTAAACTGTTTAAAATCTTTGAAAATAATGTTTTTTCAATTTTTGCACACAAGCAATCGATTGTCATCAAACGACAATCGGTTGCATCCAATAAATTTTTGCCTCTATTTGACATACAATCAGTTGTCATCTGGCAGCAATCGATTGTCATGTGTTTTATTTTCAAATTTTTTGAACGTTGGCTTTAGAGCAACCGATTGCTCCTCAATGACAATTGGTTGTCCTAGTTATAATTTTCAATTTTTTAAAAACGTTGATGTGCTGCAATCGATTGCTGCTTTAGTGCAACTGGATGTTGTGCCTTAAATTTTGAAAAATTTTATTTTTCCAGCAACCTTTGGTAACACCTTTTCATGACAATCCTTGTATCTTTTCATATACATTGTTTTAGTAAAAATGGTCTAAACATTGCTATGTTTCATTGAAGAGGCATTACTACACTATAAATTATTTTCATTTAAAATTTTGAAAACACACATCAAAAATTATACAACAACAATCACTAACAACTTTCTTATTTTTGATTATACTCTTTATACTCAAGATCTTGTTCATCATTTTCATATGCATTCTGAAAATTGTTCTTGAGCACTTAGAAGAGTATTCCATCTTAAATTTCATATTGATAAGAAAAGATCAATCAAGTGATTGACATTGCTTCTTAATTATTCAAACTCTTATACAAAATCAAACAAACTATTGTACTTGTTTTCAGGATTGTTGGAAACAAGAAACACACTTAGGGAGGATTGTTCTCTTTGTGGTCTTAGTGAAAATCCAAAAGGATTGTTCTTGGTCTAAGAGGATTGTTCTTGGGTTGTTAGGTAGTCTTGTAAAAATTACCAACTATAAGGAAATCTCTTTCATGTTGAAAGGGGACTGGAGTACTCTCGGACTGTGAGGGGAACCGGGATACATCATTGTGTTCTTTACTTTCCGCATTTACTGCTTTCATCACTTATCAGAAAAAGAAAGAAAATAAACACTTGCAAAAATATTCATACAATTCAGAAAAAAATTTAAAGAACCTAATTCACCCCCCCCCCCCCTCTTAGGCGCATCTGAACTTACAAACAGGAATGGAAATACAACATCAGAAGCTCTAAACGAAGCATGTCTAAAAGGAAAGTTTTCAGAACTTTCTTTTAAATCATAAAATGTTGATTCTTCCTCTAGGCCACTAGAACCATCTTATATTTCAATCTTTTTGGATGTACTTATTTTATTCTTAACACTAAAGAAAATCTGAACAAGTTTGATTCTAAAGCACAAAAGTGTTTTCTGCTTGGATATTCTGAACGCTCAAAAGGCTATAGAGTATACAACACAGAAACTCTGGTTGTTGAAGAATCAATTAAAGTCGGGTTTGATGATAATCTTGGCCAGCAACAGCCAAAGCAAGTTGATATTTTTGTAGGTACAGAAGATCATCCCTCAAACTCTGAAACTTCAGAAGCAAAGGAAGACTCTGAAGCAAAGAAAGACTCAGAAGCAAAGGAAGACTCAGAAGATCACCCTCTTGACAATGCTCTGGACAATCTCAGAATCTCTGATCAACCCACTCAGAAAAGGTTTCCTAGAATCTCTTTAGCTCACAAAGAAGACGTGATTATTGGGAGAAAAGAAGATCCTATCAGAACAAGATCCTCTCTCAGAATCAATGAAGAATCATTGTTTGGATTGGTATCTCTGATTGAGCCAACTTCTATTGATGAAGCTCTGGAAGACAATGATTGGATCTTAGCAATGCAAGAGGAACTCAACCAATTTTCCAGAAACGATGTATGGGATCTAGTTCCAAGACCCAAAGGATTCAACATTATAGGAACCAAATGGGTTTTCAGAAACAAACTGAACGAGCAAGGAGAGGTGATTAGAAACAAATCACGACTGGTTGCACAGGGTTATAGTCAACAAGAAGGAATTGATTATACGGAGACCTTTGCCCCAGTCGCTAGGTTAGAGTCTATTAGATTATTAATTTCTTTTGCTGTTCAAAATAACATTTCATTATATCAAATGGATGTTAAAAGTGCATTTTTAAATGGCTATAGAGAAGAATAAGTTTATATTCATCAACCTCCTGGCTTTAATGATTCAAAACATCCAGAACATGTTTTTAAATTAAAAAATTCTTTGTATGGTTTAAAACAAGCTCCTAGAGCTTAGTTTGATCGTCTGAGTAATTTTCTTTTAGAAAAAGATTTTACCAGAGGGAAAGTGGACACAACTCTATTCAGAAATACATTTAAAAATGATATCTTAATTTTTAAAATTTATGTTGATGATATTATTTTTGGAACCTCTAATATCTCCCTTGGAAAAGAACTTGCTGAGACCATGCAGGCAGAATTTTAAATGAGCATGATGGGAGAATTAAAGTTCTTTCTGGGAATTCAAATCAACCAGACTCCAAAAGGTACTTACATACATCAGACGAAGTATGTCAAAGAACTTCTGAAGAAATTTCAGATGTCAGAAAGCAAAGATGCTAAGACTCCAATGCATCCAACATGCATTATGGGAAAAGATGAGGTAAGTATGAAGGTAGATCAGAAGCTCTACAAAGGTATCATTTGATCCCTTCTCTATCTGACTGCATCTAGACTTGATATATTATTCAGCGTATGTTTATGTGCTAGATTCCAATCAGATCCTAGAGAATCTCACTTAACTGATGTTAAGAGAATTCTGAGGTATCTGAAAGGTACTACTAATATGGGTCTGTGTTACAGAAGATCAAAAGATTTCAGACTAGTAGGTTATTGTGATGCTGACTTTGCTGGAGATAGAATTGAAAGAAAGAGCACCTCTGGAAGCTGCCAGTTTCTGGGTGACAATCTTATCTCGTGGTACAGTAAGAAGCAAGCAAAAATTGCACTTTCAACAACAGAAGCTGAGTATATATTTGCTGCTGGATGTAGCTCTCAGATGATTTGGATGAAAAGTCAGCTAGAAGATTTTAATCTTTATGAAAGTAAGATTCTTATCTTCTGTGACAATACTTCTGCAATTTGTCTTTCTAAAAATCCTATTTTACATTCTAAAGCTAAACACATTGAAATTAAATATCATTTTATAAGGGACTATATTCAGAAGGGAATTTTAAATCTAAACTTTGTAAAAACAGACCATCAGTGGGCTGATATTTTTACCAAACCCCTTTCAGAAGATAGATTTAAATTCATTTTGAAAAATATTTGTATGGAATTATGTCCTAAATAAAATAATATTTATCCTTTGTGTTTGACTTCAGAATATTCTGTAATGAATGCTCTGATTAACAACTCTTCAGAAGTCAGAAGAGAAGTTACATCAGAAGCTATATGTAAAGTTCTGAAATGTTCTAACGTTTCATTTCAAGTATAGCTCAGAAGTTCATTAGATCAAACAGTTGTCTCATGCAACCTTCAGAAGATGAACACTTGGTGTGTTTTTGAAGGGTCACGCGTGCTAAGCTATTGACGTCGTTCTAGGTAATTGTTATGATTTGATTAAATTCTCACGCTTTCCTCTAACTTTTCAATTTTCATTAAATGCTAAGTCATTTTTTTAAATACTCTTTTTACAGTTTTATCTTCAAAACCTATTTCTGAAATGTCTTCATATAAATACCTTTGCAAAAACCTTTCTCACTTGTTGTTTTGTTGAACCTCTGAATCTTTTATTACAAAATAACTTCTTTTTACGCTCTTCAAATATTCTTATATACTTTTTGATTATGCCAAAAAGGGGGAGAAATGAGTATTTTGATCTAATCTTTGATTAACAATTATGGGACTAAGTCAAACATTCTAGTTATGGGACTAAGTCAAACATTCTAACAAAATACAAGATTTATTTCTATGCTTTAAAGAACCTTGCAGGTATCATTTAAACTCTGGAAGTTTATTTCAAATGAACATTATCTTCAAAAGAACCTGATGAAGAAATCTTAGAAGAAAAATTCCAAAGCTCTGATGAAAATTCTCAGGAAGTTTTTCTTATAGAAATATTTATTTCAGGGGGAGATTCCTATCTCTTATTCAAATTTATTTCTATATCTGAATATATTTTTGTCATTATCAAAAAGGGGGAGATTGTTAGAACAATATTAGTTCTGATCATATCTCAGAGTTTTGATGATAACAATAAATTATATTTTATATAATTGATACTCTGATGAACGTATTTAATAGTTTCAGATAATGTTCTGACAGAAGCATCTTGATGTGTTGAGCTGAAAATAAATGAAGAAGTTCCTTGATGAAAGAACTATTTGTTTTAGCGCAAGTACTGATGTTGATGCTGTCTCTGATAATATTCTGACAGAAGCATCTTGATGTGCTGAGCTGAAAATAAATAAAGAAGTTCTTTGATGAAAGAACTATTTGTTTTAGCGCAAGTTTTGATGCTGATGCTGACTCTGGTAAGATAATTATTTAAATGCATCTTCTAACGCTTAGCATGATTCCTTGATCAGAAGTACCTTGAAAGAAAGTGATGTTCAGAAGATATTTGAAAGCAAGTGTTGTTCAGAAGATATTTGAAAGCAAGTGTTGTTCAGAAGATATTTGAAAGCAAGTGATGTTTAGAAGATATTTGAAAGCAAGTGTTGTTTAGAAGATATTTGAAAGCAAGTGTTGTTCAAAAGATATTTGAAAGCAAGCGCTGATAAGAAGTACTTAGCAAGAAAAGCGTTGTTTAGAAGATAAGCAAGCATGTTCTAAATTCAAGACGTGAAGCCAAGTTCTGAAAGAATGCAAAAGCTATCAAGTCTTGTCAAGCTTCAGGAAACATGTTCTTACAAGTGTCGTTTTCTCATTTAATGCAAAGACAGCTAAATGCACTCAAGTGTCTACACTAGTGCATTGGAAAATGTAATAGTGCAAGGAAACACGCAAACATTTAATGCTCTCCATTTGAAGGCAGCAACGGTCATGTTTCTTCATGCTATATATAGAAGAACATTAATTGCAAGCCAACTACTGAACCACTGCTCAACTGAAAGGCTGAACAACTGAAGTTCTGAATAGAACTAAACAAATTCAAAAGAAGCAAAAGCTACGTGAAAATATTCTTGGCTCACAAACAAATGTCATGCACTTTGTGCTATACTATTCTTAGTGAAAAATCACAGTTGTGATATAACTTTCTTAGAAGCAAACTTTGTTTCACTATCTGTAAAGATTCATCTCTTGTAATTGTTCCTTGAGAGACCAAGTTTGGTCATATTTCTCAAGTAGACTAGGACTAGTTTAAGTCTTAGTGGTGTGAGTCACTTGTAAGTTTACTTGTGCATTGTTAGTCACAACAGTTGTTGTGTGATTATAATCAGTTGATTATAGTGGATTAAGTCCTTGTTGAGAAAGGAGAAATCACCTTGGCGGGTGGACTGGAGTAGTTTGAGTTCAAACGAACCAGGATTATAATAACCTTGTCTTTCCATTATTTTATAGTGTTCAGACTTAGATAAATTAGGAGGTTTTATGTATTTGTTATTACAAAGAGATTTGATTTAGGGTTGATTAGTGAATTAGGATTTTGATTGTAATAGATTTTAGACTTACTGATATTTGATTAGATCTGTATTGAGATTGATTTGTAAATTAATTCACTTATGTTTGGAAATCTAGCCAATTTTCTCTGTATGATTGATAAAGTTTGATTTTTAATCATTAATTCTTGATTTGAACAGTATTTGTATAGCCTTAAAACATGTGTTTCTCCTTCTTGATTTGAACATTACGTGTTTGGGTTGGTCTTGTTAGTGAAGAGCAGTATTGTGGACCGAGCGATTTGAAGACCTCTTTGGTTTTAATCTTGACTTATTAGTCAACGCTTTCAAATAATAAAAGCAAACACAATTCATAATATAATAATAATAATTTTAATAACGTTAATAATAATTATTTAAAATAAAATACCATTTCTAAAGACAAAAGTACGAAACGACCCAATTTGTTTAATTATTGGGCTACCTATCTCAAAAAAACCATACCCCCTCCCCCTCTTGCACATAAATGGGTCATTCTGATTTAGAAAGGCCCAAGAATTCTCAATAATGTAAACCCTCCTTCAAAATTTGAAATGGGCTGAAAGTGAAACCAAAAAGCCTTAACCAAAACGAAATGGGCTTAGAAAATTGAATGCTAAGACCCTAACCTAAGAAACACCCTTCATTAGCAAGTGAAACCTAAATAGGCTTAAAACAAGATCAAAATGAGCTAAGAAATGATAACTCTAGAAATTAATAAGGAATAAAAATGATTAGAAATCAGTAGGGCAAATTTGGGGTATGATAGATGCCCCTATTTAATTACCTTTCGATTGAATAGTGCAAGAATGCGCAAGTATGGCACGCTCTGATCAAAAGTTTATTACATAATGGAAAACCCCAAAATTTGTCCAAAAGATTATAAGGATACGCTGTACAGCGTTCCCATGGGTATGAAAAGTATGCCTAGATGCTGATGTATCATCTTACCAGCATTTGAACCAATGTTTTTGTTTTGACTTAGATACGACGACGCAGATAACTCGTTTGTATCTAAAAGAGATTTTAAATTTTTTTCATATTTACCATAACCTAGGAGGTAAAATAATACAAGTTTCGAAAAGTTGACTTACTAATGCTTCGAGACTAATATAGTAAGTTTATGACGCAAATTTTGTCTATTCATTGCAACTTAGGGGATGAATAAAACAAATTTTGATAACACATTGCTGCATGGAGATTGATGCAATGAATTATGCAAATTTCGTTATATTTACTGCGACCTAGGGAGTAAACAGTACGAGGATGAACTTGTGCATTTATCACAACATAGGGGATAAAAGACAACAGGGGTGGGCTTATGTTATTCATCACGACCTAGGGGATAGATATCTGGAGATTTTGTGCATTTACCACGACCTAGGGGATAAATGGCACAAAGATAGACTCATGCATTCATTACAACCTAGAGAATGAATAATATGAACCTGGTAATTCGCACATCTACCACAACCTAGGGGGTAGATGATTGAAAAGTGTTTTGGTGATTAAATCTTAGATAACTAGATCAAAGATA
The DNA here is from genome assembly GCA_948472305.1 of Vicia faba. Lineage (NCBI taxonomy): Eukaryota > Viridiplantae > Streptophyta > Magnoliopsida > Fabales > Fabaceae > Vicia > Vicia faba. The sequence goes on from OX451741.1 coordinate 1,449,805,260, forward strand.
CGATCAGAGTTTTATCGGTTGTGTCTGCTCTCAACTAAGGTAAATGCTTGTTTTTGTTAAATTGATAAAGGACCCCAAGATATTGGTTTTACCCAAAGTGTGTTTGAAAAATGCCATGTATGATTTATATGCATAATGTCCTAAATTGATATGGAACCCAAAATGTATACGGTGGGAGAACTGACTTGGGTGTTTTGCGTTTGATCGCAAATGTTGCGGTTAGCAAGAGTCGCCACCGACTTTTCTTTTATCCAAAAGTAAAGGTTAAAAAAGCACAGGAAAGACCTTTGAGATTATTTCTTGATTTCGGGGGGTAGATTATGAAAAGGGAAGGTATTAGAACCCTTTTCATCCATGGTTTTCCATGGGCTCTTAGTTACTTGCTAGATCACTTGCTTTTGTTTGAAATTGTGCTCTGTGTAGTTTTGAAAGTATTTTTGAAAAGAGGCCATTTGTTTAGGCAAACTTTGTAATGATTCTCGTTCGTAAGAATGTATACAAAGGTGTTGATCTTTTGAAAATGTTTTCAAGTTTTGAAAGAGGTTTTGAAAGTGTTGGTGTTTGTTTTGAAAATAGCAAAAATGTTTTTATTTTGAAATGGAGCAAGTAACTAGGAACATTCTACCTACTCAAAAGTCTTTCATGTTCATTTCCTTTCTCCTTTGACATTGTTATCTTACCATTGATTTGGTGAGATACCCTATCTTTGGATGTAAAAGGGATGGGCGTGGATCATCGTATAACCATGATTAGCAATGTTGCAACGCATCTTAGCACTTTTCTTTGGGGACTAAGATCACTTTGAAAGGCAACTTTTGATAGCGTCATCGAGGGACTATGATCTTGTATTTTGCTTGTCTTTGCTAAGATACCTCACATGCGTAATATGGTCATTTTTGTAAGGCAACCAAGTGGATTTACCCTAGGGATACTTGTGTGTAAGTGGATTGATTTTCATGCTTGATTTGTCTTTGATTAAGGTTTGCTAATTGATTGGTTTTAGTCTTTCCATACAAAACCCTAATTACTAGCATTTGTATATAAAGCGATAAATTGTGGAACTTAAAATTACTACGTTATTACAATACTTATGGGAGGGGGTGTACAAATTTACAAATGGGGATTGCAAGAAAATTAAACCTAATTACCTATTACAACCATATTGAATATTGTACAAAATTGAAAATAAAATGCAAGAATATAAATGGAAAAAGAAAATATTTTTTGTTGTTTTTATGAAAGGGGTTTTAACCTAATTAAGTGAGATGATTAATGAAAAATAAACAAAATTTAAACCTAAATTAATTAAGAAGGAAATTAAGTTAAAAAATATATTTTAGGGTTTTTTGTGAAAAGGTTTTAACTTAATAAAAATAATATGAAAATTAATTAATTAAAATAAACCTAAGTTCTAAATTAATTTTGAATAAAGAAAGAAAATAAAATAATAATTAAGCCTAAGTCTAAGTATTAATTATTTAAGAAGAAGAAATTAATTTGTTTAAGAAAATGTTTTTAGTCTTTTTGTTTTATAGAGAAAATAAAATATATAATTGTAAATAATAAAAATATTTTTTGGATTTTTATTTATAAAAATAATAATAATATTAATAATAATAAATAATAAAAATATTAAAGAAAATAAAATATAATGAAATAAAAAAAGAAAATGAAATAATTAAAGAAAAATGGGTCAGGGGGTGTTAAAGTAAATCAAGGTTAGTGAAAAGGAAAAAAAACAAGAGGCTCAAATGGAAGCCCAAGCACTGCAAAAAAAGCTCAAAAATGTCAAAAAATAGTTTAAAAAATGTAAAAGGTCACGCTAGGGCTTAAACCCAAGACCTAAGGGTGACAGGCGTGCATTTTAACCACCGGGGTGGTGATACATCCGTTAACTTGTGTGAAAGGATAAATACATAACACAAAATGCACCCTGATCACACTTCATCTTCAACCTCCAGCCAAAGGATCTGTAACTTGCTCATTTCTCAACCATTTGAAAAAATGTAAACATGAAAATTGCTCCATTTTGTCACACGAATCCAACCATATAAATATCATAAGTTATAAATCAAAGATGAATGAGAATTTCTAAAAGTACCAAATTCTGACCTAAATATTTCAGAAAGTTCAAACTCAAAATTCTCCTAGCTCAATCAAAATAAATGAAATCTATGGACATGTATAGTTTCAGGGCAATGATGTCTACATTTTATCTTCACAAATGCAAGCCTAACAATGCCTAAATATGAAGATAGAAGTTCAAGAAAAATACCTCAAAACTAGAAATCGTGAAATGGATTTGAGCTTGTTTCAGGCAGTGGTGATGATCAGGCTAGCTTCCTCAAGTCCCTAGGAAGCGAATGCAATGGCTGGCTTGAGCTGAAGGTGGCTGGAATGGTCTAGAGAAGTCCAATTGTGATGCTCTATTTTTGAACTTGGAAATGGATGAATATGGTGTTACAGTCGTGTAACATGGATTGGGATGACTTATGTATGATGTTTGGAAGCTTTTGGAAGCAAAAGGCCAAGAAACGCACGAGTGAAATGGAAGTTTAAAGTTCTTGGTCAGAATATGAAACAATGGTCGTTTGTGATGCAATCCTGAGTTTTGGCTAGTTTTGGAGCTTGTATATTCGTGTGCTCTCTTGCAAATAGTATCTCTATTTATAGAGGAAAGGTTTTGAGGTTTGAAATGGTTAGAAACAAAGAATTACATGTTATGAGTTTTTGACTTGTTTTTGAAGTTATCTTGACAAAAATTGTTTCAATGCAAGGTACATGTCTTGTAGGGTGGCTAGCAACTTTAAACATGTTTGTTCTGAGTTTATAGAGCATGTTTGTGCTGAAAGAACAAGTGCAAAGCTCCATACAAGTTGACTTTGTGATTAAAGTCACTTTTCAAGAATAACAATGGTGCCTTTCTTCCAAAAATGGAAATGCAACTTGGATAATGATTCAAATTCTTGGACAATGGCTCCATATGTTGTGTAAACATTTAATTAAGGAGTGAATTGCAATTTTGAGGCCTGCAAAGTGAATATTATGCAGCATGGCTATGGATTTGAATTTTTGTTCATCATGAAATGGCTTGTAATTTAAGTTTGAAAACCCTAACTTCATCTCTTCGATTCTCCTTGCTCACAAATGATCTCAAGGAGTTCTTGGACATTCTAGAAAGCTTGTAATGTTCTATACTACCCCTCTTTGAATCACTTTTGAAAATTCCCCTTGGAAATATATAAAAAATTGCCATGAAGTTAGGTCAAAATCTTGCCTAAACTAGGGCAGAATTTCACTAAGTGTTTAATTTCAAGACCATGACTTTATGAATCAATAACTTGAGATCCAAGCATATTTAGAAGAAGTTGTGTAAAGAAATGTTGTATATATCATGTAGATCTCCAACTTTCATGTTGAAAGTTTCTTTTGAGTCATCTTGCATCATGGTGAAAAATTGGCTCAAAGTTGTGAAAAAACATGAAGTTTTAAATACTTAGAAAATTTTCTAAGTTAGAAAACTTTGACTTTTAAAAATGAAATCTTGGATTTTTGATTTCTTGATGAATAAGTTTTATAACTTGACATGTTTTGATGAATTGTGATCTTTGACATTGGATTTTGACCAAAAAGTCAAAGTTTGACTTTTTAGTGTATAGTTGACTTTTGATCAGTTGACTGAAAATTCACTATCAACCAAATTGATCTTGAGCAATGTTTTGGGTCATGCCATTAGGTCAAAATTATGCAATTGAACTCTTTAGATCATGCTTCAAACCAAATGACCATTTGCTAGGTCAAAAATCATAAATTTCCTTTCCTCAGTCAAAACCCTAATTTTGACCATTTTGCCCTTTTGATGATTTGATCAAAATTCTTGAGGAATTATGGTCCAAACTTGATCAAATGATACATATGATACTATAATGTTGATGTGGATAAAAAATTATGAAGTTTGACTGTAAATTGGCCACAGTTGACTTTTTCCCCAATACAGTTGATTTTTAGGTCAACTGCTCAATTGACTGAGCAAAAGTGTGATCCAAGGCTTGAAACTTGACTTGGGTAATATTGGGGGTCCATAATGATCCATGAAAGTCATATGAGGCATTGAAAGTTCAATTATCCTTGTGCAATTTCAAACCCTAATTTTGGTCATCAGTGCTCAAGGAGGTGTCTTACGTTAATCAACCCTAGTGCAGTCTTGAACCAAGAGAGATCTTTGTGAGAAAATATTTGATAAATGAGAGGGAAAATTTTGGGGTACAACAGCTTCCCCTGTTCAATCTTCTTAAACTTGAAGAGTTAGATTGGCGGATTTGCCATTCGTGACTTGAAGGTGGAAGATGATTGGACATTAGAGTGCCCAAAAATTTGCACTCGAGGATGTGATGGTTGATGGTATAGGGAATGGGCTTAAAGATTCCATTTGGAGAGGTGATGGAAAGTTGTTGGAGATGGGCTTGTAGATGCCATCCAAAAATGATTGTTGAACCATATCTGCAAGCTGAATCTGAATGAGTATCAGAATGGCGTCTGTGTTTGGAGCGTATCTGAACTGTATCTGAGAGAGAATCTGACTGAGTATCAGAATGGCATCTGTGTCTGGAGAGTATCCGAACTGTATCTGAAAGTTGAATCTGAATGAGTATCAGAATGGTATCCGTATCTGGAGCGTATCTGAACTATATCTGATAATTGAATTTGAATGAGTATCAGAATGGCATCCATGTCTGGAGCGTATCTGAATTGTATCTGATGATTGAATCTGAATGAGTATCAGAATGGAATCAGTTTCTAAAGCATATCTCAATTGTATCTGATAGAGAATCCGTGTAGGATTGCTTTAGCTGGTCGTGTAGATAATCGTCCTGACTTGTTTCAGGTATCAATCTCTGACAATTTTTTTTGCAAATTGTTGATAATAGCCATCTGCTGACTGATATTTCTTGAAAAGATGAAAGATTAGTTGTATGTAATGTCATGATGTATGAAATGCATTGTAAAATGTTGTCCTAACAAATGAATGAGATTATGTTGTATGCGTTCGTGTTGTCAATGTCATAACGTATGGATGCGATGTACAGGCATATAAGATGTGTTGCTGTAACACTGTTGGATTAGGGAAAATAAATCCCTGACTGTTGTTGGGGAAGTTGAGTGTAAGTCCTCATGTTTTGAAGTGCTGATGAGTTGATGAGCTCCTATTTGTTAGAGAAATAAACTATGTTGTAAGGGAAACTATGTGTATGGCTTTGTGAAATCTGTTGGGAAAACCCTGAGAAATTGGGCGACTTATACCGGGGAGTGATAACTGGAAGTTTTGTTCCGCTGGGGATTAAGCTGCACACTGTGGGAGATTTTATGGAATAGTCTAAAGATATTATTCTATTTCTTAAAGCCGTCAGTGATTGTCTTCTTATTTTTGCTCATTTGTAAACAGTAGTTACGTTCAAATGCATATGTTCAAAAATAAATCATTGGACGTTTTTTGTAAACAAAACACAGAAAATAAAGAAAAACAGGTAGTTTTGTACTTCTAAAGGAGTATCTTTGTATTAACTTGAATAAGTATTTTGTACAATGAGACAAACATCCTTGTAAGAGAATGTCGTCGTAAAAAATGAAAATTTGATGCAAAGAAAAGATAGCTATGTGAAATAATCCCATGGGATTCCCATTCTGCTATAACCTTCGTGTCTCTGAGCGTCTTGTCCACTTGCTGCCTTGTCTGAAGTTGATTGAATTGATTAGAACCACTGAGTTTGTCAGTCGAAGCCAAAGGTTGTCCGTAAAGGTGATCCAACGGGACACAGTCGTATGCTTTAATTCCCTAACTTTTGCCTGGACCGCCCTTTCGGGTTTTCAATCCACCAGGATACCCTTTTTTCCCAAGTCGCCCTTTCGGGTTTTCAACTTGCCGGGTGTACAGATTTTTTTGTTTTTATTCCTAATTTTTGCCCGAACCTTTTTGGTTCACCGGGATGCCCTTGTTTTGCCTGGGTGTGTTAACCTAGCGGGTCTCTTATGTGTAGTATCTTTTGACTATGTCCGCGTTCACAGGGTGCGGCAGGTCGTCGCCATCCATAGTGGTCAAGATCATTGCTCCACCAGAGAATATGCTTTTGATCATAAATAGTCCTTCGTATGTAGGAGTCCATTTGCCCTTGGGATCACCTTGCGGCAGTATGATGCGCTTGATCACCAAATCCCTGACTTGATACACTTGGCGTCTGACTTTTTGTTGAAAGCCTTGATCATCCGTTTTTGATACATTTGACCATGACAGATAGCAGTAAGCCTTTTCTCATCGATCAAGTTTAGTTGATCAAGTCGAGTTTGGATCCAATCGTCTTCACTCAACCTTGCATCCTTCATAATTCTTAGAGAGGGGATTTGGACCTCAATAGGCAAGACAACCTCCATGCTGTATACCAGAGAGTAGGGTGTTTCCCCAGTTGATGTGTGTGCCATGGTACGATAACCATGGAGAACGAAGGGTAGAATCTCATGCCAGTCTTTGTACGTGACCTTCATTTTCTATATGATCTTTTGATGTTCTTATTTGCGACTTCGACAACACCGTTCATCTTTGGCTGGTACGGGGAAGAATTATGGTGTTGGATCTTGAAGTGTGCACACAGTGTGGTGATCATAGTGTTTTTGAGATTCGTACCATTGTCAGTGATGATCCTCTCTGGGATACCGTACCAACAGATAAGATTTTGTTTGATGAATCGGGCTACAACATTCTTGGTAATGGAAGCGAAAGAAGCCTCCTACACCCACTTTATGAAATAGTCAATGGCCACCAAGATGAAATGGTGTCCATTAGAGGTTGTTGGCTTGATTTCCCCAATCATATCGATGTCCCACATAGCAAAGGGCCAAGGAGCCGTCAAGACGTTCAGAGGAACCGGGGGTACGTGTACCTTGTCAGCATAGATCTGACACTTGTGGCAGGTTCGAGAGTGTTGATAGCAATCTTCTTCCATGGTAGACCAGTAATAACCTGCCCGTAGGATTTTCTTCGCCATCGTATGCCCACTGGAATGGGTGCCAAAAGTGCCTTCATGTAGATCATCCATGACCTTTTCTGCCTCAACCTTGTCTATGCAACGGAGCAAAACAGGGTCATGGTTGCGCTTGCAGAGAATGATATTACTAAGGAAGAACTTAGCATAGAATCTCCTTAAGAACTTCTTATCATTGACTGAAGCTCCTTCCAGATATTCTTGAGCCTCGAGATACCTCTTGACTTCGTGGAACCAAGGCCGATCCACTACTTCTTCAGTATTGATCTCGTGACAGTGAGCTGGTTCATCCATTCGTTCAATGATGATCTGGGGAGCCTCGTTATCCCATTTGAGTTTAAACATGGATGACATTGTGGCTAGCGCATCTGCTAGTTGATTTTCTTCTCACAGGAAATGCTCGAAGTGTAGGATTAATGTCAACACATGTTCTTTGTAGGGGATAAGGTTAGGGTGTTTAGTGTCCCATTCTCCTTTGATCTAGCTGATGACCAAAGCTGAATCTCCAAATACACTTAAGGACTTGATCCCCAAATCTATGGCAACTTTGAGATCAAAAATGCATGCTTCATATTCTTCCATGTTATTCGTACAGTTGAAGCAGAGTCTTGCAGTAAAGGGAGTATGACATCCTTCAGGAGATATGAGTACAGCACCTATACCATTGCCGAGTGTGTTGGACGCCCTATCAAAAACCAGGGTCCATCGGGATCCTTGTTCAGGTCTGCCATATGGTCTAAATTCTTCGCAGTTGTTTACCATCATGATGTCTTCATCTGGGAATTCGAACTTCATGGACTGGTAGTCATCTACAGCTTGATGAGCAAGGTGATCAGCTAGTACATTTCCCTTTATTTCTTTTTGGGTAGTATACTGAATGTCATATTCCGTCAAGATCATCTGCCATCTTGCTATTCTCCCAGAAAGGGCAGGCTTCTCGAAGATGTATTTTATGGGATCCATTTTGGATAACAATAAGGTAGTATGGGTCAGTATATACTATCTTAGTCAACGAGTAGCCCATGCCAGAGCACAGCAAGTTTTCTTGAGCAGTGAATATCTTGTTTCACAGTCGGTAAAAGTTTTGCTCAGGTAATAAATAGCATGCTCTTTTTGGCCAGACTCGTCATGCTGCCCCAGCACACACCCCATTGAATTTTCCAAAACAGTTAGATACATGATCAATGGTCTTCCCTTGATTGGTAGCATCAAAATAAGAGGTTATTATAGGTACCCTTTGATCTTGTCGAAAGAAGTTTGGCACTCGTCATTCCATTTGACTACTTGATCTTTCTTCAGTAATTTGAAGATTGGTTCACAAGTAGTTGTTAAGTGAGAAATGAATCGGGAAATGTAGTTTAACAGTCCCAAGAATCCTCTGACTTCCTTTTCGGTATGAGGAGCAGGCATTTCTTGTATTGCTTTCACTTTGGCAGGATCCACTTTGATACCTTTACCGCTAACGATAAAGCCTGGGAGTTTACCTGACCTCGCCCCAAATGTGCATTTATTCGGGTTCAACCTCAACTTGTATTTATTTAACCTCTCAAATAGTTTTTGTAAATGGTCCAGATGTCCCTCCTCAGTTTGAGATCTGGCTATCATATCATCCACATAGACCTCTATTTTGTGATGTATCATATCGTGAAATAAGGCTACCATGGCACGCTGATAGGTTGCCCCAGCATTCTTCAACCCGAATGGCATAACCTTGTAACAAAATATGCCCCATTGTGTGACAAAGGTTGTTTTCTCCATGTCCTCAGACGCCATTTTGATTTGATTGTAACCTGAGAAACCATCCATGAAGGAAAACACCTTATGTTGTGCTGTATTGTCAACCAGAATATCGATGTGGGGAAGTGGGAAATCATCCTTAGGGCTTTCCCTATTCAAATATCTATAGTCCATGCACATTCGTACCTTTTCGTCCTTTTTAGGCATGGGAATAACATTGGCGACCCATTATGGATAGGAGGTGACGGCCAAGAATCCGGCGTTAAATTGTTTCATGACTTCCGCTTTGATCTTCTCTGACATGTTTGGTCGCATGCGACCGACCTTTAGTTTTATCGGAGGGCAGTCTTATTTTGTTCGTAGACGATGTACCACAATATCTGCATCAAGTCCTGGCATGTCTTCATACGACTAGGCAAAGACCTCAACATAATCATGTAGCAACTGAATCAGACGCTTCTTGACACTGGGTTCCAGATTGGCACCCACCCTGACTTCTTTCTTGTCCTCTTCAGTACCTAGGTTAATTGTGTCCACTAATTCTTCATGGGGCTGAATGGTCCTCTCTTCTTGTTGTAGTAACCTGGCTAGTTCCCCTGGCACTTCACAATCTTCCTCACCTTCATCTTCGGCTTGGTAGATTAGATTTTCAGAGTTACAAAAGGCCATAGCAGAATCGTTACCCATGGGATCCTGAATGGATGTAGATATGCATTTTGAATGTGAGTGTGTGTAAGAGTATAGCTATCTTTGAAAGAAAATAAAAATGTAAAAAAGAAATATAAAGAACACAAAGTTTGTATGCAAAATCATCCATGATTCATTGATGACATATGGAAATGAGGTAACAACCCTTACAAATGGACCGTTGTGCCTCGGGTAAGACACAAGGCTTTAAAAGTATGAATTGTTTAATTATTACAGATCCGACAAAATTTTAAAGACAATTATTGTTAGATAAAAGTAATTGGGACAAAATTTGTAGCTTCCCAATTGCTGAGTCCTGCGTTGACAGTTGGGAAAATCCATTCCTCCAGGTCGTAGCTATCCTCATCATCCTCCACTGTGTTGACTCTGTGGTTGCTGATCTTCAAAAGGGGTCCCCCGGTGCGAGCACGGCGTACAGCTTTCTGGGATCCTGAAGTGAAACCCAAACCAAATTTGTCAAACTTGTATGGGATATTTGGGAGTTAGCCCCAAATAGTGCATCCACCTTCTTCTATCACTGCCTTGGCATCTTTCAGCGAGGACATCTTTAGAGGAGGTCTTGTAACATTTGGGACTTGGGAAACATCCTTGGTTACTGCCACGGTTTGTGGGACTTCCTCGAAATGTTGAAATGGAGTTTCAATGAATTCACCATCCAATTCCACGTATCTGAAGGAATTCAAGTGACTGACCATATATTCCTCTTCTCCATGGAGAGTAATGATTTTCCCCTCGGTTGGATATTTCAGCATTTGATGTAATGTAGAGGTAACGGCACCAGCGTTGTGAATCCATGGTCGGCACAATAAGCAGGAATAGGAAGGGCGAATGTACATCACTTAAAAAGTTGAATCAAAGGTTTGGGTTCCAACTTTTATGGGGATGTCCATCTCCCCATGCACCATTCTCTTTGAACTGTCGAAGGCCCTTACCACTATGTTGCTGGGTTTTAAGGTCAAACATTCGCAGTCGAGTCTATCAAGAGCCTTCTTAGGCAGCACATTTAAAGATGAACCAGTATCAACCAAGACATGGGCCAAAGTTGTGCCCATGCATTCGACAGAGACATGCAATGCCTCGTTGTGCTTCCTCCCTCTATGTGTCAAGTCAGCATCAGAAAAGCCTAAACCATTGTCAGCAGTTAAACTGGCCACGCAATCTTGGAACTGATCAGCAGAGGTTTCTTGTGGTACATGGACAATTTTAAGGAATTTCACCAAGGCCTTCGCATGAGCCTCAGAGCATAACAATAAAGTCAGCATGGAAATCTTTGACGGAGTCTGCCCTAGCTGTTCGACTATGTTGTAGTCACTTCTCTTTATAATCTTTAGAATTTCTTCCATCTCCTTTTGGGTGGCCTCAGGGATAGATACTAATTACGCCTTCATTCGGACAGGCTCAACCAGAATGCCTTTTCCCTAAGTCTCGGTCGAATCGGTGGTAGGAGTATCAGCAGGGGTAACCAAAGGGATTATAGTAGTGGTAGTATCAGCAGTGGTAACCATAGGGATTGTAGTAGTAACAGGAACAGGAACAAGGATGATTATAGGACCGGTGATAGTCTTCGGAGGAGCAATATCTGGAGAGAAAATTCTTCCACTTCGAGTTATCTTGCTGGTTCCTGCAATATTACTGATGTTGGGGTCAGCCTTCTCAAGAATTGAGTCTTCATCAGCCAGCCAATCTTGCTTGACGCTGTAATAGTATACGTTTCCCCTATAGTTCCATGGGACAGTTTTATCTGATGAGTACGGGATTGGACCTGGCATAGTAATTATCAGCGGAGCTACTTTAGGAACTGATGTAATCCTAACAGGTCTTTTGGTAGAGACTCTGGAAGGATTGGCAGAAATAGTTACTATTGAAACATCTTTGTAAGAAACAGTTAGAACAGGAGTCTTTTTAAACAAAATCTCTTTGTTATCTATTAGGCTCTGAACACCTTCTTTCAATAAATGAAAACTAGTTGGTCGGGATAAACAGAAGTGACAGCCTTCATCACGGCCCGGAAATAAACCGGCCTTCAATAGGTTCTTCTTGATGGTCAGGAGAGGAGTAATAAGTTCATCAACAGTAGAAACAAACATATCATCTTCAACAGCGTTAACACCGCGGGCATGCTTGGGCATAGAAGCGGTGATAACATTCGGGATTTCAGGAGCATCAAACTCAATTTACTTTGCTTCAATAAGGTCTTGCACCTTGTTTTTCAAAGCCCAATAGTTGTTAGTATCATGGCCTGGACTTTATGAATGGTATGCATAGCGAGCATCAGGATGATAATAAGGAGAGGTTGTGTTAGGATTCTTCGGAGCTTCGTTCAAAGTTACCAGGTTGGATCTCAACAAGTGTGGCAGCACTTGAGATAGTGTCATATTAATCCAGATAAATTGTCTTACTGGCCTCTCTGTTCTAGGCTGATCGTTCCTTTGTTGAGTAGGTGCAGGCTTAGGGATCATGACAGCCCCTACCACTGGGCGGCGTTCAGTTATTTCTTGATTCCTTTGAGGAACACAGCACCAACTTCTTTCTTCCCAATAAATGGCTTTCTCACAGCAACAGAGGACGCGTCATTTTGAATCTTCCCACTCTTAATCCCAGCTTCCACTCTTTCTCCGGTCAATATTAATTCAGTGAAGCCTGCTGAGGAGCTTCCAATTAAATGATTAAAGAAAGGACCAGACAAGGTACCCAGAAACATGTCTACTAACTCTCTTTCGGAAAGGAGAGGTTGGACTCTTCCTGCTAAGTCCCTCCATTTCTGAGCATAGTCTTTGAAACTTTCACTTGAAACCATAGCCATACTCTGGAGTTAAGTACGGGTGGGAGAAAGATCTGCGTTGTACTAATATTGTTTAAAGAAAGCAGCGGAAAGGTCTTCCCAATTGTGGATGTTGGCCCTTTCCAGTTGATAGAACCAATCAAGTTGAGTTTTTGGAGAGACTTTCTTGGAAGAAGTGGACCCATAAATCTCGGTCGGTAGTGTGAGGCTGTATCTTCCTCACATAGGATCGGAGATGCATTTTGGGACACGAAACCCCGTCGTACTTAGCAAATATTGGTGCCTTGAATTTTGGTGGAATGACAATCCCAGACACCAAGCCTAGATCCTCAAAGTATAGCCCAGGCACTTTCTGGATTTCCATCACGCTTATTCGTTCTTCCAGATGCTTGTATTTGTCGTCGGTCAGGGGATACTACTCTTCAGAGTAATCCTCTTCTTCTTCCTCTTCAGACTCTTGCTGGACAATTGCTTCCTTGCCTTTCCCATCTTGGTTATCCTTCTCACCAGATGATGTTGCAAAGTCTAGGGTCCATCTTTCTTGTCCTTGGAACCTTCTTCCCATATTCAGAACTCTGGTTACTTTCTTTTTCTTCTTCTTTTCTTCAATCAGCAGGGTTTTTAGATCTTCTTGTCCTTTGGCAAGAGTCAAGAACATCTGTTGAAACTGAGCATTATGTGCCTGGAGGTCTTTTACTGTCTGCTCGAGATCCATCTTACTGAAATAAATAGTAGAAAGATAAGGAGACTTGTTGTAAGAAACCTGCTTATGTTATGATGAATGGTAAATGCATATGCAATGATTTCAAGGAAATTAGAGATTTAAATTTTCTTTAGACCAAAAAGGAACACACGTTATATTAGTAAATCAAAGCTTGGTGCGATGTAGGCGTTCAGGCTCCGCTCCTCATGAAGTTGCTTAGTGAGTTCCAAAACCTTCTTCTTGCCGGCGTAGAATTGGGCCTCGAAAGTGTCTCGCTCACCCTTAAGTTGTATCCAATCCCTTTGTAAGTCTTCAAGCGAGGTAGGCATGTCAGGATGTAGGATATTGTATGGGATATCTCCTTCCACAACAGGCTCTATGATTACCGGGAGAATGGAGGGGTAAGGCATCATAAGACTTTGAGCATGAGCCCGTACCCACTTGAGGTAAGGCTCAAGAGGGATGGAATTCTTATGCCCCAATGTCATGTTATCTACCTTGTTCAACATCCTCCTAGCTCTGATAAATCTTTGGCAGTGACCTTGATCGTCGTTCTCGTAGTCAAATACCAAACCTTGAATAAGCATCTCATATGTGTGAAATCAAGCTTCTCAAATAAGCTTTTATTTTGATGAAGACAAACCATGGCTAACAAAATAAGGCAAAGACTTTGGTCAAGCATCTAAAGCATCTAAGGATATTATCTTCAATCAAAGCTCTCAACATCTTTAAAGGTACAATAATATTATCTACTTTGATCTTAAGATATAGATGCTCAAATATGAAAAAGAAATGTTTAAGAATCATTACTCAAGCTTTTCAAAGATAAAATTTCACTTTTCATATGCATGCAATCGATTTACATCTTAGTGTAATCGATTGCACTCTTCAAAATTCCAAATACTTTGCTTCTATTTCTGCATGCAATCGATTACATAGTTTGTGCAATTGATTGCACACTTAAATTTTTCAAAACGTTTGATTTTGTCTTAGCATGCAATCAATTACATAGTTGGTGCAATCGATTGCACTCAGTTAAAATTTGCTACTGACTTAGCATGTAATTGACTACATTATTGATGAAATCGATTGCACTCTTAAAAATTTGAAAATATAACTGTTGCAAACCTTGTGCAATCGATTACACTAGAGGTGCAACCGATTACACACTGCACGAATTTAAAAAATTACAGCTCTGTTCATGCCTTTTGATCATGCCTTTTCATTACATCTTTTCACTCAAACTTGGCATTTGTTCATGATACATTTCCAGATCTTCATGATGTTTCAAAAGGGTGTTATGAACATATAAATATTCAATTTCAAATTCATATCAAACACCTTCTTTCATAATATTTTCTGAACTTTGAAAATACAAACTCAAGCATTCTTCATTTTCATGCATAAGTTTTCTGCATTTATTTTCATACTTTGAACAGAAAACTTTGAGCAAATATATCTTGAGTCTTTGTACAATATTATTATTGAAAGAAGAAGATTATACATTGTCAAAATCACTCTTAAGTGATCAATATTACTCTACTCACTCAAACTCACAAATTGATATTTACTTACTTATTTTCCGGGATTGTTGGAATTAAGTTTAAGTGTTTTTGTTGAAATCTTGTCTTTCCAAGTTGTTGGATACAAGTGTAGTTACATTGAGAGGATTGTTCTCATAGGTAACTTAGTGAAAATCCAAGAGGATTGTTCTTGGTCCAAGAGAATTGTTCTTGGTTTGGTTGGTAGTTCTTTTGTAAGTTTGCCATAATAAGGAAATCTCTTTCATGTTGAAAGGGGACTGGAGTACTCTCGGATTGTGAGGGGAACCAGGATATATTGCCCGTGTCTCTTTATTTTTCTGCATCTTTAAGCTTTCCTAAACTCACTTATAACCAGAAAAATAAGAATCATTATCACTAAAAACCAGAATTTTTAAAAGTACCTAATTCACCCCCCTCTTAGGCGCACTTCGTACTTACAATTGGTATCAGAGCAGGTTATAGGTAACCTGCTCCTAAAAGATCTAGAATGGCTTCCGCAAATCATAATCCCGTTTTCAGAGATGGTGGTAGTAACAACAAGCCTCCTTTATTCTGTGGTGAATATTTTGACTTCTGGAAAATACGCATGAAGGCGCATCTACAAGCGCAAGGAGAGGAAATATGGGATGCCGTCGAAAATGGTCCATTTATCCCGGTAACTGTAATCAATGGTGTTGGCTCTTCAAAGCCTAAAACTGCATGGGATGATGATGATAAGAAGAAAGTTATCTATGACAAAAAGGCAATAAACCTTCTTCAAGGTGCACTTAGTATGGACGAATTCTTCCGTGTCTCGACATGCAAAACAACAAAGGAAATATGGGATACCTTGGTACAAACTCATGAAGGAACGGCTGAAGTAAAGAGATCAAGGCTAAATACCCTAAGTCAAGAATACGAACTATTTCGAATGCAGCCCGGAGAATCCATTCTTGACTTACAAAAGAGATTTGTGCACTTGACAAATCATCTAAGTGCTCTTGGTAAAACTTTGACAAATGATGAATTGAATCTGAAAGTACTTAGGTCCTTAACAAGGGAATGGCAACCAAAGGTAACGGCAATTTCAGAAAAGAAAAGTCTCTCCAACATGACGTCTACAACTCTATTTGGAAAACTTCAGGAATACGAAACGGAACTCGGAATACTCGAAAAGCATGAAAATCAAGAGAAGAAATCCAAGAATATTGCTTTGAAGATAGACTCCAAGGAAGTTGAAAAGGAAAACAATCCAGAAGAAGATGAAAACTTCATGCTTCTTGTTAAAAGGCTTGGTAAGTTCTTCGGTAGAAATGACAAACCTTTTTCTCGTGCAAAAGGAAAGAAACATTTTCAGAAAAAGGAAGGCTCCACATCAACACAAGAAATAACATGTTATGAATGTGGTAAGCAAGGTCATATCAATCCAGATTGTCCAAAACTCTCCAAGAAAGGTGGATTCAAAAGCAAGAAGGGATTCAAGAACAAAAAGGCTTATGTAGCATGGGAGGACAATGAAATAAGTTCCTCATCTGATTCCGATAGTGATGAAAGTGCAAATATAGCATTGATGGCCTCACACCATTCCGATGATGAAGACAATGAGGTTAGTAATGAATTTACTCTTTTTGATAGTGATGCACAAGGTGTTATAGATGAACTATTGAATGAATGCAAAATTCTGTATAAAACCATTTCATCACAAAAGAAACAAATTTCATCATTAGAAGAAAAATATGTTTCAATGGAAAAAGATTTCAAAGAAGAAAAACAAAAATCAAGTGATGAACAAAAACAGAATTTTGTATGCAAAAATTGTGATTCACTCTCTTTCCAAATTGTCCAATTAAAAAGAGTCATTGAAAGATATGAAAAAGGGAAAATTGGATTGGAAGGTGTTCTTAGCCAACAAAGATACTCCAATGATAAAAGTGGACTTGGATATTCAAAGTTCTCAAAACCAAGTTCTAACAAAACTATCTTTGTTAAGGCAAGTGATCAATCTTCCAAAGAGAAAGTGAACAAACCTAAAATAGTTCGTCACTATCCGAAAAAGAAAACATTTCCTAAGAAGAAATTGTATCCTTCTAGATATAGAAGTAAATTTGAACCTACTTGTTTTTATTGTGGTATTAAAGACCATACACCTAATGCTTTCTATGTTAGAAACTTCAATGTGGCAAGTGGGAATTATGTATGGGTAAATAAAGGCACTAATTATGAAGGACCCAAAGCAACTTGGGTACCTAACAAAACCTAATTTGTTTTGCAGGTATGCTTGAAGACCACATGCAATCTTTGGTATCTTGATAGTGGTTGTTCAAAGCATATGACAGGAGACATAAACCAATTTTCACATCTAGCGCTAAAGGCCAAGGGTTTTGTCACTTATGGAGACAATAATAAGGGAAGAATCCTAGGCAAAGGCAAAGTTGGTGCTCCACCTTTCACATCCATTGAATATGTTCTTCATGTTGAAGGACTAAAGCACAATCTTCTAAGTATTAGCCAACTTTGTGACAAAGGCTTCAAAATCAAGTTCACCAAAGATGAATGTTTGATAGAAGACGAAGTCACTCATGAGGTTATACTTAAAGGTAAAAGAATCAATAATATATTTATGATTTTCCTTGATGATCCATCTTTGAAGGTTAAATGTCTCATGGCGAACAACGATGATTCATGGCTTTGGAACAAAAGAATTACTCATATTCATATGGAACACTTGAATAAATTAATCAAGCATGATCTTGTCATTGGTTTGCCTAAGAGAAATTTCATCAAAGATAGACTATGCGATGCTTGTCAAAAAGGGAAACAAACTAGATCAACTTTCAAATCTAAGAATGTGGTGTCCACTACAAGGCCACTACAATTTTTACATATGGATCTATTTGGTCCATCGAGAACAAGAAGTTTCAGAGGTAATGTATATGCTTTGTTTATTGTTGATGATTTCTCTAGATATACTTGGACATTCTTTTTAGTGCAGAAAAGTGATGCATTCAAGGCGTTCAAGAAGTATGCTAAACAAATTCAGAATGAGAAGTCTCTAACAATTGCCTCAATAAGGAGTGACCATGGCGGAGAATTCCAAAATGCTCTATTTGAATAATTTTGTGGAGAACATGGAATATCTCACAACTTCTCGACACCAAGGACTCCACAACAAAATGGAGTGGTTGAAAGAAAGAATACGTCTCTTGTGGAACTTGCTAGAACCATGCTTAGCGACTCAAAACTTCCAAAATATTTTTGGGCGGATGCGGTGAGCACGGCATGTTTTGTTAGCAATAGAGTTAACATTAGATCAATCTTAAAGAAAACTCCATATGAACTTTTCAAAGGGAGAAAACCTAACATTGCTTTCTTTCATATCTTTGGGTGCAAATGCTTTGTCCTAAACAATGACAAAGATAATTTGGGTAAGTTTGATGAGAAATCCGACGAAGGTATATTTCTTGGTTACTCACTCTCTAGTAAAGCATATAGAATTTACAACAAAATAACTATGACTATTGAAGAATCTATGCATGTGTTCTTTTGATGAAACTAACCCCTCCAAGGAGGATAATATTGTTTGTGATAATGATGATGAAATTTTAGAAGGTCCTCAAGAAAATTCTTCCAAGGATCAATCCATTCAACTAGAAGAATCACCTTAACAAGAATCAAATCTCAATGATCTACCAAAAGAATGGAGAACTCATAGAGATCATCCTATTGATAAAGTTATTGGTGATATAAGTCAAGGCGTATCTACAAGATTAAATCTCAAGGATGCTTGCCTAAACATGGCGTTTGTCTCTCAAATTGAACCTTCCAAAGTTGATGAAGCTTTAGGCGATGACCAATGGATCATAGCTACGAAAGAAGAATTGAATCAATTTGAAAGGAATCAAGTTTGGGAACTCGTTCCTAGGCCAAGCAACAAACACATCATTGGAATAAGATGGGTGTTCAAAAACAAAATTGACGAAAATGGAATAAGTGTTCGCAACAAAGCGAGATTGGTAGCACAAGGCTATAATCAAGAAGAAGGAATAGACTTTGAAGAAACTTTCACTCCAGTTGCAAGGTTAGAAGCTATTCGAATCTTACTTTCCTATGCTTGTTCATTAAATTTTCAGCTTTTCCAAATGGACGTCAAAAGCGCATTCTTGAATGGATATATCACTGAAGAAGTATACGTTAAGCAACCCCCAGTTTCGAAGACTTCAAGAATCCATCTCATGTGTATAAATTAAGGAAAGCTCTCTATGGACTGAAACAAGCACCAAGGGCATGGTACGACCGTTTAAGCAACTTCATATGCAAAAAAGGTTTCGAAAAAGGCAAAGTGGACAAGACTCTATTTATCAAGAAAATCAAAGACGACACTTTGCTAGCACAAGTCTATGTTGATGACATCATCTTCGGTTCTTCAAATCAAGAAATGTGTGAAGAGTTCTCATCAATGATGCAAGGAGAATTTGAAATGTCCATGATGGGGAAAATGAATTATTTTCTTGGACTTCAAATCAAACAACTTAAAGATGGCATCTTCATCAACCAATCCAAATATTCCAAGGAACTCCTAAAAAGGTTTGACATGGATAGTTGCAAGGAAATGTCTACACCTATGGGTTCTGGCTCTTATGTTGATCAAGATGAATCAGGAATTTCCATCGACATCACTAAATATCAAGGTATGATTGGCTCCTTATTATATTTGATGGCAAGCCGTCCTGACATAATGTTCAGTGTTTGTCTTTGTGCCCACTTTCAAGCTAACCCAAAGGAATCTCATCTCACGGCGGTAAAGAGGATCATGAAGTATCTCAAAGGGACAACTAATGTCGGATTATGGTATCCAAAAGGTAGTATCTGCAACTTGATTGGTTATTCTGACGCGGATTATGCAGGATGTAAAACTGATATAAAAAGCACAAGTGGTACTTGTCACATTCTTGGTAATGCATTAGTATCATGGGCCTGCAAGAAACAAGCATGTGTTGCTCTAAGCACGGCCGAAGCTGAATACATTGCAGCGGGTAGTAGTTGCGCTCAAATTTTGTGGCTAAAACAACAACTTCGTAACTACGGACTCGATCTAGGGTGCATTCCTCTAAGATGCGACAACACAAGTGCAATCAACATCACAAAGAATCCCGTCATACATTCAAGGACCAAACATATAGACATTCGACATCATTTTCTCCGTGACCATGTTCTTCAAGGAGATGTCGAGATGACCTTTGTAGATACTTGTTGTACCCTAAAATTTGCCCTCTCAGTTTATCAAGATTTTCCTTACAAGACTTCTTGGACTCAAGACCAATTTAGGGTTTGCTCAGCTCAAGACATCTTCTTGCATTGATAACCTGAAATTAGGGTTTGAGTTTGCACAAGTATTTTTGGACTAACAATGCTTCATGTGAATTTCATACACCATCTTGGACCCCTAAGATTGCTCATACCAAGTTTCAAGCCTTGAACCACCTTTTTGCTCAGTCAATTGGACAGTTGACCTAAAAATCAGTTGTATTGGGGAAAAAGTCAAATATGGCCAATTTACAGTCAAACTTCATAATTTTTGATCCACAACAACATTTTAGACTCATATGTACCATTTGATCAAGTTTGGATCACAACTCCTCAGGAAATTTGATCAAATCATCAAAAGGGCAAAATGGTCAAAATTAGGGTTTTGACTGTGGAAGGGCAATTTCTGATTTTTAACCTAGCCAATGACCAATTAGGTTCAAGCATGATTTCAATGACTCAATGGCATCATCTTGACCTAATTACATGGTTCAAAAGATCCCAAGTACATAAGATTGACAGATGAATTTTGTAGTCAACTGATCAAAAGTCAACTGTACACTGAAAAGTCAAACTTTGACTTTTTGGTCAAAATCAAGTGCCAAGGGTCATAATTCATCAAGACATTTCAAAATATGAAACTTTTTGATCAAGAAAACCAATTTTGGAAATTAGGGTTTTAATTTGAAAATTTTCCATAACTTAGAAATTTTCTAAGTATAAAAATTTTCTAAGTATAAAAATTTTCTTATTTTTTCCCAACTTTTCACCACTTTTTCACCATGATGCAATTGGATTCAAAGAAAACTTCCAACATGAAAGTTGTAGTCATCCATGAAATCTACAACTTTTATTCACAAAGATTTCCCAAAATATGCTTGGATATCAAGTTATGAATTTGTGAATAGGGGTCCATGAACTAAAAGACTTAGTGAAAATTTGCCTTAATTTAGGCAGGTTTTTGACCCAACTTCATGGATATTTTTCACCTAATTCCAAGAGGTATCTAAAAATTAATTTCAAAGATGGATTGTAGAGCATGCTGCAATATTTCCAAAATGTCCAAGAACTCTCCAAGATCATTTGTGGTTAGGGAAAATCGAAGAAGAGAAGTTGGCATTTTGTCACTTTTGTTCAAGCCATTTTTACATGAGATCAAGTTGCAAATCAGATCCTAGCATGCTTGTACCTTGCATTACAGGTCCTAAATCCCTTCTACACTCCATAATTAAATGCTAGCTCAGTGGTTAATGGCTTTATTTTGACCTTTGGAGCATTGTACAAAGAATAAATCCATAAATGGCATAAAGGGCACAATGCCATTTTGATAAAGCAAGCTTTTTGCAACTTTGCTATCCTTGAGCCTTGGACCTGTTCTTTTGTCACAAGCAATGTCCACAGATATCAGGCAAAGCATACCAACCCTTTGTAGCTAGCAAGCAAACAAGGACAAGCATGTTGGCATAAGTCTTGTCACTTTTCTTCAAAAGCAAGAAAAGTTGCAAAAGTCAAGAGAACTTGTACATCTGATAAAGGATGGACTTGGCTTCATTCAAAACAGATTCACAAACTTGTTGCAAGCTAGAACACAAAGGCATAACTTCCGAAACTCTCCCAAACACAAAAACACGATTTTTCTGCCCAAACTTGCAGTTTCTGCAAAACTCTTGCAAGCTCAATATTGGCACGTGCGTTTCTCCCTTTAACACTTGAAACACCTTCCATACATCACATCCAAACTATCCAAGCCCTTGTTCTGGTTCTGTAAGCCCTGTTTCAGACATCACCATTTTCATTTTGGAAGGTTGCAGCTTGACTTCTACAGGGAGTTTCAGCTATCCACAAGGCAAGCTAAGCATTGGAATAGCTTGAGGGAACTTCAAGGAAGCTCACACGATCCTCAGGCCTCACTCAAAGTCCCCACATTGCCATATCCAAATCCAGCTGAAGGAGGTATTTTTCAAATCTCTATCTCTTTATTTAAGCATCCTTAAGCCACGATTTGTGAAGCAAAAATGTAGTCTCTAGCATGGTGAAGCTGTACATATGCATATTTGTCATTTATATTAACTGAGCTAAGAGAATTTGAATGTTGAACATGCTGAAAAAATTAGGTCAAGAATTAGGGCCACTAAAATTCTCCCTGGTCTTTTAGAGTTAGGTCACAAACTTTATATTACTGGAATCGTGAGATCATAAGCTACATTTTTTGTGTTATGAGTTTTTGATTTTATGCAAGCTAGAGCAAGATACAAGTTTGAAGCCAAAACGCGCGCGTTTGGGAGAGGCTAGAGCACAGGGATGAAGTCCTGGGCCTGGCGCGCCTTGGGCCTCCTGTTTTGACTTTTCACACCCCCCTGATCCACTATCCACACCCCCTTTACATATTTTGTTTATTTTTCATATTTTCTTTTCATTTTTATATTTATTGCTTTTATTTATTTTTCTGAATATAAAAAAATCATGAAAAATATTTTCTTTATATTTTGTATTTTATTTTATTTTTTATCTTATTTTTTGCATAAAATATTGATTATTTAGAATAAATAGAACCTATTTTCTTAAAATAAATAGTAAACACATTTAAAAATATCATACATTTTTATTTTTATTATTCATACACATAAAATACTATTTCTGTACATATTTTAATTTTTAATATTTATTAATAATATTATTTATTATTTCTTGTATAAAAATAGACAAAATAAAATAAATATAGAATATATATTTCTTTTAATCAAAAACTAGGGTTTTACCCCTTTCAAAAATAACAATATTATTTTTCTTATTTTTAGGACTTAAATAATATTATTCTCTCATACATAAAACAAATACAAAATATTTTTTTGCATATTTACATTTTTATTGCATTTTTAATATTTGTTTATTTATTTAATTTGCAAATATTCAATTGGGTTGTAATAGTATTTTAGGGTTTTATTTTGTGCAAATATCCCCCATTCAAAAACTTGTATCCCCCCTCCCATAATAATTGTTGTAATAGCTTAGATTTATTTTACGCAATTTATCGCATTATACCATGTTTAGTAAAACTAGGGTTTGCATGATAAGACAAAAATCAAACAAGTAGAATGACCTAATCCAAGACAATCAAAATGCATGAAAAATGACACACATTGCACACAAGCACTCTCTAGGGTTTCACCCACTTGGTTGCCTAAACAAATGGCCATGGTATGCATGCAAAGTATCTTGGCAAAATCAAACAAAACAAAAGATCATAGTCCCTCGATGACGCTATCAAAAGGTTGCCTAAACAAATAATCTTGGTCCCTTAAAATGCTAAAGGTAGTTGGCAACATTGCTATCATGGTCATACGATGACCCACGCGTGTCCCGTTTAACATCCAAAGATAGGGTTGTTTACCAAATCAATGGTAAATCAACAATGTCAAAGGAATAAAAATGCATAAGGAAAGACATTTGAGTAGGGTAGATAGTTCCTAGTTACCTGCTCCTTTCAAAACAAATCCTTGCTATTTTCAAACAAACACACACACATTTTCAAAACATTTCCAAACAACTTTCAAAACATTGAAACATTTTTCAAAAGACAAACATCTTTGTATACATTCTTACGAACGAGAATCATTACAAAGATCTCCTAAACGATGGCCTCTTTTCAAAATACTTTTCAAAACCACACCAAATACAAAGCACCATTTCAAACAATTGCAAAAGAAAAGCAAGTGATCTAAGCAAGTAACTAAGAGCCCATGGAAAACCATGGATGAAAAGGGTGCTAATACCTTCCCTTTTCATAATCTACCCCCCGAACTCAAGAAAACATCTCAAAGGTCTTTCCTGTGCTTTTTTACCTTTCCTTTTGGATAAAATAAAAGCCGGTGGCGACTCTTGCTAAACTGAAACATTTGCGACGAAACGCAAAACCTCAAGTCAGTTCTCCCACTGTATCACAGAACTGGCGACTCTGCTGGGGAGAAATCATAAAAGTGGGGTTACCTTAGGGTTTAGATCACATTTATTTGCTTACCATTGTTTGCTTTGTTTGCTTTACATTTTGGTTCTATTGTTTGGGTTTGAATCCTCTACCCGGATTTGGGAAAACATTATAGGTAAATAGCAATACATTGTGGAAACTGTGCGGGGTATACCGACACGGTCTAAGCAATAGCTATGTTAGTGTGACATATTTGTGGGTACCGGTAGCCTTTGAGTCAATCAAAGAGAATACAGGGCCGCTGAGTAATGTCATGAAGCACTAACGAACTTCTAGAACCTTTACTTGACCAACTTTGCCTTTTAGGATGTAGTGAGATGACCGGCTTTGGTGCAGTCCGAAGTTGGTAGATACTCGATACTACACTCATTGAGGGTTGGTTCCTTGGAATATTTCGGTCGCCAGTAAAGAGGCTGAATTGAAACAATGAACAAGGAAACAATACAGTGATATTGAGCTCCTTAGAACCCGATTACTATTTACTAGGACAGGTTGAGCCAACTAAACTTCAAGAGGGTACTTACCTATGAAACCCATGCAAGCCTAAACTAGGAGCTTGTGTAATTTTCTTGTACATATATACTTGTGCATAACATCATGGACATCATGAGCATCATATGCATCCACTAACCATTTCAAGGATTTTGGAAATTCATCTTTGTTCCTGTTTTGTAGGTTATGGATTCACTTCGCAGGAAAACCATCCAAGTCAACCTTGTGATAATTCCTCCACAACTCAAGGAGATAGCTTCAAGGATTATTGAGAATTCTCCATTCATCGAGAGGCATAGTCGTCTACTCAACTTAGTCACTTCCAACACAGAGGAAGACATGATGAAAGTTCTTTTCCAGTTCTTTGACCCTTTGCATCACTGCTTCACATTTCCTGACTACCAGCTTGTGCCTACTTTGGAGGAATTTTCTCAACTCTCGAGGATTCCTATTCTCAATCAACTACCCTTCAACGGTACAGAAAGATATCCAAAGCCATAAGAGATTGCTCAAGCCCTGCACTTGCACTCATCTGATGTCACAACCCATTGGGAAACTAGAAGTGGTGCCAAAGGCTTCTTGGCAAAGTTCTTGTTTGAGAAGGCCCAAAGCTACTGGAATTCCTTGGACTTACAAGCTTTTGAGGAGATTGTAGATCTTCTCATCTATGGGATGGTCTTGTTCCCTAACCCTGACCAACTAATAGATGTGAGTGCTGTCAAAATCTTCATGTCTCACAATCCGGTGCCTACTTTGCTTGGAGATATCTTACACTCTTTTCACACTCGTACAATGAGGAAAAGAGGTGTTCTCATGTGTTGCACTCCTCTATTGGCAAGATGGTTTATTTCTCATCTTGCCCAATCAGTCTTGAAGAATGAGCAAGGTTTGAGGTGGTCACAACGGTTAATGACTCTTACACATTCAGATGTTCATTGGTGTTCTCGATCCAAAGAGATGTTATCATCGTTGACCGTTATGGGGAATTCCCTAATGTCCCTCTACTTGGCATTACAGGAGGCATCACCTACAACCAATGCTTGGCTCTGAGACAATTTGGTTATGCCCGAAGGGATGGCCCATATGATATGCTGGTTCAAGGCCTGGTTTTCGACTTCGACAACGACAATCAAGGACTCTGACAAAGGTTCATCCGAGCTTGGAGGATGCCAAACAAGGTAGACAGTAAGACCTTGGGACACAAGAATTCCATCCCCCTTGAGCCTTACCTCAAGTGGGTACGAACCCGCGCCCAAAGTCTTATGATGCCTTACCCCTCTATTCTCCCAGTGATTATAGAGCTTGTTGAGGAAGGAGAGGTTCCATACACCCTCCTACATCCTGACATGCCAACATCACTCGAAGATCTGCAAAGGAGTTAGATATAGCTCAAGGGAGAACGCGATACTTTTGAAGCCCAATTCTACGCAAGCGATAAGAAGGTTTTAGAAATCACTCGGTTACTTTATGAAGAGAAGACTCTCAACACCTATATTGCACCAAAGAGGATGCGCAACGTCTTTTTATCTTAGAATTTTGTACTATTTTTCCCTAGGGGCATTGATGTAAACAAATTCTACTTTATTAATATAACGTTTGTTCCTTTTTGTTTAACACAAATTTGAATTTTCAAATCCTTGAAAACATTGCATGAATACATATCATGCATCATAACCATAGAAGGTCTTCACACCAAGTTTCCTCATCTCTCTGCTATTTATTTCAGCAAGATGGATCTAGAACAAACGGTCAAAGACTTGCAAGCTCAGAATTCACAATTCCAACAGTTACTCCTGACCTTGGCCAAGGGGCAGGAGGAGCTCAAGACTCTACTAGAGAAAGAAAAGGAGAAAAATAAGAAGAAGTGAGTCGGTGTAGTTATCATGGGCAGAAGGTTTGAAAGATAAGCCAGACGGACTTTGGAATTTCCATCAACCTCTGAGGAAGGAGAGAGAAAAGGTAAAGAGAATGCAGTGCCTTCAGATTCTGAAGCAGAAGAAGAGGAAGAAGAGGATTACTCAGAACAACAATACCCTTCGACCGATGACAAATACAAAAACCTGGAAGAGCGTCTAACTGCTATGGAGATACAGAGAGTACCTGGGCTGGATTTCGAGGAATTAGGGCTGGTGTCTGGAATAGTAATACCTCATAAATTTAAAGTACCTTTATTTGCAAAGTATGATGGGGTGTCTTGTCCCAAGATGCACCTCCGCTCATATGTCAGGAAAATACAGCCACATTCTGCAGACAAGGACTTGTGGGTTCACTTTTTCCAAGACAGTTTGTCAGGAACACGGCTTGATTGGTTCTACCAGTTGGAGAGGTCTGATGTGCATAATTGGGAAGACTTGGCAGCGGCCTTCTATAAACAGTATCAATACAACACCGACTTGGCACCAACCCGTACTAAACTCCAGAGTATGGCCATGGTGTCCAATGAGGGTTTCAAAGACTACGCCCAAAAATGGAGGGATTTAGCCGGAAGGGTGCAACCACCTTTATCTGAAAGAGAGCTAGTGGACATGTTCTTAGGGACTCTGTCAGGTCCTTTATTTAATCATCTTATTGGAAGCTCCTCTGCAGGTTTCACTGAGTTGATTCTAACTGGCGAGAGGGTGGAGGCCGGTATTAGAAACGGGAAAATTCAAAAAGACGCGTCTACCTCTGTTGTTGCAAAAAAGCCCTTCACGGGAAAGAAAGAAGTATTTGCTATCTATGAACAGGAATCAGGGAAGAACCGAACGACGACCAACAGTGGGGGCCGTTATGATTCAAAAGTCTGCTTCATACCAGCCAAGAAACAACCAACCGAGAAATGATCAGCTGAGGAATAATCAGCAAAGGGTGGAAAGGCCTGTAAGGCAATTCACCAAGATAAACATGACTCCTGCTCAAGTCCTACCACATCTTCTGAAGTTGAATTTGGCCATGCTAAAAGAGGCCCCTAAAAATCCCAATACTGCATCTCCACACTACCATCTGAATGCTAGGTGCGCCTACCATTCTGAAAGTCCAGGGCACGACACCAATAACTGTTGGGCTCTGAAGAACAAGATTCAAGATCTGATCAACGCAAATGAAGTTGAATTTGAAGCTCCTGAAAAGCCGAATGTTATCTCCGCTCCAATGTCTAGGCATGAACACAATGCCAATGTTGTGGAAGAAGATCTGTTCGTTTCTACTGTGGATGAACTGTTAACTCCTCTCCTAACCATCAAGTTGAATTTGTTGAAAGTTGGGGTGTTCCCAGGTTATGAACAAGATTGCCATACTTGCCTATCCTCATCATTTAACAGTCCTCTATTGAAGAAAGGTATCCAACAATTGATTGATAATCAAGAAATTTTGTTTGAGAAAGCTCCTATTTCACCCATTCCAGTTCTAGAAGTTTCAATAATAACCATATACGCCAATCCTTCCAGGGTTCCTAAAAAACCCGTTAGGATTACATCCGCTCCTATGACTACTCCGTTGAAGATAACAATGCCCGGGCCTGCCCCATACAAATCAGATAAAATGGTACCATAGAACTATGGTGGAGAAATCTACTACCATGGTGTCAAACAGATTGAACAGACTGCCGAGCAAGAAAGTTCTGAAGAAGACAATTCTGACATCAGTAACATTGCCGGAACAAGCAAAATTACCCGCAGTGGGAGAATTTTCTCTCCAGAGATTGCCCCTCCAAAGGAAGCCTCTAGACCCGTGGTTGTTCCGAAGATTGCAGTTGTATCAGTTATTACACCTGCAAGTGTACCCGCCAACAATGACAATGCAATTCCTATCCCTACTTCCGCTGCTGAGAATAAAGGAAAGAATGTTCAAGAGGAGCCTGTCCTGACGAAGGCTCAATCACTAATTATTCCTGAGACATCCAAAAAGGAGATGGAAGAAATCCTGAGGATCATTAAGAAAAGTGATTATGATGTGGTAGAACAACTGGGGCAGACCCCCTCCAAAATCTCTATGTTAGCCCTGCTGCTGTGCTCTGAGGCACATGCTAAAGCTTTGGTCAAGTTTCTGAAGACAGCACATGTCCCGCAAGAGACATCTGCGGATCAATTCTAAGAGTGTGTAGCCAGTCTGACAGCTGACAATGGCCTGGGTTTCTCCGATGCCGACTGAACCTCCAAGGGGAGAAAACATAACGATGCACTACATGTCTCAGTGGAGGGTAGGGGAACCACCCTAGCCCATGTTTTGGTTGATACTGAATCATCTCTGAACGTCCTGCTAAAGAAAGCCCTGGATAGAATGGATTGTGAGGGGCTGATTTTAAAACCCAACAACATCATTGTGAGAGCATTTGACGGCTCTAAAAGGATGGTCTATGGTGAGGTGGACATCCCGATCAAGGTGGGTACCCAGATGTTCAATTCAACATTCTACGTGATGGACATCCGTCCTTCTTACTCTTGCCTGTTGGGACGCCCCTGGATTCACAATACTGGTGCAGTCACCTCGACTTTGCATCAGATGCTGAAGTACCCTATCTAAGGGAAAATCATAATTGTCCATGGTGAAGAGGAATACATGATTAGTCATCTGAATTCATTTCAATATGTAGAATTGGATGGCGAATTCATTGAGACCCCTTTCCAACATTTTGAAGAAGTTTCTCAGGAAATAGCAGCGACTAAAGGAGTATTCTCAGCTCCTATGATCACAAGACCACCACCTCGGATGTCCTCTCTAAAGGATGTAAAGGCAGTAGTGGAAGAAGGCGGATCCACTATCTGGGGGGTCAGCTTCCAGACTTTTCTTTCAAATCAGACAAGTTTGGCCTGGGATTTACTTCTACTGCTTAGAAAGTTGTTCGTCGCGCCCGTGCCAGAGGGCCACCTATGAAGATCAGCCACCAAAGGGTTAATGCACTAGAGGACAGTGATGAAGAGGGCAGCTTGGAAGACTGGATTTTTCCTACTGTTGGCGGAGGACTGTGCAACTGGGAAGCAAAAGACTTTGTTCCGATTACTTTCATACTGCAGTAATTTATCTTTTCCATTTCTGTTGGATCTGTAATAATTTACAAACAATTCGTACTTTTTCAACCTTGTGTCTTACCCGAGGCACATAGGTCCATTTGTAAGGGTTCTTATTTCATTTTCATATGTCATTTTAATGAATCATGGACGCTTTTCATATTTAAAACTTTTGTGCTCATTGTCTTTCTTTTACATTTTGTTGTTTTAAGATGGCTATACCCTTACACACACCCACACTCACAAATGCAGGTACCCTTCCACTCCGGAACCCATGGGTAACAATACTGCTATAGCCTTCAGTGACTCTGAAGATCTGATCTACCAAGCCGAATACGAAGGTGAGGAAGATTGTGAGTTG
This sequence comes from Vicia faba, assembly GCA_948472305.1. Lineage (NCBI taxonomy): Eukaryota > Viridiplantae > Streptophyta > Magnoliopsida > Fabales > Fabaceae > Vicia > Vicia faba. The sequence goes on from OX451741.1 coordinate 1,449,834,874, forward strand.
CCAGGGGAATTGGCCAGACTATTACAACAAGAAGAAAGAGCTATTCTGCTTCATGAGGAGCTGTTGGATACAATCAACTTGGGCACTGATGAAGACAAGAAGGAAATCAGAGTGGGTGCCAATATAGAGCCGAGTGTCAAGGAGCACCTAATTCAGTTGTTGCATGAATATGTTGAAATCTTTGCATGGTCATATGAAGACATGCTGGGACTCGATACAGACATTGTGGTACACCGTCTACCCACAAGAGAAGATTGTCCACCAGTTAAGCAAAAAGTCCACCGTATGAGACCTGACATGTCAGAGAAGATCAAAGCAGAAGTTATGAAGCAGTTCAATGCTGGATTTCTTGCTGTTACTTCCTATCCACAATGGGTTGCTAACATTGTGCTCGTGCCTAAAAAGGACGGCAAAGTGAGAATATGCGTGGATTATAGAGATTTAAACAGGGGCAGCCCTAAAGATGATTTTCCACTTCCGCACATTGATATCCTGGTTGACAATACAGCTCAGCACAAAGTATTTTCTTTCATGGGAGGATTCTCAGGCTATAACCAGATCAAAATGGCACCTGAGGACATGGAGAAAACTACTTGTGTCACACAGTGGGGTACGTTCTGCTACAAAGTGATGTCATTCGGACTGAAGAATGCCGGGGAAACCTATCAACGCGCCATGGTAGCTTTGTTTCATGATATGATACATCATGAGATAGAGGTCTACGTAGATGACATGATAGCCCAATCACAAACTGAAGAAGAACACCTTGATCACTTGCAACAGTTGTTTGTCAGGTTGAAGGAGTACAAGCTAAGGTTAAACCCTAACAAGTGCACATTCGGAGTCTGATTCGGTAAACTCTTGGGTTTCATTGTCAGCAACAAAAGCATCAAGGTTGATCCTGCCAAAGTCAAAGCTATACAAGAAATGCCTGCTCCTCGCACTGAGAAGGAGGTCAGAGGTTTCTTGGGACGCCTAAACTACATTGCTAGGTTCATTTCTCACCTAACATCTACTTGTGAACCATTTTTCAAGTTGTTGAAGAAAGATCGGGTAGTTAGATGGAATGATGACTGTCAAATTGCTTTCGATAAAATCAAGGAGTATTTACAAGAGCCTCCTGTCTTGATGCCACCCGTCGAAGGAAGACCGCTAATCAAGTATCTGGCCGTCTTGGAGAACTCAATAGGGTGCGTATTGGGGCAGCATGACGAGTCTGGCCGAAAAGAGCATGATATTTATTACCTTAGCAAAAAGTTTACCGACTGTGAAACCAGATATTCACTGCTCGAGAAAACTTGTTGCGCTTTGGTATGGGCTGCTCGCCGGCTAAGACAGTATATGTTGACTCATACCACTCTGCTGATATCTAAGATGGATCCAATAAAATACATCTTCGAAAAGCCTGCTTTGTCTGGAAGGATAGCTAGATGGCAGATGATCCTTACAGAATACGATATACAGTACACGACCCAAAAAGCTATAAAGGGGAGTGTGCTAGCTGATCATCTGGCCCATTAAGCTGTGGAAGATTACCAATCCATGAAGTTTGACTTCCCTGACGAAGACATCATGACATTGGACAATGTTAAAGATTTCAGACAATATGACGGACCTGAACAGGGATCCCGATGGACCCTATACTTTGATGGGGCATCCAATGCACTTGGTAACGGTATTGGCGTTGTGCTTATATCTCCAGAAGGTTTCCATACTCCTTTTACAGCCAGACTTTGCTTCAACTTTACGAACAACATGGCAGAGTATGAAGCATGCATCTTTGGTCTCAAGGCTTCCATAGACTTGGGAATCAAATCTCTAGTTGTGTTTGGGGACTCAGCTTTGGTCATCAGTCAGATCAAAGGAGAGTGGGACACTAAGCATCCAAACCTCATCACTTATAAAGAACATGTCTTGACATTGTTACCACATTTCGAGCAGATTACCTTCGAGCACTTCCCGCGAGAAGAAAATCAGCTAGCAGATGCTCTTACTACAATGTCATCCATGTTTAAACTTAACTGGGATAATGAGGCTCCCCATATCACCATTGAACGGATGGACGAACCTGCACACTATCACGAGATTAATACCGAAAAAGTAGTTGACCAGCCATGGTTTCATGAAGTCAAAAGGTATCTCGAGGCTCAAGAATATCCTGAAGGAGCTTCAATCAATGACAAAAAGTTCTTAAGGAGATTCTCAGCTAAGTTCTTCCTAAGTAATGGCATCCTGTACAAACGTAATCATGATTCTATTCTGCTCCGTTGTGTGGACAAGATTGAAGCTGAAAGGATTATGGTTGAATTGCATGAAGGTACCTTCGGCACTCACTCTAGCGGGCATACGATGGCTAAGAAGATTCTAAGGGCAGGCTATTACTGGTCTACCATGGAAGCTGACTGCTATCAACACTCTCGGACTTGCCATAAATGTCAAATCTATGCAGACAAGGTACATGTGCCTCCAGTTCCTCTAAATGTCTTAACAGCTCCTTGGTCGTTCGCTATTTGGGGAATCGACATGATTGGAGAGGTCAAGCTTATGGCCTCCAATGGACACCGCTTTATTCTAGTGGCCATTGATTATTTCACAAATTAGGTCAAAGTAGCTTCCTTCGCATCCGTTACAAATAATGTGGTTGCCAGCTTCATCAAACAGAATCTTATTTACCGATACGGTCTCCCCAAAAGGATCATCACTGACAACGGTACAAACCTTAACAATACTATGATCACCGCTCTGTGCGAGCAATTCAAGATTCAACATCACAATTCATCTCCCTATCGGCCAAAGATGAATGGTGTTGTCGAAGCTGCGAACAAAAACATCAAAAAGATCATATAGAAGATGACAGTCACCTACAAGGACTGGCATGAGATGCTACCGTTTGCTCTCCACGGGTACCGTACCACCGCTCGTACATCAACTGGGGCAACACCCTATTCTTTAGTTTATGGCATGGGGTTGTTTTACCTATTGAGGTTCAGATCCCCTCTTTGAGAATCATGAAGGATGCAGGTCTGAGTGAAGACGATTGGATCCAAACCCGACTTGATCAGTTAAACCTAATTGACGAAAAGAGACTTACTGCTGTTTGTCATGGTCATATGTATCAAAAACGGATGATCAAGGCTTTCAACAAGAAAGTCAGACGACAAGTGTATCAAGTTGGAGATCTAGTGATCAAGCGCATTATCTTGCCGCAAAGTGATCCCAGGGGAAAATGGACTCCTACCTACGAAGGACCATTTGTAATCAAGAACATCTTTTCTGGTGGTGCAATGATCTTAACCACCATGGACGGCGACGACCTGCCGCATCCTGCAAATGCAGACATAGTCAAAAGATACTACGCATGAAAGACTCGCTAGGTTGACACACCTAGGCAAAACAAGGGCATCCCGGTGAATCGAAAACCCGAAAGGGCGGTTCAGGAAAAAATTAGGGATAAAACAAAAAAAATTGTACACACGGCAAGTTGAAAACCCGAAAGGGCGACTTGGGCAAAAAAGGGTTTCCCGGTGAATCGAAAACCCGAAAGGGCGGTTCAGGCAAAAGTTAGGGAATTAAAGCGTATGACTATGTCTCGTCGGATCACTTTAAGGACAATCTCTTCATTGACAAACCTGAAGCTTCTGATCAATCCAATCATCTTCGAACGAAGCAGCGAATGGGCGAGATATTCAGATTTACGAAGGCTATAGCATAATGGGAACCCCATGGGATTTTTTACACATAGCTATCTTTCTTTGTATAAAATTTTTTCTTACTTTTACGACACCATCCTCTTACTAGGATGCCTGTCTCCTTTGTACAAAACACTTATTCAAAGTTAATAGAAAGACACCTCTTTAAAGTACAAAAAACTATTTGTCCTTTTTATTTTTAAACATGTGTTTTATTTGCAAAAACGTCCAATGATTCATTAATGAACATATGCATTTGAACATAATTACTGTTTACAAATAAACAGGATGAAAAAGAACAATTACTGGCAGGTTGAAAGGATAAGAAAATGTCTTTCGGCTATTCCATGAGCAATCCCTACAGTACATCATCTAGATCCCCAGCGGAGCTAAATTTCAAACCCTTAATCCCCATCAGAGTTAAAACTTCAAACTCCCAATCTCCAGCGGAGCCAAGACTTTGAACCACAGATCCCCAGCGGAGCTGAAACCTCCCATCCCCAGTCAAGTCAAGATTTCCAATTATCAACCCCCAGCGGAAGCCATTCAGTTTTCTCCAAATTCCCCAGCAAGTTGTCTTGAAGTCAGAGAATCAACCAGATAACAGTTAACTTTTTGTCCCTCCCCAACCTAGGTTGATTCCCCAGTAGAGTGGCATACAACCAAAACTCCTAAACTTATTCCCCAATAGTAAGCCTTCTTCCCCACGGAGTTTTCATTGCTCCCCAGTAAAGTCGCAGGGATGAAGATTCTCATTCTTAATTCCCTGCAAAAGTTATCAGAGTTTTCTCTATTTCCCAGCAGAACAAGGATTCCCACTGTGTAATCCCCAGTAGACGTCAGCAAAATTCTATGGATTCCCCAAGCGGATTACTCAAGCAGTACATGGAATTACTCTCCCAACAGAATTTTTGTCAATACTCCAATTCTAAGACTTGAAGGATCCATGTATCCCCAAGAAAGTCATCAAGGATTTTTAATCTCCAACAGTTGTCAAGGATTTCTCATCCTCAGCAGTCAAGGATTTATTTTCCCCGGCAGTAGTCAAAGATTTTATTATCCCCAGCTATCCAGGATTCATTTTCCTCAGCAATATAGCAAATCAGCTTACATGCGCATACATTACATTCATATATCATAAACATTGATAAAGCACATTTATTGCATCGTACATTTCATGCAACATAACTCTGTGTTTTAGCTAAGATTTCACCCTTTTCAGGATAATATTAAACAGTTATCATTAACAATGTTCAAAGATTTCAGATACAATCCAGATACGCTCCAGACAAGGACGCCATTCTGATACTCATTCAGATCTCAACTTCAGATACAGTAAAGATACACTCCAGACAAGGATGTCATTCTGTTACTCATTCAGATTCAGCTTTCAGATTCGAGTCCAGATACACTCCAGGCACGGAATTCACTCTGACACTTATTCAAATACAGTCCAGATATGCTCCAGACACGGTTTCCATTATGTCACTTATCCTAATTATCCCCAGCTTAGATACGCTCCAGACACGGATGCCATTCTATCACTTATTTAGATTTCAGATTCAGATACAATACAGATACGCTCCAGACACGGAAGACATTATGTTATTCATTCAGATTCAAGTATAGTTACAGCTCGGATACGCTCCAGACACGGCTGCTATTCCTTTGCTCATACAGATTTAGTCTCCAGATACAGTTCAGATACGTTCCAGACGCGGACACCATTCTGATACTCATTCTTTTGACCTACAACTTACAGTTCAACAAACATTCTTGGATGGCATCTACAAGCCCGTCTCCAGCAAGATTCTGTCACCTCTCCAAATGGCATCTTTAAGCCCATTCCCTCAACTACAATTTGACGAGTGCAAATTTACAGGCACTCTAGTGTCCAATCATCTTTTACCTTCGAGTCATGAACGGAAAAACTCGCCAATCTAACTCTTCAAGTTCAAGAAGATTGAACAGGGGCAGTTGTTGTACCCCAAAATTTTCCCTCTCAGTTTATCAATATTTTCCTGACAAGACTTCTTGGACTCAAGACCAATTTAGGGTTTGCTCAGCTCAAGACATCTCCTTGCACTGATACCCTGAAATTAGGGTTTGAGTTTGCACAAGGATTTTTGGACTACCAATGCTTTATGTGACTTTCATACACCATCTTGGACCCCTTAGATTGCTCATACCAAGTTTCAAGCCTTGAACCACCTTTTTGCTCAGTCAATTGGACAGTTGACCTAAAAATCAGCTGTATTGGGGAAAAAGTCAACTGTGGCCAATTTACAGTCAAACTTCATAATTTTTTATCCACAAAAAAATTTTAGACTCATATGTACCATTTGATCAAGCTTGGATCACAACTCCTCAGGAAATTTGATCAAATCATCAAAAGGGCAGAATGGTCAAAATTAGGGTTTTGACTGTGGAAGGGCAATTTCTTATTTTTAACCTAGCCAATGAACAATTGGGTTCAATCATGATTTCAAGGACTCAATGAAATCATCTTGACCTAATTACATGGTTTAAAAGATCTCAAGTACATAGGATTGATAGATGAATTTTGTAGTCAATTATACACTGAAAAGTCAAACTTTGACTTTTTGGTCAAAATCAAGTGCCAAGGGTCATAATTCATCAAGACATGTCAAAATATGAAACTTGTTGATCAAGAAAACCAATTTTGGAAATTAGGGTTTTAATTTGAAAATTTTCCATAACTTAGAAATTTTCTAAGTATAAAAGTTTTCTTATTTTTTCCCAACTTTTTCACCACTTTTTCACCATGATGAAATTGGATTAAAAGAAAACTTCCAACATGAAAGTTGTAGTCCTCCATGAAATCTACAACTTTTATTCACAAAGTTTTCCCAAAAGATGTTTGGATATCAAGTTATGAATTTGTGAATAGGGGTCCATGAACTAAAAGACTTAGTGAAAATTTGCCTTAATTTAGGCAAGTTTTTGACCCAACTTCATGGACATTTTTCACCTATTTCCAAGAGGTATCTCAAAATACATTTCAAAGATGGATTGTAGATAATGTTTCAAGCTTTCCAAAATGTCAAAGAACTCTCCAAGATCATTTGTGGTTAGGGAGAATCAAAGAAGAGAAGTTGGCATTTTGTCACTTTTGTTCAAGCCATTTTTACATGAGATCAAGTTGCAAATCAGATCCTAGCATGCTTGTACCTTGCATTACAGGTCCTAAATCCCTTCTACACACCATAATTAAATGCTAGCTCATTGGTTAATGGCTTTATTTTGACCTTTGGAGTATTGTACAAAGAATAAATCCATAAATGGCATAAAGGGCACAATGCCATTTTGATAAAGCAAGCTTTTTGCAACTTTGCTATCCTTGAGCCTTGGACCTGTTCTTTTGTCACAAGCAATGTCCATAGATATCAGGCAAAGCATACCAACCCTTTGCAGCTAGCAAGCAAACAAGGACAAGCATGTTGGCATAAGTCTTGTCACTTTTCTTCAAAAGCAAGAAAAGTTGCAAAAGTCAAGAGAACTTGTACATCTGATAAAGGGTGGACTTGGCTTCATTCAAAACAGATTCACAAACTTGTTGCAAGCTAGAACACAAAGGCATAACTTCTAAAACTCTCCCAACACAAAAACACGATTTTTCTGCCCAAACTTGCAGTTTCTGCAAAACTCTTGCAAGCTCAATATTGGCTCGTGTGTTTCTCCCTTTAACACTTGAAACACCTTCCATACATCACATCCAAACTATCCAAGCCCTTGTTCTGGTTCTGTAAGCCCTATTTCAGACATCACCATTTTCATTTTGGAAGGTTGCAGCTTGACTTCTACAGGGAGTTTCAGCTATCCACAAGGCAAGCTAAGCATTGGAATAGCTTGAGGGAACTTCAAGGAAGCTCACACAATCCGCAGGCCTCACTCAAAGTCCACACATTTCCATATCCAAATCCAGCTAAAGGAGGTATTTTTCAAATCTCTATCTCTTTATTTAAGCATCCTTAAGCCACGATTTATGAAGCAAAAATGTAGTCTCTAGCATGGTGAAGTTGTACATATGCATATTTTTCATTTATATTAACTGAGCTAAGAGAATTTGAATGTTGAACATGCTGAAAAAATTAGGTCAAGAATTAGGCCACTAAAATTCTCCCTGGTCTTTTAGAGTTAGGTCACAAACTTTATATCACTGGAATCGTGAGATCATAAGCTACATTTTTTGTGTTATGAGTTTTTGATTTTATGCAAGCTAGAGCAAGATACAGGTTTGAAGCAAAAACGCGAGCGTTTGGGAGAGGCTAGAGGACAGGGATGAAGTCCTGGGCCTGGCGCGCCTTGGGCCTCCTGTTTTGACTTTTCACGCCCCCCCCCCCCCCCCCCCCGATCCACTATCCACACCCCCTTTGCATATTTTGTTTATTTTTCATATTTTCTTTTCATTTTTGTATTTATTGCTTTTATTTATTTTTCTGAATATAAAAAAATCATGAAAAATATTTTCTTTATTTTTTGCATTTTGTTTTATTTTTTATCTTATTTTTTGTATAAAATATTGATTATTTAGAATAAATAGAACCTATTTTCTTAAAATAAATAGTAAACACATTTAAAAATATCATACATTTTTATTTTTATTATCCATACACATAAAATATTATTTTTATACATATTTTAATTTTTAATATTTATTAATAATATTATTTATTATTTCTTGTATAAAAATAGACAAAATAAAATAAATATAGAATATATATTTCTTTTAATCAAAAACTAGGGTTTTACCCCTTTCAAAAATAACAATATTATTTTTCTTATTTTTAGGACTTAAATAATATTATTCTCTCATACATAAAACAAATACAAAACATTTTTTTGCATATTTACATTTTTATTGCATTTTTAATATTTGTTTATTTCTTTAATTTGCAAATATTCAATTGGGTTGTAATAGTATTTTAGGGTTTTATTTTGTGCAAATATCCCCATTCCAAAACTTGTATCCCCCCTCCCATAATAATTGTTGTAATAGCTTAGATTTATTTTACGCAATTTATCGCATTATACCGTGTTTAGTAAAACTGGGGTTTGCATGATAAGACAAAAATCAAACAAGTAGAATGACCTAATCCAAGACAATCAAAATGCATGAAAAATGAAACACATTGCACACAAGCACTCTCTAGGGTTTCACCCACTTGGTTGCCTAAATAAATGGCCATGGTATGCATGCAAAGTATCTTGGCAAAATCAAACAAAACAAAAGATCATAGTCCCTCGATGACGCTATCAAAAGGTTGCCTAAACAAATGATCTTGGTCCCTCAAAATGCTAAAGATATTTGGCAACATTACTATCATGGTCATACGATGACCCACACCTGTCCCGTTTAACATCCAAAGATAGGGTTATTTACCAAATCAATGGTAAATCAACAATGTCAAAGGAATAAAAATGCATAAGGAAAGACATTTGAGTAGGGTAGATAGTTCCTAGTTACTTGCTCCTTTCAAAACAAATCCTTTCTATTTTCAAACAAACACACACACATTTTAAAAACATTTCCAAACAACTTTCAAAACATTGAAACATTTTTCAAAAGACAAACATATTTGTATACATTCTTACGAACGAGAATCATTACAAAGATCGCCTAAACGATGGCCTCTTTTCAAAATACTTTTCAAAACCACACCAAATACAAAGCACCATTTCAAACAATTTCAAAAGCAAAGCAAGTGATCTAAGCAAGTAACTAAGAGCCCATGGAAAACCATGGATTAAAAGGGTGTTAATACCTTCCCTTTTCATAATCTACCCCCCGAACTCAAGAAAACATCTCAAAGGTCTTTCCTGTGCTTTTTTACCTTTCCTTTTGGATAAAATAAAATTTGGTGTCAACTCTTGCTAAACCGAAACATTTGCAACGAAACGCAAAACCTCAAGTCAGTTCTCCCACCGTATCACAATACTCATAATCAACTTGCCGATATCTTCACCAAACCTTTGGCGAAAGAACCTTTCTACAAAATTCGTAGAGAGCTCGGCATACTTGACGAACGCGACATATAAGGTGCATTCTACCCTTGATATTTCTTTTATATATGTTTTTATATATGCCATATATGTTTTTATGCTATAAGATACTTATTGTTCAAGAAAAATTTGATTTTTGGACAATTTTTGGTGGTGCAAATCGATTGCACAAAGAGTGTAATCGATTGCATAAAGAGATTTTTCAGTTCTGTCCATTCTGTTTCATGTGCAAATCGATTGCACCTTTACTGCAATCGATTGCACTATGTGATTTTTGCTTTAATTTTCATTTCTGTTTGTGTGCAAATCGATTGCACAAGGTAATGTAATCGATTGCACGCACTAAAAGTAGCTTTTATCACAGAAAATAAATGTTGGTCAGAATTTTCTCTTTCACCTTCCCAAGCCAAATACACTTAAATACTCATAACTCATTCCATACCTACCAAAATCACAAAAGCCTTCTCTCTCACAAAAACCCTAAAAAACACAAAACCTAAAACACCATATCCATGGCTTCCAGAACAAAGAGAAAGGCACCAGCTTCAGATAAAGGGAAAAAGAAGATTGACTCATCATCCAATCCACTGCTTTCTACTCTCACCGAGGCACAAGAAGTCAGATGTGTCAAAGACTTTCAAAATAAAATTGTTTCCAACCCTAAGTATGGTAATCTCTCCTCCTTCCCTGAAGAATTTTTTTCATTTAAGAATGATCTAGCTGCTTATGGTCTGGAACCATTGATTTCTTCGTACGGCCCATACTACCCGGATCTGGTAAGAATGTTTTTCAGTAACCTAACTCCCTACAAATAAAAATATTGTCACATATGTGATGGGAACTCGCATCTCCCTAACTCCTCAGGTTGTTGGTGAGATCTTGCATATTCCTTTTATCGGAAGCTTCCTATATGATCCTGAAGACGAAATATGGGATGGCTATACAAAAAAGGGATTCTTTTACAGCATAGGGCGGTTAAGTGAAGCAGAATTTCGCACCAAACGGATATGTGGTCTTGGCGGAGTAATTCCTTCCAGAGATTCTTGGAGTGTAGGTAACCTTTATATAGACGATCGTTTATTTCATTATTTCTTGGTCTATATACTTTTTCCAAGGGCTGGAAACCATTGCACGGTTACCGACTTCGAGATGCAACTTATCTATGCAAGGAAGAAAGGAGTTAATGTCAAATGGGCAAGGATGATGATAATACATATGCCTAGAGTGGATGAAAAATCTAAATTCCTTCCTTATGCTTATTTTGTCACCTTAATTATGGAGGAATTTGGTGTAGATTTTCGCGGTTTTGAAAAGGTGGATATGGATCCTATTTCAAGCAGAATTTTAATTAAGAATGTTGATTCAAGGATGGGCATACATTTTAATCCGGAGACAAAGACCATCACCTATATTGGTGAAGATGTTGTTGGCAATAAAGATAATGACCAAGAAGTTGAAGGCGGTGAAGATATGCCTCCTCCTACTGCTCCCTCTGGTCCAAGCAACCAAGAACTCATGGACTACATGGCTCAACAGTTTGCTTCTATGAACACCAACATCAATAATCAATGGAGTTCAATAACTGACTCCACTACAACCCGGATAAATGATTTTCGCTCGGATGTGAACCAACAATTCTCATATCTTTATTCTCACTTGCATATCACACCATACGATCCAAACAACCCAGCTGCTCCTCCTCCTCATTACACAGAACCTCCACTTCAACAATAATTTCCTAACCAAGGCTCATGGCCTTACAATCATCCAGACATTCATCACCCTTAATGTTCTGGCTGCTATTGTTTTTTTTCTGTTATGTTGTTATCTTTCAGTGTTTCATTTGTTCAACTTTTATGTGTAACTCTTAAACAATGTTTGTTAATGTCTTTATTCTATAATTTTTGTCAAAATATTGCTCTTTTATTATTTGCTTGAAGCATCTTTCCCTTATTTTTGATAATGTTAAAGGGGGAGAAAGATGTATGGTGTTTTATGCTTGTATTTTCCTTGTCTTAAATTTTCAAGGTACTCTCTATTCAAGATGAAGAATGCAAAGGATTTCAACCCTCTCCTACATAGGGGGAGTTTTGCATCTTAGGGGGAGAAGCTCTTCCAAACAGTACATCGCATAAAGAAAGATTGTTTGTCATCATTAAAAAGGGGGATAATGTGAAATCAAGCTTCTCAAATAAGCTTTTATTTTGATGAAGACAAACCATGGCTAATAAAAGAAGGCAAAGACTTTGGTCAAGCATCTAAAGCATATAAGGATATTATCTTCAATCAAAGCTCTCAACATCTTTAAAGGTACAATAATATTATCTACTTTGATCTTAAGATATAGATGCTCAAATATGAAAAAGAAATGTTTAAGAATCATTACTCAAGCTTTTCAAAGATAAAATTTCACTTTTCATATGCATGCAATCGATTTACATATTAGTGCAATCGATTGCACTCTTCAAAATTCCAAATCTTTTGCTTTTGTTTCTGCATGCAATCGATTACATAGTTTGTGCAATCGATTGCACACTTAAATTTTTCAAAACCTTTGATTCTGTCTTAGCATGCAATCGATTACATAGTTGGTGCAATCGATTGCACTCAGTTAAAATTTGCTACTGACTTAGCATGCAATTGACTACATTGTTGATGCAATCGATTGCACTCTTAAAAATTTGAAAATATAGCTATTGAAAACCTTGTGCAATCGATTACACTAGAGGTGCAATCGATTACACACTGCACGAATTTGAAAAATTATAGCTTTGTTCGTGCCTTTTGATCATGCCTTTTCATTACATCTTTTCACTCAAACTTGGCATTTGTTCATGATACATTTCCAGATCTTCATGATGTTTCAAAAGGGTGTTATGAACATATAAATATTAAATTTCAAATTCATATCAAACACCTTCTTTCATAATATTTTTCTGAACTTTGAAAATACAAACTCAAGCATTCTTCATTTTCATGCATAAGTTTTCTGCATTTATTTTCATACTTTGAACAGAAAACTTTGAGCAAATATATCTTGAGTCTTTGTAGAATATTATTATTGAAAGAAGAAGATTATACATTGTCAAAATCACTCTTAAGTGATCAATATTACTCTACTCACTCAAACTCACAAATTGATATTTACTTACTTATTTTCCAGGATTGTTGGAATTAAGTTTAAGTGTTTTTGTTGAAATCTTGTCTTTCCAAGTTGTTGGATACAAGTGTAGTTACATTGAGAGGATTGTTCTCATAGGTAACTTAGTGAAAATCCAAGAGGATTGTTCTTGGTCCAAGAGGATTGTTCTTGGTTTGGTTGGTAGTTCTTATGTAAGTTTGCCACAATAAGGAAATCTCTTTCATGTTGAAAGGGGACTGGAGTACTCTCGGACTGTGAGGGGAACCAGGATATATCGCCCGTGTCTCTTTATTTTTCTGCATCTTTAAGCTTTCCTATAAACTCACTTATAACCAGAAAAATAAGAACCATCATCACTAAAAACCAGAATTTTTAAAAGTACCTAATTCACCCCCCCCCCCCCTCCCTCTCTTAGGCGCACTTCGTACTTACAATATGGGCCATCCCTTCGGGCGTAACCAAATTGTCTTAAGGCTAAGTAGGGGTTGTAGGTGATACCTCCTCTAATGCCAATTAAAGGGACATTAGGGAATTCTCCACAATGGTCGACAATAGTAACATTCTCTATAGATCGGGAACACCAATGAATGTCTGAATGTTTGAGCGTCGTCAACCTATGTGACCACCATGAACCTTGCTCATTCTTTAAAAAAGATTGGGGAAGATGTGAAATAAACCATCTTTCCAAAAGAGGATTACAACACATAAAGATACCTCTTTTCCTCATAGTGTGAGTGTGAAAGAATGTAGGATGTCCCCTAGCAAAGTAGGCATCGGGTTGCGAGACATGAAGATTTTGACGGTGTTCACATCTATGAGTTGGTCAGGATTTGGAAACAAAACCATCCCATAAATGAGGAGAACCACAATTTCCTCAAAAGCTTGAAAATCCAAAGAGTTCCAACAGTTTTGGGCTTTTTCAAACAAGAAATTTGCTAGGAAACCTTTGACACCACTCCTTGTTTCCCAATTAGTTGTGATATCAGATGTTTGCAAGTATAGAGCATGAGAAATATCTTCTAGCTTTGGGTCTCTTTCCGTACCGTTGAAAGGTAGTTGATTAAGAATGGGAATCCTCAAGAGTTTGGATAATTCTTCCAAAGTTGGCACAAGTTGATAATCGGGAAATGTGAAGCAATAGTGTAAAGGATCAATAAAACTGAAAGAGCACCTTCAGCATGTCTTCATCAGTGTTGGAGGTGACCAAGTTTAGTAGGCGACCATGTCTTTTGGTAAATGGAGAGTTTTCAGGAATTCTGGATGCTAGCTCTTTAAGTTGAGGATGGATCCTTACAAGGTTGACTTGAATGGTTTTCCTGCGAATAGAATCCATGTCCTATAAAACAGAACAAAGATAAATACTAAGATCCTTGAAATGGTTAGTGAATGAGTATGATATTATGATGTTTATGATGTTATGTACAAGTAGATATACACAAATAAAGCAAAAAAATCCTTAATTTTAGGCTTGCATGGAGTCTCATAGGTAAGTACCCTCTTGAAGTTTAGTTGGCTCAAACCTATCCTAGTAATAATAATCGGGTTCTAAGGAGCTCAATATCACTGATTTGTTTTGTTGGGCATTGTTTCAGCGCAAGCCTCTTTAATGGCGGCCGAAATATCCCAAAAAAACAAATCTCAATGAGTGTAGTATCGAGTATCCACCAACTTCGGACTGCACCAAAGCCGGTTATCTCACTATGTCCTAATGGCCAAGTTGGTCAAGTAAAGGTTCTAAAAGTTCATTAGTGCTTCATGATATCACTCAGCGGTCCCGTATTCTCCGAGACTACTCAAGGGCTACTGGTACCCACAAATATGTCGCAATAACACAGCTATTGCTTAGACCATGTCGGTATACCCTGCACAGTTTCCATAACGCATTTCTACTTACCTATAAGGTATCCCAAATCCAGATAGAGGACTCAAACCCAAAAAAAGAACCATAATGTAAAGCATATAAGTCAAACAATGAAAGAAAATAAATGTGATATAACCCTAAGGTAACCCTACTTTTAGAATAGTCCCCAGCAGAGTCGCCAGTTCTATGATACGGTGGGAGAACTGACTTGGGTGTTTTGCGTTTGATCACAAATGTTGCGGTTAGCAAGAGTCGCCACTAACTTTTCTTTTATCCAAAAGGAAAGGTGAAAAAAGCACAGGAAAGACCTTTGAGATTATTTCTTGAGTTCGGAGGGTAGATTATGAAAAGGGAAGGTATTAGAACCCTTTTCATCCATGGTTTTCCATGGGCTCTTAGTTACTTGCTAGATCACTTGCTTTTGTTTGAAATTGTGCTTTGTGTGGTTTTGAAAATATTTTTGAAAAGAGGCCATTTGTTTAGGCAAACTTTGTAATGATTCTCATTCGTAAGAATGTATACAAAGGTGTTGATCTTTTGAAAATGTTTTCAAGTTTTGAAAGAGGTTTTGAAAGTGTTGGTGTTTGTTTTGAAAATAGCAAGGATGTTTTTGTTTTGAAATGGAGCAAGTAACTAGGAACATTCTACCTACTCAAAAGTCTTTCATGTTCATTTCATTTCTCCTTTAACATTGTTATCTTACCATTGATTTGGTGAGTAACCCTATCTTTGGATGTAAAAGGGACGGGCGTGGGTCATTGTATAACCATGATTAGCAATGTTGCAAGGTATCTTAGCACTTTTCTTTAGGGACTAAGATCACTTTGAAAGGCAACTTTTGATAGCATCATCGAGGGACTATGATCTTGTATTTTGCTTGTCATTGCTAAGATACCTCACATGTGTAATATGGTCATTTTTGTAAAGCAACCAAGTGGATTTACCCTAGGGGTGCTTGTGTGTAAGTGGATTGATTTTCATGCTTGATTTGTCTTTGATTAGGGTTTGATAATTGATTGGTTTTAGTCTTTCCATACAAAACCCTAATTACTAGCATTTGTATATAAAGCGGTAAATTGCGGAATTTAAAATTACTACGCTATTATAATACTTATGGGAGGGGGTGTACAAATTTACAAATGGGGATTGCAAGAAAATTAAACCTAATTACCTATTACAACCATATTGAATATTGTACAAAATTGAAAATAAAATACAAGAATATAAATGGAAAAAGAAAAGATTTTTTGTTGTTTTTATGAAAGGGGTTTTATCCTAATTAAGTGAGATGATTAATGAAAAATAAATTAAATTTAAACCTAAATTAATTAAGGAAATTAAGTTTAAAAAATGTATTTTAGGGTTTTTTGTGAAAAGGTTTTAACTTAATAAAAATAATATGAAAATTAATTAATTAAAATAAACCTAAGTTCTAAATTAATTTTGAATAAAGAAAGAAAATAAAATAATAATTAAGCCTAAGTCTAAGTATTAATTATTTAAGAAGAAGAAATTAATTTGTTTAAGAAAATGTTTTTAGTCTTTTTGTTTTATAGAGAAAATAAAATATATAAGTGTAAATAATAAAAATATTTTTTGGATTTTTATTAATAAAAATAATAATAATATTAATAATAATAAATAATAAAAATATTAAAGAAAATAAAATATAATGAAATAAAAAAAGAAAATGAAATAATTAAAGAAAAATAGGTCAGGGGGTGCAGAAGTAAATCAAGGTTAGTGAAAAGGAAAAAAAACAAGAGGCCCAAACGTAAGCCCGTGCGCTACAAAAAAAGCTCAAAAATGTCAAAAATAGTTTTAAAAAAATGCAAAAGGTCACGTTGGGGCTTGAACCCAGGACCTAAGGGTGACAGGCGCGCGCTTTAACCACTGGGATGGTGATACATCCGTTAACTTGTGCGAAAGGATAAATACATAACACAAAACGCGCCCTGATCACACTTCATCTTCAACCTCCAGCCAAAGGATCTGTAACTTGCTTATTTCTCAACCATTTGAAAAAATGTAAACATGAAAATTGCTCCATTTTGTCACATGAATCCAACCATATAAATATCATAAGCTATAAATCAAAGATGAATGAGAATTTCTAAAAGTACCAAATTCTGACCTAAATGTTTCATAAATTTCAAACTCAAAATTCTCCTACCTCAGTCAAAATAAATGAAACCTATGGACATGTATAGTTTCAGGGAAATGATGTCTACATTTTATCTTCACAAATGCAAGCCTAACAATGCCTAAATATGAAGATAGAAGTTCAAGAAAAATACCTCAAAACTAGAAACCGTGAAATGGATTTGAGCTTGTTTCAGGAAGTGGTGATGATCAGGCTAGCTTCCTCAAGTCCCCAAGAAGCTAATGCAATGGCTGGCTTGAGCTGAAGTTGGTTGGAATGGTATGGAGAAGTCCAACTGTGATGCTTTGTTTTTGAACTTGGAAATGGATGAAGATTGTGTTACAGTCGCGTAACGGGGATTGGGATGACTTATGTATGATGTTTGGAAGCTTTTGGAAGCAAAAGGCCAAGAAACGCACGAGTGAAATGGAAGTTTGAAGTTCTTGGTCAGAATATGCAACAATTGTGGTTTGTGATGTAATCCTGAGTTTTGTCTAGTTTTGGAGCTTGTATATTCGTGTGTTCTCTTGCAAATAGTATCTCTATTTATAGAGGAAAGGTTTTGAGGTTTGAAATGGTAAGAAACAAAGAATCACATGTTGTGATTTTTTGACTTGTTTTTGAAGTTATCTTGACAAACATGGTTTCAATGCAAGGTACATGTCTTGTAGGGTGGCTAGCAACTTTAAACATGTTTTTTTTTAGTTTATAGAGCATTCTTGTGCATAAAGAACAAGTGGAAAGCTCCATACAAGTTGACTTTGTGATTAAAGTCACTTTTCAAGAATAGCAATGGTGCCTTTCTTCCAAAAATGGAAATGCAACTTGGATAATGATTCAAATGCTTGGAAAATGGCTCCATATTTTGTGTAAACATTTAATTAAGGAGTTAATTGAAAGTTTGAGGCCTGTAAAGTGAAGATTATGCAGCATGGCTATGGATTTGAATCTTTGTTCATCATGAAATGGCTTGTAATTTAAGTTTTAAAACCCTAACTTCATCTCTTCGATTCTCCTTGCTCACAAATGATCTCAAGGAGTTTGAAATTCTGGCTGCAGATACTCAATGTCACGTTCAATGTTATGACACCGTATCTGACTTTCTATAAGACAGTAAATACAAGAAAACAGTAAAGAACACAGTCAATTGTTTACCCAGTTCAGTGTGCAACAACACCTACTCTGGGGGCTACCAAGCCAGGGAGGAAATCCACTATAAGAGATATTAATTCAGGAATAAACCAACCAGTTTATCTCCTTCACTTAAGACCTACCCAATGCAACTTCAATCTAAGTACAACTTAAACCTGAGTTCCTACTCACTCCCCCTCAATCACAGCAGTGATACTTAAAACAATAGACTAATGAATTGATGAAGACACTCTTCAAAACATACACTTGATTATGCTTCACAGCTTTTTAATCAAGCAACACAAACACTCTTACTTCACAGCTTTGAGTGATACATAAACCTAACTTGACTTTGCTTCAAAGCTTCAGTCAAGAGACACAAAAACACTCTTGCTTCAAAGCTTTGAGTGATACACAACCCTTACAATTAAAGCCTATTCCAAGTCACTTATCACAATGATACTTGCTTGGATTACAATAGTTAAAACTATACAGCTTCTAAATGATCTTCTGTCAAAAAGGGATTAATTCCAAAACAGCAGCTCTGTTGAATATATAGCAGCTGCATCTTCAGTTAGGGTTTCCACAAAAAGCTAGGGTTAATTCCGTTTGACCTTAAGACTAGGTCACAGGACTTTATCAACCAGGTTAGGGTTGAGCTAGGTTAACCCCAAGTCCACAAGATTTTCTGTTCTGGAAAGACTGAGTCATAATCCTGAAAAAACTCAGAATTACCCAAACTGCATAACTGTTAGTTCAGAACAGGATGTCTTAACATTTGTTATGACATCTGAAATCCTGTCTACTGATTTTGGTAAATGTGATCTTTTTGCAAAATGCTCAGATACACACTCATAAACAGCAGCACCTGTATGACAATATTTTTCTGCAAAGGTACCTAATGAATCAGTACATAATAAACTAGAATGTTATGACATCAGTCATGACATTCACACGCCTGGCTTTACCACAAATGCATGCCAATAACTAAACAACTACAAACTCCCCCTTTGGCAGATTTTTGGCTAAAGCCCCTAAGCAATCAGAGATAGATAACAGCAGAATAAATAGTTTGGCAGAAAAATAGAATGTCTAATAAAGTCTACCAAAATATATATCCCCCTCTTTAGCCACAAATGGGCCAAAGATATATGTTCTTAAAAGATTATACAGTCATCCAGAAAAGTAACAAAACAAGACAAAAACTGAACACACTTTGCAATCTCCACCAGGAAACAGCAACTCCACCAACCAGCAACTCCACCAACCTTTAAGCACTGTCCCCTTCAGAGGAGCTAGTTTCTTCAGTTTTGAGTTGATCTTCAGCTTCTGCACCCTCTTCCCTTCTGTTTCCTTCAGCTTCCTCCTTTTCTAACCTGGCAATTAGGTTTTCTAGGGTCTTTTTCCTAGCTTCCAGCTCTTTGCAGGTCTCTTTCAATACAGCTATAACATCAGATGTTTTGGACTGAGTCTTTACAGATGATGTCCCAGCTGATGTTATGACAATATCAGGAGCATGAGATCCATGAAACAGCTTGTAGTGTAACCCAAGAGCAGGAGCTCTTTTGCAAGCAGTATCTCTTGCCACCAGGATATCAGGGTATTATGCAAGGATAATTCCACAAAGGAGGGAGGGAAAGGCAATTGGGCCTTTGACAGCATAACAACCAGCATGTTTTAAAGTTTGTTCAAAAATATACCTGCCATAGTCAAAAACAGTCTTGGTTCCCACAGCATAAATAGATCTCCCCAATCCTGTGGAGATAGTTAATTTATGGTTTGTAGGGACCCAGTTGGCTGCACCAATCTTGTGTAGGATGGCAAATTTCATGCTAAGTTTGCTGGCATTCAGCTTGCCTTTCAAGGGCCATCACTTGACTTGTCTTGCTGTGATGGTTTGACAAACTTCATTGTCAGTGACTTCTAGTTCAGGGCAATCCTCATTTGATCTTCTAAGAAATTTGTTAATTTCTGATGGAGAGAAATTAACCCTTCTTCCTCTAACATAAACACTTTCAAAGTCAGCTGACCTTCCATCAGCTCATTCATTAGACAAGTTAACTATGAACTCCATGACCTGATTTTCATAGCACTTGGTAAATTTTACCACAGTCTTCATCAGTCCAGTAGTTTTAATCAGGTCCATGATGTCCTTGCACTCCATGGCATCATTGTTTAGCTCTCTTTCTAAATCTATTCTCTTCAAGCAACCATACTTCCATCTTTTTTCATTGTCAGGATGGTGAAAAGAGATGTTGTTTGTTGGGACTTCAGGAACTCTAGCCATTTTGCTGGAGGGGAGTTTCCTTCTGATAGGAATTTCTTCAGCATCAATCTCAAACTCTGATTCCTCATCAGAATTAGAAGATTCAAGTTCTTTTCTCTTCTTTGTAATTGGTTGTCTACCAGTATGCACCTGGGCTTTCACCTTCCCTTTGGACTGACCAGTTTTCACAGATTCTACCCCAGCCTTGCCTTCAGCCTTGGATTTCTTATCAGCAGGTTTATCTTTGGTCATACATTTTGCAGCATTCTGATTACCCTTTCTTTTCATCATTCTCCTAGCTATGCTAGGGTTTAAATTGGCAATCAGATCATTGTCTGAGTATTCCTCATCCACATCAATGATAGGTGGATCAACAGTCTTCTCTGAAGGGTTCTGAATGTTGTCATTTTGTGTCACAACATTCTCAGAGACATCTACATTCTCAGAGACATCCACATTTGGGCTTGCTGATTCTTGATTTAATGGGACAGAAATCCCCGGTACAAATTGGTTTCCGCTTAGTATTCTTGTAACAAGCCTAGCAATTACTTGATGTACTTGAGCTGATCCTTCCCTATTTGGTACAGAGGAAGAAGGATGAGAAGGATTACCAGAAGCAGTAGCTTGAGCTCTTCCTGCATGCCTAGTTCTCAGTTTTTTGACTTTGGAGGGGTCAGTTGCCATTTCTCTAAGAGGAGTGATCTCCAGGACTTCAGAATCTATGCATGTGGTGATTGCTCGAGAATTTTGGTCAGATGATGAAGATGAAGTGGTCGCCTTGGTTGAAGATGATGTTTGAGACATTTTGATTGACTTAGAGCACCAGTAGCAATTTGAGAGAAAACTTTGATTGAGAGAAAGGAATAGGTTGCAAAGACGAGAGAGGTAGGAGGCAAATGAGAGTCTATTCAACTTCTTAATAATTTTGAAAGAATTGGAAAGACATATGATTAACCCACTAAAAATAGACTTAACACAAATAACTCCTTCAACCCTTGTTTTAAGCAAAATTAATTGCTATAATTTCTCACGTTGGCAAATACCCATCTTGCCCCTCAAGTTTTTAAGTTGATTTCCAACAAGAGCCTTGGTAGAAGAATCAGCCAGCTGAAGCTTAATGATACCATGTTCCAGTTTAATTGACTTCTTCTCTACAAGGTCAATGTGCTTGGTCCTGCTATGCTGAATAGGGTTCATGGAAATATTGATTGTATTCAGATTGTCACAATACAATGTCACAACATCTTGTGAGACATTATACTCAGTGAGCATCTGTTTTGTCCAGATATTTTGAGAACAGCTACTACCAGCTGCAACTATTTCAGCACAGAGTTGGGAAGGCATTCTTTTGACATGAATCATAGCTCTGGTAGATTCCTGTATGATCCTATTTTTCTTTTTGTCAACTCCATTTTGATGATGAGTTATAGGAGAAGAGACTTCATGACTCATTTCTTTTGGGAAACAGAATTTATTAAACTTGTTGTTTCCAAATTCTTTGTCATGATTACTTCTGGTTCTGACAACACATCCTTCTTCAAGTTTATTCACCACATCATAGACATGTCTCTTTTTACCAAGCCTTTCAATTTGAAGTTCACCACAAACCCTCCTTTTATCAATTTGCAGTCTTGGAATCCTTCTGACTGCTTCCATAGAGATAGTTCTTTTCATTCTTCTTAGATGAAGATGGCCAAGCTTATGGTGCCACAGTTTCATCTCTTTTTCTTCTTTGGTAATGGAACACATAGTGGAGTTATTAGTGTTCTCAGGCTGCCACAAGTAACAGTTATCTTTAGATCTGATTCCTTTCATTACCACTTCTAGTTTTTCATTAATTACTAGACATTCAAATTTTGAGAAGATGACCTTGAATCCTAGATCACACAATTGACTGATACTAATGAGATTAGCAGTCAGGCCTTTTACCAATAGAACTTCATTTAGATTTGGAACTTCAGGGCAGTCCAAATTACCAACTCCTTTGATTTCACCTTTAGCGCCATCTCCAAAGGTCACATAACTAGTGGTGTGAGGTTTAACATGATTGAGAATGTTCTTTATTCCAGTCATGTGCTTAGAGCACCCACTGTCAAAGTACCAGCCTTCCCTTGCAGAGACTCTCAGGGAAGTGTGGGCTATCAGGGCAGTAGCCTTTTTCTTCCATTGAGGAGTATGTGGTACCCTTTTTGACTTAGGTTTAACACCTGAGTTTTGATTAGGGTATCCATGCAATTTGAAGCAGAAAGGCTTTATGTGGCCATACCTCCCACAATGATGACATCTCCATCTTTGGTACTTTTTCTTCATATATCTCTGTTTCTGATGTTGAGAGTTGTGTTGAGACATCTGCTTTGACATTTGTTTAACAGGCCTGATCTTCTTGTCTGCACCAGATTTCTTAGCTTCCACAAATCCTAGTCCAGATTTGTTTCCCACATTTTGTCCAACTTGAAGAATCTCTTCCAATTTGTCTGTTCCATTAGTCAGCATCTTGACAGATTTGGTCATTTGGTTCAGTTGTGAGTTCAGCAATTGAACTTCCCCTTCTAGATGACTTATAGTTTCAAGGTCTGCCCTTTTTTCAGCCTCCAGCTTTATGATGAGTTTTGATTGTTTCTCATTCTGCACACAGACTTCAGCACTTCTGATACACAATTTCTTGTAAGTATCAGCCAGTTCTTCAAATGTCACTTCTTCATCACTAGTGTCACTTTCAGAGGTACAAACACCAGTTAGAGCAGTAACTAGTTTGGCAGATTCTTCTTCAGAATTGCTTTCTGAATCACAGTCAGACCAAGTAACAGTCATTCCTTTCTTTTGTTTCATAAGAAAGGTAGGACATTCAGCCCGAATATGCCCAAATCCTTCACAACCATGGCATTGAATTCCTCTGCCTTGATTTCCCTTCTCTTCTGACCTTGGTCTTCTGCTGGAACTGTCAATGTTAGAGGGAATGTTATGAACATTAGACCTTGACTTTGGATCTATTCTTTTGATGAGTTTGTTGAATTGTCTTCCAAGCATGGCTATAGCTTCTGAAATATTTTCTTCTTCATCCTCCTTGTTTTCAACATCAGTGTTGGATACAAGTGCTATGCTCTTGTTCTTCTTGTCACCATTATCAGTGATCCCCATCTCAAAAGTCTGAAGAGACCCAATTAGTTCATCCACTTTCAACTTGCTGATGTCCTGGGCTTCCTCTATGGCAGTTACCTTCATAGCAAATCTTTTAGGCAAGGATCTGAGAATCTTTCTCACCAATTTTTCTTCTGACATCTTTTCTCCCAGTGCTCCTGAGGTGTTGGCAATCTCCAAGATGTTCATGTGAAACTCATGAATGGTTTCATCTTCCATCATTTTTAGATTCTCAAACTTGGTAGTCAACATCTGAAGTCTTTACATTTTTACTTTGGAAGTGCCCTCATGGGTAGTTTTGAGAGTGTCCCGAACTTCCTTGGCCAGTTCATATTGATGTACTAGTCTGAATATGTTTCTATCAATTCCATTGAACAAGGCATTTAAAGCTTTGGAATTTCCCAGGGCTAACTCATCTTCTTCTTTACTCCAATCTTCCTCAGGCTTCAGACTGATTGTCCCATCTTTCTCAGTTATGGTGGGATGGATCCATCCTTTGTCAGCAGCTCTCCAAGCCTTTTTGTCCAGAGATTTTAAGAAGGCAATCATACGAGGTTTCCAGTAGTCATAATTTGTTCCATCCAGAATGGGTGGTCTATTTCCAAAAACTCCTTCTTTGTCCATAGTGCCAGAAAGTGATATCCCTAGATCTCACCCAGTAATACAGGCAGGGTGCCTGCTCTGATGCCAATTGAAATTCTGGCTGCAGATACTCAATGTCACGTTTAATGTTATGACATCGTATCTGACTTTCTATAAGACAGTAAATACAAGAAAACAGTAAAGAACACAGTCAATTGTTTACCCAGTTCAGTGTGCAACAACACCTACTCTGGGGGCTACCAAGCCAGGGAGGAAATCCACTATAAGAGATATTAATTCAGGAATAAACCAACCAGTTTATCTCCTTCACTTAAGACCTACCCAATGCAACTTCAATCTAAGTACAACTTAAACCTGAGTTCCTACTCACTCCCCCTCAATCACAGCAGTGATACTTAAAACAATAGACTAATGAATTGATGAAGACACTCTTCAAAACATACACTTGATTATGCTTCACAGCTTTTTAATCAAGCAACACAAACACTCTTGCTTCACAGCTTTGAGTGATACATAAACCTAACTTGACTTTGCTTCAAAGCTTCAGTCAAGAGACACAAAAACACTCTTGCTTCAAAGCTTTGAGTGATACACAACCCTTACAATTAAAGCCTATTCCAAGTCACTTATCAAAATGATACTTGCTTGGATTACAATAGTTAAAACTATACATCTTCTAAATGATCTTCTGTCAAAAAGGGATTAATTCCAAAACAGCAGCTTTGTTGAATATATAGCAGCTGCATCTTCAGTTAGGGTTTCCACAAAAAGCTAGGGTTAATTCTGTTTGACCTTAAGACTAGGTCACAGGACTTTATCAACCAGGTTAGGGTTGAGCTAGGTTAACCCCAAGTCCACGAGATTTTCTGTTCTGGAAAGACTGAGTCATAATCCTGAAAAAAACTCAGAATTACCCAAACTGCATAACTGTTAGTTCAGAACAGGATGTCTTAACATTTGTTATGACATCTGAAATCCTGTCTACTGATTTTGGTAAATGTGATCTTTTTGCAAAATGCTCAGATACACACTCATAAACAGCAGCACCTGTATGACAATATTTTTCTGCAAAGGTACCTAATGAATCAGTACATAATAAACTAGAATGTTATGACATCAGTCATGACATTCACACACCTGGCTTTACCAAAAATGCATGCCAATAACTAAACAACTACAGAGTTCTTTGACATTATAGAAATCTTGTAATGTGCTCTACAACCCCTATGTGAATCTCTTTTGAAAATTCCAATTGGAACTATATGAAAAAGTGCCATGAAGCTAGGTCAAAATCCTGCCTAAACTAGGGCAAAATTTCACTAAGTGTTTAATTTCAAGACCGTGACTTTATGAATCAATAACTTAAGATCCAAGCATTTTTAGAAGAAGTTGTGTAAAGAAATGTTGTAGATATCATGGATATCTACAACTTTCATGTTTAAAGTTTCTTTAGAATCATCATTCATCATGGTGAAAAATTGGCTCAAAGTTGTGAAAAAACATGAAGTTTTAAACACTTTGAAAATTTTCTAAGTTAGAAAACTTTGACTTTTAAAAATGAAATCTTGACTTTTTGATTTCTTTATGAATAAGTTTAATAATTTGACATGTTTTTATGTATTGTGATCTTTGACATTGGATTTTATCCAAAAAGTCAAAATTTGACTTTTCAGTGTACAATTGACTTTTGATCAATTGACTGAAAATTCACTATCAACCCAATTGATTTTGAGCAATATTTTGGGTCATGCCATTAGGTAAAAATGATGCAATTGAACTCTTGAGATCATTCTTCAAACCAAATGACCATTTGCTAGGTCAAAAATCATAAATTTCCTTTCCTCAGTCAAAACCCTAATTTTGACCATTTTGCCCTTTTGATGATTTGATCAAAATTCTTGAGGAATTATGGTCCAAACATGATCAAATGATACATATGAGTTTATAATGTTGATGTGGATAAAACATTTATGAAGTTTGACTATAAATTGGCCACAGTTGACTTTTTCCCCAATACAGTTGATTTATAGGTCAACTGCTCAATGGACTGAGCAAAAGTGTGATCCAAGGCTTGAAACTTGACATGAGTAATCTTAGGGGTCCATAATCATCCATGAAAGTCATATGAGGCATTGAAATTTCAATTATCCTTGTGCAATTTCAAACCCTAATTTTGGTCATCAGTGCTTAAGGAGGTGTCTTGAGTTGATCAACCCTAGTGCAGTCTTGAACCAAGAGAGATCTTTGTGAGAAAATATTTGATAAATGAGAGGGAAAATTTTGGGGTACAACACATCCATTCTTGTTATTAATCACGTGGTATTAGTTAACATGTATTGCCTTAATATTTTCGTAGCCCAAGCCAATGCACAACAAGTCTTCTCGAGAAGTGAGTACCTGGTTTCGTAGTCCGTAAATTTCTTGTTGAGGTAGTTGATTGCAAGCTATTTTCTACCTGTTTCTTCATGTTGTCCTAATAAACATCCCATTTATCCTTCAAGCACTGTCAGATACATGATGAGCGGTCTTCCAGGAACAAGTGGCATCAAGATTGGTGGCTCTTGTAAAGGCTGCTTTATTGTCTCGAAAGTTGTCTGGCAATCATTATTCCATACCACCTTTTGATCTTTTCACATAATTTGAATATAGGCTCCCATGTAGTAGTTAGGTGCAATATGAACCTTGAAATGTAATTTAATCGTCCCAAGAAACCAAGAACCTCTTTCTTTGTCCTCGGGGATGGCATTTCTTGTATGCCTTTTGTTGTACCCCAAAATTTGCCCTCCCATATTCTTCAAGATTTGCTAAGAGCATGCTTCAGAATCTCCCAAGGGTTGCACAGTCCAATGGCCTCCTAACAGTCAAAAATTAGGGTTTTGGTTCTGGCAAAGAAGTTGAAGTTTCCAAGGGTCCAAACAACTCCCACATGCCTATAAACATTGTCAAGCATCCTTATGCCAAGTTTCAAGACTCACAGCACAAAATTGCACAGTCAAAAACCCTAATTGCTCAACAGTCAACTGCAGGGGCAAAATGGTCATTTGACAGTCAAAAGTCAAAAATTTTGGTCAACATCTTATTTTGAAGCCACAAACATCATTTGATCAATTCTTGATCATGATTCTCAAGGCATGGCTCAAAAAGTCTCAAGATGCAAAAGTTTCTATTTTTGGACAGTTAAAAAAGTCAACTGTAACTTGACCAAGGCATAACTTCCACATGGTTTATCAGAAAAATTCCATCCAAACTCATTTTTAAGAGAATGACATTTCCTACAACTCGTCTTCACACTTCAAGTCCAAGAAATGCTCTCACCAAAAGTTATCAATCTCAACATTATAGGTCATTTTCAAAAGTCAACAAAAAGGCACTTTAAGTCAAAGACCATAACTTGATATTGGTAAATCAAAATGACATGGGACCAAAGGCATTGGTTAGAGGACTTCAAGACCTTTCCAAAATGTCCAAGAACATGATCAAAGCTTAAAAATTGAGCAAGATATGCCTTGTGGAAGTTGGGAAATGTTTGGGAATTTTGAAAAGTCAACTTTGCTTCAAATGCCTCAAAATTGCTAATGGGCCTCAATTTCTTCCAAGAATCATCACCCAAAAGCTATGCACGACCCATCCCAAAGGGGAGTTATTTTCTTATTTTTAATTAATTAATTGAGTTTTTAATCCTATTAATTCATTTAATTAAAATTAAATTTAAGAAAAATACTAAAACATGTTTTCCAAATCTTTTTGTGCAGCATATTCTCTCATTAAGGCCTAGGGATTTCGTGTACCACATCAAGAGGCAAGATCTTCCAAAATAGGCATGTTTTTCATGACAAAAAGATTGAAAAAGATGCTTGAAAAATCAAATATGGAAACATTGATTCAATGGATTTTGGGCTTTGTTTTTGACCTAGAATGATTCCACATATATGCAAGAACACAACCCTAATCCAAGAGGACAAGAAAGTTGCGCTCAAGCATAAGAACCAGACTTGCATTTTTCACAAAAAAGTTGAAACTGAAAACATAGTTCCAGTGTGATTCAAGGCCTACAATCCATTCCAAAGGCTTGCTGGGACTTTCTTGATCGTGTCTCAACCCTTTTCCACTCTCCATACACAAGGAATCGGTATAACAAAGTCCTACTTTTGTTGAAAATTTGCATAATCGTGTTTCATTATCCATGCGTTATTTGTAATTTTTAATCATTGATTTGGACTAATATGAGTGTTCTGAAGCTTAAGGCGTGCTTTAATTGAATTAACAAGGCCTGTACAGAAATCCACCATGGAAGCATTCTAGGGTTTCAGGAGTTTGAATTTGGGGCTTTCCTCATCTGGAAAAATTAGGCCACGAAACTTATACCATTGAAACCAGGACCTTCACACGAACACAATCATCACCTCGCGCCTTTTTTATATATGCCCAGGAGCTAATCGCTATTATCCACTGTATTATTTAGTGGGGCTTTAAAACCCCCGCTACTTGTTTGATATTTTTGCAGATAGAAGAAGATGAAGCTGGCGTGTCCTCATGTGACTGGAGCATTTGAATCTGGCGCGTTTTTTTATTGTTTTATATCATTAGCTTTATTTCCTCATTATAATATTTACGTCCCATTATATTATCAAAGAACGCAAGCAGCACAACTGGCAAAGCATTAACATGGTAAGCGCAGGGACCTGGGTTCGATTCCCAGGTCCCCCCACTTTATTCAATATTTTTTTCTTTAACATGATTCTGCGTAGTACGCTTCCAAAAGGCTACCATGCAACTCCAGATCTGTGCTTGCCACATGTCCCTGAAGGCCAATCTAATGGCCATCACCAATGATCCACCATACGCATTGGTCAACTGTTTCCCACTCAATCAGAGAAGTCAAACAGGGCTTGTTCCATTGGGCCAAAATTCTCATAAAAACACCTCCAAAGGGGCCAGACACCCCCCTGCTGTTCGTATTCTTACTTTTAATTTTACTTTCTTTTCCTTTTTTATTCTTTTTTTTTAATTTGTTTTATTGTTTTAATTAATTCCACAAAGTAATTTTTTACAATATATAACAAAACAAAAAATCATAAAATAAAAAAATATGTTTCATTAATATTAATTTCCATCAATTTTGTAAATAAATTTAATAACCAATTTAGTTTTAATTTAGGGTTTTAACTTTAATTTTTTCTAAATAACTAAAATAGGTAGAAATTAGGTTTTAGATTTTTTATTCTTCTTCTCAACAATTAAATTTTTCTTCTCATTATTATTAACCATTAATTAATTTTGTAAATAAACTTGTAATTAATTAATTAAGACTAAATTAGGTTAAACTTAAACATTTTTTTAATAATTAAAAACAAACTTAGAACTAGGCCTTTTTATTTTAATTTCTAATTTCAATTAATCTTCTTTATTTCATAAAATACCAAAAAAACATTAAAAATAATTTCTTTTCTTTATTCCATCATTAATTAATTTGTAATTTTAATTTAATTTCTTTAAAGGGTCCAACACCCTCGCACTCGATTCTAATTTCTTTTTGCATTTATTTTTCATTCTTTTGTGGATATAATGTATTTGCCCCAAGGCCTTGTAATAGATAATTAGGACATTTACTTTCCGCATTTTATTTCAAATCGGGTCTTTGTTTAATTTGGCGATGTATAGACCCGCGCCTTGTAATAGCGTAGGACCTCTATTTTTCCGCATTTTAATTTCCGCACCCTTAACTGCTAATAATCACATGAAAGAATGTATGTCCAAATAAAATCAAAGCGTAGACCACCAAATGCATGACAAGAATAAAATATGACTGAAAATGACACACAATTCACACACCACTCCTAGGGTACGCCTCACTGTTGCCTTGCCCCTCGAAACGCGGTCGTCGAGTAGAGGACGTTTTAGTAAGTCCTCATGTCCATGAACATGGAATGGGGGTATCTTCTAAGGTGTCCTACTATTGCTCTGGTGACCACACTGTCCCTAAACTCGAATTGACCCGAACACCTCCAACGGTGGTGCTACCTACCTTTCAATGGTGGGATGGCATTACCTTAAGGACATTTACACATCCTAATTCCTTAGGGTAGGTAGATGACTCGTAGATACTTGCTCTAATTCAAAACAAATCAAAAACTTCTTTTCACACCGACACTTTGCAAAAGGCTTTCAAAAACAACTTTTCAAACACTCTTGAGGACTGATACAAGAGTCGAACTGAAATTTTAAACGAAACTTTTTCAAACCCACTCACTTTGAAAAGCACACAAACACTTTTGAAAACACAAATGAGCAAGTATCTAAGAGCCCATGGATAACCATGGATAGAAAGGGTGCTGACACCTTCCCTTTCTATAAATCTATCTCCCGAACCGAGAGTTAATCTCAATAAGGAATTTTTCTGTGCTTTTGTCCTTTCCGTATTGGAGAAAATAAAAGACGGTGGCGACTCTTGCTTCCGCGACATTTCGCGAACCAGCGTTAAATAGTCAGTTCCAGATCCACCGATCACAGAACTGGCGACTCTGCTGGGGAATCTTAAAGTGAGGTATACCTTAGGATAGTTCATAACTGTGTTTTCAACTGTTTTTACTTGTTTGCTTTAAATTGTGGGTTGCATCGGAGTTACATAGATCCTAACCCGGATATGGGGATACCCTGTTTAGGTAGCATAAGCTGTGAGGGACCTGTCCGGCGTAGACCGACATGGGTGAAGCAGTGGCTATGTTGGTGTGGCGCCTTGGTCTGTACCGATATCCCTTGTGTTGCAACGAGGGGAATATGGGTCTTCTGAGGAGTCATTAAGCACCAACAGACCTTAGAACCTTAAAAGACACAACTTGGCCAATAGAACAGTAGCAGTATGCTACGCCCATTGAGGCTAAACTCTCGTGATGGTTCTGGCTGCAAGAAAAGATTGCGATGCTGGAGTTATGACCGATTGAGGGTAGTCAATGATATTGGGATCCTCTAGAACCCGGTTACTTCTGATAGGACAGGTCTGAACCAACAAACTGAAAGAGGGTAATACCTAGACCCCATGCTGGCCTAAACTTTAAGGGCTTGTCTTGTGTGACTTGTGTGCCTTATCATGTTTGCCTTTGTAAATATTTGTGGTGTGCTTTATCATAACATCATGCCATCATGAGCATTGCATGCATCCTGCATAAGGACTGACCATTTCAAAGACAAGAGGGTTTCACCTTTGCTCTGTTTTGTAGGATATCATGATGCCTATGCGAAGGAATACTATCCGGTTCAACTTTGTTCACCCACCTGAGTTACTTGAAGAATTGGTTAGCAGAATTCCAAACACCACTTCCTTCATCCAGAGGCATGGTTCTCTTCTCAGTTTAGTCACTGCAAAGCGGGATCAACAGTTGATGAGTGTCCTGACCCAGTTCTATGACCCTCTGTACCAGTGCTTCACCTTTCAAGACTTCCAGCTGGTCCCTACCCTGGAAGAGTTCTCTGATTTTCTTGGTATCCCTATCTTGGATCAGACTCCCTTCACTGGTTGGGAAAAGACTCTTAGGCTTGAGGAGGTTGCTGCAGCTCTTCCCTTGACCCATCAAGAAGTAATGGACAACTGGGTGACTAGAAGCGGAGTTAAGGGTTTCTTGGCCAAGTTTCTGATTGGTAAAGCTAACAGTTTCTGGAATGACTTGGACTTTAGGGCATATGAAGACATCTTGGCTCTCTTAATCTATGGGCTAGTCTTGTTTCCTAATCCTAACAACTTCATCAATGTCACTGCCATAAGGATCTTCATGTCTCAGAATCATGTGCCCACTCTCTTGGGTGACATCCTGCAACAACTTTATGCTCGTACTGCCCGAAGACGAGGAACTCTGTGGTGTTGTATCCCTTTGTTGGTGAGGTGGTTTATTTCGCACCTCCCTAAGTTCGTACTGAAGAACCAAGAAGGAAGAGGTTGGGCTCATAGGTTAATGTCTCTCACTGATAAAGACATCATTTGGACTTTCAGAGGTTTGGATGAGATAGTTGTTATTGATCGTTGCGGAGAATACCCTAATGTTCCTTTGATTGGTACTCAAGGAGGAATCTCTTACAATCCATGTCTAGCGCTCCGTCAGTTTGGAAGGGCCAGAAGAGCAGGGCCTCATGAGATGTTGGTGCCTCACATCAGTTTTGAGTTCCAGGTGGATAGTGATGAGTTGCGTCGTAGGTTCATCAAGGCTTGGGACAGAGTTCATAAAGCTGACCCACAAGAGTTGGGGCCAAAGACTTCTCTACCTATGGAAGCCTACTACAAATGGGTTCGCATCCGCGCTCAGAAGTTAGGTATGTCATACGAAGCTGTCAGACCCGTCATTCTTGAGTATCCTGACAAAGATGGGGCTCCTCCAACTGTCCTCCCTCCTCAGATACCTACTGATTATGAGACATTAAAGAGGTCTTGGTCGCAACTGCGAGAAGAACGGGATTCTTATCAGGAAAAGTTCAACGGGCAGGAATTGAAGATCCAGAAGCTGACAAAGCAGTTGGAGAATGAGCGAGCTCTGAATGACTACATCCGTACTGAGAAGAGGAGACCCTGGGATCAATGATGAGCGTTGGATGTCCTTTTACAGTTTTATTTCCCTTTTCAGTATTTCCATTTTTATGTAACGCCTAAGGGCAATCTGAACAATTAAATTGCAAAGTTAACTCTAATGAAGTGTGTTCCTTTTGTTTACAAAGTTGATTCTCGATTGTCTTTGAAAACATAAACCATACGCATTCCATTCATCATGTGCATAGCAGGTGTTCTTCTTTTCAGGTTGCTTACTGCTCTTCGCTGTTTATTTCAGCATCATGAACCCTGAATCCTCTACCGAGATGTCTATTAAGGCCCTTCAGGCGCAGAATGCACAATTTCAGGAGCTGATCATGGGTTTGGCTCAAGGTCAAGAAGAGCTGAAGGCTTTGCTCCTGAAGAAGGAGAAGAAGAAGAAGAGAACTGTTCTTTTTAACTCGGGCCGGAGATTTGGTAACACACTACAGAATGAGGAAGCTGGTTCTTCTGTAGGCAAAGACAGTCCCCAGGGGGGAAAGGCTCCAAGTCCGGTGGTCTCTGACAACGAGACTGATTTTAATGAGGAACAGTATCCTCCGGCTGAAGACAGATACAAGCAGCTGGAAGACCGTCTGAACGCCATGGAGATCCAACAAGTGCCTGGTTTGGATTTCGGAGACTTGGGTTTGTCTACTGGTGTGATCATCCCTCACAAGTTTAAAGCACCATCTTTCACCAAGTATGACGGGGCGTCTTGCCCTAAGCTACACCTCAGATCTTATGTGTGGAAGATTCAACCGTACACAGTGGATAAGAACTTGTGGATCCACTTCTTCCAGGAGAGTCTTTCAGGGACTCATCTCGAATGGTTCTATCAGCTGGATGGGACCAAGGTTCGTAACTGGGAGGAGTTGGCTACTGCTTTTTATAAGAAGTATCAATATAATGCCGACCTTGCTCCTACACGTACCCAACTCCAGGGTATGTCGCTAGGATCAGGCGAAGGTTTTAAAGAGTATGCACAGAAGTGGAGGGATCTGGATGGCAGGGTGCAGCCTCCGTTAACAGACCGTGAGCTGGTAGATATGTTCTTGGGGACCCTATCTGGGCCATTTTTCAATCATTTTATCGGTAATTCGTCTGCAGGGTTCACTGACCTTATTCTGACTGGGGAAAGAATAGAGGCTAGAATGAAGTCCGGTAAAATTCAGAAGGGTGCATCTTCAAATTCTGAGAAGAAACCTTTTAAGAAGGAGGCCAGTGCTGTGTGTGGGCCTAGAAGACAAGATAAACCAGAACGCCGCCAATCTGTCAACGCGGTGGTGATTGCTAAGCTTGTTGCCGCTCCTCGGAAAACCAATCAACAAAGGGCTGAAAGACCCAGAAGAGAGTTTACCCGTCTGAGTATGACCCTATCACAAATCTTGCCGCAATTGCTATCAACCAACTTGGTGACTGTCAGAGAGGCTCCAAAGGTTGTGAATACTGCATCTCCCAAATATAATCCAAATGCCCGCTGTGCTTATCACTCCGATAGCCCGGGGCATTCCACTGATGACTACTGGGCCCTAAGGAACAAGGTGCAAGACCTTATTGATGCAAAGGAGGTACAGTTTGAGGCACCTGAGAAGCCCAATGTAGTGACAGCTCCCATGCCTGCTCATGGAGTGAATGCTATTAGGGATGATGATGAAGTGGAGGAATCAGAGTTCGATAGCTGGATTTATCCGACGACCGACAATGGACCTAGCAATTGGATTGCAAAAGACAACCTACCTGTTACTTTTGTTACGCAGTAATGAATTCCTTTGTTTTTGTTATTTGTAATAAACAATGAATTGAAACTCTATGGCTCGGTGTCTTACCCGGGGCACCGTGGCTTCATTTGTGAGGGCATATTAATTGTCATTTCATATATCATGAATAAAGACCTTGGACGTTTTCTCGCACTTCAAATCTTATGCTCCTTTTCTTTCTTTCCTTTCTTTATATATTGCAAAACAGCTGTATTTACACACACTCACTCATACAGGTTTCAATCCACTCTGGATCTCACTGGTAACGACTCTGCTACTGCCAGTTATGACTTTGAAAATCCGATGAACTTAGCCGAAGACGAAGGTGAAGATGATTGCGAAGTGCTTGGCGAGCTTGCAAGACTGTTACTCCAGGAAGAGAGGGCAATTCAACCACATGAAGAGCCAGTGGAAACGATAAATCTGGGTACTGAGACGGACAGAAAGGAGGTTAAGATTGGTGCCAATCTGGAGCTTAGCGTGAAACAACGATTGACTCAGATGTTACATGACTATATGGAGATCTTCGCCTGGTCCTACGAAGACATGCCTGGGTTGGATACCGACATTGTGGTCCATCATTTGACTACCAAGGAAGACTGCCCTCCGGTTAAGCAAAAGGTCCGCTGTATGCGTCAAGAGATGTCTGAGAAGATCAAAGCTGAGGTTATGAAGCAATTCGATGCCGGGTTTCTTGCAGTGACCTCTTACCCTCAGTGGGTTGCCAATGTGGTGCCGGTACCAAAGAAGGATGGTAAGGTCAGAATGTGTGTCGATTACAGGGATCTGAACAGGGCCAGCCCCAAAGATGACTTCCCCCTACCTCACATTGACGTCTTGGTTGACAATACTTCTCAGCACAAGGTGTTCTCTTTCATGGATGGTTTTTCAGGTTATAATCAGATCAAGATGGCTCCTGAAGACATGGAAAAGACTACCTTTGTTTCTCAGTGGGGCACCTTCTGCTATAAGGTCATGCCATTCGGGTTGAAAAATGCTGGGGCAACCTACCAACGTGCCATGGTTGCTTTATTTCATGACATGATCCATCATGAGATTGAAGTGTATGTCGACGACATGATTGCAAGGTCTCAAACAGAGGAGGAACACCTTGATCATCTGCAGAAACTGTTCGACCATCTGAAACTGTACAAGCTGAGGTTGAACCCGAACAAGTGCACCTTCGGGGTAAGATCTGGAAAGTTGCTAGGCTTCG
The DNA here is from genome assembly GCA_948472305.1 of Vicia faba. Lineage (NCBI taxonomy): Eukaryota > Viridiplantae > Streptophyta > Magnoliopsida > Fabales > Fabaceae > Vicia > Vicia faba. Next base: position 1,449,870,398 of record OX451741.1, read on the forward strand.
TCGTAAGTGATAAGGGTATTCAAGTGGACCCTGCCAAGGTTAAAGCCATTCAAGAGATGCCAGTTCCTAAGACATAGAAAGAAGTCAGAGGCTTTCTAGGACGTCTGAATTACATTGCTCGATTCATCTCCCACCTAACTGCTACCTGTGAACCAATCTTCAAGCTGCTGAAGAAAGATCAGGTAGTACGTTGGAATGATGAGTGTCAGGCCGCTTTTGACAGAATCAAAGAGTATCTCCAAGAACCACCTATTCTTATGCCACCGGTTGAAGGGAGACCTCTGATACTATACCTGACAGTACTTGACAACTCAATGGGGTGTGTGCTGGGGCAGCATGACGAGTCTGGCCGAAAAGAGCACACCATTTATTACCTTAGAAAAAAGTTTACCGACTGTGAGACCCGATACTCACTGCTCGAGAAAACTTGCTGCGCTTTGGTATGGGCTGCTCGCCGGCTGAGACAGTATATGCTGACTCACACTACCTTGTTGATTTCAAAGATGGATCCTATAAAGTACATATTCGAAAAGCCTGCTCTGTCTGGGAGAATAGCAAGATGGCAAATGATCTTGACAGAATACGACATTCAGTACACGACTCAGAAAGCTATCAAAGGAAGTGTATTGGCAGACCACTTGGCACATCAGGTAGTAGACGACTATCAGTCGATGAACTTTGAATTTCCTGACGAAAGCATCATGATAGTGACTGATTGTGAAGTACCTGGACCAGATGAAGGACCCGAGGAAGGATCCCGATGGTCTATGCACTTTGATGGAGCCTCCAACGCTTTGGGTAACGGTATCGGCGTTGTAATCATATCCCCTCAAGGCACTCATACTCCTATCACTGCCCGTCTATGTTTCAACTGCGCCAACAACATGGCGGAGTATGAGGCATGCATCATGGGTCTTCAAGCTGCGATCGACTTAAGGATCAAGTTTCTGAGTGTCTTCGGAGATTCCGCTCTCGTGATCAATCAGATCAAAGGAGAGTGGGATACGAAACATCCGAATCTTATTCCTTACAGAGAATGTGTGTTGACATTGATCCCCCACTTCACAGAGATAACTTTTGAACATTTTCCAAGAGAGGAGAATCAGCTGGCGGACGCGTTAGCTACGATGTCTTCCATGTTCAAAGTCAAATGGGACAATGAGGCTCCCCGGGTCATCATCTGGAAACTGGACGAACCGGCATACTGTTGTGATCTCGAGGCTGAGGTAGTGACTGAGAAACCTTGGTACCATGAGGTGAAGAGATACTTGGAAGCTCAAGAATACCCTGAAGGTGCATCTGTCAATGATAAGAAATTTCTGAGAAGATTCGCCGCCAAGTTCTTCCTCAGCAATGGCATCCTGTACAAGCGAAATCATGATTCGACCTTACTGCGTTGTGTGGATAAAACTGAAGCAGAAAGGATCATGGCAGAGCTGCATGAGGGTACCTTCGGAACACATTCTAGTGGACACACTATGGCAAAGAAGATCCTTCGGGCAGGGTATTTCTGGTCCACAATAGAAGCCGACTGTTACCAACATTCTCGGACATGTCATAAATGCCAGATATATGCAGATAAGGTGCACGTTCCTCAGATTCCTCTGAATGTCTTGACAGCACCTTGGCCGTTTGCAATGTGGGGCATAGATATGATCGGTGAGATTAAACCTACAGCGTCCAATGGGCATCGCTTTATCCTGGTAGCGATTGACTATTTTACAAAGTGGGTTGAAGCAGCTTCTTACGCCATTGTAACCAAGAACGTTATGGCACGGTTCATACGGCATAACTTGATCTGTCGATACGGCGTCCAGGAGAGGATCATTACGGACAATGGTACCAATCTTAATAACAAGATGATCACTGAGCTCTGCGAGCAGTTTAAGATACAGCACCACAACTCTTCTCCTTACCAGCCGAAGATGAATGGGGTTGTAGAAGCAGCGAATAAAAATATCAAGAAAATCGTGCAGAAGATGACAGTGACCTATAAAGATTGGCACGAGATGTTACCGTTTTCTCTACATGGGTACCGTACCTCAGCAAGGACGTCAACCGGGGAAACTCCCTTCTCCTTGGTCTACGGTATGGAGGCAGTCTTACCGATCGAAGTGCAGATACCCTCTCTCCGGATAATGAAGGATGCAGATCTGAGCGAAGATGATTGGATCCAGACACGACTTGATCAACTAAATCTAATTGACGAAAAGAGACTTGCTGCTATTTGTCATGGTCAGACGTGCCAAAAACGGATGATCAGGGCATTTAACAAAAAGGTCAGACCACAAGAATATCAAGTTGGAGATCTGGTAATCAAGCGCATCATTCTTCCTCAGAGTGATCCAAGGGGCAAATGGACCCCTACGTACGAAGGGCCATTTGTGGTTAAACATGTGTTCTCAGGAGGAGCCATGATCCTAACCACCATGGATGGTGACGACCTTCCTCACCCCGCCAATGCAGACATAGTTAAAAGATACTACGCATGATAAAAGACCCGCTAGGTTGACATACCTAGGCAAAAATTAGGGCTTCCCGGCGAACCAAAAGGGTTCGGGAAAAATGAAGGGATGAAATGAAAAAATATGTACACCCGGCAAGTCGAAAACCTGAAAAGGCGGCTTGGGCAAAAATGGGTATCCCGGTGGACTGAAAACCCGAAAGGGCGGTCCAGGCAAAAGTTAGGGATAAAGCGTAATACTATGTCTCATTGGATCACTTCGCATCCAGAATCCGGTATCAACATCAAGTTCAGACGGCATCAATCAATCAGCTTCATCCTCGACTAGGTCATCAAGTGATGAGACACTCGAAGATATAAAGGCGATAGCAGAGTTGGAACCCAGTGGGATTATTCTCTTCACATAGCTGTTTTGTTTCCCCTTGTACAAATTGTATAAACTCTTTTGTTCGGCGGCGTTCTCCTACTGGGACGTCAGCCTCTTGTACATAAAACGCCTATTTACAGGAAAATTCAAAAAAATCAATACAAATACACTTTTCAGATCAATTGCTAATTGTTTTTTCCGTTTTCTATTTTGTTTTGCGAAGAACGTCCAAGGTTCAATTTGTGATATATGCATTTGACACTAATTGCTAACTCATAAATAATTGCATACGAAACAAAGGATTAATTACAAGTAACATTAGAAACAGGGGCAATAATGAGTGGTCTAAGCGATCTAATTGTTCTGTCCATCAAGGTACCAAGGTAAGTTCAGCCGAAGAACATAACCAGTATATCTTAATTCCCCAAAGAGTGAGTCAGCAAGTCAATGCACTCTCCCCAAGCAAAGTTATACAATCGGCCTTAAGGAAGTTGGGTATCCCCCGCAGATCTCAACATTCCCCAGCAATATATGAATATTCTTAACAAGCATCCTCGGCAGTCTTGGTCTAAGACTGTTCCCCGGCGGTATACCAGGCATTCAGTGGAGTCACTCCCAGTACATCTCAAAATTTCCCCAGGAGAGTCCAGTATAGTTCAAGATTTCCCCAAGAAAGTTTGAATCCATCTCCCCAGCAGGAAGCTTATCCCCAGTAGATTCTAGAAGCTTGCCACCCGCAGAGCACGAACGCGTCCCCTGGCTTTATTCAAAGGTTATTTCCCTACCGGGATATAACTGGGTTATCCTCAGCCAAAAGCCACGAGAAGATCGTCCTCGGCGAAGTCTTCTTATCCCCAGCGAAGTCTATTAACACTTCCAACATAACAACGGTATCCCCAGCGAAGTTACCATCAACATCTCAACAGAGTACCTCTCCCCCACAGAGTATTGTTCCCCAGCAAGGTAGCTAGAGTAATTTTCTCCCCGCAGAGTAATCCATTCGCCAAGTTTATTCCCTAACGGAGTTATCTTCTCCTACCAGTATTCTTGCAACTGTCATCCTCAGCGGAAACAACAAAGCACTATTCTCCAACATCAGCGCAGGATGTGACTTCCCGGCACCCGTCAAGGATTTACTTTCCTAGACAAAAACATACATTCATAAACATCGCATTCACATTATGATACATGCATAAACGCATCATATCGTACAATCTCATTTACATTGAGAACATCATTGCTTGATCCATATCATGCATTGCATATGACTGACCTTTACCTTTCAGGAAAGATCCAGTCAAGTTCTCAGCTATGTCCAAGACCTTCTCTGGTTCAGTCAGATCGACCCTAAGATCTCCCTGATTCTTATTCCAGTTGAAGATTCCAAGACCTTGTCTAGTTCAGTCAGATCGACCCTAAGATCTCCCTGATTCTTATTCCAGTTGAAGATTCCAAGACCTTTCCTGGTTCAGTTAAATCGACTCCTAAAGATTTTTCTGATGCCGATCCAGTCAAAGGCCTTCTCTGGTTCAGTCAGATCGACCCTAAGATCTCCCTGATTCTTATTCCAGTTGAATATTCCAAGACCTTGCCTGGTTCAGTTAAATCGACTCCTAAAGATTTTTCTGATGCCGATCCAGTCAAAGGCCTTCTCTGGTTCAGTCAGATCGACCCTAAGATCTCCCTGATTCTTATTCTAGTTGAAGATTCCAAGACCTTGCTTGGTTCAGTTAAATCGACTCCTAAAGATTTTTCTGATGCCGATCCAGTCTAAGGCCTTCTCTGGTTCAGTCAAATCGACCCTAAGATTTTTCTGATTCTTATCCAATTGAAGTTATTTCAAGACCTTGCTTGGTTCAGTTAAATCGACTCCTAAAGATTTTTCTGATGTCGATCCAGTCAAAGGCCTTCTCTAGTCCAGTTAAATCGATTCCTAAAGATTTTCCTGATGAAGACTCAGTAAAAGACATCCAAGATTCTCTCATCGTTACTGTTGAGGTAGTAATCGCCCCAGGTTCTCTCATTGTTACTGTTGAGGTAGTAATCGCCCCAGGTTCTCTCATCGTTACTGTTGAGGTAGTAATCGCCCCAAGGTTCTCTCATCGTTACTGTTGAGGTAGTAATCACCCAAGGTCCTCTCATCATTACTGTTGAGGTAGTAATCGTCCTTGATCCATTCATCATCCTGCTGAGGGTGCGTCTGAAGAGTTTAAAGATTCAATTCCTGTAACCAGCCAGAACGCATCTACACAAAGAGTTTGAAGACCAGCTCCTGTAACAGGCCAGGTAATCATTTTCTTTTTCAGGTACGCAAGTTCTCGCTAAGGAATCTCTTACGCGATCGACACCCAGATGGCATCTATAAGCCCATCCACCTATCCATCACCTCTCAACATGGCATCTGTAAGCCCATCTTCCTATCCATCAATCTCCAAATGGCATATGTAAGCCCATTCCCATCATCACACTGCTAACATGTGAGCACAAATTTCTGGGCACTCTAGTGTTCAATCATCTTCCACCTTCGGATTACGAAAGGCACGTCAGCCAATCTACATCCTCAGGTCTAAGAAGATTGAACAGGGGCAACTGTTGTACCCCAAAATTTGCCCTCCCATATTCTTCAAGATTTGCTAAGAGCATGCTTCAAAATCTCCCAAGGGTTGCACAGTCCAATGGCCTCCTAACAGTCAAAAATTAGGGTTTTGGTTCTGGCAAAGAAGTTGAAGTTTCCAAGGGTCCAAACAAGTCCCACATGCCTATAAACATTGTCAAGCATCCTTATGCCAAGTTTCAAGACTCACAGCACAAAATTGCACAGTCAAAAACCCTAATTGCTCAATAGTCAACTGCAGGGGCAAAATGGTCATTTGACAGTCAAAAGTCAAAAATTTTGGTCAACATCTTATTTTGAAGCCACAAACATCATTTGATCAATTCTTGATCATGATTCTCAAGGCATGGCTCAAAAAGTCTCAAGATGCAAAAGTTTCTATTTTTGGACAGTTGAAAAAGTCAACTGTAACTTAACCAAGGCATAAATTCCAAATGGTTTATCAGAAAAATTCCATCCAAAGCTCATTTTGAAGAGAATGACATTTCCTACAACTCATCTTCACACTTCAAGTCCAAGAAATGCTCTCACCAAAAGTTATCAATCTCAACATTATAGGTCATTTTCAAAAGTCAACAAAAAGGCACTTTAAGTCAAAGACCATAACTTGAGATTGGTACATCAAAATGACATGGGACCAAAGGCATTGGTTATAGGACTTCAAGACCTTTCCAAAATGTCCAAGAACAGGATCAAAGCTTAAAAATTGAGCAAGATATGCCTTGTGGAAGTTGGGAAATTTTTGGGAATTTTGAAAAGTCAACTTTGCTTCAAATGCCTCAAAATTGCTAATGGGCCTCAATTTCTTCCAAGAATCATCACCCAAAAGCTATGCACGACCAATTGACCAAAAGGGGAGTTATTTTCTTATTTTTAATTAATTAATTGAGTTTTTAATCCTATTAATTCATTTAATTAAAATTAAATTTAAGAAAAATACTAAAACATGTTTTCCAAATCTTTTTGTGCAGCATATTCTCTCATTAAGGCCTAGGGATTTCGTGTACCACATCAAGAGGCAAGATCTTCCAAAATAAGCATGTTTTTCATGACAAAAAGATTGAAAAAGATGCTTGAAAAATCAAATATGGAAACATTGATTCAATGGATTTTGGGCTTTGTTTTTGACCTAGAATGATTCCACATATATGCAAGAACACGACCCTAATCCAAGAGGACAAGAAAGCTGCGCTCAAGCATAAGAACCAGACTTGCATTTTTCACAAAAAAGTTGAAACTGAAAACATAGTTCCAGTGTGATTCAAGGCCTACAATCCATTCCAAAGGCTTGCTGGGACTTTCTTGATTGTGTCTCAACCCTTTTCCACTCTCCATACACAAGGAATCGGTATAACAAAGTCCTACTTTTGTTGAAAATTTGCATAATCGTGTTTCATTATCCATGCGTTATTTGTAATTTTTAATCATTGATTTGGACTAATATGAGTGTTCTGAAGCTTAAGGCATGCTTTAATTGAATTAACAAGGCCTGTACAGAAATCCACCATGGAAGCATTCTAGGGTTTCAGGAGTTTGAATTTGGGGCTTTCCTCATCTGGAAAAATTAGGCCACGAAACTTATACCATTGAAACCAGGACCTTCACACGAACACAATCATCACCTCGCGCCTTTTTTATATATGCCCAGGAGCTAATCGCTATTATCCACTGTATTATTTAGTGGGGGTTTAAAACCCCCGCTACTTGTTTGATATTTTTGCAGAAAAAAGAAGATGAAGCTGGCGTGTCCTCATGTGACTGGAGCATTTGAATCTGGCGCGTTTTTTTATTGTTTTATATCATTAGCTTTATTTCCTCATTATAATATTTATGTCCCATTATATTATCAAAGAACGCAAGCAGCACAACTGGCAAAGCATTAACATGGTAAGCGCAGGGACCTGGGTTCGATTCCCAGGTCCCCCCACTTTATTCAATATTTTTTTTCTTTAACATGATTCTGCGTAGTACGCTTCCAAAAGGCTACCATGCAACTCCAGATCTGTGCTTGCCACATGTCCCTGAAGGCCAATCTAATGGCCATCACCAGTAATCCACCATACGCATTGGTCAACTGTTTCCCACTCAATCAGAGAAGTCAAACAGGGCTTGTTCCATTGGGCCAAAATTCTCATAAAAACACCTCCAAAGGGGCCAGACACCCCCCTGCTGTTCGTATTCTTCCTTTTAATTTTACTTTCTTTTCCTTTTTTATTCTTTTTTTAATTTGTTTTATTGTTTTAATTAATTCCACAAAATAATTTTTTACAATATATAACAAAACAAAAAATCATAAAATAAAAAAATATGTTTCATTAATATTAATTTCCATCAATTTTGTAAATAAATTTAATAACCAATTTAGTTTTAATTTAGGGTTTTAACTTTAATTTTTTCTAAATAACTAAAATAGGTAGAAATTAGGTTTTAGATTTTTTATTCTTCTTCTCAACAATTAAATTTTTCTTCTCATTATTATTAACCATTAATTAATTTTGTAAATAAACTTGTAATTAATTAATTAAGACTAAATTAGGTTAAACTTAAACATTTTTTTAATAATTAAAAACAAACTTAGAACTAGGCCTTTTTATTTTAATTTCTAATTTCAATTAATCTTCTTTATTTCATAAAATACCAAAAAAACATTAAAAATAATTTCTTTTCTTTATTCCATCATTAATTAATTTGTAATTTTAATTTAATTTCTTTAAAGGGTCCAACGCCCTCGCACTCGATTCTAATTTCTTTTCGCATTTATTTTTATTTCTTTTGTGGATATAATGTATTTGCCCCAAGGCCTTGTAATAGATAATTAGGACATTTACTTTCCGCATTTTATTTCAAATCAGGTCTTTGTTTAATTTGGCGATGTATAGACCCGCGCCTTGTAATAGCGTAGGACCTCTATTTTTCCGCATTTTAATTTCCGCACCCTTAACTGCTAATAATCACATGAAAGAATGTATGCCCAAATAAAATCAAAGTGTAGACCACCAAATGCATGACAAGAATATAATATGACTGAAAATGACACACAATTCACACACCACTCCTAGGGTACGCCTCACTGTTGCCTTGCCCCTCAAAACGCGGTCGTCGAGTAGAGGACGTTTTAGTAAGTCCTCATGTCCATGAACATGGCATGGGGGTAGCTTCTAAGGTGTCCTACTATTGCTCTGGTGACCACACTGTCCCTAAACTCGAATTGACCCGAACACCTCCAACGGTGGTGCTACCTACCTTTCAATGGTGGGATGGCATTACCTTAAGGACATTTACACAGCCTAATTCCTTAGGGTAGGTAGATGACTCGTAGATACTTGCTCTAATTCAAAACAAATCAAAAACTTCTTTTCACACCGAAACTTTGCAAAAGGCTTTCAAAAACAACTTTTCAAACACTCTTGAGGACTGATACAAGAGTCGAACTGAAATTTTAAACGAAACTTTTTCAAACCCACTCACTTTGAAAAGCACACAAACACTTTTGAAAACACAAATGAGCAAGTATCTAAGAGCCCATGGATAACCATGGATAGAAAGGGTGCTAACACCTTCCCTTTCTATAAATCTACCTCCCGAACCGAGAGTTAATCTCAATAAGGAATTTTTCTGTGCTTTTGTCCTTTCCGTATTGGAGAAAATAAAAGACGGTGGCGACTCTTGCTTCCGTGACATTTCGCGAACCAGCGTTAAATAGTCAGTTCCAGATCCACCGATCACACCTTTTATCTTATCGGGGTCTACCTCAATACCATGCTGACTTATAATAAAACCCCATAACTTTCCTGATCTGACACCAAATGTACACTTGTTTGGGTTCAACCATAGTTTGAACCTTTGCAGACGCTCGAATAGATTTTTAAATGTATGATGTGGTCCTCCTCTGTATGAGATTTGTCAATCATGTCATCTACGTACACCTCAACCTCTTTGTGAATTATATCATGGAATAGGGTGACCATAGGCCGTTGATAAGTTGCCCATGTGTTCTTCAGACCGAACGATATTACCTTATAACAGAAAGTCCCACAAGGTGTCATGAAAATAATCTTTTCCATATTGTTGTACCCCAAAATTTTCCCTCTCATTTTTCTCAATACATACTCCTAGAGGTCCTCAATTGGCTAATGTTTGCCCAAGAGTTGACCAGACAAACTCTCTCCTAAGGCAGTGTGTCTCAAATTAGGGTTTCCATTTTCATCAAGATAGGTGGACTCCAAAGACCTCATATTCTCTCCATGGTCCTAATATGTTCTCAATACCCTCCATGTCAAGTTTCATGCCTTTCACAAGAAGTTTGCTCAGTCAACTGCTCAGATGCTTGAGAATCGACTGTATTAGGTCAAAAGTCAATTGTGGCTCACATACAGTCAAACTTTAAGATTTTTGGTCAACATCAACATTTTGAAGTTACTTTCATCATTTTATCAAGGTTTGATCATGATTCCTTAAGGAATGCTCCAAATTCATCAAAACCCAAAAGTTGCTAAATTAGGGTTTCTCAGGAAAAGTCAACCAAACTTTGACCAAGCATAAATTCCACATGCTTTATCAAAAATTTTCCATCCAAATCTAACTTTGAATGGGATGCAATTACAAACAACTCATATTCATCCCACAAGTTCAAAATATGCACTCATAAAAAGATATGAATTTCTACATTATGGGTCCTTTTGAAAAGTCAACAAAAACACCTTTTGGGTCAAAGCTTCTTACATGAACATGGAAGACCCAATTGAGATGAGACAAAAAGGGTTGCTTGGGGGACATCCTAATATTTATAAAAAGTCCAAGAACACCTCTCTAGGGTTAAAATTGGGGAAGATAAGCCTTGTAAAAGTTGACCTTTTTTGCAAAATTGCCAAAAGTCAAATGTGCTCAAAATGCATTTTTTTGCTAAATGGGCCTAACTTCTTATGCTTTCACCTCACTTATAACATGGTCCACGACCCAAATATTCACCCACACATTATTTGATTCATTTTTCAGTTTATTTTTATTTTTTATTAATTAAAAATTGAATTAAATCAAATAATTAGTGAATAATAGCAAAGATATGTTTTGATTTGGTTTTTGGACAGGTTGGCAATCAAATATGCTGAGATATCAAGACCAAAACGAATCAAGCATAATTGGTACAAGAAAAGGATGATTTGGCTCAAAATAGCAAGTTTACATATGGCATGGAAATCAAATCAGATATTCCATAATTGCAAATATTCAAGCCAAGTTTATAACCCTATATCATTCTAAGATATATAGGGAACATGTACAAGGCATGAGACAAGGTTTTGCAGTCGTAGAAGAGAAAGAACAAACTCAAAAAAGTTGACAAAAAGTGTGACTCGGTTTTCACTCCACAGGGCCTTTCAGAGCAATTCAAGGCCAGCAATCGTATCCTAGAGCATCCCTGAAGCCAACTGGATCATTTGCAAGTCTTATCGCGCCCAGAAGCGCATGCAATCACTCCCACGATTTGCTTATTTTTTCCAAATCGATTATTGAATTTCCTGCATCATTAGCATATTTAAGTGATATATTTGTGATCATTTATATGTTTGCAACCTGACTGGATGATTTAATTGAGTTTTGGCGCATATATGTGCCTTTGCCATTATTAGGGTTTTCGTGTGCATTTTAGGGGTTTGTCACACAGGTTAAATTGGGCCAAAAGAAGAACACCATGATGTTCACGAGATCAAGACAAATTGATCCACATAGTTGGAAGTACTTTATCATGTGTCTTGTGCATTTTGGAAATTCGCAGGGCTATTGCTACAAACGCACGATTGTAGGTAAAACGTATGTAGCTAAGACAATGGAGAAAGGTAGAAGAAGATTAGGTGGCAGCCAATCAGTGGACCATTTGAAATCTCGCGCGTGTTTCCCACTAACCCACTTGTTTTCTATATTATATTTTTCTTCTATTATTTGTAAAACTAACACATATAGCTCAGTGGAAGAGCGCGCTAGTGGTAAGTGTGAGGACCTGGGTTCGATCCTAGGTCCAAGCATTTTCTTATTTTCTCAATTTCTGTTCACAGATCTAGTACATCAAGCTTGCACGCGCTCACCATATGTCGTCACCTCCAACCAATGGATCACAGCTTTCCCGGATCTAACGCTTCCAGCCTGAAGGACCATGGTGTGCTCTCAAGGCAGCGCCACATGGAATCTCACGAAAGCTTGGGCCATCAACCTTGGGCCCAAGAGCAATTTCAGGGTTACACCCCCTTCTCTCATTCAGCACCGGCCCATTTCTTTTCTTTATATTTTCTCTTTTATTTTAATTATTTTGTTTAATTATTTTTCACCAAAAAAATTAATTACTTTTTTTTATTAATCATAAAATAAAATAAAAACATAAAAAATCTTTTTTTTATAAAATATTTTATTTCCTTAAATTATTTAATTTAGTTTAAATTAGGTTGATTTCAATTTCTTTTTATAATTAAAAATAATTAGAATTATGGATTTAGTTGTACATAACCTAATTGAGTCTTTTCTCAAAAATAATTTAAATATTTTTCAATAAGATTTTTAGGGTTCTCAATTTTTCTCGCATTTAATTTGCCGCGCGCATTTTAGTTCGTTTTATTATTATTGTAATTGTTTCGAGGATGTAATAGTAACTAGGGTTTTAAACTTCCGCATTTTTATTTTCGGTCGAGATAATTACGTAACTGTCAAAGCCTTGTAATAGCTAGGTTTATTTTTTTGCACTTTAAATTCCTGCAAATATTTAACTGTTAGATGCATGATAATAGGATTGTATGGCAAGAGTATCTTGAAATTAAAACGGTAGATCACCAAATGTGCAAAGACTAAATAACTGAAAAAATTCACGTGCACATATTCACTCCTAGGGTTTACCCCACTTCGGTTACCTTCGGTAAACAATCATTAAGCATAGGAGATTTTAGTGGTTGTCCTCCAGTCTAAAAGATCAAAATGACCCATTCAAATGTTGCCTCGGAAATGCTGTCTAGGAAATGTTGCCTCGGAAGTGTTGCCTCGAAAAGATCTTAAGGCTCTAGGGTTACTACTAAAGTTTTCTAGTTGTTTCTTTAGTGATTGTACTTGTCCCTTTCGAATGTCCCTTACAAACTCCAATGACGGAGCTACCTACTCCTTAATAGTAGGATAGTGCTGTCTAAAGGAAACGAGAACAAACAATCTTTTTTCGAGTAGGTAGAATCTTAAGCACTTGCTCAACAAAACTTTTCATACAAACACCTTTCAAAACAAATTTTCAAAATAAACTTCATCACACCCTTGAGGACTGATACAAGGGTTATCACGAAGTAAAACATTTTCGAAACAAGCACACACAAGCAATTTGAAAAATGAGCAAGTACCTAAGAGCCCATGGAAAACCATGGATAGAAAGGGTGCTAACACTTTCCCTTTCTATAATCTACCCTCGTACTCAGAATATCTCGAAAAAAGGTTTTTTCTATTCTTTTTCCTTTTCCATGATTGGATGAAATAAAAGTCGGTGGCGGCTCTTGCTTACCGCGACATTTTGCGAGCAAAAAATGCAAAATGCAAACCAGTAAAAAAAGTCGGTTCTGCCACCGTATCACAGAACTGGCGACTATGCTAGGGAAAAATAAGTGGGGTATACCTTAGGATCTAGGTCATGTTTCAAATTTCTTTCTTGCTTGCTTGCTTTATTCTTAAAGGGTCTTGCTTGGGTTACTATAGATCCTACACCCGGATCTCTTTTAGGTAAACAGCAATAGATCGTGGAGACTGTACGGTGTAGACCGATATGGTTTAAGTGATGGTTGTGTTGGTGTGACACTTTGGTTGGTACCGGTATCCTTCGTGGGGAAACCAGAAGAATACGGGGCCTTCGCGTGGTGTCGTGAAGCATTAACGGAACTTAGAACCTTAGTTGAACAAACTTGGCCATTACAAAGTAGTGAGATAGCCGGCCTCGGTGTAGAGCTGAGGATTGGTTGATACTCGATGCTACACTCATTGAGATCAGACTTTCGGGATATTTCGGCCGCAATAAAAGATTGCTTGAGCTAAGACAATGCCTGATAAAGGATGGTCAGTGATATTGAGATCCCTTAGAGCCCGGTTACTTTTGAAGATAGGTTTGAAACCAACTAAACTTCAAGAGGGTACTACCTTTAACCTCATGCAGGCCTTAAACCTAAGGACTTTGCGTGATTTGACTGTGTTTGCTATACTTGTGTTTTCTATACTTGTGGTTTATTATGACATCATGCATCATAACATAGCATCCATTCTTATTGCACTAACCATTTCAAAGACCAAGGTAATTTATCTTTGTTCTGTTTTGCAAATCATGGCTTCCGTTTGTAGAAATACTATCTGAATCAGCTTTGTGAAGATACCTTCCCAACTCAAAGAGCTAGCATCAAGGGTTTCTGAAACTTCTGCGTTCACTAAGAGACATTGTCGACTTCTCAACCTGGTTACTTCAAACTTTGATGAAAAGATGATGAGTGTACTCTTTTAGTTCTTTGATTCCAAGCAACATTGCTTCACCTTTCCAGACTATCAGTTGGTGCCTACCTTGGAAGAATTCTCTCAGCTGTTGGATATACCCATTCTTGAACAGTTACCCTTCACAGGTCTAGATTCCTAAGCCAGAAGTCATTTCCTCAGCTTTGCACCTGAAACGGGCTGACGTGGTATCCAATTGGGAAACAAGAAGCGGAGTCAAGGGTTTTCTAGCTAAGTTTCTGATAGACAGGGCCCAGTTGTTTTGGGATGATATGTATTTTCAGGCTTTTGAGGAGGTCTTGGCTCTTCTAATCTATGGGTTAGTCCTATTCCCTAATCTAGACTCATTCATAGATATGAATGCTATCAAGATCTTCCTCTCTCGCAACCCTGTGCCTACCTTGCTCGAAGATATTCTGCATACTCTCCATACTCGTACCATGAAGAGAAGAGGGGTTCTTATGTGTTGCATGTCTTTGCTATCGAGGTGGTTTATTTCTTACCTCCCTAAGTCCGTACTAAAGAATGAAGAAGTTTTGGGTTGGTCGCAAAGGATAATGTCACTCGCTCATACGGATATTCTTTGGTGTTCTCGAGCTATGGAAAACACTACTATTATTGACCGCTGCGGGGAGTACCCTAATGTCCCATTACTTGGTATCAGAAGGGGTATAACCTACAATCTTTTTTAGCTCTGCGATAAATTGGTTACGCTCGAAGGGATGGTCCCCATGAGTTACTTATCGAGGGTATTATATTCAACTATGAGGATGACACCCACGAGTATTGTCGGAGGTTCATACGAGCTTGGGGCATGGTAAACAGATCTGGCGCCAAGGCTTGGGGGCCAAAAACTTCCATTCCTATGGAACCTTACCTCCAATGGGTATGAGCTCGTGCCCAGAAGCTTATGATGCCCTATGTGCCCGTTTTATCAGTGATTGTGGAACCCACTACTGAAGAGGGTATTCATTGCACGGTTCTCTATCCTTACATGCCCACTGATCTTGGAGAATTACAGAGGTCTTGGATTCAGTTAACGAAGGAGCGAGATACTTACAGGGATCAGTTCCATACTTAGGAGAGGAAGGTTTTAGAGCTCATAAAGAAACTGCATGAAGAAAGAGGGCTCAATGATTATCTCGACACAAAGAGGAAGCATCCATGGGAATTTTGATTTCTTTTCTAGTTTTAGATTTATTTTCAATTGTAACGCCTAAAAGGTATTTGAACTTCAAATTCAGCTAATAAAATATTTGTTTATTTTGACTTGTAAATTTAAATTTCCCGAAGTCTTTGAATTCATTGCATGTACAGGTACCATTACAGGTTTCTCGTCTTCTTCGTTGTTTATTTCAGCAAGAAATGTCTTCCGAGCAAACCATCAAGGATCTTCAGGCACAGAACGCCCAGTTCCAACAAATGTTCATAAGTCTGGCAAAAGGGCAAGAGGATCTGAAATCCCTTATCCTAAAAGAGAAGAAGAAAAAGAAGAAGGCTGATGGTATTCTGAATATGGGCAGAAGGTTTAGAGAGCGGTTGAAGCGACAAGTCAATATGACCTCTTCATCCAAGGAAGGGGATAATCAAGAAGAAGAGAAGGATCACAGTCCTGCAGTTTCTGACAATGATATCGATTACAATGATGAGAAATATCCTCCTGCTGAGGATAGATACAAGCAGTTGGAAGATCGTCTGAGTGCCATGGAAGTTCAAAAGATACCTGGACTAGATTTCGAAGAATTGGGATTGGTGTCGGGAGTTGTCATCCCGCAGAAGTTCAAAGCTCTAGTTTTTGCTAAGTATGATGGGGTGTCCTGCCCAAAACTCCATCTCCATTCTTATATCAGAAAGATCCATCCCCACACCGCTAATAGAAATCTGTGGGTTCATTTCTTTCAAGATAGTCTGTCAAAAACTCAGCTTGAATGGTTCTACCAGTTGGAGGGAGCCAATGTCCGAAATTGGGAAGATCTTGTTGCTGCTTTTTATAAGTAGTATCAATACAATGCCGACCTTGCTCCCACTCGTACTCAACTCCAGAGTATGTCCATGGGTGCAAGTGAAGGCTTCAAAGACTATGCACAGAAATGGAGAGACTTGGCTGGGAGAGTTCAACCCCTGTTGTCTGATAGGGAGCTGGTTGATATGTTTTTGGGGACGCTATCTGGTCCATTTTTCAATCATTTGATCGGCAGCTCGTCAGCTGGTTTCACCTAGCTGATTCTAACTGGAGAAAGAGTAGAAGCTGGGATTCAGAGCGGCAAGATATAAAAGGATTCCTCTTCGAGCTCAATAAAGAATCCTTTTGCTGGTAAGAAGGAAGCCAGTGCCATCTATAGCCCGAGGGGCCAAAACAGGGCTGAACATCGTCAGATAGTAAGTGTCGTGATGATACTTAGACCTGCAGTTGCTCCACAACGCAACAATCAACAAAGTGTGGAAAGACCACAACGGCAGTTCACCCGCATCAATATGACATTGGATGAAGTGATACCTCATCTGCTGAGATCCAACTTGGCAACCTTGAAAGAGGCTCTCAAGAACCCAAATACTACATCTTCCCGATATAATCTGAATTCCCGGTGTGCCTATCATTCTGAGAGTCCTGGCCATGATACAAATGACTTTTGGGCTCTGAGGAACAAAGTACAAGACTTTATTGAAGCCAAGGAAATAAAGTTTGATGCTTCGGAGAAGCCAAATGTCATAACTGCTCCCATGCCTAAACATGGTCGTGGAATTAATGATGTTGATACTGATTTGTTCGTTACCTCTGTTGATGAAGTTTCTACTCCTCTCATGACTGTCAAGAAGAATTTGTTGTTGTCCGGTTTATTTCCGGGTTATGGTGAAGGTTGCCACATGTGTTCGTTTCTACCTTCTGGTTGTCGTTTGCTGAAATTAGGTGTTCAACGCCTGATAGATAGCAAAGAAAATTTCTTTGAGAAAACTTTGGTTCCCGCTGTTCCATCTAAAGACGTTGCCATTATAACCATTTCCGTCAATCCTTCCAAGGTCTCCTCGAGAAGACCTGTTAGGATTACATTTGCTCCAAGAATTGCTCCGCTGATAATCACTGTTCCTGGTCCTGTCCCGTATGTCTCGGACAAAGCTGTCCCATGGAATTATGGTGCCGATGTGTACTATCATGGCTACAAACAAGATTTGAAAGACGAAGAAGTTGATCCTGATATTGGTAACATTGTCGGAACCAGCAAAGTTACCCAAAGTGGAAGGGTCTTCTCTCCCGAGATTTCCCCAAAGACCGTCAACAAACTTATTGTCATTCCATCTTCTATTCCTGCTAGTACATCAACTATTGTTCCTATTCTTACTCCAGTAATTACCCCTATCATCGAATCGTCTGATACCCGCGGAAAGGAAATTATAGGTGAGCCTGCCCGGACGGAGGCGCCTAAGAAAATTGTTGTGGAAGCCTCTAAGCATGAGTTGGAGGAAATACTGAAAATAATTAAGAAGAACGACTACAATATGGTGGAGCAGCTGGGGCATACCCCCATCAAAGATATCCATGTTATCCCTGTTGTTATGCTCTGAGGCCCGTGCAAAGGCTTTGATTGCATTCCTCAATACTGCGCATGTGCCGCAAGAGACTTCAGCTGATAAGTTCAAAGATTGTGTGGCCAGCCTGACTGCTGATAATGGGCTGGGTTTTTCAGATGCAGACTTAACACCGAAGGGAAGGAAGCATAATGATTCTCTGCTTATCTCGATTGAATGCAGGGGCACCATTATGGCTCATGTGTTGGTAGATACTGGGTCTTCGCTGAATGTTCTGCGGAAGAAGGCATTGTACCGGTTGGATTGCGTGGGTTTAACTCTAAAGCCTAGTAACATTATGGTAAGGGATTTTGACGGATCGAAAAGAATGGTGCGCGGGGAAGTGGACATCCCTGTCAAAGTAGGTTCTCATACTTTTGGGTCCACTTTCTATATGATGGATATCAGGCCGTCGTATTCTTGTTTGTTGGGTCATCCTTGGATCCACGAGGCTGGGGCAGATACTTCCACACTCCACCAAATGCTGAAGTATCCGGTGAAAGGTAAAATTGTCATTGTACGAGGTGAAGAGGAGTATATGGTGAGCCACCTCAATTCCTTCTGCTACGTAGAGATGGACGGGGAATTCATATAAACTCCTTGTCAGAATTTTGAAGAGGTCCCTCAGATCTTGGCATCGACTGAAACTATTACCAGCAGCAAACCTCCTCTGAAGATGGCTTCTCTCAAGGACGCCAGGGTCGTGGTTGAAGAAGGTGGGTGTGCCAATTGGGGGTCAGCTCCCTGATTTCACTCACAAAACTGACAAATTTGGTTTGGGATTTACTACAGGGGCTCAAAGGGCTGTTCGACACGCTCGGGATGGAAGACCTCCCCTACACATCAGTAATCGGGGAATTAACGCCATTGAAGATAGCGAGGAGGACTCAGACATCGACAACTGGATCTACCCAACTACCAACGGTGGATCGAGTAACTAGACGGCTAGGGACTTTATACCTGTTTCTTTTATTCCGCAGTAATTGACTTACTTGTTTTAAGATTTATAATAAACAATTTAAAACTTTACGGCCATGTGCCTTGCCCGAGGAACATTGGTTTTGTTTGTGAGGGCTGTTATTTGTCATTTCATATATCATTAATAAAGTATTGGACGTTTCTTGCATACAAATTTTGGGCTCTCTGTTTTTCTTTTCTATTTTTTTCACTTTATCAAAACAGTTATTCTCTTACACACACTCACGTATCATAATGCAGATCCATATCCACTCAGGATCCCATTGATAACAGCTTTGCTATTGTCAGTTATGACTTCAAAAATCTGATCAACCAAGCCGAAGATGAAGGTGAGGATGATTGTGAGGTGCCTGGAGAACTTGCTAGACTACTACAATCGGAAGAAAGGGCCATACAGCCTCATGAAGAGCCGGTTGAGACAATGAACTTGGGTACTAAGGAAGACAAAAAGGAGGTTAAAATAGGTGCAAATCTGGAGCTTAGCGTCAAACAGAGGTTGATACAGATGTTGCACGACTACGTCGAGATCTTTTCCTGGTCATATGAACACATACCTGGTTTGGACACTGATATTGTGGTACATCGCCTACCGACTAAAGAAGATTGTCCTCCGGTTAAACAGAAGGTCCGCCGTATAAGTCCCGAAATGTCGGAGAAGATCAAGGCAGAGGTCATGAAACAGTTCGACGCATGATTCTTAGCTATCAATTCTTATCCACAGTGGGTTTCCAACATCGTCCCGGTACCTAAGAAGGACGGTAAGGTACGAATGTGTGTAGATTATAGAGATCTGAACAGGGCAAGCCCCAAGGATGACTTCCCACTTCCTCACATTGAATGTACAGGGGAAATTTCTGATTTTTAACCTAGCCAATGGCAAATTGGGCTCAAACATGGATTCAAGGACTCAATGGCATCATCTTGACCTATTCACAAGGTTCAAAAGATCTCAATTGCATTGGATTGACTGGTGAATTTTTCAGTCAACTGATCAAAATTTGACTATACACTGAAAAGTCAAACTTTGACTTTTTGGTCAAAATCAAGTGCCAAGGGTCATTTTTCATCAAGATTTGTCAAAACATGAAACTTGTTCATCAAGAAACCTAATTTTGTAAATTAGGGTTTAAAATTGAAAATTTTCTTAACTTAGAATTTTTCTAAGTTATGGAATTTTCTTATTTTTTCCCAACTTTGCCCAATATTTTCACCATGATGAAATTGGATTCAAACAAAACTTCCACCATGAAAGTTGTAGTCCTCCACAAAATATACAACTTTTATTCACAAAGTTTTCCCAAAAGAAGCTTGGATCTCAAGTTATGATTTTCGGAACAAGGGTCCATGAAACTTTTAACTTAGTGAAATTTTGCCCTAGTTTAGGCAGGATTTTGACCTATCTTCATGGAAATTTTTCACATAGTTACACTTGGAATCTCAAAATGAATTTCAAAGATGGAATGTAGAGAATGTTACAAGCTTTCTAAAAAGTCCAAGAACTCTCCAAAATCATTTGTGGTTAGGGAGAATCAAAGGCTTGAAGTTGGAAAAAAACTCACTTTTGATCAATGGCATTTTCTTATTGTTACAAGTTGCAAACTCTAATCATCCTTGTTTGTACTTAATTACAGGTATCAAAACCCTTCCATACTTAATAATTAAATGCAAATCCATTGGTCTAAGGCTTTGTTTTGGTCATTAGAGGATTATACAATAGATTAATCCAAAAATGGTAAAAAGGTAACATTACCATTTTTGTCAAAATCTTGCTTTATGTCAAATAGAATCCTTGAGCCTTGAACAAGATCTTGTGATGCACACAATATCCACCAACTTGTGGGGCCAAGAGCACAAGGTGCTGGCTGATAGATAGCCTGTACAGGCTTGTCTTGCATCATGGTTTTGCTTTTGCTTAAAATACAAGAAACTTGTCAAATACACTAGAGCTTGCACATCTGTTAGAACCAACTTTGGCAAACATTTGAAACAAGTTTCACACATCCCCTTGATCCAGAAACACGAGCCTTTGAGTCTCTAAGCCTGACATAGCACAAAATCACCTTCCATTGGCAAAACAGGGCACTCCCTGCAGTTTGACTTCCATAGCAAAAAACCCTCGTGCGTTTTTCCCCAAACCTGTTCAAACACCTTCCACATAACCTATCCAAGCTATCCCAAACCTTAAACACTGATTGTAAATCCATTTGCAAGGTTTACCATTTTTTATTTCAGCTTGTGCAGTTTGAGTTCTACAGGCTTGTTCAAACACATTTAAGGCAAACTAGGCATTGGGGAAGGTCAGAGGAAGTTCAAGCAAGCTCCCAAACATCTCAGGCCTCACTGAAAAGCTCCACATTGCCATACACGAAGTCAACTGAAACAGGTTTTTGTCAACTTCCTATCTCTCTATTTAGGAATCATTAGGCTCAGGTTTGTGAATAAAAAATATAGTATTCATAGCCATGAAGTTGTACATATGCTCAGTTTTCATTTAAGTTAAGCGTGTTAAGAGAATTTGATCCATGAACTTCCTGAAAAGATTAGGTTAGAATTTAGGGCCAGAAAAATTCTCTCTGGTCTTTGAGAGTTAAGTCAAGTTTCTTATATCGTTGAATTCGTCTTGAAAAATGCTACAACTTTGATGTTATGAGTTTTTGCATTAGAGCACGTATGCAGGATCTGACATTATGTACAGGGCGCGCGCGTTGTTGAACAAGAGGTTGAATATGAAGTCAGTGGGTTGGGCTTGTTTTTGACACCCCCCTCATTACTGACTGCACCCACTGGCCCATTTCTTCATATTTTTATTTTTATTTTATTTATTTTCATTTCTGATTTTATTTTCTTATTTTTCAAACATAAAAAATATCAAAAAATATTTTTATAAATTTTCACATTTATTTTGTATTTTATTTTTTTTCTAATATAAAAATAATTTAATTAGTATGTACTTTTATTTAATGAAAACTTGAAAATAATATATAATAATATTATACCTTTGTTTTTTTATTCTTTATTTATTTATACTCAAATAATATTTTTCTGAATATATTTTTGTCTTGTATATATTTTATTTTATTTTTATTGTACATGACTAATATAATTAATATATATAATTTATATATATATATATATATATATATATATATATATATATATATATATATATATATATATATATATATATATATATATATATATATATATATATATATATATATATATATATATATATATATATATATATATATATATATATATATATATATATATATATATATATATATATATATATATATATATATATATATATATATATATATATATATATATATATATATATATATATATATATATATATATATATATATATATATATATATATATATATATATATATATATATATATATATATATATAAATATATATATATACATACTTTCTTAAAAGAAAATTAGGGTTTTACCCTTAATAAAAAAAAATATAGAATCTTTTATTTCTATATATATATATCTTAAATATTTTTTACATACATAAAAAATAAACAAAAACTTTTTTTTTTTGCATATTCATAATATTTTGCACATTTATTTAAATTGGCCATTTAAATACTTGTCTATTTATTATTTGTACCATTTATTCAATTTTGATGTAATAGTAAATATTAGGGTTTTTATTTCTTGCCAAATAATCCCCATTCAAAAATTGTATCCCCCTTCCCATATCAAATGTTGTAATAGTGTAGATTTATTTTACGCATTTATGCTTTCAAATATGCCATGATTAGAGATTAGGGTTTGTATGCAAAAATCCAAAATCAAACAAATAGCTTGACTAATACAAAGACAAAAAAAATCATGAAAATTGACAACACAATGCACACATGCACCCCTAGGGTTTCATCCACTTGTTGCCTTTAAAATTGGCCATGTTACGCATGTTGAGTATCTTGGCAAAACAAAAAACAAAACAAAAGATCATAGTCCCTCGATGACGCTATCTTGGTTGCCTATACAAAATGATCTAGTCCCTCAAAAAAATTGCTAAAGATGCTTAGCACAATTGCTATCATGGTCCATACGATGACCCGTGCCTGTCCCGTTTAACATCCTAATACAAGGTTGTTTACCAAATGTAATGGTAAAACAACACTGTCAAAAGGGTTAAAAATGTGTAGGAAATACCTTTGAATAAAATAGGGTAGACAACTTTTAGTTACTTGATCAAAACTTGCAAAAACATCCTTGCTATTTTCAAACACACCTCACAACACAATTTCAAAACATTTTCCAAATCAAACTTTCAAAACATTGAAATATCTTTTCAAAAGACAAATACACCTTTTTATACATTCAAACAAGAATCATTACAAAGGTTTCCACAACGATGGCCTCTTTTCAAAACATTTTCAAAACCACACACAAAAGCACCATTTCAAACAATTGGAAAAGCAAAGCAAGTGATTTAAACAAGTAACTAAGAGCCCATGGATAACCATGGATGAAAAGGGTGCTTGCACCTTCCCTTTTCATAATCTGCCCCCCGAACCCAAGAAAACATCTCAAAGGTCTTTCCTGTGCTTTTTGACCTTTCCTTTGGATAAAATAAAAAGTCGGTGGCGACTCTTGCTAAACCGAAACATTTGCGAACACAAACGCAAAACCTCAAGTCAGTTCTCCCACCGTATCACAGTGACCGCTTGATGAACCAATGGTTTGGGCTACTTCTTCGAAGGTTGCCCTAGGAATTTGCTCTTGTCTTTCAATGATATTCTTCAGGGCTAGCAGAACTTGACTCATATCTCTTTCCATTGAGTTTCATTTTTGAATGTCTTATTCACTTGGATATACATTTTTTTATATTTTTCAGGTTTTTCTTTTTATTGATGAGTATCTAAAAATAAATATGCAAACGAGATACGAAAACAAAATGCCTTTATTAAAGTAGTAATTTTCTTTAAAAAGAATACAATTCAGATATTGAAAAATATTCAAACTTAAAACATTAAACTTGTTGAAAGAAATAAACAAATGGAAACAAAAGTCTTCTAAGTGCGCCTGTGGAATTCTGCTCTGAAGCTATCGACCATCGTCCTACAATGTTTGAGGAAGTCTTCAACATCTTTTGGGAAAGGGACCATCACATTCTTTGTATCTCTTAAGCTTCAAGGGATGTCACTGATAAGATTGTTGGCTAAGAATGCAAGTCTTGCATGCTTGTCATTGTAGAACTGATACTCTCGGTAAAGGTCGGGAATTATCTTGTGATTATTCTTTCCTGATTTGGCGATCTTCACATACTTCTCTTCCCAGTACAACTTTCCAGTCCTCATCTCTGTACAGAGTCTCCGTTGTATTAGGAAATCTTTTTGGAGGCCTTCTAACTCAAGGCATACTTGCTCGTATTCTTCAGTCTTTTGGGCGAGAATCCTTTCTACCATCATCTTTTTAAGGCGTTCCCCTACCTCTGATTCTTGGCTATCCTAGAGTCTGGTGGTAAGATACTTCATCTGTTCTTCTTGATCTAAAGAAGCTTGCGCCAAATTTTGGATTTGTGCCCTCAGATCTTCTTTCATCACCTTGTTATCCTGCATTGCCTTTTCATACCATCTATTTAATCTCTCGGTTTCACTAGTAGCATCCTCCAACCGTTGGCTGTGAGAAACTAAGTTGAAAGTAGAACTTAACAACCCTTCAGTTGAACATTTCCATTTAAGACTCTCCTTCTCAAATGCCTCACGATCTTTCTGAATCTTGTGGTCTTTTGATTCAAGTATGAGTTGCATTTGTATTTTCTCCTTAGTTAAGTTATGGAGGTTGAGCTCCAATTCTTCTTTCTCCCTTTGAGCTTGTTTCAAGGCATTCTTCAAATCATCTATTTCTTTTAGGGACTTAGGAGGAGAATCTGGAACGTCTGGTTGTACTCAGGATCCACGTCAAATGGTAACTTAATAACTCACACCCTATCCAAAACCCATCGAGTGTAGGGCTCTTTTGCTACAACATTCTTCCTTTCAGCCTTTCTTTTATTAACCCTATTCCAAGCCCATATGACCTTGTTGAGCAACTCTTGGTTGTAATTTCTGTAGTTGTTTAGTTATTGGCTTGCATTTTTGGTAAAACCCAAGTGTATGTGTGAATGTCATGACTGATGTCATAACATTCTAGTTTAGTTTGTACTGATTCATTAGGTACCTTTGCAGAAAAATATTGTCATACAGGTACTGATGTTTATAAGTGTGTATCTGAGCATTTTGCAAAATGATCACATTTTCCTAAATCAGTAGACAGGTTTTCAGATGTCATAACAGATGTTAAGACATCCTGTTCTGAACTAACAGGTATGCAGTTTGGTTAATTCTGAGTTTTTTCAGGAAAATGACTCAGTCTTTCCAGAACAGAATCCTGCGTTTTCTTTGGGTTAACCTAGCTCAACCCCAACCTGGTTGTTAAAGTCTTGTGACCTAGTCTTAAGGTCAAATGGAATTAACCCTAGCTTTTTGTGGAAACCCTAACTGAAGTTGCAGCTGCTATATATTCAACAGGGCTGTTGTTTTGAATGTAATCCCTTTTTGACAGAAGATCATTTAGAAGCTGTATAGTTTTTACTATTGTAATCCAAGCAATTATCATTGTGATAAGTGACTTGGAATAGGTTTTAATTGTAAGGGTTGTGTAACACTCAAAGCTTTGAAGCAAGAGTTTTTGTATGTCTCTTGACTAAAGCTGTGAAGCAAAGTCAAGTTAGGTTTGTGTATCACTCAAAGCTGTGAAGCAAGAGTGTTTGTGTTGCTTGATTAAAAAGCTGTGAAGCATAATCAAGTGTATGTTTTGAAGAGTGTCTTTAACAATTCATTAGTCAAATTATTTTATGTATCACTGCTGTGATTGAGGGGGAGTGAGTAGGAACTCAGGTTTAAGTTGTACTTAGACTGAAGTTGCATTGGGTAGGTCTTAAGTGAAGGAGATAAACTGGTTGGTTTATTCCTGAATTAATATCTCTTATAGTGGATTTCCTCCCTGGCTTGGTAGCCCCCAGAGTAGGTGTTGTTGCACACTGAACTGGGTAAACAATTGACTGTGTTCTTTACTGTTTTTGTATTTACTGTCTTATAGAAAGTCAGATACGGTGTCATAACATTGAACGTGACATTGAGTATCTGCAGCCAGAATTTCAATTGGCATCAGAGCAGGCACCCTGCCTGTATTACTGGGTGAGATCTAGGGATATTACTTTCTGGCACTATGGACAAAGAAGGAGTTTTTGGAAATAGACCACCCATTCTGGATGGAACTAATTATGACTACTGGAAACCTCGTATGATTGCCTTCTTAAAATCTCTGGACAAAAAGGCTTGGAGAGCTGCTGACAAAGGATGGATCCATCCCACCATAACTAAGAAAGATGGGACAATCAGTCTGAAGCCTGAGGAAGATTGGAGTAAAGAAGAAGATGAGTTAGCCCTGGGAAATTCCAAAGCTTTAAATGCCTTGTTCAATGGAATTGATAGAAACATTTTCAGACTAGTACATCAATATGAACTGGCCAAGGAAGTTTGGGACACTCTCAAAACTACTCATGAGGGCACTTCCAAAGTAAAAATGTCAAGGCTTCAGATGTTGACTACCAAGTTTGAGAATCTAAAAATGATGGAAGATGAAACCATTCATGAGTTTCACATGAACATCTTGGAGATTGCCAACACCTCAGGAGCACTGGGAGAAAAGATGTCAGAAGAAAAACTGGTGAGAAAGATTCTCAGATCCTTGCCTAAAAGATTTGCAATGAAGGTAACTTCCATAGAGGAAGCCCATGACATCAGCAAGTTGAAAGTGGATGAACTTATTGGGTCTCTTCAGACTTTTGAGATGGGGATCACTGATAATGGTGACAAGAAGAACAAGAGCATAGCACTTGTATCCAACACTGATGTTGAAAACAAGGAGGATGAAGAAGAAAATATTTCAGAAGCTATAGCCATGCTTGGAAGACAGTTCAACAAGCTCATCAAAAGAATGGATCCAAAGTCAAGGTCTAATGTTCATAACATTCCCTCTGACATTGACAGTTCCAGCAGAAGACCAAGGTCAGAAGAGAAGGGAAACCAAGGCAGAGGAATTCAATGCCATGGTTGTGAAGGATATGGGCATATTCGAGCTAAATGTCCAACCTTTCTTAAGAAACAAAAGAAAGGAATGATTGTGACTTGGTCTGACTGTGATTCAGAAAGTAATTCTGAAGAAGAATCTGCCAAACTAGTTACTGCTCTAACTGGTGTTTGTACTTCTGAAAGTGACACCAGTGATGAAGAAGTGACATTTGAAGAACTGGCTGATACCTACAAGAAATTGTGTATCAGAAGTGCTGAAGTCTGTGTGCAGAATGAGAAACAATCAAAACTCATTATAAAGCTGGAGGCTGAAAAAAGGGCAGATCTTGAAACTATAAGTCATCTAGAAGGGGAAGTTCAATTGTTGAACTCACAACTGAACCATATGACCAAATCTGTCAAGATGCTGACCAAAGGAACAGATAAATTGGAAGAGATTCTTCAAGTGGGACAAAATGTGGGAAACAAATCTGGACTAGGATTTGTGGAAGCTAAGAAATCTGGTGCAGACAAGAAGATCAGGCCTGTTAAACAATTGTCAAAGCAGATGTCTCAACACAACTCTCAACATCAGAAACAGAGACATATGAAGAAAAGGTACCAAAGATGGAGATGTCATCATTGTGGGAGATATGGCCACATAAAGCCCTTCTGCTTCAGATTGCATGGATACCCCAATCAAAACTCAGGTGTCAAACCTAAGTCTAAAAAGGTACCACATACTCCTCAACGGAAGAAAAAGGCTACTGCCCTGATAGCCCATACTTCCCTGAGAGTGTCTGCAAAGGAAGGCTGGTACTTTGACAGTGGGTGTTCTAAACACATGACTGGAATAAAGAACATTCTCAATCATGTTAAACCTCACAACACTAGTTATGTGACCTTTGGAGATGGTGCTAAAGGTGAAATCAAAGGAGTTAGTAATTTGGACTGCCCTGAAGTTCCAAGTCTGAGTGAAGTCTTGCTGGTAAAAGGGCTGACTGCTAATCTCATTAGTATCAGTCAATTATGTGATCTAGGATTCAAGGTCAACTTCTCAAAATCTGAATGTCTAGTAATTAATGAAAAACTAGAAGTTGTAATGAAAGGAATCAGATCCAAAGATAACTGTTACTTGTGGCAGCCTGAGAACACTAATAACTCCACTATGTGTCCAATTACCAAAGAAGAAAAAGAGATGAAACTGTGGCATCATAAGCTTGGTCATCTTCATCTAAGAAGAATGAAAAGAGCTATCTCTATGGAAGCAGTCAGAAGGACTCCAAAACTACAGGTTGATAATGTCTATGATGTGGTGAATAAACTTGAAGAAGGATGTGTTGTCAGAACCAGAAGTAATCATGACAAGGATGTTGGAAACAACAAGTCTAATAAATTTTGTTTCCCTGAAGAAATGAGTCGTGAAGTCTCTTCTCCTATAACTCTCCATCAAAATGAAGTGGACAAAAAGAAATTCATTCAAGAATCAACCAGAACTATGATTCATGTCAAAAGAATGCCTTCCCAACTCTGTGCGGAAATGGTTGCAGCTAGGAATAATTGTTCTCAAAATATCTGGACAAAACAGATGCTCACTGAGTATAATGTCTCACAAGATGTTGTGACATTATATTGTGACAATCTGAATACAATCAATATTTCCATGAACCCTATTCAGCATAGCAGGACCAAGCACATTGACTTTGTAAAGAAGAAGTCAATTAAACTGGAACATGGTATCATTAAGCTTCAGCTGGCTGATTCTTCTACCAAGGCTCTTGTTGGAAATAAACTTGAAAACTTGAGGGGCAGGTTGGGTATTTGCCAACATGAGAAATTATAGCAATTAATTTTGCTTAAAACAAGGGTTGAAGGAGTTAATTTTGTTAAGTCTATTTTTAGTGGGTTAATCATATGTTTTCCAAATTCTTTCAAAATACTTAAGAAGTTGAAAAGACTCTCTTTTGCCTCCTACCTCTCTCGACTTTGCAACTTGTTCCCTTCTCTCAATCAAAATTTTCTCTCAAATTGCTACTGGTGCTCTAAGTCAATCAAAATGTCTCAGACATCATCTTCAACCAAGGAGACTTCATCATCCTCATCATCTTCATCATCTGACCAAGACTCTAGAGCAATCACCACATGCATAGAATCTGAAGTTCTTGAGGTCACTCCTCTCAGAGAGATGGCAACTGACCCCGCCAAAGTCAAAAATCTGAGAACTAGACATGCAGGAAGAGCTCAAGCTGCAGCCTCTGGTAATCCTTCTCATCCTTCTTCTTTTGTACCAAATAGAGAAGGATCAGTTCAAGTTCATCAAGCTATTGCTAGGCTTGTTACTAGTATACTAAGCGGAAACCAACCTGTACCGGGGATTTCTGTCCCTTTAAATCAATCAGGAAGCCCAAATGTGAATGTCTCTGAGAATGTAGATGTCTCTAAGAATGTTGTGACACAAAATGACAACATTCAGAACCCTTCAGAAAAGACTGCTGATCCACCTATCATTGATGTGGATGAGGATTACTCAGATAATGATCTGATTGCCAATGTAAACCCTAGCATAGCTAGGAGATTGATGAAAAGAAAGGGTAATCGGAATGATGCAAAATATGTGTCCAAAGATAAACCTGCTGTTAAGAAATCCAAGGCTGAAGGCATGGCTGGGGTAGAATCTGTGAAAACTATTCAGCCCAAAGGGAAGGTGAAAGCCCAGGTGCATACTGCTAGACAACCAATTTCAAAGAAGAGAAAAGAACCTGAATCTTCTGATTCTGATGAGGAATCAGAGTTTGAGATTGATGCTGAAGAAATTCCTATCAGAAGGAAGCTCCCCTCCAGCAAAATTGCTAGAGTTCCTGAAGTCCCAACAGACAACATCTCTTTTCATCATCCTGACAATGCAAACAGATGGAAGTATGTTTGCTTAAAGAGAATAGCTTTAGAAAGAGAACTCAACAATGATGCCATGGAGTGCAAAGACATCATGGACCTGATCGAGAATGCTGGACTGATGAAGACAGTGATAAAATTTAACAAGTGTTATGAAAATCTGGTCAAGGAGTTCATAGTTAACTTGTCTAATGATTATGCTGATGGAAGGTCAGCTGACTTTGAAAGTGTTTTTGTTATAGGAAGAAGGGTTAATTTCTCTCCATCAGAAATTAACAAATTTCTTGGAAGAACAAATGAGGATTGTCCTGATCTGGAAGTCACTGACAATGAAGTTTGTCAAACCATCACAGCAAGGCAAGTGAAGTGCTGGCCCTTGAAAGGTAAGCTGAATGCCAGCAAACTTAGCATGAAATTTGCCATCCTGCACAAGATTGGTGCAGCCAACTGGGTGCCTACAAATCATAAATCAACTATCTCCACAGGATTGGGGAGATTTATTTATGCTGTGGGAACCAAGACTGCTTTTGACTATGGCAGGTATATTTTTGAACAAACTTTAAAACATGCTGGTAGTTATGCTGTCAAAGGACCAATTGCCTTTCCCTCCCTCCTTTGTGGAATTATCCTTGCACAATACCCTGATATCCTAGTGACAAGAGATACTGCTTGCAAAAGAGCTCCTGCCCTTGGCTTGCACTACAAACTGTTTCAGGGATCTCATGCTCCTGATATTGTCATAACATCAGCTGAGACATCGTCTGTGAAGACCCAGTCCAAAACATCTGATGTCATAGCTGTATTAAAAGAGACCTGCAAAGAACTGGAAGCTAGGAAAAAGACCCTAGAAAACCTAATTGCCAGGTTAGAAAAGGAGGAAGCTGAATGAAACAGAAGGGAAGAGGGTGTAGAAGCTGAAGGTCATCTCAATACTGAAGAAACTAGCTCCTCTGAGTCTGATGACAGTGCTTAAAGGTTGGTGGAGTTGCTGATTGGTGGAGTTGGTGCTGGTTCCTGGTGGAGTTTGGAAGTGTGTTCAGTTTTTAGCTGCTGCTCTTATTACTTTTTTCTGGATGACTGTATAATTTTTATGAACATGTATCTTTGGCCCATTTGTGGCTAAAGAGGGGGAGATATATTTTGGTACTTACTTAATTAGACATTCTATTTTTCTGCAGCCATTTCTTGCTGCTGCTATCTATCTCTGATTGCTTAGGGTCTTTAGCCAAAAATCTGCCAAAGGGGGAGTTTGTAGTTGTTTAGTTATTGGCTTGCATTTTTGGTAAAACCCAAGTGTATGTGTGAATGTCATGACTGATGTCATAACATTCTAGTTTAGTTTGTACTGATTCATTAGGTACCTTTGCAGAAAAATATTGGCATACAGGTACTGATGTTTATAAGTGTGTATCTGAGCATTTTGCAAAATGATCACATTTTCCTAAATCAGTAGACAGGTTTTCAGATGTCATAACAGATGTTCAGACATCCTGTTCTGAACTAACAGGTATGCAGTTTGGTTAATTCTGAGTTTTTTCAGGAAAATGACTCAGTCTTTCTAGAACAGAATCCTGCGTTTTCTTTGGGTTAACCTAGCTCAACCCCAACCTGTTTGTTAAAGTCCTGTGACCTAGTCTTAAGGTCAAACGGAATTAACCCTAGCTTTTTGTGGAAACCCTAACTGAAGTTGCAGCTGCTATATATTCAACAGGGCTGCTGTTTTGAATGTAATCCCTTTTTGACAGAAGATCATTTAGAAGCTGTATAGTTTTTACTATTGTAATCCAAGCAATTATCATTGTGATAAGTGACTTGGAATAGGTTTTAATTGTAAGGGTTCTGTAACACTCAAAGCTTTGAAGCAAGAGTGTTTGTATGTCTCTTGACTAAAGTTGTGAAGCAAAGTCAAGTTAGGTTTGTGTATCACTCAAAGCTGTGAAGCAAGAGTGTTTGTGTTGCTTGATTAAAAAGCTGTGAAGCATAATCAAGTGTATGTTTTGAAGAGTGTCTTCAACAATTCATTAGTCAAATTGTTTTATGTATCACTGCTGTGATTGAGGGGGAGTGAGTAGGAACTCAGGTTTAAGTTGTACTTAGATTTAAGTTGCATTGGGTAGGTCTTAAGTGAAGGAGATAAACTGGTCGGTTTATTCCTGAATTAATATCTCTTATAGTGGATTTCCTCCCTGGCTTGGTAGCCCCCAGAGTAGGTGTTGTTGCACACTGAACTGGGTAAACAATTGACTGTTGTTGTACCCCAAAATTTGCCCTCCCATTTCTCAATGATTTCTCATCACAAAGCCTTTGAAGATCAAGATCCAGTTAGGGTTTCATCTGCTCAAGACTTCTCCTTGCACTATTGACCCAAATTAGGGTTTATGTTTGCACAAAGATGTTTTGACCTAAAATGCCTAAGATGACTTTCATGCTTCATATTGGACTCCCAAGTTTATCCATACCAAGTTTCAAGTCTTGATTCCAAATTTTGCCCAGTCAATTGGACAGTTGACCTAGAAATCAGATGTATTGGGGAAAAAGTCAAATGTGGCCAATTGACAGTCAAACCTCATGAAAATTGACCCCCATCAACATTACGAACTCACATGGACCATTTGATCAAGTTTGGATCACAATTCCACAAGAAATTTGATCAAATCACTAAAAGGGCAAAATGGTCATTTTTAGGGTTTTGACTGCACAAAGGCAATTTTTGACTGTTTGACCCAACCAATGGCAAACCAAGCTCACACATGGACCCAAGGACCCCATGGAATCATCTTGACATGCTCAGCAAACTCAAAAGATCCCAAGTACACAAGATTGACAGTTGAATTTCCCAGTCAATTGATAAATTTTGACTGTATACTGAAAAGTCAAACTTTGACTTTTTGGTCAAAATCAAGAGTCAAGATTCATTTTTCATCAAAACATGTCAAATCATGAAACTTGTTCACCAAGAAATCAAAGAATGCAAATTAGGGTTAGAAATGAGAATTTTTCATAACTTAGAATTTTTCTAAGTTACGAAAAACCCTAATTTTTTCCCAACTTTGCCCCACTTTTCCACCAAGATCTATTTGGATTCAAACAAAAGTCAAAACATGAAAGTTGTAGCTTATTGCATAATCTACAACTTTGATTCACAAAATTTTCCCAAATGAGGCTTGTATCTCAAGTTACAAATTTTTGAATAAGGGCGCTAAACCATTCTTAACTTAGTGAATTTTTAACCTATTTTGACAAGGTTTTCTACCCAACTTCAAGGCCATTTTCCATACACTTCCACTTGGAATTTCAATTTGCATTTCAAATATGGATTGTATTACACATTCCAAGCTTTCCAAAATGTCCAAGAACTTCTCAAACAACCTCATAACTTGAGAGAATCGAATTTCACAATATGGCAAAAACTCACTTTTGAATTGGCTATTTTTCATGTTCATAATTTGTGCAAACTTCTCAAACCAGCATGCCCTTTGATTACAGGTCCTTAAACCATCCAACACTCAATAATTTAATGCATGTTCATTGTGCTAAAGCATTGTTCTTTGAGTTCAAGCATTGCATACAAGTTTAATCCATTTATGGAAAAAGCAAAATAACCATTTTTGAAAAGTTAAGCTTTATGTCCAATTGGAAATCCAAGAGGTACAGATGAGATCTAATTGGCACAAGATTATGAGCATAACACTCTGATCAAGGAGAGATTATGCAGCACATTATGGGGGCCTCTACTGACCTAGAACACAACTTGGGCATTTGTTGCTTAAAGTGTAAGTAACTTGGCATTTTGTAAGACAACTCTCATATCAGCTTGCAAACCCTTAAGCAAACTTTGAAAACACATCCAGGACATCCCAACCAAGCTAGTACATGACCCTAACATCCCTCATACACTCCCAATCCCAGAATCACCTTCAAACTGCAAGAACAGGGCAGGGCCTGCAGTTTGAGTGTCATCTCTCATTCCTCTCAAGCTTTCTTGCCCAAACCAGTTCACACACCTTCCATACCATCTATGCAAGCTAACCAAAGCCTAAAACACGACCTGTAATCCTCCTAACTGGTTCCACCATTTTCACTTTTCTGATTTACAGGTGAAGTGCTCTAGCACGATTCAAAAGCTTTCAAGACAAAGTAAAGCTTGGAATAGCATCCCTGGACCTCAAGGAAACTATCCCAATCACCACCTTGCACTGAAAGCTTCTCCATTGCCAGATAGAAGTTCAACTGAACAGGTAAGTTCATGAACTCGTATCTCTCTTATTAGGCATTGTTAGCTTTAGGTTTGTGAAGAGAATATGTCATAATCATTGCCCTGAACATGCCCATATAATTAGATTTTATTTATATTATGTGTCTTGCAAGAATTTTGAGTCTGAACATGGAAGAAAATCTAGGTCAGGATTTGGGGGAGAAGAAATTCTCTCTCTTCTTAGAGAGTTAGATCAAGTTCTGCATATGGTTGGATTCGTCTCTTGATGCTGAACATTTTTTATGTTATGAGTTTTCATTAATAAGCCAGGAATCAGGATGTTTGGATGGAAGAACAGGGCGCGCGTTTTTTTGAATAATGTTGTTCAGAGGTTGAAGAAGGTGCCTCATGGGCTGGGCCAGCTTTTGTTTTGCTTCTTACACCATACTTTTTGATTCATACCCCCTGAGCCCATTTGTTTGATTTAATGTTTTTTTTTATTTTTCTTTTTTCATTTTGACTCATTTATTTTTTCTAATAATGTTTAAAACCTGAAAAATCATTTTTACACCATTTTTGCATTTTTTAAGTATTTATTTGTTTATATATACTATTATACATAAATATATATATAATATTATTTAGAAATATTATTAATAATGTAAATATATTGTATTTCTGATTTTTATTTCATTTTTCCCTTTTGAAACATTTTGTATAAAAAATACTTTTTTTTATAAAATTAAATATTAGTATTTTGTGCATATTTAATATATTTTGCAAATAATATAAATATACATATATATATATATATATATATATATATATATATATATATATATATATATATATATATATATATATATATATATATATATATATATATATATATATATATATATATATATATATATATATATATATATATATATATATATATATATATATATATATATATATATATATATATATATATATATATATATATATATATATATATATATATATATATATATATATATTAATACACTTAGGGTAAAATACCAAAAATATACATATTTTTATTTTTATTAATATTTAACATTAAAAATACATTTTTATGAATATACTATATTTTATTTCATTTTTGTATGTAAATAGTAAATATTATATATATATTAAATAATTAATACCCTTTTGATTAAAATTAGGGTTTTGCCCTAAAAATGAAAATACTCCAAAAATAATACCTTTTTTATTTCTTTTTTATTTTACATAAATAATACTTTTTTTCATACACATAAAGATTCTTTTTACATTTTGCATATTTATTTCATTTCCATTTAATTATGCAATTATTTGTCTTGTAAATATTCAAAGAAAATGATGTAATGGCTAGATTTAATTTGTTGTCTAAATATCCCCCCATTTGAACATTTGTACCCCCCTCCCCATATTATTGTGTTGTAATAGTGTAGGAATTTTAATTTTCGCACTTTAAATATACCATGCTAGAATTAGGGTTTGTATACGAATAAAACGAACAAAATAGTTTGACCTAATCTCAAGATAAACAAGCATGAAAATGGACAACACATCTCACACTTGCACCCCTAGGGTATTCCACTTTGTTGCCTTCAAATAATTGGGCCATATTGCATGTTAGGTTTCTTTGGGCAAAACAAACAAATCAATTAATCATAGTCCCTCAAAATGTTGCCTAAACAAATGATCAAGTCCCTTAAAGAAAATTGTCCAAAGATACTTGACATTATTGCAATTATGGTCTAAACGATGACCCACGCCCGTCCCCTTCACCTCCTAATACAAGATTGTCCACCAAATGCAATGGTGGAACAAAATTGTCAAAAAGGTTTAAAACATAACAAGAATCTTTGAGAAAACTTTAGGGTAGATAACTCTTAGGTACTTGTCAATTTGCAAAGAAAACACTTGCCTATTTTCAAACCACACTTCACAAACATTTTCAAAACAAACTTTCAAAAAACCCTTTGAACATCTTTTCAAAAAGACAAACACCTCTTGTAAAACATTCGAGTAAAGAATTGTTACAAGGGTAGCCTAGACAAGGCATCTTTTTCAAAACATTTTTCAAAACCACACACAAAGCACCATTTCAAACAATTGAAAACAAAGGCAAGTTGATCTAAGCAAGTACCTAAGAGCCCATGGATAACCATGAATAGAAAGGGTGTTAATACCTTCCCTTTCTATAATCTACTCCCCGAACCCAAGAAAAATCTCAAAGGTTTTTGCTGTGCTTTTTTAAACCTTTCCTTGGGATAAAATAAAAAGTCGGTGGCGACTCTTGCTCAACCGAAACATTTGCGAAAACAAACGCAAAACCCTAGTCAGTTCTCCCACCGTATCACAGAACTGGCGACTCTGCTGGGGATAATTTTAAAAGTGGAGTAACCTTAGGGCTTAGATCACCCTCTTGCATGACTAATTGTTTGAATTGATTGCTTTACATCTTGACTCTTATTGTTTGGGTTTGCAATCCTACACCCGGATTTTGGGAAACATTCATAGATAGCAATAGTTGTGGAAACTTTGCGGGGTATACCGACACGATCGAAGCAATAGCTATATTAGTGTGACATATTTGTGAGTACCGGTAACCCTTGAGTTCAATCAAGGAGAGTACGGGGCCGCTGAGTGATGTCACTAAGCACTAATGACCTAGAGCCTTACTTGACCATCTTTTTTATTAGGGGTAGTGAGATGACCGGCTTTGGTGCAGTCCGAAGTTGGTAGATACTCGATACTACACTCATTGAGGGTTGTTTTCTTGGAATATTTTGGTCGCTAGTTAAGTGGCTAAACCAAAACAATGAACAATGAAAACAATCCCGTGATATTGAGCTCCTTAGAACCCGGTTACTATTTATAGGACAGGTTTTTAAGCCAACTACACTCAAGAGGGTACTTACCTATGAAACCCCATGCAAGCCTGAAACTAGGGTTTGGTGTGATTTGCTTGTACATATGTTTTGTGCATACATCATAAACATCATAAACATCATAAACATCATAAACATCATAAACATCATAAAACATCATATGCATTCACTAACCATTTCAAGGGTTTTGGATCTTCATCTTTGTTCTTGTTTTATAGGACATGGAAATTCCTCGCAGAAACACCATTCAAGTCAACCTTGTGAGAATCTCTCCTCAACTCAAGGAGCTCACCTCAAGAATTCCGGAAAATTCATCCTTCAGTGAACAACATGGTAGACTGCTCAGCCTAGTCAGCACCAACATTGAAGAAGACATGATGAAAGTGCTATTCCAGTTCTTTGACCCTCTTCACCACTGTTTCACTTTCCCTGATTATCAGTTGGTACCCACTTTGGAGGAGTTTTCTCAACTCCTGAGAATTCCTATCCTTAATCAACTACCCTTCAACGGTACGGAAAAGGAACCAAAGCTGGAAGATGTTGCTCGAGCATTACATCTACAACCATCCGACATCAAGGGGCATTGGGAAACCAGAAGCGGCGTCAAAGGATTCTTAGAAAAATTCTTGTTTGAGAAGGCACAAGAATGTTGGAACTCATTGGATCTACAAGCCTTTGAAGAGATTGTGGCACTCCTTATCTATGGGTTGGTCTTGTTCCCAAATCCTGACCAATTGGTAGATGTCAACACCGTCAAAATCTTCTTGTCCAGAAATCCAATACCAACATTGCTTGGGGACATCCTTCACTCATTTTACACACGAACAATGAGAAAGAGGGGTGTTCTCATGTGCTGTACTCCTCTCCTTGCAAGGTGGTTTATTTCGCACCTTCCACAATCTGTCTTGAAGAATGACCAAGGTTCAAGGTGGTCCCAACGGTTGATGACTCTTAATCATTCTGATGTGCATTGGTGTTCTCGGTCCAGAGAAAACGTCATCATTATCGGTCGTTGCGGAGAATTTCCTAATGTTCCTTTACTTGGAATCAGAGGAGGTATCACCTACAACCCTTGCCTAGCTTTGAGGCAATTTGGATATGCACGGAGGGATGGCCCTCATAACATGTTGATTCCTGACCTAGTTTTTGACTTCGACAAAGATGCGCAAGGACTTCGCCAAAGATTCATCAGAGCTTGGGGGAAACTCAACAAGATTGACAGCAAGACTCTGGGACACAAGAACTCCATCCCTCTTGAGCCCTATCTCAAGTGGGTACGAGCCCGAGCCCAAAGTCTAATGATGCCTTATCCTCATGTACTCCCAGTGATTAAAGAGCCCGTCATTGAAGGAGAGGTTCCCTACACCATCCTACATCCAGACATGCCTACATCTTGGCAGGAAATGCAGAAAAGTTGGATTCAGCTCAAGGAGGAACGGAATACTTTTGAAGCTAGCTTCTACGCCAGTGAGAAGAAGGTTCTAGAGCTTACCCTCTGACTCCATGAGCAAGAGGCCCTCAACACCTACATCGCACCAAAGAGGATGCGCAATGTCTTTCTGCCTTAAGAAGTTATTTTGTAATATTTGGCCCATGGGGCATTTATGTACTAACGAATTTCTTCTTATTAATATGACGTGCGTTTTTCTTTGTTTGCAACAATTTTGAATGTTCTAAATCCTTGAATGCATTGCATACATAAGCATACCATTCATCATGTGCATAAGCAGGTCTCACTCCAGGTTTCCTTATCTGTCTGCTATTTATTTCAGTAGAATGGATCTCGAGCAAACAGTCAAAGACCTACAAGCTCAGAATGCACAGTTCCAGCAACTCCTGATGACCTTGGCTAAGGGTCAGGAGGATATCAAAACTCAATTGGGGAATAAGGACCCAGTGAAAAAGAAGAAAAAGAGGATTGGGGTGGCTACTTTAGGGAGAAGATTTGACGGAGAAGCTCGAAGAGTGCTTGAATTTCCTCCTACTTCTGATGAAGGGACCAGTAAAAGAGATGGAGCTGCAGTGCCTTCCGAGTCTGATGCGGAAGAAGAAGAGGTAGAAGAGGATGAAGATTATTCTGACCAGCAATACCCTCCAGCTGATGATAAATACAAGGGTTTAGAAGACAGATTGGCCGCCATGGAATTACAAAGAGTACTGGATTTGGATTTTGAATACTTGGGTTTGGTTGCCGGGATTGTGATTCCCCCAAAATTCAAAGTGCCAGTATTTGTGATGTGTGATGGGCTGTCCTGTCCCAAAATGCATCTCAGGTCCTACGTGAGAAAGATTCAACCCTATACGGCAGATAAAAACCTCTGGATTCATTTCTTTCAAGACAGCCTTTCTGGAGCTCAGTTGGAATGGTTTTATCAGCTAGAGGGAACCAGCGTCCGAAATTGGGAAGATTTGGCCACCGCTTTCTACAAACAATACCAGTATAATTCTGACCTTGCTCATACTCGTACCCAACTTCAGGTATGTCGTTAGGAATAGGCGAAGGATTCAAAGAATACGCACAGAAGTGGAGGGATTTGGCTGGCAGGGTGCAGCCTCCTTTAACCGATCGCGAACTTATTGATATGTTTCTTGGGACCCTATCTGGGCCATTTTTCAATCATCTGATTGGTAACTCTTCCGCGGGGTTTACCGATTTGATCTTAACAGGCGAAAGAATAGAAGCTGGCATCAAGTCAGGAAAGATCCAGAAGGGTGTTGCTGTAAGTGTTGAGAAGAAGCCTTTTAAGAAGGAAACGGCTGTGGTATACTCTCAGAGAAGAGTAGGCAAGACGGAGCGTCGGCCAACTGTGGGGGCCGTAATGATTCAGAACGCTCCTAGTGAGCATCCTCGCTATAACCAGTCCAGACCAAATCAACAACGGGTGGAACGGCCACAACGGCAGTTCACCCGTATTAACATGACTCCAGCGCAAGTGCTTCCCCATCTACTGAAGTTGAATCTCGCCACCATCAAGGAGGCACCAAAGAATGTGAATACGTCATCTCCGCATTATCATGCCAATGCTAAATGCGCCTACCATTCAGACAGTGTTGGACACGACACCAATGATTGCTGGGCACTCAAGCATAAAATCCAAGACCTGATAGAGGCTAAGGAGGTAGAGTTTGACGCTCCAGAGAAGCCTAATGTGATATCTGCACCCATGCCGAAGCACGACCGAAATGTCAATGCCATTGAAGAAGATTTGTATGTTGTCGATGTCAGTGATCTGACTACTCCACTGCTAACCATTAAGTTGAATTTGTTAAGGGCCGGGATCTTCCCAGGGTGTAAAGAAGACTGTTATTGTTGTTACTCTCTGCCGTTTGATTGTCCGTTACTAAAGAAAGGCATCCAAGGCCTTATGGATAGTCGACAAATTTTGTTTGAAAAAGTTTCTGTTGTTCCGGTTCATACTGAAGATGTCTCAATTATAACCATTCACGCCAATCTTTCCAAGGCCGTCAAAAAGCCTGTTAAGATTACACCAGCTGCGAAATCTGTTCCTTTGAAGATAACAATGCCAGGGCCTGTTCCCTATGTTTCTGAGAATTCGATACCTTGGAACTATGGCGGTGACGTCTACTACCATGGTATCAAGCAAATCGAAGTAATTGAAGAAAGTTCGAATGATGATGAAGCCAGCATTAGTAACATTGCAGGAACTAGCAAAATCACCAGGAGCGGGAGAATATTTTCTCCATAGATTGCCCCTCCAAGAGCAATCTTTGGACCCTCGTCAGCCGATAAGGTCATCCCTGCACCAATAAAACTTTCTGCTAGAACTCCTTTGATTGAAGATGTTGTTGTTCCTAATATCGTCTCTCCTACCGCTGTTGACAAAGGTAAGGGAATCCAAGATGAGCCCGTCAGGACGAGGGCTCAACCCTTGGTAATCCCGGAAACCTCCAAGAAGGAAATGGACGAGATTTTGAGGATAATCAAAAGAAGTGACTACGATGTGGTAGAACAGTTGGGGCAAACCCCCTCAAAGATCTCCATGCTGGCACTACTACTTTGCTCAGAAGCGCACGCTAAAGCCCTGATAAAATTCCTGAAGGCAGCTCATGTGCCCCAGGAAACCTCTGCGGATCAATTTCAAAATTGCGTGGCTAGCCTGACTGCGGACAATGGATTAGGTTTTTCTGATGTCGACCTAACTCCTAAAGGTAGAAATCACAATGATGCTTTGCACATTTCAGTCGAGTGTCGAGGAACTACTCTCGCACATGTCTTGGTTGATACTGGTTCGTCGCTGAATGTTTTGCCTAAGAAGGCCTTGGACCGACTAGATTGTGAGGGGTTGGAATTGAAGCCGAGTGATATTGTTGTTAGAGCTTCCGATGGTTCGAAAAGAATGGTCCATGGAGAGGTTGAAATTCCCATCAAGATAGGCACTGAGGTGTTTAAATCCACTTTCTATGTGATGGACATCCGTCCGTCATACTCTTGTTTGCTGGGTAGGCCTTGGATACACCATGCTGGGGCAGTCACCTCCTCCTTACATCAAATGTTGAAGTATCCTGTTAAGGGAAAGATCATTACCGTCCATGGCGAAGAAGAGTACATGATTAGCCACTTAAATTCTTTCCGGTATGTAGAGGTTGAAGGAGAGTTCATTGAGACACCGTTTCAACATTTTGAAGAAGTCCTTCCTGAAATAGCAGTAGCAAAGTTGGCAGTTGAGGCACCGAGACAGATGGCCAGGATGGCATCTCTGGAGGACGCAAGGGCCGCGATAAAAGAAGGGAAGAATTCAGCATGGGGGCAGTTACCTGACATTCCACATAAGACAGACAAATTTGGATTAGGGTTCACAGCCGCTGGCCAAAGCTATGCGCCGGTAGAAGATTGAAAGAGCGCCAGTCAAAATTTCTCCCTACGGAATCAACGCTTTGGAGGATGAAGACAAAGAGAGCAACATTGAAGAGTGGATTTATCCAACTGTCAAAGGAGGATTGAGCAACTGGGAGGCAAAAGACTTTGTCCCCATCACTTTTATTCATCAGTAATTTATCTGTTAAACATTTCTTATTTGGTCTGTAATATTTACTTTCAAACAATCCGTACACTATCTTTTCACCTCCTGCCTTGCCCGGGGCATGTAGGTCCACTTGTAAGGGTTTTGATTATTTTTCATATCCATGTGCCATGTTTAATGATTCATTGGACGTTTTTCATTTGATAAACTGCTTGTGTTCATTTTCTTTCCTTTTGCATTTTTTGTTTAAGGATGGCTATCCCTTACACGCACCCACACTCACCAATGTAGGTACCCATCCACTCCGGATTCCATGGGTGACTATTCTGCTATATCTTTCAATAACTCTGAAGATCTGGTCAATCTAGCCGAGTATGAAGATGACGAAGGTTATGAAGCACCCAGGGAACTAGCCAGACTTCTGCAACAAGAGGAAAGGGCCATCTTACCGCATGAAGAGCCATTGGAAATTGTTAACTTGGGAACCGAGGAAGACCGGAAGGAGGTGCAAGTGGGTGCCAATCTGAAACCAAGAGTCAAGGAGCGCCTGGTACAGTTGTTGAATGAGTATGTTGAGATCTTCGCTTGGTCTTATGAAGACATGCCGGGTTTAGACACAGACATCGTGGTTCACCGTCTCCCCACAAGAGAGGATTGTCCACCGATCAAGCAAAAAGTTCACCGAATGAGGCCTGACATGTCTGAAAAGATCAAAGCAGAAGTAATGAAGCAATTCGACGCTGGCTTTCTGGCTGTTACGTCCTATCCTCAATGGGTCACTAACATTGTGCCAGTACCTAAGAAAGATGGCAAAGTCAGGATGTGTGTGGACTACCGGGATTTGAATAGGGTCGGCCCTAAAGATGATTTCCCGCTACCTCATATTGACATCTTGATCGACAATACAGCTCAGTATAAAGTGTTTTCCTTCATGGATGGATTCTCGGGCTACAATCAAATCAAAATGGCCCCCGAAGATATGGAGAAAACAACTTTTGTCACACAATGGGGCACTTTCTGTTACAAAGTGATGCCGTTCGGGCTAAAGAATGCAGGGGCAACTTATCAACGCGCCATGGTAGCTTTATTTCATGATATGATACATCATGAGATTGAAGTTTACGTAGACGATATGATAGCTCGGTCACAAACAGAGGAAGAGCACCTTGAACATCTAGAAAAGCTGTTTGTCAGGTTGAAAGAGTACAAGCTCAGGCTAAATCCAAGTAAGTGCACTTTTGGAGTTAGGTCTGGTAAACTCCTGGGATTCATTGTAAGCAACAAAGGCATTGAAGTCGATCCCGCAAAAGTAAAAGCAATACAAGAGATGCCTGCTCCCCGTACTGAAAAGGAGGTTAGAGGATTCTTGGGGCGCTTGAACTATATTGCCAGATTCATCTCGCATCTGACTTCTACCTGTGAGCCAATTTTCAAACTCTTGAAAAAAAATCAGGTAGTCGAGTGGAACGA
The DNA here is from genome assembly GCA_948472305.1 of Vicia faba. Lineage (NCBI taxonomy): Eukaryota > Viridiplantae > Streptophyta > Magnoliopsida > Fabales > Fabaceae > Vicia > Vicia faba. Next base: position 1,449,913,406 of record OX451741.1, read on the forward strand.
CGATTGTCAAGCTGCTTTTGATAGAACCAAGGAGTATTTGCTAGAACCTCCTATTCTGATGCCACCCATCGAAGGAAGACCATTGATCATGTATTTGACCGTCTTGGATAACTCAATGGGGTGTGTTTTGGGCCAGCATGACGAGTCTGGTCGAAAAGAGCATGCTAATTATTACCTTAGCAAAACGTTTACCGACTGTGAGACTCGCTACTCATTGCTCGAGAAAACTTGCTGCGCTTTGGTATGGGCTGCTCGCCGACTAAGGCAGTATATGTTGACTCATACTACCTTGTTGATTTCCAAAATGGATCCTATCAAGTATATCTTCGAAAAGCCCGCTTTATCTGGAAGGATAGCTAGATGGCAAATGATCTTAACAGAGTATGACATCCAGTACACCACCCAAAAAGCTATAAAAGGGAGTGTACTAGCTGACCATCTGGCTCATCAGGCTATCGAAGATTATCAACCCATGAGATTTGATTTCCCGGACGAGGACATCATGAATTTGGACAACATTGAAAGTAACGGACCGTATGACGGACCCGAAAAGGGATCCCGATGGACCCTGTACTTTGATGGTGCTTCAAATGCACTTGGAAACGGTATCGGCGCGGTACTCATTTCTCCGGAAGGTTGTCATACACCTTTCACGGCCCGACTTTGCTTCAGCTGCACAAACAACATGGCTGAGTATGAGGCTTGCATCTTTGGTCTCAAGGCTGCTATAGACTTGGGGATCAAATCTTTGATTGTATTCGGGGACTCGGCTTTGGTTATCAGTCAAATCAAAGGAGAGTGAGATACCAAGCACCCTAATCTTATCCCATACAAAGAACATGTCTTGACATTGTTGCCTCATTTCGAGCAGATTACCTTCGAGCATTTCCCGCGAGAAGAAAATCAGCTAGCAGATGCTCTGGCCACAATGTCCTCCATGTTTAAACTCAACTGGGATAACGAGGCTCCCCAAATCACTATCGAGCGAATGGAGGAACCTGCGCATTGTCACGAGATTAATACCGAAGAAGTAATGGAACAACCTTGGTTTCATGAAATCAAAAGGTATCTCGAGACTAGAGATTATCCTGAAGGAGCTTCAGTAAATGACAAAAAGTTCTTAAGAAAATTTGCTGCTAAGTTCTTCCTGAGCAACGGCATCCTTTACAAACGAATCCATGATTGTGTATTACTCCGATGTGTAGACAAAGCTGAAGCAGAGTTGATCATGACTGATATACACAGCGGCACATTTGGCACTCACTTGAGCGGGCATACAATGGCTAAGAAGATCCTAAGGGCAGGCTATTATTGGTCTACCATGGAAGCTGACTGCCATCAACATTCCCGTACTTGCCACAAATTCCAAGTTTATGCTGATAAAGTTCATATCCCTCCGGTCCCTCTCAACGTCCTGACTGCTCCGTGGCCCTTTGCAATGTGGGGCATTGATATGATTGGAGAGATCAAGCCCACGGCTACCAACGGACATCGCTTCATCCTGGTTGCCATTGACTATTTCACCAAATGGGTCGAAGCAGCTTCCTTCGCCTCTGTTACTAAAAATGTGGTTGCCCGCTTTATCAAGCAAAATCTCATATGTCGGTATGGTGTTCCAGATAGGATCATCACAGACAACGGTACAAATCTGAATAACACAATGATCACTGCTTTGTGCGAACAGTTTAAGATTTATCATCACAATTCATCTCCCTATCGGCCAAAGATGAACGGCGATGTTGAAGCTGCGAACAAAAACATTAAGAAGATCATTCAGAAAATGACAGTCACTTACAAAGACTGGCATGAGATGTTACCGTTCGCTCTACATGGATACCGTACGACGACACGTACTTCAACTGGGGAAACCCCATTTTCTTTGGTTTATGGCATGGAAGCTGTCTTGCCAATGGAAGTCCAGATTCCCTCTCTAAGGATTATGAAGGATGCAGGTTTGAATGAAGATGATTGGATGCAGACCCGACTTGATCAACTCAATTTGATCGACGAAAAGCGACTCGCTGCTATATGCCATGGTCAGACGTATCAAAAACGGATGATCAAGGCCTTCAATAAGAAAGTCAAACGTCAAGTGTATCAAGTCGGAGATCTCGTAATCAAGCGGATTATCTTACCGCAAAGTGATCCCAGGGGAAAATGGACTCCTACATATGAAGGACCATTTGTGATCAAGAGTATATTTTCTGGTGGGGCAATGATTCTGACCACCATGGACGGCGACGATTTGCCGCACCCTGCGAACGCAGACATAGTCAAAAGATACTACGCATAAAATAACCCGACAAGTCGAAAACCCGAAAGGGCGGTTCAGGCAAAAATTAGGGATAAAAACAAAAAAAAATCTGTACACCCGGCAAGTCGAAAACCCGAAAGGGAGGCTTGGGCAAAAAGGGGTTTCCCGGTGGATCGAAAACCCGAAAGGGCGATTCAGGCAAAAGTTAGGGAATTTAAGCGTATGACTATGTCTCGTCGGATCACTTCAAAAGACAATCTCTTCATCAACCGGTTCCAGGCTTCTGATTAATCCAGTCATCGTCAAGCGAAGCATTGAATGGACAGATATTCAGAGTTGTGAAAGCTATAGCGGAATGGAATCCCATGGAATTATTTCACATAGCCATCCTTATTTTGTATAAACCTTTCAAATATTTACGACAAAATCCTCTTACTAGGATGATTGTCTCCTTTGTACAAATATACTCATAGAAAATCAATACAAATACTTTTCCCAGAAATTTGTGTCGTTTCCTTTTCTTTTCCCTTACACTATTTGTTTTATTTTGAGAAACGTCCAATGTTTTGTTAAATAGGCATATGCATTTAAAACATAATCATTTCCTTATGAACCAAGAAAGAGGATTACTGATAGGCCGAAGGTACAGTTGGATAACCCGATACCCTTTTAAAGGAAACCCCCGGGAGATTTGGAATCTATATCCCTAGCAAGTCTTGAAGCTCATACCCAGTAGATTCTGGAAGCTTATCCCCCGCAGAGTACGGACGTCTCTCCCGAGTTTTATTCAAAGTTATTCCTCACAAGGCCTTATAACTGGGTTATCCTCGGCTAACAACCACGGAAGATCGCACTCGCCAAAATTCTTCCTATCCCCAGCGGAGTTCATCAAAGTTCCCCAGCAGTAACTTATCTTTACAATCCCCCAGCCAGAGGATCCTCAGGAATCCAATTTCCCTCAGAATTTAAGTTTCAATATCCCTAGCGGAGCCAGACTAATGAACCTTCTCCCTACAGAGTCTTAGGAGAGCAAATCTTGAGTTCCCCAGTGAAGTCGCCAGAAATGCTTCTCGCCAAACTGAAGATTCTCAGCCTTGCATCCCCAGCATGAGTCTACTAGATTGGTACTCCCCAGTAGAAGTCATCAGGAATTCCCCGGAAGTTTGGTATACAACCCAAGCTCTTTGTTCCCCAGCAACAGCCAAGGAATTGTTCTTCCCGGCAGCAGTCAAGATGCTCTTATCTTCAGTCATCCAGGATTCATCTATCCCCAGCAAGACAGCTCATCAGCTTACATGCGCATTCATTACATTCATATCATAAACATTGATATAACATATATTGCATCATGCATTTCATGCAACATAATTCTGTGTTTAGCTAACATTTTGTCCATTTCAGGATAAGAATAAAAGGCTATCATTAACAGCTTCAGATGCAGTTTTACACGGACTCATCATCAGGCAACCCTACACCGGTTCCCTCTCAAATTTCAAGATTTCTGAAAACAGTTCACGGGTTCTCCAGTAACGGATGTTGACCTATCACTTGTTCAGATTCTTCTCAAGACTTCTGAAAACAGTTTATGGATTCTTCCCAACAACGGATGTTAATCTATCAGCTTGTTCAGATGCAATTTTTTGAAAACAGTTTACGGACGCTTCCCAACAACGGATGCTGCTCTATTGCTTATTCAACTCCAAGATTTCTGAAAACAGTTCACGGGTTCTCCAGTAACGGATGTTGACCTATCACTTGTTCAGATTCTTCTCAAGACTTCTGAAAACAGTTTATGGATTCTTCCCAACAACGGATGTTAATCTATCAGCTTGTTCAGATGCAATTTTTTGAAAACAGTTTACGGACGCTTCCCAACAACGGATGCTGCTCTATTGCTTATTCAACTTCAAGACTTCTGAAAACAGTTCACGGGTTCTCCAGTAACGGATGTTAACCTATCGCTTGTTCAGACTCTTCTCAACGTTCTGAAAACAGTTCACGGGTTCTCCAGTAACGGGTGTTAACCTATCACTTGTTCAGTATCTTCTCAAGACTTCTGAAAACAGTCTATGAATTCTTCCCAACAACGGATGTCAATCTATTGCTTATTCAGACCCCCAGTTCAGAGATGGTCCCAAGCATGGACACCTCTCTGATATTCATTCCAGATGGCATCTTTAAGCTCATCCCCGACAAGTTTCTGTCACTCTCCCAGATGGCATCGTTAACCCATCTCCAAATGGCATCTCTAAGCCCATTCCCGCATCCATTGCTTTGACGAGTGCAAATTTAAGGGCACTCTAGTGTCCAATCTCCTTTTACCCTCGAGTTACGAAAGGCAAACCTGCCAATCTAACTCTTCAGATTCAAGAAGATTGAACAGGGGCAACTGTTGTACCCCAAAATTTTCCCTCCCATTTCTCAATGATTTCTCATCACAAAGCCTTTGAAGATCAAGATCCAGTTAGGGTTTCATCTGCTCAAGACTTCTCCTTGCACTATTGACCCAAATTAGGGTTTATGTTTGCACAAAGATGTTTTGACCTAAAATTCCTAAGATGACTTTCATGCTTCATATTGGACTCCCAAGTTTATCCATACCAAGTTTCAAGTCTTGATTCCAAGTTTTGCCCAGTCAATTGGACAGTTGACCTAGAAATCAGCTGTATTGGGGAAAAAGTCAATTGTGGCCAATTGACAGTCAAACCTCATGAAAATTGACCCCCATCAACATTATGAACTCACATGGACCATTTGATCAAGTTTGGATCACAATTCCACAAGAAATTTGATCAGATCACTAAAAGGGCAAAATGGTCATTTTTAGGGTTTTGACTGCACAAAGGCAATTTTTGACTGTTTGACCCAACCAATGGCAAACCAAGCTCACACATGGACCCAAGGACCCCATGGAATCATCTTTACATGCTTAGCAAACTCAAAAGATCCCAAGTACACAAGATTGACAGTTGAATTTCCCAGTCAATTGATCAATTTTGACTGTATACTGAAAAGTCAAACTTTGACTTTTTGGTCAAAATCAAGAGTCAAGATTCATTTTTCATCAAAACATGCCAAATCATGAAACTTGTTCACCAAGAAATCAAAGAATGCAAATTAGGGTTAGAAATGAGAATTTTTCATAACTTAGAATTTTTCTAAGTTACGAAAAACCCTAATTTTTTCCCAACTTTGCCCCACTTTTCCACCAAGATCTATTTGGATTCAAACAAAAGTCAAAACATGAAAGTTGTAGCTTGTTGCATAATCTACAACTTTGATTCACAAAATTTTCCCAAATGAGGCTTGTATCTCAAGTTACAAATTTTTGAATAAGGGCACTAAACCATTCTTAACTTAGTGAATTTTTAACCTATTTTGACAAGGTTTTCTACCCAACTTCAAGGCCATTTTCCATACACTTCCACTTGGAATTTCAATTTTCATTTCAAAGATGGATTTTATTACACATTCCATGCTTTCCAAAATGTCCAAGAACTTCTCAAACAACCTCATAACTTGAGAGAATCGAATTTCACAATATGGCAAAAACTCACTTTTGAATTGGCTATTTTTCATGTTCATAATTTGTGCAAACTTCTCAAACCAGCATGCCCTTTGATTACAGGTCCTTAAACCATCCAACACTCAATAATTTAATGCATGTTCATTGTGCTAAAGCATTGTTCTTTGAGTTCAAGCATTGCATACAAGTTTAATCCATTTATGGAAAAAGCAAAATAACCATTTTTGAAAAGTTAAGCTTTATGTCCAATTGGAAATCCAAGAGGTACAGATGAGATCTAATTGGCACAAGATTATGAGCATAACACTCTGATCAAGGAGAGATTATGCAGCACATTAGGGGGGCCTCTACTGACCTAGAACACAACTTGGGCATTTGTTGCTTAAAGTGTAAGTAACTTGGCATTTTGTAAGACAACTCTCATATCAGCTTGCAAACCCTTAAGCAAACTTTGAAAACACATCCAGGACATCCCAACCAAGCTAGTACACGACCCTAACATCCCTCATACACTCCAATCCCAGAATCACCTTCAAACTGCAAGAACAGGGCAGGGCCTGCAGTTTGAGTGTCATCTCTTATTCCTCTCAAGCTTTCTTGCCCAAACCAGTTCACACACCTTCCATACCATCTATGCAAGCTAACCAAAGCCTAAAACACGACCTGTAATCCTCCTAACTGGTTCCACCATTTTCACTTTTCTGATTTGCAGGTGAAGTGCTCTAGCACGATTCAAAAGCTTTCAAGACAAAGTAAAGCTTGGAATAGCATCCCTGGACCTCAAGGAAACTATCCCAATCACCACCTTGCACTGAAAGCTTCTCCATTGCCAGATAGAAGTTCAACTGAACAGGTAAGTTCATGAACTCGTATCTCTCTTATTAGGCATTGTTAGCTTTAGGTTTGTGAAGAGAATATGTCATAATCATTGCCCTGAACATGCCCATATAATTAGATTTTATTTATATTATGTGTGTTGCAAGAATTTTGAGTCTGAACATGGAAGAAAATCTAGGTCAGGATTTGGGGGAGAAGAAATTCTCTCTCTTCTTAGAGAGTTAGATCAAGTTCTGCATATGGTTGGATTCGTCTCTTGATGCTGAACATTTTTTATGTTATGAGTTTTCATTAATAAGCCAGGAATCAGGATGTTTGGATGGAAGAACAGGGCGCGCATTTTTTTGAATAATGTTGTTCAGAGGTTGAAGAAGGTGCCTCATGGGCTGGGCCAGCTTTTGTTTTGCTTCTTACACCATACTTTTTGATTCATACCCCCTGAGCCCATTTGTTTGATTTAATGTTTTTTTTTATTTTTCTTTTTTCATTTTGACTCATTTATTTTTTCTAATAATGTTTAAAACCTGAAAAATCATTTTTACACCATTTTTGCATTTTTTAAGTATTTATTTGTTTATATATACTATTATACATAAATATATATATATATATATATATATATATATATATATATATATATATATATATATATATATATATATATATATATATATATATATATATATATATATATATATATATATATATATATATATATATATATATATATATATATATATATATATATATATATATATATATATATATACTATTATTTAGAAATATTATTAATAATGTAAACATATTGTATTTCTGATTTTTATTTCATTTTTCCCTTTTGAAACATTTTGTATAAAAAATACTTTTTTTTATAAAATTAAATATTATTATTTTGTGCATATTTAATATATTTTGCAAATAATATAAATATACATATATATATATATATATATATATATATATATATATATATATATATATATATATATATATATATATATATATATATATATATATATATATATATATATATATATATATATATATATATATATATATATATATATATATATATATATATATATATATATATATATATATATATATATATATATATATATATATATATATATATATTAATACACTTAGGATAAAATACCAAAAATATACATATTTTTATTTTTATTAATATTTAACATTAAAAATACATTTTTATGAATATACTATATTTTATTTCATTTTTGTATGTAAATAGTAAATATTATATATATATTAAATAATTAATACCCTTTTGATTAAAATTAGGGTTTTGCCCTAAAAATGAAAATACTCCAAAAATAATACCTTTTTTATTTCTTTTTTATTTTACATAAATAATACTTTTTTTCATACACATAAAGATTCTTTTTACATTTTGCATATTTATTTCATTTCCATTTAATTATGCAATTATTTGTCTTGTAAATATTCAAAGAAAATGATGTAATAGCTAGATTTAATTTCTTGTCTAAATATCCCCCCATTTGAATATTTGTACCCCCCTCCCCATATTATTGTGTTGTAATAGTGTAGGAATTTTATTTTTCGCACTTTAAATATACCATGCTAGAATTAGGGTTTGTATGCGAATAAAACGAACAAAATAGTTTGACCTAATCTCAAGATAAACAAGCATGAAAATGGACAACACATCTCACACTTGCACTCCTAGGGTATTCCACTTTGTTGCCTTCAAATAATTGGGCCATATTGCATGTTAGGTTTCTTTAGGCAAAACAAACAAATCAATTGATCATAGTCCCTCAAAATGTTGCCTAAACAAATGATCAAGTCCCTTAAAGAAAATTGTCCAAAGATACTTGACACTATTGCAATTATGGTCTAAACGATGACCCACGCCCGTCCCCTTCACCTCCTAATACAAGATTGTCCACCAAATGCAATGGTGGAACAAAATTGTCAAAAAGGTTTAAAACATAACAAGAATCTTTGAGAAAACTTTAGGGTAGATAACTCTTAGGTACTTGTCAATTTGCAAAGAAAACACTTGCCTATTTTCAAACCACACTTCACAAACATTTTAAAAACAAACTTTCAAAAAACCCTTTGAACATCTTTTCAAAAAGACAAACACCTCTTGTAAAACATTCGAGTAAAGAATTGTTACAAGGGTAGCCTAGACAAGGCATCTTTTTCAAAACATTTTTCAAAACCACACACAAAGCACCATTTCAAACAATTGAAAACAAAGGCAAGTTGATCTAAGCAAGTACCTAAGAGCCCATGGATAACCATGGATAGAAAGGGTGCTAATACCTTCCCTTTCTATAATCTACTCCCCGAACCCAAGAAAAATCTCAAAGGTTTTTGCTGTGCTTTTTTAAACCTTTCCTTAGGATAAAATAAAAAGTCGGTGGCGACTCTTGCTCAACCGAAACATTTGCGAAAACAAACGCAAAACCCTAGTCAGTTCTCCCACCGTATCACAACTGTGTTCTTTACTGTTTTTGTATTTACTATCTTATAGAAAGTCAGATACGGTGTCATAACATTGAACGTGACATTGAGTATCTGCAGCCAGAATTTCAATTTCCCATTTCATGAATGATCAATTATTGGAGTTGTTCATATGAGGGTTTATCCTCCAAAGGATACCCTAGTTGTCGTAGGGCCAAGGTAGGGCTATAATTTATGCAACCTCGTGATCTGATCAATGGAACATTCGGAAAGTCTCCGCAACTATAAATAATATCTCTGATGTCTAGCTTCCTCGCATACCACAACACGGAATTAGAAGTAAGAGATCTTAATTTTTTAGGCCAGTCATACCTTGTCAGATTTGGAATCATGTAATCTTCCTTGTAGAGATGAGTCATAAACCAGAAATCCAAGAGTGGGATGCAAAATTTTAGAGTACCCCTTCCCTTTTCGTACCATGAATGAAGTGTATAATAAATATCACCAAGTAAAGCGGGAGTTGGATCCGTATTGAAAACTTTTGCGCCCCAAAATATGCTAATAGTTACAGGGTCAATATAGTCCAAAGTCTATGGAAATAAGATTACACCAAACACAAGTAGTCCTAAACAATCAATACAAGACTCCCATTTTTTGTTATTGGCAAAATCAAAAGCCTTAGTCTCCAAATAGCATCTCTTAATCCCTCATATGTCACCTTCTTTTTTGTAATTAAATGACAATTCGGGATAAGGGGTCCCTAAACCCTCTGCCAAGATTCAGACGTCAATAGTCTTCCTAATTCCCACATAAGCTTTCTCTTAGAAAAGTTTAAAAGTCTATCAAATTATTCTAGAGTCGGTTCTAGTTGAAAGTCTTGGAAGGTGAAGCACCTCAATAGAGGGTCGTAGAACTGAATTATGGCAGAAACAACATCCAATTGTACCTCTAATTTTGTTAAGTCAAGTGTATCCCCATAAAAAGGAGTGAACATCTTCACAGCTCTTTCAGACAATTTCTGTTTTATGGCCTTGATTTTTGTCATATCTGACTTGACGGCATTGATACGGACAAGTTGTTTCCTTTGGCATTCGTTTTTAGGACACTTCACTAAAAACCTTTAATTATTATTTTTTTGGGCCCTGTGAATAAGACAAAAAAAATAAATGGAGGATAATGAATATATGAAATGCAAAAATGTATGAATGCATGATTGTGGGGCTTAATGACGGGATTTTATGAATGGTACCCTTAGAAGGTAGGCTCCTAGTTTTGGCCTACGGATATTCTGCCATCCCCATAAGGTGGTTTCCTTAAGGAAATCATGAATAGCACTAGATTGAAAGGCATATAGGTCTCCCTTAAGTGGAGCCTCTTTGTGGACCGAAACTTTCGTCTCTAGGTCATGAAAGGTCTCGTCATGAGATTTTGGTTTAAGGGTTATACAAAGAGTCATAGGTTTCAGTCCAAAGTCCTACCCCTAAAGAGGATATCTCTTGAGACGTACTCCTTTTGCAGAATTCCACCGATTCTAGGCGAAGTCGTCACATAAACTCATAGAAATGATGTATCCCCTGGCTAATAGACGAACCTTCTTTCTAAGGGTTTTGAAAATTATTTTTTTTTAAATAAAAAAATCCCCATCACAAATGAATATAGCATAATAGTAAAGCAAATAAAAAAAAATAAACCAAAATAATTAAATAAAAATAGAAAAACCTGAAATCCCTAAATCCCTAAATCCAAAGAAAGGATTCTAACCCTAGGGTTGATTCCCCAGCAGAGTCGCTAGCTGTTGTAACCGATTTTAAAATTGAGAGTCGTCACTTTTAATTTTCACCTTAAGGAAGGGAATATAAAGGATAACTCTAATCCGATCAGAGATTCTAAGTTTTTTGACTCGTTCTAGACGAAGGAAAGGTGTTAGTCACCCCTCATCTACCTTGTTCACAAGGATACTAGGGTTTAGAATTGTAATTTTTAGGAAATAGGGTTTTAACTTTTATTAGGGGAACTCGCCACGATTTTAGTCGTATGCCTACATATCCTCTTATGAGAAATCAGAGTCTCAATTTGTAGTTCATAGTTGGTTGGTGTTTTTTATGGATTACAAAGATGTTTTCAATTTCCCTTGTACTAAGTCTAGATGTGTGAATAGCGGAGTTGTTAGGCGAAGTTCGCAGTCGATTAAAATATTTTCGTAATCCTTTTTGAAAATTGTTTTAGAGTTAATTAAGTTATTAAGAAAATGATTTGGTGTTGGTTAAATATTTTTTAAATGTGTTAATATATAAAAAATATTATTAATGCATGGTTAAAAATAATTTTAATGCAATAAATAAATATTTGAATGAGTTAGAAAATAAATATTTGATTTTATAATAATAGTAAAATAGTATTAGAATTTATAAATATATTAAATTATAAAAATAATAATTATAAATAATAAAAGAAAAATAAAAATGCAAGGGGTGTATTTTGTATGGAGATAGTAAAACAGGGGGTATGGGTAGTAGGGTCCTGAATTCAGATGCTGAATTCAATCCCAAATGCAGGGAGAGTAAGTTATTGTGTAGGTTAGTGAAAAATAGGGGGTTTAGTTAGCAGGGGCTCAAGTCCAGATGTTGGACTTGGCCCATTAGCGTTAGGGGGTGTGGGTTTTGTTGACGTAGAAAAAACAAACATAATAGGGGTGTGATTAGCGATGGGCCAGGCCCAGAACACAAACGTTTGGAGGATCCGTTTGGATCTTATGCGGGCGGACACATGGAATTATGGTGGGTATGCGTTCTAGGGATGCTGGATGATGATCACGCGGTGGACGCTGAGGGAACACGATAAAGGTGATGCACAAAATCCAGTCAAATTATATTTGTTTTTTCTCACATTTCTTCTTCATTTCCAACCCTTCACTCTCTCTCTCTCTCTCTCTCTTTTTGTTTTCTCTCGTTTCTCTCTTCTCTCACCACAACAACATAAACCCTAATCGCCATCGTTTAAACTCTAGCTCGAACCGGCGGCAACGTTACCCTTCCTCGGCCCCAAATCAAACCCATATCTCTCTCACATCAACACCATAGAATCAATTGTAAAAAAAATAAAAGAACTGAGCACAGCGCTTACCTCTATCGCGGTGATTTTCTAGATTTCCGATCCGATCTTCTCTCTGACTTATTCTTCTCCTTTTACTTGTAGGTGGCGATGGACGAGGAGGATGGAAGCGGCGGCATAGCAGACAATGGCTTGAACGAAGGCGGTGACTTAAGTGGTGGCTTAAGGAAAGATCTTAGGGTTTCATAAATTGAAACCCTAGATCTATACGACGAGAAGGCTCCAAACAAGTTCTTTGTCTCTTTCTTCGGTTTCTCCTCTTTAATTTCTTCTTCTCTATAAAATTTTCTTCCCCTTTCCTCTTAGAATATTAGGCCTTTTATAGTGTTCAGACTTAGATAATGTAGGAAGTTTTTTGTATTTGTTATTACAAAGAGATTTGATTTAGGGTTGATTAGTGAATTAGGGATTTGATTGTAATAGATTTTAGACTTACTGATATTTGATTAGATCTGTATTGAGATTGATTTGTAAATTAATTCAATTATGTTTGTAAATCTGGCCAATTCGCTCTGTATGATTGATAAAGTTTGATTTTTAATCATTAATTCTTGATTTGAACAGTATTTATATAGCCTTAAAACACATGTTTCTCCTTCTTGATTTGAACATTACGTGTTTGGGTTTGGCTTGTTAGTGAAGAGCAGTATTGTTGATCGAGCAATTTGAAGACCTCTTTGGTTTTGATCTTGACTTATTAGTCAATGCTTTTAAATAATAAAAGCAAACACAATTCATAATATAATAGTAATAATTTTAATAACGTTAATAATTATTATTATGCAAAAATAATACCATTTCTAAAGACAAAGGTCTGAAACGGACAAATTTGTTTAATTAATGGGCTACCTATCTCAAAAAAAAAACCATACCCCCCTCCCCTCCTCTTGCACATAAATGGATCATTTTGATTTAGAAGGGCTCAAAAATTCTCAATAATGTAAATCCTCCTTCAAAATTTGAAATAGGATGAAAGTGAAACCAAAAAGCCTTAACCAAAACGAAGTGGGCTTAGCAAATTGAATGCTAAGCCCCTAACCTAAGAATCACCCTTCATTAGCAAATGAAGCCTTAATGGGCTTAAAACAAGATCAAAATTAGCTAAGAAGTCTCAAGCATATACACCTCCTCTCTAATTAAAAAAAAACTTAATAGGCCACCACACCCCCCTTTATAAACTTAAACCCCATATATATATATATATATATATATATATATATATATATATATATATATATATATATATATATATATATATATATATATATATATATATATATATATATATATATATATATATATATATATATATATATATATATATATATATATATATATATATATATATATATATATATATATATATATATATATATATTTGATAATAATATATTATAAAGCAAATGATAACTCTAGAAATTAATAAGGAATAGAAATTATTAGAAATTAGTAGGACAAATTTGGGGTATGACATCCTCCTACTATGGTTTGTAGATATGTAGATATCATGTATGATAATTTCCTTAATCATTTAGTATCGACTATAGCACGAGGTATCGTAGCTCTTAGTGAATAAAGTCGTGCATTCGACTACGTCTAGTAGTATTTCAAAATGCTACATCCTTGCATGACACTCGATGCTGAGAGAGAGCCACCTAGGTCATCTCATCAGAAGATAATATTTGAGGAGAAACAGGCTATGACAGATCATGTTATTGATGTGTTACTTGCATGTCGTCGTATTATGGATCTTAGGCGAGTGGGTATAGACAGGGATACTTTTTGAAAGGTAGTTATGGGAGGGTCATTGTAGATGTCATTCTTACTTAGCCACAAACGATATTATAGCACAGGAGGCAATGAAGGAACGGGGGTTCTGATATACGCAGTAGTGTAGTATTTGTATTAGAGATTATGAATAGTATTATTGTTAGTTACTTTGTTATTTTGACTGTATTTTGACTGTTACTTTGACTGTGTGGCATTTTCATCTTGTTAGACCCGTATATAGTTTAATTGATAAAAAATTTAGTATGATAATATAATTATAATACATGATTTATTACATTAGTGTATTTCTAAAACAAATGTCAAAATTTACCACCAGAGGGTGATTACAAAAATGCATATCAATATTTGTTACAGAGATGCATTTTCGGATTAAACAAATACAATGAGGGTGTGGCTCAATTACAAATAGTTATAGATATGAGATTATTCTGGAGATACATATCAGAGCTAAATTATAGCAAAAAAGAGAATATTTCTTAGTTACAAATTTATTGTTGAAATGGGTGCACCCAGAGTTGTACTTTCAAATTCGTAGAGATAGTTTTTGATAGGTTAAATAAGTTTGTGGTTCTTCTAAATATTGTGAATTTTTTTTTTAGTTTCTATAAAAAAATTCTTCCAAACAATGGTCCTTCTAAAGTTATCCATCCACAATTTTGGCCACTGCTGTCAACTTTCATTAGTTTGTTGGGGTTACAAACCTCCTCTAAATAAATCTAGAAAATCCATTCCTTTCACAATACCTTCAAACCAAACCCAGAATGCTCATTGTACTTGCTTAAAAACACCATTACACACTTTTATTACTTGACCTTGTCACAGTTCAGACCACAAACAACAACTTTACCCCTTCTTTAAAACTATCACTCACTAGATTTATTGTTTGAAAAGATCACAGAGAAGCCTCACTTTGATGAATCATTCTCCGATTCAGACATATTTTGATTCATATATCCAAGCCCAACGAGTCTCTTCACTAAAAAGTATCAACAAACTGAAAGTTCATCCCTTTCACAATGTCTTCAAACCAAGCCCAAAATTCTCATTGTACTTGCTTAAAAACACCATTACACACTTTCATTAATTGACCCTGTCATAATTCAGACCACAAACAACAACTTAAACCCATCTTTAAAACTATCACTCCCTAGATTTGTTGCTTGAAAAGATCACAGAGAAACTTCACTTTGACGAATCATTCTCCGATTCAGACATCTTTTGATTCATATATCTAAACTCAACGAGTCTCTTTAGTAAAAAGTATCAACAAACTGAAAGATCAAAAAAGGGTTGGAACCCTCCACCTCTTGCTGAAAGCCTACATGTCTTACCACTAAACCACATATAATTTTTGAATAATAACAATAACGTGTGTATATATATATATATATATATATATATATATATATATATATATATATATATATATATATATATATATATATATATATATATATATATATATATATATATATATATATATATATATATATATATATATATATATTAAATTTTGTTTCTCTATGAAAAGGCCTTTTATATAATAATATTAAGTTATGTTTAAAACATGAAATAGTAATGTTAAATATAATTAAATAATAATTAAAATATTTTGTTTTGAAATAAATTGTGATTGGATATTTCAACCATAGGTTATATATCAGTATCTTAAGTTGGTCTGTCCCGTCTAATCCGCTTTAAAAAGTGGGCTAAGGCGGGCAGAGCGAATTTTACGCACGAACTTTTTGTTAAAAATTTATATTTTTTACTTAGAATTAAAACAACTTTAACTATGAAAACAACAATCTTCTTTTAAGACTATGTTGATTGAATTGTATTATAAATTATTATACAGACAAATTGAATTATAATCGTAAGATTCTTTCTATAACTTTATAATACATGTGTTTGTAGAAAAAGCATAAAATAAAAAGAAAAATTGTATGGCGTGAAAAATTATTAAGTTGTCAATACATTAACTCACATGTTTTCTTTAAAAATATATGTTAATTTTAAAGAGAGAGAAAAAGGATTTGATTATTTTATGCATTGTGATGTTTTATGCACCGTAATTGTTATCATTGTTTGTCTTGTGTAAATTATTGATTGAGTTCTTTTAGTAGTTAGTTTTTAAATAAGATTAAGATGATATGTGTTGTTTATTTATTTATTTTGATACATTTTTTATTGTACTTGAGTCTATTTCGTTATGTTTTTCTTGTAATTGGTCTTTATTTATTTTATTTTTGAAATGTTTGGACTTAAGACATGTTGAAGTTCTATTATGCGTTGTTAAAAAAAAATCTTTTGTCGACCTCTTTGGTAATTATTAAATTTTTTTGTAATTTATGTCATATATTAAATTATAAAATAGAAAATAAAAATATGGAGGGTCGGCCCGTCAACTCGTTAGTAAATAGAACGGACATGACTTTTGAACTCGGACGCTTAAGTTGATTCGTCCTGCTCCGTCCCACTTTTAGATGGACTTTAACAAGACAAATTTAAATGGAGCGGACCGTTCAATTTACCACCATAATATATATATATATATATATATATATATATATATATATATATATATATATATATAATATATATAATATATATATAATATATATATATAATATATATATAATATATATATAATATATAAAATAGTTTA
Organism: Vicia faba; assembly: GCA_948472305.1. Taxonomy (NCBI): domain Eukaryota; kingdom Viridiplantae; phylum Streptophyta; class Magnoliopsida; order Fabales; family Fabaceae; genus Vicia; species Vicia faba. The sequence continues at coordinate 1,449,930,047 of OX451741.1, forward strand.
AATATTTAGTTTATTAAATATTTCTACTATTTAACATTTCAATCATAGTTTATATATTTCAATTATACATTGATTAAACTATTTAGTTTATCAAATATTTTTACTATTTAATTGATATATTTAAATCATAGTTTATATATTTTCATAGTTAAAAGATTAATAATTTATATATTAAATAGTTGAAATATCTAGTTTATTCAATAATATATAAAATATTTAATTAGTTTATTAAATTTAATAGTTAAAATATTTAATTAGTTAATCAATAGTTAGATATATCTTAATTATTTAATATTAGGTTATCTAAGTTAATTATTAATCAAAATAATTAAAATATTTAATTAGTTTATTAAATTCAATAGTTAAATATACCTTAACTATTTAATATTTAAAACAACTAATTTATTAAATATTTTAACTAGTAATATTTTAACAATTTTTTTTCAAAATAAAACACATTTTAATTATTATTTAATTATTTAACATTTTAAACAAAACTTAGCATTACTATATAAAAGGAAATTTGATACTATTACAATAAATATTCTGCTAATATCCAATATGTACATATACATTGCAATTAATAAACAAATAGCATAAGTGGTGCAGTGGAGAGACATTAATTTTGTAAGTAAGTTCGAATCCATCTTTGACCAATTTTTTTTTAATAAGTGAAGTATATTAATTCAAAAAAGTAATAGATACAGAGCGTGACGATCAATTGATCAAGCCTTAAGACTACCTAAGCAAATTAGAAAAACGAAACCAAAGTAACTAAGCAAAAAGGAAAACTATAGCATCAAATCAGCAATACGAGTTTGAAGTTTACTACTATACAAACCCCTATATATTATCATATCTATGATGTTATTTCGTATAGTGACGACGTCTTTCGTTTTCCTAAAACATTTTGCATTCTTATACATCCATAGCCCGTATATTGTCTCTGTTACGGCAACCTTCTTCTCTTTTCCAGCGTCATGTTTAATGACCCAGTTGAGTTCATGGGTCCACGCCCCCGGTTCATGCGGAATATCAATCCACCCTAGGACATCCTTCCACAGATTTTTCATAATGGTACAACCGAAAAATAAGTGTTCAATAGTTTCTTCAGTCTCGCAGAAGCAACAGGTGTTAGTTTCCATCATTCTATATCTTATGCACCGATCTTCCGTTGCAAGTCTATGATGGCATGCAAGTCATAATGTTATAACTGTTGTTGACCTTGTTGTATTTCAGTACATAAGTTTTCTCCAATGTTTTAAATCATCTTCATCCTTACTTAATTCCTGATAAATACTGTCATATTGAATTTTTTCTTTGCCAACATATCATCCCATTTTACTTAGATTCGAACTACCATCTCTCAGATATTCAAGACCGCTTTCATTATCCAAGAGTTATCCAATTTTAAAAATTGTATTTTAACATTTAACCATAAAATAATTAAATAATAATATATTGTTCTACGCGGAATAAAAAAGAAAATAAAAACATATCAACTCAGTATTGTTAATCATGTAGACATTTTGTAATAGAATCTTAACATACAGGGACCTGCATTTTATATATATATATATATATATATATATATATATATATATATATATATATATATATATATATATATATATTTCAGAACTAATCTCTTTCTTTTTTTTTCTATTTCAGATTTGTTGTTATTGATGTTTTGTTGTTGTGGTTAATGGAAGTGTTGTATTGAGTTTGAAATTGTGATGATGATTATGCGCTTGGTAATGGAGACATTGTTGTTGGGTGGAAGAGGAAGGTGGTGGAGGTTTGAAGAAGATGGTGATGAATATGAGATTTCAACATTTGATTTTGTTTTTGATTTTCTTGGTTTATTTATAAGAGGTTTGCAACCCTGTTATCAACTTCGTTTAAGTCAAATAAATTGTTGATTTTAAGTGATGTGACACGTCAACTTCTATTAATAAAAATTGGCGACAGGAACCAAAATTATAATTGAAAAATTTTAAAAGGATCAGTTTGAAGAAACTTTTTAGAGGGGTTAAAAATGAAATTCGTAATATTTAGGAGGACCTCAAATTTAGATTTATATAGGGCACTTCTCCCCCACTTAGAACGGGAGATATAATCCCCTTCAAAAATGCACTGAGTTAATGCCATTGGCCTAGTAGTATTACTTTTGGTGTGACCTGCATATGTAACACCTTCCTTCCCACCCCCTTGGTAGAATTCCTCCCATTCATTGAATCAAATAGAGCTTACGAAAAAATGTTGGATAATTTAGATGAACAAATGACTTGTTCCTACAACATAGGTCCAAGAGAATTATGGCCTATTATGCAAAAAATTCAATTTCTATTTTGATTTTTTTTCTTGCACTTCTGATTTATACATGTGCCACGTTGAGAAATTCTTACCATTACATGAACTTCGACATTTACCTAAGTTACAACCCACTTGTACATATTTGAGCTAGGTACATAATCAAACAGTATAAGTAAATATGTAAAGAAAAAACTTGTTTCCTTTTTTTATGTTGACTAAAAAAAATTGTTTCCTAAGACTGCAGATAGTACTGCTCTTTCAATATATACTCTAGGTGATGCTTCTGTTGCAACTAAGTTTGTAGATTTATTTTGGGCAACTGAAGGAAAATTCGGACAGCAAGGCCAAATGGTCGCTTCCCACTTTCTATTATTCAAGAAAAAACTTGTTAAATTTGAAAAGTTATTGCATTTAGAAAACAAAAATTGAAGCAGTAATACCTTGCATGGAAGGCCCCCAGCCCTTCGAAGGTCACGGATTGACACGGTATCAAGAACTCTTGTAGGTACAATTCCGTCAGAGTACCTGCATCATATGCATTCAACTTATCTTATTATTGGGTAATTGTCATCATTAAGGCCTCAAACATCACATTTTTCATAATTTAAACTTTCTCAGAACTTAGGAAGGAGTTTCGTTACCATAAATAATCTACAGTGCCAATAAACTTTGCGTGATAGGAAGTTGCCAAGGGTTCACCATTGAATCCCCGTGTACTAGGTGAACCCTGAAAAAGGTTTATCATTTATTATTCTATTGGCATGGACCATGAGGAGGAATACGAAAATTAATATAAAAAATAGGCTACAAAGGAATGATCATGTACATTGACAGTGGCATACGAACTATTCAGCTTTAATGGATGCACAGCCAAGTGACACTCAGGATCACCGGTTGCAGTTTTTATCTCTTCATCTGTCCAGCAGTTTAACAATCTGAAACAATAACTTGAGAGCTTTATACTTAGAGACAGAACTGAATATCACAAGCACTTAGAAGAAACAAACCTTCTTCAATTAATGAACATGCGTACTTTAAGGTCATAACATAAAAATATTATATAATATTGCAATTTATATCATACAAAAATGGCATGAAAGTGCAGGTATCATATACAACAGTGCTAAACCTATATTCGTGAAAGGATATTCATGTGCCAATTATAGAAAATCCAATGAATAAAAAGCAGGTCAAGGAACTTTCTCCAGAAGAAAACTCCAGAAGAAATAATTGTTACTTTGGAAATAATGGAAGTGAACAGAAATGAAATCGACCAAAAGAGTTTGTTGCACAGTAAGATCATACAAATTCAAGAATGGACTGTCTGTACTTATAAATGGTGAAAATGCAAAGCTACCTGATCTCAAAGATTTAGTTAAACAGTTTCTAAGCACAAGTTTGTTATACTTTAAGTGATATTATGCAGTAATTCTTTACCACATTAACTGCACATGCCATCCTATGCTGTAGCTTATGTATGATATAGAATTAATAGCCCAAAAAAGGAAAAATACCCATCCTGTGAAATAAATTGAACAACTGTTTCTTTTTCCCTGTCTAAAACCTGAGCAGGACGACAGCATTTCTGTCCAGATAACTCCTTTCTGTCATATAGTTTGATATTAAGCTGCAAATGAAAATTACACCCATTTTCATGTAAGCATCTTAAACATAAACTACTTGCTCAGATTCATGGCATAATAAATCTTATATCCATGTCCAGAATAGAACAAATTTGCAAAACCGTGACTATGAGAATGTAATGTAACAAATTCAAAGTAACTCACCTCGGACGATGACAAGAACTTGTATATTCCACTCTGTTGAAGAACGAGAATATGTAATAATCAATATGTAAGAAATGAACATCATATAGTAATTAAAGGACAAAGTCCTATCTATTTTCTGAAATATGCACCTGAGGAGTACTATTAAAATCACCAGCAAGGATTACAGGGGCATTACCCCATTTCTTTGAGAGGATCTGTGCTTTTGATGCGAGGAGACGAATCTGCATTATTTAATATTTCAAGCTAATGTAAGGATTATAGGCATTAAACTAATGTACATACTGACTGGTATTTCCTAGATAGCAAAAACATTTCAGGATTAGGAATTAGTAGTTATCAAACCTAATCAGCTAGCACTTTATCTAGAGAAGGAAGTAAAAACCTTTAATTTAATCCATAGAGGGAATGAAACACTTACTTGACCTAATTTAACTTCTCCCCTGTTTGGGTTATAAAGTACATGGATGTTACCAACCAACAGTCTTCTTGAGTTAGATCCATGCATCTGCCTGTACAGGATGAAGTTAAAGATGCAAAGGATGGCCAAGGGATGTACAGTAAAACAAAATTCACAATAATAAACATCTCAGGCAACAAAGGATTGCTGCTGCTTAAGTTCAAGCTAATATAAGAAATCACGATAAATAAAGCAGGAGATGAATCAAGGAGCCAGGAATTCAGGAAGCACTCAAGCGTCGCAGCATTTACTGTTTGATAAATATTCCCACAACAGTGATGATAATCAATGCCTAAACTATATAAGATATTCTCGTGTACTTGAAATTTGTTACTTTAGGAAAGTCATGCATTCAATGCAGTCATAAATCATCAAAGGATCAACGATTCATGCCATTAAAAGAAATTAGTTGACATCAAGGAACTGATACCTCAAATACTAGAAGTTGAGCAACATTATCACGAAGGCCGATGTCCTTATATTGAATAGTCTCTCCATCTAATAACCGGAACCTAACAGACAAAAAAGAAAAAGACTAATCAAAGTGAATAAACTAGTTGGATCAATTTTCATCAAACATACAAGCAAAATAAGCAACAAATAGATTACTTATCAGCTTTCCAAAACATTGCACAGCCGTCCGATGTATCTCCAGTTCGTCTCTACAGCTCCATTTATACAATTCATTAGGTTCCCATTAGTTATAAACCTACACATCAAATAGTACTGCTACTACAACTACTAGTAATGTCTGTGTTAGTGTCCGTGTCAGAAACAGACACCCAGGTTTGTGATTATGCTTAATTTATTAATTTTTTACTGGTATCAACGTGTCAATGTCGCATGTCTGTGTTTCATAGACAAACAATGTGTGAAGGAAATGAACGCTACCTTATAAGATCCTGCATATCCTCCATTAACCAAAATATTTGAGAGTTCATAATACTTATCCACCTCCTGAAAATACCGATCAGTATAATAATAATAATACATACATTTTCAAAACAAAAAAAAATTACTAAAAAGCTAAATTAAGTGCTTATTTAAATAAGCACTTATGAGATACATAAGACGTTAGTTTTTTTACTTGTAAACACATAATATCAGGGCTCCATTCAAAGAATTCTTGAGAAAGAATCTTTTTCCTTCGATCCCAATGGATATAACGAGAAGGAGTGTTAACGTATAAATCAGCATGTTGCGAAGCATTTCTATCAGCAAGTATGTTATACGACGCTACGGTGAATCTCTCGGAAGATGCGCGGGATTGATCGAATGCTTCAACCCAGCGGCGTTCGATTCCGTGAGAATGATTTGTAGAAGAATTGGAATTTGAATGATACTGGCAGTGAATCTGTGAAGAAGGTTTGGGGACTGTGAAGTTGAAGCAGATTTGGATTGGGACGCGTTTGGCGTTGGATGAGATGAAAGAGGGGAAGAGGCAACAAGAAGAAGAAGTTGAAGAAGCCATTTATTTTCTTTTTCTTTCCCTCCGAATGAACAATGAAACGCGCCACAATTCGGTAATCGTGATCTAATCCCAATGCTTTTCTCTTCTTTTAATCACAACCTTTTCTTTTCCTTTTCAAATTTATTCAATTTTAAATATAATCTTAACTTGTAATTTTATTTTATTTTGTTTTAGTTGAATAATTTTGTATTTTCTAAGTCAAACACTATGAGATTGGGGCATCAAACATTTAAAAAAAAAATCAGTTGTATTTCTTCGATCTTCTTATTTCCACATCAATTAGCATCTGAATAACAAGTAACTGTAACTTCTTTGTTTTCAGAATCTCATGGAAAAAGAATTCCACAGTTTATTGATCATTTTATGTATCTCAAGACTCTTCTTGCAGCCTTCACGTGGGATACCCTTGATTCACTCATGTATTTGCTCAGTGATTCGACTGAGAAACCTATATCAGATCGATTGTTGCACACATACTTCAGAGATCCGATAATTTGTTTGAACAAAGTTACATCAATTTTGTCCTCCTTTCCATGTTTCTCTAGTCTCAAATTTAGTTTGACTGACGAAGATGCAGAATTCGAATCATTCATCATGAATCTCTTGAGTATCTCTTTGACATACTTCCTTAGATGCAGCATCATATCTTACTTAATAAATTGAAATTTCATGCCTAGGAAATAAGACAAGTTTCCCAAATCCAACATTTCAAATTCTGACATCATCGGCTCTTTGAACTTCGACAAGTTCTTCACGCTATTTCCAATTACCATCAAGTCATCGACATGTAAGTAGATGATTGTTATATTTTGTGTCACAACCTGAACATAGACACCATACTCATATTTTCATTTGATGATTCCCAATTCGACTAAGTATGAGTCGATCTTCTTGTTCCATGTCATAGGTGCATGTTTGAGGCCATATAGGACTTTGTACAACTTGTGCACTTTCTTTGCTTCCTCCTGAATCACAAATCCAAGAGGTTGTGTGACATAGACAATTTCGTCTAAGGGACCATTCAAAAATGATGATTTCACATCTAAGTGAAATATCGACATACCTTGCTTATATACTAAGGCTACCATCAATCTGACAGTCTTCAATCTTGCAACGGATGCACATACTTCAAAGTAGTTGAGTCTTGCTCTCTGAAGAAATCATCAAGCTACTAATCTTGCCTTATGTCTTGCTATCAACCCATCAACATTGTGCTTCAATTTGAATACCCACTTCACTTTGATATCTTTTGTGTGTGTTGGAAATCTGACTAGCTCCCACGTGTTATTTTTGTCGGTCGCTTGTAAATCATCGACCATAATTGACTTCCACTATTTATTCTTTAAAGTCCCATTATAGTTTATTGGTTCATCACCTGCAAGTAAATCAAAATGAACTAATTCTCCATCTGTTGTGACTTCATCTTCACTAACCACTTCATAGTCTTGAAGGCTTGCTAGAGGATTTCTAGTTCTTTGAGGTCTTTGGCTTGTGCTAGCCACACCCTCTTGAATATCTGCTTTGACTTTGACTTTTACTAGAATGTCGGTAATTGCTTTGATTTCGACCTCATTACTTGCTTCGTCGAAGCCATAGCTCATCAATGGCTTGTCAATTGCATCACTAGAATTCCAATCCTAGGAAGAATTCTCATCAATCACAAGATATTGACTCATCATGGTCTTCTCATTAGTTGGATTGAACAGCTTGTATGCTCCAGTTTTATGATATCCTACTATAATCATAGGTTCACTTTTATCATCAAATTTTCTTCTTCTTGAATAGGGATATGCTTATAACAAATAGAGACAAACACATTTAGATTACTCACTAATGGTCGTTTTTGACTCCATACTTCTTCATGAAGCTTGTTCTTTAGTTTCTTTATAGGACACGTGTTCAGTATATAGACAACAATGGTAACTACTCCACCCCCATAAGGATTTTGGCAGATTATTCTACTTCAGCATGCATCTCACTATATCCAATATGGTTCTAATTCTTCTTTCTGATATACCATTATTATGTTGGGTCATGTAAGGAGCATTTACCTCGTGATCAATACCATGTTCTGCAAATAATTCTTCAAACAACATGGAAGTGTATTCACCGCCTCCATCTGTTTGCAGAACCTTGATCTTCTTTTCATTCTGGTTTTCGAAAAGCATCTTGAATCTCTTAAATATTTAAAATACTTCATCCTTTCGCTTAATTACATAGATCCAAATCTTTTGACTATACTCATCGACAAATGAAACAAAATACTTGTTTCCACTAATTGTATGATCCATAAACGGGCCACATACATCTGAATGTACTACTTCTAGAATGCAAGAGGACCTAAAAGACTTTCGAGATTGCTTTCTTACTACGTGATCAGAAGAAGCCAAAATATCTTCATAATCTAATAGTCAACTAACATAGTTTCTTGGTCCTTGAGCTTTGACTTGCTTCAGGTTACGAGTCTTCAAAACTAGACTTTATTCAGAGTTTGGGATCTTCAAGATCTGATCCTTGACCAGGTTCAAAGTCTGAGTATTCAGGCTTTGATCCTTCAGATGTTGACTTTCTTCAAAAGTTGACCTCCTTTAAAAGTTTATTCTTCAGAGTTTGATTTTAGAATCTTCTTCTTTGAGCTTCTCTTTGAATGATTAGTGCAGTGTCAGAAGTGACTTTGTATCTAAATTTTAATCTATGTTCCTTCATACTTGAACAGATGTTAGTATACCATTTGTTCTTTAAATACTTTGTTATCATCAAAACCTTAAGAATATGGTACAAACCAATTTTGTTCCAACAATATGTAGAGTTAGTTCATGCAAAATAGTGAGAAGTATTGTGTGTATTCTATAGAGAAAGTTGGATCCCCTTCTTAATTATAGAATTGAAATATTTATAGAATATCCCTTGGGTCTGAGTTAAAAAAGAAAAGGGTAGTATCCCTCATCCATAATTAGAATCGTGGGAATAATGGAAGAAGCATTCTCCATTAATTTGTGGAGGAGAAGGTTTCTTTGTTGACTAGACTCTTTAGTCATTTTTTGCTTGAACATGTCATCTTTCATATTTGTTCAGTAAGTGGGTATTGGAGTTAGTTTGAGAGGCCCAATGGGGTGACCTATATTGTCGCTTTTGGGCAACATGCATTGCATGTTTCAGGCGGACTCTTAGACCATTTAGGGTGGCCTCCTGGTTCTTAGGATGTTTGTCTAACACCGGTGCTTGGCTTATCTTACTTTCTTATGGATTATCCTTTTTAAGGCCTAACAGAATTATATTGGTACACAACCCTCAAACAGGAGGGCTTGAAAAGGATGAAGTGATTAATTAGAGTGCTCACATCCTTAAGATTCCTCTTTATGGATCTACCCCTAGGTGGATTTTCCTAATGATGGCTTGCGACGAGTCCCTCAAGCATAGTTTGAGGCGAATACCTCAAGCCTACCTTGGGGGAGGGTCTTTAAGTTGAGTATCTCGAACAAATCTTTAAGTTTAGTCTCCAGGAGAGACTTTACATTGAGTCTCTCATGCGAGTCTTTTATGTTATTTGTTTAATTGTCCCGTTTTAGGGTTTATGTTATATCACCTTGAGGTATCTTTCGATGATAATATTCACGCCTTTTGAGGTATGTTTACTTATCTCTATATAAACAACACATATCTGAGATAAGGGGGTGAGGTTCTCGAGTGTGGTGCTAGAGGAAGAGTCTCTCTAACGTCATTGAAGGTGTGAGAAACAAAATAAAGGGGGGTTTGAATTAGGTTTTACCAAATTGAATCATTTTGTTGGTGACAGAACAAGTTAGCTTAGAACATAACAATAAATAAACATGTTTATTTTTATCCTGGTTCGTTGTTTACTAAGTTACTTCAGTCCACCCCCTTAAGGATGATTTCGCCTTTAACAAGAACTTAATCCATTATAACCAAACTGATTACAGACAACCCACAATAAGTCTGGTCAATCTTATTGGCACCCTCAATAAGTCTGTCGATCCTTATTGCAAATCTACTCAAACCGCAACAAGAGTCTTCTTGAGATCAGGCCTTCACTCGGCCTCTCAAGGTATCATTCAACAATAATTGAGTACTTTCACTGTATTACAGATTTGCTTCTTTTAAGTAGATTACACAGATAATTCAGTACAAAGAAAAACACCTAAGTGTTCTACTGCAAGATACGAGCAACAACTCATTAATTATTTACAAAATTATACACGGAAGATTTTCTCTAAAGAGTTTGCACAATGCTTTGGTGTAGTTTTACTTGAGCTTGATTTAATCTGATATATTTTGTGTAATGTTAATTCTTACTTTTCTTCAGATTTCAAGTCTTCCTTTTATAGCTTGTAAAAGAGATTTGTTAAAAGGGTAGAAATGTAATCAGAAATCTAGTTGTTTGTTCTCAATGGTCATAATGAGAGTGGTTATAGTATAGTACAAAATAATTGTCTTTACTCCACCCTAGAAGGTAGAGGTCACATACTACTTTACGCCACCCTTTGGATATTTGAATGTTGAATGTTGAATCTTGTTGTAGAAGAATTTTTCTTAAGTCTTAGAAACTAAGTCTTGGAGTCTTCAGAACTTCTCCTATCAGAACCTTGTCTTCAGAGTCTTCAGCACTTGGTTTTAAGAACTCACTTTTCTTTAGATCATCATAACTTGTTCAGCAGAACCTCGTTTTCATAATCTTCAGAACTTGTAACACACCGAAGTAAAGCTTTAGAAAGCCTCCAAAGCTTAACCATAAAGTCACAATCAGAACCTCTTGTATTAACGTTCCTAAGACGTGTTGCAAAAGACGTATTCAGAATCTTGACTTTAACTGTAACATGTAACCACATGTTTTCTTCTAGTAGTGTGTGTTCAGAACCTGGTGACGTCACATGTCTTCATACCAGAGTCCGGATATTATAGCAACAACTACACACTAGAACGAAACCATTAGTGTATACAATTGTTCACTAAGATAACATGTAAAGTTATCATCAAAATCTTAAGGCCAGATGTAGAAACTGAAGATGTGAAAAACACAAGAAGGGGGGGGGGGGGGTTGAATTGTAAAACTTAAAACAAATGGCTTGACAACACAATATTTTTATCCTGGTTCGTTTGATCTCAAACTACTCCAGTCCACCCGTCAAGGTGATTTCGCCTCTCTCCAACAAGGTCTTAATTCACTATTCTCAAAGAATTACAACAGTTAGTTTAACAACTGTTAAAGTCTTCTTGAGTACAACCACAATCTGGTTAATCTCAAGGAACTTCTTCTACAAATGAATTGAACAAGTGTGTTTTTGTTTTCTTACAAAACCGTATATCACAACTGTGATAATTACACTAAAATAAGCTTGGAATGAGATGACTTTGCTTAAGCTTTGAATAAGCGTGGTTGGGATAGCTTAGCAAAATTGAGTGCGTACGTACGTGCTTCTTTTCACAAGAAGTCCTGTTTATATAGGCAAGTAAGGATACGTTGTCCATAAAGTAGGTTTAATGATAATAATGCACTTTCCTTTTGTAGAAGATCTTTGTCTAAAGAAAGCCGTTAGCATTTAATTCAGTCTTGAATAACTAGTAATGCTTCAGAGTCTTCTTTGCTGTATCTGCTGATAACGCTTCAGAGTGTTGATGACTTGGTAAAGATGTCTTTGATCAGAGCCAGAGTGTATTTGTTTAGGCGCAGATTCTGGTCATCAAACTTCAGTGTTTCAGCGTGTAACATAGGTTGCTGATCTTCTGATGCTGATTCCCTTCTGATACTGATTCCATCAGAACTTCTGCATATACAAAGCATAATTTTAAGGAGCATAATTGTTCTTTGTATATACTTGAGAAATAATATTTATTCTATGTATTTTGTTATCATCAAAACTTTAACCAAGGATTGTAGAATCAAACTATGTTCTAACAATCTCCCCCTTTTTGATGATGACAAAAACCAGATTTTTTCAATAAAGAGTAAAGAATAAAGAGTATAGAATTAAGAAGAAAAAATCCCCCTGAGTTGATTACTTCCTTTTAATTCCATGAGTCTTTAAGCATCAGAATCTTACTGTATCTTTCAGCAGAGTTTTGTACCTGTTCAAGCTTTTTAGAAGAGAGAATTTGAGTAGATTAGAATGTTTGAGACTTATGTCTCAGTAATCCGTTATTGAAAATATCTTTTTCTTTCTCCCCCTTTTTGTCAGTTATCAAAAATAACAAATAATCAGAGCCAAAATGAGTTGATATTAAAAACAGAATCAATGATAAGTTCAGAGCTATGTAGAGAAGAATACAGATAAACAAATTTTTAAACAGGGAAAATCTAAGAGGGGGGAGGAAGACACGTGAACAAAGCTTCCAACAAGCCCTTGATCTGGATGTTGGTTTCCTCCTGCTTGGTTAGCATGCTCTTGATTTCCGAAATTTTGTCATCCTGTTTATCCATTCTTTCCTGCATCAAAATATCAGATCTCTTCAGGTCTTCTAAAGTCTGCCTTTCATAGGAGGAAGCTTGAGGATCTTCAGCAACTGGATGCTTCTCAGAGCATTCTGCAATATCCTCTTTTTGACCCAGTTCTTCAGCAGGAATCATCTGCTCTGGAGTATCAGTCAGATTGAGATCTTCTGACTCTGGTTGAACTTTGTCTGTTGGATGATGTTTAGACCAGGGAGCATTGTCCAGAGGGAGAACTTCTTCCTTGAGCAGCTGGCTCGGAACTTGATCTTCAAAAACTTTTAGCAGGTTACTGAAGTTCTGTTGAACTTGTTTGTAGCTTTGTTCTTGCATTTTATGAGTTTCAGAACATACCCATTTTCTGAAACTTGTCAAAAGATAATCTGATGCAGCAGGATCAATCAGCTCAAGACTAGCTTGCTTCAGTGAAGTTATCCACTTCTGCATTTCTGTTTCAAATATCAATAAACTGGTACCAACATCTGGTGTAGGTTCAGATGGTTTTGGTTTTGGAATGGCTGTTTTGGTGGTTATGGCAGCCAGGCGTTCAAAAACAGTTAAGTCAATGACAGTTTTGGCATTGTCATTTGGATTGATCTTTGGTGAGGAAGTTGGAGAGTCTGGAATGATTATTGGACTTGTTGGGGGTGTTTGGTGGAGTTGATTTTAGAGAGGAGGGAATTTGGGGAATATTCAGAATGGTCAGGGGTATGCTGATGTTCAGAGGTTCAGTGATTCCAGGAATGGGAATGGGATCAGAATCAACAGTTTGGTTGGATTGATGGTGATGAAGTTCTGGTTCGCAGGATTCAGGGGGCTGGACCTCAGAAGTTTGCACTTCAGGTTGTAATGGTTCAGGTTGTGGAGAAGGTGGATGAGTTTCGGGTAGAGGAGAGAGTGGAATTTCTGGTTGAGGTGTTTCTGAAATGGTTTCAGAGTTTGTATTTACTGGTATGGGAGCAGATATATGCTGGTCAAAGGTTTCAATATCTGATAGAACTTTTGCAAGTTCTTGTTGTGTTACTTCATTATTTAGATTTGTAGGTAGGGAGTGAGATCCTCTAAGAGTTAAAGTTTCTGAGGGGTCAAATTCAATGTCAAAATCATCAAGTGTTTGTTGAGTAGGGTTTTCTGATTGAGTGGGGATTGGTACAGATGTTGATACAGATACTGAATCTAAAACAGTTACGGAAGAAGGATTACCTATCTTTTTAGCTGCTTTGGGAGTGCGCTGGGATGATCCTTCTGCTGCAGCCTTCCTTTTCTTGTTTTTCTTCAGCACAACTTCTGGAGCCTTCTGCTACAGATCCTGAATGTTTAAATCTGGTGTTGTACCATCTGCCTTGCATGCATCCAGATATCTGACTATAATCTCAGGTTTGGAGTCAGTTTCTGAGAACATGGGAAAGTTATCCATAGGGATTCTTCTGCTGGAGATGGTTGCAAAAGAAGTGACATTGGGTTCCTTCTTGATGTTCTCAATGATCTTCATCTTCTTCAGATTCTTTGCATTCAACTGTTTGCCAACAGTAGCTTCTAAAGTGCTGATTTCCTGAGCTTCTGTTAGATGATCAATCAGCTTATTCTCTGTTAGAATATCTGATATGAGCCTTCCTAGGGGTATCTAGTCCCTTTTTGTGTGCTCCTCTTCTCTGGTCTCCTTAACACTAGTCCTTAGATGGTTGAACAACAGATGAGCTAGATTCACTTTAATCTTCTGGGAGATGAAGTAGATCAGAAAGTGTTGATCAATGTTGATGTAGTCAGGAGAGCTGGTTGGCTTCCTGTGGTTTATGCATCCCAGAATAATCTTAGCCCATATTCTGTGATGGTATTTTAGATCCCTTATCTTGCTGGAGGGAAGACCCGGAGTGAAGATTTCTCTAGCAATTAGGGCGACATCAGCACATCTTTCAACCATGTCTATGCATCTTACACCACCACCACTGTAGCCTATCAACCTTGCAATAAGGTCTTCAGTTATGACTATCTTCTTCCCCATTATGTATGAAGTAACTTGATGGTTGGAAGATGAAGCATGAATCCAGAATTCCTTCACAAGGATTGGGAACGTTGGACCTACCAGATGGTCAAAATACCTGTTCCATTCTTGAGCCGTTACTTCTTCAGAGAGATTGAACCCGTTCTCTTGAAGACTGTTAAAGTCCATAATCAATTATGAGAGTACTTCTAGATTCTTGATGGGCGTGAGAAGAGTTCTGAAGGGTTCTTCATATTGTTCTGAGGAATCTGTTCTCTGAGTACTGGTAGTTGGGTTGCTTGAGGAAGCCATGTTCACACAGAAAGTTGAGAAGAAATTGAAAGGGTTTTGAGAAAGATGCAAACTGAAATCAATTAGTTTGTAGAGAAAGTGAAAGTGAAAGAGTGTAAGGAATGAGAAATGTGTTTAAATAGATTTTGAAAAAGATTTTGAAAACGTAAATGGCAAGAGAGAGAAATAAATTATAATGATTACGAGCATTTAATGACAGCTGATTTTGGGGGATTCAGAAAGATATTGGAAGGGTTACCCATGACATGTGTCCCAATGCATCCAATCAGCGCTTTTGACCTTTCAGAAAAGTGAACGCGTGTTCAACCTCAGAAAGTAGCTGATGAATGGATAACAACTGTTTGCTTGAGTGAACAACACATTTCTATCCTTGAAATGAAGCGCTCAGATCTTCATGGATAGATTCTGATACAGTCTGTACTTTTAAAGATCTGAAGGCAGATTGATCAGTAGTTCACAGAAAATAACCCAAAATTCTGAAATTTAAGATATGGAAATAAAACTGTTTTATTCTGGGAAAAGCTTCATGCTGAGATGTTTCAGAATGAAGTTAAACCTATCTTCAGAAAGAGGTTTTGTAAAGACATCAGCCCATTGATGGTCTGTGTTAATAAATTTTAAATTGAGAATCCCTTTCTGAATATAGTCCCTAATAAAATGATGTTTTATTTCTATATGCTTAGCCCTAGAATGCAAAATAGGATTTTTACTGAGACAAATAGCAGAAGTATTGTCACAAAGGATAGGGATGTTACTCTCAAATATATTGAAGTCCTCAAGTTAACTTTTCATCTAGAGCATTTGCATGCTACATCCAGCTACTGCTATATATTCAGCTTCTGTTGTTGATAGAGCTATTGTGAATTGTCTTTTACTGGACCATGAGATCAGATTTTCTCCCAGAAACTGGCAGCTTCCAGAAGTGCTTTTACGTTCTATTCTGTCTCCAGCAAAATCAGCATCACAGTATCCTACTAAGTTGTAATCACTTGATTTTCTATAAAACAAACCCAGATTAGTAGTACCTTTCAGATACTTGAAAATTTGCTTAACTGTTGTTAAGTGAGATTCTCTAGGATCTGATTGGAATCTAGCACAAATGCAAACACTGAATAGAATGTCAGGCCTTGAAGCCGTCAGATAGAGAAAAGAACCAATCATACCTCTGTAGACCTTCTGTCCTACCTTGTTACTTACATCTTCTTTTTCCAGAATGCATGTGGGATGCATTGGAATCCTTGAGGGCTTACATTTTGAGAGATCAAATTTCTTCAGAAGCTCTCTGACATATTTGCTCTGATGAATGTAGGTTCCTTCTGGAGTTTTATTAATCTGAATGCCCAGAAAGAACTTTAGTTCCCCCATTAGGCTCATCTCAAATTCTGCCTGCATACATTTAGCAAACTCTATTCCCAGAGAGGGTTTAGTGGATCCAAATATAATGTCATCAACATAAATTTGGCATACTAAGATGTCATTCTTAACTGTCTTACTGAACAGGGTTGTGTCCACTTTCCCTCTAGTGAATTCCTTTTATAACAGGAAGTTACTTAGTCTTTCATACCAAGCTATGGGAGCTTGTTTCATACCATGAGTGACTTCTTTAGTTTGAAAACATATTCTGGATTTTTGGAACTTTCAAAACCAGGGGGTTGGTGCACATAAACCTCTTCTTCTATATAGCCATTTAAGAATGCACTCTTGACATCCATCTGATACAGAGTGATGCCTTTATTAACAGCAAATGAAATTAAAAGTCTTATAGATTATAACCTGGAGACTGGAGCAACGGTTTCTGTATAGTCTATCCCTTCTTGCTGACTATAACCTTGTGCTACCAGCCGTGCTTTGTTTCTGATGACTTCACCTTGTTCGTTCAGTTTGTTTCTGAACACCCATTTTGTTCCTATGACGTTGAATCCTTTTGGTTTGGGAACCAGATCCCATATGTCATTTCTTGTTAACTGATTTAGCTCCTCCTGCATTGCCAGAATCCAGTCATTATCCAGAAGTGCTTCATCAATTGTTGTTGGTTCAATCAGAGAAACAAGTCCCATGAGGGATTCTTCAGAGTTTCTAAAGGTAGATCTTGTTCTGATTGGATCTTCCTTCCTTCCTAAGATTGTTTCTTCTGGGTGATCAATTCTGCTTCTGGATGGTCTTTTCTGGAGTTGATCAACAGAAGGTGTTGGGTTGCTTGTAGTGACTCTTTCTGATGTTGATGGAGTGTCTCTGTTGAGAGCCTCTGAGTTGTCTGCAGTACCTGTGAGTTCAACTTCCATACCTGCAAGGTATTCATTCTGCTTTGACTTTTGAGAGTCAAGCTTATCATCAAATCGAACACTGATTGACTCTTCAACAATCTATGTTTCTGTATTGTATACTCTGTACCCTCTTGAGCGTTCAGAGTATCCTAACATAATACACTTTTGTGCTTTAGAGTCAAACTTGTTCAAATAATTTTTTGTATTCAAAATAAAACATATACATCCAAATGGGTGAAAATAGGAAATGTTGGGTTTTCTGTTCTTCCATAATTCATATGGAGTCTTTTCCAGAATAGGTCTTATGGAGATTCTATTCTGAATGTAACATGCTGTGTTTATTGCTTCTACCCAAAAAATCTTAGCAACGTTAGTCTCGTTGATCATGGTTCTGGCCATTTCTTGCAATGTTCTATTCTTTCATTCTACAACTCCATTTTGCTGGGGAGTTCTAGGACAATAGAAGTCATGCAGAATGCCTTTTTCATTAAAGAATAATTCAAAATCTTTATTTTCAAATTCTCCACCATGATAACTTCTGACTTTGATGATTCTAAGATCCTTTTCATTCTGAACTTGGTTGCAGAAGGTAACAAACACAGAGTGTGACTCGTCCTTGTGCCTTAAGAACTTTACCCATGTCCATCTGCTATAGTCATCTACGATTACTAACCCATACTTCTTGCCACTGACTGAGGCAGTTTTTACTGGTCCAAATAAGTCAATGTGCAGAAGTTCTAATGGCTTAGAGGTGGAAACAACGTTTTTGGATTTGAAAGCAGGTTTTGCAAACTTGCCTTTCTGACATGCTTCACACAGAGCATCTGAATTGAACTTCAAGTTAGGAAGTCCTCTGACCAGATTGAGTTTGTTAATCTGAGATATTCTTCTCATACTAACATGTCCCAATCTTCTGCCAGATCCATTGCTCGTTGTTAACAGACAGAAGACATTTTACATTCTGACTTTTCAGTTCAGAAAGTTTGATTTTATAAATGTTGTTTTTCCTCTTTCCATTAAATAGGATAGTCCCATCTTTCTGACTAACAACTTTGCATGAATTTTGATTGAAGATTATATCATAACCGTTATCACTTAATTGACTTATGGATAACAGGTTATGCATTAATCCATCAACTAATAAAACATTGCTAATAGAGGGAACATTTCCATTACCTACTGTTCCAGAGCCAATGATCTTTCCCATCTGATTGCCTCCAAAACCTACGTGGCCTCCAGGCTTAAGTTCCAGGCTTTGGAACATATGCCTTCTTCCCGTCATGTGTCATGAGCAGCCAGAGTCCAGGTACCATGACTGGTGTTTTTGCTTTGCTGCTAAATATATCTGCCACATGTATTATTTTATCCTTAGGTACCCACATTTTCTTGGGTCCTGATTTGTTAGTTATACCAAAACTCTGGTTGAATTTTGGTTTGACAGAGTAATCACTACTTGTATATTTTATGTCATGTATGTGCCCATATATAAATTGTGAATCAAGTGGAGTACGTTTTATAACTAAATCCATGGCATTTTTTGGTGTAGGAACCTTACCTTGATATCCTATCCCTTTTTTGCCATTTCTGCTAACTCCATAGATCATTGAAGCCATTTTGCTTCTGTCTATGTTTTTAGCTAGAAACTTCTGAAAGTTGTGATCATACTCTTTGATGATCTCATCAGCATTGCTGAGAGTTTCAGGGATTGTTTCCTTATGAGAGTTTTGCAATTGATTTTCTAATTTTGAAATTTTATCTTTTAACTCAGAATTCTGCAATTTGAGACTCTCAGTCTTATCAGAGTCAGAAGCAAGATTCCTTTTCAGGTTTCCGAGTTTGACTCTAATCTGCTGATACCTTTCCATAATTTCATTAAGGCTTTCAGCTAATTCAGCCTTAGTAAAATTTATAGTAAAGTCAGGGAATACCTCTTCTGTATCTGATTCTGAATCTGAACTAGAAGCTTCACTGTCTTCAGAGACGTTTGCCATGAGAGTTATGTTTTCTCTTTCATCATCTGATTCTGAGTCAGCTTCAGATGTATCAGAATCATCCCATGTAGCCATGAGACTTTTCTTCTTTTCTTTGCCAAACTTCTTTTTGGGCTTCTCCTTCTGAAGCTTTGGGCAATCACTTTTGTAGTGCCCTTGCTCGTTACACTCAGATGATGTCTTTGTAGTTTAGCTTTTTGTATCCTGAAGAGCCTTCAGATCTTTTGTTTCCAGAGAAGGATTCTGACCTTCTGTATCTGGAGGAAGATTCATTCTGATTTTCTGGTCTTCTGGGATTCCTGAACTTCCTTTGCCTCTGCTTCCATAGTTGGTTCACCCTTATGGAGAGAAGAGACAATTCATCTTCTTCTGATGAGGATCCATCAGAAGTTTCTTCCACGGCCTGCAAAACTTTGGAGTCAAATATTCTGTTAGATTTTAATGCTAATGGCTTACCTTGCTTTTGAGGTTCATCTGCTTCTAGCTCTATCTCGTGACTTATGAGGGAGCTGATAAGTTCCCCCAGAGAGATTTTGTTGAGATCCTTGGCTAGCTTAAGCGCTATGACCATTGGCCTCCACTATTTTGGCAAGCTTCTGATGATCTTCTTGACATGATCAGCAGTGGAATATCCTTTATCAAGAACTTTTAGACCAGCAACAAGAATTTGAAATCTTGAAAACATAGCTTCTATTGATTCATTGTCTTCCATCTTGAATGTCTCATACTTCTGAATGAGTGCAAGGGCTTTTGTTTCTTTGACTTGAATGTTGCCTTCATGCGTCATTCTCAGAGAATCAAACATATTCTTAGCTGTTTCTCTGTTTGATATTTTTTCATATTCTGAATGTGATATGGCGCTGAGAAAAATTGTTCTAGCCTTGTGATGATTTCTGAACTCACGCTTTTGCTGATCAGACATCATTTTCCTGTCAATCTTCTGACCACGTCCATCCACTGTGTGCGTGTATCCATCAGTCACCATGTCCCACAGATCAGCATCATGGGCCAGAAAGAAACTCTCAATTCTGTCTTTCCAGTAGTCAAAGTTTTCTTCATCAAAGACTGGAGGTTTGCCACTGAATTTGTCCCTTTCTTCATTGTTGTCACTGCTGATGTTTTGACTTGATCCTGCCATGGTGTCTTTCTGACGCTGGATCTTGTACTGACATGGTTAAGTGTTAAAGCTCAGAACCAGGCACTCTGATGCCAATTGAAGATGTGAAAAACACAAGAAGGGGGGATTGAATTGTAAAACTTAAAACAAATGGCTTGACAACACAATATTTTTATCCTGGTTCGTTTGATCTCAAACTACTCCAGTCCACCCGTCAAGGTGATTTCGCCTCTCTATAACGAGGTCTTAATTCACTATTCTCAAAGAATTACAACAGTTACTTTAACAACTGTTAAAGTCTTATTGAGTACAACCACAATTCGGTTAATCTCAAGGAACTTCTTTTACAAATGAATTGAACAAGTGTGTTTTTGTTTTCTTACAAAACTGTATATCACAACTGTGATAATTACACAAAAATAAGCTTGGAATGAGATGACTTTACTTAAGCTTTGAATATGCGTGGTTGGGATAGCTTAGCAAAATTGAGTGCGTACGTACGTGCTTCTTTTCACAAGCAGTCCTATTTATATAGGCAAGTAAGGATACGTTGTCCATAAAGCAGCTTTAATGATAATAATTCACTTTCCTTTTGTAAAAGATCTTTGTCTGAAGAAAGCCGTTAGCATTTAATTCAGTCTTGAATAACTAGTAACGCTTCAGAGTCTTCTTTGTTGTATCTACTGATAACGCTTCAGAGTGTTGATGACTTGTTAAAGATGTCTTTGATCAGAGTCAGAGTGTATTTGTTTAGGCGCAGATTCTGGTCATCAAACTTCAGTGTTTCAGCGTGTAACATAGGTTGCTGATCTTCTGATGCTGATTCCCTTCTGATGCTGATTCCATCGGAACTTCTGCATATACAAAGCATAATTTTAAGGAGCATAATTGTTCTTTGTATATACTTGAGAAATAATATTTATTCTATGTATTTTGTTATCATCAAAACTTTAACCAAGGGTTGTAAAATCAAACTATGTTCTAACAGAAACACTTCTTGTTCTTACAATATCTCCTTTTTTGATGATGACAAAACCATGTATTTTGATAGAACAATTTATACAGGGTAATCATTGTAACCGACAAATTCAGAGTTAAGCTCATAGCTCCCCCTGAATCCGTTAATCTCAAAATTTCATTTAAGCCTGTTCAGAGTCTCCCCATGAGCCCAAGACTCACAAAATAAATTTTGAGTATTCAAAATATAGATAAAGAAGTAACACTTCCCTATAACAACTCATCAGAGCCTGACTAGAGCACCTGGTCTTCATCTCAGAACCTGATTACTATCAGCCCTTGATGAAGAATCAAAACTTGATTTTGAGCCTAATTGAATAATGCCACACATTATGTATCAGCGCTTCTATTTCATGATTTTGATATCATAACCAAAACATTATACTTCTGGATAAGTTCACTACTTCTTAAGTATCGATGTTTGACTTGATATTTTCCAGTATATCAATCATTCAGACATTTCACAACTTCATAATATAGCGTACGTTGCGGAAGCACACTAATCTGTTATCGCAGACAGATAAAAAACGAGTTACTTTAAAAAAATGTAGTTTAGCTACAGTGACTCGAGTATCGTATCGCGAGGATTCTTATATTGTTATTAACCAACATAAGTGATTGTGGGGGATTTAATTCAGGATCAATTTTAAAGAGCTGAGCAAATAAGTGATTAAAATAAGTGATTATAAAAATAAGTCGATCTACTGTTTTCAGGTTCCTGCTAATCATTGGTTTTTAACTTATCAATTCCCTAAGTGGCTTTGACCTCTATTCGATTTCAATACCAATTGACAAGCGCAATAGATATAAAATAGATTGAATTCCCATTCCGAATTAAGCAAACGGATTAATACAATCGTGAATTAAGCAAACACGATATAAAACGCGATTTAACGACTAAGCGACGTAAATAACGATTAAAGATTAGGAATACAATCATACGAATTTAATCAAGACATTCCATGAAATAACAGATTAAGCAAATGCAATTTCATAAAATAGAATTGAAAGAGAAACGAAATTGAATTGATAAGTTAAAAACCTCAAAGCATCGGAACACGATTACAATAGATCAACTTTGGATGATTAGTTCTTCATTCAAGCGTAAAAGCAAAATGTATTTTTTTTGAATAATGAAAAGGTAAAAACTAAATTATTGTAGCGGCTGCTAGGTATAGCAAGGACAAGGATTCGGTTCATAACCCAACTGGGTCGAAAACATAACCCAGGCCCAAAACAAATGACCCAAAACTTAAATATAAAATGTTGCAACTTCAACGAATTTTATGTCCCTGCTACAATCCGATTCAGCTCTCGACTTCTGAATGAAAATTGTAGCTCTTTCTCTTAGCTTTCCAACAACTAGTAGCACGCCTCATTCCGACTCCCGTAGCTCAAGTTATGAATTTATTCGTGGAGACTGCTAATGCTGAAAATAAAGTGCGAAAATCAAATAAGAGTAGAAATAAACTAAAATAGAAAAACACTGTAAAATACAAAAATAAGCTAAACAAACCTGGAAATTCATAATTACAATCATAGAAGAATGTGCATCAAAATTCACTGATCACACACGTATCAGAGCATAACTTCTGAGTGGCATCTTTGTATGAGAGCATGCATCAGAATATTGACTTGTCTTCCTTTCAGGAGAGCACAACTTCTAGAGCTTAAAGTCTGAATTTCATACTGCCAGAAAGTTCACAACTTCTGAACACTGTGATATCAAGCAAGATTACCTTACTTTCAGTAAGTTTATAACTTCTAAGTTGTTTTGGTACATCTGTTTGAATATTCATATATTCATAAAGTGTACAACTTCTTACATATGAAATCATAGTTGATTTCATCCATAAGGTTCTCAACCTTAGCATCAGGATCTTTATCTTCAACCTGTCTTAGAATACTCAGTGAACTTGTTTAGAGTTCTTGGATTGAAACATCAAACAAACAATTAGTAGCAACCGCATTTTATATGTTTGAGTTTAATATTCTGAGAATAAACATTATCAAAATTATTTTACTTGCTCCCCCTTTGCCAAAAATAAAAAAGGTGCAAAAGAGACAGAGAAATGAACTTTGAAGAAAATAGTTGCCATATGATGGACAATTGATGTCTTCTAAGAATTGCTATTACCAAGAGAGATTTGTAGATGTGTGATGAGGAAAGGTGTAAGATGATTATAAGAGATGGCGTTGAGACAACAAAATGGATGAGAGGTAAAGGAAATGAAACATGTGAGACATGATTTACCTAATAAATGACATAAGCTAAAAAGGCATATCATATGAAGACAAGACAAGACAAGAGCAATTACCGACTTAGGGTAAAGCATGACGATTTTTGTATATTCCCAAGAATATTATATCTCTCAAGATGTCACAAAAAGTGCAAGGTGATCCGGAACGACAACAATCTTTTATCCGAACAAGAATCCTTTTACTTTTTAGTAACTTGTTTGATAAAGTAAGCTCTTCAGTATTCATAGGAATTATCCATTAGAAGAATAGATAATTCATGAGTATATCTGATTATGAAGACTTTACTTAATTAAAAGTCACATGTTTTAGAACCCTACACCTTTAAATTTCATAAGCATATATTACTTTTAGTGCTTCATCAAATTTAAATAACACATTTTTCTTTCTGGACATGGAAACATGTTTAAATGTTTTAGAATGAAAATAAGTCTATCTTCAGCAAGGGGTTTTGTAAAGATGTCAGCCCACTGATGGTCAGTGTCTACAAATTTTGAAGAAATAACACCCTTTTGGACATAGTCTTTGATGAAATGATGTTTAATTTCAATGTGTTTATCCCTAGAATATAATATAGGATTCTTAGATAAACAAATGGCATAAGCATTATCATAAAATATAGGAATACTATTTCATATAAAAGATAACCGTCTAACTGACTTTTCATCCAGAGAATTTGAGTGCTGCAATTTGCTGCAGAGATATATTCAGCTTCTGCAGTTGAGAGAGCAATTGTTGATTGTCTCTTGCTAGACCAGGATATAAGGTTTTCTCCTAGAAATTGACAACTTCCAGAGGTACTCCTCCTTTTAAGTCTATCACCGGCATAATCAACGTCACAATAACCTACTAACTTGTATTATCTTGGTTTTCTATAACAAAGACCAAGGTTAGTAGTATTTTTCAGATATTTAAAAATCCATTTGACAGCAGTCAAGTGAGATTCTTTAGGATCTAATTGAAATCTAGCGCATAAGCATACAATAAATAGAATGTCAGGCCTAGAGGAAGTCAAATATAGTAAAGAACCTATCACACCTTTGTACAACTTCTGATCAACCTTGCCACTTACATCATCCTTATTTAGAACACATGTAGAATGCATAGGAGTCTTCGCTGTCTTGCATTCATATGATTCAAACTTATCTAGAAGTTCTTTGACATATTTTCTCGGGTGAATGAAGGTTTGATATGTTCCTTGATTGATTTGGATTCCTAGAAAGAACTTGATTTCCCCCATTAAGCTCATTTCAAATCCATCCTGCATAGACTTGGCAAAATTCTCGCACATAGTGGCATTAGCAGAACCAAATATAATATCATCAACATATATTTGAACTACTAAGATATTATTTTTGAAAGTTTTACAGAATAGAGTAGTGTCAACCTTTCCTCTGTTGAAGTCGTTTTCTAAAAGAAAGTTGTTTAATCTTTCATATAAAGCTCTTGGAGCTTGTTTTAGACCATATAGAGATTTTTTAAGTTTGAAAACAAAATCAGGATTTTCATTGTCTTCAAAACTAGGAGGTTGATGTACATAAACTTCTTTTGTTATGCAACCACTCAAAAATGCACTTTTAACATCCATTTGATATAAGATGATGTTGTGAATAATAAAAAAATAAATTAAAAGACGAATAGATTCTAACCTGTAAAATGGTGCAAAGGTTTATGTATAGTCTATTCCTTCTTATTGACTATATCCTTGTGCAACCATTCAAGCCATGTTTCTTACCACTTCACCTTTTTCATTTAGCCTCTTCCGAAAAAAAAACCATTTGGTTTCAATCACATGAGTTCCTTTGGGCCTTGGTACTAGATCCTAAACATCATTGATTGAGAATTGCTTGAGTTCTTCTTCTATGGCTTGAATCCAAGATTGATCAATAAGAGCTTCATCGATAGAGACAGGTTCTACCATCAATACTAAGCACGAAAGAATTTCTTCAGAAGGTTTAAAGTGAGCTCTAGTTCAGACTGGTTCTATCCTGTCTCCCATAATTAGTTCCTCAGAATGTGATAGGATTTGTCTTATCCTATTCAGAGGAGTCTGAACATTAGAAGCTTCTGATTGAGCGGTTTATGAGTCTTTCACTTATTGAATTTCAACAGCAGGTTCTTTACCTTCTGATTCTGAATAAGTGATTTCCATATTTGCAAGCTTATCAACCAGCTTTGACTTTTTGAGGTCAAAATCTAACATGAATTGATTATTCAACAATAAGTGTTTCAATGTTATATACTTTGTATCCTTTTGAGTGTTCAGAATATCCTAACATGATACAACCTTGAGCTTTTAAATCAAACTTGTTTAGATTTTCTTTAGTATTTAGAATAAAACAAGAGCATCCAAACATATGGAAATATGAAATGTTGGTTTTCTTGTTCTTCCACAATTCATAAGGAGCCTTTTCAAGAATAGGTCTAATAGATACTCTATCCTAGATATAACACGTTGTGTTTACAGCCTCTGCCAATAAGTACTTTTCCATATTAGTTTCATTAATCATAGTCCTGGTGTGATCGGTGGATCTGGAACTGACTGTTTAAAGTTGGTTCGCGAAATGTCGCGGAAGCAAGAGTCACCACGGTCTTTTATTTTCTCCAACATGGACAGGACAAAAGCACAGCAAAATTCCTTATGAGATAGTTTCTCGGTTCGGGAGGTAGATTTATAGAAAGGGAAGGTGTTAGCACCCTTTCTATCCATGGTTATCCATGGGCTCTTAGATACTTGCTCATTTGTGTTTTCAAAATGTTTGCTTTTCAATTGTGAGTGGGTTTGAAAAAGTTTCGTTTAAAAATTTCAGTTCGACTCTTGTATCAGTCCTCAAGAGTGTTTGAAAAGTTGTTTTTGAAACCTTTTTGCAAAGTGTCGGTGTGAAAAGAAGTTTTTGATTTGTTTTGAATTAGAGCAAGTATCTATGAGTCATCCACCTACCCAAAGGAATTAGGCTGTGTTAATGTCCTTAAGGTAGTGCTATCCCACCATTGAGAGGTAGGTAGCACCACCGTTGGAGGTGTTCGAGTCAATTCGTTTGTAGGGACAGTGTGGTCACCGAGCAACAGTTAGGACACCTTAGAAGCTACCCTTATGCCATTGATCTTTTTATTCCGAGGCAACCGTTTCGAGGCAACTATTCCGAGGCAACCGTTTCGAGGCAACTTGTTTCGAGGCAACAGGATCATGGACATAAGGACTTACTAAGACGTCCTATACTCGACGACCACAATTCGAGCTTGTAGGGACAGTGTGGTCACCAGAGCAGCAGTAGGACACCTTAGAAGCTACCCTTATGCCATGTTCATGGACATAAGGACTTACTAAAACGTCCTGTACTCGACGACCACGTTTCGAGGGGCAAGGCAACAGTGAGGCGTACCCTAAGAGTGGTGTGTGAATTTGTGTATTGTTTTCAGTTATGTTTTATCTTGTCATGCATTATGGTGATCTACGCTTTGATTTTATTTGGGCCATTCATTCTTTCATGCAAAATTTAGCAATTAAGGGGTGCGGAAATTAAAGTACGGAAAACGTAAATCCTACGCTATTACAAGGCGCGGGTCTATACATCGCCAAATCTTTACAAAGACCCGTTTTAAGTAAATAAGTGCGGAAAATAAAAAAACAGTAAAAAGGTCCTATTTACTATTACATATCCGGAGCAATTACATAATAATCGAACAAATTAAATACGCGCGAATAAAGAAAAGGGAATTAATTTTTTTGTCTTTTTTTTAGTAATTAAATGAAATTGAAAACTAATTAATTATTTTAATTACAAGAAAATATTTTTTGACCTTTTTTATGTTTTTATGAAATAAAATAAAAAAAGAATTAAAAATGTCAAAAGAAAAAACCTAAGTCTAAATTTGTTTTTATTTATTGTGAAAAAAGGTTAAAATTAACTAATTAAACTAATTAATTTGTTAGTATTTTATTTACAAAAATAATTACTAAAGTGAAATTATTAATAATAATAATAATTACATTTTTTTTGTTTTTTCTGAATTTTTGAAAATAATTATTTGTGAACTAACTAAATAATAATAATAATTAATAAAAGGAAAGAAAATAAGAAAAGAAATGCTAAACCAAGGAGGTGAAGGCCGGATTTTGGAGGTTTTACTCAAAATTATCCTTAGGCATCAAAAATTCCATCTAAGCCCATGGTTGTGATCGTCCATGTCTCATGATCACGTTTATGCTTATGGTTTGTCCCAATTTCACCTATAGACAAAATACCTAAAAACAAAACCAACGAACCCTAGGCACGGGTATTGTTATACGAAGCCTAAAAATGAAATTGAAGATAGCAGTTACATTGGAAATTAGGCATGGAGTATGAATATGCTATTATTTTCCAGAAAAAGTGCAAGAATGGAGAAACATGATTTCGTGTATAGGGGTGAGTTTGAGACAACTTACAGCGCTTGGTAGTGGACCTTAGGACGCGTTTGTGGTTGCTTTGGCTTCAGGAAGTGGCAAGGAAGAAAGCCACGTGCTTGTTTTGATCTGAAAATGTTTGCAACACCGCTTTAGATCTCTCACTTTTTTGGGCAAATTTTGAACTTTTCCTCTGGCCGTTTATGCACACTCTCCTTTTTTTCTAGATCCTGAATGAGGCTTGCAAGGCTTGTATATATAGGCTTGGATGAGAATCAGTCACATTAAGGAGCTTTTAAGCCTTGCAATGAAGTTTTGATTTTCTCCATAATCACCATTGAAATAACTTGCCATATTTGCTCCAAATTTGAATTTTTTGCTTGAAATAGGTCTTGAACGAATTTGGTATATGTTTTATGGTGTATCAAAGCTATTCAAACCACAAAATATCCTCCCATTAATTTTCTTGATTTTTATTTGAATTTTAAAGATTTACAATGAATTAAATCAAATAAAATTAAACAAAAATAGAAAAATTAATTTTTATTCTTAAAATAAAACATGGGACACGTGGGAGGTATGGCAAAGCTGAATCAAGTGGAAAAAGTGGGCCCCTTTTGTCAAAAATGAAGTTTCAAGGATAATTGACTTTGGCCCTTTCACAAAAATTTCCCAACTTCTCCAATGCATATCTTGCTCAATTTTGAAGCTATGAACATGTTCTTGGACATTTTGGAAAGGTCTTGAAGTCCTATAACCAATGCCTTTGGTCCCATGTCATTTTGATTTACCAATATGAAGTTATGGTCTTTGACTTAAAGTGCCTTTTTGTTGACTTTTGAAAATGACCTATAATGTTGAAATTGATAACTTTTTGTGAGAGCATTTCTTGGACTTGGAATGTGAAGATGAGTTGTAGGAAATGTCTTCCCCTTAAAAATGAGCATTGGATGGGATTTTTCTGATGAACCATGAAAAAGTTATGCTTTGGTCAAGGTACAGTTGACTTTTCAACTGTCCAAAAATAGAAACTTTTGACACCTTGATGATTTTTGAGCCATGCTTGAGGAATCATGATCAAGATTTGACCAAATGATGATTGTGGCTTCAAAATAAGATGTTGACCAAAAATTTTGACTTTTGACTGCCAAATGACCATTTTACCCCTGTAGTTGATTGTGAAGCAATTAGGGTTTTTGACTGTGCAACTTGACCTTGTGAGCCTTGAAACTTGACATGTAGGTGCTTGACAATGTTTATAGGCATGTGGGACTTGATTGGACCATTGAAAACGTCAACTTCCTTGAAGGAACCAAAACCTTAATTTTGACTGGCTTAGGAGGATGGTTGACTGTGCAATCCTTGGAGTAGCCTTGAACCATTTGAGGTGATGCTTGGCAAAAATTTTGAAGAATATGGGAGGGCAAATTTTGGGGTACAACAGTTGCCCCTGTTCAATCTTCTTAGACCTGAGGATGTAGATTGGCTTGTGTGCCTTTCGTGGTCCGAGGGTGGAAGATGATTGAACACTAGAGTGCCCAGAAATTTGCACTCACATAGTAGAGTATCAGCATTGTGATGTCGGGAATGGGCTTACAGATGCCATTTGGAGAGATGATGGGTAGGAGGATGGGCTTATAGATGCCATCTGGAAGTGTGACAGAACCTTGTCGGGAATGGGCTTATAGATGCCATTTGGAGACTGTCGGATGACTGAATCTGAATAAGAAATAGAATAGCTTCCGTGCCTGGAGCATATCTAGCCTATATCTAGTTGTTGACATCTGAATAAACAGTAGAATGACCGCCGTGTCTGGGGTATATCCATACTGTATCTGTATGAGCGACAGAATGTCATCCGAATCTGGATCGTATCTGGACTGAACAATAGAAGAGCATCCGGGATGGAGCATCTCTAAGTTGTTTTTTTAGAAGTTTGAATCTGAATAAGCAATAGAACGGCATCCGGATCTGGAGCATCTCTAGGCTATATCTGAAAGGAAATCTGGAATGAGTGTCAGAACGTCGCCATGCCTGGGTCACATCTGAACCATATCTAGAAGGAATCTTGAATAAGCAAAAGAGCAGCATCCATATCTGGAGCATTTCCAAGCTATCTCTGAGAGGAAATCTGGAATAAGTATCAGAACGTCGCCATGCCTGGGTCACATCTGAACCATATCTAGAAGGAGTCTTGAATAAGCAAAAGAACAACATCCATATCTGGAGCATTTCCAAGCTATCTCTGAGAGGAAATCTGGAATGAGTATCAGAACGTCGCCATGCCTGGGTCACATCTGAATCATATCTAGAAGGAGTCTTGAATAAGCAAAAGAACAACATCCATATCTGGAGCATTTCCAAGCTATCTCTGAGAGGAAATCTGGAATAAGTATCAGAATGTCGCCATGCCTGGGTCACATCTGAACCATATCTAGAAGGAGTCTTGAATAAGCAAAAGAACATCATCCATATCTAGAGCATTTCCAAGCTATCTCTGAGAGGAAATCTGGAATAAGTATCAGAACGTCGCCATGCCTGGGTCACATCTGAACCATATCTAGAAGGAGTCTTGAATAAGCAAAAGAACAGCATCCATATCTGGATCATTTCCAAGCTATCTCTGAGAGGAAATCTGGAATGAGTATCAGAATGTCGCCATGCCTGGGTCACATCTGAACTATATCTAGAAGGAGTCTTGAATAAGCAAAAGAACAACATCCATATCTGGAGCATTTCCAAGCTATCTCTGAGAGGAAATCTGGAATAAGTATCAGAACGTCGCCATGCCTGGGTCACATCTGAACCATATCTAGAAGGAGTCTTGAATAAGCAAAAGAACAACATCCATATCTAGAGCATTTCCAAGCTATCTCTGAGAGGAAATCTGGAACAAGTATCAGAACGTCGCCATGCCTGAGTCACATCTGAACCATATCTAGAAGGAGTATTGAATAAGCAAAAGAACAGCATCCATATCTGGAGCATTTCCAAGATATCTCTGAGAGGAAATCTGGAATAAGTATCAGAACGTCGCCATGCCTGGGTCACATCTGAACCATATCTAGAAAGAGTCTTGAATAAGCAAAAGAACAACATCCATATCTGGAGAATTTCCAAGCTATCTCTGAGAGGAAATCTGGAATAAGTATCAGAACGTCGCCATGCCTGGGTCACATCTGAACCATATCTAGAAGGAGTCTTGAATAAGCAAAAGAACAGCATCCATATCTGGAGCATTTCCAAGCTATCTCTGAGAGGAAATCTGGAATAAGTATCAGAACGTCGCCATGCCTGGGTCACATCTGAACCATATCTGGAAGGAGTCTTGAATAAGCAAAAGAACAACATCCATATCTGGAGAATTTCCAAGCTATCTCTGAGAGGAAATCTGGAATAAGTATCAGAACGTCGCCATGCCTGGGTCACATCTGAACCATATCTAGAAGGAGTCTTGAATAAGCAAAAGAACAGCATCCATATCTGGAGCATTTCCAAGCTATCTCTGAGAGGAAATATGGAATAAGTATCAGAACGTCGCCATGCCTGGGTCACATCTGAACCATATCTAGAAGGAGTCTTGAATAAGCAAAAGAACAGCATCCATATCTGGAGCATTTCCAAGCTATCTCTGAGAGGAAATCTGGAATAAGTATCAGAATGTCGCCATGCCTGGGTCACATCTGAACCATATCTAGAAGGAGTCTTGAATAAGCAAAAGAACAGCATCCATATCTGGAGCATTTCCAAGCTATCTCTGAGAGGAAATCTGGAATAAGTATCAGAACGTCGCCATGCCTGGGTCACATCTGAACCATATCTAGAAGGAGTCTTGAATAAGCAAAAGAACAGCATCCATATCTGGAGCATTTCCAAGTTATCTCTGAGAGGAAATCTGGAATAAGTATCAGAACGTCGCCATGCCTGGGTCACATCTGAACCATATCTAGAAGGAGTCTTGAATAAGCAAAAGAACAACATCCATATCTGGAGCATTTCCAAGCTATCTCTGAGAGGAAATCTGGAATAAGTATCAGAACGTCGCCATGCCTGGGTCACATCTGAACCATATCTAGAAGGAGTCTTGAATAAGCAAAAGAACAGCATCCATATCTGGAGCATTTCCAAGCTATCTCTGAGAGGAAATCTGGAATAAGTATCAGAACGTCGCCATGCCTGGGTCACATCTGAACCATATCTAGAAGGAGTCTTGAATAAGCAAAAGAACAACATCCATATCTGGAGCATTTCCAAGCTATCTCTGAGAGGAAATCTGGAATAAGTATCAGAACGTCGCCATGCCTGGGTCACATCTGAACCATATCTAGAAGGAGTCTTGAATAAGCAAAAGAACAACATCCATATCTGGAGCATTTCCAAGCTATCTCTGAGAGGAAATCTGGAATAAGTATCAGAATGTCGCCATGCCTGGGTCACATCTGAACCATATCTAGAAGGAGTCTTGAATAAGCAAAAGAACAGCATCCATATCTGGAGCATTTCCAAGCTATCTCTGAGAGGAAATCTGGAATAAGTATCATAACGTCGCCATGCCTGGGTCACATCTGAACCATATCTAGAAGGAGTCTTGAATAAGCAAAAGAACAGCATCCATATCTGGAGCATTTCCAAGCTATCTCTGAGAGGAAATCTGGAATAAGTATCAGAACATCGCCATGCCTGGGTCACATCTGAACCATATCTAGAAGGAGTCTTGAATAAGCAAAAGAACAGCATCCATATCTGGAGCATTTCCAAGCTATCTCTAAGAGGAAATCTGGAATAAGTATCATAACGTCGCCATGCCTGGGTCACATCTGAACCATATCTAGAAGGAGTCTTGAATAAGCAAAAGAACAGCATCCATATCTGGAGCATTTCCAAGCTATCTCTGAGAGGAAATCTGGAATAAGTATCAGAACGTCGCCATGCCTGGGTCACATCTGAACCATATCTAGAAGGAGTCTTGAATAAGCAAAAGAACAACATCCATATCTGGAGCATTTCCAAGCTATCTCTGAGAGGAAATCTGGAATAAGTATCAGAATGTCGCCATGCCTGGGTCACATCTGAACCATATCTAGAAGGAGTCTTGAATAAGCAAAAGAACAGCATCCATATCTGGAGCATTTCCAAGCTATCTCTGAGAGGAAATCTGGAATAAGTATCAGAACGTCGCCATGCCTGGGTCACATCTGAACCATATCTAGAAGGAGTCTTGAATAAGCAAAAGAACAGCATCCATATCTGGAGCATTTCCAAGCTATCTCTGAGAGGAAATCTGGAATAAGTATCAGAACGTCGCCATGCCTGGGTCACATCTGAACCATATCTAGAAGGAGTCTTGAATAAGCAAAAGAACAGCATCCATATCTGGAGCATTTCCAAGCTATCTCTGAGAGGAAATCTGGAATAAGTATCAGAACATCGCCATGCCTGGGTCACATCTGAACCATATCTAGAAGGAGTCTTGAATAAGCAAAAGAAAAGCATCCATATCTGGAGCATTTCCAAGCTATCTCTGAGAGGAAATCTGGAATAAGTATCAGAACGTCGCCATGCCTGGGTCACATCTGAACCATATATAGAAGGTGATCTCTGAATAAACAACAGAACAGCCTCCGTGCCCGGAGCATCTCTAAGTTATATCTGAGAAGAAATCTGGAATAAGTATCAAAACGTCGCCATGCCTGGGTCACATCTGAACCATATCTAGAAAGGTGATCTCTGAATAAACAACAGAACAGCCTCCGTGTCCGGAGCATCTCTAAGTTATATCTGAGAAGAAATCTGGAATAAGTATCATAACGTCGCCATGTCTGGGTCACATCTGAACCATATCTAGAAGGAATTTTGAATAAGAAAAAGAACAACATCCATGTCTGGAGCATTTCCAAGCTATCTCTTTAATCTTTTTAACGTAGACATGCCCTGGCCGGATACAGGTATCGAATCCATAATCAATCGCTCACAGACATGCCCTGGCTAGATACAGGAACCGAATCTGGGATTGCGATAGTTGATAGTAATCATCTTTGTATCGACCTTTCCTGAAAAAAGACAAAACATTAATTATATGCAATGTCATGGTGCATGGAATGCGCGGTGTCATGACGTTTATAATCAATGGGATTGTAGAATGTGATGTTTATATCATGTATGAAAATGTGATGTTTGCGAATGTATTTTTGTCTAGGAAAATAAATCCTTGACGAATGCCGGGAGCTTATCCTGGGCTGATGTTGCAAGAATACCGGTAGGAGAAGATAACTCCGTTGGGGAATAAACTTGGCGAATAGATTACTCTGCGGGGAAAATTACTCTAGCGATCTTGCTGGGGAAAATACTCTGTGGGAGAGAGGTACTTCGCTGAGATGTTGTATGAGAACTCTGCTGGGGATACCATTGTTGAGTTACGTTTGGGAGATTTGAGGAACTCCGCTGGGGATAGGAATACTTCGCCGAGGACGATATTTCCGTGACAATTAGCTGAGGATAACCCAGTTATAAGCTCTGGCGAGGAATAACCTTCTGAATAAAGACGGGGAGAGATATGCTCTGCAAAGGATAAGCTTCCAGAATCTACTGGGGATAAGCTTCCTACTGGGGAGATGATTTAACTCTCCTGGGGAGACTTTGGACTGTACTGGGAAGGGCTCCGCTGGATGTCTAGATTCCGCCGAGGAACAATCTTAGATCAAGACTGCCGGGGATGCTTGTTGAGGGTGTTTGTAGACTCCGTTGAGGAATGTTGAGATCTGCTGGGGATACTCAACTTCCTTAAGGCTGGCAGTATGTTAACTCTGCTTGGGGAGAGTGTTGCCGACTCGCTGGAGGTATTGTGCCTTCTCTGCTCGGGGGGGGGTATGGCTGAACCTTGTCTCATTCTCTAGGGAATTAAGGTATCTTGGTTACATTCTTCAGCCGAACTTACCTTGGTACCTTGATTGGCAGAGCAACTAGATCGCTTAGACAACTCATTATTGCCCCTGTTTCTGTGGAGGTCTTGATAACTGCCGATTTGACAACTCTTCTGGTAGGCAAGTGACGAGATGACGGGACATAGTCGTACGCTTTGATCCCTAATTTTTGCCTGGACCGCCCTTTCGGGTTTTCAGTCCACCGGGATACCCATTTTTGCCCAAGCCGCCTTTTCAGGTTTTCGACTTGCCGGGTGTACAAATTTTTATTTTCATCCCTTATTTTTGCCCGAACCTTTTTGGTTCGCCGGGAAGCCCTTATTTTTGCCTAGGTGTGTCAACCTAGCGGGTCTTTTGTTCATGTGTAGTATCTTTTTGACTATGTCCATATTCTCGGGACGAGGGAGTTGCCCCTGTCAGTAGGGTTGTGTTGTCATGCTACCAGAAGATCTTCGTTTGATCGTCCAATGCCCCAAGTGATCCAGGTGGAGATTTGACCCAGGCTGTTTGGCATCTTGAGAGATTCTCCGAATCTTGACTGGACTGCCCCAGATGATGGACAATGATCATGCCCTTCCCCTTGATTGGAGGTGCTTTCGCTCATTAGACATTCGTCGTGCGAACTTCTATGTTGTTCAAACAAATAGTCATATGCAAGCAATGTTATATTAAAAATGCACAGCTTATGTCTGTCTTGAAGTTTTTGAAAATGCATATTTTTCATAAAAACAAGTGAATTTTGTGAACTGTGATGTCAACTCGTCATTTTACCGCAAGCCTTAAGGAGTCAGGATACCTTTCGTAACAGTATGCTTTCGAACTAACCCATGCTTCAGCTAGGACTTTTGAGGGTTATAACGTGGCCTGGTTCATGGTTTAAGAAACAAAGGATAGAGGCTCAAATTTTATTTGTACCCACCCGCTCTTCGTGATGTTCTTCAAACCTAAACTCAGTTGATCGTGCGTTAGATCTTGTTGAGTCTTTGCTTTGATATACCAGTGATGATTCGGATACTGACGATTTATTTTGATTAGGCAGTCATTTCTTTTTTGTTGAGGGTTTATATGACCTCTTTCTTTTTGATTTTGTTATCCCTATTTTTTGCCTGAACTGTCTCTTTTGTGATTACAGTCAGCGGGATGCCCCAGTTTTTGTAAGTCTCCTTCATAGGTTTTGACTTATTGGGCTTTTATTTTGAGATAATGACTGCCTGTCCTTATGATTATTCGAAACCATCACTGTCTTTTGTTTCAGAAGGACTTCTTTTGATGCTATTTGTTGTGCACTTGGATCAACTGAGAGAACTACCCTGCCCCAGGTTATGATTAAGGGTTTTAATTTTCGAAAAGAAAAACTCCTACTTCTTTGGCTCAAAGGGGTTGACGAGGGATTATCTTCCTTATAACTCCAGTGTTTAGGAATTGAAACAATGCCTGTACCTCATCAGCGGGGTCCGTTCAAAAGCATACTGTAGATTGTGGTATTGTTTTCGTCATCCTCCCTCAAGAGGCTTAGAATTATTAACCGAGAGTTGAACATCACAAAAAAATATGAAGGCAATGTGAATATAGTGAAAATGATTGGATTAATTCAAAAACAGACATATGTCGTGCATTAATGAAATAAAAGAGTTCGCTATGACATTTAATTGTTTGTATAAGCAAAAAAATTACAACTCGGAAATTCAAATAAACAAAAGTCTTCAATGATTGGGCAAAGGAGCATAGATTATGTTTGGAGTCTCTGACGCTTCAAACTGAATCTCTCCGGCGTCGATCATGTCTTGAATCTTGTTCTTCAAAGGCCAGCACTTGTCCGTAGTATGACCCGGGCTATCGGAGTGGTATGCGCACCTCTCATTAGGATGGTAGTTGGGAGCAGAGGTGTTTGGATTCCGGAGAGGAGCCCTCAAGGTAATCAACCCTGCCTTCAACATTTGCTGTAGCGCTTGATCCAGTGACATGTTGATTTTAGTGAATTGTCTCTTG
The DNA here is from genome assembly GCA_948472305.1 of Vicia faba. Classification (NCBI taxonomy): domain Eukaryota; kingdom Viridiplantae; phylum Streptophyta; class Magnoliopsida; order Fabales; family Fabaceae; genus Vicia; species Vicia faba. Next base: position 1,449,966,763 of record OX451741.1, read on the forward strand.
GGTGCGACCTCCTTACGTTGATGCCCCCTGTCCCTGTTGAGCAGGCCTAGGATTAGAGATCTGGACTGCCCCTACATGTTGATCATGGCGACCCTTTTGGCTGTACGCAGCATTGGCCTCTTTCTTCCCAGTGTAAGGCTTTTTGTGAGTATCAGAAGGTGCAGCTTCTTGGATCTTTCCAGCCTTGATGCCAACTTCGATCCTCTCCCCGGTCAAGATCAAATCGGTAAACCCAGCAGAAGAATTCCCAATCAGATGGTTGAAGAAGGGACCAGACAGGGTCCCCAAGAACATGTCAACGAGCTCACGGTCAGTCAAAGGCGGCTGCACCCTTCCAGCCAGATCTCTCCACCTTTGTGCATATTCCTTAAAACCTTCACCCATCCCAAGTGACATACCCTGGAGTTGGGTACGCGTAGGAGCGAGGTGGGCATTATACTGATACTGCTTATAAAAAGCAGTTGCCAAGTCCTCCCAGTTACGAATAGTGGTTCCATCCAGCTGATAGAACCATTCGAGTTGAGTCCCTGAAAGACTCTCCTGGAAGAAATGGATCCATAGATTCTTGTCTGCCGTGTAGGGATGGATCTTCCTTGCGTATGAATGGAGGTTCAGCTTAGGACAGGAAACCCCGTCGTACTTTACAAAGGCAGGTGCCTTGAACTTGTGAGGGATCACCACCCCAGAAGATAAACCTAGGTCCCCAAAGTCCAACCCAGGCACACGTTGGATATCCATAGCATTTAACCGGTCCTCCAGCTGTTTGTACCTGTCTTCAGCAGGGGGGTATTGTTCATTATTGAAGTCTGTCTCGGTGTCAGAGACCACAGGGCTAGGAACCTCTCTCCCTTGGTGACTGCCTTCCCCCACAGATGGAGTAGTCCTCTCAGCTTCATTCTGCAGTGTGTTCCTAGATCTGCGTCTAGGGTTGAACAAAATAGTCCTCTTGTTCTTCTTCTTCTGAATCAGAGTCTTCAATTCCTTTTGACCCTGGGCTAGGCTCATAATCAACTCCTGGAACTGGGCATTCTGGGCCTGGAGAGCCTTGATAGCTTGTCCATTGGATGATTCAGGATTCATGATGATTGCGTGGAATAAACAGCGAAGAAGGTAAGTGACCTGCAACAAGTGTACCCGTAATGCAATGATATGTATGATATGCATGCAATGTTTTCAAGGACCTCACGGGATAAACAAAGAAGCTTGTTAGAATTTGAATCCGGTGGCTTGATTGAAGGAACTGCATATTGTTGAGAGTCCTTCTTCAAGAGTCAAGGCTCACCATATCGAGTGGGTCATAGCCCCTGACTCAAGCTGTTTAACCTTGGCTAGAGGAAAATAAATCCCCTTTGCCCCTTGCTAGACATTTGATTCATCATGACCTACGTCACAAGCCCTTGAGATCCTTGAAACGGGTTAGTCTTTATGCAGGATGCATGCAATGGTATGATGTTATGCTATGCATGGGGTAATGTAGGTAAACCCTGTTATGAGTCCAGATTAAGGATTGTAAACAAAACCTGCAAGAAACTCAAGTGTCAGATAACAAGCATGCAAATAGCCAAGTTTGAAAGCACACAAGTCACACAAGACAACCCTTAGAGTTTAGGCCATCGTGAAGTTTGGGGTACTACCCTCTTGAAGTTGGTGGGCTCAAACCTGTCCTATCAAAGTAACCGGGTTCTAAGGATCTCAATATCATTGGATTGTTTTCTGTGTTCATCGTTTCGATTTAGCCACTGAACTGGCGATCAAAATATCCCAAGAAAACAACCCTCAACTGAGTGTAGTATCGAGTATCAACCAACTTCGGACTGCACCAAAGTCAGTTATCTCACTACCCTAAAGAGGCCAAGATGGTTCAATTAAGGTTCCTAAGGTCAGTTGATGCTTCACGACACCACGCGGCAGCCCCGTACTCTCCTTGACTTGACTCAAGGGTTACCGGTACTCACCAAAGTGCCACATCAATGTAGCAGACTGCTTCAACCGTGTCGGTATACCCCGCACAGTTCCCTCACAGCCTTGTTGCTACTTTCTAAGAAGGTATCCCCCAGATCCGGGTTAGGATCTATAGAACTCCCAAGACAGGCCCAATAATATTAAAGCACACAAATCAGACAATTGAAAACATAAGTATGAGCTATCCTAAGGTACACCTCACTTTTAAGTCTCCCCAGCAGAGTCGCCAGTTCTGTGATCGGTGGATCTGGAACTGTATGTTTAAAGCTGGTTCGCGAAATGTCGCGGAAGCAAGAGTCGCCACCGTCTTTTATTTTCTCCAACATGGTCAGGACAAAAGCACAGCAAAATTCCTTATGAGATAGTTTCTCGGTTCGGGAGGTATATTTATAGAAAGGGAAGGTGTTAGCACCCTTTCTATCCATGGTTATCCACGGGCTCTTAGATACTTGCTCATTTGTGTTTTCAAAATGTTTGCTTTTCAATTGTGAGTGGGTTTGAAAAAGTTTCGTTTAAAAATTTCAGTTCGACTCTTGTATCAGTCCTCAAGAGTGTTTGAAAAGTTGTTTTTGAAAGCTTTTTGCAAAGTGTCGGTGTGAAAAGAAGTTTTTGATTTGTTTTGAATTAGAGCAAGTATCTATGAGTCATCCACCTACCCTAAGGAATTAGGTTGTGTTAATGTCCTTAAGGTAGTGTTATCCCACCATTGAGAGGTAGGTAGCACCACCGTTGGAGGTGTTCGGGTCAATTCGTTTGTAGGGACAGTGTGGTCACCGAGCAACAGTTAGGACACCTTAGAAGCTACCCTTATGCCATTGATATTTTTATTCCGAGGCAAGCGTTTCGAGGCAACTTGTTTCGAGGCAACAAGATTATGGACATAAGGACTTACTAAGACATCCTAAACTCGACGACCATAATTCGAGCTTGTAGGGACAGTGTGGTCACCAGAGCAGCAGTAGGACACCTTAGAAGCTACCCTTATGCCATGTTCATGGACATAAGGACTTACTAAAACGTCCTGTACTCGACGACCACGTTTCGAGGGGCAAGGCAACAGTGAGGCGTACCCTAAGAGTGGTGTGTGAATTTGTGTATTGTTTTCAGTTATGTTTTATCTTGTCATGCATTATGGTGATCTACGCTTTGATTTTATTTGGGCCATTCATTCTTTCATGGAAAATTTAGCAATTAAGGGGTGCGAAAATTAAAGTACGGAAAACGTAAATCCTACGCTATTACAAGGCGCGAGTCTATACATCTCCAAATCTTTACAAAGACCCGTTTTAAGTAAATAAGTGCGGAAAATAAAAAAAACAATAAAAAGGTCCTATTTACTATTACATATCCGGAGCAATTACATAATAATCGAACAAATTAAATACGCGCGAATAAAGAAAAGGGACTTAATTTTTTTGTCTTTTTTTTGGTAATTAAATGAAATTGAAAACTAATTAATTATTTTAATTACAAGAAAATATTTTTTGACCTTTTTTATGTTTTTATGAAATAAAATAAAAAAAGAATTAAAAATGTCAAAAGAAAAAGCCTAAGTCTAAATTTGTTTTTATTTATTGTGAAAAAAGGTTAAAATTAACTAATTAAACTAATTAATTTGTTAGTATTTTATTTACAAAAATAATTACTAAAGTGAAATTAATAATAATAATAATAATAATTACATTTTTTTTTGTTTTTTTTTCTGAATTTATGAAAATAATTATTTGTGAACTAACTAAATAATAATAATAATTAATAAAAGGAAAGAAAATAAGAAAAGAAATGCTAAACCAAGGAGGTGAAGGCCGGATTTTGGAGGTTTTACTCAAAATCATCCTTAGGCATCAAAAATTCCATCTAAGCCCATGGTTGTGATCGTCCATGTCTCCTAATCACGTCTATGCTTATGGTTTGTCCCAATTTCACCTGTAGACAAAATACCTAAAAACAAAACCAACGAACCCCAGGCACGAGTATTGTTATACGAAGCCTAAAAATGAAATTGAAGATAGCAGTTACATTGGAAATTAGGCATGGAGTATGAATATGCTATTATTTTCCAGAAAAAGTGCAAGAATGGAGAAACATGATTTCGTGTACAGGGGTGAGTTTGAGACAACTTACAGCGCTTGGTAGTGGACCTTAGGACGCGTTTGTGGTTGCTTTGGCTTCAGGGAGTGGCAAGGAAGAAAGCCACGTGCTTGCTTTGATCTGAAAATGTTTGCAACACCGCTTTAGATCTCTCACTTTTTTGGGAAAATTTTGAACTTTTCCTCTGGCCGTTTGTGCACACTCTCCTTTTTTTCTAGGTCCTGAATGAGGCTTGCAAGGCTTGTATATATAGGCTTGGATGAGAATCAGTCACATTAAGGAGCTTTTAAGCCTTGCAATGAAGTTTTGATTTTCTCCATAATCACCATTGAAATAACTTGCCATATTTGCTCCAAATTTGAATTTTTTTGCTTGAAATAGGTCTTGAACGAATTTGGTATATGTTTTATGGTGTATCAAAGCTATTCAAACCACAAAATATCCTCCCATTAATTTTCTTGATTTTTATTTGAATTTTAAAGATTTAAAATGAATTAAATCAAATAAAATTAAACAAAAATAGAAAAATTAATTTTTATTCTTGAAATAAAACATGGGACACGTGGGAGGTATGGCAAAGCTGAATCAAGTGGAAAAAGTGGGCCCCTTTTGTCAAAAATGAAGTTTCAAGGATAATTGACTTTGGCCTTTTCACAAATATTTCCCAACTTCTCCAATGCATATCTTGCTCAATTTTGAAGCTATGAACATGTTCTTGGACATTTTGGAAAGGTCTTGAAGTCCTCTAACCAATGCCTTTGGTCCCATGTCATTTTGATTTACCAATATCAAGTTATGGTCTTTGACTTAAAGTGCCTTTTTGTTGACTTTTGAAAATGACCTATAATGTTGAAATTGATAACTTTTTGTGAGAGCATTTCTTGGACTTGGAATGTGAAGATGAGTTGTAGGAAATGTCTTCCCCTTAAAAATAAGCATTGGATGGGATTTTTATGATGAACCATGAAAAATTTATGCCTTGGTCAAGGTACAGTTGACTTTTCAACTGTCCAAAAATAGAAACTTTTGACACCTTGATGATTTTTGAGCCATGCTTGAGGAATCATGATCAAGATTTGACCAAATGATGATTGTGGCTTAAAAATAAGATGTTGACCAAAATTTTTGACTTTTGACTGCCAAATGACCATTTTGCCCCTGCAGTTGATTGTGAAGCAATTAGGGTTTTTGACTGTGCAACTTGACCTTGTGAGCCTTGAAACTTGACATGTAGGTGCTTGACAATGTTTATAGGCATGTGGGACTTGATTGGACCATTGAAAACCTCAACTTCCTTGAAGGAACCAAAACCTTAATTTTGACTGGCTTAGGAGGATGGTTGACTGTGCAATCCTTGGAGTAGCCTTGAACCATTTGAGGTGATGCTTGGCAAAACTTTTGAAGAATATGGGAGGGCAAATTTTGGGGTACAACACCTGGCCATTTTTTACAAAGTCTTGTTCTTCCTTTCAAAAACTCCATTTTGTTGTGGAGTTCTTGGACAGGAGAAATCATGGGAAATGCCATTTTCATCAAATAGTTTTTCAAAATATTTGTTTTCAAATTCTCCACCATGATCACTTCTAACTTTGACAATTTTGAGACTCATCTCATTTTGAACTTGAGTGCAGAAGGTAGTGAAAACAGAATGTGACTCATCCTTGTGTCTGAGAAACTTCACCCAAGTCCATATGATATAGTCATCGACAATGAATAATCCATACTTCTTTCCACTAATTGACACGGTTTTCACTGGTCCAAACAAATCAATGTGAAGAAGTTTCAATGGTCTAGAGGTGGAAACATCATTTTTTTTCCTTTGAAAGAGGTTTTTGAAATTTTGCCTTTCTGACATGCTTTACAGAGAGCATCTAAAGTAAACTTCAGTTTTGGCAGGCCTCTAACAACATCAAGTTTGTTCAGCTGAGATATTCTTCTCAAGCTAACATGACCTAACCATTTGTGCCACATCCATTTCTCTTCATTAACATACATGAGACATTTTACATTTTGTTCTTTAAGGTCAGAAAGTCTGATCTTATAAGTCTTGTTTCTTCTCTTCCCATTGAAAAAGACAGATCCATCTTTTTGTCTAACAACTTTACAAGAATCTTAATTAAAGATTATATCATAACCATTATCACTTAATTGACTAATAAATAATAAATTATACTTTAATCCTTCAACAAGTAAAACATTAATTATAGTAGGAAGATAATCATTACCTACTATTCACGAGCCTATGATCCTCCCTTTTTGATCTCCTTCAAAACCTATGACGCCTCCATGCTTAAGATTCAGGCTTATGAACATATGCCTTTTACCATCATATGTCGTGAGCAGCCAGAGTCCAGATACCATGATTGGTGTTTTAACTGAGCTGCTAAAGATGTATCTTTGCAGAAGACGTTTCCTGTTTCTGAATCAGCTTCATCTTCTTGAGAGATTAATTCGTTGAATGTCCAACATGAGCCATCAACATCATTATTTGTCGTTGAATATCCTTTGTTCAGAACTACCAGTTATGCAACTTAGGTTTGAAATCTTGAAAACATAACTTCAACTATTTCATCCTCCTCCATTTTGAAAGCTTCATATTTCTAAATCAAGGCCAGCGCCTTGGTTTCTTTGACTGGGTCATTTCCTTCATGAGTCATTTTGAGAGAGTCGAATATAGACTCAGCAGAGTCTCTATTTGTGATATTATCCCAAAGATAGATTGGATCATATCCTAAAGATCAACATCATGACCTAGAAAGAAACTTTCTAGTCTATCTTTCCAGTATTCAAACTTTTCTCCATCAAAGATGGGAGGTTTAACGTTATAACTTTATTGTTTGAGTCTGATGCAACAACAGCTGGTGTGGGTTCAACCATTGTGTGTCTTCAAAGAAAAACTTGTCCAAATTTTATCTGACATAGTTAAGTATTTGATAACTATCAATACCAGAACCGGAGCTCTGATGCCAATTGAAGGTGTGAGAAACACAAGAAAGGGGGGTTTTAATTGAGTTTCACCAAATTGAATCTTTTTGTTGGTGACAGAACAAGTTAGCTTATAACATAATAGTAGATGAATACAATTATTTTTATCTTGGTTCGATGTTAACTAAGTTACTCCAGTCCACCCCCTCAAGGATGATTTCGCCTTCAACAAGGACTTAATCCATTATAACCAAACTGATTACAAAGAACCCACAATAAGTCTGATAAACCTTATTGGCACCCTAATAAGTCCGTCGATTCTTACTGCAAATCCATTTAAACCATAACAAGAGTCTTCTTGAGATCATACCTTCACTCGGTCTCTCAAGGTATCATTCAACAACATTTAAGTACTTTTAGTGTATTACAGATTTGCTTCTTTTAAGCAGATTACACAGACTCTTGAGTACAAATAAAAACACATAAGTGTTCTACTGCAAGATACGAGCAACAACTCATTGTTTATTTATAAAACTATACACAGAAGATTTTCTCTAAAGAGTTCACACAATGCTTTGGTGTAGTTTGCTTGAGCTTGATTTAATATGATAAATTTTGTGTAATGTTGATTCTTACTTTTATTCAGCTTCCAAGTCTTTCTTTTATAGCTTGTAAAAGAGATTCGTTGAAAGGGTAGAAAGGTAATAAAAAATCTAGCTATTTATTCTCAACAATCATAATGAGAGTGGTTACATTATAGTACAAAAATAATTGTTCTTACGCCACTCTAGAGGGTAGAGGTTACATACTACTTTATGTACCTTTTATACACCATCACACATTAACCATTTTGAACTTATTCTTATCTTCGAAGGCTTCCGATATTTGAATGTTGAACGTTGAAGCTTGTTGTAGAATAATCTTTCTTAAGTATTAGGACCTAAGTCTTGGAGTCTTCAGAACTTGTCCTATCAGAACCTTGTCTTCAGAGTCTTCAGCACTTGGTTGTAAGAACTCGCTTTTCTTCAGATCATCAAAACATGTTTAGCAGAACCTCGTTGTGATCGGTGGAAATAGAACTGACTGTTTAAAGCTTGATCGCGTATGTCGCGGTAAGCAAGAGTCGCCACTGTCTTTTATATTCTCCAACATGGAAAGGACAAAAGCACAGCAAAATTCCTTATTGAGAATGTCTCTCGGTTCGGGAGGTAGATTTATAGAAAGGGAAGGTGTTAGCACCCTTTCTATCCATGGTTATCCATGGGCTCTTAGGTACTTGCTCTTATGTTTTCAAAAGATGTTTGCTTTTCAAATGTGAGTCGGTTTGAAAAAAGTTTCGTTTTTGAAAGATTTCTAAGTGACTCTTGTATCAGTCCTCAAGAGTGTATGAAAAATTTGCTTTGAAAACTTTTGAAAGTGTCAGTGTGAAAAGATTGTTTTGTTTGTTTTTTAGAGAGCAAGTACCCATGAGTCATCTACCTACCCTAAGGAATTAGGCTGTGTAAGAGTCCTTAAGATAGTGCCATCCTACCATTGAGAGGTAGGTAGCACCACCGTTGGAAGTATTCGGGTCAATTCGATTGTAGGGACAGTGTGGTCACCGAAGCAACGATAGGACACCTTAGAAGTAACCCTAATGTCCTAGATCCTTTTTTATCCGAGGCAACCGTTTCGAGGCAACTGGATCTTAGACACAAGGGCGACCGCTAAAGCACCCTATACTTGACGACCACGTTTGAGGCAACGAGTGAGGCGTACCCTAGAAGTGGCATGTGCTTTGTGTGTTGTTTTCGGGTTAACATTTATCTTTGATCATGCAATTGTGAACTACGAGTTGTTTTAAATTATCATACATTCTTTCATGCAATTTAACAATTAGGAGTGCGGAAAATAAAATACGGAAAGGTAAAAGCTACACTATTACAAGGCGCGGGTCTATACATCGCCAAAAAAAACAAAGACCCGTTTTTTGATAAAGTGCGGAAAGTAAAGAAAGCGATAAACCTAATTACTATTACATTCTTGGAAGCATTTACATAATAATCAAAATAAATAATAACGCGCGAAAGAATTAAATTGGACGTCCTTAGGGTTTTGACCCTTTTGAGAAATTATGATTTTTTGTCCTTTTGCTTTTAATTAAAATTAAACCTAATTATTTAATTAATTAAAGAAAGATGTTTTTTTTGTGTTTTTTTTGTATTTAATGAAAATAAAGAAAAAGGAAATTAAAATTACAAGAAACCCTAGTTCTAAGTTTATTTTAATTATTAATAGAAAAAGGTCAAAGTTAACCTAATTAAAACTAATTAATTTACATTTTTATGTACAAAATAATGATTAATAAATAATAATAATAATTAATTATGATGATAATAAGAAAATGATTAAAAATGTCAAAACCTAATTCTATATAATTTTTATTTATTGAGAAAAAGGTTAAAATTAAAACCTAAATTAAGCTAAGTTAATCATTAGTATTTATTTACAAAAAAATAATAGCTAATGAATTTAATAAATAATAAAATATATTTACAATTTTTGATTTCTGGATTTATTATGAAAATTAATTTGTTGTGAATTAATAATAGCAATTATAATAATTAAAGGAATTAAAAGAAAAGAAAATAAAATTGCAAACCAAGGGGGTATGTTGGCCCATGTGGAGGTAAAATTCTGGAATTCAGGCCCATTAAGACAAAGCCATGTTTGACTTTCTGGCATCACGTGCATGTTCACTGACTCCTGAGTACCATGGTCTTCATCTCCTGGTCACTGGATGGGTGCTGAGAGACACATGGCGCATCACTGGTTGACGTGCATGGTAGAACATTGGACATGCGCTGCATTGGATTGCTTTAGAAAAAGGATTAACAATTATATGGGGGACCTGGGAATCGAACCCAGGTCCCAGTACTCCTTGCCTCAATGCCTTTGACAGTTGGACTATGATGCGCGTTTGTTAATCTAATGGACAACAAATATTCTATACAAAAAGAAAACATTATGACATAAAACAAAAATAACGTGCGCCATATTTGAATATCCCAACCATATGTTGCCACGTCCTTCGTCTTCATCCTGAACCCTGTAAAAAGAAAGCAATTAGTGGGGGTTTTAAACCCCCACAAACTGGAAACATCAAAAATAGCGATTAGGCACACAAGCAATATAAAAAGGGCGCGAGGGTTGGGTTGAATTCGTCTGGCCTTGACGAATTCAACCATGCACGTTTCAAGGTCCAATTGTTCTGTATGTGCAAAGCCCTAATTTAACAGCTTCGAAACCCTAGATGTCTCCCATGGTGGTTTTCGATTCAGAGTGCTACAATCAAATTGGATTATACCAATAGCTTCAGAATGTCCCTATTAACATAAATCAATCCAAAAAAAGGGTTAAAAACGCATGAATCATGATATGAAATTACGGAAAAATGTCCAAACCGTGGGACTTGTATTCTTTGATTCTTTGAGCTATGAAGCTGGAAATTGCTTGCAATACGTTCAGGGAAACCTCTACAATGGATTAGAATCAACAAATTCTCTTGAATCGGCCTGGAAGTTAGAAAACAGTTTTGATTTTTTTCACTTTTTTCAATATTGCATATGGTGTTCTTGCAGCAGTTTCACGTGTTTCTCAATAGGGTTAGGTTTAGCCTTTGTATGTGAAGAGAATTAGGTCAACTTTAAGCCCAACAATCCATTGCATTCATGTTTCATTATGTGATTGCCAATCAAATCTTTTTCAATCTTTTTCTTTGATAAAACCTTTCCAATCATGGAGATTTTGATGTCTTTGAGGTGCACACGAATTGCCAGCTTGCCCTAGTCTTATTTGCTTCATAAAAAGATTTGACAACCATGTTTTGATATTTTCCTATAATTAAATTAATTAAATGAATTATTAATCAATTAAAAATCCAAATAATTAATAAAAATAAGAAAATAATTCCAATTAATCTTAGTGGGTCGTGCATAAGCCTTGGGTAAAGATTCAAGAAAGAATTTGAGGCCCATTAGCAAAAATTAAGTGTTTTAGGCAAAGTTGACTTTTGAAAGTTCCCAAAAATTTCCCAACTTCTCCAATGCATATCTTGCTCAATTTTGAAGCTATGAACATGTTCTTGGACATTTTGGAAAGGTCTTGAAGTCCTCTAACCAATGCCTTTGGTCCCATGTCATTTTGATTTACCAATCTCAAGTTATGGTCTTTGACTTAAAGTGCCTTTTTGTTGACTTTTGAAATTGACCTATAATGTAGAAATTGATAACTTTTTATGAGAGCATTTCTTGGACTTGGAGTGTGAAGATGAGTTGTAGGAAATGTCATCCCCTTCAAAATTAGCATTGGATGGGATTTTTATGATGAACCATGAAAAAGTTATGCCCTGGTCAAGTTACAGTTGACTTTTCAGCTGTCCAAAAATAGAAACTTTTGACATCTTGACGATTTTTGAACCATGCTTGAGGAATCATGATCAAGACTTGATCAAATGATGATTGTGGACTCAAAATAAGATGTTGACCAAAATTTCTGACTTTTGACTGCAAAATGACCATTTTGCCCCTGCAGTTGACTGTGAAGCAATTAGGGTTTTTGACTGTGCAACTTGATGTTGTGAGTCTTGAAACTGGATATGTAGATGCTTGACAATGTATATAGGCCTATGGGACTTGATTGGACCCTTTAAAACCTCAACTTCCTTGTAAAAACCAAAATCCTAATTTTGACTGTGTTAGGAGGGTGTTTGAACTGTGCAATCCTTAATCCATTTGAAGCTTGATCTTGCCAAATCTTGAAGAATATGGGAGGGAAAATTTTGGGGTACAACAGTTGCCCCTGTTCAATCTTCTTAGACCTGAGGATGTAGATTGGCTTGCGTGCCTTTCGTGATCCGAAGGTGGAAGATGATTGAACACTAAAGTGCCCAGAAATTTGCACTCACATAGTAGAGTATCAGCAGCATGATGGCGGGAATGGGCTTACAGATGCCATTTGGGAGAGATGATGGATGGGAGGATGGGCTTATAGATTCCATTTGGAGTTGTGATAGAGTCTTGTCGGGAATGGGCTTATAGATGCCATTTGGAGATTGTTGGTATGTGGATGGGCTTATAGATGCCATCTATGTGTCGATCGCGTAAGAGATTCCTTAGCGAGAACTTGCGTACCTGAGAAAGAAAGATAATTACCTGGCCTGTTACAGGGGTTGATCTTCAAACTCTTTATACAGATATGCCCTGGCTGGATACAAGAATCGAATCTTGAATTAGTCGTCAACAGATATGCCCTGGCCGGATACAGGAATCGAATCTTGAAACTCTTCAGACGTGCCCTGGCTTGATACAGGAATCGAATCTTGAATTAGTCGTCAACAGATATGCCCTGGCCGGATACAGGAATCGAATCTTCAAACTCTTCAGACGTGCCCTGGCTAGATACAGGAATCGAATCTGGAATTAGTCCTCAACAGATATGCCCTAGCCGGATACAGGAATTGAATCTTCCAACTCTTCAGACGTGCCATGGCTAGATACATGAATCGAATCTGGAATTAGTCGTCAACAGATATGCCATGGCCGGATACAGGAATCGAATCTTCAAACTCTTCAGACGTGCCCTGGCTTGATACAGGAATCGAATCTGGAATTAGTCGTCAATAGATATGCCCTGGCCGGATACAGGAATCGAATCTTCAAACTCTTCAGACGTGCCCTGGCTGGATACAGGAATCGAATCTTGAATTAGTCGTCAACAGATATGCCCTGGCCGGATACAGGAATCGAATCTTCAAACTCTTCAGACGTGCCTTGGCTTGATACAGGAATCGAATCTTGAATTAGTCGTCAACAGATATGCCCTGGCCGGATACAGGAATCGAATCTTCAAACTCTTCAGACGTGCCCTGGCTAGATACAGGAATCGAATCTGGAATTAGTCGTCAACAGATATGCCCTGGCCAGATACAGGAATCGAATCTTCCAACTCTTCAGACGTGCCCTGGCTAGATACAGGAATCGAATCTGGAATTAGTCGTCAACAGATATGCCCTGGCCGGATACAGGAATCGAATCTTCAAACTCTTCAGACGTGCCCTGGCTTGATATAGGAATCGAATCTGGAATTAGTCGTCAACAGATATGCCCTGGCCGGATACAGGAATCGAATCTTCAAACTCTTCAGACGTTCCCTGGCTTGATACAGGAATCGAATCTGGAATTAGTCGTCAACAGATATGCCCTGGCCGGATACAGGAATTGAATCTTCAAACTCTTCAGACGTGCCCTGGCTTGATACAGGAATCGAATATGGAATTAGTCGTCAACAGATATTCCCTGGCCGAATATAGGAATCGAATCTTCAAACTCTTCAGACGTGCCCTGGCTAGATACAGCAATCAAATCTGGAATTAGTCGTCAACAGATATGCCCTGGCCGGATACAGGAATCGAATCTTCAAACTCTTCAGACGTGCCCTGGCTAGATACAGGAATCGAATCTGGAATTAGTCGTCAACAGATATGCCCTGGCCGGATACAGGAATCGAATCTTCAAACTCTTCAGACGTGCCCTGGCTTGATACAGGAATCGAATATGGAATTAGTCGTCAACAGATATGCCCTGGCCGGATACATGAATCGAATCTTCAAACTCTTCAGACGTGCCCTAGCTTGATACAGGAATCGAATCTGGAATTAGTCGTCAACAGATATGCCCTGGCCGGATACAGGAATCGAATCTTCAAACTCTTCAGACGTGCCCTGGCTTGATACAGGAATCGAATCTGGAATTAGTCGTCAACAGATATGCCCTGGCCGGATACAGGAATCGAATCTTCAAACTCTTCAGACGTGCCCTGGCTTGATACAGGAATCGAATCTGGAATTAGTCGTCAACAGATATGCCCTGGCCGGATACAGGAATCGAATCTTCAAACTCTTCAGACGTGCCCTGGCTTGATACATGAATCGAATCTGGAATTAGTCGTCAACAGATATGCCATGGCCGGATACAGGAATCGAATCTTCAAAGTCTTCAAACGTGCCCTGTCTAGATACAGGAATCGAATCTAGAATTAGTCGTCAACAGATATGCCCTGGCCGGATACAGGAATCGAATCTTCAAACTCTTCAGACGTGCCCTAGCTAGATACAGGAATCAAATCTGAAATTAGTCATCAAAAGATATGCCCTGGCCGGATACAGGAATCGAATCTTCAAACTCTTCAGACGTGCCCTGGCTTGATACAGGAATCGAATATGGAATTAGTCGTCAACAGATATGCCCTGGCCGGATACAGGAATCGAATCTTCAAACTCTTCAGATGTGCCTTGGCTTGATACAGGAATCGAATCTGGAATTAGTCGTCAACAGATATGCCCTGGCCGGATACAAGAATCGAATCTTCAAACTCTTCAGACGTGCCCTGGCTTGATACAGGAATTGAATCTGGAATTAGTTGTCAACAGATATGCCCTGGCCGGATACAGGAATCGAATCTTCAAACTCTTCAGACGTGTCCTGGCTTGATACAGGAATCAAATCTGGAATTAGTCGTCAACAGATATGCCCTGGCCGGATACAGGAATCGAATCTTCAAACTCTTCAAACGTGCCCTGGCTAGATACAGGAATCGAATCTGGAATTGCGACAGTTGATAGTAATCATCTTTGTATTGACCTTTTTCCTGAAAAGGCAAAACATTAGTTGTATGCAATGTCATGATGTATGAAATGCGTGATGTTCTCAAAATAAATGAGATTGTATGTTCATGATGCGTATGTGCATGCTATAATGTATGAAGATGTGATGTTTATGAATGTATTTTTGTCTAGGAAAATAAATCCTTGACGGATGCCGGGAAGTAAATCCTGGGCTGATGTTGAAGAGTAGAGTTCTTCGTATCCGCTGGGGATGATGGTTGCGAGAATAAACCTGTAGGAGAAGATGACTCTGTTGAGGGATAAACTTTGTTGAAGAGATTATTCTGTGGGGAATTACTCTGTGGGGAGAGATACTTCGCTACGATTTTGATGATAACTCCGCTGGGGATTCCATTGATAAGTTATGTTGGAATTGATGAACTCTGTTGGGGGATAGGAAGAACTTCTCCGAGGACGATCTTTCCGTTGTAATTAGCTGAGGATAACCCAGTTATAAGCTCTGGTGGGGAATAACCTTTGAATAAAGCCGGGGAGAGGCGTTCGTACTCTGTAGGGGATAAGCTTCCAGAATCTACTGGGGATAAGCTTCCCGAAACCTACTGGGGAGATTGATTCAACTTTCCTAGGGAAACTTTTGGACTGCACTGGGGGAGTGGCTCCACTGGATGTCTGGTATTCCGCCGGGGAACAATCTTAGATCAAGATTGCCGGGGATGCTTGCTTAGGAATATCTGTATACTCCACTGGGGAATGTTGAGATCTTCTGGGAATGCCCAACTTCCTCGAGGCTGACAGTAGGCTAACTCTGCTTGGGGAGAGTGTTGGTGACTTGCTGGAGATATTGTGCCTTTTCAGGGCTGACGGGAGAGCAATTTTGCTTGGGGAGAGTATTTCTTGTCTTACTCTGCGGAGAGTGAAGGTATCATGGTTTCATTTTTCAGCCGCACGTACCTTAGTACCTTGGTGGACAGAGTAATTAGTTTGCTTAAACAACTCATTATTGCCCCTGTTTCTAATGTCACCTGCAATTAGTCCTTTATTTCGCATGTAAATATTTATGAGTTAGCAATTAGTGTCAAATGCATATATCAAAAATGAACATTGGACGTTCTTTGCAAAACAAAACAGAAAAGGAAAATAATTGGCAATTTATCTTGAAAAGTGAATTTGTATTGATTTTTTTGAATTTGCCTGTAAATAGGCGTTTATGTACAAGAGGCTGACGTCCTAGTAAGAGAACGCTGCCGAACCACATAGAGTTTACAATTTTTGTGAAAAGGGAGACAAAACAGTTATGTGAAAATATCCCACTGGGTTCCAACTCTGCTATCGCCTTTATGTCTTCAAGCGTCTCATCACTTGGCTGCTTAGTTGAAGATGAAGCTGACTGATCTATGCCGTCTGAGCCTGATAGTTGATACCGGATTCTGGATGCAAGGTGATCCAATGAGACATAGTATTACGCTTTATCCCTAACTTTTGCCTCGACCGCCCTTTCGGGTTTTCAGTCCACCGGGATACCCATTTTTTCCCAAGCCGCCTTTTCAGGTTTTCGACTTGCCGGGTGTACAGATTTTTTTATTTTCATCCCTTATTTTTGCCCGAACCCTTTTGGTTCGCCGGGAAGCCCTTATTTTTGCCTAGGTGTGTCAACCTAGCGGGTCTTTAATTCATGCGTAGTATCTTTTTACTATGTCTGCATTGGCGGGGGGAGGAAGATCGTCACCATCCATGGTGGTTAGAATCATGGCTCCTCCTGAGAAGACATGTTTAACCACAAATGGCCCTTCGTACGTAGGGGTCTATTTTCCCCTGGGATCACTTTGAGGAAGAATGATGCGCTTGATTACCAGGTCCCCAACTTGATACTCTTGTGGTCTGACTTTCTTGTTAAATGCCCTGATCATCCGTTTTTGATACGTTTGACCATGACAAATAGCAGCGAGTCTCTTTTCGTCAATTAGGTTTAATTGATCAAGTCGGGTCTGGATCCAGTCATCTTCGCTCAGACCTGCATCCTTCATTATCCGGAGAGAGGGTATCTGGACTTCAATAGGCAAGACTGCCTCCATGCCATAGACCAAGGAAAAAGGAGTTGCCTCGGTTGACGTCCTTGCTGAGGTACGGTACCCATGAAGAGCAAATGGTAACATCTCGTGCCAATCTTTGTAGGTCACTGTCATCTTCTGCACAATCTTCTTGATATTCTTATTTGCTGCTTCGACAGCCCCATTCATCTTCGGCCGGTAGGGAGAAAAGTTGTGGTGATGTATCTTGAATTGCTCGCAGAGCTCAGTGATCATCTTATTGTTAAGATTGGTACCATTGTCCGTAATGATCCTTTCTGGGACGCCGTATCGACAGATCAGGTTATGCCGAATGAACCGTGCCACGACATTCTTGGTTACCGTAGCGTAGGAAGTTGCTTCAACCCACTTTGTAAAGTAATCGATCGCCACCAGGATGAAGCGATGCCCGTTGGATGCCGTAGGTCTGATTTCCCCGATCATATCAATGCCCCACATTACAAAAGGCCAAGGTGCTTTCAAGACGTTCAGAGGTACTGGAGGAATGTGCACCTTATCTGCATATATCTGGCATTTATGACACGTCTGAGAGTGTTGGTAACAGTCAGCTTCCATTGTGGACCAGAAATATCCTGCCCGAAGGATTTTCTTTGCCATGGTATGTCCACTGGAATGCATTCCGAAGGTACCTTCATGCAGCTCTTCCATGATTCTTTCTGCTTTAGTCTTATCCACACAACGCAGTAAGGTTGAATCGTGGTTTCGCTTGTAGAGAATGCCGTTGCTGAGGAAGAACTTTGCTGCGAACCTTCTCTGAAACTTCTTGTCATTGACAGATGCACCCTCGGGATATTCTTGAGCTTCCAAGTACCTCTTCACTTCATGATACCAAGGTTTTTCAGTTACCACCTCAGCCTCAAGGTCACACCAATATGCAGGTTCATCCAGTTTCCAGATAATGATCCGGGGAGCTTCGTTATCCCATTTGACTTTGAACATGGAAGACACCGTAGCCAGCGCGTCCGCCAGCTGATTCTCCTCTCTTGGGAAGTGTTCAAAAGTTATCTCAGTGAAATGGGGGATCAATGTCAACACACATTCTTTGTAAGGAATAAGGTTTGGGTGTTTTGTATCCCACTCGCCTTTGATCTGATTGATCACGAGAGAGGAATCTCCAAAGACACTCAGAAACTTGATCCTTAAGTCAATTGCAGCTTGAAGACCCATGATACACGCCTCGTACTCCGCCATGTTGTTGGTGCAGTTGAAGCATAGTCGGGCGGTAAGTGAAGTATGAGTGCCTTTTGGGGATATGATCACAGTGCCGATACCGTTACCCAAAGCGTTGGAGGCTCCGTCAAAGTGCATAGACCATCGGGATCCTTCCTCAGGTCCTTCATCCGGTCCAGGTACTTCATAATCAGTCACTACCATGATGTTCTCGTCAGGAAATTCAAAGTTCATTGACTGGTAATCGTCCACTGCCTGGTGTGCCAAATGGTCTGCCAATACACTCCCTTTGATTGCTTTCTGAGTCGTGTACTGGATGTCATATTCCGTCAAGATCATCTTCCATCTTGCTATTCTTCCGGACAAGGCGAGCTTTTCGAATATGTACTTGATTGGATCCATTTTTGAAATTAACAGAGTAGTGTGAGTCAACATATACTGTCTCAGCCGGCGAGCAACCCATACCAAAGCGCAACAAGTTTTCTCGAGCAGTGAGTATCGGGTCTCACAGTCGGTAAACTTTTTGCTAAGGTAATAAATGGCGTGCTCTTTTCGGCCAGACTCGTCATGCTGCCCCAGCACACACCCCATTGAGTTGTCCAGTACTGTCAAGTATAGTATTAGAGGTCTCCCTTCAACCGGTGGCATAAGAATGGGTGGTTCTTGGAGGTACTCTTTGATTCTGTCGAAAGCGGCCTGACATTCATCGTTCCAACGTACTACTTGATCTTTCTTCAGTAGCTTGAAGATTGGTTCACAGGTAGCAGTTAGGTGCGAGATGAATCGGGCAATGTAGCTCAGTCGTCCTAGAAAGCCTCTGACTTCTTTTTCTGTCTTGGGAACTGGCATCTCTTGTATGGCTTTCACCTTGGCAGGGTCCACTTGAATACCCTTGTCGCTCACGACGAAACCTAGCAACTTTCCAGATCTCACCCCAAAGGTGCACTTGTTTGGGTTCAACCTCAGCTTGTACAACTTCAGGCGGTCAAACAGCTTCTGTAGATGGTCAAGGTGTTCCTCCTCAGTTTGAGACCTTGCAATCATATCATCGACGTATACTTCAATCTCATGATGGATCATGTCATGAAATAAAGCAACCATGGCACGTTGGTAGGTTGCCCCAACATTTTTCAACCTGAAAGGCATGACCTTGTAGCAGAAGGTACCCCACTGAGTAACAAAGGTAGTCTTTTCCATATCTTCAGGAGCCATCTTGATCTGATTATAACCTGAAAAACCATCCATGAAGGAGAACACCTTGTGTTGAGCAGTATTGTCAACCAAAACGTCGATGTGAGGCAGGGGGAAGTCATCTTTAGGGCTGACCCTGTTCAAATCCCTGTAATCAACACACATTCGGACCTTACCATCTTTCTTCGGCACCGGAACCACGTTGGCAACCCACTGAGGGTAAGAAGTCACTGCTAGAAACCCAGCATCAAATTGTTTCATAACCTCGGCCTTGATTTTCTCGGACATCTCTGGGCGCATACGGAGAACCTTTTGTTTAACCGGAGGGAAGTCTTCTTTGGTAGGCAGGTGATGAACCACAATGTCAGTATCTAACCCGGGCATGTCTTCGTAGGACCAGGCAAAGATTTCCACATAATCATGCAGCATCTGAATCAACTGTTGTTTCACGCTGAGCTCTAGATTGGCACCAATCTTGACTTCCTTTCTGTCTGTCTCAGTACCCAGATTTACCGTTTCCACTGGCTCTTCATGTGGCTGAATGGCCCTCTCTTCCTGGAGTAACAGTCTTGCAATCTCACCAGGCACTTCACAATCATCTTCACCTTCGTCTTCGGCTAAGTTGATCGGATTTTCGAAGTCATAACTGGCAGTAGCAGAGTCGTTACCAGTGAGATCCAGAGTGGATTGAAACCTGTATAGGTGAGTGTGTGTAAATATAGTTGTTTTGCAATATATAAAGAAAGAAAGGGAGCACAAGATTCGAAATGCGAAAAATGTCCAATGTTTTTATTCATGATATATGGAAATGACAAGTAATAAGCCCTCACAAATGAAGCCACGGTGCCCCGGGTAAGACACCGGGCCATAAAGTTTCAAATTATTGTTCGTTACAAATTTAAAAACAACGGAGTTCATTACTGAGTAACAAAAGTAACAGGTATGAAATCTTTGACAGTCCAATTGTTCAGTCCACCGTTGGTTGTTGGGTAGATCCAGCTATCAAATTCAGATTCCTCCGCATCGCCTTCAATAGCATTCACTCCCGGGTTGGTGATGAATACAGGAGGTCTTCCAATCCTTGCTTTACGTACAACCCTCTGAGCCTCTGCAGTGAAACCCAGCCCAAATTTGTCAGTCTTTGGAGTAAAATCAGGAAGTCGGCCCCAGTTTGCACACTCACCTTTCTCAATTACAGCCCGGGCATCCTTTAAGGAAGCCATCTTCAAAGGAGAGTCTTCTTCAGTCACCGTCTCTGCTGACGCCAATGTTGGAGGCACCTCTTCAAAGTGTTGAAAGGGGGTCTCAATGAACTCCCCGTCCATCTCTATATACCGGAATGAGTTAAGATGGCTAACCATGTATTCTTCCTCCCCCTGAACTGTAACAATCTTCCCTCTGACCGGGTACTTAAGCTTTTGATGTAGAGTGGAGGTCACAGCTCCAGCCTTGTGGATCCAAGGACGACCCAGTAAACAAGAATAGGATGGTCGGATGTCCATCACATAGAATGTTGAATCAAAGACTTGAGAACCAACCCGGATTGGAATGTCCACTTCACCATGTACCATCCTCTTCGACCCGTCAAAGGCCCGGACAATAATGTTACTAGGCTTCAACTCCAAACCCTCACAATCCAACCTGTCTAAGGCCTTCTTGGGCAATACGTTCAGTGAAGAACCGGTGTCTACCAACACATGGGCAAGAGTAGTGCCCCTGCATTCAATGGAGACATGCAGGGCGTCATTATGGTTCTTTCCCTTGGCAGTCAGATCGACGTCAGAGAAACCCAACCCATTATCAGCGGTTAAGTTGGCCACACAATCAGTAAATTGATCAGCAGACGTCTCTTGTGGCACATGGGCAGTCTTCAGGAAGGAAATCAAGGCCTTGGCATGGGCCTCTGAACACAACAATAGTGATAGCATAGAGATCTTAGAGGGGGTGTGCCCCAGCTGTTCAACGACATTGAAATCACTCTTCTTGATAATCTTAAGGATTTCTTCCATCTCTTGTTGGGAAGCTTCAACATTAACAGTCTTCAGTGCCTCCATCTGGGCAGGCACATCAGCAATCCCTTTGCCCTGAGTGTCAGATGACTCGGCAGCAGGGGTAGAAACTTGATCAGGAGGGGAAACAGGCACACTGGCAGGTGTGATAACAAGAGGTCTCGGAATAGCTGGAGGTGCAATATCAGGCGAGAAGAGCCTGCCACTGCGAGTAAATTTAGCAGGACCTGTGATATTACTGATGCCGATACTGGTATTGAACTCTTGCTTTACTCTGAGCACATACACATCTTCCCCATAGTTCCATGGGACAGCCTTGTCAGATTTATAGGGGAGGGGCCCCGGAACAGTAATGATGATAGGTGCAACAGACATGATTTTGACGGGCTTCCTCGGGGGAGCCTTGATAGGATTGTTGAAAATGGTGACAACGGACACTTCTTCAGTAGGGATAACAGGAATAACAATCTTCTTGAACAAGATCTCTTTGCTGTCCATTAGATTTTGGACGCCTGACTTCAGCAACGGACAACCAGCAGGTGAAACAACACATAGAAGGCAGCCTTTGCTACAACCCGAAAATAAACCGGCTAGCAACAAGTTCCTCTTGACGGTCAACAATGGAGTAACAATCTCATCCACAGAGACTACATATAGGTCTTCCTCAACAGCATTCACTCCATGCTGGGGCATAGGAGCAGTCACAACGTTGGGCCTTTCGGGCGCCTCAAACTGTATTTCCTTAGCATCGATAAGGTCCTGAACCTTATTCCTCAGGGCCCAACAATCATCAGTAGAATGCCCCAGGCTATCAAAGTGATAACCACAGCGGGCGTTGGGATTGTACTTCGGAGAGGTTGTGTTTACCACCTTCGGAGCTTCTTTGACAGTTACCAAGTTGGTTGATAGCAGTTGCGGCAAGATCTGAGACAAGGTCATATTAAGCCGAGTGTATTATCTTTTGGGTCTCTCACCCCTTGGTTGGTTAGGTTGCCGAGGAGCGGCAGCAGGATTTGAAATCACCACCGCGTTGACAGCTTGGCGGCATTCCGGTTTATTTTGTCTTTTGGGACCATACACAACACTAGCTTCCTTCTTGAAAGGCTTCTTTTTAGAACTTGAGGATGCACCTTTTTGTATCTTCCCCGACTTCATACCAGCTTCTATCCTCTCACCAGTCAGAATGAGATCTGTAAACCCTACAGAATAATTACCAATCAGGTGGTTGAAGAACGGCCCAGACAGGGTCCCCAAGAACATGTCCACAAGTTCACGGTCAGTCAACGGTGGCTGCACCCTGCCAGCCAGGTCCCTCCACTTTTGCGCGTACTCTTTAAAACCTTCTCCCGATCCTAGCGACATACCCTGGAGTTGGGTACGTGTAGGAGCGAGGTCGGCATTGTACTGATACTGCTTATAAAAAGCAGTAGCCAAGTCCTCCTAGTTTCGAATACTGACTCCATCCAGCTGATAGAACCACTCGAGTTGAGCCCCTGAAAGGCTCTCCTGGAAGAAATGGATCCATAAGTTCTTGTCTGCCGTATACGGTTGGATCTTCCGCACATAGGATCTGAGATGCAGTTTAGGGCAGGAAGCCCCGTCATACTTCGCAAAAGAGGGTGCCTTGAACTTGTGTGGGATCACCATCCCAGAAGATAAACCCAGATCTCCAAAATCCAACCCAGGCACCTGTTGAATTTCCATGGCACTCAGACGATCCTCTAACTGCTTGTACCTGTCTTCAGCGGGAGGGTACTGCTCATCATTGAAATCCGTCTCGTTGTCAGAGACCACAGGACTAGGAACCCTTCCCGCTTGGGGACTGCCTTTCCCTACAGAAGAAGCAGCTTGGTCAGCCTCATTTTGCAGTGTGTTGCCAAACCTTCGTCCAGTGTTGAACAGTACAATTCTCTTCGTCTTCTTCTTCTTCACCAGCAGAGCCTTCAATTCCTCTTGACCTTGGGCTAAACTCATGATCAACTCTTGGAACTGGGCGTTCTGGGCCTGGAGGGCCTTGATGGATTGCTCAGTAGATGATTCAGGATTCATGATGGCTGCTGAAATAAACAGCGAAGAAGATTAAGCAACCTGTAAGAAAAAGTACCTGTTATGCACATGATGCATGATATGCTATTTATGCAATGCATTCAAGGGTTCGAAAGTTCAAATTTGTTGTAGACAAAGAGGAACACACGTTATTATTTAAGAAATAATTTGTTCAGTACATCAAGGCCTCATGGGAAAAACATTACAAAATAATTTAATCCCAAAAGACACTGCGCATCCTCTTTGGAGCTATGTAAGTATTGAGAGTCTTTTCCTCGTGCAGTAGGCGGGTGAGCTCCAAGACCTTCTTCTCACTGGCATGTAGACTGGATTCAAGAGAATTCCGTTCTTCCTTAAGCTGGATCCAGCTCTTCTGCATTTCTTCCCAGGATGTAGGCATGTCAGGATGTTGAATGGTGTACGGGACCCCTCCTTCCAACACTGGCTCTTTGATCACATGGAGAACATGAGGATATGGCATCACCAGCTTCTGGGAGCGGGCTCGTACCCACTTGAGGTAAGGCTCCAAGGGGATGGAGTTCTTGTGCCCCAGTGTCTTGCTATCTACCTTGTTGGGCATCCTCCAGGCTCTGATAAATCTCTGGCGAAGTCCTTGTGCATCGTTGTCGAAATCAAAAACTATGTCAGGAAGCAACATGTCATGAGGGCCATCCCTCCGAGCATATCCAAACTGTCTCAAAGCCAGACACGGGTTGTAAGTAATACCTCCTCTGATTCCAAGTAAAGGAACATTAGGAAACTCCCCACAACGATCATTGTTAGTGACATTCCCTCTGGACCGAGGACACCAATGTATATCAGCATGTGTAAGAGTCATCAATCGTTGTGACCATCTCAAACCCCGCTCGTTCTTCAAAACTGATTGTGGAAGGTGCGAAATAAACCACCTTTCCAGGAGAGGAGTGCAGCACATGAGAACACCTCTTTTTCTCATGGTTCGAGTGTAACATGAGTGAAGGATGTCCCCAAGCAACGTGGGTATAGGATTCCTGGACATGAAGATCTTGACGGAATTGATATCTATAAGCTGATCGGGATTCGGGAACAACACCAACCCATAGATAAGGAGAGCCACAACTTCTTCAAAGGCTTGTAGGTCAAGGGAATCCAACATTCTTGGGCCTTCTCAAACAGGAACTTTGCCAAGAATCCTTTAATACCACTTCTAACTTCCCAATGTCCCTTGATGTCATATGGTTGTAGGCGTAATGCTTTAGCAACCTCTTCAAGTTTTGGTTCCCTTTCCGTACCGTTGTAGGGTAGTTGACTAAGGATAGGGATCTTCAGAAGCTGGGAAAACTCTTCCAAGGTAGGCACCAGTTGATAATCCGGGAAAGTAAAGCAGTGGTGCAAAGGGTCAAAGAACTGGAAGAGAACCTTTATCATATCTTCCTCAATGTTGGTGTTGACCAAGCTGATGAGTCTGCCATGTTTCTCACTGAAAGAAGAGCTCTCGGGAATCCTGGATGTAAGCTCCTTAAGCTGAAGAGGGACCCTTACAAGGTTGATCTGAATTGTCTTTCTGCGGATAGTTTCCATGTCCTACAAAACAAGAACAACGATGAAGATTCGAACCCCTGAAGTGGTTAGTGGATGCATATGATGCTGTATGATGTTATGATGCTATGATAAAAACACACCACAAGTATTCACAAAAGGCACACATGATAAGACACACAAGTCACACAAGACATCCCTTAGAGTTTAGGCCAGCATGAAGTTTGGGGTACTACCCTCTTGAAGTTGGTGAGCTCAAAAACCTGTCCTATCAAAAGTAATCGGGTTCTAAGGAGCTCAATATCATTGGGTTGTTTTCTATGTTCATTGTTTTGATTTTGCCACTGAACTGGCGATCAAAATATTCCAAGAAAACAACCCTCAATGAGTGTAGTATCGAGTATCAACCAACCTCGGACTGCACCAAAGTCGGTCATCTCACTACCCTAAAGAGGCCAGGATGGTCAAGTAAGGTTCCTAAGGTCAGTTGATGCTTCACGACACCACGCGGCGGCCCCGTACTCTGCTTGACTTGACTCAAGGGTTACCGGTACTCACCAAAGTGCCACATCAACGTAGTAACTGCTTCAACCGTGTTGGTATACCCCGCACAGTTTCCTCACAGTTTGTTGCTACCTAAAAGGTATTCCCCAGATCCGGGTTAGGATCTATAGAACTCCCAGAACAGGCCCACAATATTAAAGCAATCAAACAGGCAATTGAAAACATAAGTATGATCTATCCTAAGGTACACCTCACTTTAAGTGTCCCCAGCAGAGTCGCCAGTTCTGTGATCGGTGGAAATAGAACTGACTGTTTAAAGCTGGATCGCGTATGTCGCAGTAAGCAAGAGTCGCCACCGTCTTTTATGTTCTCCAACATGGAAAGGACAAAAGCACAGCAAAATTCCTTATTGAGAATGTCTCTCGGTTCGGGAGGTAGATTTATAGAAAGGGAAGGTGTTAGCACCCTTTCTATCCATGGTTATCCATGGGCTCTTAGGTACTTGCTCTTATGTTTTCAAAAGATGTTTGCTTTTCAGATGTGAGTGGGTTTGAAAAAAGTTTCGTTTTTGAAAGATTTCTAAGTGACTCTTGTATCAGTCCTCAAGAGTGTATGAAAAATTTGCTTTGTAAACTTTTGAAAGTGTCAGTGTGAAAAGATTGTTTTGTTTGTTTTTTAGAGAGCAAGTACCCATGAGTCATCTACCTACCCTAAGGAATTAGGCTGTGTAAGAGTCCTTAAGATAGTGCCATCCCACCATTGAGAGGTAGGTAGCACCACCGTTGGAAGTATTCGGGTCAATTCGATTGTAGGGACAGTGTGGTCACCGAAGCAACGATAGGACACCTTAGAAGTAACCCTAATGTCCTAGATCCTTTTTTATCCGAGGCAACCGTTTCGAGGCAACTGGATCTTAGACACAAGGGCGACCGTTAAAGCACCCTATACTTGACGACCACGTTCGAGGCAATGAGTGAGGCGTACCCTAGAAGTGGCATGTGCTTTGTGTGTTGTTTTCGGGTTAACATTTATCTTTGATCATGCAATTGTGAACTACGAGTTGTTTTTAATTATCATACATTCTTTCATGCAATTTAACAATTAGGAGTGCAGAAAATAAAATACGGAAAGGTAAAAGCTACGCTATTACAAGGAGCGGGTCTATACATCGCCAAAAAAAACAAACACCCGTTTTTTGATAAAGTGCGGAAAGTAAAGAAAGCGATAAACCTAATTACTATTACATTCTTGGAAGCAGTTACATAATAATCAAAATAAATAATAACGCGCGAAAGAATTAAATTGGACGTCCTTAGGGTTTTGACCCTTTTGAGAAATTATGAGTTTTTGTCCTTTTGCTTTTAATTAAAATTAAACCTAATTATTTAATTAATTAAAGAAAGATGTTTTTTTGTGTTTTTTGTATTTAATGAAAATAAAGAAAAAGGAAATTAAAATTACAAGAAACCCTAGTTCTAAGTTTATTTTAATTATTAATAGAAAAAGGTCAAAGTTAACCTAATTAAAACTAATTAATTTACATTTTCATGTACAAAATAATGATTAATAAATAATAATAATAATTAATTATGATGATAATAAGAAAATGATTAAAAATGTCAAAACCTAATTCTATATAATTTTTATTTATTGAGAAAAAGGTTAAAATTAAAACCTAAATTAAGCTAAGTTAATTATTAGTATTTATTTACAAAAAAATAATAGCTAATGAATTTAATAAATAATAAAATATATTTACAATTTTTGATTTCTGGATTTATTATGAAAATTAATTTGTTGTGAATTAATAATAGCAATTATAATAATTAAAGGAATTAAAAGAAAATAAAATAAAATTGCAAACCAAGGGGGTATGTTGGCCCATGTGGAGGTAAAATTCTGGAATTCAGGCCCATTAAGACAAAGCCATGTTTGACTTTCTGGCATCACGTGCATGTTCACTGACTCCTGAGTACCATGGTCTTCATCTCCTGGTCACTGGATGGGTGCTGAGAGACACATGGCGCATCACTGGTTGACGTGCATGGTAGAACATTGGACATGCGCTGCATTGGATTGCTTTAGAAAAAGGATTAAAAATTATATGGGGGACCTGGGAATCGAACCCAGGTCCCAGTACTCCTTGCCTCAATGCCTTTGCCAGTTGGACTATGATGCGCATTTATTAATCTAATGGACAACAAATATTCTATACAAAAAGCAAACATTATGACATAAAACAAAAATAACGCGCGCCATATTTGAATATCCCAACCATATGTTGCCACGTCCTTCGTCTTCATCCTGAACCCTGTAAAAAGAAAGCAATTAGTTGGGGTTTTAAACCCCCACAAACTGGAAACATCAAAAATAGCGATTAGGCACACAAGCAATATAAAAAGGGCGCGAGGGTTGGGTTGAATTCGTCTGGCCTTGACGAATTCAACCATGCACGTTTCAAGGTCCAATTGTTCTGTATGTGCAAAGCCCTAATTTAACAGCTTCGAAACCCTAGATGTCTCCCATGGTGGTTTTCGATTCAGAGTGCTACAATCAAATTGGATTATACCAATAGCTTCAGAATGTCCCTATTAACATAAATCAATCCAAAAAAAGGGTTAAAAACGCATGAATCATGATATGCAATTACGGAAAAATGTCCAAACCGTGGGACTTGTATTCTTTGATTCTTTGAGCTATGAAGCTGGAAATTGCTTGCAATACGTTCAGGGAAACCTCTGCAATGGATTAGAATCAACAAATTCTCTTGAATCGTCCTGGAAGTTAGAAAACCGTTTTGAATTTTTTCACTTTTTTCAATATTGCATATGGTGTTCTTGCAGCAGTTTCACGTGTTTCTCAATAGGGTTTGGTTCAGCCTTTGTATGTGAAGAGAATTAGGTCAACTTTAAGCCCAACAATCCATTGCATTCATGTTTCATTATGTGATTGCCAATCAAATCTTTTTCAATCTTTTTCTTTGATAAAACCTTGCCAATCATGGAGATTTTGATGTCTTTGAGGTGCACACGAATTGCCAGCTTGCCCTAGTCTTATTTGCTTCATAAAAAGATTTGACAACCATGTTTTGATATTTTCCTATAATTAAATTAATTAAATGAATTATTAATCAATTAAAAATCCAAATAATTAATAAAAATAAGAAAATAATTCCAATTAATCTTAGTGGGTCGTGCATAAGCCTTGGGTAAAGATTCAAGAAAGAATTTGAGGCCCATTAGCAAAAATGAAGTGTTTTAGGCAAAGTTGACTTTTGAAAGTTCCCAAAAATTTCCCAACTTCTCCAATGCATATCTTGCTCAATTTTGAAGCTATGAACATGTTCTTGGACATTTTGGAAAGGTATTGAAGTCCTATAACCAATGCCTTTGGTCCCATGTCATTTTGATTTACCAATCTCAAGTTATGGTCTTTGACTTAAAGTGCCTTTTTGTTGACTTTTGAAATTGACCTATAATGTAGAAATTGATAACTTTTTATGAGAGCATTTCTTGGACTTGGAGTGTGAAGATGAGTTGTAGGAAATGACATCCCCTTAAAAATGAGCATTGGATGGGATTTTTATGATGAACCATGAAAAAGTTATGCCCTGGTCAAGTTACAGTTGACTTTTCAGTTGTCCAAAAATAGAAACTTTTGACATCTTGACGATTTTTGAACCATGCTTGAGGAATCATGATCAAGACTTGATAAAATGATGATTGTGGACTCCAAATAAGATGTTGACCAAAATTTCTGACTTTTGACTGCAAAATGACCATTTTACCCCTGCAGTTGACTGTGAAGCAATTAGGGTTTTTGACTGTGCAACTTGATGATGTGAGTCTTGAAACTGGATATGTAGATGCTTGACAATGTATATAGGCCTATGGGACTTGATTGGACCCTTTAGAACCTCAACTTCCTTGTAAAAACCAAAACCCTAATTTTGACTATGTTAGGAGGGTGTTTGAACTGTGCAATCCTTAATCCATTTGAAGCTTGATCTTGCCAAATCTTGAAGAATATGGGAGGGCAAATTTTGGGGTACAACACTCGTATTCATAATCTTTAGAACTTGTAACACATTGAAGTAAAGCTTTAGAAGGCCTCCAAAGCTTAACCATAAAGTCACAATTATAACCTCTTTTACTAACGTTACTAAGACACGTTGCAGAAGACTTATTCAGAATCTTGACTTCAACTGTAACATGTAACCATATGTTTTCTTCCAGTAGTGTATGTTCAGAACTTGATAACGTCACAAACCTTCATACTAGAGTTAGAATATTATACCAGTAGCTACACACTAGAATGAAACCATTAGTGTATACAATTGCTCACTAAAATAACATGTAAAGTTATCATCAAAATCTTAAGGCCAGATGTAGAAACACTTCTTGTTTTTATAGTCATATCATTTGATGTTTTAGGTATGTGTACCTTCTGTTCACTATTTATATTTCACCCTATATCGGTCCATTTATACTCATGACTTTAGGGGTTTTGCTTTAATGACCATGTTCTTTCCTTTTGGTGATTTGTTTACAAAATTTTTAGCGTTATGGTTTTTATTTTATTCATGGCTTAGATCAGGTCACCTGCTAAGGGGGAGATAATTTCTTGCTTGGCATTAAATAATAGCCTATTGAGGCGACGAGGATCCTTCATTGAAGGTCCAATGATGTATTGTCTAATAAGGTGAGAAGGATTATTCAGTGAATGTCCACGGATATATTGCTTAATAATGTGGCAAATATCTTTCAGTGAAAGTCCAACATTGTATTTCCCCTGAAGGAAACAAGGATCCTTCAGTGAAGGTCCAATGGTGTATTGCCTCTGAGGGCGACATGGATCATTCCATGAAGGTCCAACATATAATTGCCCTGTAGGGAGGCAAGGATCTTCCAATGAAGGTTTAGTATATAAGTTTCTTGTAGAGCGGCAATGATCCTTCAATGGAGATCCAACATATAATTGTCTCGTAGGGAGGTAAGGGTCCTCCAATTAAGGTCCAACGTATGACTATATAGTAGGGGGACAAGAATACTTCAATGAAAAAAGTGTAACACATAATTGCTTTGTAAGGCAGCAAAGATCTTCCAATGAAGGTCTAATATATAATTGTTCCATAGAACAACAAGGATCTTTCAATGAAAATTCAGCATATAACAAATCTATAAACATGCAAATTTTATAAATCACCCTTACATAATATAAATATCCCTAATATCATGAAAAAGGCAGTGTTCTCATAGACAACACACATATAATTGGTCATGTAATCTTCTTATTACATGCTTAATGAGGCATCTATAATACCACAACATTCATTGCATAGAAATGTCTCTATGGTCATTGTTTTAATCTGCCCATGGGCCCAAGAAGGCAGTGTCTAAATCAATGCCAATCCACTTCAAATGACTCAAGGTATAAGAGACATCTCACGAGAAATTCAATGGAAATTTTTTGTCTCCACCTTTTACTACAACCATCTTACATTTTGAACTGGCTTAAACATTGGAGTGATAACCTTGCAGGTTCACTCACGCGTTGTCTAACTAGAGATCAACACAACTGATTCATAATTCCTAATCATTAATGTAACACCTAATTCTAGTTCCAGATCAAACCAACAAACCTTTATGATTTACCTGAAACACACTAATCTTCTTATCAAGTAATTAACTATTAAGGAAGCTCAGGGGTTGACATTGTGACTATATGTTGCCACATACACCATGCATATACACATTGTAAAATTATTATGGAGACATGACATTAATCGTTATATTTGTAGTATTATATATTTTTTGAGAAGTCACAGTAGAACGGTGGTAGGACATATCAAGGATGATAATACAACTTTGATACTATCTAAAAATTACAAAAAATGAAAAAGGTATATTCAAAATAATAAAATTATATTGATATATGGCATGAATGATAAATTGGATGTTAGCCTGTATATCTTGCTTTCTTGGCCTTGTTTCACAAATCCAACTGGTTGTGTAACATAAAATTATTTATCTAAGGGGATACTTAGAAATGAATATTTCACATCCATCTAACACATATATCAGTTGTTCATGTTTGCTAGACCAACAACCAACCTGGTTATTTCAATCCTACACTACTACGAAAACACATATAACAATGGTTGTGGAAGACCTATAATAACGGTTGAACAACCGTTGTTAGGTAGAGTATGTTTGTAAGTGAGTTATTTACAATCATGGTATATTATTCGTGCTAGTAAACTGAATAGCACGCTACATACAACCACAGTTGTATTAAAAAACTGTTATTGTATGTCTTTTAATAAAATAAAAAATGTAGCAGTAGAATAAGTACAACAACAAGAACAACAAAAGCAAGAAGAAGAACAACAATAACAATAACAATAAAAACAACAAGAGCAACAATAAAACAACAATAATAACAACAAGAATAATAATAACAATAACAAAAAAAATACGACAAGAACAATAACAAATAACATTACTAACTTGAATCCATACTTTGCTTGTCTCTTTCAATTTGGAGAAGAGATGATGGAGTTCTGAAATTTGTTAATGAAAGATATGATGTTTTTGAGTTTTGTTTATGGAATAAATGATATTTTCAAGTTTGGTTTAGTTGAGAAATCATGTTTCATAAATGAAAGATGACGTTTGGAGGTAGAAGATGAAGTTCGTCTAAGTTAGAAGTTCGTCTAAGTTTTAGATTTCACGTGGATCACTAATGGTGGTGTCTTGAGCATTGATAATCACTAAATGGATGACCAAGATTTGTTTAAGAACGGTTAAGAAACTCAATAAACATGCTACATACAATAGTTGTATTAAACAACTATTATTGTATGTATTTTAATAAAATATAAAGAATGCATCAGTAGAACAACAATAATAACAACAAGATTCGAACTCATGACCATGCACTATGTACAACAATGATTGTATTAAATAACCATTGATTTGTGTATTTTAATAACATATACAAAAATGCAACAGTAGAATAACGACAAGATTCGAACTCATGACCATGCGCCACACAACCGTGGTGAAAAGTGGGCTTAAAATGAAAATAAAAGGAAAGCACCTGTGATACGGTGGGAAGAACTGACTGTTTTTGGAATGCTGGTTTGTGTTTTGCGTTTGTTTTTGCAAAATGTCGCGGTAAGCAAGAGTCGCCACCGAATTTTATTTTATCCAACAAGGAAAGGAAAAAAGCACAGAAAAATTCTTTTTTTCTGAGTACGGGGGGTAGATTATAGAAAGGGAAGATATTAGCACCCTTTCTATCCGTAGTTATCTACGGGCTCTTAGGTACTTGCTCATCATTTTCAAAATTGTTTTCTTTGTGCTTGTGGGATTTGAAAAGTTATTGTTTCAACTTCGATTTAACTCTCGCTTAAGAGTGTAATGAAGTGTTTTTGAAAACTTGTTTGTAAAAGGAGTGTAAGTGTGAAAAAGTTTTGTTTTTGGATGATCAAGTATCTAAGAGCTAATCTACCTACTCGAAAAAGGAATCGTTCTATGCTAATTTCCTTTAGACAATGCTATCCCACTATTAGTGAGTAGGTAGCACCGTCGTTGGAGTTTGAGGGTCAATTCGAAAGAGGGACATACGTTCACTAAAGCAATGTTAGGACGTCTTACGATAACCCTAATGTCTTAGATCATTTATTCGAGGCAACAATATCTGAGGCAACCATTTCGAGGCAACTTATGATCTTTTAGACAAGAGGACGACCTCTAAAACGACCTATACTTAATGATCGTTTACAAAGGCAACCGAGTGGGGGTGTATCCTAGGAGTGCGCATGTGCGATTGTGTTGATTTAAGTTATTTTTATCTGTGCACATGTTTAGGGTGATCTAATTGATTTTAAGATTAAGCATTCATTCTTGTCATGCAAACCTTATTATCAAACATCTAGCAGTTGTATAATTTGCAGAATTAAAATGCGGAATTTAAACTAAATTATTACAAGGCGTCGGGTATTTACATCGCCAAAAATAACCCTTTGAAAATAAAATAAAATAAAAATAAATAAATGTCCTATTAAAACTATTACAAGCCAAGAGCAGATACATCAATAATTGAATAAGGAAAAATAAATCGCGAAAGTGAAATTGAATCGAATGCGAAGTTTAGGGTTTTGACCCTTTTTAATTAAAGAAAATGTTTTTGTTGTTTTTATTATTTTTTTTAGAAAAGAAATTAAATCCTAAAATTAAATGCTAAATTAATTATTAAATAAATAAATAAATTAAAAATATTAAATGACATATTTTTAGAGTTTTTGTTATTTTTAGGAAAGAAAATAAAATAAATAAATTAGGGTTAAAACCTATTAAATTCTAATTGATTTTAAATATTTACAAAATCAATTAAAGTTATCTAGAATTAATGACCTAATTAATTTAATCAACATTTATTATTAATAAAAAATTCTGAAATTTAATTGGATAAAAATATTTTTGGTGAGTTTTTTTGTTAAAAAGAAAATATTCTATTGGTTAATAATTAAGTTAAATAAAATAAAATAATTAAATGGAAATAAACAAAATATAAACAAAGTAGAGAGATGGGCCTGATTATTTGGAGGGGTCAAAAGCAATTTTGTTGGCCCAATTGATGGAGATCCGTTTGGACTTTTGTGATCCTATGTGTTTGCGTTGACTGAGTCCATGGTACACCTTCAACCCTTGGCCACCAGATCTGGCCATCTGGCACATTGATGAGTGAGAACATATGGTAGACATCAAGTTCCTGTGCGCATATGATTATCTGAAAGAAAATATTATAGAGAAAAATATGGGGACCTGGGATTCGAACCCAGGTCCTGAAGGGATATCAATGCTATGCTTGCCACCATGCCACTTGCCTTGCTTTGTTAATTGAATACAAATTAAATATAATATAAAAAAATGAGCGTTATTGGAAAATAAAAAGAAAAAGGGCGCGCTAGTTCAAACAAGCCAATGGATGGACGACAACTTATCGTCCCCTTCCCATATCCGTTGCTAAAAGTCTGCAACACATATACCTACGGACGCTGGCCGTCACTACAGGTCATGCCCATTCCGAAATCTTGTACAGGCCATGTAAATGGATTCTAAGACCAGGGTTGAGTTCGTCTCCCTCTACTGATCACAACCATGCCCATTATTAGGGCTAATTGTTCCTGAAACGAAAAACCCCAAAAACAAAAACGAAACCCTAGCAATGGTGGATCTCGATATAGGTCAGATAAATGAAATCAAGTAATACCAAAAGCTTGCAAATGATGTGTAGATTAAGATTATGCCATTAATTCAAATTAACCATGCTTAAATTGCAAAATACGAAATCAAGAACATGGAGGATTCGTGAGTGACTTACAGCGCATTGGAGAGCTTGAGAATGTGTGCTTTTGGTTGCTTTCGCTTGTGGAGGTTGCCAGGAAACGATTTAGACAAGTATCAAGCCTTGAAACTGCCTCTAGACTTGATTTCAATCTCACACTTTTTTGGTGTTTTTGCAAATTTTGTTCTTACTCTCCAACTGATCTCGAACCCCTATTTTTGTCTGCCTCGCCTCCTTATGTATTGTACAATACATTAGGGTTGATTGCCTTGCTCAAATCTTCCTCTTTCAATGACTTTGAATTGGATTTGATTAACTTTGAACAACTTTTCAAAATTTCCTTTTCTCAATATTTTTGTACACAACCTGCCTTGATTCGAGTTTCAATGCTTTGCTAGCTGTGATTAAAGCCTGAAACAATCAAAAGATCCATTGTTATCAATGCTTTGGATTTTATTTGATTTTATTTGATTTAAATCAAGTTAATTCAAATAAAAATCAAAATAATTAATAAAAATATGATATGGACACATGGCCAAGGCTAGAGCACATGGGAAACAATGCCAACTCAAAACAAGTGAAAAAGAATGGGCCCATTTGGCAAAATTTGAAGTTTTGGGGATAATTGACTTTTGGCAATTTTGCAAAAAAGTTCAACTTCAACAATGCATAACTTCCTCAATTTTGACTCTTTGGACGTGTTCTCTGACTTTTTAGAAATATTTAGATGTCCTCTAATCAACCCTTTTTGTCTCATCTCATTTTGATATTCCATGATCATGTATGAAGCTTTGATAAAAAAGGTGTTTTTGTTGACTTTTCAAAATGATCTATAATGTCCAAATTCATAACTTCTTGTGAGTGCATATTTTGATATTGGGATATGAAGATGGATTGTAGGGAATTGCATCCTCTTAAAAATGAGCTTTTGATGGGTCATTTCTCATAACTTATGAGAAAGTTATGCTTGGTCAAAGTTGGGTTGACTTTCCTGCAAAACCCTAATTTAGCAACTTGTGAATCTTAATGAATTATGAGCAATCCTTGATGAATCATGATCAACCCTTGATCAAATGATGAAATATACTTCTAAATGAGGATGTTAACAAAAAATCTTGAAGTTTGAGTGTATGTAGGTCACACTTGACTTTTGCCCTAGCACAATCGATTTTTGGACCTTTGAGCAATTGACTGAGTAAAATTCCTCTGCAAGACTTGAAACTTGATATGGATGATCTTGAGAACATATTAGGACATTTTTGAGCACTTGGGGTCACTTGGAATCAAGGATCTTGATGCAACATGAAACCCTAGTTTGGGGAAGACTGCCTTAGGAGAGAGCTTGTCTGACCAACTCTTGGGCTATCTTGAGCAACTTGGAGATTTTTCTTGAAATGTTTTGAGAAAGATGAGAGGGCAAATTTTGGGGTACAACAGCTTCCGCTATTCAATCTTCTTAAACCTGAGGATGTAGATTGGCTTTTGTGCATTTCATAATCTGATGGTGGAAGTGGATTGAACACTAGAGTGCCCAGAAATTTGCACTCTCATGAAATGATAATTGTCTTATGATGCCGGGAATGGGCTTACACATTCCATTTGGAGGAGTGTCGATCGCATAAGAGATTCCTTAGCGAGAGCTTGTATACCTACTGTTGAGGAAGATTCCGCTGGGGAAGTCTGATCTTTGTTGAGAGAAGTAGAATTTTAGGAGCTTTGTCGTCCATTATTCTGCTGGTGAGTCATCTCTGCTGATATTTAGGAACTTCAATCGTCTGTACTCAACTGAGGGCACAACTTTTGCTGAGATTTAGGAGCTAGTCCGTAATTTAACTGACTTTGTCGAGATTTAGGAACTCGTCCGTAATTTAACTGAGGTGTCGAGATTTAGGAACCCGTTCGTAATTCAACTGAGGTGTCGAGATTTAGGAACCCGTCCGTAATTCAACTGAGGTGTCGAGATTTAGGAACCCATCCGTAATTCAGATGAGGTGTTGAGATTTAGGAACTCGTTTGTAATTCAACTGAGGTGTCGAGATTTAGGAACCCGTCCGTAATTCAACTGAGGTGTCGAGATTTAGGAACCCGTCCGTAATTCAACTGAGGTGTCGAGATTTAGGAACCCGTCCGTAATTCAACTGAGGTGTCGAGATTTAGGAACCCGTCCATAATTCAACTGAGGTGTCGAGATTTAGAAACCCGTCCGTAATTCAACTGAGGAAATAACTTCGCTAAGATTTAGGAGCTCGTCCATAATTCAACTAAGAAACCATCTCTGCTGAGATTTAGGAACTCGTCCGTAATTCAACCGAGGAACATATCTGTCGAGATTTAGGAATTTGTTCGTAATTTGACTATTTTGCTGAGATTTAGGAGCCTGTCCGTAATTCAACTAGAGAAACAACTCTGCTGAGATTTAGGAACATCGTCCGTAGTTTAACTGAGATAACATCTGTCGAGATTTAGGAACTCGTCCGTAATTCGACTGAGGGAGTATTTATGCTGAGATTTAGGAGCTTATCCGTAATTCAACTGCTTTGTTGAGATTTAGGAACATGTTCGTAATTCAACTGATGAAGTATCTGTCGAGATTTAGGAACTCGTCCATAATTCGACTGAGGTAGAATAATTTCGCTGAGATTTATTAGCTCTTCCGTAATTCAACAAGTTTGCTGAGATTTAGGAACATCGTCCGTAATTCAACTTGAGAACAACTTTGTTGAGATTTAGGAGCCTGTCCGTAATTCAACTAATGTAAAAGCTTCATAGCTTGAATTTTGTGAAAATCTGTCCTGAAAGGTAAAGGTTAGCTGTATGTAATGCATGATATGTATCAAGCAATGATGTTCTCAAAATAAATGATATCGTGTCGTATGATGCATATGCATGTTATCATGTATGAACATGTGATGTTTTGAGCTGGGGAAAATAAATCCCAAATAGCTGCTGGAGAAAAGAATGGAATTCTCCGTTTCCGCTGGAGATAGTGGATGAAGATGTTTGTGAGAATAAACCTGCAAAAGAGGATAACTCTGTTTGGGGAATAAACTGATGAGAGAATGACTCTGTGGGGAAGAGATGCTCCGCTGAGGATTCCGTTGATAAATTCAGTTGGGGATGAATTACCGCTGTTGGAGATAATGAAACCTGTCGGGGATTGAATTCCTGTTGGTGAAAGGAATGAACTCCGCTGGGGATGATTTTCCAATTACGACTTTACTGGGGATAGCCGTCTTAGGCTTTACTGGGGATGATCTTCCGGAGTCTATTGGGGATAATCTTCCAACTCCACTAGGGATGTATATTTTTATACTCCGTTAGGGAAGGTTTTCAAACTCCACTGGGGATAATTGTCTAGTGTTGATGATGGATAAATTCTGCTTGGGGAGAATATTATTGATTCATTCACAGTTACGAGTCTCAGCTGGGGAGAGTTAACATTATTGTCCTTCTCTTACTCTGCGGGGAATGAATGTACCTTCAGTCATTTCCTCCAGTTAGGTCTATCCCTATACCTGGTGGACAGAGCAATTGTACGGTTTGGACATTTCTCGTTTGCCCCTGTTTCTGATATTACAAGTAATAGTCTTTTGTTTCGCATGTAAATATTTATGAGCAGCAATTAATATCAAATGCATATATCAAAAACTGAACATTGGACGTTCTTTGCAAAACAAAATAGAAAAAGGAAAAACAGTTGAAATTTCTTTGAAAATGAATTGTATTAACTTTGAAGTTAGCCTGTAAATAGGCGTTTTTGTACAAGAGGCTGACGTCCTAGTAAGAGAACACCGCCGAACAAATAGAATTTATACAATTTGTGAAAAACAAAGAAAAACAGCTATGTGAACAATCCCAACTGGGTTCCAACTCTGCTATTGCCTTTATGTCCTCGAGCATTTCATCACTCTGCTATTTGGTTGAAGGTAGATCAGATTGATTAGTGCCGTCTGAGCTTGATAGTTGATACCGAAGTCTGACTGTGAGGTGATCCAATGAGACATAGTGTTACACTTTGATCCCTAATTTTTGCCTGGACCGCCCTTTCAAGTTTTCAGTCCACTGGGATACCCTTTTTTGCCCAAGCCGCCTTTTCAGGTTTTTGACTTGCCGGGTGTACAAATTTTTTCATTTTCATCCCTTATTTTTGCCCGAACCCTTTTGGTTCGCAGGGAAGCCCTTATTTTTGCCTAGGCCAGTCAACCTAGCGGGTCTTTGATTATGTGTAGTATCTTTTCACTATGTCTGCATTGACGGGGTGAGGAAGGTCGTCACCATCCATGGTGGTTAGAATCATAGCTCCTCCTGAGAAGATGTTCTTAACCATGAATGGCCCTTCGTACATAGGGGTCCATTTTCCCCTGGGATCACCTTGTGGTAGGATGATGCGCTTGATCACCA
Source organism: Vicia faba (assembly GCA_948472305.1). Lineage (NCBI taxonomy): Eukaryota > Viridiplantae > Streptophyta > Magnoliopsida > Fabales > Fabaceae > Vicia > Vicia faba. The sequence goes on from OX451741.1 coordinate 1,450,005,684, forward strand.
GGTCCCCGACTTGATACTCTTGTCGTCTAACTTTCTTATTAAATGCCTTGATCATCCGTTTTTGGTACGTTTGACCATGACAAATAGCAGTAAGTCTCTTTTCGTCGATTAAGTTCAGCTGATCAAGCCGGGTGTGAATCTAGTCATCTTCGCTCAAACCTGCATCCTTCATAATCCGAAGAGAGGGTATCTGAACTTCAATGGGTAAGACAACCTCCATGCCATAAACCAGGGAATAGGGTGTTGCCCTTGTTAACGTCTGCGTTGAGGTACGGTACCCATGAAGAGCAAAAGGTAACATCTCGTTCCAATCTTTGTACGTCACCGTCATCTTCTGCACAATCTTCTTAATGTTTTTATTAGCCGCTTCTACAGCCCCATTCATCTTCGGCCGGTAAGGAGAAGAGTTGTGATGCTGTATCTTGAAATGCTTGCAGAGCTCGTTGATCATCTTATTATTGAGATTTGTACCATTGTCCGTAATGATCCTCTCTGGTACACCATATCGACAGATCAGATTGTGCCGAATGAACCGTGCCACGACGTTCTTGGTCACTGTAGAAAATGAAGTTGCTTCAACCCACTTCGTAAAATAATCAATTGCTACCAGGATGAAACGATGCCCGTTGGATACCGTAGGTCTGATCTCACCAATCATGTCGATGGCCCACATCGCAAAAGGCCAAGGAGCTGTTAAGACGTTCAGAGGGACTGGAGGTATGTGCACCTTATCAGCATAGACTTGGCACTTATGACAGGTCCGAGAATGCTGATAACAGCCGGCTTCCATAGTAGACCAATAGTATCCTGCCCGTAGGATTTTCTTTGCCATGGTATATCCACTGGAATGAGTTCCGAAAGTACCTTCATGTAACTCTACCATAATACTTTCTGCTTTGTTCTTATCCATACAACTCAGTAAGGTTGAATCATAATTACGCATGTAAAGAATACCATTACTGATGAAGAACTTTGCCGCAAACCTCCTCAAAAACTTCTTATCATTAACAGATGCACCCTCAGGGTATTCTTGAGCTTCAAGATACCTCTTAACCTCGTGGAACCAGGGTTTATCCGCTACCTCTTCAGTCTCAATGTCACAGCAATGTGCTGGTTCGTCCAACCTCTCAATGGTAATCTGGGGAGCTTCATGTTAGAACATGTTTGATTCTACAACCCTTGATTATAGTTTTGATGATAACAAAATACAAAGAATAAATAAATCCAAAGATATATTCAAAGAACAAAAATGCTACTTAAAATTATGTTTTGTATATGCAGAAGTTCTAATGGAATCAGCATCAAAAGATCAGCAATATGTGCTACACGCTGAAGCTACCAGATTATACGCTGAAGGTTGATGACCAGAATCTGCGCCTAAACAAGTACACTCTGACTCTGAACAAAGACATCTTTACCTAGTCATCAACACTCTGAAACGTTATCAGCAGTTACAGCAAAGAAAACTCTGAAGCGTTACTGGTTATTCAAGACAGAATTAAATGCTAACGACATTCTTCAGACAAGATCTTCTACAAAAGGAAAGTGTGTTATTATCATTAAACTTGCTTTATGGACAACGTCTCTTGCTTGCCTATATACACAAGTTTGCTTGTGAAAGAAGCACGCACGTACGCATACAACAATTTGCAAAGCCTTCTAAACCACGCATATTCAAAGCTTTAGCAAATTCATTTTATTCCAAGCTTAATTTGTGTAATTATCACAGTTGTGATATACTGTTTTGTTAGAAAACAATAACACACTCTTGCTCAATTATTTGTAAAAGATTTCCTTGAGATAAACCGGTTTGTGGTTATACTCAAGAAGACTTTAATAGTTGTTAAAGTAGCTGTTGTAATCCTTTGATATTAGTGTATTAAGACCTCGTTGGAGAGAGGCGAAATCACCTTGACGTGTGGACTGGAGTAGTTTGAGATCAAACGAACCAGGATAAAAATATTGTGTTACTAAGACTTTTGATTTAAGTTTTTCAATTCAACCCCCCTTCTTGTGTTTTTCACATCTTCAATTGGCATCAGAGCGCCTGGTTCTGAGCTTAAACACTTAACCGTGCTAGTACAAGATCCAGCGTCAGAAAAACACAATGGCAGGACCAAGTCAAAACATCAGCAATGACAACAATGAAGAAAGGGACAAATTCAGTGGCAAACCTCCAGTATTTGATGGAGAAAACTTTGACTACTGGAAATACAGAATTGAAAGTTTCTTTCTGGCCCATGATGCTGATCTGTGGGACATGGTGACTGATGGATACACGCACCCAGTGGATGGACGTGGTCAGAAAATTGACAGGAAAATGATGTCTGATCAGCAAAAGCGTGAGTTCAGAAATCATCACAAGGCCAGAACAATTCTTCTCAGCGCCATCTCATATTCAGAATATGAGAAAATATCAAATAGAGAAACTGCCAAGAATATGTTTGATTCTCTGAGAATGACGCAGGAAGGAAACATTCAAGTCAAAGAAACCAAAGCCCTTGCGCTCATTCAGAAGTATAAGGCATTCAAGATGGAAGATAGTGAATCAATAGAAACTATGTTTTCAAGATTCCAAATTCTTGTTGCTGGTCTAAAAGTTCTTGACAAAGGGTATTCCACTTCTGATCACGTTAAGAAGATCATCAGAAGCTTGCCAAAACAGTGGAGGCCAATGGTCACATCACTTAAGCTAGCCAAGGATCTCAACAAAATCTCTCTAGAGGAACTTATTAGCTCCCTCAGAAGTCACGAGATAAAGCTAGAAGCAGATGAACCTCAAAAGCAAGGTAAGCCATTAGCTTTAAAATCTAACAAAAAATCTGACTCTAAAGTTTTGCAGGCTGTGGAAGAAACCTCTGATGGATCCTCATCAGAAGAAGATGAACTGTCTCTCCTCTCCAAAAGGGTGAACCAACTGTGGAAGCAGAGGCAAAGGAAGTTCAGGAATCCCAGAAGATCAGAAAGTCAGAATGAATCTTCCTCCAGATACAGAAGGTCAGAGTCCTCCTCTGGACACAGAAGATCTGAAGGTTCTTCAGGATACATAAAGCCAAACAACAAAGACATCATCTACTATGAATGTAACGAGCAAGGGCACTACAAAAGTGATTGCCCAAAGCTTCAGAAGGAGAAGCCTAAAAAGAAGTTTGGCAAGGAAAAGAAGAAAAGTCTCTTGGCTACATGGGATGATTCTGACACATCTAAAGCTGACTCAGAATCAAATGATGAAAGAGAAAACATAGCTCTCATGGAAAACGTCTCTGAAGACAGTGAAGCTTCTGAGTCAGACTTTGAATCAGATACAGAAGAGGTATTCCCTGACTTTACTATAAATTTTACTAAGGCTGAATTAGCTGAAAGCCTTAATGAAATTCTAGAAAGGTATCAGCAGATCAGAGTCAAATTCAGAAACCTGAAAAGGAATCTTGCTTCTGACTCTGATAAGACTGAGAGTATCAGATTGGAGAATTCTGAGTTAAAAGAAAAAATTTCAAAATTAGAAAACAAGTTACAAAACTCTCAGAAGGAAACAATCCCTGAAACTCTCAGCAATGCTGATGAGATCATCAAAGAGTATGATCACAGCTTTCAGAAGTTTCTTGCTAAAAACATAGACAGAAGCAAGATGGCTTCAATGATCTATGGAGTTAGCAGAAATGGAAGAAAAGGGATAGGATATCAAGGTAAGGTTCCTACACCAAAAAATGCTATGGACTTAATTATAAAACGCACTCCAGTTGATTCACACTTTATGTATGGGCACACACATGACATAAAATCCACAAGTAGTGATTACTCTGTCAAACCAAAATTCAACCAGAGTTTTGGTAAAACTAACAAATCAGGACCCAAGAAAATGTGGGTACCTAAGGATAAAATAATACATGTGGCAGATATCTTTAGCAGCAAAGCAAAGACACCAATCATGGTACCTGGACTCTGGCTGCTCATGACACATGACGATAAGAAGGCATATGTTCCAAAGCCTGGAGGCCACGTAGGCTTTGGAGGCAATCAGAGAGGAAAGATTATTGGCTCTGGAACAGTAGGTAATGGAAATATTCCCTCTATAAGTAATGTTTTATTAGTTGATGGATTAATGCATAACCTATTATCCATAAGTCAATTAAGTGATAACGGTTATGATATAATCTTCAATCAAAATTCATGCAAAGCTGTTAGTCAGAAAGATGGGACTATCCTATTTAATGGAAAGAGGAAAAATAACATTTATAAAATCAAACTTTCTGAACTGAAAAGTCAGAATGTAAAATGTCTTCTGTCTGTTAACAACGAGCAATGGATTTGGCACAGAAGATTGGGACATGTTAGTATGAGAACAATATCTCAGATTAACAAACTCAATCTGGTCAGAGGACTTCCTAACCTGAAGTTCAATTCAGATGCTCTGTATGAAGCATGTCAGAAAGGCAAGTTTGCAAAACCTGCTTTCAAATCCAAAAATGTTGTTTCCACCTCTAAGCCATTAGAACTTCTGCATATTGACTTATTTGGACCAGTAAAAACTGCTTCAGTCAGTGGCAAGAAGTATGGGTTAGTAATCGTAGATGACTATAGCAGATGGACATGGGTAAAGTTCTTAAGGCACAAGGACGAGTCACACTCTGTGTTTGTTACCTTCTGCAACCAAGTTCAGAATGAAAAGGATCTTAGAATCATCAAAGTCAGAAGTGATCATGATTGAGAATTTGAAAATAAAGATTTTGAGTTATTCTTTAATGAAAAAGGCATTCTGCATGATTTCTCTTGTCCTAGAACTCCCCAGCAAAATGGAGTTGTAGAACGAAAGAACAGAACATTGCAAGAAATGGCCAGAACCATGATCAACGAGACTAACGTTGCTAAGATCTTCTAGAGAGAAGCAATAAACACAGCGTGTTACATTCAGAATAGAATCTCCATAAGACCTATTCTGGAAAAGACTCCATATGAATTGTGGAAGAACAGAAAGCCCAACATTTCCTATTTTCACCCATTTGGATGTACATGTTTTATTTTGAATACAAAAAATTATTTGAACAAGTTTGACTCTAAAGCTCAAAAGTGTATTATGTTAGGATACTCTGAACGCTCAAGAGGGTACAAAGTATACAATACAGAAACACAGATTGTTGAAGAGTCAATCAATGTTCAATTTGATGATAAGCTTGACTCTCAAAAGTCAAAGCAAAATGAATTCCTTGCAGGTATGGAAGTTGAACTCACAGGTACTGCAAAAAACTCATCAGAGGCTCTCAACAGAGACACTCCTTCAACATCAGAAAGAGTCACTACAAGCAACCAAACACCTTCTATTGATCAACTCCAGAAAAGACCATCCAGAAGCAGCATTGATCACCCAGAAGAAACAATCTTAGGAAGGAAGGCTGATCCAATCAGAACAAGATCTACCTTCAGAAACTCTGAAGAATCCCTCATGGGACTGGTTTCTCTGATTGAACCAACAACAATTGGTGAAGCACTTCTGGACAATGACTGGATTCTGGCAATGCAAGAGGAGCTAAATCAATTCACGAGAAATGACGTATAGGATCTGGTTCCCAAACCAAAAGGATTCAACATCATTGGTACAAAATGGGTGTTCATAAACAAACTGAACAAGCAAGGTGAAGTCATCAGAAACAAAGCACGACTGGTAACACAAGGTTATAGTCAGCAAGAGGGGATAGACTATACAGAAACCTTTGCTCTAGTCGCCAGGTTAGAATCTATCAGACTTTTAATTTCTTTTGCTGTTAATTAAGGCATCACTCTATATAAGATGGATGTTAAGAGTGCATTCTTAAATGGCTATATAGAAGAAGAGGTATATGTGCACCAACCCCCTGGTTTTGAAAGTTCCAAAAATCCAGAATATGTTTTCAAACTAAAGAAGTCACTCTATGGTCTGAAACAAGCTCCCAGAGCTTGGTATGAAAGACTAAGTAACTTCCTGTTAGAAAAGGAATTCACCAGAGGGAAAGTGGACACAACCTTGTTCTGTAAGACAGTTAAGAATGACATTTTAGTATGTCAGATTTATGTTGATGACATCATATTTGGATCCACTAATCCCTCTCTGGGAAGAGAGTTTGCTAAATGTATGCAGGAAGAGTTTGAGATGAGCCTAATGGGGGAACTAAAATTCTTTCTGGGAATTCAGATTAATCAAACTCCTGAAGGAACTTACATTCATCAGAGCAAATATGTCAGAGAACTTCTGAAGAAATTTGATCTCTCAGAATGTAAGCCATCAAGGATTCCAATGCATCCCACGTGCATTCTGGAAAAAGAAGAGGTAAGTAAAAAGGTAGAACAAAATGTCTACAGAGGTATGATTGGTTCTCTTCTCTATCTGACGGCTTCAAGGCCTGGCATTCTATTCAGTGTTTGCATTTGTGCTAGATTCCAATCAGATACTAGAGAATCTCACTTAACAGCAGTTAAGCGAATTTTCAAGTATCTGAAAGGTACTGCTAATCTGGGTTTGTTTTATAGAAAATCAAGTGATTACAGCTTAGTAGGATACTGTGGTGCTGATTTTGCTGGAGACAGAGTAGAACGTAAAAGCACTTCTGGAAGCTTCCAGTTTCTGGGAGAAAATCTGATCTCATGGTCCAGCAAAAGACAATCCACAATAGCTCTATCAACAGCAGAAGCTGAATACATAGCAGCAGCTGGATGTAGCACGCAAATGCTCTGGATGAAAAGTGAACTTGAGGACTTCAATATATTTAAGAGTAACATCCCTATCCTCTGTGACAATACTTCTGCTATTTGTCTCAGTAAAAATCCTATTTTGCATTCTAGGGCTAAGCATATAGAAATAAAACATCATTTTATTAGGGACTATATTCAGAAAGGGATTCTAAATTTAAAATTCATTGACACAGACCATCAATGGGCTGATGTCTTTACAAAACCTCTTTCTGAAGATAGGTTTAACTTCATTTTGAAACATCTCAGCATGAAGCTTTGCCCAGAATAAACTGTTTTATTTACATATCTTAATCTTCAGAATTTTTTTTTGTTATTTTTTGTGAACTACTAATCAACCTGCCTTCAGATTTTTAGAAGTACAGATTGTATTAGAATCTATCCATGAAGATCTGAGCGTTTCATTTCAAGGATAAAAGTGTGATGTTCACGTAAGCAAACAGTTGTCATCCATTCATCAGCTACCTTCTGAGGCTGAACACGCGTTCACTTTTCTGAAAGGTCAAAAGCGCTGATTGGGTGCATTGAGACACATGTCATGGGTAACCGTTCCAATATCTTTCTGAATCCCCCAAAATCAGCTGTCATTAATGCTTATAATCATTACAATTTATTTCTCTCTCTTGCAGTTTATGTTTTCAAAATCTATTTAAACGCTTTTTACACTCTTTACACTCTTTCACTTTCACTTTCTCTACAATCTAATTGTTTTCAGTTTGCATCTCTCAAAAAACCCTTTCATTTTCTTCTCAAATTTTCTATGTGAACATGGCTTCCTCAAGCATCCCAAATTCTAGTACTCAGAGAACATAATCCATAGAACAATATGAAGAACCATTCAGAACTCTTCTCACGCCCATTGACAACTTAGAAGTGCCTTCAGAATTGATTGTGGATTTTGAAAGTCTTCAAGAAAATGGGTTCAATCTTTCTGAAGAAGTAAAGGCTCAAGGATGGAACAGGTATTTTGACCGTCTTCTAGGTCCAACGTTCCCAATCCTTGTGAAGAAATTTAGGATTCATGCTTCATCCTCCAACCATCAAGTCACTTCGTATGTAATGGGGAAGAAGATAGTCATAACTGAAGACCTTATTGCAAGATTGATAGGTTACAGTGGTGGTGGCGTAAGGTGTATAGACATGGCTGAAAGGTGTGCTGATGTCGCTTCAATTGCTAGAGAAATTTTCACTCTGGGTCTTCCCTCCAGCAAGATAAGGGATCTGAAGGACCATCACAGAATATGGGCTAAGATTATTCTGGGATGCATCAATCACAGGAAGCCAACCAGCTCTCCTGACTACATAAACATTGATCAGCAGTTTCTGATCTACTTCATCTTCCAGAAGACTAAGGTGAATCTGACTCATTTGCTGTTCAATCATCTGAGGACCAGTGTTAAGGAGACTAGAGAAGATGAGCGCACTAAAAGGGACTGGATACCCCTTGGAAGGCTCATATCAGATATTCTGACAGAGAATAGGCTGATAGAGCATCTAACAGAAGCACAGGAAATCAGCTCTTTAGAGGCAACTGTTGGAAAGCCTTTGAATGCGAAGAATCTGAAAAAGATGAAGATTATTGAGAACATCAAGAAGGAACCCAATGTTACTTCTTTTGCAACAATCACCAGCAGAAGGATCCCTCTGGATGATTTCCCTATGTTCTCATAAATTGATTCCAAGCCTGAGATTATCGTCAGTTATCTGGATGCATGCAAGGCAGATGGTACTGCACCAGAGTTAAATATTCATGACTTGCAACAGAAGGCTCCAGAAGTTATGCTGAAGAAGAACAAGAAAAGGAAGGCAGCAGTAGAAGGATCATCCCAGCGGACTCCTAAAGCTGCTAAAAGGAAAGGTAATCCTTCTACTGTTAATGTTTTAGAATCAATATCTTTATCAACATCTGAACCAATTCCTACCCATTCAGAAATTCCTACCCCTCAAACCTTTGATGATTTTGACATAGGTTTTAACCCCTCTGAAACTCTAAGTCTTAGAGGAACTCACTCCCTACCTATTAATCCAAATACTGAAACAACTCAACCAGAACTTGCAAAAGTTCTGTCAGATATTGAAACTTTTGACCAGAATATTTCTGCTCCCACACCAGAAAATCCAAACTCTATAACCACTACAGAAGCACCACAACCAGAAATTCCCCTCTCCACAACCAGAACTACCACTACCTCCATCTCCTCAACCAGATATTCATCCACCATCCCCACAACCTGAACTATTTCAACCAGAAGTTCAAACTTCTGAGATCCAATCTTCTGAGACCTGTGAACCAGAACCTCATAACACTCAATCCAACCAATCTGAAGAACCCACTTCAGACTCTGATACCATTCCCATTCCAGGTATCACTGAACCTATGGCCATCCGTATACCCCTCACCATTCTGGATAGACCCCAAATTCCCTCTTCACTAGAATCAACTCCACCAAATTCCCCAACTAGTCCAATAATTATACCAGACTCTCCCACTCCCTCACCAAAGAATAATCCAAATGACAATGCTAAACTTGTCATTGATCTAACTGTTTTTGAACTCCTTGCTGCCATAACTCACAAAACAGCCATTCCAAAACCAAAACCATCTGAACCAACGCCAGATGTTGGTACTAGTTTATTGATGTTTGAAACAGAAATGCAGAAATGGATAACCTCCCTGAAGCAAGCTAGTCTTGAGATGATTAATCCTGCTGCTTCAGATTATCTTTGGACAAGTTTCAGAAAATGGATAAACTCTGAAACTCATAAGATGCAAGAACAAAGCTATAGACAAGTTCAACAGAACTTCAGTAATCTGCTAAAGGTAATTGAAGATCAAGTTCTGAGCCAACTGCTCAAGGAAGAGATTCTCCCTCTAGACAATGCTCCCTGGACAGAACATCATCCAACAGACAAAGTTCAACTAGAGTCAGAAGATCTTACTCTGACTTCTGCTTAAGATGAGATGATTCCTGCAGAGGAATTGGTTCAAAAAGATCATGTTGCAGAATGCTCTAAGAAGCATCCAGTTACTGAAGATTCTCAAGCTTCCTCCTATGAAAGGCAGACTCTGGAAGAACTGAAGAGAGAAGATATTGTTATGCAGGAAAGGATGGATAAACAGGATGATAAAATTTCAGAAATCAAGAGCATGTTAAGCAAACAAGAGGAAACCAACACCCAAATCAAGGGCTTGTTGGAAGCTTTGTTCACGCGTCTTCCTCCTCCCTCTTAGATTTCTCTTTTAAAATTTGTTTATCTGTAATATTTTCTACATTGCTGTTGTTCTGAACTTCTTATCATTGCTTCTAATTTTAATACAAATTCTTTTTGGCTCTGATTATATGTTCTTTTTGATAACTGACAAAAAGGGGGAGAAAGAATAAGATATTTTCAATAATGGATTACTGAGACATAAGTCTCAAACATTCTGATCTACTTAATTTCCTTCTTCTGAAAAGCTTGAACAGGTACAAAACTCTGATGAAAGACGTAGTCAAATTTTGATGCTCAAGGACTCAAAGAATTTAAGGGAAGTAATCAACTCAGGGGGAGTTTTTCTTCTTAATTCTACTTGTTATTCTTTATTCTTAATTGAAAAATCTGGTTTTTGTCATCATCAAAAAGGGGGAGATTGTTAGAACATAGTTTGATTCTACAACCCTTGATTAGAGTTTTGATGATAACAAAATACAAAGAATAAATAAATCCAAAGATATATACAAAGAACAAAAATGCTACTTAAAATTATGTTTTGTATATGCAGAGTTCTGATGGAATCAGCATCAGAAGATCAGTAATATGTGCTACACGCTGAAGCTACCAGATTATACGCTGAAGGTTGATGACCAGAATGTGCGCCTAAACAAGTACACTCTGACTCTAAACAAAGACATCTTTACCAAGTCATCAACACTCTGAAGCGTTATCAACAGTTACAGCAAAGAAGACTCTGAAGCATTATTGGTTATTCAAGACAAAATTAAATGCTAACGACATTCTTCAGACAAGATCTTCTACAAAAGGAAAGTGTGTTATTATCATTAAACTTGCTTTATGGACAACGTCTCTTGCTTGCCTATATAAACAAGTCTTCTTGTGAAATAAGAACGCACGTACGCACACAAAAATTTGCAAAGCCTTCCAAACCACGCATATTCAAAGCTTTAGCAAATTCATTTTATTCCAAGCTTAATTTATATAATTATCACAATTGTGATATACTGTTTTGTTAGAAAACAACAACACACTCTTGTTCAATTATTTGTAAAAGATTTCCTTGAGATAAATCGGTTTGTGGTTATACTAAAGAAGACTTTAACAGTTGTTAAAGTAGCTGTTGTAATCCTTTGAGATTAATGGATTAAGACCTCGTTGGAGAGAGGCAAAATTACCTTGACGGGTGGACTGGAGTAGTTTGAGATCAAACGAACCAGGATAAAAATACTGTGTTATTAAGCCTTTTGATTTATGTTTTTCAATTCAACCCCCCTTCTTGTGTTTTTAATATCTTCACTTGATTGTCCCACCTGACCTTGAACATAGAAGACATCGTAGCTAGCGCGTCCGCTAACTGATTCTCCTCTCTAGGGAAGTGTTCAAAGGTTATCTCCTCGAAGTGGGGAAGCAACATCAATACATACTCTTTGTAAGGAATAAGGTTTGGGTGTTTCGTATCCCACTCTCCTTTGATCTGACTGATCACGAGAGCGGAATCTCTGAATACACTTAAGAACTTAATCCTTAGGTCAATTTCTGCTCGAAGACCCATGATGCACGCTTCATACTCCGCCATGTTGTTGGTGCAGTTGAAACATAGTTGGGCGGTGAATGAAGTATGAGAGACTTCAGGAGATATGATCACGGCGCCAATGCCATTACCAAAGCGTTTGAAGCTCCATCAAAGTACATAGACCATCCGGATCCTTCCTCAGGTCCTTCATCTGGTCCAGGTGTCTCACAGTCAGTCACTATCATGATATTCTCATCCGGGAATTCAAAGTTCATAGACTGGTAGTCGTCCACTGCCTGATGTGCCAAATGATCTGTCAACACACTTACCTTGATTGCCTTTTTTGGGTCGTATATTAGATGTCATATTCAGTCAAGATCATCTGCCATCTTGCTATTCTTCCGGACAAGGCAGGCTTCTCGAAGATATACTTGATTGGATCCATTTTGATATCAATAGAGTAGTGTGAGTCAGCATATACTATCTCAGCCGGCGAGCAGCTTATGCCAAAGCGCAACAAGTTTTCTCAAGCAACGAGTATCGGGTCTCGCAGTCGGTAAACTTTTTGCTAAGGTAATAAATAGCATGCTCTTTTCGGCTAGACTCGTCATGCTGCCCCAACACACACCCCATTGAATTGTCGAGTACTGTCAAGTATAAGATCAAAGGTCTCCCTTAAACTGGAGGCATCAGAATAGGAGGCTCTTGGAGATATTCTTTGATCCTTTCGAAAGCGGCCTGATATTCATCGTTCCATCTTACTACTTGGTCTTTCTTCAACAACTTGAAGATTGGCTCACAAGTAGCAGTCAGGTGTGAGATGAATCGGGCAATATAGTTTAAACGTCCCAGAAAGCCTCTGACATCTTTTTCTGTTCGGGGAGCTGGCATCTCCTGTATAGCCTTCACCTTTGCAGGATCCACTTGAATACCCTAATCACTTACAACGAAACCCAGCAACTTACCAGATCTCACTCCGAAGGTGCACTTGTTCGGGTTTATCCTCAGCTTGTACAACTTCAACCTGTCAAATAACTTCTGAAGGTGGTCAAGATGTTCCCCTTCAGTCTGGGATCTTGCAATCATGTCATCGACGTATACCTCAATCTCATGATGGATCATGTCATGGAACAAAGCGACCATGGCGCGCTGATACGTTGCCCCAACATTCTTCAATCCGAAAGGCATGACTTTGTAGCAAAAGGTACCCCATTGAGTAACAAAGGTTTTCTTCTCCATGTCTTCGGGAGCCATTTTAATCTGATTATAACCGGAGAAACCATCCGTAAAGGAGAAGACTTTATGCTGTGCGGTGTTGTCAACCAGAACGTCGATATGAGGTAAAGGGAAAGCATCCTTGGGGCTCGCCCTGTTCAGATCCCTATAATCAACACACATCCGAACCTTGCCATCCTTCTTCGGCACAAGAACCACGTTGGCCACCCACTGTGGGTAAGAAGTAACTGCTAGAAAACCGACATCAAACTGTTTCATAACTTCAACCTTGATTTTCTCAGACATCTCTGGGCGCATTCGGCAAACCTTCTGTTTCACTGGAGGACAGTCTTCCTTGGTAGGCAAGCGGTGAACCACAATATTAGTATCCAACCCAGGCATATCTTCATAAGACCAGGCAAAGATCTCAACATAGTCACACAGCATCTGAATCAACTGTTGCTTAACACTAGACTCCAGATTTGCACCGATCTTGACCTCTTTCTTATATACCTCTGTACCTAGATTCACTGTTTCCATTGGCTCTTCATGCGGCTGTGTGGCCCTCTCTTCTTGAAGTAACAGTCTAGCAAGTTCACCAAGCACTTCATAATCATCTTCACCTTCGTCCTCGGCTTGGTTGATCGGACTTTCGAAGTCATAACCGGCAGTAGCAGAGTCGTTATCAGTGGGATCCAGAGTGGATGTAGACTTGTATATGTGAGTGTGTGTAAAATAGCTGTTTTGCAAGATAGAAAAAAGAAAAACAAAGAGCGCAAAATTTGTAATGCAAGAAAAACGTACAATGCTTTTATTAATGGTATATGGAGATGACACGCATAAAGCCCTCACAAACAAAGCCACGATGCCTCGGGTAAGACACCGGGCTGTAAAGTTAAAATTGTCTGTTACAAATTCAAAACAAAAGTCTCATTACTGGGTAATAAAAGAAATAGGCACGAATTCCTTTGTCGTCCAATTGCTTAGCCCACCGTTGGCAGTCGGGTAGATCCAACTGTCAAACTCAGATTCTTCAACATCGTCTTCAATGGCATTTACTCCTGAATTGCTGATAAACAGGGGAGGTCCTCCGATCTGCGCACGTCGAACAACCCTTTGAGCTTCTACAGTGAAACCCAAACCAAACTTGTTAGTCTTATGTGCAAAATCAGGGAGTTGGCCCCAATTCGCACACCCACCTTTCTCAACAACAACCCAATCATCCTTGAGGGAAGCCATCTTCATTAGAGGATCTTCAGCAACAGTCTCAGTCGACACCAGTGTCTGGGGGACTTCTTCAAAATGTTGGAAAGGGGTTTCAATGAACTCCCCATCCATCTCTACATACCGGAAATAGTTGAGGTGGCTCACCATGTACTCCTCTTCTCCTCGTACCGTAATAATTTTCCCTTTCACTGGGTATTTCAGCATCTGGTGGAGGGTAGAAGTGACTTCCCCAGCTTTGTGGATCCACGGGCGATCCAGCAAACAAGAATAAGATGACCGAATATCCATCACATAGAATGTAGACGCAAAAATCTAAGAACCAACCTTAACCGGAATATCCACTTCTCCATGTACCATCCTCTTGGACCCGTCAAAGGCCCTAACCACAATATTACTCGACTTCAGCTCCAACCCTTCACAGTCTAACCGGTCTAACGCCTTCTTGGGTAAAACATTCAATGAGGATCCAGTATCCACCAACACGTGAGCTAGAGTAGTGCCCCTGCACTCAATGGAGACATGCAGGGCGTCATTGTGATTCTTCCCCTTGGCTGTCAAATCTGCGTCGGAGAAACCCAAACCATTATCAGCAGTTAAACTTGCCACAGAGTCTTTGAACTGATTAGCAGATGTCTCCTGCGGCACATGCGCAGTTTTCAGAAAAGCAATCAGAGCCTTAACATGGGTCTCTGAACACAACAATAAAGACAACATAGAGATCTTAGACGGGGTCTGCCCCAACTGTTCGACTACATTGTAGTCGCTTTTCTTGATGATCTTTAAAATTTCCTCTATCTCCTGTCTAGAGGCTTCAACAGTAATCTTCCTCGGTGCCTCCGTCCGGGAAGGCTCACCGGTGATCCCTTTGCCCCGAGTATCAGATGACTCGGCAATAGGGGTAAGGATTGTAACTTAAGCAGGGATAGTAGCAGATGTAATGACAGGTGTAATAACAACAGGCTTCCGAACAACTGGTGGAGAGATCTTAGGGGAGAAAAGCCTTCCGTTGCGGGTGACTTTACTAGATCCAATAATATTGCTGATGTCAGCATCAGCCTCTTCATCCTTTGAATCTTGTTTAACTCTGTGATAATACACATTGGCCCCATAGTGTCAGGGACAACCTTATCCGACGTATAGGGGATAGGTCCAGGAACGGTAATGATCAAAGGAGCGATTCTCGAAACATATGTAATTCTAACAGTCTTTCTCGAGGAAGCCTTGGAAGAATTGTCGAAAATGGTGATTATAGCAACTTCTTCAACATGAACCAAAGGAACAACGGTCTTCTCAAACAGAATTTATTTATTATCCATCAGGCGTTGGACACCTGACTTCAATAGACGACAACCGGTAGGTAGGATGGAACACAGATGGCAACCTTCGCCACAACCCGGAAATAAACCGGCCAATAAAAGGTTCTTCTTCACAGTCATCAATGGAGTAGCAATGTATTCCACAGAGGATATAAACACATCATCATCCATAACATTCACTCTGTGATTTGGCATAGGAGCAGTCATGACATTAGGCTTCTCTGGTGCTTCAAACTCGATCTCCTTAGCATCGATCAGATCTTTCATTTTAATCTTCAAAGCCCAGCAATTATTGGTGTCATGCCCCAGGCTATCAGAGTGGTAAGCACATCGGGCGTTTGGATTGTACAGCGGTGAGGTGGTGTTGGGATTCTTTGGGGCCTCCCTCGGAATCACCAAGTTGGTCTTTAGCAACTACGATAGAATTTGAGCTAAAGTCATGTTGAGCCGAGTACTCTGTCTTTGAGGCCTCTCTGCCCTTGGTTGAGTGTTGCATTGTGTGGCAACAATTGGTCTTGAAATGACTACCGCATTAACCGCTTGGCGGCGTTCAGGTCGAATCTGGCTTTTGAACTGTAAACTGCACTGGATTCCTTCTTAAAAGGCTTCTTCTCGGTACTTGACGAAGCACCTTTCTGTATTTTGCCGCTCTTGATACCGGCTTCAACTCTTTCCCCAGTCATTATTAACTCAGTAAAAACTGACGATGAACTCCCAATCAGATGATTAAAATACGGACCAGACAAGGTCCCCAGAAACATATCCACTAACTTCCTATCAGCCAAAGGGGGTTGTACTCTTCCAGCAAGGTCCCTCCATTTCTGAGCGTAATCTTTGAAACCTTCGTTCGCACCCATAGACATACCCTGGAGTTGGGTACGCGTGGGAGCGAGGTCGACATTATATTGACACTGCTTGTAAAAAGCAGCAACAAGGTCCTCCCAATTACGAACATTAGCCCCTTCTAGCTGGTAGAACCATTCAAGTTGAGTCCTTGAGAGACTATCTTGAAAGAAATGGATCCAGAGGTTCTCATCAGCAGTATATGGCTGGATCTTTCTAGCATACGAGTGGAGGTGTAGCATTGGGAAGGAGACCCCGTCGTATTTAGCAAAGACTGGTGCTTTAAACTTATGGGGAATCACCACCCCAGATGCCAAACCCAAATCACCGACGTCCAGACCAAGAACTTTTTGGACCTCTATCGCGCTTAACCGATCTTCAAGTTGCTTATATCTGTCCTCAGCAGGAGGATACTAGTCTTCATCAAAGTCAGTCTCATTGTTCCCGAATCTGCAACCCATGTTCAGGAGGACTGTCTTCTTCTTCTTCTTCGTCTTCTTCTTCTTCTTCTTATCCTTCAAGATAAGAGTCTTCAGATCTTGCTGACCCTTGGCCAAGTTCATGAACATTTCCTGGAACTGAGAGTTCTGAGCTTGTAGGGCCTTGATAGCTTGATCAGTTGATGTTTCAGTAGACATAATGCTGAAATAAATAACGAAGAAGATGGGAAACCTGTAAGGGTACCTGTGATGAGGTGTATGGGAATGGAATGCATATGATATGATTTCAAAGACTTTAGGGATTCAAATTCGTAAACCAAAATGAAACACACTTTATTAGATAAAAACTTTGAAACAATGTTTGACAAATGCTTTTAAGGCGTTACAAAAAGAAATACTTGAAAAGTAAATCAAAACTAAAAGCAATAAAAGACATCAGCGCTCCCATGGTCGTTTTTCGTTGGTGCTGACATAATCGTTGAGGACCTTCTCATTCTCCAGTTGCCTTGTAAGCTTTAGGATCTTCCGCTCCTGCTCATGATACTTTTCTCTGTAAGTATCCTGCTCTTCTCTCAACTAGATCCAAGACCTCTTTAATGCCCCAATGTCAGTAGGCATGTATGGGTGGAGAACAGTATGGGGGACCCCTTCTTCATCAGTACCCTAAAAAATTACCAGTAAGACAGCTTCGTATGGCATTCCCAGCTTTTGGGCACGGGTTCGAACCCACCGGAGATATGGTTCCATTGGAAGAGAGGTCTTCATTCCTAGCTCATGCGGATCAGACCTGTGAACCCTATTCTAAGCTCGTATGAACCTGCGGCGATGTTCCTCACTATCCCCTTGGAAGTCAAAGACAATGTCCAGAAGCAACAACTCATGAGGTCTGTCCCTCCTAGCTCGCCCAAAGTGTCGTAAGGCCAGACAAGGGTTATAGGTGATCCCTCCTCTAATTCCAAGTAGTGGAACATTGGGGTATTCCCCACATCGATCAATAACGGCTACTTCTTCCATGTCTTTAGTACACCAAATGATGTCCGTGTGGGCAAGGGACATAATTCTGTAGGCCCAACCCATACCTTCCTTGTTCTTTAAAACAGATTTGGGGAGGTGAGAAATAAACCACCTCGCCAGCAATGGTGCACAGCACATAAGGGTTCCCCGTTTCCGAGCAGTGCAGGCATAAAGGGCATGCAGAATGTGCCCTAAGAGAGTGGGCACTGGATTACGGGACATGAAAATCTTCACTGCGTTCACGTCGACAAAAGAATCTGAATTAGGAAACAACACAAAACCATAAATGAGAAGAGCCATGATGTCTTCGAATGCTTGAAAATCCAAACTGTCCCAAAACTAATTAGCCTGATCCACCAAGAACTTAGCCAGGAAGCCTTTTGTCCCACTCCGAGTCTCCCAGTTAGACATTACTTCAGCCTTTTTCAGATGTAGGGCTGTAGCAACATCCTCTGGCCTAAGAGCTTTCTCCTAACCTGTAAACAGTGTCTACTCTAGAATAGAAATACCAAGTAGATCAGAGAATTCTTCCAAAGTAGGGACCAACTGATAGTCCGGGAAGGTGAAGCAGTGGTACAATGGATCAAAGAACTGGCACAAGACACTCATCATCTGCTCATCCATCTTAGAAGTGACCAAACTCAGGAGGTGACCATGTCTTCTGTCAAAAGAGGAAGTGTCAGGAACCTTGGAAACCAAATCTCTAAGTTGGACAGGAATCTGAACAAAACTGATCCGAATAGTGTTTCTATGCATAGATGCCATGATCTGCAAAACAGAACAAAGATGAATCCCATTGGTCTTTGAAATGGTTAGTCCAATGCAATATGCATGCAATGTCATGATGCATGATGTCATGATAGAAACACACCACAAGTATTCACAGATAGCAAACATGGTAAGGGCAAACAAGTCACACAGTAGCCCTTAGATTTCAAGCTGGCATGGAGTTTAGGTATTACCCTCTTTCAGTTTAGTTGGTTCAACCTATCCTAGAAGTAGTAACCGGGTTCTAGAGGATCTCAATATCACTGACCACCCTCGATCGGTCATAATTCCAGTTTGGCAACCTTTTCTTGCAGCCAGAATCATCGCGAGAGTTTGGTCTCAATGAGTGTAGGATACTGCTACTTTTCTATGGCCAAGTTGGTCAATTATAGGTTCTAAGGTCAGTTTATGCTTAATGACCCCTTAGCTGACCCATATTCTCCTTGTTCCACCACAAGGGATATCAGTATAAACTAAAGTGCCACACCAACGTAGCTACTGCTTCAACCGTATCGGTCTACACTGTACAGTTCCCTTACAGTCTATTGCTACTTACCTAAAAGGTATCCCCAGATCCGGGTTAGGATCTATAGTAACTCCGATTCAAACCCACAAAGATAAATCATACAAATCAAGCAATTAAAAACATTATGATGAACTATTCCTAAGGTACACCCCACTTATTAGTCCCCAGCAGAGTCGCCAGTTCTGTGATACGGTGGGAAGAACTGACTGTTTTTGGAATGCTGGTTTGCGTTTTGCATTTGTTTTCTCAAAATGTCGCGGTAAGCAAGAGTCGCCACCGACTTTTATTTTATCCAACAAGGAAAGGAAAAAAGCACAGAAAAATTCCTTTTTCGAGATTTTCTGAGTACGAGGGGTAGATTATAGAAAGGGAAGGTATTAGCACTCTTTCTATCCGTAGTTATCTACGGGCTCTTAGGTACTTGCTCATCATTTTCAAAATTGTTTTCTTTGTGCTTGTGGGTTTTGAAATTTTTTTGTTTCAACTTCGATTTAACTCTCGCTTAAGAGTGTAATGAAGTGTTTTTGAAAACTTGTTTGTAAAATGAGTGTAAGTGTGAAAAAGTTTTGTTTTTGGATGAGCAAGTATCTAAGAGCTAATCTACCTACTCGAAAAAGGAATCGTTCTATGCTAATTTCCTTTAGACAATGCTATCCCACTATTAGTGAGTAGGTAACACCGTCATTGAAGTTTGAGGGTTAATTCGAAAGAGGGACATGCGGTCACTAAAGCAATGTTAGGATATCTTAGCGATAACCCTAATGTCTTAGATCATTTATTCGAGGCAACAATATCCGAGGCAACCATTTCGAGGCAACTTATGATTTTTTAGACAAGAGGACGACCTCTAAAACCACCTATACTTAATGACCGTTTACGAAGGCAACCAAGTGGGGTGTATCCTAAGAGTGCACATGTGCGATTGTGTTGATTTCAGTTATTTTTATCTTTGCACATGTTTAGGGTGATCTAATTGATTTTAAGATTAAGCATTCATTCTTGTCATGCAAACCCTATTATCAAACATCTAGCAATTGTATAATTTGCAGAATTAAAATGCGTAATTTAAACTAAATTATTACAAGGCGTCGGGTATTTACATCGCCAAAAACAACCCTTTGAAAATAAAATAAAAATAAATAAATGTCCTATTAAAACTATTACAAGCCGGGAGCAGATACATCAATAATTGAATAAGGAAAAATAAATCGCACGAGTGAAATTAAATCGAATGCGAAGTTTAGGGTTTTGACCCTTTTTAATTAAAGAAAATGTTTTTGTTGTTTTTTTTTTAGAAAAGAAATTAAATCCTAAAATTAAATGCTAAATTAATTATTAAATAAATAAATAAATTAAAAATATTAAATGACATATTTTTGGAGTTTTTGTTATTTTTAGGAAAGAAAATAAAATAAATAAATTAGGGTTAAAACCTATTAAATTCTAATTGATTTTAAATATTTACAAAATCAATTAAAGTTATCTAGAATTAATGACCTAATTAATTTAATCAACATTTATTAATAATAAAAAAAATTAAATTTCTGAAATTTAATTGGATAAAAATATTTTTGGTGAGTTTTTTTGTTAAAAAGAAAATATTCTATTGGTTAATAATTAAGTTAAATAAAATAAAATAATTAAGTGGAAATAAACAAAATATAAACAAAGTAGAGAGATGGGCCTGATTATTTGGAGGTGTCAAAAGCAATTTTGTTGGTCCAATTAATGGAGATCCGTTTGGACTTTTGTGATCCTATGCGTTTGCGTTGACTGAGTCCATGGCACACCTTCAACGCTTGGCCACCAAATCTGGCCATCTGGCACATTGATGAGTGAGAGCATATATGGTAGACATCAAGTTCCTGTGCGCATATGATTATCTGAAAGAAAATATTATAGAGAAAAATATGGGGACCTGGGATTCGAACCCAGGTCCTGAAGGGATATCAATGCTATGCTTGCCACCATGCCACTTGCCTTGCTTTGTTAATAGAATACAAATTAAATATAATATAAAAAAATGAGCGTTATTGGAAAATAAAAAGAAAAAAGGCGCACTCGTTCAAACAAGCCAATGGATGGACGACAACTCATCGTCCCCTTCCCCTATCCGTTGCTAAAAGTCTGCAACACCTATACCTACGGATGCTGGCCGTCACTACAGGTCATTCCCATTCCAAAATCTTGTACATGCCATGTAAATGGATTCTAAGACTAGGGTTGAGTTCGTCTCCCTCTGCTGATCACAACCATGCCCATTATTAGGGCTAATTGTTCCTGAAACGAAAAACCCCAAAAACAAAAATGAAACCCTAGCAATGGTGAATCTCGATATAGGTCAGATAAATGAAATCAAGTAATACCAAAAGCTTGCAAATGATGTGTAGATTAAGATTATGCCATTAATTCAGATCAACCATGCTTAAATTGCAAAATACGAAATGACTTACAGCGCACTGGAGGGCTTGAGAACGTGTGCTTTTGGTTGCTTTCGCTTATGGAGGTTGCCAGGAAATGATTGAGACAAGTATCAAGCCTTGAAACTGCCTCTAGACTTCATTTAGATCTCACACTTTTTTGGTGTTTTTGCAAATTTTGTTCTTACTCTCCAACTGATCTCCAACCCCTATTTTTGTCTGCCTTGCCTCCTTATGTATTGTACAATACATTAGGGTTGATTTCCTTGCTCAAATCTTCCTCTTTCAATGACTTTGAATTGGATTTGATTTGCTTTGAACAACTTTCCAAAATTGCCTTTTCTCAATCTTTTTGTACACAACCTTCCTTGATTCGAGTTTCAATGCTTTGCTAGCTGTGATTAAAGCCTGAAACAATCAAAAGATCCATTGTTATCGATTCTTTGGATTTTATTTGATTTTATTTGATTTAAATCAAGTTAATTCAAATAAAAATCAAAATAATTAATAAAAATATTATATGGACACATGGCCAAGGCTAGAGAATGTGGGAAACAATGCCAACTCAAAACAAGTGAAAAAGAATGGGACCATTTGGCAAAATTTGAAGTTTTGGGGATAGTTGACTTTTGGCAATTTTGCAAAAAAGGTCAACTTCAACAATGCATAACTTCCACAATTTTGACTCTTTGGAGGTGTTCTTGGACTTTTTAGAAAGATTGAGATGTCCTATAATCAACCTGTTTGGTCTCATCTCATTTTGATATTCCATGCTCATGTATGATGCTTTGACAAAAAATGTGTTTTTGTTGACTTTTCAAAATGACCTATAATGTCCAAATTCATAACTTCTTGTGAGTGCATATTTTGATATTGGGATATGAATATGGATTGTAGAGAATTACACCCTATTCAAAATGAGCTTTGTATGGGTCATTTATCATAAAGTATGAGAAAATTATGCTTGGTCAAAGTTGGGTTGACTTTCCTGCAAAACCCTAATTTAGCAACTTTTGAATCTTGATAAATTATGAGCAATACTTGATGAATCATGATCAACCCTTGATCAAATTATGAAATATACTTTAAAATTAGAATGTTGACAAAAAATCTTGAAGTTTGGTTGTATGTAGGTCACAGTTGACTTTTGCCCTAGCATAGTCGATTTTTGGACCTTTGAGCAATTGACTAAGAAAAATTCCTCTACAAGACTTGAAACTTGATATGGATGATATTGAGAACATATTAGGACATTGTTGAGCACTTGGGGTCACTTGGACTCAAGGATCTTGATGCAACATGAAACCCTAGTTTGGGGAAGACTGCCTTAAGAGAGAGCTTGTCTGACCAACTCTTGGGCTATCTTGAGCAACTTGGAGATTTTTCTTGAAATGTTTTGAGAAAGATGAGAGGGAAAATTTTGGGGTACAACAACACCTAATTTAATAGATTCTACCATGCTGAATCCTTTGGCGGTTGCAAAATAAAATTTGGTGGCATTACGAAAGGTAGTTTTTGCAGTATTGCTAGTTACTTCTCCTTTTGGATTCAACTTCACCTTTGGGATTCAACTTCACCTTTTATACCCATTTCACATCAATTGCCTTATTTCCTTAAGGAAATTTGACAAGTGATCAAGTGTTGCTGAATTCGGGGACTTCAGTTCCTCATTCATTGCTTTTATCCACTTCAAATCCTTCAACGCCTCATATGCATTGAATGGTTCAACATCTACATAAAAAGCATAGTGTACCAGCTCACCTTTATTATCAACTGTATCATTTGATGCAATGACACATTTCTGCAACCTTGCAAGCATGTGTCTTATTCTTTGAGGTCTATTTGTTCTTGCTTGACCTCTGACTTCTTCTTTTCGAGCTTCTCTTTTGACTTCACTTACTGGTTCTTCACATAAGATTCTCACTAAATACTTATTTACATTTTCTGTTCAATCTCATTCCTTAAGCTCATATATGATCACGTCCTTGTTGATCACTACTTTCTTGTTCACAGGGTCGAACAACTTGTATCCATCGGTCGAATGATATCCTATTAGGATCATTTGACTCGACTTATCATCAAGTTTTCTTCTCAGCTGATCAGACACATGTCTATGTGCTATAGATTCAAATACTTCAAGCTAGGCTTGACACCATACCAACATTCTTCTGGCATGATTCCTTCTAACTTCTTCATCAGACGTTTGTTCAAAATATACGTTGTAGTCAACACAGCTTCACCCCAATTCTTTACACTACTACATATAATACATTTTATGACAAAACATCAACCTCAACCAGTAAAAATCTGAAGGGTAAACCATAGACGCGTCACATTTTAATTTGTTTTAAATACCATGTATACCTTAGATTTTGCTGGAAACTGAGGGGTAAAGTATTTAGAGGACACATTTTTGAATCCCATTAACTATATTTTATCACCTTTTAATTTTTTTATGACCTATTACCTCTGTTTTTCTTAAAATCAAGGGGTAAAGTATTTAGTGGACACATTTTCGAATCCCAACAACTACATTTTATTACCTTTTAATTTTTTTAAATTTTTTATGACCTATTACCTCGATATTGCTGAAAATTGAGGTGTGAAGTATTTAGGGAACACGTCTTGGAATCCCAGCAACTACACTTTATCACTTTCTATTTTTTTATGACCTATTACCTCAGTTTACTTGAAAACCGAGGGGTAAAGTAGCATTTTTTATATTTTTATTTATGACCAATTTGATGAAAATATTAAGTAAAAAATCTTTGTTGTCCATTTATAAATTAACAACAGTCAAGACATTGCCAACTCATCAATCCACATGAAACATTAGTGATTCGTATGAAATTCTCACTAACCAATCAAAAAGTGAACGTCACAACTATTTGTTAGAGGGCGTGGCAAGTGATCGAGAGGGGGGGGGGGGGGTGAATAGATCACCTCCTTATTTATCAAGGATTTAAAATCTTTTATCAAAGTTTGTTAAAAGTAGCGGAAAAGTAAGGTCCAGAATCAACTTCAGTCTATTTTGAACCAACTACTAGAAAATCGGACATACGACAAACTTGCTAGATTTTATTAGTATGAAATAGATGAAACTTCAACACAGATTGATGAATGTTTTTAATGAACTTATCACTAGAACAATGTTTCCAATGAATTAAAACTTGCAAGCAATTTTGTCAAACGGTTGCTGTATGCTTGTTTGATGATTAATAATGGTGATTTGATGAAAGTATTTGAACCACTATTTTATCATTAAATATAAAACTCAACAAGCCAATTGAATAACAAAATTGCGGAAAATGTAAAGATATAAAGAGAAAGAAAAACAATACGCATGCAATTTGGTAAGGAATTTCCCCACTGTCGTCCTCGTGTGTGGGTACGTCTCTCTCTCAATTCCAAAATGGAAATTGAGAACTCTTATATCAATTTTGCTGAAAGTTTGTATACAAGGTTACACTACACAGACAGAATGAAATCCCTAAGATCTTCTTCTTATTGTAAGAACCTCCACTTATGAGCCTATCAAGATTCCCTGCAAGACCCACAATCAATCCTCCGCTTCCACAACCTGTTGCAAAAATCCCTCTGATTTCCAAACCCCTCACTACGGCTGAATCTGACTTGTGCGACTGTGACTAACAAACCCTCAAGAACACACCCTTTCTTGAAGGACAAACCCTTAGTTTTTCCTCGAAGCCCCATTTTGAATCTTCAACCCAACTGAGATCCCTTGAATGAATAACTGAACGTTTTCTCTTTATCTCTTGATCCAATTGAACAAATATGTTTGACTTTCGTTGTTGTTGTTGAATTAAGATGATTGAGAAGATGATGAAGATGAATCATCTTTTAGGCTTCTTGTTGCTCAGTAATTGATGCTCACAATTGTAATAATATGTCACACCTAATTTGCTGCTGAAAACTTATACATGTAACAGAAAATAGTTAGAGACGAGAATTCGCACTATGAGTCGATACATGTTAGCATGAGTCGACTCATGTTAGTTATACAACACAAAATAAGTTGATGCAAGTTGTTATGAGTCGATGCAAACTGATACTACAAGATATTACAGAGCCAACCATTTTACATGATTCGATACATAACACGTATGTGTCGACACATACTCAATTGAATTTTGATTTTTGAAGATAAAACATGTTATGTGTCGATGCATGGAGTTATGTATCGATGCATAAAAGTTGAAACTTGTTTTCCCGGGACATCAACATATCATGTATCGATGCATGAAGTTATGTATCGATGCATAAAGGTTGAAAATTGTATTCCAGGAGCATCAACATGTTATGAGTCGATGCATGGCATAGATGTGTCGACTCATACTGAAGCATAATCATTTTTATGATTCTTTGCTTAAGTATGTGTCGATGCCAAGCTCTTTGTGTCGACTCATAACCGTGTTTTATATGTAAAACACATTCTTAACTCTTTTTAAACATGTTATACTGTACTTTTACAATGCACACATATAGGTAAAGCATTTTCAACATTCATTGATTATTTCACACATATTTGCTATCATTCAAAACTAATTATATGAAGGGGTTGCTATATAGATGAATGAGCTTCTCCCCCATGAGTTTGTGGATATTAAGAATCCTTTTCTAACACCATCTTCTTCTCCCCCCTTTGACAACATAAAAAAGAGAATAAGATAGCTTTTCAGCAATTTTAGCACACATATGAATTGAGATGCAATCTCAGTAAACTTATAACAAAATGAACCAATGTCATTCACACATAATGAGTCTTGGTATAAGCATGGTGTTGTACCCCAAAATTTGCCCTCTCATTTTCTTTCAAGATCTTCTCTTACATGGGTGGTTGTAAACATTTGCTTGAGGAAAGTAAAATTTCAAGATGAACGAAATGTCCTTCGATTGGGACATCAGAGCTTCCTTCGATTGGAACATCAGATCTCCCTTCGACTGAAACATTAGAGTTTCCTTTGATTGGAACGTCAGAGCTTCTTTCGATTGGAACATCAGATCTTCCTTCGATTGGAACATCATAGTGTCCTTCGATTGGAACATCAGAGTTTCCTTCGATTGGAACATCAGAATGAAGTGTCCTTCGATTGGCATATCAGAGCAAAGTATCCTTTGAATGTCGTATCAGTGCAGAGGTGTCTTAATCTAAAATGTTCTAATGAGGGAAGTTCTGAACACTTCGAATCAGAACTCAGAACCATCAAAGAGAATAAGGGATGATCGAAGGAGCTCTGATAAAGAAAACTCTGAGCCTTTCGAATTCATGCAGATCGTGGCTCAAACAAAGAAACTCCGATGCTGAGAATATGAGCAATTCAAATCAGGACTCAGAGCCATCAAAGAAAGCATAACAACACTTCGACCAGTCAATAAGATAATGCTTCGATTGGTCAAGTTCAAAGCCATCAAAGAGATCAAAGCTTAAGACTTAATCGAAGGAACCATGATGAAAGCCTTGATCCAAATTCGAACAAAACACCTATCATAACCTATCTAGGTTCACTCAAAGTTCAAAATGGCATGTTTTCCTTGCAAATATGGCAAGAATTCAATTTTGATCGTGGCTTCAATTCCTGAGTTAAGGGCCAAATTCTTTCCTTGTTTGTTCTTAACTCCACAAGAGCTGATTTGACTAGGGTGATTTTCTTCAAATCAAGCGATCAAAGCAGAGGGTGGCTCAATCGAAGGAGCCATGATATTGAAGCTGGTGCAATTCAAATTAGAATTCAAATCCTTCGAAGGAAACAATGCTCTGAGTAATTTTAATTGGAGCTTAGAGCCTTCGAAGAGAACAAATTCGAAGGTAAATGGATCCGCAGGGGCATGTCAGCTTTCGATTTCCATCATATTAGAGGCCCAAACAACTCATAACAGGCTGGCAGTAACGCATGAAAATAGATTGGCACCTGATTGAATCAAATATAGCAAGTTTTTATGAAGAAATCAAATCAAATATCTTCATCATAATGGACCAAGATTTGATACACAAATATTGACCTAAAATCCCTTGCCTATATAAACCTCGTAATCTCAGAGAAAAACGACACACATATACTGCCTTACAAAAAAACGCAACCTGCCTCACGAAGTTCCAGAAAGTAGCATCAAAATCCAAAGTTGTCAAAACTCCATACCTTCGCCAGCACCTTCCGTCCAGATTAACACTCCGATCATGTTCTTAGAGTTCACATAGACGCACACCCATTCGTGCCTCAGCCATCTCACATCCAGGACTGCAGATCAAAGCGCCTCCAGTGGTAAAAATGTTCAATCTCATTTAATCTTAAATTAAACTCATGATTGCATGTTCATGGTTTTTGTTGTTATTTGTGAGCGGTTTAACAAAATGTATACAAGTTGCAGTGTCCAAATGTTCGAAAACCATGGATAGGGTTTTCGAAGCTGGTTACCTTTGAAACCCATGATACAGGCTGTTGCAAGTCGAAACAACCCCAGATCCGGGTTCAAGGATTGATTTCGAATGGAATGTTTTCTGTTTTGTTTGGTTTCAAACTAACTAATTTGCAGGACCCAAAGCAGGTTTCATGTATTTCAAATGAACAAGCAGCTTAGATGGTGAAAGAGAATTTGTGCAATCGAAGGGACCAGGGTTCGAATCCCAGGCCTTATATTTTCAATTTCTAATTAATTTTCTTGCAGATCTAGAGCTCCAAGGCCATCGAACGATGACTTCGATCAGCCCTCTAGATCGAAAGGCAACTCGGGCTCTTTTCGATCCAGGCTTGCCCTTTTTTTCAAAATTGTGCCCTTTTATTCATTGGCTGTTCCTTCGACTGTGTTGTTTTACATATGTTATCTCTTCTAGCTTTTTTTAACATAACGTCAAAAATAAAAAAAATAATAAAAAGGCATTAGGTTTAGTTTTTTTATTAAACTAACTTTGTAAATTTATTATTTAATCATTTTAACCCTGTTTTTCTAAATTAAAATTAAATAGACTTAGGATCTTAATTTCATGTCATAATCAGATAAAACAAAAAAAACATTTCCTTTTACCTTAGGATTTTTAGGCGTATTTTCAATTCGCGCGCTTACTTTAAATTTTCGCATTTTTTTATTGTTGTAACTGCCTACTAGTTTATAATGATAATTAGAATTTTACTTTCCGCATTTTTATAATGTATCTCTCCCAAAGCCGTGTAATAACTTAGTGTGATCGGTGGATTTAGAACTGACTGTTTAATGCTGGTTCGTGAAATGTCGCGGAAGCAAGAGTCGCCACCGTCTTTTATTTTCTCCAACATGGACAGGACAAAAGCACAGCAAAATTCCTTATGAGATAGTTTCTCGGTTCGGGAGGTAGATTTATAGAAAGGGAAGGTGTTAGCACCCTTTCTATCCATGGTTATCCATGGGCTCTTAGATACTTGCTCATTGTGTTTTCAAAAGTGTTTGCTTTTCAATTGTGAGTGGGTTTGAAAAAGTTTCGTTTTAAAGATTTCCGAATGACTCTTGTATCAGTCCTCAAGAGTGTTTGAAAAATTGTTTTGAAAGCTTTTTTTTTGAAAAAAGTCGGTGTGAAAAGAGTTTTGATTTGTTTTTGAATAGAGCAAGTATCTATGAGTTATCTACCTACCCTTAAGGAATTAGGCTGTGTAAATGTCCTTAAGGTAGTGCCATCCCACCATTGAGAGATAGGTAGCACCACCGTTGGAGGTGTTCGGGTCAATTCGTTTGTAGGGACACTGTGGTTACCAGAGCAACAGTAGGATACCTTAGAAGCTACCCTTATGCCATTGATCCTTCTTAATCCGAGGCAACCGTTTCGAGGCAACTGGATCATGGACATAAGGACTTACTAAAACGTCCTATACTCGACGACCACGTTTCGAAAGTAAGGCAACCAGTGAGGCGTACCCTAGAAGTGGTGTGTGAATTTGTGTGTTGTTTTCATGTTTATATTTGTCTTTGATCATGCATTCGTGAGCTACGCTTGTTTTTAGTTAGTCATTCATTCTTTCATGCAATTAGAATTTAAAAGTGCTGAAACTTAAATGCGGAAAGTAAAATCCTACGCTATTACAAGGCGCGGGTCTATACATCGCCAAATTACAAAGTCCCGTTTGGTAAAAATGCGGAAAGTAAAACCTA
The DNA here is from genome assembly GCA_948472305.1 of Vicia faba. NCBI lineage: Eukaryota > Viridiplantae > Streptophyta > Magnoliopsida > Fabales > Fabaceae > Vicia > Vicia faba. The sequence continues at coordinate 1,450,035,038 of OX451741.1, forward strand.
GTTACTATTACATGGCTTGAGCAGTTACATAATATTCACAAGAAAATAAAATAACGTGCGAAAAGAATAAAAATAGAATGTTCGAGGGCGTTGGACCCTTTGGAAATTAAATGGAATTAAAAGTTAATTAATTATTTTATTAAAAGAAAAGAAATTGTTTTTTTATGTTTTTTGGTATTTGTGAAATAAAGAAAATTAAAAATCAAGAGAAACCCTAATTCTAAGTTATTTTTAATTATTAAATGAAAAACATTAAAGTTGACCTAATTTACACTAATTAATTAAATTACATGTTTATTTACAAAAATATTTAATAGTTAATAATAATAATAATGAGAGAAGATTATTTATTAAAAGAAAAGGTGAAAAATATCAAAACCCTAATTCTATCTATTTTAATTTATTTAAGAAAAAAATGTTGAAATTGAAACCTAAATTAACTAAATTAATTGTCAAAGTTTATTTACAAAAATAATAATGGTGAAATTAATATTAATAAAATAAACATTTTTGATTTTTCTGTATTTTATATTATGAAAAGTTATTTTATGGAATTAAAAGAAATAATTAAAACACTAAAAAGAATTAAAAGAAAATCAAATAAAAATGATAAAAATGATGCAAACCATGAGGGGTATCAGGCCCATTTAGGAGGTGAATTGAAGCATTTTGGCCCACTGAATCAAAGCCTTTTTTTGACTTTCTGTGCTTGCGTGCGTGTCCATTGACTGAGGTACATGGTAGAACTCCTTTTGTAGCCTTTGGATTGAAGCTCATGGGCGCGTGGCAGGCTTGGATGTGAGGTTGTATGATGGACTCTGAAGGAGGCGCTGCATATGAACACATTAAGACCAAAAATATTAAACGTTTGGGGGGACTTGGGAATCGAACCCAGGTCCCTGTACCTGCAAGACACGTCTTCTACCAACTCAACTATCGCGTGCGTTTGTTAATGTAGTGGAGCATAATTATTATAATGAAAAACAAAGTTAATGATATGAAACAAGAAAAAGCGCGCTAGATTTTGAATACTCCAACCATGTTATGACACCTCAGCGTCTTCTTCATCTTTTTGCCTGCAATATAAACAAATAGCGGGGGTTTTAAACCCCCACTAAATGAAGCCTGAAAAAATAGCGATTAGATCATAGACAAATATAAAAAGGGCGCGAAGTATGGGTTTGCTTCGTCTTGTTGCAACGAGTTTAATGGCATAGGTTTAAGGTCTGATTTTACAGCATGTGTAAAGCCCCGATTTAGAGCTTCTGAAACCCTAGGTTTCAACAATGGTGGATTCTGATACATGCATCGTTAGTTCAATCAAATATTACCAATAGCTTCAGAACAACATTGTTAGTGTAAAGCAACAAATAAAACATGTGAATAATGCATGAAAATTAGAAAACGATTGAGGACATGTTCATGAAGAAGACGATTCTGTTCTACCAGTTCTTGGAGTATGGGGACTCGTTCTTGATTGCAATCGATTCCTAGTAATGTCAGGAATGTATTAGAATGCTTTTTGTGCTTTGAAATGCCTTGTAGCTATGATTTCAGTTTTCAATTTTTTGATGAAATTTTGCAAATTGGTATGCAGCTTCTGAGCAATTTTTCGTGTGCCTTTGCATTAGGTTAGCTTGTGTATAAGTATCTGAACGAAATTAGGTCAAAACCAAGTCCAAAGATCCATTAAATTTATGATTTCAATATTTGATTTTGTTCATATCTTTTCCAATCTTTTTCCATGTAATTCTTGCCAAATATGGATGATATTGTCCCCTTGAGATGGTGCACGAAATCTTTTGCATATAATGGACATATTTGCTGCACAAAAAATATTTAAAACCATTGTTTAATATTTTTCTCATAATTAAATTTAATTAAATGAATTAATAAGATTAAAAATTCAATTAATTAATTAAAAATAAGAAAATAAATCCCTTTGAGCTTAATGGGTCGTGCATATGCTTTGGGTAATGATTCATGGAAGAATTTGTGGCCCATTAGCAATTTTGAAGCTTTTGAAGCAAAGTTGACATTTCAAAATTCCCAAAACTTTCCCAACTTCTACAAGGCATATCTTGCTCAATTTTGAAGCTATGAACAGGTTCTTGGACATTTTGGAAAGGTCTTGAAGTCCTCTAACCAATGCCTTTGGTCCCATGTCATTTTGATTTACCAATATCAAGTTATGGTCTTTGACTTAAAGTGCCTTTTTGTTGACTTTTGAAAATGACCTATAATGTTGAAATTGATAACTTTTTGTGAGAGCATTTCTTGGACTTGAAGTGTGAAGATGAGTTGTAGGAAATGTAATTCTCTTCAAAATGAGCTTTGGATGGAATTTTTCTGATAAACCATGAAGAAGTTATGCCCTGGCCAATTTGCAGTTGACTTTTCCAACTGTCCAAAAATAGAAACTTTTGCATCTTGAGACTTTTTGAGCCATGCTTTGAGAATCATGATCAAGAATTGATCAAATGATGTTTGTGGCTTCAAAATAAGATGTTGACCAAAAATTTTGACTTTTGACTGTCAAATGACCATTTTGCCCCTGCAGTTGACTGTGGAGCAATTAGGGTTTTTGACTGTGCAATTTGACGCTGTGAGTCTTGAAACTTGGCATATGGATGCTTGACAATGTATATAGGCATGTGGGACTTGATTGGACCCTTGAAAGCTTCAATTTCTTTGCAAGAACCAAAACCCTAATTTTGACTGTGTTAGGAGGCAATTGGACTGTGCAACCCTTGAGAGATTTTGAACCATGATCTTGGCAAATCTTGAAGAATATGGGAGGGCAAATTTTGGGGTACAACACTTAGGATTTATTTTTCTGCATTTTATTTTCTGCACATTTATTGCTTTATTATTTTACTATATTACTGTTAGTAAATAGGCTTGTATGGAAACACTAAAATCAAACGTTAGTTAACCTAACAAATGCGCAAGATAAATGAACTGAATCAATACACTTGCACATGCGCACCTCTAGGGTACCCCCACTTCGGTTGCCTTCGAAAACGATCACAATTCTCGAAACGTGAGAATTTTTAGTGGCTATCCTTTAGTTCAAGAGATCACAAGTCCCTCGATGACCCTTCCGATGTCGCCTTTGTTAAAAAGTGATCTTAGAACTTTAGGACAATTACTAAAAGTTCTTGCCCAATTGCCTTAGTGACGTAAATGTCCCTTCGATAGTCCCCCAACATCCAACAATAGGGCTACCTAATCACTAATAGTAGGATAATGCTATCTAAAGAAAAGGAGGAAAAGAACACCTTTTTCGAGTAGGTAGATAGTTGTTAGGTACTTGCTCAAAAAAATAACTTTTTTCACACTACACTTTCAAAACATTTTCAAAAATGCTTTATCAACACTCTTGAGGACTGATACAAGAGTTATCATAAAGAAAACAAGCTTTTCAAAACACACAAACACGAAAGCAATTTTCAAAAATGAGCAAGTGCCTAAGAGCCCATGGAAAACCACAGATGGAAATGGTGCTAACACCTTCCCTTTCCATAATCTACCCCGTTACTTAGAAACTCTCGAAAAAAGGACTTTTTTTGTTCTTTTCATCCTTTCCTTTATTAGATAAAAGAAAAGTTGGTGGCGACTCTTGCTTACCGCACATTTGTGAATACAAAATGTAAACCAGTATAACATTCGGTTCTGCCACCGTATCACAGAACTGGCGACTCTGTCGGGGAGTTTTAAAAATCGGGGTTTACCTTAGGGTCTAGTTCATTTCTAAATTGCTTTCCTTATTTGTTTTGATTGCTTTACTTTTAAAGTTTTGTTTGGGATACTATAGATCCTATACCCGAATCTGGGGCATCTTTTTAGGTAAACAACAATAGATCGTGGAGAATGTACGGCGTAGACCGATATGGTTGAAGTGATAGCTGTGTTGGTGTGACACTTTGGTTGGTGCCGATATCCCTTGTGTTGAATCAAGGAGAATATGGGGCCGCCGCATGGTGTCGTGAAGCACTAACGAACCTTAGAACCTTAGTTGAAAAACTTGGCCATTAGAAAGTAGAGAGATAGTCAGCCTTGGTGTAAAGCTGGGAATTGGTTGATACTCGATACTACACTCATTGAGATCAGACTTTCGGGATGTTTCGGCCGCAAGAAAAGATTGCTAAGCTAAAATAATATCGATAAAGAAAGATCAGTGATATTGAGATTCATTAGAACCCGGTTACTATTTTTAAGACAAGTTGAACCAAATGAACATTCAAGAGGGTACTTACCTTAAACCTCATGCAAGCCTTTGAACCTAATGTCTATTGTGTGATTTGCTTGTGTTTATCTGTGATTTAAGCATAATCATGACATCATAAACATCATAACATCCATTTTTCATTTCACTAACCATTTCAAGGACCAAGGGAATTTATCTTTGTTCTGTTTTGCAGATCATGGCTTCCGCTCATAGAAACACTATCTGAATCAGCTTTGCGAGAATACCTCTCCAACTCAAAGAGATAGTATCAAGGGTTCCGAAAAATTCTTTGTTCACAAAAAAATTTGGTCGACTTCTCAACCTAGTTACCTCGGGATTTGATGAGAAGATGATGAGTGTATTATTTCAGTTCTTTGAACCTAAGCACCATCGCTTCACCTTTCCGTACTATCAGCTGGTACCCACCATAGAAGAATTCTCTCAGTTATTAGGCATACCTATTCTGGATCAGTTTCCTTTCACTGGTTTGGAAGAAGCTCCAAAGTCGGAGTTCATTACAGCAGCTTTGCATCTGAAACGGTCTGACATTGTATCCAACTGGGAAACAAGAAACGAAGTTAAGGGTTTTCTAGCCAAGTTCCTAATAAAGAAGGCTCAGCTGTTTTGGGATGATTTGGACTTCTAGGATTTTGAGGAGGTCTTCACCCTTCTAATCTATGGGTTAGTATTGTTCCCTAATCCATACTTACTCATAGATGTGAATGCTATCAAGGTATTCCTCTCTCGCAACCCTGTGCCCACTTTACTCGGAGACATCTTGCATACCCTCCACACTCGTACCACGAAGAAAAGAGGGATTCTTATGTGTTATGTGACATTGCTGTCAAGGTGGTTTATATCTCACCTCTCTAAATCAATACTGAAGAATGAAGAGAGTTTGGGTTGGTCGCAAAGAATAATGTCACTTTCTCACGCGGATATTCTCTGTTATTCCCGATCTATGGGAGATATTTCTGTTATTAACCGCTGCGGGGAATTCCCTAATGTCCAACTACTTGGTATTAGGAGAGGCGTAACTTATAATCCTTCTCTAGCTCTGCGACAATTTGGTTATGCTCAAAGGGATGGTCCTCACGAGATTCTTATCCAAGGCATTGTGTTTAACTATGATGATGATGTTCAAGGGTATCACCAGAGGTTCATACGAGCTTAGGGCATGGTAAACAAATTTGATACCAAGACTTTGGGGCCGAAGATTCAAAAGGATAACTCTTCAAATGCAGGAAAGAGACCTTTCGTGGGAAAGAAAGCGGTCAGTGCTACTTACAGTCAAAGAAATCAGGGCAGAACCAAACGCCGTCCAATGGTAGAGGCTGTAATGATATCCAATCCTACAACTATCCAACAACGGAATAATCAGCCTAAAGCAGAAAGGCCTATGAGACAGTGTAACACGGTGGGAGAACTGACTTGGTGATATTTTTCATTTTATCACAATTGTTGCGGATAGCAATAGTTGCCACCGACTTTTCTTTTATCCAATAAAGAAAAGGGTGAAAAGAACATGAAAGACCTTTGAAATTATTTTCTTGAGTTCAGGGGGTAGATTATGAAAAGGGAAGGTGTTAGCACCCTTTTAATCCATAGTTATCTATGGGCTCTTAGTTGCTTGCTAGATCATTGCTTTTGTTTGAAAGTGTGCTTTGTGGTGTGGTTTTTGAAAGTATTTTTGAAAAGCGCCTTCATTTAGGCAAACTTTGTAACGACTCTCGTCTCTATAAGAATGTATACAAAGTGTTTGACTTTTGAAAATATTTCATGGAAAGTGTTGGTGCATTTAAAAAGGTGTTTGTGTTTGAAGATGATTAAGCAACTAAGAACATTTCTACCTACTCAGAAAAGTCTTTGTTCTTTTCCTCCTCCTTTAGATGTTTCTATCTTACCATTGATTGGTAAGAAGCCCCATCATTGGATGTGAAGGGATGGGCGTGGGTCATCATATAGACATGATAGCAATGTTGTGAGATATCTTAGCATTTCTCTTGAGGGACTAAGATCATTTGTAAGGAAACATTTGAAGCGTCATCGAGGGACTATGATCTTGTATTTTTTGATAGTTTTTGCTAAGATATCTCACATGCATAACATGACCATTTTTCATAAGGCAACAAGTGGAATTACCCTAGGGGTGCACGTGCGGATATTGTGTTTGATTTTCATGCATTTAGTCTTTGATTAGGGGTTGTCTACTTGTTGTTTTTGTCTTCCCATACAAATCCTACTTTACTAGCATTTATATGAAAGCGATAAATTGCGGAAAGTAAATATCCTACGCTATTACAATTACTTGGGGATAGGGTGTACAAATTTACAAATGGGGATTGCAAGAAATTAAAGTCCTAATTATCTATCACAACCATATTGAAATAATGTACAAGAATTGAAATGTAAAATAAATTTGTTTTATTTTTATTAAGAGAAGAACTAAATTTGCTTAAGGAAATGTTTTTAGTCTTTTTGTTTTAAAGGAAATAAAGAAAAATATATGAATGTAAAGTATTTTTGGTGTTTTTTATTAATGAAAATGAAAGTGATGATAAAAATAATAAGAGAGTAAGAGTCAGAATCAGCGCATTGCTGAAAGGATAGAAATAAGAGAGCAGAGGCTCTGACTCTGGTGCGCTACAAATCAGAAAGAAAATATTAGCAAAAAGGGGAAGGTCAAAAGTTCTGGACTCGGACGCACTAAAGTTCAGGGGTTTCTAAGAACAAAGGAAAGCCGAGAAGTTCTGATTGCTGAGAGAGCCTATAAGTTCTGGTTGTTGAGAGAGTCTAGAAGTTCAGGTTGTTGAGAGAGTCTAGAAGTTCTGATTGTTTAGAGAGTCTAGAAGTTCTGATGCAACTAGAAACCTAGAAGTTCTAGTGTTACTGGAAAGCTATAATTTCTAGTGTTACTGGAAATCTAGAAGTTTTGGTAATGTGTAAGTGAGGTGTCAATGCTGTTGGATGAGAATATCTAGAAGTTATGGTCCAGGAGTATTGTTTTGACAAACAAATGGAGGGGTTTATCTAAAAGATATGGTCTAGGAATATTGTTTGTAAAAATGTCAAGAAATAAACACAAAAAAGATGCTTCTGGGGCTAGAACCCAGGACCCTTAACACTAATGTCTTATGCGCTCGCTCTCTACCACTGGGGTGGCTATACATCCGGTATTAGAAGCAAAAACATAAACATATATTACAAAGTAAGTTCTGATGATGAACTTCATCTTCTTCTTCGTGCCAGCTAGATTATCTGCAACTTAGTAATTTCTCAACAAAAATGGAAAATGAAAACATAGAAGTTATGGAAACTTTCATCATGGTTTCAGAAATACAAAGCACCATAACTGTAAACCAGAAGCCAACATGAATTTTGTTAATCCTAATTCTGACCCCTAATTTCCTCAAGAAGTTCTGATTTGAAATTCTCTCTGCTTAGGCCATATAAATGAAATCTATAAATATGTACATAATCAGAGCCATGATATCTATATTGTATCTTTGAAAATGCAAGCCTAACAATGCCTAAGTAATGAGATAAAAGTCCGAAGAAACTAACCTTGCAGCAGGAAATTGTTCCGTGAGTTAGAGCCTGGTTCAGACTGCTGGGATGTTCTGATCAACTTCCTTAAGTTCCCAGAAAGCTAAAGCAACCCTTAACTTGAGCTATGAATGGTTGGAAAGTTTTGGAGCAGTCAAGGTGCAAAGTTCTGACTTTTAAAATGGAGAATGGTGAAGACTGTTTTACAGTTTGAAAACAGAAGTTGGGAAGGCTTCTTCGTGTATTCTAGAAACTGTATGGATGATTTGGTCAAGAAACACTTAAGGGAAATTGGAGTTTGAATGCAAAAAATCAGAAACTAGCAGGTTTTGTATTGGTGTTGCAGTTTCAGGTTCTTGGAATTTTCAGTAAGGTTCCAAGGCTTTTTTTTCCAATCTTTTTTGAATCCTCTTTCAGTTTGCAAATGAAGTTTAATTTATAGGCAAAAGATTTGGAAGCTTGGAGAAATCAGGAGTACAACCATCATGTGTTATGGCTCGTTGACTTGTTTTTGAAGCAATTTTAGACAAGCATGGTTTCAAGGAAAAGTAGAGTGGTTAATAGCTTTAATCACACCTAATCTGAGTTTGTAGGCATGATTTGTGGAGAATTACACTCAGAAACAAAAGTAAAGTATGGGCCCAAAATAAACTTTGTACAAAAGTTTACTTTCCAAGGACAATAGTGGTACTTTCATGCCACACGTGGGAAGATCTTTTGGTTAAAGGTTTAAACATTGGGATAAAGACTCAAAAGTTGGTGTAAGCATTAAATGATGATGAGATTTAACAAGCAAGAAAGCCTGCAATATGAGATTATGCAGCATAGCTTGAAACTGGATCAGAAGTTCAGCATAAACGTAACTTAGATTAAGAACAAATGTCCAACTTCTGATCTTTGATTCTCCCTGCTCCAGCATGATCTGAAGGAGTTCTCAGACTTTTCAGAAAGCTTGTAACATGCTTTATAACCTCTCTTTGAATCACTTTTGCAAACTCTGATTGTACCTACGTGAAAACTAGCCCAGAAGTTCTAGCCAAATTTTGACTTGGAAATGTTCAAAATTTACTAAGTGTTTTAGTTTCATGGACGTGTCTTCAAATATTTATAACTTGAAATCCCAGCATTTCTAGGAGAAGTTCTATTCATAAATGTTTTAGATCTCATTGAGATCTACAACTCTTGTGTCAGAAGTTCTTCCTGAATTATCTTGCATCATGATGAAAATCTGGCCAGAAGTTCTGAACTTATCATGTTTTCTTAACACTAGATAAATTTCAAAGTGCTTAGAACTTTGACTTTTCCAAATTAATTTTGACTTTTGATTTTATTGGTGAACCAACTTCATATTCTAACATATCTTGATGAAATGTGATTCTTGAAACTTGATTTTTGATCCAAAAGTCAAAGTTTGACTTTTCAGTGTGCATTTTGACCATTTTGCCAATTCAAACCCAAATTGATGTATCAATGCTGCAAACTTGAGTCATGGGAGATCTTGTGAGAAAATTCTTGAGAAATGAGAGGGAAAATTTTGGGGTACAACAACTCCCCCTGTTAAATCTTCTTAAACCTTAAGAGTTAGATTGGCGAGCCTGCCATTCGTGACTTGAAGGTGGAATATGATTGAACACTAAAGTGCCCAGAAATTTGCACTAGATGATGTGTTAGTTGACTGTGTAGAGAATGGGCTTAAAGATGCCATTCAGAGTGACTGGGGAAAGTATCAGGATAAATCTTTTGGTTGATTTATACTGAAATAGTATACGTCTTTTTCCTGCTGATTTTTCCTGCAAGGAAAAGGATTAGTTGCATGCAGTTGTATGCATGGCATAATGATGTTCTCAACATAAATGAGATTATGCTGTATGCATTTGTCATGTATGTGTTATGATTTATGAATGTTATGTGTTTATTGCAGCGTATCTTTGTCTAGGAAAATACATCCTTGACGACATGCTGGGGAACCTTGGGAGGCTGAATCTTGAACTGTTGTTGGAGAGTAGACGTATCTTCAACTTTGTTTAGAATGTTTCTGCTGGGAACTTCTGTTTTATTGTTTGAGGAGAAATCCGCTGTGGAATATTGACTTTGACTCTATGGATGAGGAAATTCTGTGGGGGGTGTTGATTTCTTCTTGGAGGAATAAGGTTCAGGAACTTTGGTTGTCCATTGCTCTACTGGGGAATTATTCCTGACTGGAGAGCATCGAAAGTTAGTCGTTATCTGGTCGAAATCTAGGTTTGGTAGCAAATTGTTGGGGATAATGAAGTTAACTGTTATTTGGTCGTATTCCAGGCTTCGTAGCGACTTACCAGGGAAGATTAAATTAACTGTTATCTGGTCGGATTCCATACTTCGCCGAAAATTACTTGAGAGAGTGAAGTTAAACTGTTATCTGGTCGAATTCTAGGCTTCGCAACAACTTACTAACATTAAACTGCTATCTGGTCGGATTCCAGGATTCGCAGCAAATTTCTGAGGTGGGTGAAGTTGATTGTTATCTGGTCAAACTCCAGGCTTCATAATAACTTACTTGAAAGGGTGAAGTTGAACTGATATCTGGTCAGGTCCAGGCTTTGCAGTAACTTACTTGAAAGGACGAATTTGAACTAATATCTGGTCGGGTCCAGGCTTCACAGTAACTTGCTTGAAAGGAAGAAGTTGAACTGATATCTGGTCGGGTCCAGGCTTCACAGTAACTTTCTTGAAAGGACAAAGTTGAACTGATATCTGGTTGGGTCTAGGCTTCATAGTAACTTGCTTGAAAGGACGAAGTTAAACTGATATCTAGTCGGGTCCAAGCTTCACAGTAACTTGCTTGAAAAGATGAAGTTGAACTGATATCTGGTTGGGTTTCAGGATTCATAGTAACTTGCTTGAAAGGACGAAATTGAACTGATATCTGGTCGGGTCCAGGCTTCACAGTAACTTTTTTGAATGAATAAAGTTGAACTGATATCTGGTCGGGTTCCAGGCTTCACAGTAACTTGTTGAGGGTAGAGGCAAACTCTACTGGGGAAAAGAAGTTAAACCCTTGTCTGGTTGAGTACATGTTTTTTTTCAATATCTCGAGAAGTTAAACTATTATCTTGTCGGTTGTAGGCTTCATAGTATCTTAAACTATGATCTGGTCGGATCCAGGCTTTATAGTATCTTGAGAAGTTAAACTACTATCTGGTCGGGTCCATACTTCATAGTAACTGAAAGTTATTTAAATAGGAAATGATTCCGTTGAGGAGTGTATTGTTTTGTTGGGGAATAAACCCTGTTGAAGAGAAATATTTGATGACCTGCTGGCGAGGTGAATTCTTTAGGAAGAAATTTACAAGGCTTCTTCTTTTAAGACCAACTCAGCTGGGGAGAGAACTACCGAGAGATTGAAACTCTGACCGAGGTTTGGACAAATCCAACTTTATGGGCAACTATGTTGGGGAAAGGTTTATTGTAGTAGGCTCTGGTGGGGCCAATGCTAATGAGATGACTCTGTGGGGATATCTCAACTGCATTAAAGAGATGCTCGTTGCTTCTTGGTAGGACACATTTACTAAACAGTTTAAACATCTTCATATGCATATGTTCATTCAATTTTAGTCATTGGACGTCTTTGCACTCAAAACAAAAACAAAAAGTTTGCACTTGAAAGTATATTTGTATTGATGTTTTGCCCATGAATAGTCATTTTTGTACAAAGAGACAGAGATCCTAGTAAGAGGAAATCTCCGAAAGGATAACAAAATTGAAAATAAAAACAACAACCATGTGGAAATGATCTCATTGTGTTCCAACTCTACTATTTCCCCTAATGTCTTCAAACGTCCCTTGGCGTTGACAAAAGTTGATTGGATTGATCTTGGACCGTTTGAACTCGGACCTTGGTAATAAAGTCGACTGTGGTGATTCCACGGGACATAGTCATACGCTTTCAATCCTTAACTTTTGCTTGGAATGCCCTTTCAGGTTTTCAGCCCACCAGGATACCCATTTTTTTGCCCAAATCACCCTTTTGGGTTTTCGACTTGCCGGGTGTACAATCTTTTGCATATATCCCTAATTTTTGCCCAAACCTTTGGTTTTCCAGGATGCCCTTATCTTTCCTAGGTGTGTCAACCTAGCGGGTCTCTTATGGATAGTAGTTTTTAACTATGTTCGCATTTACAAGGTGTGGGAAATCTTCATCGTCCATAGTAGTCAGCATCATGGCTCCACCAGAGAAAACTTTCTTGACAACAAATGGCCCTTCGTAAGTGGGAGTCCATTTTCCCATGGGGTCGCCTTACAGAAGAATGATGTGCTTTATCACCAAGTCACCAGCTTCATATACTCGAGGCCTGATCTTTTTGTTGAAATCCTTGATCATACGCTTCTGGTACATTTGACAGTGATAAACAACAACTAGTCGCTTTTCATCGATCAAGTTCAACTAATCCAATCTTGTCTGAATCCATTTGTCTTCACTTAGGCCTGCTTTGTTCATAATCCTTAGTGATGGAATCTGAACTTCCACTGGCAGGACAACTTCTATGCCATAGACCAAAGAAAAGGGAGTTGCCCTAGTTGATGTCCGAGTTGAAGTATGGTAGCCATGAAGAGAAAACGGTAATATCTCATGCCAGTCTTTGCAGGTCACTACCATCTTTTGCACAATCTTCTTAATGTTTTTGTTGGCTGCTTCCACTGCGCCATTCATTTTAGGTCTGTAAGGAGAAGAATTATAATGCTTGATTTTGAATTGAGTGCAAAGTTCTGTAATCATAGCATTATTGAGATTGGTCCCATTGTCAGTGATGATCCTTTCGGGGATACCATGGCGGCAGACGAGGTTATGCATGATGAATCTGGCCACAACATTCTTTGTGACTGAGGAAAATGAGGCAGCTTCGACCCATTTGGTGAAATAATTGATAGCGACAAGAAGGAAACGATGTCTATTGGAAGCAGTAGGTTTAATCTCTCCAATCATGTCAATGCCCCACATTGCAAATGGTCACGGAGCAGTCATGACATTTAGAGGAATAGGAGGCACATGGACCTTGTGAGCATATATTTGGAACTTGTGGCAAGTTCTTGAGTGATGATGGCAATCGGTTTCCATTGTTGACCAATAGTAACTAGCTCTCAGGATTTTCTTGGCCATAGTATGTTCGCTAGAGTGAGTCCCCAAGATACCATCATGCATGTCTTTCACAATTTTCTCTACCTCCTTCTTGTCCACACACCAGAGTAGAGTAGAATCATGGTTGCATTTATACAAGGTTCCATTACTTAGGAAGAATTTGGCTGAGAATCTTCGTAAGAACTTTTTATCATTGATGGAAGCTCCTTCGAGATACTCTTGTGCTTCAAGGTATCTTTTCACCTCATGGTACCATGGATTTTCGGCGTCAATGTCAAGCTCATAGCAGTGCGCAGGTTCGTCGAACCTCTCAATTGTAATCATAGGAGCTTCGTTGTACCATTTTACTTTGAACATAGAGGACATCATGGCCAAAGCATCGACTAACTGATTTTCTTCTCTAGGGAAGTGTTAAAAGGTGATTTCTTTGAAGTATGGAATCAAAGATAACATAAGCTCCTTGTAAGGAATAAGATTAGGATGCTTAGTGTCCCAATATCCTTTCACTTGGCTAATCACCAGAGCGGAATCTCCGAATACATTCAAATGTTTGATCCTTAAATCAATGGCAACCTTTAGACCCAAAATGCATGCCTCATATTCAGCCATGTTATTTGTACAATCGAAGCATAATCTAGCAGTAAAAGGGGTGTGGCAACCCTCAAGAGAAACTATCACAACACCAGTTCTGTTACCCAAAGCGTTGGAAGCCTCATCGAAAACCATAGTCCATCGGGATCCTTGTTCAGGTCCGTCATACGGTCTAGGTTTTGCACAGTCGGTCACTAACATGATATTCTCATCCGGGAAGTCAGAGTTTATAGACTGATAATCATCAACAACTTGATGGGCCAAATGATCTGCCAATGCACTTCCTTTGATGGCCTTTTGTGTTGTATATTGAATATCATACTCAGTCAAGATCATTTTCTATCTAGCTATCCGTCCGGAAAGAGCAGGTTTCTCGAAAATGTACTTGATGGGGTCCATCTTGGAAATCAATAGAGTGGTATGAGTCAACATATACTGTCTTAGCCGGCGATAAACCTATTCCAGAGTGCAACAAGTTTTCTCGAGCAGTGAATATCTGGTTTCACAGTCGGTAAACTTTTTGCTCAGGTAGTAAATTGCATGCTTTTTTCGGCCAGACTTGTCATGTTGGCCTAACACACATCCCATAGAATTCTATAGCACCATCAAGTACATGATCAAGGGTCTTCCTTAAACTGGTGGCATGAGGATAGGATGTTCTTGCAGATATTCCTTGATTTTTTCGAAGGCAGCCTGGCATTCATTATCCCATCGGACTACTTGATCTTTCTTCAAGAGTTTGAAGATTGGCTCACAAGTAGCAGTTAAGTGAGATATGAAGCGGGCGATGTAGTTAAGACGACCCAAGAATCCTCTAACCTCCTTTTCAGAATGGGGAACTGGCATTTCTTGAGTGGATTTTACCTTTGCAGGATCAACTTCGATGCCTTTGCCACTGACAACAAAACCTAGAAGTTTTCGAGATTGCACTCCGAGTGTGCAATTATTAGGGTTCAACCTCAACTTGTACTTTTTCAGCCTCTCGAATAGCTTGTATAGGCGCTTGAGATGCTCCTCTTCAGTTTGTGATCTAGCAATCATATCATCCACATATACCTCTATTTCATGATGGATCATATCATGAAACAAAGCTACAATGGCCCTTTGATATGTTTCCCCTGCATTCTTCAATCCGAATGGCATGACCTTATAACGAAAGGTGCCCCATTGCGTAACAAAGGTGGTCTTCTCCATGTCTTCGGGAGCCATCTTAATTTGATTATAGCCGGAGAAACCATCCATGAAAGAGAAAAATTTATGTTGAGTGGTGTTGTCGACCAAGACGTCAATATGAGGTAGAGGGAAGTCATCCTTGGGGCTTGCCCTATTCAGTTCCCTATAATCTACACACATACTAACTTTTCCGTTTTTCTTTGGCACCGGAACCACTTTCACAACCCATTGAGGATAAGATGTCACAACTAAGAATCCTGCATCGAATTGTTTCATCACTTCAACTTTTATATTTTCAGACATATCAGTCCGCATGCGACAAACTTTTTGCTTGACATGAGGATAATCTTTCTTTGTTGGCAGACGATGAACTACAATGTCAGTATCCAACCCTGGAATATATTCATACGACCAAGCAAACACTTCCACATAGTCATGTAACATCTGAACCAATCTGCTTTTGACACTGCTTCCTAGGTTGGCGCCGATCTTGACCTCTTTCTTGTCTGTCTCGGTACCTAGGTTGATGACTTCAACTGACTCTTCATGCGGCTGAATAACTTTTTCCTCTTGCATTAGAAGTCTGGCTAGTTCTCCCGGTATTTCACAATCTTCCTCACCTTCGTCTTAGGCTTGGTTAATTGGATGTTCGAAATCATAGCTGGCAATAGTAGAGTCATTCGCAATGAGATCCGGAGTGGACGAGGACCTGCAAGAGTGTGTGTGTGTGCATGTAAGGTACATGTATATTTGAAAAAACGTAGAAAAAGAAAGACAATGAGCACAAAAATTTGAATTCAAAAGTCCAATGGTTTATATTGAATGATCATATGATAAAATGAACATAAATAAAACCCTTAACAAATGGACCATAATGCCCCGAGCCAGGCATATGGCTTAAAAGTCATTGTTTAATATTACAGATAAAAGGCTCTTGAATTGATAGAAAGTAATAAACAAGTAATTACTCCTCAATGAAGGAGACGGGAACGAAGTCCTTTACATGCCAATTGTTGAGCTCTGTCATAGTAGGATATACCCATTCTTCGAAGGCACATTCATCATCAGAATCCTCCATAGCGTTTACTTCATGATTTCCAATACGGAGAGGGGGCTTTCTCGCACGAGCGTGCCTCACTTTTTTCTGAGCCTTGATGGTGAAACCTAAACCATATTTGTCTGCTTTGAACGGGATCTCGAGGAGTTTCCCCCAGGTATCACAGTTTCCATCTTCAACTGCGGCACAAGCATCCTTAAATGAAACCATCCTTGGCACAACCTTATCAGCTTTTGGTATGTCGGAGGAAATTTTGGCAGTAGAAACCATAGGAAAAACAACTTCAAAAGCCTGGCATGAGGTTTCTATAAATTCACCATCCATCTCCACATATTTGAAAGAATTGAGATGGCTTACCATGAATTCCTCCTCACCGCAAACAGTGATGATCCTCCCCTTGACTGGGTATTTTAGCTTTTGGTGAAGGGTATATGTTACTACCACTGCTCCCTGGATCCAAGGGCGACCCAAAAAACAAGAGTAAGCGGGACGGATGTCCATGATGTAGAAGGTAGAGTTGAAAATCTGTGAGCCCACTTTGATCGGGAGATCCACCTCTCCATGAACCATCCTTTTAGACCCATCAAAAGCCCTCACAATAATGCCCCTCGGCTTCAAAACCAATCCTTCACAGTCTAAATGGTCCAAAGCGCCCTTGGGTAGCATGTTCAAAGAAGAGCCAGTGTCAACCAGAACATGTGCTAGGGTAGTCCCCTTACATTCAACAGAAACCTATAAAGCTTTGTTATGGTTCCTTTCGAGTAGCGTCAGATCAGTATCCGAGAACCCCAATCTATTATTGACCGTCAAGCTCGCCACACAATTTTTGAATTGGTCAATTGTAGTCTCATGAGGGACATGAGCCTTCTTTAAGAATCTGATCAATGCTTGGGCATGAGCATCGGAACATAGTAGCAAAGATAACATGGAGATCTTGGAAGGGGTTTTCCCCAGCTGCTCCACTATCTTGAAATCACTCCTCTTTATAATCTTTAAGATTTCATCCATTTCTTGAGCAGAAGGTTCCTCAGCAGCAACATCTTTTGCAGGCGTCTCTGTCTCAGCAGGCTCAACTAATTTCTCTTTTCCCCTTGTGTCAGTACTAGGCTTAGCAGTAGTGATGCGGACATGTGTCGTTGTAGTAGTTGGGGGTGAAATGTTAGGAGAAAAGATTCTCCAAGTTCTGGTTACCTTACTAGAGCCAGTAATATTACCAATGTCACCAGCCTTGCTTTCTTCAATCCAATCATCTTGCTTTATTCCATGGTAGAACACCTCAGCACCGTAGTTCCACGGTACTGCTTTTTTGGAAGAATACAGAATTGGCCCAGGGGCAGTAATTATCAGAGGAGCAACAATTGGTTCATTCGAAATCCTGATAGGACCCTTTGAGGAGATCCTAAGAGGCTTGTTTGAAATTGTTATGATGGAGAGGTCTTCAATCTTATCAGTCAAATTTTTGGTGGACGAAATTCTCTCAAATAGGATCTCATGACTATTCATCAGGCGTTGAACACCCTCTTTCAGCCACTTTCATCCATTAATTTTTTTGGTGAAGCAATCACAGTTCTTCAAACAACCAGGGAAAACCCCAGCTCTTAGCAAATTCTTTTTGACAATGGTTAACAGAGTAGTTAAGTCTTCGACGGAGGAAACAAAAATAGCATCTTCAATTGCATTGACACCTTTGCCATGGTTTGGAATTGGTTCCGTTATCACATTGGGAATTGTAGGAGGATCAAGTTTGATTGTCTTGTTATCTATTAGGTCTTGAATTTTGCTCTTCAACACCCAACATTGATTGGTCTCATGCCCGGGGCTATTCGAATGATATGCACACTTGGTATTCAGATTGTATTTAGGTGAGGAAGTATTCGGATTGGAAGGAGGATCACGCAGTGTCACTAGGTTAGCCTTTAACAGGTGTTGTAAGGCTTGGGATAGCGACATGCATATCTTTGTGAATTGTCTTCGTGGAGTCTCAAATCATTGATGATTGGAAGATTGTCTTTGAACAAGAGTCATGTTGGAAATTCAAACAACATTAACGGACAAACGGTTATCCTTCTTGGTACGGACCCTTGCCCCATACACAACATTCGTTTCTTTCTTCCCAATGAAGGGTTTCTTTATGGAGTTGGAGGTGGAAGCAGATGTTATGGGGATTTTCCCGCTCTTGATACCACTTTCGACCCTTTCACCGGTTAGGATCAATTCAGTGAAACCGGACGAAGAACACCCAACCAATAAGTTGAAAAATGGACCAGATAACGTACCCATAAACATATCAATATTTTCCCTATCAGTTAATGGTGTTTGGGCCCTACTGGCAAGATCCCTCCACTTTTGAGCGTACTCTTTGAACCCTTTGTTTTTACCCATCGTCATGTCTTGCAGTTGAACTTTAGTTGGCGCCAGGTCAGCATTGTATTGGTAATGGTGATAGAAAGCAGTGGCCAAGTCTTCCCAGGTATGGATACGGGAACCCTACAATTGGTAAAACCACTCTGGTTGAGTCCCAGCCAAGCTTTCTTGAAAGAAGTGAACCCAAAGTTTCTTGCCGGTGGTGTGCGGTTGTATTTTGCGCACATAAGACTTCATATGAAGTTTTGGGCAGGAAACCCCATCATATTTAATGAAGATTGGTATCTTGAATTTATGGGGAATGACAACCCCCGATATTAAACCCAAATCATCAAAATCCAAACCAGGATGGCTTGAATCTCAATGGCCTTCAATCTATCCTCTAACTTCTTGTACTTATTGTTGGCAGGAGGATACTGCTCTTTAAAATAGTCTTCATCATCGGACACTCGATCATTGAAACACCCAGCCTGGGTACTTCTTGCTTCTCCAATTTGATTTTCGTCTTCCTCAGACGAATCTTCAACTACTGGTATCTGGCGGATCGACTCTCTGAACCTTTTACCCATGTTGACTAGGGATTTCCTTTTTGGTTTCTTTTTGGATGCCATCAACGTCATCAACTCTTTTTTCCCCTTGGCCAAGGTCAGTAGAGTATCTTGAAACTGGGAATTTTGAGCTTGTAGGTCCTTCACTGTTTTATCGATATCCATCTTACTGAAATAAATAGAAGAAAGATAAGGAAACCTGTCGTGGAAAACCTGTTATGTTATGATGCATGAAAAATGTGCATGCAAATGATTTCAAGGATTTATAGGATTTAAATTTGTCCAGACAAAGAATGAACAAATGTCAAATTGTATTAATCAGTTCAAAATGGTTACAACGTACCTCTTGGGCTTACAAAATAAATTCCTAAGACAAAAATGTCGAATTCATCCTCTTTGGTGCTAGGTAGGCGTTCAAGCTCTGTTCTTCATGAAGTTGCCTTGTAAGCTCCAAAACCCTTTTCTTGCTTGCGTAAAATTGAGCTTCGAAGGTGTCTCGCTCTTCCTTTAGCTGAACCTAACCCTTTTGCAAGTCTTCAAGAGAAGTAGGCATGCTGGGATAGAGGACAGTATACAGGACATCTCCTTCAGCAATAGGCTCCATGATAATAGGTAGGATGGAGGGGTAAGGCATCATGAGCTTCTGAGCACGAGCTTGTACCCACCTAAGGTAAGGTTCAAGGGGAATAGAATTCATGCGTCCCAGCATCTCACTATCCACTTTGTTTACCATCATCCAAGCTCGCACAAACCTATGACGGTAGCCTTGATCGTTGCTCTCGTAGTCGAACACCAATCCATGGATGAGCATATCATGAGGACCATCTCTTCAGGCATACCCAAACTTTAGTAAAGCTAAGAAAGGGTTGTAAGTGATACCTCCCCTAATGCCAAGCAGAGGGACATTAGGGAATTCCCCACAACGGTTAATAATAGAAGTATCTTCCAAGGATCAAGAACACCAATGAATATCAGAGTGGGTGAGGGACATCATCCTTTGAGACCATGTCAATCCTTGCTCGTTCTTCAATATTGATCAAGGTAGGTGCGAAGTAAACCACTTGGCGAGTAGGGGAATGCAACACAAGAGAGTACCTCTTTTCTTCGTGGTACGAGTATGGAGACAATGTAAGATGTCTCCCAACAAGGTAGGTATATGATTACGGGAGGGAAAGACTTTGATGGCATTCACATATATGAATTGGTCCGAGTTGGGAAATAGAACCAAACCATAGATGAGAAGGGCCAAGATATCTTCAAAGGCTTGAAAATCCATATCTTCCCAGAATGAACGAGCCTTCTCCAATAAGAACTTTGATAGGAACCCTTTAACTCCGCTTCTTGTCTCTCAATTTGCTATAATGTCGGCTCTCTTCAGATGCAGGGCTTCGGCAATGACTTCAGGTTTTGGAATCCCTTCTAAACTGGTGAACGGTGCTTGATCAAGCACGTGCACTCCTAATAGTAGAGAGAATTCTTCTAGTGTTGGCACCAACTGATAGTCAGGGAAGGTGAAGCAATGATGCATGAGATCAAAGAATTAGAGGAGCACACACATCATTTCTTCTTGGAATTTGGAGGTAGTCAAACTGAGAAGTCGACCATATTTCTTGGTGAAAGGAGAATCTTCAGGCACCCTTGATGCTAATTCTTGGAGTTGAGGGTGTGTGTTGTACCCCAAAATTTGCCCTCTCATTTTATCAACATTTCTCATCACAAGGCTCTTGGAACTCAAGATCAGGCTAGGGTTTGCTCTGCTCAAGACCTCTCCTTGCACTGATGACCTAAACTAGGGTTTGAGTTTGCACAAGGATTTTTGGACCTTCAATTCTCAAATTGACTTTCATGCTTCATGTTGGACTCATGAGTTTGTCCATACCAAGTTTCAAGCCTTGAATCAAATTTTTGCCCAGTCAATTGCACAGTTGACCTAGAAATTAACTGTATTGGGGAAAAAGTCAACTGTGGCCAATTTGCAGTCAAACCTCATGAATTTTGACCCACATCAACATTATGAACTCATATGAACCATTTGATCAAGTTTGGACCACAAATCCACAAGAAATTTGATCAGATCACCAAAAGGGCAAAATGGTCATTTTTAGGGTTTTGATTGTACAAAGGCAATTTCTGACTTTTTGACCTAGCCAATGGCAAATTAGGTTCAACCATGGAATCAATGACTCAATGACATCATCTTTACTTATTCAACAAGTTCAAAAGATCTCAAATGCATGGGATTGACAGATGAATTTTTCAGTCAACTGATCAAAATTTGACTGTACACTGAAAAGTCAAACTTTGACTTTTTGGTCAAAATCAAGTGCCAATGGTCATTTTTCATCAAGATGTGTCAAATTATGAAACTTGTTCATCAAGAAAGCCAAAACTGCAAATTAGGGTTTGAAATTGGAAAATTTCATAACTTAGAATTTTTCTAAGTTATAAAATTTTCTTAATTTTTCCTAACTTTGCCCCACATTTTCACCATGATGAAAATGGATTCAAAAAAAACCTCAAACATGAAAGTTGTAGTCATCCACAAAGTCTACAACTTTGATTCAGAAAGTTTTCTCAAAAGAAGCTTGGATCTCAAATTATGATTTTTGGAACAAGGGTCCCTAAAACTTTTAACTTAGTGAAATTTTGCCTTAGTTTAGGCAGGATTTTGACCTATCTTCTTGGACATTTTTCACATAGTTCCACTTGGAGTCTCAAGTTTAATTTCAAATATGGATTATAGATCATGTTTCAAGCTTTCCAAATTGTCTAAGAACTCCTCAAACACATTTGTGTTTAGGGAGAATCGAAGGCTTGAAGTTGGCAAAAACTCACTTTTCATCCATGGCATATTCATATTCATACAAGTTGCATTTTCAAATCAGAATGCCTTACACTAGCTTGCAGGCCTCAAAACCACTTCACACTCCATAATTAAATGCTAATCCACCAGTCTAAGCTTTTGTTTTGGCCATTTGGACATTGTACACAAAACTAAGCCCTAAGTAGAAAAAGGCAAAATTCCATTTTTGCTTAAGTATGCTTTATGTCAAACCAACAATCCTTGAGCATTGGTCCAAGATCTCTTGCAGTAAAACAAATCCACAAATCAGAGGGGGCCAAGATCAATATATGAAAGCATATTTGATAGCCTGTAGAGGCCTGTAACTTCACTTACACTTTCTTACTTCAAAAACAAGAAACTTGTCAAAAACTGAAAAACTTGAAAACCAGCCAATGTTAACTTACACAAACAGTTTGAACATCTTTCTCACACCCCTTTGAGCTAGAAACACGATTTCTTGAGCCTCTAAACACCCCATAACCAGAAATCACATTCCTTTGGCAAAACAGGGCAAGTTCTGCAACTTGGGTTCCATAGCTCATTTGGCCCGTGCGTTTTGCCCCAAGTTGCTTCAAACACCTTCCATTCAACTCACTCAAGCTATCCCAAACCTCAAATACCAACTGTAACTCCATTTACAATGTTCACCATTTTCATTTTGAGCTTGTGCAGGTTGAGTTCTATAGGCTGATTCAAGGACATTCAAGGCAAGCTAGCTATTGGAGAAGTTCAGGCAAGCTACCAGACATCTCAAGCCTTGCTGAAAGAAACTACATTGCCCTACATGAATCCAAATGAAATAGGGCACGCGCGCGTTTTCAAGTCTGAAGGTTGAAGATGAAGCTGGCTTGGGCTGGGCTTGGGCTGGCTTGCTTTTGACACCTCCCATTTTCATTTTTGCACCCCCTGGCCCAATTTCTTGTATTTTCATATTTTTGCATTTTTGTTTTCATTTTTGATTTTGTTTATTTATTTCCAAACATAAAAAATGCTCAAAAATATTTCCATAATTTTTTCACATTTATTTGGCATTTTATTTTAATTTTTCTAACATAAAAGGCATTTCAATACTTTTATATTATTTATTAAGACTTGAAAAATATATATACTTTATACTTTTATTTTTGTTCTTTATTTTTATTCATACTAAAAATATTTTCCTAAATATATTTTATTTTTGTACATATTTTATTTTATATTGTACATACTTAATTTGATTAATATACATATATAAATATACATTTTTTATTTTATTAAATATTCTAGAATAAAAAATACAAAAATATTACATTTTTACTTTTATTTTTATTTATACTAAAAAAATACTTTTTTCTAAGTATATTTTATTTTTACATATATTAATATATTTTATTGTATATAAATAATATATTGTATTTATTTTCTTAAAGAAATTAGGGTTTACCCTTAAATAAATAAAATTAATCTTTTCTTTTATTTATTTCTTTATACTTTTACATTAAAAATACTTTTACATACATAAACAAATAAAAACCTTTTTGCATAATACATATTATTTGATATTTATTTTGTTTATTTAAATTTTGTCCATTTAAATATTTATGCATTGTGATTCAATTTGGATGTAATAGTAAATTAGGGTTTATATTTTGTCAAATACCCCCCATTCAAAATTGTACCCCCATCCCCATAATCATGTTGTAATAGCTTAGAATTTTGATTCTCGCACTTTACGCTTTCAATTATGCCATGATTAGAGAATTAGGGTTTGTATGCAAAAATCCAAATCAACAAATAGTTTGACCTAATCAAAAGACAAAAAATGCATGAAAATCAAACACAATGCACATTTGCACCCCTAGGGTTACAATCCACTTGTTGCCTTCAAAAATGGGTCATGTTATGCATGTTGGGTACTTTGGCAAAACAAAAACAAAACAAAAGATCATAGTCCCTCGATGACGCTATCTTGGTTTCCTAAACAAAAATGATCAACTCCCTCAAAAAATTGCCAAAGATACTTAACACAATTGCTATCATGGTCTATACGATGACCCGCGCCTGTCCCGTTTAACATCCTAACACAAGGTTGTTCACCAAATGCAATGGTGAAACAACACTGTCAAAAGGGTTAAAAACATTAGGAAAGATCTTTGAGTAAAATAGGGTAGATAGCTCTTAGTTACTTGATCAAAAAGCTTGCAAAAACATCCTTGCTATTTTCAAACACACTTGACAACACAATTTCAAAAATTATCCAAATCAAACTTTCAAACATTGAAATCTTTTCAAAAGATAAAAACACCTTTGTATACATTCAAACAAGAATCATTATAAAGTTTGCCACAACGATGGTCTCTTTTCAAAACATCTTTCAAAACCACACACAAAGCACCATTTCAAACA
The DNA here is from genome assembly GCA_948472305.1 of Vicia faba. NCBI lineage: Eukaryota > Viridiplantae > Streptophyta > Magnoliopsida > Fabales > Fabaceae > Vicia > Vicia faba. Next base: position 1,450,058,894 of record OX451741.1, read on the forward strand.
ATTGGAAAAGTAAAGCAAGTGATCTAAACAAGTAACTAAGAGCTCATGGATAACCATGGATGAAAAGGGTGCTTGCACCTTCCCTTTTCATAATCTATTCCCCGAACCCAAGAAAACATCTCAAAGGTCTTTCCTGTGCTTTTTGACCTTTCCTTAGGATAAAATAAAAAGTCGGCAGTGACTCTTGCTAAACCGAAACATTTGCAAACACGAAAGCAAAACCTCAAGTGAGTTCTCCCACCGTACCACAGAACTGGCGACTCTGCTGGGGAAAACTTTAAAAATGGAATAACCTTAGGGTTTAGATCACCTTTGCATGCTTATCTTGATTGCTTTGATTGCTTTACATTTGGTTCTCTTGTTTGGGTTTTGAATCCTCCACCCGGATTTGGGAAACATTCATAGGTAAATAGCAATACATTGTGGAAACCGTGCGGGGTATACCGACATGGTTGAAGCAATAGCTATATTAGTGTGACATATTTGTGAGTACCGGTAGCATTTGAGTCAATCAAAGAGAATACGAGGCTGCTGAGTGATGTCATGAAGCACTAATGAACTCTTAGAACCTTACTTGACCATCTTGGCCTTTTTAGGGGTAGTGATATGACCGGCTTTGGTGCAGTCCGAAGTTGGTAGATAATCGATACTACACTCATTGAGGGTTGTTTTCTTGGAATATTACGGTCGCCAGTTAAGTGGCCAAACTGAAACAATGAACACAGAAAATAATCCAGTGATATTGAGCTCCTTAGAACCCGGTTACTATTTATAGGACAGGTTGAGCCAACTAACTTCAAGAGGGTACTTACCTATGAAACCTCATGCAAGCCTGAAACTAGGATCTTGTGTGACTTGTTTGTACATATGCTTGTGCATACATCATGAACATCATAAAGCATCATATGGATCCACTAACCATTTTAAGGGTTTGGATCTTCATCTTTGTTCTTGTTTTGTAGGTCATGGAATCTCTTCGCAGGAAAACAATTCAAGTCAACCTTGTGAGAATCCCTCCTAAACTCAAGGAGCTTACTTCCAAGATTCCAGAGAATTCTCTCTTCAGTGAAAGACATGGTAGACTTCTCAACTTGGTCAACTCCAACATTGAAGAAGACATGGTGAAAGTTCTCTTCCAGTTCTTTGACCCCCTACACCACTATTTCACATTCCCTGATTACCAACTAGTACCTACTTTGGAGGAATTTTCTCAACTCCTGAGGATTCCTATTCTCCATCAACTACCCTAGAACGGTACGGAAAGATAACCAAAGCCTGAAGACGTTGCTCAAGCCTTACACTTGCAACCATCTGATATCAAAGGTCATTGGGAAACCATAAGTGGTGTCAAGGGTTTCTTGGCAAAGTTTCTGTTTGAGAAGGCACACGACTGATAGAACTCTCTAGATCTACAAGCCTTTGAGGAGATTGTAGCACTACTCATCTATGGGTTGGTCTTGTTCCCAAACCCTGATCAGCTTATAGATGTGAATGCTGTCAAAATTTTCATATCTCGGAATCCTGTACCTACATTGCTTGGGGACATCCTACACTCATTTCACACACGAACAATGAGGAAAAGAGGTGTTCTCATGTGTTGTACTCCTCTTCTAGCAAGGTGGTTTATTTCTCACCTTCCCTAACCAGTTTTGAAGAATCAGCAGGGTTTAAGGTGGTCACAACGGTTGATGACTCTCACACATTCTGATGTTCATTGGTGTTCTCGGTCCAGAGAAAATGTCATCATCATTGATCGTTGCGGGGAATTCCCTAATGTCCCACTACTTGGAATTAGGGGAGGCATCACCTACAACCCCTGTTTAGCTCTAAGGCAGTTTGGATATGCCTGGAGAGATGGTCCTCATGATATGCTGATCCCTGATTTGGTTTTTGACTTCGACAACGACGCTCAAGGACTTCGACAAAGGTTTATCCGAGCTTGGAGGATGCCCAACAAAGTGGATAGTAAGACACTGGGGCACAAGAATTCCACCCCCCTTGAGCCCTACCTCTAGTGGGTACGAACCCGCGCCCAGAGTCTTATGATGCCTTACCCTCACATTCTCCCCGTGATCAAAGAGCCTGTTATGGAAGGAGAGGTTCCATACACCCTCCTACATCCTGACACGCCGACATCATTGGAATAATTACAAAAGAGTTGGATACAACTCAAAGAAGAATGAAATACTTTTGAAGCCAGCTTCTATGCTAGTGAGAAGAAGGTTTTGGAACTTACCCGCCGGCTTCACGAAGAGGAAACTCTCAACACTTACATCGCGCCAAAGAGGATGCGCAATGTCTTTTTACATTAAGAATTTTGTAATATTTTGCCCATGGGGCATTTATGTACTAACAAATTTCTTCTTATTAATATGACGTGTGTTCTTTTTGTTTACAACAAATTTGAATTTCTGAATCCTTGAATGCATTACATGAATAACATATCATTCATCATATGCATAAACAGGTCTTCACACCAGGTTTCCTTATCTTTCTGCTGTTTATTTCAGCAAGATGGATTTAGAGCAGACGGTTAAAGATCTACAAGCACAAAATTCCCAATTCCAGCAACTCCTCATGACCTTAGCAAAGGGTCAAGAGGATCTTAAAGCACTGTTAGAAAAAGAGAAGGAACCAGAAAGGAAGAAAAAGAAAAGAATTGGGGTAGCCACTATGGGAAGGAGATTTGAGCATCAGGCTAGGAGAGTTCTGGAATTTCCCTCAACGTCTGACGAAGGGGTTGGTAAAGGAAAAGGAGTTGCAATACCCTCCGAATCTGAAGCTGAAGAAGAAGAAGAGGAAGAGGATGAAGATTACTCCGAATAGCAATATCCCCCAACGGATGATAAGTATAAAAATCTTGAGGATCGGTTGGCAGCCATGGAGTTGCAAAGGGTACCTGGTTTAGATTTCGAAGAACTAGGGTTGGTTGCTGGGATCTTCATTTCTCCCAAGTTCAAAGTACCTACATTTGCTAAGTATGACGGTTTGTTCTGTCCAAAGATGCATCTGAGGTCCTACGTCAGAAAGATCCAACCTCACTCCTCTGATCTTTGGGTCCACTTTTTTCAAGATAGTTTGTTAGGCACGCAATTGGACTGGTTCTATCAACTTGAGAGATCTGATGTTCATAACTGGGAAGATTTGGCTGCTGCTTTCTACCGACAATACCAATACAACGCAGATTTAGCGCCTACTCATACTCAACTACAGAGTATGGGTATGGCTTCTAATGAAGGATTTAAGGAATATGCCCAGAAGTGGCGGGATTTGGCTGGAAGGGTGCAGCCACCATTATCGGATAGAGAGCTGGTTGACATGTTTTTAGGGACTTTGTCAGGTCCGTTCTTCAATCACTTGATCGGGAGCTCATCTGCAGGGTTCACTGAATTAATTCTGACCGATGAAAGGGTCAAAGCTGGCATTAAAAGTGGTAAAATTCAGAAGGATGCCTCCACTTCCACTGCTATTAAGAAGACCTTCCCAGCTAAGAAGGAAGTTTCTGCTATTCATACCCAGAGAAACCAAGGGAGAATAGAGCGCCGACCAACGGTGGGGGCTGTTATGATCCAAAACTCCTCAGCCGACCAACCTCGCAACAATCAACCAAGAGCTAATCAGCAAAGGGTAGAAAGGCCACAACAGAAATTCACCCGAATCAACATGACACCGTCTCAAGTCCTCCCTCATCTGTTAAAGCTGAACCTTACCAACTTGAAAGAAGCGCCGAAAAACCCTAATACCTCTTCTCCTTATTATCATTCCAATGCAAAATGTGCATACCACTCGGACAATGTAGGGCATGATACCAACGACTGTTGGGCTCTTAAAAACAAGATCCAAGACCTAATAGACACCAAGGAAGTAGAGTTTGATGCTCCCGAAAAACCCAATGTGATATCCTCTCCTATGCCAAAACATGGTCATAATGTCCATGCTATTGTGGAAGATCTCCATGTTACCACTGTTGATGACCTTTTGACTCAGTTACCAGTGAATAAAGTGAATTTGATGAAAGCCGGGATATTCCCAGGCTGTGGAAAAGACTGTTACTTTTGTTCAAACTTGCAAACTGACTGTCCACTATTGAAATCAGGCATCCAACGCCTGATGGATACCCAAGAGATCCTCTTTCAAAAGACTCCTGTTGATACTATCACTCATGTTACTCCTGTTACCTTTGATACTCTAACCAATGACATTGCTATAATAACCATCTCCGACAATCTTTCCAAGACCTGCAAAAGGCCTGTTAAGATTATGCCTGATCCTAAGTTTGTGCCGCTGAAAATTACCATGCCGGGGCCTATCCCGTATAAATCTAACAAGACGATACCATGGAATTATGGAGGAGAGATCTTCTACCATGGTGTCAAACAGATCGAATCAATCCAAGAGAATTCCGATGATGAAACCCCTGATATAGGGAATATTGCGGGAAAGAGCAATATAACTCGCAGCAGAAGGATCTTCTCTCCGGAGATTGCTCCTCCACGGGCAGTATTCAGACCCTCAAAAGCTTCTGTGCCTATCAAGCCATCTATGCAAAGTCCGGTAATTGAAGAAATCGATGCTCCCGAAGTTAGACCCTCTGATGTTACTACTGATAAAGGTAAGGGGATACAAGAAGCGCCTGTCAGGACGAAGGCTCAAACTGTGGTTATCCCCGAGACCACCCAAAAAGAGATGGAAGAAATCTTAAAGATAATCAAGAAGAGAGACTACGATGTCGTGGAGCAGCTAGGGCAAACCCCTTCCAAAATCTCTATGCTGGCTCTCTTACTCTGCTCCGAGGCTCATGCCAAAGCCTTGATCAAATTTCTGAAAATGGCACACGTGCCTCAAGAAACTTCTGCGGACTAGTTTCAAGAGTGCGTGGCTAGCCTTACAGCCGATAATGGTCTTGGTTTTTCTGATGCTGATTTAACCCCTAAGGGAAGAAAACATAATGATTCACTGCATGTCTCGGTAGAGTGCAGGGGGACCACACTTGCTCATGTTCTGGTAGATACCGGTTCATCCTTAAATGTTCTACCAAAGAAGGCGTTGGACAGATTAGACTGCGAGGGTTTGACCCTAAATCCCAGTAACATCGTTGTTAGAGACTTTGACGGTTCTAAGAGAATGGTTCACGGATAAGTGGACATTCCAATTAATGTGGGTACATAAATTTTCAACTCTACATTTTATGTGATGGACATCCGTCCTTCATATTCATGCTTGTTGGGAAGGCCATGGATCCACAATGCTGGGGCAGTCACTTCTTCTCTACACCAAATGCTAAAGTATCCAGTTCAGGGTAAGATCATAATGGTTCATGGTGAGGAAGAGTATATGATAAGTCACCTTAACTCCTTCCACTATATGGAGTTAGATGGCGAATTCATAGAAACGCCTTTCCAACACTTTGAAGAGTTTTCTCCTGAAGTCTCAGTAGCAAAGACAATGATTGATGTGCCGATCATTTCCAAGCCTGTGTCTCGGATGGCATCCCTTAAAGATGCGAAGGCTGTGATCAAAGAAGGAGGAAGTACAGTGTGGGGGCAACTGCCTGATTTTTCTCACAAGACAGACAAGTTCGGATTAGGTTTTACTGCTGCTGGCCAGAAAGCTGTGCGTCGCTCCCGGGCTGGAGGACCACCCTTAAAAATCACTCACCATGGAATTCATGCCTTAGAAGATGATGATGAAGAAGACAACTTTGAAGATTGGATCTTTCCAACCATTGAAGGAGGATTAAGCAACTGGGAGGCGAAAGACTTTGTTCCCATCACTTTCATCAATCAGTAATTTATCTTTGAACAATTTCCTGTTTGGTCTGTAATAATTAAACAATTCGTACACTCTTTTCACCTTATGCCTTACCCGGGGCATATAGGTCCATTTGTAAGGGTTTTGATTCTTCATTTTCATATGCCATTTTTAATGAATCATTGGACGTTTTCATCTATAAACTGTTGTGTTCATTTTCTTTCCTTTTACATTTTGTTTTGTTTAAGGATGGCTATCCCTTACACACACCCACACTCACAAAATGCAGGTACCCATCCACTCCGGATTCCATGGGTGACTATTCTGCTTTGGCCTTTGGTAACTCTAAAGATTTGGTCAATCATGCCGAGTACGAAGGTGATGAAGACTATGAAGTGCCTGGAGAGTTAGCTAGACTTCTGAAACAAGAGGAAAGGGCTATTCTGCCCCATGAAGAATTGATAGAGACTATCAATTTGGGAACAGAGGAAGACAAGAAAGAGGTTAAAGTGGGTGCCAACCTGGAAGCAAATGTAAAAGAGCGCTTAGTTCAATTGTTGAATGAGTTTCTTGAAATCTTCGCCTGGTCCTATGAAGATATGCCAGGACTAGATACAGATATTGTGGTTCACTGTCTCCCTACAAGAGTAGATTGTCCACCAATCAAACAGAAAGTCTGCCGAATGAGGCCCGACATGTGTGAAAAGATCAAAGTTGAGGTGATGAAACAATTCAATGCTGGTTTTTTGGCTGTTACTTCCTATCCATAATGGGTTGCTAACATTGTGCCCGTGCCTAAGAAGGACGACAAAGTCAGAATGTGTGTGGACTACAGAGACCTAAACAGGGCTAGCCCTAAAGACGATTTTCCACTGCCACACATCAACATCTTGGTTGACAATACAGCTCAACACAAGGTATTTTCCTTCATGGATGGATTCTCGGGATACAACCAGATCAAAATGGCCCCCGAAGACATGGAGAAGACTACTTTTGTTACGCAATGGGGTACCTTCTACTATAAAGTGATGCCATTCGGACTGAAGAATGCTGGGGTAACCTATCAGCGAGCCATGGTAGCTTTGTTTCATGACATGATACATCATGAGATTGAAGTCTATGTAGACGACATGATAGCCCGTTCACAAACAGAAGAAGAACACCTCGACCATCTGCAAAATCTGTTTGTCAGATTGAAGGAATATAAGCTCAGACTGAATCCTAGCAAGTGCACTTTCGGAGTCAGGTCTAGTAAACTTTTGGGATTTATCGTCAGTAACAAAGGCATCAAAGTTGATCCTGCCAAAGTCAAAGCCTTACAAGAAATGCCTGCCCCCCGCACTGAGAAGGAGGTTAGAGGTTTCTTGGGACGCTTAAACTATATTGCAAGATTCATCTCTCACCTAACATCTACCTGTGAGCCAATCTTCAAGCTGTTGAAGAAAGATCAGGTGGTTGAATGGAATAATGATTGTCAAGTTGCTTTTGATAAGATCAAGGAGTATTTGCTGGAACCTCCTATCTTGATGCCACCCGTCGAAGGAAGACCTTTAATCATGTATCTGACTGTTTTGGATAACTCAATGGGGTGCGTACAGGGCCAACATGACGAGTCTGGCCGAAAAGAGCATGCCATTTATTACCTTAGCAAAAAGTTTACCGACTATGAGACTCGCTACTCACTGCTCGAGAAAACTTGCTGCGCTTTGGTATGGGCTGCTCGCCGGCTAAAGCAGTATATGTTGACACATACCACTTTGCTGATTTCTAAAATGGATCCGATTAAGTACATCTTCGAGAAGCCTGCTTTATCCGGAAGAATCGCTAGATGGCAGATGATCCTGACTGAATATGATATCCAGTACACAACTCAAAAAGCTATAAAGTGGAGTGTACTAGCTGACCATCTAGCTCATCAAGCCGTTAAAGATTACCAATCTATGAGATTCGACTTCCCTGACGAGGACATTATGACATTGGACAACATTGAAGGTAACGGACCGTATGACGGACCTGAACAAGGATACCGATGGACCCTGTACTTTGATGGTGCTTCAAATGCACTTGGCAACAGTATCGGTGCGGTACTTATTTCTCCAGAAGGTTGCCACACACCTTTTACTGCTAGACTCTGCTTCAGCTGTACCAACAACATGGCCGAGTACGAAGCTTGTATCTTTGGTCTCAAGGCTGCAATTGACTTGGGAATCAAATCTCTGATTGTATTTGGGGACTCAACTTTGGTTATCAGTCAAATCAAAGGAGAGTGGGACACTAAACATCCTAATCTTATCCCATACAAAGAACATGTCTTGACATTGTTGCCTAATTTCGAGCAGATTACCTTCGAGCACTTCCCGCGAGAAGAAAATCAGCTAGCATATGCTCTGGCTACAATGTCTTCCATGTTTAAACTCAACTGGGATAATGAGGCTCCCCAAATCACCATCGAGCGAATGGACGAACCTGCGCACTGTCATGAGATTAATACCGAAGAAGTAGTGGAACAACCCTGGTTTCATGAAATCAAAAGGTATCTCCAGACTCGAGAATACCCTGAAGGAGCTTCCGTCAATGACAAAAAGTTCTTAAGGAGATTTGATGCCAAGTTCTTCCTGAGCAATGGTATCTTATATAAGCGCAACCATGATTGTGTTCTACTTCGTTGTGTGGACAAGGTTGAAGCAGAGTTGATCATGACCGAAATACATGGTGGCACCTTTGGCACCCACTTAAGCGGACATACGATGGCTAAGAAGATTCTAAGGGAAGGCTACTACTGGTCTACCATGGAAGTTGACTGTCATCAATATTCCGTACTTGTCACAAATGCCAAGTCTATGCTGACAAGGTACATATTCCTCCAGTTCCTCTCAACATTCTGACAGCTCCTTGGCCATTCGTGATGTGGGGAATTGACAAGATTGGAGAGATCAAGCCTACGACATCCAATGGACATCGCTTCATCTTGGTCGCTATTGATTATTTTACCAAGTGGGTCAAAGTAGCTTCCTTCACCTCCGTTACAAAGAATGTGGTTGCCCGCTTCATCAAGCAGAATCTCATATGCCGGTATGGTATCCCCGACAGGATCATCACGGACAACGGTATAAATTTGAAAAACACCGTGATCACCGCTCTGTATGAGCAGTTCAAGATTCAACATCACAATTCATCTCCCTATCGGCCAAAGATGAACGGTGTTGTTGAAGCTGCGAACAAAAATATCAAGAAGATCATTCAAAAGATGACAGTCACCTACAAGGACTGGCATGCGATGTTACCGTTTTCTATGCACGGATATTGTACCACGGCGCATACTTCAACTGGGGAAACCCCCTTTTCTTTAGTATATGGAATGGAGGCTGTTTTACCCATGGAAGTTCAGATTCCTTCCTTAAGGATTATGAAGGATGTTGGTTTAAGTGAAGACGATTAGTTTCAGACCCGACTTGATCAACTTAATTTGATCAACAAGAAGCGACTTACTGCTGTTTGTCATGGTCAAACGTATCAAAAACGAATGATCAAGGCTTTCAATAAGAAAGTCAGGCGTCAGCTATATCAAGTCGGAGATCTTGTAATCAAGCGGATCATCTTGCCGCAAAATGATCCCAAGGGCAAGTGGACTCCTACTTACGAAGGACCATTTGTGATCAAGAACATCTTTTCTGGTGGGGCAATGATTCTGACCACCATGGACGACGACGACTTGCCGCACCCTGCGAACGCAGACATAGTCAAAAGATACTACGCATAAAATGACCTGGCAAGTCGAAAACCCGAAAGGGCGACTTGGGCAAAAATGGGCATCCCAGTGAATCGAAAACCCGAAAGGGCGGTTCAGGCAAAAAATAGGGATAAATAAAAAAATCTGTACACCCGGCAAGTTGAAAACCCGAAAGGGCGACTTGGGCAAAAAAAGGGTTTCCCGGTGGACTGAAAACCCGAAAGGGCGGTCCAGGCAAAAGTTAGAGAATTAAAGCGTATGACTATGTCTCGTCGGATCACTTTAAGGACAGTCTCTTCACGACCAAACTCCAAGCTTCTGATCAATCCAGTCATCCACGGACGAAGCAACGGATGAACAAGATACTCAGAGTTGTGAAGGCTACAGCAGAATGGGAACCCCATGGAATTGTTACACATAGCCATCTTTCTTCTTGTATAAAATTTTTCTCAATTTTTCGACAACATTCTCTTACTAGGATGTCTGTCTCCTTTGTACAAAGAAACTTACAAAAGTTAATACAAAGATACTTCGAAGTGCAGAAATTTTTTTGCCTTTTCTTTCTTTTTGCACATGTGTTTTTATTTGAAAGCGTCCAATGATTTGTTAAATGAGCATATGCATTTGAATATAAATCACTACTTACAAATAAAACGAAATAAGAAAGGATAATTACTGATAGGTCGAAAGTATATGAAAACTTCTTTAGGCTATTCCAGAAGAAATCCCCTACAATATGTCATTCAAATCCTCAACGGAGCTAAAACCTTGAAGTGCATATCCCCAGTGGAGTTAAATTTCAAAATTCCCATCAGAGTTAGGTTTCTAAAAAAACTCCCGATCCCCAGCGGAGCCAGAATACTCTAAAACTTTCATCACCAGCGGAGTCCAAAACTTCAAATCTTAAACCCCAGTGGGATACTATCCAACTTCCTCCGATTCACCAGTAGAGTTCTCCACAAAACAAGGAACCCCCAGTAGATTGGCATACAACCCAAGCTCCTGATTTTCCCGGCAGAATAAACACTCTCCCCATAGAGTTATTTCCTGACAGAACGAAGATTCTAGTTCCCGTTTCTCCATTTGAAGCCTCCCAGGTTTTAATTCCCCAGTAGAGGTCGTCGGATTTTTCCTTATTTCCCCAGGATAGTCATGAAGGATTCTCACATCCCCGCAGGTTGCCAAGGATTTTCTATCCCCAACAGTAATCAGTAAGGTTTTCTCATCTTCAACAATCAAAGATTTTTGGAATCCCCAACATCGGTCAAGGATTTACTTTCCCCGACAGCAGTCAAAGATTTCATTATCTCCAGCTATCAAGGATTTATTTTCCTCAGCAAGACAGCTAGTCAGCTTACACGCACATCCATTACATTCATATATCATAAACATTGATGGAACACATTTTATTGCATCATACATATCATGCAACATAACTTTGTGCTTTAGCTAAAATTCTACCCTTTTCAGGATAAGATTAAAAAGCTATCGTTAACAACTATTCAGAGATTTCAGATACAATATGGATACACCCCCAGACACGACAATCATTCTATTACTCATTCAGAATTTCAAGTCAAGATACAGTATGGATACACCCCAGACGCGACGATCATTCTATTACTCATTCAGACTTCAGCAATCAGATACAGACTAGATACGCTCCAGAGACGGCAACCATTCTATTTCTCATTCAGATTCGATTATCAACTTCAAAGTTCAGATACACTCCAGACACGGAAGTCATTCTTTCACTTGTCCGGATCCTAGTTACAGTATGGATACACTCCAGACCCGGAAGTCATTCTGCTACTCATTCAAATACGCTCTAGACACGGTTGCCATTCTGTCACTCATTCAGAATTTATCCCCAACACAGAGATATCCCAGACACGGATGTCTTTCTGCTGCTTATTCAGATTTCAGATTTCGGATACAATACAGATACACTCCAGACACGATAGTCGTTCTGATGTTCATTCAAGAATCAAATACAGTTACATCTCGGATATGCTCTAGACACGGACTCCATTCCCTTGCTCATACGAACCCAATCTCCAGATACAACTCAGATACGTTCCAAATACGGATACCATTCTGATGTTCATTCTACTGATTTTTAAAAAACAAGTTTTGGATGGCATCTCTAAGCCAATCTCCAGCAAGATTCTACAATTTCCAAATGGCATCTTTAAGCCCATTCCCTCAGCTACGTTTTGACGAGTGCAAATTTACGGGCACTCTAGTGTCCAATCCTCTTTTACCTTCGAGTCACGAAGGGAAAACTTGCCAATCTAACTCTTCAGGTTCAAGAAGATTGAATAGGGGAAACTATTATACCCCAAAATTTTCCCTCTCATTTTATCAACATTTCTCATCACAAGGCTCTTGGAACTCAAGATCAGGCTAGGGTTTGCTCTGCTCAAGACCTCTCCTTGCATTGATGACCTAAACTAGGGTTTGAGTTTTCACAAGGATTTTTGGACCTTCAATGCTCAAATTAACTTTCATGCTTCATGTTGGACTCATGAGTTTGTCCATACCAAGTTTCAAGCCTTGAATCAAATTTTTGCCCAGTCAATTGGACAGTTGACCTAGAAATCAACTGTATTGGGGAAAAAGTCAACTGTGGCCAATTTACAGTCAAACCTCATGAATTTTGACCCACATCAACATTATGAACTCATACGAACCATTTGATCAAGTTTGGACCACAAATCCACAAGAAATTTGATCAGATCACCAAAAGGGCAAAATGGTCATTTTTAGGGTTTTGATTGTACAAAGGCAATTTTTGACTTTTTGACCTAGCCAATGGCAAATTAGGTTCAACCATGGACTCAAGGACTCAATGACATCATCTTTACTTATTCAACAAGTTCAAAAGATCTCAAATGCATGGGATTGACAAATGAATTTTTCAGTCAACTGATCAAAATTTGACTGCACACTGAAAAGTCAAACTTTGACTTTTTGGTCAAAATCAAGTGCCAAGGGTCATTTTTCATCATGATGTGTCAAATTATGAAACTTTTTCATCAAGAAACCCAAAATTGCAAATTAGGGTTTGAAATTGGAAAATTTCATAACTTAGAATTTTTCTAAGTTATAAAATTTTCTTAATTTTTCCTAACTTTGCCCCACATTTTCACCATGATGCAAATGGATTCAAACAAAACCTCCAACATGAAATTTGTAGTCATCCACAAAGTCTACAACTTTAATTCAGAAAGTTTTCTCAAAATAATCTTGGATCTCAAGTTATGATTTTTGGAACAAGGGTCCCTAAAACTTTTAACTTAGTGAAAATTTGCCCTAGTTTAGGCATGATTTTGACCTATCTTCTTGGACATTTTTCACATAGTTCCACTTGGAGTCTCAAGTTTCATTTCAAATATGGATTATAGATCATGTTGCAAGCTTTCCAAATTGTCTAATAACTCCTAAAAAACATTTGTGGTTAGGGAGAATCGAAGGCTTGAAGTTGGAAAAAACTCACTTTTCATCCATGGCATATTCATGTTCATACAAGTTGCATTTTCAAATCAGCATGCCTTACACTAGCTTTTAGGCCTCTAAACCACTTCACACTCCATAATTAAATGCTAATCCATCAGTCTAAGCTTTTGTTTTGGCCATTTGGACATTGTACACAAAACTAAGCCCTAAGTAGAAAAAGGCAAAATTCCATTTTTGCTTAAGTATGCTTTATGTCAAACCAACAATCCTTGAGCATTGGTCCAAGATCTCTTGTAGCAAAACAAATCCACAAATCAGAGGGGGCCAAGAGCAATGTATGCAAGCATATTTGATAGCCTGTACAGGCCTGTAACTTCACTTCCACTTTCTTACTTCAAAAACAAGAAACTTGTCAAAAACTGAAAAACTTGAAAACCAGCCAATGTTAACTTACACAAATAGTTTGAACATCTTTCTCACACCCCTTTGAGCTAGAAACACGATTGCTTGAGCCTCTAAACACCCCTTAGCCAGAAATCACATTCCTTTGGCAAAACAGGGCAAGTTCTGTAACTTGAGTTCCATAGCTCATTTGGCTCGTGCGTTTTTCCCCAAGTTGCTTCAAACACCTTCCATTCAACTCACTCAAGCTATCCCAAACCTCAAATACCAACTGTAACTCCATTTACAAAGTTCACCATTTTCATTTTGAGCTTGTACAGGTTGAGTTCTATAGGCTGATTCAAGGACATTCAAGGCAAGCTAGCTATTGGAGAAGTTCAGGCAAGCTACCAGACATCTCAAGCTTTGCTGAAAGGCACTACATTGCCCTACATGAATCCAACTGAAATAGGGCACGCACGCGTTTTCAAGTCTGAAGGTTGAAGATGAAGTTGGCTTGGGCTGGGCTTGGCCTGACTTGCTTTTGACACCTCCCATTTTCATTTTTGCACCCCCTGACCCAATTTCTTGTATTTTCATATTTTTGCATTTTTCTTTTCATTTTTGATTTCGTTTATTTATTTCCAAACATAAAAAATGCTTAAAAATATTTTCATAATTTTTTCACATTTATTTGGCATTTTATTTTAATTTTTCTAACATAAAAGGCATTTAAATACTTTTATATTATTTAATAAGACTTGAAAAATATATATACTTTATACTTTTATTTTTGTTCTTTATTTTTATTCATACTAAAAATATTTTCCTAAATATATTTTATTTTTGTACATATTTTATTTTATATTGTACATACTTAATTTGATTAATATACATATATAAATATACATTTTTTATTTTATTAAATATTCTAGAATAAAAAATACAAAAATATTACATTTTTACTTTTATTTTTATTTATACTAAAAAAATACTTTTTTCTAAGTATATTTTATTTTTACATATATTAATATATTTTATTGTATATAAATAATATATTGTATTTATTTTCTTAAAGAAATTAGGGTTTACCCTTAAACAAATAAAATTAATCTTTTCTTTTATTTATTTCTTTATACTTTTACATTAAAAATACTTTTACATACATAAACAAACAAAAACCTTTTTGCATAATATATATTATTTGATATTTATTTATTTTGTTTATTTAAATTTTGTCCATTTAAATATTTATGCATTGTGATTCAATTTGGATGTAATAGTAAATTAGGGTTTATATTTTGTCAAATAACCCCCATTCAAAATTGTACCCCCATCCCCATAATCATGTTGTAATAGCTTAGAATTTTAATTCTCGCACTTTACGCTTTCAATTATGCCATGATTAGAGAATTAGGGTTTGTATGCAAAAATCCAAATTAACAAATAGTTTGACCTAATCAAAAGACAAAAAATGCATGAAAATCAAACACAATGCACACTTGCACCCCTAGGGTTAAAATCCACTTGTTGCCTTCAAAAATGGGCCATGTTATGCATGTTGGATACTTTGGCAAAACAAAAACAAAACAAAAGATCATAGTCCCTTGATGGCGCTATCTTGGTTGCCTAAACAAAAATGATCAAGTCCCTCAAAAAATTGCCAAAGATACTTAACACAATTGCTATCATGGTCTATACGATGACCCGTGCATGTCCCGTTTAACATCCTAACACAAGGTTGTTCACCAAATGCAATGGTGAAACAACACTGTCAAAAGGGTTAAAAACATTAGGAAAGATCTTTGAGTAAAATAGGGTAGATAGCTCTTAGTTACTTGATCAAAAAGCTTGAAAAAACATCCTTGCTATTTTCAAACACACTTCCCAACATAATTTCAAAAATTATCCAAATCAAACTTTCAAACATTGAAATCTTTTCAAAAGACAAAAACACCTTTGTATACATTCAAACAAGAATCATTAAAAAGGTTGCCACAATGATGGCCTCTTTTCAAAACATCTTTCAAAACCACACACAAAGCACCATTTCAAACAATTGGAAAAGCAAAGCAAGTGATCTAAACAAGTAACTAAGAGCCCATGGATAACCATGGATGAAAAGGGTGCTTGCACCTTCCCTTTTCATAATCTACTCCCCGAACCCAAGAAAACATCTCAAAGGTCTTTCCTGTGCTTTTTGACCTTTCCTTAGGATAAAATAAAAAGTCGGTGTCGACTCATGCTAAACCGAAACATTTGCGAACACAAAACGCAAAACCTCAAGTCAGTTCTCCCACCGTACCACATTGTGCTTTTACGAAGCTGATTCGGATGGTATTCCTTCGGAAGGATTCATGGCCTACAAAACAAAACAAATATAAATTCCTAAATCCTTGAAATGGTTAGTGAGAATTCTTATGATGTTATGATGTTTATGATGTTATGTACAAGTAAGCAAGTTGTTATGTACACACAAAGCAGACAAGTCCTTAGGCTTAGGCTTGCATGGAGTTGGTAGGTAAGTACCCTCTTGAAGTTTAGTTGGCTCAACCTGTCCTAGAAAGTAACCGGGCTCTACGGGATCTCAATATCACTGACCTTTCTTTTAGGCATTATCTCAGCACAATCAATCTTTTCTTGCGGCCGAGATATCCCAAAAGTCTGATCTCAATGAGTGTAGTATCGAGTATCAACCAATTTTCAGCTTTCCACCGAAACCGTCTATCTCACTACTTCCTAATGGCCAAGTTGTTCAATTAAGGTTCTAAGGTCAGTTAGTCCTTCATGATGCTGCTCAGCGGCCCTGTATTCTCCTCGATTCAACACAAGGGATACCGGTACCAACAAATGTGTCATGCTAACGTAGCCATTGCTTTAACCATATCGGTCTATGCCGTATAGTTTCCACAATCTATTGCTACTTACCTAAAAAGGTGTCCCAGATCCGGGTAGATGATCAAAACAAATCCAAAAAAGGAACCAAAATGTAAAGCAAAGTCAAACAAAGAAAAGCAAGTAAAGGTGATCTAGCCCTAAGGTAACCCCACTTTTAAGTAGATCCCCAACAGAGTCGCCCGTTCTGTAACACGGTGGGAGACCTGACTTGGTGATGTTTTGTGTTTTATCACAATTGTTGCGGATAGAAAGAGTCGTCACCAACTTTTCTTTTATCCAATAAAGGAAGGGTGAAAAGAACAGGAAAGACCTTTGAGATTATTTTCTTGATTTCGGAGGGTAGATTATGAAAAGGGAAGGTGTTAGCACCCTTTTCATCCATAGTTATCTATGGGCTCTTAGTTTCTTGCTAGATCATTGCTTTTGTTTGAAAGTGTGCTTTGTGGTGTGGGTTTTGAAAGTATTTTTGAAAAGTGCCTTCGTTTAGGCAAAATTTGTAATGATGCTCGTCTCTATAAGAATGTATACAAAGTGTTTGACTTTTGAAAATATTTCATGGAAAGTGTTGGTGAATTTAAAAAGGTGTTTGTGTTTGAAGATGAGCAAAAAACTAAAAACGTTTCTACCTACTCAAAAAAGTCTTTGTTCTTTTCCTCCTCCTTTAGATGTTGCTATCTTACCAATGATTTGTAAGAAGCCCCATCATTGGATGTGAAGGGACGGGCGTGGGTCATCGTATACACATGATAGCAATGTTGTGAGACATCTTAGCATTTTTCTTGAGGGACTAAGATCATTTGTAAGGCAACATTCGAAGCATCATCGAGGGACTATGATCTTGTATTTTTTGATAGTTTTTGCTAAGATATCTCACATGCATAACATGACCATTTTTCATAAGGCAACAAGTGGAATTACCCTAGGGGTGCACGTGTGAATAGTGTGTTTGATTTACATGCATTTAGTCTTTGATTAGGGGTTGTCTACTTGTTGTTTTTGTCTTCCCATACAAATCCTACTTTACTAGCATTTATATGAAAGCGATAAATTGCGGAAAGTAAATATCCTACGCTATTACAATTACTTGGGGATAGGGTGTACAAATTTACAAATGGGGATTGCAAGAAATTAAAGTCCTAATTATCTATCACAACCATATTGAAATAATGTACAAGAATTGAAATGTAAAATAAATTTGTTTTATTTTTATTAAGAGAAGAACTAAATTTGCTTAAGGAAATGTTTTTAGTCTTTTTGTTTTAAAGGAAATAAAGAAAAATATATGAATGTAAAGTATTTTTGGTGTTTTTTATTAATGAAAATGAAAGTGATGATAAAAATAATAAGAGAGTAAGAGTCAGAATCTGAGCATTGCTGAAAGGATAGAAATAAGAGTGCAGAGGCTCTAACTCTAGTGCGCTGCAAATCAGAAAGAAAATGTTAGCAGGAATGGGGAAGGCCAGAAGTTCTGGATCCGGACGCACTAAAGTTCTGGGGTTTCTAAGAACAAAGGAAATCCGAGAAGTTTTGATTGCTGAGAGAGCCTAGAAGTTCTGGTTATTGAGAGAGTCTAGAAGTTTTGGTTGTTGAGAGAGTCTAGAAGTTCTGGTTGTTGAGAGAGTTTAGAAGTTCTGATTGTTGAGAGAGTCTAGAAATTCTAATGCAACTGGAAACCTAGAAGTTCTAGTGTTACTGGAAAGCTAGAAGTTCTAGTGTTACCGGAAAGCAAAAGTTCTGGTAATGTGTAAGTGAGGTGTCAATGTTGTTGGATGAGAATATCTAGAAGTTCTGGTCCAAGAGTATTATTTTGCCAAACAAATGGAGGGGTTTATCTAGAAGTTACGGTCTAGGAATATTGTTTGTAAAAATGTCAAGAAATAAACACAAAAAAGATGCTTCTGGGGCTAGAACCCAGGACCCTTAACACTAATGTCTTATGCACTCGCTCTCTACCACTAGGGTGGCTATACATCTGGTATTAGAAGCAAAAGCATAAACATATATTACAAAGTAAGTTCTGATGATGAACTTCTTTTCTTCTTCATGCCATTCAGATTATCTGCAACTTAGTCATTTCTAAACAAAAATGGAAAATGCAAACATAGAAGTTATGACAAATTTCATCATGATTTCAGAAATACAAAGCATCAAAACTGTAAACCAGAAGCCAACATGAATTTTGCTAATCCTAATTCTGAACCCTAATTTCTTCAAGAAGTTCTGTCTCTGCTTAGGCCATATAAATGAAATCTATAAATATGTACATAATCAGAGCCATGATATCTACATTGTATCTTGGAAAATGCAAGCCTAACGATGCCTAAGTAATCAGATAAAAGTATGAAGAAACTTACCTTGCAACATGAAATTGTTTCGTGAGTTAGAGCCTGGTTCAGACTGCTGGGACGTTCTGATTAGCTTCCTCAAGTTCCCAGAAAGCTAAAACAACCCTTAACTTGAGCTATGAATGGTTGGAAAGTTCTAGAGCAGTCAAGGTGCGAAGTTCTGACTTTTGAAATGGAGAATGGTGAATACTGTTTTACAGTTTGAAAACAGAAGTTGGGAAGTGTTGTACCCCAAAATTTTCCCTCTCACTTATCAAGAATTTTCTCACAAGATCTACTTGGATTCAAGACTGCACTAGGGTTTGGTCAGCTCAAGACACCTCCTTATGCACTGATGACCAAAATTAGGGTTTGAGTTTGCACAAGGACATTTGAAATTTCAATGCCTCATATGACTTTAATGGGTCATTATGGACCCCCAAGATTACTCATGCCAAGTTTCAAGCCTTGGATCACATTTTTGCTCAGTCAATTGAACAGTTGACCTAAAAATCAGTTGTATTGGGGAAAAAGTCAACTATGGCCAATTTACAGTCAAACTTCATAATTTTTTATCCACACCAACATTTTTAACTCATATGAATCATTTGATCAAGTTTGGACCATAATTCCTCAAGAAATTTGATCAAATCTCCAAAAGGGCAAAATGGTCAAAATTAGGGTTTTGACTGGGAAAAGGCAATTTCTGATTTTTGACCTAGAAAATGGTCAATTGGTTTAAGGCACGATCTCAAGAGTCCAATTGCACAATTTTGACATAATGACATGGTTCAAAACATTGCAAATCCATTGGATTGACATATGAATTTTGCAGCCAACTGATCAAAAGTAAACTGTATACTGAAAAGTCAAACTTTGACTTTTTGGTCAAATTCAAGTGCCAAAGATCATAATTCATCAAAACATGTCAAAAAATGAAACTTATTCATCAAGAAATCAAAAAGTCAAGATTTCATTTTGAAAAGTCAAAATTTCTAAACTTAGAAATTTTTCTAAGTGTTGGAAATTTCATGGTTTTTCATAACTTTGAGCCAAATTTTCACCATGATGAAAGATGATTCAAGAGAAACTTCCAACATGAAAGTTGTAGATATACATGAAACCTACAACGTTTCTTCACAAAACTTCTTCCAAAAATTCTTGGATCTCAAGTTATAATTTCAAGAACATAGGATCATGAAACTAAACACTTAGTGAAATTTTGCCCTAATTTGGCCAGGATTTTGACCTAACTTCATGGCACTTTTTCATATAGTTCTAAGGGGAATCTTCAAAATCAATTCAAAGATGGGTTGTAGAGCACATTGCAAGATTTCCAAAATGTCCAAGAACTCTTTGAGATCATTCTTGAATAGGGAGAATCGAAGAGATGAAGTTGGTATTTTGTCACTTGAATTACAAGGCATTTTGTGATGAACAAGAATTCAATTTCAAACCTATGTTGCACAATATTGTTTTTCAGGCCTCTAAACCTCAAGATCTCTCCATAATCAGAAGATTACACTTGCTTTTGAGATATTATCCAAGTGTTCCAAGCATTGTCCAAGACAATTTTCCATTTTTGGAAGAAAGTTACCATTCCATTCTTGAAAAGTTGCTTTAATCACAAAGTCAACTTGTCTTGAGCTTATAACTTGTTCTTTCTGCACACACAACCCCTATAAACCAAAAGCAAGGTGTCTAAGGCCTGAAGAAGCTCAGGACATGCTTGTACAATACCTGAGATTTTTCATTTCACTTTTCTTCAAAAGCAAGTTATAGAGCCATAACCCTATAACTCAGAAGCCTAGAGTGATTTTGTGCTAAAATATTTTCCATACATATTAACAAGTCAATTGCAACACAACACACGTTTTCACAAGTCCTAAAACACTCCCAAGCATCTTGCTGCACAGAACTGCCCAAACTTGACAGTTTTGAGCAAAAAACTCACCATCTTCATTTCCACTCGTGCGTTTTGAAAACTAATCATCCAAACACCTTCCATACATCATATCAAAGTGATCCAGGCCCTCATTTCCTAACTGTAACTCCTCCATCATCATCCACCATTTTTAAAACTAAAGCTTGCAACTTGACTTGAGTAGGGAGTTCCAGCGATCCTCAAAGTAAAGTAGGAGTTGAAACACATTCAAGGAGGTCCAGGCAAGCTATAAAAATCATCAAGCCATCACAAAGGTTGCTCAAACTCCATACACGACTCCAGCTGCAAGAGATAAGTTGTCAAACTTCTATATCTTCATACAGGCATCATTTGAGTTTGGTTTGTGAAGATAAAATGTAGATACCATTTCCACGAAGCTGTACATGTCCATAGTTTACATTTATATGGCCTGAGCTTAGAGAATTTTAGGGTTGAAGTTTTCTGAAATTTTTAGGTTTTTAATTAGGGCTAGAAAAATTCTCATTCATCTTTGACTGTTAGCTTAAGTTGTTTATATGTTTGGATTCATGGGAAAAAATGCCACAACTTTCATGTTTGAACTTTTCATTTTTGTTGAGAGATGAAGAAGATACAGGTCCTTTGGTTGGAGGTTGAAGATGAAGTCTTCAGAACACGTTTTACCTTACATATTTATTGTTTCATTTGTATTAACGAATGTACAGCCACCCCAGTGGTAAGGCAACGCGCGTTATTGGTAGAGGTCATAGGTTCGAGCCTCAGCACGCTGCCTTTTGCTTTTTCTCTCATTTTGATATTTTTTGTTCCTTCCAGCACATGGGCCTTCCTCCTCCTGGGCTTGACCTTTTTTTCTAACCTTCCTCCCCCCTGTTTCATATTTGCACCCTGGCCCAATTTTATTTTATTTCTTCATTTTTTTATTTTATTTATTTTCTCAAATATATTTTCTAAATACTAAAAAATGATAAAAATGCAAAAAATGATATTTTATAGTTTGACTTATTTTATTTTATTTTTTCCATAAATAAAAATATTTTATATTCTTCATACTTTATTTATTTATTTAAGTAAATCTTATAAACTTAATTAATATTGCATTATTTATTTATTTTTCTTCACACCATTTAAAATATATTATTTTAATAAAAAAAAGACTAAAAATATTTTATAATGCTATAAATATTTTCACGATAAAAAATGCTAAAAAATACTTTCATTAAATTATTTTCTTTTGATTAATTAATAGAACTAGGCTTTCTTTTAAAATCTTTTTCTTAATAAATTCAAACTTAATTAACCATTTTCTTTATTTAAATTAGGTTAAGACAAAATCTTTTTTATAAAAACCAAACAAAATTCATTTTGTTTACATTTTGCATCCTTATACATTTATTCATTTTTATACTTTGTATTTATTTAAATTCCTCGTATATTTCATATCAATTCAATATGGTTGTAATAGACTAATTAGGTTTAAATTCTTGCAATCCCCATTTAATTTGTACACCCCCTCCCACAAATGTCGTAATAGCGTAGTAACTTTAAAATTCCGCAATTTATCGCTTTATATACAATTGCTAGTAATTAGAGTTTGTATGGAAAGACTTAAAACCAATAAATAGAAAACCCTAATTCAAGACTAAATCAAGCATGAAAACAATACATTTGCACACAAGCACCCTTAGGGTTATTCCACTTGGTTTCCTTATACAAAATAGCCATATTATGCATGTGAGGTGTCTTAGCAAAAACAAGCAAATACAATATCATAGTCCCTCGATGACGCTATCTAAGTTGCCTTTCAAATGATATTAGTCCCTAAGGAAAATGCTAAGATACCTTGCAACATTGCTAATCATGGTTATACGATGACCCACGCCCGTCCCGTTTACATCCAAAGATAGGGTTACTTACCAAGTCAATGGTAAGATAACAATGTCAAAGGAAAGGAAAAATGAACAAGAAAGACTTTTGAGTAGGTAGAATACTCCTAATTATTTGCTCAATCTCAAAACAAACATCCCTGCTATTTTCAAAACAAGCACCTACACTTTCAAAGCATCTTACAAACTTGAAAACATTTTCAAAAGATTAACATCTTTGTATACATTCTTACAAACGAGAATCATTACAAAGATTGCCTAAACAATGGCCTCTTTATAAAATACTTTCAAAAACCACACCAAGCACAATTTCAAACAAAAAAGCAAGTGATCTAGCAAGTAACTAAGAGCCCATGGAAAACCATGGATGAAAAGGGTGCTAATACCTTCCCTCTTCATAATCTACCCCCCGAACTCAAGAAACAATCTCAAAGGTCTTTCCTGTGTTTTTTCACCTTTCCTTTTGGATAAAAGAAAAGTCGGTGGCGACTCTTGCTAACCGCAGCATTTACGATCAAACACAAAACCCTCAAGTCAGTTCTCCCACCGTATCACAGTAAGGCTTCTTCGTGTATGCTAGAAACTGTATGGATGATTTGGTCAAGAAACACTTAAGGGAAATTGGAGTTTGAATGCAAAAAATCAGAAACTAGCAGGTTTTGTATTGGTGTTGCAGCTTCGGGTTCTTTGGAATTTTCAGCAAGGTTCCAAGGATTTTTTAAATCTTTTTTGAATCCTATTTAAGTTTTCAAATGAAGTTTAATTTATAGGCAAAGGATTTGGAAGCTTGGAGGAATCAGGAGTACAACCATCATGTGTTATGGCTTGTTGACTTGTTTTTGAAGCAATTTTATACAAGCATGGTTTCAAGGCAAAGTAGAGTGGTTAACAACTTTAATCACGCCGAATATAAGTTTGTAGGCATGATTTATGGAGAAGTACACTCAGAAACAAAAGTAAAGTATGGGCTCAAAATAAACTCTGTACAAAAGTTTACTTTCCAAGGACAACAGTGGTACTTTCATGCCACACGTGGGAAGATCTTTTGGATAATGGTTTAAACATTGGGATAAAGACTCAAAAGTTGGTGTGAGCATTAAATGATGATGATATTTAACAATAAAGTAAGCCCACAACATGATATTATGTAGCATAGCTTGAAACTGGATCAGAAGTTCAGCATAAACGTAACTTAGATTAAGAACAAATGTCCAACTTCTAATCTTTGATTCTCCTTGCTCCAACATGATCTGAAGGAGTTCTCATACTTTTCAGAAAGCTTGTAACAAGCTTTATAACCCCTATTTGAATCAATTTTACAAACTCTGATTGTACCTACGTGAAAACTAGCCCAGAAGTTCTAGCCAAATTCTGACTTGGAAATGCTTAGAATTTACTAAGTGTTTTAGTTTCATGGACGTGTCTTCAAAGATTTATAACTTGAAATCCCAACATTTCTAGGAGAAGTTCTATTCTGCAACATTTTATATCTCATTGAGATCTACAACTCTTGTGTTAGAAGTTCTTCCTGAATCATCTTGCATCATGATGAAAATCTGGAAAGAAGTTCTGAACTTATCATGTTTTCTTAACACTTAGAAAAATTTCAAAGTGCTTAGAACTTTGACTTTTCCAAAGTAATTTTGAATTTTGAATTTCTTGGTGAACCAACTTCATATTCTAACATATCTTGATAAAATGTTATTCTTTAAACTTGATTTTGATCCAAAAGTCAAAGTTTGACTTTTCAGTATGCATTTTGACCATTTTGCCCTTGTGCCAATTCAAACCCAAATTGATGTATCAATGCTGCAAACTTGAGTCATGGGAGATATTGTGAGGAAAATCTTGAGAAATGAGAGGTTAAATTTTTGGGTACAACAGACAGTTTACCCGGATCAATATGACCTTATCCCAGGTTTTACCACATCTGCTGAAGTCCAATCTGGTGACTCTGAAGGAGGCCCCGAAGAATCCTAATACTGCCTCTCCCCGCTACAATCTAAATGCTCGATGTGCCTACCATTCTGAGATGAAAAAGAGGTTGAATTTGACCCCCCAGAGACTTCCAACGTCAGAACTTCACCCATGCCCAAGCATGGCCCGGGAGTCAATGCTATTGATGTTGTCTCCGCCACAGAAGATGCTGACAGCATCTGTGACATGGACAATTGGATCTTCCCTACTACCAATGGTGGACCCAGTAATTGGAAGGGTAAAAACTTTGTGCCGATTACTTTTATTCAGGAGTAATTGTCTTTTTGTTTTTCTGGATATGTAATAAATGAACAATATAAACTCTATGGCCTTGTGTCTTACCCGAGGCACAATGGTTTATTTGTGAGGGTTATCATTTTCAATTTCATATGTCATTAATAAAGCATTAAACGTTTTGCATACAAATTTTGCTCTCTCTGTCTTTCTTTTCTGCTTTTTTCTTTATCAATACAGCTATGCTCTTACACACACTCACGTATCAAACTGCAGATCCACTCTGGATCCCATTGATAACAGTTATGCTATTTCCAGTTATGACTTTGAAAACCTGATCAACCAAGCCGAGGACGAAGGCGAGGAAGATTGTGAGGTAATAGGAGAACTTGCTAGACTATTACAATAGGAGGAAAGGGCTATACAACCTCATGAAGATCCAGTTGAGACAGTGAACTTGGGTACCGAATAGGACAGAAAAGAAGTCAAGATAGGTTCAAACTTAGAGCATAGTGTCAAACAGCGATTGATACAGATGTTGCAGGATTATGTTGAGATCTTTGCTTGGTCATATGAAGACATGCCAGGGCTGGACACTGGTATTGTAGTTCATCGTCTGCTAACTAAAGAAGTCTGCCCTCCATTGAAGCAAAAGGTCCGTTGTATGCGTCCTGAGATGTCAGAAAAGATCAAGGCAAAAGTTATGAAGCAGTTCAACATTGGGTTCTTAGTTGTCACCTCCTATCCACAATGGGTTGCTAACGTAGTTCCAGTGCCTAAGAAGGATGGAAATGTACGTATGTGCATGGATTACAGATACTTAAACAGGGCAAGCCCCAAGGATGACTTTCCGCTTCCCCACATTGATGTTCTAGTTGACAACACCGCACAACATAAGATCTTCTCCTTCATGGACGGTTTCTCTAGTTACAATCAGATCAAGATGGCACCCGAAGACATGGGGAAGACAACCTTCGTCATATAGTGGGGCACTTTCTATTACAACGTGATGCCATTTGCGTTGAAGAACACTGTCGCAACCTATCAGCAGGCTATGGTAGCTTTATTCCATGATACAATTCACCATGAGATAGAGGTCTATGTTGACGACATGATAGCCAGATCTCAAACGGGAGAAGAGCACCTTGATCACTTGCAAAAGCTGTTTGATAGGTTGAAGACGTACAAGTTGAGATTAAATCCGAACAAGTGCACCTTTGGGGTAAGGTCTGGTAAAATCCTAGGTTTCATTGTCAGTGACAAGGGTATTTAAGTAGACCATGCAAAGGTAAAAGCTATACAAGAGATTCAGGCTCCTCGCACTGAGAAGGAAGTTAGAGGATTCTTGGGATGCCTAAATTACATTTCCAGGTTTATTTCCCATCTAACTGCTACTTGTGAGCCAATCTTCAAACTCCTAAAGAAAGATCAAGTGGTAAAGTGGAATGACGAATGCCAGACTGCCTTTGACAGAATCAAAGAATACCTTCAAGAGCCTCCAATTTTAATGCCTCCAGTTGAAGGAAGACCTATGATCATGTACTTAACGGTATTAGATAACTCAATTGGGTGTATGTTGGGGCAGCATGACGAGTCTGGTCGAAAAGAGAATGCAATATACTAACTTAGCAAAAATTTTACCGACTGTGAAACAAGATACTCACTGCTCGAGAAAACTTGCCACGCTTTGGCATGGGCTACTCGCTGACTAAGACAGTATATGTTGACTCACACTACCTTGTTGATATCTAATATGGACCCTATCAAATACATCTTTGAGAAGCCCGCTCTCTCCGGAAGAATAGCAAGATGGCAGATGATCCTGACCGAATATGATATGCAATACACAACCCTGAAAGCAATCAATGGAAGTGTATTAGCTGATCATTTGGCTCATCAGGCTGTGGACGACTACCAATCCATGAATTTTGAGTTCCCGGATGAAAACATCATGTTAGTGACTGATTATGAAGAACCTGGACCGGATGAAGGACCTGAAAAAGGATCCCGATGGATCATGGTTTTCGAAGGAGCTTCCAATTCACTTGGCAATGGTATCGATGCTATAATCATATCTCTCGAGGGTTGTCATACCCCTTTCACTGCTAGGCTATGCTTCAACAGCACCAATAATATGGCTGAGTATGAAGCATGTATCATGGGTCTCAAAGCTGCAATGGATCTAAGGATTAAGTTCTTAAGTGTGTTCGGAGACTTGGCTTTGGTAATCAGCCAGATCAAAGGAGAATGGGACATGAAGCATCCTAATCTCATCTCGTACAAAGAGCATATGTTGACATTAATCCCATACTTAGAAGAAATTACTTTTGAGCATTTTCCACAAGAGGAAAATCAATTAGAGGATGCACTAGCCACTATGTCATCCATGTTCAAGGTCAGGTGGGATAATGAGGCTCCTCAGATCACTATTGAGAGAATGGATGAACCATCATACTATCACGAGATTGATACTGAAGAAGTAGTGGACAAACCTTGGTTCCATGAAGTCAAAAGATATCTTGAAGTCCAAGAGTATCTTGAAGGAGCTTCAGTCAATGATAAGAAGTTCCTAAGAAGGTTCTCTGCCAAATTCTTTCTCAGTAACAGGATCCTCTACAAGTGCAACCATGACTCTACTTTGCTTCAGTATGTATACAAGAATGAAGCGGAGAAGATTATGGCTGATTTACATGAAGGTACCTTTGTCACCCATTCTAGTGGACACACCATGGCTAAAAATATCCTACGAGCAGAATACTATTGGTCCATTATGGAAGCAGACTGTTATCAACATTCACAGACTTGTCACAAGTGTCAGATTTATGCTGATAAGGTGCACATACCTCTGGTTCCTCTAAACATCTTGACTGCTCCTTGGCCGTTTACAATGTGGGACATCGACATGATCGGAGAAATCAGACCTACCGCTTCTAACGGGCATCGCTTCATCCTTGTTGCCATTGATTACTTCACGAAGTGGGTTGTAGCTGCCTCTTTTGCTACTGTTACCAAGAATGTCGTGGTGCGGTTCATCAAGCATAACCTTATCTGTCAGCATGGTATTCCATAAAGAATCATTACAGATAATGGTACAAATCTCAACAACACTATGATCATTGAACTCTGTAAGAAATTCAAGATCCAGCATCATAACTCTTCTCCATACCGGCCAAAGATGAATGGCGCTGTAGAGGCTTCTAATAAGAACATTAAGAAGATCATACAAAAGATGATGGTGACATATAAAAACTGGAATGAGATGTTACCATTTTCTCTTCATGGTTACTGCACCTCAGCACGTACGTCAATAGGAGCAACACCTTTCTCTCTGGTGTACGGTATGGACGTTGTCCTACCTATTGAGGTATGAATCCCTTCTTTGAGAATCATGAAGGATTCATGTTTAAACAAAGATGATTGGATTCATACTCGACTTGACCTACTGAACCTGATTGACGAGAAAAGGCTTGCGGCTGTTTGTCATGGTCAGATGTACCAAAAGCGTATGATTAAGGCTTTTAACAAGAAGGTCAGACATCAGGTATATTAAGTTGGTGATCTAGTAATCAAGTGCGCCATACTGCCACAAGGTGATCCCAGGGGCAAATGGACTCCCACATACGAAGGGCCATTTGTGATCAAGAACATATTTTCTGGTGGAGCCATGATCTTAACCACTATGGACGGTGACGACCTTACTCACCCTGTGAATGCGGACATAGTTAAAAGATACTACGCATGAACAAATACCTGGTAGGTTGACTGTCCTAGGCAAAAATAAGGGCATCCCGACGAACCAAAAGGTTTTGGGCAAACATTAGGGATGAATACAAAAATATCTGTACACCCGGCAAGTTGAAAACCTGAAAAGGCGGCTTGGGAAAAAAAGGGTATCCCGGTGGACTGAAAACCCGAAAGGGCGGTCCAGGCAAAAGTTAGGGATTTTAAGCATACAACTATGTTCTGTTGGATCTCCTTACAACCAGACTTCAGTATCAACTATCAAGCTCAAACGATACCAATCAATCCAATCAACTTCGGATAAGTAGCAAAGTGATGAGACGCTCAAGGACATAAGGGCAATAGCAGAATTGAAACTCAATGGAATTATTACACATAGCTGTTTTCTCTTTGTACACTATTTTGTATAAGTTTTCATTTTCACGACGGCATTCTCCTACTAGAATGTCAGTCTCTTTGTACAAAAAACGTCTATTATAGGAAAATTTCTTCAAGTCAATACAAATCACTTCTTTGAAAGTATAAAACTTTTTGTTTTCTATTTCTCTGTTTTGTTTTGAAAAAATGTCCAATGATTATTTTTGACATATGCATTTGAATATGATTACTGTTTACAAATACTTGCATAAAAAACATAAAGACAATTTCTAATGACTTTAAGAAACGGGACAATGCCTAAAAAGCCATATGTAGTCCCCGCAGTTACTTTCTCCAGCAGGTACAAGGGCAGAGACGTCCTGATGCGAAGTCACTGCCACATCCTCAGCATACGTCCTGGTGATGTCTATATCCCTGCAGAGTGAAAACAACCAAAGTTTTGACCTCTTTTTTTCCCAAGTAGGAATTACCTTCTCCAGCAAAGTTCCATCAGAGAGGTTACATCAATGTTCCCCAGCTGAGTTTTACAAATCTCAAACAGTTTATAAATCCATATCCCCAGTAGCGTTTATTTCTCTAGATGCGGAAGTTCATCCCCCAATAGAGTTTATTTCTCTACATTGGTAAGATCTTCCAACAGAGCATTGTCTCCCCGACAAAACATTCTCAAGCAGAAGTCAAAGATCCTCGGCAAAGTATCCTCAAACGGAAAGAGGAAATCCCTGGCGAATCATCCCCATTCATCATTCCCAGCGGAAATGAAAGAACCACTTTTCCTCATCTACCAAGAAGCAGTCTAGGATTAAGCTTCCCAGTACTCTCCAGCAGCAGTCAAGGATCTATTTTCCCAGACTAGGAAAATTTGCAACAACATTCCATGTTCATACATCATGGCATGTGCATACATATTGAATACAGCAAAATCTCATTTATTTTGAGAACATCATTACACGATACATTTCATACATCATGATATTGTATACGACTAACTCTTTACCTTTTCAGGAAAGATCAATCGACAAACATCACAAACTACTTATATGACCTAACAGTCTTTTCAAAGGCTACCTCTGACGAAGGGCTATTCCAGGATTTTCTTCAGAAGATCATATTCAAGACCCCTGTTGGTTCAGTTTAAATCGACCAATGATTCATTCTGATTCCTTTCCAGTAGACGCTTTCTCTGGTTCAGTTAAATTGATCCTAAGATTTTTCTGATTCTTGTCCAGTCAAAGACAATTAAAGACTTATCTGGTTCAGTTAAATCGACCCTAAGATTTCTCTGGTTCTTATCCAGTTAAAGATAAATCAAGACCTCTATTGGTTCAGTTTAAATTGACCAATGATTTATTCTGATTCTTTTCCAGTAGACACTTTCTCTGGTTTAGTTAAATCGACCTTAAGATTTTCTGATTCTTATCTAGTTAAAGATAATTCAAGACCTCTGCTGGTTCAGTTTAAATCGACCAATGATTTATCCTGATTCTTTTCCGCTAGATACTTTCTCTGGTTCAGTTAAATCGACCCTAAGATTTTCTGATTCTTATCCAGTTAAAGATACTGTAAAGCCTGGAGTCCAACCAAATAGTAGGTTATTTTGTTAATTACTATGAAGCCTGGACCCGACCAGATGATAGTATAACCTATGACACCGAAGCATGGACCCGACCAGATAACAATATACTTCAGATTCAATTTGAAGCCTGGACCCGACCAGATAACACTTAATTTCTTCAAATCACTGAAGCCTGGATACGACCGAATAATAGTTCAATGTCTACAATTACTGTGAAGCCTAGAACCAAACAAATAGAAGTTAATTTCATATTCCCCAATAGGTCGCTGTGAAGCCTGGAATACGGCCAAATAATAGTCAGCCTTATTGTTCTCAGCAAGTCCCTGTGAAGCATGGATCCCGACCAGATAGCAGTTAACTTTCACATCTCCAGTCAAGAGATAACTCCCCAGTAGAGTAATGGATAACTGAAGCTCCTAGACTCTACTTCCCAAGACAGAGACCAACATTCCTCAATGGAGTCCTCCTTAAATGACAGGAACGGAAATCCCCACAAAGGAATCTCTCATGAAATCATCATGCTCTCTAGATGGCATCTTTAAGCCCATCTCCGACGACTCTTCATCATTTTCTATGGATGGCATCTTTAAGCCCATATCCGACAACTCTCTATCATTTTTCCAAATGGCATCTGTAAGCCCATTCCCGATATTATCAACCAACAGTGTTACTTCAAGCGAGTGCAAATTTCCGGGTACTCTAGTATTTAATCATCTTCCACCTTTAGATCACGAAAGGGAGACAAGCCAATCTAAATCTTCAGGTTTAAGA
The DNA here is from genome assembly GCA_948472305.1 of Vicia faba. Classification (NCBI taxonomy): domain Eukaryota; kingdom Viridiplantae; phylum Streptophyta; class Magnoliopsida; order Fabales; family Fabaceae; genus Vicia; species Vicia faba. The sequence continues at coordinate 1,450,089,921 of OX451741.1, forward strand.
AGATTGAACAGGGGAAGCTGTTGTACCCCAAAATTTGCCCTCTCATTTTCTTTCAAGATCTTCTCTTACATGGGTGGTTGCAAACATTTGCTTGAGGAAAGTAAAATTTTAAGATGAACAAAATGTCCTTCGATTGGGACATCAGAGCTTCCTTCGATTGGAACATCAGAGCTCCCTTGGATTGAAACATCAGAGTTTCCTTTGATTGGAACATCAAAGCTTCTTTTGATTGGAACATTAGAGCTTCCTTCGATTGGAACATCAGAGTGTCCTTCGATTGGAACATTAGAGTTTCATTCAATTGGAACATCAGAACAAAGTGTCCTTCGATTGGCATATCAAAGCAAAGTATCCTTCGAATGGCATATCAGTGCAGAGGTGTCTTAATCTAAAATGTTCTGATGAGGGGAGTTCTGAACACTTCGAATCAGAACTCAGAACCATCAAACAAAACAAGGGCTAATCGAAGGATCTCTGATAAAGAAAACTCCGAGCCTTTCAAATTCATGCAGACCGTGGCTCAAACGAAGAAACTCTGATGCTAAGAATATGAGAAATTCGAATTAGGACTCAGAGCCATCGAAGAGAGCAGAATAACACTTCGACCAGTCAATAAGATAATGCTTCAATTAGTCAAGTTCAAAGCCATCAAAGAGAGCAAATCTTGAGACTTAATCGAAGGAACCATGGTGAAAGCCTTAAGCCAAATTCGAACAAAACACCTATCATAACCTGTCCAGGTTCACTCAAAGTTCAAAATGGCATGTTTTCCTTGCAAACATGGCAAGAATTCAATTTTAATTGTGGCTTCAATTCCTGAGTTAAGGGACAAATTCTTTCCTTGTTTGTTCTTAACTCCACAAGAGATGATTCGACTAGGGTGATTTTCTTCAAATCAAGCGATCGAAGCAAAGGGTGACTCAATCAAAGGAGCCATGATATTGAAGCTGGTGCAATTCGAATTAGAAATCAGAGCCTTCGAAGGAAACAATGCTCTGTGTAATTCGAATTGGAGCTCAGAGCCTTTGAAGAGAATAAATTCGAAGGGAAATGGATCTGCAGGGGCACGTCAGCTTTCGATTGTCATCATATTGGAGGCCCAAACAACTCATAACAGGCTGGCAGTAACACATGAAAACAGATTGGCACCTGATTGAATCAAATATAGCAAGTTTTTTATGAAGAAATCAAACCAAATCTCTTCATCATAATGGACCAAGATTTGATACACAAATGTTGACCTAAAATCCCTTACCTATATAAACCTTATAATCTCAAAAAGGACACACATATACTACCTCATAAAAAAACGCAACCTGCCCCACGAAGTTCCAAAAAGTAGCATCAAATTCCAAAGTTGTCAAAACTCCATACCTTCACCGACACCTTCCGTCCAGATTAACACTCCGATCGTATTCTTGGAGTTCACACAGATGCACACTCATTCGTGCCTCAACCATCTCACACTCAGGGCTGCAGATCAAGGCGCCTCTAGTGGTAAAAAAGTTCAATCTCATTTAATCTTAAACTAAGCTCATGATTGCATGTTCATGGTTTTTGTTGTTATTTATGAGCGATTTAACAAAATGTATGCAAGTTGCAGTGTCCAAATGTTCGAACACCATGGATAGGGTTTTTGAAGCTGGTTACCTTCGAAACCCATGATACAGGCTGTTGCAAGTCGAAACAACCCCAGATCCGGGTTCAGGGATTGATTTCGAATGGAATGTTTTCTATTTTGTTTGGTATCGAACTAACTAATTTGTAAGACCCAAAGCAGGTTTGATGTATTTTGAATGAACAAGCAGCTCAGATGGTGAAAGGGAATTTGTGCAATCGAATGGACCAGGGTTCGAATCCCAGGCTTTATATTTTCAATTTCTAATGAATATTCTTGCAGATCTAGCGACCCAAGGCCCTCGAATGATGCCTTCGACCAGCCCTCTGGATCGAAAGGCAACTCAGGCTCTTTTCGATCCAGGCTTGCCCTTTTTTTTCTTCAAAATTGCGCCCTTTTATTCACCGCCCGTTCCTTCGACTGTGTTGTTTTACTTATGTTATCTCTTCTAGCTTTTTTTAACATAACATCAAAAAATAATAATAATAAAATAAAAAGGCATTAGGTTTAGTTTTTTTATTAAACTAACTTTGTAAATTAATTATTTAATCATTTTAACCCTGTTTTTCTAAATTAAAATTAAATAGACTTAGGATCTTAATTTCATGTCATAATCAGATAAAACAAAAAAAAATTCTTTTTACCTTAGGATTTTTAGGCGTATTTTCAATTCGTGCACTCACTTTAAATTTTCGCATTTTTTTTGATTATTGTAACTGCCTACTGGTTTGTAACAATAATTAGGATTTTACTTTCCGCATTTTTATAATGTATCTCTCCCAAAGCCGTGTAATAACTTAGGATTTATTTTTCTGCATTTTATTTTTCGCACATTTATTGCTTTATTATTTTACTATATTACTGTTAGTAAATAGGCTTGTATGGAAAGACTAAAATCAAACGTTAGCTAACCTAACAAATGCGCAAGATAAATGAACTGAACAATACACTTGCACATGCGCACCTCTAGGATACCCCCACTTCGGTTGCCTTCGAAAACAGTCACAATTCTCGAAACGTGAGAATTTTGAGTGGCTATCCTTTAGTTCAAGAGATCACAAGTCCATCGATGACCCTTCTGATACCGCCTCTGTTAAAAAGTGATCTTAGAACTTTAGGACAATTACTAAAAGTTCTTGCCCAGTTGCCTTAGTGAACGTAAATGTCCCTCCGATAGTCCCCCTAACATCCAACGATAGGGCTACCTACTCACTAATAGTAGGATATGGCTATCTAAAGGAAAGGAGGAAAAAAACACCTTTTTCGAGTAGGTAGATAGTTGTTAGGTACTTGCTCAAAAAAATAACTTTTTTCACACTACACTTTTAAAACATTTTCAAAAATGCTTTATCAACACTCTTGAGGACTGATACAAGAGTTATCATAAAACAAACAATATTTTCAAAACACACAAACACGAAAGTAATTTTCAAAAATGAGCAAGTGCCTAAGGGCCCATGGAAAACCACGGATGGAAAGGGTGCTAACACCTCCCTTTCCATAATCTACCCCCTTACTTAGAAACTCTCGAAAAAGGTTTTTTCTGTTCTTTTCACCCTTTCCTTTATTGGATAAAAGAAAAGTCGGTGGCGACTCTTGCTTACCGCACATTTGCGAATACAAAATGCAAACCAGTATAACAGTCGGTTCTGCCACCGTATCACACATGGTAATAGATAAATTTAATAACCAAGTAAACAGAAAATAATTATGGTGAATGCATTTAATGCAGAAATATTCAATTTACATAAGCTTATAACAATCATTGTTTGAATAGAACATTAAAACAAATTTCAGAATAAAAGACATAAGGATAAATGTTATGATATGTATGAAATGATATGCTTAAGGATTGTTTCCACCATAAGATTCATAATAGTTATAGGGTGGAGGAGGCGAAGGAATTGGGTTGATATTAGGGTTCTGGTTCATGAATCGATATCGTCGAAATCTGTTTTGGACATCGACATTTTTGAAGTTGTTTATTATTCCAGGATTGTCACGACAATCATCCATAAAGCCTGTCATTTCATTGTAGAAGACTTGATGCCATTTGATCAAATCCAAGTGCCACGAATATTGGTTTTGATACATTCGTGTATGCTCCTCATGCCATTTTTCATGCTCCTTGTGCCATTCACTTTGCTGATTATGCCAACGTCTCGCTTCCTCATGTAGAGATTCATTGGAAACCCCCATCTATTGAAACATGGAAGTGCGATAAGCAGGAGCTTCTGAGGAAGATCCTGCAGCAGTAGTGGTAGAAGCATGAGGTGGTGCAGCTTAATCAAATTGATGGTTTGTCGGAGACCACTAGTTCAACACCCAATCACCCCAACCAGTTCCAGCCTGATTTGCCTCAGGTTAGGCATCCTCATTTATATCATGCATGTCTTCATCAACAGGATCCTCATCCTTATAAATTTGTTTAGAGGGTATATCAAAATTATATATCCTTATGTTGGACCCTTTTTACTTGAAGTAAAGAAACTGTCTATTTTTATCCCATCTGTATCCCATATGCGACAGGGTTACCCGATTGAACTCTTGGGTAGAAGTAGGAGAGACAAGTGGGACAAGAGGAATTTCTAGATTCTAAAACTTGATGATTCTCATTATTTGAGCAGTATATCCAAGAGTAGTATTCTTTTGACTATTACGCATAAGAAACATGAGTTTGGCGAAGTAATTTGGAAAATTTATGGTTACCTGTGATCGGTGGAAATAGAACTGACTGTTTTGGAATGCTGGTTCGCGAAATGTCGCGGTAAGCAAGAGTCGCCACCGTCTTTTATGTTCTCCAACAAGGAAAGGACAAAAGCACAGCAAAATTCCTTTTCGAGATGTTTCTCGGTTCGGGAGGTAGATTATAGAAAGGGAAGGTGTTAGCACCCTTTCTATCAGTGGTTATCCACAGGCTCTTAGGTACTTGCTCACTATGTTTTCAAAAATTGTTTGCTTTTCTTGTGTTTGTGGGTTTTGAAAAAGTTTAGTTTGAAAACTTCTAGGTAACTCTTGTATCAGTCCTCAAGAGTGTATGAAGTGTTTGTTTGAAAACTTTTTGAAAGTGTAGGTGCGAAAAGTTGTTTTTGTTTTTGAAAGAGCAAGTACCCAGGAGAAATCTACCTACTCTAAGGAATTAGGCTGTGTAAGAGTCCCTTAGAGAGTACTATCCCACTATTGAGAAGTAGGTAGCACCGTCGTTGGAGTTATTCGGGTCAATTTGATTAAGGGACATGTGTGGTCACCAAAGCAATAATAGGACGCATTAACGGTAACCCTAATGTCCTAGATCCTTTTTTATCCGAGGCAACCGTTTCGAGGCAACTGGATCTTTAGACATGAGGGCGACCTCTAAAACACCCTATACTTAATGACCACCTCGAGGCAACCAAGTGAGGCATACCCTAGGAGTGGCATGTGCATGTGTGTTAAGTTTAGTTCATATTATCTTTGCACAAGTATTATGGTGAGCTACGAGTTGGTTTTATTTTTCAGGCAAGTCTTGCATGCATAATTAACAGTTAATAATTTGCGGGAAATACATTGTGGAATAGTAAATCTACGCTATTACAAGGCGTCGGGTATTTACATCGCCAAAAACATAACCCTTAAAAATAAAATTGCGAGAAAATAAAGAAAGCGATAAAAGCCCTAATTATCTATTACATTCTCTGAGCAGATAGATAAATATAATCAAAATAAGAATAAAAAATAAATATGCGCGAGAAAAATTGAACCGGGAAAAGTCTTTAGGGTTTTGACCTTTTTGAGAAAAGAAAGAAGTTTGGTCCTTTTTGCATTTAATTAAATATTAACCCTAAAACTAATTAATCAATTAATTAAAAGAAAAAGTATTTTTTTAGTTTTTATGTTTTAATGAAAATAAAATAAAAATAAAGTCAAAAGTTAGTAAAACCCTAATTTCTATATTGATTTTATTTATTGTGGAAAAAATTAAAGTTAACCTAATTAACTAAATTAATTAATTATATTTATTTACAAAAATAATTAAATTAAGGTGAAATTAATAAATAATAATAATAATAAGAAAATATTGTTTTCTGAATTAATTATGAAAAATATTAATTAGGTTAGTTAAATAAATATAGTAATAATAATAATAATTAAATTAGTAAAAGAAAATAAAAAGAAAAAGAAAACAAAAAGAAAATTATGAAAGAACCAGGGGGGTGTTGGGCCCTGATGGAGGTGTGTTCTGGAAATTGGTGGCCCATTAAGCCAATCAACCACGTTGACCTTTGGAATCAACTATGCAAGCATTGACTGAGGATCATGATGGTTATCACCTCCTGGCCATTGGATTACTGCTTGTAGACACCTGGCGCCTGGGATGGGGGAGTCCATGGTGGAACGCCTTTAAATGCCTGCATGCAATCACGTTATGAAAAATAATATAGAGCTTTTGGGTGGACCTGGGAATCGAACCCAGGTCCCAATGATTACCAGCCACCTCACTAGCCACTGAGCCATCTGCCTGCATTTGATATTATAGTGACAATTGAAAATAATATATAAAAACAAACCCATATGCTGTACAAACAAAACAAGCGCGCGTTTTATTTGAACGTTCCAATGGCATGCTTACACGTCTTCATCTCTTTCACTGAACCTGCAAAATAACAAACAGATAGCGGGGGTTTTTAACCCCCACAATCTAACATGAGGAATAATAGCGAATAGGTCTGTGTTCAACATAAATTGTTCGCGAGGGTGGTTTTAGATTCGTCTTGTCTCAACGAATTCAACCATGGGTCTCTCAAGGTCTGATTTTTCCTATACTGAAAAGCCCCAATTTGGAAGCTCAATAACCTAGCTTTTGTCAATGGCATCTTTGGATTTAGGGCGTTTCAATGCAATTAAACCACACCATTAGCTTTGTATGATTCCTATGAACACAAACCAACCACAAGAATATGTTAAATATGCATGAATCAATATATACGATTTTGGAAAAATGCTTCAAACCGTGAAACTGTTTGCAACGATTTCTTGAGCTATGAAGCTTGGTTTTGATTCCAATACGTTCCTGGGGACCTATGCAATGTATTTGAATCCACAAAAGCCCTTGAATTGGCCTGGAACCTGGAGAACAGTTTTCAAGTTTCTTTGAATTTTTTCAATGTTGTTATGGCTTTTTGTGCAGCAATTTCACGTGTGCATGATCAGGGTTGAGTTGTGTATATATAGGAGACTGAGTTTAGGTTAAATCTTGGCCAAGAAATCCATGGAATAATGGTTCAAATATTTGATTTGCAATCACATCTTTTTGCATCTTTTTGATTGAGAAAACTTGCCAAACTTGGATATTTTTGTCCCTTTGATGTGCACACGAATTTTCCAGCATATATTGAGCTTGTTTGCTTCACCAAAAGATTATAAAATCAAATCTTTGAATTTCCTACATTTTAAATTAATTAAATGAATTAAAATCAATTAAAAATCCAATTAATTAATAAAAAATAAGAAAATAAATTCAAATAATCTCAATGGGTCGTGCATAAGCTTTGGACAAAGTTTCAAGAAGAAATTTGAGGCCCATTAGCAAAAACAAGGTGTTTTGAGGAAAGTTGACTTTTGCAAATTCCCAAAAATTTCCCAACTTCTCCAATGCATATCTTGCTCAATTTTGATCATATGAACATGTTATTGGACATTTTGGAAAGGTCTTGAAGTCCTCTAACCAATGCCTTTGGTCCCATGTCATTTGGATTTACCAATATCAAGTTATGGTCTTTGACTTAAAGTGCAGTTTTGTTGACTTTTGAATTTGACCTATAATGTAGAAATTGATAACTTTTTGTGAGAGCATTTCTTGGACTTGGAATGTGAAGATGAGTTGTAGGAAATGTCATCCCCTTTAAAATGAGCATTGGATGGGATTTTTCTGATGAACCATGAAAAAGGTATGCCTTGTGTGATACGGTGGGGGAACTGACTAGGGTTTTGCGTTTGTTTTTCGCAAATGTTTCGGTTGAGCAAGAGTCGCCACTGACTTTTTATTTTATCCTAAGGAAAGGTTTAAAAAGCACAACAAAAAACCTTTGAGATTTTTCTTGGGTTCGGGGAGTAGATTATAGAAAGGGAAGGTATTAGCACCCTTTCTATCCATGGTTATCCATGGGCTCTTAGGTACTTGCTTAGATCAACTTGCCTTGGTTTTCAATTGTTTGAAATGGTACTTGGTGTGTGGTTTTGAAAATGTTTTGAAAAGATGCCTTGTGTAGGCTACCCTTGTAACAATTCTTTACTCGAATGTTTTACAAAAGGTGTTTTGTCTTTAGAAAAGATGTTTCAAGGTTTTTTTTGAAAGTTGATTTTGAAAGTATTTGTGAAGTGGGTTTTGAAAATAGGCAAGTGTTTTCTTTGCAAATTGACAAGTACTTAAGAGTTTATCTACCCTAAAGTTTTCTCAAAGATTTTTGTTATGTTTTAAACCTTTTGACAATTTTGTTCCACCATTGCATTTGGTGGACAATCTTGTCTTAGGAGATTGAAGGGACGGGCGCGGGTCATCGTTTAGACCATAATTGCAATAGTGTTAAATGTCTTTGGGCAATTTTTCTTTAAAAAGGGACTTGATCATTTATTTAGGCAACATTTTGAAGGACTATGATCATTTGATTGTTTGTTTTACCCAAAGAAATTCAACATGCAATATGGCCCAATTAGTTGAAGGCAACAAAGTGGAATACCCTAGGGGGTGCAAGTGTGGAATGTGTTGTCCATTTTTCATGCTTTCTTGTCTTGTATTAGGTCAAACTATTTTTTGTTCGTTTTATTCGCATGCAAACCCTAACTCTAGCATAGTATATTTAGAAAGCGTTAAAGTGCGAAATTTAAATTCCTACACTATTACAACATAATAATATGGGGAGGGGGGTACAATGTTTCAAATGGGGTATATTTAGACAAGAATTTAAACCTAACTATTACATCATTTTCTTTGAATATTCACAAGACAAATAATTGTATAATTAAATGGAAATTGAAATAAATATGCAAAATGTAAAAAGAATTTTTATGTGTATGAAAAAAAAATATTATTTATGTGAAAATAAAAAGAGAAATAAAAAGGTATTATTTTTGGAGTATTTTCAAATTTAGGGCAAAACCCTAATTTTTAATCAAAAGGGATATTAATCAATTAATTCATATAATATTTACTATTTACATACAAAAATAAAATAAAATATAGTATATTTATAAAAATGTATTTTTTAGTATTAAATATTAAAAAATAAAATATGTACATTCTTTGGTATTTATATCCTAAGTGTATTAATATATATCTATTTATTTATATTATTTACAAAATGTGTATTATATATATTAGCTAATAATATTTAATATTTAAATAAAAAAAAGTATTTTTTCTATAAAATATTTTCAGGAGGTAAAAATAAGATGAAAATGTATAAAAATATATTTGTACTATTTTAGTATTTTAAACAAAAAGTATATATTTATTTATTTATGTACAAACCAAAAGAAAAAATCAAATAAATACTTAATAAATTCAAAAATGATGAGAAAAAATATTTTTATATTTTTAATATGCTGAGAAAAAATAAATGAATCAATTAAAAAAGGAAAAAGTCAGAAAATGTTAAAAATAAAGCAAATGGGCTCAGGGGGTGTAAAACTAAAAAGGTGGTGTGAAAAGAAAACACAAAGCAAGCCCAGCCCAATGCCACCTTTCTTCAACCTCTGAACTGTGTTATTCAAAAAACGCGCGCCCTGTTCTTGATCTTCTAACTCCTGATTCCTGGCTTATTAATGAAAACTCATAACATAAAAAATGTTCAGCATCAAGAGACTAATCCAACCATATGCAGAACTTGATCTAACTCTCTAAGATGAGAGAGAATTTCTTCTCCCCCAAATCCTAACCTAGATTTTCTTCCATTTTCAAACCTCAAATTCTCACAGCTCAAGCAAAAGAAATGAAAAGTAAAAACATGTACATGTTCAATGGCATGAGTAGAACATTGTTTATTCACAAACTTAGAGCTAATGATGCTTGATAAGAGAGATAGAAGTTCACCAAGATACCTGTTCATTTGAAGTTCTATCTGGCAATGAGGAAGCTTTCAGTGCAAGGTGATGATTGGAAAAGCTTCCTTGAGGTCCAGGGATGCTATTCCAATGTTTACTTTGTCTTGAAAGCTTTTGAATCGTGCTAGAGCACTTCACCTGTAAAACAAGAAACTGAAAATGGTGGAACTGGTTAGAGGGATTACAGGTCGTGTTTCAAGTCATGGTTAGCTTGCATAGATGCTAGGGAATGTATGTGAACTGGTTTGGGCAAGAGAGCTTGAGGGAAATGGAAGATGGCACTCAAACTGCAGGCCTGACCCTGTTTTTTCAGTTTGAAGATGATTCTGAGATTGGGAGTGTATGAGAGGTGTGAGGGTCGTGCAATAGCTTGGTTGAGCTGTCTTGAGTGTGTTTCACAAGTTCACTTAAGTGTTTGCAAGCTGATATGAGAGTTGTGTTCAGTTATGATGTGTTTCTTACACTTTAAGCAAGCAATGGTTACTTTGTGCCTCTAGCCTGTACAGGCCCTCATACTATGCTGCATAATCCCTCCTTGATCAGTGTGATTAACTCATAAACTTGTGCCATTTAGATATGGACTGTACTTCTTGGATTTGTAATTGGACATAAAGCTATCTTTTGCAAAAATAGAAAGAATGCTTTATCTATTTTGGGATTAATCCTTTATGCAATGTTAGAACACAAAGAACATGGTCTTGGCACAAAGAATATGCATTAAATTTATGAGTGTTGGATGGTTTAAGGACCTGTAATCAAGATATGCAAGCTGAGATTGAAATGCATAGTGTTATGAACATGTACATGGCCAAGAACAAAAGTGACTTTTTCCCATTTTGCAAAATTCGATTCTCCCTAACCATGAGGTTGTTTGAGAAGTTCTTGGACATTTTGGAAAGTTTGGAATGTGTACTACAATCCATCTTTGAAATGCAAATTGAAATTACAAGTGGAAGTGTATGGAAAATGGCCTTGAAGTTGGGTAGAAAACCTTGTCAAAATAGGTTAAAATTTCACTAAGTTAAGAATGGTTTAGTGCCCTTATTCAAAAATTTGTAACTTGAGATACAAGCCTCAAATGGGAAAACTTTGTGAATCAAAGTTGTAGATTATGCAACAAGCTACAACTTTCATGTTTTGACTTTTGTATGAATCCAAATGGATCTTGGTGAAAAAGTGGGGCAAAGTTGGGAAAAAAATTAGGGTTTTTTATAACTTAGAAAAATTCTAAGTTATGAAAAATTCTAATTTCTAACCCTAATTTGCATTTTGTGATTTCTTGGTGAACAAGTTTCATGATTTGGCATGTTTTGATGAAAAATGAATCTTGACTCTTGATTTTGACCAAAAAGTCAAAGTTTGACTTTTCAGTATACAGTCAAAATTGATCAATTGACTGGGAAATTCAACTGTCAATCTTGTGTACTTGGGATCTTTTGAGTTTTTTGAGCATGTCAAGATAATTCCATGGGGTCCTTGAGTCCATATATGAGCTTGGTTTGCCATTGGCTAGGTCAAACAGTCAAAAATTGCCTTTGTGCAGTCAAAACCCTAAAAATGACCATTTTGCCCTTTTGGTGATCTGATCAAATTTCTTATGGAATTGTGATCCAAACTTGATCAAATGGTCCATATGAGTTCATAATGTTGATGTGGGTCAATTTTCATGAGGTTTGACTGTCAATTGGCCACAGTTGACTTTTTACCCAATACAACTGATTTCTAAGTCAACTGTCCAATTGACTGAGCAAAACTTGGAATCAAAGCTTGAAACTTGGTATGGGTAAACTTGGGAGTCCAATATGAAGCATGAAAGTCATCTTAGGCACTTTAGGTCAAAACATCTTGGTGCAAACACAAACCCTAATTTGGGTCAACAGTGCAAGGAGAAGTCTTGAGCAGATGACACCCTAACTAGATCTTGGGCTTCAAAGGTTTTGTGATGAGAAATCATTGAGAAATGGGAGGGAAAATTTTGGGGTACAACAGTTGCCCCTGTTCAATCTTCTTGAATCCGAAGAGTTAGATTGGCAAGTTTGCCTTTCGTGACTCGAGGGTAAAAGGAGATTGGACACTAGAGTGCCCGGAAATTTGCACTCGTCAAAGCAATGAATGCGGGAATGGGCTTAGAGATGCCATTTGGAGATGAGCTTAAAGATGCCATCCGGAGATGGGCTTAAAGATGCCATCTGGGAGAGTGACAGAAATCTTGTCGGGGATGGGCTTAGAGATTCCATTTGGAATGAGTATCAGGAAAGTGTCCATGCTTTGGACCATTCTGAACTGGGGATATGAATAAGCAATAGATTGGCATCCGTTGTTGGGAGGAATCCGTAAACTGTTTTCAAAAGTTTGAGAAGAGTCTGAACAAGCGATAGTTTAACATCCGTTACTTGGAGAACCCGTGAACTGTTTTCAGAAATCTTGAAGTTGAATAAGCAATGGAGCAGCATCCGTTGTTGGGAAGCGTCCGTAAGCTGTTTTCAACGGGTTGCATATGAACAAGTGATAGATTGACATCCGTTGTTGGGAAGAATCCATAGACTGTTTTCAGAAGTCTGGAGAAGAAACTGAACAAGCGATAGGTTAACATCCGTTACTTGGAGAACCCGTGAACTGTTTTCAGAAATCTTGAGGTTGAATAAGCAATATAGCAGCGTCCGTTGTTGGGAAGCGTCCGTAAACTGTTTTCAACGGGTTACATCTGAACAAGTGATAGATTGACATCCGTTGTTGGGAAGAATCCATAGACTGTTTTCAGAAGTCTGGAGAAGAAACTGAACAAGCGATAGGTTAACATCCGTTACTTGGAGAACCCGTGAACTGTTTTCAGAAATCTTGAATTTGAACAGGAACCAGTATAAGGTTGCTTGATGATGAGTCCGTGTAAAACTGCATCTGAAACTGTTAAGGATAGCTTTTTACTCTTATCCTGAAAAGGACAAAATGTTAGCTAGACACAAAATTATGTTGCATGAAATGTATGATGCAATATATGTGATATCAATGTGTATGATATGAATGTAATGAATGCGCATGTAAGCTGATGAGCTGTCTTGCTGGGGATAGATGAATCCTGGATGGCTGAAGATAAAAACATCCTGACTGCTGCCGGGAAGAATAATTCCTTGGCTGTGACTGGGAAATAAGGAGCTTGGGTTGTATACCAAACCTCTGGGGAATTCCTGATGACTTCTACTGGGGAGCACCAATCTAGCAGACTTATGCTGGGGATACAAGACCGGGAATCTTTAGTTCGGTGGGAAGTGTCTCTGGCGACTTCACTGGGGAACTCAAGATTTATTCTCCTAAAACTCTGTGGGGAGAAGGTTCATTAGTCTGGCTCCGCTGGGGATTGATAATTTGAAGCTTTAGCTCGGCTGGGGACACTGAAACTTAAACTCTGAGGGGAATTGAATTCTGGAGGATTCTCTGGCTGGGGATTTTGCAAAGATAAGTTACTGCTGGGGAATTTTGATGAACTCCGCTGGGGATAGGAAGAATTTTGGCGAGTGTGATCTTCCGTGGTTGTTAGCTGAGGATAACCCAGTTATTAGGCCTTGTGAGGAATAACTTTGAATAAAACTCGGGAGAGACGTCCGTACTCTGCAGGGAATAAGCTTCCAGCATCTACTAGGGGTGAGTTTCAAGATTTGCTAGGGATACGGATTCCAAATCTCCCGGGGGTTTCCTTTGAAGGGTATCAAGATATCCAACTGTACTTTGACCTATCGGTAATCCTCTTTCCCGACTCATAAGAAAATGATTATGTTTCAAATGCATATGCCTATTTAACAAAACATTGGACGTTTCTCAAAATAAAACAGATAGTGCAAGAGAAAAGAAAAGGAAATGACACCAATTTCTGGGAAAAGTATTTGTATTGATTTTCTATGAGTATATTTGTACAAAGGAGACAATCATCCTAGTAAGAGGATTTTGTCGTAGATATTTGAAAGGTTTATACAAAATAATGATGGCTATGTGAAATAATTCCATGGGATTCCATTCCGCTATAGCTTTCACAACTCTGAATATCTGTCCATTCAGTGCTTCGCTTGACGATGACTGGATTGATCAGAAGCCTGGAACCGGTTGATGAAGAGATTGTCTTTGAAGTGATCCGACGAGACATAGTCATACGCTTTAATTCCCTAACTTTTGCCTGAATCGCCCTTTCGGGTTTTCGATCCACCGGGAAACCCCTTTTTGCCCAAGCCGCCCTTTCGGGTTTTCAACTTGCCGGGTGTACAGATTTTTTTTGTTTTTATCCCTAATTTTTGCCTGAATCGCCCTTTCGGGTTTTCGATCCACCGGGATGCCCATTTTTGCCCAATCCGCCCTTTCGGGTTTTCGACTTGTCGGGTTATTTTATGCGTAGTATCTTTTGACTATGTCTGCGTTCGCAGGGTGCGGCAAATCGTCGCCGTCCATGGTGGTCAGAATCATTGCACCACCAGAAAATATGCTCTTGATCACAAATGGTCCTTCATATGTAGGAGTCCATTTGCCCCTGGGATCACTTTGTGACAAGATAATCCGCTTGATTACGAGGTCTCCGACTTGATACACTTGACGTCTGACTTTCTTATTGAAGGCCTTGATCATTCGCTTTTGATACGTCTGACCATGGCATATAGCGGCAAGTCTCTTTTCGTCGATCAGATTGAGTTGATCAAGTCGGGTTTGCATCCAATCATCTTCATTCAAACCTGCATCCTTCATAATCCTTAGAGAAGGGATCTGGACTTCCATAGGCAAAACAACTTCCATGCCATAAACCAAAGAAAACGGGGTTGCCCCGGTTGAAGTACGTACCGTCGTACGGTATCCATGCAGAGCAAACGGTAACATCTCATGCTAGTCTTTGTAAGTGACTGTCATTTTCTGAATGATCTTCTTAATGTTTTTGTTCGCAGCTTCAACAGCACCGTTCATCTTCGGCCGATAGGGAGATGAATTGTGATGATAAATCTTGAACTGTTCGCACAATGCAGTGATCATCATGTTATTCAGATTTGTACCGTTGTCTGTGATGATCCTGTCTGGAACACCATACCGACATATGAGATTTTGCTTGATAAAGCGGGCAACCACATTTTTAGTGACAGAGGCGAAGGAAGCTGCTTCGACCCATTTAGTGAAATAGTCAATGGCAACCAGGATGAAGCGATGTCCGTTGGAAGCCGTGGGCTTGATCTCTCCAATCATATCAATCCCCCACATTGCAAAGGGCCATGGAGCAGTCAGGACGTTGAGAGGAACCGGAGGGATATGAACTTTGTCAGCATAGACTTGACACTTGTGGCAAGTACGGGAATGTTGATGGCAATCAGCCTCCATAGTAGACCAGTAATAGCCTGCCCTTAGGATCTTCTTAGCCATTGTATGCCCGCTCAAGTGAGTGCCAAATGTGCCGCTGTGTATATCAGTCATGATCAACTCAGCTTCAGCCTTATCTACGCATCGGAGTAATACACAATCATGGCTTCGTTTGTAAAGGATACCGTTGCTCAGGAAGAACTTAGCATCAAATTTCCTTAAGAACTTCTTCTCATTCACGGAAGCTCCTTCAGGATAATCTCGGGTCTCGAGATACCTTTTGATTTCATGGAACCAAGGTTGTTCCACTACTTCTTCGGTATTAATCTCGTGGCAATGTGCCGGTTCATCCATTCGCTCGATGGTGATTTGGGGAGCCTCGTTATCCCAGTTGAGTTTAAACATGGAGGACATTGTGGCCAGAGCATCTGCTAGCTGATTCTCTTCTCGCGGGAAATGCTCGAAGGTAATTTGGTCGAAATGCGGCAACAATGTCAGGACATGTTCTTTGTATGGGACGAGATTAGGATGTTTGGTATCCCATTCTCCTTTGATTTGACTGATAACCAAAGCCGAGTCCCCAAATACGATCAAAGATTTGATCCCCAAGTCTATGGCAGCCTTGAGACCAAAGATGCAGGCTTCATACTCAGCCATGTTGTTTGTGCAGCTGAAGCAAAGTCGGGCTGTGAAAGGTGTGTGACAACCTTCCGGAGAAATGAGTACTGCGCCAATACCGTTTCCAAGCGCATTTGAAGCACCATCAAAGTACAGGGTCCATCGGGATCCCTTTTCGGGTCCGTCATATGGTCCGTCACCTTCAACGTTGTCCAAATTCATGATGTCCTCGTCTGGGAAGTCAAATCTCATGGGTTGATAGTCTTCGATAGCTTGATGAGCCAGATGGTCAGCTAATACACTCCCTTTTATAGCTTTTTTGGTGGTGTACTGGATGTCATACTCAGTTAAGATCATTTGCCATCTAGCTATCCTTCCAGATAAAGCGGGCTTTTCGAAGATATATTTGATAGGATCCATTTTGGAAATCAACAAGGTAGTATGAGTCAGCATATACTGTCTTAGTCGGCGAGCAGCCCATACCAAAGCGCAACAAGTTTTCTCGAGCAGTGAGTAGCGAGTCTCACAGTCGGTAAACTTTTTGCTAAGGTAATAAATAGCATGCTCTTTTCGACCAGACTCGTCATGCTGGCCCAAAACACACCCCATTGAGTTATCCAAGACGGTCAAATACATGATCAATGGTCTTCCTTCGACGGGTGGCATCAGAATAGGAGGTTCTAGCAAATACTCCTTGATTCTATCAAAAGCAGCTTGACAATCGTCGTTCCATTCGACTACCTGATCTTTTTTCAAGAGTTTGAAAATTGGCTCACAGGTAGAAGTCAGATGTGAGATGAATCTGGCAATATAGTTTAAGCGCCCCAAGAATCCTCTAACCTCCTTTTCAGTACGGGGAGCAGGCATCTCTTGTATTGCTTTTACTTTTGCCGGATCGACTTCAATGCCTTTGTTGCTTACAATGAATCCCAGGAGCTTACCAGACCTAACTCCAAAAATGCATTTACTTGGATTCAGCCTGAGCTTGTATTCTTTTAACCTGGCAAACAGCTTCTCCAGATGTTCAAGGTGCTCTTCCTCTGTTTGTGACCGAGCTATCATATCGTCTACGTAAACTTAAATCTCATGATGTATCATATCATGAAATAAAGCTACCATGGCGCGTTGATAGGTTGCCCCTGCGTTCTTCAGCCCGAACGGCATCACCTTATAACAGAAAGTGCCCCATTGTGTGACAAAAGTTGTTTTCTCCATATCCTCGGGGGCCATTTTGATTTGATTGTAGCCCGAGAATCCATCCATGAAGGAAAACACTTTATGCTGAGCTGTATTGTCGATCAAGATGTCAATATGGGGTAGCGGGAAATCATCTTTAGGGCTAGCCCTATTCAAATCCCGGTAGTCCACACACATCCTGACTTTGCCATCTTTCTTAGGTACTGGCACAATGTTAGCGACCCATTAAGGATAAGACGTAACAGCCAGAAAGCCAGCATCGAATTGTTTCATTACTTCTGCTTTGATCTTTTCGGACATGTCAGGCCTCATTCGGCGAACTTTTTGCTTGATCGGTGGACAATCCTCTCTTGTGGGGAGACGGTGGACCACGATGTCTGTGTCTAAACCCGGCATATCTTCATAAGACCAAGCGAAGATTTCGACATACTCATTCAACAACTGTATCAGGCTTTCCTTGACATTCGGTTTCAAATTGGCACCCACTTGTACCTCCTTCCGGTCTTCCTCGGTCCCTAAGTTGACAGTTTCTAAAGATTCTTCATGCGGTAAGATAGCCCTTTCCTCTTGTTGCAGAAGTCTGGCTAGTTCCCCGGGTACTTCACAACCTTCGTCATCTTCATACTCAGCTAGATTGACCAGATCTTCAGAGTTATTGAAAGATACAGCAGAATAGTCACCCATGGAATCCAGAGTGGATGGGTACCTGCATTGGTGAGTGTGGGTGTGTGTAAGGGATAGTCATCCTTAAACAAAAAATGCAAAAGGAAAGAAAATGAACATAAGCAGTTTATCAAATGAAAAACGTCCAATGAATCATTAAACATGGCATATGGATATGAAAAATAATCAAAACCCTTACAAGTGGACCTACATGCCCCGGGCAAGGCAGGAGGTGAAAAGATAGTGTACGGATTGTTTGAAAGTAAATATTACATACCAAATAGGAAATGTTTAACAGGTAAATTACTGATGAATAAAAGTGATGGGGACAAAGTCCTTAGCCTCCCAATTGCTCAATCCTCCTTTGACAGTTGGATAAATCCACTCTTCAATGTTGCTCTCCTTGTCTTCATCTTCCAAGGCGTTGATTCCGTGGGGAGA
This sequence comes from Vicia faba, assembly GCA_948472305.1. Classification (NCBI taxonomy): domain Eukaryota; kingdom Viridiplantae; phylum Streptophyta; class Magnoliopsida; order Fabales; family Fabaceae; genus Vicia; species Vicia faba. The sequence goes on from OX451741.1 coordinate 1,450,107,859, forward strand.
AATTTTGACTGGCGCCCTTTCAATCTTTGCACGGAGCATAGCTTTCTGGCCGGCGGCTGTGAACCCTAACCCAAACTTGTCAGTCTTATGCGGAAAGTCGGGTAACTGCCCCCATGCTGAATTCTTCCCTTCTTTTATTGCGGCTCTTGCGTCCTCCAGAGATGCCATCCTGGCCATCTGCCTCGGTGCCTCAGCCGTCAACTTCGCTACTGCTATTTCAGGAAGGACTTCTTCGAAATGTTGAAACGGTGTCTCAATGAATTCTCCTTCAACCTCCACATACCGGAAAGAATTTAAGTGGCTAATCATGTACTCTTCTTCGCCATGGACAGTGATGATCTTTCCCTTGACAGGATACTTCAACATCTGATGTAAGGAGGAGGTGACTGCCCCAGCATGGTGTATCCAAGGTCTACCCAGCAAGCAAGAGTATGATGGACGGATGTCCATCACATAGAAAGTGGATTTAAACACCTCGGCGCCTATCTTGATGGGAATTTCAACCTCTCCATGGACCATTCTCTTCGAACCATCGAAAGCTCTGACAACAATATCACTCGACTTCAATTCCAACCCTTCACAATCTAGTCGGTCCAAGGCCTTCTTAGGCAAAACATTCAGCGACGAACCGGTATCAACCAAAACATGTGCAAGAGTGGTTCCGCGACACTCGATTGAAATATGCAAAGCATCATTGTGGTTTCTGCCTTTAGGGGTTAGGTCAGCATCAGAAAAACCTAATCCATTGTCCGCAGTCAGGCAAGCCACGCAATTTTGAAATTGATCCGCAGAGGTTTCCTGGGGCACATGAGCTGCCTTCAGGAATTTTATCAGGGCTTTAGCGTGCGCTTCTGAGCAAAGTAGTAGTGCCAGCATGGAGATCTTGGAGGGGGTTTGACCCAACTGTTCCACCACATCGTAATCACTTCTCTTGATTATCCTCAAAATCTCGTCCATTTCCTTCTTGGAGGTTTCTGGGATTACTAAGGGTTGAGCCCTCGTCCTGACGGGTTCATCTTGGATTCCCTTACCTTTGTCAGCAGCGGTAGGAGAGACAGTACTAGGAACAACAATGTCTTCAATCAGAGGAGTTCTAGCAGAGAGCTTTATTGGTGCAGGGATGACCTCGTTAGCTGATGAGGGTCCAAAGACTGCTCTTGGAGGGGTAATCTCTGGAGAAAATATTCTCCCGCTCCTGGTGATTTTGCTGGTGCCCGCAATGTTACTAATGCTGGCTTCTTCATCATCCGAACTTTCTTCAATTACCTCGATTTGCTTGATACCATGGTAGTAGATGTCACCGCCATAGTTCCAAGGTATCGACTTCTCAGAAACATAGGGAACAGGCCCTGGCATTGTTATCTTCAAAGGAACAGATTTTGCAGCTGGTGTAATCTTAACAGGCTTTTTGACGGCCTTGGAAAGATTGGCGTGAATGGTTATGATTGAGACATCTTTAGTACGAACTGGAACAGCAGAAACTTTTTCAAACAAAATTTGTCGACTATCCATAAGGCCTTGGATGCCTTTCTTCAGTAGAGGACAATCAAACGGTAGAGAGTAGCAACAATAGCAGTCTTCTTTACATCCCGGGAAGATCCCGGCCCTTAACAAATTCAACTTAATGGTTAGCAGTGGAGTGGTCAGATCACTGACATCAGCAACATACAAATCTTCTTCAATGGCATTGACATTTCGGCCGTGCTTCGGCATAGGTGCAGATATCACATTAGGCTTCTCTGGAGCGTCAAACTCTACCTCCTTAGCCTCTATCAGGTCTTGGATTTTATGCTTGAGTGCCCAACAATCATTGGTGTCGTGTCCAACACTGTCTGAATGGTAGGCGCATTTAGCATTGGCATGATAATGCGGAGAGGACGTATTCACATTCTTTGGTGCCTCCTTGATGGTGGCGAGGTTCAACTTCAATAGATGGGGAAGCACTTGCGCTGGAGTCATGTTAATGCGGGTGAACTGCCGTTGTGGCCGCTCCACCCGTTGTTGATTTGGTCTAGACTGGTTATAGCGAGGCTGCTCGCTCGGAGTGTTTTGAATCATTACGGCCCCCACAGTTGGCCGACGCTCCATCTTCCCTGCTCTTCTCTGAGAATATACCATAGCCGTCTCCTTCTTAAAAGGCTTCTTCTCAACACTTGCAGCAACACCATTCTGAATCTTTCCTGACTTGATGCCAGCTTCTATTCTTTCGCCCGTTAAGATCAAATCGGTAAACCCCGCAGAAGAGTTACCAATTAGATAATTGAAAAATGGCCCAGATAAGGTCCCAAGAAACATATCAACGAGTTCACGGTCTGTTAAAGGAGGCTGCACCCTGCCAGCCAAATCCCTCCATTTTTGTGCATATTCTTTGAATCCCTCGCTTGTTCCTAGTGACATACCCTGAAGTTGGGTGCGAGTAGAAGCAAGGTCAGAATTATACTGGTATTGTTTGTAGAAAGCGGTGGCCAAATCTTCCCAATTTCTGACACTGGTTCCTTCTAGCTGATAAAACCACTCCAACTGAGCTCCCGACAGGCTGTCTTGAAATAAATGAATCCAGAGGTTTTTATCTGCTGTATAAGGTTGAATCTTTCTCACGTAGGACCTGAGATGCATTTTGGGGCAGGACAACCCATCATACCTCACGAACACTGGCACTTTGAATTTTGGGGGAATCACAATCCCGGCAACCAAGCCCAAGTCTTCAAAATCCAAACCCGGTACTCTTTGTAGTTCCATGGCAGCCAATCTGTCTTCTAAACCCTTGTATTTATCATCAGCTGGAGGATATTGCTGGTCAGAATAATCTTCATCCTCTTCAACCTCTTCTTCCTCCGCATCAGACTCGGAAGGCACCGCAACTCCATCTCTTTTACTAGTCCCTTCATCAGAAGTCGGAGGAAATTCAAGCACTCTCCGAGCTTCTCCGTCAAATCTTCTCCCCAAAGTAGCCACTCCAATCTTCTTTTTCTTCTTTTTTACTGGGTCCTTATTCCCCAACTGAGTCTTGATATCCTCCTGACCCTTAGCCAAGGTCATCAGGAGTTGCTGGAATTGTGCATTCTGAGTTTGTAGGTCTTTGACTGTTTGCTCGAGATCCATCCTACTGAAATAAACAGCAGACAAATAAGGAAACCTGGAGTGAGACCTGCTTATGCACATGATGAATGGTATGCTTATGTATTCAATACATTCAAGGATTTGGAACATTCAAAATTGTTTCAGACAAAGAAGAACACACGTCATATTAATAAGAAGAAATTTGTTAGTACATAAATGCCCCATGGGCCAAATATTACAAAATAAACTTCTTAAGGCAGAAAGACATTGCGCATCCTCTTTGGTGCGATGTAGGTGTTGAGGGCCTTTTGCTCGTGGAGTCGGCGGGTAAGCTCTAGAACCTTCTTCTCACTGGCGTAGAAGCTAGCTTCAAAAGTATTCCGTTCTTCCTTGAGCTGAATCCAACTTTTCTGCATTTCCTCCCACGATGTAGGCATGTCTGGATATAGGATGGTGTAGGGGACCTCTCCTTCATTGACGGGCTCTTTAATCACTGGGAGTATATGAGGATAAGGCATCATTAGACTTTGGGCTCGGGCTCGTACCCACTTGAGATAGGGCTCAAGAGGGATGGAGTTCTTGTGTCCCAGAGTCTTGCTATCAACCTTGTTGAGTTTTCCCCAAGCTCTGATGAATCTTTGGCGAAGTCCTTGCACATCGTTGTCAAAGTCAAAAACTAGGTTAGGAATCAACATGTCATGAGGGCCATCCCTCCGTGCATATCCAAATTGCCTCAAAGCTAGGCAAGGGTTGTAGGTGATACCTCCCCTGATTCCAAGTAAAGGAACATTAGGAAATTCTCCGCAACGATCGACAATGATGACATTTTCTCTGGACCGAGAACACCAATGCACATCAGAATGAGTAAGAGTCATCAACCGTTGGGACCACCTTGTACCTTGGTCATTCTTCAAGACATATTGCGGAAGGTGCGAAATAAACCACCTTGCAAAGATAGGAGTACAGCACATGAGAACACCTCTCCTTCTCATTGTTCGTGTGTAAAATGAGTGAAGGATGTCCCCAAGCAATGTTGATATTGGGTTTCTGGACAAAAAGATTTTGACGGCATTGACATCTACCAATTGGTCAGGATTTGGGAACAAGACCAACCCATAGATAAGGAGTGCCACAATTTCTTCAAAGGCTTGCAGGTCCAATGAATTCCAACATTCTTGTGCCTTCTCAAACAAGAATTTTGCTAAGAATCCCTTGACGCCGCTTCTGGTTTCCCAATGCCCCTTGATGTCGGATGGTTGTAGATGTAATGCTCGAGCAACATCTTCCGGCTTTGGTTCCTTTTCCGTACCGTTGAAGGGTAGTTGATTAAGGATAGGAATTCTCAGGAGTTGAGAAAACTCCTCCAAAGTGGGTACCAACTGATAATCAGGGAAAGTGAAGCAGTGGTGAAGAGGGTCAAAGAACTGGAATAGCACTTTCATCATGTCTTCTTCAATGTTGGTGTTGACTAGGCTGAGCAGTCTACCATGTCTTTCACTGAAGGATGAATTTTCCAGAATTCTTGAGGTGAGCTCCTTGAGTTGAGGAGAGATTCTCACAAGGTTGACTTGAATGGTATTTCTGCGAGGAATTTCCATGACCTACAAAACAGGAACAAAGATGAAGATCCAAACCCTTGAAATGGTTAGTAAATGCATATGATGCTTCATGATGTTTATGATGTATGCACAAAACATATGTACAAGCAAATCACACCAAACCCTAGTTTCAGGCTTGCATGGGGTCTCATAGGTAAGTACCCTCTTGAGTGTAGTTGGCTTAAAAACCTGTCCTATAAATAGTAACCGGGTTCTAAGGAGCTCAATATCACGGGATTGTTTTCATCGTTCATTGTTTTGGTTTAGCCACTTAACTAGCGACCAAAATATTCCAAGAAAACAACCCTCAATGAGTGTAGCATCGAGTATCTACCAACTTCGAACTGTACCAAAGCCGGTCATCTCACTACCCCTAATAAAAGGCCAAGATGGTAAAGTAAGGTTCTAGGTCATTAGTGCTTAGTGACATCACTCAGCGGCCCCGTACTCTCCTTGATTGAACTCAAGGGTTACCAGTACTCACAAATATGTCGCACTAATATAGCTATTGCTTCGACCGTGTCGGTATACCCCATACAGTTTCCACAATGTATTGCTATCTATGAAATGTTTCCCAAAATCCGGGTGTAGGATTTGCAAACCCAAACAATAGAACCAAAGTATAAAGCAAACAAATCAAACAATTAGTCATGCAAGAGGGTGATCTAAGCCCTAAGGTTACTCCACTTTTAAAGTTGTCCCCAACAGAGTCGCCAGTTCTGTGATACGGTGGGGGAACTGACTAGGGTTTTGCGTTTGTTTTTCGCAAATGTTTCGGTTGAGCAAGAGTCGCCACCGAATTTTTATTTTATCCTAAGGAAAGGTTTAAAAAGCACAGCAAAAAACCTTTGAGATTTTTCTTGGGTTCGGGGAGTAGATTATAGAAAGGGAAGGTATTAGCACCCTTTCTATCCATGGTTATCCATGGTTATCCATGGGCTCTTAGGTACTTGCTTAGATCAACTTGCCTTGGTTTTCAATTGTTTGAAATGGTGCTTGGTGTGTGGTTTTGAAAATGTTTTGAAAAGATGCCTTGTGTAGGCTACCCTTGTAACAATTCTTTACTCGAATGTTTTACAAAAGGTGTTTTGTCTTTAGAAAAGATGTTTCAAGGTTTTTTTTGAAAGTTGATTTTGAAAGTATTTGTGAAGTGGGTTTTGAAAATAGGCAAGTGTTTTCTTTGCAAATTGACAAGTACTTAAGAGTTTATCTACCCTAAAGTTTTCTCAAAGATTTTTGTTATGTTTTAAACCTTTTGACAATTTTGTTCCACCATTGCATTTGGTGGACAATCTTGTCTTAGGAGATTGAAGGGACGGGCGCGGGTCATCGTTTAGACCATAATTGCAATAGTGTTAAATGTCTTTGGGCAATTTTTCTTTAAAAAGGGACTTGATCATTTATTTAGGCAACATTTTGAAGGACTATGATCATTTGATTGTTTGTTTTACCCAAAGAAATTCAACATGCAATATGGCCCAATTAGTTGAAGGCAACAAAGTGGAATACCCTAGGGGGTGCAAGTGTGGAATGTGTTGTCCATTTTTCATGCTTTCTTGTCTTGTATTAGGTCAAACTATTTTTTGTTCGTTTTATTCGCATGCAAACCCTAACTCTAGCATAGTATATTTAGAAAGCGTTAAAGTGCGAAATTTAAATTCCTACACTATTACAACACAATAGTATGGGGAGGGGGGTACAATGTTTCAAATGGGGTATATTTAGACAAGAATTTAAACCTAACTATTACATCATTTTCTTTGAATATTCACAAGACAAATAATTGTATAATTAAATGGAAATTGAAATAAATATGCAAAATGTAAAAAGAACTTTTATGTGTATGAAAAAATATATATTATTTATGTGAAAATAAAAAGAGAAATAAAAAGGTATTATTTTTGGAGTATTTTCAAATTTAGGGCAAAACCCTAATTTTTAATCAAAAGGGATATTAATCAATTAATTCATATAATATTTACTATTTACATACAAAAATAAAATAAAATATAGTATATTTATAAAAATGTATTTTTTAGTATTAAATATTAAAAAATAAAATATGTACATTCTTTGGTATTTATATCCTAAGTGTATTAATATATATCTATTTATTTATATTATTTACAAAATGTGTATTATATATATTAGCTAATAATATTTAATATTTAAATAAAAAAAGTATTTTTTCTATAAAATATTTTCAGGAGGTAAAAATAAGATAAAAATGTATAAAAATATATTTGTACTATTTTAGTATTTTAAACAAAAAGTATATATTTATTTATTTATGTACAAACCAAAAGAAAAAATCAAATAAATACTTAATAAATTCAAAAATGATGAGAAAAAATATTTTTATATTTTTAATATGCTGAGAAAAAATAAATGAATCAATTAAAAAAGGAAAAAGTCAGAAAATGTTAAAAATAAAGCAAATGGGCTCAGGGGGTGTAAAACTAAAAAGGTGGTGTGAAAAGAAAACACAAAGCAAGCCCAGCCCAATGCCACCTTTCTTCAACCTCTGAACTGTGTTATTCAAAAAACGCGCGCCCTGTTCTTGATCTTCTAACTCCTGATTCCTGGCTTATTAATGAAAACTCATAACATAAAAAATGTTCAGCATCAAGAGACTAATCCAACCATATGCAGAACTTGATCTAACTCTCTAAGATGAGAGAGAATTTCTTCTCCCCCAAATCCAATCCTAGATTTTCTGCCATTTTCAAACCTCAAATTCTCACAGCTCAAGCAAAAGAAATGAAAAGTAAAAACATGTACATGTTCAGTGGCATGAGTAGAACATTGTTTATTCACAAACTTAGAGCTAATGATGCTTGATAAGAGAGATAGAAGTTCACCAAGATACCTGTTCAGCTGAAGTTCTATCTGGCAATGAGGAAGCTTTCAGTGCAAGGTGATGATTGGAAAAGCTTCCTTGAGGTCCAGGGATGCTATTCCAATGTTTACTTTGTCTTGAAAGCTTTTGAATCGTGCTAGAGCACTTCACCTGCAAAACAAGAAACTGAAAATGGTGGAACTGGTTAGAGGGATTACAGGTCGTGTTTCAAGTCATGGTTAGCTTGCATAGATGCTAGGGAATGTATGTGAACTGGTTTGGGCAAGAGAGCTTGAGGGAAATGGAAGATGGCACTCAAACTGCAGGCCTGACCCTGTTTTTGCAGTTTGAAGATGATTCTGAGATTGGGAGTGTATGAGAGGTGTGAGGGTCGTGCAATAGCTTGGTTGAGCTGTCTTGAGTGTGTTTCACAAGTTCACTTAAGTGTTTGCAAGCTGATATGAGAGTTGTGTTCAGTTATGATGTGTTTCTTACACTTTAAGCAAGCAATGGTTACTTTGTGCCTCTAGCCTGTACAGGCCCTCATACTATGCTGCATAATCCCTCCTTGATCAGTGTGATTAACTCATAAACTTGTGCCATTTAGATATGGACTGTACTTCTTGGATTTGTAATTGGACATAAAGCTATCTTTTGCAAAAATAGAAAGAATGCTTTATCTATTTTGGGATTAATCCTTTATGCAATGTTAGAACACAAAGAACATGGTCTTGGCACAAATAATATGCATTAAATTTATGAGTGTTGGATGGTTTAAGGACCTGTAATCAAGATATGCAAGCTGAGATTGAAATGCATAGTGTTATGAACATGTACATGGCCAAGAACAAAAGTGACTTTTTCCCATTTTGCAAAATTCGATTCTCCCTAACCATGAGGTTGTTTGAGAAGTTCTTGGACATTTTGGAAAGTTTGGAATGTGTACTACAATCCATCTTTGAAATGCAAATTGAAATTCCAAGTGGAAGTGTATGGAAAATGGCCTTGAAGTTGGGTAGAAAACCTTGTCAAAATAGGTTAAAATTTCACTAAGTTAAGAATGGTTTAGTGCCCTTATTCAAAAATTTGTAACTTGAGATACAAGCCTCAAATGGGAAAACTTTGTGAATCAAAGTTGTAGATTATGCAACAAGCTACAACTTTCATGTTTTGACTTTTGTTTGAATCCAAATGGATCTTGGTGAAAAAGTGGGGCAAAGTTGGGAAAAAATTAGGGTTTTTTATAACTTAGAAAAATTCTAATTTCTAACCCTAATTTGCATTTTGTGATTTCTTGGTGAACAAGTTTCATGATTTGGCATGTTTTGATGAAAAATGAATCTTGACTCTTGATTTTGACCAAAAAGTCAAAGTTTGACTTTTCAGTATACAGTCAAAATTGATCAATTGACTGGGAAATTCAACTGTCAATCTTGTGTACTTGGGATCTTTTGAGTTTGTTGAGCATGTCAAGATAATTCCATGGGGTCCTTGAGTCCATATATGAGCTTGGTTTGCCATTGGCTAGGTCAAACAGTCAAAAATTGCCTTTGTGCAGTCAAAACCCTAAAAATGACCATTTTGCCCTTTTGGTGATCTGATCAAATTTCTTATGGAATTGTGATCCAAACTTGATCAAATGGTCCATATGAGTTCATAATGTTGATGTGGGTCAATTTTCATGAGGTTTGACTGTCAATTGGCCACAGTTGACTTTTTACCCAATACAACTGATTTCTAGGTCAACTGTCCAATTGACTGAGCAAAACTTGGAATCAAAGCTTGAAACTTGGTATGGGTAAACTTGGGAGTCCAATATGAAGCATGAAAGTCATCTTAGGCACTTTAGGTCAAAACATCTTGGTGCAAACACAAACCCTAATTTGGGTCAACAGTGCAAGGAGAAGTCTTGAGCAGATGACACCCTAACTAGATCTTGGGCTTCAAAGGTTTTGTGATGAGAAATCATTGAGAAATGGGAGGGCAAATTTTGGGGTACAACACCTTGGTCAAGATACAGTTGACTTTTCGGCTGTCCAAAAATAGTAACTTTTGCATCTTTGATGATTTTTGAGCCATGCTTGAGGAATCATGATCAAGACTTGATCAAATGATGATTGTGGACTCAAAATAAGATGTTGACCAAAAATTCTAACTTTTGACTGTAAAATGACCATTTTACCTCTGCAGTTGATTGTGAAGAAAATGGGACTTTTGACTGTGCAAACTGGCATTGTGAACCTTGAAACTTAACATGTAGATGCTTGACAATGTATATGGACCCATGGGACTTGATTGAGCCTTTGAAAACCTCAAATTCCTTGTAAGAACCAAAACCCTAATCTTGACTGGCTTAGGAGGTGTTTGATTGTGCAATCCTTGAGCAAATCTTGAACCATTTGAAGATGAATCTTGACAAACTTTGAAGAATATGGGAGGGCAAATTTTGGGGTACAACAGTTGCCCCTGTTCAATCTTCTTAGACCTGAGGATGTAGATTGGCTGGCGTGCCTTTCGTGATCCGAAGGTGGAAGATGATTGAACACTAAAGTGCCCAGAAATTTGTGCTCGCATAGTGTGGTATCAGCAATGTGATGTCGGGAATGGGCTTATAGATGCCATTTGGAAAGATGATGGATAGGAGGATGGGCTTATAGATGACATCTAGAAGTGTGACAGAATCTTGTCGGGAATGGGCTTATGGATGCCATTTGGAGATGTTGATCGCGTAAGAGATTCCTTAGCGAGAACTTGCGTACCTGAGAAAGAAAGATAATTTCCTGGCCTGTTACAGGTGTTGATCTTCAAAATCTTCATGCAGATACTTTCCTGGCTAGATACAGGTATAGACCTACAATCAATTGCTCACAGATATGCCCTGGCTAGATACAGGTATCAAATCTGGAACTTCAAAAGGTTGATCGAGATAGCTTTCCTGGCTGGATACAGGCGTAGACCTCTAATCAGTCGCTCACAGATATGCCCTGGCTAGATACAGGTATCGAATCCGGAATTAGTCGTCCACAGATATGCCCTGGCTAGATACAGGTATCGAATATGGAATTAGTCGTCTACAGATATGCCTTGGCTAGATACAGGTATCGAATCTGGAATTAGTCGTCTACAGATATGCCCTGGCTAGATACAGGTATCGAATCTGGAACTTCAACAGGTTGATTGAGATAGCTTTCCTGGCTGGATACAGGCATAGACCTCTAATCAGTCGCTTACAGATATGCCCTGGCTGGATACAGGTATCGAATCTACAAACAATCGCTCACAGATATGCCCTGGCTAGATACAGGTATCGAATCTGGAACTTCAAAAGGTTGATCGAGATAGCTTTCCTGGCTGGATACAGGCGTAGACCTCTAATCAGTCGCTTACAGATATGCCATGGATGGATACAGGTATCGAATCTACAAACAATCGCTCACAGATATGCCCTGGCTAGATACAGGTATCGAATCTGGAACTTCAAAAGGTTGATCGAGATAGCTTTCCTGGCTGGATACAGGCGTAGACCTCTAATCAGTCGCTTACAGATATGCCCTGGCTAGATACAGGTATCGAATCTACAAATAAACGCTCACAGATATGCCCTGGCTAGATACAGGTATCGAATCTGGAACTTCAAATGGTTGAAGGTAATATCTTTTGATTGACCTTTTCCTGAAAAGGAAAAACATTAGTTGTATGCAATGTCATGATTTATGAAATGCATGATGTCATGATGTTCTCAGGAATAAATGAGATTGTGTTGTATGCACTTTATCATGTATGTAAGCAAGAGGTATGAAATGTGATATGTTTTATGAATGTATTTTCGTCTGGGAAAATAAATCCTTGACGAGTGCCGGGAGTTTGTTGAATCCCGGGCTGATGTTGAAGAGAGTTCTTCGTTTCCGCTGGGGATGATGATTGCAAGAATAAACCGGTAGGAGAAGATGACTCCGTTGGGGAATAAACCTGATGGAGAGATTACCCTGCGGGGAATTACTCTGTGGGGAAGGGATACTTCGCTGAGACTTTAACGATAATTCCGCTGGGGATACCGTTGATAAGCCCTGTTGGGGAATTTGATGAACTCCACTGGGGATAGGAAGAACTTCGCTGAGGATGATCTTTCCGTTGTACTTTGCTGAGGATAACCCAGTTATAGGTTCTGGTGGGGAATAACCTCTGAACATGGCTGGGAGAGATATTCGTACTCTGCAGGGGATAAGCTTCCAGAATCTACTGGGGAGATGGTTCAACTTTCCTGGGGAAACTTTTGGACTATATTGGGGAATGGCTCCATTGGGGTGTCAGGTATTCCGCCGGGGAACAATCTTATATCTATGTCGAGGAATATTAAGACTGCCGGGGATGCTTGTTGAGGAATATCTGTATACTCTGCTGGAGAATATTGAGATCTTCTGGGGATACCCAACTTCCTTAAGACTGATGGTAGACCAACTCTGCTTGGGGGAGAGTATTGCTGACTTGCTAGGGATACTGTGCCTTTTTAGGGCTGATGGGAGACCAACTCTGCTTGGGGAGAGTGTGGCTGAATCTTGGCTTACTCTGCAGGGAGCGAAGGTATCTTGGTCAAATTCTTCAGCCGAACCTACCTTGGTACCTTGGTGGACAGAGCAACTAGATTGCTTAGACAATTTCTTATTGCCCCTGTTTCTGATGTCACCTGTAATTAGTCCTTTTTTTCGCATGCAAATATTTATGATTAGCAATTAGTGTCAAATGCATATATCAAAAATGAACATTGGACGTTCTTTGCAAAACAAAACAGATAAAGGAAAAACAATGGGCAATTTGTCTGAAAAAATGAGCTTGTATTGATTTTGAAATTTTCCTGTAAATAGGCGTTTGTGTACAAGAGGCTGACGTCCTAGTAAGAGAACGCCGTCGAACCATAGAGTTTATACAATTTGTGAAAAGGAAACAAAACAGCTATGTGAAAAAATATCCCACTGGGTTCCAACTCTGCTATCGCCTTTATGTCTTCAAGCGTCTCATCACTTTGCTGCTTAGTTGGAGATGAAGCTGATTGATTGGTGTCGTTTGAGCCTGATGGTTGATACTGAAGTCTGAATGCAGGGTGATCCAATGAGACATAGTATTACGCTTATCCCTAACTTTTGCCTGGACCGCCCTTTCGGGTTTTCAGTCCACCGGGATACCCATTTTTTCCCAATCCGCCTTTTCAGGTTTTCGACTTGCCGGGTGTACAGATTTTTTCATTTCATCCCTTATTTTTTCCCGAACCCTTTTGGTTCGCCGAGAAGCTCTTATTTTTGCCTAGGTGTGTCAACCTAGCGGGTCTTTGATCATGCGTAGTATCTTTTTACTATGTCTGCATTGGCGGGGTGAGGAAGGTCGTCACCATCCATGGTGGTTAAAATCATGGCTCCTCCTGAGAAGATGTTCTTAACCACAAATGGCCCTTCGTACGTAGGGGTCCATTTGCCCCTGGGATCACCTTGAGGTAGAATGATGCGCTTGATTACCAGGTCCCCAACTTGATACTCTTGTCGTCTGACTTTCTTGTTAAATGCCTTGATCATTCGTTTTTGGTATGTCTGACCATGGCAAATAGCAGTGAGTCTCTTTTCGTCGATTAGGTTTAATTGATCAAGCCGAGTCTGAATCCAGTCATCTTCACTCAAACCTGCATCCTTCATTATCCGGAGAGAGGGTATCTGAACTTCAATGGACAGGACTACCTCCATGCCATATACCAAGGAAAAGGGTGTTGCCCCTGTTGACGTCCGTGCTGAGGTACGGTACCCATGAAGAGCAAACGGTAACATCTCGTGCCAATCTTTGTAGGTCACTGTCATCTTCTGCACAATCTTCTTGATATTCTTATTAGCTGCTTCTACAACCCCGTTCATCTTCGACTGGTAGGGAGAAGAGTTGTGGTGCTGTATCTTGAATTGCTCGCAGAGCTCAGTGATCATCTTGTTGTTAAGATTGGTACCATTGTCCGTAATGATCCTCTCAGGTACACCGTATCTACAGATCAGGTTATGCCGAATGAACCGTGCCACGACGTTCTTGGTCACGGTGGCAAAGGAAGCTGCCTCAACCCACTTTGTAAAGTAATCAATTGCTACCAGGATGAAGCGATGCCCGTTGGATGCTGTAGGTCTGATCTCGCCGATCATATCAATGCCCCACATTGCAAAAGGCCAAGGTGCTGTCAAGACGTTCAGAGGAACTGGAGGAATGTGCACCTTATCAGCATAGATCTGGCATTTGTGACATGTCCGCGAATGTTGGTAACAGTCAGCTTCCATTGTGGACCAGTAATATCCTTCCCGAAGGATTTTCTTTGCCATAGTATGTCCACTAGAATGAGTTCCGAAAGTACCTTCATGAAGCTCTGCCATGATCCTTTCAGCTTCAGTTTTATCCACACAACGCAGTAAGGTTGAATCATGGTTACGTTTGTACAGAATGTCATTGCTGAGGAAGAACTTTTCCGCGAACCTTCTCAGAAACTTCTTGTCATTAACAGATGCACCCTCGGGGTATTCTTGAGCTTCTAGATACCTCTTCACCTCATGATACCACGGCTTTTCTGTTACCTCTTCATGCTCAAGATCGCAGCAATGTGCAGGTTCATCCAACTTCCAGATAATGATCTGGGGACCTCGTTGTCCCATTTGACTTTCAACATAGAAGACATCGTAGCTAACACATCCACCAACTGATTCTCCTCTCTTGGGAAGTGTTTAAAAGTTATCTCCTCGAAATGGGGAATCAACGTCAATACATACTCCTTGTAAGGAATAAGATTTGGGTGTTTCGTATCCCACTCGCCTTTGATCTGACTGATCACAAGAGCGTAATCTCCGAAAACACTCAGAAACTTGATCCTTAAGTCAATTGCAACTCGAAGACCCATGATGCATGCTTCATACTCCGCCATGTTGTTGGTGCAGTTGAAACATAGCCGGGAGGTAAGTGGAGTATGAGTGCCTTTTGGAGATATGATCACAGCGCTAATACCGTTACCCAAAGCGTTTGAGGCTCCGTCAAAGTGCATAGACCATCGGGATCCTTCCTCAGGTCCTTCATCCGGTCCAGGTACTTCACAATCGGTCACTACCATGATATTCTCGTCTGGAAATTCAAAGTTCATAGATTGGTAGTCATCCACTGCCTGATGTGCCAAATGGTCTACCAATACACTTCCCTTGATTGCTTTTTGAGTCGTGTACTGGATGTCATATTCAGTCAAGATCATCTGCCATCTTGCTATTCTTTCGGACAAGGCAGGCTTTTCGAATATGTACTTGATTGGATCCATCTTTGAAATCAACAGAGTAGTGTGAGTCAACATATACTGTCTCAGCCGGCGAGCAGCCCATACTAAAGCGCAGCAAGTTTTCTCGAGCAGTGAGTATCGGGTCTCACAGTCGGTAAACTTTTTGCTAAGGTAATAAATAGCGTGCTCTTTTCGGCCAGACTCGTCATGCTGCCCCAACACACACCCCATTGAACTGTCAAGTACTGTCAAGTATAAGATTAGAGGTCTCCCTTCAACCGGTGGCATAAGAATGGGTGGCTTTTGGAGATACTCTTTGATTCTTTCGAAAGCGGCCTGACATTCATCGTTCCAACGTACTACCTGATCTTTCTTCAGTAGCTTGAAGATTGGTTCACAAGTAGCAGTTAGGTGCGAGATGAATCGGGCAATGTAGTTCAGTCGTCCTAGAAAGCCTCTGACTTCTTTCTCTGTCTTGGGAACTGGCATCTCTTGTATGGCTTTCACTTTGGCAGGGTCCACTTGAATACCCTTGTCGCTCACGACGAAACCTAGTAGTTTTCCAGACCTCACCCCAAAGGTGCACTTGTTCGGGTTCAACCTCAGCTTGTACAACTTCAGACGGTCAAACAGCTTCTGTAGATGGTCAAGGTGTTCCTCCTCAGTTTGGGACCTTGCAATTATATCTTCGACGTATACTTCAATCTCGTGATGGATCATGTCATGAAAAAGAGCAACCATGGCACGCTGGTAGGTTGCCCCAACATTTTTCAACCCAAAAGGCATGACCTTGTAGCAAAAGGTGCCCCACTGAGTAACAAAAGTGGTCTTCTCCATGTCTTCAGGAGCCATCTTGATTTGATTATAACCGGAGAAACCGTCCATGAAGGAGAATACCTTATGCTGAGCAGTATTGTCAACCAGAACATCGATATGAGGCAAAGGGAAGTCATCTTTAGGGCTGGCCCTGTTCAAATCCCTGTAATCAACACACATTCTGACCTTACCATCTTTCTTCGGTACTGGAACCACGTTGGCAACCCACTGAGGGTAAGATGTTACTGCTAGAAACCCGACATCAAATTGTTTCATAACCTCAGCCTTGATTTTCTCGGACATCTCTGGACGCATACGGCGGACCTTTTGTTTTACCGGAGGGCATTCTTCCTTGGTAGGCAGGTGATGAACCACAATGTCGGTATCCAACCCAGGCATGTCTTCGTAGGACCAGGCAAAGATTTCCACATAGTCATGCAGCATCTGAATCAACCGTTGTTTCACACTAAGCTCCAGATTGGAACCAATCTTGACTTCCTTTCTGTCTGTCTCAGTACCCAGATTTACCGTTTCCACTGGCTCTTCATGTGGCTGAATGGCCTCTCTTCCTGGAGTAACAGTCTTGCAAGCTTACCAGGCACTTCACAATCATCTCCACCTTTGTCTTCGGCTAAGTTGATCGGATTTTCGAAGTCATAACTGGCAGTAGCAGAGTCGTTACCAGTGAGATCCAGAGTGGATTGGAACCTGTATAGGTGAGTGTGTGTAAATATAGTTGTTTTGCAATATATAATAAAGAAAGACAAGGAGCGCAAGATTTGAAATGCAAAAGACGTCCAATACTTTTATTAATGATATATGAAAATGACACACAAAAGCCCTCACAAATGAAGCCACGGTGCCCCGGGTAAGACACCGGGCCATAAAGTTTCAGATTATTGTTTGTTACAAATTCAAAACAAAGGAGTTCATTACTGAGTGACAAATGTAATAGGTGTGAAGTCTTTCGCAGTCCAGTTGCTTGGTCCATCGTTGGTCGTTGGGTAGATCCAGCTGTCGAATTCAGATTCCTCCATGTCGTCTTTAATAGCATTCACTCCCGGGTTGGTGATGATCACAGGAGGTCTTCCAATCCTTGCCTTACGAATAGCCCTCTGAGCTTCTGCAGTGAAACCCAAACCAAATTTGTCAGTCTTCGAAGTGAAATCAAGAAGCCGGCCCCAGTTTGCACACTCACCCTTCTCAATCACAGCCCGGGCATCCTTTAAGGAAGCCATCTTCAAAGGAGAATCTTCGCTCACAGTTTCTGCTGATGCCAGTGTCTGAGGCACCTCTTCAAAGTGTTGAAAGGGGGTCTCAATGAACTCCCCATCCATCTCTATGTACCAGAACGAATTGAGGTGGCTGACCATGTATTCTTCCTCCCCCTGAACTGTCACAATCTTCCCTCTGACCGGGTATTTCAGCTTCTGATGTAATGTGGAGGTCACGGCTCCAGCCTTATGGATCCAAGGACGACCCAACAAACAAGAATAGGAAGGTCGGATGTCCATAACGTAGAATGTAGAATCAAAGACCTGCGAACCAACCCTGATTGGAATATCAACCTCGCCATGCACCATCCTCTTAGACCCTTCAAAGGCCCGGACAACAATGTTACTTGGCTTGAGCTCTAAACCCTCATAATCCAGCCTGTCTAGAGCTTTCTTGGGTAATACGTTCAACGAAGAACCAGTGTCAACCAGCACATGGGCAAGAGTAGTGCCCCTGCATTCAATGGAGACATGCAGGGCATCGTTATGGTTCTTCCCTTTAGCAGTCAGATCAGCGTCAGAGAAACCCAGACCATTATCAGCAGTCAAGTTGGACACACACTCGGTAAATTGATCAGCTGATGTCTCTTGTGGCACGTGGGCCGTCTTCAGGAAGGTAATAAGGGCCTTGGCATGGGCCTCTGAACACAACAACAGTGATAGCATAGAAATTTTAGATGGGGTGTGCCCCAGCTGCTCAACTACATTGAAATCACTCTTCTTGATAATCTTGAGAATCTCTTCCATTTCCTTCTTGGAAGTTTCAACAATGGTTGTCTTTGGTACCTCCGTCTGGGCAGGCACATCAGTAGCAATCCCTTTGCCCCGAGTGTCAGATGATTCGGCAGTAGGGGTAAAAATAGGAACTTGGTCAGGCAGGGAAGCAGGCACACTGACAGGTGTGATGACAAGAGGTCTCTGGATAGCTGGTGGCACAATATCTGGTGAGAACAGTCTACCACTACGAGTGACTTTAGAAGGCCCGGTGATGTTGCTGACGCCGGTACTAGTATCAAACTCTTGTTTTATTCCAAGAACATAAACATCTGCCCTATAGTGCCACGGGACAGCTTTGTCGGATGTATAGGGGAGGGGCCCCGGAACAGTGATGATGATGGGAGCAATCTTCTGAGTAGACATGATTTTGACAGGCTTCTTGGAGGGAGCCTTAGGAGAGTTATTGAAAATAGTAACAATGGACACTTCTTCAGTAGGGGTAGCAGGAACAACAATCTTCTCGAACAAGATGTCTTTGTTATCCATCAGGTTTTGGACGCCTGACTTCAACAAAGGACAACCAGCAGGTGAAACAGCACATAGAAGGCAACCTTTACCACATCCCGGAAATAAACCGGCTAGCAACAGGTTCCTCTTGATAGTCAACAACGGAGTAACAATATCATCCACAGAGGCTACATATAGGTCTTCCTCAACAACATTCACTCCATGCTGGGGCATGGGAGAAGTCACAACATTGGGCCTTTCGGGCGCCTCGAACTGTATTTCTTTAGCATCAATAAGGTCCTGAACCTTATTCCTCAGAGCCCAACAATCATCAGTAGTATGCCCCGGGCTGTCAGAGTGATAAGCGCAGCGGGCGTTGGGGTTGTACTTTGGAGAGGTTGTGTTCACCACCTTCAGAGCTTCTTTGACAGTTACCAGATTGGTTGACAGTAGTTGTGGCAATATCTGGGACAGGGTCATACTGAGCCGAGTGTACTGCCTTTTGGGTCTCTCACCTCTTGGTTGGTTATATTG
Organism: Vicia faba; assembly: GCA_948472305.1. Classification (NCBI taxonomy): domain Eukaryota; kingdom Viridiplantae; phylum Streptophyta; class Magnoliopsida; order Fabales; family Fabaceae; genus Vicia; species Vicia faba. Next base: position 1,450,126,477 of record OX451741.1, read on the forward strand.
CTGAGGAGCAGCAGCAGGCTTTGAAATTACCACCGCATTGACAGCTTGGCGGCGTTCTGGTTTATTCTGTCTCCTTGAACCATAAACAACACTAGATTCCTTCTTGAAGGGCTTCTTTTCAGTACTCGAGGAGGCACCTTTCTATATCTTCCCCGACTTGATACCAGCTTCTATCCTCTCACCAGTCAAAATCAGATCTGTAAACCCGGCAGGAGAATTCCCAATCAGATGGTTGAAGAACGGACCAGACAGGGTCCCCAAGAACATGTCAACAAGCTCACGGTCAGTCAAAGGTGGCTGCACCCTTCCAGCCAGGTCTCTCCACTTTTGCGCATACTCCTTGAATCCTTCACCCGTCCCTAGTGACATTCCCTGGAGTTGGGTACGCGTAGGAGCGAGGTCAGAATTATACTGATACTGCTTATAAAATGCAGTAGCCAAGTCCTCCCATTTACAAATACTGGCTCCATCCAGCTGATAGAACCATTCGAGTTGAGTCCCTGAAAGACTATCCTGGAAGAAATGGATCCATAAGTTCTTGTCTGCAGTATACGGTTGGTTCTTCCTTACATATGATCTGAGATGCAGCTTAGGGTAGGAAGCTCCGTCGTACTTTGCAAAAGTGGGTGCCTTGAACTTATGGGGAATCACCACCCCAGAAGATAAACCTAGGTCTCCAAAGTCTAAACCGGGCACTTGCTGAATCTCCATAGCACTCAGGCGGTCCTCTAGCTGTTTGTACCTGTCCTCAGCAGGAGGGTACTGCTCATCATTATAATCTGTCTCGTTGTCGGAGACCACAGGACTAGGAACCCTTCTCTCTTGGGGACTGTCCTTCCCTACAGAGGAAGTATCCAGATCAGCCTCATTTTGTAGTCCATTCCCGAATCTGCGTCCGGTGTTGAACAACACAGTCCTCTTCTTCTTCTTCTTCAAAAGCAGAGTCTTCAATTCCTGTTGTCCCTGGGCTAAGCTCATGACTAGCTCTTGGAACTGGGCGTTCTGGGCCTGGAGGGCCTTGATAGCTTGTTCAGTAGTAGGCTCAGAAGACATGATGATTGCTGAAATAAACAGCGAAGAAGATAAGTGACCTATAAAAGGGGTACCTGTTATGCATATGATGACATGAAATGCGTATGATTTTTGCATGCAATGTTTTCAAGGATCTCGCGGGGTAAACAGAGAAACTTGTTAGAAGTTGAATACGGTAGCTTGATTGAAGGAACTTCATGTTGTTAAGAGTCCTTCTTCAAGAGTCAAAGCTCACCATATCGAGTGGGTCATAGCCCCTGACTCAAGTTATCAACCTTGGCTAGAGGAAAATAAATCCCCGTTGCCCCTTGCTAGACAATTGGTTCATCATGACCTGCATCACAGACCCTTGAGATCCTTGAAATGGGTTAGTCCTTATGCAAGATGTATGCAGGTTAGTCCTTATGCAGGATGCATGCAATGTTATGATGGTATGATGTTATGATAAAGCACACCATAAGTATTCACAAAAGGCAAACATGATAAGGCATACAAGTCACACAAGATAGCCCTTAGAGTTCAGGCCAGCATGAAGTTTAGGTACTACCCCCTTGAAGTTGGTGGGCTCAAAACCTGTCATATCAAAAGTAACCGGGTTCTAAGGAGCTCAATATCATTGGATTGTTTTCTATGTTCATTGTTTTGATTTAGCCACTGAACTGGTGATCAAAATATTCCAAGAAAACAACCCTCAATGAGTGTAGTATCGAGTATCTACCAACTTCGGACTACACCAAAGTCGGTCATCTCACTACCCCTAAAGAGGCCAGGATGGTCAAGTAAGGTTCCTAAGGTCGGTTGATGCTTCACGACACCACGCGGCGGCCCCGTACTCTCCTTGACTTGACTCAAGGGTTACCGGTACTCACCAAAGTGTCACATCAACGTAGCAACTGCTTCAACCGTGTCGGTATACCCCACACAGTTCCCTTACAGTTTTTTGCTACTTCTAAAAGGTATCCCCCAGATCCGGGTTAGGATCTATGAAACTCCAAGACAAGCCCACAATATTAAAGCAAACAAAGCAAGCAATTGAAAACAAGAGTGGTCTAATCCTAAGGTACACCTCACTTTTAACATTCCCCAACAGAGTCTCCAGTTCTGTGATCGGTGGAAATAGAACTGACTATTTTGGAATGCTGGTTCGCAAAATGTCGCGGTAAGCAAGAGTCGCCACCGTCTTTTATGTTCTCCAACAAGGAAAGGACAAAAGCACAACAAAATTCCTTTTCGAGATGTTTCTCGGTTCGGGAGGTAGATTATAGAAAGCGAAGGTGTTAGCACCCTTTCTATCCATGGTTATCCACGGGCTCTTAGGTACTTGCTCACTATGTTTTCAAAAATTGTTTGCTTTTCTTGTGTTTGTGGGTTTTGAAAAAGTTTAGTTTGAAAACTTCTAGGTAACTCTTGTATCAGTCCTCAAGAGTGTATGAAGTGTTTGTTTGAAAACTTTTTGAAAGTGTAGGTGCGAAAAGTTGTTTTTGTTTTTGAAAGAGCAAGTACCCAGGAGAAATCTACCTACTCTAAGGAATTAGGATGTGTAAGAGTCCCTTAGACAGTACTATCCCACTACTAAGAAGTAGGTAGCACCGTCGTTGGAGTTATTCGGGTCAATTCGATTAAGGGACATGTGTGGTCACCAAAGCAATAGTAGGACGCCTTAGCGGTAACCCTAATGTCCTAGATCCTTTTTTATCCGAGGCAACCGTTTTGAGACAACTGGATCTTTAGACAGGAGGGCGACCTCTAAAACACCCTATACTTAATGACCACCTCGAGGCAACCAAGTGAGGCGTACCCTAGGAGTGGCATGTGCATGTGTGTCAAGTTCAGTTCATATTATCTTTGCACAAGTATTATGGTGAGCTACGAGTTGGTTTTATTTTTCAGGCAAGTCTTGCATGCATAATTAACAGTTAATAATTTGCGGGAAATAAATTGCGGAATAGTAAATCTACGCTATTACAAGGCGTCGGGTATTTACATCGCCAAAAACATAACCCTTGAAAATAAAATTGCGAGAAAATAAAGAAAGCGATAAAAGCCCTAATTATCTATTACATTCTCTGAGCAGATACATAAATATAATCAAAATAAGAATAAAAATTAAATATGCGCGAGAAAAATTGAACCGGGAAAAGTCTTTAGGGTTTTGACCCTTTTTGAGAAAAGAAAGAAGTTTGATCCTTTTTGCATTTAATTAAATATTAACCCTAAAACTAATTAATCAATTAATTAAAAGAAAAAGTATTTTTTTATTTTTTATGTTTTAATGAAAATAAAATAAAAATAAAGTCAAAAGTTAGTAAAACCCTAATTTCTATATTGATTTTATTTATTGTGGAAAAAATTAAAGTTAACCTAATTAACTAAATTAATTAATTATATTTATTTACAAAAATAATTAAATTAAGGTGAAATTAATAAATAATAATAATAATAATAAGAAAATATTGTTTTCTGAATTAATTATGAAAAATATTAATTAGGTTAGTTAAATAAATATAGTAATAATAATAATAATTAGATTAGTAAAAGAAAATAAAAAGAAAAAGAAAACAAAAAGAAAATTATGAAAGAACCAGGGGGGTGTTGGGCCCTGATGGAGGTGTGTTCTGGAAATTGGTGGCCCATTAAGCCAATCAACCACGTTGACCTTTGGAATCAACTATGCAAGCGTTGACTGAGGATCATGATGGCTATCACCTCCTGGCCATTGGATTACTGCTTGTAGACACCTGGCGCCTGGGATGGGGGAGTCCATGGTAGAATGCCTTTAAATGCCTGCATGCAATCACGTTATGAAAAATAATATATAGCTTTTGGGTGGACCTGGGAATCGAACCTAGGTCCCAATGATTACCAGCCACCTCACTAGCCACTGATCCATCTGCCTGTATTTGATATTATAGTGAAAATTGAAAATAATATATAAAAACAAACCCATATGCTGTACAAACAAAACAAGCGCGCGTTTTATTTGAACGTTCCAATGGCATGCTTACACGTCTTCATCTCTTTCACTGAACCTGCAAAATAACAAACAGATAGCGGGGGTTTTTAACCCCCACAATCTAACATGAGGAATAATAGCGAATAGGTCTGTGTTCAACATAAATTGTTCACGAGGGTGGTTTTAGATTCGTCTTGCCTCAACGAATTCAACCATGGGTCTCTCAATGTCTGATTTTTCCTATACTGAAAAGCCCCAATTTGGAAGCTCAAGAACCCTAGCTTTTGTCAATGGCATCTTTGGATTTAGGGCGTTTCAATGCAATTAAACCACACCATTAGCTTCGTATGATTCCTATGAACACAAACCAACCACAATAATATGTTAAATATGCATGAATCAATATATACGATTTTGGAAAAATGCTTCAAACCGTGAAACTGTTTGCAACGATTTCTTGAGCTATGAAGCTTGGTTTTGATTCCAATACGTTCCTAGGGACCTATGCAATGTATTTGAATCCACAAAAGCCCTTGAATTGGCCTGGAACCAGGAGAACAATTTTCAAGTTTCTTTGAATTTTTTCAATGTTGTTATGGCTTTTTGTGCAGCAATTTCACGTGTGCATGATCAGGGTTGAGTTGTGTATATATAGGAGACTTAGTTTTAGGTTAAATCTTGGCCAAGAAATCCATGGAATAATGGTTCAAATATTTGATTTGCAATCACATCTTTTTGCATCTTTTTGATTGAGAAGACTTGCCAAACTTGGAGATTTTTGTCCCCTTGATGTGCACACGAATTTGCCAGCATATATTGAGCTTGTTTGCTTCACCAAAAGATTGAAAAATCAAATCTTTGAATTTCCTACATTTTAAATTAATTAAATGAATTAAAACCAATTAAAAATCCAATTAATTAATAAAAAATAAGAAAATAAATTCAAATAATCTCAATGGGTCGTGCATAAGCTTTGGACAAAGTTTCAAGAAGAAATTTGAGGCCCATTAGCAAAAACAAGGTGTTTTGAGCAAAGTTGACTTTTGCAAATTCCCAAAAGTTTCTCAACTTCTCCAATGCATATCTTGCTCAATTTTGATCATATGAACATGTTCTTGGACATTTTGGAAAGGTCTTGAAGTCCTCTAACCAATGCCTTTGGTCCCATGTCATTTGGATTTACCAATCTCAAGTTATGGTCTTTGACTTAAAGTGCATCTTTGTTTACTTTTGAATTTGACCTATAATGTAGAAATTGATAACTTTTTGTGAGAGCATTTCTTGGACTTGGAATGTGAAGATGAGTTGTAGGAAATTTCATCCCCTTTAAAATGAGCATTGGGTGGGATTTTTCTGATGAACCATGAAAAAGTTATGCCTTGGTCAAGATACAGTTGACTTTTCTGCTGTCCAAAAATAGTAACTTTTGCATCTTTGATGATTTTTGAGCCATGTTTGAGGAATCATGATCAAGACTTGATCATATGATGATTTTGGACTCAAAATAAGATGTTGACCAAAAATTCTGACTTTTGACTGTAAAATGACCATTTTACCCCTATAGTTGATTGTGAAGCAAATGGGACTTTTGACTGTGCAAATTGGCATTGTGAACCTTGAAACTTAACATGTAGATGCTTGACAATGTATATGGACCCATGGGACTTGATTGAGCCTTTTAAAACCTCAAATTCCTTGTAAGAACCAAAACCCTAATCTTGACTGGCTTAGGAGGTGTTTGACTGTGCAATCCTTGAGCAAATCTTGAACCATTTGAAGATGATTCTTGACAAACTTTGAAGAATATGGGAGGGCAAATTTTGCGGTACAACATTACCCTATTTAGCAGAATATGCAAAATATGAATGTCTACCCTGTCTATCCTAGAGTGGCCACCGGATCTAGGACGCAGTATATGAGAAATTATCCAGTGAAGCATTCTTGGGATGTTTTTTATTGCACTGGTGGTTATGGGCTCATACTCATCAAGAGGTCTATCTAGTTTCAAAATTGAAGCTATGAAGGCTTCCTCATCACAATAAGTGTCAAAGCTTTGGTCATGATAGCTCTTCAGTATTGTCCTCCCAAATGGAATGTCAAAAATAGTCTACCAGTCATTGGCTTCAAATACATACCTTCTGGTTCCAATTTTAACCTTAAAACACCAACCTTCACTTGTTTCTAAACCATCACAGAAGGCCCTTATAAAGTCTTCATGATAATCTTCTCTAACGTTTAAAAAGGACCCTAATTGTTGGGCATCCAAAATATCACACACATCTGTGATATGAAGAGATAGAACTTTTTCCTTGTTAAAGACACGAGGCTTCATGACTAACATTGTTTTGAAAGACTTCTAAAATTCTTCAACAGTGGCAGGATGCATGATGGACAAAGCACTAGGAAGGATTTCTGTAGCAGATCCAGATGGTCTTGCACCAAGTTTTCCCTTTCCTTTTGTTTTTGAAGGCATTGTCTTTGATGAAGAATGTCAGACAAGTATTTGGAGATGACGGTCTTGGAAGATGAAGTGAATAATGAGAATGATAAATGTTGACTAGGGTTAGCCGATGTATGTAATGAATGAGATAATTGGAAAGAGTTTAAAACATAAAATTGGGTTGATGGGTCAACCCAATCCAATATAAAGACATTAATTATCCTTATGTGTCGACATGACACACGAATGTGTCGACACATCCTGTATTGAAAAACTTATTTTAAGGTTTTGTATCGACTCAAGAATCAAATGTGTCGACCGGAAGTAACATGTGTTGACTCAAACCTCTATGCATCGACCTGAAATAGATGTTAATTCAACATGTGTCGACGCAAGCCTTTATGTATCCACCAGAAAACAGTTTTTGTTTCCGTTTTACAGTTTTCTTCAGTATGATTCGACTCATAACTGTATGAGCTGACTCATATCAGAAAAAATTAAGAAAAGTTTTCTACAAGTTTCTGTGAACAGTTGGATATGAGACCCATTTGTAATTTTATGATTATGCAAAATGAACTATCCAAAGATGATTATGCATACATAATGATGCAATGCAATTTGCTTATGTCAAAGTTCAAACAATTTATGTAAAATAAATAGAAAATATTGATGGAACATTTAAGGTCAATTTATAAGTAATCATAGAATTCTTAGAGAGAAAGTAGAGAGGAACGATATTAACTCAGCTGATGAGATGTTAAGACATACGCACAAAGGCTAAAACACATCTCAACAACATGGCGGTATATATATATATATATATATATATATATATATATATATATATATATATATATATATATATATATATATATATATATATATATATATATATATATATATATATATATATATATAATTTAAGTAAAGTACATGTATGCTTAAGACATCAAGTAAGAGAGATCTAAAATCCCTAACTCAAGACAAATGTTGAAGATAGGTTCCGTTGCTAGTGGTTTTGTAAAAATATCAGCAAGTTGATTTTTAGTATCAACATGCTCAAACACAACATCCTCCTTTTCAACATGATCACGAAGAAAGTGATGCCTAATCTCTATATGTTTAGTGCATGAATGTAAGACAAGATTCTTAGTAAGATTTATAGCACTTGTGTTGTCACATTTTATTGGAATACGTTTTAATTAAATACCATAGTCTTGTAATTGTTGTTTCAACCATAAAATATGAGCACAACAACTACCAGTTGCAATGTATTCAGCCTCAACAGTTGACAATGCAACAAAAACCTGCTTTTTGCTATGCCAACTCACTAAAGAGTTTGAAAATAAATGACATGTACCACTAGTGCTTTTTCTATCTGACTTGTAGCCATCAAAATCAGAACCGGAGTAACCTACTAAGTTGCAATCGCTTCCTTTGGAATACCATAGCCCATACTTAGATGTACCATGAAGATACCTAAGTATACGCTTGACAACTTTCAAGTGGGATTCCTTAGGATCTGATTGATATCTTGCACATATTCAAACACTAAACATGATGTCAGGCCTAGATTCCGTAAGATACAAAAGGGATCCAATCATACCTCTATATTTCTTGACATCTACACTCTTACCATGTTCATCCTTATCTAAGTTCCCATTGGTACGTGTGATACGGTGGCAGAACCTACTGTTATACTGGTTTGTGTTTTACATTTTTTATTCGCAAAATGTCGCGGTAAGCAAGAGTTGCCACCGACTTTTATTTTATCCAATTAGGAAAAGGAAAAAGAATAGAAAAAAACCTTTTTCGAGAATATTTCTGAGTAGGGGGGGTAGATTATAGAAATGGAAGGTGTTAACACCCTTTCTATCCATGGTTTTCCATGGGCTCTTAGGTACTTGCTCATTTTAAAATTGATTGTGTGTGTGCTTGTTTTGAAAAAAAGTTTTACTTCGTGATAACCCTTGTATCGGTCCTCAAGAGTGTGACGAAATTGTTTTTGAGAACTGTTTTAAAAAGTGTTTGTGTAAAAAGTTTTGATTGATTGATTGGGCAAGTACTTAAGAGTTTTCTACCTACTCGAAAAAGACTGTTTGTTTTTCTTTAGACAGCGCTATCCCATTATTGAGGAATAGGTAGCACCGTCATTGGAGTTTTAAGGGACGTTCGAAGGGACATATACGATTACAAAAGCAATGCTAAGAGGTGTTAGTAATCATCCTAAAGCCTTAAAGATCTTTTTCTGAGGCAACATCCGAATGGGTCATTTGAGATCTTTCGGGGCTAGAGGACGACCACTAATAAACCCTATACTTCATGACCGTTTAACCGAAGGCAACCGAAGTGGAGTAAACACTAGGAGTGAGCATGTGCGAGTGAATTTTTTCAGTTAATTTGTCTTTGCACATTTAGGTTACCTACCGTTTTAATTTCCAAGCATTCTTCCCATACAATCTTATTAGCATACATCTAACAGTTAATAATTGTGGAAATTTAAAGTGCGGCAATAGAAATCCCAACTATTACATGGCTTTTGCAGATACAGAATTATTTTGACTGAAAATAAAATGCGAAATTAAAACCTAATTAAAACTATTACAACCTCGGAGCAATTACAAAATTAATAAAAGGTAATTAAAATAAGGGCGACTAATTAAATGCGAGGACAATTAGAAGACCTAAAAATTCTAATTTGAGAAAAAATATTTGAGTTATTTTTGAAGAAAAATTAATTATTTACAAAAATCAAATCCTAATTTCTAATTGATTTTAATTATAAAAATGAGTTAAATTAACCTAATTTTTAATCAAATTAATTAATTAAAGAAAATAAATATTTTATGAAAAAAATGATTTTTTTGGTGTTTTTTGTGATTTAGATTAAATAAAAATAATTTTAATGTTGTTTTTAAAAGAAATATAATTAGGAAATAATTAATAAAAATAATAAATAAAGAAGAAGAATGGGCCTGTTTAAGCAATTGGAAGGGGTGCATTGTTGAAAATATTCCAGGCCCACCAAGCTGAAGCCCAGTCAGCGCCTGATCCAGTGGTACTCCCTCCTAATGGTGCACCATGGTCTCTGGCAGGTAGAGGCGTTGGATCTGGTTGATCATGAATGTGATGAGATCTTGTGGTTGGATGATGGAGGTGCATGATGAGCCTTTGGGATGGTAATGCATGGGATCTGTTAAAGGAAAATAAAATAAGAAAGTTAATGGGACCTGGGATCAAACCCAGGTCCTCTACCCTTTCCAACGTGCACGCTTTCCAGCTGCGCTACCTGTTTTGTTTGTTAATATAATAACAACAATATATAATATATAAAATATGGAAACTGAATCACAAACGCGCGCGAAATTCAAAATGGCCAATGGTATCTTGACACGCCTTCGTCCTCCTCCCTGTTCCATCGTTTTAGACTACGACCTTTTACCCACATCAATTTCCGTCACTATAGGCTTTAGTAACGGTTTTTGTGCGTTGCTATAGACCTGCAATATCTCAAAACGCAAAGCAAGAAATATTAATCAGAGTTAAGAACATAGATCCACTAAGAATCTTGTCCTGAGTTCATTGGTATCATTAATCAGTGCTAATTTTGCCTCTACGAGGAATCCCTAATTTGAAGCTTTCAAATCCTAATAATGGCGTAAGCTTGTTCCTGCACTAGAAATCAAATTCAGGCTATCCAAAAGGTCACAAACATTATTATGAATACATTTATGCAAGAAAATCGATTGCAAAATGCGTAAAACCCTGAAATTGAATTTGAGTTACAAGGGTGCAAACCGTGATCTGTATCTTACAGTTTGGGATGTTTTGTGGCTTGAGAATGATTGGAATCACTTCAGAGTATGTCCAGGAACAAACTAATGTCTTTGGAATTGCTTGAATTGGAATGCAAATGAAAATCCGACCTACACTTTTCTTTGGAAATTTTGTAATTTGTTCTTGTGTTTTCTCTAATGCCAACCCCTAATTTCGTGTCTGCTCTTGCTCTCTATATATCCTTGAACGAATTAGGGTTATAAAAACCACTAGTATCTTTGCAATTTTTTGAAGATTTGATTTGGTTTTCATGTTGTATGATATCCTTCTAAATTTGGCCTAATCATGCCTTTCTTGTGCAAATTAACTTTGATTCGATTTGATCTTGATATGCCAGCATAATGAGCTTGTGATTCTGTCCAAAAATCCAATCAAAACAAATCTTTACAATTATTTACCATTTATTTGATTTAATTCAATTTTTAATTAATAAAAAATCAAAATCAAAATAAATAATGAAGCAAATAATATGTGAGTGAATATTTGGGTCGTGGATCATGTTATAAATGAGGTGCAAGCATAAAAAGTTAGGCCCATTTGGCAAAAAATGCATTTTTGAGCACATTTGACTTTTGGCAATTTTGCAAAAAAGGTCAACTTTGACAAGGCATATCTCTTCCAATTTTAATCCTAGAGAGGTGTTCTTAGACTTTTTAGAAAGCTTAGGATGTCCCCTAAACAACCCTTTTTGTCTAATCTCAATTGGGTGTTCCATATTCATGTAAGAAGCTTTGACCCAAAAAGTGTTTTTGTTGACTTTTCAAAAGGACCTATAATGTGGAAATTCATATATTTTTGTGAGTGCATATTTTGAACTTGAGGGATGAAGATGAACTGTAGGGAATTGATTCCTATTCAAAATGAGCCTTGGATGGAAAATTTCTGATAAAGTATGAGGAAGTTATGCTTGGTCAAAGTTTGGTTGACTTTTCTTAAGAAACCCTAATTTAGCAACTTTTGGGTTTTGATGAATTTGGGGCATTCCTTGAGGAATCATGATCAACCGTTGAGAAAATGATGGATATAACTTTAAAATGTTGATGTTGACCAAAAATCTTGAAGTTTGACTGTATGTGGGCCACAATTGACTTTTGACCTAACACAGTCGATTCTCAAGCATCTGAGCAGTTGACTGAGAACACTTCTTGTGCAAGGCTTGAAATTTGACATGGAGGGTATTGAGAACATATTAGGACCATGGAGAGCATATTAGGTCTTTGGATTTCACCCACCTTGATGAAAATGGAAACCCTAGTTTAAGATACATTGCCTTAGGAGAGAGTTTGTCTGGTCAACTCTTGGGCAACCTTGAGCAAATTGAGGACATCTAGGAGTATGTTTTGAGTAAAATGAGAGGGAAATTTTTTGGGTATACCAACTTCCCCTGTTCAATCTTCTTAAACCTGAGGATGTAGATTGGCTTGTCTGCCTTTCGTGATCTGAAGGTGGAAGATAATTGAACACTAGAGTGCCCAAAAATTTGCACTCGTATAAAGTGATACTTGATCGGTGATATCGGGAACAGGCTTATAGATGCCATCCAGGATTTTTCTAGAGAATTGTCGGAGATGGGCTTAAATATGCCATCCAGGATGTGATGGAGAATCATTGGAGATGGGCTTAAAGATGCCATCTAGAGGATGTTGATTTCCCGAGATATTCCTTTGATGATAATTGTTGTTCCTGTCGTTGAGGATGACTCTACTGAGGAATGTTGGTATCTGTCTTGGGAGAAGTAGAATTTTAGGAGCTTCAGTTGTCCGTTACTCTACTGGGGAAATAACTCCTGCTTGAGGAAGCATAAGTGAACTGCATATCTGGTCAGGGTACAGGCTGCACCATGACTTACTGGGGAAATGCGAAACTGGTCATGTTTGATCAGATCCAGGTCTTACAGTGTTGTGAACTATTGTCTGGAGATAAGAGAGAAGAAACCTGGATGGTAAGGTTATGAGAAGGAACCTGGATATTAGGGTTACTTCGAAATGAAAGCCTGGATAGTAGGGCTGTGAGAAGGAACCTGGATAGTAGGGTTGCTTCAAAATGAAAGCCTGGATAGTAGGGCTGTGAGAAGGAACCTGGGTCATAGGGTTACTTCAAACTGAAAGCCTGGATAGTAGGGCTGTGAGAAGGAACCTGGGTCGTAGGGTTACTTAGAAATGAAAGCCTGGATAGTAGGGATGTGAGAAGGTACCTGGATAGTAGGGTTACTTCGAAATGAAAGCCTGGATAGTAGGGCTGTGAGAAGGAACCTGGATAGTAGGGTTACTTTGAAATGAAAGCCTGGATAGTAAGGCTGTGAGAAGGAACCTGGATAGTAGGGTTACTTCGAAATGAGAGCCTGGATAGTAGGGCTGTGAGAATGAACCTGAATAGTAGGGTTACCTCGAAATGAAAGCCTGGATAGTAAAGTTGTGAGAAGGAACCTGGATAGTAGGGTTACTTCGAAATGAAAGCCTGGATAGTAGGGCTATGAGAAGGAACCTGGGTCGTAGGGTTACTTCGAAATGAAAGCCTGGATAGTAGGGTTGTGAGAAGGAACCTGGATAGTAGGGTTACTTCGAAATGAAATCATGGATAGTAGGGCTGTGAGAAGGAACCTGGGTCGTAGGGTTGCTTCGAAATGAAAGCCTGGATAGTAGGGTTGTGAGAAGGAACTTGGATAGTAGGGTTACTTCGAAATGAAAGCCTGGATAGTAGGGCTGTGAGAAGGAACCTGGGTCATAGGGTTACTTCGAAATGAAATCCTGGATGGCAGGGCTTATAGGAAGGAACTTGGATAGTAGAGTTACTTCGAAGCGATAGTGTAGATTAGTTGACCCGTTTGGTTTCGGGAATTGAGTTTCCATTAGTCGTCTGCAGACGTGACCTGTATAATTGCTGGATTTGTTGAAGCTAATCGTCTCTTCCTGCAAAGATATCAGGGTTAATTACATGTGATGCATGAAATGCAAGGTGAAATGATGTTCTCAAAATAAATGAGATTATATTGTATATGATATGTATGCGTATGTCATGATGTATGTTCACGAAATGCTATCGGGGTATGTCCGCGTCTGGAAAAATAAATCCCTGACGATTGCTGGAGATTTATAAATATTCTGTCGGGAAGAGATGCTGCTTGAGAATAAACTCTGCAGGGAACAAACTTAGGAAGTGAATTCTTGTAGCTGAAGTGATGAACTTTGTCGGGGATTGAGCCTCTATATCCAGATAAATAAACTCTGCTTGGGGGATGAATTTTACTGACTCGCTCGCGATTATGAACTTCGGCTAGGGGATATGGCTGTGAGGTTTCATAATGAACCTTGCTGGGTAGGTTACGTCCTGTTTCGGGAAAGATGACTTTAATGCTTTCGAATACTTTTACTCTGTGGGGAGTGTACGTACTGATGATTGTGCTCCAAAACTGTCTCTGTCCTGGTACCTTTTGGGCAAAATAACTGTCGGGTTTGGCACTTCTTGTTTTTGCCTCTGTTTCTGGAATTACGAGTAATTGTCTTTTGTTTCTTATGTAAATATTTATGAGTAGAAATCATTTTCAAATGCATATATCAAAAAATAAGTCATTGGACGTTCTTGCGAAACAAAACAGAAAAAGAAAAACAAACTCGAAGTTTCTTGTGAAAATGATTTGTATTGATTTTTTTGAAGTTGGTCTGTAATAGGCGTTTTTGTACAAGGAGGCGGACACTATAGTAAGAGAACGCCACTAAAAGATAGAAATTATACAACTTGTGTAAAAGAAAGAAAAACAGCTATGTGAAACAACCCCATTGGGTTCCAACTCTGCTATTGCCTTTATATCTTCAAGCGTCTCATCACTTTGCTTCTTGGCGAAGGTTGATCAGATTGATTAGCGTCGTCCGAGCTTGATGGTCGATACCGAAGTCTGGTCGCAAAATGATCCAATGAGACATAGTGGTACGCTTTATATCCCTAATTTTTGCCTGGAACGCCTTTTCGGGTTTTCGGTCCATCGGGATACCCTTTTTTGCCCAAGTCGTCCTTTCGGGTTTTCAACTTGCCAGGTGTACAGATTTTTTCATTTTCATCCCTTACTTTTGCCCGAACCCTTTTGGTTCGCCGGTAAGCCCTTATTTTTGCTTAGGCCAGTCAACCTTGGGGTTTTTTTAATTAGGCGTAGTATCTTTTCACTATGTCTGCATTGACGGGGGGAGGAAGGTCGTCACCGTCCATGGTGGTTAGAATCATAGCTCCACCCGAGAAAATGTTCTTAATCACAAATGGCCCTTCGTACGTGGGGGTCCATTTGCCCCTGGGATCACCTTGCGGCAGTATGATGCGTTTGATCACTAGATCCCTGACTTGATATTCTTGACGCCTGACTTTCTTGTTAAAAGCCTTGATCATTTGCTTTTGATACATCTGACCATGGAAAATAGCAGTAAGTCTCTTTTCATCGATTAGATTTAACTGATCAAGTCGGGTTCAGATCCAGTCGTCTTCATTCAAAATTTTGTGTTGCATGGTGTTGTCAACTAAAACATCAATGTGAGGAAGTGGGAAGTCATCCTTGGGGCTTGCCCTGTTCATATATTTGTAATCCATACACATCCGTACCTTACCATTCTTCTTAGGTATCGGAACGACGTTAGCAACCCACTGTGGATACGAAGTGACAACTAAGAATCCTGCGTTGAACTGTTTCATGACCTCTGCCTTGATCTTCTCTGACATTTCAGGGCGCATACGACGGGCCTTCTATTTAACCGGAGGACAGTCTTCTTTAGTTGGCAGGTGGTGTACCACAATATCAGTGTCCAAACCAGGCATGTCTTCATAGGACAAGGCGAAGATCTCAACATAGTCGTGCAACATCTGTATCAACCTCTGTTTGACGCTAAGCTCCAGATTTGCACCTATTTTAACCTCTTTCCTGTCTTCCTTAGTACCCAAGGTCATTGTCTCAACCGGCTCTTCATGAGGTTGTATGGCCCTTTCTTCCTGCTGTAATAGTCTAGCAAGTTCTCCAGGCACTTCACAATCATCCTCACCTTCGTCCTCGGCTTGGTTGATCGGATTTTCGAAGTCATAACTGGCAATAGCAGAGCTGTTATCAATGGGATCCAGAGTGGATATGAATCTGCAGTATGATACGTGAGTGTGTGTAAGAGAATAACTGTTTTGATAAAGTGACAACAGAAAAGGAAAGAAAAAACAGAGAGCGCAAAATTTGTATGCAAGAAACGTCCAATGCTTTATTAAAGATATATGAAATGACAAATAATAGCCCTCACAAGCAAAGCTAATGTGCCTCGGGCAAGGCAAAAGGCCATAAAGTTTTAAATTGTTTATTACAAATCTCAAAACAAGTAAGACAATTACTGCGGAATAAAAGAAACTGGTATAAAGTCCCTAGCCGTCCAGTTACTCGGTCCACCGTTGGTAGTTAGGTAGATCCAGCTGTCAATGTCTGAGTTTTCCTCGCTGTCTTCAATGGAATTAACCCCATGATTACTGATGGGTAGGGGATGTCCTCCAGCCCTAGTGCGTCGAACAACCCTTTGAGCCACTGTAGTAAAGCCCAAACCAAATTTGTCAGTTTTGTGAGTGAAATCAGGGAGCTGACCCCAATTGGCACACCCACATTCTTTAACCATATCCCTGTCATCCTTGAGAGAAGCCATCTTCAGAGGAGGTTTGCTGCTGGTAGTAGTTTCAGTCGATGCCAATATCTGAGGGACCTCTTTGAAGTTCTGACAAGGAGTTTCTATGAATTCCACGTCCATCTCTACGTAGAAGAAGGAATTGAGGTGGCTCACCATATACTCCTCTTCACCTCCTACTTCAGCATTTGGTGTAGTGTGGAAGTAACTGCCCCAGCCTCGTGGATCCAAGGACGACCCAACAGACAAGAATACGACGGCCTGATGTCCATCACATAGAAGGTGGACCCAAAAGTATGAGAACCCACTTTGACAGGGATGTCCACCTCCCCATTCACCATTCTCTTCGACCCATCAAAAGGCCTTACCATAATGTTACTAGGCTTTAGAGTCAAACCTTCGTAATCCAACCAGTCCAACGCCTTCTTCGGCAGAACATTCAGCGAAGACCCAGTATCTACCAACACATGAGCCATAGTGGTGCCCCTGCATTCAATCGAGACATGAAGAACAACATTATGCTTCCTTCCCTTTGGTGTTAAGTCTACATCCGAAAAACCCAGCCCATTGTCATTAGTCAGGTTGGCCATGCAATATTTAAATTGATTATCTGAAGTCTCTTGCAGCACATGCGCAGTCTTGAGGAATGCAATCAAAGCCTTCGCATGGGCCTCGGAGCACAAAAGCAGGGATAACATGGATATCTTTGAGGGGGTCTACCCCAGCTTCTCGACCATATTGTAGTCGCTCTTCTTAATTATTTTCAAAATTTCCTCTATCTCTTGCTTAGAGGCCTCCACAACAAATTTTCTAGGCGCCTCCCTCCGGCAGGCTCACCTATAACTTCTTTGCCGCGGGTATCAGACAATTCACCGATAGGGGTAATAATTGGAGTAAGAACAGGAGCAGTAGTTGATGTACTAGCAGGAACAACAGATGGAATGACAATAGGCCTATTAACAGTATTAGGAGAAATCTCGGGAGAGAAGACCCTTCCACTTCGGGTAAACTTGCTGGTTCTGACAATGTTATCAATATCAGGATCAACCTCTTCATCTTTAAAATCTTGTTTGATGCCATGATAGTATACATCAACACCATAATGGCAGGGGACAGCTTTGTCTGAGACATACGGGACAGGACCGAGAATAGTGATTATCAGCGGAGCGATTCTTGGAGTAGATGTAATCCTAACAGGTCTTCTCGAGGAGACCTTGGAAGGATTGGCGGAAATGGTTATAATGGCAATGTCTTCAGATGGAACAACGAGAACCAAAGTTTTCTCGAACAAAATTTCTTTGCTGTCCATCAAGCGTTGAACACCTGACTTCAGCAAATAGCAACCAGAAGGCAAAAATGAACACATGTGGCAATCTTCACCACAACCCGAAAATAAACTGGCCAACAAAAAATTCTTCTTTATAGGCATGAGAGGAGTAGAAACTTCGTCGACCAAGGTCACAAACAAGTCGGTATCAACATCATTAACTCCACGACCGTGCTTAGGCATGGGAGCAGTTATGACACTAGGCTTCTCCGAAGCATCAAACTCAATTTCCTTGGCTTCAATCAGATCTTGTACCTTATTTCTTAGAGCCCAGCAGTCATTGGTATTGTGGCCATGACTCTCAGAATGATAGGCACACCGAGCATTTGGATTATATCGGGGAGATGTGGTATTTGGATTCTTGGGAGCCTCTTTCAAGGTTGCCAAGTTGGATCTCAGCAGATGAGGTAGAACTTCAGCCAATGTCATATTGATTAGGGTAAACTGCCATTGTGGTCTTTCCACCCTTTTTTGATTGTTGCATTGTGGAGCAACTGCAGGCCTAGGTATCATTATAGCACTTACTGTCTGACGATGTTCAACCCTGTTTTGGCCCCTCGGGCTATAGATGGCACTGGCTTCCTTCTTACTAGAAAAAGGCTTCTTTACTGAACTCGAAGAGGCATCCTTATGTATCTTGCAGCTCCAAATCCCGGCTTCTACTCTCTCCAGTCAAAATCATCTCAGCGAAACCAGCTGACGAGCTGCCGATCAAATGATTAAAGAACGAACCAGATAGCGTCCCCATAATCATATCAACCAACTCCCTATCAGACAACGGAGGTTGGACTCTTCTAGCTAAGTCTCTCCACTTCTGTGCATAGTCTTTAAAGCTTTCACTTGCACCCATGGACATACTTTGGAGTTGAGTACGAGTTGGAGCAAGGTCGGCGTTGAATTGATACTGCTTATAGAAAGCAGCAGCCAGATCTTCCCAATTTCGGACATTGTCTCCCTCCAGTTGGTAGAACCATTCAAGCTGAGTCCCTGGCAAACTATCTTGAAAGAAATGAACCCACAAATTTCTATCAGCGGTGTGAGGCTGGATCTTTCTGACATAAGAGCAGAGATGGAGTTTTGGGCACGACACGCCATCATACTTAGCAAAAATTGGAGCTTTGAACTTCTGTGGGATGACCACTCCCGATACCAATCCCAATTCTTCGAAATTCAGCCCAGGTATCCTCTGGACTTCCATAGCACTCAAGCGATCTTCCAACTGCTTGTATCTATCCTAAGTGGGAGGATACTGCTCATCATTGTAGTCGGTATCATTGTCAGAAACTTCAGGATTGGGATCCTTCTCCCTTGTCTCTTCTTCTTGATTCTCCCCTTCCATGGATGAAGAGGTCAGATTGACTTGTCGCTTCAACCGCCCTCCAAACCTTCTGCCCATATTTAGAATACCAGCAACCTTCTTCTTTTTCTTTTTCTTTTTCTCTTTCAGGATGAGGGATTTCATATCCTCCTGCCCTTTTGCCAGAATTATGAACATTTGTTGGAACTGGGCGTTTTGTGCTTGAAGGTCCTTGATGCTTTGTTCGAAATACATTTCTGCTGAAATAAACAGCGAAGAAGATGAGAAACCTATAATGGTACCTGTACATGAAATTCTATGAATGGGATGCGCATGCAATTATTTCAAAGACTTTGGGAAATTTAAATTTGCGAACCAAAATAAAACAAATATTTTATTAGCTGAATTCAAAGTTCAAATGCCTTTTAGGTGTTACAATTAAAAACAAATCTAAGACTAGAAAAAAGTCAAAATTCCCATGGATGCTTCCTCTTCGTGCCGAGATAAGCATTGAGTCCTCTTTCCTCATGGAGCTGCTTTGTGAGCTTTAAAACCTTCCTCTCCTGAGCATAAAATTGATCCCTATAAGTATCCCTTTCTTTCTTCAACTGAATCTAAGACCTCTATAATTCTCCAAGATTAGTGGGCATATCAGGATAGAGAACCGTGTAAGGAATACCCCCTTCAGTAGTGGGTTCCACAATCACTGGTAAAAAGGCGATATAGGGCATCATAAGTTTCTGGGTGCGAGCTCGTACCCATTGGAGGTAAGGTTCCATAGGAATGGAAGCCTTTGGCCCCAAAGCCCTGGCGCCAGATCGGTTTACCATGCCCCAAGCTCGTATGAACATCCGGCGATACTCGTGAACATCATCCTCATAGTTGAATACAATGCCCTCGATAAGTAACTCATGAGGACCATCTCTTCGACCGTAACCAAATTGTTGTAGAGCTGAACAAGGATCGTAGGTTATACCCCCTCTGATGCCAAGTAACGGGACATTAGGGTACTCCCCGCATCAGTCAATAATAGCAGTATTTTCCATAGCTCGGGAGCACCAGAGAATATCCATGTGAGCGAGTGACATTATCCTTTGTGACCAACCCAAACCTTCTTCATTCTTCAATATGGACTTAGGGAGGTGAGAAATAAACCACCTCGACAACAATGACATGCAACACATAAGAACCCCTCTTCTTTTCATGGTACGAGTATGGAGAGTGTGCAAAATATCTCCGAGCAAGGTAGGCACATGGTTGCGAGAGAGGAAGATCTTGATAGCGTTCACATATATGAAAGAGTCTGGATTAGGTAATAGAACTAACCGTATATTAGAAAAGCCAATACCTCCTCAAAAGCCTGAAAATCCATATCATCCCAAAACAGTCGGGCCTTGTCTATCAGAAACTTGGATAGAAAACCCTTGACTCCACTTCTTGTTTCCCAATTGGATACCACGTCGGACCATTTCAGATGCAAAGCTGAGGCAATGATTTCTGACTTAGGAACTTCTTCCAGACTTGTGAAAGGCAACTGTTCAAGAATGGGTATATCCAATAGCTGAGAGAATTCTTCCATGGTAGGCACCAACTGATAGTCTGGAAAGGTGAAGCAGTGGTGCTTGGGATCAAAGAACTGGAAAAGTACACTCATCATCTTTTCATCAAAGTTTGAAGTAACCAGGTTGAGAAGTCGACTATGTCTCTTAGTGAACACAGAAGTTTCAGAGACCTTTGATACTAGCTCTTTGAGTTGGGAAGGTATCTTCACAAAGATGATTCGGATAGTGTTTCTACGAACAGAAGCCATGATCTGCAAAACAGAACAAAGATAAATTCCCTTGGTCTTTGAAATGGTTAGTGCAATAAGAATGGATGTAATGTTATGTTGCATGATGTCATGATAAACCACATGTATAACAAACACAGACAAATCACACCAAGCCCTTAGGTTTAAGGCTTGCATGAGGTTAAAGGTCATAACCTCTTGAAGTTTAGTTGGTTTCAAACCTGTCTTAAAAAGTAACCGGGTTCTAAGGGATCTCAATATCACTAACCATCCTTTATCGGGCATTGTCTCAGCTCAAGCAATCTTTTCTTGCGGCCGAAATATCCTGAAAGTCTGATCTCAATGAGTGTAGCATCGAGTATCAACCAATCCTCAGCTCTATACCGAGGCCGGCTATCTCACTAATTTCTAATGGCCAAGTTTGTTCAACTAAGGTTCTAAGGTCCATTAGTGCTTCACAACACCACACGGCGGCCCCGTATTCTCCTCGTTTCCACATGACGGATACCGGTACCAACCAAAATGCCACACCAACACAACCATCGCTTAAACCACATCGGTCTACGCCGTACAGTCTCCACGATCTATTGCTGTTTACCTAATAAGTGCCTCCAGATCCGGGTGTAGGATCTATAGTAACCCAAGCAAAAACCCTTTAAGACTAAAGAAAACAAACAAGAAAGCAATTTGAAATGACCTAGATCCTAAGGTATACCCCACTTTATTTCATAATCCCCAGCAGAGTCGCCAGTTCTGTGATACGGTGGCAGAACCGACTGTTATACTGATTTGCGTTTTGCGTTTTTTGTTTGCAAAATGTCGCGGTAAGCAAGAGTCGCCACCGACTTTTATTTTATCCAATTAGGAAAAGGAAAAAGAACAAAAAAAACCTTTTTCGAGAATATTTCTGAGTACGGGGGGTAGATTATAGAAAGGGAAGGTGTTAGCACCCTTTCTATCCATGGTTTTCCATGGGCTCTTAGGTACTTGCTCATTTTAAAATTGCTTGTGTGTGTGCTTGTTTTGAAAAAAAGTTTTACTTCGTGATAACCCTTGTATCGATCCTCAAGAGTGTGACGAAAATGTTTTTGAAAACTGTTTTGAAAAGTGTTTGTGTAAAAAGTTTTGTTTGATTGATTGAGCAAGTACTTAAGAGTTTTCTACCTACTCGAAAAAGACTGTTCGTTTTCCTTTAGACAACGCTATCCCATTATTGAGGAATAGGTAGCACCGTCGTTGGAGTTAAGGGACGTTCGAAGGGACGTTCGAAGGGACATATACGATCACAAAAGCAATGCTAGGAGGTGTTATTAATCATCCTAAATCCTTAAAGATCTTTTTCCGAGGCAACATCCGAATGGGTCATTTGATATCTTTCAGGGCTAGAGGACGACCACTAACAAACCCTATACTTCATGACCGTTTAACCGAAGGCAACTGAAGTGGAGTAAACCCTAGGAGTGAGCATGTGCGAGTGAATTTTTCCAGTTAATTTGTCTTTGCACATTTAGGTTACCCACCATTTTAATTTCCAAGCATTCTTCCCATACAATCCTATTAGCATACATTTAACAGTTAATAATTGCGGAAATTTAAAGTGCGGCAATAGAAATCCTAACTATTACATGGCTTTCGCAAATACAGAATTATTTTGAATGAAAATAAAATGCGAAATTAAAACCTAATTAAAACTATTACAACCTCAGAGCAATTACAAAATTAATAAAAGGTAACTGAAATACGCGCGACTAATTAAATGCGAGGACGATTAGAAGACCTAAAAAATCTAATTTGAGAAAAAAATATTTGAGTTATTTTTGAAGAAAAATTAATTATTTACAAAAATCAAATCCTAATTTCTAATTGATTTTAATTATAAAAAGGAGTTAAATTAACCTAATTTTTAATCAAATTAATTAATTAAAGAAAATAAATATTTTATGAAAAAAATGATTTTTTTGGTGTTTTTTGTGATTTTGATTAAATAAAAATAATTTTGATGTTGTTTTTAAAAGAAATATAATTAGGAAATAATTAATAAAAATAATAAATAAAGAAGAAGAATGGGCCTGTTTAAGCAATTGGAGGGGGTGCATTGTTGAAAATATTTCAGGCCCACCAAGCTGAAGCCCAGTCAGCGCCTGATCCAATGGTACTCCCTCCTGATGGTGCAACATGGTCTCTAGCAGGTAGAGGCGTTGGATCTGGTTGATCATGAATGTGATGAGATCCTGTGGTTGGATGATGGAGGTGCATGATGAGCCTTTGGGATGGTAATGCATGGGATCTGTTAAAGGAAAATAAAATAAGAAAGTTGCTGGGACTTGGGATCGAACCCAGGTCCTCTACCCTTTCCAACGTGCACGCTTGCCAGCTGCGCTACCTGTTTTATTTTTTAATATAATAGCAACAATATATAATATATAAAATATGGCAACTGAATCACAAACGCGCGCGGAATTCAAAATGGCCAATGGTATCTTGACACGCCTTCATCCTCCTCCATGTTCCATCGTTTTAGACTACGACCTTTTACCCACAGCAATTTCCGTCACTATAGGCTTTAGTGACAGTTTTTGTGCGTTGCTATATACCTGCAATATCTCAAAACGCAAAGCAAGCAATATTAATCAGAGTTAAGAACATAGATCCACTAAGAATCTTGTCCTGAGTTCATTGGTATCATTAATCAGTCCTAATTTTGCCTCTACGAGGAATCCCTAATTTGAAGCTTTCAAACCCTAAAAATGGCGTAAGCTTGTTCCTGCACTAGAAATCAAATTCAGGCTATCCAAAAGGTCACAAACATGATTATGAATACATTTATGCAAGTAAATTGAATGTAAAATGCGTAAAACCCTGAAATTGAATTTGAGTTACAAGGGTGCAAACCGTGATCTGTATCCTACAGTTTGGGACGTTTTGTGTCTTGAGAATGATTGGAATCACTTCAGAGTATGTCAAAGAACAAACTAATGTCTTTGGAATTGCTTGAATCAGACTGCAAATGAAAATCCGACCTACACTTTTCTTTCGAAATTTTGGAATTTGTTCTTGTGTTTTCTCTAATGCCAACCCCTATTTTCGTGTCTTCTCTTGCTCTCTATATATCCTTGAACGAATTAGGGTTATAAAAACCACTAGTATCTTTGCAATTTTTTGAAGATTTGATTTGGTTTTCATGTTGTATGATATCCTTCCAAATTTGGCCTAATCATGCCATTCTTGTGCCAATTAACTTTGATTCGATTTGATCTTGATATTCCAGCATAATAAGCTTGTGATTATGTCCAAAAATCCAATCAAAACAAATCTTTGCTATTATTTACCATTTATTTGATTTAATTCAATTTTTAATTAATAAAAAATTAAAATAAAATAAATAATGAAGCAAATAACATGTGAGTGAATATTTGGGTCGTGGATCATGTTATAAGTGAGGTGCAAGCATAAAAAGTTAGGCCCATTTGGCAAAACATTCATTCATGAGCACATTTGACTTTTGGCAATTTTGCAAAAAATGTCAACTTTGACAAGGCATATCTCTTCCAATTTTAATGCTAGAGAGGTGTTATTTGACTTTTTAGAAAGCTTAGAATGTCCACTAAACAACCCTTTTAGTCTCATCTCAATTGGGTCTTCCATGTTCATGTAAGAAGCTTTGACCCAAAAAGTGTTTTTGTTAACTTTTCAAAAGGACCTATAATGTGGAAATTCATATCTTTTTGTGAGTGCATATTTTGAACTTCAGGGATGAGGATGATTTGCAGGGAATTGCATCCTCTTCAAAATGAGCCTTGGATGGAAAATTTCTAATAAAGTATGAGGAAGTTATGCTTGGTCAAAGTTTGGTTGACTTTTCCTGAGAGACCCTAATTTAGCAACTTTTGGGTTTTGATGAATTTGGGGCATTCCTTGAGGAATCATGATAAACCCTTGATAAAATGATGGATATAACTTCAAAATGTTGATGTTGACCAAAAAATTTGAAGTTTGACTGAATGTAGGCCACAATTGACTTTTGATCTAACACAGTCGATTCTCAAGCATCTGAGCAGTTGACTGAGCACACTTCTTGTGCAAGGATTGAAATTTGACATGGAGGGTCTTGAGAACATATTAGGACCATGGAGAGAATATGAGGTCTTTGGAGTTCACCCACCTTGATGAAAATGGAAACCCTAGTTTAAGATACATTGCCTTAGGAGAGAGTTTGTCTGGTAAACTCTTGGGCAACCTTGAGCAAACTGAGGACCTCTAGGAGTATGTTTTGAGTAAAATGAGAGTGAAAATTATTGGGTACAACAGTAGAAATAGGGGTGTCAATTGATTTTGAGTCATTCATTCCAAAGCGCTTAAGCAACTCTTTGCAATATTTTGTTTGACATACAATTGTGCTCTCATTGAGATGCTTTATTTGAAGACTGAGGAAGTAGTTTAGCTCCCCCATGAGACTCATCTCAAATTCACCCTGCATAACCTTAGAAAATTCTTCGACCAAATATAGGTTAGTTGAACCAAAAATAATATCGTCTACATATATTTAAACTAAAAGAATGTGCCTTCCTTTATGTTTAATGAAGAGAGTGGTATCCACTTTACCTCTTGAATATCCATTATCAAGTAGAAATTTACTAAGTCTTTTATACCAAACCGGAGGGGCTTGCTTAAGACTGTATAATGCTCGTTTTAATTTGAAAACCTAATCTGGATATTCATTACTCTCAAAACCAGGAGGTTGTGAGACATATACCTCTTTATTTATGACTATGTTTAGAAAAACACTCTTTACGTCCATTTGATAAAGCTTAAATTTCTTAGCACACGCATAAGCGAGCAATAGACGTATAGCCTCAAGGCAAGCAACTGGAGCATAAGTCTCCTCATAGTCAATTCCCTCCTCTTGGTTATACCCTTGTGCCACTAAATATGCTTTATTGCGGGTTATCACTCCATTTTTATCAAGTTTATTTCTAAAAATCCACTTAGCGTCTATGATATGATGGTCTCGCGGACGAGGGACAAGTTCCCAAACATTATTTCTTTTAAATTGATTAAGCTCTTCTTGCCTGGCCATTAGCCAAAATTCATCAATCGGGGCCTCTTTGGCCTTTTTAGGCCCTACTTGTGAAACAAAAGTGAAGTGATAACATAAATTACTTATCTTAGAGCGAGTCATCACTCCTTTTGAAATATCTCCCAATATGTTGTCAATAGGATGGTATTTTGATGATTTCCAAGTTGGTGGAAGATCATTTACTTCCGTTGGCTCTTCTTCCTCATCTTTTGCATGGCTTGTATCTTCCTTGAGCATGTCTTCTGTAGATACACCTGCACCATCAAGAGAAATACCTTTTCTGACATTTTTCGGATAAGATTCATCAAAAGAAACATGGAATGACTCCTAAACAGTAAGTAAACGCTTATTATACACTCTATATGCTTTACTTGATTGTGAGTAACCAAGAAATATACCTTCATCTTCTTTTGCATCAAATTTCCCAAGATTTTCTTTACCATTATTCAAAACAAAACATTTACAATCGAATACGTGAAGGTGTGACAAGTTTGGCTTTCTTCCTTTTAAAAGTTCATAAGGTGTTTTATCAAAAATAGGACGGATTAATATTCTGTTTAAAACATAACAATATGTGCTAATTGCATCAGCCCAAAAGTATTTTGGTAATCCACCCTCATTGAGCATTGTTCTTACCAACTCCTCTAAAACGCGATTTTTGCGCTCCACAACTCCATTCTGCTGTGGAGTTCGAGGGGATGAAAAATTATGCTCAATACCATGCTTGTCACAATACTTATCAAAGAGATGGTTTTGAAATTCACTTCCATGATCGCTTCGAATTGTAATTATTTTTAATTCCATTCTGTTTTGGGATAGTTTTGCAAAACTCTTAAAAGCAGAAAAAGTTTCATCTTTACTACGAAGGAATATAGTCCAAGTAAATCTGAATAGTCGTCAATGATTACAAAACCATAATAATTTCCACCTAGACGTTTTGTTCTAGAAGGTCCAAATAGGTCCATATGGAGAAGCTCAAGAGGTCGTGAAGTGTAAATCATATTTTTAGGTTTGAAAGAGACCCTTGTTTGCTTTCCCATTTAGCACGCATCACATAGGTGATCTTTTGAAAATTTTATCTTTGGAAGACCGACTACTAGATCCTTAGATACAACCTTATTAAGTAAATCAAAGTTAACATGCACTAAACGTCTATGCCAAAGCCAAGAATCATCATTCAAGGTGACTAGACACTTAGTGCCTGTTAATGATACATCAAAAAGGTCAAGCATATAGATGTTGTTTACTCTAATACCCTTAAACATAATATTTTGTTCAATATTTTCAATTATGCAGCAAGTGTTGTGAAAGTAACTTTATAACCCTTATCACACAATTGGCTAATACTTAACAAATTGTGTTTAAGCCCCTCTACTAAATGGACATCAGAAATAGTAGTGGTAGAGGGATTACCTACAGTACCTTTACCGAGTATTGCTCCTTTGTTATTGTCTCCATAAGACACATATCCTTTCTTCTTTACTTTCAAGTCAATTAAAAGCGATATGTCACCTATCATGTGCCTTGAACACCCGCTGTCTAGAAACCATCTTCTATCCATGAATGTAAGACACTTTTCCTGTAATATCAAAAGAGAGAGGTAAGTGCCCAATTTTTATTGGGTCCATGTGGGTAAGTGGTAACATGGTTGCCTTTAGGCCTCCATTGGTAAATGCCTTTAGGAACAAGAAATCTCCTAAACTTGCATTTTTCAATGGTATGACCAAAATGACAACAATAATGACATAAACCATGACGATGATGTATTTTCTTACTTTTTCTCATTGAATATTTTTGAGTCTTTTCTACAAAAGAATATTTTGCATATGGTTGATTCAAAGTTTTCTTAAAAAGTCTAGGATCAACGACAAAAGTAACCTTGGGTTGTAATGCTTTTTCCAATTTGGCATTAAGAGTTCTAACCACTTGTTGCCAAATATGACAAACTTCACATTCCCTTCTAGGAATACATCCTCTAACATCCTTATCTTTTGAACTTTCTGCAATACTAGCTTTTATATATTTTAAGTCTTTTTCAGCTTTATAGACTTTACCCTCCAAGAATGAAAATATTTGTTTATCGGAGGATAATCTCTTAAAAGCATCTTCACCTTTGTTTTGTAGTTTTTCAAAATCTATTTTCAGTTCAGAAAAAGACATAGAAGAAAAGTTGTTATGATATACTTGTCTTACTTGCTTGTCACGGTTGTTTTTCTTGTGGTAGGACTGATTTTCGTTGTGTGCCATGAGACATAAATTTGCAGTCTCATCACTATCACTCAAACTGTCATCGTTTGGTGAATCATTGTCGCTTTCCCACACAATGTAAGATCTTATTTGTTTATTGAACTTCTTTGGTGAAGCTTTTCCTTTGTCCTTTTTCATCTTTGGACACTCCTGTTTGTAGTGTCCAACTTTACCATAATTATAGAAAGGTCCTTTACTTGTTTGCTTCTTATTCTCTTCTTGTCTTGGCTCTTTGGACTATTTTAGAAAATTTATGAGATTCTTATCAGAGTGCTTGATTCCATTCTTTCTAATAAACCTATTATATCTCCGAACAAAGAGTCCCATTTCTTTATCATCTGAATCTTCGTTACTACTTAAGTCATTATCATTTTGCTCTTTGTTTGAGGACTTGGAGCTAGAATCCATTAGAGCTATTAACTTCTTCTCACCCTCCCTGTATTTATTCTTCTCCTTCTTACTCTTGTTTTCATATTTTTCAAGACTTTCCAGTTCTTGTTGATGTTCTTCCAGCTTGCTAAACAGAGTTGTAATGATAAGCGTAGTGAGGTCGTTGGCTTCCTTGATATATGTTACTTTAGGTTGCCATTCCCTGCTAAGACATCTCAAAATTTTATTAGTAGCAATTTCATTGGAAATAGGTTTTCCAAGTGCATTTAAACAACTTACAAGATGAACAAATCTCCTTTGCATGTCAGAGACATACCCTCCTTGTTTCATGCGAAAGAGCTCGAACTCTTGATTGAGTGTGTTAATGTGGGACTGTTTAACTTTAGTAGTTCCCTCATGGGAAATTTCTAAAGCATCCCACATTTCTTTAGCATACGTGCAATGAGACACCCTATAATACTCATCAACACCAAGTGCTGAGATTATCATATTTTTGCCTCTCCAATCGCATGACCACTTCTTTTCATCTATTTCATTCCATTGATCCTCAGGTTTAGGTACTATTGCACATGCATCATTGCTCATGGTAATTAGAAAAGGACCATTCTGAATGGCAGTCCATACATTCCTGTCAATGGAATTTATGTGTACTCGCATGCATTCTTTCCAGTGGCCATAGTTTTCACCATTGAAAATAGGAGCTCTATTATACGCCTCATTTGGTTCAAAAGCCATAGCATTACTAGTAGACACAAAGCACCAGCGAACTGGTGCTATGATACCACTTGTTAGACGGTGTGGCAAGTGATCGAGAGGGGGGGGGGGTGAGTATATCACCTCCTTACTTATCAAGGATTTAAAATCTTTTATCAAAGTTTGTTAAAAGTAGCGGTAAGTAAGGTCCCGAATCAACTTCCGTCTATTTTGAACCAACTACTAGAAAACCAGACATACGATAAACTTGCTGGATTTTATTAGTATGAAATAGATGAAACTTAAACACAAATCGACAAATGTTTTTAATGCACTTATCACTAGAACAATGTTTCTAGTGAATTAAAGCTTGCAAGCAATTTTGTCAAACGGTTGGCGTATGCTTGTTTGATGATTAATAATGGTGATTTGATGAAAGCATTTGAACCACTATTTTATCATTAAATAGAAAACTCAGCAATCCAATTGAATAACAAAATTTCAGAAAATGTAAAGAGATAGAGAGAAATAAAAAAAAATACGCAGGCGATTTGGTAAGGAATTTCCCCACTATCGTCCTCGCATGTGGGTACGTCTGCCTCTCAATTCCAAAATTGAAATTGAGAAATCTTATATCAATTTTGCTGGAAGTTTGTATACAAGGTTACACTACGCAGACATAATGAAATCCCTAAGATCTTATTCTTCTTGTAAGAACCTCCACTTGATATGAGCCTATCAAGATTCCTTGCAAGATCCACAATCAATCCCCCGCTTCCACGACCTGTTTGCAAAAATCCCTCTGATTTCCAAACCCCTCGCTATGTATGAATCTGACTTATGCGACCGTGACTAACAAACCCTCAAGAACACACTCGTTCTTGAAGGACAAACCCTTGGTTTTTCCTTGAATCCCCCTTTTGAATCTTCAACCCAACTGAGATCCCTTGAATGAACAGCTGAACGTTATCTCTTGATCCAATTGAACAAAGATGTTTGACTTTCATTATTGTTGTTGAATTAAGATGATTTAGAAGATGATGAAGATGAAGTATCTTTCAGGCTTCTTGTTTCTCAGTAATTGATTCTCATAATTGTAATAATGTGTCACACCTGATTTGCTGCTGAAAACTTACTTATATATGTAACAGAAAACATTTAGAGACATGAATTCGCATTATGAGTCGATACATGTTAGCATGAGTCGACTTATGTTAGTTATACAACACAAAATGAGTCGATGCAAGTTGTTATGAGTTGATGCAAACTGATACTACAACATATTATAGATCCAACCATTTTACACGAGTCGATACATAACACGTATGTGTCAACACATACTCAATTGAATTTTGATTTTTGAAGATAAAACGTGTTATGTTTCGATGCATGGAGTTATGTATTGATGCTTAAAAGTTGAAACTTGTTTTCCAGGGACATCAACATATCATGTGTCAATGCATGAAGTTATGTATCGATGCATAAAGGTTGAAAATTGTATTCCAGGAGCATCAACATGTTATGAGTCGATGCATGACATAGATGTGTCAACTCATACTGAAGCATAATCGTTTTTATGATTCTTTGCTTAAGTATGTGTCGATGCAAAGCTCTTTTTGTCAACTCATAACAGTGTTTTATGTGTAAAACACATTCTTAACTCTTTTTAAACATGTTATACTGTATTTTTACAATGCACACATATAGGTAAAGCATTTTCAACACTCATTGATTATTTCACACATATTTGCTATCATTCAAAACTAATTATATGAAGGGGTTGCTCACACTATTCATCTTGGATACAAAGTGTTGAAATTTAAACTTAACATATTGAAAACAATGATATTAAAGGTGTTAGTTCCATGTTTTCATTGTTGGGTAAATTTTGGCTAGGCATGTTTCTGAACATGGTTCTATGTTGTTGTTGAATAAGATGTTGCAGCATCTTTATCAACTGTCATAACAATTTAACTGTTATGTGTTTTCAGTTAAATGTCGAAGGCAAATGTCATGACATCTTGATCTGGTTCTGCAATACAACATGCACTACTGTCTTAAATCTTAACATATTTGATTTGATTTTGGAATATTTATGTTGGATATGTTTCAGTTAATTTCACATGTCAAGAAGATTTTATATGGAACAAGGTTTTATATCTCCAGATGTACAATAGTTATTAAATTGGATCCTTGAGACAATTTTAGAAACTTTGTATTGGTTGTTCCAAGATTTAAGGAGATTTTTCTGCACAATAGATACAACTCCTAACTTATGGATCAAGAAAATTATGGACTCTAAATATTGAAGCCCATGGATTGAAGAAGCATATTTAAAGAGAAGACCTAAACCTAAAGTTCAAACTTTTATCTTTTGAAAATTGTAATATTAGGGGAAGAAAATAGTCTTAGGTTTTGAGAGTCTCTTATGTATTGTGCAGGTGTTTGTCACCCTTGTATCTTTCGATACATGTGGTAGACTTATTGTTCTCCTCAAAGCTGTAAAGCAAGAGTGAGTATTGTTCTCGGAGGAAGCTTTTAAGAAAACTCTAAGTATTGTTCTTGGTCAAGAGTCTCGGCTAAGTATTGTAATGGAGGTATGGTATTCTTGTTGAGTTATACTCATTGCAGTCACTGAGATTAGGACTATTAGATATCACTGTGGTGATTGGAAGTGGGATGGCAATTTCTCCTATCTAGGGAGGACCTAGGTAGAAGTTACACTAGGTAGCGATTAGGAGATAAGTTATAAACGGGGGAGTTTAGCTTTGAACTAGTACTACTGATAGTGGATTTCCTTCCTGGCTTGGTAGCCCCTAGAGTAGGTGATGTTCCACTGAACTGGGTTAACATATCGTTTTGTTATTTATTATTCTACAATTTAAGTTTTTGTATGTGTTTAACTTGATGAATCTGTTCAGAATATCATATCAGATGTTATAACATTCGTCTTGACATTGCTCTGATGTTAGAATTTTAATATCTCTATATGGTTCTTGTACTATAAGAATTTCAATTGGTATCAGAGCAGGAACCTTGACCATTGGGTGAGCTTCAAGGAGTATTTTTTTGGGTACTATTGTTGCTTGTGGAAGACTGGAATGATTGTGTTCTAGTTATCAATAGACAACAGATTTTGAAGAATTATCAGGATATGAGATTCCTGGTTCTGAAGAGATTGAAGAGTAGAGCATGAGTTGTCTCTATGTAACTTTGAAGGTGTTAATTTCATAATCAATGGAATTGATAAGTTTCTTTTTCAGAATCATTATCACTGGTGGCCAAAGATACTTGGGAAATTATCAAGTCCACTCATAAAGGTATCTTAGTGTTTGTTTTTCAGATGAAAGACTGATCAAGAAGAAGATACCTAGGTATCTATTTAAGATATTTGACATGGAAGTTACAGCTATTGAAGAAAAACGGGAGCATGGCTTTTGTTTCCAACTCTGTAGAAGCTCGTTTCAGTTTTCTGATGATTGGTTTCTTACTTCTTTTATGTTCCTTGGAAGGAAATACACTCAAGAGTTGAAGAGATTTGATAGTATGTCATGACCTGATGTCATAACATCTGTGCTGACTTCAACAAGTATGTGATGCTAAAAGAAAAGCTGGAATTGGTGTGTAGATCAATGTCAAAGCATTTATATGGATGTGGAGATCTTGGATCTTTGTGAAGCAGAATCACTGCTTATCTCAAGAACAATTGTATGGGTTTTCTATATCTAGTTTGACTGAAAGATAGACTTCTTATGAAGATTTATTTCATAATGAGTTAGAAGTTTGTTTCTATGATTTGTATCTAGAATGAAGGGAGCTTTCAACTGTGAAGAAATAGAAGGTGATTTATTTCAAATCTTATGTCTTAAGATAATGAAGAAGTATCTACTATCTATGTTTTTTCAAGGTGAAGTGACTTTATTTAATCCTAAAGCTTGATGTCTTGATAGAGTTTTTAAGGATAATCTAGATCAGTTGGAGGAGTTTCTTCAAGAGGGAAGAAGATTGGAAGTTTAAGGAGAATAAGTTTTCTTCTAAGCTAATTAGCACAGAGAAACTCAAAATGAAAAAAGGTAGTTTTTATCAAAAAGGTAAGTTGAGTCAAGGATGTCATTAAATTATGCTGGGCATTCTGCTTACTTGTGCTAAAAGGGATTTACTTGCACTGAAGAATCTCTTCCGTATTGAGTTGATTTTAACAGTTTTTGGTTATTTTCTCAAAGATCAAGTTCGGTATTGTTTAACCAAGAAGTGGTGAATACTCAAGGAAGATGGTTATTTCCTTTTCTCTCATACCTTTCTTAGGTATCCAACTAAGATGATTGGTATTTTGACACTAACTGTTCCAGACACTTAACTGTAGTAAAAATGTTCCTGGTGGTTTGTTTAAGTCTCATTCTTATCAAATGTTACTTTGTGGATGATGTTAAAAAGGAAGTTTAAGGACATTGGATAACTAAAGAATTTAGTATGGATTCTCTATGTTTTTGGTAATTGGTTTGACTTAACGACTGATTCAGTTGTGTCATCAAGGGAGAATGTTATGTCTCGAATGAGATATTTGAATTCCCTCTGAGGATTTATGAACTATTGCTATTTGTGAAATTCATAAGTATTTAATTGTTCATTCTCTTAATTGGTGTTCAAAGAAAGACGAAGTCAAAATGTTACACTAGAAGGTGCAATATCATACAATTGCAAAAGCTCAAAGAACCTATTTTATGGATCTGATTTGTTCAATACAAGATGAGTATCATGTTGGGTAGAAGATTATGTGTATTATTTTCTATTGCAAGAGGAAATTATATTGTTGGTGATGTCTTTAAAGGGTCTTTATCTACCCCTTTTATGAGAACAAGGTATATTTCTGAGTTACTATATTGAGTGAAGTACTTTTAGTGATGAGTAACTTCAGGATCAAGATCAGTGACGTGTTCATTGAGAAAGGTACTGATGTTCAACTAGATGTTGAAATATCATCATAGAAGTTTGTTACTCCAGTGTGTGGTTTATTTTAAAGGGCCAGAAGGTACTAAATAAGGAAGCTCTCAAGAAATCATTTAAGAGGGAGTTAATTATTTGGAAATTGGCTTGGTCTGTGATCATCTGATATTTCAGAGATGGAATATTGAATGATTGTGAGTCTTGGGGTAAAAAGCTCTTTGCCAAGTCTGAAGAAGACTGCATCATTGGAGGATATTCTGATCTCTGATTAGAATTAATTGAGTCCTGGTATGTCTTGAATATTAGGTACATTGTTGAAGATAAATGTTTTCTATATTGGTTTGGTTACTAAAAGAGTACAATTTCTAACTGGATGTCATGATATTGTAGTGTGACATGCTACTACAATCAAGGTACAAGGATTTTATTCTCCGTGCGTAACAAAGTCATTGTTTATGTCATCTTTGTGTCAGTAATCTTGCTACATTTTTATGTTGACACTCCTATACATGGTATAGTTTAGAAGATCTACTAGTATTTTAATCATAAATTGAGGTGCAAGTTACATTGAGAGTATGAGGGGTAATTCTAGTATTGCACTATTGATGAATTATTGGAGTAACTGTTTGGATGGTCTACCACCTATATTATTTTACCTAGTGGAGTGTGCAACCATAGAATCATGTTAAATGGCATGGCAAGTGTCATTTTAAATGTTGTAACATTTTTCAAGGAGTCAAAGCTTGGAAAAAGAGAAAGCTGAAGAATAATGTGTATCTCTCCTATGGTGAGTGGTTCACTGCTACTAAGGGTTATCTTCCTCCATAAAAGATTTAGTTAATTGGAAGTGTTGTTACAAGTAAGGTTTAGTTACATCGTAAGTAATATTCCTTGTATTTAAAGGCCTTACATCCTCACCATCCTCACAAGCTACGTTTCTACAGTGATTGGTGCAAAAGAAAACTCTTCCGCTATAAATCAAGAAGGAAATGGGTTATGGTTTTAAAAGAAGTGCTCAACACTGTAATAAATGTTGTGACATCTATAACACTCCAAAATAATTATATTATTTAATTATTTGATTAATTTGTGATGATTTTTATGACATATTTGTGGTGTTTATATGATGTATTGCTGATCATGATGCTTGATATAATATTTTGTGTGGTTTATAATTGAATGGTAGAAATTAAGAAGGTATAAAGTATCTTAGAATAATTTAGATTATTATAATAATTAATTGGTATTATTTTAATTAGTTAAATAGAATAATGATAATGTTAGAGATGACAAGGGCACGATGGTCAATTAGAAGAAGTTAAGTGAGGGAAAAGGTGGAAGGACCATATTAGGGGTTCAGGGGGTAAGATTGACAAATAGAGAATATTGAGGTTTGAGTGATTCATTATGTACGACCGATTTTAGAAGAAAAGAATAGAGAACAGGCTAGGGCATAAAGGAAGAGGAAGAGAACTCATTAGAACACAAAGAAGAAGTATCAATTGCTAGGAGAAATTTAAGGTGAGGGGGTTTATCGTTGTTATTATAATTGATCTAAGGTTTAAATAATTGTAGATTGTGTTGGGGTTTTGGGATGATGATTTTATTATGATGTTTGATGATGAATCGGTGAAACTGTAATGTTTTCTTTTAAATAAAAGATGCATATGGTGTATGATAAATTGTGTTGTTGTTATTTGATGAAACCAAGTGGAATTATGAAGATTTGAGACTTGTAATATGATGAAATCGTGTAAAAATTAGGATTGTGCTTTGCAGAAATCACAACAGGGAAGTCATGTTCGCGCTGCAGCGTCAGGCGGTGGATATATGTCACTGGGCAATGGAGCATCGCTCTAGCAGCATCGGGCGGTGAAGCAACTATGGGGTGGGGTGAAAAACACAGCCCCTGGATTTTGTATGGAGAATGGTCTGTCGTTGGAGAATCGTCGGGCGATGCAGAAGCGAGAAGTGAGTGTTGAGCGAGCGAAATGTAGCTTCGGGCGATGGATATCATAGGAGAAATAGTTAGTTGTCTCTCCCATGTTACAGGGCGAGCCTCAGGCGAGCAGACTGCTTCATCAAGCGAGCACCAAGCGATGGAAATCTCTAGTATTTTAAAAGTATCATAACTAGAGTTTCAGGAATCTGATTGACGCGTCGTTCAAAGAATTAGGAAGCTAACGCAATGAACTATACTTTGGTGGAATAAAGAGAGTCATATGATGTATTTTCCAGTATCTATGCTTTGATGAATAAGATCATTCAGTGATTGTTTTTATATGGTGTATGTGTATACAATGAGTTATTGATACTATGATGATGGTGTTT
The DNA here is from genome assembly GCA_948472305.1 of Vicia faba. Classification (NCBI taxonomy): domain Eukaryota; kingdom Viridiplantae; phylum Streptophyta; class Magnoliopsida; order Fabales; family Fabaceae; genus Vicia; species Vicia faba. The sequence goes on from OX451741.1 coordinate 1,450,162,464, forward strand.
TGTTTTATGAAGTACCTGATGATATATATGGTGATTGTATGAATGATGATGCATTTGACTAGCAGTGTTCATTTGGTTATTAATATGTTTCACATCATGCATTCATGGCATAAGTTAAGGCGTAGCCTAGTGATGGTTGCAGGATGTTCTTTCAGCAAGTTTGTAGAACAAATAGCCCAGTGATGGCCTCAATCCCATAGTGTGGATTGAGTGAAACTTATGATGTGCTCTGATTCCAAGTGGGAATATATCCTATTGGTGGGTGTTGTACCCCTAAATTTTCCCTCTCATTTCTCAAGGCATTTCTCACAAGTATTCTCAAAGTTCAAGCTTGCACAAAGTACAATTGGAGGAAACTGTTAAAAAGGGCAAAACAGATAAAAATAATCTTTTCAACAAAATTGGAGAAAATAAATTTTTCTTCAATTCCCCTTGCTTCAATTGGATTTTTGGTACCCTAAAAATATACTTTGATTCACAAGGCTTCGATTGGACTTTGGTCTCCTTCAGGCCTTCTTCGATTTCCCTTGTTTCGTTTGGACTTTAGTCTCTTTCAAGACTGCTTCGATTGGACTAGGACTTCTTTCTTGCTTCCTTCGATTCATAAGACAGTGACATCCTATGTATCTCTTTTGAATTTGGAAATTTTGGCCTCCTACACGCACCTTTCGTTTGGGCATGTGGTTCCTTCAGTACAAGCTACTAGTCACACCCTTCGTTTGGGCACATGAATCCTTCAACACAAGGTTTTAGTCAAACCTTTCGTTTGGGCACATGAATCTTTCAGTACAAGCTACTGGTCACACCTTTCGTTTGGGTATGTTGGTTCCCTTCATGCAAGCTTCATTTGAACATAGATCTTTTTCATGTTGGCATGAAGTCACAAGGCAGGGACCCCCTATGTACACTCTTTTGTTTGGCCACATGTGACCCCTGGAAGGAAAGCCTTCGATTGGACAAGAGCCACCTTCACACAAAGCTTCGATTGGAGTTTTGGTTTCCTTCGAATCAGCATCTTTCGAACCCAACTTTGGATCCTTCGAAGCAAGTTTGAGAAAATCTCATAGCCTTACCCTACTTGTCAGGCTATGTTGCTTCCAAATCTTTACATAATCAGAAGCTTGTACAAAGGATATAAGCTTTGTCTATTGGATAATACTATTATTGGTTAAAACCACAAAAGCTACATACTCTTTTCTTTCATAGAGAGTACTTTTATCACAAAAGAAACTTCTAACCTGATTCTTGTCTGAACACAAGCAATGGCAGAAGCACGAGTCCAATCTTCTGCCAGCAGGCCCCCACTTGTACTAGAAATGTGGGAACAACGAAAAGGGAATGACTTGTTTCACCTTTAACCAAACCATGGTTTATTTTCATAAAAACCTGGTTACTTCAAAACACCTTTAACCTTTTCTCTATAAATAGAGAAACATTTGCAAGCTCAAGAGAGGAATTTTTGGCTAGAGGAACGAATTTCCAAAATTTTCTCAAACACAATAAATTTCTCAAACACTTAAACATTTGTGAAAACACAAACCCAGAATCCCAAACACTTGTCTCCTTCGAATCTGAAGCCTCCTTACATCTTGTTACTCTTCGAATCCAGCAAGAAAAACATTTCATTTGTTTTTCTCTTTCGAATCCAGTAGTAGAGACGCTAGCTTCGCTCCTTCCCTTCGAATCCAGGGACATTCCAGGCAACCACCTAAAGGCCCAACACACATTCCAGCCTCCAGCAAGGTAAGTTGTTCCAAAACTTGAGCTTTTTGTTTCTTGTATAAAATGTGAATAAGCTTTTCTTTCGTTTCAAGCATGTACATATCACTGTTCTTTCCGTTTCCACCCTTTTAACATGTTTTCAGAGCTAACCCTTTAATTTTGCTTCTTGTTTACCTAAACATGCATTAAGTATTAAACTGGTTTTAAGGAAGTGCTAGCATGGCCTTAGGCCATGTTGCTATTTAATATCTCAAACGAAAGAAACAGGAAACAGGAAGTAGGAAATGAAGCTTCTGGCTTCTACCCCATTCTCTAGGTCAAACGAAATAGGCAACCAGAAGGCACACCATGCTGACTTCCAGGACCATACGAAAAGCATGCCTACACTGATTCCAGGCCCAATCGAATGGCACTCCCTCACTGCTTTCAACCCCCAATCGAAGGAGGCAAAAAGGAAGATTGCATCTTGCATTGGTTCCAGGCCCAATCGAAAGGCATAACATGCTGACCTCCAGGCCTCATTCGAAAGCTACACCTTCACCCCTTCCATGCAAGATCGAAACAAGCCAGGGAGAGCAGAATTGAAGGATGCTGCTGCCTGGATCGAAAAGGCTTATTTTCCCTTCTTTTTTTTGTTTTTGTCTTTACATTTTCTTGCTATTCAATATGGTTGTAATAGTGCAAGATATTTATTTTCTTCATTTTTATTGCTTTTATATAAATGTTAATAATTAGGATGTATGGCAAGATAAAACCAACAAGTAGACAACCCAAAAATGAAAGACTAAATGCATGCAAATCAAACACACTATTCACACATCACCCCTAGGGTTAACTCTACTTGTTGCCTAAAAATGGTTATGTTATGCATGTGAGATGTCTTAGCAAAAACAATCAAAATACAAGATCATAGTCCCTCGATGACGCTACGAATGTTGCCTACAAATGATCTTAGTCCCTCAAGAGAAATGCTAAGATATCTCACAACATTGCTATCATGACTATACAATGACCCGCGCCCATCCCTTCACATCCAACGATGGAGCTTCTTACCAAATCAATGGTAATATGGCAACATCTAAAGGAGGAGGAAAATAACATTTAATATCTTTTGAGTAGGTAGATTGTTCCTAGTTGCTCGCTTGCTCACAACAAAAATACATTACACAAACACTTCTTTGAACTATTTTCCAAACAAAACTTTGTATGCGTTCTTATGAGACGAGAATCATTACAAAGGCATGTTTTAAAAATACTTTCAAAACCATACCACATAACATACTTTTAAACAAAAGCAAGTGATCTAGCAAGCAACTAAGAGCCCATAGATAACTATGGATGAAAAGGGTGCTAATACCTTCCCTTTTCATAACCTACCCCCTGAACTTAAGAAATAATCTCGAAAGGTATTTCCTGTTCTTTTCATCCTTTCCTTATTGGATAAAAGAAAAGTCGGTGGTGACTCTTGCTACCCGTAACAATTGCAATCAAACACAAAACACCCAAGTCAGTTCTCCCACCACGTTACAGTGGAGATTTTTGGAGAAAACAATGACGGTGTCATTAGTGAAGTTTTGATACCACATGCATGAATCTAAAGAAGTTACATTGCATTAATATGGCATTTCATGATGATTTAATTGATTGTTGTTTTTTTAATACGCGTTTGTGATAATTGCTAATTGATGATATTATGCGTGTCCAATGTGTATTATGATGCTTCAAGGTGTGAGTATGACATGAGGTTTTCAGTGGTGTATTTCTTTGGGGTTTTATCATGACTATTATATTTACTCCTTATGTCTTTTATATTGATTATGATTTACTCACCCTTGCTGCTTAGAAATGTTGCCTCTATACATGGGTAACTTGCAGGTAATCAAGAATAGTTCGTCGAGGCTTAGAGGGTAGCTAAAGAGTGTGTTCTTTATTTTCTGTAGAATTAAAATGGGTCTTTCTCTGATATTTAACATTGGGATGGGATCGTTTGTTTTGAATAATCATGTTGTTCTATTTTAATTTGATATTTGAACTACCCTTGTGGTAATTGAGTTGTTTTGATTTGATGAAGTTATTTAGAAGTATATTAATAAAAATGTTTTGAATTATGAATTTCCGCTGCGAGTAAGTTGAAATACTATGGTTGTTGATTCCAGAGTACTTAATGTAATTGATTTTTGAAAACCCGTGTTACGAAGCAGAATGTGTTTTATTATTAAGTTTGTTTGAAGAAAATGTGACACCCTTTTTTGGTTTATCACTCTGATTTAATTATTGAACTATTCTGCGAATATTCCTTGGGGTTTAGAAGGGTGTTACATTAGTGGTATCAGAGCAGGTTGGTCCATCCGACCAGGTTTTCTTAGGATGTATATGTCATGTCGATCGATTAGTGAGTACACTATCAATGCGTGTTTCTAATGTTAGTTTTATGTGTGTAGAATGGCTGGGAGAAACGATTTTTACTTGTTGTTGCCTTGCAGGTTATTGCTCAAGTTGTGCAACATCAACCTAATACTGGTGGGAATGATGGATCTCGTGTTTTTTAGACGTTTCAGAGGAATCATCCTCTTGTTTTCAAAGGTAGATACGATCCTGATGGAGCACAGACTTGGCTCAAGGAGATTGATAGGATATTTTGAGTCATAGATTTCTCAGAAGCGCTTAAGGTGCGGTTCAGTATGCTTCAATTGGCAGAGGAAGCTGATGACTGGTGAGTTTTCACCCATCAAAGATTGACATCAGATGGTGAAGTTATTACTTGGGTTGTGTTCAACAGGGAGTTTCTGAGGAAGTACTTTCTCAATCATGTGAAAGTGTTGCACCCTAAAATTTACCCTCTTGATTTAGGTTTGTGTTTCATCATGAATATCATATTGCATTACATTCATACATTATGATGGGGTCAAAATACTTTGGTTATCAAGTCTTCCTTAAGCTTTGAAGGTTCGTTTCTTTGACAAGTTGCTCAAGTAGAACCTTGTCATTTGAACCTTTGGATCTTTCAAGCTCAGATTTTATTGCATATCTTAAGATGTTTCATCCATCTCTTTGGATCTTCAGAGGATTGGAGTTTGTGTTTGATTATGTGAAGGAACCATTCCTTTGATTCACCAGTCAAATTGGGGTTTTGAAGCTTGATCAGCTTTCTCCAAGCACATTAAGTTGTGTATTTTGTTTATGTGTTGTTGACTAATTTCTAATAAAAAAAATATTTGTCTTTGTCTTTGCACAATTTTTGTTTTAGGTACCAAGTATCCAACAAATAAGCTCATGCAAAAGTTGATTTGATTCTGTTTGTGGCAAAAGAAGGTATGCATCGACCCATAAACCTATGTATCGACTCATTTTGTTGTGCATAACCAGCATGTGTCGACATATACATGTATGTATTGACTCATCCTGCTTGAAAAACTAGCATGTGTCGACACATGCATGTATGCATCGACTCATCCTGTTTGAATGACTTGCATGTGTCGACACATACGCGTTATGTATCGACTCATGCAGTTTGTGTGGTTCTGTAATGAGTTCGATTAACAGTATGTATCGATACATAGAGGCATGTATCGACACATGCTGTGTTATACAGCCAGGATGTATCGACACATACCACCTATGTATCGACACATAACAGAAAAATGCACGTGTTTTTTTGAAAAAGCCAGCAAATTCAAACTTTTATCATTTTGGCTCCAATTTTTTCTGCATAATTTGAAATTATATCATTAATTCAAATTTGGCTCCATGAATCAATTACCAAATTACCACTAATCCCAATCCTAAAACTCTATAAATAGAGACCTCATTTCATTCAAATTTCAAGCTTTTGATAGCCAAAATCACTTTGCTAAAAAATCTCTCAATTCTCTCCATCTACCCAAATTCACTCAAAGCTCCATTTTCAAAAAGATAGTAAGCTTTGCATTTAAGCTTGCTAATCTTTAAGCTAAACCTTCATCCAAACATTTTTTCTCCATCAATTCTCTACATCCAAGCTTGATTAATTGATTCTTGTGGTTGAATTGGAGCAAATTCTGAAGTTGATTGATAATTCTCAAATTCTACCTTTGGTAAGTTGAATCATCATCTTTCATAATGTGATCTCTTGTGGATTTCTGGTTTTGATTCATTGAGCACTGCTTTTATGACTCCATTAATGCTATTTTCTCAAAACTTGCTGGAATTTTCATGCTCAATTGGATCCATGATCATAAGGTGTTTGATGAAAAGTTGGAACAAGAACTTGATCTTTGAAATGCTGTTTTCTGCTGACTTTTAACAGGTTGCAATCAATTTTTGCAACATTGCAATTGATTGTCACAAAAAATTGATTTGATAAAAAACTGCACTAATGCAATAGGTTGCTGTCTAAGCACAATCGATTGTAACAGTGCCAAAAATACTTTTTCTGCCTTATTTTGGGGCTGTTTTAACTCAAATATTTTTCTGCATACTCTCTTTGATGGATAATTTGGACTGCAATTTTAAATGTTCAATTTGTTTTTAAACTCAATGAACTTTGTGATGTAGATGAAGTTGGATAAATGTTCATCAATTCAAATCTACCTAAGAGTGAATTATTTAATTCATTTTTGGTGCTTTGGATTAATGATATGTTTAGTGCTTTAATCCATCTAGAGGAGTGGTTGAATTTAAAGATGAAAGAATTCTGAAATGGTGATCCAAATTAGCTTATCATTCCCCTCCCTCTTCATCTTATCCCTTTCTTTTTTAATTGTGCTACATGTTAAAGGATGATGATCTCTATATCATTTATCCAAACATGAAGTATGTAGTTTGCTATTGACCGGCCTCAAAATAGGTGCGACTTCTAGATAAGTCCACTTACGATTGCTTAACATAGCGCTAAATTTTGTCCCGATTCGAATAAATGATCATTCGTGGCCCAAACTTATGATTGCAAGCTGTGATACTGTGGGAGAACTGACTTAGAATTTTGCGTTTGTATTCACACTTGTTCGGCTTAGCAAGAGTCGCCACCGACTTTTTATTTTATCCAAAGGAAGTCAAAAAGCACAGGAAAGACCTTCAAGATGTTTTCTTGGGTTCGGGGGGTAGATTATAGAAAGGGAAGGTATTAGCACCCTTTCTATCCATGGTTATCCATGGGCTCTTAGTTACTTGTTTTAGATCACTTGCCTTTGCTTTTCAATTGTTTGAAATGGTGCTTTGTGTGTGTGGTTTTGAAAATGTTTTTAACAATATGCCTTATCTAGGGAACCTTTATAATGATTCTTGTTTGAATATATACAAAGGTGTGTGTCTTTTTGAAAAGATATTTCAATGTTTTGAAAGTTGTTTTGAAATTGTTTTGAAGTTGTGTTGTGAAGTGTGTTTGAAAATGGCAATGATGTTTTGCAAGTCTTTTTTGATCAAGTAACTAAGAGTTGTCTACCCTATTTTACTCAAAGATCTTTCTTATGTTTTTAACCCTTTTAACAATGTTGTTTCACCATTGTATTTGGTGAACAACCTTGCGTTAGGATGTTAAACGGGACAGGCGCGGGTCATCGTATACAACCATTGAAAGCAACTTGTGAGATGCTCTAGCAATTTTTGTAAGGGACAAGATCATTTTATCGAAGGCAACATCGAGGGTCATCGAGGGACTACGATATTTGTTTATCAAAGGGACATTTGCTAGAGTGTCTCATACTCGAGGGACATGATTTCATTTTCCGAGGCAACAAGCGAGGTTACCCTAGAGGTGCAAGTGTGAATTGTGTATTGATTTTCATGCATTTATCTTGTATTAGGTCATCTAGCGATTGATTTTGAATCATCGCATACAAACCCTAATTACTATACAATATATTGAAAGCAATAAATTGCGGGAATTTAAAGTCTAAATCATTACAAATAAGTATCCGGGGATGGGGGTACAAATGTTTACAAATGGGGATGAGTCTTATCAGAATAATAATGTCCACTGTTGGTGAAATCAGGAGTTTCGGTTGTATGCCAATCTACTGGGGATTCCTGCTTTGAGGAGATCTTTGCCGGGGAATATATGAAAAACTCTGTGAGGAATTGAGAACGAGAGTCTTCATTCTACTTGGGGAATAAGAATTCTGTGGGGAATAGCCATACTGTTGAAAAGTAGCTATCCTGTTAGAGAGTAAAACTCAGGATTCTGGAAAAAGCTTATTCCTGTTTGGAAGAAGTTCAGGTTTAGGTTATATGCCACTTTGAGAATGAGAATCTTCATTCTGTCGGGAACATCAGGAGGTTGGGTGTATACCAATCTATTAGGGAAGCGAGAGATGAGAATCTTCATTCATGCGTTGGGTCAGAAGGTTGGGTGTATACCAATCTACTGGGGAAGCTAAAATGAGAGTCTTCATTCAGGTCTTGGGTCAGAAGGTTGGGTGTATGCCAATCTACTGGAGTTTTAAGGATGAGAGTCTTCATTAACGGTATCAGGAGCTTGGGAGTATACCAATCTCTTGAGGTTTCAAGGATGAGAATCTTCATTCTGTTAACGGTATCAGGAGCTTGGGAGTATACCAATCTCTTGAGGTTTCAAGGATGAGAATCTTCATTCTGTTAACGGTATCAGGAGCTTGGGAGTATACCAATCTCTTGAGGTTTCAAGGATGAGAATCTTCATTCTGTTAACGGTATCAGGAGCTTGGGAGTATACCAATCTATTGAGGTTTCAAGGATGAGAATCTTCATTATGTTAAGGGTCATTCTGTTAAGGGTCAGGAAGTTGGGAGTATACCAATATTCTGAGGTTTCAAGGATGAGAATCTTCATTCTGTTAAGGGTCAGGATGTTGGGAGTATACCAATCTTCTGAGGTTTTAAGGATGAGAATCTTCATTCTGTTAATGGTATAAGGAGCTTGGGAGTATACCAATCTCTTGAGGTTTCAAGGATGAGAATCTTCATTCAGGTGTTGGGTCAGAAGGTTGGGTGTATGCCAATCTAACTGGAGTTTTAAGGATGATAATCTTCATTCTGTTAACGGTCAGGAAGTTGGGAGTATACCAATCTTCTAAGGTTTCAAGGATGAGAATCTTCATTCTGTTAAAGGTCAGGAGGTTGGGATTATACCATCTTCTGAGGTTTCAAGGATGAGAATCTTCATTTTGTTAAGGGTCAGGAAGTTGGGAGTATACCAATCTTCTGAGGTTTCAAGGATGAGAATCTTCATTCTGTTAAGGGTCAGGAATTTGGGAGTATACCAATCTTCTGAGGTTTCAAGGATGAGAATCTTCATTCTGTTAAGGGTCAGGAAGTTGGGAGTATACCAATCTTCTGAGGTTTCAAGGATGAGGATCTTCATTCTGTTAAGGGTCAGGAAGTTGGGAGTATACCAATCTTTTGAGGTTTCAAGGATGAGAATCATCATTCTGTTAAGGGTCAGGAAGTTGGGAGTATACCAATCTTCTGAGGTTTCAAGGATGAGAATATTCATTCTATTAAGGGTCAGGAAGTTGGGAGTATACCAATCTTCTGAGGTTTCAAGGATGAGAATCTTCATTCTGTTAAGGGTCAGGAAGTTGGGAGTATACCAATCTTCTGAGGTTTCAAGGATGAGAATCTTCATTTTTGAGAGAAACAAATTTTTAGGAGCTTCAGTTGTCTGTTATTCTGTTGGTGGGTGCAACTTCGAACAGGTGATGAAGGAATCTTTGATGACGACCGTAACTTCTAACAGGTGATGAAGGAATTTTTGATGACGACCGTAACTTCCAACAGGTGATGAAGGAATTTTTGATGACGACCGTAACTTCCAACAGGTGATGAAGGAAATTTTTAACGACCGTGAATTCTAACAGGTGATGAAGAAATTTTTGATGACGACCGTAACTTCCAACAGGTGATGAAGGACATTTTTAACGACCGATCAATTTGAAATATAATTTTGTTTTGGAGAATAAATCCTTGACAAATGTTGAGGAAATAAACCCATGACTGCTGGTCTGCTAGAGAGGTGATAAACTTCTCGAGGACGCTTGAACTTCTTTTCAGAAAGATTTCAGAGAGGTTCATCACTGCCCCTAGTATCAGATGTTTGCGGCACTGCCAGGAAAATTGGAATGTTCGTAACCCTTTGATGAGATTGACGTTTAAATGCCCCAAGTGATGGGGAGGGAGACTTGCCCCAAGTTATCCTGCAATTGAGAGATTTCTTGAAATCTTGACTGGACTGCCCCAGGTTTACTGAACTTTGAAAGATTTGTTGAAATCTTGACTGGATTGCCCCAGGTTTACTGGGCAATACTATACCAAGTCCCCTTTTTGTTGATGGGAGATTTTTGCAACGGGAGTATCATCCCACTTGAAGTGATTTTATTCACTGAGAGAGCTTTCGTTCCTCCGAACATTCACTGTTGTGAATTTCTTTGTTGTCAAACAAATAAAGATGTGCAAACAACGATATTCAAATAATGCAAAGTTTATGCTTGTCTCGAAGTTTTGAAAATGCATTTTTTAGCAGAAACTCTTTATAAGACAAATTTGGCGCAAGATTTAAAGCAAAGCCTTACAGGAGTCAGGATACCTTTTGTAACAATATGCTTTTGAACTAACCTATGCTTCAATTAGGACTTTTGAAGGGTTTTAACGTGGCTTGGTTCACGGTTTAAGAAAACAAAGGATAAAGGCTCAAATTATATTTGTACCCACCCGCTCTTCGTGATGTCCTTTAATCCTATACTCAGTTAATTGTGCGTCGAACTCTATTCGAGTTTGGAACGACGTTTTGGTGATGGATCACACAAGTTGAATTTATTGGAAGGCAGTCATCATTTTTTTTGCAACATTTTTCATGTTGTTGAGGATGTATAATGACCTCTTTCTTTTGATTTGTTATCCCTAATTTTTGCCTGACTGCTCCTGTTTTCGAGATTACAGTCAACGGGATGCCCAGGCTTTCTTAAGCCTCCTTTATAGGTTTTGGCTCAGTGGGCTTTTCTCTTTTGAGAGATAATGACTGCCTATAAGGAACCATCACTGTCTTTGGGCTCCAAAGGAATGTTTTTGATGTCATTCGTTGTATTACGAACTAAGAGTTTGCGACTTCAATGCGCATCTTTTGAATTAACTGAGAGACTACCCTGCCCCAGGTTTAAAGGTTTCAATTTGTGTTTAAAACAGAAAACTTCTACTTCTTTGGTTCGAAGGGGTTGACTAGGGATTATCTTCCTTATAACTCCAGTGTTTAGGATTTGAAAGAAACGCCTGTACATCGTCAACAAGGTCTGTTCAAAAGCATACTGTATGAGATTATGGTATTGTTTTGTTATCCTCCCTCTAAAGGCTTGTAACTTTTTTCAAGAGTTAAATATCATAGAGAAAGTAGGAAGCATAATAGTGAAAACGAATGGATGAATTCAAGACAAACATATGCAATGCATTAATGAAACAAAGTTTGACATCAACAGATAATTGTTTGAATAACAAAAGAAATTACAACTTGAAAATTCAAATGAAACAAAAGTCTCTTTGTTCGAACTTGTCATTTCGGGTGGAGAACCCTCAACGGAAGATTTTCATCTCACCGTCCGGCATGAATTTCAACACTCCATTGTCAATCAAGTCTTGGATTTTGTTTTTCAAAGCCCAACAGTCGTCGGTGTCATGTCCAGGACTATAGGAGTGGTATACACAAAACGCGTCAGGGTGATAACCAGGAGCAGAGGTATTGGGATTCCGAAGAGGATCCTTTAAAGCAAGCAGATTGACCTCCAACAAGCGTTTCAGTATTAGAGATGATGGTATGTCAGTCTTAGAGAAATGTCTTCCAAACGTATTTTTCTTACGCCGATTACCCCGTTGACGCTGGCGAGGTTGTTGCTGGGCTTGTGACCCTGAAGCAAGTTGGGGAGCCTTTCCCTTGTCTTCTTGTCTCAAAGGAGGTTGAATGATGACTTGATCTTCAACCCTAGTTGTTTGCCCCACTTGGTTATCTTAAAGCAGTTTGTCGACGAGAACCCTAAGCTCTTCTTGTCTTTGAGCCAGGTCTTGAATGAGAGCCATCTGGCCCACCAGCTGTCCCATCATCTGGATCTTCATTGTTTCCATCTCAATCTGTAGTTCTTCCAACTGGTCATTCTTGACGCCCCCTGGATTCCCCAGGACCATGCCCCTTGTGAGGAGAGCTTTCACTTCTTCTTGCCCCTGGGACATGTTCAAGAACATTTCTTGAAGTTGAGCGTTTTGAGCCTGGATATCTTCGATAGTCCTCTCTAGAGCCATCTCTACTGAAATAAACAGTAGGAGAATAAGGAAACCTGAAAAGGAAAACCTGTCATGATACAATGCATGATATGTGGATGCATGTTTTCAAGAATCTCTCGGGGTAAACACAAGAAAAATGTTAGAGGTTTAACTTTGATCAGCATCTTTGACTGGAGAACTTTGTATCGGTGGGTGTCTTTCCAAGAGAATCAAGCTCACCATGTCAAGTGGGTCATAGCCCCTGATTCAAGTTGTTGCACTTGATCTTTGACGGCGTTTGTTTAGAGGAAAATCCTCTTACCCTTTGGTAGATGTCTGGTTCAACGTGACCCTGCATCAAAAGACCCTCGAGATCCTTGAAATGGTTATTGAAAATTCTATGGTATGATGTTATGATGTCATGTACATGTATGCAAAAGTAAGCAAGTGTATATACAGATAATCACATTCACATAAAGCAGACAAGTCCTTAGGTTTAGGCTTGCATGGGGTTTATAGGTAAGTACCCTCTTGAAGTTAGTTGGCTCAACCTGTCCTAAAATAGAAACCGGGTTCTAAGGAGCTCAATATCACTGGATTATTTTCTGTGTTCATTATTTTGGTTTAGCCACTTAACTGGCGACCAAAATATTCCAAGAAAACAATCCTCAATGAGTGTAGTATCGAGCATCTACCAACTTCGGACTGCACCAAAGTCGGTCATCTCACTACCCCGAAAAAGGCTAAGATGGTCAAGTAAGGTTCTAAGAGTTCGTTAGTGCTTCATGACATCACTCAGCGGCCCCGTATTCTCTTTGATTAACTCAAAGGCTACCGGTACCCACAAATATGTAACACTAACGTAGCTACTGCTTCAACCACGTCGGTATACCCCGCACAGTTCCCTCACAGTTTATTGCTACTTACCTAAAAGGTGTCCCCAAATCCGGGTGTAGGATTTGAAACAAACCCAAACAAGGAACCCAAAAAGTAAAGCAATCAAAGAAATCAAAGTAAGCATGTAAAGGTGATCTAAAACCCTAAGGTAACCCCACTTTTAGAAATTGTCCCCAGCAGAGTCGCCAGTTCTGTGATACGATGGGAGAACTGACTTGGGATTTTGCGTTTATATTCACACTTGTTCGGTTTAGCAAGAGTCGCCACCGACTTTTTATTTTATCCAAAGGAAAGGTCAAAAAGCACAGGAAAGACCTTCAAGATGTTTTCTTGGGTTCGGGGGGTAGATTATAGAAAGGGAAGGTATTAGCACCCTTTCTATCCATGGTTATCCATGGGCTCTTAGTTACTTGTTTTAGATCACTTGCCTTTGCTTTTCAATTGTTTGAAATGGTGCTTTGTGTGTGTGGTTTTGAAAATGTTTTGAACAAGATGCCTTATCTAGGGAATCTTTGTAATGATTCTTGTTTGAATATATACAAATGTGTGTGTCTTTTTGAAAAGATATTTCAATGTTTTGAAAGTTGTTTTGAAATTGTTTTGAAGTTGTGTTGTGAAGTGTGTTTGAAAATGGCAAGGATGTTTTGCAAGTCTTTTTTGATCAAGTAACTAAGAGTTTTCTACCCTATTTTACTCAAAGATCTTTCTTATGTTTTTAACCCTTTTAACAATGTTGTTTCACCATTGTATTTGGTGAACAACCTTACGTTAGGATGTTAAACGGGACAGGCGCGGGTCATCGTATACAACCATTGAAAGCAACTTGTGAGATGCTCTTGCAATTTTTGTAAGGGACGAGATCGTTTTATCGAAGGCAACATCGAGGGACTACGATATTTGTTTATCGACAGGACATTTTCTAGAGTGTCTCATACTCGAGGGACATGATTTCATTTTCCGAGGCAACAAGCGAGGTTACCCTAGAGGTGCAAGTGTGAATTGTGTATTGATTTTCATGCATTTATCTTGTATTAGGTCATCTAGCGATTGATTTTGAATCTTTGCATACAAACCCTAATTACTATACAATATATTAAAAGCAATAAGTTACGGGAATTTAAAGTCTAATTATTACAAATAAGTATACGGGGATGGGGGTACAAATGTTTACAAATGCGGATGAGTCTTATCAGAATAATAATGTCCAAGTATATATATTACAACCAAATTGAACTGTTGCATTTTCAATGTAAAAACATAACAAGGTATAAGATAATGAGAATCAAAGAAATATGAGATGCAGTTATTTATTTACAAATGAACAAATAAAATTTAACCTAATTAAAGACTTAAGTATTTATTATTATTTTTTTGTATTTTTTTGTTAATTGTGAAAAGAAAGGATTAATTACCTAAATTAATGTTTAAGATAATTCTTGTATTTTATTAATTCAAAAAGTTAAAAAAACAAAATTGCTCAAATCAAGCTAACTATTCTTTTGTTGTACTTTTATTATATTAAAACGATATTAATAAAGAGAAATAAAATTAGTTTAAAAAGAAAATAAAACAAAAATTTAATTACTGTTTATTACTTACAAGAAAGAAAGTGATTTTTAAGAAAACGTTAGTTTTAAAAAATGATGGGCCTAGAGTAATTGTGGCCCAAAGAATAGAGAATGAAGAAGAACAAATTAATAAAAACCAGAAATGAGGAAAGGGGGTGGGGCGCTGGAAAATGTTTGGGCTTAGCATAGTTGTTTGAGGCGAAGGCACATCTGATGTTGAACAACATTTTAGGGTTAATTCATTTGGTTAGAAATTAGGGTTTACAGTCTTTTGGCCTCAACGGCGCCGCTCCTCTCATCTTCTTCGTCTCTCTTCCTCGTTCTCAACCATGGGGTTCTGATTCCTCCCCTCTCGCCTTAGCCACCGGAGCATCGCCCTATCTCACCTCCAGCTCTCTTCACGGCAGTCTAGGATTCTCGCTCGTAACGGTACGATTTGTTAACCTTTGTTTTAGGGTTTCACGATTACATTTTCAATTTTCTTGATTATTACATGCGTGTTTTAATCCATATTTTTTTGATATTTACATGTAGTAGGAGCTTTGAGAGATGTACCTTGGCGTTTTGTTCTGTAAACTGAAGGAGAAGGAGGGTGAGCTGGCTGGCGGCGCTTCCAGGAGGCTAGGCGGAGGAGGAGCGTGACGATTGCGTTGGGCTTCTGGTATTTCTGTTGTGCTTTTGATTTGATGATTCGTTGATGATGATTTTGTTCTGAGAACTATATTGTTTGAACTTTCATTGATGTTTGATGATGATTTTGTTTCTGAAAACTGTATTGCTCCTTTTTTTCACTTCTGGACCTCTTCCTCTTCTTTGGGTGTTGGGTATTTGATGATGAAATGGTTCTGAGAACCCTTGTTTTTTTTTGCTTCCAAGATTCTTCCTGTTTTTCTTTGCTGTATATCGTTGATGATGATGAATTCTTGTTTCTGAATCGTGTTACTTCTTTTTCTGGTTTTATCAATGATGATGATTTTCTGAGATTTTGCCTCTTTGTTTGTTGTTTTGATTTGACTTGATGATAATTTTGGCTTGGACTGTATGTTTGGCCTGGACTTGTATGTTTGGCCTGGACTTCTGTGTTTGGCAGGTTTGTTGGACAGGTTTGTGAGTTTTTGGTTGCTCAATGTTTGTTTGAATAAGGTGATGCAGTTTGAGCAGGTTTGTGAGTTTTTTTGAGTAAGCTCTGAACTTGTTTGGGTTTTTGATTTGGAAGCAGGCAGGCTCCTGGTGTTTGAGATGCAGGTTTTCTGTTTTCTTTTTTAGGGCAGGCTTGTGTGATTTGTTGTGCTTGTTTGTGTTTACAAACAGGTTTCAAGTTTTGGAAAATAGGTTTGTGCTTGTAGTTTTAGCTTGCAGTTATGCAGGTTGAGTAGGAGGCAATTTTGCAGGTTTTAGTGTTTTGTAAGGCAGGCTACAGGTTTCTTGGTTTGCTTATAGTTTTGCTTGCTTCTGGTATTTTGTGTTGTTGGAAGCAAGCTTCAGTTTATGCAGGTTCAGTTGGAGGCAGGCTTGCTGGTCTGTTGTGTTTTTGGGAGGTTTTTGCAGTTTTTGCTCTATATCCTCTCTTGTGTTGGACTGTTAGCCTGCTATATCTTTTCTTTTGTTCCTCTTACTTCCTTTTACAGCCTGCCAAAACTGCAAAACCCACTTCACTCTCTTTCTCTCTCCATAAAAGCACTTTTAATTGCTTATTATATTATTCTGAAAAGCTTGTTGGGCCAGAAAATGATGATGAAATTGACAAGCCTGCTTGCTTGTAACTTGGTTCATCTCCTGCATTGTGTACTTGTTTCCATATTTCCTGCATTGTATGCTTTCTTTGACAGCTTTACAACTTGGTTTGACATTTAGTTTGCATTTGCAGTTAGCTTGTCATGCTTGCTCATGCTGACTTAGTTGACTAATGCAGTTTGGAATTCAGTTTGCTTTGCCTTGCTGCCTTATATCTTTGCATTTTGAATTAATTGTATGCTTTGAAAATTATTTTTACTTTTCTCTTTGTGAACCAAGAAGAGAAATCTTCTTGTGATTTGCAAAGAGAACAAGTAAAAACATGATGAATCCAATAGCATTCTGATTCCAGCCAACAAGCTTTAATGACGATTTTATTTATTTATCTGCTTCTGCTTGAAAATTCTTATACTAAATTCTTTCCGTCTTTTGCAGGTAAGTAACAGTTGGATAATGGAGGAAACAGTAGAAGTAGAAGTCAAAGATCTCCAGAGATTTAGACTTAGATTTATTATATTGTTTTTTCATATATTGTTAACAAATATTACTGTAAATACTGCAAATTGTAACTTCACAATATTCGAATAAAATTTGTAACAACATTTGAAATAAATAAATAAAAAAAGTCTTTGTCAAATATCTTTCAACTTTTCCCTGTATTGTCTATTTAATTATTTAAGACTCTTAAATTAAAATAACTGGAAATGTATCCCAATGACTTTAATCCAGATGAAATAAATAATCAACAAACTTTGCAGTCTCGCAATCTCGCATTAATCACAATATGCCTTGCATTCCAATTAACATCTGCTTTGTACAGTTAAAAAAACAAGCATTCCATACAATTTTCACTCCACTGATCAAACCAATGCCTCAAAGTTTCAAACAAAGCCTCAGCTCCTATCCCAGATATTTTAGGTTTTGAGAAACAACCGGTAATCTTGAACAAGCGTAAAAATAATGTAACAGTCAATTGAATTACCGTGGATTCAATGTCTTATGAGAAATACGAGCGGAAACCCTAATTTCAGATTTGTTGTCAAAGAAAATTCTGCTTGATCAATTCCTGAGCCAATCTCAACATAATCAGTGGAAACCCTAATTCTGGACTTGTTGTCAAAGAAAAGTCTGCTTGATCAATTCCTGAGCCAATCTCAACAAAATCAGTGGAAACCCTAATTCTGGATTTACTGATAAAGAAAATTCTATTTGACTGATTCTTAAGCCAATCTTGAAAAATCAGGGAAAACCCTGAAGTTATGATTTCTTGTGAAAAAGGGAGGGCAAATTTTGGGGTACAACAGTTGCCCCTGTTTAATCTTCTTGAACCTGAAGAGTTAGATTGACAATTTTGCCGTTTGCGACTCGAAGGTAAAAGATGATTGGACACTAGAGTGCCCAAAAATTTGCACTCGTCAAAGCATAGTTGAGGGAATGGGCTTAAAGATTCCATTTGGAGATGTGACAGAATCTTGTCAGAGATGGGCTTAAAGATGTCATCCAAGAATGTTTGTTGAACTTGTATGTTGTAGGTGAGTGGGTGAGTATCAGAAAGGTATCCATGTTTGGAACGTCTCCGAGCTGGGGGTCTGAATAAGCAATAGATTGACATCCATGTTGGGAAGCATCCGTAAACTATTTTCAAAAGTTGAGTCTGAACAAGCGATATATTAACATCCGTGTTTGGAGAATCCGTAAATTGTTTTCAGAAGTCTTGAATTTGAATAAGCAATAAATTAGCATCCATGTTGGGAAGCATCCGTAAACTAATTTCAAAAGTTGAGTCTGAACAAGCGATACATTAACATCCATGTTTGGAGAATCCGTAAACTGTTTTCAGAATTCTTGAAGTTTGAAACTTACTAAACTTATCCTGCGAAGGGTAAAGTATTAGCTGAAACACAAAGTCATGATGTATGATGCAATGTATGTTCTATATGAATGTAATGAATGCGCATGTAAGCTGATTAGGTGTCCTACTGAGGAAGATAAATCCTGGATGACCGGAGGTAATAAAATCTTTGGCCGCTGTCGGGGAAAATAAATCCATGACTGACGCTGGGGATTGAAAATCCTTTGATCATCGATAATGAGAAGTCCTGGGACCACCGTTGGGGAAATCAGGAGTTTGGGTTGTATGCCAATCTACTGGGGATTCCTGCTTTGAGGAGATCTTCGCCGGGGAATATCTGAAAAACTCTATGAGGAATTGAGAATGAGAGTCTTCATTCTGCTTGGGGAATAAGAATTCTGTGGGGAATAGTCATACTGTTGAAAAGTAGCTATCCTGTTGGAGAGTAAAACTCATGATTCTGGAAAAAGCTTATTCCTGTTTGGAAGAAGTTCAGGTTTAAGTTATACGCCACTTTGAGAATGAGAATCTTCATTCTGTCGGGAATATCAAGAGGTTGGGTGTATACCAATCTACTGGGGAAGCGAGAGATGAGAATCTTCATTCAGGCGTTGGGTCAGAAGGTTGGGTGTACACCAATCTACTGGGGAAGCCAAAATGAGAGTCTTCATTCAGGTCTTGGGTCAAAAGGTTGGGTGTATGCCAATCTACTGGAGTTTTAAGGATGAGAGTCTTCATTAACGGTATCAGGATCTTGCGAGTATACCAATCTCTTGAGGTTTCATGGATGAGAATCTTCATTCTGTTAACGGTATCAGGAGCTTGGGAGTATACCAATCTCTTCAGGTTTCAAGGATGAGAATCTTTATTCTGTTAACGGTATCAGGAGCTTGGGAGTATACCAATCTCTTGAGATTTCAAGGATGAGAATCTTCATTCTGTTAACGGTATCAGGAGCTTGGGAGTATACCAATCTCTTGAGGTTTCAAGGATGAGAATCTTCATTCTTTTAAGGGTCAGGAAGTTAGGAGTATACCAATCTTCTGAGGTTTCAAGGATGTGAATCTTCATTCTGTTAAGGGTCAGGAAGTTGGGAGTATACCAATCTTCTGAGGTTTCAAGGATGAGAATCTTCATTTTGTTAACGGTATCAGAAGCTTGGGAGTATACCAATCTCTTGAGGTTTCAAGGATGAGAATCTTCATTCAGGCGTTGGGTCAGAAGGTTGGGTGTATGCCAATCTAACTGGAGTTTTAAGGATGAGAATCTTCATTCTGTTAACGGTCAGGAAGTTGGGAGTATACCAATCTTCTGGGGTTTCAAGGATGAGAATCTTCATTATGTTAAGGGTGAGGAGGTTGGGAGTATACCAATCTTCTGAGGTTTCAAGGATGAGAATCTTCATTCTGTTAAGGGTCAGGAAGTTGGGAGTATACCAATCTTCTGAGGTTTCAAGGATGAGAATCTTCATTCTGTTAAGGGTCAGGAAGTTGGGAGTATACCAATCTTCTGAGGTTTCAAGGATGAGAATCTTCATTCTGTTAAGGGTCAGGAAGTTGGGAGTATACCAATATTTTGAGGTTTCAAGGATCAGGATCTTCATTCTGTTAAGGGTCAGGAAGTTGGGAGTATACCAATCTTCTGAGGTTTCAGGGATGAGAATCTTCATTTTGTTAAGGGTCAGGAAGTTGGGAGTATACCAATCTTCTGAGGTTTCAAGGATGAGAATCTTCATTCTGTTAAGGGTCAGGAAGTTGGGAGTATACCAATATTCTGAGGTTTCAAGGATGAGAATCTTCATTCTGTTAAGGGTCAGGAAGTTGGGAGTAAACCAATCTTCTGAGGTTTCAAGGATGAGAATCTTCATTCTTGAGAGAAACAAATTTTTAGGAGCTTCAGTTGTCCGTTATTCTGTTGGTGGGTGTAACTTCCAACAGGTGATGAAGGAATCTTTGATGACGACCGTAACTTCAAACAGGTGATGAAGGAATTTTTGATGACGACCGTAACTTCCAACAGGTGATGAAGTAATTTTTGATGACGACCGTAACTTCCAATAGGTGATGAAGGAAATTTTTTACGACGGTGAATTCCAACAGGTGATGAAGAAATTTTTGATGACGACCGTAACTTCCAACAGGTGATGAAGGAAATTTTTAACGACCGATCAATTTGAAATATAATTTTGTTTTGGAGAATAAATCCTTGACAAATGTTGGGGAAATAAACCCATGACTGTTGGTCTGCTAGAGAGGTGATAAACTTCTCGAGGACGCTTGAACTTCTTTTCAGAAAGATTTCAGAGAGGTTCATCACTGCCCCTAGTATCAGATGTTTGTGGCACTGCCAGGAAACTTGGACTGTTCGTAACCCTTTGATGAGATTGGCGTTTAAATGCCCCAAGTGATGGTGAGGGAGACTTGCCCCAGGTTATCCTGCAATTGAGAGATTTCTTGAAATCTTAACTGGACTGCCCCAGGTTTACTGAACTTAGAAAGATTTGTTGAAATCTTGACTGGATTGCCACAGGTTTACTGGGCAATACCATACCAAGTCCCCTTTTTGTTGATGGGAGATTTTTGCAACGGGAGTATCATCCCACTTGAAGTGATTTTATTCACTGAGAGAGCTTTCTTTCCTCTGAACATTCACTGTTGTGAATTTCTTCGCTGTCAAACAAATAAACATGTGCAAACAACGATACTCAAATAATGCAAAGTTTATGCTTGTCTCGAAGTTTTGAAAATGCATTTTTTAGCAGAAACTCTTTATAAGACAAATTCAGCGCAAGATTTAGAGCAAAGCCTTACAAGAGTCAGGATACCTTTTGTAACAGTATGCTTTCGAACTAACCTATGCTTCAATTAGGACTTTTGAAGGGTTTTAACGTGGCTTGGTTCACGGTTTAAGAAAACAAAAGATAAAGGCTCAAAGTATATTTGTACCCACCCGCTCTTCGTGATGTCCTTCAATCCTATACTCAGTTAATTGTGCGTCAAACTCTATTCGAGTTTGGAACAACGTTTTGGTGATGGCTCACACAAGTTGAATTTATTAGAAGGCAATCATCATTTTTTTTGCAACATTTTTCATGTTGTTGAGGATGTATAATGACCTCTTTCTTTTGATTTGTTATCCCTAATTTTTTCCTGACTGCTCCTATTTTCGAGATTACAGTCAGCGGGATACCCATGCTTTCTTAAGCCTCCTTTATAGGTTTTGGCTCAGTGGGATTTTCTCTTTTGAGAGATAATGACTGCCTATAAGGAACCATCACTGTCTTTGGGCTCCAAAGGAATGTTTTTGATGTCATTCGTTGTATTACGAACTGAGAGTTTGCGACTTCAATGCGCATCTTTTGAATTAACTGAGAGACTACCCTGTCCCAGGTTTAAAGGTTTCAATTTATGTTTAAAACAGAAAACTTCTACTTCTTTGGCTCGAAGGGGTTGACTAGGGATTATCTTCCTTATAACTCCAGTGTTTAGGATTTGAAAGAAACGCCTGTACATCGTCAACAAGGTCTGTTCAAAAGCATACTGTATGAGATTATGGTATTGTTTCGTCATCCTCCCTCTAAAGGCTTGTAACTTTTATCAAGAGTTAAATATCATAGAGAAAGTAGGAAGCATAATAGTGAAAACAAATGGATGAATTCAAGACAAACATATGCAATGCATTAATGAAACAGAGTTTGACATCAACATATAATTGTTTGAATAACGAAAGAAATTACAACTTGAAAATTCAAATGAAACAAAAGTCTCTTAGTTCGAACTTGTCATTTCAAGTGGAGAACCCTCAGCGGAAGATTTTCATCTCGCCGTCCGGCATGAATTTCAACACTCCATTGTCAATCAAGTCTTGGATCTTGTTTTTCAAAGCCCAACAGTCGTCGGTGTCATGTCCAGGACTATAGGAGTGGTATACACAAAACGCGTCAGGGTGATAGCCAGGAGCAGAGGTATTGGGATTCCGAAGAGGATCCTTTAAAGCAAGTAGATTGACCTCCAACAAGAGTTTCAGTATTAGAGATGATGGTATGTCAGTCTCAGAGAAATGTCTTCCAAATGTATTTTTCTTACGCCGATTACCCCGTTGACGCTGGCGAGGTTGTTGCTGAGCTTGTGACCCTGAAGCAAGTTGGGGAGCCTTTCCCTTGTCTTCTTGTCTCAAAGGAGGTTGAATGATGACTTGATCTTCAACCCTAGTTGTTTGCCCCACTTGGTTATCTTGAAGCAGTTTGTTGACGAGAACCCTGAGCTCTTCTTGTCTTTGAGCCAGGTCTTGAGTGAGAGCCATCTGGCCCACAAGCTGTCCCATCATCTGGATCTTCATTGTTGCCAGCTCAACCTGTAGTTCATCCAACTGGTCATTCCTAACGCCGCCTGGATTCCCCAGGACCATGCCCTTTGTGAGGAGAGCTTTCACTTCTTCTTGCCCCTGGGACAGGTTCAAGAACATTTCTTGAAGTTGAGCATTTTGAGCCTGGATATCTTCGATAATCCTCTCTAGAGCCATCTCTACTGAAATAAACAGTAGGAGAATAAGGAAACCTGAAAAGGAAAATCTGTCATGATACAATGCATGATATGTGAATGCATGTTTTCAAGAATCTCTCGGGGTAAAAACAAGAAAATGTTAGAGGTTAAACTTTGATCAGTATCTTTGACTGGAGAACTTTGTATCAGTGGGTGTCTTTCCACGAGAATCAAGCTCACCATGTCAAGTGGGTCATAGACCCTGATTCAAGTTGTTGCACTTGATCTTTGACGATGTTTGTTTAGAGGAAAATCCTCTTGCCCTTTGGTAGATGTTTGGTTCAACGTGACCCTGCATCAAAAGACCCTCGAGATCCTTGAAATGGTTATTGAAAATGCTATGGTATGATGTTATGATGTCATGTACATGTATGCAAAAGTAAGCAAGTGTATATATAGATAATCACATTCACATAAAGCAGACAAGTCCTTAGGTTTAGGATTGCATGGGGTTTATAGGTAAGTACCCTCTTGAAGTTAGTTGGCTCAACCTGTCCTAAAATAGAAACCGGGTTCTAAGGAGCTCAATATCACTGGATTATTTTCCGTGTTCATTGTTTTGGTTTAGCCACTTAACTGGAGACCAAAATATTCCAAGAAAACAATCCTCAATGAGTGTAGTATCGAGTATCTACCAACTTCGGGCTGCACCAAAGTCGGTCATCTCACTACCCCTAAAAAGGCTAAGATGGTCAAGTAAGGTTCTAAGAGTTCGTTAGTGCTTCATGACATCACTCAGTGGCCCCGTATTCTCTTTGATTAACTCAAAGGCTACCGATACCCACAAATATGTCACACTAACGTAGCTACTGCTTCAACCATGTCGGTATACTCCACACAGTTCCCTCATAGTTTATTGCTACTTACCTAAAAGGTGTCCCCAAATCTGGGTGTAGGATTTGAAACAAACCCAAACAAGGAACCCAAAAAGTAAAGCAATCAAAGAAATCAAAGTAAGCATGTAAAGGTGATCTAAAACCCTAAGGTAACCCCACTTTTAGAAATTGTCCCCAGCAGAGTCGCCAGTTCTGTGATACGGTGGGAGAACTGACTTAAGATTTTGCGTTTGTATTCACATTTGTTCGGTTTAGCAAGAGTCGCCACCGACTTTTTATTTTATCCAAAGGAAAGGTCAAAAAGCACAGGAAAGACCTTCGAGATGTTTTCTTGGGTTTGGGGGGTAGATTATAGAAAGGGAAGGTATTAGCACCCTTTCTATCCATGGTTATCCATGGGCTCTTAGTTACTTGTTTTAGATCACTTGCCTTTGCTTTTCAATTGTTTGAAATGGTGCTTTGTGTGTGTGGTTTTGAAAATGTTTTGAACAAGATGCCTTATCTAGGGAACATTTGTAATGATTCTTGTTTGAATATATACAAATGTGTGTGTCTTTTTGAAAAGATATTTCAATGTTTTGAAAGTTGTTTTGAAATTGTTTTGAAGTTGTGTTGTGAAGTGTGTTTGAAAATGGCAAGGATGTTTTGCAAGTATTTTTTGATCAAGTAACTAAGAGTTGTCTACCCTATTTTAATCAACGATCTTTCTTATGTTTTTAACCCTTTTAACAGTGTTGTTTCACCATTTTATTTGGTGAACAACCTTGCATTAGGATGTTAAACGGGACAGGCGCGGGTCATCGTATACAACCATTGAAGGCAACTTGTGAGATGCTCTAGCAATTTTTGTAAGGGACGAGATCGTTTTATCGAAGGCAACATCGAGGGTCTTCGAGGGACTACGATCTTTGTTTATCGAAGGGACATTTGCTAGAGTGTCTCTTACTCGAGGGACATGATTGCATTTTCTGAGGCAACAAGCGAGGTTACCCTAGAGGTGCAAGTGTGAATTGTGTATTGATTTTCATGCATTTATCTTGTATTAGGTCATCTAGCGATTGATTTTGAATCTTCGCATACAAACCCTAATTACTATACAATATATTGAAAGCAATAAATTGTGGGAATTTAAAGTCTTAATTATTACAAATAAGTATCCGGGGATGGGGGTACAAATGTTTACAAATGGGGATGAGTCTTATCAGAATAATAATGTCCAAGTATATATATTACAACCAAATTGAACTGTTGCATTCTCAATGTAAAAACATAACAAAGTATAAGATAATGAGAATCAAAGAAATATGAGATGCAGGTATTTATTTACAAATGAACAAATAAAATTTAACCTAATTAAAGACTTAAGTATTTATTATTATTTTTTTGTATTTTTTTGTTAATTGTGAAAAGAAAGGATTAATTACCTAAATTAATGTTTAAGATAATTCTTGTATTTTATTAATTCAAAAAGTTAAAAAAACAAAATTGCTCAAATCAAGCTAACTATTCTTTTATTGTACTTTTATTATATTAAAACGATATTAATAAAGAGAAATAAAATTAGTTTAAAAAGAAAATAAAACAAAAATTTAATTACTGTTTATTACTTACAAGAAAGAAAGTGATTTTTAAGAAAACATTAGTTTTAAAAAATGATGGGCCTAGAGTAATTGTGGCCCAAAGAATAGAGAATGAAGAAGAACAAATTAATAAAAACCAGAAATGAGGAAAGGGGGTGGGGCGCTGGAAAATGTTTGGGCTTAGCATAGTTGTTTGGGGCGAAGGCCCATCTGATGTTGAACAACATTTTAGGGTTAATTCATTTGGTTAGAAATTAGGGTTTACAGTCTTTTGGCCTCAACGGCGCCGCTCCTCTCATCTTCTTCGTCTCTCTTCCTCTTTCTCAACCATGGGGTTCTGATTCCTCCCCTCTTGCCTTAGCCACCGGAGCATCGCCCTATCACACCTCCAGCTCTCTTCACGGCAGTCTAGGATTCTCGCTCGTAACGGTACAATTTGTTAACCTTTGTTTTAGGGTTTCACGATTACGTTTTCAATTTGCTTGATTATTACATGCGCGTTTTAACCCATATTTTTTTGATATTTATATGTAGTAGGAGCTTTGAGAGATGTACCTTGGCGTTTTGTTCTGTAAACTGAAGGAGAAGGAGGGTGAGCTGGTTGGCGGCGCTTCCAGGAGGCTAGGCGGAGGAGGAGCGTGGCGATTGCGTTGGGCTTCTGGTATTTCTGTTATGCTTTTGATTTAATGATTCGTTGATGATGATTTTGTTCTGAGAACTATATTGTTTGAACTTTCATTGATGTTTGATGATGATTTCGTTTCTGAAAACTATATTGCTCCTTTTTTTCACTTCTGGACCTCTTCCTCTTCTTTGGGTGTTGGGTATTTGATGATGAAATGGTTATGAGAACCCTTGTTTTTTTTGCTTCCAAGATTCTTCCTCTTTCTCTTTGTTGTATATCGTTGATGATGATGAATTCTTGTTTCTGAATCGTGTTACTTCTTTTTCTGGTTTTATCAATGATGATGATTTTCTGAGATTTTGCCTCTTTGTTTGTTGTTTTGATTTGAGTTGATGATAGTTTTGGCTTGGACTGTATGTTTGGCCTGGACTTGTATGTTTGGCCTGGACTTGTGTGTTTGGCAGGTTTGTTGTGTAGTTGGATAGGTTTGTGAGTTTTTGGTTGCTCAATGTTTGTTTGAACAAGCTGATGCAATTTGAGCAGGTTTGTGAGTTTTTTTGAGTAAGCTCTGAACTTGTTTGGGTTTTTGATTTGGAAGCAGGCAGGCTCCTGGTGTTTGAGATATAGGTTTTCTGTTTTCTTTTTGAAGGCAGGCTTGTGTGATTTGTTGTGCTTGTTTGTGTTTACAAACAAGTTTCATGTTTTGGGAAATAGGCTTGTGCTTGTAGTTTTAGCTTGCAGTTATGCAGGTTGAGTAGGAGGCAGTTTTGCAGGTTTTAGTGTTTTGTAAGGCAGGCTACAGGTTTCTTGGTTTGCTTATAGTTTTGCTTGCTTCTAGTATTTTGTGTTGTTGGAAGCAGGCTTCAGGTTATGCAGGTTCAGTTGGAGGCAGGCTTGCTGGTCTGTTGTGTTTTTGGGAGGTTTTTGCAGTTTTTGCTATATATCCTCTCTTGTGTTGGACTGTTAGACTGTTATATATTTTCTTTTGTTCCTCTTACTGCCTTTTACAGCCTGCCAAAATTGCAAAACCCACTTCACTCTCTTTCTCTCTCCATAAAAGCACTTTTAATTGCTTATTATATTATTCTGAAAAGCTTGTTGGGCCAGAAAATGATGATGAAATTGACAAGCCTGCTTGCTTGTAACTTGGTTCATCTCCTGCATTGTGTACTTGTTTCCATATTTCCTGCATTGTATGCTTTCTTTGACAGCTTTTCTGCTTTGACAGCTTTTCAACTTGGTTTGACATTTAGTTTGCATTTGTAGTTAGCTTGTCATGCTTTCTCATGCTGACTTAGTTGACTAATGTAGTTTGGAATTCAGTTTGCTTTGCCTTGCTGCCTTATATCTTTGCATTTTGAATTAATTGTATGCTTTGAAAATTATTTTTACTTTTCTCTTTGTGAACCAAGAAGAGAAATCTTCTTGTGATTTGCAAAGAGAACAAGTAAAAACATGATGAATCCAATAGCATTCTGATTCCGGCCAACAAGCTTTAATGATGATTTTTTTTATTTATCTGCTTCTGCTTGAAAATTCTTATACTAAATTCTTTCCGTCTTTTGTAGGTAAGTAACCGTTGGATAATGGAGGAAACAGTAGAAGTAGAAGTCAAAGATCTCCAGAGATTTAGACTTAGATTTATTATATTATTTTTTCATATATTGTAAACAAATATTACTGTAAATACTGCAAATTGTAAATTCACAATATTCGAATAAAATTTGTAACAACATTTGAAATAAATAAATAAAAAAGTCTTTGTCAAATATCTTTCAACTTTTCCCTGTATTGTCTATTTAATTATTTAAAACTCTTAAATTAAAATAACTGGAAATGTATCCCAATGACTTTAATCCAGATGAAATAAATAATCAACAAACTTTGCAGTCTCGCAATCTCACATTAATCACAATATTCCTGGCATTCCAATTAACATATGCTTTGTACAGTTAAACAAACAAGCATTCCATACACTTTTCACTCCACTGATCAAACCAATGCCTCAAAGTTTCAAACAAAGCCTTAGCTCTTATCCCAGATATTTTAGGTTTTTAGAAACAACCGGTAATCTTGAACAAGCGTAAAAATAATGTAACAGTCAATTGAATTACCGTGGATTCAATTTCTTATGAGAAATACGAGCGAAAACCCTAATTCCAGATTTGTTGTCAAATAAAAGTCTGCTTGATCAATTCCTGAGCCAATCTCAACACAATCAGTGGAAACCCTAATTCTGGACTTGTTGTCAAAGAAAAGTCTGCTTGATCAATTCCTGAGCCAATCTCAACAAAATCAGTGGAAACCCTAATTCTGGATTTACTGATCAATAAAAGTCTATTTGACCGATTCTTGAGCCAATCTTGAAAAATCAAGGAAAACCCTGAAGTTGTGATTTCTTGTGAAAAAGGGATGGCAAATTTTGGGGTACAACACAAGCCCAAGTATGTTAATTTGATCTCTTTGATCCAATAACCTTGAGATTCATTGTGTGGAGACTTTGGTTCTACCAATCCTCTAATGGATCTACAACACTTTTGGTCAACGCGGATCACTTAAACATTGTTGATCATTAAATGTTAGCTTTTGAGAATTCCAAAATGGATGATATACTTGACAAAAATCAAATGCAACTTGTTGTGTAGAGGCTTTGGTTCTACCAATCCTCTAATGAGTTACAAATGCAAGTTTCAAGATGGTCATCCAACTAACCACTAATTTCTAACAATTGACTTACTTTATGCTTTTATTTTTATGTTTTATGTACCATTTACTTTTAGCATTTTACATTTCATGCTATTTTCATCTTTGCTCACTTGAGCATTTATTTTTATGTCATTTTTATTTTGCTCACTTGAGCTTTTATTTTCCTTTTAAAGACACCTAATAATCAACATGAACCATAAAAAAAAAGCTCTAATGATACTTGGACTATTTGGTCAATATCCTTAGCATTGTGGAGCATGAGACTTTTTCTTGGACTTAGGATTAGAGACCTTGGCATATCTTGGAGACTTTGTGACAATGTATAGCATCCCACTTTTGGCCCGAGGCTATCGTGTTCCACTTTATTTGTGGAACACAACTTATTACACTGACACTGCTTTGGTATTTGGCATGTTTGACATTCCATGGATACACATGATATTGTGAATACTATACATTGCCCATGGGGATCTGTTCATATCTGATAATCTCATTACTTACATCCTTATGGCGTAATTTCTGACTTGATTCGTCTACTGATGCCAGCTTGCTTGAAGTTCTCGGGGTTTCTTTTTATTCTTGCTCGGTTACTACAAATAGTTATCCGTTTGGTATTGCACTATCTCCTTTCTTCCATTTTCATTTTGCATAGTTCTCTGATTGCATGATGGGACCTCCGTTGCTGATATATGTCAGGAGGCCCTCTGTTTTTGTGTCTAATACTTATGTTGTGCTCGTGTTGATCGATGAGTCACTCAATTTAGAAATTGAGATCACGACTTCGCTCTCATTGCATGCTCCCTATAGGACTTTATCGCTTTCTTCTATTTCTTGTTGATCGATGAGTCACTCAATTTAGAAATTGAGATCACGACTTCGCTCTCATTGCATGTTCCCTATAGGATGTTTATTGCTTTTCTTCTTTAACTGTTGATCGATGAGTCACTCAATTTAGAAATTGAGATCACGACTTCGCTCTCATTGCATGTTCCCTATAGGATAGTTTTGTTAAGCTTTCTTTGACATGCTGATTAAGGTAGGAATCCATGTATGCTAACATAGGATAGGATCTTCCTTTGTCTTCAACCATAGGATCAATCATTGTATGATAACACTAGGGATAGTGCTAGGATAGTTCCCCTTAGTTGTTTTCCCTTTCTTTGCATTTTGCATCTTAAAACAAAATTTGTTTCTTAGCAAATCATAAGACACCTCTAATGAACCCAAACTCTTCTTCATATTAAAAGATACAAACCAATCTCACTTTGTTTATGTTACCTTCAAGCCGATGTTTCGCCATCGCACATGTTTGTTATCCTACTTTGATTCCCAATATCATTGTAAGGTGTGATGTTGTCATCTGTTTTATTGATGTTTCGTCATCTTTACCATGATATCTTGTTACCTTGAAGCCGATGTTTCACCATCGCACATGTTTGTTATCCTACTTTGATTCCCAATATCATTTTTAGGTGTATTTCTTTATCATTTGATGTTTCGCCATCTTTGCCATGATATCTTTGTAATCTTTTAGCCGATGTTTCGCCATCGCACATTTGTTTGAAGCCGATGTTTCGCTATCGCACATGTTTGTTATCCTACTTTGATTACCAATATCATAGTTAGGTGTATTGCTTTCTCATTTGATGTTTCTCCATCTTTGCCATGATATCTTTGTTATCTCTTAGCCGATGTTTCGCCATCGCACATGTTTGTTATCCTACTTTGATTCCCAATATCATTGTTAGGTGTATTGCTTTATCATTTGATGTTTCACCATCTTTGCCATGATATCTTTGTTATCTCTTAGCCGATGTTTCGCCATCTCACATTTGTTTGAAGCCGATGTTTCGCCATCTCACATGTTTGTTATCCTACTTTGATTCCCAATATCATTGTTAGGTGTATTGCTTTATCATTTGATGTTTCACCATCTCTACCATGATATCTTTGTTATCTCTTAGCCGATGTTTCGCCATCGCACATTTGTTTGAAGCTGATGTTTCGCTATCGCACATTTGTTTGAAGCTGATGTTTCGCCATCGCACATGTTTGTTATCCTACTTTGATTCCAAATATCATTGTTAGGTGTATTGCTTTATCATTTGATGTTTCTCCATCTCTACCATGATATCTTTGTTATCTCTTTACCGATGTTTCACCATCGCACATTTGTTTGAAGCCGATGTTTCGCCATCGCACATTTTGTTATCCTACTTTGATTCCCAATATCATTGCTAGGTGTGATGTTTTGTCATTCATTTACCATTTGATGTTTCGCCATCTTTGACATGTTGCTTTACTATTACTTAGCCGATGTTTCGCCATCGTACATTTGTTTGAAGCTGATGTTTCACCATCGCATATGTTTGTTATCCTACTTTGATTCCCAATATCATTGTTAGGTGTACTGCTTTACCATTTGATGTCTTGCCATCTTTGACATGTTGCTTTGTTATTATTTAACCGATATTTTTCCATCTCATTTGTTCGTTGTTTTTCGATGTTTTGCCATCTTGACTATCTTTGTTTGTCTTAACTAAAAACACAAACCAACCAAAACACTTAAGCCGAACCACGACTGCTCTGATTCCTTAAAAGGGATACGTAGGCATTGGGGTAGGGCCCAACCGAGCACAATCTTTTATTTTCCCTACATTATTTTCTTTTCTTTTGCATGCATTACCTTTTCAGTTGTAAGCCATAGACATAGGATTTGACCACACCCATTTAGATTAGACAACAAGAGTGGGTACCATAGAGTACTACGGGCGCGTGGGGTGCTAATACCTTCCCCTCGTGTAATAGACTCCCTTACCTGATCTCTCGGTCGAAAGACCGTGATTTCTCCATTTTCAGGTTTTCTCGATGTTTACCTTTCCCTCCATATGGGATAAAAGATGTTCGGTGGCGACTTCATTGTTTCGATAATTTCCGACCGACGATTTCAGCTGGAGACTTCACTTGGGACATATCGACCTTTTGCTGGTCCATCCCGGAGTCGATCCTAGCTCTTGTTTGTTTTCTTTTTGGGTGTTTATTTTACCGCTTTGCATATTTATCTGTTTGCATTGCATCCTATGTGCACTTTATTTTCTGCATACTGGATTTGGATGGACTGTTTGGTTTCTGGATTTTGTTGGTGGGTGGGTTGTTCCATGAGGTAAAAGGCCTCATACCCAGGCTATGAGTGAATTCCATAGGAACTAGAAATAGAGTGGCCATGGCAGCTATGAGGCGGATGCTTTGTAGACCTGACCATGAGATCCATGATTTCAGAGGTAGTTCAGATAGGTGTTATCGGATGATAATACCGACATTCGAGCTCTCGTACTCTGATTTGGCTTTTAACCTTACCTTGACCTATACTACACTCGTGAGAGGGGCGGGAAAACTTTTCATTACAGGTACAGGTACTGTTGGTGACTTTATGTTGTGAAGATGATTCAGGTTCCCATGTTAGTTTCGAGGCTTCAAGATTCTCCTTTAATCTTGATGGGTGTTGTTCTGTGATGGTCCAGCCACGATCCAGTGTGAACTTTGATCCTGTCATACTGCATCGTAGCATATTTATTTCTGAAAAAATAATGTAAAAAAAAATAACTAGCATGCGCATGTCATTTTCCAGGGACATTCAAGAGTTTTCTTTCCGTCAGAATGGCTGATCTCCCTCCAGTTGAGTCCGCTTCAGTTCATGCTAAAGAGCTCACCAGGCATACTTTCTCTTATCAGATTCCTGCCATTGATATGGCCAAGTTGAAGAGGTTGAGCTTTTTTTTAAGGGTGATGTTCTGAACAACTTCAACAAAAATTATGGCAACTTGTTACTAGTCCTTAACACTCTGGTTGACCCGATGGCTTTGATCACTTTTTTCCAGTTCTATGACAAAGAATTAAGGTGCTTTACTTTCCAAGATTACCAACTGGTTCCTACCCTAGAAGAGTATGCGCACCTGCTTAATATCAGATTGACCGATGAAGTTCCTTTTGTCCAAGTGCCGAAAAAGCCAAAGTTTGAAGTTGTCGCTGAGATTCTTCGTTTGAGTTTGAAAGAGGTGAAAGACAATTGGAAGTCCAGTGAGGGTTTTGCAGAGTTTTATTTGGGTTTCTTAGTGAAGAAAGCTGAAGATTGGGCAAAGAAAGGTAATTGGAGTGACTTCAGCTCTTTGTTCGCTCTCATGATATACGGGATTGTCCTCTTCCCTTGCAAGAGAAATTTTGTGGATTTGACGGCTATCTGTGTTTTTAGAAACAAGAACCCGATACCGAAACTCCTGGAAGACACTCTTTACACCATTCATTCCAGGCACGAAAAAGGTGGTAATGTAAGTTTATTCCATTCGATGCTGTATCAATGGCTTAAGTTACATCTACCGGTAAGTGGCCCTTTCGTGGATACCAGGCTTTCTATCCGATGGTGATCAAGGTTTGTTAACCTTACTTCTTTTGATATCCTGTGGAATTATGATATGGGTGAAGTGCAAAGTATTGTCACTAGTTGCGGAGATTTCCCTAATGTTACCCTCATAGGAACTAAGGTGTGTATCAACTATAATTAGGAGCTTGCTTATTGTCAATTGGGATATGCAATGGATGGACCTCCAAAGGCTGAAGAGGTGTCTGAATCAATATATTTCGCTAGGGGAAGTGATCCTGAGATGTTGAAAAAAGTGACAAGTGCTTGGAAGGGAATTCACAGGAAGGATAGAACTACTTTGGGTAAGAAGGTTCCTATTGCTAGGGTTCCTTACATGGAGTGGGTTAAAGCCAGGGTTAAAATCTTACGATTACCATTTGCAAGGTCGGCTCCTCTATACGAGCAACCTCCGGTTGTTCTAAGTAACACGGTACCTACCGAGATGTTCGCCCAGGTTCATGTTGAGAATATTCAGCTTCGTGCAAAAGACCGTGAGGCGGAGATGAAACTTTATTGGGCAGATCAAGAAAGGGCCGACTTAGCTCGTAAACTCAAGGAAGCTCAAGGAGAAACTTCTGATGCAACCGGTTCTAGGAAGAAGTCTCACGCTAAATTAGAAGAAGATTTGAGTAAGATTCAGCAAGAGTGTTGGAAGCTTCAGGCCTCAGAATATAGTTACAAGAAGAAGATTCAGAACTTAGAAAAACAGCTCAAGGACAAAGATGCTCAGCTTGAGAAGGAGATGGCCCAGAAGCGTGTCGCGGAAGATCGGTTCCAAGAAAGTAAAATAGTTGCATCTCAAATCTTGAAGGAGAAAGCCAGACTTGAAGAGTACTGTCAACACCTTGAAGCATGCTTAGTTCCGGAGATTTAGTTCCATTATTTACTTTTGGTTTATGTGGTCACCTCCAGAATTGTTGGAAGGGGCCAATTGATTGTCGTTATTATTCAGTTCTTTTGCTTTATTGTTAAGACATGTATTTAGTTGTTTGTAATTTTACTCTTAATTGTTCGAAGACACTTAAACATCGTTTCTTTGTTTGTAAATAATTAAAGTGTTCATCTTTTTATCCTTTCTATTGTATGGTTGCACACCGTGGCTGATGAATAAAAATACTCTTGGATACTTGGAAATGACAAACATATCATGAACATCATGCATTTCATAACAATACAGGTTATCTCAAGACGGTTTTCTTATTCTACTGCTTTTCTTATTCAGAATTCAAGACGACTACTCATCGATATTCCACCAGAACCAACTTGCCAAGACAGATGGAACAGGTTCAAGCTGAACTCGCTGAAATGAGGGCTCAGATGGCTACTCAGATGACTCAGTTCATAGAGGTTATCACCAACATTAATCGCCGACAGGAAGAGCTAGCTGCTATTGTCAACAACCAACACCGCCATCCAGGGGATGTTGGAAATCAAGGGCTCTATCAGGATATCTCTGTAGGAATGTGGGACGTACAAGATCAGCCAGCTACAAATTTTCACAGGATACCAGGGAACCTTTTTGTGCGCAACGTAGGGCAGTTTCCCCCGTCTCCCAGACCTCGTCTTATGGGGAACAGGAGAGCTAATCAGGGTGGTGTAAGGAATTATCAGGATCAGGATCTCGACTTTGAACAGGATGAAGATCGGTTTTATGTTCGGAGTTCAGAGTCGGGGGTTCAGATTGAGGATATGAAGTACCGTCTATTGGAAGAGCGTCTGAAGGTTGTGGAAGGACAAGGAGTCCTTGGTATGGATTCTAATGATCTCGGGTTGGTGTCTGGGGTGAAGTTCCTCCAAAGTTCAAGCCTCCTACTTTTGAAAAGTACAATGGAACATCGTGTCCTATTACTCATGCAACTGCTTATTTCTGGAAAATGTCAGTACATATGGAGGATCAAGGGCTTTTGATTCATTTTTTCCAGGATAGCCTATCTGGGGCATCCCTGGAGTGGTACATGAAGTTGGAGAAAACCCATATTCGTTGTTGGAATGATCTTGCTCGGGCTTTTGTCAAACATTATCAGTACAATGTGGATATGGAACCTAATTGCACTTAGTTACATAATATGTCACAAGGACCAAAAGAATCTTTCAAGGAATACACTCAAAAGTGGCGTGAGTTGGCTGCGAGAGTTCAACCTCCACTCATGGAGAGAGATCTCATTGATATGTTTATGAGTACCCTGCAAGGGCCATTCTATGAGCACATGATAGGAAGCACTTCGGCAGGATTTGCAGACTTGGTTATGGCTGGTGAAAGAATTGAAGTGGGTTTAAAATTAGGAAGGATTCAGGTTGGAGGTTCTAGCAGCTCGACAGGGGGCAATAAGAAACCATTCAATAATTACCCTAAGAAAAGGGAAGGCGACGCAGGCACGGTTTACTCCCATAGAGGACGAAGAGAGGACCGTCAACATCAACAAGTCAATGCTGTTTCTATTCCTGTTAATGCTCCTCCGCAGCAGAGACTAAATGAAGTTCCTCAACAACAAAGGCAGCAAGATGCTCCCCGACATTATAACAACCAACAACAGAGACAACCCATAAAATTTGATCCCTTTCCAGTAACCCTTACTGAAGCGCTCCACCACTTGCTTGATTTGAAGTTGATCGGTTTGAGAAATATGCCACCGCCACCTGCAAGACTCCCTGTTAACTATGATGCTAATGCAAGATGCGAATTCCATTCAGGAAGAGTTGGTCATTCTACTGACAATTGTTTTGCGTTGAAAAGTAAAGTGCAAGACTTGTTGGATGCAAAGGCGATTGAGTTTACTCCAGTGACCGGTCCGAATGTTACTCAAAACCCAATGCCAAGGCATGGAGGGGGTGTTGTTAACATGATTGATGAAAATGGCGAATTGTTGAATTTAATCATGAATATGGAACAAGTAACTACTTCGTTGAGTTGTATTATGAAGTATTTGCTTGACAATTCTGTTTTCCCAGGTTGTGCTCCAGAATGTGCCAAGTGTAGAGAGCAACCGAAGGGCTGTGATGATTTGAGAGCAGGTATCCAGTTGTTGATAAGTGAGGGCTCCCTGCAATTTAATAGAAGACCGAGCTACCGCAAGATTATTGAAGAAGATGTTGTTGTGATATCTATTCCTTACACCCCTGCGTGCATTCCTGCCCCTTTGAGGGCACCCCCTCTGATGATTACGGTACCTGGTCCTATGCCATATACTAGTGAGAAGGATGTCCCGTGGCATTACGGCGCCGATGTTTATTACCATGGGGTAAAGAAGGAGCTTAATGCTCGTTTGTCTGAGAAAGAACATGCTGAAGGTGATGAAGAGGAAGTCCATAACTTTTCTGGTGTGGGTCGAATGACTAGAAGAAGGAGAGTATTTGGTCCTTCCAATGTGCAAGATGTGGCAGATGCTTCTGCAAGAGAAAAAGGGAAACAACTGGTAATGATTGGCAATCCAAGGGTTATGCCAGCCAATGTGACTCAGCCAATTCCGATACTAGAAGCTTCTTCAGTTCCCGATGAGGTTGAAGAGTTGATGCGAATTATCAAAAAGAGTGATTATAGAATAATTGATCATTTGAGCCATATTCCTTCCAAGATGTCTATCTTGTCTCTGTTGATTTATTCAGAACCTCACAGAAATTCCTTGGTGAAGTTGTTGAAGAACGCATTCGTGTCACATGAGATAACAATCAATCAGTTTGAGAATGTTTGTGCCAACATATCTGTCGGGAATGGTTTGGGCTTCACCGATTTTGATCTTCCTCCAGAGGGACCAGACCATAACAAAGCGTTGCATATTTCGATGGAGTGCAGAGGCACTACTTTATCTCGGGTTTTGGTAGACACAGGATCGTCTCTAAATGTATTTCCCAAGTCAGCATTGATGAAGATTGTTTATTCTGGGTTGGAGTTGCGCCCAAGCGACTTAATGGTGAAGGCGTTTGATGGGTCTCGAAGATCAGTGTTTGGGTAGGTGGAGCTACCTATTAAGGTTGGTCCTCATACCTTCACGGCCACGTTTTCGTGATGGATATACAACCAGCATACTGTTGCTTGTTCGGGAGGCCGTGGATTCATAGAGCAAGAGCAGTCACTTCTACTATTCACCAAAAGCTCAAGTATCCTGCAGAGGGAAAGGTGATAACTATATGCGGCGAAGAAGAGTACATCGTGAGTCATTTGACATCATTCCTCTATGTTGAAGTTGAAGGAGATATTCATGAGACTCCGTTTCAAGCGTTCGATACAGTTCATGCTGTCAACTTTCCTCCTCCAGAGCAGAAAAGGAAATCGGAAACTGTTA
Source organism: Vicia faba (assembly GCA_948472305.1). NCBI lineage: Eukaryota > Viridiplantae > Streptophyta > Magnoliopsida > Fabales > Fabaceae > Vicia > Vicia faba. The sequence continues at coordinate 1,450,199,415 of OX451741.1, forward strand.
TGTCTTCCCTTAATGATGCAAAAGCTGTAGTGGAAGGTGGTAACCCTGAGGGTTGGGGCCAAGTGATGGATATTACTCCAAAGTTTGATAAATTTGGTCTTGGTTTTAGCCCAGGTCAACAAAGTGCAGCTCCCAGAGCATCCAGTTTATCTACTCCTGTGAAGTTTTCCCGTCCTTGTGCTACTCAAGAAGGACACGCCAATGCAGTTGGCGATGATAGGGCTGATGGCTACAATATTGAAGATTGGATTCGTCCGAGCGTTCCAGGCCAGACACTCAACAATTGGACTTCTGTGGATGTTATCCAAGTTTCTAGCGTTGAGGACTAATTTTCTTGTTTCTTTTATTATCATATCATAATTCCTACGCTCTGCCCAAGGCGTAGTGAATCATTTGTGTAGGGCCACCATGTTTATTTTGCAAGTTTATCATGAAATAAAGGAAGTTTTCTGCATTTGTTTCTTTTTCTTTTTCTTTATAAATGGTAATGTTTCTCTTTCCACACACAATCACTAAAAACGCAAAAATGTCATTCATGCAGATGCACTTCCACCCCCGATTCTATTGATAATGACTTTGCTATGGCTCATTATGACTTTGATACTCCTATTTATCAAGCTGAAGAAGAAGCATATGAAGATTATGATCTTCCTGAGGAATTAGCAAGACTGTTGAAGCAAGAGGCGAAGGTTATCCAGCCGAATCAGGATTCGATTGAGGTGGTGAATATTGGTACAGAAGAGGTAAGAAGAGAAGTCAAGATAGGGGCCGATCTCGAAGACAGTGTAAAAACCAGATTGATTGAGCTACTCCGTAAGTATTATGATATCTTCGCCTGGTCTTATGAGGATATGCCTGGGTTGGATACATACATAGTGGTGCATCGACTACCACTCAAAGAAGGTTGTTCTCCTATCAAGCAGAAGCTCCGAAGAACTAATCCTGAGATGTCCAAGAAGATCAAGGAGGAGGTCCAGAAGCAGTTGGACGCAAATTTCTTAAAAGTTGTCAATTATTCACCATGGATCACAAATATTGTGCCTGTGCCCAAGAAAGACGGTAAAGTCAGGATGTACGTGGATTATAGGGATTTGAACAGGGCCAGCCCTAAAGACGATTTCCCTCTTCCGCATATTGATGTGTTGGTTGATAATACTACTCATTCCAAAGTGTTCTCGTTCATGGATGGTTTTTCGGGTTATAATCAAATTAAGATGGCTCCGGAGGATATGGAGAAGACAACATTCATCACGCCTTGGGGAACCTTCTGTTATAAAGTAATGCCATTTGGTTTGAAAACTGTCGGGGCAACATATCAGCGCGCTATGGTCACTCTCTTTCATGACTTGATTCACAAAGAGATTGAAGTTTATGTAGATGATATGATTGCTAAGTCTGACACGGAAGAGGAATACCTTGTTCATCTGGAGAAATTGTTCGAGAGACTAAGGCAGTTCTTGCTAAGGTTGAATCCGAATAAGTGCAACTTTGGGGTGAGATCCGACAAGTTGTTGGGTTTTATTGTAAGTGAAAAAGGTATCGAGGTGGACCCGACTAAAGTCAAAGCGATACAGGAAATTCCTGAGCCAAGGACAAAAAAGGAAGTACGTGGTTTCTTGGGAAGATTAAACTATATTTCCATATTTATATCCCATCTCACAGACACCTGTGAACCTATGTTCAAGTTGTTGAAGAAAAGTCAGACAGTGAAATGGAATGAGGATTGTCAGAGGGCCTTTGACAAGATAAAGGAGTATTTGCAAGAACCTCCGATACTCATGCCGCCAGTGGAAGGAAGGCCACTAATCATGTATCTAACCGTGTTGGAAACCTCAATGGGTTGTGTCCTCGGTCAGCACGATGAGACAGGGAAGAAAGAGCAGGTCATTTACTACTTGAGTAAGAAGTTTACGGAATGCGAGTCAAGGTACTCATTGCTGGAAAAGACTTGTTGTGCGCTTTCCTGGGCCGCCAAACGTTTGAGGCAATACATGTTAACTCACACCACCTACTTGATATCCAAAATGGATCCTATCAAGTACATTTTTGAGAAGCCAGCTCTTACAGGAAGGGTATCCCGTTGGCAGATGATACTCACTGAATATGATATCCAATACACTACTCAAAAAGCAATTAAGGGTAGTGTACTGGCCAACCATCTTGCTCATCAGCCCATGGACGATTATGAACCGATGAAGTTTGATTTTCCAGATGAGGAAATTGTGTATATTCGGGATTGTAACATACCAGACCCTGACGAAGGACCCAAGCCGGGATCACGTTGGACGCTTGTCTTTGACGGTGCAGCCAATGCCATGAGCAACGACGTCGGAGCTGTTATCACTTCCCCTGAAGGATACCACATCCCTTTCACGGCTCGAATCTGTTTTGATTGCACTAGCAACATGGCTGAATATGAAGCTTGCATTTATGGCATTGAAGCAGCGATCAACCTGCGCATCAAATTCTTGAAAGTTTACGGGGATTCCAATCTTGTTATCAGCCAGATCAATGGAGATTGGGAGACTCGCCATCAGAACCTAATTCCATATCGTGAGCATGTTATGAAGCTGATTCCGTACATCGAAGAGATCATGTTTGAACACATTCCCAGAGAAGAAAACAATCTAGCTGATGCACTAGCAACTTTGTCCTCCATGTTCAAGGTTAAGTGGGCTAATGAGGCACCTTCCATTACTATCAGGAGTTTGAGTGAGCCATCTTTCTGTTTTGAGGCCAGCTTGGAGCCAAATGGTAATCCTTGTTTTTATGACGTTAAGTGATATCTGGAGAGGCAAGAGTACCCTGAAGGGGAATCCGTCACAGATAAGAAGTTCTTGAGAAGATTTTCAGCCAAGTTCTTTCTCAGTGGTGGTGTGTTGTACAGAAGGCATCATGATGGTTTGCTGCTCAGATGTGTTGACAAGAAAGAAGAAGCTAGAATCATTGAGGAGATACATGAAGGTGATTTCAGGACCCATTCCAACAGGCACACCATGGCTAAAAAGATCTTGCGAGCAGGTTATTATTGGTCCACCATGGAGACTGACTGTTACAATCATGCACGGGTTTGTCACAAATGTCAAGTCTACGCTGATAAGGTGCATGTGCCTCCAGTGCCTTTGAATGTCTTGACCTCTCCTTGTCCGTTTGCGATGTGGGGAATTGATATGATCGGCAAAATTGAACCGACTGTGTCCAATGGGCACTGTTTCATTTTGGTTGCCATCAATTATTTTACCAAATGGGTCGAAGCAGCATCCTATGCCAATGTCACCAAGCAGGTGGTAACTCGGTTCATTAAGCACAATATTATCTATCGCTATGGAGTGCCTGAAAAGATCATTACCGATAATGCGTCTAACTTGAACAACAATATGATGAAGGAGATTTGCGAATCCTTCAAAATCAAGCATCATAACTCTTCCCCATATAGACCAAAGATGAACAGCACTGTCGAAGCGGCCAATAAAAATATCAAGAAAATTATGCAGAAAATGGTGGTGACCTATAAAGATTGGCATGAGACGCTGCCTTTCGCCTTGCATGGTTATCGCACCATGATGCGTACTTCGACTGGGGAAACCCCATTTTCATTGGTCTACGGCATGGAAGCAGTACTGCCGGTAGAAGTCGAGATTCCCTCTCTTAGGGTCATGAGAGATGTTGAGCTGGATGAAAGTGAATGGGTGTAGAATCGGCTGGATCAGCTGGAGCTTATTGATGAAAAGAGATTGACGGCCGTTTGCCACGGTCAGGTATATCAGCAAAGGATGAGAAAAGCATTCGATAAGAGGGTGCGACCTCAGTGTTACAAGCCAGGCGACCTTGTGCTCAAAAGGATAATTCTTCCCCAGGGAGATCCCAGGGGCAAGTGGGTTCCAACTTATGAAGGTCCTTTCATGGTCAGAAAAGTTTTCTCTGGAGGGGAGATGATGCTCACGACTATGAATGGAGAGTACTTACCTCTCCCTGTGAATGCTGACGTAGTTAAAAAATACTTTGCATAAAAAAATAATATAGTAAAAACCCGCTAAACTGAAAACCCGAAAGGGCGGTTTAGGAGAAAAAAGGGTGTCCCGGTGAATCAAAAACCCGAAAGGGCGATTCAGGCAAAAGTTAGGGACTTAAAGCAAATAACTGCGCTCAGCATGAGATCCTTTATTTCTTCCCTTTGTTCCATCACCTGGCGTAAGCTCGAGGCTAATCCAAGAATGTTTTGTCTGAAAGCATGAAGATGAGAGTCATCAAAGTCATAGTAGAGTCAGGACTTGACAGATATTTACATTCACATTGCCATGTGTAAACACTTGTTTGCTTTGATTTTGCAATTTCTTGCTCCCCAATGTAAATGCCTTTTTCATAGGCTGATCTCTCAAAATCAATGGAATATCTTCTTTCAAGTATAAATATATGTTTCTTTTCTCCCTTTTTACTATTTTGTTTGCAAAAACAAAAAACAAAAAAAAAAACGTCCAATATTTTTGATAAGCATGTGCATATAAACTTCGTGGCCCTTACATAGATATGATAATCTAAGTCATGTTTAGTGAATCGCTTGAAATACGGATAACAAACACCGCTACTACTATGCAAAGGGCATGTTTGGTTCTATGTTTGATGGGTCTCCCCTTTACTCTGTTGGCGTTTGCCTTGCGGTTTTGTTTCACAGCTCCGGGCTGTTGGTAAAATCATGGGTTAGGGTAATATCAAGGATACGACAAGGCAGTGGGACCAGTGAACTTGGTTGGAGATACTTCTTCCCCATAATGGCTTTTATTGTGTTTTTTTTCCGTGCTTTTATGTGTTATCTTGATTGATTTTTTAAGCATTGTCTGCATATAGGATTTTGTTTATAGCTGGATGTCGGTCTTGATGCGCTGATTGTTTTTTGCCTACAATTTTGTTTATGCAAAATCACTTTTTAACTGTTTTTTCGGGCATTTTGATACCAACTGTGCCAATTCTTTTGCATAACCAAGAATTTTGGGGGAGGGAGTTTAGCTAAAAAAAAAACTACGACTGTAACAGTATGCTTTTGAGTAGAACCCTGTTGACGACATACATGCATTGTTTCAATCCCCAAACACTGGAGATATAAGGTAGTTAGACCCTCGTTAACCCCTCTGAGCCTTCAAAGTAGGAGTTTTCTTTCTGTTCGAAAAAGAAAAATAAACCTTTTTTACCAAGGGCAGGGTAGATGTTCAGTTGATTTTCCCAAGTGTTCAAATTTCAGAAGGAATGTCCCCTCTGAGGATCACGACATTTTATCTTTCATATCGTGAGAGCAGAAAAATGACTAAACAAGGTCCAAAAGTCGAGATCAAATCGATACAATAATGGCTATCCCTCGCCACCCAAGGAATGAGGCATTTGTTTTCTTCAAAAGAAAAAAGAAAGAAGAAAAGAAAAAAGAATGGAAAAGTTCAAAGACCTAAAGTCACATTGACTTGTTCAAAATGGAAAACATGAATAAGAAAGAAATAAAAATCCCCGCTAAGTCGAAGCTTGAAAACAAGTCGCTTAGGCAAAAGTTAAGGCATCCCGCTGGACTCCCAAAATGGGAACTAAAAAGATTTTTTTGTCCAGGAAAAAGTCAGGGAAAAGAGAGCCTAAAAAGCAAAAAAAAAAAAAGAGAAGAAGACAAAATATTCAATAAATTTTCATCAAAGGAAAAACAATAATATATCAAAAAACTGGAGCAGCGAAAGTTAAGCGACAATCATGTTGGAGGATTTGTCGTGATCACTCAGCCATTATGAATCCTTTTGAAAGGTGAACGCTTGTGAAAAGTCAACTGAATTTAGGACAGAAGAATATCACGAAGGGGGCGGGCACCAAATAATTTGAGCCTTAAAAACTTTTTTTCAAAAGAACCTCGAACCAGGCCACATTACAACCTCTAAAAGTCCTAACTGAAACAATGGTTTAACTCGAAAGCATACTGCAACGGGATAGTATTTCCTAAACTCTCTGAATATGTGTTGCATGGTCGTGTTGGTATCTTGTCACCCGTATCTTGACTTGTTTTTCAAAAGAGGAAGAAAAGTTTTAAAACCTTTTTGCACTCTAAGCCAGTGATTCATTCACAACAGAGATATGACACTTTGTTAAGTTTTTCAACTTTCAGGCTTAAATAATTATCGCATCAGGTCTGTCATTATCAATAAACATTTTTCTATATGCAAAAGCAGCTGTTTGACATCAAAAGAGTTTACACGTTGAACACCTGTAAAGAGCTTAATGATTGTCAAGAAGGGAAATCTGATCTTCTTCTGCTAGGCAGGATCCATGTATGTTTAGGACTTTACTTATCCCTAGTGAAGTTTCTTATCCCCAGTGGAGTTTCTTATTCCCAGTGGAGTTTCCTCTCCCCAGTGAAGTCTCATTTCCCCAGTGAAGTTTCCTCTCCCTGGTGAAGTTTCGTTTCCGCAGCAAATTTCTGTTACTCCAGGAGCTTTCTTTCAAAAAAAAGCCTCGCTCCATGACTTCAAGTTCGGATGTGTCGCCTATCCCCAATGGATTCGTTAAGCCGGGAGCCCTCGCTTTGACCTCTCAGTCCCCAGCCGATCTATTGATTGGGGCATCCTTTGTTAAGGGTCTATTTTATTCCCCAGTAAGGCTTTGGTACCATGTGACTATCTGCGTGATTCGTCCGCATTCCAAGAGAGTATCTTTCCAGTAAGACAATCTTCAACGAGGTTCTATCTCTCCGGTGAATTTCAACCTCTTCAGCAAGAGTTCTATATCCCCGGTGAAGTCCCACCTCTTCAGCATAGTTTTGTTCCCCCAACAAAAGGCTTTCGTCCTTTTCCAGAAGCTACAGTGTCGACCTGATCTTCCCTGGGAATTCGCAATTTATTTTTGCAGCTCCCCTCATTGTTTCTGGCCCGTTTCTGCTGGTTGCTCGGTTGTTATTCCTCGCGAAGCTTCGTCTCTTCAAGGTTCCCTCTCTAGTGGCTCCCCATATTTTCTCCTCTCCTTTGGATTTTGCAATTTATTTTTGCAAGTCATGTCAGATCCTGACTTCTTGGTTATTGGCTTCTCAATTGGCCATTCCCCAGTGAAACTTTTAAACATGCATCATTACATTGCATCCACCGAAAGCGTATCATTTCCATTATATGGAGCATTGCGCTATATAAAAAGAATTCAGACATGCATCAGAACATAAGCCATTTTTATTTCCGTCATCCCCAGTGATTCAGCTATTACTTTGGATTAAATCCCCAGCGAGGTCTTTGTCCTCATTATCTCAGTTTCATCCCCATGCCAATATCCTTTTGATATCAATCATTTGTTTGTTCGAGTGTCTACTCTTGACTGTAGTTCAGTTTTGCCCTGAAATGATCTTTCCTGGGTTTAGTCTTCACTACCCTCTTAGGTTTATTCTAAAGTCTATTGATGCACCTTTCGAATACCAGTTTCATCCTGATATTCGCTTTCAGAAGGTTTTTAGGTGTACGCCCTAATCTCCTTGCTTTGGGTTGAGCTCAGAGTTTCGTCTCCTCACCCTGCGCATGAAATCCAGTTTCGTCCTAGTACTCATCTAGCTTAGTTTCGCCTAACTAGTTACTGAGTCGAGTTTCGTCTCGTTTTTTTTTTCTTTCATACCTTGGACCCTTTGACGGTGTTCGTTTACCGAGTGTAGTGTTCGTGCTGCGTCCCTGGTTTGAAATCAGTCTCCCTTGTTCCTTGGATTCTTCTATCAGTTTTCGTCACTGTTTATCCATTGATCTGAGACCAGCAGGTGCTCTGAGAAACATGTGCTCACATCACTCTCGCTTTGGGTCGAGTTTCGCCTCGTTACCGTGCGTGAAATCCAGTTTCGTCTCTGGTACTCATCTAGTCTAGTTTCATCTGACTAGTTACTGAGTCGAGTTCCGTCTCTCTTTTGTTCCTCATGTATGAGATTCTGTCAGTTCCTTCATACTGTCTATATTAGTTGAGATTAGCAAGTGCTCCTAGAATCGCACACTCTAGCCACTTTGCTTTAGGTTGAGCCCAGAGTTTCGTCTCCTCACCCGCATACATTTTCTTTTCCAGAGCTTAGTTTCACCTATACTCTGTGGTTTGAGTTTTGTCTCATCCCTTTTGAAGCCCAGTTTTTCCCTGGCACATCTGTCCGGAAGTTTAGTCGCGTCTACTCTTCTTTGTTTTTGTTCTGTTTCAACCCGCATTACAGCTTCATTCCGACGCATGTCTTGGGAGTTTTCTGTTTCTGTTTCTTTTTTCTTCAAGAGTGTAAATTTTCGGGTTCTTTCGTATTCAAACATCTTCAACCTTGTACGCTCAAAAGTTATCACTTTTCTCACTTATCATGTTGGAGATTTTTGAATAGGAGCAGCTGTTGCACCCTAAAATTTACCCTCTTGATTTAGGTTTATGTTTCATCATGAATATCATATTGCATTGCATTCATACATTGTGATGGGGTCAAAGTACTTTGGTTATCAAGTCTTCCTTAAGCTTTGAAGGTTGGTTGCTTTGACAAGTTGCTCAAGTAGAACCTTTTCATTTGAACCTCTGGATCTTTCAAGCTCAGATTTTATTGCATATCTCAAGATGTTTCATCCATCTCTTTGGATCTTCATAGGATTGGAGTTTGTGTTTGATTATGTGAAGGAACCACTCCTTTGACTCACCAGTCAAATTGGGGTTTTGAAGCTTGATCAGCTTTCTCCAAGCACTTTAAGTTGTGTATTTTGTTTATGTGTTGTTGACTAACTTATAATCAAAAATATATATATTTGTCTTTGTCTTTGCACAATTTGTGTTTTAGGTACCAAGTATCCAACAAATAAGCTCATGCAAAAGTTGATTTGATTCTGTTTGTGGCAAAAGAAGGTATGCATCGACCCATAAACCTATGTATCGACTCATTTTGTTGTGCATAACTAGCATGTGTCGACACATTCATGTATGTATCGACTCATCCTTCTTGAAAAACTAGCATGTGTCTACACATGCATGTATGCATTGACTCATCCTGTTTGAATAACTTGCATGTGTCGACACATACGTGTTATGTATCGACTCATGCAGTTTGTATGGTTCTGTAATGAGTTGGATTAACAGTATGTATCGACACATATAGGCATGTATTGACACATGTTGTGTTATACAGCCAGGATGTATCGACACATTCCACCTATGTATCAACACATAACAGAAAAATGCATGTGTTTTTTTGAAAAAGCCAACAAATTCAAACTTTTATCATTTTGGCTCCAATTTATTCTGCATAATTTGAAATTATATCATTAATTCAAATTTGTCTCCAAGAATCAATTACCAAATTACCACTAATCCCAATCCTAAAACTCTATAAATAGAGACCTCATTTCATTCAAATTTCAAGCTTTTGATAGCCAAAATCACTTTGCTAAAAAATCTCTCAATTCTCTCCATCTACCCAAATTCACTCAAAGCTCCATTTTAAAAAAGATAGTAAGCTTTGCATTGAAACTTGCTAATCTTTGAGCTAAACCTTCATCCAAACATTTTTTCTCCATCAATTCTCTGCATCCAAGCTTGATTAATTGATTCTTGTGGTTGAATTGGAGCAAATTCTGAAGTTGATTGATAATTCTCAAATTCTACCTTTGGTAAGTTGAATCATCATCTTTCATAATGTGATCTCTTGTGGATTTCTGGTTTTGATTCATTGAGCACTGCTTTTATGACTCCATTAATGCTATTTTCTCAAAACTTGTTGGAATTTTCATGCTCAATTGGATCCATGATCATAAGGTGTTTGATGAAAAGTTGGAACAAGAACTTGATCTTTGAAATGTTGTTTTCTGCTGACTTTTAACAGGTTGCAATCAATTGTTGCAACATTGCAATTGATTGTCACAGAAAATTGATTTGATAAAAAACTGCACTAATGCAATAGGTTGCTGTCTAAGCACAATCGATTGTAACAGTGCCAAAAATACTTTTTCTGCCTTATTTTGGGGCTGTTTTGACTCAAATATTTTTCTGCACACTCTCTTTGATGGATAATTTGGACTGCAATTTTAAATGTTCAATTTGTTTTTAAACTCAATGAACTTTGTGATGTAGATGAAGTTGGATAAATGTTCATCAATTCAAATCTACCTAAGAGTGAATTATTTAATTCATTTTTGGTGCTTTGGATTAATGATATGTTTAGTGCTTTAATCCATCTAGAGGAGTGGTTGAATTTAAAGATGAAAGAATTCTGAAATGGTGATCCAAATTAGCTTATCATTCCCCTCCCTCTTCATCTTATCCCTTTATTTTTTAATTGTGCTACATTTTAAAGGATGATGATCTCTATATCATTTATCCAAACATGAAGTACATAGATAGCTATTGACCGGCCTCAAAATAGGTGCGACTTCTACATAAGTCCACTTACGATTGCTTAACATAACGCTAAATTTTGTCCCGATTCGAATAAATGATCATTCGTGGCCCAAACTTATGATTGCAAGCCCAAGTATGTTAATTTGATCTCTTTGATCCAATAACCTTGAGATTCATTGTGTGGAGGCTTTGGTTCTACCAATCCTCTAATGGATCTACAACACTTTTGGTCAACGCGGATCACTTAAACATCGTTGATCATTAAATGTTACCTTTTGAGAATTCCAAAATGGATGATATACTTGACAAAAAGCAAATGCAACTTGTTGTGTAGAGGCTTTGGTTCTACCAATCCTCTAATGAGTTCCAAATGCAAGTTTCAAGATGGTCATCCAACTAACCACTAATTTCTAACAATTGACTTACTTTATGGTTTTATTTTTATGTTTTATGTACCATTTACTTTTAGAATTTTACATTTCATGCTATTTTCATCTTTGCTCACTTGAGCATTTATTTTTATGTCATTTTTATTTTGCTCACTTGAGCTTTTCTTTTCCTTTTAAAGACACCTAATAATAAACATGAACCATAAAAAAAAGCTCTAACGATACTTGGACTATTTGGTCACTATCCTTAGCATTGTGGAGCATGAGACTTTTTCTTGGACTTAGGATTAGAGACCTTGGCATATCTTGGAGACTTTGTGACAATGTATAACATCCCACTTTTGTCCTGAGGCTACCGTGTTCCACTTTATTTGTGGAACACAACTTATTACACTAACACTACTTTGGTATTTGGCATGTTTGATATTCCATGCAGGATATACATGATATTGTTAATACTATACATTGCCCATGGGGATCTGTTCATATCTGATAATCTCATTACTTACATCCTTATGGCGTAATTTCTGACTTGATTCGTCTACTGATGCCAGCTTGCTTGAAGTTCTTTGGGTTTCTTTTTATTCTTGCTTGATTGCTACGGATAGTTATCCGTTTGGTATTGCACTATCTCCTTTCTTCCATTTTCATTTTGCATAGTTCTCTGATTGCATGATGGGACCTCCGTTGCTGATATATGTCAGGAGGCCCTCTGTTTTTTTTGTCTAATACCTATGTTGTGTTCGTGTTGATCGATGAGTCACTCAATTTAGAAATTGAGATCACGACTTCGCTCTCATTGCATGCTCCCTATAGGACTTTATCGCTTTCTTCTATTTCTTGTTGATCGATGAGTCACTCAATTTAGAAATTGAGATCATGACTTCGCTCTCATTGCATGTTCCCTATAGGATGTTTATTGCTTTTCTTCTTTAATTGTTGATCGATGAGTCACTCAATTTAGAAATTGAGATCACAACTTCGCTCTCATTGCATGTTCCCTATAGGATAGTTTTGTTAAGCTTTCTTTGACATGTTGATTAAGGTAGGAATCCATGTATGCTAACATAGGATAGGATCTTCCTTTGTCCTCAACCTTAGGATCAATCATTGTATGATAACACTAGGGATAATACTAGACTAGTTCCCCTTAGTTGTTTTCCCTTTTTATGCATTTTGCATCTTAAAACAAAATTTGTTTCTTGGCAAATCATAAGAAACCTATAATGAACCCAAACTCTTCTTCAAAGTAAAAGATACAAACCAATCTCACTTTGTTTATGTTACCTTGAAGCCGATGTTTCGCTATCGCACATGTTTGTTATCCTACTTTGAGTCCCAATATCATTGTTAGGTGTGATGTTTTGTCATCTGTTTCATTGATGTTTCGTCATCTTTACCATGATATCTTGTTACCTTGAAGCCGATGTTTCGCCATCGCACATGTTTGTTATCCTACTTTGATTCCCAATATCATTGTTAGGTGTATTGCTTTATCATTTGATGTTTCGCCATCTTTGCCATGATATCTTTGTTATCTCTTAGCCGATGTTTCGCCATTGCACATTTGTTTGAAGCCGATGTTTCGCCATCGCACATGTTTGTTATCCTACTTTGATTCCCAATATCATTGTTAGGTGTATTGCTTTATCATTTGATGTTTCTCCATCTTTTCCATGATATCTTTGTTATCTCTTAGCCGATGTTTCACCATCGCACATTTGTTTAAAGCCGATGTTTCGCCATCGCACATGTTTGTTATCCTACTTTTATTCCCAATATCATTGCTAGGTGTATTGCTTTATCATTTGATGTTTCGCCATCTTTGCCATGATATCTTTGTTATCTCTTAGCCGATGTTTCGCCATCGCACATTTGTTTGAAGCCGATGTTTCGCCATCGCACATGTTTGTTATCCTACTTTGATTCCCAATATCATTGTTAGGTGTATTGCTTTATCATTTGATGTTTCGCCATCTTTCCCATGATATCTTTGTTATCTCTTAGCCGATGTTTCGCCATCGCACATTTGTTTGAAGCCGATGTTTCGCCATCACACATGTTTGTTATCCTACTTTGATTCCCAATATCATTATTAGGTGTATTGCTTTATCATTTGATGTTTCGCCATCTCTACCATGATATCTTTGTTATCTCTTAGCCGATGTTTCTCCATCGCACATTTGTTTAAAGCCGATGTTTCGCCATCGCACATTTGTTTGAAGCCGATGTTTCGCCATCGCACATGTTTGTTATCCCACTTTGATTCCCAATATCATTGTTAGGTGTATTGCTTTATCATTTGATGTTTCACCATCTCTACTATGATATCTTTGTTATCTCTTTGCCGATGTTTCGCCATCGCATATTTTGTTATCCTACTTTGATTCCCAATATCATTGCTAGGTGTGATGTTTTGTCATTCATTTACCATTTGATGTTTCGCCATCTTTGACATGTTGCTTTACTATTACTTAGCAGATGTTTCGCCATCACACATTTGTTTGAAGCCGATGTTTCGCCATCGCATATGTTTATTATCCTACTTTGATTCCCAATATCATTGTTAGGGCTTTACCATTTGATGTCTTGCCATCTTTGACATGTTGCTTTGTTATTATTTAACCGATGTTTTGCCATCTCATTTGTTCGTTGTTTTTCGATGTTTTGCCATCTTGACTATCTTTTTTTGTCTTAACTAAAAACACAAACCAACCAAAACACTTAAGTCGAACTACGGTTGCTCTGATTCCTTAAAAGGGATACGTAGGCATTGGGGTAGGGCCCAACAGAGCATAATATTTTATTTTCCCTATATTATTTTCTTTTCTTTTGCATGCATTCCCTTTTCAGTTGTAAGCCATAGACATAGGATTTGACCACACCCATTTAGATTAGACAACAAGAGTGGATACCGTAGAGTACTACGGGCGCGTGGGGTGCTAATACCTTCCCCTCGCGTAACAGACTCCATTACCCGATCTCTCGGTCGAAAGACCGTGATTTCTGCCTTTTAAAGTTTTCTCGATGTTTACCTTTCCCTCCATATGGGATAAAAGACGTTTGGTGGCGACTTCATTGTTTTGATGATTTTCGGCCAGCGGTTTCAGAAAGGAAAGAAAGAGATTGAATTTCTTGAGTTGAACCAATGGAACTTGACTGTGACTGAGTATTCTTTGAAGTTTGTGGAACTGGAAAAGTATTATCCACATTGCAGTCAAACGACTGCTGAATTCTCGAGGCGTGTTAAGTTGGAGAATGGTTTGAATCTGGAAATCAAACGGGCAATCGGATATTAGCAGATCCGTGTATTTTCAGAGTTGGTGAATAACTATTGAATCTATGAAGAAGACAAGAAAGCTCATTCAGCTCACTACAAGAGTTTGAACGAGAAAAAAGGAAAGCAGTATCAAGACCGTAAGAAGCCTTATGATACCCTAGCTGATAAAGGAAAACAAAAGGTTTATGATGGGAAGAATATAAGTAGGGGAGGAGCTCTTGTTTCTGTCAAGTGTTATAGGTGTGGTGAACAAGGTCACCATTCTAATGAATGTGAGAATAAAGTGCTGAGGTGCAACAAATGTGGTAAGACGTGTCATCGTTCTCCTGAATACAAGAACAATGGTCCAACCTGTTTCAATTATGGATAACAGGTTCATATAAGTACCTGTGATACGGTGGGAGAATTGACTTGAGGTTTTGCAAATGTTTCGGTTTAGCAAGAGTCACCATCGACTTTTTATTTTATCCAAAGGAAAGGTCAAAAAGCACAGGAAAGACCTTTGAGATGTTTTCTTAGGTTCGGGGAGTAGATTATGAAAAGGGAAGGTGCAAGAACCCTTTTCATCCATGGTTATCCATGGGCTCTTAGTTACTTGTTTAGATCACTTGCTTTTTCTTTTCAATTGTTTGAAATCGTGCTTTGTGTGTGGTTTTGAAAATGTTTTGAAAAGAGGCCATCGTTGTGGCAACCTTTGTAATGATTCTTGTTTGAATGTATACAAAGATGTATGTCTTTTGAAAAGATGTTTCAATGTTTTGAATGTTTGATTTGGGAAATATTTTGAAATTATGTTGTGAGGTGTGTTTGAAAATAGCAAGGATGTTTCACAAGTTTTGATCAAGTAACTAAGAGTTGTCTACCCTATTTTACTCAAAGATCTTTCCTATATGTTTTTAACCCTTTTGACAGTGTTGTTTTACCATTGCATTTGGTAAACAACCTTGTATTAGGATGTTAAACGGGACAGGCGCGGGTCATCGTATGGACCATGATAACTATTTGTGTTAAGTATCTTTAGCAATTTTTTTGAGGGACTTGATCATTTTGTTTAGGCAACCAAGATAGCGTCATCGAGGGACTATGATCTTTTGTTTTGTTTTTGTTTTGCCAAAGTACTCAACATGCATAACATGGCCCATTTTTAAGGCAACAAGTGGATGAAACCCTAGGGGTGCAAGTGTGCATTGTGTTTGTCATTTTCATGCATTTAGGTCTTGTATTAGGTCAAGCTACTTGTTGATTTTGGATTTTTGCATACAAACCTTAATCTCTAATCATGGCATAATTGAGAGCATAAATGCGTAAAATAATCTATACTATTACAGCATTTGATATGGGAAGGGGGATAAAATTTTTGAATGGGGATTATTTTGCAAGAAATTAAAACCCTAATTTTTACTATTACATCCAAATTGAATAAATGATACAATATAAATAAATGGACAACTATTTAAATGATCAATTAAATAAATATGCAAAAATAATATGAATATGAAAAATAATGTTTTGTTTATTTTTTATGTATGTAAAAAATATTTAGTGTATATAAAAAAGAAATAAAAGATTATATTTTTTTATTAAGGGTAAAACCCTAATTTTCTTTTTAAGAAAGTAAATATATTAACTATATTATTTATGTACAATAAAAATAAAAATATATTTAAGTGTAAAAAATATATTTAAAAAAAAAGTATTATTTTTAATAAGGGTGGAAACCCTAGTTTTTTGTTTTAAGATAATATATATTATATTAATTATTTTATATACAAAAAATAAAATATAAATATACACAAATATTTAGATAAATAGTAGTATATGAGAAAAAATATTATTTTATAGGTATAAATGATAAAAGAAAAAAAATATATAATATTTCTATAATGCTTATAAGTTTTTTATTAAATAAAATAAAAGTATATACTACTTAATAATTATTTTCATGTCTAAAAAAAATAAAAAAATAATAAAAATAAATGTGAAAATTTGTGAAAATATTTTTGGGTATTTTTATGTTTGGAAAATATAAAATAAAATCAGAAATGAAAAATAATTACAAAAATATAAAAATGTAAAGAAATTTGACCAGGGGGTGTATTCAGTAAAAGGGGGGTGTCAATAGTGAGCCAGGACCAAGCCCAGCCCAACAGACTTCATCTTCAACCTTTGTCTCAAACAAAACACGCGCCCTGTACAAATCTCCAGATCCTGCATACGTGCTCTAATGCAAAAACACATAACATCAAAGTTGTAGCATTTTTCAAGACGAATTCAACCATATAAGAAACTTGTCCTAACTCTCAAAGACCAGAGAGAATTTCTCTGGCCCTAAATCTTAAACTAATTTTTTTAGGAAGTTCATGGATCAAATTCTCTTAGCATGCTTAACTAAAATGAAAACTGAGCATATGTATAGGTTCATGGCTATTAATACTACATTTTTTATTCACAAACCTAAGCCTAATTATTCCTAAATAGAGAGATATGAAGTTGACAAAAACCTGTTTCAGTTGACTTCGTGTATGGCAATGTGGAGCTTTTCAGTGAGGCCTGAGATGTTTGGGAGCTTGCTTGAACTTCCCCTGACCTTCCCCAATTCCTAGCTTGCCTTGAATGTGCTTGAACAAGCCTATAGAACTCAACCTGCACAAGCTGAAATCAAAAATGGAAAACCTTGTAAATGGAGTTACAGTCAGTGTTTAAGGGTTGGGATAGCTTGGATGGGTTATGTGGAATGTGTTTGAACCAGTTTGAGGAAAAACACACGATGGATTTGTGCTATGGAAATCAAACTGCAGGGAGTGCCCTATTTTGCCAAATGAAGATGATTTCGTGCTATGGGAGGTTTGAGGGCTCAACGGCTCGTGTTTCTGGCTCAAGGGGATGTGAGAAACTTGTCTCAAGTGCTTGCAAAGGTTGGTTTTCTCAGATGTTCCAGTTGTGAGAATTTTGACATGTTTCTTATATATGAAGCAAAAAATGAGAAGTGATGTAAGACCAGCCTGTACAGGCTATCTATCAGCTTTCAAACTATTCCCTTGGCCCCTCAAGTTGGTGTATTTAATTTTCTGCACAAGATATGGCTCAATGCTCAAGGATGCAGTTTTGACATAAAGCAAGATTTAAGCAAAAATGGTAATGTTGCTTTTTCTATTTAAGGATTAATCTTGTATGCAATCCTCTTATGACCAAAACAAAGCCTTAGACTAATGGATTTGCATTTAATTATTGAGTATGGAATGGTTTTGAGACCTGTAATCAAGTATAAAGCAAGCTGATTAGAGTTTGCAACTTATATCACTATGAACATGCCATGGATAAAAGTGAGTTTTTGCCAACTTCAAGCCTTTGATTCTCCCTAACCACAAATGATTTTGGAGAGTTCTTGGGCTTTTTATAAATCTTGTAACATGATCTATAAGCCATCTTTCAAATGCAATTTGAGATTCCAAGTGGAACTATGTGAAAAATGGTCATGAAGATGGGTCAAAATCCTGCCTAAACTAGGGCAAGATTTCACTAAGTTAAAAGTTTCATGGACCCTTGTTCCAAAAATCATAACTTGAGATCCAAGCTTATTTTGGGAAAACTTTGTGAATCAAAGTTGTATACTTTGTTGAGGACTACAACTTTAATGTTGGAAGTTTTGTTTGAATCCAATTGCATCATGGTCAAAAGGTTGGGCAAAGTTGGGAAAAATGAAGAAAATTTCATAACTTAGAAAAATTCTAAGTTATGAAATTTTTCCATCTTAAACCCTAATTTGCAAAATTGGGTTTCTTGATGAACAAGTTTCATGTTTTGACACATCTTGATGAAAAATGACCCTTGGCACTTGATTTTGACCAAAAAGTCAAAGTTTGACTTTTCAGTGTACAGTCAAATTTTGATCAGTTGACTGAAAATTCATCTGTCAATCCAATGCAATTGAGATCTTTTGAACTTTGTGAATACGTCAAGATGATGCCATTGAGTCCTTGAATAAATGCTTGAGCCTAATTTTCCATTGGCTAGGTCAAAAGTCAGAAATTGCCCTTGTGCAGTCAAAACCCTAAAAATGACCATTTTGCCCTTTTGATGATCTGATCAAATTTCTTGAGGAGTTGTGGTCCAAACTTGATAAAATAGTTCATATGAGTCTATAATGTTGACGTGGATAAAAAATTATCAGGTTTGACTGTGGATTGGCCATAATTGACTTTTTCCCCAATATAGTTGATTTTTAGGTCAACTGTCCAATTGATTGGGCAAAAATTTGATTCAAGGCTTGAAACTTGGTAGAGGTAATTGTAAGTCCAACAAGAAGTATGAAAGTCACTTTGAGCATTTAAAGTCCAAAAATCTTTTTGCAAACTCAAACCCTAATTTAGGTCATCAGTGCAAGGAGATGTCTTGAGCAGAGCAAAACCTTAATCCTGTCTGGAGTTCAAGGAGCCTTGTGAGGGGAAATATTGATAAAATGAGAGGGAAAATTTTGGGGTACAACAACTTCCCCTGTTCAATCTTCTTGAACCTGAAGAGTTAGATTGGCGAGTTTGCCTTTCGTGACTTGAAGGTAAAAGAGGATTGGACACTAGAGTGCCCGTAAATTTGTACTCGTCAAAATGTAGATGAGGGAATAGGCTTAAAGAATCCATTTGGAGCTGGTAGAATCTTTATGAAGATGGGCTTAAAGATACCATTTAAGATTGTTTGTTGAAAATCAGGAGGATGAACACCAGATTGGTATCCGCATTTGGAACGTATCTGAGTTGTACCTGGAGGTTAGATTCGTATGAGCAAAGGAATGGCGTCCGTGTCTGGAGCGTATCCGAGATGTAACTGTATTTGATTCTTGAATGATTATCAGAATGACTGCCATGTCTGGAGTGTATCTGTATTGTGTCCGAAATCTGAAATCTAAAATCTGAATAAGCGACAGAAAGACATCCG
This sequence comes from Vicia faba, assembly GCA_948472305.1. Taxonomy (NCBI): domain Eukaryota; kingdom Viridiplantae; phylum Streptophyta; class Magnoliopsida; order Fabales; family Fabaceae; genus Vicia; species Vicia faba. The sequence continues at coordinate 1,450,218,351 of OX451741.1, forward strand.
TGTCTGGAGTGTCTTTGGTCTGGGGAATAGATTTGAATGAGTGACAAAATGGATACCGTGTCTGGAGCGTATCTGGACTGTATCTGAAGTTGAGATCTGTATGAGTAGCAGAATGACTTCCGTGTCTGGAGTGTATCTGTACTATAATTAGGATCTAGACAAGTGACAGAATGACTTCCGCGTCTGGAGTGTTTTTGAACCTGAAGTTGATAATCGAATCTGAATGAGAAATAGAATGGCTTCCATGTTTGGAGCGTATCTAGTCTGTATTTGATTGTTGAAGTCTGAATGAGTAGTAGAATGACCGTCGTGTCTGGGGTGTATCCGTACTGTATTTTGACTTGAAATTCTGGATGAGTAATAGAATGACCGCCGTGTCTGGGGTGTATCCATACTGTATCTGAAATAAGAGACCTGAATGAGTAGCAGAATGACTTCCATGTCTTGGAGTGTATTCGTACTGTATTTGAGATCTTTGAATATTTGTTAGAGGTAGCTTTTAATCTTATCCTGAAAAAGGTAAAATGTTAGCTAAAACAGACAAAGTTATGTTGCATGACATGTATGATGCAAAAAAATGTGCTTTATTAATGTTTATGATATATGAATGTAATGGATGCGTATGTAAGCCGATTAGCTGTCTTGCTGAGGAAAATAAATCCTTAATAGCTTGAGATAATGAAATCTTTGACTGATGCCGGGGAAAATAAACCCTTGACCGCTGTTGAAGATTCGAAATCTTTGATTGCTGAGAATGAGAAATCCTTGGACCACTGTTGGGGATAGAAAATCCTTGGCAACTTTTGGGGATGTGAGAATCCTTCATGACTTCCCTGGGAAATAAAGGAAACTCTGATGATCTCTACTGGGGAATTGAAACCTTGGAGGCTTCACTAGAGAAATGAGACCAAGAATCTTCGATCTGCTGGGAAACAACTCTGTGGGGAGAATGTTTATTCTATGGAAGAGTTCTCAAGGGCTTGGGTTGTATGCCAATCTACTGAAGAATTATCTGAAGCCGTTGTCTGGTTTCTAAGATAACTTGCAGGGGAATCTTCTTGTTTTAATACAAATCTCTGGGGAATTGGAGGAAGCTGGATGGTCTTCCCCCAGGGTTAAAGTTTTGGAGTCCGTTAGGGAAGAAAGCTTCATCTTCGTCGAGGGTTTGAAGTTCAAAGTTTTCTGGCTCCGCAGGAGATTGGGAGTTTTGGAAACTTAGTTTTGATGACGATTTTGAAACTTAACTTCGCTGGGGATATGTATTTCAAAACTTCAACTCTTTTGAGGATCTGGATGATGTACCGTAGGGGATTTCCTATGGAATAGCCTAAAGACATTCTCCTATAATTTCCACCTATCAGTAATTATCCTTTCTCATTTCGTTTTATTTGTAAGCAGAGATTATATTCAAATGCATATGCTCATTTAATAAATCATTGGACGTTTTCAAATAAAACACAAGTGTCAAAAAGAAAGAAAAAGGCAAACAAATTTATGCACTTTGAAGTATCTTTATATTAACTTTGTGTAAGTATTTTGTACAAAGGAGACAGACATCCTAGTAAGAGAATGTTGTCATAAAAAATGAGAAAAATTTTATACAAAGAAAGATAGCTATGTGTAACAATTCCATGGGGTTCCCATTCTGCTATAGCCTTCGTATCTCTGAGTATCTTGTCCATTTGTTGCCTTGTTCAACGATGATTAGGTTGATCAGAAGCCCGAAGCTTATCTGTGAAGAGATTGTCCTTAAAGTGATACGACGAGACATAATCATACGCTTTAATTCCCTAACTTTTGCCTGGACCGCCCTTTCGGGTTTTCGATCCACCAGGAAACCCTTTTTTGCCCAAGTCGCCCTTTCGGGTTTTCAACTTGCCGGGTGTACAAATTTTTTTTTGTTTATCCCTAATTTTTTCCTGAACCGCCCTTTCGGGTTTTCGATTCACCGGGATGCCCATTTTTTCCCAAGTCGCCCTTTCGGGTTTCAACTTGTCGGGTCGTTTATGCGTAGTATCTTTTAATTATGTTTGCGTTCGCAGGGTGCGGCGGGTCATCACCGTCCATGGTGGTCAGGATCATTGCCCCACTAGAAAAGATGTTTTTGATCACAAATGGTCCTTCGTAAGTAGGAGTCCATTTGCCCCTGGGATCAATTTACGGCAAGATGATTCTCTTGATTACAAGGTCCCCGACTTGATATACATGTCTCTTGACTTTCTTGTTGAAGGCCTTGATCATACATTTCTGATACGCCTGACCGTGGCAAACAGCAGTAAGTCGCTTCTCATCAATCAAGTTAAGTTGATCAAGCCAGGTATGAATCCAATCATCTTCACTCAAACCAGCATCCTCCATGATCCTCAAGGAAGGGATCTAAACTTCCATAGGTAAAACAACTTCCATGCCATATACCAAAGAAAAGGGGGTTTCCCCAGTTGAAGTGCGTGCCGTGGTACGGTATCTGGGTAGAGCAAACGGTAACATCTCATGCCAGTCCTTGTAGGTGACTGTCATCTTTTGAATGATCTTCTTGATATTTTTGTTTGCAGCTTCGATAACACCGTTCATCTTAGTCCGGTAGGGAGATGAATTGTGATGTTGAATCTTGAACTGCTCGCACAGAGCGGTGATCATAGTGTTGTTCAAATTTGTACTGTTGTCAGTGATGATCCTGTCGGGGATACCATATCGGCATATGAGGTTCTGCTTGATGAAGCGGGCAACCACATTCTTTGTAACGGAGGCGAAGGGAGATGCTTCGACCCACTTGGTAAAGTAATCAATGGCCACCAGGATGAAACGGTGTCCATTGGATGTTGTAGGCTTGATCTCTCCAATCATGTTGATTCCCCACATCATGAATGGCCAAGGAGCTGTTAAAACATTGAGAGGAACTGGGGGAATATGTACCTTGTCAGCATAGATTTGACATTTGTGACAAGTACGGGGATATTGATGACAGTCAGCTTCCATGGTAGACCAGTAGTAGCCTTCCCGTAGAATCTTCTTAGCCATCGTATGACCGCTTGAGTGGGTGCCAAAGGTGCCATTATGTAGTTCGGCCATGATCTGCTCAGCTTCAACCTTGTCCACACAACGGAGTAGGACACAATCAAGATTGCGCTTGTATAGGATACCATTTCTCAGAAAGAACTTGGCAGCGAACCTCCTTAAGAACTTTTTGTCGTTGACTGAAACTCCTTCAGGGTATTCTTGTGCTTTGAGATACCTTTTGACGTCATGAAACCAAGGTCGGTCCACCACTTCTTCAGTATTAATCTCGTGACAATATGCAGGTTCGTCCATTCGTTCAATGGTGATTTGGGGTGCCTCATTATCCCAGTTAAGTTTAAACATGGATGACATTGTAGCTAGCGCATCTGCTAGCTGATTCTCTTCTCGCGGGAAGTGCTCGAAGGTAATCTGCTTGAAGTATGGTAACAATGTCAGGACATGTTCTTTGTAAGGGATAAGATTTGGGTGCTTAGTATCCCACTCTCCTTTGATTTGACTGATAACCAAATTTGAGTCCCCAAATACAATCAAAGATTTGATTCCCAAGTCAATAGCAGCCTTGAGACCAAAGATACAAGCTTCATATTCGGCCATGTTGTTGGTGCAGCTGAAGCAGAGTCTAGCAGTGAAAGGTGTATGGAAACCTTCTGGAGAGATAAGTACCGCGCCGATACCGTTTCCAAGTGCATTTGAAGCACCATCAAAGTACAGGGTCCATCGGGATCCTTGTTCAGGTCCGTCATACGGTCTGTTACCTTTAATGTTGTCCAATGTCATAATATCCTCGTCAGGGAATTCGAACCTCATAGATTGGTAATCTTCGACGGCTTGATGAGCTAGATGGTCAGCTAGTACACTCCCCTTTATAGCTTTTTGGGTTGTGTACTAGATATCATACTCTGTCAGGATCATCTGCCATCTAGCGATTCTTCCGGATAAAGCAGGTTTCTCAAAGATGTACTTGATCAGATCCATTTTGGAAATCAGCAAAGTGGTATGTGTCAACATATACTGCCTTAGCCGGCGAGCAACCCATACTAAAGCGCATCAAGTTTTCTCGAGCAGTGAGTAGCGAGTCTCACAGTCGGTAAACTTTTTGCTAAGGTAATAAATGGCATGCTCTTTTCGGACAGACTCGTCATGTTGGCCCAGTACGCACCCCATTGAATTATACAAAACAGTCAGATACATGATTAGCGGCCTTCCTTCAACGGGTGGCATCAAGATAGAAGGTTCCAGCAAATACTCCTTGATCTTATCGAAAGCAACTTGACAGTCATCGTTCCATTCAACCACTTGATCTTTCTTTAACAGCTTGAAGATTGGGTCACAGGTAGACGTTAGGTGAGAGATGAACCTTGCGATGTAGTTTAGGCGTCCCAAGAAACCTCTGACCTCCTTCTCAGTGCGAGGGACAGGCATTTCTTGTATAGCTTTGACTTTAGCAGGATCAACCTCGATGCGTTTGTTACTGACGATGAATCCCAAAAGTTTACCAGACTTGACTCCGAAAGTGCACTTGCTAGGGTTCAGTCTGAGCTTGTATTCTTTTAACCTGACAAACAGCTTTTGCATATGGTCGAGGTGTTCTTCTTCTGTCTGTGAATGAGCTATCATGTCGTCTACGTAGACTTCAATCTCACGATGTATCATGTCATGAAACAAAGCTACCATGGCTCGCTGATAGGTTTCCCCAACATTCTTTAGTCCGAATGGCATCACTTTATAGCATAAGGTACCCCACTGCGTAACAAAAGTAGTCTTCTCCATGTCTTCGGGGGCCATTTTGATCTGGTTGTACCCTAAAAATCCGTCCATGAAAGAGAATACCTTGTGCTTAGCTGTGTTGTCAACCAAGATGTCAATGTGTGGTAGAGGAAAATCATCTTTAGGGCTAGCCCTGTTTAAGTCTATGTAGTCCACACACATTCTGACTTTGCCGTCCTTCTTAGGCACGGGCACAATGTTAGAAACCCATTGTGGATATGAAGTAACAGCCAGAAAGCCAGCATTGAACTGCTTTATCACTTTAACTTTGATCTTTTCGGACATGTCGGGCCTTATTCGGTGGACTTTCTGTTTGATTTATGGACAATCTTCTCTTGTAGGGAGACGGTGAACCACAATATCTGTATCCAGTCCCGACATGTCTTCATAGGACCAGGCAAAGATCTCAACATATTCATTCAACAGCTGAACTAAGCGCTCTTTGACACTTGGCTCCAGGTTGGCACCCACTTTAACCTCTTTTCTGTCTTCGGAGGTACCCAAATTAATAGTCTCTAACAACTCTTCATGGGGCAGAATAACCCATTCTTCTTGTTGCAAAAGTCTAGCCAACTCTCCAGGCACTTCACAGTCTTCATCACCTTTGTACTCTGCATGATTGACCAGATCTTCAGAGTCACTAAAGGCCATAGCAAAATTGTTTCCCATGGGATCCGGAGTGGATGGGTACCTGCATTTTATGAGTGTGGGTGTGTGTAAGGGATAGCCACCTTTAAACAAAATAAAATGAAAAAAGAAATAAAATGAACACAAAAGTTTATATATGAAAACGTCCATGATTCATTAAAAATGGCATATGAAAATGAAGAATCAAAACCCTTACAAATGGACCTATATGCCCCGGGTAAGGCATAAGGCGAAAAGAGTGTACGAATTGTTTAATAATTATTACATACCAAACAAGAAATGTTCAAAAGATAAATTATTGATTGATGAAAGTAATGGGAACAAAGTCTTTCTCCTCCCAGTTGTTCAGTCCTCCTTCAATAGTCGGGAAAATCCAATCTTCAAAATTTCTTCCTTCTTCATCATCTTCTAAAGCATGAACTCCATGATGAGTGATTTTCAGTGGCGGTCCTCCAGCCCGGGAGCGACGCACAAATTTCTGACTAGCAGCAGTGAAACCCAAACCGAACTTATCTGTCTTGTAAGGAAAATCTGGCAGTTGACCCCATACTGTGCTTCCTCCTTTCTTGACTACAGCCTCTGCATCTTTAAGGGATGACATCCGGGACACAAGTTTGGTAATGATGGCCACATCAGTCATTGTCTTGGCTACCGCAACCTCAGGAGAAACCTCTTCAAAGTGTTGGAAAGGTGTTTCTATGAATTCACCATCTAACTCCACGTAGCGGAAAGAGTTAAGGTGGCTTATCATATACTCCTCCTCACCATGAACTGTTATGATCTTACCCTGGACTGGGTACTTGAGCATCTGGTCTAGAGAAGAAGTGACTACCCCAGCATTGTGGATCCATGTCCTTCCCAATAAACATGAATATGAAGGGCGGATGTCCATCACATAAAATGTAGAATTGAAAATTTCCGTACCCACCTTAATTGGGATGTCCACTTCTCTGTGAACCATCCGCTTAGAACCGTCGAAGGCTCTAACAATGATATTACTGGGCTTTAAGGTCAAACCTTCACAGCCTAGCCTATCCAATTCTTTCTTTGGTAGGACATTTAAAGATGAACCGGTATCAACCAGAACATGAGCAAGTGTGGTTCCTCTGCACTCTATCGAAACATGCAGCGCATCATTATGCTTTCTTCCCTTAGATGTTATATAGGCATCAGAAAAGCCAAGACCATTGTCGGCTGTAAGGCTAGCCACACACTCTTGAAACTGATCCGCAAAAGTTTCTTGAGGCACATGCACCGTCTTTAGTAATTTGATCAAGGCTTTGGAATGGGCCTCGGAGCAAAGCAATAGAGCTAGCATAGAGATTTTTGAAGGGGTTTGCCCCAGTTGCTCTATGACATCATAGTCGCTCTTCTTAATTATCTTTAAAATCTCCTCCATTTCCTTTTGGGTGGTCTCGGGGATAACCAAAGTCTGAGCCCTCGTCCTGACGGGCGCTTCTTGGATCCCCTTACCTTTATCAGCAGTAACAGCAGAGGGTACAACTTCAGGAGTAACAATTTCTTCAATCACTGGACTTCGCACAGATATCTTGAAAGGCACAGGAGCACTTGAGGGTCCGAATATTTCCCTTGGAGGAGAAATCTCCGGAGAGAAGATTCTTCCGCTACGAGCGATCTTACTTGTCCCTGCAATATTTCCTATGTCAGGAGTTTCTTCATCGGAACTTTCTTCGACTGATTCGATCTGCTTAACATCGTGGTAGAAGATCTCTCCTCCATAATTCCACGGTATTGTCTTGTTGGACTTATATGGGATAGGCCCCGACATAGTAATCTTCAGCGGTACAAACTTTGGATCGGGTGTAATCTTAACAGGCCTTTCGCAGGTCTTGGAAAGGTTATCGGAAATGGTGATTATAGCAATATCATTGATTGGAGTAGCAGGAGTAACATGAGTAATAGTAGCAACAAGAGTTTTCTGAAAGAGGATCTCTTGAGTATCCATCAGGCGTTGGATGCCTGACTTCAACAGCGGACAGTTGGATTGCAAGGTCGAACAAAGGTAACAATCTTTTTCACAACCTGGGAAAATCTCGGCTTTCAACAGATTCATCTTGATCATTGGAAATGGAGTCATTAAGTCATCAACAGTGGTAACATGAAGATCTTCTACAATAGCATGGACATTATGACCATGTTTTGGCATAGGAGTGGATATCACATTAGGTTTTTCAGGGGCATCAAACTCTACCTCCTTGGCATCTATTAAATCTTGGATCTTGTTTTTAAGGGCCCAACAGGTGTTGGTGTCGTGCCCCACACTATCCGAATGATATGCACATTTTGCATTTGAATGATAATAGGGAGAAGAGGTATTTGGGTTTTTTGGCGCTTCTTTCAAGTTGGTAAGTTTTAACTTTAACAGATGAGGGAGGACCTGAGCTGGTGTCATATTGATCCGAGTGAATTGCCGTTGTGGCCTTTCCGCCCTATTTTGGTTAGCTCTGGGTTGACTGCTTAGAGGTTGATCGGGTGAAGAGTTCTGGATCATCACAGCCCCCACCGCTGGTCGGAGCTCCATTCTTCCTTGATTTCTCTGGGTGTAAACAGCAGAAGCTTCTTTCTTGGCTGGTAAGGTCTTCTTGACAGCAGTGGAAGCAGATGCATCTTTCTGAATTTTACCGCTCTTAATGCCAGCCTCGGCCCTTTCACCTGTCAGAATTAATTTGGTGAGCCCTGCAGATGAGCTCTCGATCAAGTGATTAAAGAATGGACCTGGCAGGGTCCCCAAAAACATATCAACCAGCTCTTTATCCGACAATGGTGGCTTCACCCTTCCAGCCAAATCTCGCCACTTCTGGGCATACGCCTTAAAGCCTTCATTATAGACCATACTCATACTCTAGTTGAGTACGAGTAGGCGCTAAATCTGCGTTATATTGGTATTATCGGTAGAAAGTAGCAGCTAAATCCTCCCAGTTATGTACATCAGATCTCTCAAGTTGATAGAACCAGTCCAATTGCGTACCCGACAAACTATCTTGAAAAAAGTTGACCCACAGATCCTTATCAGAAGAGTGAGGTTGGATCTTTCTGACGTAGGACCGCAGATGCATCTTCAGACAGGAAAAAACCGTCGTATTTAGCAAATGTAGGCACTTTGAACTTGGGGGGAATGACGATCCCAGCAACCAACCTTAGTTCTTCGAAATCCAACCCAGGTACTCTTTGTACCTCCATGGCTGCTAGCCAGTCTTCCAGATTTTTATACTTATCGTCCACAGGAGGATACTGTGCTCAGAGTAATCCTCCTCCTCCTCCTCTTCTTCCTCTTTAGCTTCAGACTCGGAGGGCATTGCAACTCCCTTACCTTTACCAACCCCTTCGCCAGACGTCTAGGGGAAATCAAGGACCCTTCTAGCCTGGTTCTCAAACCTTCTCCCCAAAGTAGCTACTCCCGCTCTTTTCTTTTTCTTCTTTTCCTTTTCCTTCTCTTTCTCTAACAGTGCTTTAAGGTCCTCTTGACCCTTTGCCAAGTTCATGAGGAGTTGTTGGAATTGCGAATTCTGTGCTTGCAGATCTTTGACCGTCTGCTCTATATCCATCTTGCTGAAATAAACATCAGAAAGATAAGGAAACCTGGTGTGAAGACCTGTTTATACATATGATGAATGATGTGTATTCATGTAATGCATTCAAGGATTCAGAAATTCAAAGTTGTTGCAGACAAAAAAGAACACACGTCATATTAATAAGGAGAAATTTGTCAGTACATAAATGCCCCCATGGGCAAAATATTACAAAATTCTTAATATAAAAAGACGTTGCGCATCCTCTTTGGTGCGATGTAAGTGTTGAGATTCTGCTCTTCATGGAGTCGACGAGTAAGTTCCAAAATCTTCTTCTCACTGGCGTAGAAGCTGGCTTCAAAAGTGTTCAGTTCTTCCTTGAGTTGTATCCAACTCTTTTGCAAATCTTCCAATGATGTTGGCATGTCAGGATATAGTAGGGTGTATGGAACCTCTCCTTCCATAACAGGCTCTTTGATCATAGGCATAATGTGGGGGTAAGGCATCATAAGACTCTGGGCGCGGGTTCGTACCCACTTGAGATAAGGCTCAAGGGGGATGGAATTCTTGTGTCCCAGTGTCTTACTGTCCACTTTGTTGGGCATCCTCTAAGCTCGGATAAACCTTTGTCGAAGTCCTTGAGCGTCGTTGTCGAAGTTAAAAACCAAGTCAGGAATCAGCATGTCATTAGGGCCATCCCTTCGGGCATACCCAAATTGTCTCAGAGCTAAACAGGGGTTGTAGGTAATTCCTCCCCTAATGCCAAGTAGTGGGACATTAGGGAATTCCACACAACGATCAATGATGATGACATTTTCTCTGGACCGAGAACACCAATGAACATCAGAATGTGTAAGGGTCATCAATCGTTGCGACCACCTCAAGCCTTGTTCATTCTTCAAGACTGACTGGGGAAGGTGAGAAATAAACCACCTTGCTAGAAGAGGAGTACAACACATGAGAACACCTCTTTTCCTCATTGTTCGTGTGTAAAATGAGTGTAGGATGTCCCCAAGCAATGTAGGCACAAGATTCCGAGATATGAAAATCTTGACAGCATTCACATCTATAAGCTGATCGGGGTTTGGGAACAAGACTAACCCATAGATGAGAAGTGCTACAATCTCCTCAAAAGCTTGCAGATTTAGATAATTCTAGCATCCTTGTGCCTTCTCAAACAGAAACTTTTCCAAGAAACCCTTGACACCACTTCTGGTTTCCCAATGACCTTTGATATCAGATGATTGCAAGTGTAAGGCTTGAGCAACATCTTCAGGCTTTGGCTCTATTTCCGTACCGTTGTAGGGTAGTTGATGGAGAATAGGAATCCTCAGAAGTTGAGAAAATTCCTCCAAAGTAGGTACTAGTTGGTAATCAGGAAATGTAAAGCAATGGTGTAGGGGGTCAAAGAACTGGAAGAGAACTTTCACCATGTCTTCTTCAATGTTGGAGCTGACCAAGTTGAGAAGTCTACCATGTCTTTCACTGAAGGGAGAATTCTCTGGAATCTTGGAAGTAAGCTTCTTGAGTTGAGGAGGGATTCTCACAAGGTTTACCTGAATAGTTTTTCTGCGGAGTGATTCCATGACCTACAAAACAGGAACAAAGATGAAGATCCAAACCCTTGAAATGGTTAGTGGATGCATATGATGCTTTATGATGTTCATGATGTATGCACAAGTATATGTACAAGCAAATCACACAAGATCCTAGTTTCAGGCTTGCATGGGATTTCATAGGTAAGTACCCTCTTGAAGTTAGTTGGCTCAACCTGTCCTATAAATAGTAATCGGGTTCTAAGGAGCTCAATATCACTGGATTATTTTCTGTGTTCATTGTTTCAGTTTAGCCACTTAACTGGAGACCGAAATATTCCAAGAAAACAACCCTCAATGAGTGTAGTATCGAGTATCTACCAACTTCGGACTGCATCAAAGCCGATCATCTCACTACCCCTAATAAGGCCAAGATGGTCAAGTAAGGTTCTAAGAGTTCATTAGTGCTTCATGACATCACTCAGCAGCCCCGTATTCTCTTTGATTGACTCAAAGGCTACCGGTACCCATAAATATGTCGCACTAATATAGCTATTGCTTCAACCATGTCGGTATACCCTGCACAGTCTCCACAACGTATTGCTATTTACCTATGAATGTTTCCCAAATCCGGGTGGAGGATTTAAACCCAAACAAGAGAACCAAATGTAAAGCAATCAAAGCAAACAAGATAAGCATGTAAAGGTGATCTAAACCCTAAGGTTACTCCACTTTCATTCTCAATTCCCCAGCAGAGTCTCCAGTTCTATGATATGGTGGGAGAACTGAATTGAGGTTTTGCAAATGTTTCGGTTTAGCAAGAGTCGCCACCGACTTTTTATTTTATCCAAAGGAAAGGTCAAAAAGCACAGGAAAGACCTTTGAGATGTTTTCTTAGGTTCGGGGAGTAGATTATGAAAAGGGAAGGTTCAAGCACACTTTTCATCTATGGTTATCCATGGGCTCTTAGTTACTTGTTTAGATCACTTGCTTGTGCTTTTCAATTGTTTGAAATGGTGCTTTGTGTGTGGTTTTGAAAATGTTTTGAAAATAGGCCATCGTTGTGGAAACCTTTGTAATGATTCTTGTTTGAATGTATACAAAGATGTATGTCTTTTGAAAAGATGTTTCAATGTTTTGAAACTTTGATTTGGGAAATGTTTTGAAATTGTGTTGTGAGGTGTGTTTGAAAATAGCAAGGATGTTTCGCAAGTTTTGATCAAGTAACTAAGAGTTGTCTACCCTATTTTACTCAAAGATCTTTCCTATATGTTTTTAACCCTTTTGACAGTGTTGTTTTACAATTGCATTTGGTAAACAACCTTGTATTAGGATGTTAAACGGGACAGGCGTGGGTCATCGTATGGACCATGATAGCAATTGTGTTAAGTATCTTTAGCAATTTTTTTGAGGGACTTGATCATTTTGTTTAGGAAACCAAGATAGCGTCATCGAGGGACTATGATCTTTTGTTTTGTTTTTGTTTTGCCAAAGTACTCAACATGTATAACATGGCCCATTTTTAAGGCAACAAGTGGATGAAACCCTAGGGGTGCAAGTGTGCATTGTGTTTGTCATTTACATGCATTTAGGTCTTGTATTAGGTTAAGATACTTATTGATTTTGGATTTTTGCATACAAACCCTAATCTCTAATCATGGCATAATTGAGAGCATAAATGCGTAAAATAATCTATACTATTACAACATTTGATATGGGAAGGGGGATACAATTTTTGAATGGGGATTATTTTGCAAGAAATTAAAACCCTAATTTTTACTATTACATCCAAATTGAATAAATGATACAATATAAATAAATGGACAAATATTTAAATGATCAATTAAATAAATATGCAAAAATAATATGAATATGCAAAATAATGTTTTGTTTATTTTTTATGTATGTAAAAAATATTTAGTGTATATAAAAAAGAAATCAAAGATTATATTTTTTTATTAAGGGTAAAACCCTAATTTTCTTTTTAAGAAAGTAAATATATTAACTATATTATTTATGTACAATAAAAATAAAAATATATTTAAGTGTAAAAAATATATTAAAAAAAAGTATTATTTTTAATAAGGGTGGAAACCCTAGTTTTTTGTTTTAAGATAATATATATTATATTAATTATTTTATATACAAAAAATAAAATATAAATATACACAAATATTTAGATAAATAGTAGTATATGAGAAAAACTATTATTTTATAGGTATAAATGATAAAAGAAAATAAATATATAATATTTCTATAATGTTTATAAGTTTTTTATTAAATAAAATAAAAGTATATACTACTTAATAATTATTTTTATGTCTAATAAAAATAATAAAATAATAAGAATAAATGTAAAAATTTGTGAAAATATTTTTGGGTATTTTTATGTTTGGAAAATATAAAATAAAATCAGAAATGAAAAATAATTACTAAAATATAAAAATGTAAAGAAATTTGGCCAGGGGGGTGTATTCAGTAAAAGGGGGGTGTCAATAGTGAGCCAGGACCAAGCCCAACCCAACAGACTTCATCTTCAACCTTTGTCTCAAACAAAACACGCGCCCTGTACAAATCTCCAGATCCTGCATACGTGCTCTAATGCAAAAACACATAACATCAAAGTTGTAGCATTTTTCAAGACGAATTCAACCATATAAGAAACTTGTCCTAACTCTCAAAGACCAGAGATAATTTATCTGGCCCTAAATCCTAACCTAATTTTTTTAGGAAGTTCATGGATCAAATTCTCTTAGCATGCTTAACTAAAATGAAAACTGAGCATATGTACAGGTTCATGGCTATGAATACTACATTTTTTATTCACAAACCTAAGCCTAATTATTCCTAAATAGAGAGATATGAAGTTGACAAAAACCTGTTTCAGTTGACTTCGTGTATGGCAATGTGGAGATTTTCAGTGAGGCCTGAGATGTTTGGGAGCTTGCTTGAACTTCCCCTGACCTTCCCCAATTCCTAGCTTGCCTTGAATGTGCTTGAACAAGCCTATAAAACTCAACCTGTACAAGGTGAAATCAAAAATGGAAAACCTTGTAAATGGAGTTACAGTCAGTGTTTAAGGGTTGGGATAGCTTGGATGGGTTATGTGGAATGTGTTTGAACCAGTTTGAGGCAAAACGCACGAGGGATTTGTGCTATGGAAATCAAACTGCAGGGAGTGCCCTATTTTGCCAAATGAAGATGATTTTGTGCTATGGGAGGTTTGAGGGCTCAAAGGCTCGTGTTTCTGGCTCAAGGGGATGTGAGAAACTTGTCTCAAGTGCTTGCAAAGGTTGGTTTTCTCAGATGTTCCAATTGTGTGAATTTTGACATGTTTCTTGTATATGAAGCAAAAAATGAGAACTGATGTAAGACCAGCCTGTACAGGCTATCTATCAACTTGCACACTATGCCCTTGGCCCCTCAAGTTGGTGGATTTGATTTGCTGCACAAGATATGTCTCAATGCTCAAGGATGCAGTTTTGACATAAAGCAAGATTTAAGCAAAAATGGTAATGTTGCTTTTTCTATTTAAGGATTAATCTTGTGTGCAATCCTCTTATGGACAAAACAAAGCCTTATACCAATGGATTTTCATTTAATTATTGAGTATGGAATGGTTTTGAGACATGTAATCAAGTACAAAGAAAGCTGATTAGAGTCTGCAACTTGTATCACTATGAACATGCCATGGATAAAAGTGAGTTTTTGCCAACTTCAAGCCTTCGATTCTCCATAACCACAAATGATTTTGGAGACTTCTTTGACTTTTTAGAAATCTTGTAAGATGCTCTATAATCCATCTTTCAAATGCAATTTGAGATTCCAAGTGGAACTATGTGAAAAATGGTCATGAAGATGGGTCAAAATCCTGCCTAAACTAGGGCAAGAGTTCACTAAGTTAAAAGTTTCATGGACCCTTGTTCCAAAAATCATAACTTGAGATCAAAGCTTCTTTTTGGAAAACTTTGTGAATCAAAGTTTTATACTTTGTGGAGGACTACAATATTCATGTTGGAAGTTTTGTTTGAATCCAATTGCATCATGGTCAAAATGTTGGGCAAAGTTGGGAAAAATTAAGAAAAATTCTAAGTTATGAAAATTTTCCATCTTAAACCCTAATTTGAAAAATTGGGTTTCTTGATGAACAAGTTTCATGTTTTGACACATCTTGATGAAAAATGACCCTTGGCACTTGATTTTGACCAAAAAGACAAAGTTTGACTTTTCAGTGTACAATCAAATTTTGATCAGTTGACTGAAAAATTCATTTGTCAATCCAATGCAATTGAGATCTTTTAAACTTTGTAAATAGGTCAATATGATGCCATTGAGTCCTTGAATCAATGCTTTATCCCAATAGGCCATTGGCTAGGTCAAAACTCAGAAATTGCCCTTGTGCAGACAAAACTCTAAAAATAACCATTTTACCCTTTTGATGATCTGATCAAATTTCTTGAGGAGTTGTGGTCCAAACTTGATCAAATGGTTCATATGAGTCTATAATGTTGATGTGGATAAAAAATTATGAGGTTTGACTGTGGATTGGCCATAATTGACTTTTTCACCAATACAAATGTTTTTTAGGTCAATTGTCCAATTGACTGGGCAAAAATTTGATTCAAGGCTTGAAACTTGGTAGAGGTAATCTTGTAAGTCCAAAATGAAGTATGAAAGTCACTTTGAGCATTGAAAGTCCAAAAATCTCTGTGCAAACTCAAACCCTAATTTAGGTCATCAGTGCAAGGAGATGTCTTGAGCAGAGCAAAACCCTAATCATGTCTGGAGTTCAAGGAGCCTTGTGAGGGGAAATATTGATAAAATGAGAGGGAAAATTTTGGGGTACAACAGTACCCAATGTCAGAAGACGAAGAGGGACGCTGCTGCCTAGACCAACAGTAAAGTGTTCGCCTTGAGTGGATCAGAGGATTCCAAGAAGGGCAACTTGATTCGAGGTACTTGTGTTATTAACAATGTTGAATTGGTTGGTATTATTGATGCTGGTGCTACACATTCATTTATTTCATGTGAATGTGATAATATGTTGAGATTGAAGTTATCTAATATGAACAATAGTATGATAATAGATACTCCTGCTAGTGGTTCTGTTACTACCACTCTTAGTTTTTCAAAGTACCCTCTGACCATTTATGGTAAGAGTTTTATTATGGATTTGGTGTGTCCACCCTTGCACCAAATTGATGTTATTCTCATAATGAATTAGTAGGAGTTTAATTATGTTCATATAAACTGTTATAATAAGACTTTGAGGTTCCCTAAGTTCGGTGATAATGGAGAATTGATGTTGTTGTCTGCTAAGAAAGTGAATAAACTTATGGAAGACAAAACTTTGATGTTTGCAGCGTTGGCGTCACTGGAAGTTGATCGTGAAGTGACGAGTATTGAATTACCTATCATCTGTGAATTTCCAAAAGTGTTTCCAGATGACATTAATGATTTTCCTCCAGAATGTGAAGTGGAGTTTTCTATAGATGTGGTGCCAGGTAAAAGTCCAGTGTCAATGGCTCCTTATAGGATGTTAACTCCAGAGCTGAGCGAGTTAAAGAATCAACTAGAAGAGATGCTTGAGAAGAAGTTTGTACGATTGAGTGTTTCACCGTGGGATGTGCCAATGTTTTTAGTCAAGAAGAAAGATGGAAGTATGAGATTATGCATGGACTACATGCAGCTGAATAAAGTGACAATTAAGAATAAGTATCCACTTCTGAGGACCAATGACTTAATGGATCAGTTGGTGAGTGCTTGTGTTTTCAGCAAGATTGATTTAAGTTCAGGTTATCATCAAATTTGTGTTAAACCATATGATATTTCGAAGACGGCTTTTCGCACGAGGTATGGTCATTATGAGTACATTGTGATGTGATTTGGTGTATCTAATGCGCCACATGTTTTCATGGAGTATATGAATCTAAATTTTGGTTCATATTTGGATAAGTTTGTCTGGGTGTTCATTAATGATATTCTGATCTATTCTAAATCTGAAAAGGAACATGTAGAGCATTTCACAATTGTGTTTCAAGTGTTAAAAGAGAAGAATCTATATGTTAAGCTGTCGAAGTATAAATTTTGGCTAAAGGAAGTAAGTTTCCTTGGTAATGTGATTTCTAGTGGTGGAATTGTTGTGGATCCTTCTAAAGTTGATGTCGTGTTGCAATGGGAGACTCTGAAGTATGCGACTGAGATTCAAAGTTTTCTTGGTTTAGCAGGTTATTACCGAAGGTTCATTGAAGGATTTTATAGTTAGCATTATTGTTAACTCAGTTGAATCGAAAAGGTCAAGCTTATGTGTGGTATGTTGCATTTGAAGAAAGTTTCAAAGAATTGAAAAAGAAGTTGACGACTGGTCCTGTATTAATTTTGCCTAACCTGAGTGATGCTTTTGTGGTGTATTGTGATGCGTCGAATATGGGTCTTGGTGGTGTGCTAATTCAAAATGGATAAGTCGTGGCTTATGCTTCTATACAATTGAAGATTCATGAAAGGAATTATACTACGCATGACTTGGAGTTAGCAACTATGGTGTTTGTGTTGAAGATTTGGAGACATTATCTTTTTGGGTCTAAATTTGAAGTGTTCAGTGATCATACGAGTCTGAAATAATTATTCAACCAGAAGAAGTTGAATATGAGGTAGAGAAGATGGCTTGAGTTGTTGAAGGATTATGACTTTGATTTGAATTACCATTCTAGTAAAGCAAATGTAGTTTCTGATGCATTAAGTAGAAAATAGTTGCACATGCCAATTCTTATGGTTCAAGAATTGGTGATGATCGAACAATTTAGAAGTATGAGCTTAGTATGTGAAGAGACTCCCGATAGCGTGAAGTTAGGAATTTTGAAACTGACTAGGGGTATAATAGAAGAAACCCAAGAAAGTTAGAGATATGATTTAAAGTTGGTTGACTAGTTGACCTTGATTAACCAAGGTAATGGAGGTGAGTTCAAAATTGATGATAACGATGTGATAAGGTTCAGAAACAGAGTGTGTGTTCCAGATATTCCAGAACTTAAGAGAAGTATTCTCGAAGAAGGACATCTAAGCGGGTTAAGTAATCATCCCGCTGCCACAAAGATGTACCATGACTTGAAGAAGTTATTTTGGTGGTCTGGTATGAAGAAGGAGATCACTAAGTTTGTTTATGCTTTCTTGACTTGTCAGAAGACGAAGATTGAACATCAGAAGCCTAGGGGTCTTATGCAACCTTTGAGTACTCCATAGTGGAAATGGGATAGTGTCTCTATGGTTTTTGTGTCGGGTTTACCAAAGACTATTAAAGGCAGTGACTTAATTTGGGTGATTATGGGTATGTTGACTAAGTCGACTCATTTCTTACCAATGAAGATTAATCATCCTATGGAGAAGCTAGCTGAGATGTATATCGATGAGGCTATGAAATTGCATGGAATACCTTCAAGTATCGTGTCAGATAGAGATCTAAGGTTTACATCAAAATTCTGGGAAGGTTTGTAGAATTCTTTTTGTACTAAGTAGAGGTTGAGCTCTGCATACCATCCGCAGACAAACGATCATACATAGAGGGATATTCAGTCTTTGGAGGATTTGTTGAGGGCTTGTGTGGTAGAACAAGGAATATTTTTGGATAGTCACTTGTCGTTGATTGAGTTTACATACAATAATAGTTTTCATGTGAGTGTTGGTATAGCACTGTATGAAGCATTGTATGGTAGGAGGTGTAGAACTGCATTGTGTTGGTATGAGTCAAGCGAGAGAGTTGTGCTCGGACCTAAGATCATACAGGAGACAATTGAAAAGATTAAGATGATTCAAGAGAGGATGAAAGCTTCTTAGAGTCGTTAAAAGAGTTATCATGACACGAGGAGAAAGGCAATAAAATTCAAAAAGGATGACCAAGTGTTTTTAATAGTTAATTCGGTGACTGGCGTTGGTAGAGCTTTGAGGTCGAGGAAGCTTATGTCGCATTTTGTTGGTCCATATTAGATTTCAGAGAAGATAGGTGAGGTGGCCTATCAGATTACTTTACCATTGTCGGTTGCAAGTATTCATGACGTGTTTCATGTGTCTCAGTTGAGAAAGTACATTTCGGATCCTTTGTATGTGATTCAAATTGATGATATACAGGTGAGAGATAACCCGACTGTTGAAGCATCACCCGTGCAGATAGAAAGACGGGAAGTGAAGAAATTTCAAGGTAAAGACGTCGCCTTAGTAAAGGTATTGTGGGGTGGATTAGCTGGTGAAAGTTGGACTTGGGAACGCGAGGATCAGATGAGAGAGTCTTATCTGAATTTGTTTTCGTCAGATACTTTTTTAGGGCATAAATTCTTTTAAGTGGGGGAGATTTGTAACACCCCAAAATAATTAGATTATTTATTGAATTATTTAACTAATTTGTGATGAGTTTTTGTGACGTATTTGTGGTATTTATATGATGTATTGATGATCATGATGCTTGATATAATGTTTTGTGTGGTGTATGATGGGATGGTAGGAATTAAGAAGGTATAGAGTATTTTAGAATAATTTAGATACTTAGAATAATTGATTGGGATTACTTTAATTAGTTAAATAGAATAATATTGGTGTTAGAGATGACAAGGGCATGATGGTCAATTAGAAGAAGTTAAGTGAAGCCAAAGGTGGAAGGACCATATTAGGGGTCCAAGGGGTAAGATTGGAAAATATAGAATATTGAGGTTTGAGTGATTCATTTTGTACGATTGCTTTTGGAATAAAAGAAGAGAGAAGAGGCTATGGCACAGAGGAAGATAACCCATTAGAACTCGAAGAAGAAGTATCAATTGCTAGGAGAAATCTAAGGTAAGGGAGTTTATCGTTGTTATTATAATTTATCTAAGGTTTAGATAATTGTAGGTTGTGTTGGGGTTTTGGGATGATGATGTTATTATGATGTTTGATAATGAATCGCTGAAATTGTAATGTTTTATTGTTAAGAAAAGATGCATATGGTGTATGATAAATTGTGTTGTTGTTATTTGATGAAACCAAGTGGAATTATGAATATTTGAGACTTGTAATATGATGAAATCATGTAGAAATTGGGACCGTGCATTACAAAAATTGTAATAGAGAATTCACGTTCGTGCTGCAGCGCTAGTGTTATACGGTTGGAGAAATGACTTTTGGTTTTTTGTTTTATCGCAAATGTTGCGGACATCAAGAGTCTCCACTGAATTTTCTTTTATCCAATAAAGGAAAGGGTGAAAAGAACACGAAAGACCTTTCGAGAATTTTTCTGAGTAAGGGAGGTAGGTTATGAAAAGGGAAGGTGTTAGAACCCTTTTCATCCGTAGTTATCTACAGACTCTTAGTTGCTAACTCACTTTTGAAAATGCTTTTGTGTATGTGTTTGAAAATATTTTTGAAAAGATGCCTAAGTGGGACAAACTTTGTAATTATTCTCGTATCATTGAGAATGCATACAAAGTGTTTCGTCTTTGAAAATATTTTTTAGAAAAAAGAGTGTATATGTGAGAAAAATTTTGTTTGTGAGCAAGCGACTACGAGCTATCTACCTACTCAAAAGATATTTGTTCTTTTCCTCATTCCCTTTAGATATTTCTATCCTACCATTAGTTAATAGGTAGCCCTATCATTGGATGTTTTGAGGGACAAGCGTGGGTCATTATACAATCACGAAGACAACTCGTTAAACACTTTAGCAATTATCCTGAGGTACTAAGATCGTTTACCGAGGTAGCATCAAAGGGTCATCGAGGGACTACGATCTTTTAACCAAATGATCTTTGCTACAACATCCCACGTTCGAGAGACGTGACTGTTTAAATCTGAGGCAACAAGTGAGAGTATCCTAGAGGTGCGTGTGTGTAAAGTGTGTTGTGTTTCAGTTATGTTAATCTTGGATTTATGGTTATCTAGTGTTTGCTTTTAGTCTTGGCCATACAATCTTATTCAAACTAGCAATTAGATATATACATGCATTCATACAATAGTGCGGAAAATAAAAATGCGGGAAATAAACTACGTTATTACATCGCTTCGGGGATGGGGAGTACAAACCATAAACGGGGGAAAAGTAAAGCAATCCTAGTTTAAACCATTAAATCCCTTTTGACAGTTACAATATTGGAAAATAATGCGAAAAAAGAGTAAACAAACGCGCGGAGATGGAAAAGGGAAAAGATACCAAAAACCCTAAAAAAAACTCTAAGTGTTTTAAGAAAAATATTTATTTGTTGTTTTTGTTCAGAAAAAATAATTAAAGTATAAAATAAGCCTAATTCTAATTAGATTATTAGTTAATTATTTTAAAAAAAGTATGATTAAATTAATTAATTTTATTTGTAAAAATTAAATTAATTAATCCAAAACCTAGGTCTACTTTTTTTTATGATTTTATAATTTTGTTATTTTTTCTGATTATTTCTTTAAATTAATTAAAACAAAAAAAGTAAATGATAAAAAAAAGAAACTACAATGGGCCAGAAATAAAAGTAAATGGGGGTGTAGAAAAGTGAAAAATTTTGGGCCCAAATCAAGAAGCCCAGGTGCTGCGCTGGATCAGGTGGGGAAGATCCATAAAGGCTCATGGTGAGGGCGCTGATATGGAGTGTGGGATCTGATTGTATGTTGATATGATGGTGTTGATGAGGGGATGCATGGTACGCGCGATGGATTTCCTTGCATTGGATCGAACCCAGGACCAGGCGTATGAGAGACTTAAGTTCAAGTGTGCTGCCACTTGTCCTACCCCAAATTTGTCCTACCTTTTACTTTTGTCTGGCTTAGGCTTCACATTTAATATACATCATCTTCACTAGTTCATTTACATATCATGCATTTCATTGAATAAAGGCACCTGAGGTCCAAGAGCTCAGTGGTTGTGCAATTTTAAAGTTTCACAGTGTTTTCAGAAAACTAGGGTTTTTGCTTCAAGGTCGCATTGAGCTTTATCTCCTTCTACAAGCCATTTGCTTATCAAGAGGTTTAAGGGGTGAAACCAAGGAATTCTTCTCATGTGAATTAAAATTTTATTTGAGGAGTTTCTTGAGAGACTAAATTTTGAACTAAGATGGCATCTATCATTTTTAAAGTAGTTTGAATTTGTCATGAAGATTCAAAGTTGAAAGAGAAAGAAAACTTGGATTTGGATTGAAAATTGAAAATAATAGAAATTGGTATTTCATACAATGTCTTTGGTTCATAAATCACCAATTCCTTACATCACAAGTTACTACATTCAAGATTTAATTAATTTGGTTACCTTGCAAATTTTTATTCATGTCATAACCATTTGAAACCATACAAAATAAATTCTCATTACAGGCCCAAAACCAGCCCCACAAAATAGGCCCAAAGTTTGCACCAACCAGCCCCATAAAACTGTCCAAAACAATGATGTCCATTCTGCTGCAAAACCCAACCATGCTATCCATTATGCAACACAACTCCATAAACCCGCATCACATTGTAAAACAAAAAAAAAAATCCAAGCAAACAGTCCAAAAACCTGCAAAGACAGTCTGCTAAAACCGTCAAAGCTGCTTCCAACAAATGCCAAACATTACACAAAATAGAAGTCACTCAAATCTGTAATGGAAAAGTAGTGAAGCAGCATGTCAAAACTTTTTGAAATCTCACCAACCTTTCCCCCCAATTTCCACCTCTCAGCTGATATACAAACAATAGAAAGCAAAGAAAAAGGGAGGAGATACAAGAGTTTTTGAAAAAAGAGAAAGAGCCATATTGAGTGAGGAGAGTTTTTGTGAAAATAAAGAGAGAAAAACACTGAGAAAGAGGCAAAAACAGCATCAACAAAAAAAATAGTAGCAACCAAAAGGATCTTCATTCACAAAAACAAAACCTCAACCCACTGTTCAACCTTGCATGCCTTCCCCTAAACAAACTACACAAATATTTCATATGTATCACAAAGATGATTCAAATACAAAAACAACTTATGTGAAACCATCCTCACCACCTTTCAAACACAAAAACAAAACATCAACCCCCTGTACAGCCTTGCAGGTCTCAATATAAAAGCAAGGGTAGGAGAAACTTCCTGGAGGATCACTGAAGCCATTATGATCATCACATCCTCTTGAAATGTGTTCAAACTCATAACACAAATTTAAATTTCAAGGTAAGTCTTCTTGACTTTGAGATTTTCATTTCAGGCATCATTAGCAATTCATTTTTGAAGATAAATTTATATATCATACCCTTGAAGCTAACCACACGTTTTCTTTTCATTTTTATCAATTATATGTTGAGAACTGACTTCTACATGTAGCCGAGAAATGTTAGAACCATAAAATAACAGTATGAGTCGACACATGTCTCTATGAGTCGACGCATATCAGGCATAAAATAGGTTATGTATCAACACAAAGTGCGGATGTATTGATACAAACGAGGTATGAGTCGATACAACCCTTTATATGTCGACTCATACTGTTTCATTTTTTATTTCCAGGGACAAGGAAGTTGTATGAGTCGACACAAAGCACGAATGTGTCGACATAAACAAGAAATGAGTCGACACATACCATTATGTATCGACTCATACTATGCTATTTTTGATTTCCAGAAACAAGAATTGTTATGTGTCGATGCATAAATGCATGTGTCGACACATAATAGGCAGAAAACAATTTTTCTTTCTTTTGGCACTATCTTTATAGTTGTTTTAAATTTTTATGGCTATTTATTCAATATGGTTGTAATAATTTAATTAGGCTTTTATTTCATTCGCATTCATAAGCTTGTACCCTGATCCTATATAATTGTAATAGCTAAGGATGTATTTTTGTATGTTTTAATTGTTTCTTAATTATGCATATGTCATTCAATTAGAATACATGGCCTCCTCTTGGGCTCATCCTCAATGAAAAGGTATACACTTACAAATGCACACTTTCACACTTTTCATAGCTTGGACCTGAGCTTTCTTACAGTGACAATTATTCAATCGATTGTTTCGATTGGTCTTTTAGAATACTAGTGCCACACTAGTCCCACTTTCTAGGAGCATGCATGTAGCCACCTTGTATGGGCTTTTGATTTTCATCTTGTACATTGAAGTAACTTCTCTCCCCTTGGTTCACATACCAAGCATCTTCTTAAAGGGTCTCATAGTTGAGTTTGGGCATGACCATTCTCACGAGGTTAATCAAGTCTTGCCTTTGGTTAACCATAACCTGAATGAACCACTTTGGTCCATATACCAAGTGTTTCCATGCACAAAGAGTCTCATAGTTGAGGGTAGGAGCACCCACTCTCCAGAGATTAATCAAGTGCACCCCTTGGTTAATCATAACCTGATTCAATTCCTATACACCAAACATTCCATTTATCCCTTTCATGATACTACTCATTGTGTCGTCACTTTTTCCATGATCACCATGCACAATCACTCTTCACCAACACTTTCTCCTTTTACTTTATGTTTATAATATGATCCCTTAGGACGATAGTTCCCTCTTCTTTAAAATGTGAATTAAATAGACCTTAGGTTGAAACCCATGCATGACAACATTAGGGTAGACTTTCCCTTTTGACTTTTATTTTTTAATTAAGATTAAAACTTATCATTCAAATAAAAAAATCCAAAAACATTTAGTCATTATTCAAACTCATTTAAAACTTGTAAAACACTAAACCAATCAAAGCTTCCCCCAAAGGGCATGTTATCTATGTTCTACCGCGATATAGACCGTTCCTATTGCTAGAATGCGCGCGTTAACATCACCCACTAAAAAACACCAACAAATCAACATTTTCTAGAAGAACTATGATTTTCTGATTCCTTCACTGAATACGTAGGAAAAGGGTCGCGAAAACCTCATGAACACACTAATAAAAAAATATTTCTTTCCTCTTAAGCAAGTATAGTTGTAGATAAAACACATCCTTAGAGACAAACAAACAAAATGTATCTCGTTGAGTACAACGGGTGTGAGGGGTGCTAATACCTTCCCCTCACATAACCAACTCCCTTACCCTTTCTCTTGGTCGCAAGACCATCTTATCCATCCTCTTGTGGTTTTCTCGATATTTCCCATTCCTTTGGGATAAATAAAGTTCAGTGGCGGTTCTGTTTTCTGCCGGTAGCTTCAGCTGGCGACTCTGCTGGGGACTTTTTGCGAGTCTCTCCTAGTTTGGTTTATTTGTCTTTTTGGGTGTTTATTTATTTTCTTTATTTTGCTTTACTGTTTTATTTATTTA
The DNA here is from genome assembly GCA_948472305.1 of Vicia faba. Taxonomy (NCBI): domain Eukaryota; kingdom Viridiplantae; phylum Streptophyta; class Magnoliopsida; order Fabales; family Fabaceae; genus Vicia; species Vicia faba. Next base: position 1,450,243,057 of record OX451741.1, read on the forward strand.
TTGCTTTATTGTATTATTTTGTATATATTGCATTATATTGTTGCTACTCACATATTCTGGATATGTTGTGATGTGGGGTTGGGTGATTACATTTGATAAGTCCTATACCTGGACTTGGGTTACACTTAGGATTAGGACGGGAGGTATAGTCATGTTAACTTTGAGGGAGTAATCTCAAAGAAGGAGGCATGAAAATCCCTTACTCAGTGGAGGTCCCCTTGAAAGTAGCGATGTATACCGAGTAATTGGGAAGACATTGTTACTTTAGACCTGAGAACTCGAGAAGCTGAGATCCGTAGAACCATCAACCCATCCTGGCCTTTTTAGGTGTAGTGCGGAGACTATAACGGAGTAATCCGGAAGTAGTTGTCATGCGATACTGCACTCAGACAAGTTTTCTTGTGAATATTACCGATTACAGTGTAATTGGGACGTCGTTAATATCCAAGGTAAGAGCATAGACTCTAAGGTTTACCTAGAACCTTGTTCGGAAGGTGATGAACCCCTAGTACATACCTTATGGGTGGTTACTTGGACTTCATGCCTATGACGTCAGACCATTGATCCTGTTACTTTCAGTTTATGAAAAGGACTACACAGTGGTTATCCAGAATATGTGGAGCTGAAACTTCATGCCATAGCATACCATGACATCATACCATCATGTATATACATCTCATATCTAAGGAATTCCAAAGACAAGTCTCGTTGGTCGAGCTCTTCAAAAATTAAAACAAAATTTTAAAAGATAGACGAGTCTTTGGATTTCCTCAGAAATGAAGATAAAACATTCATTCATACTATCATGCATTCATTATTCACAACAAAAACTTATTGGGGTCCCTTTTCCATCAGACTTCAGTGAACAACAAATACGACTTCTCCACATCCTTACCGTACAAGAAGCAACCAGCGAAGACTCATGGATCTTTTTGAAGATAATAAGAATGCTCCCCGCCGAGATATGGACACCATGGGCACTCGCATGGATCAGCTTATGGAAACCCTTCATGCTGTCATAAAGGGTCAAGAAGAGCTACATCAAAGTGTTGCCAAGCTTGCCACTGTTGCCCCCTCCACTTCTGCTAATGGGAGGAATGATAATGAAAATGTTGAGACCCCTACTGGAGCTCCTCGGAATGATGTTGATGATTATCATGACATCATTGATCTTGAAGAACCCCACATGAATATTGCCGCTAGAGTCGCTGAAATTGCAAAAATGTACCATGCTCTTGAAGAGGGGCTCAAAGCCATGGAGGATATTAAGACTTATGGATTCAATACTACTGCAATGTGTCTCGTGCCTGGGGTAGTTATCCCTCCTACATTCAAGGTTCCTGACTTCGACAAATACAAAGGCACCTCATATCCAGAGACTCATCTTCGTTCCTACTGTCGCAAGATGGCAGCCTATGCTGAAAATGAACCGTTACTCATGCACTTCTTCCAAGATAGCTTGACTGGGGCACCGTTGGACTGGTATATGCAACTAGAAAGAACTTATGTTAGTACTTGAGGAGAGCTTGCTGACGCCTTTTTGAAAAATTACCATTATAATACTGCCATGGCTCCTAGCCGTACTCAGCTTCAAGGGACGATACAGAAATATTAAGAGTCGTTTAAAGATTACGCCCAAAGGTGGCATGGATTGGATGCAAGGGTTCAAACTCCTCTCTTGGATCATGAATTGACTTATTTGTTCGTGGGAACCTTACAAGACCCATATCTCTAACACATACTTGGTAGTATTTCGACTTCCTTTTCGGACTTGGTTACCATTGGGGAATGTATTGAAGATGGCCTCAAGTCAGGAAAAATTCAGGGTAGCATTATCAGTGGGAGTAACAAGAAACCTTGATTTGTCATTCTCAAGAAGAAAGAAGGAGATACTAGTTCTACTATCGACAAAGGGAAGGCCTGGGTCCATCATCAAGACCAAGCTCTGCACCTTCAAGAATTGATTGTTCATCCTAATCGATATGTTCCTCGAGCATGTGCTACGACATCGGCTCAACAACCTCGGGTGGCTCAGCATCAGTCAATCCATCACCAATAGTAGTACACACAGAGACAACTGTATGTTCAACAAACATGATCTAGGCCTTTTCAGCTGAATCAATAACCTCAGGGGCAACGAGGACGAAAGAGGAAGAAAGCTCCTGAAAGAAGGGTGGATCCTATACCTATGCCTTATGCTCAAGTCCTCCCTCATTTGCTTGCCAATCATTTGGTTCAATTGCGTGAACTTGGTCCAACACCAAATCCTCTCCCACGGGGGTATGATATTAACGCTCGTTGTGAATTTCATTCAGGGGATCCATGCCACACAATTGAGAATTGCAGGGCACTAAAAAACAACGTTCAATACCTGCTTGATGCTAAAGTTATCACATTCACTCCAAAGGGTCTGATAATGGATTGAATCCTCTTGTTGAGATAGGTGTCAAGACTATAAGGGTTCCTCCTCAAATAAGTCCAGCCTGAAGAAGCCTCATGAGCATGGCAATTTCTAATTTCATTATCATTTGTAACATTTCTTGTTTTGTTCAGTACTTTCTTGTATGCAAAACTCTTTGTATTTCACAATGCACTGACTGTGTTTGTCTTGAACTAATCCATTCGTATTCACTCATTTATGTTTTTGTTATTTTACTTGCTGTTGATGCTTAACTCTTTTTAATTTAAAGGACAAAATAACTCTTGAGGGAGGATGATTAACATATGACACCTATATTCTCGAACGATATGCTTTGGAATAAAACCATGCTGACGATGTACAGGCATTGTTTCAAATCCCCAAACACCGGATATATAAGGGAGATAAACCCTCATCAACCCATTTGAGCCTTGAAGTAGGAGTTTCTTTTGTGCAGGAAAACCCTCAATTTTAACCCTGGGGCGGGTAAATTTCAGTTAATTCAATCGAGCGTTCAGAACTCATCAAGAGTGAGCCTCTAAGGATACAAAAATGGGTTGGGGAAGTCAAAACCATAATGACTACCCTTCATCTATCAACAGTGTGCATCAAAGAGAATGATATCCCCATGGGTGTCTCTCGCACATCAGGAGGTCAACATATGACGATACCATAATGGTTATCCTTCATCTATCCAGGACTCAGGAAACCACAACCATTTCCAACAAATCAAATACGACGTGAAGATCAACGACTTGTTCAAAAAGAAAGAGACAAAAAGCCCCGCTAAGTCGAAACTTGAAAAGCAAGTGACTTGGGCAAAAGTCAGGGCATCCCGCTGGACTGCAACTTCAAAATCAAAAAACTGTCAAGGAAAAAATCAGGGAAAACAAAAGGATTGCAAAATAAAGATCCTCAACAAAGAATAAGGTCGAGTGATCAGACGCCAAGAAGTCAGTGACTATCGGGTCCTAGAAACCCCTATGGTTCCTCAATCATCGCAAACTCTCTTCTCAAAAGATGAGTGCTCGTAGCGAGTTAACTGAACATACGAATGGAGAAAATCATGGAGAATGGGTGGGCACCAAATAATTTTGAGCCTTAAATCTTTTCTTCTAAAACCGTGAACCCGACCATGTTACAACCCTTAAAAGTCCTAACTGAAGCACGGGTTAACTCGAAAGAAATACTGTAACGAGAATACGGTAACCTGACTCCTCGAAGATGTGCTAAAAATTTGAGTTGGTAACACACCACCTTTTCATGAAAAAAAAATTGATGCTTTGACATCTTTTCAATAAAAGTTTTTAAACTTCAAGACAAACATATAATTTGCATTAGAATCATCATTCTTAGACAAACATTCTTTGGATATAAATAAGTGCTTGAAAATCAAGTGAGCTTGCATGATGAGCATCAAATGAAAATTTGGTTATCTCGAAGGACGAATTGCTGCAGAAACATGTCAAACGGAAAAGAATGATCTTATTTTGGGGCATTCCCTCAAGCTTCCAATCATAGGCTATCACGTTGATAAATCTCTTCCAGCTTTTTCCAACCAATCAGAAGCAATCATATCGACGAATCTCTTTAAACTTCAAACTGGGGGAATCAGGCCAAGTAACCTATTCAAAATTTGTGCAACCTGGGGCAGTTACATCGAGATTCGACAAATCTCTCCAAGAATCCATGACCAAAGGAAGATATTGGGGCATGCCACCTTGTGTCGTATTATGACACGAATCTTCTAGCCTTCCACTCGAAGAGATCATTGCAGACAGGGGCATTCCTCCTCCCCTCTTATGAAGCTGTTTAAGCAAATTCCCGTCATCCGCACAAATGCAATCAGGCTAAAAGCGTCATGACGTTCACTTTAGCTCAGTTAACATTCTATGAATCACTATCATTCCCTGCAGATGTTTAAGAATACAACTCCCCAGCAATGAAGTGAACTCGGGGCATCTGAAGACACTCATGTCTATTTCCTAGTCCCCAAGTGGTTTGTGGAATAAGGAAAGTCAGACTGAGCCATTTCCTCCCCGACAATAGAGAAAACTTGGGTCCTTTAACGGGATCCATGTATCTACCCAATCATCCATAAGAAGTCCATCATATGAATAAAGTCAGATCAAGCTACTCCTCCTCAGTAAGGTTTAATCCCCAACAAGAATGCGATTCAATCTCCAACAAGGTTGTAACTCGATCCTCAAGATGACGGGCAACGGACCCCATTGAGCCTCATCGCTCGCATTCTTCACATAATAATCATCATAGCATATTACATTGCATCTTCAAATGCATAGCATATCCATGGATCATCATGCCGCACTTCAAAATGCATATGAAGCATGATCCAGATTTGGCACCTTGCCCGAAAGCCCCAAATCAACCCTCAAATCAACAAAACATCCCCACAAAGAATATCATCCTCATAATTCCGAGACGACATCCGTCATTACACTACCAACCAAAAAAGAAGTCATGGTGCCAGTACATTATACTCCCCAACTCTCAATACTCACGTTATCTTTTATAGGGTCGTAGGTCCCTTGTAGGTCTTACCCTTATGTTATCTTTTATAGGGTCTTAGGTTGCTCGTAGGTCTTACCCTCATGTTATCTTTTATAGGGTCGTAGGTTGATCGTAGGTCTTACCCTCATGTTATCTTTTATAGGGTCGTAGGTCGCTCGTAGGTCTTACCCTCACGTTAGCTTTTATAGGGTCGTAGGTCGCTCGTAGGTCTTACCCTAAAGTTATCTTGTATAGGGTCGTAGGTTGCTCGTAGGTCTTACCCCCATGTTAGCTTTTCTAGGGTCGTAGGTCGCTCGTAGGTCTTACCCCCATGTTATCTTTTCTAGGGTCGTAGGTCAATCGTAGGTCTTAGCCTCATGTTATCTTTTCTAGGGTCGTAGGTCACTCGTAGGTCTTACCCTCATGTTATCTTTTATAGGGTCATAGGTCACTCATAGGTCTTACCCTCATGTTAGCTTTTCTAGGATTGTAGGTCGCTCGTAGATCTTACCCTTATGTTAGCTTTTCTAGGGTCGTAGGTCGCTCGTAGGTCTTACCCTCAGGTTATCTTTTATAGGGTCATAGGTTGCTCGCAGGTCTTACCCTCACGTTAGCTTTTCTAGGATTGTAGTTCGCTCATAGATCTTACCCTCACGTTATCTTTTCTAGGGTCGTAGGTCGCTCGTAGGTCTTACCCTCACGTTATCTTTTATAGGGTCATAGGTCGCTCGTAGGTCTTACCCTCATGTTATCTTTTATAGGGTCGTAGGTCACTCGTAGGTCTTACCCTCATGTTAGCTTTTCTAGGGTCGTAGGTCGCTTGTAGGTCTTACCCTCATGTTATCTTTTCTAGAGTCATAGGTCGCTTGCAGGTCTTACCCTCATGTTATCTTTTCTTGGGTCATAGGTCATATGCCAGTCTTTACCCATTCTCTTTACCTTTCTTTTTGGGTCGTGAATCCCACACGATGGATTCTCCGTTGTTGTCCAGTTTACCCATTGTCTTTAAGTTATCATGTTGTCTTTAATCCAACTTTCCGTCTCCACGACATCATCAACCATATTTTTTCAATCATGTTAATACCCACTTCCTTGATAACCTTCTATTGGCACCGTTACCCCAGCACGAGCTATCGTTTTTCAACCACATTCATCCATCATGACCAGTTCACCTGAAAGTTCATTTTTCATCCCCAGTAGACATCACAAATAATAAGACTCACACCATCTTTCCAAGACAAATTCCAGGTCTTAGTATTTAATTATCTTCTACCTCGAATGATCGAAAGGCTGACGCCAATCTTACCTTCAGGTTTAAGACAATTAAATAGGGGCAGCTGTCATACTCCAAATTTGTCCTACCTTTTACTTTTGTCTGGCTTAGGCTTCACATTTCATCTGCATCATCATCACTAGTTCATTTGCATATCATACATTTCATTGAATAAAGACGCCTGAGGTCCAAGAGTTCAGTGGTTGTGAAATTTTAAAGTTTCACATTGTTTTCAGGAAACTAGGATTTTTGCTTCAAGGTCACATTGAGCTTTATCTCCTTCTACAAGCCATTTTCTTATTAAGAGGTTTAAGGGGTGAAACCAAGGAATTCTTCTCATGTGGATTAAAATTTTATTTGAGGAGTTTCTTGAGGGACTAAATTTTGAACTAAGATGGAATCTATCATTTTCAAAGTAGTTTGAATTTGTCATGAAGATTCGAAATTGAAAGAGAAAGAAAACTTGGATTTGGATTGAAAATTGGAAATAATGGAAATTGGTATTTCATACAATGTATTTGGTTTACAAATCACCAATTCCTTACATCACAAGTTACTATATTCAAGATTTAAGTCATTTAGTTACCTTGCAATTTTTATTCATGTCATGACCATTTGAAACCATACAAAGGAATTTCTCATTACAGGCCTAAAACCAGCCCCACAAAACATGCTCAAAGTTTACACCAACCAGCCCCATAAAACTGACCAAAACAATGTTGTCCATTCTGCTGCAAAACCTAACCATGTTGTCCATTATGCAACACAGCTCCATAAACCTTCATCACATTGTAAACAAACAAAACAATCCAAGCAAACAATCCAAAAACCTGCAAAGACAGTCTGCTAAAATTGTCAAAGCCGCTGCCAACAAATGCCAAACATTAGACAATATAAAAGTCACCCAAATTTGTAATGGAAAAGTAGTGAAGCAACATGTGAAAATTGTTTTAAATCTCACTAACCTTTCCCCCCAATTTCCACCTCTCAGCTGATATACAAACAATAGACAGCAAAGAAAAAGGGAGGAGATACAAGAGTTTTTGAAAAAAAGAGAAAGAGCCATATTGAGAGAGGAGAGTTTTTGTTAAAAGAAAGAGAGAAAACAAAGTGAGAAAGAGAGAAAAACAACAGCAACAAAAAAAAGTGTAGCAAAAAAAATGATCTTCATTCACAAAAACAAAACCTCAACCCAGTGTTCAACATTGCATGCCTTCCCCTAAACCAACTATACAAACATTTCATATGCATCACAGAGTGATGATTCAAATACAAAAACAACTTCTGTGATACCATCCTCACCACCTTCCAAACACAAAAAACAAAACTTCAACCCCCTATACAACCTTGCAGCTCTCAATACAAAAGAAAGGATAGGAGCAACTTCCTGGAGGATCACTGAAGCCATTCTGATCATCACAGCCTCTTGAAAGGTGTTCAAACTCATAACATAAATTTTAGTTTCAAGGTAAGTCTTCTTGACTTTGAGCTTTTCATTTCAAGCATCATTAGCAATTTATTTTTGAAGATAAATGTAGATATCATACCCTTGAAGCTAACCATATGTTTTCTTTTCATTTTTTATCAATTATATGTTGAGAACTGAATTCTACATGTAGCAGAGCAATGTTAGAACCATAAAACAGTAGTATGAGTCGACACATGTCTCTATGAGTCGATGCATATCAGGCACAAAATAGGTTATGTGTCGACACAAAGTGCGGATGTGTCAATACAAAACAAGTATGAGTCAATACAACCCTTTATGTGTCGACTCATACTGTGTTATTTTTTATTTCCAGGGACAAGGAAGCTGTATGAGTCAACACAAAGCATGAATGTGTTGACACAAATAAGAAATGAGTCGACACATACCATTATGTATTGACTCATATTGTGTTATTTTTTATTTCCAGAAATAAGAGTTGTTATGTGTCGATGCATAAATGCATGTGTCGACACATAACAGGCATAAAACAATTTTTCTTTCTTTTTGCACTATATTTATATTTGTTTTATATTTTTATGGCTATTTATTCAATATGGTTGTAATAATTTAATTAGACTTGTATTTCGTCCCCATTCATAAGCTTGTACCCCCATCCCATATAATTGTAATAACTTAGGATTTATTTTTGTATGTTTTAATTGTTGTTTAATTATGCATATGTCATTCAATTAGAACACATGGCCTCCTCTTGGGCTCATCCATAATGAAAAGGTATACACTTACAAATGCATACTTGCATACATTTCATAGCTTGGTCCTGGGCTTTCTTATGGTGATAACTATTTGATCGATTATTTCGATTGGTCATTTAGAATACTAGTGCCACGCTAGTCCCACTTTCTAGGAGCATGCATGTAGCCACCTTATATGGGATTTTGATTTTAATCTTGTACATTGAAGCAACTTCTCTCCCCATGGTTCACATACCAAGCATATTCTTAAAGGGTATCATAGTTGAGTTTGGGCATGGCCATTCTCACGAGGTTAATCAAGTCTTTCCCTTGGTTAACCATAACCCGGATCAACCACTTTGGTCCATATACCAAGTGTTTCCATGTACAAAGGGTCTCATAGTTGAGGTTATGAGCACCCACTCTCACGAGATTAATTAAGTTCACCTCTTGGTTAATCATAACCCGATTCAATTCCTATACACCAAACATTCCATTTACCCCTTTGATGATACTACTCATTGTGTTGTCACTTTTTCCATGATCACCATGCACAATTACTCTTCACCAACACTTTCTCCTTTTACTTTATGTTTATAACATGATCCCTTAGGACGATTGTTCCCTCTTCTTTAAGATGCGAACTAAATAGACCTTAGGTTGAAACCCATGCATGACAACATTAGGGTAGACTTTCCCTTTTGAATTTTCTTTTGTAATTAAGATTAAAACTTATCATTCAAATAAAAAAATCCAAAAACATTTAATCATTATTCAAACTCATTTAAAACTCGCAAAACACTCAACCAATCAAAACTTCCCCCAAAGGGCATGTTATCTCTGTTCTACCGCGATACAGGCCGTGCCTATTGCTAGAATGTGTGTGTTAACATTGCCCACTAAAAAAAACCAACAAATTAATATTTTCTAGAAGAACTACGGTGTTATGATTCCTTCATTGGATACATAGGCAAAGGTCACGAAACCCTCACGATCGTACTAATAAAAAACCATTTCTTTCCCCTTAAGCAAGTATAGTTGTAGATAAAACACACCCTTAGAGACAAACAAACAAAATGGATCATGTTGAGTACAATGGATGTGAGGGGTGCTATGATACGGTGGAAGAACCGACTGTTATATACTGGTTTTGTGTTTTTTGTTCGTAAATGTCGCGGTAAGCAAGAGTTGCCACCGACTTTTCTTTTATCCAACAAAGGAAAGGGTGAAAAGAAAAGAAAATGACCTTTTTTCGAGATTTTGAGTAAGGGGGATAGATTATGGAAAGGGAAGGTGTTAGCACCCTTTCCATCCGTGGTTTTCCATGGGCTCTTAGGTACTTGCTCATTTTTGAAAACTGTTTGTGTTTGTGTGTTTTGAAAGATTTTTGTTTGCTTTATAGTAACTCTTGTATCAGTCCTCAAGAGTGTGATAAAGCACTTTTGAAAAGATTTTTGAAAAGTGTGTAAGTGTGAAAAATTCAGATTTGAGCAAGTACTTAAGAACAATCTACCTACTCGAAAAAGGATGTTCTTTTTGTCCTTTCCTTTAGATAGTGCTATCCTACTATTAGTGAGTAGGAAGCCCTATCGTCGGTTGTTTGAGGGATAATCAAATGGACGTTTACAGTCACGAAGACAACTTGGTAAGAGGCTTTAGTAACCACCCTAAAGTTCTAGATCACTTTTAATCGAGGAAACATCCAGAGGATCATCGAGGGACTAGTTATCTTTATACTGGAGGATAGTCACTAAAACTTCTCACGTTTCGAGAATTGTGACTATTTTCCGAAGGAAACCAAAGCGGGAGATACCTTAGAGGTGCACATATGTAAGTGTGTTGAGATTCAGTTATTTTTTGTCTTTTTGTTAGGTTAGCTAACGTTTAATTATTAGTCTTTCTATACACGCCTAGTTACTAACAATAATATATACAGAAAAATAAAATGCGGAAAGTATAAATCTAGACTATTACATGGCTTCGGGGAGGGGGATTTACATTCCAAAGCAATTGGGGAAAAGAAAATAAAGCAATAAAAAGAGTCTACTTATCATCTATTACATCTCATACAACAATTACAATAATATAAACAATGTGAAAGGAAATAAACGCGCGAAAAGTTGAAAGTACGTCTGAAAACATAAAAGAAAATCTTTTTGTTGTTGGTTTTTAATTTAAGAAAATAACTAAATTAATTATTCTAAAGTCTATTTAGAAAATTAACTTAAGAAAAATAAACTAAACTCTTTTTGTGGTTTTTTATATTTATGAAAAGAAATATTAAATCTAAATTAAGTCCTAAATTCTAGTTCATTTTAAATTAAGAAAATAGTTAAAATTTAATTAATTAATTAATTAAAGAAATTAATTATTTAATTAAAAAATCTATGCCTAATTTTTTTGTGATTTTTTTATTATTATTATTAAAAAAGATTAAGAAATGAAATAACTAATAAAACAAAAAGAAAAGAGATTGGGCTTGATGGCTGAAGTAGAATGAGGGTTGCAATTGAAATTTTGCTAAGCCAAGATTGTGAAGCTCAGGTCCATCCTTGGATCCAGTGTGGGTATTACTTGATGGTACATGGTATCTCATGTTCTAGACGTCATGCTGTTGTACCCCAATTTTTGCCCCTAAGATTCCTTCATCATACCATATTGTCTTAATTACAACAAGATCACATTAGGGCTTTTGGTTCTTCTCCCTATCTTTAACCTTGCTCTTTTAAGGAGTTACCAAGCACCTTGACTTGTTTAATTTTGTGATCATGAATATTTTGCTTTGATTTTCTCTCTAATTAATAAAATGCAATGTTGGTTTGTCTTACTTGTTAATAATGTAGGTAAAGACAATGAGATTTAGCAAGTTTCTTCATGGGTTCATGAGTTTATTTCCATGCCCTAGTCAACATATCTTGAGAAATTCAAACTTCACTATTGGAGTAATTTTGGAAGAAATGGCATGACAAGGCTTATTTTGGTTTAACATATTTCAAAGTGATCAAAATTGATTCAAAAATACAAAGGGTTAAGGGAAGAAGTTGTCATGATTGGACAAGGTCTTGTTCCTATTGGTCACTAGAGCATATTTCTCTCTATTTTCAAGATATGGAAGTGGTTTTGGTGGAAATGAGTTCTCATCATCATCCTCAACAACTTCTATTCACAAAGAAAGAATATTGGCACAAAAAGTTTGTTCAAACTTGGCAAAGTTCCTCAAAGCATTCTCTTGATCTAGAGGCTAGGGTTTTGAACTTCAAAGGAGCATATATTGCTCATCTTTTGGTATTTTTGAGTGATTCCAAAGACATCTTTCTCTTCAAAGAGTTACCAACAAATCACTTCAAAAGTTCCAAGGAGTTTTCATGTGGAAGGAACTTGTTGAAGAAGAAAGATTACAAGTCATCCAGATGAATCCCCAATTTTCCATATGTGACTTCAAATGGTCATAACTTGGTCAATTTTTATCACCTTGAGCCCATTATTTTTCCATGATGATCTTAAGAATGTGTACTTCATGCCTTCTTTTATGTGAAAAGTAAGAAAATGGATTGAAGTTGCCTTAAGAATGCAAAAGATTATAGGTGATTTCATGATTTTTGGCCAACTTCAACAAGTCATAACTTGCTCAATATTTGGATATTTTGAGTGGTTTAAATTGCAAAATGTCATTCAAGAGATCAACTTCATTCCATCATTTTTGGTCAAGAGAAAATTCTAAGTGGAAGGCCATGTTTGGATACGAAAGATTATAGGTCATTTTTAAAGAAGAATTTGAAATATTTCTAAGTATGGAAAGTCAACTCTTTTTCTTCAACTTTGACCCCATGTAACTTTCAGCTCAAGCATCCATTTGATTTCATTCTTTTTCCATTGCAAAGCTTGTAACCTCATCTTTCCAAAGCATCAAGAATTATGCCCTAAGACCCCTTGAGTTGGAAATGCCATGGATTTGAATTTGGTAGTTTGAAACTGAATTTTTCACAAAGTCAGGATTTTGAAATCTTTGTTTTAGCTTCTTATCACAAGATTTCCACGCGTTTTTGTTTCTAATCATGTTTAGAAACTTTCCAGAAGTGATTAGCATCATGAAATGCACGATTTGGCTGAGTTTTGATCAGGTTTGAGTCACACTTTCTTCATGATGCAGACCCACAAAAATTCCCTCCAAAACGCCAGAATCACCTTGCCAAACTTGTTTCACAACCCAGAATTCAGCAATTCGAAATCCATTCTCAAGCATTTTTCAATCCATTTTTTCCTTCGATTCACCTTTCTAATCTTCCCTGAAGCTAACCATATAATTACATTCAAGAATCGTGCCCTATACTATTCCATAGAAGTCTAGTTTCAAAGCTCTGCAACTCAACTTCAATAGGTAGATTCCTTCATCAATTCTTCAAAACTCTGGTATCATTGTATTGCTCTCATTTCCCTGGTTCTAGTCGCAACACTTACATTTCACTGGAAACACATTTTGACCATGAATTTTCAAATCCCTTTTCAAAACTTTCCTTCCAAATTGCTTGAGCTACAATTTATATAAATTTGGCGCGAGGGTGTGGTTGTTTTCGTCTTGAAGAGACGAAGTGATTGGCATAGTGTTGTACCCCAAAATTTTCCCTCCCATTTTTCATTGATTTCTCATCACAAAGTCCTTGGAGATCAAGATCCAGTTAAGGTTTCATCTGCTCAAGACTTCTCCTTGCACTGTTGACCCAAATTAGGGTTTGAGTTTGCACAAAGATGTTTTGACCTAAAATGCCTAAGATGATTTTCTTGCTTCATATTGGACTCCCAAGTTTATCCATATCAAGTTTCAAGTCTTGATTCCAAGTTTTGCCCAGTCAATTGGACAGTTGCCCTAGAAATCAGCTGTATTGGGGAAAAAGTCAACTGTGGCCAATTGACAGTCAAACCTCATGAAAATTGACCCACATCAACATTATGAACTCATATGAACCATTTGGTCAAGTTTGGATCACAATTCCACAAGAAATTTGATCAGATCACCAAAAGGGCAAAATGGTCATTTTTAGGGTTTTGACTGCACAAAGGCAATTTTTGACTGTTTGACCTAGCCAATGGCAAACCAAGCTCACATATGGACTCAAGGACCCCATGGAATTATCTTGACATTCTCAACAAGTTCAAAAGATCCCAAGTACACAAGATTGACAGTTGAATTTCCCAGTCAATTGATCAATTTTGACTGTATACTAAAAAGTCAAACTTTGACTTTTTGGTCAAAATCAAGAGTCAAGATTCATTTTTTATCAAAACATGCCAAATCATGAAACATGTTCACCAAGAAATCAAAAAATGCAAATTAGGGTTAGAAATGAGAATTTTTTCATAAGTTATGAAAAACCCTAATTTTTTCCCAACTTTGCCCCACTTTCTCACAAAGATTCATTTGGATTCAAGCAAAAGTAAAAACATGAAAGTTGTAGCTTGTTGCATAATCTACAACTTTGATTCACAAAGTTTTCCCAAATGAGGCTTGTATCTCAAGTTACAATTTTTTGAATAAGGGTACTAAACCATCCTTAACTTAGTGAAATTTTAACCTATTTTGGCAAGGTTTTCTACCTAACTTCAAGACCATTTTCCATACACTTCCACTTGGAATTTCAATTTGCATTTCAAAGATGGATTGTAGTACACATTCCAAGATTTCCAAAATATCCAAGAACTCATCAAACAACCTCATAACTTGAGAGAATCGAATTTCACAATATGGCAAAAACTCACTTTTGAATTGGTCATGTACATGTTCATAACTTATGCCATTTTCAAGTCAGCTTAGTTTGTGCTACATTACAGGCCCTTAAACTATCCAACACTCAATAATTTAATGCATATTCATTGTGCTAAGGCTATGTTTCTTGAGTTTAAGCATTACATGTTGGATTAGTCCATAAATAGATAAAGCATTTCTTCCATTTTTGCAAAAGCAAGCTTTATGTCAAAGTTGCAAATCCACAAGTACAGATCAAATCTAATTGGCACAAGATTATGAGCATAACACACTGATCAAGGAAAGATTTTGCAGCATGATTAGGGGTCCTCTACCTGTCTGGAATACAACTTGGCTTTTGTTTGCTTAAGTGTAAAGAAACTTGGCATTTCATAACATAACTATCATCTCAGCATTAGAACACTTAAGCAAACATTGTAGACACCTTCTAATCATCCAACCCAAGCTAGAACACGAGCAATCAAGGTCCCAAACACTCCCATTCCCAGAATCACTCTCAAACTGCAAAAACAGGGCAAGGCCTGCAGATTGAACACCATCTCTCATCCCTTGCATGATTTCTTGCCCAAAGCTCACCAAACACATTCCCTAGCATCAATGCAAGCTAACCAAAACCTAAAACACGACCTGTAATTCCTCTAACCAGTTCCACCATTTTCAATTTCTTATTTTGCAGTTGAAGGTCCATAGCTCGATTCAAGGTGTTTCAAAGTAAAGCAAGCATTGGAATAGCATCACCACACCTCAGGCAAGCTATACAGATCATCATCTTGCTCTGAAAGCTCCCCCATTGCCAGATAGAACTTCAACTGAACAGGTATTTTTGTGAACTTCTAACTCTTAGTATAGGCATCATTAGCTCTAGGTTTGTGAATAAGAAATGTTCTACACATGCCCCTGAACCTGTACATGCTTTTACTTTTCATTTATTTTGCCTGAGCTGTGAGAATTTAAGGTTTGAAAATGGAAGAAAACTTAGGTCAGGATTTGGGAATGTCAAAATTCTCTCTCATTTCTGAGAGTTAGGATGAGTTTTTTATATATTTAGAATCGTGATTCAATGCTTAACATTTCTTATGTTGGAAGTTTGTGCAAAAGATCAAGGAATCAGGATGTTTGAATGGAGTTTCAGGCGCGCGTTTTTTGAACATTTTTTGTTCAGAGGTTGAAGAAGAAGTTATCTGGGCTGGGCTTGTTTTTGTATTTTCTTTTCACACACTCTTTTCACTTTGACACCCCCTGGGCCCATTTGGTTTATTTCAATGATTTTTTGACTTTTCTTTTTTCATTCTGACTTATTTATTTTTGCTTATAATATAAAAAATATAAAAAATATTTTTTATACCATTTTTTATATTTTTAAGCATTTATTTGTTTATAGGAATCATTTGTACATAAATATATATATATATATATATATATATATATATATATATATATATATATATATATATATATATATATATATATATATATATATATATATATATATATATATATATATATATATATATATATATATATATATATATATATATATATATATATATATATATATATATATATATATATATATATATATATATATATATATATATATATATATTATTTAGAATAGATAGGAAAAATAATGTAAATATATTTCATTTCAGATTTTTATTTCATTTTTTCTTTTGAAAATATTTTATACAAAATATACCTTTTTTATAAATATTAAATATTGTTATTTTTGTATATATAATATTTATTTAGTAAATAATAAGGATATTTATATATATTAATATACTTAGGGCAAAAATACTAAAATACATACATTTTTATTTTTATTAATATTTGATATGGAAAATGCTTTTTTTTATGAATATACTCCATTTTATTTTATTTTTGTATATAATTATTAAATATTATACATATTAAATAGTTAATATATTTATTTAATGAAATTAGGGGTTTACCCTTAAAATACAAAAACTCCAAAAATAATACTTTTATTTTATTTTATTTATTTGACATAAATAATACTTTTTTCATACATATAAAAACCCTTTTTGCATTTTTGCATCTTTATTTTATGGTCCATTTAATTTATGCAATCAATTATTTGTAAATATTCCAAAATTGATGTAATAGCTAGGTTTAACTTTCTTGTCTAAATATCCCCCCATTTGAACATTTGTACCCCCCTTCCCATATTGTGTTGTAATAGTGTAGGAATTTTACTTTTCGCACTTTAAACGCTTTCTAAATATACCATGCTAGAATTAGGGTTTGTATGCAAATAAAAAACAAAATTAGTTTGACCTAATTTCAAGAGAATCAAAGCATGAAAATGGACAACACATCTCACACTTGCACCCCTAGGGTATTCCACTTGTTGCCTTCAAATAAATAGGCCATATTGCATGTTAGGTTTCTTTGGGTAAAACAAACAATCAAATGATCATAGTCCCTCGATGACGCTTTCGAAAAGTTGCCTAAAATGATCAAGTCCCTTTCAAAGAGAAATTGCCCAAAGATACTTAGCACTATTGCAACTATGGTCTAAACGATGACCCGCGCCCGTCCCTTTCATCTCCTAACACAAGATTGTCCACCAAATGCAATGGTGGAACAAAATTATTAAAAGGGTTAAAACCTAGCATAAATCTTTGAGAACTTTAGGGTAGATAGCTCTTAAGTACTTTTCAATTTGCAAAAGAAAACACTTGCCTATTTTCAAACCACACTTCACAAACACTTTCAAAACAAATTTTCAAAAAACCTTGAAACATCTTTTCAAAAAGACCAACACCTTTTGTAAAACATTCGAGTAAAGAATTGTTACAAGGGTAGCCTAGACAAGGCATCTTTTTCAAAACCTTTTCAAAGCCACACACAAAGCACCATTTCAAACAATTGAAAACCAAGGCAAGTTGATCTAAGCAAGTACCTAAGAGCCCATGGATAACCATGGATAAAAAGGGTGCTAATACCTTCCCTTTCTATAATCTACCCCCCGAACCCAAGAAAAATATCAAAGGTTTTTGCTGTGCTTTTTAAACCTTTCCTTAGGATAAAATAAAAAGTCGGTGGCGACTCTTGCTCAACCGAAACATTTGCGAAAACAAACGCAAAACCATAGTCAGTTCTCCCACCGTATCACACATAGGTATGAGTTTCTGATTTTACAGTTTGAGAGACCTGAAAATCACGTTGGATGGAGGTTGAAGATGACCTACATGTCATCTTCCAACCAATGATGGCACGCCACTTGTTATTTTAAAAAATCTGATTTATTATTGATTATGTACATTATTCACTAATGACCATGATATGCACAACACGTCAGATCCCTTGGATTTGATCACTAACGCGTTTTACTCTCATCCAATGGTCCACATATTTTACTTTTATTTTCTTTTTCTGATTTTTATATTTTAATTATTTTAAATTTAAAAAAATCATAGAAAATTAATTTTTAGTCCAAAAAATCTGAAAAAATTATGAAAAATATTTTTGATTTTTCTCTTTCTGATTTTTATTTTTTCACAATTTAATTTTGTGTTTTGGTATTTATTATATAATTTACACTTATTTTATTTGTTTAAAATGTTTAAAAATACTTTTATACATTTTTAAATTCTGAAAAAATTATGGAATGATCAAATGATATTGTGACAAATATTGGTGACCTTATTTTATTTTTGTTTCTGACTTTACTATTTTTTACTATTTTTGTTTATTTTACACATTTACTTTAATTTTTAAAAATAGTTTCTGACTTTTAAAAATTACCAAATTTTTTATAAAAATATTTGGATCCATTTCTGATTTTTCTATGGCCTTATTTTTCATTTGTTGATTAATTTGAACATAATTGATATTTTCCTCATTATTTTCCATTTTTTAAACATTTTTAAACCTTTTAATGTATATATTAAATATATTATTATTTTTGTGATTATTTTCTGGATGTCTTGGGTTGATTTTTTGATCATGACTTTATTAACATCATTGGATCCATGGTGTTTAGTTTAACTTCACAAAAATGGATGAATGATTTTAATAATAGTTTGATTAAATTTTTAATTCAAAAGTGGTTTATTCATCTTTTGCCCTAATCCTCTTCATCTCATCCCCTTCTCATTGCACTAATTGTTGTTGGAGCATGATCTCTATGTCATGTCTCAAAACAAATGGTGCATAGATTGCTATTGACCGGCCTCAAAATAGGTGCGACTTCTATATAAGTCCACTTACGATTGCTTAACACAGCGCTAAATTTTGTCCCGATTCGAATAAATGATCATTCGTGGCCCAAACTTATGATTGCAAGCCCAACTATGTTAATTTGATCTCTTTGATCCAATAACCTTGAGATTCATTGTGTGGAGGCTTTGGTTCTACCAATCCTCTAATGGATCTATAACACCTTTGGTCAACGCGGATCACTTAAACATCGTTGATCATTAAATGGTACTTATGAGAATTCCAAATGGATGATATACTTGACAAAAAGAAAATGCAACTTGTTGTGTGGAGGCTTTAGTTCTACCAATCCTCTAATGAGTTCCAAATGCAAGTTTCAAGATGGTCATCCAACTAACCACTAATTTTTGACTTGTTTATCTTATGCTTTTTATTTTTTTATGCTTTATGTACTATTTATTTTTTAGCATTTTCATTTCATGTCATTTTCATCTTTGCTCATTTGAGCATTTATTTTCTTTCCATTTTTACTTTGCTCACTTGAGCTTTTCTTTTCCTTTCTTAAGATACTTAATAATCAACATAAACCCTAAAAAAACTCTTAATGGTACTTGGACTATTTGGTTACTATCCTTGGCATGATGGAGCATCGGACTTTTTCTTGGACTTAGGATTAGAAATCTTGGCCTATCTTGGAGACCTTGTAATCCTATCTGATTATTTTTGTTTGGAGTTCTTGAGGTTTACCTCAAGACATTGGGTTGCTTGTTTGTTTTTTGTGTGCATGTTTTTGTGATTACATCCTTTGTTTGTAATCTGGAATTCACCCGTATACAGCTGTTACTCTGCCCAATTTTTGTGAAGACTTAATACAATTGAAGTTTGGTTCTCTCAATAGGTCTAGTATCTTTGCTTGCTTGGTTTCAATCCAAAGAATGGTAATTCTATCTTGGCTTATAATATCAAGTTTTGGCTTCTTGTTGGTTAGATGGTTCTTATCCTTAACTTTTACCTTATGCTTTAGGATAGTCTCTTCTTCTCCTCCCATCTTCTTTAATTTCAAAAAATCTTCTCCCTCCTTTTGAAAACTCTTCTTGTTTTGAAACTTAAACCACTTTCACAATAAACTTGGACTTAGGTCCATGCATTTTCAAAACATTTATATCATTAAACTTCAATCAACTTAATAATACCTTGACATTTTTTGTGAGAAGACTAAAAGTCAATCAATCTCATTTCAAACCATTTTGCCACTTTGGCTTTTATTTTAAAACTTTTCTTAAAAGATTAAACTCTTGTCAATCCTTATAGTGATGCAAACAACTATACTTCTACAATATGTAGTGAAGAGAGATATTTTCCACTTGGGTGTTGAGTGAGGCATTGTTGATTTTAAGATCCAAGCCATATCCTCCACTTTGAGATGATGCAAATTCTCCTTTCTCATGATTGTGGGTAGTAAGTATGTTTTCCACACGGACAATGACGATGATGTTTTATCTCATAAAAATAACCAATACACTTGTGTTCCAAAATTTTTAAAAGAGGAACTACGTGTACCCTGATCCCCTATTGCACGAAAGGTGGTACGTAGGCACTAAAGGTTCGCAACCGCGGCGGGTGAAAAAATCATAAAAACATATATTTCTTTTCTCACCTCCACCATCCATTTTATATACAACACATTTCATAGCCAAAATATACAGATTTTAAAAAGAGCTTCCTGCGGAGTACCGTAGATGTTTAGGGTGCTAATACCTTCCTTTTGGATAACCAACCCCCTTACCTTGAATCTTTCCCCCTTTTTTTGGGGTTATTCGCTCTTTTCCCATTCCTTTGGAAACAATAAAGCGCAGTGGAGATTTTTATTTTGATTTGTATAAAGTCTAGTCAATCCAATGGCTTAGTCTTGAACATTTTTACCGCTACACATGCATTCCATGTAATTCCCCTAACCTGCTATAAGGATATCTATGAACTCATATACACACATTAGAATATTCAACAAATTAATAAAAATAGAGATTCGAATTTGAGATTATACCAAAACGGTGACAGCTCGGGTCCGGTGATCTGGGACCTTGCAAGCTTTGAGTATGGTTGGAACAAATCCCTGTGAACCTCAAGAGCAATGTACGATTACTAGTTCGGACCAAAAGTACCCGCAAAGTGGGTTTCGAATTTTTACCACTTTTGATAATTTTGCAAAAATGGTAGAGCTCTCTCTAGGCTGTGTAGGCGTGTTGAAATTCTTGCTAGATGCTTGTTTATATAGAGAGGAATGAGGAGACAAGAAAACAAAGGTTTAAACAACCTTAAAGCAAACGTTTCAAAGCAATGAATGAAATTTGTAACTTTGGCCAAAAACAAGGAAACTTGTCCTTTTTTGAATTTGAATGAATATGGACACCTTTGCACTAAATCTTATGGGCCTAGGCTGTCCAAAACATCAACCCAAAGCTCAAAGCCCATTTCCAATTATTTTATACATTTTATTTTATATTTATTTGAAATAAATTAAAATAAATATGAATGAAATAGTTAGCAAATACAAGTCATGGCAAGAATAATTTTAGAGGTCCTATATAAACTTAGGAAGATTCTTGAAGTCCAAGAAATTGAGCCCTTGCCTTAAAACTTCAAATTTGCTCAAGGCATAATTCTTGAAAATTCCCAAATTTTCCCAACTTGGGCAAGCCATAACTTGCTCAATTTTCATCTCATGATGATTATCTTGGACTTTTTAGAAAGTCTAAGATGTCTAATTCAATCCCTCTTTTGATCAATTTTTCATTTGAAGATTTTATCTTGATGTAAAAGGTCTTGGCAAAAAGTGGCTTTTATTGACTTTCTAAAAATGACCTGTAATGCATGAGCTTCTATCTTTCAAATGGTACATTTCTTGGACTTGAGGGATGAAGATAAGTTGTAGGGAATGAGATTCTATTCAACATGAGCTTTGGTTAGGGAAAAATGGATGAAGTATGTGAAAGTTATGCCTGGTCAAAGTTCAGTTGACTTTTCCTATAGAAACCCTAATTTAGTAATTTTGACTTTTGATGAATTAGGGGCATTTCTTGAGGAGTCATGATCAAACCTTGATAAAATGATGGAAATTACTTCAAAATGTTGAGGTTGACCAAAAACCTTGAAGTTTGACTATACATGGGCCACAATTGACTTTTGACATATCATAGTTGATTTTCCAATACTTGAGCAATTGACTGAGCAAACTTGTTGTTCAAGGCATGAAATTTGGCATGGATGATCTTGAGGACATATTAGGACAATGTATAACATTTGGGATCCTTGGAGCTCAACCATCTTGATGAAAATTGAAACCCTAGTTGGGGGTTCTTTGCCTTAGGAGGAGAATTGTATGGTCAATTCTTGGCCAACCTTGAGCAATTGAGAACCTCTAGGAGCATGTCTTGCATGAAAATGGGAGGGAAAATTTTGGGGTACAACAGGTGCTAATACCTTCCCATCGCATAACCAACTCCCTTACCCTTTCTCTTGGTCGCAAGACTATCTTATCCACCCTCTTGTGGTTTTCTCGATATTTCCCCTTCCTTCGGGATAAATAAAGTTTGGTGGCGGCTCTGTGTTTTCTGCCGGTAGCTTCACCACTTGGGTGGCTTGTACATCCGGTACGTTAATCAAATCAAAACATTATATTTAAAACTGGAAACTAATATTAATCAATCAAATAAATGCGTACGTAATAGGCACTAGAATTTCAAATTCACCAATCAGAAGGTGGCACGCCTATGCCACTGGAGTTAGCTATCAGGCCACATAGGAGTAAACCTTCCGGTTATATTCTTCGATCACGGTGAAAATGAAAACCTGCAAAAATGGCTCAAACAACAAAATCAAAATATCCAGGTCCATTAATTTGGACCTTGCGAATCTGATGGCGAGGTCGGTTTGGTCTAAAGATGGCTGGATTTAGGGATCCGAAGCTTCTTTAAAAGTCTTCCCTAACAATGGCACGATCTCATTCCTACATCCAAACTCACACGTAATACGTTATATCTATTCCAAACATCAATAATAATATGAATGCATGCATATAATTGATCTAAATCACACGATTAAAGAGTTTGGAAAGAATTTTTTTACTAAACCGGTGGGATTGTATGAAGGGATTCTGGGATGCGTTGGGCTTGATTTTGGACTCTGGAGGACTCATGGGGACCTCAAGAATGTATTGATGGATGTTATTTGGATGGAGAGTGTCTGGAAATGTGAGATCCGGTTTACACTTCTTTTGGAATTTTCCTGAGCAAGCATTTTGCTTTTGGGAGGCAGCTGCGTGTGTGTTTGGATCTGATATGCGTGGATATATGTAAAGCAAGGGTTTAGGGTAACAAATATGGAACAAGGGAAGAGTATTCATGGCCATATACAACATATTGAAAACTTCCCCTTTTTTCATGATTCTTGCCTTCTTTAAGCTTGCACGAATTTGGAAGGAGACTGGCTTGTTTTGTCATTCGTTACATAAATGCAAACCAATAAAAAATATTAAATCAATCATTGTTTTGAAAATTTTAAACTTGTGCCTGATGGATTTAGATGGGCCAATTAGAATGTAGCTTTTGTCCCCACAAGCTTCATCGAGGTTAACAGAAGTCAAAGACGCCGAACTCAAACTCCGGTCATCTTCCCCGACCAAACAAAATTCAAAACCTGCACAAAATTTAGATTCAAGACCAAAAAAGAGCCCTATCCTATGTAAAAACATGCCATGAGTTTGAATCTAGGCTTAAAACAAGCAACCAGTTCCTGTATCATGCGGTTCACACGCGTTTCCAAATCGTGCCCTAATGATGGCATCCTGTGATTTAAGCATTTAATCTTTCATGTAATACGTTAATACAGTTCTAAATAATAGTATGAACATGAATATATGCTTAAAATTCATTTAAATTACATGGATTAAGAGATTCAGATGAGAGAAGTTTACCTAACCGGAGTGATTCGGTTCATGTATTCTAGGATGCTTCAGGCGTGGATAGTGATTGATATGGACTTCTGGGAGTCTCAGGAAGAGAAATATGTGACTGGTTTGGATCGAGGATGGCTAGAATTATAGCTACGAAATTTGACAGCTTTGGAATTTTTGAGAATTTTGGAGTGCACTCTTTGAGCAGCTTATGCATATCTTTTAGGCTAGCAATGCTGTGTATTTATAGAGGGAAGGTGAGGGTTGACAAACATGGTAAAAGATCAAGGCATTAACCTTGGTTTCATGACAAGAATCAACTTTGAAAAATTGCCTAACTTAGGATATTCTTTCCATTTTGAGTTTGCTGCATGAACCTGGTCATTTGCATGTATCTTTCACGAGTTAATGGGCCTCATAGAGCCCAGCCCATAGTCCTTGCAAGCTTAGTCCATTAGGTTTTCTTTTTATTTGATTTAATTCATATTTAAATGAATAATAATTCAAATAAATAGAAATAAAAATCAAAATAGTCACGGATAGGTTTAGAGGTCCTTGGGTATGTCATGAGCATGTTTGAACCCCAAAAGTTAGGCCCATTAACCTAAAAATGCAATTTTGCTCAAAGTTAACTTCATGCATTTTCACAAATTTTCCCAATTTGTGCAAACCATAACCTGCTCAATTTTCATCCTTTGAAGATGATCTTGGACTTTTTGGAAATCCCAAGACGTCCTATACAATCTCTATGTTGATCATTTTCTCTTTTGAAGACATTATCTTGATAAAAGTTGCCTTGCCAAAACAATGTCTTTTGTTGACTTTTGAAAATGACCTATAATGTATGAGATCATATCATCCAGATGAAGCATCTTTTGGACTTGGGAATAAAAGAAAAGTTTTAGAGAATTTAATTTTCTTCAAAATGAGCTTTGTTTGTGGAAAAGTTGATGAATCATGTGAAAGTTATGCCTGGTCAAAGTTCAGTTGACTTCTCCTAAGGAAACCCTAATTTGGAAAATCTCGACTTTTGATGATTTGAGAGTTTTCCTTGGGGAATCATGATCAACCTTTGATAAAATGATGAATATCACTTCAAAATGTTGATTTTGACCAAAAATCTTGAAGTTTGACTGTATGTTGACTATAATTGACTTTTTGATCAATACAATTGACTTTCAATCATTTGAGCCATTGACTGAGCAAATTTGTGATGTAGGGCTTGAAACATGACATGAAACTTGTTGAGGACCTATGAAGAACCATGGAAGCCACTTGAGACCTTTGTAAACAAATTTTATTTGAGAAATTTCAAACCCTAGTTGTAGGCCTTTGGGTTAGGAGGTGCATCTTGACTAGTCGACCCTTGAGTGTCTTGACTACTTGAAGAGCGTAGAAAGAATGCTTTGACGAAAATGGGAGGGAAAATTTTGGGGTACAACATATGCCCCTGTTTAATCTTCTTAAACCTGAAGAGTTAGATTGGCTTGTCCGTCATTCGTTACTTGAAGGTAGAAGATGATTGAACACTTAAGTGCCCATAAATTTGCACTCGCCTGTGCAAGAGGTAACGTTGTTGGTTGATTGTATCGGGAATTGGCTTATAGATTCCATTTGGAGAGGTGACGAAGAATCGTCAGAGATGGGCTTATAGATGCCATCCAAAGTAATTGTTGACTTTAACTGGAAGAAGAATCAGAATAAATCTTTGGGCGATTTAGTTGAACCAGAGAAAGTGTCTACCGGAAACGAATCAAGATAAATAATTGGCAGATTTAAACTTAACCAGCAGAGGTCTTGAATTATCTTTAACTGGAGACGAATCAGAAAAATATTACGGTCGATTAAAGCGAAACAGGGAGAAAGTCTATCCGAAACGAAACAGAATAAATCACTGTTTGATTTAAACTGAACCAATAGATGTCTTGAATCATCTTTAACTAGAGACAAATCAGAAAAATCTTAGGGTCGATTTAACTGAACCAGAGAAAGAGTCTACTGGACAATGAATCAGAATAAATCATTGGTCGATTTAAATTGAACCAGCAGATGTCTTGAATTATCTTTAAATGGATACGAATTAGAAAAATATTAGGGTCGATTTAAATGAACTAGAGAAAGAAGTCTACCGGAAACGAATCAAGATAAATCATTGGTCGATTTAAACTGAACCAGCAGAGGTCTTGAATTATCTTTAACTGTAGACAAATCAGAAAAATCTTAGGGTCGATTTAACTGAACCAGAGAAAGAAGTCTACTAGAAACGAATTAGGATAAATTATTGGTCAATTTAAACTGAACCAACAGAGGTCTTGAATTATCTTTAACTAGAGATGAATCAGAAAAATATTAGGGCCGACTTAACTGAACCAGAGAAAGAAGTCTACCAGAAACGAATTAGGATAAATCATTGGTCGATTTAAATTGAACCAGCAGAGGTCTTGAATTATCTTTAACTAGAGGGTCAATTTAACTGAACTAGAGAAAGAAGTCTACCAGAAACGAATTAGGATAAATCATTGGTCGATTTAAACTAAACTAGTAGAGGTCTTGAATCATCTTTAACTGGAGACGAATCAGAAAAATCTTAGGGTCGATTTAACTGAACCAGAGAAAGAAGTCTACCGGAAAACGAATCAGGATAAATCGTTGGTCAATTTATACTGAACTTACAGATATCTTGAATTATCTTTAACTGGAGATGAATCGGAAAAATCTTAGGGTCAACTTAACTGAACCAGAGATAGAATTCTATCAGAAAACAAATCAGAATAAACCATTGGTTGATTTAAACTGAACCAGCAGATATCTTGAATTATCTTTAACTGGAGACAAATCAGAAGAATCTTAGGGTCAATTTAACTAAACCAGAGAAAGAAGTCTAACGGAAATGAATCAGGATAAGTCATTGGTCGATTTAAACTGAATCAACGAATGTCTGTACTTGAGAATGAACTTATGAGGAAAATGCTGAAATAACCCTTCGTCAGGTGTAGCCTTTGAAAAGACTGTCAGGTCATATAAGTAGTTGATGAAATTTGTCGATTGATCTTTCTTGAAAAAGTAAAGAGTTAGTTGTATGTAATGTCATGATGTATGAAATGCCTTGCGTAATGATGTTCTCAAAAATAAATGAGATCGTGATATATGCGATTCGTATGCATATGCTATGAATTTTGTAAATGACGTATGAATGCAACATGTTTTTGAAGTGAATTTGCAAACTCGAGCAGCAACTTTGTCTGGGGAAAATAAATCTCTGACTGTCGCTGGGGATGAAGAGTATGTGTAATCTTCAATCTTCTAGTAATTATTTCTGCTGGGGATTTCTACTTGTTGTTTGAGGAAACTCCACTGGGGAACATTGACTTCTGCTTTTTGAGGAAAATCTGTTGGAGAGTGCTAATTCCTGCTTGGGGAAGAAGATTTCAAAACTTTGGTTGTTCTTTGCTCTACTGGGCATAAAAGAAGTGGATAACCTTCTGGCTCGTTTGAGGAGGATAAGGTTGACTAACGACTGATCAGATTTTAGATTCAGTAGCAACTCTCTGGGGATAGTAGCAACTTCATTGGGGAGATGATTTTAGCCGGTGATTTATGGTAAAAGCATACTCAAGCTGGGGAGTGTCAGAATAAACCTATGCCTTGATTGTATCTGAAGTTGTATTGAATGGGTATCAGAATGATATCTATATCTGGACTATATCTGAAAGATGTACTGAATGAATATCAGAATGGATCTGTATCTTAATCGTATCTGCACTGTATCTAGAAGAGAGCCTGGAATGAGTGTCAGAATTAATCTGTATCTAGATTGTATCTGAACTGTATCTGGAAGATGATAAACTGTTGGAGACATAAACCCTGGTTGGGAAATAAACCCTGTTGATGGAAATCTGAACTCCGCTGGGGAAGTAAACCTTGTTGATGGAGGAATATCCTACTGAGGGGAACTCTTTTCTGAGGAGAATGAGCTCTGCTGGAGTACAGTAGTCTGCAAGGGCCTTTACAATTCTGAAGACTCCACTGGGGAGAAGAATCCCCATAAACTGTAACGATCGGGATTCCGTGGATGGGTAATATCACTGGGAAGAAAGGCTACACTCCTTTATCTGCCCGAGCGATCTGCTGGAGAAATTATGGGGAATGTATAAACTTGCGAAGATTACTTTGTAGGGATAATCTCTTGAAGTGGCTATATGGGGATTCATGGGTGGCTTGGATGTCATCCCAACTCCTACATCCTTGAGTAAATGCTCATTCCTGTTTCTTACGCACATATTTGTTAAGAGTCAATTGTATTCATATGCATATGCTCATTCAATTTTAGTTATTAGACATTTTGCAAACAAAACAGAAAAAGTAAAACAAAATTTGGCTTTGAAATTGTATTCCATTGATCGTTTTTCCTAAAAACAGGCGATTTTTGTACAACGAGACGAAAATCTTAGTAAGAGGAAGTCGTCGAATAAAATATTTACAAAGTGACAACATATAGCTATGTAGGAATAATCTCGTCAAGTTCCAACCCTTCTATTGCCCATATGTATTCAATCATCTCATCCCTTGCTGTCAGAAGAAAGTGAGTTGAATTGATCTGTATCGTTTGAACTTTTACTTTGGTAATAAAGTTCGTTGTAGGTGATCTGATGAGGACATAGTCGTACGCTTAAATCCCTAATTTTTTCCGGGACCGCCCTTTCAGGTTTTCAGTCCACCGAGATACCATTTTTTTCCCAAGGCGCCTTTTCAGGTTTCTGACTTGGCGGGTGTACAATCTTTTCACATATATCCCTGATTTTTGCCCGAACCCTTTTGGTTCGCCGGGATGACCTTATTTTTTCCTAGTACAGTCAACCTAGCGGGTCATTTTCACGCGTAGTATCTTTTGACTATGTCCGCATTCAGAGGGTGCGGGAAATCCTCAACATCTATGGTGGTCAATATCATAGCACCGCTAGAGAATATTCCTTGATTACAAATGGCCCTTCATAAATGGGATTCCATTTCCCCCTAGGATCACCCTGCGGTAGAATGATGCGCTTTATTACCAAGTCACTAGTCTGATATACCCGATGCTTGATCTTTTTGTTGAATGCCTTGATCATGCATTTCTGATACATCTGACTGTAACAGGCAACCGTAAGCCTTTTCTCGTCAATTAGGTTTAGTTGATCCAACCTGGTATGAATCCACTTGTCTTCGTCTGAGTCTGCATCTTTCATGATTCTTAGAGAGGGAATCTGGACCTCGACAGGTAGGAAAACTTCCATACCATAAACCAGAGAGAATGGGGTTTCACCAGTTGATGTTCTAGCCGAGGTGCGGTAGCCGTGTAGAACAAACTGTAACATCTCGTGCCAATCTTTATATGTCACAACCATCTTTTGTATGATCTTCTTTATATTCTTATTGGCGGCTTCCACTGTGCCATTTATCTTAGGTCGATACGGAGAAGAGTTGTGATGCTTGATCTTGAACTGCGTGCAGAGCTCATTATCACGGTGTTGTTAAGATTGGTATCGTTTTCTGTGATAATTCTCTTGGGGATGCCATACTGACAGATCAGGTTATGCTTGATGAATCGTGCAACCAAATTTTTGGTGACAGAGGCGAACGAGGTTGCTTCAACCCATTTTGTAAAGTAATCAATGGCGACGAGGATGAAACGGTGTTCGTTATAAGTTATGGGCTTGATTTCTCTGATCATATTAATGCCTCACATTGCTAATGGCAAAGGCACAGTCATGACATTCAATGGCACTGGAGGTACATGAACTTTATCAACATCGATTTGACACTTATGACAAGTTCTTGAGTGGTGGTGACAATCAGTTTCTATAGTCGACCAATAGTAACCAGCTCTTAAGATCTTTTTAGCCATAGTGTTTCCACTGGAGTGAGTAACAAAGACACCCTCGTGCATGTCTTGCATAATTTCTTCTCCCTTCTTTCTTGTCCACACAACGAAGCAGGGTTAAATCATGATTATGCTTGTACAAAATTCCATTGCTCAAGAAGAATTTAGCCGAGAACCTTCGTAGGAACTTCTTGTCATTGATGGATGCCCCTTTAGGGTATTCTTGAGCCTCAAGGTACCTTTTCACCTCGTGAAACCAAGGTTTTTCATCTACTCTATCAGTATTAATTCCATAGTTGTGCGCAGGTTCATCGAATCTTTCAATGGTAATTCTGGGAGCCTCATTGTCCCATCCGACCTTGAACATGGATGACATGGTAGCTATAGCATCCGCCAACTGATTCTCTTCTCTTGGTATGTGCTCGAAGGTAATCTCTTCGAAATATGGGATCAGGGTTAGTACATGCTCTTTATAAGGAATGAGATTCAGGTGCTTCGTATCCCAATCTCCCTTAACCTGACTGATTACTAAAGATAAATCCCTGTGCACGCTTAAGAATTTGATTCTTATGTCAATAGCATCCCTAAGACCCATGATGCAAGCTTCATATTCGGCCATGTTGTTGGTACAGCCGAAATAAAGACTAGAAGTAAAAAGGTGTATGGAAACCTTTGGGGGAAATGATCACAACACTAATTCCATTTCCAAGTGCATTGGAAGCTCCATCAAAAACCATAGTCAACTGGGATCCTTGTTCAGGTCCTTCATACGGTCCAGGTTCCTCATAATCTGTTAGTAGTATGATGTTCTTGTCCAGGAATTCGAAGTTCATAGATTGATAGTCATCTACAGCCTGATGCGCCAAATGGTCAGCCAATGCACTTCCTTTGATTTCCTTTTGAGTGGTGTACTGGATATCACATTTTGTTAAGACCATCTACCATCGGGCAATCCTTCCGGAGAGAGCAGACTTCTCGAATATGTACTTGATAGGATCCATTTTAGAGATCAACAAAGTAGTATGGGTCAACATATACTGTCTTAGTCGGCGAGCATCCCATGCCAAAGCGCAGTAAATTTTCTCAAGCAATGAATATCTTGTTTCACAGTCGGTAAACTTTTTTCTAAGGTAGTATATTGCATGCTCTTTTCGACCAGACTCATCATGCTGCCCCAATACACACCCCATTGAGTTCTCCAGCACTATTAAGTACATGATTAGAGGTCTTCCTTTGACTGGTGGCATTAAAATAGGAGGTTCTTGTAGGTATTCTTTAATATTGTCAAAAGCTATGTGACAGTCGTTGTTCCATTTTACCACTTGATCTTTCTTCAGCAACTTGAAAATTGGTTCACAAGTAGCAACTAGATGAGAAATGAAATGGGTGATATAATTCAAACGTTCCAAGAAACCTATGACTTCCCTCTCGGTACGGGGAGCTGGCATCTCTTGAATGGCTTTAAATTTTGTTGGATCAACCTCGATACCCTTACCACTGACGATGAAACCCAGGAGTTTACCGGATCTCACCCCAAAGGTGCACTTGTTCGGGTTTAGCCTCAGCTTGTACTTGCTCAGTCTTTCAAACAGTGTGTGCAGGTGATCGAGATGATCTTATTCAGTTTGCGACCTGGCTATCATGTCATCAACGTAGACCTCTATCTCATGGTGAATCATATCATGAAATAAGGCTACCATGGTACACTGATAGGTTGCCCCGACATTCTTCAACCCAAAAGGTATAACCTTATAATAGAAAGTGCCCCACTGTGTGACGAAGGTAGTTTTCTCCATGTCTTCAAGTGCCATTTTGATCTGATTATAACCTAAGAAGCCATCCATGAAGGAGAAAACCTTATGCTGGGCGGTGTTGTCGACCAAAACATCGATATATGGTAGTGGGAAGTTATCTTCGGGGCTTGCCTTGTTCAGATCCCTGTAATCTACACACATATGTACCTTGCCGTCTTTCTTTGGAACCGGAACAACATTAGCCACCCATTGAGGATATGCCTTTACTGCTAAGAACCCTGCATTAAACTGTTTCATAACCTCAGCTTTGATCTTTTCTGACATTTCAGGATGCATGTGACGAACCTTCTGTTTTATCGGAGCACAACCCTCTTTCATTGGCAGACGATGAACCACAATATCAGTGTCGAGCCCTGGCATGTCTTCGTATGACTAAACAAAGATTTCAACATATTCATGTAGCATCTATATTAACCTGCTCTTGACACTACTCTCTAAGTCATCACCTATCTTAACCTCTTTCTTATTTTTCTCAGTACCTAGGTTCACCACCTTGACTGGCTCTTCATGTGGTTGGATAGTCTTTTCTTCCTGTATCAAAAGTTTGGAAAGTTCTCGAAGTATTTCACAATCTTCCTCACTTTCATATTCGGCTTGGTAGATCGGATTTTTGAATTCATATGATGCAATATCAGAATTGTTATCAACGAGATCCATAGTGGATGAGGATATGCAATGTAGTGTGTGGGTGTGTGTAAGAACACATAGATATTTTGAAAAAATGTAATAAGATAAAAACAAAGACATGGATCACAAAATTTGTATGCAAAACGTCCAATGTCCTTATTGAATGAGCAAATGTTTATGGATTAATCAACCCTTAACAAATGAACCATTATGCCTCGGGTAAGACACAAGGTTTTAAAAGTCATTGTTCAAACATTACATAACCAAAAATTTCAAAGCAAGAAAATAGAAAATGGCATTTACTCCTGTCTGAAGGATATTGGGACAACATCTTCAGCCTTCCAATTGTAGAGTCCGTTGTTGGTAGTAGGAAATATCCACTTGTCAAATTCATAATCAACATCTTCTTCGGCAGAAGCAACATCAATAACATTCACACTTTTGTCGTGTTTCGGCATCAGAGCGGTAATCACACTGGGAGTCTCTGGAGGATCAAACTCAATCTCCATGTTGTCAATCAGATCTTGAATTTTATTCTTCAAGGCCCAGCAGTCGTTGGTTTCATGCCCTGGACTGTTGGAGTGGAAGGCACACTTTGCATTCAGATTGTACTTAGGAGAGACCGTGTTAAGATTTTGAGGAGGATCATGTGGTGTTATGAGTTCAACCTTCAGCAAATGTTGTAGTGCTTGAGAAAAAGGCATGTTGAGCTTGGTAAACTGTCTTCTCGGAGCGTCTGGCCTTTGATGGTTACCCTGTCGTTGTTATTGGGCAGGTGCCGGATTGGAAATCAAACCTGCTCCCACATACTCATGGCGATTAACCTTGCTATGACTTTTCTGTCCATAGACAACACTAACTTTCTTTTTACCTGCAAATGGCTTCTTCGCAGCACTAGAAGATGCAGCCATCAGGATCTTCCCACTCTTGATGCCACTTTCAATTATCACCCCAATTAAGATCATCTATGTAAATCCAAATGAAGAACTTCCGATTAACATATTAAAGAACGGGCCTGTCAGAGTGCCCATGAACATGTCTACCATTTCCCGATCATTCAGAGGAGGTTGCACCCTGCCAGCAATCTCTCCACTTCTACGCATATTCTTTGAACCCTTCTCTTGAGCCCATGGACATATTCTGTAATTGCACTCGGGTTGGTGCCAGGTCAGCATTGTATTGATATTGCTTATAGAAAGCAGCAGCCAAATCTTCCCACGTGTGGATACTGGTCCCCTCCAACTGATAAAACCATTCCTGTTGTGTGCCAGCTAGACTCTCTTGGAAGAAATGGACCCATAACTTCCGGTCAACAGTGTGAGGTTGAATCTTTCTGACATATGATCTCAGGTGCAGTTTAGGACAAGAGACCCCGTCGTACTTATAAAAAATATAGACCTTGAACTTGGGTGGGATGACCACCCCTGGAATCAGACCTAAGTCACCAAAAGTAAGTCCAAACACCTTCTAGACTTCCATTGCCTTGAGCCTGTCCTCCAACTGCTTATATATGTCATCCACAAGGGGATATTGTTCATCAACAAAGTCTTTGTCTTCAGGAGTATTCTCATAATCCTTCTTGTCCTTGTCATCCTCATCATTATGGTTATCTTCTTTAGAGGATACATCTTCTACATGGACTGGTTGAGCGGGACCCTTGAATCTCCTCCCCAAGTTGAGGACAACAAGCTTCTTGGTCTTCTTCTTTTGCTTAGCAAGGAGTGTCATTATTTCTTGCTGCCCCTTGGCCAGGTTCAGAAGAGTCTCCTGGAATTGCGCGTGCTGAGCCTGGAGATCTTTGACATTATGTTCAAGAGCCATTTTTCAGCTGAAATAAACAGCAAGAAAAATGAGAAACCTATACTGGAAAACTTGTTCATGAAATGATGCATGATATGCGAATGCAATTGTTTTTAAGGACTTAAGGAAATTTAAATTTGTGAACCAAAAGGAAACAAAGATTTTATTAGCAAAGTTCAAATTACAGCTTCCTTTTAGGCTTACAAAAGCTTTCAAAGATAAAATGAACTTCCAAAATCTAAGAATCAAATCTCCCAAGGACGCTTCCTCTTTGTATCGATGTAAGCATTAAGACTCCGCTCCTCTTGAAGTTGCCTTGTGAGTTCCAACACTTTCTTTTCACTTGCATAACATTGGGTCTCAAAGATGTCCCTTTATTCCTTCATTTGAATCCAAGACTTTTGCAACTCTTCAAGGTCAGTAGGCATACCAGGGTGGAGAATGGTATAAGGAACATCCCCCTGAATAACAGGCTCTATAATTATTGGTAGGATGGTTGGATATGGCATCAAGAGACTTTAAGCACGAGCTCGTACCCATTTGAGATACAGCTCAAGAGAGATGGAATTATTACGCCCCAAAGTCTTGCTATTCACCTTTCTTACCATTCCCCAAGAATGTACAAACCTTCGATGATAACCTTGGACATATTTCTCGTAGTCGAATACAATACCTTGAATGAGTGTGTCATAGGGACCATCTCTTCGAGAATAGCCAAATTGTTGTAGAGCCAGAGAAGGGTTATAAGTGATATCCCCCCTAATTCCTAAAAGTGGAACATTAGGGAACTCCCCACAACAGTAAATGATGGTAATGTCCTCTTGGGATCGAGAGCACCAATGGATATCCGTATGAGAAAGCGGCATTAACCTTCACAACCACCTCAAGCCTTGCTCATTCTTTAATACTGATCGAGGAAGGTGAAAAATAAACCACCTATACAGCAAAGGAAAGCAACACATAAGATTCCCTCTCTTCTTCATGGTGTGAGCATGAAGAGAGTGCAAAATGTCTCCAAGCAATGTAGGCACAGGGTTACGAGTAAGGAAAATTTTGACAGCATTCACATCTATGAGTTGGTCATAGTTAGGAAAATGCACCAACCCATAGATTAGAAGAGCCATGATCTCCTCAAAATCTTGTGAGTCTAAAGTATCCCAAAATATTCAAGCCTTCTCCATCAAGAATTTAGCCAAAAAGCCTTTGACCCCATTTCTTGTCTCCCAATTATCTATGATGTCAGAACTCTTCAGATGAAAGGCCTTGTCAATAACTTTGGGCTTTGGAGTTTCCTCTAAACTGGTGAATGGTATTTGATCAAGAACAAACACTCCTAGTGGTTGAGAGAATTCTTCCATTGTAGGCACCAATTGATAATCGGGGAAAGTGAAACAAAGATGTACAGGGTCAAAGAACTGAAAGAGCACCCGTATCATGTCTTCTTCGAGGCTTGAGGTAACCAGATTGAGAAGTCGACCATATCTTTTGGTGAATAAAGAATTTTCAGGAACCCTTGAACCTAACTCTTTGAGTTCAGGAGGCACCCTTACGAGGTTGATTCAGATGGTATTTCTGCGGGCGAAAGCCATAGCCTGCAAAATAGAACAAAGATAAATTCCCCGGTCCTTGAAATGGTTAGGAAATGGTATGAATGTTATGATGCATGATGTTATGTTCGAACAATTTAATCACACACAAACAAAACACACAAGACCTTAGGTTAAAGCGACAATGGAGTTTATATGCAAGTACCCTCTTGAAGTTTAGTTGGTTCAACCTGTCCTAAAGAAAGTAACTGGGTTCTAAAGGATCTCAATATCACTGATCTTTCTCTGGGGAATTGTTTTAGCTCAAGCTTATTTATTAGCGACCAAAATATCCCAAAAGTACGACCTCAATGAGTGTAGCATCAAGTATCAACCAACTTTATTCTTGCACCAAATCCGGCTATCTCATTACTTTCTAATGGCCAATTTGTTCAACTAAGGTTCTACGGTCAATTAGTGCTTTATGACACCACACAGCGGCCCCGTATTCTCCTCGACTGAACTCAACGGATAGTGGTACCAACAAATGTGTCACACTGACATAGCCATCGCTTCAACCATGTCAGTATTACACCACATAGTCCCCACGATCTATTTCTACTTACCTAAAGTGCCCCAGATCCAGTTATAGGATCTATATAAGAATACCCAAACACAATCCGAAATGTAAAGCAAGCAAGTCAAACAGGTAAAGCATTTAAATGTATGAACTATCTCTAAGGTAACCCGCAACTTCCCCAGCAGATTCTCCAGTTGTGTAATACAGTGAGAGAACTAACTTTACTGGTTTTACATTTTGATCGCAAATATTGCGGTTAGCAAGAGTCGCCACCGAATTTTCTTTTATCCAACAAAGGAAAGGGTGAAAAGAACAGGAAATACCTTTTTAAAGATTTTGAGTTCGGGGAGCAGGTTATGGAAAGGGAAGGTATTAGAACCCTTTCCATCTGTAGTTATCTACATGCTCTTAGTTGCTAGCTCACTTTGAATATGCTTCTTTTTTATGTAAGTGTATTTTTGAAAATACTTTTGAAAAGACGCCTTAGTGCCGTGAACTTTGTAATGTTTCTCGTATTGTTGAGAGCATATACAAAGTGTTTTGTCTTTGAAAATATTTTAGAGAAAAGCTTGTGTATGTGAAAAAATTGTTTGTTTTGTTTTTTGTGAGTAAGCAACTATAAGCGTTCTACCTACTCGAATGATCTTTGTTCTTTTCCTCTTATCCTTTAGATAGTTCTATCCCACCATTAGTTGGTGGGTAGCCCTATCATTAGATGTTTGAGGGATAAGCACGGGTCATCGTATAGTCATGAAGGCAACTCGTAGGGCACTTTAGCAATTTTATCGTAAGGGACTAGATCGTTTACTGAAGGCAACATCGAAGGACCGTCGAGGGACTACGATCTTTTTAATCGAGGGTCTTTGCTAAAGTGTCCCACGTTCGAGGGACATGACTGTTTTTCCGAAGGCAACAAGTGGAGGTACCTTAGAGGTGCGCGTGTGCGAGTCTATTGTGTTTCAGTTATTTATCTTTAAACATTTAGGTTTTCTACCGTTTGTTTTCAGATCTTATCATGTAATCCTATTAAGCATACATCTAGCATGTTAATATGTATAAGTACTGAAAATAAAGATGCAGAAATTTGAATCTACGCTAAAAGTTAGGCATAGATTCAAATTTAATGTAAATTCAAATTTAACATGTTAATATTTAATATGTATGTCATGAACATGTTTGAACCCTAAAAGTTAGGCCTATTAACCTAAAAATGCAATTTTGCTTAAAGTTGACTTCATGCATTTTCACAAATATGCCCAACTTATGCAAACCATAACCTGCTCAATTTTCATCTTTTGAAGATGATCTTGGACTTTTTGGAAAGCCCGAGATGTTATCCACAATCTCTATGTTGATAATTTTTGGTTTTGAAGATATTATCTTGTTGTAATTTTCCTTGACAAAAAGTGTCTTTTGTTGACTTTTGAAAATGATCTATAATGTATGAGATCATATCTTCCAGATGAAGCATTTTTTGGACTTGAGATTAAAGGAAAAGTTGTATAGAATTGAATTTTCTTCAAAATGAGCTTTGGTTGGGGAAAAGTTAATGAAGCATGTAAAAGTTATGCCTGGTCAAAGTTCAGTTGACTTTTCCTAAGGAAACCCTAATTTGGCAAATCTTTACTTTTTATGATTTGAGAGTTTTCCTTGGGGAATCATGATCAACCCTTAATCAAATGATGAGTATCACTTTGAAATTTTGATGTTGACCAAAAATCTTGAAGTTTGACTGTATGTTGACCACAATTGATTTTTTGATCAATACAGTTGACTTTCAATCATTTGAGTCATTGACTGAGCAAATTTGTGATGTAGGGCTTGAAACTTGACCTGAAGCTTGTTGATGACCTATGAAGAACCATGGAAGCCACTTGATACCTTTGAAAACCAAATTTCTTTGAGAAATTTCAAACCCTAGTTGTAGGCCTTTGGTTTAGGAGGTGCATCTTGACTAGTCAACCCTTGAGTGTCTTGACTACTTGAAGAGCCTTGAAAGAATGCTTTGAGGAA
This sequence comes from Vicia faba, assembly GCA_948472305.1. Taxonomy (NCBI): domain Eukaryota; kingdom Viridiplantae; phylum Streptophyta; class Magnoliopsida; order Fabales; family Fabaceae; genus Vicia; species Vicia faba. Next base: position 1,450,280,561 of record OX451741.1, read on the forward strand.
AATGGGAGGGAAAATTTTAGGGTACAACAGAGGCCTATAGAGAACCATGGAAATCAATTAAGACCTTTGAAACCCAAATTTCTTTGATAGAATCAAAACCCTAGTTGTAGAACTTTGGCTTAGAAGAAGCGTCTTGAATGGTCAACCCTTGAGATTTTTGAGCATTTTGAAAACATTGTGAAAATGTATTGAAGAAAATGGTAGGGAAAATTTTCGGGTACAACAGCTTCCCCTGTTAAATCTTCTTAAACCTGAAGAATTAGATTGGCATGTCCGCTATTCGTAACTCGAAGGTAGAAGAGGATTGAACACTTAAGTGCCCAGAAATTTGCACTTGCATGTGCAAGAAGTGATGTTGTTAGTTGATCCTGCCAGGAACGAGCTTATATATGACATTTGGAGACGTGATAGAGAGTCGTTGGAGATGGGCTTATAGATGCCATCCAAAGTAATTATCGAGATCAACTGGAAGAAGTATCAGAATAAATCTAAGGTGGATTTAATCTGAGCTAGAAAATGTCTTCAAATGGAAGAGGTATTAGAATAAATCTACGTTTAATTTAATCTGAGCCATAAGATGTGCATGATTGTCTTCAACTGTAAGAAATATCAGAATAGATCTATCCTTGATCTAATCTGAGCCAGAAGATATCCATGCTCGTCTTTATCTGGAAGAAGTACCAGAATAAATCTATGGTTGATTTAATCTGATCCAGAAAGTGTCTACGACCGTCTTCAACTGGAAGAAGTATCAGAATAAATCTATGCATGATTTAAACTGAGCCAGAAGACGATCACAATCGTCTTTATATCGAAGAAGTATCTGAATAAAGCTATGGTCGATTTAAACTAAGCTAGAAAGTGTCTATGACCGTCTTTGACTGGAAGAAGTATCAAAATAGATCTACGCTCAATCTAATCTGAGCCAAAAAATGCATACACTTGTCTTCAACTGGAAGAAGTATCAGAATAAATCCATGCTTGATTTAAACTGAGCTAGAAGATATCCATTCTTGTCTTTATCTGGAAGAAGTATCAGAATAAACCTATGGTCGATTTAATTTGAGCAAAAAAAATGTCTTTAACTGGAAGAAGTATAAGAATAAATATATGGTCGATTTAAACTGAGCTAGCAAAATGTCTACGACCATCTTCAACTGGAAGAAGTATCAAAATAAATTTATGGTCGATTTACATGGAGCCAGAAAAATGTCTACGACCGTCTTCAACTGGAAGAAGTATCAGAATAAATCTATGGTTGATTTAATTTGAGCCAGAAGATGTTATCTTTGAGAATGACCTTCTGAGAAAATTGATTAAGTTTCCAATTGTCAGATGTAGCCTTTGAAAAGGCTGTCTGGTCATACAGGTAGTTGGTGATGTTGGTTTGTTGATTGATCTTTCCTGAAAAGATAAAGAGTTAGCTGTATGCAATGTCATGATGTATGAAATGCAACGCGTAATGATGTTATCAGAATAAATGAGATTGTTTTATATGCACGTGTTATGATGTTTGTAAATGAGGTATGGATGTGAAATGTTGTCGAAGTGTATTTGTAAACTTGAGCATTATCTTTGTCTGGGGAAAATAAATCCCTGACTGTTGCTGGGGATGAAGAGTATATGTATCTTCGATCTTCTGGGGATTGTTTCCGCTGGGGATTCCTGCTCTCTGTTTGAGGAAACTCCGCTGGGGAATGTTGATTTCTGCTTGGGGAGAAGAGTTCAGGGACACTGGTGTTCCACGATCTACTGGGGATTATAATTCTTGTTTACCCTGACTGGGGATAAAAGAGATGGATATCCTTTTGAGGTGTTGTTTAACCGAGTTTCTGATATGGATACCGACTCGTTTGGAGAGATTAAGTTTGAACGATATCTAATCCAGTTTCTGGGGGTAGAAATTCGGGTTGTCCTTTACTGGAGACAGGACAACCCTGTTGAGGGAAATAAACCCTGTTGACGGAAATCTGAACTCCGTTGGAGAAGTAAACCCTGTTGACGGAGGATGCTGAGGAGACACCCTTGCTAAGGAAATGAGCTCTGCTGAAGAGTAGTTTACTGGGGATTTTACAGTTTTGAAAACTCAGCTGGGGAAGAGAATTTTTATAGACTGTATTGATTGGGACTTTGTAGGTGAATGATATTGCTGAGAAAAAAGATCATGTTTCTTTATCCGCTGGGGAGAATTTACTGGTGAGTAAGATAAGACTACTCTGTGGGGATAATCCCGTGGAAGTGGCGTTGTGGGGATTTGTTGATAGCTCGAATATTATCCCAACTCCTAGAGTCTTGAGTAAACACTTATTCTTGTTTTTTATGCATATATTTTTTAACAATCAATTGTATTCATATGCGTATGCTCATTCAATTTTAGTCATTGGAAGTTCTTGCAAACCAAACAGAAAAAGTAAAAACAAAGAGTTTGAATTTTGAAATTGCATTTCTTATTGATAGTTTTCCCATAAATGGGCGATTTTATACAAAGAGACAGAGATCCCGGTAAGGGGAAATTGTCGTGAAATGAAAAGAGTACAAAGTGTAAACAAGATAATAGCTACATGGAAATAATCTAGTTGGTTTCCCACTCTGCTATTGCCCCTATGTCTTCAAGCATCTCATCCCTTCTTGTCGGAAGAAGTTTATTCAATTGATTTGTATCGTTGGAACTTTGACTTTGGTAATAAAGCTTGTTGTAAGTGATCTAATTGGGACATAGTCGTACGCTTTAATTACTAATTTTTGCCTGGACTGCCCTTTTAGGTTTTCTATCCACTGGGATACCCTTTTTTGCCCATGCCGCCTTTTCAGGTTTTCAACTTGCCGAGTGTAAAATCTTTTATATATATCCATAATTTTTCCCAAACCTTTTTGGTTCGCCGGGATGCCCTTATTTTTGTCTAGGCCAGTCAACCTAGCGGGTTGTTTTCATGCGTAGTATTTTTTGACTATGTCCGCATTCATAGGATGCGGAAATCGTCATCGTCTATGGTGGTTAATATCATAGCTCCGCCAGAAAATATTTTCTTGATCACAAATGGTCCTTCATAAGTAGGAGTTCATTTTCCCCTGGGATCACCTTGTGGTTGAATGATGTGCTTTATTACCAAGTCACCAGCCTGATATACATGATGCTTAATCTTTTTGTTAAATGCCTTGATCATGTGGTTCTGATACATCCAACTGTGATAGACAGCTGCCAGCCTTTTCTCGTCGATTAGATTTAACTAATCCAACCTGGTCTGAATCTAATCGTCTAAGTCTGCATCTTTTATAATCCTTAGAGAAGGAATCTGAACTTCGACATGTAGGACAACTTCCATACCATAGACCAGAGAGAATGGGGTTATCCAAGTTGATGTCCTTGTCGAGGTGCGATAGCTGTGGAGAGAAAACGGTAACATCTCATGCCAATCTTTATATGTCACAACCATCTTCTGTATAATCTTCTTTATGTTCTTATTGGTGGCTTCCACTACGCCATTCATCTTTGGACGATACAAAGAAGAGTTGTGGTGCTTGATCTTGAATTGCGTGTAGAGCTCAGTGACCGTTGTGTTGTTGAGATTGGTGCCGTTCTCTATGATAATCCTCTCGGGGATGCCATACCGACAAATAAGGTTGTGCTTGATGAATCGGGCGACCATATTCTTGGTAACAGAGGTGAACGAAGTTGCTTCCACCCCTTTTGTAAAGTAATCAATGGCAACGAGGATGAAGTGATGTCTGTTAGAGGTAGTAGGATTCATTTCTCCAATCATATCTGTTGTACCCCAAAATTTTCCCTCTCATTTTCTCAAGATTTCTCTCACATATGTGGTTACAAACACCTATGTAAAGGAAAAGAAAAAATGAAAAAAATTGAAGATGTTAATGTGCCTTTCGACAAGACAAAAGTTTGCTTCGAATCCACATCCTTCGATTGGACTTCTGGCCTCTTTCGATGGAAGCTTGGCTTGCATCCTTCGATAATGCATTGGCCTATGACACGCTGGCTTTGATTCACAAAGAAGGAGCTTCCTGCATGCAACCTTCGATTACACCATTTGCCTCACATGGTTCACAATGAAATGGTTTCCTGCATGCCTTTTTCGTTTGAACATTTGATCTCTTCATGCTTGCTTTGATCCAAAAAGTAATGGTTGGCTACATGCAGCCTTCGATTGAGCCATAGCTTCCTTATGGCACGCAGGTGGCTCCCACCAGGCCAGAAGGAACAAGGAAAAGAGCCTCTTATATCCTCCTTCGATCCAAAGCAGGAGCTTCCTGCATGCAACCTTTGATTGCATCATTGGCCCCTTACATGTCTGCCTTGAGTCACAAAGCAGTGACCTTCTGCATGCGGGCTTCGACTGGGCATTGACTCTTCATGCGAACCTTCGTTTGAGCAATGGCCTCCTGTATGCTTGCTTGGAGTCACAAAGTAGTGACCTCCTTCATGCAGGCTTCGATATGGCATTGGCTATGTTTACACTAGCTTCGACTGAACAATATTTCCCTTTGAAATAGTATGCTTCAATTCCACCCTTGACAACCTTCAACACACATGGTTGGTGGCCCCTTCAAAGGACATGTATTGGTGGATTTGAAAGGCATACATAGGAGTCCATTTCTAAGGATATATCTTACTACCCCATTCGAATAATTGCATTTGATCCCTTCGAAAGACAGACATATAGTCCAATCGAGGGTACATATTTGGCCCTTTTCAAAGATACCCATATTTGACCCATTCAAAAGACACGTCTGGATGTCCCATTCAAAGGACATGTTTGATGGCCCATTCGAAGGACTTGCAAAATATATCTTAAGACATACTTTGGTGACCCATTCAAGGGGAACACATTGGGATCCTTCGAAGGATGCACAAAAGTGACTCATTCGAAAGACACTTGTTGGATGAAAATCAAATAATGTTACTGGAAGAGGGATCTGGTCGAAGGTGGTCAAAACGAAAGATGAAATATTCAAAAGATGCTTATTGCCAAGTTCAGGCCCGATACACTGGCCATACCGCTCCAAAAGTGCTTCACAACATTCCTGAAACACTGCCCCATTCTTGCACCAAAATGGCATACAAACACTGTCCCTTGAAAGCTACAAAAAACAGTTTACTCAATTTGTTCAAATTGTTTTGTTTTCCCTCCTAAATCTCAGCCAGCTTTGCCTATAAATAAGAGGCTTTATAACATGTATAAGAGGATTGAAAAGACATCCAGAGACTTTAGGGTGGTAGAAAGAATCTTCAAAAAAAATCATCAAACTCTCAAATTATCAAACACTCTGAAACACTTAAACACATATTCAAACCCAGAGTCAAATGAAACAATACACTTGTTTCTTCCCTTCGAATCCAAAACCCAATGAAACACCAACTCAACACTTGGTTCCTTCTTTTGAATCCGACACTAGAAACATTACCCTTGTTTCTTTCCTCCGAATCTAGGGACACTCAGGGCAGCCACTCAAGGTCCAGCACACACGTTCCAGCTTCAAGCAAGGTAAGTTTCTCTTAACCTTGAACCTTTCATTTCTAGCTTAACATGTGAATAGTCATTCCTTTCGTTTCAAGCATGTACATGACATTTCTTTACTTTTCGTTTCTTCCCTTTTCGTTTGTTTTCTTGTCAAATATATGGTAGAACTAACCAGTATAGGCCCAAACGAAAGAAGGAGTTTTTTATGTAAAAAGAAGCCTCAATATTCACCCCCTTTACTGCTTCACAGTCCAAACGAAGGAGCCAACAGGGAGAAACGAAAGGTATTCATGCTGATTCCAGGCCCCAGTCGAAGGAAGCAGAAAGGAAGAATCGAAGGCTGCATCTCATGCTTCAGGCTAAGCCCAAATCAAAAGGCTCGTCCTCACTACTTCCAAGCAAAATCTAAGGAAGCCAGGAAGGGCATAATCGAAGGGTGTTTTGGCCTAGATCGAAAGCTCATTTTTTCCTCCTTTTATGTTGTTTTGTCTTTACATTTTCTTGCTATTCAATATGGTTGTAATAGTGTAGGATTTTTTTTTGCATTTTTATTGCTTTTGTACAAATGTTAATAATTAGGATGTATGGCAAGATAAAAACCAACAAGTAGACAACCCAAAATTCAAAGACAAAATGCATGCAATTAGACACACTATTCACACATGCACCTCTAGGGTAATCTCACTTGTTTCCTCGGAAAAATAGTCATGTCCCTCGAATATGGGCGTTTTAGCAAAGACCCTTGATAAAAGATCATAGTCCCTCGATGACCCTCAATGTTGCCTTTGGTAAACGATCTAGTCCCTAAACGATATTGCTAAAACGTCCCATAGGTTGCTTTCTATGGCTTTACAAATGACCCACGCCCGTCCCTTCACATCCAACGATGGGGCTTCTTACCAAATCAATGGTAAGATAGCAACATCTAAAGGAGGAGGAAAAGAACATTAGACCTTTTGAGTAGGTAGGACACTCATAGTTTCTCGCTTGCTCACAACAAAAACATTTTACACACCAACACTTTCATTTGAAACATTTTCAAAAGACAAAGCTCTTTGTACGCAATCTTATAGAAATGAGAGTCGTTACAAAGACACTTTTCAAAATCGCTTTCAAAAAACACATTCCACAGACACCTCTTTGAACTATTTTCAAAACCAACACTTTCTACGCGTTCTTATAGAAACGAGAACCATTACAAAGACGTTTTCAAAATACTTCCAAAACCCACACCACAAGCACATTTTCAAACAAAATAAAGTGATCTAGCAAGCAACTAAGAGCCCATAGATAACTATGGATGAAAAGGGTGCTAATACCTTCCCTTTTCATAACCTACCCCCCGAACTCAAGAAATAATCTCGAAAGGTCTTTCCTATTCTTTTCAGCCTTTCCTTATTGGATAAAAGAAAAGTCGGTGGCGACTCTTGCTATCCGTGACAATTGAGATCAAACGCAAAAAACCCAAGTCAGTTCTCCCACCATATTACAGAACTGGCGACTCTACTGGGGAATTACTTAAAAGTGAGGTTACCTTAGGGATAGATCATCTTTACTTGCTTTTCATGGTTTGACTTGTTTGCTTTACATTATGGTTCCTTGTTTGGGCTTGTTTTGATCCTCTACCCGGATCTAGGGCACCTTTTTAGGTAAGTAGCAATAAGTTATGGAAACAGTGCGGGGTATACCGACATGGTCAAAGCAATAACTACATTAGTGTGAAACCTTTGTTGCTACCGGTAGCCCTTGAGTAGTCAAGGAGAATACGAGGTTGCTATGTGGTGTCATGATGCACTAACTGACTTTAGAACCTTACCTGAACAACTTGGCCATTAGGAAGTATTGAGGTAGACGACTTTGGTGCAGTCTGAAGTTGGTTGATACTCGATCCTACGCTTATTGAGATCGAACTTTCGAGATATTTCGGTCGCTAATAAAGAGGCTTGTGCTGAAACAATGCCCGGTGAAGAAAGATCAGTGATATTGAGATCCCCTAGAACCCGTTTACTTTCTAAGATAGGTTGAACCAACTAAACTCCAAGAAGGTACTTACCTATGAACCTCAAGCAAGCCTAAACCTAAGGACTTGTTTGATTGACTTATACATATGCTTGTACATAACATCATGACATCATACCATAGCATTTTCAATAACCATTTCAAGGATCTCAAGGGCCTATAATGCAGGGTCATGTTAAACCAGACGCCTATCAAGGGGCAAAATGATTCATTCTCTAATCAAACATCGTCAAAGACCAAAGCACGGTAACTTGAGTCAAGGGATATGACCCACATGAGACAGTGAGCTTGATTCTCGTAGAAGGACATCCACCGATACGAATTTCTCCAATCAAAGTTGTTGATCAAAATTTAACTTCTAACACCTTCTTGTGTTTACCTCGTGAGATCCTTGAAAACGTGCATCCACATACCATGCATCATATCATGACAGGTTTCTCCCATACAGGTTTCCTTATCTTCCAGCTGTTTTTTTCAGTAAGATGGATATGGAATAGACGGTGAAGGATCTTCAAGCATAAAATGCCCAATTCCAGCAAATGTTCTTGGCTATGGCTAAGGGGCAAGAGGACATGAAGACTCTCATTCTTAAAGACAAGAAGAAAAAGACAAAGAAGTCAGTAAGAGTCTTAAATTTGGGAGGGAGGTTCAGAGGACCAGCATAGTGAGCTTTAGGATTCGCAACTTCGTCAACTGAGGGGGATAATCAGACAAAAGAAGGGGATCACAGTCTGGGGTCTAACCAAGAAGAGGCTGACTACGCTGAGGAGCAGTATCCCCCTACGGAAGACAAATACAAACAATTGGAGGATCGTCTTAACGCTATGGAGATCCAGAAAGTACCTGGTCCAGACTTTGAAGAAATGGGTTTGGTTTCCGGGGTGGTCATCCCACCAAAGTTGAAAATCCTTACCTTTTCCACGTACGATGGGGTCTCTTGTCCTAAGATGCATATGAGATCTTATGTCCACAAGATTCAGCCTCACACTACTGACCGAAAGCTATGGGTCCATTTCTTCCAAGAAAGTTTGGATGGCACTCAATTGGGAGTGGTTCTATCAATTATAAGGAACCGGCATTCATACCTGGGAGGACTTGGCTGCTGCTTTCTACAAGCAGTACCAATACAATGCTGATCTAGCACCAACTCGTGTGCAGTTGCAGAATATGACCATGGGTTCCAACGAGGGCTTCAAAGAGTATGCCCAAAAATGAAGAGACATGGATGGCAGGGTGCAACCCCAATTAACTGACAGGGATCTGATTGATATCTTCATGGGAACTTTGACATGACCTTTCTTCAATCACCTAATCGGAAGCTCCTCGGTCGGGTTCACCGAGCTAATACTAACAAGCGAAAGAGTAGAGGCTTGCATTAAAAGTGGTAAAATCCAAAGGGGTGCATATTCAAGTATAGGAAAATAACCTTTCAATGGGAAGAAAGAGTCTGATGTTGCGTACGGTCAAAAAGGTCGTAACCAGAGTAACCACGACCAACACGTGGGCGCAATCCTGATCTCTAATCCTACATCTGTTCAACAACGACAGGGCAATAGGCATAGGGTAAAATACCAAGAAATGCAGTACTCTAAGATTAATATACCATTGTCTCAAGCGTTATAACATTTTCTAAAAGCGAAGCTGATCACACTAAGGGATCCTCCTCAAAACCCCAATACCTCCTCTCCTAAGTACAATCCAAATGTAAGATGTGCCTACCATTCTGATAGTCCTGGACACGACACTGACAGCTGTTGGACTTTGAAGAAAAAGATTCAAGATTTGATTGACTCCAAGGAGATTGAGTTTAACTCTCTAGAGACTCCTAACGTGATCACTACTCCTATGCCAAATCATTGAGAGCGTCCTTTTCATTTTGAATTTTCAATTGTAATCTCTTTTGTTGTTCAAACACTTATCTATTAATGTAAAACTTTGTTTCATTAATGCATTGCTTATGTTTGTCTTGAATTAATCCATTCGTTTTCATTATATTTAAACTATGTTGTTTTTACTCCCTTTATGATATCAACTCTTGTTTTAAAAGTTGCAAGCCTTTTGAGGGAGGATGACGAAAACAATACCATAATCTCATACAATATGCTTTTGGACAGACCTTGCTGATGATGTACAAACATTTGCTTCAATTCCTAAACACTAGAGTTATAAGGAATATAATCCCTAGTCAACCCCTTTGAGCCAAAGAAGTAGGAGTTTCTTTTTTTACACAAATTGAAACCTTTAACCAAAACCTGGGGCAGGATAGTCTCTCAGTTAATTCAAATGTGTGTTCAGACGCAAACTTTCACTTTGTATACAACGAATGACATCAAAAAAATTCCTCTGGAATCAAAATATGGCGATGATTCCTTATCCAATAGGCAGTCATTATCTCCCAAGAGAAAAGCCCACTAAGTCAAAACCTACGAAGGTGACTTAAGAAAAACTGGGACATCCCGCTGACTGTAATCTTAAAACAAGAACAGTCAGGAAAAAATCATGGATGATAAATCAAGAAGAGGTCGCTACAAATCATTGACAACATGAAAAACGTTGCAAAAATGACTGCCTTCACAAATAAACTTAACTTATCCGAACCATCACCAAAACGTCATTCCATATTCAATAGAAGTTCAAACACAATTGATTGAGCTTAGGACTAGAGAATATCATGAAGAACGGGCGGGTACAAATAAACTTTGAGCCTTATCCTTTGTTTCTTAAACCGTTAAACAGACCATGATACAACCTTTCAAAGTCCTAATTGAAGCATAAGTTAGTTCGAAAGCATACTATTACCAAAGGTATCCTGACTCCTGTAAGGCTTTACTCTAAATCCTGAGTTGAATTCACGTTCTTACAAAATTCTTTTATCTGCTAAAGCGCATTTTCAAAACTTCAAGACAAGCATAAACTTTACATTATTTGAATATCGCTATTTGCATATGGCTAATTGTTTGACAGCGGAGAAATTCACACGACAAATATCCAGCGAACGAAAGCTCTCTCAGTAAACAAAATCACTTCAAAAATGATGACACTTATGTTGTACCCAAAAATTTTCCCTCCCATTTTCACACAAGACATACTCCTAGAGGTCCTCAATTGCTCAAGTTGACTAAGGATTAACCAGATAAATCCTCCTCTTAAGACAATACGCCTAAAACTAGGGTTTCACTCCTCACAAATATGTTTGATTTCCAAGGGTCCCAAATGGTCTCCATTTCCCTAATATGTCCTCAAGATCATCCATTCCAAGTTTCATGCCTTGCACAACAAGTTTGCTCAGCCAACTGCTCAAATGCTTGAAAATCAACTATACTAGGTCAAAAGTCAACTATGACCCACATATAGTCAAACTTAAATATTTTTAGTCAACATCAACATTTTGAAGTGACATCCATCATTTGATCAAGGTTTGATCATGATTCCTCAAGGAATACTCCTAATTCATCAAAACTCAAAAGTTGCTAAATTAGAGTTTCTATAGGAAAAGTCAACCAAACTTTGACCAGGCATAACTTTCTCACACTTTATCAATAGTTTCTCATCCAAGGCTCATTTTTAAGAGAATCCAATTCCTTACAACTCATCTTCATCCATCAAGTTCAATAAATGCACTCATGAAAAGATATAAATTCAGACATTATAGGTCCTTTTCAAAGGTCAGCAAAAACACCTTTTGGGTCAAAGCTTCTTACATGAACATGGAAGACCCAATGGATATGAAACCAAAAGGGTTGTTTAGAGCACATCCTAAGCTTTCTAAAAAGTTATAGAACACCCTCTTAGGGTCAAAATTGAGAGAGATATTCATTGTCAAAGTTGGTCAATTTTTGAAAATTGCATGAAGTAAACAATGCCCAAGTTTGAATTTTTTCCACATGGGCCTATCTTTTCAAGTTTGGAACTTGCTCCTAACATGGTCCACGACCCATAAAACCCTCCATGAATTATTTAACTTATTTATTTGATTTATTTTTATTTTAATCATTTAAAAATCAAATTAAATTAAATAAATAATGTAGATTTGTTTTGATATGATTTTTGCATTGAATGATGGATCATATATGCTATCAATAGCCAAAGAAATCGTGCAAGACCAAATGGACATAAAATATCCACATATGTCAACTTTTCAAGATTTGATTTTTTCTTAAAACCATGCCATTAATCTTTGGATTCTTTCCACAAATATTACCCTAATTTAATTCACTACATATGCCAATGTATTGCAACCCTAGAACAAAAGTTTTTCAGATGCGCAACTGCCTCTAAGAGCAAGAACAAAGTGTCAATTTTTTGTCAAAAAGTACAGATCGGATTCCTTTCCACAAGCGAGTTCAAAGCATTTCAAGGACTAAACAACAATCCTTGGACCTCTAGGAAGTTACCACACTCATTCCACAGGCCTGTAGCAACAAGAACTACTCTCTACACTCACAGTTTGTGTTAACTTTTTTCCAACTTCGATTCCATTCATTTACCCACTGTAAACATGATTTTTTTGCATCTTCATGTTCATCATCATCATAGGAACCTTTTTTAATGGTTTATTTAGAGTTTAAGCGTAGGTATAACCATTCTCCATTTTTAGGGTTCCGAAGCTCCAAATTGGGGAACCCTAACTAGAGGCAAAATTAGACAAAATTAGGGGTGCTATCATGCTCATGAGATCTTTTATAGTCAATCCACGTCTTTGGTTTGAATTTATGTTGCTTGTATCGTGTTTTAGAATGTTGCAGGTTTGTAGCTAAGAACAAAATCCGTCACTATAGCCTATAGTGACGGAAATAACTGTACGTAAATGTCCATAACCTAAAACGATGTGTGATGCAGTGGGAGAACTGACTTGAGGTTTTGCGTTTTATCGCAAATTTTGCGGTTAGCAAGAGTCTCCACCGACTTTTCTTTTATCCAAAAGGAAAGGTGAAAAAGCACAGGAAAGACCTTTGAGATTGTTTCTTGAGTTCGGGGGGTAGATTATGAAAAGGGAAGGTATTAGCACCCATTTCATCCATGGTTTTCCACGGGCTCTTAGTTACTTGCTTAGATCACTTGCTTTTGTTTGTTTGAAATTGTGTTTGGTGTGGTTTTGAAAGTATTTTGTAAAAGAGGCCATTCGTTTAGGCAATCTTTATAATGATTCTTGTTCGTAAGAATGTATACAAAGATGTTTGTCTTTTTGAAAATGTTTTCAATGTTTGTAAGATGTTTTTGAAATGTGTGTGTGTGTGTGTGTGTTTTGAAAATAGCAAGGATTGTTGTTTGAAATGGAGCAAGTAACTAGAAGCTATCTACCTACTCAAATGTCTTTCTTATGTATTTTCTATTCCTTTGACATTGTTGTCTTACCATTGATTTGGTAAGCAACCCTATCTTTGGATGTAAACGGGAAGGGCGTGGGTCATCGTATAACCATGATTAGAAATGTTTGCAAAGTATCTTAGCATTTTTGAGGGACCAAGATCATTTTGTAAGGCAACTTTTGAATAGCGTCATCGAGGGACTATGATCTTATATTTGTTTGTTTTGCCAAGATACTTCGCATGCGTAACATGGCCATTTTTGTTTTAGGCAACCAAGTGGGGAAAACCCTAAGGGTGCTTGTGTGCAAGTGTATCATTTTCATGCTTTGATTTTGTCTTGTATTTAGGTTTTTCTATTTTTTCTTTGTTTTGTTCTTGTCATACAAACCCTAATTACTAATCATGGCATATAAAGCGATAAATTGCGTAATGTAAATATTTCTAAGCTATTACAACAATTTATGGGATGGGAGAATATAAATTTGAATGGGGATTTGCAAGAATATAAAACTAAATAAATTATTACAACCAAATCGAATTTGTACAAATTAGAATAAATACAATACAATACTTAAAATGCAATGCAATGTACAGGTAAGAAAAGATTTTTGTGTCTTGTTTTTATGTAAAAGAAGTTTTCATCTAAAACTAAAAATATGAAGAAAAGGAATTAATTTTTAAAAGGGGTTTAAACCTAATTATTATTTAAGAGAAAATAAATTTTTTATAGGTATTATTTTGTGTATTTTCTTGTATAAAAATAATAAATAATATTGTATAAAAAGTATAAAAATATATATATGCAAAAAATAGGTATTTATAAGTATGAAATGAAAAATAAATTAAACTAAATATATTTAATTATATTTACAAGTTTATTAATAAAATAAATGATATCCTATTAAAATAAAATATATTTTTATGTGAGAAATAAAATAAAAATAAAATAAAGTGCAATATTATTAATTTACATTTTTTGGGATTTTTATGTATTAAAGAAAATAATAAAAATATTAAATATGAAAATAAAACAAAATAAAAAATAAAAATATAAAAGGTTTAGCAGGGGGTGATGTAGCAAAGCTGGTGGTAATGTTAGTAAAAACTATGGCCCAAAGCATAAAGCCCAAACCTGCAAAAAAAGTGTTAAAACTGAAAAATGGTAAAAATGCAAAACAAAAGTAGCGCGCCCAGGTTCGAACCCAGGACAAGGGTCTCACCAGCGCGCTAATTTGCCACTGGGGTGGCTATACTTCCATTGTCTTCAGGAAAGAAAAAACAATATAACACAAAATGCGCCATATGCCCTGTTTCATCTTCTTCCTCAAGCTTTGGCCAGACACCCTGTAACTCTCTCATACTTCCATGAAAATAAAAACTTATAACATGAAAATTGTAGTACTTGAGCACACGATTCCAACCATATAAATTATGTGAACTATTAATCAAAGAACAAAGAGAATTTTAACAGCCCTAAATCTTGACCTAATATTTCCAGAAATTTCAAGTTCCAAATTCTCTCAGCACAAGTAAAATCAATGCAAGATAATGGTATGTACAGCTTTGTTATGATGAGGACTACATTTTTTATTCACAAATCGTGGCCTAAGGTTGCTTGTATAAGGAGATAGAGTTTGAAATTTTACCTCCTTCATTTGGAATCGTGAATGGAACTGGGGTGAGTTTGAGGGAGGCATGATGCTTGCTTGAGCTTCCTTGAACTTCCCGGGATGTATCCCAAACCTTGCCTTGCTATGAAAGTAGCTAGAACTCCTTGGCCAAGTCAAACTGCAAGCTCTGAAGTCAACAATGGCAGATGGTGGAGGAGTGATTACAGAACAGGGATGATGGCCTGGATTGACTAGGTATCAAGTATGTAAGGTGTTTGAATGATCTAAACTCAAAACGCATGAGCCAAATGGAAGATGGATGTGCTTATGCCCAGTCTGTAGTTTTGGACAGTTTTTTGGTGTTTTGCTGGTTGAGTGTGTTTCAGGTCCTTGCTAAACGTGCTTTGTGTTGTATAATGTTTGTATATTAGTATTGAAATGGTTTGATGTCAACTCTCCCATAGATCTGCAAGCCCTAGCCTTTTTGCAACTTTCCTTACATTTGAAGTAAAGTGAAGTGACTATACTTGCCACACTTGTACTTGCTCCCTTAGGGCTGGTATTAGTTTGTACAACTTACTTGAGACCTATGAGACTTGTATGCACTAAGGGGACATGTCCAAAGCTCAAAATTGTAATGTTTGCAAAAGTTGCTCTTTTTTAAAATGGCAATGGAACCTTTTTGCCATAAATGGAATTACAAGTTGGATAAAGGTTTAAAAGCATGGATCAAGGCTTTGTCAACTGAGTAAAAATTTAATTAAGGAGTGTGGAACAAGTTTAGGACCTGTACAACATGAATTAGCCAGCATAGGATTGATTTGCAACTTTGTTCTTCATGAAATGGCTTGGACAAAAAGTTAGAAATTGCCAACTTCATCTCTTCGATTCTCCCTACTAAAAAATGATCTTGGGGAGTTCTTGGACATTTTGGAAATCTTGCAATGTGCTTTATAATTCATCTTTGAATTGAATTTTGAGATACCTTTTGGAACTAGGTGAAAAATTGCCATGAAGTTGGGTCTAAAACCTGCCTAAATTAGGGCAAAATTTCACTAAGTTAACAAGTTCATGACCATGTATTCATAAATTTATATCTTGAGATCCAAGCATATTTAGGGAAAAGTTTGTGAATCAAAGTTGTATATTTCATGGAGGTCTACAACTTTAATATTGGGGACTTTCTTTGAATCAATATGCATCATGGTGAAAAAGTAGCCTAAAGTTGAGAAAAAATAAGAAAATTTTCTATACTTAGAAAATTTCTAAGTTAGGAAAATTTTCAAATTCAAACCCTACTTTTCAAATTTGGTTTTCTTGGTGAACAAGTTTCACATTTTGACATGTTTTGATGAATTATGACCCTTGGTACTTGATTTTGACCAAAAAGTCAAAGTTTGACTTTTTAGTATACAGTTGACTTTTGATCAGTTGACTGCAAATTTCATCTGTCAATCCAATGAATTTGAGATGTTTTGAACCATGTAACTAAGTCAAGATGATTCCATTTAATCCTTGAAATCATGCTTGAACTCAATTGGTCATTTGCTAGGTTAAAAATCAGAAATTGCCCTTCCTCAATCAAAACCTTAATTTTGACCATTTTGCCCTTTTGATGATTTGATCAAACTTCTTGAGGAGTTGTAATCCAAACTTGATCAAATGGTACATATGAATCTAAAATGTTGATGTGGATAAAAAATTATGAAGTTTGACTGTAAATTGGCCATGGTTGACTTTTTCCCCAATACAGCTGATTTTTAGGTCAACTGTCCAATTGACTGATCAAAAAGGTGGTTCAAGGCTTGAAACTTGTCATGAGTGATCTTAGGGGTCCATAATGATGTTTGAAAGTCATATGAAGCATTGATAGTCCAAAAATCCTTGTGCAAACTCAAACCCTAATTTTGGGTTATCAGTGCAAGATGAGATGTCCTGAGCTGACCAACCCAAATCCAGTCTTGAGTTTAAGAGATCTTGTGAGAAAAGTCTTGATAAATGAGAGGGAAAATTTTGGGGTACAATAGCTGCTGCTGTTCAATCTTCTTAAACCTGATGAGTTAGATTGGCGAGCTTTGCCATTCGTGAGTCGAAGGTGAAAGATGATTGGACACTAGAGTGCCCAGAAATTTGCACTCGACGATGTGTAGTTGAGGGAATGGGCTTAAAGATGCCATTTGGAGAAGTGATAGAATCTTGTTGGAGATGGACTTGTAGATGCCATCCAAAAATGTTTGTTGAACTGTAAGTTGTAGGTCAAAAGAATAAGTATCAGAATGGTGTCCGTGTCTGGTACATATCTGAGTTGTATCTGGAGACTGAATCTGTACGAGCATCAGAATAGCATCCATGTTTGGAGCGTATCTGTGTTGTACTGTATCTGAAAGGTTGTATCTGAATGAGTATCAAAATGGAATCCGTGCCTGGAGCGTATCTGAACTGTATCTGAAAGGTGATTCTGAATGAGAAATAGAATGACGTCTGTGTTTGGAGCGTATTTAAACTGTATCTGATCTTGAAATCTGAATGAGTAACAAAATGGCATCCGTGTCTAGAGCGTATCTGAACTGTATCTGAAAGGTGATTCTGAATGAGTAATAGAATAGCGTCCGTGTCTGGAGCGTATCTGAACTGTATCTGAACCTGAAATCTGAATGAGTAACAGAATGGCATCCGTATCTGGAGCATATCTGAACTGTATCAAAGTTGTATGTCACTAATGGTAGATGTTTAATCTTATCTTGAAAAGGGTAAAATGTTAGCTGAAACAAAGTTAGATTGCATGAAGTGTATGATGCAATGTATTTTCTTTACCAATGTTTATGATATATGGATATAATGTATGCGCATGTAAGCTGATTTTTTGTATTGTTGTTTGATTGAGGAAAGTAAGTCCTTGAATGCTACTGAGGATATGTTGAATTTCCATGTCTTGAAGTTGAAGTACTGATGAACTCTTGCTGAGAAAAGTAAACTCCATTGTAAGGGCAATGCCATGTACTGCTTGTAAGATCCTCCTGGGAAATCTTGA
This sequence comes from Vicia faba, assembly GCA_948472305.1. Lineage (NCBI taxonomy): Eukaryota > Viridiplantae > Streptophyta > Magnoliopsida > Fabales > Fabaceae > Vicia > Vicia faba. The sequence goes on from OX451741.1 coordinate 1,450,298,007, forward strand.
GAAATTTGACGATTTCTACTAGGAATTAATAATTTGAAACTTTGTTCCGCTGGGGATTCAAATGACGTACTGTGGGGATTACTTATGGAATAGCCTAGAGACGTTTTCTTGTCTTTTCAACCTATCAGTAATTGTCTTTCTCATTCTGTTTATTTGTAAACAGTAATTATGTTCAAATGCATACGTTCATCAATGAATCATTGGAAGTTTTTGCAAACAAAACACAAGAGTAAAGAAAAAGACAAATATCTTTTTCACTTTCAAAGGGATATCTTTGTATTTACTTTGAATAAGTATTTTATACAAAGGAGACAAACATCCTTGTAAGAGGATGGTGCCGTAAAAGTAAGAAAAAATGTATACAAAGAAAGACAGCTATATGTGATAATCCCATGGGGTTCCCTTTTTAATATAGCCTCCGTATCTCCGAATATCTTGTCTATTTGTTGCTTCGTCCGAAGATGATTGAATTGATCAGGAACTTTGAGTTTGTCATTGGAAGTCAAGAGGTTGTCCACAAAGTGATCCGACGGGACATGGTCATACGCTTTAATTCCCTAACTTTTGCCTGGACCGCCCTTTCGGGTTTTCAGTCCACCGGGAAACCCTTTTTTTCCCAATTTTCCCTTGCGGGTTTTCAACTTGCCAGGTGTACAGATTTTTTATTTTATTTTTTATCCCTAATTTTTGCCCAAACCTTTTGGTTCTCCGGGATGCCCCTTTTTTTGCCTAGGTGTGTCAACCTAGCGGGTCTCTTATGCGTAGTATCTTTTGACTATGTCCGTGTTCACAGGGTGTGGCAGGTCGTCACCGTCCATGGTGGTTAGGATCATTTCCCCACCGGAAAAGATGTTCTTGAGTACAAATAGTCCTTCATAGGTAGTAGTCTATTTGCCCTTGGGATCACTTTGTGGCAAGATGATGCGTTTGATCACCAGATCTCCAACTTGATATATTTGGCGCCTGACTTTCTTATTGAAAGCCTTGATCATCCGTTTTTGATACATATGACCATGGCAAACAGCCGTAAGTCTCTTTTCATCGATTAAGTTTAGTTGATCAAGTCGAGTCTGGATCCAATTGTCCTCATTCAAACCTTCATCCTTCATGATTCTCAAAGAGGGGATCTGAACTTCAATAGGCAAGACAACCTCCATGCCATAAACCAAAGAATAGGGTGTTGCCCCAGTTGATGTGAAAGCCGTGGTACGGTACCCGTGGAGGGAAAATGGCAGCATCTCATGCCAGTCCTTGTAGGTGAGTGTCATTTTATGTATGATCTTTTTAATGTTTTTATTAGCAACTTCGACTGCACCATTCATCTTTGGCCGATAGGGGGATGAATTGTGATGTTGAATTTTGAACTGCTTGCCCAAGTTGGTGATCATAGTATTGTTAAGGTTTGTACCATTATCAGTGATGATCCTTTCTGGGATACCGTACCGGCAAATAAGATTTTTCTTGATGAAGCAGGCAATAACATTCTTAGTAACAGATGCAAAGGAAGCTGCTTCGACCCACTTTGTGAAATAATCAATGGCCACTAGAATGAAGCGGTGTCCATTGGAGGTTGTCGGCTTGATCTCTCCAATCATATCAATTCCCCACATAGCAAAGGGCCTTGTCAGCATAAATTTGACACTCACCTACAAGGACCGGCAGGTACGTGTAGACATTCAGAGGAACCGGAGGTACGTGGACCTTGTCAGCATAAATTTGACACTTATTACAGGTCCGAGAGTGTTGATAGCAATATGCTTCCATGGTCGACCAATAATAGCCTGCCTGTAGGATTTTCTTTGCCATCGTATGCCCACTGGAGTGGGTGCCAAAGGTACCTTCATGTAATTCATCCATGATCTTTTCAGCCTCAATCTTATCCACACAACGGAGCAGAATAGAGTCATGATTGCGTTTGTACAAGATGCCATTACTCAGGAAGAACTTAGCAGAGAATCTCCTTAAGAACTTCTTATCATTGATTGAAGCTCCTTCCGGATATTCCCGAGCCTCGAGATACCTCTTGACTTCATGAAACCAAGGTTGGTCCACTACTTCTTCAGTATTAATCTCATGACAGTGTGCTGGTTCGTCCATTTGATCAATGGTGATCTGGGGAGCCTCGTTATCCCAATTAAGTTTAAACATGGATGACATTGTGGCTAGAGCATCTTCTAGTTGATTTTCTTCTCGCGGGAAATGCTCGAAGATAATCTGCTCAAAATGTGGTAGCAATGTCAAAACATGTTCTTTGTAAGGGATAAGGTTTGGGTGCTTAGTGTCCCATTCTCCTTTGATCTGACTGACGACCAAAGCTAAATCTCCAAACACAACTAAAGATTTGATTCCCAAGTCTATGGCAGCCTTGAGACCAAAGATGCATGCTTCGTATTCCACCATGTTGTTCGTACAGTTGAAGCAAAGTCTGGAAGTAAAAGGAGTATGACACCCTTCCGGAGATATGAGTACAGCGCCGATACCGTTACCAAGTGCATTGGATGCCCCATCAAAGAACATGGTCCATCGGGATCCTTGTTCAGGTCCGTCATATGGTCTGATTTCTTCACAGTTGTCTAATGTCATGATGTCTTCATCTGGGAAGTCAAACTTCATGGACTGATAATCTTCCACAGCTTGATGAGCAAGATGATCAGCTAGCACACTGCCTTTTATAACTTTCTAGGTAGTGTACTGTACGTCATATTCTGTTAGGATCATCTGCCATCTAGCTATCCTTCCAGACAGAGCATGCTTCTCGAAGATGTACTTTATCAGATCGGTTGTACCCCAAAATTTTCCCTCCCATATTTCTTAAAACATTGCAAGGAAAATCTCCAAGTGGTTAAAGGTAGCTCAAGAGTTGGTCAGACAAGCACTCCCCTAAGGCAGTCTACCCCAAATTAGGGTTTTGTGTTGCATCAAGATCCTTGAGTACAAATGACCTCAAGTGCTCCCTAATGTCCTAATATGTTCTCAATATCATCCATGTCATGTTTCAGGCCTTGCAGAGGAAGTTTGCTCAGTCAATTGCTCAAAAGGTCCAAAAGTCGACTGTGCTAGGGCAAAAGTCAACTGTGACCTACATACAGTCAAACTTCAATATTTTTTGTCAACATTCTCATTTTGAAGGATATTTCATCATTTGATCAAGGGTTGATCATGATTCATCAAGGATTTCTCAAAATTCCTCAAGATTCAAAAGTTGCTAAATTAGGGTTTTGTAGGAAAAGTCAACTCAACTTTGACCAAGCATAACTTTCTCATACTTTATGATAAATGACCCATCCAAAGCTCAGTTTGAAGAGGATTAAATTCCCTACAATCCATCTTCATACCCCAAGATCAAAAAATGCACTCACAAGAAGTTATGAATTTGGACATTATAGGTCATTTTTGAAAGTCAACAAAAACACCTTTTTTTGGCAAAGCTTCTAACTTGAGCATGGAATATCAAAATGAGATAAGACTAAAAGGGTTGATTATAGGACATCTCAAGCTTTCTAGAAAGTCCAAGAACATCTCCAAAAGTTTAAAATTGAAGAAGTTATGCATTGTTGAAGTTGGACTTTTTTGAAAAATTTCCAAAAGTCAACTATCCCCAAAACTTCAAATTTTGCCAAATGGGCCCATTCTTTTTCACTTGTTTTGAGTTTGCATTATAGCCCACGTGCTCCAGCCTTGGCCATGTGTCCATATCGTTTTTTATTAATTATTTTTATTTTATTTGAATTAATTTGATTTAAATCAAAATAAATCAAATAAAAATCCAAAGGCATTGATAACAAAGATTTTGTGTTGATTTCAGGTTCCATTATGCAGCTGGCCATCATCAAATTCGTATCAAATCAATTGTGTGCAAAAAAGATTGAAATCAAGCAAATTTGGAAAGTTTTAATAAAGGAATCAAATCAAATTCAAGGGCATTGATAGAACAAGATTTGAACAACAAATGCTACCCTAATCCAATGTGCAATACATAAGCAAGCTAAAGGCACGAGAATCAGGGTTAGAGAGCACTTGAGGAGGCAGAACCAAACTCACAAAAACCAGAAAAAAAGCTTGAGATTGAAATCAAGGTTGGAGACATTTTCAAGGCTTGAGACATATCCTAATCGCTTCCTGGAAATTCTCACAAGCTAACCCAATCCAAACCAGGCGTTTCCAGACCTCCTAGTGCACTGTAAGCCCTTCGTAACATAGCTACATTCTTGATTTTGATTCGCATTATTCTGGAATCCATTGAGTAAAATAATTGCATATTTGTGATCACAAGAACATTTGCAAGCTTTTGGTATTAACGAATTTCATTTATCTGATCTATAACAAGAACCACCATAGTTAGGGTTTCTTGGATTTTTTTGGGGTTTTTTGTTTCAGGGAAAATTGGCCATCATATTAGACATGGTTGCATCCAGGAGGTTGAGACGAACACATCCCTAGCCTTAGAACTCATTTTCATAGCTTGAGGAGAATTTTGGATCGAAGTTACGCTTTTACCTGCGGATAAAAATCCGTAGGTAAATTTACAGTGCTGGGAGGACAGGGACGAACTCGTGTCATGTTCCCATTGGATTATTCAAATAGCGCGCGTTTTTTATTTTTTTTTCTGACCATTAAGTTTTGTTTTATTATATTATTGTTAATTTGTGTTATAATAACAAACAAAGCAATTTGGTCTGGTGGCAGCTGTAATACCCCAAATTTGTCCTACCCTTCTACTTTTATCTGGTTTATGCATTGTCGCGCTTTTCTCATGTACATATCTCCATTAGGTCATTTAACATTTCATACATTCGCTAACAACATAACTTCGCAAGGGGTCGAGAACCTTCAGGGTTAGGGTTTTATCAACTGGATAAGGTGTATATGTTCAAATAGAGCCTGATTCTTCTGGTTATTTTTCAAGGCAGTGAAATTGCGGAATTAGGGTTTTGTGTTCATGGATGTTGTGGAACTTTTCTTCATCAAGCTACAAGGTCAATCTCCATCAAGAATTCATCCAGAGCAAAGTACATTAGGGTTTTTCCTTATGGTATGTGGTGTCTCATCAAGGTTGTAGTTGAGGTTATTTTGAACTGGGATTTTGGCTTAAGTTATCTTTCTCCTCATTGAGTATCCAATGCCAGAGAATTAGGGATTCAAAGTAATAATTTTGTCGATCATCAAGTAAAGACGTAATACTAGGATGATGTTATGAATTCACTAAGATTAAGGCATTATTGGTTCTCTCATTTCTTGTTTTCATTATGGTGAAAGTATTCGTTCAAGTGATTATTTGGGGTCATGAGTTCTAGTGGTTCGAATTTGTTAAATTGGACCAATATTTTAAGAGGCAAAGCGTATTGAGTTTGGAAAGTCCATCCACGAGGATTCCTTGGAATTCAAGTCACTTCGAAGAAGAAAGCACACCATGTTCATCCATGATCAAGATTTTGGATTTCAAATAAAAGTCTTTCTTTAGTCATCTTTGAGTTTATCTCGTGAGTCATCCATAAAAAAGGGTTCGATATCATATGTTTCATTCAAGTTGCAAATGAAGAGAAGCATTGGGAGCTCTTAGTTCTATTTGAAGAGAACTTGATTTTGGATAGGAGATTGAAGATTTGGAATTGCCAAATTAATATTGCATTCAAGAACATTCAAGTTTCATTCAAATTTCCACCAAGTATTAAAAGAGGGTTCAAAGCCATTTCTTTAGAATATTCATCATGAAAGTGGAAGAAAACTTCTTTACAAAGCAAAAGAATTCATATTTTGTGTTACATTAAATCATACCATTACAACTCCCAACCATCTACTTTCCAAAATAGAAGGAATTTACACAAAGAAAATGCGCGGAATATTACAAAATTACAAATAAATCTAAGCCCCATGACCAAGCCTTTCCCCACTTTTCACATCATGAGTCGAGTCTCCATTTAACCTGATACTATTACTATGCCTTTTATCCAAGTGAATTATTTAAGCCCTCCATCGTTCTTGAAACCCTTCATAGCCTGCATCATTAAGGAAACCAATCTCAATTAGCCAAAGTTCGGACAACCCTGCATCAATTGATAAGAAAAACCAGTCTGCTATGCATCCATAACAGAAAATCAATAACAAACAGAACTAGTAACAACTTCAACAGAATTTGACAAACTGTCACAACCAAACCAAAATAGAAAAACTAATTTCTAACAACTTTCCATTTTCTAACTACCTAACAAACCTCTCCTTAACCATAACAGTTTCCTAACAAACCTCTCCTTAACCATAACAGCCCTGCACATAAAAAAGAAGTTTACCACAATTTTTCTAACTTAACCAATCCTAACAGAATTCATAACACCTCCTAATCATTTCCCATCTCCTAACCATTTTTCCATTCCCTAACCATTTTCTAAAGCACTCATAACACATACACAGTCTTTAACAAAACTACTTCCTAACTACCAACCTGCAACAAAACCAATTTCTATAACCAACTAACAAAATCTCCAACAAACCAAAACAGAATAACAAACCTTTAACCAACCTCTAACTAAATCAAAACAGAATTTAACAAACAACATCATAACCTATAACAGAATTCACTAACAATATAACCAACCCATAGCATATTTATAACAAAACTTCCACATAACTAAGAGGGAAAAAAAACTGGCTCACCTTGATTCAGTGGATTCTGGATTTTCTCTCCCACACCATAACAATCTTCATCTTCAATCCACGATTCTCTGCATCTGAATCAACGCTTCAACTCCGCAAAATCATCATTGTTCTGATATTTCTATAACAACATCATAGCAATCAATTCGCGTCATCACGCATCATGATCCGCAAGAACAATAATAGCATAATCCAGAAGAGGCAGAAGAAATCGTGAAAGACGAGGAGGAGTAGCATCGAAGAAGAAGAAGAGACGTACCTGAGTTCATCTGGTTTGCTTTTCGTCAGCGTCACTGTTGAAGAGCCGTCGGAGCATCTCCGGCCGGTAAGGTTCTACATCCCTTTGTTCTTTGTTTGTTCTGCTATCTATTATTGTGTTTCGATAGCGAAACCGCGGCGCATTATCAAGTGAGAGTGAGACAAAATTGAAGGCGTTGATACGAAGTTGATGATGATGAGAGATTTGAGATGATGATGAATCCGCGGCGGAAGTTGTGTGACGAATCGGAGATGAGGAGAGGATAAGTTAAAGGAAGAAGAACCATGTCGTCGAAGTCAGAGTGGCGAGGTTGAGCTGTTGTTTGGTGTGTGAGGAAGCCGCCGCGCTTCGTGAGGGAGATGAAGAGACAAAGTTTCTCTTACAACTCTAATCCCTTTTCAATTTTCAGTTTCAACATTTAGTTTTTTTTATTTTTATTTTTTAACTATTTGTTTTTCTCAATAAGCTGAACAAAAGCATGGGCCAAACCTAATTCCACTAAGCCCATCACCATTTATCTGGAAATTGGAAACAATAAAAACCTGCCATTGGACTTCATCTAATGGGCCTGCATTGTTAATCACCACCTTGTTCTTTATAATTTTTACTTTAATTCCTTAATTTTTGTAATTAATTATTGATGATTCATTCATGATTTCTTGCTGAAATTTGGTGTGGATATTAATATGGTGATTCCCGACTTGTTGATATTTTTAATAATTTTTTTTATTAGCGTATGAATTAATTAAATTAGTGTTTAGTACATGGTTAGAATTAAGATTTTTACGCGTTCTTGTCGATTTTGTATCCTTGATTCAATTTCCTTGGCATGAGGAGTGGTTTGGAAGCAAGTTTTGATCCTTGAATAATGCCACATTATTTTTGACGCGTTTGTTCATTGTGCGAGGAACTTCTGATTATGCTTTGCATTCGCAACACGCATTTGCCTTTATCTTAGTTGAATATTATTTCTGACTCTGTTTGTTTCTTGGTGAAGCTTGCTCGACGCGTACTCCTTTCTTTTTCCAGTGATTTCAACGACTTGCTCACTTTGGTAGCCTCCGCTACTACTCTGGCACTTGTTTTCAATTTATTGCAATCCAAGCATTCAAACATTAGGTAGAATTCCCTCAAAATTCTAACTTTAGGTCTAACAACGCACGATAACATTAGGTTTAGAAATAGGCTAATCCCCCTTTAACTTTTCTTTCCCTTTTCGCATACGCATTTAAAACAAAAAAACTTCTTTCTCTTTCAAAATTCAAAAAACTTTAAAACTACTGATGAGAATCATGCTTTTGCTTAGTACGGGAAATGATAAGCGGGTCTCTTCTCGATATTATTGTTCTTCATCTCAAGCATAGGTGTGGTTCAATTCTCAAAGACTCCATTCATAGCTAAGTAGAAAAGTGGCTAATATCTCTCTCTTGAGGTTGACTAGTCATCATCTACAACAAAATACAAACCAACTCAAACCTTTTGTGCGCTTGAGCACTTTTCTTTAAAAACCCTTTTCAGGTAAGGACATGATTAATTTACTTTTGTGCCAACGCATAAGTCTCCAAAGGTCGAGTTGCGGCAGAAGGAGGAATTAACTTCGTCCATAAAAAAATGTAAACAAACAAAAACATATGAGCCGAACTACGGTAGCTCTGATTCCTCAAAACGGATACGTAGGCATTGGGGTAGGGCCCAAGCAAGCATAATTTTATTTTCCCTACATTCCTTTTCCCCTTTCTTTTGCATGCATTCTCCCTTTAGCAGTAATAAACAGTAAGCATAGATTAAACACACCCATAAGATAGATAACAAGAGTGGATACCGTAGAGTACTACGGGCGTGTGGGGTGCTAATACCTTCCCCTCGCGTAACAGACTCCCTTACCCTTATCTCTTGGTTGTTTGACCTTGATTTCACCCTTTTTAGGTTTTCTCAATGTTTACCTTTCCCTTCCTGTGGGATAAAATACGTTTGATGGCGACTTCATTGTTTGATAATTTTCAGCCGGTTGTTTCAGCTGGCGACTTCACTGGGGATTGGTCGACCAAATGCTAGTCCATCCCGGATTCGCTCCTAGCTCTTGCTTTCTTTCATTTGGGTGTTTATCTTTATGCTTTCAGTTTATTCATTCATTTTGTATATACTTGAGCATACGTATGCATTGCATTTTACTATTTTCCATATACTACTGTTGTACAGGATCTGCTTCTTGTTTGGGTGGGTGTTACTGTTGAGGTAAGAGGCCCAGTACCCAGGCCAGAGTGCACTAGGACACCTAGGAATAGAGTGGGGGCATGACGGCTATAGGACGTGGTCTGATTAGTGAAGTCATGTCATATACCATGCTCGGACGAGGTTCAAATGAATTACTATCGGCACCCACGTTTGTGGGTAAGCCCATAGAACTTTTAGGCGAGCCCGTGATTTTCGAGTTACCATTGCCTTACCCTGACCTAGTCTGCACCCGTGAGTGGGGAGGGAATTCTTGTTACAGGTACTGGTGGTGATCATGTTCAGATGGTTATTCATATTCAGATGGTAACTATGCTCAGACAATGACTATTGGTTCTGATGGCTATATTCTGGATTTCTGTTATGACTTTATGCAGATGCTATATCCTGTTGGTGACCGTACGGTTCTCAGATTTATTTTCTGATTTCCTGTCTTGTTTAACTGGAGGTTTATTCGAGCCTTCGATCTTAGTATTCCCAGCATGTTCAGAAATTCTCAACAGTATCTGATGTTCCAGAAGCCTTGATCCCGTACAATGGGAGATCCACATGGTACTTGGTTCCTATATATGCAGAAGTTGTTCCAGACCTTTGATCTGATGATACTCATATGGTTCAGAACAGTGCAGCAATCATATTCAGGAATGGTGGAACCTTGATCCTCTTTGATCTCATTCCTTTGCATACATAACATGGCTAACCACATGCTTAACATACATGTTCTATTATTTCCAAGGAATCATATTTGCAAGTCTTGTTCTAAAATATTCCACCCCTTACTTGTGTAAAATCAAAATCAAAGCACGTAAATTCCTTGGAAATGACAGAACATGACATAACATTCATTCATGCACCCCGTGCATATTCATGCATTCATAGCAGGTACCCGAAGATTAGGGATTCTTATTCAGACCTGGGGCTTTCTTCATAGGTTCTACTTGATTCTTACTATCACCAAAGATCAGTTATGGAATAAATCTGAGCAATATACATGCAAGCTTTGGCTCGTAGTCAGAAATTTCTTCAAGCAGGAGGATGATTGATTAAAGACTCAGATAAGCCAGGTCATGGAAACTTTGATGATGATGTCTATTATTTCCTTAAGACATGATATGCTTGGTGATGCAGTTTATACCGATTCGTTGGGTAAGTGATTCATTTGTCCTCCTGAAAGGATCTTCTATGCATATTATACTGGGGCACCTGGCCATTCGACTGAAGATGGTATGTCATCCAGAGACCAAGTCTAAGACTGGATCAATTCAGAGACTGTCACGCTCACATCAGATCTGAAGGGGAATTCTCTCGCACACTCAAGCATCAAGACTACAGAAGTCGTCAGAATCAGCAAGTCCACACGGAGTCAAGTCTCCTCAACAGTGGCAATCATTGGTTTCTTTACTGCATTTTCATTTGCATTCTTGCTTGTTTGTTTAAACATCGCTTGTATATAGAAACTTGTCTATTTTTGAACGGAAATCTTAATGCAATAAGTATGCTTGTCTTGAAGTGTTCCTTTCATTTTTATTCATCCATTCGTTATCACTCTTTAAATGTTTTACTTAGATATTGATGCCCAAATTTCCTAGTCTTATGCTTAGGTAAAGAGTCAAAGGAGGATGACGATAATCTGAAAATGAAAAATCTCTGGTTGGTACGCTTTTGAGTAAGACCCTGTTGACGATGTACAAGCCTTGTTTTAAATCCCTAAACACCGGAGATATAAGGAAGATATACCCTCGTTAACCCCTCTGAGCCTTCGAAGTAGAAGTTTTCTTTCTATTCAGAAAAAACCCTCATTTCAACCCTAGGGTGGGTAGTGTTCAGCTAATCTGATCAAGCATTCAGAACTCATTAAGAGTGTGCATCCAAGGATACAACAATGTTTATCCATCAAAAGATTGAGGAAAGTCAAAACCACAAAGGTTAACCTTCATCTATCAGCAACGTGCATCAACTAACGATATCCCAATGGGTATCCCTCCCACATCAGGAGGTCAACAAATGACAGTACTATAAGGGCTATCCATAATCTACTAAAGACTCGGACAATCACGATCACTTCTGAAAAATCAAAGACAACGCAAATATCAACGACTTGTTCAAAATGGAAAATACGAATAAGAAAGAAACAAAAATCCCCGCTAAGTCGAGACTTGAAAACAAGTCACTTAGGAAAAAATTGGGGCATCCCGCTGGACTTTCAAATCAAAATTCAAAAGAATTTTTCCAGGCAAAATTTGGGAAAGCAAGAAAGAAATTGAAAAGCCTAAAAGGCGAGAAAAGGATTACCAACGAAAATCCTCATCAAAGAACAAAGTCGTCTGATCAGACACCAAAGGCAAAGAAGTTAGCGACTGTCGTGTCCAAGAAACCACTGTGGTTCCTTAATCATTGCAAAGTCTTCTCGAGAGATGAACGCTTGTGTCAGGTCAACTGAACATAGGAATGGAGAAAATCATGGAGAACGGGTGGGCACCAAATAATTTTGACCCTCAAATCCTTTTTCTAAAAACCGTGAACCAGACCACGTTACGACCCATAAAAGTCCTAACTGAAGCATGGGTCAATTCGAAAGTGTGCTACAACGAGATAGCGTTTAACTGACTCCTAAGAGGTACGTTCCAATATCTGTTTTGGCATCATATGCTTGCATTATCTTTCATAAAAAATAATTTGCAAATGTTTCTCTCTAGCTAGTGACTCGTTCACAACAGAGTTGTGACGTCATTTCATTCAAAGTTTTTTCGAACTTCAAGACTTACATATGTGTTGCATTAGAATTATCATTCTCATAATAAACATTCTTCTGCATACAAAACAACTGATTGACATCAAGTAAGTTTACACAATGAACAACCGGTAAAGAGCTCAATCTTGTCAGAGAAGAGAGGCTTGAATACCCTGTTGAAGCAAGAGTCAACTGCCACAAGAGGAATGACTTATCCAGCAACATGTTAACCAGTGATTCTGTCAAGAGAAATCATCTTGATACTTCACAGTATGAGTACCATTCAGGGATGAAGTTAGCAGAGCCTGCCAATCTGGGGTTAACATCGATTAATCTCTTCAAGCTGTCAATCAGAGGCTATCACGTCGATAAATCTCTTCAAGCTCAACCAATCAGAAGCTATCACATTGATAAATCTCTTCAAGCTCAATCAATCAGAGGTTATCACATTGAGGAATCTATTCAGAATTCATTCAACATAGGGAAGTTACGTCGAGATTCGACAAATCTCTCCAAGAAAGTTGTAATCAAGAGCAGTTTATTTCGTGACTCAAGACATTGGGGCAGGCCACCTCATTTCGTATTATGGCACGAATCTTCTGGTCTTCCATTCAACATAGATCTTCTCAGAGACCCGTCAGACAGGGGAATTCCTCATCCATACTTGCAAAATTGCTCAAACCAATTATGTTGCATGAAACCACTACAATCAGCTAAAAGCATCATAACAGTCACCCTGACTTAGCCAGCGCACGAAGCTGCCTTCATCTGCTACAGACAACTTCAGGTCTGATTCCCCAAGTGCGTTCAGAAAATTCAGAATCGTCTTTTGACTCAACACACGTAAGTGCATCCTCAGTGGAGTTAATCGAGAACATCCCCAGTAGAGCTAAACCGGGGCATTCACAGAGCTAAACCGGGGCACTCGTAGGTGTCCATGCCTATCTCTTATCACCAAGTGATTCAAGAGATAATTCCCCAGTGTGCGTAAACTTGGGACATGTATTCAAAGAGATCCACATGGTGTTCAGTATCCATTCTTCGGCATATTCACTTCTATCACCCCCTCAACAGTTCAGGATGTATGAGGTTTGGTCAGATTATATCTTCCTTAAACGGTACGATTCAGAATCCAGCAGTGTACCTAAAGACTCGCTTCGTCAACAATTCAATCTTCAGCAGAGTCATCAACAATCTTCGGTATCATGGGCTCCCCAGTGCAAATTTTTATCGGTATCCCCATCGATCTTTGGTACTGCAAACTTCCAGCGTCGATATGTATTGACATCCCTAGTGATGAGCAATGATTCCCAGCAAGCCTTCTCTTATCCCCATGAAGTTTATTTCTTCGCATTTCATATAGTTATCACTGCATAACATTGCATCCTCAAAAGCGCGTAGCCGATCCATCAGAATGGATCTTTGCGACAAAATAAATTCAAACATGCATACGAAGCATAAGCCAGATCAAGTACCTTACACAAAATTACTAAATCATTCAAGGACAACAATACATCCCTACAGGAGGGTATCATGCCCAAAGTCCCCAATCGGTAACCTTCACCTTTTCAATGCCAAACAAAATCAATACACTTTGTCATTCTGAACCCAGTTCTTATCTGGTAGTCAGTTTCCTAAACACTCGTATGTGTCAAGTTTCCTAAACACCCACCCGGGTCAGTTATTCAAACACTCGTCCATTTTTACCTTTTGATACTCGTCCGTATCTTCTTTCAATGCTCGTCCGTATTAATTCAAACACTTGTCCGTGTTTAACCTTTGATACTCGTCCGTATATTCTTTCAATACTCGTCCGTATTGATTCAAACACTCGTCCGTGTTTAACCTTTTGATACTCGTCCGTATCTTCTTTCAATACTCGTCCGTATTGATTCAAACACTCGTCCGTGTTTAACCTTTGATACTCGTTTGTATCTTCTTTCAATACTCGTCCGTATTGATTCAAACACTTGTTCGTGTTTAACCTTTTGATACTCGTCTGTATCTTCTTTCAATACTCGTCCGTATTGATTCAAACACTCATCAGTGTTTAACCTTTTGATACCCGCCTGTATCTTCTTTCAATACTCGTCCGTATTGATTGAAACACTCGTCCGTGTTTAACTTTTGACACTCGTCCATATCTTCTTTCAATACTCGTCCGTATTGAATCAAACACTCGTCCGTGTTTAAATTTTTGATACTCGCCTGTATCTTCTTTTAATACTCGTTCGTATTGAATTAAACACTAGTCCGTGTTTAAACCTTTGATACGCGTCCGTATCTTCTTTCAATACTCGTCCGTATTAATTCAAACACTCGTCCATGTTTAACTTTTGATACACGTTCGTATCTTCTTTCAATACTCGTCTATATTGATTCAAACACTCATCCGTGTTTAACCTTTCTTGATGCTCGTCCGTATCACTTATCTAAACAATCGTCATGTCGTAACCCATGTTTCCTTCTTAGAACCTGAGATCGCCTCTTGGCTAGTGTGATCGGTGGAAATAGAACTGACTGTTTTTTAGCTGGTTTCGCGAAATGTCGCGGTAAGCAAGAGTCGCCACCGTCTTTTATGTTCTCTAACATGGAAAGGACAAAAGCACAGCAAAATTCCTTCTTTGAGAATGTTTCTCGGTTCGGGAGGTAGATTTATAGAAAGGGAAGGTGTTAGCACCCTTTCTATCCGTGGTTATCCACGGGCTCTTAGGTACTTGCTCTTATGTTTTCAAAAATTGTTTTCTTTTCAAGTGTGTGTGGGTTTTGAAAAAGTTTCGTTTGAAAAATTTCTAAGTAACTCTTGTATCAGTCCTCAAGAGTGTATGAAAAATTTGTTTGAAAACCTTTTGAAAGTGTAGGTGCGAAAAATATTTTTGTTTGTTTTGAAAAGAGCAAGTACTTGGGAGAATCTACCTACTCTAAGGAATTAAGTTGTGTAAGAGTCCTTTAGATAATGCTATCCCACCATTGAGAGGTAGGTAGCACCGTCGTTGGAGGTGTTCGGGTCAATTCGACTATAGGGACATGTGTGGTCACCAAAGCAATGGTAGGACACCTTAGAAGTAACCCTAATGTCCTAGATCCTTTTTTATCCGAGGCAATCGTTTCGAGGCGACGGGATCTTTAGACCGAAGGGCGACCTCTAAGACACCCTATACTTGATGACCACGTTCGAGGCAACCAGTGAGGCGTACCCTAGAAGAGGCATGTGCTTTGTGTGTTATTTTTCAGCTAATTGTCTTTGTACATGTTATTTGTGAGCTACAGATTAATTTTATTTACATACATTCTTTCATGCATTGTTAACAGTTAGGAGTGCGGAAAATAAATTGCGGAAATGTAAATCTAACTATTACAAGGCGCAGGTCTATACATTGCCAAAAAACAAAACCCGTTTGGAAATAAAGTGTGAGAAATAGTAAATAAAGCGGTAAAATTCCTATTTAACTATTACATATCTGGAGACAGTTACATAAACAAACAAAATAAATAAATGCGCGCGAGAATTAAATCGGGAACGTCCTAAAGGGTTTTGACCCTTTTTGAATAAGAATTGAAATTTGTCCCTTTTTTTGTAATTAATGAAATTAAAATTAATAACTAATTAATTAATTTAATTAAAAGAAAAATATTTTTGTGTTTTTATGTTTTTAATAAAATAAAAAAAAGAAATTAAAAGTTGAAAGTTCTAATTCTAAATTAATTTTACTTATTAAAAAAATGTTGAAATTGTTCTAATTACACAACTAATTAATTAATATTAAAATTTATTTACAAAATAAGTTAATAAATAATAAAATGTTTTTTTTTTGGTTTTATTGAATTTTATGGGAAAAAATTAGTTTGTTAGGTTAATTAACAATAATGATAATAATTAAAAAAGGAAAATAAAAAGAAAAGGAAAATAGAAAGAAAAAAAAGAAATAGAAACCAATGGGGGTGTTGATGGCCCAATGGAGGTGTGAAGCCTGGAATTTGCTGGCCCATTAACCAGCCTTGTTGACTTTTGGAGATTGCCTGGAGCACGTTGACTGGAGAATATAGTGTTCATCACTTTTTGGCCCTCGGATTGATGATCATGGCCACTTGGCATGTGAAACGCTGAAGGTTCATGGTGAAACGCACTCGGCATCCTGCACACAAACACATAAGAAAAAATGATATGGAATTTTTGGGTACCTGGGAAGAACTTACAGCGCGGTATGATGGATCTTAGGACGTGGCAAGGGTTGCTTTAGCTTCAGGGGATGGCAAAGAAGAGAGTCACGTTCTCCTTTTGGCCTGAAAATGCTTGCAATACTCCTTTTGATCTCACACTCTTTTTGACACTTTTTGGATTTTGCTCTGGCCGTTTGTGTAATGTTATAGGTTGTGAATGAGGCTTGCAAGGCTTGCATATATAGTAATGAGTGAGAATAAGTCACATTTAGGAGCCTTTAACCATTGCAATTAAGCTTTGGATTTTGTCTTAACCACCATTAAAGGCCTTTCAAAGCTTGTTCAAAATTTGAATTTTCATGCGTAAATGAGCTTAGCACGAAATTGGTAGGTTGCAAATGCTTCATGAAGGCTATTCAAACCATAAGATACCATTTAATTAATTTTTTTAGATTTACTTGAATTATTATGGATCAAAATGAATTAAATCCATAAAAATTAAATAAAAATAGAAAAATAATTATTTGGTCTTGAAATTGATCATGGGACACGTGGGTGGCATGCCAAGGCTGAATCAAGTGGAAAAAAGTGGGCCCTTTTGTCAAAAATTGAAGTTTCAAGGATAGTTGACTTTTGCCATTTCACAAAAATTTCCCAACTTTTCCAATGCATATCTTGCTCAATTTTGATCATATGAACATGTTCTTTGACATTTTGGAAAGGTCTTGAAGTCCTCTAACCAATGCCTTTAGTCCCATGTCATGTTTAGTTACCAATCGCAAGTTATGGTCTTTGACTTAAAATGCCTTTTTGTTGACTTTTGAAAATGACCTATAATGTTGAAATTGATAACTTTTTGTGAGAGCATTTCTTGGAATTGGAATGTGAAGATGAGTTGTAGGAAATGTCATCCCCTTCAAAATGAGAATTGGATGGGATTTTTCTGATGAACCATGAAAAAGTTATGCCTTGGTCAAGTTACAGTTGACTTTTCAGCTATCCAAAAATGGAAACTTTTGCATCTTGATGATTTTTGAGCCATGCTTGTAGAATCATGATCAAGACTTGATAAAATGATGATTGTGGCTTCAAAATAAGATGTTGACCAAATTTTTTGACTTTTGACTGCCAAATGACCATTTTTCCCCATCAGTTGATTGTGAGGCAATTAGGGCTTTTGACTGTGCAACTTGATGCTGTGAGACTTGCAACTTGGCATGGGGATGCTTGAAAATGTGTATGAGCATATGGGACTTGGTTGAGCCGTTGAAAACCTCAACTTCCTTGCAAGAACCAAAACCCTAATTTGACTGGCTTAGGAGGATGGTTGAACTGTGCAACCCTTGAGTAGACTTGAGATGATACTTGCCAAAACTTTGAAGAATATGGGAGGGCAAATTTTGGGGTACAACAGTTGCCCCTGTTCAATCTTCTTAGACCTGAGGATGTAGATTGGCTAGCGTGCCTTTCGTGATCCGAAGGTGGAAGATGATTGAACACTAGAGTGCCCAGAAATTTGCACTCACATAGTAGAATATCAGCAATGTGATGTCGGGAATGGGCTTACAGATGCCATTTGGAGAGATGGTGGATAGGAGGATGGGCTTATAGATGCCATATGGAGATGTGACAGAACCTTGTCGGGAATTGGCTTATAGATGCCATTTGGAAAGATGGTATGGGAGGATGGGCTTATAGATCCCATCTAGAGATGTGACAGAACCTTGTCGGGAATGGGCTTATAGATGCCATTTGGAGACTGTTGGTAGGTGGATGGGCTTATAGATGCCATCTGGAGGCTGTCTGTTGAATTGTAATTTTTGTAAGTTGAAATAGGGAACCTGTGTAGGGTTGCCTGATGTTGAGCTCGTGTAAAGCTGCATCTTGGAAAGAAGGACACCTGTGTAGGGTTGACTGATGATGAGCTCGTGTAAAACTGCATCTTTGGAGGAAGGAAACCTGTGTAGGGTTTACTGATAATGAGTCCGTATAAGAATGTATCTGAAATGGAGAAGGAACCTGTGTAGGGTTGCTTTGATGACGAGTCTATGTAAAACCGCATCTAGAGCTGAGAAGGAAACCTGTGTAGGGTTTACTGATGACGAGTCCGTGTAAAACTACGTCTGGAGTTTGAGAAGGGAACCTGTGTAGTGTTTACTGATGACGAGCTCGTGTAAAACTACGTCTGGAGTTTGAGAAGGGAACCTGTGTGGAGTTACTTTGATGATGAGCCAGTGTAAAACTGCATCCTGGAAGGAGTAAAACCTGGGTAGGGTTTCTGATGACGAGTCCGTGTAAAACTGCGTCTTTGGGAAGAGAGAACCTGTGTAGGGTTTCTTTGACGCCGAGCCCGTGTAAAACTACGTCTGGAGAGAGAGAACTTGTGTAGGGTTTCTTCGGGATAAGTTCGTGTAAAACTTCTGGAGGAACCGGGGTAAGGTCATCTTGAGATAAGTCTGTGTAAGACTTCTAGAGGAACCGGGGTAAGGTCATCTTGAGATAAGTCCGTGTAAGACTTCTGGAGGAACCGGGGTAAGGTTACTGCAGGATAAGTTCGTGTAAAACTTCTGGATGAACCGGGGTAAGGTTACTTCGGGATAAGTCCGTGTAAGACTTCTGGAGGAACCGGAATAAGGTTACTTCGGGATAAGTCCGTGTAAGACTTCTGGAGGAACCGGGGTAAGGTCATCTTGAGATAAGTCCGTGTAAGACTTCTGGAGGAACTGGGGTAAGGTTACTGTAGGATAAGTTCGTGTAAAACTTCTAGATGAACCGGGGTAAGGTCATCTTGAGATAAGTCTGTGTAAGACTTCTGGAGGAACCGAGGTAAGGTTACTGCAGGGTAAGTTCGTGTAAAACTTCTTGATGAACCGGGGTAAGGTTATCTTGAGATAAGTCCGTGTAAGACTTCTGGAGGAACCGGGGTAAGGTTACTGCAGGATAAGTTCGTGTAAAACTTCTTGATGAACCGGGGTAAGGTCATCTTGAGATAAGTCCGTGTAAGACTTCTGGAGGAACCGGGGTAAGGTTACTGTTGGATAAGTTTGTGTAAAACTTCTTGATGAACCGGGGTAAGGTCATCTTGAGATAAGTCCGTGTAAGACTTCTTCTGAAAGAAAAGGAACCAGTGTAGGGTTACTTTGATGATAAGTCCGTGTAAGACTTCTTCTGAAAGAAAAGGAACCGGTGTAGGGTTACTTGTGGAGGGTGAGTCCGCGTAAGACTTCGTCTGAAAATTGAGAAGGAACCGGTGTAGGATTGCCTGATGATGAGTTCGTGTAAACTACATCTGAGGTTGAGAAGGAACTGGTGTAGGGTTGCCTGATGATGAGTTCGTGTAAAACTACATCTGAGGTTGAGAAGGAACCGGTGTAGCGTTGCCTGTTGATGAGCCCGTGTAAGACTTCTTCTGAAAGAAAAGGAACCAGTGTAGGGTTGCCTGAGGATGATCAAGTAGATAATTGTCCTGTTTGGTTTCAGATATTAACCCATGATCAGTCGTCCACAGAATTTTCCTGGCTTGTTACCGGTGTTGATCTGGAACTGTAAAGGTAGATGGTAATCATCTTTTGATTGACTTTTTCCTGAAAAGGCAAAGTATTAGTCGTATGTAATGTCATGATGCATGAACTGCATGATTTTAAGATGTTCTCAAAAATAAATGAGATTTGTGTTGTATGATGCGTATGCATGCTATAATGTATGAAGATGTGATGTTTATGAATGTATTCTCGTCTGGGAAAATAAATCCTTGACGAATGCTGGGAGTTTGTTGAATCCTGGGCTGATGTTGAAGAGTAGAGTTCTTCGTTTCCGCTGGGGATGATGATTGCAAGAAAAAACCGGTAGGAGAAGTCGACTCCGTTGGGGAGTAATCCTGGTGAAGATATTACTCTGTGGGGAGTCACTCTGTAGGAAGAGATACTTCGCTGAGGTTTTAATGATAACTTCGCTGGGGACTCCGTTGATAAGTTATGTTGGGGAATTTGATGAACTCCGCTGGGGGGTAGGAAGAACTTCGCCGAGGACGATCCTTCCATGGTAATTAGCTGAGGATAACCCAGTTTTAAGCTCTGGTGGGGAATAACCTTTGAATAAAGCAAGGGAGATGCGTTCGTACTCTGCAGGGATAAGCTTCCAGAATCTACTGGGGATGAGCTCCCAGAATCTACTGGGGAGATTGATCCAACTCTCCTGGGGAGACTTTTGAACTGTACTGGGGAATAGCTCCACTGGGGTGTCTGGTATTCCACCGGGGAATAATCTTATATTAAGACGGCCAGGGATGCTTGCTTAGGAATATCTGTATACTCCACTGGGGAATATTGAGATTTTCTGGGGATACCCATCTTCCTTAAGGCTGACAGTAGATTAACTCTGCTTGGGGAGAGTGTTGTTGACTTGCTGGAGATACTGTGTGTGATCGGTGGATCTGGAACTGACTGTTTAACGCTGGTTTGCGAAATGTCGCGGAAGCAAGAGTCGCCACCGTCTTTTATTTTCTCCAAATGGAAAGGACAAAAGCACAGAAAAATTCCTTAAAGAGATTGCTCTCGGTTCGGGAGGTAGGTTATAGAAAGGGAAGGTGTTAGCACTCTTTCTATCCATGGTTATCCATGGGCTCTTAGATACTTGCTCATTGTGTTTTCAAAAATGGTTTGTTTGCTTTTCAACTATGGGTTTTTAAATAAAGTTTCTTTGAAAATTCCAGTTCGACTCTTGTATCGGTCCTCAAGAGTGTTTGAAAAATTGCTTTCGAAAGCTTTTTGAAAAGGTGTCGGTGTGAAAAGTATTTTTGATTTGTTTTGAAATTAGAGCAAGTATCTAGAGTCGTCTACCTACCCTAAGGAATTCGTCTGTGTAAATGTCCTTTAAAGTAGTGCCATCCCACCATTGAGAGGTAGGTAGCACCACCGTTGGAGGTGTTCGGGTCAATTCGAAGGTTCGGGACATGGTGATCACCAGAGCAATAGGAAGATACCTTAGAAGCTACCCTCATGCCAGGTTCCCGGATCATGAGGACTTACTAAGACATCCTCTACTCGACGATCACCTTTCGAGAGGCAAGGCAACAGTGAGGCGTACCCTAGGGGTGGTGTGTGATTTGTGTGTCATTTTCAGATATTTTTGTCTTGGTCATGTCATGGGTGATCTACGCTTTTGTTTTATTTTGACATTCATTCTTGCATGCAATTATTAACAGTTTAAAAAGTTGCGGGAAATATAAAGTTCCTAAACTATTACAAAGGCGCGGGTCCACATCGCCAAATTAAATCCAGGACCCGATTTGACATAAAATAAAGATGAGAGAAAGATAAATGTTTAATTTACACGGCTTTGGAAGAATTACATAAAAAATTATACGAAAGGAAATAAATGCGCGAATTGAATTAAAATTGAAAGCGAGGGCGTTGGACCCTTTTTAGGAAATTAATTACGATTAACAGACTAATTAAGTTAAAATAATAAGAAAAGATTTTTTTGGAGTTTTTTGTATTTATGAATTTTTAATAAGAGAATTAAATGAAATTAAAAAGTTAATTAACCCTAATTCTAGTTATTTTTAATTTATTAAGAAAAGCATTAAAATTCAACCTAAAATTAAACCTAATTAATTAATACAATTTTATTTACAAAAATAATAATTAACAATTAATAATTAATAAAAGAAAAGAAAAAGTAAAGGCAATTAAAACCTAATTCTACAAATTTTAAATTTATTAAGAGAATGTTAAAGTTAATCCTAGAATAAAAACTACTTAATTAATAAGACTTTATTTACAAAAAAAATAACGTTTAATGAAATATATTTTATTTTTTATGACTTTCTGATTTTTTTTATTATTTTTATGTTTTATGAAAATAAAGTAATTTAAAGATCTAAATAAAAATTAAACAAAACAAATAAAATAGAAAAAATATGAAAAAAGAATAAAAAAGCAAACCATGGGGGGTTCTGTCCCCAAACTGGAGGTGTGATCCAGCAATTCTGGCCCATCCTTGGAGCCTTTTTTTGACTTTTCAGGGTAGCATGTGGCTTCGTTGACCAACGCACATGGTGTTCTTCAAACAATGGCCCTTGGATTAGGACTATAGGACAAGTGGCGCGCCTGGATTGTGAGCTCATTGTGGACGCTGAGGCTTGAATTGCATGGGATTAGATTGAAACAAAATATATGAATAAAGTGAGGGGACCTGGGAATCGAACCCAGGTCCCAAAGCTTGCCAGCGCCTCTTTCCACCATCTGAACCATCAATGCATGTTATACATATAATAATGAATAAATAACAAAAGCGAAATTTGGTTAGTGGCCTAAAAAACAACAAAAACGCGCGCCAGTTTCAAATTGTCCTATCATGTCCTGCCACATAATCATCTTCTCCAATGGTGCGTTTTTCCTGAAACAAAAACAAACAAGATTGCGGGGGTTTTAAACCCCCACTATATACTGTGTCAAAAAATAGCGAATAGAGTATGGTGCTTCATAAATTAGGCGCGAGGTGTGGAAACGATTGGCCATGAGTTTCTGATTCTGATGGTATGGGTCTCAGGCCTTAATTTTTCCATAGGAGTAAACCCCCAATTTCACAGCTTTGTAACCCTAACAATCTTCCATGGTGAAATCGCGTATGGGCAAGCAAAGCTTAATCAAACTATATGGTTAGCTTCAGAATGATAAGAACAATACAAAACAAGCATTAGAATTGAAAATCATGGCATGAATGATACAATACGATTATGCAAAACAAGTGACACGGTCTGACTTCTAGTTACCAATTCTGGGCGTTAGGGATAATGATTTTGATCCAGACACCTTCCTTGGAGCCTCAAGAATGCAATGGAATCAGTATTTGTCCTTGAAACTCCTTGAGATCGTGATTTCAGTTTTGAAAATTTAGACAAAAAATGCAAACTTGTTTATGGCTTTTGGGCGCAGCTTTCTGGTCCTGGTCTTTAGGTCTAGCTTGTGGCTTATGTATGGAGTGTATTAGGGTTAAATTCTGAGCCAAAGGATCAAAGCATTGATGTAGAGAATATTTGATTTTCATGGCATAATTTTTCAATCTTTTTCATGCATATTTGATACCAATCATGTCCAAATCACATTGATTATTTCCCTATCTGATTTGCACGAAATCTTGGAGATATTTCATGCATAAAAAGATTTAAAAAGTTTGCTTTGGTATTTTTTCCATATTTTAATTAATTAAATGAATTATTAGCAATTAAAAATTCAAATAAATAAATAAAAATGAGGAATAACTTCCCTTTGGGCCAAATGGTCGTGCATATGCTTTGGATGATGAATCTTGGAAGAAAATGTGGCCCATTAGCAATTTTAAGACATTTGAAGCAAAGTTGACTTTTCAAAATATCCAAAAATTTCCCAACTTCCACAAGGCATATCTTGCTCAATTGTTAAGCTTTGATCATGTTCTTTGACATTTTGGAAAGGTCTTTAAGTCCTCTAACCAATGCCTTTGGTCCCATGTCATTTTGATTTACCAATCGCAAGTTATGGCCTTTGACTTAAAGTCCCTTTTTGTTGACTTTTGAAAATGACCTATAATGTTGAAATTGATAACTTTTTGTGAGAGCATTTCTTGGACTTAAAGTGTGAAGAGGAGTTTTAGGAAATGTCTTTATCTTCAAAATGAGCTTTGGATGGAATTTTTCTGATAATCCATGTGGAAGTTATGCCTTGGTCAAGTTACAGTTGACTTTTTCAACTGTCCAAATATGGAAACTTTTGCATCTTGAGACTTTTTGAGCCATGCCTTGAGAATCATGATCAAGCATTGATCAAATGATGTTTGTGGCTTCAAAATGAGATGTTGACCAAAAATTTGAACTTTTGACTGTCAAATGACCATTTTGCCCCTACAGTTGACTGTAGTGCAATTAGGGTTTTTGACTGTGCAACTTTGTGCTGTGAGTCTTGAAACTTGGCATGAAGATGCTTGACCATGTTTGTAGGTATGTGGGACTTGATTGGACCCTTGGAAACTTCATTTTCTTTGTCAGAACCAAAACCCTAATATTTGACTGTTAGGAGGCCCTTGAACTGTGCAACCCTTGGGGAGATTTTGAAGCTTGCTCTTTGCAATTCTTGAAGAATATGGGAGGGCAAATTTTGGGGTACAACAGTTGCCCCTGTTCAATCTTCTTAAACCTGATGATGCATATTGGCTGACGTGCCTTTCGTAATCCGAAGGTGGAAGATGATTGAACACTAGAGTGCCTAGAAATTTGCGCTCACATAGTAGTGTGATGATGGGAATGGGCTTATAGATGCCATTTGGAGATTGATGGACAGGATGATGGGCTTATAGATGCCATGCTGAGAGATGATGGATGGTGGATGGGCTTATGGATGCCATCTGGATGTAGATCGCGTAAGAGATTCCTTAGCGAGAACTTGCGTACCTGCAAAAGGAAAACTATTACCTGACCTGTTACAGGAATTGGTCTTCAAACTCTTTGTATAGATGTGTCCTGACTGGTTACAGGAGCTGGATCTGGAGCTTCAAAAGGTGATGAATGAACCAGGGATGGTTACTACCTCAACAGGAACGCTAAGAGAACCTGGGGACGATTACTACCTCAACAGTAACGCTGAGAGAATCTTGAGATGATTACTACCTCAACAGTAACGCTGAGAGAATCTGGGGGCGATTACTACCTCCACAGTAACGGGGAGAGAACCATAGGCGACTTCAACCTCAACAGTAACGCTGAGAGAATCTGGGGACGATTACTACCTCCGCAGTAACGGGGAGAGAACCATAGGCGACTTCAACCTCAACAGTAACGCTGAGAGAATCTTGGACGACTTCAACCTCAACAGTAACGCTGAGAGAATATTGGGCGACTTCAACCTCAACAGTAACGTTGAGAGAATCTTGGACGATTCAACCTCAACAGTAACAGTGAGAGAATCTTGGATATCTTCTACTGAGTCTTTATCAGGAAAATCTGTTAGGGGTCGATTTAGCTGGACTAGAGAAGGCCTTTGACTGGATAAGAAACAGGAAAATCTTAGGGTCGATTTAACTGAACCGGTCTAGGTCTTGAAATCTTCAACTGGATAAGAAACAGGGAGATCTTAGGGTCGATCTGACTGAACCAGAAAAGGCCTTTGACTGGATAAGAAATAGAAAAATCTTAGGGTCGATTTAACTGAACCGGTCTAGGTCTTGAAATCTTCAACTGGATAAGAAACAGGGAGATCTTAGGGTCGATCTGACTGAACCAGAGAAGGCCTTGGACGGGATAAGAAACAGAAAAATCTTAGGGTCGATTTAACTGAACCGGTCTAGGTCTTGAGATGTCTTCAACTGGATAAGAAACAGGGAGATCTTAGGGTCGATCTGACTGAACCAGAGAAGGCCTTTGACTTGATAAGAAACAGAGAAATCTTAGGGTCTATTTAACTGAACCGGTCAAGGTCTTGAATATAGCTGAGAACTTAACTGGATCTTTCCTGAAAGGTAAAGGTCAGTCATATGTAATGCATGATATGGATCAAGCGATGATGTTCTCAACATAAATGAGATTTGTAAGATATGATGCGTATATGCATGCTATAATGTATGGAGATGTGGTGTTTATGAGTGTATCTTTATCGTCTAGGAAAGTAAATCCTTGACGAGTGCCGGGAAGTCACTCCTGGGCTGATGTTTGAAGAATAGATTTTTGCTTCCGCTGGGGATGATAGTTGCAAGAATACCGGTAGGAGAAGATAACTCTGTTGGGGAATAAACTTGGCGAATGGATTACTCTGCGGGGAGAAAAGTACTCTAACGATCTTGCTGGGGAGCAATACTCTGTGGGAGAGAGGTACTTGCTGAAATGTTGATGGTAATTTTGCTGGGGATACCATTGTTGTGTTGGAAGTGTTAATAGACTTCGCTGGGGATAAGAAGACTTCGTCGAGGACGCTCTTTCCGTGGCTTTTGGCTGAGGATAACCCAGTTATATCCTGGTAAGGAAATAATTCTTTGAATAAAGCCGGGAGACGCGTTCGTGCTCTGCGAGGATAAGCTTCCAGAATCTACTCGGGATAAGCTTACTGCTTGGGGAGATGGATTCCAACCTTCATGGGGAAACCAGATTGGACTCTCTTGGGGAAGTTTTGAATTGTACCGGGGAAATGACTCCAATGAATGTCTGGTATACCGTCGGGGAACAATCTTTGGGTCAAGACTGCCGGGAATGCTTGTTAAAAATGTATGTATCTTACTGGGGAATGTTGAGATCTGCTAGAGGATACCCAACTTCCTTAAGTTTGACTGTAACTTTGCTTGGGGAGAGTGCACTGACTTGCTGACGCACTCTCTGGGGAATTAAGATATCTGGTTATGTTCTTCAGCTGAACCTACCTTGATACCTTGGAGGATAGAACAATTAGATTGCTTAAACAACTCTTTATTGCCCCTGTTTCTAATGTTGCATGTAATTAATCCTTTGTTTTGTATACAAATATTCATGAGTTAGAAAATTATTGTCAATGCATATATCACAAATTTAACCTTGGACGTTCTTCGCAAAACAAAACAGAAAAGGAAAAAACAAATGGCAATTTTAACTGAAAAGTGATTTTTGTATTGATTTTGAATTTGCCTGTAAAATAGGCGTTTATGTACAAGAGGCTGACGCCCTAGTAAGAGAACGCCGCCGAACAAAAGAGTTTATACAATTTGTACAAGATAAAATAAAACAGCTGTGTGAAATGAATGATCCCACTGGATTTCAACTCTGTTATTGTCCTTATATCTCCGAGCGTCTCATCACTTGATGTCCTTAGTTGAAGATGAAGCTGACTGATCGATGCCGTCTGAACTTGATGTAGATACCGGATTCTGGATGCAAAGTGACCAATGAGACATAGTATTACGCTTTATCCCTAACTTTTGCCTGGACCGCCCTTTCGGGTTTTCAGTCCACCGGGATACCCATTTTTGCCCAAGCCGCCTTTTCAGGTTTTCGACTTGCCGGGTGTACAGATTTTTTCATTTCATCCCTTCATTTTGCCCGAACCCTTTTGGTTCACCGGGAAGCCCTAATTTTTGCCTAGGCATGTCAGCCTAGCGGGTATTTTTTCATGCGTAGTATCTTTTTACTATGTCTGCATTGGCGGGGTGAGGAAGGTCGTCACCATCCATGTTGGTTAAAATCATGGCTCCTCCCGAGAACACATGTTTAACCACAAATGGCCCTTCGTACGTGGGGGTCCATTTTCCCCTTGGATCACTCTGAGGAAGGATGATTCGCTTGATTACCAGATCCCCAACTTGATATTCTTGTGGTCTGACCTTTTTATTAAATGCCCTGATCATCCGTTTCTGGTACGTCTGACCATGACAAATAGCAGCAAGTCTCTTTTCATCAATAAGGTTTAGCTGATCAAGTCGTGTCTAGATCCAATCATCTTCGTTCAGATTTGCATCCTTCATTATCCGGAGAGAGGGTATTTGCACTTCGATTGGTAAGACTGCCTTCATACCGTAGACCAAGGAAAAAGGAGTTGCTCCGGTTGATGTCCTGGATGAGGTACGGTACCCATGTAGAGCGAATGGTAACATCTCGTGCCAATCTTTATAAGTCACTGTCATCTTCTGCATGATTTTCTTGATATTTTTATTTGCTGCTTCTACAGCCCCATTCATCTTCGGTCTGTAAGGAGAAGAGTTGTGGTGCTGTATCTTAAACTGCTCGCAGAGCTCAGTCATCATCTTGTTATTGAGATTGGTACCGTTGTCTGTAATAATTCTTTCTGGGACGCCGTATCGACAGATCAGGTTATGCCGAATGAACCGTGCCACAACAGTCTTGGTTACCGTAGCGTAGGATGCTGCTTCAACCCACTTCGTAAAGTAATCAATCGCTACCAGGATGAAGCGATGCCCGTTAGATGCCGTAGGTTTAATCTCACCGATCATATCTATGCCCCACATTGCAAATGGCCAAGGCGCAGTCAGAACATTTAGAGGAACTGGAGGAACATGCACCTTGTCTGCATATATCTGGCATTTAGGGCATGTCCGGGAATGTTGGTAGCAGTCTGCTTCCATTGTGGACCAGAAATACCCTGCCCGGAGGATTTTCTTCGCCATAGTGTGTCCACTGGAATGTGTACCGAAGGTCCCTTCATGTAACTCTTCCATGATCCTTTCTGCTTCTGTCTTGTCCACACAACGCAGTAAGGTCGAATCATGGTTTCGCTTGTACAGGATGCCGTTGCTAAGGAAAAACTTGGCTGCGAATCTTCTCAGAAACTTCTTATCGTTGACAGATGCACCTTCAGGGTATTCCTGGGCTTCCAAGTATCTCTTCACCTCATGGTACCAAGGCTTCTCAGTCACCAACTCAGTCTCGAGATCACAACAGTATGCCGGTTCGTCCAGTTTCTAGATGATGATCCGGGGAGCCTCATTATCCCATTTGACCTTGAACATAGAAGACATTGTAGCTAACGCGTCCGCCAGCTGATTCTCCTCTCTTGGGAAGTGTTCAAAGGTTATCTCTGTGAAGGGGGGGATCAAAATCAACACACATTCTCTGTAAGGAATAAGATTCAGATGTTTCGTATCCCACTCTCCTTTGATCTGATTGATCACAAGAGCGGAATCTCCGAAGACACTCAGAAACTTGATCCTTAGGTCGATCGCAGCTTGAAGACCCATGATGCACGCCTCATACTCCGCCATGTTGTTGGTACAGTTGAAACATAGCCGGGCAGTGAGTGGAGTATGAGTGCCTTGAGGGGATATGATCACAGCGCCGATACCGTTACCCAAAGCATTGGAGGCTCCATCAAAGTGCATAGACCATCGGGATCCTTCCTCAGGTCCTTCATCCGGTCCAGGTACTTCACAATCAGTCACTATCATGATACTCTCGTCAGGAAACTCGAAGTTCATTGACTGATAGTCATCTACTGCCTGATGTGCCAAGTGGTCTGCCAATACACTTCCTTTGATGGCTTTCTGGGTAGTGTACTGAATGTCGTATTCTGTCAAGATCATCTGCCATCTTGCTATTCTCCCAGACAGAGCAGGTTTTTCAAATATGTATTTTATAGGATCCATCTTTGAGATCAACAAGGTAGTGTGAGTCAGCATATACTGTCTCAGCCGGCGAGCAGCCCATACCAAAGCGCAGCAAGTTTTCTCAAGCAGTGAGTATCGGGTCTCACAGTCGGTAAACTTTTTGCTAGGGTAATAAATGGCATGCTCTTTTCGGCCAAACTCGTCATGCTGCCCCAGCACACACCCCATTGAATTGTCAAGTACCGTCAGGTATAGTATCAGAGGTCTCCCTTCAACCGGTGGCATAAGGATGGGTGGTTCTTGGAGATACTCCTTGATTCTGTCAAAAGCGGCCTGACATTCATCATTCCAACGTACTACCTGATCTTTCTTCAGCAACTTGAAGATTGGCTCACAGGTAGCAGTTAGGTGCGAGATGAATCGGGCAATGTAATTCAGGCGTCCTAAAAAGCCTCTGACCTCTTTCTCTGTCTTAGGAACTGGCATCTCTTGAATAGCTTTAACCTTAGCAGGGTTCACTTGAATACCCTTATCACTTACAACGAAGCCTAGCAACTTCCCAGATCTTACCCCGAAGGTGCACTTGTTCGGGTTCAACCTTAGCTTGTACAATTTCAACCGGTCAAACAACTTCTGCAGATGATCAAGGTGTTCTTCCTCAGTCTGGGACCTTGCGATCATGTCGTCAACATACACTTCTATCTCATGATGGATCATATCATGAAATAAAGCAACCATGGCACGTTGGTAGGTTGCCCCAGCGTTCTTCAGTCCAAAGGGCATGACCTTGTAGCAGAAGGTGCCCCACTGAGTAACAAAGGTAGTCTTTTCCATGTCTTCAGGAGCCATCTTAATCTGATTGTAACCTGAAAAACCATCCATGAAAGAGAACACCTTATGCTGAGCTGTATTGTCAACAAGGACATCAATGTGAGGTAGGGGGAAGTCATCTTTGGGGCTGGCCCTGTTCAGATCCCTGTAATCGACACACATCCTGACCTTTCCATCTTTCTTAGGTACTGGCACCACATTAGCAACCCACTGAGGGTAAGAAGTCACTGCAAGGAACCCGGCATCGAACTGTTTCATAACCTCGGCTTTGATCTTCTCAGACATCTCTGGACGCATACGACGGACCTTTTGCTTGACCGGCGGGCAGTCTTCCTTGGTAGGCAAATGATATACCACAATGTTAGTATCCAACCCGGGCATGTCTTCGTAGGACCAGGCAAAGATCTCCACATAGTCATGTAGCATCTGAGTCAACTGTTGCTTCGCGCTGAGCTGTAGGTTGGCACCAATCTTAATTTCCTTCCTGTCCGTCTCAGTACCCAGATTTATCGTTTCCACTGGCTCTTCGTGTGGTTGAATAGCCCTCTCTTCCTAGAGCAACAGTCTTGCAAGCTCGCCAGGCACTTCGCAATCATCTTCACCTTCGTCTTCGGCTAAGTTGATCGGATTTTCGAAGTCATAACTGGCAGTAGCAGAGTCGTTACCAGTGAGATCCAGAGTGGATTGAAACCTGTATGAGTGAGTGTGTGTAAATACAGCTGTTTTGAAATATATAAAGGAAGGAAAGGCAGAAAAGGAGCATAAGATTTGAAATGAGAAAACGTCCAAGATCTTTATTCATGATATATGAAATGACAATTTATATGCCCTCACAAATGAATCCACGGTGCCCCGGGTAAGACACCGGGCCATAGAGTTTTAATTGTTTATTACAAATAACAAAACAAAGAAGTTTATTACTGCGTAACAAAAGTAACAGGAGTATGATCTTGGCAATCCAATTGGTCAATCCGCCATCAGCTGTCGGGTAGATCCAGCTATTGAACTCTGACTCTCCCACTTCATCTTCATCTCCCACAACATTCACCCCTGGATTGGTAATGAGCACAGGAGGTCTTCTGATTTTTGCCTTCCGCATAGCTTTCTGTCCCTCTGCAGTAAAACCCAGTCCGAACTTGTCAGTTTTCTGTGTAAAGTCAGGAAGCCTTCCCCAGTTAGCACATTCACCTTTCTAGATCACAACCCGGGCATCCTTCAAGGAAGCCATCTTCAAGGGAACATCCTCCTCAACCACTGTTTCCGCTGCTGCCAATGTTGGAGGTACCTCTTCGAAATGTTGAAAGGGGGTTTCAATAAACTCCCCATCCATCTCAATATATCTGAAGGAATTCAAATGGCTCACCATATACTCCTCCTCTCCTTGCACAGTGACAATCTTCCCTCTGACAGGGTATTTTAGCTTCTGGTGCAAGGTAGAGGTCACTGCCCCAGCTTTGTGGATCCAAGGTCGACCCAGTAGACAAGAATAAGATGGACGGATATCCATCACATAGAAAGTAGAGTCGAATACTTGAGAGCCCACACGAATAGGAATGTCAACCTCTCCATGAACCATCCTCTTAGAACCGTCAAAGGCTCTGACGATGATATTGCTAGGTTTTAGTTCCAGGCCTTCACAATCCAAACGGTCTAAGGCTTTCTTGGGTAGCACATTCAAGGAAGAACCAGTGTCCACCAACACGTGCGCAAGAGTAGTGCCCCTGCATTCAATAGAGACATGCAGGGCGTCGTTGTGGTCCCTTCCTTTGGCAATAAGGTCAACATCTGAGAAACCCAAGCCATTGTCGGCTGTCAGATTTGCTACACAATCCGTAAACTGGACAACAGATGTCTCCTGTGGCACATGGGCCGTCTTGAGAAATGAAATTAAGGCCTTAGCATGGGCCTCTGAGCACAGTAGCAAGGAGAGCATGGAGATTTTGGAGGGCGTATGCCCCAGCTGCTCGACAACATTAAAGTCACTCTTCTTGATTATTTTCAGGATTTCCTCCATCTCTTGTTGGGAGGCCTCAGCAGTCACAGATTTTGGTGCCTCCATCCGGGCAGGCTCATCTTCAATCCCTTTCCCCCGAACATTAGATGACTCGGTAGCAGGGGAAACAACTTGATCAGAACTGGGAACAGGTACACTTGCAGGTGTTATAGTAAGGGGTCTTCGAATAGCTGGCGGTGCAATGTCAGGCGAGAAGAGCCTGCCACTGCGGGTAACCTTTGTTGGACCAGTGATATTGCTGATGCTGGTGCCAGTGTTGAACTCTTGTTTGATTCCATTCACATACACATCTGCCCCATAGTGCCAGGGGACAGCCTTATCAGATTCGTAGGGGAGAGGCCCCGGAACAGTAATAACAACAGGTGCGACAGTCATGATTTGAACAGGCTTCCTTGGGATAGCCTTGATCAGATTATTAAAGATTGTAACAACAGAAACTTCTTCCACCGAAACAAACTGAACAGCGGACTTCTTGAACAAAATCTCTTTGTTGTCCATTAGGCTTTGGATGCCCAACTTCAGCAAAGGACAACCAGAAAGGGAAACATCATAGAAAAGGCAACCTTCACTACAACCCGGAAATAAACCGGCAAATAGTAGATTCCTCTTGACAGTCATTAAGGGAGTAACTACATCATTCACATAAACAGCATATACATCTTCATCAACAGCATTTACTCCATGCTGGGGCATAGGAGTAGTCACCATATTTGGCCTCTCAGGCGCTTCAAACTGTATCTCTTTTGCGTCAATAAGGTCTTGCACCTTATTCCTTAAGGCCCAACAGTCATCAGTGGAATGCCCCGGGCTATCGGAGTGATAAGCACAGCGGGCATTTGGATTGTATTTTGGAGAGGCAGTATTCACAACTTTTGGGGCCTCTCTGACGGTCACTAGATTGGTGGACAGCAACTGCGGCAGGATTTGTGATAGAGTCATACTCAAACGGGTGAATTCTCTTCTAGGTCTTTCAGCCCTTGGAGGATTGGTTTGCCGAGGAGCGGCAGCAGGTTTAGCAATCATCACCGCGTTGACAGACTGGCGGCGCTCAGGTTTCTCTTGTCTTCTAGACCCATATACAGCACCGGCCTCCTTTTTAAAGGGCTTCTTTTCAGAGCTTGCAGATGCACCCTTCTGAATTTTACCAGACTTCATCCCAGCCTCTATTCTCTCTCCAGTCAGAATAAGATCAGTGAACCCTGCAGACGAAT
Source organism: Vicia faba (assembly GCA_948472305.1). Lineage (NCBI taxonomy): Eukaryota > Viridiplantae > Streptophyta > Magnoliopsida > Fabales > Fabaceae > Vicia > Vicia faba. The sequence continues at coordinate 1,450,331,150 of OX451741.1, forward strand.
TCCCGATAAGATGGTTGAAAAATGGCCTAGATAGGGTCCCCAAGAACATGTCTACCAACTCCCGGTCAGTCAACGGAGGCTGCACCCTGCCAGCCAGATCCCTCCACTTCTGTGCATACTCTTTAAAACCTTCGCTTGAACCTAGCGACATACCCTGGAGTTGGGTACGTGTAGGGGCAAGGTCGGCATTATATTGATACTGCTTATAGAAAGCAGTAGCCAACTCCTCCCAGTTACGAACCTTGGTCCCATCCAGCTGATAGAACCATTCAAGATGAGTCCCTGAAAGACTCTCCTGGAAGAAGTGGATCCACAAATTCTTGTCCACTGAGTACGGTTGAATCTTCCGCACATAAGACCTGAGGCGTAGCTTGGGACAAGACGCCCCGTCATACTTGGTAAAAGATGGTGCTTTGAACTTATGAGGAATGATCTCACCAGTGGACAAACCCAAATCTCCGAAATCCAGCCCAGGCACTTGTTGGATCTCCATTGCATTCAGTCTGTCCTCCAACTGCTTGTATCTGTCTTCAGCAGGAGGATACTGTTCCTCATTGAAATCAGTTTCGTTGTCAGAGACTACCGGACTAGGACCTTTCCCCCCTTGGGGACTGCTCTTTCCTATAGAAGAACCAGCCTCTTCATTCTGCAGAGTGTTGCCAAACCTTCGGCCCGAGTTAAAAAGAACAGTTCTCTTCTTCTTCTTCTTCTCCTTCTTCAGGAGCAGAGCCTTCAGCTCTTCTTGGCCCTGAGCCAAACCCATGATTAGTTCCTGAAATTGCGCATTCTGCGCCTGAAGAGCCTTGATGGACATCTCGGTTGATGATGAGTCAGGATTCATGATGCTGAAATAAACAGCGAAGAACAGTAAGCAACCTGAAAAGAAGAAAACCTGCTATGCACATGATGAATGATATGTGTTTATGCAATGCATTCAAGGATTCGAAAGTTCAAATTTGTTGTAGACAAAAAGGAACACACGTTATCATTAAGGAAATAATTGTTCAGTACATCAAAGCCTCATGGGCACATATTATAAAGCAAATCAATCCCAAAAGACACTACGCATCCTCTTTGGAGCTATGTAGGTGTTGAGATTCCTCTCCTCATGCAATAGGCGGGTGAGCTCCAAGACCTTCTTTTCACTAGCATGTAGACTGGTCTCAAGAGAATTCCGTTCTTCCTTAAGTTGGATCCAGCTCTTCTGCATCTCTTCCCAGGATGTGGGCATATCAGGATGTTGAATAGTGTAGGACACTTCTCCTTCCAAGACTGGTTCTTTGATCACTGGGAGTATATGAGGATATGGCATCACTAACTTCTGGGAGCGGGCCCGTACCCACTTGAGATAAGGTTCCAATGGGATGGAATTCCTGTGCCCTAGTGTCTTGCTGTCTATCCTACTTGGCAGCCTCCAAGCTCTGATAAATCTCTGGCGAAGTCCTTGGGCATCATTGTCGAAGTCAAAAACTATGTCAGGAATTAACATGTCATGAGGACCATCCCTCCGAGCATAACCAAACTGTCTCCAAGCCAGGCATGGGTTGTAAGTAATACCTCCTCTGGTTCCAAGTAAAGGAACATTAGGGTACTCCCCGCAACGATCGATGATAGTGACATCCTCTCTGGACCGGGGGCACCAATGTATGTCTGCATGTGTAAGAGTCATCAATCGTTGTGACCATCTCAAACCCCGCTCGTTCTTCAGAACTGATTGTGGAAGGTGCGAAATAAACCACCTTCCCAGGAGAGGAGTGCAACACATAAGGACACCTCTTTTTCTCATGGTTCGAGTGTAACATGAGTGAAGGATGTCCCCCAGCAACGTAGGTATAGGATTCCTGGACATGGAGATCTGGACAGCATTGATATCTATAAGCTGATCTGGGTTAGGGAACAACACCAAACCATAGACAAGGAGGGCCACAACTTCTTCAAAAGCTTGTAAGTCAAGGGAGTTCCAACATTCATGGGCCTTTTCAAACAGAAACCTGGCTAAGAACCCTTTGATACCACTTCTAACTTCCCAATGTCCCTTGAGGTCAGATGATTGTAGGTGTAAGGCTTTAGCAATCTCTTCAAGCTTAGGTTCCTTTTCCATACCGTTGTAGGGTAGTTGATCAAGGATATGGATCTTCAGGAGCCGGGAGAACTCCTCCAATGTAGGTACCAGCTGATAATCCAAGAAGGTGAAACAGTGATGCAGAGGGTCAAAGAACTAGAACAAGACCTTTATCATGTCTTCCTCAATGTTGGTGTTGACCAAGCTGATGAGTCTTCCATGTCTCTCACTGAATGAAGAGCTCTCGGGAATCCTGGATATAAGCTCCTTAAGCTGAGGAGGGATCTTTACAAGGCTGATTTGAATTGTCTTTCTGCGAACAGTTTCCATGTCCTACAAAACAAGAACAAAGATGAAGATTCGAACCCCTGAAATGGTTAGTCAATGCATATGATGCTGGATGATGTCATGATGCTATGATTAAACACACCACAGATATTTACAAAAACAAACATGTAAGGCACACAAGTCACACAAGACAAGCCCTTAGGGTTTAGGCCAGCATGGGGTCTGGGTAGTACCCTCTTGAAGTTGGTGGGCTCAAACCTGTCCTATCAAAGTAACCGGGTTCTAAGGGTCCCAATATCAGCGGATTGCTTTCATTGTTCATCGTTTCGATTTAGCCACTGAACTGGCGACCGAAATATTCCAGGAAAGCAACCCTCAATTGAGTGTAGTATCGAGTATCAACCAACCTCGGACTGCACCAAAGTCAGTTATCTCACTACCCTAAAGAGGCCAAGATAGTTCAATTAAGGTTCCTAAGGTCTGTTGATGCTTCACGACACCACGCGGAGGCCCCGTACTCTCCTTGACTGAACTCAAGGGTTACCGGTACACACCAGAGTGCCACATCAATGTAGCAAACTGTTTCAACCATGTCGATATACCCCGCACAGTTCCCTCACAGCCTTGTTGCTACTTTCTAAGAAGGTATCCCCCAGATCCAGGTTAGGATCTATAGAACTCCCAAGACAGTCCCACAATTTAAAGCAAGCAAAGCAATACAATTGAAAACACGGTTATGAACTAACCCTGAGGTACACCTCACTTTATAAAGAATTCCCCAGCAGAGTCGCCAGTTCTGTGATCGGTGGATCTGGAACTGACTGTTTAATGTTGGTTCGCGAAATGTCGCGGAAGCAAGAGTCACCACCGTCTTTTATTTTCTCCAAATGGAAAGGACAAAAGCACAGAAAAATTCCTTAAAGAGATTGCTCTCGGTTCGGGAGGTAGGTTATAGAAAGGGAAGGTGTTAGCACCCTTTCTATCCATGGTTATCCATGGGCTCTTAGATACTTGCTCATTGTGTTTTCAAAAATGGTTTGTTTGCTTTTCAACTGTGGGTTTTTAAAAAAAGTTTCTTTGAAAATTCCAGTTCGACTCTTGTATCGGTCCTCAAGAGTGTTTGAAAAATTGATTTCGAAAGCTTTTTGAAAAGGTGTCGGTGTGAAAAGTATTTTTGATTTGTTTTGAAATTAGAGCAAGTATCTAGAGTCGTCTACCTACCCTAAGGAATTCGTCTGTGTAAATGTCCTTTAAAGTAGTGCCATCCCACCCTTGAGAGGTAGGTAGCACCACCGTTGGAGGTGTTCGGTTCAATTCAAAGGTTCGGGACATGGTGATCACCAGAGCAATAGGAAGATACCTTAGAAGCTAGCCTCATGCCAGGTTCCCGGATCATGAGGACTTACTAAGACATCCTCTACTCGACGATCACCTTTCGAGAGGCAAGGCAACAGTGAGGCGTACCCTAGGGGTGGTGTGTAATCTGTGTGTCGTTTTCAGATATTTTTGTCTTTGTCATGTCATGGGTGATCTACGCTTTTGTTTTATTTTGACATTCATTCTTGCATGCAATTATTAGCAGTTTAAAAAGTTGCGGGAAATATAAAGTTCCTAAACTATTACAAAGGCGCGGGTCCACATCGCCAAATTAAATCCAGGACCCGATTTGACATAAAATAAAGATGCGAGAAAGATAAATGTTTAATTTACACGGCTTTGGGAGAATTACATAAAAAATTATACGAAAGGAAATAAATGCGCGAATTGAATTAAAATTGAAAGCGAGGGCGTTGGACCCTTTTTAGGAAATTAATTACGATTAACAGACTAATTAAGGTAAAATAATAAGAAAAGATTTTTTTGGAGTTTTTTGTATTTATGAATTTTTAATAAGAGAATTAAATGAAATTAAAAAGTTAATTAACCCTAATTCTAGTTATTTTTAATTTATTAAGAAAAGCATTAAAATTCAACCTAAAATTAAACCTAATTAATTAATACAATTTTATTTACAAAAATAATAATTAACAATTAATAATTAATAAAAGAGAAGAAAAAGTAAAGGCAATTAAAACCTAATTCTACAAATTTTAAATTTATTAAGAGAATGTTAAAGTTAATCCTAGAATAAAAACTACTTAATTAATAAGACTTTATTTACAAAAAAAATAACGTTTAATGAAATATATTTTATTTTTTATGACTTTCTGATTTTTTTATTATTTTTATGTTTTATGAAAATAAAGTAATTTAAAGATCTAAATAAAAATTAAACAAAACAAATAAAATAGAAAAAATATGAAAAAAGAATAAAAAAGCAAACCATGAGGGGTTCTGTCCCCAAACTGGAGCTGTGATCCAGCAACTCTGGCCCATCTTTGGAGCCTTTTTTTGACTTTTCAGGGTAGCATGTGGCTTCGTTGACCAACGCACATGGTGTTCTTCAAACAATGGCCCTTGGATTAGGACTATAGGACAAGTGGCGCGCCTGGATTGTGAGCTCATTGTGGACGCTGAGGCTTGAATTGCATGGGATTAGATTGAAACAAAATATATGAATAAAGTGAGGGGACCTGGGAATCGAACCCAGGTCCCAAAGCTTGCCAGCGCCTCTTTCCACCATCTGAACCATCAATGCATGTTATACATATAATAATGAATAAATAACAAAAGCGAAATTTGGTTAGTGGCCTAAAAAACAACAAAAACGCGCGCCAGTTTCAAATTGTCCTATCATGTCCTGCCACATAATCATCTTCTCCAATGGTGCGTTTTTCCTGAAACAAAAACAAACAAGATTGCGGGGGTTTTAAACCCCCACTATATACTGTGTCAAAAAATAGCGAATAGAGTATGGTGCTTCATAAATTAGGCGCGAGGTGTGGAAACGATTGGCCATGAGTTTCTGATTCTGATGGTATGGGTCTCAGGCCTTAATTTTTCCATAGGAGTAAACCCCCAATTTCACAGCTTTGTAACCCTAACAATCTTCCATGGTGAAATCGCGTATGGGCAAGCAAAGCTTAATCAAACTATATGGTTAGCTTCAGAATGATAAGAACAATACAAAACAAGCATTAGAATTGAAAATCATGGCATGAATGATACAATACGATTATGCAAAACAAGTGACACGGTCTGACTTCTAGTTACCAATTCTGGGCGTTAGGGATAATGATTTTGATCCAGACACCTTCCTTGGAGCCTCAAGAATGCAATGGAATCAGTATTTGTCCTTGAAACTCCTTGAGATCGTGATTTCAGTTTTGAAAATTTAGACAAAAAATGCAAACTTGTTTATGGCTTTTGGGCGCAGCTTTCTGGTCCTGGTCTTTAGGTCTAGCTTGTGGCTTATGTATGGAGTGTATTAGGGTTAAATTCTGAGCCAAAGGATCAAAGCATTGATGTAGAGAATATTTGATTTTCATGGCATAATTTTTCAATCTTTTTCATGCATATTTGATACCAATCATGTCCAAATCACATTGATTCTTTCCCTATCTGATTTGCATGAAATCTTGGAGATATTTCATGCATAAAAAGATTTAAAAAGTTTGCTTTGGTATTTTTTCCATATTTTAATTAATTAAATGAATTATTAGCAATTAAAAATTCAAATAAATAAATAAAAATGATGAATAACTTCCCTTTGGGCCAAATGGTCGTGCATATGCTTTGGATGATGAATCTTAGAAGAAAATGTGGCCCATTAGCAATTTTAAGACATTTGAAGCAAAGTTGACTTTTCAAAATATCCAAAAATTTCCCAACTTCCACAAGGCATATATTGCTCAATTTTTAAGCTTTGATCATGTTCTTGGACATTTTGGAAATGTCTTGAAGTCCTCTAACCAATGCCTTTGGTCCCATGTCATTTTTATTTACCAATCTCAAGTTATGGCCTTTGACTTAAAGTCCCTTTTTGTTGACTTTTGAAAATGACCTATAATGTTGAAATTGATAACTTTTTGTGAGAGCATTTCTTGGACTTAAAGTGTGAAGAGGAGTTGTAGGAAATGTCTTTATCTTCAAAATGAGCTTTGGATGGAATTTTTATGATAATCCATGTGGAAGTTATGCCTTGGTCAAGTTACAGTTGACTTTTTCAACTGTCCAAATATGGAAACTTTTGCATCTTGAGACTTTTTGAGCCATGCCTTGAGAATCATGATCAAGCATTGATCAAATGATGTTTGTGGCTTCAAAACTAGATGTTGACCAAAAATTTGAACTTTTGACTGTCAAATGACCATTTTGCCCCTACAGTTGACTGTAGTGCAATTAGGGTTTTTGACTGTGCAACTTTTTGATGTGAGTCTTGAAACTTGGCATGAAGATGCTTGACCATGTTTGTAGGTATGTGGGACTTGATTGGACCCTTGGAAACTTCATTTTCTTTGTCAGAACCAAAACCCTAATATTTGACTGTTAGGAGGCCCTTGAACTGTGCAACCCTTGGGGAGATTTTGAAGCTTGCTCTTTGCAATTCTTGAAGAATATGGGAGGGCAAATTTTAGGGTACAACACTGTGCCTTTTCAGGGCTGATGAGAGACCAACTCTGCTTGGGAGAGAGTATTGCTGAATCTTATCTTACTCTGCGGGGAGTGAAAGTATCTTGGTCACGTTCTTCAGCTGAACCTACCTTGGTACCTTGGCGGACAGAGCAACTAGATCGCTCGGACAAATCATTATTGCCCCTGTTTCTGCGGGAGAAAAAAGACCTAGGAGGTGCTTGATAACTGCTGATTGATGAACTTTCTTCTGGTAGGCAAGTGCCGAGATGACGGAACATAGTCGTACGCTTTTGATCCCTAACTTTTGCCTGGACCGCCCTTTCGGGTTTTCAGTCCACCGGGATACCCATTTTTGCCCAAGCCGCCTTTTCAGGTTTTCGACTTGCCGGGTGTACATATTTTTTTTTCATTTTCATCCTTTGTTTTTTTCCGAGCCCTTTTGGTTCGCCGGGAAGCCCTTATTTTTGCCTAGGCGTGTCAACCTAGCGGGTCTTTGATTATGCGTAGTATTTTTTTCGACTATGCTCTCAGAATGCAGAGAGTTGTCACTGTCAGTAGCATTGTGTTGCCCTACTACCAAAGATCTTCGTTTGATCGTCCAATGCCCCAAGTGATCCAGATAGAGATTTGCCCCAAGCTGGTTGGCCTTTTGAGAGATTCTCCGAATCTTGACTTAACTGCCCCCGATGATGGACAATGATCATGCCATCCCCCTTGATTGGAGGTGCTTTGGTTCATTTAGATATTCGTCGTGCGAATTTCTCTGCTGTTCGAACAAATAGTCATATGCAAACAATGTTATTTTAAGAATGTAAAGCTTATGTCTGTCTTGAAATTTTTGAAAACGCATTTTTTTTGTAAAAACAAGTGAAATTTTTTTGTAAACTGTGATGTCAACTCGTTATTTTACCGCAATCCTTAAGGAGTCAGGATACCTTTGGTAACAGTATGCTTTCGAACTAACCCATGCTTCAGCTAGGACTTTTAGGGGTTATAACGTGGCCTGGTTCACGGTTTAAGAAACAAAGGATAAAGGCTCAAAGTATTTGTACCCACCCGCTCTTCGTGATGTTCTTCAAACCTAAACTCAGTTGATCGTGCGCTAGACCTTGTTTGAGTCTTTGCTCTGATGTTCCAATGATGGTTCGGATATTGACAGTTTATTTTGAATAGGCAGTCATCTTTTTTGTTTGAGGATTTGTTGGACCTCTTTCTTTTGATTTTGTTATCCCTGTTTTTTGCCTGAACTGTTTCTTTTGTGATTACAGTCAGCGAGATGCCCCAGTTTTGTAAGTCTCCTTCATAGGTTTTGACTTAATGGGCTTTTATTTCTTTGAGAGATAATGACTGCCTGTCCTTATGATTATACGGAACCATCACTGTCTCTTGTTTTGTAAGGACTTCTTTGGTGCCACTCGTTGTGCATCTGGATCAAACTGAGAGAACTACCCTGCCCCAGGTTATGATTAAGGGTTTTGATTTTTGAAAAGAAAAACTCCTACTTCTTTGGCTTAGAGGGGTTGACGAGGGATTATCTTCCTTATAACTCCAGTGTTTAGGAATCGAAACAATGCCTGTACCTCATCAGCGGGGTCTGTTCAAAAGCATACTGTAGATTGTGGTATCGTTTTCGTCATCCTCCCTCAAGAGGCTTAGAATTTTCAGTCAAGAGTTGAACATCAAGAAAAAATAAAAGCAATTTTGAATATAGAGAACACAATTACTTCAAAACAGACACGTGTAATGCATTAATGAAATAATAGAGTTTGACATGATAATTGTTTGAATAAGCATAGAAAAAATACAATATCAGAATTTAAATGAACAAGAGTCTCTCAATCCTAGCCATGTTTTGGCAAGGGAGCAGTGACCACATCGGGAGTCTCAGCAGGCTCGAATTCGATCTCCTTGGCGTCAATCATGTTCTGAATCTTGTATTTCAGCGCCCAACAATCCTCAGTATCGTGCCCCGGGCTTCCGGAATGATAAGCACACCTCGCATTTGGGTCGTAGTTTGGAGAAGAGGTCTTGGGATTTGTAGGAGGGTTGATTACCGCAATCAGATTCATTTTCAACATGTGCTGCAATGCTTGTGACAATGGCATGTTGATGTTGGTGAATTGTCTTTTAGGTTCGTCTGGCCTTCACTGATTTCCCTTCGGCGGTTGTCAGCGTGACGCAGAACCTGAGATCATGACTGCCCCTACGTGTTGGTCACGACGATCCTTCTGACTGTATGCAGCATTGGACTCTTTCTTGAATGGTTTCTTCTCAGAGTTCGAGGAGTCACCCTTTTGTATCTTCCCGGACTTGATTCCAGCTTCTATCCTCTCACCAGTCAAGATCAGATCTGTGAACCCAGCAGAAGAGTTCCCAATCAGATGGTTGAAGAAAGGACCAGACAGGGTCCCCAAGAACATGTCAACGAGCTCACGGTCAGTCAACGGTGGCTGCACCCTGCCAGCCAGGTCTCTCCACTTTTGCGCGTACTCCTTAAAACCTTCACCCGTCCCTAGTGACATACCCTGAAGTTGGGTACGCGTAGGAGAGAGGTCGGCATTATACTGATACTGCTTATAAAAAGCAGTTGCCAAGTCCTCCCAGTTACGAATACTGGTTCCATCCAGATGATAGAACCATTCGAGCTGAGTCCCTGAAATACTCTCCTAGAAGAAATGGATCCAAAGATTCATGTCTGCAGTGTAAGGCTGGATCTTCCTTACGTAAGAACGGAGGTGCAGTTTAGGACAGGAAGCCCCGTCGTACTTCACAAAGGCAGGCGCCTTGAACTTGTGTGGGATCACCACCCCAGAAGATAAACCTAGGTCTCCAAAGTCCAACCCGGGCACACGTTGAATCTCCATAGCATTTAACCGGTCCTCCAGCTGTTTGTACCTGTCCTCAGCAGGAGGGTAGTGTTCATCATTGAAATCTGTCTCGGTGTCAGAGACCACGGGACTAGGAACCCCTCCCTCTTGGTGACTGCCTTCTCCAACAGATGGAGTAGTCAGCTCAGCTTCATTCTGTAGTGTATTCCCGAGTCTGCGTCCAGTGTTGAATAACACAGTCCTCTTCTTCTTCTTCTTCTTCAGGAGCAAAGCCTTCAACTCCTGTTGTCCTTGGGCTAAGCTCATGACCAGCTCCTGGAAATGGGCGTTCTGGGCCTGGAGGGCCTTGATAGCTTGTTCATTGGATGATTCAGGATTCATGATGATGGCTGAAATAAACAGCGAAGAAGATTAAGCAACCTGTCAAAAGAGTACCTGTAATGCAATGATATGTATGTATGCATGCGATGTTTTCAAGGATCTCGCGGGGTAAACAGAGAAACTTGTTAGAATTTGAATTTGGGTAGCTTGATTGAAGGAACTTCATGTTGCTGAGAGTCATTCTTCAAGAGTCAAGGCTCACCATATCGAGTGGGTCATAGCCCCTGACAACCTCGGCTAGAGGAAAATAAATCCCCTTTGCCCCTTGCTAGACACTTTGATTCATCATGACCTGCATCACAAGCCCTTGGGATCCTTGAAATGGATTAGTCTTTATGCAGGATGCATGCAATGGTATGATGTTATGCTATGCATGGAGTGATGTAAGTAAACCCTGTAATGAGTCCCAATTAAGGACTGTAAACAAATAGCAAGAAACTCAAGTGTCAGATAACAAGCATGCAAGTAGTCAAGTTTGAAGGCACACAAGTCACACAAGACAGCCCTTAGAGTTCAGGCCAGCATGAAGTTCAGGTACTACCCTCTTTCAGTTTCGTTGGTTGAGACCTGTCCTATCAAAAGTAATCGGGTTCTAGAGGATCCCAATATCACTGACTACCCTCAATCGGTCATAACTCCAGCGTCACAATCTTTTCTTGCGGCCAGAACCATCGCGAGAGTTTAGCCTCAATGGGTGTAGCATACTGCCACTGTTCTATGGCCAAGTTGGGTCACATTAGGGTTCTAAGGTCGGTTGGTGCTTAATGGCTCCTCAGAAGACCCATATTCTCCTCGTTGCAACACAAGGGATATCGGTACAGACCAAGGTGCCACACCAACGTAGCCACTGCTTCACCCGTGTCGGTCTACGCCGGACAGGTCCCTCACAGCTTATGCTACCTAAAAGGGTATCCCCAGATTCGGGTTAGGATCTATGAAACTCCGATGCAAATCCCACAAATATAAAGCAATCAAAGCAAATCAATTGAAAACATAAGTATGATCGAATCCTAAGGTACACCTCACTTTTAAAGTTATCCCCAGCAGAGTCGCCAGTTCTGTGATCGGTGGAAATAGAACTGACTGTTTTTTAGCTGGTTTCGCGAAATGTCGCGGTAAGCAAGAGTCGCCACCGTCTTTTATGTTCTCCAACATGGAAAGGACAAAAGCACATCAAAATTCCTTCTTTGAGAATGTTTCTCGGTTCGGGAGGTAGATTTATAGAAAGGGAAGGTGTTAGCACCCTTTCTATCCGTGGTTATCCACGGGCTCTTAGGTACTTGCTCTTATGTTTTCAAAAATTGTTTGCTTTTCAAGTGTGTGTGGGTTTTGAAAAAGTTTCGTTTGAAAAATTTCTAAGTAACTCTTGTATCAGTCCTCAAGAGTGTATGAAAAATTTGTTTGAAAACCTTTTGAAAGTGTAGGTGCGAAAAGTATTTTTGTTTGTTTTGAAAAGAGCAAGTACTTGGGAGAATCTACCTACTCTAAGGAATTAAGTTGTGTAAGAGTCCTTTAGATAATGCTATCCCACCATTGAGAGATAGGTAGCACCGTCGTTGGAGGTGTTCGGGTCAATTCGACTATAGGGACATGTGTGGTCACCAAAGCAATGGTAGGATACCTTAGAAGTAACCCTAATGTCCTAGATCCTTTTTTATCCGAGGCAACCGTTTCGAGGCGACGGGATCTTTAGACCGAAGGGCGACCTCTAAGACACCCTATAATTGATGACCACGTTCGAGGCAACCCGTGAGGCGTACCCTAGAAGTGGCATGTGCTTTGTGTGTTATTTTTCAGCTAATTGTCTTTGTACATGTTATTTGTGAGCTACAGATTAATTTTATTTACATACATTCTTTCATGCATTGTTAACAGTTAGGAGTGCGGAAAATAAATTGCGGAAATGTAAATCTAACTATTACAAGGCGCGGGTCTATACATCGCCAAAAAACAAAACCCGTTTGGAAATAAAGTGCGAGAAATAGTAAATAAAGCGGTAAAATTCCTATTTAACTATTACATATCTGGAGACAGTTACATAAACAAACAAAATAAATAAATGCGCGCGAGAATTAAATCGGGAACGTCCTAAAGGGTTTTGACCCTTTTTGAATAAGAATTGAAATTTGTCCCTTTTTTTGTAATTAATGAAATTAAAATTAATAACTAATTAATTAATTTAATTAAAAGAAAAATATTTTTGTGTTTTTATGTTTTTAATAAAATAAAAAAAATAAATTAAAAGTTGAAAGTTCTAATTCTAAATTAATTTTACTTATTAAAAAAATGTTGAAATTGTTCTAATTACACAACTAATTAATTAATATTAAAATTTATTTACAAAATAAGTTAATAAATAATAAAATGTTTTTTTTTTGGTTTTATTGAATTTTATGGGAAAAAATTAGTTTGTTAGGTTAATTAACAATAATGATAATAATTAAAAAAGGAAAATAAAAAGAAAAGGAAAATAGAAAGAAAAAAAAAAGAAATAGAAACCATTGGGGGTGTTGATGGCCCAATGGAGGTGTGAAGCCTGGAAATTGCTGGCCCATTAACCAGCCTTGTTGACTTTTGGAGATTGCCTGGAGCACGTTGACTGGAGAATATAGTGTTCATCACTTTTTGGCCCTCGGATTGATGATCATGGCCACTTGGCATGTGGAACGCTGAAGGTTCATGGTGAAATGCACTGGGCATCCTGCACACAAACACATAAGAAAAAATGATATGGAATTTTTGGGGACCTGGGAAGAACTTACAGCGCGATATGATGGATCTTAGGATGTGGCAAGGGTTGCTTTAGCTTCAGGGGATGACAAAGAAGAGAGTCACGTTCTCCTTTTGGCCTGAAAATGCTTGCAATACTCCTTTTGATCTCACACTTTTTTTGACACTTTTTGGATTTTGCTCTGGCCGTTTGTGTAATGTTCTAGGTTGTGAATGAGGCTTGCAAGGCTTGCATATATAGTAATGAGTGAGAATAAGTCACATTTAGGAGCCTTTAACCATTGCAATTAAGCTTTGGATTTTGTCTTGACCACCATTAAAGGCCTTTCAAAGCTTGTTCAAAATTTGAATTTTCATGCCTAAATGAGCTTAGCACGAAATTCGTAGGTTGCAAATGCTTCATGAAGGCTATTCAAACCATAAGATACCATTTAATTAATTTTTTCAGATTTACTTGAATTATTATGGATTAAAATGAATTAAATCCATAAAAATTAAATAAAAATAGAAAAATAATTATTTAGTCTTGAAATTGATCATGGGACACGTGGGTGGCATGACAAGGCTGAATCAAGTGGAAAAAAGTGGGCCCTTTTGTCAAAAATTGAAGTTTCAAGGATAGTTGACTTTTGACATTTCACAAAAATTTCCCAACTTCTCCAATGCATATCTTGCTCAATTTTGATCATATGAACATGTTCTTGGACATTTTGGAAAGGTCTTGAAGTCCTCTAACCAATGCCTTTGGTCCCATGTCATTTTGAGTTACCAGTCTCAAGTTATGGTCTTTGACTTAAAATGCCTTTTTGTTGACTTTTGAAAATGACCTATAATGTTGAAATTGATAACTTTTTGTGAGAGCATTTCTTGGACTTGGAATGTGAAGATGAGTTGTAGGAAATGTCATCCCCTTCAAAATGAGCATTGGATGGGATTTTTCTGATGAACCATGAAAAGTTATGCCTTGGTCAAGTTACAGTTGACTTTTCAACTGTCCAAAAATGGAAACTTTTGCATCTTGATGATTTTTGAGCCATGCTTGTAGAATCATGATCAAGACTTGATCAAATGATGATTGTGGCTTCAAAATAAGATGTTGACCAAAATCTTTGACTTTTGACTGCCAAATGACCATTTTGCCCCTGTAGTTGATTGTGAGGCAATTAGGGCTTTTGATTGTGCAACTTGATGCTGTGAGACTTGCAACTTGGCATGGGGATGCTTGACAAGGTGTATGAGCATATGGGACTTGGTTGAGCCCTTGAAAACCTCAACTTCCTTGCAAGAACCAAAACCCTAATTTGACTGGCTTAGGAGGATGGTTGAACTGTGCAACCCTTGAGTAGACTTGAGATGATGCTTGCCAAAACTTTGAAGAATATGGGAGGGCAAATTTTGGGGTACAACAGCTAGGTTCTTCCCAAAACCGTCACCGTTGAACCTGAGATTGCCTGTAGGCTAGGTTCTTCCTCAGATCATCTTCGAACCTGAGATCGCCCATAGGCTAGGTTCTTCCCACAGATCATCGTCGAACCTGAGATCCCCCGTAGGCTAGGTTCCTCCTTAGATCATCTTAGAACCTGAGATCTCCCGCAGGATAGGTTCTTCCTTAGATCACCTTAGAACCTAAGATCGCCCGTAGGCTAGGTTCTTCCTTAAATCATTGTCGAACCTGAGATCGCCCATAGGCTAGGTTCTTTCTTAGATCATCGTCGAACCTGAGATTGCCTCTTGGCTAGGTTCCTCCTTAGATCACCTTCTTAGAACCTGAGATCGCCTCTTGGCTAGGTTCTTCCCTCAAATCATCGTCGAACCTGAGATCGCCTCTTGGCTAGGTTCTTTCCTCGAATCATCGTCGAACCTGAGATCGCCTCTTGGCTAGGTTCTTTCCATATATTTTGTCTTAGAACCTGAGATTGCCCTTTGGCTAGGTTCTCTGTCAAATCACTCTCATGTGTCACCTTAGGATCGTAGGTCGCCCGTAGACCCCGTCCGCTGTCTTTTCATACTAACCATTTGTCTTGTATTGGCATCGCTCTACGTTACAAGTCCAATCTCTGTCTCTTAATTGAAAAAACAAAATTTCTTTCCCCAGTAGATATCACAAAAAATAAAGAAAACACTTACTCTCTCTCAGGACAAATTTTTGGCATTGATGTTTAATCATCTTCAACCTTGAACTTTTGAAAGGCATGTGCCAATCGTACTTTCAGGTTTAAGACGATTAAATAGGGGCAGCTGTAATACCCCAAATTTGTCCTACCCTTCTACTTTTATCTGGTTTATGCATTGTCACGCTTTTCTCATGTACATATCTCCATTAGGTAATTTAACATTGCATACATTCGCTAACAACATAACTTCGCAAGGGGTCGAGAACCTTCAGGGTTAGGGTTTTATCAACTGGCTAAGGTGTATATGTTCAAATAGAGCCTGATTCTTCTGGTTATTTTTCAAGGCAGTGAAATTGCGGAATTAGGGTTTTATGTTCATGGATGTTGTGGATCTTTTCTTCATCAAGCTACAAGGTCATCCTCCATCAAGAATTCATCCAGAGCAAAGTACATTAGGGTTTTTACTTATGGTATTTGGTGTCTCATCAAGGTTGTAGTTGAGGTTATTTTGAACTGGGATTTTTGCTTAAGCTATCTTTCTCCTCATTGAGTATCCAATGCCAGAGAATTAGGGATTCAAAGCACTAATTTTGTCGATCATCAAGTAAAGACGTAATACTAGGATGATGTTACGAATTCACTAAGATTAAGGCATTATTGGTTCTCTCATTTCTTGTTTTCATTATGGTGAAAGTATTCGTTCAAGCGATTATTTGGGGTCATGAGTTCTAGTGGTTCGAATTTGTTAAATTGGACCAATATTTTAAGAGGCAAAGCGTATTGAGTTTGGAAAGTCCATCCACGAGGATTCCTTGGAATTCAAGTCACTTCGAAGAAGAAAGCACACCATGTTCATCCATGATCAAGATTTTGGATTTCAAATAAAAGTCTTTCTTTAGTCATCTTTGAGTTGATCTCGTGAGTCATCCATAAAAAAGGGTTTGATATCATATGTTTCATTCAAGTTGCAAATGAAGAGAAGCATTGGGAGCTCTTAGTTCTATTTGAAGAGAACTTGATTTTGGATAGGAGATTGAAGATTTGGAATTGCCAAATTAATATTGCATACAAGAACATTCAAGTTTCATTCAAATTTCCACCAAGTATTAAAAGAGGGTTCAAAGCCATTTCTTTAGAATATTCATCATGAAAGTGGAAGCAAACTTCTTTACAAAGCTAAAGAATTCATATTTTATGTTACATTAAATCATACCATTACAACTCCAAACCATCTACTTTCCAAAATAGAAGGAATTTACACAAATAAAATGCACCGAATATTACAAAATTACAAATAAATCCAAGCCCCATGACCAAGCCTTTCCCCACTTTTCACATCATGAGTCGAGTCTCCATTTAACCTGATACTATTACTATGCCTTTTATCCAAGTGAATTCTTTAATCCCTCCATCGTTCTTCAAACCCTTCATAGCATGCATCATTAAGGAAACCAATCTCAATTAGCCAAAGTTCGGACAGCCCTACATCAATTGATAAGAAAAACCAGTCTGCTATGCATCCATAACAGAAAATCAATAACAAACAGAACTAGTAACAACTTCAACAGAATTTGACAAACTGTCACAACCAAACCAAAATAGAAAAACTTATTTCTAACAACTTTCCATTTTCTAACTACCTAACAAACCTCTCCTTAACCATAACAGTTTCCTAACAAACCTCTCCTTAACCATAACAGCCCTGCACATAAAAAAGGAGTTTATAACAATTTTTCTAACTTAACCAATCCTAACAGAATTCATAACACCTCCTAATCATTTCCCATCTCCTAACCATTTTTCCATTCCCTAACCATTTTTTAAAGCACTCATAACACATACACAGTCTTTAACAAAACTACTTCCTAACTACCAACCTGCAACAAAACCAATTTCTATAACCAACTAACAGAATCTCCAACAAACCAAAATAGAATAACAAACCTTTAACCAACCTCTAACTGAATCAAAACAGAATTTAACAAACAACATCATAACCTATAACAAAATTCACTAACAATATAACCAACCCATAGCATATTTATAACAAAACTTCCACATAACTAAGAGGGAAAAAAAACTGGCTCACCTTGATTCAGTGGATTCTGGATTTTCTCTCCCACACCATAACAATCTTCATCTTTAATCCACGATTCTCTGCATCTGAATCAACGCTTCAACTCCGCAAAATCATCATTGTTCTGATATTTCCATAACAACATCATAGCAATCAATTCGCGTCATCACGCATCACGATCCGCAAGAACAACAATAGCATAATCCAGAAGAGGCAGAAGAAATCATGAAAGACGAGGAGGAGTAGCATCGAAGAAGAAGAAGAGACGTACCTGAGTTCATCTGGTTTGCTTTTCGTCAGCGTCACTGTTGAAGAGCCGTCAGAGCATCTCCGGCCGGTAAGGTTCTACATCCCTTTGTTCTTTGTTTGTTCTGCTATCTATTATTGTGTTCCGATAGCGAAACCGCGGCGCATTAACAAGTGAGAGCGAGACAGAATTGAAGGCGTTGATACGAAGTTGATGATGACGAGAGATTTGAGATGATGATGAATCCGCGGCGGAAGTTGTGTGACGAATCGGAGATGAGGAGAGGATAAGTTGAAGGAAGAAGAACCATGTCGTCGAAGTCAGAGTGGCGAGGTTGAGCTGTTGTTTGGTGTGAGAGGAAGCCGCCACGCTTCGTGAGGGAGATGAAGAGATAGAGTTTCTCTTACAACCCTAATCCCTTTTCAATTTTCAGTTTCAACATTTAGTTTTTTTTTTATTTTTATTTTTTAACTATTTGTTTTTCTCAATAAGCTGAACAAAAGCATGGGCCAAACCTAATTCCACTAAGCCCATCACCATTTATCTGGAAATTGGAAACAATAAAAACCTGCCATTGGACTTCATCTAATGGGCCTGCATTGTTAATCACCACCTTGTTCTTTATAATTTTTACTTTAATTCCTTAATTTTTGTAATTAATTATTGATGATTCATTCATGATTTCTTGCTGAAATTTGGTGTGGATATTAATATGGTGATTCCCGACTTGTTGATATTTTTAATAATTTTTTTTATTAGCGTATGAATTAATTAAATTAGTGTTTAGTACATGGTTAGAATTAAGATTTTACGCGTTCTTGTCGATTTTGTATCCTTGATTCAATTTCCTTGGCATGAGGAGTGGTTTGGAGGCAAGTTTTGATCCTTGAATAATGCCACATTATTTTTGACGCGTTTGTTCATTGTGCGACGAACTTCTGATTATGCTTTGCATTCGCAACACGCATTTGCCTTTATCTTAGTTGAATATTATTTCTGACTCTGTTTGTTTCTTGGTGAAGCTTGCTCGACGCGTACTCCTTTCTTTTTCAGTGATTTCAACGACTTGCTCACTTTGGTAGCCTCCGCTACTACTCTGGCACTTGTTTTCAATTTATTACATTTTATTATCGCTTTATAGAAATCATGAGAAATAGGGCTTTATTGCAATCCAAGCATGCAAACATTAGGTAGAATTCCCTCAACATTCTAACTTTAGGTCTAACAACGCACGATAACATTAGGTTTAGAAATAGGCTAATCCCCCTTTAACTTTTCTTTCCCTTTTCGCATACGCATTTAAAACAAAAAAACTTCTTTCTCTTTCAAAATTCAAAAAACTTTAAAACTACTGATGAGAATCATGCTTTTGCTTAGTACGGGAAATGATAAGCGGGTCTCTTCTCGATATTATTGTTCTTCATATCAAGCATAGGTGTGGTTCAATTCTCAAAGACTCCTTTCATAGCTAAGTAGAAAAGTGGCTAATATCTCTCTCTTGAGGTTGACTGGTCATCATCTACAACAAAATACAAACCAACTCAACCCTTTTGTGCGCTCGAGCACTTTTCTTTAAAAACCCTTTTCAAGTAAGGACGTGATTAATTTACTTTTGTGCCAACGCATAAGTCTCCAAAGGTTGAGCTGCGGCAGAAGGAGGAATTAACTTCGTCCATAAAAAAATGTAAACAAACAAAAACATATGAGCCGAACTACGGTAGCTCTGATTCCTCAAAACGGATACGTAGGCATTGGGGTAGGGCACAAGCAAGCATAATTTTATTTTCCCTACTTTCATTTTCCCCTTTCTTTTGCATGCATTCTCCCTTTAGCAGTAATAAACAGTAAGCATAGATTAAACACACCCATAAGATAGATAACAAGAGTGGATACCGTAGAGTACTACGAGCGTGTGGGGTGCTAATACCTTCCCCTCGCGTAACAGACTCCCTTATCCTTATCTCTTGGTCGTTCGACCTTGATTTCACCCTTTTTAGGTTTTCTCAATGTTTACCTTTCCCTTCCTGTGGGATAAAATACGTTTGATGGCGACTTCATTGTTTGATGATTTTCAGCCGGTTGTTTCAGCTGGCGACTTCACTGGGGATTGGTCGACCAAATGCTGGTCCATCCCGGAGTCGCTCCTAGCTCTTGCTTTCTTTCATTTGGGTGTTTATCTTTACGCTTTTAGTTTATTCATTCATTTTGTATATACTTGAGCATACGTATGCATTGCATTTTACTGTTTTCCATATACTACTGTTGTACAGGATCTGCTTCTTGTTTGGGTGGGTGTTACTGTTGAGGTAAGAGGCCCAGTACCCAGGCCAGAGTGCACTAGGACGCCTAGGAATAGAGTGGGGGAATGACGGCTATAGGACGTGGTCTGATTAGTGAAGTCATGTCATATACCATGCTCGGACGAGGTTCAAATGAATTACTATCGGCACCCACGTTTATGGATAAGCCCATAGCACTTTTAGGCGAGCCCGTGATTTTCGAGTTACCATTGCCTTACCCTGACCTAGTCTTCACCCGTGAGTGGGGAGGGAATTCTTGTTACAGGTACTGGTGGTGACCGTGTTCAGATGGTTATTCATATTCAGATGGTAACTATGCTCAGACAATGACTATTGGTTCTGATGGATATATTCTGGATTTCTGTTATGACTTTATGCAGATGCTATATCATGTTGGTGACCGTACGGTTCTCAGATTTATTTTCTGAGTTCCTGACTTGTTTACCTAGAGGTTTATTCGAGCCTTCGATCTTAGTATTCCCAGCATGTTCAGAAATTCTCAACAGTATCTGATGTTCCAGAAGACTTGATCCCGTACAATGGGAGATCCACATGGTACTTGGTTCCTATATATGCAGAAGTTGTGCCAGACCTTTGATCTGATGATACTCATATGGTTCAGAACAGTGCAGCAATCATATTCAGGAATGGTGGAACCTTGATCCTCTTTGATCTCATTCCTTTGCATACATAACATGGCTAACCACATGCTTAACATACATGTTCTATTATTTCCAAGGAATCATATTTGCAAGTCTTGTTCTAAAATATTCCACCCCTTACTTGTGTAAAATTAAAATCAAAGCACGTAAATTCCTTGGAAATGACAGAACATGACATAACATTCATTCATGCACCCCGTGCATATTCATGCATTCATAGCAGGTACCCAAAGATTGGGGATTCTTATTCAGACCTGGGGCATTCTTCATAGGTTCTACTTGATTCTTACTATCACCAAAGATCAGTTATGGAATAAATCTGAGCAATATACATGCAAGCTTTGGCTCGTAGTCAGAAATTTCTTCAAGCAGAAGGATGATTGATTAAAGACTCAGATAAGCCAGGTCATGGAAACTTTGATGATGATGTCTATTATTTCCTTAAGACATGATATGCTTGGTGATGCAGTTTATACCGATTCGTTGGGTAAGTGATTCATTTGTCCTCTTGAAAGGATCTTCTATGCATATTATACTGGGGCACCTGGCCATTCGACTGAAGATGGTATGTCATCCAGAGACCAAGTCCAAGACTGGATCAATTCAGAGACTGTCACGCTCACATCAGATCTGAAGGGGAATTCTCTCGCACACTCAAGCATCAAGACTGCAGAAATTCGTCAGAATCAGCAAGTCCACACGGAGTCAAGTCTCCTCAACAGTGGCAATCATTGGTTTCTTTACTGCATTTTCATTTGCATTCTTGCTTGTTTGTTTAAACATCGCTTGTATATAGAAACTTGTCTATTTTTGAAAGGAAATCTTAATGCAATAAGTATGCTTGTCTTGAAGTGTTCCTTTCATTTTTATTCATCCATTCGTTGTCACTCTTTAAATGTTTTACTTGCATATTGATGCCCAAATTTCCTAGTCTTATGCTTAGGTAAAGAGTCAAAGGAGGATGACGATAATCTGAAAATGAAAAATCTTTGGTTGGTACGCTTTTGAGTAAGACCCTGCTGACGATGTACAAGCCTTGTTTTAAATCCCTAAACACCGGAGATATAAGGAAGATAGACCCTCGTTAACCCCTCTGAGCCTTCGAAGTAGCGGTTTTCTTTCTATTCAGAAAAAACCCTCATTTCAACCCTAGGGTGGGTAGTGTTCAGCTAATCTGATCAAGCATTCAGAACTCATCAAGAGTGTGCATCCAAGGATACAACAATGTTTATCCATAAAAAGATTGAGGAAAGTCAAAACCACAAAGGTTAACCTTCATCTATCAGCAACGTGCATCAACTAACGATATCCCAATGGGTATCCCTCCCACATCAGGAGGTCAACAAATGACAGTACTATAAGGGCTATCCATCATCTACTAAAGACTCGGACGATCACAATCACTTCTGACAAATCAAAGACAACGCAAATATCAACGACTTGTTCAAAATGGAAAATACGAATAAGAAAGAAACAAAAATCCCCGCTAAGTCGAGACTTGAAAACAAGTCACTTAGGAAAAAATTGGGGCATCCCGCTGGACTTTCAAATCAAAATTCAAAAGAATTTGTCCAGGCAAAATTAGGGAAAGCAAGAAAGAAATTGAAAAGCCTAAAAGGCGAGAAAAGGATTACCAACGAAAATCCTCATCAAAGAACAAAGTCGTCTGATCAGACACCCAAGGCAAAGAAGTTAGCGACTGTCGTGTCCAAGAAACCACTGTGGTTCCTTAATCATTGCAAAGTCTTCTCGAGAGATGAACGCTTGTGTCAGGTCAACTGAACGTAGGAATGGAGAAAATCATGGAGAACGGGTGGGCACCAAATAATTTTGACCCTCAAATCCTTTTTCTAAAAATCGTGAACCAGACCACGTTACGACCCATAAAAGTCCTAACTGAAGCATGGGTCAATTCGAAAGTGTGCTACAACGAGATAGCGTTTAACTGACTCCTAAGAGGTACGTTCCAATATCTGTTTTGGCATCATATGCTTGCATTATCTTTCATAAAAAATAATTTGCAAATTTTTCTCTCTAGCTAGTGACTCGTCCACAACAGAGTTGTGACGTCATTTCTTTCAAAGTTTTTTCGAACTTCAAGACTTACATATGTGTTGCATTAGAATTATCATTCTCATAATAAACATTCTTCTGCATACAAAACAACTGATTGACATCAAGTAAGTTTACACAATGAACAACCGGTAAAGAGCTTAATCTTGTCAGAGAAGAGAGGCTTGAATACCCTGTTGAAGCAAGAGTCAACTGCCACAAGAGGAATGACTTATCCAGCAACATGTTAACCAGTGATTCTGTCAAGAGAAATCATCTTGATACTTCACAGTATGAGTACCATTCAGGGATGAAGTTAGCAGAGCCTGCCAATCTGGGGTTAACGTCGATTAATCTCTTCAAGCCGTCAATCAGAGGCTATCACGTCGATAAATCTCTTCAAGCTCAACCAATCAGAAGCTATCACGTTGATAAATCTCTTCAAGCTCAATCAATCAGAGGTTATCACATTGAGGAATCTATTCAGAATTCATTCAACCTGGGGAAGTTACGTCGAGATTCGACAAATCTCTCCAAGAAAGCTGTAATCAAGAGTAGTTTATTTCGTGACTCAAGACATTGGGGCAAGCCACCTCATTTCGTATTATGGCACGAATCTTCTAGTCTTCCATTCAACATAGATCTTCTCAGAGACCCGTCAGACAGGGGAATTCCTCATCCATACTTGCAAAATTGCTCAAACCAATTATGTTGCATGAAACCACTACAATCAGCTAAAAGCATCATAACAGTCACCCTGACTTAGCCAGCGCACGAAGCTGCCTTCATCTGCTACATACAACTTCAGGTCTGATTCCCCAAGTGCGTTCAGAAAATTCAGAATCGTCTTTTGACTCAACACGCGTAAGTGCATCCTCAGTGGAGTTAATCGAGAACATCCCCAGTAGAGCTAAACCGGCGCATTCGCAGAGCTAAACCGGGGCACTCGTAGGTGTCCATGCCCATATCTTATCACCAAGTGATTCAAGAGATAATTCCCCAGTGTGCGTAAACTTGGGACATGTATTCAAAGAGATCCACATGGTGTTCAGTATCCATTCTTTGGCATATTCACTTCTATCACCCCCTCAACAGTTCAGGATGTATGAGGTTTGGTCAGATTATCTCTTCCTTAAATGGTACGATTCAGAATCCAACAGTGTACCTAAAGACTCGCTTCGTCAACAATTCAATCTTCAGCAGAGTCATCAACAATCTTCGGTATCATGGGCTCCCCAGTGCAAATTTTTATCGGTATCCCCATCGATCTTTGGTACTGCAAACTTCCAGCGTCGATATGTATTGACATCCCTAGTGATGAGCAATGATTCCCAGCAAGCCTTCTCTTATCCCCATGAAGTTTATTTCTTCGCATTGCATATAGTTATCACTGCATAAGATTGCATCCTCAAAAGCGCGTAGCCGATCCATCAGAATGGATCTTTGCGACAAAATAAATTCAAACATGCATACGAAGCATAAGCCAGATCAAGTACCTTACACAAAATTACTAAATCATTCAAGGACAACAATACATCCCTACAGGAGGGTATCATGCCCAAAGTCCCCAATCGGTAACCTTCACCTTTTCAATGCCAAACAAAATCAATACACTTTGTCATCCTGAACCCAGTTCTTAGCTGGTAGTCAGTTTCCTAAACACTCGTATGTGTCAAGTTTCCTAAACATCCACCCGGGTCAGT
This sequence comes from Vicia faba, assembly GCA_948472305.1. Classification (NCBI taxonomy): domain Eukaryota; kingdom Viridiplantae; phylum Streptophyta; class Magnoliopsida; order Fabales; family Fabaceae; genus Vicia; species Vicia faba. The sequence continues at coordinate 1,450,355,109 of OX451741.1, forward strand.
TATTCAAACACTCGTCCATGTTTACCGTTTGATACTCGTTCGTATCTTCTTTCAATGCTCGTCCGTATTAATTCAAACACTTGTCCGTGTTTAACCTTTGATACTCGTCCGTATCTTCTTTCAATACTCGTCCGTATCTTCTTTCAATACTCGTTCGTATTGATTCAAACACTCGTCCGTGTTTAACCTTTGATACTCGTCTGTATCTTCTTTCAATACTCGTCCGTATTGATTCAAACACTCGTTCGTGTTTAACCTTTTGATACTCGTCTGTATCTTCTTTCAATACTCGTCTGTATTGATTCAAACACTCATCAGTGTTTAACCATTTGATACCCGCCTGTATCTTCTTTCAATACTCGTCCGTATTGATTGAAACACTCGTCCGTGTTTAACTTTTGATACTCGTCCGTATCTTCTTTCAATACTCGTCCGTATTGAATCAAACACTCGTCCGTGTTTAAATTTTTGATACTCGCCTGTATCTTCTTTCAATACTCGTCCGTATTGAATTAAACACTAGTCCGTGTTTAAACCTTTGATACGCGTCCGTATCTTCTTTCAATACTCGTCCGTATTGATTCAAACACTCGTCCATGTTTAACTTTTGATACTCGTCCGTATCTTCTTTCAATACTCGTCTATATTGATTCAAACACTCGTCCGTGTTTAACCTTTCTTGATGCTCGTCCGTATCACTTATCTAAACAATCGTCATGTCGTAACCCATGTGTCCTTCTTAGAACCTGAGATCGCCTCTTGGCTAGTGTGATCGGTGGAAATAGAACTGACTGTTTTTTAGATGGTTTCGCAAAATGTCGCGGTAATCAAGAGTCGCCACCGTCTTTTATGTTCTCCAACATGGAAAGGACAAAAGCACAGCAAAATTCCTTCTTTGAGAATGTTTCTCGGTTCAGGAGGTAGATTTATAGAAAGGGAAGGTGTTAGCACCATTTCTATCTGTGGTTATCCACGGGCTCTTAGGTACTTGCTCTTATGTTTTCAAAAATTGTTTGCTTTTCAAGTGTGTGTGGGTTTTGAAAAAGTTTCGTTTGAAAAATTTCTAAGTAACTCTTGTATCAGTCCTCAAGAGTGTATGAAAAATTTGTTTGAAAACCTTTTGAAAGTGTAGGTGCGAAAAGTATTTTTGTTTGTTTTGAAAAGAGCAAGTACTTGGGAGAATCTACCTACTCTAAGGAATTAAGTTGTGTAAGAGTCCTTTAGATAATTCTATCCCACCATTGAGAGGTAGGTAGCACCGTCGTTGGAGGTGTTCGGGTCAATTCGACTATAGGGACATGTGTGGTCACCAAAGCAATGGTAGGACACCTTAGAAGTAACCCTAATGTCCTAGATCCTTTTTTATCCGAGTCAACCGTTTCGAGGCGACGGGATCTTTAGACCGAAGGGCGACCTCTAAGACACCCTATACTTGATGACCACGTTCGAGGCAACCAGTGAGGCGTACCCTAGAAGTGGCATGTGCTTTGTGTGTTATTTTTCAGTTAATTGTCTTTGTACATGTTATTTGTGAGCTACAGATTAATTTTATTTACATACATTCTTTCATGCATTGTTAACAGTTAGGAGTGCGGAAAATAAATTGCGGAAATGTAAATCTAACTATTACAAGGCGCGGGTCTATACATCGCCAAAAAACAAAACCCGTTTGGAAATAAAGTGCGAGAAATAGTAAATAAAGCGGTAAAATTCCTATTTAACTATTACATATCTGGAGACAGTTACATAAACAAACAAAATAAATAAATGCGCGCGAGAATTAAATCGGGAACGTCCTAAAGGGTTTTGACCCTTTTTGAATAAGAATTGAAATTTGTCCCTTTTTTTGTAATTAATGAAATTAAAATTAATAACTAATTAATTAATTTAATTAAAAGAAAAATATTTTTGTGTTTTTATGTTTTTAATAAAATAATAAAAAGAAATTAAAAGTTGAAAGTTCTAATTCTAAATTAATTTTACTTATTAAAAAAATGTTTAAATTGTTCTAATTACACAACTAATTAATTAATATTAAAATTTATTTACAAAATAAGTTAATAAATAATAAAATGTTTTTTTTTTGGTTTTATTGAATTTTATGGGAAAAAATTAGTTTGTTAGGTTAATTAACAATAATGATAATAATTAAAAAAGGAAAATAAAAAGAAAAGGAAAATAGAAAGAAAAAAAAGAAATAGAAACCAATGGGGGTGTTGATGGCCCAATGGAGGTGTGAAGCCTGGAAATTGCTGGCCCATTAACCAGCCTTGTTGACTTTTGGAGATTTCCTGGAGCACGTTGACTGGAGAATATAGTGTTCATCAATTTTTGGCCCTCGGATTGATGATCATGGCCACTTGGCATGTGAAACGCTGAAGGTTCATGGTGAAACGCACTGGGCATCCTGCACACAAACACATAAGAAAAAATGATATGGAATTTTTGGGGACCTGGGAAGAACTTACAGCGTGGTATGATGGATCTTAGGACGTGGCAAGGGTTGCTTTAGCTTCAGGGGATGGCAAAGAAGAGAGTCACGTTCTCCTTTTGGCCTGAAAATGCTTGCAATACTCCTTTTGATGTCACACTTTTTTTGACACTTTTTGGATTTTGCTCTGGCCGTTTGTGTAATGTTCTAGGTTGTGAATGAGGCTTGACAGGCTTGCATATATAGTAATGAGTGAGAATAAGTCACATTTAGGAGCCTTTAACCATTGCAATTAAGCTTTGGATTTTGTCTTAACCACCATTAAAGGCCTTTCAAAGCTTGTTCAAAATTTGAATTTTCATGCCTAAATGAGCTTAGCACGAAATTGGTAGGTTGCAAATGCTTCATGAAGGCTATTCAAACCATAAGATACCATTTAATTAATTTTTTTAGATTTACTTGAATTATTATGGATTAAAATGAATTAAATCCATAAAAATTAAATAAAAATAGAAAAATAATTATTTGGTCTTGAAATTGATCATGTGACACATGGGTGGCATGACAAGGCTGAATTAAGTGGAAAAAGTGGGCCCTTTTGTCAAAAATTGAAGTTTCAAGGATAGTTGACTTTTGCCATTTCACAAACATTTCTCAACTTCTCCAATGCATATCTTGCTCAATTTTGATCATATGAACATGTTCTTGGACATTTTGGAAAGGTCTTGAAGTCCTCTAACCGATTCCTTTAGTCCCATGTCATTTTGAGTTACCAGTCTCAAGTTATGGTCTTTGACTTAAAATGCCTTTTTGTTGACTTTTGAAAATGACCTATAATGTTGAAATTGATAACTTTTTGTGAGAGCATTTCTTGGACTTGGAATGTGAAGATGAGTTGTAGGAAATGTCATCCCCTTCAAAATGAGCATTGGATGGGATTTTTCTGATGAACCATGAAAAGTTATGCCTTGGTCAAGTTACAGTTGACTTTTCAGCTGTCCAAAAATGGAAACTTTTGCATCTTGATGATTTTTGAGCCATGCTTGTAGAATCATGATCAAGACTTGATCAAATGATGATTGTGGCTTCAAAATAAGATGTTGACCAAAAATTTTGACTTTTGACTGCCAAATGACCATTTTGCCCCTGCAGTTGATTGTGAGGCAATTATGGCTTTTGACTGTGCAACTTGATGCTGTGAGACTTGCAACTTGGCATGGGGATGCTTGACAATGTGTATGAGCATATGGGACTTGGTTGAGCCCTTGAAAACCTCAACTTCCTTGCAAGAACCAAAACCCTAATTTGACTGGCTTAGGAGGATGGTTGAACTGTGCAACCCTTGAGTATACTTGAGATGATGCTTGCCAAAACTTTGAAGAATATGGGAGGGCAAATTTTGGGGTACAACAGTTGCCCCTGTTCAATCTTCTTAGACCTGAGGATGTAGATTGGCTAGCGTGCCTTTCGTGATCCGAAGGTGGAAGATGATTGAACACTAGAGTGCCTAGAAATTTGCACTCACATAGTAGAATATCAGCAATGTGATGTCGGGAATGGGCTTACAGATGCCATTTGGAGAGATGGTGGATAGGAGGATGGGCTTATAGATGCCATCTGGAGATGTGACAGAACCTTGTCTGGAATGGGCTTATAGATGCCATTTGGAAAGATGGTATGGGAGGATGGGCTTATAGATGCCATCTGGAGATGTAACAGAACCTTGTCGGGAATGGGCTTATAGATGCCATTTGAAGACTGTTGGTAGGTGGATGGGCTTATAGATTCCATCTGGAGGCTGTCTGTTGAATTGTAATTTTTGTAAGATGAAAGAGGAAACCTGTGTAGGGTTGCCTGATGTTGAGCTCGTGTAAAGCTGCATCTTGGAAAGAAGGACACCTGTGTAGGGTTGACTGATGATGAGCTCGTGTAAAACTGCATCTTTGGAGGAAGGAAACCTGTGTAGGATTTACTGATAATGAGTCCGTATAATAATGTATCTGAAATGGAGAAGGAACCTGTGTAGGGTTGCTTTGATGACGAGTCTGTGTAAAACCGCATCTAGAGCTGAGAAGGAAACCTGTGTAGGGTTTACTGATGACGAGTCCGTGTAAAACTACGTCTGGAGTTTGAGAAGGGAACCTGTGTAGTGTTTACTGATGACGAGCTCGTGTAAAACTACGTCTGGAGTTTGAGAAGGGAACCTGTGTGGGGTTACTTTGATGATGAGCCCGTGTAAAACTGCATCCTGGAAGGAGTAAAACCTGGGTAGGGTTTCTGATGACGAGTCCGTGTAAAACTGCGTCTTTGGGAAGAGAGAACCTGTGTAGGGTTTCTTTGACGACGAGCCCGTGTAAAACTACGTCTGGAGAGAGAGAACCTGTGTAGGGTTTCTTCGGGATAAGTTCGTGTAAAACTTCTGGAGGAACCGGGGTAAGGTCATCTTGAGATAAGTCCGTGTAAGACTTTTGGAGGAACCGGGGTAAGGTCATCTTGAGATAAGTCCGTGTAAGACTTCTGGAGGAACCGGGGTAAGGTTACTGCAGGATAAGTTCGTGTAAAACTTCTGGATGAACCGGGGTAAGGTTACTTCGGGATAAGTCCGTGTAAGACTTCTGGAGGAACCAGGGTAAGGTTACTTCGGGATAAGTCCGTGTAAGACTTCTGGAGGAACCGGGGTAAGGTCATCTTGAGATAAGTCCGTGTAAGACTTATGGAGGAACCGGGGTAAGGTTACTGTAGGATAAGTTCGTGTAAAACTTCTAGATGAACCGGGGTAAGGTCATCTTGAGATAAGTCTGTGTAAGACTTCTGGAGGAACCGGGGTAAGGTTACTGCAGGGTAAGTTCTTGTAAAACTTCTTGATGAACCGGGGTAAGTTTATCTTGAGATAAGTCCGTGTAAGACTTCTGGAGGAACCGGGGTAAGGTTACTGCAGGATAAGTTCGTGTAAAACTTCTTGATGAACCAGGGTAAGGTCATCTTGAGATAAGTCAGTGTAAGACTTCTGGAGGAACCGGGGTAAGGTTACTGCAGGATAAGTTCGTGTAAAACTTCTTGATGAACCGGGGTAAGGTCATCTTGAGATAAGTCCGTGTAAGACTTCTTTTGAAAGAAAAGGAACCAGTGTAGGGTTACTTTGATGATAAGTCCGTGTAAGACTTCTTCTGAAAGAAAAGGAACCGATGTAGGGTTACTTGTGGAGGGTGAGTCCGCGTAAGACTTCGTCTGAAAATTGAGAAGGAACCGGTGTAGGATTGCCTGATGATGAGTTCGTGTAAACTACATCTAAGGTTGAGAAGGAACCAGTGTAGGGTTGCCTGATGATGAGTTCGTGTAAAACTACATCCGAGGTTGAGAAGGAACCGGTGTAGGGTTGCCTGTTGATGAGCCCGTGTAAGACTTCTTCTGAAAGAAAAGGAATCGGTGTAGGGTTGCCTGAGGATGATCAAGTAGATAATTGTCCTGTTTGGTTTCAGATATTAACCCATGATCAGTCGTCCACAGAATTTTCCTGGCTTGTTACCGGTGTTGATCTGGAACTGTAAAGGTAGATGGTAATCATCTTTTGATTGACTTTTTCCTGAAAAGGCAAAGTATTAGTCGTATGCAATGTCATGATGCATGAACTGCATGATTTTAAGATGTTCTCAAAAATAAATGAGATTTGTGTTGTATGATGCGTATGCATGCTATAATGTATGAAGATGTGATATTTATGAATGTATTATCGTCTGGGAAAATAAATCCTTGACGAATGCCGGGAGTTTGTTGAATCCTGGGCTGATGTTGAAGAGTAGAGTTCTTCGTTTCCGCTGGGGATGATGATTGCAAGAATAAACCGGTAGGAGAAGACGACTTCGTTGGGGAATAATCCTGGTGAAGATATTACTCTGTGGGGAGTCACTCTGTAGGAAGAGATACTTCGCTGAGGTTTTAATGATAACTCCGTTGGGGACTCCGTTGATAAGTTATGTTGGGGAATTTGATGAACTCCGCTGGGGGGTAGGAAGAACTTCGTCGAGGACGATCCTTCCATGGTAATTAGCTGAGGATACCCCAGTTATAAGCTCTGGTGGGGAATAACCTTTGAATAAAGCAAGGGAGATGCGTTTGTACTCTGCAGGGATAAGCTTCCAGAATCTACTGGGGATGAGCTCCCAGAATCTACTGGGGAGATTGATCCAACTCTCCTGGGGAGACTTTTGAACTGTACTGGGGAATAGCTCCACTGGGGTGTCTGGTATTCCGCCGGGGAATAATCTTATATTAAGACGGTCGGGGATGCTTGCTTAGGAATATCTGTATACTCCGCTGGGGAATATTGAGATTTTCTGGGGATACCCATCTTCCTTAAGGCTGACAGTAGATTAACTCTGCTTGGGGAGAGTGTTGTTGACTTGCTGGAGATACTGTGCCTTTTCAGGGCTGATGAGAGACCAACTCTGCTCGGGAGAGAGTATTGCTGAATCTTATCTTACTCTGCGGGGAGTGAAGGTATCTTGGTCACGTTCTTCAGCTGAACCTACCTTGGTACCTTGGCAGACACAGCAACTAGATCGCTCGGACAACTCATTATTGCCCCTGTTTCTGCGGGAGAAAAAAGACCTAGGAGGTGCTTGATAACTGCTTATTGATGAACCTTCTTCTGGTAGGCAAGTGCCGAGATGACGGAACATAGTCGTACGCTTTTGATCCCTAACTTTTGCCTGGACCGCCCTTTCGGGTTTTTAGTCCACCGGGATACCCATTTTTGCCCAAGCCGCCTTTTCAGGTTTTCGACTTGCCGGGTGTACAAATTTTTTTTCATTTTCATCCTTTGTTTTTTTCCGATCCCTTTTGGTTCGCCGGGAAGCCCTTATTTTTGCCTAGGTGTGTCAACCTAGCGGGTCTTTGATTATGCGTAGTATTTTTTTCGACTATGCTCTTAGAATGCAGAGAGTTGTCACTGTCAGTAGCATTGTGTTGCCCTACTACCAGAAGATCTTCGTTTGATCGTCCAATGCCCCAAGTGATCCAGATAGAGATTTGCCCCAAGCTGGTTGGCCTTTTGAGAGATTCTCTGAATCTTGACTTAACTGCCCCAGATGATGGACAATGATCATGCCATCCCCCTTGATTGGAGGTGCTTTGGTTCATTTAGATATTCGTCGTGCGAATTTCTCTGTTGTTCGAACAAATAGTCATATGCAAACAATGTTATTTTAAGAATGCAAAGCTTATGTCTGTCTTGAAATTTTTGAAAACGCATTTTTTTTGTAAAAACAAGTGAATTCTTTTTTGTAAACTGTGATGTCAACTCGTTATTTTACCGCAAGCCTTAAGGAGTCAGGATACCTTTGGTAACAGTATGCTTTCGAACTAACCCATGCTTCAGCTAGGACTTTTAGGGGTTATAACGTGTCCTGGTTCACGGTTTAAGAAACAAAGGATAAAGGCTCAAAGTATTTGTACCCACCCGCTCTTCGTGATGTTCTTCAAACCTAAACTCAGCTGATCGTGCGCTAGACCTTGTTTGAGTCTTTGCTCTGATGTTCCAATGATGGTTCGGATATTGACAATTTATTTTGAATAGGCAGTCATCTTTTTTGTTTGAGGGTTTGTTGGACCTCTTTCTTTTGATTTTGTTATCCCTGTTTTTTGCCTGAACTGTTTCTTTTGTGATTACAGTCAGCGGGATGCCCCAGTTTTGTAAGTCTCCTTCATAGGTTTTGACTTAATGGGCTTTTATTTCTTTGAGAGATAATGACTGCCTGTCCTTATGATTATACGGAACCATCAGTCTCTTGTTTTGTAAGGACTTCTTTGGTGTCACTCGTTGTGCATCTGAATCATACTGAGAGAACTACCCTGCCCCAGGTTATGATTAAGGGTTTTGATTTTTGAAAAGAAAAATTCCTACTTCTTTGGCTTAGAGGGGTTGACGAGGGATTATCTTCCTTATAACTCCGGTGTTTAGGAATTGAAACAATGCATGTACCTCATCAGCGGGGTCTGTTCAAAAGCATACTGTAGATTGTGGTATCGTTTTCGTCATCCTCCCTCAAGAGGCTTAGAATTTTCAGTCGAGAGTTGAACATCAAGAAAAAATAAAAGCAATTTTGAATATAGAGAACACAATTACTTTAAAACAGACACGTGTAATGCATTAATGAAATAATAGAGTTTGACATGATAATTGTTTGAATAATCATAGAAAAAATACAATATCAGAATTTAAATGAACAAGAGTCTCTCAATCCTAGCCATGTTTTGGCAAGGGAGCAGTGACAACATCGGGAGTCTCAGCAGGCTCGAATTCGATCTCCTTGGCGTCAATCATGTTCTGAATCTTGTATTTCAACGCCCAACAATCCTCAGTATTGTGCCCCGGGCTTCCGGAATGATAAGCACACCTCGCATTTGGGTCGTAGTTTGGAGAAGAGGTCTTGGGATTTGTAGGAGGGTTGATTACCGCAATCAGATTCATTTTCAACATGTGCTGCAATGCTTGTGACAATGGCATGTTGATGTTGGTGAATTGTCTTTTAGGTTCGTCTGGCCTTCGCTGATTTCCCTTTGGCGGTTGTCGGCGTGACGCAGAACCTGAGATCATGACTGCCCCTACGTGTTGGTCACGACGATCCTTCTGACTGTACGCAGCATTGGACTCTTTCTTGAATGGTTTCTTCTCAGCGTTCGATGAGTCACCCTTTTGTATCTTCCCGGACTTGATTCCAGCTTCTATCCTCTCACCAGTCAAGATCAGATCTGTGAACCCAGCAGAAGAGTTCCCAATCAGATGGTTGAAGAAAGGACCAGACAGGGTCCCCAAGAACATGTCAACGAGCTCACGGTCAGTCAACGGTGGCTGAACCCTGCCAGCCAGGTCTCTCCATATTTGCGCGTACTCCTTAAAACCTTCACCCATCCCTAGTGACATACCCTGGAGTTGGGTACGCGTAGGAGCAAGGTCGGCATTATACTGATACTGCTTATAAAAAGCAGTTGCCAAGTCCTCCCAGTTACGAATACTGGTTCCATCCAGCTGATAGAACCATTCGAGCTGAGTCCCTGAAAGACTCTCCTGGAAGAAATGGATCCAAAGATTCTTGTCCGCAGTGTAAGGCTGGATCTTCCTTACGTAAGAACGGAGGTGCAGTTTAGGACAGGAAGCCCCGTCGTACTTCACAAAGGCAGGCGCCTTGAACTTGTGTGGCATCACCACCCCAGAAGATAAACCTAGGTCTCCAAAGTCCAATCCGGGCACACGTTGAATCTCCATAGCATTTAACCGGTCCTCCAGCTGTTTGTACCTGTCCTCAGCAGGAGGGTACTGTTCATCATTGAAATCTGTCTCGGTGTCAGAGACCGCGGGACTAGGAACCCCTCCCTCTTGGTGACTGCCTTCCCCAACAGATGGAGTAGTCAGCTCAGCTTCATTCTGCAGTGTATTCCCGAGTCTGCGTCCAGTGTTGAACAACACAGTCCTCTTCTTCTTCTTCTTCTTCAGGAGCAAAGCCTTCAACTCCTGTTGTCCTTGGGCTAAGCTCATGACTAGCTCCTGGAACTGGGCGTTCTGGACCTGGAGGGCCTTGATAGCTTGTTCATTGGATGATTCAGGATTCATGATGATGGCTGAAATAAACAGCGAAGAAGATTAAGCAACCTGTCAAAAGAGTACCTGTAATGCAATGATATGTATGTATGCATGCGATGTTTTCAAGGATCTCGCGGGGTAAACAGAGAAACTTGTTAGAATTTGAATTTGGGTAGCTTGATTGAAGGAACTTCATGTTGCTGAGAGTCCTTCTTCAAGAGTCAAGGCTCACCATATCGAGTGGGTCATAGCCCCTGACAACCTCGGCTAGAGGAAAATAAATCCCCTTTGCCCCTTGCTAGACACTTTGATTCATCATGACCTGCATCACAAGCCCTTGGGATCCTTGAAATGGATTAGTCTTTATGCAGGATGCATGCAATGGTATGATGTTATGTTATGCATGGAGTGATGTAAGTAAACCCTGTAATGAGTCCCAATTAAGGACTGTAAACAAACAGCAAGAAACTCAAGTTTCAGATAACAAGCATGCAAGTAGTCAAGTTTGAAGGCACACAAGTCACACAAGACAACCCTTAGAGTTCAGGCCAGCATGAAGTTCAGGTACTACCCTCTTTCAGTTTCGTTGGTTGAGACCTGTCCTATCAAAAGTAATCGGGTTCTAGAGGATCCCAATATCACTGACTACCCTCAATCAGTCATAACTCCAGCGTCACAATCTTTTCTTGCGGCCAGAACCATCGCGAGAGTTTAGCCTCAATGGGTGTAGCATACTGCCACTGTTCTATGGCCAATTTGGGTCACATTAGGGTTCTAAGGTCGGTTGGTGCTTAATGGCTCCTCAGAAGACCCATATTCTCCTCGTTGCAACACAAGGGATATCGGTACAGACCAAGGTGCCACACCAACGTAGCCATTGCTTCACCCGTGTCGGTCTACGCCGGACAGGTCCCTCACAGCTTATGCTACCTAAAAGGGTATCCCCAGATCCGGGTTAGGATCTATGAAACTCCGATGCAAAGCCCACAAATATAAAGCAATCAAAGCAAATTAATTGAAAACATAAGTATGATCTAATCCTAAGGTACACCTCACTTTTAAAGTTATCCCCAGCAGAGTCGCCAGTTCTGTGATCGGTGGAAATAGAACTGACTGTTTTTTAGCTGGTTTCGCGAAATGTCGCGGTAAGCAAGAGTCGCCACCGTCTTTTATGTTCTCCAACATGGAAAGGACAAAAGCACAGCAAAATTCCTTCTTTGAGAATGTTTCTCGGTTCGGGAGGTAGATTTATAGAAAGGGAAGGTGTTAGCACCCTTTCTATCCGTGGTTATCCACGGGCTCTTAGGTACTTGCTCTTATGTTTTCAAAAGTTGTTTGCTTTTCAAGTGTGTGTGGGTTTTGAAAAAGTTTCGTTTGAAAAATTTCTAAGTAACTCTTGTATCAGTCCTCAAGAGTGTATGAAAAATTTGTTTGAAAACCTTTTGAAAGTGTAGGTGCGAAAAGTATTTTTGTTTGTTTTGAAAAGAGCAAGTACTTGGGAGAATCTACCTACTCTAAGGAATTAAGTTGTGTAAGAGTCCTTTAGATAATGCTATCCCACCATTGAGAGGTAGGTAGCACCGTCGTTGGAGGTGTTCGGGTCAATTCGACTATAGGGACATGTGTGGTCACCAAAGCAATGGTAGGACACCTTAGAAGTAACCCTAATGTCCTAGATCCTTTTTTATCCGAGGCAACCGTTTCGAGGAGATGGGATCTTTAGACCGAAGGGCGACCTCTAAGACACCCTATACTTGATGACCACGTTCGAGGCAACCAGTGAGGCGTACCCTAGAAGTGGCATGTGCTTTGTGTGTTATTTTTCAGTTAATTGTCTTTGTACATGTTATTTGTGAGCTACAGATTAATTTTATTTACATACATTCTTTCATGCATTGTTAACAGTTAGGAGTGCGGAAAATAAATTGCGGAAATGTAAATCTAACTATTACAAGGCGTGGGTCTATACTCGCCAAAAAACAAAACCCGTTTGGAAATAAAGTGCGAGAAATAGTAAATAAAGCGGTAAAATTCCTATTTAACTATTACATATCTGGAGACAGTTACATAAACAAACAAAATAAATAAATGCGCGCGAGAATTAAATCGGGAACGTCCTAAAGGGTTTTGACCCTTTTTGAATAAGAATTGAAATTTGTCCCTTTTTTTGTAATTAATGAAATTAAAATTAATAACTAATTAATTAATTTAATTAAAAGAAAAATATTTTTGTGTTTTTATGTTTTTAATAAAATAAAAAAAAGAAATTAAAAGTTGAAAGTTCTAATCCTAAATTAATTTTACTTATTAAAAAAATGTTGAAATTGTTCTAATTACACAACTAATTAATTAATATTAAAATTTATTTACAAAATAAGTTAATAAATAATAAAATGTTTTTTTTTGGTTTTATTGAATTTTATGGGAAAAAATTAGTTTGTTAGGTTAATTAACAATAATGATAATAATTAAAAAAGGAAAATAAAAAGAAAAGGAAAATAGAAAGAAAAAAAAAGAAATAGAAACCAATGGGGGTGTTGATGGCCCAATGGAGGTGTGAAGCCTGGAAATTGCTGGCCCATTAACCAGCCTTGTTGACTTTTGGAGATTGCCTGGAGCACGTTGACTGGAGAATATAGTGTTCATCACTTTTTGGCCCTCGGATTGATGATCATGGCCACTTGGCATGTGAAACGCTGAAGGTTCATGTTGAAACACACTGGGCATCCTGCACACAAACACATAAGAAAAAATGATATGGAATTTTTGGGGACCTGGGAAGAACTTACAGCGCGGTATGATGGATCTTAGGACGTGGTAAGGGTTGCTTTAGCTTCAGGGGATGGCAAAGAAGAGAGTCATGTTCTCCTTTTGGCCTGAAAATGCATGCAATACTCCTTTTGATGTCACACTTTTCTTGACACTTTTTGGATTTTGCTCTGGCCGTTTGTGTAATGTTCTAGTTTGTGAATGAGGCTTGCATATATAGTAATGAGTGAGAATAAGTCACATTTAGGAGCCTTTAACCATTGCAATTAAGCTTTGGATTTTGTCTTAACCACCATTAAAGGCCTTTCAAAGCTTGTTCAAAATTTGAATTTTCATGCCTAAATGAGCTTAGCACGAAATTGGTAGGTTGCAAATGCTTCATGAAGGCTATTCAAACCATAAGATACCATTTAATTAATTTTTTTAGATTTACTTGAATTATTATGGATTAAAATGAATTAAATCCATAAAAATTAAATAAAAATAGAAAAATAATTATTTGGTCTTGAAATTGATCATGTGACACGTGGGTGGCATGACAAGGCTGAATCAAGTGGAAAAAGTGGGCCCTTTTGTCAAAAATTGAAGTTTCAAGGATAATTGACTTTTGCCATTTCACAAACATTTCTCAACTTCTCCAATGCATATCTTGCTCAATTTTGATCATATGAACATGTTCTTGGACATTTTGGAAAGGTCTTGAAGTCCTCTAACCAATTCCTTTGGTCCCATGTCATTTTGAGTTACCAGACTCAAGTTATGGTCTTTGACTTAAAATGCCTTTTTGTTGACTTTTGAAAATGACCTATAATGTTGAAATTGATAACTTTTTGTGAGAGCATTTCTTGGACTTGGAATGTGAAGATGAGTTGTAGGAAATGTCATCCCCTTCAAAATGAGCATTGGATGGGATTTTTCTGATGAACCATGAAAAGTTATGCCTTGGTCAAGTTACAGTTGACTTTTCAGCTGTCCAAAAATGGAAACTTTTGCATCTTGATGATTTTTGAGCCATGCTTGTAGAATCATGATCAAGACTTGATCAAATGATGATTGTGGCTTCAAAATAAGATGTTGACCAAATTTTTTGACTTTTGACTGCCAAATGACCATTTTGCCCCTGTAGTTGATTGTGAGGCAATTAGGGCTTTTGATTAAGCAACTTGATGTTGTGAGACTTGCAACTTGGCATGGGGATGCTTGACAATGTGTATGAGCATATGGGACTTGGTTGAGCCCTTGAAAACCTCAACTTCCTTGCAAGAACCAAAACCCTAATTTGACTGGCTTAGGAGGATGGTTGAACTGTGCAACCCTTGAGTAGACTTGAGATGATGCTTACCAAAACTTTGAAGAATATGAGAGGGCAAATTTTGGGGTACAACAGCTAGGTTCTTCCCAAAACCGTCACCGTCGAACCTGAGATTGCCTGTAGGCTAGGTTCTTCCTCAGATCATCGTCGAACCTGAGATCGCCCATAGGCTAGGTTCTTCCCACAGATCATCGTCGAACCTGAGATCGCCCGTAGGCTAGGTTCCTCCTTAGATCATCTTAGAACCTGAGATCTCCCGCAGGCTAGCTTCTTCCTTAGATCATCTTAGAACCTAAGATCGCCCGTAGGCTAGGTTCTTCCTTAAATCATTGTCGAACCTGAGATCGCCCATAGGCTAGGTTCTTCCTTAGATCATCGTCGAACCTGAGATTGCCTTTTGGCTAGGTTCCTCCTTAGATCACCTTCTTAGAACCTGAGATCGCCTCTTGGCTAGGTTCTTCCCTCAAATCATCGTCGAACCTGAGATCGCCTCTTGGCTAGGTTCTTTCCTCGAATCATCGTCGAACCTGAGATCGCCTCTTGGCTAGGTTTTTTCCATATATTTTGTCTTAGAACCTGAGATCGCCCTTTGGCTAGGTTCTCTGTCAAATCACTCTCATGTGTCACCTTAGGATCGTAGGTCGCCCGTAGACCCCGTCCGCTGTCTTTTCATACTAACCATTTGTCTTGTATTGGCATCGCTCCATGTTACAAGTCCAATCTCTGTCTCTTCATTGAAAAAACAAAATTTCTTTCCCCAGTAGATATCACAAAAAATAAAGAAAACACTTACTCTCTCTCAGGACAAATATTTGGCATTGATATTTAATCATCTTCAACCTTGAACTTCTAAAAGGCATGTGCCAATCGTACTTTCAGGTTTAAGACGATTAAATAGGGGCAGCTGTAATACCCCAAATTTGTCCTACCCTTCTACTTTTATCTGGTTTATGCATTGTCGCGCTTTTCTCATGTACATATCTCCATTAGGTCATTTAACATTGCATACATTCGCTAACAACATAACTTCGCAAGGGGTCGAGAACCTTCAGGGTTAGGGTTTTATCAACTGGCTAAGGTGTATATGTTCAAATAGAGCCTGATTCTTCTGGTTATTTTTCAAGGCAGTGAAATTGCGGAATTAGGGTTTTGTGTTCATGGATGTTGTGGATCTTTTCTTCATCAAGCTACAAGGTCATCCTCCATCAAGAATTCATCCAGAGCAAAGTACATTAGGGTTTTTACTTATGGTATTTGGTGTCTCATCAAGGTTGTAGTTGAGGTTATTTTGAACTGGGATTTTTGCTTAAGCTATCTTTCTCCTCATTGAGTATCCAATGCCAGAGAATTAGGGATTCAAAGCACTAATTTTGTCGATCATCAAGTAAAGACGTAATACTAGGATGATGTTACGAATTCACTAAGATTAAGGCATTATTGGTTCTCTCATTTCTTGTTTTCATTATGGTGAAAGTATTCGTTCAAGCGATTATTTGGGGTCATGAGTTCTAGTGGTTCGAATTTGTTAAATTGGACCAATATTTTAAGAGGCAAAGCGTATTGAGTTTGGAAAGTCCATCCACGAGGATTCCTTGGAATTCAAGTCACTTTGAAGAAGAAAGCACACCATGTTCATCCATGATCAAGATTTTGGATTTCAAATAAAAGTCTTTCTTTAGTCATCTTTGAGTTTATCTCGTGAGTCATCCATAAAAAAGGGTTTGATATCATATGTTTCATTCAAGTTGCAAATGAAGAGAAGCATTGGGAGCTCTTAGTTCTATTTGAAGAGAACTTGATTTTGGATAGGAGATTGAAGATTTGGAATTGCCAAATTAATATTGCATACAAGAACATTCAAGTTTCATTCAAATTTCCACCAAGTATTAAAAGAGGGTTCAAAGCCATTTCTTTAGAATATTCATCATGAAAGTGGAAGAAAACTTCTTTACAAAGCTAAAGAATTCATATTTTATGTTACATTCAATCATACCATTACAACTCCAAACCATCTACTTTCCAAAATAGAAGGAATTTACACAAATAAAATGCACCGAATATTACAAAATTACAAATAAATCCAAGCCCCATGACCAAGCCTTTCCCCACTTTTCACATCATGAGTCGAGTCTCCATTTAACCTGATACTATTACTATGCCTTTTATCCAAGTGAATTCTTTAATCCCTCCATCGTTCTTCAAACCCTTCATAGCATGCATCATTAAGGAAACCAATCTCAATTAGCCAAAGTTCGGACAGCCCTGCATCAATTGATAAGAAAAACCAGTCTGCTATGCATCCATAACAGAAAATCAATAACAAACAGAACTAGTAACAACTTCAACAGAATTTGACAAACTGTCACAACCAAACCAAAATAGAACAACTAATTTCTAACAACTTTCCATTTTCTAACTACCTAACAAACCTCTCCTTAACCATAACAGTTTCCTAACAAACCTCTCCTTAACCATAACAGCCCTGCACATGAAAAAGGAGTTTATAACAGTTTTTCTAACTTAACCAATACTAACAGAATTCATAACACCTCCTAATCATTTCCCATCTCCTAACCATTTTTCCATTCCCTAACCATTTTCTAAAGCACTCATAACACATACACAGTCTTTAACAAAACTACTTCCTAACTACCAACCTGCAACAAAACCAATTTCTATAACCAACTAACAGAATCTCCAACAAACCAAAACAGAATAACAAACCTTTAACCAACCTCTAACTGAATCAAAACAGAATTTAACAAACAGCATCATAACCTATAACAGAATTCACTAACCATATAACCAACCCATAGCTTATTTACAATAAAACTTCCACATAACTAAGAGGAGAAAAAAACTGGCTCACCTTGATTCATTGGATTCTGGATTTTCTCTCCCACACCATAACAATCTTCATCTTCAATCCACGATTCTATGCATCTGAATCAATGCTTCAACTCCGCAAAATCATCATTGTTCTGATATTTCCATAACAACATCATAGCAATCAATTTGTGTCATCACGCATCACGACCCGCAAGAACAACAATAGCATAATCCAGAAGAGGCAGAAGAAATCGTGAAAGACGAGGAGGAGTAGCATCAAAGAAGAAGAAGAGACGTACCTGAGTTCATCTGGTTTACTTTTCATCAGCGTCATTGTTGAAGAGCCGTCGGAGCATCTCCGACCGGTAAGGTTCTACATCCCTTTGTTCTTTGTTTGTTCTGCTATATATTGTTGTGTTCTGATAGCAAAACCGTGGCGCCTTAGAAAGTGAGAGAGAGACAGAATTGAAGGCGTTGATACGAAGTTGATGATGACGAGAGATTTGAGATGATGATGAATCCGCGACGGAAGTTGTGTGACGAATCAGAGATGAGGAGAGGATAAGTTGAAGGAAGAAGAACCATGTCGTCGAAGTCAGAGTGGCGAGGTTAAGTTGTTGTTTGGTGTGAGAGGAAGCCGCCGCGCTTCGTGAGGGAGATGAAGAGACAGATTTTCACTTACAACCCTAAACCCTTTTCAATTTTCAGTTTCAACATTTAGTTTTTTTTTGTTTTTTTTAACTATTTGTTTTTCTCAATAAGCTGAACAAAAGCATGGGCCAAACCGAATTCCACTAAGCCCATCACCATTTTTCTGGAAATTGGAAGCAATAAAAACCTGCCATTGGACTTCATCTAATGGGTCTGCATTGTTAATCACCACCTTGTTTTTTACTTTAATTCCTTAATTTTTGTAATTAATTATTGATGATTCATTCATGATTTCTTGCTGAAATTTGGTGTGGATATTAATATGGTGATTCCCGACTTGTTGATGTTTTTAATAATTTTTTTTTATTAGCGTATGAATTAATTAAATTAGTGTTTAGTACATGGTTAGAATTAAGATTTTTACGCGTTCTTGTAGATTTTGTATCCTTGATTCAATTTCCTTGGCATGAGGAGTGGTTTGGAGGCAAGTTTTGATCCTTGAATAATGCCACGTTATTTTTGACGCGTTTGTTCATTGTGCGAGGAACTTCTGATTATGCTTTGCATTCACAACACGCGTTTGCCTTTATCTTAGTTGAATATTATTTCTGACTCTGTTTGTTTCTTGGTGAAGCTTGCTCGACGCGTACTCCTTTCTTTTTCAGTGCTTTCAATGACTTGCTCACTTTGGTAGCCTCCGCTACTACTCTGGCACTTGTTTTCACTTTATTACATTTCATTATCGCTTTATAGAAATCATGAGAAATAGGGCTTTATTGCAATCCAAGCATGCAAACATTAGGTAGAATTCCCTCAAAATTCTAACTTTAGGTCTAACAACCCACGATAACATTAGGTTTAGAAATAGGCTAATCCCCCTTTAACTTTTCTTTCCCTTTTCTCATACGCATTTAAAACAAAAAAAACTTCTTTCTCTTTCAAAATTCAAAAAAACTTTAAAACTACTGATGAGAATCATGCTTTTGCTTAGTAAGGGAAATGGTAAGCGGGTCTCTTCTCGATCTTATTGTTCTTCATCTCAAGCATAGGTGTGGTTCAATTCTCAAAGAATCCTTTCATAGCTAAGTAGAAAAGTGGCTAATATCTCTCTCTTGAGGTCGACTAGTCATCATCTGCAACAAAATACAAACCAACTCAAACCTTTTGTGCGCTCGAGCACTTTTCTTTAAAAACCCTTTTCAGGTAAGGACATGATTAATTTACTTCTGTGCCAACGCATAAGTCTCCAAAGGTCGAGCTGCGGCAGAAGACGGAATTAACTTCGTCCATAAAAAAACGTAAACAAACAAAAACATATGAGCCGAACTACGGTAGCTCTGATTCCTCAAAACGGATACGTAGGCATTGGGGTAGGGCCCAAGCGAGCACAATTTTATTTTCCCTACATTTCGTTTCCCCTTTCTTTTGCATGCATTCTCCCTTTAGCAGTAATAAACAGTAAGCATAGATTAAACACACCCATAAGATAGATAACAAGAGTGGATACCGTAGAGTACTACGGGCGTGTGGGGTGCTAATACCTTCCCCTCGCGTAACAGACTCCCTTACCCTTATCTCTTGGTCATTCGACCTTGATTTCAGCCTTTTCAGGTTTTCTCAATGTTTACCTTTCCTATCCTGTGGGATAAAAGACGTTCGATGGAGACTTCATTGTTTGATGATTTTCAGCCGGTTGTTTCAGCAGCCACATAAGCCTTAAAGCATTCCAAGGCTGGAGGTCAGGGGTTCGATCCCTGCCTCCAGCAAATTGCCTTTTCTCAATTATTTTCAGGAGACCTGGTGCGTGTTCAAGCCAAGGGATCACTATACTCCCTCACCAATCCAAGCGCCAGATGGCCACAAGGCCAAATCTGATGGTCAAATATTGAAGGTCCACCACAAGCCAGGCAACGCGCCTACACAGGATCCCAAAAGTCTACATTGGGTCAGCATTATTGGGCCAACAAAAATGGCTTCCAATACCTCCAAAAAGGCCCATTTCTTTCTTTCTATTATATTTTCTTTTTATCAATTTAGTTATTCTATTTTATTTTAATTAATTACTAACCAATCATAATTTTTTCCTTTTATCAAAAAATCATCAAAAAATATTTTTATCCAATAAATTTCAGAATTCTTTTTTTTAATAAATTTCAATTAGGTTTTTAATTTTAGGAAACTTTAATTTATTTTGTAAATAAATAAAATTAATTAGAATTGATTAGGTTTGTAACTACTAATTTAATTATTTTATTTTCTTTCTTAAAATATCAAAAACTCCAAAAATATGCCATTAATTATTTATTTTTTAATTAATTAATTTAATATTTAATTTAGTTATTTAATTTAGGATTTAACTTCTTTTCTTGAAATAAAACAACCAAAAAACAATTTTTTTTAAAAAGGGGTCAAAACCCTAATTAGCATCCGATTTAATTTTGCGTCCCGCTTTATTTATTTTTATCCATATTGATGTATCTGCTTCCGGTATGTAATAGATAATTAGGACATTTTATTTATTTACCGTTTTATTTTATTTTCAAAGGGTTGCTTTTGGCGATGTAAATACTCGATGCCTTGTAATTTAGTTTCCGCAACTTTAATTTCTGCAAATTATAACTGCTAGATGTTTGATAATAGGGTTTGTATGACAAGACTAAATGTTTTATCTTAAAATCAAACTAGATCACCCTTAACATGTGAAAAGATAAAAATAATTGAAAACGACACACTGGCACATGCGCACTCTTAGGGTACACCCCACTTGGTTTCCTTCGTACACGGTCATTGAGTATAGGTCGTTTTAGAGGTCTCCCTCTTGTCTAAAAGATCATAGTTGCCTCGAAATGGTTGCCTCGAAATGGTTGCCTCAGATATTGTTGCCTCAAATACATGATCTAAGACATTAGGGTTACCGCTAAGGCGTCCTAACATTGCTTTAATGACCGTATGTCCCTCTTTCGAATTGACCCTCAAACTCCAACGATGGTGCTACCTACTCATTAATAGTGGGTTAGCATTGTCTAAAGGAAATTAGCATAGAAAGATTCCTTTTTCGAGTAGGTAGATAGTTCTTAGATACTTTCTCATTTAAAACAAAACAAAATTTTCACACTTACACTCCTTTTCGAACAAAGTTTTCAAAAACACTTCATTACAATCTTGAGGACAGAAGCAAGAGTTAAATCGAAGTTTCAAAACAAAAACTTTTTCAAAACCACAAGCACAAAGAAAAAAATTTGAAAACAAATGAGCAAGTACCTAAGAGCCCGTGGATAACCACAGATATAAAGGGTGCTAATACCTTCCCTTTCTATAATCTACCCCCCGTACTCAGAAAATCTCAAAAAAGGAATTTTTTCTGTGCTTTTTTCCTTTCCTTGTTGGATAAAATAAAATTTGGTGGCGGCTCTTGCTTACCGTGACATTTTGCGAATGCAAACGCAAAACGCAAACCAGCATTCCAAAAAATAGTCAGTTCTTCCCACCGTATCACAGAACTGGCGACTCTGCTGGGGAAATTGATAAGTGTGGTGTACCTTAGGAATAGTTCTTAATGTTTTCAATTTCTTGACTTGTATGCTTTATCTTTGTGGTTTTGAATCGGAGATACCATAGATCCTAACCCGGATCTGGGGGACACCCTTTAGGTAAGTAGCAATAAACTGTGGGGGAACTGTACGACATAGACCGATACGGTTGAAGCAGTAGCTACGTTGGTGTGGCACTTTAGTATGTACCGATATCCCTTGTGGCGCAACGAGGAGAATATAGGTTTACTAAGGGGTCATTAAGCACCAACTGACCTTAGAACCTATAATTGACCAACTTGGCCATAGAACAGTAGTAGTATGCTACACTCATTGAGACCAAACTCTCGTGATGATTCCGGCCGCAAGAAAAGGTTGCTAAACTGGAATTATGACCGATCGAGGGTGGTCAGTGATATTGAGATCCTCTAGAACTCGATTACTATTTCTAGGACAGGTTTGAACCAACTGAACTGAAAGAGGGTAGTACCTAAGCTCCTTGCCAGCCTGAAATCTAAGGGCTATCTGTGTGACTTGTTTGCCCTTACCATGTTTGCTATCTGTGAATACTTGTGATGTGTTTCTATCATGACATCATGCATCATGACATTACATGCATATTGCATTGGACTAACCATTTCAAAGACCAATGGGATTCATCTTTGTTCTATTTTGTAGGTCATGCATCCATGCGTAGAAACACTATTCGGATCAACTTTGTACACATCCCCACTCAGCTTAAGGAATTGGTTGCAAAGGTTCCAGATACTTCTTCCTTTATCAGAAGACATGGGCACCTCCTTGGGTTGGTCACCTCCAAGATGGATGAACAAATGATGAGTGTCTTAGTCCAGTTCTTTGATCCACTGTACCATTGCTTTACTTTTCCGGACTACCAGTCGGTCCCTACTTTGGAAGAGTTCTCTGATCTACTTGGTATCTCTATTCTAGAGCAGACCCCGTTTACAGGTTGGGAGAAAGTCCTTAGGCCGGAAGAGATTGCTTCAGCCCTCCATCTGACAAAGGCTGAGGTAGTGTCTAATTGGGAAACTCGGAGTGGGACAAAAGGCTTCTTGACTAAGTTCTTGGTTGGTTGGGCTAATCAGTTCTGGGATAGTTTAGACTTTCAGGCGTTCGAAGACATCCTGGCTCTTCTTATTTATGATTTGGTTCTGTTTCCCAACTCAAATTCTTTTGTTGACGTGAATTCGGTGAAGATTTTCATGTCCCGTAATCCAGTGCCCACTCTCTTGGGTGATATCCTTCACACTCTCTATGCCGGTACTGCTCAGAAACGAGGAACCCTTATGTGTTGTGCACCATTGCTGGCGAGGTGGTTTATTTCTCACCTCCCCAAATCAGTTTTGAAGAACAAGAAAGGCATGGGTTGGGCCTACAGAATTATGTATCTCGCTCACACTGACATTATCTAGAGCACTAAGGACATGGAAGACGTAGCTATTATTGATCGCTGTGGGGAATACCCCAATGTTCCACTGCTAGGAATCAATGGAGGGATCACCTATAATCCTTGTCCGGCCTTACGTCAGTTTGGGTGAGCTAGGAGGGAAGGACCTCATGAGTTGCTGATACCAAGCATTGTCTTTGACTTCCAAGGGGATAGTGACGAGCATCGTCGCAAATTCATACGAGCCTGGGATAGGGTGCACATGTCTGATCCACACGAGTTAGGTGTGAAGACTTCTCTTCCGATGGAACCATATCTTCGGTGGGTTCGTACACGTGCTCAGAAGCTGGGAATGCCGTACGAAGCTGTCTTGCTTGTGATAGTTGAACTTGCTGATGAAGAAGGGGTTCCTCCTACCATCCTCCATCCATACATGCCTACTGACATTGGGGCTTTAAAGAGGTCTTGGACCCAACTAAGGGAAGAGTGGGATACTTACAGAGAAAAGTATCACGAGCAAGAGCGGAAGATCCTAAAGTTGACAAGGCAGCTGGAGAATGAGCAGATCCTCAACGACTATGTCAGCACCAATGGGAAACGGCCATGGGAGCGCTGATGTCTTTTTCTATTTCTAGTTTTGATTTATTTTTTAGTATTTCCTTTTTGTAAAGCCTTAAAGGCATTTGTTGAACTTTGAATTCAAGTTTTTATCTAATAAAAGTGTGTTTCATTTTGGTTTACGAATTTGAATCCCTAAAGTCTTTGAGATTATATCATACGCATATCATTCCCATGCACCTCATAACAGGTACCCTTACAAGTTTCTCATCGTCTTCGCTGTTTATTTCAGCATATCATGTCTGCTGAAACATCAACTGATCAAGCTATCAAGGCTCTGCAAGCTCAGAACGCCCAGTTTCAGGAAATGTTCATGAATTTGGCCAAGGGTCAGCAAGATCTGAAGACTCTTATCTTGAAGGATAAGAAGAAGAAGAAGAAGAAGAAGAAGAAGAAGAAGAAGAAGATGGTCCTACTGAATATGGGTCGTAGGTTTGGAAACAATTTGCGGGATGATGTTGATTTATCTCACTCACCTGGAGAGGGAGAAAACCAAGAAGAAAGGAGGGCTCCTAGCCCTGTGGTATCTGACCATGAGACTGAATTTGACGAAGACCAGTATCCTCCGGCTGAGGATAGATATAAACAGCTTGAAGACCGGTTAAGTGCGATGGAGGTCCAGAAGGTGCTTGGTCTAGACTTTGGTGATTTGGGTTTGTCATCTTGGGTGGTGATTCCCCACAAGTTTAAGGCACCAGCCTTTGCTAAATACGACGGGGTCTCCTGCCCAAAGCTACACCTCCGTTTGTATGTTAGAAAGATCTAGCCATACACTGCTGACAAGATCCTTTGGATCCATTTCTTTCAAGACAGTCTTTTAGGGACTCAACTTGAATGGTTTTACCAGCTGGAAGGAGCTAGTGTCCGTAATTGGGAGGACTTGGCTGTTGCTTTCTACAAGCAGTACCAATACAATGCCGACCTCGCTCCCATGCATACCCAACATCAGGATATGTCTATGGGTGTGAGAGAAGGTTTCAAAGAATACACTCAGAAATGGAGGGACCTTGCTGGAAGAGTACAACCCCCGCTGGCTGACAGGGAGTTAGTGGATATGTTTCTGGGGACCCTGTCTGGTCCGTATTTCAACCATCTGATCGGAAGTTCATCATCAGGTTTTACTGAGTTAATAATGACTGGGGAAAGAGTTGAAGACAGTATTAAGAGCGGAAAAATACAGAAGGGTGCTTCATCAGGTACCGAGAAGAAGCCTCTTAAGAAGGAATCAAGCGCAGTTTACAACGCAAAGAGCCATAATATACCTGAACTCCGCCAAGCTGTCAATGCGGTTGTTATTTCAAGACCAAATGTTTCCACACAACGCAACAATCAGCCAAGAGCCGAGAGGCCGCAAAGACAATTTACTCGGCTCAACATGACTTTATCTCAGATTCTTCCGCAATTGCTAAAACCTAATCTGGTGATTTCGAAGGAGGCCCCGAAGAATCCCAATACAACATCACCGCTATACAATCTGAACGCCCGTTGTGCTTTTCATTCTGATAGCCCGGGGCATGATACGAATGATTGCTGGGTCCTGAAGAATAAGGTGTAGGACTTGATTGATGCTAAGGAGATTGAGTTCGAAGCGCCCGAAAAGCCTAATGTTGTGACTGCTCCTATGCCCAAGCATGGAGTGAATGTCATAGATGATGACTCGTTTATGGTTTCTGTGAAAGACATTGCTACTCCATTGATGACTGTGAAGAAGAACCTTTTGTTAGCCGGTTTATTTCCGGGCTGTGGCGAAAGTTGCCGTATGTGTTCCGTCCTACCTACTGGTTGCCATCTTTTGAAGTCAGGTGTCCAATGCCTGATGGATAATAAAGAAATTCTGTTTGAGAAGACTGTTGTTCCTTTGGTTCGTGTTGAAGAAGTTTCTATAATCACCATTTTCGACAATTCTTCCAAGGCTTCCTCGAGAAAGCCTGTTAGAATTACATTTGTTCCGAGAATCGCTCCCTTGATCATTATTGTTCCTGGGCCTATCCCCTATACATCAGATAAAGCTGTCCCATGGCACTACGGGGCTGACGTGTATTATCACGGGGTTAAACAAGATTTGAAGGATGAAGAGGCTGATACTGATGTCAGCAATATTGTTGGACCTGCCAAAATCACCCGCAGCGGAAGACTTTTCTCCCCTGAGATCTCTCCACCAACTGTTCGGAAGCCTGTTGTTATTACACCTGCCAGTATATCTGCTACTGTCTATGCTGAAGTTCCAATCCTTACCCATGTCGCCGAGTCGTCTGACACTCGGGGCAAAGGGACCACCGGTGGGCCTTCCCTGATGGAGGCACCAAGGAAGATTACTGTTGAAGCCTCTAGATAGGAGATAGAGGAAATTTTAAAGATCATCAAGAAAAGTGACTACAATGTAGTCGAACAGCTGGGGAAAACCCCCGTCGAAGATCTCTATGTTGTCCTTACTGTTGTGTTCAGAGGACCATGTTAAGGCTTTGATTGCTTTCCTGAAGACTGCACACGTGCCGCAGGAGACATCAGCTGATCAGTTTAAAGATTACGTGGCTAGTCTGACAGCAGATAATGGGTTGGGTTTCTCCGATGCAGACTTGACTACTAAGGGGAAGAATCACAATGACGCCCTGCATGTCTCCATTGAGTGCAGGGGCACTACTCTAGCTCATGTATTGGTGGATATTGGGTCCTCGTTGAACGTCTTACCTAAGAAAGCTTTGGACCGGTTAGACTGTGAAGGGTTGGCGCTGAAGCCAAGTAACATTGTAGTTAGGGCCTTTGATGGGTCCAAGAGGATGGTACATGGAGAAGTTGATATTCCGGTTAAGGTTGGTTCTCAGATATTCTCATCTACATTCTATGTGATGGACATTCGGCCATCTTATTCTTGTTTGCTGGGTCACCCATGGATCCACAAAGATGGGGCAGTAACTTCTACGCTCCACTAGATGCTAAAATACCCAATGAAAGGGAAAATTGTGACGGTACGAGGAGAAGAGGAGTACATGGTGAGCCACCTCAACTCTTTCCGATATGTGGAGATGGATGGGGAGTTCATTGAAACCCCTTTCCAGCATTTTGAAGAAGTTCCCCAGACGCTGGCATCGACAGAAATTATTGCTGAAGATCCTCCAATGAAGATGGCTTCCCTCAAGGATGCTCGGGCTGTTGTTGAAAAAGAAGCTCAAAGGGTTGTACGACGCGCACGGATCGGAGGACCTCCCCTGTTTATCAGCAATTCAGGAGTGAATGCCATTGAAGACGATGTTGAAGAATTTGAGTTTGACAGTTGGATCTACCCGACTGCCGACGGTGTGCTAAGCAATTGGACGGCCAAGGACTTCGTGCCAATTTCTTTTATTACCCAGTAATGAGACTTTTGTTTTGAATTTGTAACAAACAATATTTAAAACTTTACGGCCCGGTGTCTTACCCGAGGCACTGTGGCTCTGTTTGTGAGGGCTTTATGTGTGTCATTTCCATATATCATTAATAAAATCATTGGCCATTTTCTTGCATTTCAAATTTTGCGCTCCTTGTTTTTATTTTTATCTTGCAAAACAACTATTTTACACACACTCACAAATACAGGTCTACATCCACTCTGGATCCCACTGACAACGACTCTACTACTGCTGGTTATGACTTCGAAAGTCCGATCAACTTAGCCGAAGACAAAGGTGAAGATGATTGAGAAGTGCCTAGTGATCTAGCTAGACTGTTACTTCAGGAAGAGAGGGTTATTCAGCCGCATGAAGAGCCAATGGAATCCGTAAATCTGGGTACAAAGGTAGACAAGAAAGAGGTCAAGATTTGTGCAAATCTGGAAGCTATTGTTAAGCAACGGTTGATTCAGATGCTGCGATACTATGTTGAGATCTTTTCATGGTCTTATGAAGATATGCCTGGGTTGGATACCGACATTGTGGTTCACCGCCTGCCTACCAACGAAGATTGTCCTCCAGTAAAACAGAAGGTCCACCAAATGCGCCCGGAGATGTCTGAGAAAATCAAGGCTGAAGTTATGAAGCAGTTTGACGCCGGTTTTATAGCAGTTACTTATTACCCACAGTGGGTGGCCAACGTGGTTCCGTTGCCGAAGAATGATGGTAAGGTTCGGATGTGTGTCGACTATAGGGATCTGAACAGGGCAAGCCCCAAGGATGATTTCCCTCTACCTCATATCGATGTTCTGGTTGACAACACCGCACAGCATAAGGTATTCTCCTTTATGGATGGTTTATCCGGTTATAATCAGACTAAGATGGCTCCCAAAGACATGGAGAAGACAACTTTTGTTACTCAATGGGGTACCTTTTGCTACAAGGTCATGCCTTTTGGATTGAAAAATGCTGGAGCAACGTATCAGCGCGCCATGGTTTCTTTGTTCCATGACATGATCCATCATGAGATTAAGGTATACGTTGACGACATGATTGCAAGATCCCATACTGAGGAAGAACATCTTGACCACCTTCAGAAGCTATTTGACAGGTTAAAGTTGTACAAACTGAGGTTAAACCCGAACAAGTGCACCTTCGGGGTGAGATTTGGTAAACTGCTGGGTTTCATTGTAAGTCATAAAGGTATTCAAGTGGATCCTGCAAAGGTGAAGGCTATACAGGAGATGCCAGCTCCCCGAACCGAAAAAGAAGTCAGAGGCTTTCTGGGACGTCTGAACTACATTGCCCAATTAATCTCACACCTGTCTACTACTTGTGAGCCGATCTTCAAGTTACTGAAGAAAGATCAAGTGGTAAGATGGAACGATGAATGTCAGGCCGCTTTTGAAAGGATCAAAGAGTATCTCCAAGAGCCACCCATTCTGATGCCTCCAATTGAAGGGAGACCTTTAATCTTATACTTGACAGTACTCGACAATTCAATGGGGTGCGTGCTGGGGCGGCATGACGAGTCTGGCCGAAAAGAGCATGCTATTTATTACCTTAGCAAAAAGTTTACCGACTGTGAGACCCGATACTCGTTGCTCGAGAAAACTTGCTGTGCTTTGGCATGGGCTGCTCGCTGGCTGAGACAGTATATGCTGACTCACACTACTCTATTGATATCAAAGATGGATCCAATCAAGTATATCTTCGAGAAGCCTGCCTTGTCCGGAAGAATAGCAAGATGGCAGATGATCTTGACTGAATATGACATCCAGTACATGACCCAAAAGGTAATCAAGGGAAGTGTGTTGGCGGATCATTTAGCACATCAGGCAGTGGACGATTACTAGTCTATGAACTTTGAATTCTCGGATGAGAGTATCATGATAGTGACTGACTGTGAGACACCTGGACCAGATGAAGGACCTCAGGAAGGATCCCGATGGTCTATGTATTTTGATGGAGCTTCGAACGCTTTGGGTAATGGCATTGGTGCCGTGATCATATCTCCTAAAGGCTCTCATACTCCGTTCACCGCCCAACTATGTTTCAACTGCACCAACAATATGGCGGAGTATGAAGCGTGCATCATGGGTCTTCGAGCAGCAATTGACCTAAGGATTAAGTTTCTAAGTGTTTTCGGAGATTCTGCTCTCGTGATCAGTCATATCAAAGGCGAGTGGGATACGGAGCACCCTAATCTTATTCATTACAAAGAGTATGTGTTGACATTGCTTCCGCATTTCGAGGAGATAACCTTTGAACACTTCCCTAGAGAGGAGAATCAGTTGGCAGACGCGCTAGCTACAATGTCTTCTATGTTCAAAGTCAATTGGGACAAAGAAGCTTCCAGGATTATCATTGAAAGGTTGGATGAACCTGCACATTACTGTGATATTGAGACTGAAGAGGCAACGGATAAACCCTGGTTTCATGAGGTGAAGAGATATCTTGAGGCTCAGGAATACCCCGAGGGTGCATCTGTTAATGACAAGAAGTTTCTGAGGAGGTTCGCGGCGAAGTTCTTCATCAGCAATGGCATTCTTTACAAGCGTAACCATGATTCGACCTTACTGCGATGTGTGGATAAGAACGAAGTAGAAAGGATCATGGCAGAGTTACATGAAGGTACTTTCGGAACTCATTCCATTGGACATACCATGGCAAAGAAAATCCTTCGGGCAGGATATTTTTGGTCCATAATGGAAGCCGACTGTTATCAGCATTCTCGGACCTGTCACAAGTGCCAAGTCTATGCTGATAAGGTGCACATACCTCCAGTACCTCTGAACGTCTTGACAGCTCCTTGGCCTTTTGCAATGTGGGGCATTAATATGATCGACGAGATCAGACCTACGGCATCCAACGGGCATCATTTCATCCTGGTAGCAATTGATTATTTTACGAAGTGGGTTGAAGCAACTTCCTTTTCTACTGTGACCAAGAACGTAGTGGCACGATTTATTCGACACAATCTGATATGTCGATATGGTGTACCAGAGAGGATCATTACGGACAATGGTACAAATATCAATAATAAGATGATCACCGAGCTCTTCCAACAGTTCAAGATACAATATCACAACTCTTCTCCTTACCGGAAGAAGATGAATGGGGCTGTAGAAGCAGCTAATAAGAACATTAAGAAGATTGTGCAGAAGATGACAGTGACATACAAAGACTGGCATGAGATGTTACCTTTTGCTCTTCATGGGTACCGTACCTCAACGCGGACGTCAACAGGGGAAACACCCTATTCCTTGGTATATGGCATGGAGGCTGTCTTGCCCATTGAAGTTCAGATACCC
Source organism: Vicia faba (assembly GCA_948472305.1). NCBI lineage: Eukaryota > Viridiplantae > Streptophyta > Magnoliopsida > Fabales > Fabaceae > Vicia > Vicia faba. The sequence continues at coordinate 1,450,384,915 of OX451741.1, forward strand.
TCTCTTCGGATTATGAAGGATGTAGGCTTGAGCAAAGATGACTAGATTCAGACCCGACTTGATCAGCTGAATTTAATCGATGAAAAAAGACTTACTGCTATTTGTCATGGTCAGACGTATCAAAAGCAGATGATCAAGGAATTTAACAAGAAAGTTAGACGACAAGAGTATCAAGTTGGGGACCTGGTTATCAAGCGCATCATTCTACCACAAGGTGACCCCAGGGGCAAATGGACCCCTACTTACGAAGGGCCATTTGTGGTTAAGAATATCTTCTCAGGAGGAGCTATGATTCTAACCACCATGGACGGTGACGACCTTCCTCATCCCGTCAATGTAGACATAGTGAAAAAATACTACGCGTAATCAAAGATCCGCTAGGTTGAATGGCCTAGGAAAAAATAAGGGCTTCCCGACGAACCAAAAGGGTTCGGGCAAAAATAAGGGATGAAAATGAAAAAAAACTGTACACCCGACAAGTCGAAAACCTGAAAAGGCGGCTTGGGCAAAAAAGGGTATCCCGGTGGACTGAAAACCCGAAAGGGCAGTCCAGGCAAAAAGTAGGGATCAAGGCGTAACACTGTGTCTCATTGGATCACCTTGCAACCAGACTTTGGTATCGATTATCAAGCTCGGATGGCACTAATCAATCTAATCTACCTTCAACCAAGTAGCAAAGTGATGAGATGCTCGAAGACATAAAGGCAATAGTAGAGTTGGAACCCAGTGGGATTATTCACATAACTGTTTTTCTTTGTTTATTACAAATTGCATAAATTCTATTTGTTCGGCGGCATTCTCTTACTAGGACGTCAGCCTCTTGTACAAAAATGCCTATTTACAGGCCAAACTTCAAAATCAATACAATTCATTTTTAAAGAAATTTCAAGTTGTTTTTCCTTTATCTGTTTTGTTTTGAAAATAACGTCCAATGTTCATTTTTGATATATGCATTTGATGTTAATTGCTGCTCATGAATATTTACATGCAAAACAAAAGACCATTGCTTGTAATATCAGAAACAGGGGCAATAAGAATTGTCCAAACGGTACAGTTGCTTTGTCCACCAGATACAAGGTAAATTTAACTGAAGAATATGACTAAGGTGCTTTCGCTCCCCGCAGAGTAAGAAAAGACAGTAATATTAGCTCTCCCTACCTGAGACTCACAACCGCGAATGAATCGGTAATATTCTCCCCAAGCAGAGTTTATCTACCATCAGCATTGAAAAGTCTTAACATTCCCGGCGGAGTATAAAATATCCCCAGTGGAGTTTGGAAATTATCCCCAGCGCAGTCTGAAAAAGCTTCCCCAGTGGAGTATGGAGAATCATCCCCAGTAGACTTTGAAAGGTTATCCCCAGTAGAGCCTAAAAGGTTATCCCCAGTGAAGTCGCCACTGAAGATCATCCCCAGCAGAGTTCACAAATAGGAATTCAATCCCCAACAGGATTCAGTATCACCAGCAACGGTAATTTATCCCCAGCGAAATTTATCAGTGGAATCCTCTATAGAGCATCTCTTCCCCACAGAGTGATCTCCTCATCAGTTTATTCCCCAACGGAGTTATCCTCTCCTATAGGTTTATTCTCGCAATATCTTCATTCGTTATCTCCAGCGGAAACGAAGAATTCAGCTATTTTCACCAGCAGATACCCGAGATTTATTTTCCCCAGCTAAAAACATTACATCTCCATGCATCATGACACTTGCATATACGCATCATACAACACAATCTCGTTTATTTTGAGAACATCATTTCCTGATACATATCATGCATTATATACAACTAACCTTTACCTTTCAGGAAGGATGCAGTTAAATTCTCACAAAATTCAAAGCTATAAAGCTTTTACCTCAGTCGAACTACGGACGAGTTCTTAAAACTCAGCAGAGATGTTTTCTCAGGTGAAGTACAGACAGAGTCCTAAATCTCGACAATTTTCCTCCGTTGAATTACAGACAGTTCCTAAATCTCAGCATAGAAGTTTTCTCAGTTGAATTACGGGCGAGTTCTTAAATCTCGATGAAGATGTTTCCCTCCAGTCGAATTATTGACAAGTTCTTAAAACTCAGCAGAGTTGTTTTCCCAGTTGAAGTACAGACAAGGTCCTAAATCTCGACAAAGTTCCTCCGTCGAATTACAGATGAGTTCCTAAATCTCAGCAGAGAAGTTTTCTCAGTTGAATTACGGGCGAGTTCTTAAATCTCGATGAAGATGTTTCCCTTCTGTCGAATTACTGACAAGTTCTTAAAACTCAGCAGAGATGTTTTCTCATTTGAAGTACAGACAAGGTCCTAAATCTCGATAAAGTTCCTCCGTCGAATTACAGATGGGTTCCTAAATCTCAGCAGAGAAGTTTTCTCAGTTGAATTATGGGCGAGTTCTTAAATCTCGATGAAGATGTTTCCCTCCAATCGAATTACTGTCGAGTTCTTAAAACTCAGCAGAGATGTTTTCTCAGTTGAAGTACAGACAAGTCCTAAATCTCGACAAAGTACCTCCATCGAATTACAGACAGGTTCCTAAATCTCAGCAGAGAAGTTTTCTCAGTTTGAATTACGGGCGAGTTCTTAAATCTCGATGAAGATGTTTCCCTCCATTCGAATTACTGACGAGTTCTTAAAATTCAGCAGAGATGTTTTTTCAGTTAAAGTACAGACAAGTCCTAAATCTCAGCAAAGTTCCTCCGTCGAATTACAGACGAGTTCCTAAATCTCAGCAGAGAAGTTTCCTCAGTTGAATTACGGGCAAGTTCTTAAATCTCGATGAAGATGTTTCCATCCAGTAGAATTATTGACAAGTTCTTAAATCTCAACAGAGTTTTCTCAGTTGAATTACAGACAAGGTCCTAAATCTCGACAAAGTTCCTCCGTCAAATTACATATGAGTTCCTAAATCTCAACAGAGAAGTTTTCACAGTTGAATTACGGGCGAGTTCTTAAATCTCGATGAAGATGTTTCCCAAAGTCGAATTACTGACAAGTTCTTAAATCTCAACAGAGTTTCCTAAGTTGAATTACAGACAAGGTCCTAAATCTCGACGAAGTTCCTCCATTGAATTACAGACAGTTCCTAAATCTCAGCAGAGAAGTTTTCTCAGTTGAATTACGGGCGAGTTCTTAAATCTCGATGAAGATGTTTCCCCCTCAGTTGAATTACGGACAAGTTCTTAAAACTCAGCAGAGATGTTATCTCAGTTGAAGTACAGGCAAGTTCCTAAATCTCAACAAAGATCAGACTTCCCCAGCGGAATATTCCAAAACGACAGATATACAAACTCTCGCTAAGGAATCTCTTATGCGATCGACACTCCTTAAGATGGCATCTTTAAGCCCATCCCCTCGTCACAATCTCCAAATGGCATCTATAAGCCCATTCCCGACATCACAAGGAGGATACCACTTCATGCGAGTGCAAATTTCTGGGCACTCTAGTGTTCAATCATCTCCCACCTTCGGATTACAAAAGGCACAAAAGCCAATCTATATCCTCAGGTTTAAGAAGATTGAACAGGGGAAGCTGTTGTACCCCAAAATTTGCCCTCCCATATTTCTTAAAACATTGCAAGGAAAATCTCAAAGTGGCTCAAGGTAGCTCAAGAGTTGGTCAGACAAGCACTCCCCTAAGGCAGTCTACCTCAAATTAGGGTTTTGTGTTGCATCAAGATCCTTGAGTACAAATGACTTCAAGTTCTCCACAATGTCCTAATATATTCTCAAGATCATCCATGTCAAGTTTCAGGCCTTGCAGAGGAAGTTTGCTCAGTCAATTGCTCAAAAGGTCCAAAAGTCGATTGTGCTAGGGCAAAAGTCAACTGTGACCTACATACAGTCAAACTTCAAGATTTTTTGTCAACATTATCATTTTTAAGGATATTTCATCATTTGATCAAGGGTTGATCATGATTCATCAAGGATTGCTCAAAATTCCTCAAGATTCAAAAGTTGCTAAATTAGGGTTTTATAGGAAAAGTCAACTCAAATTTGACCAAGCATAGATTTCTCATACTTTATGAGAAATGATCCATCCAAATCTCATTTTTAATAGCATGCAATTTCCTACAATCCATCTTCATACCCCAAGATCAAAAAATGCACTCACAAGAAGTTATGAATTTGGACATTATAGGTCATTTTTGAAAGTCAACAAAAATACCTTTTTTGTCAAAGCTTCTAACTTGAGAATGCAATATCAAAATGAGATGATACCAAAAGGGTTAATTGGAGGACATCTCAAGCTTTCTAGAAAGTCCAAGAACATCTCCAAAAGTTCAAAATTGAAGAAGTTATGCATTGTTGAAGTTGGACTTTTTTGCAAAATTGCCAAAAGTCAACTATCCCCAAAACTTCAAATTTTGCCAAATTGGCCCATTCTTTTTCACTTGTTTTGAGTTTGCATTGTAGCCCACGTGCTCCATCCTTGGCCATGTGTCCATATCATTTTTTATTAATTATTTTGATTTTATTTGAATTAATTTGATTTAAATCAAAATAAATCAAATAAAAATCCAAAGGCATTGATAACAAAGATTTTGCGTTAATTTCAGGTTCCATTATGCAGCTGGCCATCATCAAATTCGTATCAAATCAATTGTGTGCAAAAAAGATTGAAATCAAGAAAATTTGGAAAGTTTTAATGGAGGAATCAAATCAAATTCAAGGGAATTGATAGAGCAAGATTTGAACAACAAATGCTACCCTAATCCAATGTGCAATACATAAGCAAGATAAAGGCACGAGAATCAGGGTTAGACAGCACTTGAGGAGGCATAACCAAACTCACAAATACCAGAAAAAAGCTTGAGATCGAAATCAAGGTTGGAGACATTTTCAAGGTTTGAGACGTATCCCAATCGCTTCCTGGCAATTCTCACAAGCTAACCCAATCCAAACCAGGCATTTCCAGACCTCCTATTGCACTGTAAGTCCTTCGTAACATAGCTACATTCTTGATTTCGATTCGCATTATTCTGGCATCCATTGAGTAAAATAATTGCATATTTGTGATCACAAGAACATTTGCAAGCTTTTGGTATTAACGAATTTCACTTATCTAATCTGTAACAAGAACCACCATAGTTAGGGTTTCTTGGATTTTTTTGGGTTTTCTATTTCAGGGAAAATTGGCCATCATATTGGACATGGTTGCATCCAAGAGGTTAAGACAAACACAACCCTAGCCTTAGAACTCATTTTCATAGCCTGAGGAGAATTTTGGATCGAAGCTGTGCTTTTAGCTGGAGATAAAAATACGCAGGTAAATTTACAGTGCTGGGAGGACAGGGACGAACTCGTGTCACGTTCCCATTGGATTATTCAAATAGCGCGCGTTTTTTATTTTTTTCTGACCATTAAGTTTTGTTTTATTATATTATTGTTAATTTGTGTTATAATAACAAACAAAGAAATTTGGTCTGGTGGCAGCCACATAAGCCTTAAAGCGTTCCAAGGCTGGAGGTCAGGGGTTCGATCCCTGCCTCCAGCAAATTGCCTTTTCTCAATTGTTTTCAGGAGATCTGGTGCGTGTTCAAGCCAAGGGATCACTATACTCCCTCACCAATCCAAGCGCCAGATGGCCACAGGGCCAAATCTGATGGTCAAATATTGAAGGTCCACTACAAGCCAGTCAACGCGCCTACATAGGATCCCAAAAGTCTACATTGGATCATCATTATTGGGCTAACAAAAATGGCTTCCAACACCTCCAAAAAGGCCCATTTCTTTCTTTCTATTATATTTTCTTTTTATCAATTTAGTTATTCTATTTTATTTTAATTAATTACTAACCAATCATAATTTTTTCCTTTTATCAAAAAATCATCAAAAAATATTTTTATCCAATAAATTTCATAATTCATTTTTTTAATAAAATTTTAATTAGGTTTTTAATTTTAGGAAACTTTAATTTATTTTGTAAATAAATAAAATTAATTAGAATCGATTAGGTTTGTAACTACAAATTTAATTATTTTATTTTCTTTCTTAAAATATCAAAAACTCCAAAAATATGCCATTAATTATTTCTTTTTTAATTAATTAATTTAATATTTAATTTAGTTATTTAATTTAGGATTTAACTTCTTTTCTTGAATAAAAACAACCAAAAAACATTTTCTTTTAAAAAAGGGGTCAAAACCCTAATTAGCATCCGATTTAATTTCGCGTCGCGCTTTATTTATTTTTATCCATATTGATGTATCTGCTTTCGGTATGTAATATATAATTAGGACATTTTATTTATTTACCGTTGTATTTTATTTTCAAAGGGTTACTTTTGGCGATGTAAATACCCGACGCCTTGTAATTTAATTTCCGCACCTTTAATTTCTGCAAATTATAACTGCTAGATGTTTGATAATAGGGTTTGCATGACAAGACTGAATGTTTTATCTTAAAATCAAACTAGATCACCCTTAACATGTGCAAAGATAAAAATAACTGAAAACGACACACTCGCACATGCGCACTCTTAGGGTACACTCCACTTGGTTGCCTTCGTACACGGTCATTGAGTATAGGTCGTTTTAGAGGTCTCCCTCTTGTCTAAAAGATCATAGTTGCCTCGAAATGGTTGCCTCGGATATTGTTGCCTCAAATACATGATCTAAGACATTAGGGTTACTGCTAAGGCGTCCTAACATTGCTTTAATGACCGTATGTCCCTCTTTCGAATTGGCCCTCAAACTCCAACGATGGTGCTACCTACTCATTAATAGTGGGATAGCATTGTCTAAAGGAAATTAGCATAGAACGATTCCTTTTTCGAGTAGGTAGATAGTTCTTAGATACTTGCTCATTTAAAACAAAACAAATTTTTCACACTTACACTCTTTTTCGAACAAAGTTTTCAAAAGCACTTCATTACACTCTTGAGGAAAGAAGCAAGAGTTAAATCGAAGTTTCAAATCAAAAACTTTTTCAAAACCACAAGCACAAAGAAAATAATTTTGAAAACAAATGAGCAAGTACCTAAGAGCCCGTGGATAACCACAGATAGAAAGGGTGCTAATACCTTCCCTTTCTATAATCTACCCCCCGTACTCAGAAAATCTCAAAAAAGGAATTTTTTTCTGTGCTTTTTTCCTTTCCTTGTTGGATAAAATAAAAGTCGGTGGTGACTCTTGTTTACCGCGACATTATGCGAATGCAAACGCAAAACACAAACCAGCATTCCAAAAAATAGTCAGTTCTTCCCACCGTATCACAGGATCCATCTTAGATATCAGCAAAGTGGTATGAGTCAACATATACTGTCTTAGCCGGCGAGCAGCCCATACCAGAGCGCAACAAGTTTTCTCGAGTAGTGAATATCTGGTTTCACAGTTGGTAAACTTTTTCTCAAGTAGTAAATAGCGTGCTCTTTTCGGCCAGACTCGTCATGCTGCCCCAATACACACCCCATTGAGTTTTCTAAAACGGTCAGATACATGATCAACGGTCTTCCCTCGACTGGTGGCATCAAAACAGGAGGCTCTTGTAAGTACTCCTTGATCTTGTCAAAAGCAACCTGACATTCTTTGTTCCATCTGACTACTTGAGCTTTCTTAAATAATTTGAAGATTGACTCACAAGTAGATGTTAGGTGAGAAATGATTTTGGCAATATTGTTCAGGCGTCCCAAGAATCCTCTAACTTCCTTCTCAGTACGAGGAGCAGGCATTTCTTGTATCACTTTAACCTTGGCAGGATCAACCTCGATGCCTTTGTTGCTGACAACAAAACCTAAGAGTTTACCGGACCGGACTCCAAATGTACACTTGTTTGGATTCAATCTTTACTTGTACTCCTTCAACCTCACAAACAACTTTTGCAAGTGATCAAGGTGCTCCTCTTAAGTTTGTGATCGGGCTATCATGTCATCTATATAGACCTCTATCTCATGATGTATCATATCATGAAACAAAGCTACCATGGCGCGTTGATAGGTTGCCCCGACATTCTTCAGTCTGAATGGCATCACTTTGTAGCAAAATTTGCCCCACTGTGTGACAAATATAGTTTTCTCCATGTCCTCAGGTGCCATTTTGATCTGGTTATAACCTGAGAATCCGTCCATGAAGGAAAACACTTTATGCTGGGCTGTATTATCAACCAGGATGTCGATGTGGGGAAGTGGAAAATCATATTTAGGGCTGGCCCTGTTTAAATCTCTATAATACACACAGATTCGTACTTTACCGTCCTTTTTAGGCACGGGAACAATGTTGGCAACCCATTGAGGATAGGAAGTCACGGCCAAGAATCCAACATTGAACTGTTTCATAACTTCCGCTTTGATCTTCTCTGACATGTCAGGTCTCATGCGGCGGACTTTCTGTTTCACTGGTGGACAGTTTTCTCTTGTGGGTAGACGATGTACCACGATGTTTGTATCAAGTCCTGGCATGTCTTCGTATGACCATGCAAAGATCTCAACATAATCATGCAATAGTTGAATTAGGCGCTCCTTGACACTCGGCTCTAGATTGACACCCACTTTGATTTCTTTCTTATCTTCCTCGGTACCCAAGTTGATTGTATCCAACGACTCCTCATGAGGCTGAATAGCTCTTTCCTCTTGTTGTAGTAGTCTGGCCAATTCCCCTGGCACTTCACAATCTTCCTCACCTTCGTATTCGGCTTGATATATTGGATCTTCAGAGTCACTAAAGGTTATAGCAGTATCGTTACCCATGGGATCCGGAATGGAGGGGTACCTGCATTTGTGAGTGTGGGTGTGTGTAAGGGTATAGCCATCTTTAAACTGTAAAAGAAAGACAATGAGCACAAAAGGTTTGTATGTGAAAAAGCCTCTATGATTCATTGAATTTCATATGAAGATGAAATAAAAACCCTTACAAATGGACCATTGTGCCTCGGGTAAGACACGAGGTTTTTAAAGTGTGAATTGTTCGTGAATATTACAAGTCCAACAGAAATGTAAAAGATAAATTACTGAGAGATGAGAGTTATTGGGAAAAAGTCTCTGGCTTCCTAGTAGCGAAGTCCTCCGTTGACAGTAGGAAATATCCAATCTTCCAAACTGCCATCCTCTTCAATATCTTCCACTGCATTGACCTCCTGGTTACTAATCTTCAAAGGTGGCCCTCCAGCACGGGCACGACGCACAACCTTCTGAGCAGTTGAAGTAAACCCCAAGCCAAACTTGTCTGATTTATATGGGATGTCCGGAAGTTGCCCCCAGATGGTGCATCCACCCTCTTCTACTACCTCATTGGCATCCTTTAGAGATGACATCCGTAGTGGAGGTCTTGTGATCTTGGGAATCGGGGATACCGCCTTGGTTACCGCTACTTCTTGAGAAACCTCCTCAAAATGTTGAAAAGGAGTTTCAGTGAACTCGCCATCCAACTCCACATATCAGAAGGAATTTAGATGACTAATCATGTACTCTTTCTCTCCATGGATAGTTATGATCTTTCCTTGGACCGGGTACTTCAGCATTTGGTGTAGCATGGAGGTGACAGCACTGGCATTATGGATCCAAGGCCGTCCTAACAGACAGGAGTAAGAGGCACGGATGTCCATGACATAGAAGGTTGAGCTGAAAGTCTGAGTTCCCACCTTTATCGGGATGTCCACCTCCCCGTGGACCATCCTCTTGGAGCCATCAAATGACCTCACAATTATGTTACTGAGTTTCAATGTCAGCCCTTTGCAATCCAATATGTCAAGAGCTTTCTTCGGTAAGACGTTCAAATATGAACCTGTGTCCACCAAGACATGGGCCAGAGTCGTTCCTCTACACTCCACAGAGACATGCAATGCCTCGTTGTGTTTTCTCCCTCTGGGTGTCAAATCAGCATCAAAGAAGTCTAGGACATTATCAGCTGTCAAACTGGCCACACAGTCTTGGAATTGGTCAACAGACGTCTCTTGGGGCACATGGGCTGTCTTCAAAAATTTTACCAAAGCTTTCGCATGTGCCTCAGAGCACAGCAGCAAGGCTAGCATGGAGATCTTAGAGGGAGTTTGCCCCAACTGTTCAACCACTTCATAGTCACTCTTCTTTATTATCCTTAGGATCTCTTCCATTTCCTTCTTGGATGTTTCGGGAGTAGCTAGTGATTGAGCCTTCGTCCGGACAGACTCTTCTTGAATGCTTTTTCCTCGATTTTCAGCAGTAGAAGTATTGATAGGGATAACAACAGGGATTGTGTCGTCTTTGTCGGTAGGTGCACTTGCATGTATGATCATCGGTACAGAGGTAATCTTTGGAACAACCACGGGTCCAAAAACTGCCTTTGGAGGGGAAATCTCTGGAGAGAAGATTCTACCACTACGGGTAATCTTACTAGTTCCCGCAATATTGCTAATGTCGGAATCTTCTTCCTCAGAGCTCACTTCTTTGGCAGTCGACCCATTTTGTTTAATACCATGGTAGTAGATTTCTCCACCGTAATTCCATGGTACTGTTTTATCTAATTCATACGGGACCGGCCCGGGCATTGTGATCTTAAGAGGAGTAGTTTTTGAAACTGATGTAATTCTAACGGGTCTTTTAGGGACCCTAGAAGGATTGGTGGAGATGGTTACGATTGAAATGTCTTTAACATGAATGGGTAAAAGTGGAGCATTTTCAAACAGAATTTCTTGATTGTCTATTAGGCGTTGAATGCCTGTCTTCAACAAAGGGAAAACAGTTGATGAGGATAAGCAATGATGACAGTCTTCCTTACAACCTGGGAACACACCAGCTTTTAACAAGTTCATCTTGATGATTGGGAGAGGAGTCAAAAGTTCATCCACCGTGGCAATAAATAAATCTTCCTCGATAGCGTTGGTGTTGTGACCATGCCTAGGCATCGGAGCGGAAATGACATTTGGAAGACTTGAATCTATGAGGTCTTGAATCTTGTTTTTTAAAGCCCAACAATTTTTGGTGTTGTGGCCCGGGCTTTCGGAATGGTATGCGCATCTGGCATTCGGGTGATAATGGGGGGACGCAGTATTGGGGTTCTTTGGGGCCTCCTTTAAAGTTTCCAGATTCAATTTCAGAAGATGTGGTAAAACCTGGGCTAGAGTCATATTAATCCTGGTGAATTGCCGGACTGACCTTTCCACCCTCGGCTGGTTATTTCTTGGTTGATCAGATGCAAGCTTTGGGATCATAACGGCCCCCACCACTGGTCAGCGTTCAGTTCTTCCTTGATTCCTTTATGAATAAACAACAGATACCTCCTTCTTCCCAGTGAAAGGTTTTCTCATAGCTGTAGAGGCAGACGCATCCTTCTGAATCTTTCCACTTTTTATACCAGTTTCCACCCTTTCTCCGGTTAATATTAACTCAGTAAACCCAACAGATGAGCTCCTAATCAAATGGTTGAAGAAAGGGCCCGATAGGTACCCAAGAACATATCCACCAACTCCCTTTCAGACAGAGGGGGTTGCAATCTTCCAGCTAGATCTCTCAATTTTTGCGCGTAATCATTGAAACCTTCATTTGAAGCCATAGCCATACTCGAAAGTTGAGTACGGGTAGGCGCCAAATCTGCATTATACTGGTATTGTTTATAGAAAGCTGCAACAAGGTCTTCCCAGTTGTGGACGTCGACCCTTTCTAATTGGTAAAACCAATCGAGTTGCGTTCCCGATAAACTATCTTGGAAAAAATGGACCCACAAGTCTTTATCGGTAGAGTGCAGATGAATATTTCTGACATATGATCGAAGGTGCATTTTAGGACATGACACCCCATCATATTTTGAAAACAACGACACTTTGAACTTTGGTGGGATCACAATTCCTGACACTAGCCCCAATTCTTCAAAATCTAGACCTGGTACCCTTTGTATTTCCATAGCGTTCAAACGCTCTTCAAGGTGTCTGTACTTATCATCAGCCGGAGGATACTGTTCCTCAGAGTAGCCTTCCTCTTCCTCCTCTTCTTCAGATTCTGATGGAACTGCTGTTTCTTTTCCTTTTCTCTCTCCTTCATCAGATGTTGCTGGAAAATCCAAGGTTCTTCTAGCCTGTCCTTGAAACCTTCTCCCCATGATTACCACACCGGTTGGTTTCTTCTCATTCTTCTTTTTCTCTTTTGCTAGCAGAGTCTTCAGCTCCTCTTGCCCTTTGGCCAAAGTTGTGAGTAGCTGTTGAAACTGCATGTTTTGAGCTTGAAGATCTTTGATTGTCTGTTCAAGATCCATCTTACTGAAATAAACAGTAGAGAGATGAGGAAACTTGTTACAAAGACCTGTTTATATTATGATGAATGATATGTATACATGCAATGCTTTCAAGGATTTAAAAAAATTCAAATTTGTTTTAAACAAAAAGAAACACACGTTACATTAATAAGATAGAATTTGAGTACATCAATTCCCCTTGGGCAAAATAATACAAAATTATAAGATAAAAAAGTATTGCGCATCCTCTTTGGTGCTATGTAGGTATTTAGAGTCTGCTCCTCATGAAGTAGCCTAGTGAGTTCCAAAACCTTATTCTCGCTTGCGTAGAATTGGGCTTCGAAAGTATCTCGCTCTCCCTTGAGTTGTATCCAATCCCTTTGTAGATCCTCGAGTGATGTGGGCATGTCAGGATGTAGGATAGTGTATGGAACTTCTCCTTCCTTAACAGGCTCAATAATCACTAGGAGAATGGAAGGATAAGGCATCATAATACTTTGAGCGCGGGTTCGTACCTACTTGAGGTAAGGCTCAAGAGGGATGGAATTCTTGTGTCCCAGAGTCTTTCTATCCACCTTGATCATCATCCTCCAAGCTCGGATGAATCTCTGGCAAAGACCTTGATCGTCGTTGTCGTAGTCGAATACCAAGCCTTGAATCAGCATATCATGTGGGCCATCCCTTCGGGCATAACCAAACTGTCTTAGAGCTAAGCATGGGTTGTAGGTGATGCCTCCCCTAATGCCAAGTAGAGGGACATTAGGGAATTCCCCACAACGGTGAACAATGATAACATTCTCTTTGGATCGAGAGCACCAATGAATATATGAATGTTTGAGCGTCATTAACCTTTGTGACCACCTCAAACCTTGCTCATTCTTTAAGACTGATTGGGGAAGATGAGAAATAAACCATCTTTCCAGGATGGGAGTGTAACACATCAGGACACCTCTTTTCCTCATTGTACGAGTGTGAAAAGAGTGTAAGATATCCCCTAGTAATGTAGGCACTGGATTGCGTGATATGAAGATTTTGACAGCGCTCACATCTATGAGTTGGTCAGGATTGGGGAACAAGACCATCCCATAGATAAGAAGAGCCACAATTTCCTCAAAAGCTTTCAAGTCTAGGGAATTCCAACAACTTTGGGCCTTCTCGAACAGAAACTTTGCTAAGAAACCTTTGACACCACTTCTAGTTTCCCAATGAGTTGTGACATCAGATGAGTGCAAGTGCAGGGCTTGAGCAATCTCTTCTGGCTTTGGATCTCTTTCCGTATCATTGAAAGGTAGTTGATTGAGAATAGGAACCCTCAAGAGTTGGGAGAATTCTTCCAAAGTAGGCACAAGCTGATAGTCAGGAAATGTGAAGCAATGATGCAAAGGGTCGAAGAATTGGAAGAGAACCTTCATCATATCCTCCTCTGTGTTGGAGGTGAAAAAGTTGAGTAGACGACCATGCCTCTCGGTGCATGGAGAGTTCTCAGGGATCCTTGAAGCTAGCTCCTTGAGTTGTGGAGGAATTCTTACAAGGTTGATTTGGATAGTTTTCCTACGAAGTGAATCCATATCCTACAAAACAAGAACAAAGATGAATCTCCAAAATCCTTGAAATGGTTAGTGAATGCATATGATGTTCATGATGTCCATGATGTTATGTACAAATATGCATATACAAGCAAATCAAACAAGTTCTTAGTTTAGGCTTGCACGGGGCTTTATAGGTAAGTACCCTCTTGAAGTTTAGTTGGCTCAACCTGTCCTAACCATAGTAATCGAGTTCTAAGGAGCTCAATATCACTAGATTGTTTCCTTGGTCATTATTTCAGCTCAAGCCTCTTTAATGGCGACCGAAATATCCCAAGAAACCAACCCTCAATGAGTATAGTATCGAGTATCTACCAACTTCGGACTGCACCAAAGCCGGTCATCTCACTACATCCTAAAGGCCAAGTTGGTCAAGTAAAGGGTTCTATAAGTTCGTTAGTGCTTCATGACATCACTCAGCGGCCCCGTATTCTCTTTGATTAACTCAAAGGCTACCGGTACCCACAAATATTTCACACTAACATAGCTATTGATTATACCTTATCAGTATACCCCACACAGTTTCCACAACGTATTGCTATTTACCTATAATGTTTCCCAAATCCGGGTGGAGGATTCAAACCTAAACAAAGAACCATAATGTAAAGCAAACAAGTCAAACAATGTAAGCAAATAAATGTGATCTAAACCCTAAGGCAACCTCACTTTTATAAATTTCCCCAGCAGAGTCGCCAATTCTGTGATGCGGTGGGAGAACTGACATGAGGTTTTGCGTTTTATCGCAAATGTTGCGGTTAGCAAGAGTCACCACCGACTTTTCTTTTATCCAAAAGGAAAGGTGAAAAAGCACAGGAAAGACCTTTGAGATTGTTTCTTGAGTTCGGGGGGTAGATTATGAAAAGGGAAGGTATTAGAACCCTTTTCATCCATGGTTTTCCATGGGCTCTTAGTTACTTGCTTAGATCACTTGCTTTTGTTTGTTTGAAATTGTGTTTGGTGTGGTTTTGAAAGTATTTTATAAAAGAGGCCATTTATTTAGGCAATCTTTGTAATGATTCTCGTTCGTAAGAATGTATACAAAGATGTTTGTCTTTTTGAAAATGTTTTCAATGTTTGTAAGATGTTTTTGAAATGTGTGTGTGTTTGTTTTGAAAATAGCAAGGATTGTTGTTTGAAATGGAGCAAGTAACTAGAAGATATCTACCTACTCAAATGTCTTTCTTACGTATTTTCTATTCCTTTGACATTGTTGTCTTACCATTGATTTGGTAAGCAACCCTATCTTTGGATGTAAATGGGACGGGCGTGGGTCATCGTATAACATGATTAGCAACGTTTGGAAAGTATCTTAGCATTTTTGAGGGACCAAGATCATTTTGTAAGGCAACTTTTGAATAGCGTCGTCGAGGGACTATGATCTTATATTTGTTTGTTTTGCCAAGATACTTCGCATGCGTAACATGGCCATTTTTATTTTAGGCAACCAAGTGGGGAAAACCCTAAGGGTGCTTGTGTGCAAGTGTATCATTTTCATGCTTTGATTTTGTCTTGTATTTAGGTTTTTTTATTTTTGCTTTGTTTTGTTCTTGTCATACAAACCCTAATTAATAATCATGGCATATAAAGCGATAAATTGCGTAATGTAAATATTTCTAAGCTATTACAACAATTAATGGGAGGGGGAATACAAATTTGAATGGGGATTTGCAAGAATATAAAACTAAATAAATTATTACAACCAAATCGAATTTGTACAAATTAGAATAAATACAATACATTACTTAAAATGCAATGCAATGTATATGTAAGAAAAGATTTTTGTGTCTTGTTTTTATGTAAAAGAAGTTTTCATCTAAAACTAAAAATATGAAGAAAAGGAATTAATTTTTAAAAGGGGTTTAACCATAATTATTATTTAAGAGAAAATAAAGTTTTTATAGGTATTATTTTGTGTATTTTCTTGTACAAAAATAATAAATAATATTGTATAAAAAGTATATATATATATATATATATATATATATATATATATATATATATATATATATATATATATATATATATATATATATATATGCAAAAAATAGGTATTTATAAGTATGAAATGAAAAATAAATTAAACTAAATATATTTAATTATATTTACAAGTTTATTAAGAAAATAAATGATATCCTATTAAAATAAAATATATTTTTATGTGAGAAATAAAATAAAAATAAAATAAAGTGCAATATTTTTAATTTACATTTTTTGGGATTTTTATGTATTAAAGAAAATAATAAAAATATTAAATATGAAAATAAAACAAAATAAAAAATAAAAATATAAAAGGTTTAGCAGGGGGTGATGTAGCAAAGCTGGTGGTAATGTTAGTAAAAACTATGGCCCAAAGCATAAAGCCCAAACTTGCAAAAAAAAGTGTCAAAACTGAAAAATGGTAAAAATGCAAAACAAAAGTAGCGCGCCCAGGTTCGATCCCAGGACAAGGGTCTCACCAGCGAGCTACTTTGCTACTGGGGTGGCTATACTTCCATTGTCTTCAGGAAAGCAAAAACAATATAACACAAAACACGCCCTATGCCCTGTTTCATCTTCTTCCTCAAGCTTTGGCCAGACACCCTGTGACTCTCTCATACTTCCATGAAAATAAAAACTTATAACATGAAAATTCAGTACTTGAGCACACGATTCCAACCATATAAATTATGTGAACTATTAATCAAAGAATAAAGAGAATTTTAACAACCCTAAATCTTGACCTAATATTTCCAGAAATTTCAAGTTCCAAATTCTCTCAGCACAAGTAAAATCAATGAAAGATAATGGCATGTACAACTTCGTTATGATGAGGACTACATTTTTTTATTCACAAATCGTGGCCTAAGGTTTCCTGTATAAGGAGATAGAGTTTGAAATTTTACCTCCTTCAGTTGGAATCGTGAACGGAACTGGGGTGAGTTTGAGGGAGGCTTGATGCTTGCTTGAGCTTCCTTGAACTTCCCTGGATGTATCCCAACCCTTGCCTTGCTCTGAAAGTAGCTAAAACTCCTTGGCCAAGTCAAACTGCAAGCTCTGAAGTAAACAATGGCAGATGGTGGAGGAGTGATTACAGAACAGGGATGATGGCCTGGATTGACTAGGTATCAAGTATGTAAGGTGTTTGAATGATCTAAACTCAAAATGCACGAGCCAAATAGAAGATGGATGTGCTTATGCCCAGTCTGCAGTTTTGGACAGGTTTTTGGTGTTTTGCTGGTTGAGAGTGTTTCAGGTCCTTGCTAAACGTGCTTTGTGTTGCATAATGTTTGTATATTAGTATTGAAATGGTTTGATGTCAACTCTCCCACAGATCTGCAAGCCCTAGCCTTTTTGCAACTTTCCTTGCATTTGAAGTAAAGTGAAGTGACTATACTTGCCATGCTTGTAATTGATCCCTTAGGGTTGGTATTAGTTTGTACAACTTACTTGAGACCTCTGAGACTTGTATGCGCCAAGGGGACTGGTCCAAAGCTCAAAATTGTAAATTTTGCAAAAGTTGCTCTTTTTCAAAATGGCACTAGAACCTTTTTGCCATAAATGGAATTACAAGTTGGATAAAGGTTAAAAAGCATGGATCAAGGCTTTGTAAACTGAGTAAGCATTTAATTAAGGAGTGTGGAACAAGTTTAGGACTTGTACAACATGAATTAGCCAACATAGGATTGATTTGCAACTTTGTTCTTCATGAAATGGCTTGGACAAAAAGTGAGAAATTGCCAACTTCATCTCTTCGATTCTCCCTACTCAAAAATGATCTTGGTGAGTTCTTAGACAATTTGGAAAGCTTGCAATATGCTCTATAATTAATCTTTGAAATTCATTTTGAGATACCTTTTGGAACTAGGTGAAACATTGCCATGAAGTTGGGTCCAAAACCTGCCTAAATTAGGGCAAAATTTCACTAAGTTAACAAGTTCATGACCATGTATTCATAAATTTATATCTTGAGATCCAAGAATCTTTAGGGAAAAGTTTGTGAAGAAAAGTTGTAGATTTCATTCAGGTATACAACTTTCATGTTGGGAACTTTCTTTGAATCAATATGCATCATGGTGAAAAAGTGGCCTAAAGTTGAGAAAAAATAAGAAAATTTTCTATACTTAGAAAATTTCTAAGTTAGGAAAATTTTCAAATTCAAACTCTACTTTTCAAATTTGGTTTTCTTGGTCAAAAAGTTTCACATTTTGACATGTTTTGATAAATTATGACCCTTGGTACTTGATTTTTACCAAAAAGTCAAAGTTTGACTTTTTAGTATACAGTTGACTTTTGATCAGTTGACTGCAAATTTCATCTGTCAATCCAATGAATTTGAGATGTTTTGAACCATGTAATTAAGTCAAGATGATGCCATTGAATCCTTGAAATCATGCTTGAACTCAATTGGTCATTTTCTAGGTTAAAAATCAGAAATTGCCCTTCCTCAGTCAAAACCCTAATTTTGACCATTTTGCCCTTTTGATGATTTGATCAAATTTCTTGAGGAGTTGTAATCCAAACTAGATCAAATGGTACATATGAGTCTAAAATGTTGATGTGGATAAAAAATTATGAAGTTTGACTGTAAATTGGCCATGGTTGACTTTTTCCCCAATACAGCTGATTTTTAGGTCAACTGTCCAATTGACCGATAAAAAAGGTGGTTCAAGGCTTGAAACATGTCATGAGTGATCTTAGGGGTCAATAATGATGTTTGAAAGTCATATGAAGCATTGATAGTCCAAAAATCCTTGTGCAAACTCGAACCCTAATTTTGGGTTATCAGTGCAAGATGAGATGTCCTGAGCTGACCAACCCTAATCCATTCTCGAGTTTAAGAGATCTTGTGAGAAAAGTCTTGATAAATGAGAGAGAAAATTTTGGGGTACAACACGATGGATCAATGAAGAAGGTGATGGTGTGGTGTTCATTGATTGGCCCATTCAAATATCCAGGGACCCAAAGCGCGCGCATTTTGAAACGTGTCCATTGATCCGTTTTCATATCATACTATGTTTGTTCTATTATATTCATGAGTTAACATCCAACGCAGTTGGCAAGGCATAAGGTATGTTAAGGAAAGGACCTGGGTTCGATCCCAGGTCCATCAATTTTTATATTTTCCAATTGATTCTTGCAAGATCCAGTGAGTTGCATCCTAGTGCGTCCATCCTGCGCACTCACCCTCAGCCATTGGATCATCCCTCGATCCAAATCCATTGTCCAACAGGCCATCCTCATGGTACATCCTCAGAAGAACGCAACACTGGACCAGGCGCTGACAACAGGGCCACCAGCAAAATGGTCCTAACACAAATTCAGCAAGGCACCCCCCAGATTGCTATCATCAGCAGGCCCAATTTTCTTTCTTTCTATTTTTTTAATTGTTTGTTTATTTTTTTTAATTAATTGTTTACCATTTAAAAAAAATCTTTTTTTACTCAATCATAAAGCCAATCAAAAACATCACAAAATGTTAGGATTAATTTTTTATTAAAATAATTAATTTCATTAATTAACTAGGTTAATTTAATTAGGGAAATTTAATTCTTTTTTTTCATAATTAAAATTAAATTAGAAATTAGGTTAAATAGCAAGTTAATTATTTTTTCTCAAATAAAAATACAAAAATATTAGGTTATTTATAGTTAATTTCCTTTCATTTTTAAGGTTTTTTTCCTAAAAAATAAAAATAACAAAAAATATTTTCTTTCATTAATTAAGTTTTCTTAGAATTTAAACTTTAATTCCCGTATTTAATTTGTCGTGGGAATATTATTTTATGTTAATTCCAATTATTGTAATTGCTCCCGGGTTGTAATATTTTAATTAGGTTTATTTTACTGTCTTTCTTTTACTGTTTCAATTCCCCAAATTTTTGGTTATGTAATCCCCTCCCCAAAGCCTTGTAATAGCTAGGTTTAAGATTCTTGCATTTTATTTTTCACTACTATTAACTGTTAGATGAATGATCATAGGATTGAATGGAAAGATTAAATGATTAAAACAGTAGAAAACCCTAAATGTGCAAATATTAACTAAAATGAAATCAAACACTTGCACATGCGCACCCCTAGGGTATCTCCCACTTCGATTGCTTCAGAAATACGGTCACTATTCTCAAACGTGAGAATTCTTAGTGACTGTCCTCTAATTCAGAGTTCGCAAGTCCCTTTCGAAGGTTGCCTCGGTAAAACAAAATGAGATCTTAGAACTTTAGGACAATTACTAAGAGATCTTCCCATGTTGCCTTAAGTGACCGTAATCGTCCCATTCGATTGTCCCTTAAACTCAAACGATGGAGCTACCTACTCCTTAATAGTAGGATAGTGTTGTCTAAAGGAAATAAGAAAACAAACAATCTTTTTCGAGTAGGTAGAAACTCTTAAGTACTTGCTCAAAACAACCAGTTTTTTCACACTTACACTTTTTGAACAAAGTTTTCAAAAACGCTTTATCACACTCTTGAGGACTGATGCAAGGGTTACCATAAAGTGAACGCCGCACTAAGGCATTTTCAAAGCTTTTCAAAACACACACAAAATTAATTTAAAAATGAGCAAGTACCTAAGAGCCCATGGAAAACCATGGATAGAAAGGGTGCTAACACATTCCCTTTCTATAATCTACCCCCCGTACTTAGAAACATATCGAAAAAGGTTTTTTCTGTTCTTTTTCCCTTTTCCTTTGTTGGATAAAATAAAAGACTGTGGCAACTCTCACTTACCGCGACATTTGCGAACAAAAAACGCAAACCAGTAAAAAAGAATCAATTCTGCCACCGTATTACAGAACTGGTGACTCTGCTGGGGAAAAATTATAAAGTGGGGTTTACCTTAGGGTCTATATCATTTTAAATTGCTTTCTTATGTTTGCTTTGATTTCTTTTATCTTTGGGGGTTTTGTTGGGGTATTCTTGTAAAGATCCTATACCCGGATCTGGGGCACCTTATTAGGTAAGTAGCAATAAACCATGGAAGTTGTACGGTGTAGACCGATACAGACGAAGTGGTGGCTACGTTAGCGCGATGCGTTGGATTATACTAATGTTCCTTAAGTAAGTTAAGGATAACATTAGGCTTCCTCATAGTGCCACTAAGCGCTAAGTGATCTTTAGAACCTTTAAATTGTCTCATCCTAGCCATTAGGAAGTAGTGAGATAACCAGCTTTGATTCCGACCGAAGATTGGTTGATACTCGATACTACACTCATTGAGGCTGGATTTCAGGATTTTTTTGCCGCAATACTTCGGTGCGGAGCTGAAACAATTTATGAAGGAAAGGTCAGTGATATTGAGGCTCCTTAGAACCCGGTTACTATTAATAGGACAAGTTGAGCCAACTGAACATTCAAGAGGGTACATACCTTAAAAACTCATGCAAGCCTTTGAACCTAAGGTCTATTGTGTGATTTTCTTGTGTTTATCTGTGATTTTTAGCATAATCATGAAATCATAAGCATCATTACATTCATACATACTAATCATTTTAAGGACCTGTTGGATTTACTTCTTGTTTGTTTTGTAGGATATGAATTCAGATCGCAGATAAACCATCCGGATTCACTTCATAGAGGTTCCTCCTAAGCTCAAGGAATTAGTCTTGAAAGTCCCCGAGGACTCATCATTCCACAAAAGACATGGTCACTTGCTCAGTTTGGTTACCACTGGGTTTGACTAAGGTTTGAGGAGTATCTTATTCCAATTCTTTGACCCTAAGCACCATTGCTTCACATTCCCCGATTATCAACGGGTACCTACGCTGGAAGAATTCTCTAAGTTACTTGGTTTACCTATATTGGAGAGAGTTCCTTTCACCGGTTTGGAACAAGACCCAGCTTCTGAAAATTTTGCCATAGCTTTGCACTTGAAACCATCTGACATTGAGGCCAATTGGGAAAAAAGTGGAGTTAAGGGTCTCCTTGCAAATTTCCCGATGAAGAAAGCTCAGATTTTCCTGGATGCTATGAGCTATCATGCCTTCGAAGATGTATTAGCCCTCTTGATCTATGGGTTGGTCCTATTTCCTAATTCAGATCAATTTATAGATGTGAATTCCATCAACATCTTTCTTGCTCACAATCCGGTTCCAACATTGCTCGGGGATATCCTACATTCTCTCCATACTCGCACTCTAAAGAAGCGAGGGACTCTCATGTGTTGCACTCCTCTGCTATATAGGTGGTTTATTTCGCACTTTCCTCGGTCAGTAATGCAAAATGATTTAGGCTTAAGGTGGATCAAAGAATAATGTCTCTCTCTGACTCCGACATCTATTGGTGTCCTCGCTCTCAAGAGGACATTTCTTTTATTGATTGCTGTGTAGAATTTCCTAATATGCCACTCCTGGGAATTAGGGGAGGCATCACCTACAATCCTTCTTTAGCACTAAGTCAGTTCGGTTATGCACGGAGGGATGGTCCACCGGATATGCTCATCCAGGGTATTGTGTTCAACTACTCAGATGATTTGCATAATTATCGTTAGAGGTTCATCCGCTCTTGGGGAATTGTTAAGAAGACATATAGTAGGACTTTGGGGCGTAAGAACTCCATCCCTTTAGAACCTTACCTCAAATGGGTAAGAGCTCGAGTCCAAAGTCTTATAATGCCATATGATTCCATCTTACCATTGATCTTAGAGCCTATTGTTCAAGGGGGCGAGTTCCGTATTATTCTCCATCCTGATATGCCAACCAACTTCGAAGAGTTGCAAAAGTCTTTGATCCAGCTCAAGGAAGAATGTGATACTTTTGAGGCTCAGTTCTATGCAAGTGAGAAAAAGGCGCTCGAATTAACAAAGCAACTTCATGAAGAGAGGAACCTCAACACCTACCTCAACACCAAGAGGAAGCGTCCATGGGAGACTTAGGAATTTCCTTTCAAGGTTTATCCCTGTGTAATCTTTTGTTTTTTTTAAAAAGAAACTTGCTAATAAAAGGCTTTTCTTTTTGTTTTGTTTAAAAGAGCTTGAATCTAATAAGGTCCTTGAAATCATTGTATACACATGTCATACATATCAATGCATAAACAAGTATCAAAGTAGGATTCTCATCTTCTTCGCTGTTTATTTCAGCAATAATGACTTCTGAACAAAGTATCAAGGATCTCCAGGCACAAAACGCTCAATTTCAGCAAATGTTCGTAGCTTTGGCTAAAGGGCAGGAAGATCTGAAGGCCCTTTTTCTGAAAGATAGAAAGAAGAAGGCGAAGAAGACCGCTGGTGTGGTAAACCTGGGAAGAAGATTCAAGGGACAATTAAACAAATGGTTGATCTGACCTCTTCATCCAAGGAAGGAGAGAATCAAGAGGGTGAGACCAGGGAGGAAGACCCCAGTCCAGGGGAATCTGATAATGACACTGATTACAATGAAGAGAAGTATCATTCGGCTGACGAAATGTACAAACAGTTAGAGGATCATCTGAATGAAATGGAGATCCAAAGAGTACCAGGGCTGGATTTTGAAGAGCTGGATTTGGTATCTGGGGTTGTCATCCCACAGAAGTTCAAGGTTTCGGTATTTGCAAAGTATGATGGGGTTTCTTGTCCCAAGCTTCATCTCTGTTCTTATGTGAGGAAGATTCAGCCTCACACTGCTGATAGGAACTTGTGGGTCCATTTCTTTCAAGACAGTCTATCTGGGACTCAGCTTGAGTGGTTCTATCAGCTGGAGGGAATCAATGTCCACAACTGGGAAGATCTGGCTGCTGCTTTTTATAAGCAGTATCAATATAACGCTAACCTTGCTCCTACCCGTACTCAACTCCAGAGTATGTCTATGGGTGCAAGCGATGGTTTTAAGGACTACGCTCAGAAGTGGAGAGATTTGGCAGGGAGAGTCCAACCCCTTTGTCTGATAGGGAGTTGGTGGACATGTTTCTTGGTACGCCGTCTAGTACATTCTTCAATCACTTGATTGGTAGCTCCTCAGCTGGTTTTACTGAGCTGATATTGACTGGAGAAAGGGTAGAAGCTGGGATCCGAAGTGGCAAGATCCAGAAAGACACCTCTTCAAGTATAGTGAAAAATCCATTCATGGGTAAGAAGGAGGTCAATTCTATTTACAATCCAAGAAGTCAGAGTAGAACTGAGCATCGTCCAATGTTAGGGGCTGTGATGATACCTAGGCCTGTGGCTACTCAATAATAAAACAATTAGCCAAGGGTAGAAAGACCTCAAAGGCAGTTCACCCGGATCAATATTATGTT
Source organism: Vicia faba (assembly GCA_948472305.1). Taxonomy (NCBI): domain Eukaryota; kingdom Viridiplantae; phylum Streptophyta; class Magnoliopsida; order Fabales; family Fabaceae; genus Vicia; species Vicia faba. The sequence continues at coordinate 1,450,408,817 of OX451741.1, forward strand.
GTCTGGGGTCTTACCCCATTTGTTAAAATCTAACTTGGCAACCTTAAGGGAGGCTCCCAAGAACCCCAACACCACATCTTCTTGTTACAATCCAAACGCTCGATGTGCTTACCATTCTGAGAGTCCAGGCCATGATACAAACGACTGTTTGGCTCTGAAGAATAAGATATAGGATCTGATCGAAGAAAAGGAGATTGAGTTTGATGCTCCTGAGATGCCTAATGTCATAACTGCTCTCATGCCCAAGCACAACCGTGGTGTTAATGCCGTTGATACTGATCTATTTGTTACTTCTGTTGATAAAGTTTCTACTCCTCTCATGACCGTCGACAAGAATTTGTTGCTAGCCGTATTATTTCCGGGTTGCGGTGAAGGATGCCACATGTGTTTATCTTTGCCTTCTGGTTGTTATTTGCTGAAAGCAGGTGTTTAACGCATGATGGTAACAAAGAGATTTTGTTTGAAAAGACTCTGGTTCCAATTGTTCTACATGAAGATGTTGCTATCATAACCATTTCCGCCAATACTTCCAAGGTCTCCTCCAAAACACCTGTTAGGATTACATCTGCTCCAAGAATTGCTCCATTAATAATCACTTTTCTTGGCCCTGTACCATACTCCTCAGACAAAGTTGTTCCTTGGAATTATGGTGCTGAAGTTTACTACCTATGATGATGATGAACATGAAGATGTAATCAAATCATGTCATGGTCAAATGTATCAAAAACGGATGATCAAGGCTTTCAACAAAAAGGTCTGGCACCAAGCATATCAAGTCGGGGATCTAGTGATCAAGTGCATCATACTGCCACAAGGTGATCCCAGGGGAAAATGGACTCCCACATACGAAGGGCCATTTGTGATCAAAATCATTTTTTCTGGCGGAGCCATGATTCTGACCACCATGGACGGTGACGACCTTCCTCACCCTGTCAATCGGACATAGTGAAAAGATATTATGCATGATTAAAGACCCGCTAGGTTGATTGGCCTATGAAAAAATAAGGGCTTCCCGAAAAACCAAAAGGGTTCGGGCAAAAATTAGGGATGAAAACAAAAAAAAATCTGTACACCTGGCAAGTCGAAAACCTGAAAAGGCGGCTTGGGCAAAGAAGGGTATCCCGGTGGACTGAAAACCCGAAAGAGCGGTCCAGGAAAAAGTTAGGGATTTAAAGCATATCATTATGTCCCATTGGATCACCTTGTGACCATACTTCAGCATCACCTATCAAGCTCAAAACGGCACCAATCAATCTAGTCAGCTTCGGACAAGCAGCAAAGTGACGAGACGCTCGAAGACACAGCGACAATAGCAGAATTGAAACTCAATGGGATTATTACACATATCTGTTTTATTCTCTTTGTACATAATATTGTATAGCTTTCATTTCCACAGAGGTGTTCTCTTACTTGAGCGTCAGCTTCCTTGTACAAAAACGCCTGTTATAGGCCAACTTCAGAAATTAATACAAGTCATTTTTACAAAACCATTTGTTTTTCTTTTTCTGTTTTGTTTTGCAAAAACGTCCAATGATTTATTCTTGACATATGCATTTGAATATGATTGCTATTCACAAATATTCGCATAAGAAACGGAAAGACAGTTGCTTATGACTTAAGGAATATGGGCAAGGACTAAAAAACCATATCAAGCCCGACAGTTACTCCTTCCAGCAGGTACAGGGGCAGGTACAGTTTTGAAACAAGGTCACCATTACATGTAACCCCGTGACGTCTACACTCCCCACCGAGTAGAGGAAACCAAAGCTTTGACATCGGCTTCCTCAAACATGAGTTACTTTCCCCAACAAAGTTCCTTCAGAGAGCCGATGTCTATATTCCCCAACCGAATTTTATAATCACAAGAGGTTCATAAAGTTTTCTCCCGAGCACAGTGTATTTCTCTGAATGTAAAAGCTCAATCCCCAACAGAATTTATTCCTCTAGCTATGGAAGCTCATCCCCTGGCGGATTTTATTTCTCCGAATCGGAAAAATATTCTAGTAAAGCATCTCCTCTCGCAAACAAAGCTATTCCCCCGCAGATTTATTCTCAAGCAGAGTCTCTCCCCGGCAGAATATTCATAAACAAAGAGTAAATCCGCAGCATAATCATCTCCATTCACCATCCCCAGCGGGAATGAAGAATTCGGCTTCCCTAATACTTTTCAGCAGCAGTCTGGGATTTACTTTCCCCGACTAAGGAATACCGCAATAGCATCCCATATCCATACACCATGGCATGCGCATACATACTTCATACAATATAATCTCATTTATTTTGAGAACATCATTACAATGCATTTCATACATCATGACATTGCATACGACTAACTCTTTACCTTTCACGGAAAGGACCAAATCTACAAACTACGTCTAACAAAGGGCTATCCCAGAATTTCCCTCAGAAAGATGTCCTCACAAGATCTCTCCGCTCACTATGCCGGTGGAAGAAATGCCAAGACTTTTGTCTGGGTCGGTTGAATATCTACTAAGATTCTCCTGATTACTATGCCAGTCAAAGTTAACCCAAGATATCTCTACTCACTATGCCGGTACAAGAGACTCCAAGACTTTCATCTGGGTCGGTTGAACCACTACCAAGATCCTCCTGATTACTATGCCAGTCAAAGTTAACCCAATATCTCTCTGCTCACTATACCGATAGAAGAGACTCCAAGACTTTCGTATGGGTCAGTTAAATCGCTACCAAGATCCTCCTGATTACTATGCCAGTCAAAGTTAACCCAAGATCTCTCTGCTCACTATGCCGGTAGAAGAGACTCCAAGACTTTCATCTGGGTCAGTTGAATCGCTACCAAGATCCTCCTAATTACTATGCCAGTCAAAGTTAACCTAAGATCTCTCTGCTCATTATGCCGATAGAAGAGACTCCAAGACTTTCTTTTGGGTCAGTTGAATCGCTACCAAGATCCTCCTGATTACTATGCCAGTCAAAGTTAACCCAAGATCTCTCTGCTTACTATGCCGTTGAAAGAGATTCCAAGACTTTCGTCTGAGTTAGTTGAATCGCTACTAAGACTCTCCTGATTACTATACCAGTCAAAGTTAACCTAAGTTCTTCCCTGGGCCAGACAGGTTGACACCAAGATCTCTCTGATTATTATGCCAGTGGAAGATGTACCAATACTTTCGTCTGGGTCAGTTGAATCGCTACTAAGATCCTTCTAATTACTATGCCAGTCAAAGTTAATTCAAGGCCTTTCCCGGGTTTAGTAAAATTGACACTAAGATTTCTATCCCAATTAAAGATAACTTGAGACCTTTCTCTGGTTCAGTCAAATCGATACTAAGATTTCTATTCCAGTTAAAGAAACTATGAAGCCCGGAAACTGGCTGGATAATAGTCAATCAACAATTCAAGACATTGTGAAGCCCGGATCCTGATCGGATAACAGTTTAATCTTATTTCCCCAGTAAGTCACTGTGAAGCTTGGAATATGACTAGATAGCAGTCAGCTTATCATCCTCAACAAGTCACTGTGAATCCTGGAGCCTGACCAGATCGCAGTTTGCTTCCATCTCTTCAATCAAGAGGTGACTCCCTAGTAAAGTAATGGACAAACTTAAGCTCTTAGACTCTATTCCCCAAGACAGAGAACAGTATTCCTTAGCGAAGTCCTCCCTAACAACAGGAACATGAATTCAAACGAAGGAATATCTCACAAAATCATCATTATTATGGATGGCATCTTTAAGCCCATCTCCGACAACTTTCAGTTATCTTCTCCAAATGGCATTTGTAAGCCCATTCCCGACATCATCAACCATCAATATTACTTCATGCGAGTGCAAATTTCTGGGCACTCTAGTGTTCAATCATCTTCCACCCTCAGATCACGAAAGGTGGACAAGACAATCTAAATCCTCTGGTTTAAGAAGATTGAACAGGGGCAGGTGTTTTACCTTAAAATTTTCCCTCCCATTTTCACACAAGACATACTCGTAGAGGTCCTCAATTGCTCAAGTTGACTAAGGATTGACTAGATAAATCCCCCTCTTAAGACAATAAGCCTCAAACTAGGGTTTCACTCCTCATCAATATGTTTGAGTTCCAAGGGTCCCAAATGGTCTCCATTGCCCTAATATGTCCTCAAGATCATCCATGCCAAGTTTCATGCCTTGCACAACAAGTTTGCTCAGTCAACTGCTCAAATGCCTGAAAATCAATCATACTAGGTCAAAAGTCAACCGTGACCAACATATAGTCAAACTTCAAGATTTTAAGTCGACATCAACATTTTTAAGTGATATCCATCATTTGATCAAGGTTTGATCATGATTCCTCAAGGAATGCTCCTAATTCATCAAAACTCAAAAGTTGCTAAATTAGGGTTTCTATAAGAAAAGTCAACCAAACTTTGACCAGACATAACTTTCCCATACTTTATTAGAAATTTCTCATAAAAGGATCGTTTTGAAGAGAATCCAATTCCATACAACTCGTCTTTAGTCCTCAAGTTCAAGAAATGAACTCATGAAAAGATATAAATTCAGACATTATAGGTCCTTTTCAAAGGTCAGCAAAAACACCTTTTGGGTCAAAGCTCCTACATGAACATGGAAGACCCAATGGAGATGAAACCAAAATGATTGTTTAGAGGACATCCTAAGCTTTCTAAAAAGTCCAAGAACACCCTCTTAGGGTCAAAATTGAGAGAGATATGCATTGTCAAAGTTGGTCAATTTTTGAAAATTGCATGAAGTCAACAATGCCCAAGTTTGAATTTTTTTTCCACATGGGCCTATCTTTTCAAGTTTGGAACTTTCTCCTAACATGGTCCACGACCCATAAAATCCTCCATGAATTATTTTATTATTTATTTGATTTATTTTGATTTTAATCATTTAAAAATCAAATTAAATTAAATAAATAATGTATATTTGTTTTGATATGATTTTTGCATTGAATGATGGATCATATATGCTGTCAATAGCCAAAGAAATCATGCAAGGCCAAATGGACACAAAATATCCACATATGGAAACTTTTCAAGATTTGAGTTTTTCTTAAAACCATGCCATTAATCTTTGGATTCTTGCCACAAAAATTACCCTAATCTGATTCACTACATATGCCAATGTATTGCAACCCTAGAACAAAAGTTTTTCAGATGTGCAACTGCCTCTAAGAGCAAGAACAAAGTGTCAATTTTTTGTCAAAAAGTACATATCAGATTCCTTTCCACAGGCGAGTTCAAAGCATTTCAAGGACTAAACAACAATCCTTAGACCTCTAGGAAATTACCACACTCATTCCCTAGGCCTGTAGCATCAAGAACAACTCTCTACACTCACGATTTGTATTCACTTTTTTCCAACTTCGACTCCATTCATTTACCCACTGTAAACATGATTTGATTACATCTTCTTGTTCATCATCATCATAGGAACCTTTTTGAATGGTTTAATCAGAGTTTAAGTGCAAGCACAACCATTCACCATTGCTAGGGTTCCAAAGCTCCAAATTGGGGAACCCTAACTAGAGGCAAAATTGGACAAAATTAGGGGTACTATCATGCTCAGGAGATCGTTTATAGTCAATCCATGTCTTTGGTTTGAATTTATGTTGCTTGTATCGTGTTTTAGAATGTTGCAGGTTTGTAGCTACGAACAAAATCTGTCACTATAGCCTATAGTCACGGAAATAACTGTAGGTAAATGTCCATCACCTAAAACGATGGATCAATGAAGAAGGTGATGGCGTGGTGTTCATTGATTGGCCCATTCAAATCTCCAGGGAACCACAGTGCGTGCATTTTGAAACGTGTCCATTGATCCGTTTTCATATCATAATATCTTTGTTCTATTATATTCATGAGTTAATATCCAGCGCAGTTGGCGAGGCATAAGGTGTATGAAGGAAAGGACCTGGGTTTGATCCCAGGTCCAGCAATTTTTCTATTTTCCAATTGATTCTTGCAGGATCCAGTGAGTTGCATCCTAGTGCGTCCATCCTGCACACTCACCCTCAGCCATTGGATCATCCCTCGATCCAAATCTAGTGTCCAGTAGGCCATCCTCATGGTACATCCTCAGAAGAACACAACATTGGATCAGGCGCTGACAACAGGGCCACCAGCAAAATGGGCCTAACACAAATTCAACAAGGCACCCCCTAGATTGCTCTCATCAGCATGCCCAATTTTCTTTCTTTCTATTTTTTAATTGTTTGTTTATTTTTTTTAATTAATTGTTTACCATTTAAAAAAATCTTTTTTTACTCAATCATAAAGCCAATCAAAAACATCACGAAATGTTAGGATTAGTTTTTTTTAATTAAAATAATTAATTTCATTAATTAACTAGGTTAATTTAATTAGGGAAATTTAATTCTATTTTTTTTCATAATTTAAATTCAATTAGAAATTAGGTTAAATGGCAAGTTAATTATTTTTTCTCAAATAAAAATACAAAAATATTAGGTTATTTAGAGTTAATTTCCTTTCATTTTTTTAATGTTTTTTTCCTAAAAAATAAAAATAATAAAAAATATTTTCTTTCATTAATTAAGTTTCCTTAGAATTAAAACTTTAATTCCCGTATTTAATTTGTCGTGCGCATATTATTTTATGTTAATTCCAATTATTGTAATTGCTCCTGGGTTGTAATATTTTAATTAGGTTTATTTTATTGTCTTTCTTTTACTGTTTCAATTCCCCAAAGCCTTGTAATAGCTAGGTTTAAGATTCTCGCATTTTATTTTTCACTACTATTAACTGTTAGATGAATGATCATAGGATTAAATGGAAAGATTAAATGATTAAAACAGTAGAAAATCCTAAATGTGCAAAGATTAAATAAAATGAAATCAAACACTTTCACATGCGCACCCCTAGGGTATCTCCCACTTCGTTTGCTTCAGAAATACGGTCACTATTCTCTAACGTGATAATTCTTTGTGACTATCCTCTAATTCAAATATCGCAAGTCCCTTTCGAAGGTTGCCTCGGTGAAACAAAATGCGATCTTAGAACTTTAGGATAGTTACTAAGAGATCTTCCCATGTTGCCTTAAGTGACCGTAATCGTCCCTTTCGATTGTCCCTTAAACTCCAACGATGGAGTTACCTACTCCTTAATAGTAGGATAGCATTGTCTAAAGGAAATAAGAAAACGAACAATATTTTTCGAGTAGGTAGAAACTCTTAAGTACTTGGTCAAAAAACCAGTTTTTTCACACTTACACTTTTCGAACAAATTTTCAAAAATGCTTTATCACACTCTTGAGGACTGACGCAGGGGTTACCATAAAGTGAAACGCCGCACTAAGGCATTTTCAAAGCTTTTCAAAACACACACAAAAGCAATTTAAAAATGAGAAAGTACCTAAGAGCCCATGGAAAACCATGGATAGAAAGGGTGTTAACACCTTCCTTTTCTATAATCTACCCCCCGTACTCAGAAACATCTTGAAAAAGGTTTTTTTTGTTCTTTTTCCCTTTTCCTTTGTTGGATAAAATAAAAAACGGTGGAGACTCTTGCTTACCGCGACATTTGCGAACAAAAAACGCAAACCAGTAAAAAATAGTCAGTTCTGCCACCGTATTACAACTTCCAATGACAAATCTCCTATAAGCAAGAGGGAACGACATGATCATTGTTTAGCACATCTGGGGCAGTCAAGTCAAGATTCCAAGAAATCTCTCAAGAAGTGTTGAGTAACCAGGGGTAAGTCTTTATCTGAATCACTTGGAACATTGAACTTGAATTCTAGCAAAGGGTCACATACGATCAAGCAAACATTTTTCTGGCAATGCTACAACACTTGCTACTTGGGGAATTGACAAATATCCACAAAGTCCTTTTCATAAATTGATCCCCAAGTCAAGTCCCCATAGGGTCATATTTATAAGGTTATCCCCACAGAATAATCTTCACAGGTAAAGGTACAAACCCCTCCAGGCTAAATTCAAGGATATCCCCACAAAGTTGGATCCGGGCAATCCCCAACCAGAGTTTCAATCTCTGGAAAACCTTCTTCCTAGCTGAGTTGGTCTCAAGAAGAATACTCGAGGAGTTCTACCAAAAGGAAACGCCTATCCAGCAGATTGGCAACAAGGTTTATTTCCCCAACAAACTACATATTCCCTAGCTTGAGTTTTCCTCTCTGACTACTACAAATCAAGGGACCACAACACCTCTTCCCCGTTAGACTTTTCTACAACCCCCGGTGACTTGCCACAAAGCCTGGGAGACAACCAAATAATAGTTAACTTCTTTATCCCCAACGATTTGTTAACTTCCTTTCTCTTCCATCAAGAGATAACTCCCCAGTAGAGCAACAGACAACTAAGACTCCTAAAATTTTTCCCCCAAGCAAGAATCAACACTCTCCAACAGAGTTCTCTTCTCAAGCAAAGCCAACATCCCCCAGCAGAGTTCTCCTCAAACAACAAAAACATGAAGCCCCAGTGAAAATATCCTAAAACAAGGTCTAGAGAGGTGCATACCCTTCATCCCTAACAGCAGTCCGGAATTTAACTTCCCAAAACTCCCCAACACTTGTCAAGGATTTATTTTCCAAGACAAAAATTACATTTCAACAACATTTCACATTTCATATGTTATAGCATATGCATACAAAATACATATAACACAAATCTCATTTATTTCAAGAACAACATTACGCAATGCATACATCATGACATTGCATATAACTAACTCTTTACCTACTCAGGAAAAGATTAATCAATAGTAGGTAGTAATTGTCCAAGATTCCTTCATTATTTGTTGAGGTAGTAATCATCGAAGATTCCTTCATTGTCTGTTGACATAGTAATCGTCCAAGATTCCTTCGTTGTCTGTTGAGGTAGTAATCATCCAAGATTCCTCCATCATCTTCTGAGGTAGTAATCGTCCAGGATTCCATCATTATTTGTCGAGGTAGTAATCGTACCAGATTCCTTCATTATCTGTTGAGGTAGTAATCGTCCCAGATTCCTTCATTATTTGCTGAGGTACTAATCGTCTAAGATTCCTTCATTATTTGTTGAGGTAGTAATCGTCCAAGATTCCTTCATCATCTGCTGAGGTAGTAATCGTATTCCTTTATTATCTGTTGAGGTAGTAATCATCCCAGATTCCTTCATTATTTGTTGAGGTAGTAATCGTCCTAGATTCCTTCATTATCTGTTGAGGTAGTAATCGTCCCAGATTCCTTCATTATCTGTTGAGGTAGTAATCATCCAATATTCCTTCATTATCTGTTGAGGTAGTAATCATCCAATATTCCTTCATCATCTGCTGAGGTAGTAATCGTCCAAGATTCCTTTATTATTTGTTGAGGTAGTAATCGTCCCATATCCCTTAATTATCTGTTGAGGTAGTAATCGTCCCAGATTCCTTCATTATCTGTTGAGGTAGTAATCATCCAAGATTCCTTCATTATATGATGAGGTAGTAATCGTCCAAGATTCCTTCATTATTTGTTGAGGTAGTAATCGTATAAGATTCCTTCATCATCTTCTAAGGTAGTAATCGTCCAAGATTCCTTCATTATCTGTTGAGGTAGTAATCGTCCCAGATCCTTCATTATCTATTGAGGTAGTAATCGTCCCAGATTCCTTCATTATTTGCTGAGGTAGTAATCGTCACAGATTCCTTCATTATCTGTTGTGGTAGTAATCATCCAAGATTCCTTCATCATCGGTTGAGGTAGTAATCGTCCAAGATTCCTTCGTTATCGGTTGAGGTAGTAATCGCCCAGGATTCCTTCATCTTTTATCACAATCAAGCTTTATACTTACAGATTAATACCTGAAACAAGGCAGGACAAATATCTGTGAACAAATTGATTATAGATCAATTCCCGAAACAAGACGAGGTGACTATCTACATGACAAACTCTTCCTTCAGACCTGTGTTGGTTAAGTTGAAATCGATCAATGGTTTATCCCGATTCCTTTCCAGTAGACACTTTCTCTGGTTTAGATAAATCGCTCCAAAGATTTATTCTGATTCTTTCCAATTCAAGAATATTCAAGACCTCTGCTAGTTCAGTTTAAATCGATCAATGGCTTATCCTGATTCTGTTCCGGTAGACACTTCTTCTAGTTCATCTTAAATCAACCAAAGATTTATTCTGATTTCTTTTCCAATTGAAGTCAAGTTTAGACTTAGTCTAATTTCTGTCAACAATCACTTTTGGGTGGCATCTATAAGCCCGTCTCTGACAACTCTCCATCATCTCTCCAAATGGAATCTTTAAGCCTATTCCCTACATAATCAACCACCACATCATCGAGTGCAAATTTCTGGGCACTCTAGTGTTCAATCATCTACCACCTTCAAGTCACGAATGACGGACTCGCCAATCTAACTCTTTAGGTTTAAGAAGATTGAACAGGGGCAGCTGTTGTACCCCAAAATTTTCCATCTCATTTTCTCAAGATTTCTATCACATGTGTGGTTACATACACCTATTTAAAGGAAAAGAAAAAATGAAAAAATTGAAGAAGTTAATGTGCCTTTCGACAAGACAAAAGTTTCCTTCGAATCCACATCCTTCGATTGGACTTCTGGCCTCTTTCAATGCAAGCTTGGCTTGCATCCTTCTATTGTGCATTGGCCTATGACACGTTGGCTTTGATTCACAAATCAGGAGCTTCCTGCATGCAACCTTTTATTGCACCATTTGCCTCACATGGTTCACAATGCAATGTGTGATCGGTGGATCTGGAACTGACTGTTTAACGCTGGTTCGCAAAATGTCGCGGAAGCAAGAGTCGCCACCGTCTTTTATTTTCTCCAAACATGGACAGGACAAAAGCACAGAAAAATTCCTTTATGAGATAGTTTCTCGGTTCGGGAGGTAGATTTATAGAAAGGGAAGGTGTTAGCACCCTTTCTATCCATGGTTATCCATGGGCTCTTAGATACTTGCTCATTTGTGTTTTCAAAATGTTTGTTTGCTTTTCAAAGTGTGAGTGAGTTTGAAAAAGTTTCGTTTAAAGTTTCAGATCGACTCTTGTATCAGTCCTCAAGAGTGTTTGAAAAATTGCTTTTTGAAAGCTTTTTGAAAAGTGTCGGTGTGAAAAGAAATTTTGATTTGTTTTGAGTTAGAGCAAGTATCTATGAGTCATCTACCTACCCTAAGGAATTAAGCTGTGTAGAAGTCCTTAAAGTAGTGCCATCCCACCATTGAGAGGAAGGTAGCACCATCGTTGGAGGTGTTCGGGTCAATTCGAGGGTTAGGGACAGTGTGGTCACCGAGCAATAGTAAGATACCTTAGAAGCTACCCTTATGCCATTGATCTTTTATTCCGAGGCAACCGTTTCGAGGCAACTTGTTTCGAGGCAACCGTTTCGAGGCAACTTGTTTCGAGGCAACCGTTTCGAGGCAACTAGATCAATGGAACATAAGGACTCACTAAGACGTCCTGTACTCGACGACCACGTTTCGAGGGGCAAGGCAACAGTGTGATCACCAGAGCAACAGTAGGACACCTTAGAAGCTACCCTTATGCCATGTTCATGGACATAAGGACTTACTAAGACGTCCTGTACTCGACGACCACGTTTCGAGGGGCAAGGCAACAGTGAGGCGTACCCTAAGAGTGGTGTGTGAATTGTGTGTCATTTTCAGTTATTATTTGTCTTATCATGCATTGGGTGAGCTACGCTTTGATTTTATTTGGGCATTCATTCTTTCATGTGATTAGCAGTTAAAAGGGTGCGAAAAATAAAAATGCGGAAAATAAAGGTCCTACGCTATTACAAGGCGCGGGTCTACATCGCCAAATTAAACCAAGACCCGATTTGAATAAAAGTGCGGAAAGTAAATGTCCTAATTATCTATTACAAGGCTTTGGGGCAAATACATTATATCCACAAAAGAAATAAAAATAAATGCGAAAAGAAATAAGAATCGAGAGTGCGAGGGCGTTGGACCCTTTAAAGAAATTAAATAGAAATTATAAATTAATTAATGATTAAATAAAGAAAAGAGATTATTTTTATGTTTTTTTGGTATTTTATGAAATAAAGAAAGTTAATTGAAATTAGAAATTAAAATAAAAGCCTAGTTCTAAATTTGTTTTTAATTAAAAAAAATGTTTAAGTTTTAACCTAATTTATCCTAATTAATTACATGCCATATTTATTTACAAAATTAATTATTAATAATAATAATAAGGAGAAAAAGTTATTTATTGAGAAAAGAATAAAGATACTAATAACCTAATTTTTATGTTTTTTTTATAATTATTTTAGAAAAAGACATTAAAGTTAAAAACCTAAATTTAAACTAATTGTTTTATTGGAATTTATTTACAAAAACTATTTAAAGAATTAAAAAATTAAATAAAACATATTTTTATTTTTTAATGATTTCTGATTTTTTGGTTTTGTGTTATTATTAAGATTAATTTTGGTGAATTAAATAAAACAAAAGAAAAACAATTAAAATAAAAAGAAGAAAAGAAAAATGGAAAAATGAAAGGTGATGCAAACCATGGGGGTGTTGACCCAATTTAGGAGGGAGCACGAAGTCGCGGCAGAAGCGGATCTGGAAGCGGCGGTTGAGTCCGCGGTTGCGCGGCGGAACTGCGATTTGGATGCTTCTCGTTCTTTTGTTTCTGATTCAGAGAGCCAAATTCCAGTCCTGATCTTCACAAAGAATTTTATGGATAAAGTTCAAACAATCAAAAAGAAAATTAAATAGAATAAATGAAATTGAAAATGTTAGAATTTTGTGTTGCTTTATCATGATTCAATGATGTTGTTGTGGTGCTGTCAGGAGGATGATGATTTGTGGTTGCATCAGTTTTGAGCTTGTGTCAACGGTATGAACATGAGCTTGTGTAAGGTTTCTGTTTTGGTTGATGAGATTTTTGTTAAAGTTGGTTCATGGGAAATTGCACGTGAAAAGTGAATTTACAGTGCAACAAGAAGAAAAGTGGGGGTTTCCATCGAGTGGCCTCCGTACAGGATTTTGTATAAGAGAATATGAGGTTTTTTTTTGTGGAATTTTTTGTTTTTTCGTTTTAGAGAGTTCTCTAGGTTGTGTTCTCTTTTTTTTTTATCACTTGCATATGCATTATGTAATGTATTTCAATTGGAATTAAGGGCCAATAATGCAAGGCATTCAAATTCAAGATTTTCCATAAACCTCCATTAACAAACTTTCCATCTTTGTACCAATTTTGAATTCTTGCTTAATTAGGCCTTGAAACGAATATGGGATGTGCATGATGATGATTCAAAGCTAATCAAAGCCAAATATCCCCCTTAATTAACCTTTTTGATTTTTATTTGATTTTAAAGGATTTAAAATGAATTAAATCCAAAAAATCTAATAAAAATGAAAAAATTAATTTTAAATATTGAAATAAAAGGTGGGACACGTGGGAAGCATGTCCAATCTGATTCAAGTGGAAAAAGTGGGCCCCTTTTGTCAAAAATGAAATTTCAAGGATAAATGATTTTGGCCATTTCACAAAAATTTCCCAACTTCTCCAATGCATATCTTGCTAAATGTTTAAGCTTTGATCATGTTCTTGGACATTTTGGAAAGGTCTTGAAGTCCTCTAACCAATGTCTTTGGTCCCATGTCATTTTGATTTACCAATCTCAAGTTATGGTCTTTGACTTAAAGTCCCTTTTTGTTGACTTTTGAAAATGACCTATAATGTTGAAATTGATAACTTTTTGTGAGAGCATTTATTGGACTTGGAATGTGAAGATGAGTTGTAGGAAATGTCACCCCCTTCAAAATGAGCATTGGATGGGATTTTTCTGATGAACCATGAAAAAGTTATGCCTTGGTCAAGTTACAGTTGACTTTTCAGCTGTCCAAAAATAGAAACTTTTGACACCTTGATGATTTTTGAGCCATTCTTGAGGAATCATGATCAAGAATTGATCAAATGATGATTGTAGCTTCAAAATAAGATGTTGACCAAAAAATTTGACTTTTGACTGCCAAATGACCATTTTGCCCCTGCAGTTGACTGTGGAGCAATTAGGGTTTTTGACTGTGCAACTTGACCTTGTGAGCCTTGAAACTTGACATGTAGGTGCTTGACAATGTGTATGAGCATATGGAACTTGATTGAGCCCTTGAAAACTTCAACTTCTTTGCAAGAACCAAAACCCTAATTTTGACTGGCTTAGGAGGATGGTTGACTGTGTAGCCTTTGAGTAGACTTTGAACCCTTTGAGGTGATGCTTGTCAAAAACTTTGAAGAATATGGGAGGGAAAATTTTGGGGTACAACAGTTGCCCCTGTTCAATCTTCTTAGACCTGAGGATGTAGATTGGCTTGTGTGCCTTTCGTGATCCAAGGGTGGAAGATGATTGAACACTAGAGTGCCCAGAAATTTGCACTCGCATAGTAGAGTATCAGCAGTGTGACAGCGGGAATGGGCTTACAGATGCCATTTGGAGAGATGATGGATGGGAGGATGGGCTTAAAGATTCCATCTGAAAGTGTGACAGAACCTTGTCGGGAATGGGCTTATAGATGCCATTTGGAAAGATGGTGGATAGGTGAATCTGAATAAGAAATAGAATAGCTTCCGTGTCTGGAGAATATCTAGTCTGTGCTTGATTGCTGACGTCTGAATAAATGGTAGAATGACCGCCGTGTCTGGGGTATATCCATACTGCATGAGTAACAGAATGTCATCCGAATCTGGATCGTATCTGGACTGAACAATAGAATAGCATCCGGGATGGAGCATCTCTAAGTTGTCTTTTAGAAGTTTGAATCTGAATAAGCAATAGAATAGCGTCCAGATCTGGAGCATCTCTAGGCTATATCTGAAAGGAAATCTGAATAAGTATCAGAACGTCGCCATGCCTGGGTCACATCTGAACTATCTCTAGAAGGAGTCTTGAATAAGCAAAAGAACAGCATCCATATCTGGAGCATTTCCAAGCTATCTCTGAAAGGAAATCTGGAATGAGTATCAGAACGTCGCCATGCCTGGGTCACATCTGAACTATCTCTAGAAGGAGTCTTGAATAAGCAAAAGAACAGCATCCATATCTGGAGCATTTCCAAGCTATCTCTAAAAGGAAATCTGGAATGAGTATCAGAATGTCGCCATGCCTGGGTCACATCTGAACTATATCTAGAAGGAGTCTTGAATAAGCAAAAGAACAGCATCCATATCTGGAGCATTTCCAAGCTATCTCTGAAAGGAAATCTTGAATGAGTATCAGAATGTCGCCATGCCTGGGTCACATCTGAACTATATCTAGAAGGAGTCTTGAATAAGCAAAAGAAAAGCATCCATATCTGGAGCATTTCCAAGATACCTCTGAAAGGAAATCTGGAATGAGTATCAGAACATCGCCATGCCTGGGTCACATCTGAACTATATCTAGAAGGAGTCTTGAATAAGCTAAAGAACAGCATCCATATCTGGAGCATTTCCAAGCTATCTCTGAAAGGATATCTGGAATGAGTATCAGAACGTCGCCATGCCTGGGTCACATCTGAACTATATCTAGAAGGAGTCTTGAATAAGCAAAAGAACAGCATCCATATCTGGAGCATTTCCAAGCTATCTCTGAAAGGAAATCTGGAATGAGTATCAGAACGTCGCCATGCCTGGGTCACATCTAAACTATATCTAGAAGGTGATCTCTGAATAAACAATAGAACAGCCTCCGTGTCCGGAGCATCTCTAAGTTATATCTGAGAAGAAATCTGGAATAAGCATCAGAACGTCGCCATGCCTGGGTCACATCTGAACCATATCTAGAAAGGTGATCTCTGAATAAACAACAGAACAGCCTCCGTGCCCGGAGCATCTCTAAGTTATATCTGAGAAGAAATCTGGAATAAGTGTCAGAACGTCGCCATGCCTGGGTCACATCTGAACCATATCTAGAAAGGTGATCTCTGAATAAACACCAGAACAGCCTCCGTGCCTGGAGCATCTCTAAGTTATATCTGAGAAGAAATCTGGAATAAGTATCAGAACGTCGCCATGCCTGGGTCACTTCTGAACCATATCTAGAAAGGTGATCTCTGAATAAACAACAGAACAGCCTCCGTGCCCGGAGCATCTCTAAGTTATATCTGAGAAGAAACCTGGAATAAGTATCAGAACGTCGCCATGCCTGGGTCACATCTGAACCATATCTAGAAAGGTGATCTCTGAATAAACAACAGAACAGCCTCCGTGCCCGGAGCATCTCTAAGTTATATCTGAGAAGAAATCTGGAATAAGTATCAGAACGTCGCCATGCCTGGGTCACATCTGAACCATATCTAGAAAGGTGATCTCTGAATAAACAACAGAACAGCCTCCGTGCCCGGAGCATCTCTAAGTTATATCTGAGAAGAAATCTGGAATAAGTATCAGAACGTCGCCATGCATGGGTCACATCTGAACCATATCTAGAAAGGTGATCTCTGAATAAACAACAGAACAGCCTCCGTGCCCGGAGCATCTCTAAGTTATATCTGAGAAGAAATCTGGAATAAGTATCAGAACGTCGCCATGCCTGGGTTACATCTGAACCATATCTAGAAAGGTGATCTCTGAATAAACAACAGAACAGCCTCCGTGCCCGGAGCATCTCTAAGTTATATCTGAGAAGAAATCTGGAATAAGTATCAGAACGTCGCCATGCCTGGGTCACATCTGAACCATATCTAGAAAGGTGATCTCTGAATAAACAACAGAACAGCCTCCGTGCCTGGAGCATCTCTAAGTTATATCTGAGAAGAAATCTGGAATAAGTATCAGAACGTCGTCATGCCTGGGTCACATCTGAACCATATCTAGAAAGGTGATCTCTGAATAAACAACAGAATAGCCTCCGTGCCCGGAGCATCTCTAAGTTATATCTGAGAAGAAATCTGGAATAAGTATCAGAACGTCGCCATGCCTGGGTCACATCTGAACCATATCTAGAAAGGTGATCTCTGAATAAACAACAGAATAGCCTCCGTGCCTGGAGCATCTCTAAGTTATACCTGAGAAGAAATCTGGAATAAGTATCAGAACGTCGCCATGTCTGGGTCACATCTGAACCATATCTAGAAAGGAATTTTGAATAAGCAAAAGAACAGCATCCATATCTGGAGCATTTCCAAGCTACCTCTTTAATCTTTTTAACGTAGACATTCCCTGGCCGGATGCAGGTATCGAATCCACAATCAATCGCTCACAGACATGCCCTGGCTAGATACAGGAATCGAATCTGGGATTGCGATAGTTGATAGTAATCATCTTTGTATTGACCTTTCCTGAAAAAGGCAAAACATTAGTTGTATGCAATGTCATGGTGCATGGAATGCGCGGTGTCATGACGTTTATAACCAATGGGATTGTAGAATGTGATGTTTATATCATGTATGAAAATGTGATGTTTGCGAATGTATTTTTGTCTAGGAAAATAAATCCTTGACGAATGCCGGGAGCTTATCCTGGGCTGATGTTGCAAGAATACCGGTAGGAGAAGATAACTCCGTTGGGGAATAAACTTGGCGAATAGATTACTCTGCGGGGAAAATTACTCTAGCGATCTTGCTGGGGAAAATACTCTGTAGGAAGAGAGGTACTTTGCTGAGATGTTGTATGAGAACTCCGTTGGGGATACCATTGTTGAGTTACGTTTGGGAGGTTTGAGGAATTCCGCTGGGGATAGGAATACTTCGCCGAGGACGATCTTTCCGTGGCAATTAGCTGAGGATAACCCAGTTATAAGCTCTGGCGAGGAATAACCTTCTGAATAAAGACGGGGAGAGATATGCTCTGCAAAGGATAAGCTTCCAGAATCTATTGGGGATAAGCTTCCTACTGGGGAGATGATTTAACTCTCCTGGGGAGACTTTGGACTGTACTGGGAAGGGCTCCACTGGATGTCTAGATTATGCCGAGGAACAACCTTAGATCAAGACTGTTGGGGATGCTTGTTAAGGGTGTTTGTAGACTCTGCTGAGGAATGTTGAGATCCGCTGGGGAGAATCCAACGTCCATAAGGCTGACTGAGTAGGCTAATTATGCTTGGGGAGAGTATGTTGACTTGTTGGCTCACTCTCTGGGGAATTAAGGCATCTTGGTTGTTCTTCAGCTGAACCTACCTTGGTACCTTGGTGGACAGAGCAAATAGATCGCTTAGACGACTCATTATTGCCCCTATTTCAGTGGGAGAAGGCACCTGTGGGGGTAATTGACAAATCATCTGGTAGACAGGTGACGAGAGGCCAGGACATAGTCGTACGCTTAAATCCCTAATTTTTTCCTGGACCGCCCTTTCGGGTTTTCAGTCCACCGGGATACCCATTTCTACCCAAGCCGCCTTTTCAGGTTTTTGACTTTCCGGGTGTACAGATTTTTTTCTTTTCATCCCTTATTTTTGCCCGAACCTTTTGGTTCACCGGGAAGCCCTTATTTTTGCCTAGGTGTGTCAACCTAGCAGGTCTTTGATTAGGCGTAGTATTTTTTGACTATATCCACGCTCTCAGAGTGTAGGGAGTTGCCCCTGTTAGAAGTGTTTTGTCATGCCCCAGAAGATGTTTCATCAGGCCAGATTCGTTGCTGGAGTGCCCCAAGTGACTCAGGCGGAGATTTTCCCCAGGCTATTTGACCTTTGAGGGATTCTCCGAATCTTGACCTGACTGCCCCAGATAATAGACCATGATCATGTCGTGCCCCTTGATTGGAAATGCTTTTGTTCATTAGATATTCTTCGTGCGAATTTCTCTGCTGTTGAACAAATAGTCATATGCAAACAATATTATTTTAAGAATGCAAAGCGTATGTCTGTCTTGAAGATTTTGAAAATGAATTCTTTTTTCATAAAACAAGTGAATGTTTGTAAAACGTGATGTCAACTCCGTATTTACCGTAGGCCTTAAGGAGTCAGGATACCTTTCGTAACAGTATGCTTTCGAACTAACCCATGCTTCAGCTAGGACTTTTTAAGGGTTATAACGTGGCCTGGTTTAAGGTTTAAGAAACAAAGGATAAAGGCTCAAATTATTTGTACCCACCCGTTCTTCGTGATGTTCTTCAAACCTAAGCTCAGTTGATCGTGCGTTAGACCTTATTTGAGTTTTTGTCCTGATGTTTCAATGATGGTTCAGATATTGATGATTTATTCTGAATAGGCAGTCATTTTTGTTTTTGTTGAGGGTTTGTATGACCTCTTTCTTTTTGATTTTGCTGTCCCTAAATTTTGCCTGAACTGTTTCTTTTGTGATTACAGTCAGCGAGATGCCCCAGTTTTGTAAGTCTCCTTCATAGGTTTTGACTTATTGGGTTTTTATTTTTGAGATATAATGACTGCCTATCCTTATGATTATTCGGAATCATCACTGTCTTCTTTTTTTGTAAGGACCTCTTTGGTGCCATTTGTTATACACTTGGATCAACTGAGAGACTACCCTGCCCCAGGTTATGATTAAGGGTTTTAAATTTCAAAAAGAAAAACTCCTACTTCTTTGGCTCAGAGGGGTTGACGAGGGATTATCTTCCTTATAACTCCAGTGTTTAGGGATTGAAACAATGCCTGTACCTCATCAGCGGGGTCTGTTCAAAAGCATACTGTAAGGATCGTGGTATCGTTTTCGTCATCCTCCCTCAAGAGGCTTAGAATTATTAATCGAGCGTTGATCACCAGAAAAAATATGAAAATAATTTGCATATAGTGAATACGAATATATTGCTTCAAAACAGACATATGCGATGCATTAATGAAATAACAATGTTTAACATGAACAAATGTTTGAACAATCAAAAGAAAATTACAACTTGAAAAATTCCAATGAACAAAAGTCTTCTAGTCTCAGGACTTGTTACTTCAACTGGTGCATCTTGTAGGGATGGCAGAAGACCTCAGCTTGACCCACTTGGGTGAAATCCACTACTCCTTCATTAATCAGATCCTGGACCTTGTTCTTCAGAGCCCAGCAGTTGGCAGTGTCGTGTCCAGGACTATCAGAGTGATATGCACACCTTTTGTTGGGATGATAGTTAGGAGCAGAGATGTTAGGGCTCCGGGGAGGAGCCCTTAATGTAATCAGATTCAACCTCAGCAGGTGTTGCAGAGCTTGAAACAAAGGCATGTTGATCTGGGTGAACTGCCTCTTGGACCTGCTTGGCCTACTCAGATCAACCTGTTGCTCTGGGCGAGGTTGTAGTTGGACCTGTGAGGTAGTAGCAATTTGGAGAGTTCTATTCTTCACCATGTCAGGTTCTTGTCCTCTTGGAAACTGATCAAAGACCTGGTCTCTAACTTGGGCAGGTTGCTTCATATGGTGTCTCTCTTGGTGGAGCTGACTGATTATGGTCCTCAACTCTTCTTGCTCCCGAGCTAGACCTTGGATGAGAGCCCTTTGCCCCAGCATATGGGTTTTCAATGTATCTACTTCAGCTTGTAGACGTTTTAGCTGTCCGTCCTTGTCATTTTCAGCACTGTTCCTGGCTAAAGTCCCCATGAGGAGTGTCCTTAACTCTTCCTGCCCCTTGGATAGGCTTAGGAAGATCTCCTTGAACTGAGTCTCTTGAGCATGAAGACCCTGGTTATCTTGTTGGGAATCCATTGCTGAAATAAACAGCGTAGATGGTAAGTGACCTGTAAAGAAAGGTACCTGTAATGCAATGATGTCTATATATGCATGCAATGTTTTCAAGGACCTCGCGGGGTAAACAAGAAAAATTATTAGAATCTGGTAACTGGTGGCTTGATTGAAGGCACTTCATGTTGTTGAGAGTCCTTCTTCAAGGGTCAAAAGCTCACCATATCCAGTGGGTCATAGCCCCTGACAACTTTGGCTCGGGGAACTTTCCTCAAGTGTCAAAGCTCACCATATCAAGTGGGTCATAGCCCCTGACAACCTTGTCTAGAGGAAAATAAGTCCTCTTTGCCCCTTGCTGGGATAGTTGATTCATCATGACCTGCGTCACAAGCCCTTGAGGTCCTTGAAACAGATTAGTCCTTATGCAGGATGTATGCAATGGTATGATGTTATGCTATGCATGGGGTAACGTAGGTAAACCCTGTTATGAGTCCCAATTAAGGACTGTAAACAAAACCTGCAAGAAACTCAGTAACCCTGTTATGAGTCCCAATTAAGGACTAAAAACAAAACCTGCAGGAAACTTAGTAACCCTGTTATGAGTCTCAATTAGGGACTATAAACAAAACCTGCAAGAAACTTAGTAACCCTGTTATGAGTCCCAATTAGGGATTATAAACAAGACCTGCAAGAAAACTCAATAAACCCTGTTATGAGTCTCAATTAGGGACTATAAACCAAACCTGCAAGAAAACTCAAGTGTCAGATAACAAGTAGTCGAGTTTGAAGGCACACAAGTCACACAAGAGAAGCCCTTAGAGTTTAGGCCAGCATGGGGTCTGGGTATTACCCTCTTGAAGTTGGTGGGCTCAACCTGTCCTATCAGAAGTAACTGGGTTCTAAGGGTCCCAATATCACTGGATTGCTTTCATTGTTCATCGTTTCGATTTAGCCACTGAACTGGCGACCGAAATATTCCAGGAAAGCAACCCTCAATTGAGTGTAGTATCGAGTATCAACCAACCTCGGACTGCACCAAAGTCAATTATCTCACTACCCTAAAGAGGCCAAGATGGTTCAATTAAGGTTCCTAAGATCAGTTGATGCTTCACGACACCACATGGAGGCCCCGTACTCTCCTTGACTGAACTCAAGGGTTACCGGTACACACCAAAGTGCCACATCAACGTAGCAGACTGTTTCAACCATGTCGGTATACCCCGCACAGTTCCCTCACAGCCTTGTTGCTACTTTCTAAGAAGGTATCCCCAGATCCGGGTTAGGATCTATAGAAATCCCAAGACAGTCCCACAATTTAAAGCAAACAAGTCAAAACAATTGAAAACACAGTGATCTTAGTCCTAAGGTACACCTCACTTTAAAAGTATCCCCAGCAGAGTCGCCAGTTCTGTGATCGGTGGATCTGGAACTGACTGTTTAACGCTGGTTCGCGAAATGTCGCGGAAGCAAGAGTCGCCACCGTCTTTTATTTTCTCCAAACATGGACAGGACAAAAGCACAGAAAAATTCCTTTATGAGATAGTTTCTCGGTTCGGGAGGTAGATTTATAGAAAGGGAAGGTGTTAGCACCCTTTCTATCCATGGTTATCCATGGGCTCTTAGATACTTGCTCATTTGTGTTTTCAAAATGTTTGTTTGCTTTTCAAAGTGTGAGTGAGTTTGAAAAAGTTTCGTTTAAAGTTTCAGATCGACTCTTGTATCAGTCCTCAAGAGTGTTTGAAAAATTGTTTTTTGAAAGCTTTTTGAAAAGTGTCGGTGTGAAAAGAAATTTTGATTTGTTTTGAATTATAGCAAGTATCTACGAGTCATCTACCTACCCTAAGGAATTAAGCTGTGTAGAAGTCCTTAAAGTAGTGCCATCCCACCATTGAGAGGTAGGTAGCACCATCGTTGGAGGTGTTAGGGTCAATTCGAGGGTTAGGGACAGTGTGGTCACCGAGCAATAGTAAGATACCTTAGAAGCTACCCTTATGCCATTGATCTTTTATTCCGAGGCAACCGTTTCGAGGCAACTTGTTTCGAGGCAACCGTTTCGAGGCAACTAGATCAATGGAACATAAGGACTCACTAAGACGTCCTGTACTCGACGACCACGTTTCGAGGGGCAAGGCAACAATGTGATCACCAGAGAAACAGTAGGACACCTTAGAAGCTACCCTTATGCCATGTTCATGGACATAAGGACTTACTAAGACGTCCTGTACTCGACGACCACGTTTCGAGGGGCAAGGCAACAGTGAGGCGTACCCTAAGAGTGGTGTGTGAATTGTGTGTCATTTTCAGTTATTATTTGTCTTGTCGTGCATTGGGTGAGCTACGCTTTGATTTTATTTGGGCATTCATTCTTTCATGTGATTAGCAGTTAAAAGGGTGCGAAAAATAAAAATGCGGAAAATAAAGGTCCTACGCTATTACAAGGCGCGAGTCTACATCGCCAAATTAAACCAAGACCCGATTTGAATAAAAGTGCGGAAAGTAAATGTCCTAATTATCTATTACAAGGCTTTGGGGCAAATACATTATATCCACAAAAGAAATAAAAATAAATGCGAAAAGAAATAAGAATCGAGAGTGCGAGGGCGTTGGACCCTTTAAAGAAATTAAATAGAAATTATAAATTAATTAATGATTAAATAAAGAAAAGAGATTATTTTTATGTTTTTTTGGTATTTTATGAAATAAAGAAAGTTAATTGAAATTAGAAATTAAAATAAAAGCCTAGTTCTAAATTTGTTTTTAATTAAAAAAAAATGTTTAAGTTTTAACCTAATTTATCCTAATTAATTAAATGCCATATTTATTTACAAAATTAATTAATAATAATAATAAGGAGAAAAAGTTATTTATTGAGAAAAGAATAAAGATACTAATAACCTAATTTTTATGTTTTTTTTATAATTATTTTAGAAAAAGACATTAAAGTTAAAAATCTAAATTTAAACTAATTGTTTTATTGGAATTTATTTACAAAAACTATTTAAAGAATTAAAAAATTAAATAAAACATATTTTTATTTTTTAATGATTTCTGATTTTTTGGTTTTGTGTTATTATTAAGATTAATTTTGGTGAATTAAATAAAACAAAAGAAAAACAATTAAAATAAAAAGAAGAAAAGAAAAATGGAAAAATGAAAGGTGATGCAAACCATGGGGGTGTTGACCCAATTTAGGAGGGAGCACGAAGTCGCGGCAGAAGCGGATCTGGAAGCGGCGGTTGAGTCCGCGGTTGCGCGGCGGAACTGCGATTTGGACGCTTCTCGTTCTTCTGTTTCTGATTCAGAGAGCCAAATTCCAGTCCTGATCTTCACAAAGAATTTTATGGATAAAGTTCAAACAATCAAAAATAAAATTAAATAGAATAAATGAAATTGAAAATGTTAGAATTTTGTGTTGCTTTATCATGATTCAATGATGTTGATGTGGTGCTGTCAAGAGGATGATGATTTGTGGTTGCATCAGTTTTGATCTTGTGTCAACGGTATGAACATGAGCTTGTGTAAGGTTTCTGTTTTGGTTGATGAGATTTTTGTTAAAGTTGGTTCATGGGAAATTGCACGTGAAAAGTGAATTTACAGTGCAACAAGAAGAAAAGTGGGGGTTTCCATCGAGTGGCCTCCGTACAAGATTTTGTATAAGAGAATATGAGGTTTTTTTTATGGAATTTTTTGTTTTTTCGTTTTAGAGAGTTCTCTAGGTTGTGTTCTCTTTTTTTTTTATCACTTGCATATGCATTATGTAATGTATTTCAATTGGAATTAAGGGCCAATAATGCAAGGCATTCAAATTCAAGACTTTCCATAAACCTCCATTAACAAACTTTCCATCTTTGTACCAATTTTGAATTCTTGCTTAATTAGGCCTTGGAACGAATATGGGATGTGCATGATGATGATTCAAAGCTAATCAAAGCCAAATATCCCCCTTAATTAACCTTTTTGATTTTTATTTGATTTTAAAGGATTTAAAATGAATTAAATCCAAAAAATATAATAAAAATGAAAAAATTAATTTTAAATATTGAAATAAAAGGTGGGACACGTGGGAAGCATGGCCAAGCTGATTCAAGTGGAAAAAGTGGGCCCCTTTTGTCAAAAATGAAATTTCAAGGATAAATGATTTTTGCCATTTCACAAAAATTTCCCAACTTCTCCAATGCATATCTTGCTCAATTTTTAAGCTTTGATCATTTTCTTGGACATTTTGGAAAGGTCTTGAAGTCCTCTAATCAATGTCTTTCGTACCATGTCATTTTTATTTACCAATCTCAAGTTATGGCCTTTGACTTAAAGTCCCTTTTTGTTGACTTTTGAAAATGACCTATAATGTTGAAATTGATAACTTTTTGTGAGAGCATTTATTGGACTTGGAATGTGAAGATGAGTTGTAGGAAATGTCACCCCCTTCAAAATGAGCATTGGATGGGATTTTTCTGATGAACCATGAAAAAGTTATGCCTTGGTCAAGTTACAGTTGACTTTTCAGCTGTCCAAAAATAGAAACTTTTGACACCTTGATAATTTTTGAGCCATTCTTGAGGAATCATGATCAAGAATTGATCAAATGATGATTGTGGCTTCAAAATAAGATGTTGACCAAAAAATTTGACTTTTGACTGCCAAATGACCATTTTGCCCCTGCAGTTGACTGTGGAGCAATTAGGGTTTTTGACTGTGCAACTTGACCTTGTGAGCCTTGAAACTTGACATGTAGGTGCTTGACAATGTGTATGAGCATATGGGACTTGATTGAGCCCTTGAAAACTTCAACTTCTTTGCAAGAACCAAAACCCTAATTTTGACTGGCTTAGGAGGATGGTTGACTGTGTAGCCTTTGAGTAGACTTTGAACCCTTTGAGGTGATGCTTGTCAAAAACTTTGAAGAATATGGGAGGGAAAATTTTGGGGTACAACACAATGGTTGCCTGAATGCCTTTTTCGTTTGAATATTTGATCTCTTTATGCTCGCTTTGATCCACAAAGTAATGGCTGGCTGCATGCAGCCTTCGATTGAGCCATAGCTTTCTTCTGGCACACAGGAGGCTCCCACCAGGCCAGCAGGAACAAGGGAAAGAGCCTCATGTAGCCTCCTTCGATCCAAAGCAGGAGCTTCCTGCATGCAACCTTCGATTGCATTATTGGCCCCTTACATTTTTGCCTTGAGTCACAAAGCAGTGACCTCCTGCATACAGGCTTCAATAAGGCATTGACTCTTCATACAAGCCTTCGTTTGAGCAATGGCCTCTTGTATGCTTGCTTGGAGTCACAAAGTAGTGACCTCCTGCATGCAGGCTTCGACAGGGCATTGGCTATGTTTACACTAGCTTCGAATGGATAATATTTCCCTTTGAAATAATATGCTTCAATTCCACCCTTGACAACCTTCAATGCACATGGTTGGTGTCCCTTCAAAGGACATGTATTGGTGGATTTGAAGGGCATACATAGGAGTCCCTTTTGAAGGATATACCTTATTAGCCCATTCGAATAATTTAATTTGATCCCTTCTAAGGAAACACATATAGTCCAATCAAAGGATACTTATTTGGCCCTTTTCAAAGATACCCATATTTGACCCATTCAAAAGACACATCTGGGTGTCCCATTCGAAGGACATGTTTGATGGCCCATTCGAAGGACTTGCAAGACATATCTTAAGACATACTTCGGTGACCCATTCAAGGGGAACACATTTGTCTCCTTCAAAGGATGCACAAAAGTAACTCATTCGAAAGACACTTGTTGGATGAAAATCAAATAATGTTGCTGGAAGAGGGATCTGGTCGAAGGTGGTGAAAACAAAAGATGAAATATTCAAAAGATGCTTGTTGCAAAGTTCAGGCCTGATACACTGGCCATAACGCTCCAAAACTACTGCACAGCAGTCCTGAAACACTGCCCCATTCTTGCACCAAAATGGAATACAAACACTGTCCCTCGAAAGCTACAAAAAATAGTTTACTCAATTTGTTCAAATTATTTTGTTTTCCCTCCTAAATATCAACCAGCTTTTCCTATAAATAAGAGGCTCCATAACATGTATAAGGGACTAGACAACACATCCAGAGACTTTGGGGTTGTAGAAAGAATCTTCAAAAAAAATCATCAAACTCTCAAATTATCAAACACTCTCAAACACTTAAACACATATTCAAACCCAGAGTTAAATGAAACAATACACTTGTTTCTTCCCTTCGAATCCAAAACCCAGTGAAACACCAACTCAACACTTGGTTCCTTATTTTAAATCCAACACTAGAAACATTACCCTTGTTTATTTCCTCTGAATCCCGGGACAATCAGGGCAGCCACTCAAGGTCCAGCACACACGTTCTAGCTTCAAGCAAGGTAAGTTTCTCTTAACCTTGAACCTTTCGTTTCTAGCTTAACATGTGAATAGTCATTCCTTTCGTTTCAATCATGTACATGACATTTGTTTACTTTTCGTTTCTGCCGTTTTCGTTTGTTTTCTTGTCAAATATATGGTAGAACTAACCAGTATAGGCCCAAACAAAAGAAGGAGTTTTTTCTGTGAAAATAAGCCTTAGGCTTCACCCCCTTACTGCTTCACAGTCCAAACGAAGGAGCCAGAAGGGAGAAACAAAAGGTGTTCATGTTGATTCCAGGCCCCATTCGAAGGAAGTAGAAAGGC
This sequence comes from Vicia faba, assembly GCA_948472305.1. Taxonomy (NCBI): domain Eukaryota; kingdom Viridiplantae; phylum Streptophyta; class Magnoliopsida; order Fabales; family Fabaceae; genus Vicia; species Vicia faba. The sequence continues at coordinate 1,450,435,991 of OX451741.1, forward strand.
AGAATCGAAGGCTGCATCTCATGCTTCAGGATAAGCCCAAATCGAAAGTCTAGTCCTCATTACTTCCAGGCCAAATCCAAGGAAGCCAGGAAAGGCAGAACCGAAGGGTGTTTTTACCTAGATCAAAAGCTCATTTTTTCCTCCTTTTATTTTCTTTTGTCTTTACAGTTTCTTGCTATTTAATATGGTTGTAATAGTGTAGGATTTATTTTTTGCATTTTTATTGCTTTTGTACAAATGTTAGTAATTAGGAAGTATGGCAAGATAAAAACCAACAAGTAGACAACCTAAAATTTAAAGACAAAATGCATGCAATCAAACACACTATTCACACATGCACCTTTAGGGTAATCTCACTTGTTGCCTCAGAAAAATAGTCATGTCCCTCGAATATGGGCATTTTAGCAAAGACCCTTGATAAAAGATCATAGTATCTCAATGACCCTTAATGTTGCCTTCGGTAAACGATCTAGTCCCTAAACGATATTGCTAAAACGTCCCATAGGTTTCTTTCTATGACTTTACAAACGACCCACGCTCGTCCCTTCATATCCAACGATGGGGCTTCTTACCAAATCAATGGCAAGATAATAACATATAAAGGAGGGGGAAAAGAACATTAGACCTTTCAAATAGGTAGGTCGCTCATAGTTGCTCGCTTGCTTACAACAAAAACATTTTACACACCAACACTTTCATTTGAAACATTTTCAAAAGACAAAGCTCTTTGTACGCATTCTTATAGAAACGAGAGTAATTACAAAGACACTTTTCAAAATCACTTTCAAAAAACATATTCCACAGACACCTCTTTAAACTATTTTCAAAACCAACACTTTGTACGCGTTCTTATAAAAACGAGAACCATTATAAAGACGTTTTCAAAATACTTTCAAAACCAACACCACAAGCACATTTTCAGACAAAAGCAAGTGATCTAGCAAGCAACTAAGAGCCCGTAGATAACTACGAATGAAAAGGGTTCTAATACCTTCCCTTTTCATAACCTACCCCCCGAACTCAAGAAATACTCTCAAAAGGTCTTTCCTGTTCTTTTCAGCCTTTCCTTATTGGATAAAAGAAAAGTCGGTGGCGACTCTTGCTATCCGCGACAATTGTGATCAAACGTAAAACACCCAAGTCAGTTCTCCCACCATATTACAATATCAATGCCCCACATTGCGAATGGCCAAGGAGCAGTCATGACGTTCAAAGGTACTGGTGGAAGATGAACTTTATCAGTGTAAATTTGGCACTTATGATAAGTTATCGAATGGTGGTGACAATCAGTTTCCATAGTCGACCAATAATAATCAGCTCTCAAAATCTTTTTAGCCATAGTATTCCCACTGGAGTGAGTACCGAAGACACCCTCGTGCATATCTTGCATAATTTCTTCTGCTTCTTTCTTGTCCACACAACAAAGCAGATTCGAATCATGATTATGCTTGTATAAAATTCCATTGTTCAAGAAGAACTTAGCCGAGAACCTCCGTAGGATTTTTTTGTCATTATTCGATGCCCCTTCTGGGTATTCTTGAGCTTCAAGGTACCTTTTCACTTCATGAAACCAAGTCTTTTGCTTTACTCCATCAGTGTCAATTTCGTAACAGTGTTCCAGTTTGTCGAATCTTTCAATGGTAATTTTGGGAGCCTCATTGTCCCATCTGACCTTGAACATGGATGACATGGTAGCTAATGCGTCCGCCAGCTAATTCTCTTCTCTTGCTATATGCTCAAAAGTAATCTCCTCGAAATACGTAATCAAATTTAACACATGTTCTCGATAAGGGATAAGGTTCAGATGCTTCATATACCATTCTCCCTTGACCTAATTGATCACTAGGGCTGAGTCTCCATATACGCTTAAGAATTTTATTCTTAGGTCAATAGCAGCTTTAAGACCCATGATGCACGCTTCATATTCAGCTATATTATTGGTGCAGTCAAAGCAAAGTCTAGCAGTGAAGGGCGTGTGACAACCCTAAGGAGAGATAATTACAACACCAATTCCATTACCAAGTGCATTGGAATTTCCATATAAAACCATAGTCCATCAGGATCTTGGCTCAGGTTCTTCATACGGTCCAGGTTTTTCAAAATCTATTACTAGCATAATGTTCTCATCATGGAATTCTAAATTCATAGACTGATAGTCGTCTACAGCTTGATGCGCCAAATGGTCAGCCAATACACTTCCTTTGATTTCTTTTTTAGTGGTGTACTGAATGTCATATTCTGTTAAGACCATTTGCCATCGGGCTATTCTTCTGGAGAAAGCTGGCTTCTCGAATATGTACCTGATGGGATCCATTTTAGAGATCAACAAGGTAGTATGGGTCAACATATACTGTCTTAGTCGGCGATCAGCCCATGCCAAAGTGCAACAAGTTTTCTCGAGCAGTGAATATCTGGTTTCATAGTCGGTAAACTTTTTTCTAAGGTAGTATATTTCATGCTCTTTTCGACCAGACTCGTCATGCTGCCCCAGTACACACCCCATTGAGTTCTCTAGCACTGTTAAGTACATGATTAAGGGTCTTCCTTCAACTGGTGGCATCAGAATCAAAGGTTCTTGTAGATACTCCTTGATTTTATCAAAGGCTATTTGACAGTCGTTGTTCCACTTTACTACTTGATCTTTCTTCAGCAGCTTGAAGATTGGCTCACAAGTAGCAGTCATATGAGAAATGAAACGGACAATGTAATTCAATCGTCCTAAAAAATATCTGACTTCCTTCTCAGTACATAGAGTCGGAATTTCTTGAATAGCTTTAACCTTTGCAGGATCAACCTCAATACCTTTACCGCTGACGACGAAACCCACGAGTTTACTGGATCTCACCCCAAAGGTGCACTTGTTTGGATTTAGCCTTAGCTTATACTTCCTCAGTCTTTCAAACAGTTTATGCAGATGATCAAGATACTCTTCTTCAGTTTATGACCTGGCTATCATATCGTCAATGTAGACCTCTATCTCATGGTGAATCATGTCGTGAAATAAGGATACCATGGCACGCTTATAAGTTGCCCCAATATTCTTAAACCCAAAAGGCATAACCTTGTAACAAAAAGTGCCCCACTGTACGACAAAGGTGGTTTTCTCTGTGTCTTTAGGTTCTATCTTGATCTAATTATAACCTGATAAACCATCCATGAAAGAGAATACCTTGTTCTAAGTGAGGTTGTCGACCAAAACATCAATATACGGCAGTGGAAAGTCATCTTTGGGGCTTATCTTGTTCAGATCCATGTAATCTACACACATACGTACCTTGCCGTCTTTCTTTGGCACCAGAGAAACATAAGCAACCCATTGAGGATACTACGTCACTGCTAAGAACCATGCATTAAATTGTCTCATAACCTCGGATTTGATCTTTTCTGACATTTCAGGACGCGTGCAAGGAACCTTCTGCTTAATCGGAGCACAACCCTTGTTCATCGGCAGACGGTGAACCACAATATCAGTATCGAGTCATGGCATGTCTCTGTATGACCAAGCAAAGATTTCAACATATTCATGCAACATCTGGATTAGTTGACTCTTGACACTGCTCTCTAAGTTGGTGCCTATCCTGACCTCTTTCATCTCTATCTCAAAACCCAAGTTTACCACTTTGATCGGCTCTACATGCGGTTGGATAGACTTTTCTTCTTGTACTAAGAGACTGACAAGTTCTCCAGGTATTTCACAATCTTCCTCATCTTCGTCCTCGGGTTGGTAGATCAGATTTTTGAAGTCATATGTGGCAATAGCATAATTGTCGTCAATGAGATCCATAGTGGATGAGGATCTGCAATGTAGTGCGTGGGTGTATGTAAGAACACATAGCTATTTGAAAATGCAATAAGATAAAAGAAAGACAGAGATCACAGAATTTGCATGCAAAACATCCAATGTTTTTATTGAATCAATGGTGTTTATGAATTATCAACCCTTAACAAATGAACCATTGTGCCCCGGGTAAGACACAATGTTTTTAAAGTCATTGTTTATTACATAGCCAAAAATCTTTTGAAAACAATAAGATAAGAACATAGCTATTACTCATGAATAAAGGAGATATGAAAGATTTCTTATGCCTTCTATTGTACCCCAAAATTTTCCCTCTCATATTCCTCATAACATTGCAAGAAAAATCTCCAAGTTGCTCAAGTTTGCTCAAGAATTAGACAGACAAGCTATATCCTAAGGCAGTCAACCCCAAAATTAGGGTTTTATGTTGCATCAATATCTTTGAGTCCAAATGACCTCAAGTGCTCCCCAATGTCCTAATATGTTCTCAAGATCATCCATGTCAAATTTCAAGCCTTGCATAGGAAGTTTGCTCAGTCAATTGCTCAAAGGTCCAAAAAATCGACTATGCTAGGGCAAAAGTCAACTGTGACCTACATACAGTCAAACTTCAAGATCTTTTGCCAACATTCTCATTTTGAAGTATATATAATAATTTTATCAAGGGTTGATCATGATTCATCAAGGATTGCTCAAAATTCATCAAGATTCAAAAGTTGCTAAATTAGGGTTTTACAGGAAAAGTCAACTCAACTTTGACCAAGCATAACTTTCTCATACTTTATGAGAAATGACCCATCCAAATATAATTTTGAAGAGGATGCAATTTCCTACAATCCATCTTTATACCCCAAGTTCAAAAAATGCACTCACAAGAAGTTATGAATTTGGACATTATAGGTCATTTTTGAAAGTTAACAAAAACACCTTTTTTTTCAAAGCTTATAACTTGAGAATAGAATATAAAATTGAGATGAGACCAAAAGGGTTGATTAGAGGACATCTCAAGATTTCTAAAAAGTCAAAGAACACTTCCAAAAGTTATAAATTGAAGAAGTTATGTATTGTTGAAGTTGGACTTTTTTGCAAAATTGCCAAAAGTCAGCTATCCCCAAAACTTCAAATTTTGTCAAATGGGCCCATTCTTTTCCACTTGATTTGAGCTTGCATAGTTTCCCACGTGCCCTAGCTTCAGCCATGTGTCAATATTTCATTTTTATTATTTAATTTGATTTTTAATTGAATTTATTTATTTTAAATCAAATAAAATCATAGAAAATCCAAAGCATTGATAACTCATGATCTCTTGGCTATTTCAGGCTCCACATTCAGCAATTATCATCATCAAATTCGTATGAAATCAAATCATGTGCAAAAAGATACAAATCAAATCAAATTTGGAAGGTTTTCAATGGAGATCAAATCACATTCATGTGCATTGATATGGAGGGATTTGTTCCATGATTCTTACCCTAATGCAAAGTACATTACATAAGCAAGCAAAACATACGAAATCAGGGTTGAAAAACTGTGGGAGGAGGCAGAACAAAGGTGCAAAAATTCACAAAAAAGTGAGATATCAAAGTCCAAGTTAGAGGCCGTTTCAGGACACGAAAGTGATCTCAATCGCTTCTTGACCATTCACACAAGTTACCTGGATAAAAACCAAGCATTTTCAGACGTCCTAACGCACTGTAAGTCGCACGATAGTCACCCCTGTTCTTGGTTTCGATTTGAATTATTCTTGCATCATTTGAGAAAACTAATGGCATATTTGTGATCACAAGATCATTTCCAAGCTTTTCATAATATTCAATTGCATTTATCTGGCTTATGTAAAGAACCACCATTGTTAGGGTTCGGTTCTTGTTTTTGGGCGTTTTTATTTCAGGAAGAATTGAAGCACATAATGGACATGGTTGTGACCGGGAGGATGAGACGAACACAACCATGCCCTCGTAATTCATTTTTGAGACGAGCAAGCTTGTAGCTACGGACTCCTGTCCGTTGGTATAGGTGGTGGGACTTTTGGCCATGGTTGGGAGGTCAGAGATGATGCGTGGCATCCATCCACTGGCCAATTCAAATATAGCGCGCATTTTATTTTTTTTGACCAATAATTCTTGATTTATTATATTATTATTGATTTGTGTTATAATAACAATTGAGTCAATATGGTGTAATGGAAAAGCAAGCGTGCATTCTTCTTCAGGACCTGGGTTCAAATCCTAGGTCCCCCACTTTCTCAATATTTTTTCTTTTCAGGTGATTGTATGCACGCTTCAGTTTGCAGCCTAGCATGCGCCCTTACCCATCCAAATGCCAGATGGCCAAGAGCCAGATCTGGTGGTCAAAAGCTGGAGGTCCACCATAGTCCAGGTCAAGGCATGCATACTGGATCCTAGAAAGTCAAAAAGGCCAGCTGATGATGGGCCACAAAATTGCTATCAACACCCCTGAATCAGGCCCAATACTCCTCTCTTATTGTTTTTGTTTATTTACTTTATTTGTTTTATTTAATTTCTCTAACCAATCAAAAAAAATTCCTTTTTATCAAATAAAACCACAAAAATATTTTTTATTTCAATCAAATTTTAAACTTTTATTTTTCTTAATAAATTTATTAATTAATTAGGTTTTAATTAGAAAACTTTAATTCCTTTTGAAAAAATAAATAAAATTAATTAGACTTAACTAGTTTTTAACCATTAATTTAATTATTATAATTTCTTTCCTAAATAATAGAAAACTCCAAAAATAATTTATTTTTCATTTAATTAATTTATTAATTTAATTTAGTAATTAATTTAGGATTTATTTATTTCTTAAAATAAAAACAACAAAGAGATATTATCTTTAACCAAAAGGGTCAAAACCCTAATCAGTGTCCGATTTACTTTTGCGCCGCGATTTACTTTTCCTTATCCGATAATGTATCTGCTTATGGATTGTAATAATTAAATAGGACTTTTTTTTATTGCTTTATTTTATTTTTCAAAGGGTTTGTCTTTGGCGATGTAAATACCTGACGCCTTGTAATTTAATTTCCGCACTTTTAATTCCACGAATCATAAGTGTTAGATGTTTGATAATAGGGTTGCATGACAAGACTGAATGTTAAATCTTAAAATCAACTTAGATCACCCTTCACATGTACAAAGATAAAAATAACTAAAAACAACACACTCGCACATGCGCGCTCTTAGGGTACACCCCACTTGGTTGCCTTCGTACGCGGTCATTGAGTATAGGTCATTTTAGAGGTCGCCCTCTTGTCTAAAAAGATCATAGTCGCCTCGAAATGGTTGCCTCAGATATTGTTGCCTCAAACAAATGATCTAAGACTTTAGGGTTACCGCTAAGGCGTCCTAACATTGCTTTAGTGACCTTGAGTCCCTAATTCGAATTGACCCTTAAACTCCAACTACGGTGCTACCTACTCATCAATAGTGGGATAGCATTGTCTAAAGGAAATTAGCATAGAATGATTCCTTTTTCGAGTAGGTAGATGGTTCTTAGATACTTGCTCTTTCAAAACAAAACTCTTCACACTTACACTTTTTGAACAAAGTTTTCAAAAACACTTCATACGCTCTTGAGGACAGAAGCAAGAGTTAAATCGAAGTTTCAAATAAAAAAAATTTCAAAACCCACAAACACAAAGAAAACGAATGATGAGCAAGTACCTAAGAGCCCGTGGATAACCACAGATAGAAAGGATGCTAATACCTTCCCTTTCTATAATCTACCCCCCGAACCCGAGAAATATCTCGAAAAAGAATTTTTTTTCTGTGCTTTTTTCCTTTCGTCGTTGGATAAAATAAAAGACGGTGGCGACTCTTACTTACCGCGATATTTTGCAAACACAAACGCAAAACGCAAACCAGCATTCCAAAAAAATGTCAGTTCTTCCCACCGTATCACAGAACTGGCGACTCTGCCGGGGACCCTTATAAGTGGGGTGTACCTTAGGAATAGTTCATATTGTTTTCAATTGCTTGACTTGTATGATTTATCTTTGCGGGATTGAATCGGAGTTACTATAGATCCTAACTCGGATCTGGGGGATACCCTTTAGGTAAGTAGCAATAAACTGTGAGGGAACTGTACGGTGTAGACCGATACGGTTGAAGTAGTAGCTACGTTGGTGTGGCACTTTAGTATGTATCGATATCCCTTGTGGCACAACGAGTAGAATATGGGTCTTCTAAGGGGTCATTAAACACCAACTTACCTTAGCACCTATAATTGACCAACTTGGCCATAGAACAGTAGCAGTATGCTACACTCATTGAGAACAAACTCTCGTGATGATTCCGGCCGCAAGAAAAGATTGCTAAACTAGAATTATGACCGATCGAGGGTGGTCAGTGATATTGAGATCCTCTAGAACCCAGTTACGATTTCTAGGACAGGTTTGAACCAACTGAACTGAAAGAGGGTAGTACCTAAACTCCTTGTCGGCCTGAAATCTAAGGGCTATCTGTGTGACTTGTGTGCCCTTACCATGTTTGCTATTTTTGGATACTTGTGGTGTGTTTCCTATCATGACATCATGCATCATGACATTGCATACATCTTGCATTGGACTAACCCATTTCAAAGACATAGGGGATTCATGTTTGTTCTGTTTTGTAGGTCATGGCACCCATGCGTAGAAACACTATTCGGATCAACTTTGCCCAGATTCCCACTCGGCTTAAGGAATTAGTTGTAAAGGTTCCAGATACTTCTTCCTTTATCAGAAGACATGGGCACCTCCTTGGTTTGGTCACCTCCAAGATGGATGAACAGATGATGAGTGTCTTAGTCCAGTTCTTTGATCCACTGTACCACTGCTTTACTTTTCCGGACTACCAGTTGGTCCCTACCTTGGAAGAGTTATCTAATCTGCTTGGTATCTCCATTCTAGAGCAGACCCCGTTTACAGGTTGGGAGAAAGTCATTAGGCCGAAAGATATTGTTTCAGCCCTCCATCTGACAAAGGCTGAGGTAATGTCAAACTGGGAGACTAGAAGTGGGACAAAAGGCTTCTTGGCTAAATTCTTGGTTGATCGGGCTAATCAGTTCTGGGACAGTCTAGACTTTCAAGCATTTGAAGACATTCTGGCTCTTCTCATATATGGTTTGGTGTTGTTTCCTAACTTAGATTCTTTCGTTAGCGTGAATGCAGTAAAGATTTTCATGTCCAGTAATGCCGTGCCCACTCTCTTGGGTGACATTTTACACTCTCTTTATGCCCGTACTGCTCAGAAACGGGGAACCCTTATATGTTGTGCACCATTGCTGGCGAGGTGGTTTATTTCTCACCTCCCTAAATCAGTTTTAAAGAACAAGGAAGGCATGGGTTGGGCCTACAGGATTATGTCTCTTTCTCACATGGACATCATTTGGACTAATAAGGACGTGGAAGACGTAGCTATTATTGATCGCTGTGGGGAATACCCAAATGTTCCACTACTAGGAATCAATGGGGGGATCACTTATAATCCGTGTTTGGCCTTACGTCAATTTGGGCGAGCTAGGAGGGAAGGACCTCATGAGTTGATGATGACTAGTATTGTCTTTGATTTCCAAGGGGATAGTGACGAGCAACGCCGCAGGTTCATACGAGCTTGGGATAGAGTACACAGGTCTGATCCGCACGAGCTAGGTGCGAAAACTTCTCTTCCGATGGAGCCATAACTTCGATGGGTTCGAATCCGGGCCCAAAAGCTGGGAATGTCGTACGAAGCCGTCTTGCCTATAATTGTTGAAGTTGTTGATGAAGAAGGGATTCTTCCTACCATCCTCCATCCATACATGCCTACTGACATTGAGGCATTAAAGAGATCATGGATGCAACTGAGAGAAGAGCGAGATACTTACAGAGAAAAGTATCACGAGCAAGAGCAGAAGATTTAGAAGTTTACAAGGCAATTGGAGAATGAAAAGATCCTCAATGACTATGTCCGCACCGACAGGAAACGACCATGGGAGCTGATTATCTTTTGTTATTTCTAGTTTTGCTTTACTTTTCAGCTTTTCTTTCTTGTAACGCCTTAAAGGCATTTGTTGAACAATTGAATTCAAGTTTATCTAATAAAAGTGTGTTTCATTTTGGTTTACGAATTTGAATCTCTCAAAGTCTTTGAAATCATATCATACGCATTTCATGCCATGCACCTCATCACAGGTACCCATTACAGGTCTCTTATCTTCTTCGGTGTTTATTTCAGCATCATGTCTTCTAAACCATCAACTGAACAACCAATCAAGGCTCTTCAAGCTCAAAACGCCCAGTTCCAGGAATTTTTCATGAGTTGGGCTAAGGGTCAGCAAGATCTGAAGACCCTTATCTTGAAAGAGAAGAAGAAGAAGAAGACGGTCCTATTTAATATGGGTCGCAGATTCGGAAACGATTTGCGAGAAGAGGTTGATTTGACCCACTCATCTGGAGGGGGAGATAATCAGGAAGAAAGGAGAGATCTTAGCCATGTGGTTTCAGACAACAAGACTGACTTTGACGAAGACCATCTATCCTCCTGCTAAGGATAGATATAAACAGATTGAAGACCGATTAAGTGCGATGGAAGTTCAGAAAGTGCCTGGTCTGGACTTTGGTGACTTGGGTCTGTCATCTGGGGTGGTGATTCCCCACAAGTTTAAGGAACCGATCTTTGCTAAATACGACGGGGTTTCCTGCCCAAAACTGCACCTCTGTTTGTATGTTAGGAAGATTCAGCCATACACCGCTGACAAGAACCTCTGGATCCACTTCTTTCAAGACAGTCTCTTAGGGATTCAGCTTGAATGGTTTTATCATCTAGAAGGAGCTAGTATCCGTAATTGGGAAGATTTATCCGCTGCTTTCTACAAGCAGTACCAATACAATGCCGACCTCGCTCCCACGCGTACCCAACTCCAGGGTATATCTATGGGTGCGGGCGAAGGTTTCAAAGATTATGCTCAGAAGTGGAGGGACCTTGCTGGAAGAGTGCAACCTCCCTTGCCTCATAGGGAGTTAGTAGATATGTTTCTGGGGACCTTGTCTGGTCCGTATTTCAACCATCTAATTGGAAGTTCATCGTCCAGGTTTACTGAGTTGATTATGACCGGGGAATGAATTGAGGCTGGTATCAAGAGCGGTAACATACAGAAGGGTGCTTCATCAAGCACCGATAAGAAGCCTTTTAAGAAGGAGTCGAGTGATGTTTACAGCTCGAAGATCCATAATATACTTGAACGCCGCCAAGCTGTTAATGTCGTTGTTATATCAAGACATGTTGTTTCTCCTCAGTGCAACAATCAGCCAAGGGTCGAGAGACCGCGAAGACAGTTCACTCAGCTCAACGTGACTCTGTCTCAGATTCTTCCGCAGTTATTAAAGACCAACTTGGTGATTCCGAAGGAAGCCCCGAAGAATCCCAATACAACATCACTGATGTACAATCTAAACGCTCGCTGTGCTTTTCACTCCGATAGCCCGGGGCATGATACGAATGATTGTTGGGTTTTGAAGAATAAGGTACAGGACTTGATTGATGCTAAGGAGATTGAGTTCAAAGCGCCTGAAAGGCCAAATTTTATGACTTCTCCTATGCCCAAGCATGGAGTGAATGCTATAGATGAAGACTCGTTTGTGGTTTCTGTGAATGACATTGTTACTCCATTGATGACTGTGAAGAAGAACCTTTTGTTAGCTAGTTTATTTCCGGGCTGTGACGAAGGTTGTCGTATGTGTTCTGTCCTACCTACCGGTTGCCATCTTTTGAAGTCAGGTGTCCAATGTCTGATGGATAATAAAGAGATTCTGTTTGAGAAGACTGTTGTTCCTTTGGTTCCTACTGAAGAAGTTGCTATAATCACCATTTTCGACAATTCTTCCAAGGCTTCCTCGAGAAAGCCTGTTAGAATTACATCTGTTCCAAGAATCGCTCCCTTGATTATTATATTTCCTGGGCCTATCCCCTATACATCTGATAAAGTTGTCCCATGGAACTACGGGGTTGACGTCTATTATCATGGAGTTAAACAAGATTTGAATGTTGATACTGACGTCAGCAATATTGTTGGACCTGCCAAAGTCACCCGCAGCGGAAGACTTTTGTCCCCTGAGATCTCTCCACCAACAACTCGGAAGCCTATTATTATTACACCTACTAGTGCACCTGCTAATGTTCCTGTTCAAGTTCCCATTCTTACCCCTGTTGCCGAGTCATCTAACACTCGGGGGAAAGGGATCGCCGGTGAGCCTGCCTAGACGGAGGCACCGAAGAAGATTACTGTTGAAGCCTCTAGACAAGAGATGGAGGAAATTTTGAAGATCATCAAAAAGAGCGACTACAATGTAGTCGAGCAGCTGGGGAAGACCCCATCCAAAATCTCTATGTTGTCTCTGTTACTTTGCTCAGAAGCCCATGCCAAGGCTCTGATTGCTTTCCTGAAAACTGCGCACGTGCCACAGGAGACCTCGGCTGATCAGTTTAAAGATTGTGTGGCTAGTCTGACAGCGGATAATGGGTTGGGTTTCTCTGACGCCGACTTAACTGCTAAGGGGAAGAATCACAATGACGCCCTACATGTCTCCATTGAATGCAGGGGCACTACTCGTGCTCACGTGTTGGTAGATACTGGGTCTTTGTTGAATGTGTTACCCAAGAAAGCTCTAGACCGGTTAGACTGTGAAGGATTGGAGCTGAAACCAAGCAATATTGTAGTCAGGTCCTTTGAAGGGTCCAAGAGGATGGTACACAGAGAAGTGGATATTCCGATTAAGGTTGGTTCTCAGATCTTTGCATCTACATTCTATGTGATGGACATTCGGCCATCTTATTCTTGTTTGTTGGGTCGTCCGTGGATCCACAAAGCTGGGGAAGTAACCTCAACGCTCCACCAGAAGCTAAAGTACCCAATAAAAGGGAAAATTGTGACAGTACAAGGAGAAGAGGAGTACATGGTGAGCCACCTTAACTCTTTCCGATATGTAGAGATGGATGGGGAGTTCATTGAGACCCCGTTTCAATATTTTGAATAGGTTACCCAGACGCTGGCATCAACTGAAACTGTTATTGAAGATCCTCCAATGAAGATGGCTTCCTTCAAGGATGCCCGGGCTGTTGTTGAGAAAGGTGGGTGTGCAAATTGGGGCCAACTCCCTGATTTTGCACATAAGACTAACAAGTTTGGTTTGGGTTTCACTGCAGAAGCTCAAAGGGCTGTTCGGAGTGCACAGATCGGAAGACCTCCCCTGTTCATCAGCAATTCAGGAGTGAATGCCATTGAAGACGATGTTGAAGAGTCTGAATTTGACAGTTGGATCTACCCGACTGCCGATGGTGGATTAAGCAATTGGACGACAAAAGACTTCTTCCCAATTTCTTTTAGTACCCAATAATGAGACTTTTGTTTTGAATTTGTAATAGACAATTTTTAAACTTTATGGCCCGGTGTCTTAGCCGAGGCACCGTGGTTCTATTTGTAAAGGATTTATGTGTGTCATCTACATATATCATTAATAAAAGCATTGGACGTTTCTTGCATTTCAAATTTTGCGCTCCTTGTTTTTCTTTTATTATATATTGCAAAAACAACTATTTTACCCACACTCACATATACAGGTCTACATCCACTCTGGATCCCACTGATAACGATTCTGCTACTTCCGGTTATGACTTCGAAAGTCCGATCAACTTAGCCGAAGATGAAGGTGAAGATGATTGCGAAGTGCCTGGTGAGCTTGCTAGACTGTTACTTCAGGAAGAGAGGGCTATTCAGCCGCATGATGAGCCAGTGGAAACAGTAAATCTGGGTACGGAGGAAAGCAAGAAAGAGGTCAAGATTGGTGCAAATCTGGAGCCTAGTGTTAAGCAACGGCTGATTCAGATGCTGCGTGACTACGTTGAGATGTTTGCTTGGTCTTATGAAGATATTCCTGGGTTGAATACCGATATTGTGGTTCAACGATTGCCTACCAAGGAAGATTGTCCTCCAGTAAAACAGAAAGTCTGCCGAATGTGCCCAGAGATGTCTGAGAAATCAAGGCTGAAGTGATGAAACAGTTTGACGCCGGTTTTCTAGTAATTACTTCTTACCCACAGTGGGTGGCCAACGTGGTTCCAGTACCGAAGAAAAATGGTAAGGTTCGAATTTGTGTTGACTACAGGGATCTGAACAGGGCAAGGCCCAATGATGATTTCCCTCTACCTCATATCAACATTCTGGTTGACAACACCGCACATCATAAGGTCTTCTCCTTTATGGATGGTTTCTCCGATTATAATCAAATTAAAATGGCCCCCAAAGATATGGAGAAGACAACCTTTGTTACTCAATAGGGTACCTTTCGCTACAAGGTCATGCCTTTTGGATTGAAAAATGTTGGGGCAACGTATCAGCGTGCCATGATCGCTTTGTTCCATGACATGATTCATCATGAGATTGAGGTGTACGTCGATGACATGATTGCAAGATCTCAGACTGAGGAAGAATATCTTGACCACCTTCAGAAGTTATTTGACAGGTTGAATTTATACAAGCTGAGGTTAAACCCGAACAAGTGCACCTTAGGGGTGAGATCTAGTAAGCTACTGGGTTTCATCGTAAGCGATAAAGGTATTCAAGTGGATCCTGTGAAGGTGAAGGCTATACAAGAAATGCCAGCTCCCCGAACAGAAAATGAAGTCAGAGGCTTTCTGGGTCGTTTGAACTATATTGCCCGATTCATCTCACACCTGACTGCTACTTGTGATCCAATCTTCAAGCTACTGAAGAAAGAACAAGTGGTAAGATGGAACGATGAGTGTCAGGCCGCTTTCGAAAGGATCAAAGAATATCTCCAAGAGCCACCCATTCTGATGCCTCCGGTTGAAGGGAGACCTTTGATCCTATACTTGACAGTACTCGACAACTCAATGGGGTGTGTGCTGGGGCAGCATGACGAGTCTGGCCGAAAAGAGCATGCTATTTATTACCTTAGCAAAAATTTTACCGACTGCGAGACCCGATACTCGTTGCTCAAGAAAACTTGTTGCGCTTTGGTATGGGCTGCTCGTCGGCTGAGACAGTATATGCTGACTCACACTACTCTATTGATATCAAAGATGGATACAATCAAGTATATCTTTGAAAAGCCTGCCTTATCTGAAAGAATAGAAAGATGGCAGATGATCTTGACTGAGTATGACATCCAGTATACGACCCAAAAGGCAATCAAGGGAAGTGTGTTGGCAGATCATTTGGTGCATCAGGCAGTGGGCGATTACCAGTCTATGAAATTTGAATTTCTGGATGAGAATATCATGATAGTGATTGACTGTGAGACACCTGGACCGGATGAAGGACCTGAGGAAGGATCCCGATGGTCTATGTACTTTGATGGGGCTTCAAACGCTTTAGGTAATGGCATTGGCGCCATGATCATCCCTCCTAAAGGCTCTCATACTCCGATCACCGCCCGATTATGTTTCAACTGGACCAACAATATGGCGGAGTATGAAGCGTGCATCATGGGTCTTCGAGCAGCAATTGACCTAAGGATTAAGTTCTTGAGTGTTTTCGGAGATTCCGCTCTCGTGATCAGCCAGATCAAAGGCGAGTGGGATACGAAACACCCAAATCTTATTCCTTACAAGGAGTATGTGTTGACGTTGCTTCCGCACTTCGAGGAGATAACCTTTGAACACTTCCCTAGAGACGAGAATCAGTTGGCGGATGCGCTAGCTACGATGTCTTCTATGTTCAAAGTCAATTGGGACAACGAGGCTCCCCGAATTATCATTGAAAGGTTGGATGAACCTGCACATTGCTGTGACATTGAGACTAAAGAGGTAAGAGATAAACACTGGTTCCACGAGGTGAAGAGGTATCTTGAGGCTCAAGAATACCCTGAGGGTGCATCTGTTAATGATAAGAAGTTTCTAAGGAGGCTCGCGGAAAAGTTCTTCATCAGCAATTGCATCCTTTACAAGCGTAACCATGATTCAACCTTACTGCGTTGTGTGGATAAGAACGAAGTAGAAAAGATCATGGCAGATTTACATGAAGGTACTTGCGGAACTCATTCCAGTGGACACACCATGGCAAATAAAATCCTTCGGGCAGGATATTTTTGGTCCACAATGGAAGCCTACTGTTATTAACATTCTCGGACCTATCACAAGTGCCAAGTCTATGCTAATAAGGTGCATATACCTCCAGTACCTCTGAACGTCTTGACGGCACCTTGGCCTTTTGCAATGTGGGGCATCGACATGATCGGCGAGATCAGACCTACATCGTCCAACGGACATCGTTTCATCCTGGTAGCAATTGATTACTTTACGAAGTGGGTTGAAGCAGCTTCATTTGCTACAGTGACCAAGAACGTCGTGGCACGGTTCATTTGACATAACCTGATCTGTCGATACGGTGTACCAGAGAGAATCATTACGGACAATGGTGCCAATCTCAACAACAAGATGATCACCGAGCTCTGCAAGCAGTTCAAGATACAGCATCACAACTCTTCTCCATACCGGACGAAGATAAATGGGGCTGTTGAAGCGGCTAATAAGAACATTAAGAAGATCATGCAAAAGATGATGGTGACATACAAAGACTGGCACGAGATGTTACCATTTGCTCTTCATGGGTACCGTACCTCAATACGGACATCAACAGGGGTAACACCCTATTCCTTGGTATATGGTATGGAGGCAGTCTTGCCCATTGAAGTTCAGATACCCTCTCTTTAGATTATGAAGGATGCAGGTTTGAGCTAAGATGACTGGATTCAGACCCGGCTTGATCAGCTGAACTTAATCGACGAAAAGAGACTTACTGCTATTTGTCATGGTCAAACGTATCAAAAGTGGATGATCAAGCATTTAACAAGAAAGTTAGACAACAAGAGTATCAAGTTGGGGATCTGGTAATCAAGCGCATCATCTTACCTCAAGGTGATCCCAGGGGCAAATGGACCCCTACTTACGAAGGGCCATTTGTGGTTAAGAACATTTTCACATGAGGAGCTATGATTCTAACCACCATGGATAGTGACGACCTTCCTCACCCCGTCAATGCAGACATAGTGAAAAAATACTACGCATAATCAATGACCCGCTAGGCCGACTGGCCTAGGAAAAAATAAGGGCTTCCCGGCGAACTAAAAGGGTTCGAAAAAAAATAAGGGATAAAAATAAATAAAAAACTGTACACCCGGCAAGTCGAAAACCTGAAAAGGCGGCTTGGGCAAAAAAGGGTATCCCGGTGGACTGAAAACCCGAAAGGGCGGTCCAGGCAAAAATTAGGGATCAAAGCGTAACACTATGTCTCATTATATCACCTTGCAACTCGACTTGGGTATCAACTATCAAGCTCGGACGACACTAATCAATCTGATCTACCTTCTACCAAGTAGCACAGTGATGAAATGCTCGAGGGCATAAAGGAAATAGCAGAGTTGGAACCCAGTGGGATTATTCACATAGCTGTTTTGTTTAGTTTTTCACAAATTGTGTAAAATCTATTTGTTCAACGGAGTTCCCTTACTAGGACGTCAACCTCTTGTACAAAAACGCCTATTTACAGGCCAAACTTCAAAATCAATGCAATTCATTTTTCAGAGAAATTTCAAACTGTTTTTCCTTTTTCTGTTTTGTTTTGCAAAGAAAGTCCAATGTTCAGTTTTTGATATATGCATTTGACATTAATTGCTGCTCATAAATATTTACTTGCAAAATAAAAGACCATTGCTTGTAATATCAGAAACAGGGGCAAATAAGAATTGTCCAAACTATACAGTTGCTCTGTCCACCAGGTACAAGATAAATTCAGCTGAAGAATATGGTTGAGATGCATTCACTCCCCGCAAAGTAAGACAGCAATGATAGCTTTCCCCAGTTGAGACTTGCAACTGTGAATGAATTGGTAATATTCTCCCCAAGCAGATTTTATCTACCATTAGCACTAAAAAGGTCTTAATATTCCCCAGCGGAGTATAAGAATATTCCCCGACAGAATACAAAATATCCCCAGTGGAGTTTGAAATTTTTCCCAGCGCAGTCTGAAAAAGCTTCCCCAGTGGAATTTGGAGTGTCATCCCCAGTAGACTTTGGAAGATTGTCCCTATTAGAATTCAAAGGATTATCCCCATTAGAGTCTAAAAGTTTATCCCCAGTGAAGTCGCAACTGAAAGATCATCCCCAGAGGAGTTCTTTCCTTTCACAAACAAGAAGTCAATCCCCAACAGGATTCAATATCACCAGCAACGGTAATTCATCCCTGTAGCGGTAGAAATGTGCAAGACTAAGCCATTGGATTGACTAGACATTATACAAATCAAAATAAAAATCGCCACTGCGCTTTATTGTTTCCAAAGGAATGGGAAAAGAGCGAATAACCCAAAAAAAGGGGGAAAGATTCAAGGTAAGGGGGTTGGTTATGCAAAGGGAAGGTATTAGCACCCTAAACATCTACGGTACTCCGCAAGAACCTCTTTGAAAAAATCTGTATATTTTGGCTATAAAAATGTGTTGTATATAAAATGGATGGTGGAGGTGAGAAAAGAAATATTTTTATGATTTTTGCACCCGCCGCGGTTGCGAACCTTTAGTGCCTACGTACCACCTTTCGTGCAATAGGGGATCAGGGTACACGTAGTTCATCTTTTAAAAATTTGAAACACAAGTGTGTTGGTTGACTTTATGAGATAAGACATCATTGCAATTGTCCGTGTGAAAAAACATACTTACTACCCACAATCATGAGAAAGGAGAATTTGCATCATCTCAAAGTGGAGGATATGGCTTGGATTTTAAAATCAACAACGCCTCACTCAACACCCAAGTGAAAAATATCTCACTTCACTACATATTGTAGAAGTATAGTTGTTTGCATCACTACAAGGATTGACAAGAGTCTAATCTTTTGAGAAAAGTTTAAAGATAAAAGCCAAAGTGGCAAAATGGTTTGAAATGAGATTGATTGACTTTTAGTCTTCTCACAAAAAAGGTCAAGGTATTATTAAATTGATTGAAATTTATTTATGAAAATGTTTCGAAGATGCATGGACCTAAGTCCAAGTTTATTATGAAAATGTTTCAAGTTTCAAAACAAGAAGAGTTTTTTTTTAAAAGAGGGAGAAGATTTTTGAAATTTAAGAAGATGGGAGGAGAAGAAGAGGCTATCCTAAAGCATAAGGTAAAAGCTAGGGATAAGAACCATCTAACAAACAAGAAGCCAATACTTGACATTATGAGTCAATATAGAATTCCCATTCTTCGGATTGAAACCAAGCAAGCAAAGATACTAGACCTCTTGAGAGAACCAAACTTCAAGTGTTTTAAGTCTTCGCAAAAATTGGGCAGAGTAACGGCTGTATATGGCTGAATTCCAGATTACAAACAAAGATCGTAATCTCAATAACCTGCACACAAAACAAACAAACAACCCAATGTCTTGATGTAAACCTAAAGAACTCCAGACAAAATATCAAATAAAGTCATAAAGTCTCCAAGATAGGCCAAGGTCTCTAATCCTAAGTCCAAGAAGTCCATCACTCCATAATGCAAAGGATAGTAACCATGTAGTCCAAGTATCATTAATGATTTTTATGGTTCATGTTGATTATTAGGTGTCTTTAAAAAAAGAAAAGCTCAAGTGAGCAAAATAAAAATGACATAAAAGTAAATGCTCAAGTGAGCAAAGATGAAAATAGCATGAAATGTAAAATGCTAAAAGTAAATGGTACATAAAGCATGAAAATAAAAGCATAAAGTAAAGTTAATTGTTAGTAATTAGTGGTTAGTTGGATGACCATCTTGAAACTTGCATTTGGAACTCATTAGGGGATTGGTAGAACCAAAGCCTCTACACAACAAGTTGCATTTGCTTTTTGTCAAGTATATCATCCATTTTGGAATTCTCACAAGGCAACATGTAATGATCAACGATGTTTAAGTGATCCGCGTTGACCAAAGGTGTTGTAGATCCATCAGAGGATTGGTAGAACCAAAGCCTCTACACAATGAATCTAAAGGTTATTGGATCAAAGAGACCAAATTAATATACTTGGGCTTGCAATCATAAGTTTAGGCCACGAATGATCATTTATTCGAATCGGGACAAAATTTAGCGCTATGTTAAGCAATCGTAAGTGGACTTATGTAGAAGTCGCACCTATTTTGAGGCCGGTCAATAGCAATCTATGTACTTCATGTTTGGATAAATGATATAGAGATCACCATCCCTTAACATGTAGCACAATTAAAAAAGAAAGGGATAAGATGAAGAGAGAGGGAAATGATAAGCTAATTTGGATCACCATTTCAAAATTCTTTCATCTTTTAATTCAACCACTCCTCTAGATGGATTAAAGCACTAAACATATCATTAATCCAAAGCACCAAAAATGAATTAAATAATTCTCTCTTAGGTAGATTTGAATTGATGAACATTTATCCAACTTCATCTACATCACAAAGTCCATTGAGTTTAAAGACAAATTGGACATTTAAAATTGCAATCCAAACCAACAATCAAAAGGAGTGAGTAGAAAAAGCATTTTGGATCAAAGCTGCCCCAAAATAAGGCAAAAAATACATTCTGTTCTGGTGTAAATCGATTTACACTACTATGTAAATCGATTTACACAGTATAATTTTCAAAAATTTATGCAAAATTGTGCTGTGTAAATCGATTTACACTACTATGTAAATCGATTGCACACAGAAGCAGTAGCAAAAACAGCATTTTAAAAGGGCAATTGCTTGTTCAAACTTTCCATCAAACACCTTATGATCATGGATCCACTTGAGCACTAAAATTCCATCAAATTATGAGAAAATAACACCATTGGAATCACAAAATAATGCTCAAAGAATAAATCACAAAGATCACCAAGAGATCACATTGTGAAAGATGAATTATCCAAACTTACCAAAGGTAGATCTAGAGAATTATCAAAACAAATTCAAGAATTTGCTTCAATTTAACCACAAGAATCAATTGACCAAGCTTGGATGTAGAGAATTGATGGAGAAAAAGTGTTTGGATGAAGGTTTAGCTCAAAGATTAGTAAGCTTCAATGCAAAGCTTACTAACTTTGTGAAAATGGAGCTTTGAGTGAATTTGGTAGATGGAGAGAGTTGAGAGATCTTTTAGCAAGGTGGATTTGGCTATCAAAAGCTTGAAATTTGAATGAAATGAGGGATCTATTTATAGAGTTTTAGGATTGGGATTAGTGGTAATTTGGTAATTGATTCTTGGAGCCAAAATTTAAATTAATGATAATTCTTTCAAATATTAGAGCCAAAATTTGAATTAATGATAATTCTTCTTAAAAATGAAAGATTGGCACTAAAATTTGAATTAATTATACATCTTTCAAAAGTGAAGGAAAATTGGAGCCAAACATTTGACAAGTTTAAAATGCTGATTTTTTTTCAAATTTTCACTCTATGCAAATCGATTGCACTATATTGCAAATCGATTTGCACAGTGTATTTTTCCAAAAATTGTGCAAAATTCACTTTGTGCAATCGATTTCACTCTAGGAGAAATCGATTGTACAGTGAAAAAAAATGAAAATTTTTTTAATTCTTTTTCTTTGCAAATAGAGATTTTAGGAAAATAATACCAGAAATCCTTATTTGTCAGATGCTTCGACTTGGAACCTACAAAACAAAAATATACAAAGACAAAGACAAATATTTTTTGTATTTTGATTAGAAGTTAGTCAACAACACGTATACAAAATACACAACCAAGGTGCTTGGAGATTCCTCAAGAGCAAACTTAAAGATAGGAAAAAGAGGAAGAACCAACCCTAATGTGATCTTGTTATGATCAAGTTGACATGATATGATAGGGGAATCTTAGGGGCAAAAATTGGGGTACAACAGCTGCCCTTATTTAAGTGTCTTCTATCCGGAGATACGAAGGTTACAAATCTTCTTGTCGACGCGATTGAAGATACTTAAATATAAAACAAGCCCTATTTTTGTCTCTAAGATGCCATGCAATGCTTATGATTATGGATGCATATGAACAGAACAAAAGAGATGCAAAGTAACACTGGGGATCCCACAAAAATAAAGAAACAAAGAAGCAACCCCACAAGGAAAATAAATCACTGGTGGACCAAAAGAATAGAACCAAAGAGGATGATAACAAGCATCGACGTTCACTGCCGATGTACTACCAACGTTCACTGAAGGTAGAGAGAAAATATAATATCACCGCCGTTCACTGACGATGAACTATCAACGTTCACTAAAGATAGCAAAAAGATAACAAACACCAACGTTCACTGAAGGTAGAGAGAAAATATAATATCACCGACGTTCACTGACGATGAACTATCAACGTTCACTGAAGATAGAAAAAAGATAACAAACACCAACGTTCACTGCCGATGTACTACCAATATTCACTAAAGGTAGAGTGAAAATATAATATCACCGCCGTTCACTGACGATGAACTATCAACTTTCACTGAAGATAGCAAAAAGATAAAAAACACCAACGTTCACTACCGATGTACTACCAACGTTCATTGAAGGTAGAGAGAAAATATAATATCACCGCCGTTCACTGACGATGAACTATCAACGTTCACTGAAGATATAAAAAAGATAAGAAACACCAACGTTCACTGCTGATGTACTACCAACATTCACTGAAGGTAGAGAGAAAATATCATATCACCGCCGTTCACTGACGATGAACTATCAACGTTCACTGAAGATAGCAAAAAGATAACAAACACCAACATTTACTGCCGATGTACTACCAACGTTCATTGAAGGTAGAGAGAAAATATAATATCACCGCCGTTCACTAACGATGAACTATCAACGTTCACTGAAGATAGAAAAAAGATAAGAAACACCAACGTTCACTGCCGATGTACTACCAACATTCACTGAAGGTAGAGAGAAAATATCATATCATTGCCGTTCACTGACGATGAACTATCAACGTTCACTGAAGATAGCAAAAAGATAACAAACACCAATGTTCACTTTCGATGTACTACCAACGTTCACTGAAGGTAGAGAGAAAATATCATATGTTCCCCAAACTTCTGGTGTTTCACCTAGAATGGGTCTCAACTTCTTCCTTAACCAAGGAATTCCGCCTGGAAAGGGTAATATGTAAGTTGTCTCAAATAAAGAGACTTCCACTTGCAAAGATTTCACAATGAGCAATTTCTATGAATTTGAAAGTCTTGCCATCCATTGGCGTAAACTGACGACGGAATGCAAGTTAACCACTCATAGAGGAAATAGCAAAAAAAAGTTACGTCGACTTGTATAGGGAAACACGAGTTACTCAAACAAAGATACCTGTTGCTTGTTATCATGGAGGATTGCAAAAAGAAACGACTTTCTGGGGATAAAAATATGGCTTCTTGGGGAAATAGATATGACTTCCTGGGGAAATGCCACATTATTCCTGCTGAAGAGATAAAGTCTTCTTGTGCAAAATAAATGCACAAACCAAAACTCGAAGTTCTCGGAAATCCAAAGTAATTAATTTCGTCATGCAACCACGAATCCAATTAGAAACACACTGGAGCAAGACGGCCAACGGAGATACATCCTTTGAGAAATAAACTCAAGAGGGAAAACCAAATCCAACTAAGCAAGGAGCGCTATTGTCTGTCCTAACTTCACTAAGGAGAAACATAATCCGGATGTAGATAAATCAAACAGATACTGGGATAGAACATCTTTCTTCCGGTTTCATTGGAAAAACCAGTTTTTTTTATTTTTTTATTTTTATTTTTATTTTTTTATTTTTATTTTATTTTTTATTTTTTTTAAAGCAACATTCCTACTGGAGATTGCAATATCAGCCTTAAATAAAGCAGACTGACATCGAGATAACCAAACCTCACTGGGGAATTCAAACCTTTTTCTTGGAGAAAAAACTGAGGATTGAAAACTTTTCATCATGAATACTCATTCCAATAAGAGATGCCATGGGATAACCTTCCCGGGGAATAACATACAGACTTCAATGGGGAAAACAGATGTTTCACAGTCCGTACTCCTACTGGGGATTTTGATACTGATTGTGAATAAGGCAAATGGAAACCAAATTGTCAAAACATTCACTGGGGGAAATCAGGCCCACTTTGAAGGAAGAAAAACATACGGACTTCACTAAAGGGAGACAATACTTCATCATCGAGACCTCTACCGGGGACTTCATGCTGACTTCATTGGGGAGGTCGACACCACATCATCGAGGGGAAACCAAGATACGTTCTTCACTGGGGAAAAAGAACTTCTATCAAATAAATATGGCCTTCACTGGAAAATACTTGGTTGAGTCTTCATATCAACCAAACCTTTCATCATATGAGGGAAAACTTCACTGGGGAACCTGGGACAGAGGCTTCTTACGCCAACTGGTATCATCTTTAACTATCCGAGAAACACACAAAGATTGCGCATATACCAACAAGATGACCTGAGAAAAAACTTCACGAAGGACGTAAATATTCTTAAAACAATTGGAGTTTGTTCATTCCAGGGATCACCATTTTTGTTGTCATTGTTTCATCATAAATCCCAGAGTAAATTGAATTGTAAAGATGTCTTTCTTTTTGAAAATTCAAATTTTTTTTAATCTTTTTGCTTTGAAAGTTTTTTTCAGTATTAAATGAAGTCTTTGCAAGCTAAATAAAAATAAGAACACAAAGAATTGGGCAAAAGCTCGAATTTTATTAATAGAATGGTAGTCTGCGAATGACGAGACTCCATGGATGATTACAAAATTTGGGAAATGGTAATATATAATGGAAAAGATACATTGAGATACAATGACCACCATTCCCCTAACAACTTTTGAAGTCCTGAGCAACAGCTTTTGTTGAAGTATGGTGAGGATCCGAGAAGATTGTTGCTTCAACGATCAAGTCTTGTCTGGACACTTTGATTCATCATGACCTGCATCACAAGCCCTTGGGATCCTTGAAATGGATTAGTCTTTATGCAGGATGCATGCAATGGTATGATGTTATGTTATGCATGGAGTGATGTAAGTAAACCCTGTAATGAGTCCCAATTAAGGACTGTAAACAAACAGCAAGAAACTCAAGTTTCAGATAACAAGCATGCAAGTAGTCAAGTTTGAAGGCACACAAGTCACACAAGACAACCCTTAGAGTTCAGGCCAGCATGAAGTTCAGGTACTACCCTCTTTCAGTTTCGTTGGTTGAGACCTGTCCTATCAAAAGTAATCGGGTTCTAGAGGATCCCAATATCACTGACTACCCTCAATCAGTCATAACTCCAGCGTCACAATCTTTTCTTGTGGCCAGAACCATCGCGAGAGTTTAGCCTCAATGGGTGTAGCACACTGCCACTGTTCTATGGCCAATTTGGGTCACATTAGGGTTCTAAGGTCGGTTGGTGCTTAATGGCTCCTCAGAAGACCCATATTCTCCTCGTTGCAACACAAGGGATATCGGTACAGACCAAGGTGCCACACCAACGTAGCCATTGCTTCACCCGTGTCGGTCTACGCCGGACAGGTCCCTCACAGCTTATGCTACCTAAAAGGGTATCCCCAGATCCGGGTTAGGATCTATGAAACTCCGATGCAAAGCCCACAAATATAAAGCAATCAAAGCAAATCAATTGAAAACATAAGTATGATCTAATCCTAAGGTACACCTCACTTTTAAAGTTATCCCCAGCAGAGTCGCCAGTTCTGTGATCGGTGGAAATAGAACTGACTGTTTTTTAGCTGGTTTCGCGAAATGTCGCGGTAAGCAAGAGTCGCCACCGTCTTTTATGTTCTCCAACATGGAAAGGACAAAAGCACAGCAAAATTCCTTCTTTGAGAATGTTTCTCGGTTCGGGAGGTAGATTTATAGAAAGGGAAGGTGTTAGCACCCTTTCTATCCGTGGTTATCCACGGGCTCTTAGGTACTTGCTCTTATGTTTTCAAAAGTTGTTTGCTTTTCAAGTGTGTGTGGGTTTTGAAAAAGTTTCGTTTGAAAAATTTCTAAGTAACTCTTGTATCAGTCCTCAAGAGTGTATGAAAAATTTGTTTGAAAACCTTTTGAAAGTGTAGGTGCGAAAAGTATTTTTGTTTGTTTTGAAAAGAGCAAGTACTTGGGAGAATCTACCTACTCTAAGGAATTAAGTTGTGTAAGAGTCCTTTAGATAATGCTATCCCACCATTGAGAGGTAGGTAGCACCGTCGTTGGAGGTGTTCGGGTCAATTCGACTATAGGGACATGTGTGGTCACCAAAGCAATGGTAGGACACCTTAGAAGTAACCCTAATGTCCTAGATCCTTTTTTATCCGAGGCAACCGTTTCGAGGAGACGGGATCTTTAGACCGAAGGGCGACCTCTAAGACACCCTATACTTGATGACCACGTTCGAGGCAACCAGTGAGGCGTACCCTAGAAGTGGCATGTGCTTTGTGTGTTATTTTTCAGTTAATTGTCTTTGTACATGTTATTTGTGAGCTACAGATTAATTTTATTTACATACATTCTTTCATGCATTGTTAACAGTTAGGAGTGCGGAAAATAAATTGCGGAAATGTAAATCTAACTATTACAAGGCGTGGGTCTATACTCGCCAAAAAACAAAACCCGTTTGGAAATAAAGTGCGAGAAATAGTAAATAAAGCGGTAAAATTCCTATTTAACTATTACATATCTGGAGACAGTTACATAAACAAACAAAATAAATAAATGCGCGCGAGAATTAAATCGGGAACGTCCTAAAGGGTTTTGACCCTTTTTGAATAAGAATTGAAATTTGTCCCTTTTTTTGTAATTAATGAAATTAAAATTAATAACTAATTAATTAATTTAATTAAAAGAAAAATATTTTTGTGTTTTCATGTTTTTAATAAAAAAAAAAAGAAATTAAAAGTTGAAAGTTCTAATCCTAAATTAATTTTACTTATTAAAAAAATGTTGAAATTGTTCTAATTACACAACTAATTAATTAATATTAAAATTTATTTACAAAATAAGTTAATAAATAATAAAATGTTTTTTTTTGGTTTTATTGAATTTTATGGGAAAAAATTAGTTTGTTAGGTTAATTAACAATAATGATAATAATTAAAAAAGGAAAATAAAAAGAAAAGGAAAATAGAAAGAAAAAAAAAGAAATAGAAACCAATGGGGGTGTTGATGGCCCAATGGAGGTGTGAAGCCTGGAAATTGCTGGCCCATTAACCAGCCTTGTTGACTTTTGGAGATTGCCTGGAGCACATTGACTGGAGAATATAGTGTTCATCACTTTTTGGCCCTCGGATTGATGATCATGGCCACTTGGCATGTGAAACGCTGAAGGTTCATGGTGAAACACACTGGGCATCCTGCACACAAACACATAAGAAAAAATGATATGGAATTTTTGGGGACCTGGGAAGAACTTACAGCGCGGTATGATGGATCTTAGGACGTGGTAAGGGTTGCTTTAGCTTCAGGGGATGGCAAAGAAGAGAGTCACGTTCTCCTTTTGGCCTGAAAATGCATGCAATACTCCTTTTGATGTCACACTTTTCTTGACACTTTTTGGATTTTGCTCTGGCCGTTTGTGTAATGTTCTAGTTTGTGAATGAGGCTTGCATATATAGTAATGAGTGAGAATAAGTCACATTTAGGAGCCTTTAACCATTGCAATTAAGCTTTGGATTTTGTCTTAACCACCATTAAAGGCCTTTCAAAGCTTGTTCAAAATTTGAATTTTCATGCCTAAATGAGCTTAGCACGAAATTGGTAGGTTGCAAATGCTTCATGAAGGCTATTCAAACCATAAGATACCATTTAATTAATTTTTTTAGATTTACTTGAATTATTATGGATTAAAATGAATTAAATCCATAAAAATTAAATAAAAATAGAAAAATAATTATTTGGTCTTGAAATTGATCATGTGACACGTGGGTGGCATGACAAGGCTGAATCAAGTGGAAAAAGTGGGCCCTTTTGTCAAAAATTGAAGTTTCAAGGATAATTGACTTTTGCCATTTCACAAACATTTCTCAACTTCTCCAATGCATATCTTGCTCAATTTTGATCATATGAACATGTTCTTGGACATTTTGGAAAGGTCTTGAAGTCCTCTAACCAATTCCTTTGGTCCCATGTCATTTTGAGTTACCAGTCTCAAGTTATGGTCTTTGACTTAAAATGCCTTTTTGTTGACTTTTGAAAATGACCTATAATGTTGAAATTGATAACTTTTTGTGAGAGCATTTCTTGGACTTGGAATGTGAAGATGAGTTGTAGGAAATGTCATCCCCTTAAAAATGAGCATTGGATGGGATTTTTCTGATGAACCATGAAAAGTTATGCCTTGGTCAAGTTACAGTTGACTTTTCAGCTGTCCAAAAATGGAAACTTTTGCATCTTGATGATTTTTGAGCCATGCTTGTAGAATCATGATCAAGACTTGATCAAATGATGATTGTGGCTTCAAAATAAGATGTTGACCAAATTTTTTGACTTTTGACTGCCAAATGACCATTTTGCCCCTGCAGTTGATTGTGAGGCAATTAGGGCTTTTGATTAAGCAACTTGATGTTGTGAGACTTGCAACTTGGCATGGGGATGCTTGACAATGTGTATGAGCATATGGGACTTGGTTGAGCCCTTGAAAACCTCAACTTCCTTGCAAGAACCAAAACCCTAATTTGACTGGCTTAGGAGGATGGTTGAACTGTGCAACCCTTGAGTAGACTTGAGATGATGCTTGCCAAAACTTTGAAGAATATGAGAGGGCAAATTTTGGGGTACAACAGCTAGGTTCTTCCCAAAACCGTCACCGTCGAACCTGAGATTGCCTGTAGGCTAGGTTCTTCCTCAGATCATCGTCGAACCTGAGATCGCCCATAGGCTAGGTTCTTCCCACAGATCATCGTCGAACCTGAGATCGCCCGTAGGCTAGGTTCCTCCTTAGATCATCTTAGAACCTGAGATCTCCCGCAGGCTAGCTTCTTCCTTAGATCATCTTAGAACCTAAGATCGCCCGTAGGCTAGGTTCTTCCTTAAATCATTGTCGAACCTGAGATCGCCCATAGGCTAGGTTCTTCCTTAGATCATCGTCGAACCTGAGATTGCCTTTTGGCTAGGTTCCTCCTTAGATCACCTTCTTAGAACCTGAGATCGCCTCTTGGCTAGGTTCTTCCCTCAAATCATCGTCGAACCTGAGATCGCCTCTTGGCTAGGTTCTTTCCTCGAATCATCGTCGAACCTGAGATCGCCTCTTGGCTAGGTTCTTTCCATATATTTTGTCTTAGAACCTGAGATCGCCCTTTGGCTAGGTTCTCTGTCAAATCACTCTCATGTGTCACCTTAGGATCGTAGGTCGCCCGTAGACCCCGTCCGCTGTCTTTTCATACTAACCATTTGTCTTGTATTGGCATCGCTCCATGTTACAAGTCCAATCTCTGTCTCTTCATTGAAAAAACAAAATTTCTTTCCCCAGTAGATATCACAAAAAATAAAGAAAACACTTACTCTCTCTCAGGACAAATATTTGGCATTGATATTTAATCATCTTCAACCTTGAACTTCTAAAAGGCATGTGCCAATCGTACTTTCAGGTTTAAGACGATTAAATAGGGGCAGCTGTAATACCTAAAATTTGTCCTACCCTTCTACTTTTATCTGGTTTATGCATTGTCGCGCTTTTCTCATGTACATATCTCCATTAGGTCATTTAACATTGCATACATTCGCTAACAACATAACTTCGCAAGGGGTCGAGAACCTTCAGGGTTAGGGTTTTATCAACTGGCTAAGGTGTATATGTTCAAATAGAGCCTGATTCTTCTGGTTATTTTTCAAGGCAGTGAAATTGCGGAATTAGGGTTTTGTGTTCATGGATGTTGTGGATCTTTTCTTCATCAAGCTACAAGGTCATCCTCCATCAAGAATTCATCCAGAGCAAAGTACATTAGGGTTTTTACTTATGGTATTTGGTGTCTCATCAAGGTTGTAGTTGAGGTTATTTTGAACTGGGATTTTTGCTTAAGCTATCTTTCTCCTCATTGAGTATCCAATGCCAGAGAATTAGGGATTCAAAGCACTAATTTTGTCGATCATCAAGTAAAGACGTAATACTAGGATGATGTTACGAATTCACTAAGATTAAGGCATTATTGGTTCTCTCATTTCTTGTTTTCATTATGGTGAAAGTATTCGTTCAAGCGATTATTTGGGGTCATGAGTTCTAGTGGTTCGAATTTGTTAAATTGGACCAATATTTTAAGAGGCAAAGCGTATTGAGTTTGGAAAGTCCATCCACGAGGATTCCTTGGAATTCAAGTCACTTTGAAGAAGAAAGCACACCATGTTCATCCATGATCAAGATTTTGGATTTCAAATAAAAGTCTTTCTTTAGTCATCTTTGAGTTTATCTCGTGAGTCATCCATAAAAAAGGGTTTGATATCATATGTTTCATTCAAGTTGCAAATGAAGAGAAGCATTGGGAGCTCTTAGTTCTATTTGAAGAGAACTTGATTTTGGATAGGAGATTGAAGATTTGGAATTGCCAAATTAATATTGCATACAAGAACATTCAAGTTTCATTCAAATTTCCACCAAGTATTAAAAGAGGGTTCAAAGCCATTTCTTTAGAATATTCATCATGAAAGTGGAAGAAAACTTCTTTACAAAGCTAAAGAATTCATATTTTATGTTACATTCAATCATACCATTACAACTCCAAACCATCTACTTTCCAAAATAGAAGGAATTTACACAAATAAAATGCACCGAATATTACAAAATTACAAATAAATCCAAGCCCCATGACCAAGCCTTTCCCCACTTTTCACATCATGAGTCGAGTCTCCATTTAACCTGATACTATTACTATGCCTTTTATCCAAGTGAATTCTTTAATCCCTCCATCGTTCTTCAAACCCTTCATAGCATGCATCATTAAGGAAACCAATCTCAATTAGCCAAAGTTCGGACAGCCCTGCATCAATTGATAAGAAAAACCAGTCTGCTATGCATCCATAACAGAAAATCAATAACAAACAGAACTAGTAACAACTTCAACAGAATTTGACAAACTGTCACAACCAAACCAAAATAGAACAACTAATTTCTAACAACTTTCCATTTTCTAACTACCTAACAAACCTCTCCTTAACCATAACAGTTTCCTAACAAACCTCTCCTTAACCATAACAGCCCTGCACATGAAAAAGGAGTTTATAACAGTTTTTCTAACTTAACCAATACTAACAGAATTCATAACACCTCCTAATCATTTCCCATCTCCTAACCATTTTTCCATTCCCTAACCATTTTCTAAAGCACTCATAACACATACACAGTCTTTAACAAAACTACTTCCTAACTACCAACCTGCAACAAAACCAATTTCTATAACCAACTAACAGAATCTCCAACAAACCAAAACAGAATAACAAACCTTTAACCAACCTCTAACTGAATCAAAACAGAATTTAACAAACAGCATCATAACCTATAACAGAATTCACTAACCATATAACCAACCCATAGCTTATTTACAATAAAACTTCCACATAACTAAGAGGAGAAAAAAACTGGCTCACCTTGATTCAGTGGATTCTGGATTTTCTCTCCCACACCATAACAATCTTCATCTTCAATCCACGATTCTATGCATCTGAATCAATGCTTCAACTCTGCAAAATCATCATTGTTCTGATATTTCCATAACAACATCATAGCAATCAATTTGTGTCATCACGCATCACGACCCGCAAGAACAACAATAGCATAATCCAGAAGAGGCAGAAGAAATCGTGAAAGACGAGGAGGAGTAGCATCAAAGAAGAAGAAGAGACGTACCTGAGTTCATCTGGTTTACTTTTCGTCAGCGTCATTGTTGAAGAGCCGTCGGAGCATCTCCGACCGGTAAGGTTCTACATCCCTTTGTTCTTTGTTTGTTCTGCTATATATTGTTGTGTTCTGATAGCAAAACCGTGGCGCCTTAGAAAGTGAGAGAGAGACAGAATTGAAGGCGTTGATACGAAGTTGATGATGACGAGAGATTTGAGATGATGATGAATCCGCGACGGAAGCTGTGTGACGAATCAGAGATGAGGAGAGGATAAGTTGAAGGAAGAAGAACCATGTCGTCGAAGTCAGAGTGGCGAGGTTAAGTTGTTGTTTGGTGTGAGAGGAAGCCGCCGCGCTTCGTGAGGGAGATGAAGAGACAGATTTTCACTTACAACCCTAATCCCTTTTCAATTTTCAGTTTCAACATTTAGTTTTTTTTTGTTTTTTTTAACTATTTGTTTTTCTCAATAAGCTGAACAAAAGCATGGGCCAAACCGAATTCCACTAAGCCCATCACCATTTTTCTGGAAATTGGAAGCAATAAAAACCTGCCATTGGACTTCATCTAATGGGTCTGCATTGTTAATCACCACCTTGTTTTTTACTTTAATTCCTTAATTTTTGTAATTAATTATTGATGATTCATTCATGATTTCTTGCTGAAATTTAGTGTGGATATTAATATGGTGATTCCCGACTTGTTGATGTTTTTAATAATTTTTTTTTATTAGCGTATGAATTAATTAAATTAGTGTTTAGTACATGGTTAGAATTAAGATTTTTACGCGTTCTTGTAGATTTTGTATCCTTGATTCAATTTCCTTGGCATGAGGAGTGGTTTGGAGGCAAGTTTTGATCCTTGAATAATGCCACGTTATTTTTGACGCGTTTGTTCATTGTGCGAGGAACTTCTGATTATGCTTTGCATTCACAACACGCGTTTGCCTTTATCTTAGTTGAATATTATTTCTGACTCTGTTTGTTTCTTGGTGAAGCTTGCTCGACGCGTACTCCTTGCTTTTTCAGTGCTTTCAATGACTTGCTCACTTTGGTAGCCTCCGCTACTACTCTGGCACTTGTTTTCACTTTATTACATTTCATTATCGCTTTATAGAAATCATGAGAAATAGGGCTTTATTGCAATCCAAGCATGCAAACATTAGGTAGAATTCCCTCAAAATTCTAACTTTAGGTCTAACAACCCACGATAACATTAGGTTTAGAAATAGGCTAATCCCCCTTTAACTTTTCTTTCCCTTTTCTCATACGCATTTAAAACAAAAAAAACTTCTTTCTCTTTCAAAATTCAAAAAAACTTTAAAACTACTGATGAGAATCATGCTTTTGCTTAGTAAGGGAAATGGTAAGCGGGTCTCTTCTCGATCTTATTGTTCTTCATCTCAAGCATAGGTGTGGTTCAATTCTCAAAGACTCCTTTCATAGCTAAGTAGAAAAGTGGCTAATATCTCTCTCTTGAGGTCGACTAGTCATCATCTGCAACAAAATACAAACCAACTCAAACCTTTTGTGCGCTCGAGCACTTTTCTTTAAAAACCCTTTTCAGGTAAGGACATGATTAATTTACTTCTGTGCCAACGCATAAGTCTCCAAAGGTCGAGCTGCGGCAGAAGACGGAATTAACTTCGTCCATAAAAAAACGTAAACAAACAAAAACATATGAGCCGAACTACGGTAGCTCTGATTCCTCAAAACGGATACGTAGGCATTGGGGTAGGGCCCAAGCGAGCACAATTTTATTTTCCCTACATTTCGTTTCCCCTTTCTTTTGCATGCATTCTCCCTTTAGCAGTAATAAACAGTAAGCATAGATTAAACACACCCATAAGATAGATAACAAGAGTGGATACCGTAGAGTACTACGGGCGTGTGGGGTGCTAATACCTTCCCCTCGCGTAACAGACTCCCTTACCCTTATCTCTTGGTCATTCGACCTTGATTTCACCCTTTTCAGGTTTTCTCAATGTTTACCTTTCCCTTCCTGTGGGATAAAAGACGTTCGATGGAGACTTCATTGTTTGATGATTTTCAGCCGGTTGTTTCAGCAGCCACATAAGCCTTAAAGCATTCCAAGGCTGGAGGTCAGGGGTTCGATCCCTGCCTCCAGCAAATTGCCTTTTCTCAATTATTTTCAGGAGATCTGGTGCGTGTTCAAGCCAAGGGATCACTATACTCCCTCACCAATCCAAGCGCCAGATGGCCACAAGGCCAAATCTGATGGTCAAATATTGAAGGTCCACCACAAGCCAGTCAACGCGCCTACACAGGATCCCAAAAGTCTACATTGGGTCAGCATTATTGGGCCAACAAAAATGGCTTCCAATACCTCCAAAAAGGCCCATTTCTTTCTTTCTATTATATTTTCTTTTTATCAATTTAGTTATTCTATTTTATTTTAATTAATTACTAACCAATCATAATTTTTTCCTTTTATCAAAAAATCATCAAAAAATATTTTTATCCAATAGATTTCAGAATTCTTTTTTTTAATAAATTTCAATTAGGTTTTTAATTTTAGGAAACTTTAATTTATTTTGTAAATAAATAAAATTAATTAGAATTGATTAGGTTTGTAACTACTAATTTAATTATTTTATTTTCTTTCTTAAAATATCAAAAACTCCAAAAATATGCCATTAATTATTTATTTTTTAATTAATTAATTTAATATTTAATTTAGTTATTTAATTTAGGATTTAACTTCTTTTCTTGAAATAAAACAACCAAAAAACAATTTTTTTTTAAAAAGGGGTCAAAACCCTAATTAGCATCCGATTTAATTTTGCGTCCCGCTTTATTTATTTTTATCCATATTGATGTATCTGCTTCCGGTATGTAATAGATAATTAGGACATTTTATTTATTTACCGTTTTATTTTATTTTCAAAGGGTTGCTTTTGGCGATGTAAATACTCGATGCCTTGTAATTTAGTTTCCGCAACTTTAATTTCTGCAAATTATAACTGCTAGATGTTTGATAATAGGGTTTGTATGACAAGACTAAATGTTTTATCTTAAAATCAAACTAGATCACCCTTAACATGTGAAAAGATAAAAATAATTGAAAACGACACACTGGCACATGCGCACTCTTAGGGTACACCCCACTTGGTTTCCTTCGTACACGGTCATTGAGTATAGGTCGTTTTAGAGGTCTCCCTCTTGTCTAAAAGATCATAGTTGCCTCGAAATGGTTGCCTCGAAATGGTTGCCTCAGATATTGTTGCCTCAAATACATGATCTAAGACATTAGGGTTACCGCTAAGGCGTCCTAACATTGCTTTAATGACCGTATGTCCCTCTTTCGAATTGACCCTCAAACTCCAACGATGGTGCTACCTACTCATTAATAGTGGGATAGCATTGTCTAAAGGAAATTAGCATAGAAAGATTCCTTTTTCGAGTAGGTAGATAGTTCTTAGATACTTGCTCATTTAAAACAAAACAAAATTTTCACACTTACACTCCTTTTCGAACAAAGTTTTCAAAAACACTTCATTACAATCTTGAGGACAGAAGCAAGAGTTAAATCGAAGTTTCAAAACAAAAACTTTTTCAAAACCACAAGCACAAAGAAAAAAATTTGAAAACAAATGAGCAAGTACCTAAGAGCCCGTGGATAACCACAGATATAAAGGGTGCTAATACCTTCCCTTTCTATAATCTACCCCCCGTACTCAGAAAATCTCAAAAAAGGAATTTTTTCTGTGCTTTTTTCCTTTCCTTGTTGGATAAAATAAAATTTGGTGGCGGCTCTTGCTTACCGTGACATTTTGCGAATGCAAACGCAAAACGCAAACCAGCATTCCAAAAAATAGTCAGTTCTTCCCACCGTATCACAGAACTGGCGACTCTGCTGGGGAAATTGATAAGTGTGGTGTACCTTAGGAATAGTTCTTAATGTTTTCAATTTCTTGACTTGTATGCTTTATCTTTGTGGTTTTGAATCGGAGATACCATAGATCCTAACCCGGATCTGGGGGACACCCTTTAGGTAAGTAGCAATAAACTGTGGGGGAACTGTACGACATAGACCGATACGGTTGAAGCAGTAGCTACGTTGGTGTGGCACTTTAGTATGTACCGATATCCCTTGTGGCGCAACGAGGAGAATATAGGTTTACTAAGGGGTCATTAAGCACCAACTGACCTTAGAACCTATAATTGACCAACTTGGCCATAGAACAGTAGTAGTATGCTACACTCATTGAGACCAAACTCTCGTGATGATTCCGGCCGCAAGAAAAGGTTGCTAAACTGGAATTATGACCGATCGAGGGTGGTCAGTGATATTGAGATCCTCTAGAACTCGATTACTATTTCTAGGACAGGTTTGAACCAACTGAACTGAAAGAGGGTAGTACCTAAGCTCCTTGCCAGCCTGAAATCTAAGGGCTATCTGTGTGACTTGTTTGCCCTTACCATGTTTGCTATCTGTGAATACTTGTGATGTGTTTCTATCATGACATCATGCATCATGACATTACATGCATATTGCATTGGACTAACCATTTCAAAGACCAATGGGATTCATCTTTGTTCTATTTTGTAGGTCATGCATCCATGCGTAGAAACACTATTCGGATCAACTTTGTACACATCCCCACTCAGCTTAAGGAATTGGTTGCAAAGGTTCCAGATACTTCTTCCTTTATCAGAAGACATGGGCACCTCCTTGGGTTGGTCACCTCCAAGATGGATGAACAAATGATGAGTGTCTTAGTCCAGTTCTTTGATCCACTGTACCATTGCTTTACTTTTCCGGACTACCAGTCGGTCCCTACTTTGGAAGAGTTCTCTGATCTACTTGGTATCTCTATTCTAGAGCAGACCCCGTTTACAGGTTGGGAGAAAGTCCTTAGGCCGGAAGAGATTGCTTCAGCCCTCCATCTGACAAAGGCTGAGGTAGTGTCTAATTGGGAAACTCGGAGTGGGACAAAAGGCTTCTTGACTAAGTTCTTGGTTGGTTGGGCTAATCAGTTCTGGGATAGTTTAGACTTTCAGGCGTTCGAAGACATCCTGGC
Source organism: Vicia faba (assembly GCA_948472305.1). Lineage (NCBI taxonomy): Eukaryota > Viridiplantae > Streptophyta > Magnoliopsida > Fabales > Fabaceae > Vicia > Vicia faba. The sequence goes on from OX451741.1 coordinate 1,450,472,626, forward strand.
TCTTCTTATTTATGATTTGGTTCTGTTTCCCAACTCAAATTCTTTTGTTAACGTGAATTCGGTGAAGATTTTCATGTCCCGTAATCCAGTGCCCACTCTCTTGGGTGATATCCTTCACACTCTCTATGCCGGTACTGCTCAGAAACGGGGAACCCTTATGTGTTGTGCACCATTGCTGGCGAGGTGGTTTATTTCTCACCTCCCCAAATCAGTTTTGAAGAACAAGAAAGGCATGGGTTGGGCCTACAGAATTATGTATCTCGCTCACACTGACATTATCTAGAGCACTAAGGACATGGAAGACGTAGCTATTATTGATCGCTGTGGGGAATACCCCAATGTTCCACTGCTAGGAATCAATGGAGGGATCACCTATAATCCTTGTCTGGCCTTACGTCAGTTTGGGTGAGCTAGGAGGGAAGGACCTCATGAGTTGCTGATACCAAGCATTGTCTTTGACTTCCAAGGGGATAGTGACGAGCATCGTCGCAAATTCATACGAGCCTGGGATAGGGTGCACATGTCTGATCCACACGAGTTAGGTGTGAAGACTTCTCTTCCGATGGAACCATATCTTCGGTGGGTTCGTACACGTGCTCAGAAGCTGGGAATGCCGTACGAAGCTGTCTTGCTTGTGATAGTTGAACTTGCTGATGAAGAAGGGGTTCCTCCTACCATCCTCCATCCATACATGCCTACTGACATTGGGGCTTTAAAGAGGTCTTGGACCCAACTAAGGGAAGAGTGGGATACTTACAGAGAAAAGTATCACGAGCAAGAGCGGAAGATCCTAAAGTTGACAAGGCAGCTGGAGAATGAGCAGATCCTCAACGACTATGTCAGCACCAATGGGAAACGGCCATGGGAGCGCTGATGTCTTTTTCTATTTCTAGTTTTGATTTATTTTTTAGTATTTCCTTTTTGTAAAGCCTTAAAGGCATTTGTTGAACTTTGAATTCAAGTTTTTATCTAATAAAAGTGTGTTTCATTTTGGTTTACGAATTTGAATCCCTAAAGTCTTTGAGATTATATCATACGCATATCATTCCCATGCACCTCATAACAGGTACCCTTACAAGTTTCTCATCTTCTTCGCTGTTTATTTCAGCATATCATGTCTGCTGAAACATCAACTGATCAAGCTATCAAGGCTCTGCAAGCTCAGAACGCCCAGTTTCAGGAAATGTTCATGAATTTGGCCAAGGGTCAGCAAGATCTGAAGACTCTTATCTTGAAGGATAAGAAGAAAAAGAAGAAGAAGAAGAAGAAAAAGAAGAAGAAGAAGATGGTCCTACTGAATATGGGTCGTAGGTTTGGAAACAATTTGCGGGATGATGTTGATTTATCTCACTCACCTGGAGAGGGAGAAAACCAAGAAGAAAGGAGGGCTCCTAGCCCTGTGGTATCTGACCATGAGACTGAATTTGACGAAGACCAGTATCCTCCGGCTGAGGATAGATATAAACAGCTTGAAGACCGGTTAAGTGCGATGGAGGTCCAGAAGGTGCTTGGTCTAGACTTTGGTGATTTGGGTTTGTCATCTTGGGTGGTGATTCCCCACAAGTTTAAGGCACCAGCCTTTGCTAAATACGACGGGGTCTCCTGCCCAAAGCTACACCTCCGTTTGTATGTTAGAAAGATCTAGCCATACACTGCTGACAAGATCCGTTGGATCCATTTCTTTCAAGACAGTCTTTTAGGGACTCAACTTGAATGGTTTTACCAGCTGGAAGGAGCTAGTGTCCGTAATTGGGAGGACTTGGCTGTTGCTTTCTACAAGCAGTACCAATACAATGCCGACCTCGCTCCCATGCATACCCAACATCAGGATATGTCTATGGGTGTGAGAGAAGGTTTCAAAGAATACACTCAGAAATGGAGGGACCTTGCTGGAAGAGTACAACCCCCGCTGGCTGACAGGGAGTTAGTGGATATGTTTCTGGGGACCCTGTCTGGTCCGTATTTCAACCATCTGATCGGAAGTTCATCATCAGGTTTTACTGAGTTAATAATGACTGGGGAAAGAGTTGAAGACAGTATTAAGAGCGGAAAAATACAGAAGGGTGCTTCATCAGGTACCGAGAAGAAGCCTCTTAAGAAGGAATCAAGCGCAGTTTACAGCGCAAAGAGCCATAATATACCTGAACTCCGCCAAGCTGTCAATGCGGTTGTTATTTCAAGACCAAATGTTTCCACACAACGCAAAAATCAGCCAAGAGCCGAGAGGCTGCAAAGACAATTTACTCGGCTCAACATGACTTTATCTCAGATTCTTCCGCAATTGCTAAAACCTAATCTGGTGATTTCGAAGGAGGCCCCGAAGAATCCCAATACAACATCACCGCTATACAATCCGAACGCCCGTTGTGCTTTTCATTCTGATAGCCCGGGGCATGATACGAATGATTGCTGGGTCCTGAAGAATAAGGTGTAGGACTTGATTGATGCTAAGGAGATTGAGTTCGAAGCGCCCGAAAAGCCTAATGTTGTGACTGCTCCTATGCCCAAGCATGGAGTGAATGTCATAGATGATGACTCGTTTATGGTTTCTGTGAAAGACATTGCTACTCCATTGATGACTGTGAAGAAGAACCTTTTGTTAGCCGGTTTATTTCCGGGCTGTGGCGAAAGTTGCCGTATGTGTTCCGTCCTACCTACTGGTTGCCATCTTTTGAAGTCAGGTGTCCAATGCCTGATGGATAATAAAGAAATTCTGTTTGAGAAGACTGTTGTTCCTTTGGTTCGTGTTGAAGAAGTTTCTATAATCACCATTTTCGACAATTCTTCCAAGGCTTCCTCGAGAAATCCTGTTAGAATTACATTTGTTCCGAGAATCGCTCCCTTGATCATTATTGTTCCTGGGCCTATCCCCTATACATCAGATAAAGCTGTCCCATGGCACTACGGGGCTGACGTGTATTATCACGGGGTTAAACAAGATTTGAAGGATGAAGAGGATGATACTGATGTCAGCAATATTGTTGGACCTGCCAAAATCACCCGCAGCGGAAGACTTTTCTCCCCTGAGATCTCTCCACCAACTGTTCGGAAGCCTGTTGTTATTACACCTGCCAGTATATCTGCTACTGTCCATGCTGAAGTTCCAATCCTTACCCATGTCGCCGAGTCGTCTGACACTCGGGGCAAAGGGACCACCGGTGGGCCTTCCCTGATGGAGGCACCAAGGAAGATTACTGTTGAAGCCTCTAGATAGGAGATAGAGGAAATTTTAAAGATCATCAAGAAAAGTGACTACAATGTAGTCGAACAGCTGGGGAAAACCCCCGTCGAAGATCTCTATGTTGTCCTTACTGTTGTGTTCAGAGGACCATGTTAAGGCTTTGATTGCTTTCCTGAAGACTGCACACGTGCCGCAGGAGACATCAGCTGATCAGTTTAAAGATTACGTGGCTAGTCTGACAGCAGATAATGGGTTGGGTTTCTCCGATGCAGACTTGACTACTAAGGGGAAGAATCACAATGACGCCCTGCATGTCTCCATTGAGTGCAGGGGCACTACTCTAGCTCATGTATTGGTGGATATTGGGTCCTCGTTGAACGTCTTACCTAAGAAAGCTTTGGACCGGTTAGACTGTGAAGGGTTGGCGCTGAAGCCAAGTAACATTGTAGTTAGGGCCTTTGATGGGTCCAAGAGGATGGTACATGGAGAAGTTGATATTCCGGTTAAGGTTGGTTCTCAGATATTCTCATCTACATTCTATGTGATGGACATTCGGCCATCTTATTCTTGTTTGCTGGGTCACCCATGGATCCACAAAGCTGGGGCAGTAACTTCTACGCTCCACTAGATGCTAAAATACCCAATGAAAGGGAAAATTGTGACGGTACGAGGAGAAGAGGAGTACATGGTGAGCCACCTCAACTCTTTCCGATATGTGGAGATGGATGGGGAGTTCATTGAAACCCCTTTCCAGCATTTTGAAGAAGTTCCCCAGACGCTGGCATCGACAGAAATTATTGCTGAAGATCCTCCAATGAAGATGGCTTCCCTCAAGGATGCTCGGGCTGTTGTTGAAAAAGAAGCTCAAAGGGTTGTACGACGCGCACGGATCGGAGGACCTCCCCTGTTTATCAGCAATTCAGGAGTGAATGCCATTGAAGACGATGTTGAAGAATTTGAGTTTGACAGTTGGATCTACCCGACTGCCGACGGTGTGCTAAGCAATTGGACGGCCAAGGACTTCGTGCCAATTTCTTTTATTACCCAGTAATGAGACTTTTGTTTTGAATTTGTAACAAACAATATTTAAAACTTTACGGCCCGGTGTCTTACCCGAGGCACTGTGGCTCTGTTTGTGAGGGCTTTATGTGTGTCATTTCCATATATCATTAATAAAATCATTGGCCATTTTCTTGCATTTCAAATTTTGCGCTCCTTGTTTTTATTTTTATCTTGCAAAACAACTATTTTACACACACTCACAAATACAGGTCTACATCCACTCTGGATCCCACTGACAACGACTCTACTACTGCTGGTTATGACTTCGAAAGTCCGATCAACTTAGCCGAAGACAAAGGTGAAGATGATTGAGAAGTGCCTAGTGATCTAGCTAGACTGTTACTTCAGGAAGAGAGGGTTATTCAGCCGCATGAAGAGCCAATGGAATCCGTAAATCTGGGTACAAAGGTAGACAAGAAAGAGGTCAAGATTTGTGCAAATCTGGAAGCTATTGTTAAGCAACGGTTGATTCAGATGCTGCGATACTATGTTGAGATCTTTTCATGGTCTTATGAAGATATGCCTGGGTTGGATACCGACATTGTGGTTCACCGCCTGCCTACCAACGAAGATTGTCCTCCAGTAAAACAGAAGGTCCACCGAATGCGCCCGGAGATGTCTGAGAAAATCAAGGCTGAAGTTATGAAGCAGTTTGACGCCGGTTTTATAGCAGTTACTTATTACCCACAGTGGGTGGCCAACGTGGTTCCGTTGCCGAAGAATGATGGTAAGGTTCGGATGTGTGTCGACTATAGGGATCTGAACAGGGCAAGCCCCAAGGATGATTTCCCTCTACCTCATATCGATGTTCTGGTTGACAACACCGCACAGCATAAGGTATTCTCCTTTATGGATGGTTTCTCCGGTTATAATCAGACTAAGATGGCTCCCAAAGACATGGAGAAGACAACTTTTGTTACTCAATGGGGTACCTTTTGCTACAAGGTCATGCCTTTTGGATTGAAAAATGCTGGAGCAACGTATCAGCGCGCCATGGTTTCTTTGTTCCATGACATGATCCATCATGAGATTAAGGTATACGTTGACGACATGATTGCAAGATCCCATACTGAGGAAGAACATCTTGACCACCTTCAGAAGCTATTTGACAGGTTAAAGTTGTACAAACTGAGGTTAAACCCGAACAAGTGCACCTTCGGGGTGAGATCTGGTAAACTGCTGGGTTTCATTGTAAGTCATAAAGGTATTCAAGTGGATCCTGCAAAGGTGAAGGCTATACAGGAGATGCCAGCTCCCCGAACCGAAAAAGAAGTCAGAGGCTTTCTGGGACGTCTGAACTACATTGCCCAATTAATCTCACACCTGTCTACTACTTGTGAGCCGATCTTCAAGTTACTGAAGAAAGATCAAGTGGTAAGATGGAACGATGAATGTCAGGCCGCTTTTGAAAGGATCAAAGAGTATCTCCAAGAGCCACCCATTCTGATGCCTCCAATTGAAGGGAGACCTTTAATCTTATACTTGACAGTACTCGACAATTCAATGGGGTGCGTGCTGGGGCGGCATGACGAGTCTGGCCGAAAAGAGCATGCTATTTATTACCTTAGCAAAAAGTTTACCGACTGCGAGACCCGATACTCATTGCTCGAGAAAACTTGCTGTGCTTTGGCATGGGCTGCTCGCTGGCTGAGACAGTATATGCTAACTCACACTACTCTATTGATATCAAAGATGGATCCAATCAAGTATATCTTCGAGAAGCCTGCCTTGTCCGGAAGAATAGCAAGATGGCAGATGATCTTGACTGAATATGACATCCAGTACATGACCCAAAAGGTAATCAAGGGAAGTGTGTTAGCGGATCATTTAGCACATCAGGCAGTGGACGATTACTAGTCTATGAACTTTGAATTCTCGGATGAGAGTATCATGATAGTGACTGACTGTGAGACACCTGGACCAGATGAAGGACCTCAGGAAGGATCCCGATGGTCTATGTATTTTGATGGAGCTTCGAACGCTTTGGGTAATGGCATTGGTGCCGTGATCATAACTCCTAAAGGCTCTCATACTCCGTTCACCGCCCAACTATGTTTCAACTGCACCAACAATATGGAGGAGTATGAAGCGTGCATCATGTGTCTTCGAGCAGCAATTGACCTAAGGATTAAGTTTCTAAGTGTTTTCGGAGATTCTGCTCTCGTGATCAGTCATATCAAAGGCGAGTGGGATACGGAGCACCTTAATCTTATTCATTACAAAGAGTATGTGTTGACATTGCTTCCGCATTTCGAAGAGATAACCTTTGAACACTTCCCTAGAGAGGAGAATCAGTTGGCAGACGCGCTAGCTACAATGTCTTCTATGTTCAAAGTCAATTGGGACAAAGAAGCTTCCCGGATTATCATTGAAAGGTTGGATGAACCTGCACATTACTGTGATATTGAGACTGAAGAGGCAACGGATAAACCCTGGTTTCATGAGGTGAAGAGATATCTTGAGGCTCAGGAATACCCCGAGGGTGCATCTGTTAATGACAAGAAGTTTCTGAGGAGGTTCGCGGCGAAGTTCTTCATCAGCAATGGCATTCTTTACAAGCGTAACCATGATTCGACCTTACTGCGATGTGTGGATAAGAACGAAGTAGAAAGGATCATGGCAGAGTTACATGAAGGTACTTTCGGAACTCATTCCATTGGACATACCATGGCAAAGAAAATCCTTCGGGCAGGATATTTTTGGTCCATAATGGAAGCCGACTGTTATCAGCATTCTCGGACCTGTCACAAGTGCCAAGTCTATGCTGATAAGGTGCACATACCTCCAGTACCTCTGAACGTCTTGACAGCTCCTTGGCCTTTTGCAATGTGGGGCATTAATATGATCGACGAGATCAGACCTACGGCATCCAACGGGCATCATTTCATCCTGGTAGCAATTGATTATTTTACGAAGTGGGTTGAAGCAACTTCCTTTTCTACTGTGACCAAGAACGTAGTGGCACGATTTATTCGACACAATCTGATATGTCGATATGGTGTACCAGAGAGGATCATTACGGACAATGGTACAAATATCAATAATAAGATGATCACCGAGCTCTGCCAACAGTTCAAGATACAATATCACAACTCTTCTCCTTACCGGAAGAAGATGAATGGGGCTGTAGAAGCAGCTAATAAGAACATTAAGAAGATTGTGCAGAAGATGACAGTGACATACAAAGACTGGCATGAGATGTTACCTTTTGCTCTTCATGGGTACCGTACCTCAACGCGGACGTCAACAGGGGAAACACCCTATTCCTTGGTATATGGCATGGAGGCTGTCTTGCCCATTGAAGTTCAGATACCCTCTCTTCGGATTATGAAGGATGTAGGCTTGAGCAAAGATGACTAGATTCAGACCCGACTTGATCAGCTGAATTTAATCGATGAAAAAAGACTTACTGCTATTTGTCATGGTCAGACGTATCAAAAGCAGATGATCAAGGAATTTAACAAGAAAGTTAGACGACAAGAGTATCAAGTTGGGGACCTGGTTATCAAGCGCATCATTCTACCACAAGGTGACCCCAAGGGCAAATGGACCCCTACTTACGAAGGGCCATTTGTGGTTAAGAATATCTTCTCAGGAGGAGCTATGATTCTAACCACCATGGACGGTGACGACCTTCCTCATCCCGTCAATGTAGACATAGTGAAAAAATACTACGCGTAATCAAAGATCCGCTAGGTTGAATGGCCTAGGAAAAAATAAGGGCTTCCCGGCGAACCAAAAGGGTTCGGGCAAAAATAAGGGATGAAAATGAAAAAAAAACTGTACACCCGACAAGTCGAAAACCTGAAAAGGCGGCTTGGGCAAAAAAGGGTATCCCGGTGGACTGAAAACCCGAAAGGGCAGTCCAGGCAAAAAGTAGGGATCAAGGCGTAACACTGTGTCTCATTGGATCACCTTGCAACCAGACTTTGGTATCGATTATCAAGCTCGGATGGCACTAATCAATCTAATCTACCTTCAACCAAGTAGCAAAGTGATGAGATGCTCGAAGACATAAAGGCAATAGTAGAGTTGGAACCCAGTGGGATTATTCACATAACTGTTTTTCTTTGTTTATTACAAATTGCATAAATTCTATTTGTTCGGCGGCATTCTCTTACTAGGACGTCAGCCTCTTGTACAAAAATGCCTATTTACAGGCCAAACTTCAAAATCAATACAATTCATTTTTAAAGAAATTTCAAGTTGTTTTTCCTTTATCTGTCTTGTTTTGAAAATAACGTCCAATGTTCATTTTTGATATATGCATTTGATGTTAATTGCTGCTCATGAATATTTACATGCAAAACAAAAGACCATTGCTTGTAATATCAGAAACAGGGGCAATAAGAATTGTCCAAACGGTACAATTGCTTTGTCCACCAGATACAAGGTAAATTTAACTGAAGAATATGACTAAGGTGCTTTCGCTCCCCGCAGAGTAAGAAAAGACAGTAATATTAGCTCTCCCTACCTGAGACTCACAACCGCGAATGAATCGGTAATATTCTCCCCAAGCAGAGTTTATCTACCATCAGCATTGAAAAGTCTTAACATTCCCGGCGGAGTATAAAATATCCCCAGTGGAGTTTGGAAATTATCCCCAGCGCAGTCTGAAAAAGCTTCCCCAGTGGAGTATGGAGAATCATCCCCAGTAGACTTTGAAAGGTTATCCCCAGTAGAGCCTAAAAGGTTATCCCCAGTGAAGTCGCCACTGAAGATCATCCCCAGCAGAGTTCACAAATAGGAATTCAATCCCCAACAGGATTCAGTATCACCAGCAACGGTAATTTATCCCCAGCGAAATTTATCAGTGGAATCCTCTATAGAGCATCTCTTCCCCACAGAGTGATCTCCTCATCAGTTTATTCCCCAACGGAGTTATCCTCTCCTATAGGTTTATTCTCGCAATATCTTCATTCGTTATCTCCAGCGGAAACGAAGAATTCAGCTCTTTTCACCAGCAGATACCCGAGATTTATTTTCCCCAGCTAAAAACATTACATCTCCATGCATCATGACACTTGCATATACGCATCATACAACACAATCTCGTTTATTTTGAGAACATCATTTCCTGATACATATCATGCATTACATACAACTAACCTTTACCTTTCAGGAAGGATGCAGTTAAATTCTCACATAATTCAAAGCTATAAAGCTTTTACCTCAGTCGAACTACGGACGAGTTCTTAAAACTCAGCAGAGATGTTTTCTCAGGTGAAGTACAGACAGAGTCCTAAATCTCGACAATTTTCCTCCGTTGAATTACAGACAGTTCCTAAATCTCAGCATAGAAGTTTTCTCAGTTGAATTACGGGCGAGTTCTTAAATCTCGATGAAGATGTTTCCCTCCAGTCGAATTATTGACAAGTTCTTAAAACTCAGCAGAGTTGTTTTCCCAGTTGAAGTACAGACAAGGTCCTAAATCTCGACAAAGTTCCTCCGTCGAATTACAGATGAGTTCCTAAATCTCAGCAGAGAAGTTTTCTCAGTTGAATTACGGGCGAGTTCTTAAATCTCGATGAAGATGTTTCCCTTCTGTCGAATTACTGACAAGTTCTTAAAACTCAGCAGAGATGTTTTCTCATTTGAAGTACAGACAAGGTCCTAAATCTCGATAAAGTTCCTCCGTCGAATTACAGATGGGTTCCTAAATCTCAGCAGAGAAGTTTTCTCAGTTGAATTATGGGCGAGTTCTTAAATCTCGATGAAGATGTTTCCCTCCAATCGAATTACTGTCGAGTTCTTAAAACTCAGCAGAGATGTTTTCTCAGTTGAAGTACAGACAAGTCCTAAATCTCGACAAAGTACCTCCATCGAATTACAGACAGGTTCCTAAATCTCAGCAGAGAAGTTTTCTCAGTTTGAATTACGGGCGAGTTCTTAAATCTCGATGAAGATGTTTCCCTCCATTCGAATTACTGACGAGTTCTTAAAATTCAGCAGAGATGTTTTTTCAGTTAAAGTACAGACAAGTCCTAAATCTCAGCAAAGTTCCTCCGTCGAATTACAAACGAGTTCCTAAATCTCAGCAGAGAAGTTTCCTCAGTTGAATTACGGGCAAGTTCTTAAATCTCGATGAAGATGTTTCCATCCAGTAGAATTATTGACAAGTTCTTAAATCTCAACAGAGTTTTCTCAGTTGAATTACAGACAAGGTCCTAAATCTCGACAAAGTTCCTCCGTCAAATTACAGATGAGTTCCTAAATCTCAACAGAGAAGTTTTCACAGTTGAATTACGGGCGAGTTCTTAAATCTCGATGAAGATGTTTCCCAAAGTCGAATTACTGACAAGTTCTTAAATCTCAACAGAGTTTCCTAAGTTGAATTACAGACAAGGTCCTAAATCTCGACGAAGTTCCTCCATTGAATTACAGACAGTTCCTAAATCTCAGCAGAGAAGTTTTCTCAGTTGAATTACGGGCGAGTTCTTAAATCTCGATGAAGATGTTTCCCCCTCAGTTGAATTACGGACAAGTTCTTAAAACTCAGCAGAGATGTTATCTCAGTTGAAGTACAGGCAAGTTCCTAAATCTCAACAAAGATCAGACTTCCCCAGCGGAATATTCCAAAACGACAGATATACAAACTCTCGCTAAGGAATCTCTTATGCGATCGACACTCCTTAAGATGGCATCTTTAAGCCCATCCCCTCGTCACAATCTCCAAATGGCATCTATAAGCCCATTCCCGACATCACAAGGAGGATACCACTTCATGCGAGTGCAAATTTCTGGGCACTCTAGTGTTCAATCATCTCCCACCTTCGGATTACAAAAGGCACAAAAGCCAATCTATATCCTCAGGTTTAAGAAGATTGAACAGGGGAAGCTGTTGTACCCCAAAATTTGCCCTCCCATATTTCTTAAAACATTGCAAGGAAAATCTCAAAGTGGCTCAAGGTAGCTCAAGAGTTGGTCAGACAAGCACTCCCCTAAGGCAGTCTACCTCAAATTAGGGTTTTGTGTTGCATCAAGATCCTTGATTACAAATGACTTCAAGTTCTCCACAATGTCCTAATATATTCTCAAGATCATCCATGTCAAGTTTCAGGCCTTGCAGAGGAAGTTTGCTCAGTCAATTGCTCAAAAGGTCCAAAAGTCGATTGTGCTAGGGCAAAAGTCAACTGTGACCTACATACAGTCAAACTTCAAGATTTTTTGTCAACATTATCATTTTTAAGGATATTTCATCATTTGATCAAGGGTTGATCATGATTCATCAAGGATTGCTCAAAATTCCTCAAGATTCAAAAGTTGCTAAATTAGGGTTTTATAGGAAAAGTCAACTCAAATTTGACCAAGCATAGCTTTCTCATACTTTATGAGAAATGATCCATCCAAATCTCATTTTTAATAGCATGCAATTTCCTACAATCCATCTTCATACCCCAAGATCAAAAAATGCACTCACAAGAAGTTATGAATTTGGACATTATAGGTCATTTTTGAAAGTCAACAAAAATACCTTTTTTGTCAAAGCTTCTAACTTGAGAATTCAATATCAAAATGAGATGATACCAAAAGGGTTAATTGGAGGACATCTCAAGCTTTCTAGAAAGTCCAAGAACATCTCCAAAAGTTCAAAATTGAAGAAGTTATGCATTGTTGAAGTTGGACTTTTTTGCAAACTTGCCAAAAGTCAACTATCCCCAAAACTTCAAATTTTGCCAAATTGGCCCATTCTTTTTCACTTGTTTTGAGTTTGCATTGTAGCCCACGTGCTCCATCCTTGGCCATGTGTCCATATCATTTTTTATTAATTATTTTGATTTTATTTGAATTAATTTGATTTAAATCAAAATAAATCAAATAAAAATCCAAAGGCATTGATAACAAAGATTTTGCGTTAATTTCAGGTTCCATTATGCAGCTGGCCATCATCAAATTCGTATCAAATCAATTGTGTGCAAAAAAGATTGAAATCAAGAAAATTTGGAAAGTTTTAATGGAGGAATCAAATCAAATTCAAGGGAATTGATAGAGCAAGATTTGAACAACAAATGCTACCCTAATCCAATGTGCAATACATAAGCAAGATAAAGGCACGAGAATCAGGGTTAGACAGCACTTGAGGAGGCATAACCAAACTCACAAATACCAGAAAAAAGCTTGAGATCGAAATCAAGGTTGGAGACATTTTCAAGGTTTGAGACGTATCCCAATCGCTTCCTGGCAATTCTCACAAGCTAACCCAATCCAAACCAGGCGTTTCCAGACCTCCTATTGCACTGTAAGTCCTTCGTAACATAGCTACATTCTTGATTTCGATTCGCATTATTCTGGCATCCATTGAGTAAAATAATTGCATATTTGTGATCACAAGAACATTTGCAAGCTTTTGGTATTAACGAATTTCACTTATCTAATCTGTAACAAGAACCACCATAGTTAGGGTTTCTTGGATTTTTTTGGGTTTTCTATTTCAGGGAAAATTGGCCATCATATTGGACATGGTTGCATCCAAGAGGTTAAGACAAACACAACCCTAGCCTTAGAACTCATTTTCATAGCCTGAGGAGAATTTTGGATCGAAGCTGTGCTTTTAGCTGGAGATAAAAATACGCAGGTAAATTTACAGTGCTGGGAGGACAGGGACGAACTCGTGTCACGTTCCCATTGGATTATTCAAATAGCGCGCGTTTTTTATTTTTTTCTGACCATTAAGTTTTGTTTTATTATATTATTGTTAATTTGTGTTATAATAACAAACAAAGCAATTTGGTCTGGTGGCAGCCACATAAGCCTTAAAGCGTTCCAAGGCTGGAGGTCAGGGGTTCGATCCCTGCCTCCAGCAAATTGCCTTTTCTCAATTGTTTTCAGGAGATCTGGTGCGTGTTCAAGCCAAGGGATCACTATACTCCCTCACCAATCCAAGCGCCAGATGGCCACAGGGCCAAATCTGATGGTCAAATATTGAAGGTCCACTACAAGCCAGTCAACGCGCCTACATAGGATCCCAAAAGTCTACATTGGATCATCATTATTGGGCCAACAAAAATGGCTTCCAACACCTCCAAAAAGGCCCATTTCTTTCTTTCTATTATATTTTCTTTTTATCAATTTAGTTATTCTATTTTATTTTAATTAATTACTAACCAATCATAATTTTTTCCTTTTATCAAAAAATCATCAAAAAATATTTTTATCCAATAAATTTCATAATTCATTTTTTTAATAAAATTTTAATTAGGTTTTTAATTTTAGGAAACTTTAATTTATTTTGTAAATAAATAAAATTAATTAGAATCGATTAGGTTTGTAACTACAAATTTAATTATTTTATTTTCTTTCTTAAAATATCAAAAACTCCAAAAATATGCCATTAATTATTTCTTTTTTAATTAATTAATTTAATATTTAATTTAGTTATTAAATTTAGGATTTAACTTCTTTTCTTGAATAAAAACAACCAAAAAACATTTTCTTTTAAAAAAGGGGTCAAAACCCTAATTAGCATCCGATTTAATTTCGCGTCGCGCTTTATTTATTTTTATCCATATTGATGTATCTGCTTTCGGTATGTAATAGATAATTAGGACATTTTATTTATTTACCGTTGTATTTTATTTTCAAAGGGTTACTTTTGGCGATGTAAATACCCGACGCCTTGTAATTTAATTTCCGCACCTTTAATTTCTGCAAATTATAACTGCTAGATGTTTGATAATAGGGTTTGCATGACAAGACTGAATGTTTTATCTTAAAATCAAACTAGATTACCCTTAACATGTGCAAAGATAAAAATAACTGAAAACGACACACTCGCACATGCGCACTCTTAGGGTACACTCCACTTGGTTGCCTTCGTACACGGTCATTGAGTATAGGTCGTTTTAGAGGTCTCCCTCTTGTCTAAAAGATCATAGTTGCCTCGAAATGGTTGCCTCGGATATTGTTGCCTCAAATACATGATCTAAGACATTAGGGTTACTGCTAAGGCGTCCTAACATTGCTTTAATGACCGTATGTCCCTCTTTCGAATTGGCCCTCAAACTCCAACGATGGTGCTACCTACTCATTAATAGTGGGATAGCATTGTCTAAAGGAAATTAGCATAGAACGATTCCTTTTTCGAGTAGGTAGATAGTTCTTAGATACTTGCTCATTTAAAACAAAACAAATTTTTCACACTTACACTCTTTTTCGAACAAAGTTTTCAAAAGCACTTCATTACACTCTTGAGGAAAGAAGCAAGAGTTAAATCGAAGTTTCAAATCAAAAACTTTTTCAAAACCACAAGCACAAAGAAAATAATTTTGAAAACAAATGAGCAAGTACCTAAGAGCCCGTGGATAACCACAGATAGAAAGGGTGCTAATACCTTCCCTTTCTATAATCTACCCCCCGTACTCAGAAAATCTCAAAAAAGGAATTTTTTTCTGTGCTTTTTTCCTTTCCTTGTTGGATAAAATAAAAGTCGGTGGCGACTCTTGTTTACCGCGACATTATGCGAATGCAAACGCAAAACACAAACCAGCATTCCAAAAAATAGTCAGTTCTTCCCACCGTATCACAGGATCCATCTTAGATATCAGCAAAGTGGTATGAGTCAACATATACTGTCTTAGCCGGCGAGCAGCCCATACCAGAGCGCAACAAGTTTTCTCGAGCAGTGAATATCTGGTTTCACAGTTGGTAAACTTTTTCTCAAGTAGTAAATAGCGTGCTCTTTTCGACCAGACTCGTCATGCTGCCCCAATACACACCCCATTGAGTTTTCTAAAACGGTCAGATACATGATCAACGGTCTTCCCTCGACTGGTGGCATCAAAACAGGAGGCTCTTGTAAGTACTCCTTGATCTTGTCAAAAGCAACCTGACATTCTTTGTTCCATCTGACTACTTGAGCTTTCTTAAATAATTTGAAGATTGACTCACAAGTAGATGTTAGGTGAGAAATGATTTTGGCAATATTGTTCAGGCGTCCCAAGAATCCTCTAACTTCCTTCTCAGTACGAGGAGCAGGCATTTCTTGTATCACTTTAACCTTGGCAGGATCAACCTCGATGCCTTTGTTGCTGACAACAAAACCTAAGAGTTTATCGGACCGGACTCCAAATGTACACTTGTTTGGATTCAATCTTTACTTGTACTCCTTCAACCTCACAAACAACTTTTGCAAGTGATCAAGGTGCTCCTCTTAAGTTTGTGATCGGGCTATCATGTCATCTATATAGACCTCTATCTCATGATGTATCATATCATGAAACAAAGCTACCATGGCGCGTTGATAGGTTGCCCCGACATTCTTCAGTCTGAATGGCATCACTTTGTAGCAAAATTTGCCCCACTGTGTGACAAATATAGTTTTCTCCATGTCCTCAGGTGCCATTTTGATCTGGTTATAACCTGAGAATCCATCCATGAAGGAAAACACTTTATGCTGGGCTGTATTATCAACCAGGATGTCGATGTGGGGAAGTGGAAAATCATATTTAGGGCTGGCCCTGTTTAAATCTCTATAATACACACAGATTCGTACTTTACCGTCCTTTTTAGGCACGGGAACAATGTTGGCAACCCATTGAGGATAGGAAGTCACGGCCAAGAATCCAACATTGAACTGTTTCATAACTTCCGCTTTGATCTTCTCTGACATGTCAGGTCTCATGCGGCGGACTTTCTGTTTCACTGGTGGACAGTTTTCTCTTGTGGGTAGACGATGTACCACGATGTTTGTATCAAGTCCTGGCATGTCTTCGTATGACCATGCAAAGATCTCAACATAATCATG
This sequence comes from Vicia faba, assembly GCA_948472305.1. Classification (NCBI taxonomy): domain Eukaryota; kingdom Viridiplantae; phylum Streptophyta; class Magnoliopsida; order Fabales; family Fabaceae; genus Vicia; species Vicia faba. The sequence goes on from OX451741.1 coordinate 1,450,488,612, forward strand.
CAATAGTTGAATTAGGCGCTCCTTGACACTCGGCTCTAGATTGACACCCACTTTGATTTCTTTCTTATCTTCCTCGGTACCTAAGTTGATTGTATCCAACGACTCCTCATGAGGCTGAATAGCTCTTTCCTCTTGTTGTAGTAGTCTGGCCAATTCCCCTGGCACTTCACAATCTTCCTCACCTTCGTATTCGGCTTGATATATTGGATCTTCAGAGTCACTAAAGGTTATAGCAGTATCGTTACCCATGGGATCCGGAATGGAGGGGTACCTGCATTTGTGAGTGTGGGTGTGTGTAAGGGTATAGCCATCTTTAAACTGTAAAAGAAAGACAATGAGCACAAAAGGTTTGTATGTGAAAAAGCCTCTATGATTCATTGAATTTCATATGAAGATGAAATAAAAACCCTTACAAATGGACCATTGTGCCTCGGGTAAGACACGAGGTTTTTAAAGTGTGAATTGTTCGTGAATATTACAAGTCCAACAGAAATGTAAAAGATAAATTACTGAGAGATGAGAGTTATTGGGAAAAAGTCTCTGGCTTCCTAGTAGCGAAGTCCTCCGTTGACAGTAGGAAATATCTAATCTTCCAAACTGCCATCCTCTTCAATATCTTCCACTGCATTGACCTCCTGGTTACTAATCTTCAAAGGTGGCCCTCCAGCACGGGCACGACGCACAACCTTCTGAGCAGTTGAAGTAAACCCCAAGCCAAACTTGTCTGATTTATATGGGATGTCCGGAAGTTGCCCCCAGATGGTGCATCCACCCTCTTCTACTACCTCATTGGCATCCTTTAGAGATGACATCCGTAGTGGAGGTCTTGTGATCTTGGGAATCGGGGATACCTCCTTGGTTACTGCTACTTCTTGAGAAACCTCCTCAAAATGTTGAAAAGGAGTTTCAGTGAACTCGCCATCCAACTCCACATATCAGAAGGAATTTAGATGACTAATCATGTACTCTTTCTCTCCATGGATAGTTATGATCTTTCCTTGGACCGGGTACTTCAGCATTTGGTGTAGCATGGAGGTGACAGCACTGGCATTATGGATCCAAGGCCGTCCTAACAGACAGGAGTAAGAGGGACGGATGTCCATGACATAGAAGGTTGAGCTGAAAGTCTGAGTTCCCACCTTTATCGGGATGTCCACCTCCCCGTGGACCATCCTCTTGGAGCCATCAAATGACCTCACAATTATGTTACTGAGTTTCAATGTCAGCCCTTTGCAATCCAATATGTCAAGAGCTTTCTTCGGTAAGACGTTCAAATATGAACCCGTGTCCACCAAGACATGGGCCAGAGTCGTTCCTCTACACTCCACAGAGACATGCAATGCCTCGTTGTGTTTTCTCCCTCTGGGTGTCAAATCAGCATCAAAGAAGTCTAGGACATTATCAGCTGTCAAACTGGCCACACAGTCTTGGAATTGGTCAACAGACGTCTCTTGGGGCACATGGGCTGTCTTCAAAAATTTTACCAAAGCTTTCGCATGTGCCTCAGAGCACAGCAGCAAGGCTAGCATGGAGATCTTAGAGGGAGTTTGCCCCAACTGTTCAACCACTTCATAGTCACTCTTCTTTATTATCCTCAGGATCTCTTCCATTTCCTTCTTGGATGTTTCGGGAGTAGCTAGTGATTGAGCCTTCATCCGGACAGACTCTTCTTGAATGCTTTTTCCTCGATTTTCAGCAGTAGAAGTATTGATAGGGATAACAACAGGGATTGTGTCGTCTTTGTCGGTAGGTGCACTTGCATGTATGATCATCGGTACAGAGGTAATCTTTGGAACAACCACGGGTCCAAAAACTGCCTTTGGAGGGGAAATCTCTGGAGAGAAGATTCTACCACTACGGGTAATCTTACTAGTTCCCGCAATATTGCTAATGTCGGAATCTTCTTCCTCAGAGCTCACTTCTTTGGCAGTCGACCCATTTTGTTTAATACCATGGTAGTAGATTTCTCCACCGTAATTCCATGGTACTGTTTTATCTAATTCATACGGGACCGGCCCGGGCATTGTGATCTTAAGAGGAGTAGTTTTTGAAACTGATGTAATTCTAACGGGTCTTTTAGGGACCCTAGAAGGATTGGTGGAGATGGTTACGATTGAAATGTCTTTAACATGAATGGGTAAAAGTGGAGCATTTTCAAACAGAATTTCTTGATTGTCTATTAGGCGTTGGATGCCTGTCTTCAACAAAGGGAAAACAGTTGATGAGGATAAGAAATGATGACAGTCTTCCTTACAACCTGGGAACACACCAGCTTTTAACAAGTTCATCTTGATGATTGGGAGAGGAGTCAAAAGTTCATCCACCGTGGCAATAAATAAATCTTCCTCGATAGCGTTGGTGTTGTGACCATGCCTAGGCATCGGAGCGGAAATGACATTTGGAAGACTTGAATCTATGAGGTCTTGAATCTTGTTTTTTAAAGCCCAACAATTTTTGGTGTTGTGGCCCGGGCTTTCGGAATGGTATGCGCATCTGGCATTCGGGTGATAATGGGGGGACGCAGTATTGGGGTTCTTTGGGGCCTCCTTTAAAGTTTCCAGATTCAATTTCAGAAGATGTGGTAAAACCTGGGCTAGAGTCATATTAATCCTGGTGAATTGCCGGACTGACCTTTCCACCCTCGGCTGGTTATTTCTTGGTTGATCAGATGCAAGCTTTGGGATCATAACGGCCCCCACCACTGGTCAGCGTTCAGTTCTTCCTTGATTCCTTTATGAATAAACAACAGATACCTCCTTCTTCCCAGTGAAAGGTTTTCTCATAGCTGTAGAGGCAGACGCATCCTTCTGAATCTTTCCACTTTTTATACCAGTTTCCACCCTTTCTCCGGTTAATATTAACTCAGTAAACCCAACAGATGAGCTCCTAATCAAATGGTTGAAGAAAGGGCCCGATAGGTACCCAAGAACATATCCACCAACTCCCTTTCAGACAGAGGGGGTTGCAATCTTCCAGCTAGATCTCTCAATTTTTGTGCGTAATCGTTGAAACCTTCATTTGAAGCCATAGCCATACTCGGAAGTTGAGTACGGGTAGGCGCCAAATCTGCATTATACTGGTATTGTTTATAGAAAGCTGCAACAAGGTCTTCCCAGTTGTGGACGTCGACCCTTTCTAATTGGTAAAACCAATCGAGTTGCGTTCCCGATAAACTATCTTGGAAAAAATGGACCCACAAGTCTTTATCGGTAGAGTGCAGATGAATCTTTCTGACATATGATCGAAGGTGCATTTTAGGACATGACACCCCATCATATTTTGAAAACAACGACACTTTGAACTTTGGTGGGATCACAATTCCTGACACTAGCCCCAATTCTTCAAAATCTAGACCTGGTACCCTTTGTATTTCCATAGCGTTCAAACGCTCTTCAAGGTGTCTGTACTTATCATCAGCCGGAGGATACTGTTCCTCAGAGTAGCCTTCCTCTTCCTCCTCTTCTTCAGATTCTGATGGAACTGCTGTTTCTTTTCCTTTTCTCTCTCCTTCATCAGATGTTGCTGGAAAATCCAAGGTTCTTCTAGCCTGTCCTTGAAACCTTCTCCCCATGATTACCACACCGGTTGGTTTCTTCTCATTCTTCTTTTTCTCTTTTGCTAGCAGAGTCTTCAGCTCCTCTTGCCCTTTGGCCAAAGTTGTGAGTAGCTGTTGAAACTGCATGTTTTGAGCTTGAAGATCTTTGATTGTCTGTTCAAGATCCATCTTACTGAAATAAACAGTAGAGAGATGAGGAAACTTGTTACAAAGACCTGTTTATATTATGATGAATGATATGTATACATGCAATGCTTTCAAGGATTTAAAAAAATTCAAATTTGTTTTAAACAAAAAGAAACACACGTTACATTAATAAGATAGAATTTGAGTACATCAATTCCCCTTGGGCAAAATAATACAAAATTATAAGATAAAAAAGTATTGCGCATCCTCTTTGGTGCTATGTAGGTATTTAGAGTCTGCTCCTCATGAAGTAGCCTAGTGAGTTCCAAAACCTTATTCTCGCTTGCGTAGAATTGGGCTTCGAAAGTATCTCGCTCTCCCTTGAGTTGTATCCAATCCCTTTGTAGATCCTCGAGTGATGTGGGCATGTCAGGATGTAGGATAGTGTATGGAACTTCTCCTTCCTTAACAGGCTCAATAATCACTAGGAGAATGGAAGGATAAGGCATCATAATACTTTGAGCGCGGGTTCGTACCTACTTGAGGTAAGGCTCAAGAGGGATGGAATTCTTGTGTCCCAGAGTCTTTCTATCCACCTTGATCATCATCCTCCAAGCTCGGATGAATCTCTGGCAAAGACCTTGATCGTCGTTGTCGTAGTCGAATACCAAGCCTTGAATCAGCATATCATGTGGGCCATCCCTTCGGGCATAACCAAACTGTCTTAGAGCTAAGCATGGGTTGTAGGTGATGCCTCCCCTAATGCCAAGTAGAGGGACATTAGGGAATTCCCCACAACGGTGAACAATGATAACATTCTCTTTGGATCGAGAGCACCAATGAATATATGAATGTTTGAGCGTCATTAACCTTTGTGACCACCTCAAACCTTGCTCATTCTTTAAGACTGATTGGGGAAGATGAGAAATAAACCATCTTTCCAGGATGGGAGTGTAACACATCAGGACACCTCTTTTCCTCATTGTACGAGTGTGAAAAGAGTGTAAGATATCCCCTAGTAATGTAGGCACTGGATTGCGTGATATGAAGATTTTGACAGCGCTCACATCTATGAGTTGGTCAGGATTGGGGAACAAGACCATCCCATAGATAAGAAGAGCCACAATTTCCTCAAAAGCTTTCAAGTCTAGGGAATTCCAACAACTTTGGGCCTTCTCGAACAGAAACTTTGCTAAGAAACCTTTGACACCACTTCTAGTTTCCCAATGAGTTGTGACATCAGATGAGTGCAAGTGCAGGGCTTGAGCAATCTCTTCTGGCTTTGGATCTCTTTCCGTATCATTGAAAGGTAGTTGATTGAGAATAGGAACCCTCAAGAGTTGGGAGAATTCTTCCAAAGTAGGCACAAGCTGATAGTCAGGAAATGTGAAGCAATGATGCAAAGGGTCGAAGAATTGGAAGAGAACCTTCATCATATCCTCCTCTGTGTTGGAGGTGAAAAAGTTGAGTAGACGACCATGCCTCTCGGTGCATGGAGAGTTCTCAGGGATCCTTGAAGCTAGCTCCTTGAGTTGTGGAGGAATTCTTACAAGGTTGATTTGGATAGTTTTCCTACGAAGTGAATCCATATCCTACAAAACAAGAACAAAGATGAATCTCCAAAATCCTTGAAATGGTTAGTGAATGCATATGATGTTCATGATGTCCATGATGTTATGTACAAATATGCATATACAAGCAAATCAAACAAGTTCTTAGTTTAGGCTTGCACGGGGCTTTATAGGTAAGTACCCTCTTGAAGTTTAGTTGGCTCAACCTGTCCTAACCATAGTAATCGAGTTCTAAGGAGCTCAATATCACTAGATTGTTTCCTTGGTCATTATTTCAGCTCAAGCCTCTTTAATGGCGACCGAAATATCCCAAGAAACCAACCCTCAATGAGTATAGTATCGAGTATCTACCAACTTCGGACTGCACCAAAGCCGGTCATCTCACTACATCCTAAAGGCCAAGTTGGTCAAGTAAAGGGTTCTATAAGTTCGTTAGTGCTTCATGACATCACTCAGCGGCCCCGTATTCTCTTTGATTAACTCAAAGGCTACCGGTACCCACAAATATTTCACACTAACATAGCTATTGCTTATACCTTATCAGTATACCCCACACAGTTTCCACAACGTATTGCTATTTACCTATAATGTTTCCCAAATCCGGGTGGAGGATTCAAACCTAAACAAAGAACCATAATGTAAAGCAAACAAGTCAAACAATGTAAGCAAATAAATGTGATCTAAACCCTAAGGTAACCTCACTTTTATAAATTTCCCCAGCAGAGTCGCCAATTCTGTGATGCGGTGGGAGAACTGACATGAGGTTTTGCGTTTTATCGCAAATGTTGCGGTTAGCAAGAGTCACCACCGACTTTTCTTTTATCCAAAAGGAAAGGTGAAAAAGCACAGGAAAGACCTTTGAGATTGTTTCTTGAGTTCGGGGGGTAGATTATGAAAAGGGAAGGTATTAGAACCCTTTTCATCCATGGTTTTCCATGGGCTCTTAGTTACTTGCTTAGATCACTTGCTTTTGTTTGTTTGAAATTGTGTTTGGTGTGGTTTTGAAAGTATTTTATAAAAGAGGCCATTTATTTAGGCAATCTTTGTAATGATTCTCGTTCGTAAGAATGTATACAAAGATGTTTGTCTTTTTGAAAATGTTTTCAATGTTTGTAAGATGTTTTTGAAATGTGTGTGTGTTTGTTTTGAAAATAGCAAGGATTGTTGTTTGAAATGGAGCAAGTAACTAGAAGATATCTACCTACTCAAATGTCTTTCTTACGTATTTTCTATTCCTTTGACATTGTTGTCTTACCATTGATTTGGTAAGCAACCCTATCTTTGGATGTAAATGGGACGGGCGTGGGTCATCGTATAACATGATTAGCAACGTTTGGAAAGTATCTTAGCATTTTTGAGGGACCAAGATCATTTTGTAAGGCAACTTTTGAATAGCGTCGTCGAGGGACTATGATCTTATATTTGTTTGTTTTGCAAAGATACTTCGCATGCGTAACATGGCCATTTTTATTTTAGGCAACCAAGTGGGGAAAACCCTAAGGGTGCTTGTGTGCAAGTGTATCATTTTCATGCTTTGATTTTGTCTTGTATTTAGGTTTTTTTATTTTTGCTTTGTTTTGTTCTTGTCATACAAACCCTAATTAATAATCATGGCATATAAAGCGATAAATTGCGTAATGTAAATATTTCTAAGCTATTACAACAATTAATGGGAGGGGGAATACAAATTTGAATGGGGATTTGCAAGAATATAAAACTAAATAAATTATTACAACCAAATCGAATTTGTACAAATTAGAATAAATACAATACATTACTTAAAATGCAATGCAATGTATATGTAAGAAAAGATTTTTGTGTCTTGTTTTTATGTAAAAGAAGTTTTCATCTAAAACTAAAAATATGAAGAAAAGGAATTAATTTTTAAAAGGGGTTTAACCATAATTATTATTTAAGAGAAAATAAAGTTTTTATAGGTATTATTTTGTGTATTTTCTTGTACAAAAATAATAAATAATATTGTATAAAAAGTATATATATATATATATATATATATATATATATATATATATATATATATATATATATATATATATATATATATATATATATATATATATATATATATATATATATATATATATATATATATATATATATATATATATATATATATATATATATATATATATATATATATATATATATATATATATATATATATATATATATATATATATATATATATATATATATATATATATATATATATATATATATATATATATATATGCAAAAAATAGGTATTTATAAGTATGAAATGAAAAATAAATTAAACTAAATATATTTAATTATATTTACAAGTTTATTAAGAAAATAAATGATATCCTATTAAAATAAAATATATTTTTATGTGAGAAATAAAATAAAAATAAAATAAAGTGCAATATTTTTAATTTACATTTTTTGGGATTTTTATGTATTAAAGAAAATAATAAAAATATTAAATATGAAAATAAAACAAAATAAAAAATAAAAATATAAAAGGTTTAGCAGGGGGTGAGTGATGTAGCAAAGCTGGTGGTAATGTTAGTAAAAACTATGGCCCAAAGCATAAAGCCCAAACTTGCAAAAAAAAGTGTCAAAACTGAAAAATGGTAAAAATGCAAAACAAAAGTAGCGCGCCCAGGTTCGATCCCAGGACAAGGGTCTCACCAGCGAGCTACTTTGCTACTGGGGTGGCTATACTTCCATTGTCTTCAGGAAAGCAAAAACAATATAACACAAAACACGCCCTATGCCCTGTTTCATCTTCTTCCTCAAGCTTAGGCCAGACACCCTGTGACTCTCTCATACTTCCATGAAAATAAAAACTTATAACATGAAAATTCAGTACTTGAGCACACGATTCCAACCATATAAATTATGTGAACTATTAATCAAAGAATAAAGAGAATTTTAACAACCCTAAATCTTGACCTAATATTTCCAGAAATTTCAAGTTCCAAATTCTCTCAGCACAAGTAAAATCAATGAAAGATAATGGCATGTACAGCTTCGTTATGATGAGGACTACATTTTTTTATTCACAAATCGTGGCCTAAGGTTTCCTGTATAAGGAGATAGAGTTTGAAATTTTACCTCCTTCAGTTGGAATCGTGAACGGAACTGGGGTGAGTTTGAGGGAGGCTTGATGCTTGCTTGAGCTTCCTTGAACTTCCCTGGATGTATCCCAACCCTTGCCTTGCTCTGAAAGTAGCTAAAACTCCTTGGCCAAGTCAAACTGCAAGCTCTGAAGTAAACAATGGCAGATGGTGGAGGAGTGATTACAGAACAGGGATGATGGCCTGGATTGACTAGGTATCAAGTATGTAAGGTGTTTGAATGATCTAAACTCAAAATGCACGAGCCAAATAGAAGATGGATGTGCTTATGCCCAGTCTGCAGTTTTGGACAGGTTTTTGGTGTTTTGCTGGTTGAGAGTGTTTCAGGTCCTTGCTAAACGTGCTTTGTGTTGCATAATGTTTGTATATTAGTATTGAAATGGTTTGATGTCAACTCTCCCACAGATCTGCAAGCCCTAGCCTTTTTGCAACTTTCCTTGCATTTGAAGTAAAGTGAAGTGACTATACTTGCCATGCTTGTAATTGATCCCTTAGGGTTGGTATTAGTTTGTACAACTTACTTGAGACCTCTGAGACTTGTATGCGCCAAGGGGACTGGTCCAAAGCTCAAAATTGTAAATTTTGCAAAAGTTGCTCTTTTTCAAAATGGCACTAGAACCTTTTTGCCATAAATGGAATTACAAGTTGGATAAAGGTTAAAAAGCATGGATCAAGGCTTTGTAAACTGAGTAAGCATTTAATTAAGGAGTGTGGAACAAGTTTAGGACTTGTACAACATGAATTAGCCAACATAGGATTGATTTGCAACTTTGTTCTTCATGAAATGGCTTGGACAAAAAGTGAGAAATTGCCAACTTCATCTCTTCGATTCTCCCTACTCAAAAATGATCTTGGTGAGTTCTTAGACAATTTGGAAAGCTTGCAATGTGCTCTATAATTAATCTTTGAAATTCATTTTGAGATACCTTTTGGAACTAGGTGAAACATTGCCATGAAGTTGGGTCCAAAACCTGCCTAAATTAGGGCAAAATTTCACTAAGTTAACAAGTTCATGACCATGTATTCATAAATTTATATCTTGAGATCCAAGAATCTTTAGGGAAAAGTTTGTGAAGAAAAGTTGTAGATTTCATTCAGGTATACAACTTTCATGTTGGGAACTTTCTTTGAATCAATATGCATCATGGTGAAAAAGTGGCCTAAAGTTGAGAAAAAATAAGAAAATTTTCTATACTTAGAAAATTTCTAAGTTAGGAAAATTTTCAAATTCAAACTCTACTTTTCAAATTTGGTTTTCTTGGTCAAAAATTTTCACATTTTGACATGTTTTGATGAATTATGACCCTTGGTACTTGATTTTTACCAAAAAGTCAAAGTTTGACTTTTTAGTATACAGTTGACTTTTGATCAGTTGACTGCAAATTTCATCTGTCAATCCAATGAATTTGAGATGTTTTGAACCATGTAATTAAGTCAAGATGATGCCATTGAATCCTTGAAATCATGCTTGAACTCAATTGGTCATTTTCTAGGTTAAAAATCAGAAATTGCCCTTCCTCAGTCAAAACCCTAATTTTGACCATTTTGCCCTTTTGATGATTTGATCAAATTTCTTGAGGAGTTGTAATCCAAACTAGATCAAATGGTACATATGAGTCTAAAATGTTGATGTGGATAAAAAATTATGAAGTTTGACTGTAAATTGGCCATGGTTGACTTTTTCCCCAATACAGCTGATTTTTAGGTCAACTGTCCAATTGACCGATAAAAAAGGTGGTTCAAGGCTTGAAACATGTCATGAGTGATCTTAGGGGTCAATAATGATGTTTGAAAGTCATATGAAGCATTGATAGTCCAAAAATCCTTGTGCAAACTCGAACCCTAATTTTGGGTTATCAGTGCAAGATGAGATGTCCTGAGCTGACCAACCCTAATCCATTCTCGAGTTTAAGAGATCTTGTGAGAAAAGTCTTGATAAATGAGAGAGAAAATTTTGGGGTACAACACGATGGATCAATGAAGAAGGTGATGGTGTGGTGTTCATTGATTGGCCCATTCAAATATCCAGGGACCCAAAGCGCGCGCATTTTGAAACGTGTCCATTGATCCATTTTCATATCATAATATGTTTGTTCTATTATATTCATGAGTTAACATCCAACGCAGTTGGCAAGGCATAAGGTATGTTAAGGAAAGGACCTGGGTTCGATCCCAGGTCCATCAATTTTTATATTTTCCAATTGATTCTTGCAAGATCCAGTGAGTTGCATCCTAGTGCGTCCATCCTGCGCACTCACCCTCAGCCATTGGATCATCCCTCGATCCAAATCCATTGTCCAACAGGCCATCCTCATGGTACATCCTCAGAAGAACGCAACACTGGACCAGGCGCTGACAACAGGGCCACCAGCAAAATGGTCCTAACACAAATTCAGCAAGGCACCCCCCAGATTGCTATCATCAGCAGGCCCAATTTTCTTTCTTTCTATTTTTTTAATTGTTTGTTTATTTTTTTTAATTAATTGTTTACCATTTAAAAAAAATCTTTTTTTACTCAATCATAAAGCCAATCAAAAACATCACGAAATGTTAGGATTAATTTTTTATTAAAATAATTAATTTCATTAATTAACTAGGTTAATTTAATTAGGGAAATTTAATTCTTTTTTTTCATAATTAAAATTAAATTAGAAATTAGGTTAAATAGCAAGTTAATTATTTTTTCTCAAATAAAAATACAAAAATATTAGGTTATTTATAGTTAATTTCCTTTCATTTTTTAAGGTTTTTTTCCTAAAAAATAAAAATAACAAAAAATATTTTCTTTCATTAATTAAGTTTTCTTAGAATTTAAACTTTAATTCCCGTATTTAATTTGTCGTGGGAATATTATTTTATGTTAATTCCAATTATTGTAATTGCTCCCGGGTTGTAATATTTTAATTAGGTTTATTTTACTGTCTTTCTTTTACTGTTTCAATTCCCCAAATTTTTGGTTATGTAATCCCCTCCCCAAAGCCTTGTAATAGCTAGGTTTAAGATTCTTGCATTTTATTTTTCACTACTATTAACTGTTAGATGAATGATCATAGGATTGAATGGAAAGATTAAATGATTAAAACAGTAGAAAACCCTAAATGTGCAAATATTAACTAAAATGAAATCAAACACTTGCACATGCGCACCCCTAGGGTATCTCCCACTTCGATTGCTTCAGAAATACGGTCACTATTCTCAAACGTGAGAATTCTTAGTGACTGTCCTCTAATTCAGAGTTCGCAAGTCCCTTTCGAAGGTTGCCTCGGTAAAACAAAATGAGATCTTAGAACTTTAGGACAATTACTAAGAGATCTTCCCATGTTGCCTTAAGTGACCGTAATCGTCCCATTCGATTGTCCCTTAAACTCAAACGATGGAGCTACCTACTCCTTAATAGTAGGATAGTGTTGTCTAAAGGAAATAAGAAAACAAACAATCTTTTTCGAGTAGGTAGAAACTCTTAAGTACTTGCTCAAAACAACCAGTTTTTTCACACTTACACTTTTTGAACAAAGTTTTCAAAAACGCTTTATCACACTCTTGAGGACTGATGCAAGGGTTACCATAAAGTGAACGCCGCACTAAGGCATTTTCAAAGCTTTTCAAAACACACACAAAATTAATTTAAAAATGAGCAAGTACCTAAGAGCCCATGGAAAACCATGGATAGAAAGGGTGCTAACACATTCCCTTTCTATAATCTACCCCCCGTACTTAGAAACATATCGAAAAAGGTTTTTTCTGTTCTTTTTCCCTTTTCCTTTGTTGGATAAAATAAAAGACTGTGGCAACTCTCACTTACCGCGACATTTGCGAACAAAAAATGCAAACCAGTAAAAAAGAATCAATTCTGCCACCGTATTACAGAACTGGTGACTCTGCTGGGGAAAAATTATAAAGTGGGGTTTACCTTAGGGTCTATATCATTTTAAATTGCTTTCTTCTGTTTGCTTTGATTTCTTTTATCTTTGGGGGTTTTGTTGGGGTATTCTTGTAAAGATCCTATACCCGGATCTGGGGCACCTTATTAGGTAAGTAGCAATAAACCATGGAAGTTGTACGGTGTAGACCGATACAGACGAAGTGGTGGCTACGTTAGCGCGATGCGTTGGATTATACTAATGTTCCTTAAGTAAGTTAAGGATAACATTAGGCTTCCTCATAGTGCCACTAAGCGCTAAGTGATCTTTAGAACCTTTAAATTGTCTCATCCTAGCCATTAGGAAGTAGTGAGATAACCAGCTTTGATTCCGACCGAAGATTGGTTGATACTCGATACTACACTCATTGAGGCTGGATTTCAGGATTTTTTTGCCGCAATACTTCGGTGCGGAGCTGAAACAATTTATGAAGGAAAGGTCAGTGATATTGAGGCTCCTTAGAACCCGGTTACTATTAATAGGACAAGTTGAGCCAACTGAACATTCAAGAGGGTACATACCTTAAAAACTCATGCAAGCCTTTGAACCTAAGGTCTATTGTGTGATTTTCTTGTGTTTATCTGTGATTTTTAGCATAATCATGAAATCATAAGCATCATTACATTCATACATACTAATCATTTTAAGGACCTGTTGGATTTACTTCTTGTTTGTTTTGTAGGATATGAATTCAGATCGCAGATAAACCATCCGGATTCACTTCATAGAGGTTCCTCCTAAGCTCAAGGAATTAGTCTTGAAAGTCCCCGAGGACTCATCATTCCACAAAAGACATGGTCACTTGCTCAGTTTGGTTACCACTGGGTTTGACTAAGGTTTGAGGAGTATCTTATTCCAATTCTTTGACCCTAAGCACCATTGCTTCACATTCCCCGATTATCAACGGGTACCTACGCTGGAAGAATTCTCTAAGTTACTTGGTTTACCTATATTGGAGAGAGTTCCTTTCACCGGTTTGGAACAAGACCCAGCTTCTGAAAATTTTGCCATAGCTTTGCACTTGAAACCATCTGACATTGAGGCCAATTGGGAAAAAGTGGAGTTAAGGGTCTCCTTGCAAATTTCCCGATGAAGAAAGCTCAGATTTTCCTGGATGCTATGAGCTATCATGCCTTCGAAGATGTATTAGCCCTCTTGATCTATGGGTTGGTCCTATTTCCTAATTCAGATCAATTTATAGATGTGAATTCCATCAACATCTTTCTTGCTCACAATCCGGTTCCAACATTGCTCGGGGATATCCTACATTCTCTCCATACTCGCACTCTAAAGAAGCGAGGGACTCTCATGTGTTGCACTCCTCTGCTATATAGGTGGTTTATTTCGCACTTTCCTCGGTCAGTAATGCAAAATGATTTAGGCTTAAGGTGGATCAAAGAATAATGTCTCTCTCTGACTCCGACATCTATTGGTGTCCTCGCTCTCAAGAGGACATTTCTTTTATTGATTGCTGTGTAGAATTTCCTAATATGCCACTCCTGGGAATTAGGGGAGGCATCACCTACAATCCTTCTTTAGCACTAAGTCAGTTCGGTTATGCACGGAGGGATGGTCCACCGGATATGCTCATCCAGGGTATTGTGTTCAACTACTCAGATGATTTGCATAATTATCGTTAGAGGTTCATCCGCTCTTGGGGAATTGTTAAGAAGACATATAGTAGGACTTTGGGGCGTAAGAACTCCATCCCTTTAGAACCTTACCTCAAATGGGTAAGAGCTCGAGTCCAAAGTCTTATAATGCCATATGATTCCATCTTACCATTGATCTTAGAGCCTATTGTTCAAGGGGGCGAGTTCCGTATTATTCTCCATCCTGATATGCCAACCAACTTCGAAGAGTTGCAAAAGTCTTTGATCCAGCTCAAGGAAGAATGTGATACTTTTGAGGCTCAATTCTATGCAAGTGAGAAAAAGGCGCTCGAATTAACAAAGCAACTTCATGAAGAGAGGAACCTCAACACCTACCTCAACACCAAGAGGAAGCGTCCATGGGAGACTTAGGAATTTCCTTTCAACGTTTATCCCTGTGTAATCTTTTGTTTTTTTTAAAAAGAAACTTGCTAATAAAAGGCTTTTCTTTTTGTTTTGTTTAAAAGAGCTTGAATCTAATAAGGTCCTTGAAATCATTGTATACACATGTCATACATATCAATGCATAAACAAGTATCAAAGTAGGATTCTCATCTTCTTCGCTGTTTATTTCAGCAATAATGACTTCTGAACAAAGTATCAAGGATCTCCAGGCACAAAACGCTCAATTTCAGCAAATGTTCGTAGCTTTGGCTAAAGGGCAGGAAGATCTGAAGGCCCTTTTTCTGAAAGATAGAAAGAAGAAGGCGAAGAAGACCGCTGGTGTGGTAAACCTGGGAAGAAGATTCAAGGGACAATTAAACAAATGGTTGATCTGACCTCTTCATCCAAGGAAGGAGAGAATCAAGAGGGTGAGACCAGGGAGGAAGACCCCAGTCCAGGGGAATCTGATAATGACACTGATTACAATGAAGAGAAGTATCATTCGGCTGACGAAATGTACAAACAGTTAGAGGATCATCTGAATGAAATGGAGATCCAAAGAGTACCAGGGCTGGATTTTGAAGAGCTGGATTTGGTATCTGGGGTTGTCATCCCACAGAAGTTCAAGGTTTCGGTATTTGCAAAGTATGATGGGGTTTCTTGTCCCAAGCTTCATCTCTGTTCTTATGTGAGGAAGATTCAGCCTCACACTGCTGATAGGAACTTGTGGGTCCATTTCTTTCAAGACAGTCTATCTGGGACTCAGCTTGAGTGGTTCTATCAGCTGGAGGGAATCAATGTCCACAACTGGGAAGATCTGGCTGCTGCTTTTTATAAGCAGTATCAATATAACGCTAACCTTGCTCCTACCCGTACTCAACTCCAGAGTATGTCTATGGGTGCAAGCGATGGTTTTAAGGACTACGCTCAGAAGTGGAGAGATTTGGCAGGGAGAGTCCAACCCCTTTGTCTGATAGGGAGTTGGTGGACATGTTTCTTGGTACGCCGTCTAGTACATTCTTCAATCACTTGATTGGTAGCTCCTCAGCTGGTTTTACTGAGCTGATATTGACTGGAGAAAGGGTAGAAGCTGGGATCCGAAGTGGCAAGATCCAGAAAGACACCTCTTCAAGTATAGTGAAAAATCCATTCATGGGTAAGAAGGAGGTCAATTCTATTTACAATCCAAGAAGTCAGAGTAGAACTGAGCATCGTCCAATGTTAGGGGCTGTGATGATACCTAGGCCTGTGGCTACTCAATAATAAAACAATTAGCCAAGGGTAGAAAGACCTCAAAGGCAGTTCACCCGGATCAATATTATGTTGTCTGGGGTCTTACCCCATTTGTTAAAATCTAACTTGGCAACCTTAAGGGAGGCTCCCAAGAACCCCAACACCACATCTTCTTGTTACAATCCAAACGCTCGATGTGCTTACCATTCTGAGAGTCCAGGCCATGATACAAACGACTGTTTGGCTCTGAAGAATAAGATATAGGATCTGATCGAAGAAAAGGAGATTGAGTTTGATGCTCCTGAGATGCCTAATGTCATAACTGCTCTCATGCCCAAGCACAACCGTGGTGTTAATGCCGTTGATACTGATCTATTTGTTACTTCTGTTGATAAAGTTTCTACTCCTCTCATGACCGTCGACAAGAATTTGTTGCTAGCCGTATTATTTCCGGGTTGCGGTGAAGGATGCCACATGTGTTTATCTTTGCCTTCTGGTTGTTATTTGCTGAAAGCAGGTGTTTAACGCATGATGGTAACAAAGAGATTTTGTTTGAAAAGACTCTGGTTCCAATTGTTCTACATGAAGATGTTGCTATCATAACCATTTCCGCCAATACTTCCAAGGTCTCCTCCAAAACACCTGTTAGGATTACATCTGCTCCAAGAATTGCTCCATTAATAATCACTTTTCTTGGCCCTGTACCATACTCCTCAGACAAAGTTGTTCCTTGGAATTATGGTGCTGAAGTTTACTACCTATGATGATGATGAACATGAAGATGTAATCAAATCATGTCATGGTCAAATGTATCAAAAACGGATGATCAAGGCTTTCAACAAAAAGGTCTGGCACCAAGCATATCAAGTCGGGGATCTAGTGATCAAGTGCATCATACTGCCACAAGGTGATCCCAGGGGAAAATGGACTCCCACATACGAAGGGCCATTTGTGATCAAAATCATTTTTTCTGGCGGAGCCATGATTCTGACCACCATGGACGGTGACGACCTTCCTCACCCTGTCAATCGGACATAGTGAAAAGATATTATGCATGATTAAAGACCCGCTAGGTTGATTGGCCTATGAAAAAATAAGGGCTTCCCGAAAAACCAAAAGGGTTCGGGCAAAAATTAGGGATGAAAACAAAAAAAAATCTGTACACCTGGCAAGTCGAAAACCTGAAAAGGCGGATTGGGCAAAGAAGGGTATCCCGGTGGACTGAAAACCCGAAAGAGCGGTCCAGGAAAAAGTTAGGGATTTAAAGCATATCATTATGTCCCATTGGATCACCTTGTGACCATACTTCAGCATCACCTATCAAGCTCAAAACGGCACCAATCAATCTAGTCAGCTTCGGACAAGCAGCAAAGTGACGAGACGCTCGAAGACACAGCGACAATAGCAGAATTGAAACTCAATGGGATTATTACACATATCTGTTTTATTCTCTTTGTACATAATATTGTATAGCTTTCATTTCCACAGAGGTGTTCTCTTACTTGAGCGTCAGCTTCCTTGTACAAAAACGCCTGTTATAGGCCAACTTCAGAAATTAATACAAGTCATTTTTACAAAACCATTTGTTTTTCTTTTTCTGTTTTGTTTTGCAAAAACGTCCAATGATTTATTCTTGACATATGCATTTGAATATGATTGCTATTCACAAATATTCGCATAAGAAACGGAAAGACAGTTGCTTATGACTTAAGGAATATGGGCAAGGACTAAAAAACCATATCAAGCCCGACAGTTACTCCTTCCAGCAGGTACAGGGGCAGGTACAGTTTTGAAACAAGGTCACCATTACATGCAACCCCGTGACGTCTACACTCCCCACCGAGTAGAGGAAACCAAAGCTTTGACATCGGCTTCCTCAAACATGAGTTACTTTCCCCAACAAAGTTCCTTCAGAGAGCCGATGTCTATATTCCCCAACCGAATTTTATAATCACAAGAGGTTCATAAAGTTTTCTCCCGAGCACAGTGTATTTCTCTGAATGTAAAAGCTCAATCCCCAACAGAATTTATTCCTCTAGCTATGGAAGCTCATCCCCTGGCGGATTTTATTTCTCCGAATCGGAAAAATATTCTAGTAAAGCATCTCCTCTCGCAAACAAAGCTATTCCCCCGCAGATTTATTCTCAAGCAGAGTCTCTCCCCGGCAGAATATTCATAAACAAAGAGTAAATCCGCAGCATAATCATCTCCATTCACCATCCCCAGCGGGAATGAAGAATTCGGCTTCCCTAATACTTTTCAGCAGCAGTCTGGGATTTACTTTCCCCGACTAAGGAATACCGCAATAGCATCCCATATCCATACACCATGGCATGCGCATACATACTTCATACAATATAATCTCATTTATTTTGAGAACATCATTACAATGCATTTCATACATCATGACATTGCATACGACTAACTCTTTACCTTTCACGGAAAGGACCAAATCTACAAACTACGTCTAACAAAGGGCTATCCCAGAATTTCCCTCAGAAAGATGTCCTCACAAGATCTCTCCGCTCACTATGCCGGTGGAAGAAATGCCAAGACTTTTGTCTGGGTCGGTTGAATATCTACTAAGATTCTCCTGATTACTATGCCAGTCAAAGTTAACCCAAGATATCTCTACTCACTATGCCGGTACAAGAGACTCCAAGACTTTCATCTGGGTCGGTTGAACCACTACCAAGATCCTCCTGATTACTATGCCAGTCAAATTTAACCCAATATCTCTCTGCTCACTATACCGGTAGAAGAGACTCCAAGACTTTCGTATGGGTCAGTTAAATCGCTACCAAGATCCTCCTGATTACTATGCCAGTCAAAGTTAACCCAAGATCTCTCTGCTCACTATGCCGGTAGAAGAGACTCCAAGACTTTCATCTGGGTCAGTTGAATCGCTACCAAGATCCTCCTAATTACTATGCCAGTCAAAGTTAACCTAAGATCTCTCTGCTCATTATGCCGATAGAAGAGACTCCAAGACTTTCTTTTGGGTCAGTTGAATCGCTACCAAGATCCTCCTGATTACTATGCCAGTCAAAGTTAACCCAAGATCTCTCTGCTTACTATGCCGTTGAAAGAGATTCCAAGACTTTCGTCTGAGTTAGTTGAATCGCTACTAAGACTCTCCTGATTACTATACCAGTCAAAGTTAACCTAAGTTCTTCCCTGGGCCAGACAGGTTGACACCAAGATCTCTCTGATTATTATGCCAGTGGAAGATGTACCAATACTTTCGTCTGGGTCAGTTGAATCGCTACTAAGATCCTTCTAATTACTATGCCAGTCAAAGTTAATTCAAGGCCTTTCCCGGGTTTAGTAAAATTGACACTAAGATTTCTATCCCAATTAAAGATAACTTGAGACCTTTCTCTGGTTCAGTCAAATCGATACTAAGATTTCTATTCCAGTTAAAGAAACTATGAAGCCCGGAAACTGGCTGGATAATAGTCAATCAACAATTCAAGACATTGTGAAGCCCGGATCCTGATCGGATAACAGTTTAATCTTATTTCCCCAGTAAGTCACTGTGAAGCTTGGAATATGACTAGATAGCAGTCAGCTTATCATCCTCAACAAGTCACTGTGAATCCTGGAGCCTGACCAGATCGCAGTTTGCTTCCATCTCTTCAATCAAGAGGTGACTCCCTAGTAAAGTAATGGACAAACTTAAGCTCTTAGACTCTATTCCCCAAGACAGAGAACAGTATTCCTTAGCGAAGTCCTCCCTAACAACAGGAACATGAATTCAAACGAAGGAATATCTCACAAAATCCTCATTATTATGGATGGCATCTTTAAGCCTATCTCCGACAACTTTCAGTTATCTTCTCCAAATGGTATTTGTAAGCCCATTCCCGACATCATCAACCATCAATATTACTTCATGCGAGTGCAAATTTCTGGGCACTCTAGTGTTCAATCATCTTCCACCCTCAGATCACGAAAGGTGGACAAGACAATCTAAATCCTCTGGTTTAAGAAGATTGAACAGGGGCAGGTGTTTTACCTTAAAATTTTCCCTCCCATTTTCACACAAGACATACTCGTAGAGGTCCTCAATTGCTCAAGTTGACTAAGGATTGACTAGATAAATCCCCCTCTTAAGACAATAAGCCTCAAACTAGGGTTTCACTCCTCATCAATATGTTTGAGTTCCAAGGGTCCCAAATGGTCTCCATTGCCCTAATATGTCCTCAAGATCATCCATGCCAAGTTTCATGCCTTGCACAACAAGTTTGCTCAGTCAACTGCTCAAATGCCTGAAAATCAATCATACTAGGTCAAAAGTCAACCGTGACCAACATATAGTCAAACTTCAAGATTTTAAGTCGACATCAACATTTTTAAGTGATATCCATCATTTGATCAAGGTTTGATCATGATTCCTCAAGGAATGCTCCTAATTCATCAAAACTCAAAAGTTGCTAAATTAGGGTTTCTATAAGAAAAGTCAACCAAACTTTGACCAGACATAACTTTCCCATACTTTATTAGAAATTTCTCATAAAAGGATCGTTTTGAAGAGATTCCAATTCCATACAACTCGTCTTTAGTCCTCAAGTTCAAGAAATGAACTCATGAAAAGATATAAATTCAGACATTATAGGTCCTTTTCAAAGGTCAGCAAAAACACCTTTTGGGTCAAAGCTCCTACATGAACATGGAAGACCCAATGGAGATGAAACCAAAATGATTGTTTAGAGGACATCCTAAGCTTTCTAAAAAGTCCAAGAACACCCTCTTAGGGTCAAAATTGAGAGAGATATGCATTGTCAAAGTTGGTCAATTTTTGAAAATTGCATGAAGTCAACAATGCCCAAGTTTGAATTTTTTTTCCACATGGGCCTATCTTTTCAAGTTTGGAACTTTCTCCTAACATGGTCCACGACCCATAAAATCCTCCATGAATTATTTTATTATTTATTTGATTTATTTTGATTTTAATCATTTAAAAATCAAATTAAATTAAATAAATAATGTATATTTGTTTTGATATGATTTTTGCATTGAATGATGGATCATATATGCTGTCAATAGCCAAAGAAATCATGCAAGGCCAAATGGACACAAAATATCCACATATGGAAACTTTTCAAGATTTGAGTTTTTCTTAAAACCATGCCATTAATCTTTGGATTCTTGCCACAAAAATTACCCTAATCTGATTCACTACATATGCCAATGTATTGCAACCCTAGAACAAAAGTTTTTCAGATGTGCAACTGCCTCTAAGAGCAAGAACAAAGTGTCAATTTTTTGTCAAAAAGTACATATCAGATTCCTTTCCACAGGCGAGTTCAAAGCATTTCAAGGACTAAACAACAATCCTTAGACCTCTAGGAAATTACCACACTCATTCCCTAGGCCTGTAGCATCAAGAACAACTCTCTACACTCACGATTTGTATTCACTTTTTTCCAACTTCGACTCCATTCATTTACCCACTGTAAACATGATTTGATTACATCTTCTTGTTCATCATCATCATAGGAACCTTTTTGAATGGTTTAATCAGAGTTTAAGTGCAAGCACAACCATTCACCATTGCTAGGGTTCCAAAGCTCCAAATTGGGGAACCCTAACTAGAGGAAAAATTGGACAAAATTAGGGGTACTATCATGCTCAGGAGATCGTTTATAGTCAATCCATGTCTTTGGTTTGAATTTATGTTGCTTGTATCGTGTTTTAGAATGTTGCAGGTTTGTAGCTACGAACAAAATCTGTCACTATAGCCTATAGTCACGGAAATAACTGTAGGTAAATGTCCATCACCTAAAACGATGGATCAATGAAGAAGGTGATGGCGTGGTGTTCATTAATTGGCCCATTCAAATCTCCAGGGAACCACAGTGCGTGCATTTTGAAACGTGTCCATTGATCCGTTTTCATATCATAATATCTTTGTTCTATTATATTCATGAGTTAATATCCAGCGCAGTTGGCGAGGCATAAGGTGTGTGAAGGAAAGGACCTGGGTTTGATCCCAGGTCCAGCAATTTTTCTATTTTCCAATTGATTCTTGCAGGATCCAGTGAGTTGCATCCTAGTGCGTCCATCCTGCACACTCACCCTCAGCCATTGGATCATCCCTCGATCCAAATCTAGTGTCCAGTAGGCCATCCTCATGGTACATCCTCAGAAGAACACAACATTGGATCAGGCGCTGACAACAGGGCCACCAGCAAAATGGGCCTAACACAAATTCAACAAGGCACCCCCTAGATTGCTCTCATCAGCATGCCCAATTTTCTTTCTTTCTATTTTTTAATTGTTTGTTTATTTTTTTTAATTAATTGTTTACCATTTAAAAAAATCTTTTTTTACTCAATCATAAAGCCAATCAAAAACATCACGAAATGTTAGGATTAGTTTTTTTTAATTAAAATAATTAATTTCATTAATTAACTAGGTTAATTTAATTAGGGAAATTTAATTCTATTTTTTTTCATAATTTAAATTCAATTAGAAATTAGGTTAAATGGCAAGTTAATTATTTTTTCTCAAATAAAAATACAAAAATATTAGGTTATTTAGAGTTAATTTCCTTTCATTTTTTTAATGTTTTTTTCCTAAAAAATAAAAATAATAAAAAATATTTTCTTTCATTAATTAAGTTTCCTTAGAATTAAAACTTTAATTCCCGTATTTAATTTGTCGTGCGCATATTATTTTATGTTAATTCCAATTATTGTAATTGCTCCTGGGTTGTAATATTTTAATTAGGTTTATTTTATTGTCTTTCTTTTACTGTTTCAATTCCCCAAAGCCTTGTAATAGCTAGGTTTAAGATTCTCGCATTTTATTTTTCACTACTATTAACTGTTAGATGAATGATCATAGGATTAAATGGAAAGATTAAATGATTAAAACAGTAGAAAATCCTAAATGTGCAAAGATTAAATAAAATGAAATCAAACACTTTCACATGCGCACCCCTAGGGTATCTCCCACTTCGTTTGCTTCAGAAATACGGTCACTATTCTCTAACGTGATAATTCTTTGTGACTATCCTCTAATTCAAATATCGCAAGTCCCTTTCGAAGGTTGCCTCGGTGAAACAAAATGCGATCTTAGAACTTTAGGATAGTTACTAAGAGATCTTCCTATGTTGCCTTAAGTGACCGTAATCGTCCCTTTCGATTGTCCCTTAAACTCCAACGATGGAGTTACCTACTCCTTAATAGTAGGATAGCATTGTCTAAAGGAAATAAGAAAACGAACAATATTTTTCGAGTAGGTAGAAACTCTTAAGTACTTGGTCAAAAAACCAGTTTTTTCACACTTACACTTTTCGAACAAATTTTCAAAAATGCTTTATCACACTCTTGAGGACTGACGCAGGGGTTACCATAAAGTGAAACGCCGCACTAAGGCATTTTCAAAGCTTTTCAAAACACACACAAAAGCAATTTAAAAATGAGAAAGTACCTAAGAGCCCATGGAAAACCATGGATAGAAAGGGTGTTAACACCTTCCTTTTCTATAATCTACCCCCCGTACTCAGAAACATCTTGAAAAAGGTTTTTTTTGTTCTTTTTCCCTTTTCCTTTGTTGGATAAAATAAAAAACGGTGGAGACTCTTGCTTACCGCGACATTTGCGAACAAAAAACGCAAACCAGTAAAAAATAGTCAGTTCTGCCACCGTATTACAACTTCCAATGACAAATCTCCTATAAGCAAGAGGGAACGACATGATCATTGTTTAGCACATCTGGGGCAGTCAAGTCAAGATTCCAAGAAATCTCTCAAGAAGTGTTGAGTAACCAGGGGTAAGTCTTTATCTGAATCACTTGGAACATTGAACTTGAATTCTAGCAAAGGGTCACATACGATCAAGCAAACATTTTTCTGGCAATGCTACAACACTTGCTACTTGGGGAATTGACAAATATCCACAAAGTCCTTTTCATAAATTGATCCCCAAGTCAAGTCCCCATAGGGTCATATTTATAAGGTTATCCCCACAGAATAATCTTCACAGGTAAAGGTACAAACCCCTCCAGGCTAAATTCAAGGATATCCCCACAAAGTTGGATCCGGGAAATCCCCAACCAGAGTTTCAATCTCTGGAAAACCTTCTTCCTAGCTGAGTTGGTCTCAAGAAGAATACTCGAGGAGTTCTACCAAAAGGAAACGCCTATCCAGCAGATTGGCAACAAGGTTTATTTCCCCAACAAACTACATATTCCCTAGCTTGAGTTTTCCTCTCTGACTACTACAAATCAAGGGACCACAACACCTCTTCCCCGTTAGACTTTTCTACAACCCCCGGTGACTTGCCACAAAGCCTGGGAGACAACCAAATAATAGTTAACTTCTTTATCCCCAACGATTTGTTAACTTCCTTTCTCTTCCATCAAGAGATAACTCCCCAGTAGAGCAACAGACAACTAAGACTCCTAAAATTTTTCCCCCAAGCAAGAATCAACACTCTCCAACAGAGTTCTCTTCTCAAGCAAAGCCAACATCCCCCGGCAGAGTTCTCCTCAAACAACAAAAACATGAAGCCCCAGTGAAAATATCCTAAAACAAGGTCTAGAGAGGTGCATACCCTTCATCCCTAACAGCAGTCCGGAATTTAACTTCCCAAAACTCCCCAACACTTGTCAAGGATTTATTTTCCAAGACAAAAATTACATTTCAACAACATTTCACATTTCATATGTTATAGCATATGCATACAAAATACATATAACACAAATCTCATTTATTTCAAGAACAACATTACGCAATGCATACATCATGACATTGCATATAACTAACTCTTTACCTACTCAGGAAAAGATTAATCAATAGTAGGTAGTAATTGTCCAAGATTCCTTCATTATTTGTTGAGGTAGTAATCATCGAAGATTCCTTCATTGTCTGTTGACATAGTAATCGTCCAAGATTCCTTCGTTGTCTGTTGAGGTAGTAATCGTCCAAGATTCCTCCATCATCTTCTGAGGTAGTAATCGTCCAGGATTCCATCATTATTTGTCGAGGTAGTAATCGTACCAGATTCCTTCATTATATGTTGAGGTAGTAATCGTCCCAGATTCCTTCATTATTTGCTGAGGTACTAATCGTCTAAGATTCCTTCATTATTTGTTGAGGTAGTAATCGTCCAAGATTCCTTCATCATCTGCTGAGGTAGTAATCGTCCAAGATTCCTTTATTATCTGTTGAGGTAGTAATCATCTCAGATTCCTTCATTATTTGTTGAGGTAGTAATCGTCCTAGATTCCTTCATTATCTGTTGAGGTAGTAATCGTCCCAGATTCCTTCATTATCTGTTGAGGTAGTAATCATCCAATATTCCTTCATTATCTGTTGAGGTAGTAATCATCCAAGATTCCTTCATCATCTGCTGAGGTAGTAATCGTCCAAGATTCCTTTATTATTTGTTGAGGTAGTAATCGTCCCATATCCCTTAATTATCTGTTGAGGTAGTAATCGTCCCAGATTCCTTCATTATCTGTTGAGGTAGTAATCATCCAAGATTCCTTCATTATATGATGAGGTAGTAATCGTCCAAGATTCCTTCATTATTTGTTGAGGTAGTAATCGTATAAGATTCCTTCATCATCTTCTAAGGTAGTAATCGTCCAAGATTCCTTCATTATCTGTTGAGGTAGTAATCGTCCCAGATCCTTCATTATCTATTGAGGTAGTAATCGTCCCAGATTCCTTCATTATTTGCTGAGGTAGTAATCGTCACAGATTCCTTCATTATCTGTTGTGGTAGTAATCATCCAAGATTCCTTCATCATCGGTTGAGGTAGTAATCGTCCAAGATTCCTTCGTTATCGGTTGAGGTAGTAATCGTCCAGGATTCCTTCATCTTCTATCACAATCAAGCTTTATACTTACAGATTAATACCTGAAACAAGGCAGGACAAATATCTGTGAACAAATTGATTATAGATCAATTCCCGAAACAAGACGAGGTGACTATCTACATGACAAACTCTTCCTTCAGACCTGTGTTGGTTAAGTTGAAATCGATCAATGGTTTATCCCGATTCCTTTCCAGTAGACACTTTCTCTGGTTTAGATAAATCGCTCCAAAGATTTATTCTGATTCTTTCCAATTCAAGAATATTCAAGACCTCTGCTAGTTCAGTTTAAATCGATCAATGGCTTATCCTGATTCTGTTCCGGTAGACACTTCTTCTAGTTCATCTTAAATCAACCAAAGATTTATTCTGATTTCTTTTCCAATTGAAGTCAAGTTTAGACTTAGTCTAATTTCTGTCAACAATCACTTTTGGGTGGCATCTATAAGCCCATCTCTGACAACTCTCCATCATCTCTCCAAATGGAATCTTTAAGCCTATTCCCTACATAATCAACCACCACATCATCGAGTGCAAATTTCTGGGCACTCTAGTGTTCAATCATCTACCACCTTCAAGTCACAAATGACGGACTCGCCAATCTAACTCTTTAGGTTTAAGAAGATTGAACAGGGGCAGCTGTTGTACCCCAAAATTTTCCCTCTCATTTTCTCAAGATTTCTCTCACATGTGTGGTTACATACACCTATTTAAAGGAAAAGAAAAAATGAAAAAATTGAAGAAGTTAATGTGCCTTTCGACAAGACAAAAGTTTCCTTCGAATCCACATCCTTCGATTGGACTTCTGGCCTCTTTCAATGCAAGCTTGGCTTGCATCCTTCTATTGTGCATTGGCCTATGACACGTTGGCTTTGATTCACAAATCAGGAGCTTCCTGCATGCAACCTTTTATTGCACCATTTGCCTCACATGGTTCACAATGCAATGTGTGATCGGTGGATCTGGAACCGACTGTTTAACGCTGGTTCGCGAAATGTCGCGGAAGCAAGAGTCGCCACCGTCTTTTATTTTCTCCAAACATGGACAGGACAAAAGCACAGAAAAATTCCTTTATGAGATAGTTTCTCGGTTCGGGAGGTAGATTTATAGAAAGGGAAGGTGTTAGCACCCTTTCTATCCATGGTTATCCATGGGCTCTTAGATACTTGCTCATTTGTGTTTTCAAAATGTTTGTTTGCTTTTCAAAGTGTGAGTGAGTTTGAAAAAGTTTCGTTTAATGTTTCAGATCGACTCTTGTATCAGTCCTCAAGAGTGTTTGAAAAATTGCTTTTTGAAAGCTTTTTGAAAAGTGTCGGTGTGAAAAGAAATTTTGATTTGTTTTGAATTAGAGCAAGTATCTATGAGTCATCTACCTACCCTAAGGAATTAAGCTGTGTAGAAGTCCTTAAAGTAGTGCCATCCCACCATTGAGAGGAAGGTAGCACCATCGTTGGAGGTGTTCGGGTCAATTCGAGGGTTAGGGACAGTGTGGTCACCGAGCAATAGTAAGATACCTTAGAAGCTACCCTTATGCCATTGATCTTTTATTCTGAGGCAACCGTTTCGAGGCAACTTGTTTCGAGGCAACCGTTTCGAGGCAACTTGTTTCGAGGCAACCGTTTCGAGGAAACTAGATCAATGGAACATAAGGACTCACTAAGACGTCCTGTACTCGACGACCACGTTTCGAGGGGCAAGGCAACAGTGTGATCACCAGAGCAACAGTAGGACACCTTAGAAGCTACCCTTATGCCATGTTCATGGACATAAGGACTTACTAAGACGTCCTGTACTCGACGACCACGTTTCGAGGGGCAAGGCAACAGTGAGGCGTACCCTAAGAGTGGTGTGTGAATTGTGTGTCATTTTCAGTTATTATTTGTCTTATCATGCATTGGGTGAGCTACGCTTTGATTTTATTTGGGCATTCATTCTTTCATGTGATTAGCAGTTAAAAGGGTGCGAAAAATAAAAATGCGGAAAATAAAGGTCCTACGCTATTACAAGGCGCGGGTCTACATCGCCAAATTAAACCAAGACCCGATTTGAATAAAAGTGCGGAAAGTAAATGTCCTAATTATCTATTACAAGGCTTTGGGGCAAATACATTATATCCACAAAAGAAATAAAAATAAATGCGAAAAGAAATAAGAATCGAGAGTGCGAGGGCGTTGGACCCTTTAAAGAAATTAAATAGAAATTATAAATTAATTAATGATTAAATAAAGAAAAGAGATTATTTTTATGTTTTTTTGGTATTTTATGAAATAAAGAAAGTTAATTGAAATTAGAAATTAAAATAAAAGCCTAGTTCTAAATTTGTTTTTAATTAAAAAAAATGTTTAAGTTTTAACCTAATTTATCCTAATTAATTACATGCCATATTTATTTACAAAATTAATTATTAATAATAATAATAAGGAGAAAAAGTTATTTATTGAGAAAAGAATAAAGATACTAATAACCTAATTTTTATGTTTTTTTTATAATTATTTTAGAAAAAGACATTAAAGTTAAAAACCTAAATTTAAACTAATTGTTTTATTGGAATTTATTTACAAAAACTATTTAAAGAATTAAAAAATTAAATAAAACATATTTTTATTTTTTAATGATTTCTGATTTTTTGGTTTTGTGTTATTATTAAGATTAATTTTGGTGAATTAAATAAAACAAAAGAAAAACAATTAAAATAAAAAGAAGAAAAGAAAAATGGAAAAATGAAAGGTGATGCAAACCATGGGGGTGTTGACCCAATTTAGGAGGGAGCACGAAGTCGCGGCAGAAGCGGATCTGGAAGCGGCGGTTGAGTCCGCGGTTGCGCGGCGGAACTGCGATTTGGATGCTTCTCGTTCTTTTGTTTCTGATTCAGAGAGCCAAATTCCAGTCCTGATCTTCACAAAGAATTTTATGGATAAAGTTCAAACAATCAAAAAGAAAATTAAATAGAATAAATGAAATTGAAAATGTTAGAATTTTGTGTTGCTTTATCATGATTCAATGATGTTGTTGTGGTGCTGTCAGGAGGATGATGATTTGTGGTTGCATCAGTTTTGAGCTTGTGTCAACGGTATGAACATGAGCTTGTGTAAGGTTTCTGTTTTGGTTGATGAGATTTTTGTTAAAGTTGGTTCATGGGAAATTGCACGTGAAAAGTGAATTTACAGTGCAACAAGAAGAAAAGTGGGGGTTTCCATCGAGTGGCCTCCGTACAGGATTTTGTATAAGAGAATATGAGGGTTTTTTTTGTGGAATTTTTTGTTTTTTCGTTTTAGAGAGTTCTCTAGGTTGTGTTCTCTTTTTTTTTTTTGATCACTTGCATATGCATTATGTAATGTATTTCAATTGGAATTAAGGGCCAATAATGCAAGGCATTCAAATTCAAGATTTTCCATAAACCTCCATTAACAAACTTTCCATCTTTGTACCAATTTTGAATTCTTGCTTAATTAGGCCTTGAAACGAATATGGGATGTGCATGATGATGATTCAAAGCTAATCAAAGCCAAATATCCCCCTTAATTAACCTTTTTGATTTTTATTTGATTTTAAAGGATTTAAAATGAATTAAATCCAAAAAATCTAATAAAAATGAAAAAATTAATTTTAAATATTGAAATAAAAGGTGGGACACGTGGGAAGCATGGCCAAGCTGATTCAAGTGGAAAAAGTGGGCCCCTTTTGTCAAAAATGAAATTTCAAGGATAAATGATTTTGGCCATTTCACAAAAATTTCCCAACTTCTCCAATGCATATCTTGCTAAATGTTTAAGCTTTGATCATGTTCTTGGACATTTTGGAAAGGTCTTGAAGTCCTCTAACCAATGTCTTTGGTCCCATGTCATTTTGATTTACCAATCTCAAGTTATGGTGTTTGACTTAAAGTCCCTTTTTGTTGACTTTTGAAAATGACCTATAATGTTGAAATTGATAACTTTTTGTGAGAGAATTTATTGGACTTGGAATGTGAAGATGAGTTGTAGGAAATGTCACCCCCTTCAAAATGAGCATTGGATGGGATTTTTCTGATGAACCATGAAAAAGTTATGCCTTGGTCAAGTTACAGTTGACTTTTCAGCTGTCCAAAAATAGAAACTTTTGACACCTTGATGATTTTTGAGCCATTCTTGAGGAATCATGATCAAGAATTGATCAAATGATGATTGTAGCTTCAAAATAAGATGTTGACCAAAAAATTTGACTTTTGACTGCCAAATGACCATTTTGCCCCTGCAGTTGACTGTGGAGCAATTAGGGTTTTTGACTGTGCAACTTGACCTTGTGAGCCTTGAAACTTGACATGTAGGTGCTTGACAATGTGTATGAGCATATGGAACTTGATTGAGCCCTTGAAAACTTCAACTTCTTTGCAAGAACCAAAACCCTAATTTTGACTGGCTTAGGAGGATGGTTGACTGTGTAGCCTTTGAGTAGACTTTGAACCCTTTGAGGTGATGCTTGTCAAAAACTTTGAAGAATATGGGAGGGAAAATTTTGGGGTACAACAGTTGCCCCTGTTCAATCTTCTTAGACCTGAGGATGTAGATTGGCTTGTGTGCCTTTCGTGATCCAAGGGTGGAAGATGATTGAACACTAGAGTGCCCAGAAATTTGCACTCGCATAGTAGAGTATCAGCAGTGTGACAGCGGGAATGGGCTTACAGATGCCATTTGGAGAGATGATGGATGGGAGGATGGGCTTAAAGATTCCATCTGAAAGTGTGACAGAACCTTGTCGGGAATGGGCTTATAGATGCCATTTGGAAAGATGGTGGATAGGTGAATCTGAATAAGAAATAGAATAGCTTCCGTGTCTGGAGAATATCTAGTCTGTGCTTGATTGCTGACGTCTGAATAAATGGTAGAATGACCGCCGTGTCTGGGGTATATCCATACTGCATGAGTAACAGAATGTCATCCGAATCTGGATCGTATCTGGACTGAACAATAGAATAGCATCCGGGATGGAGCATCTCTAAGTTGTCTTTTAGAAGTTTGAATCTGAATAAGCAATAGAATAGCGTCCAGATCTGGAGCATCTCTAGGCTATATCTGAAAGGAAATCTGAATAAGTATCAGAACGTCGCCATGCCTGGGTCACATCTGAACTATCTCTAGAAGGAGTCTTGAATAAGAAAAAGAACAACATCCATATCTGGAGCATTTCCAAGCTATCTCTGAAAGGAAATCTGGAATGAGTATCAGAACGTCGCCATGCCTGGGTCACATCTGAACTATCTCTAGAAGGAGTCTTGAATAAGCAAAAGAACAGCATCCATATCTGGAGCATTTCCAAGCTATCTCTAAAAGGAAATCTGGAATGAGTATCAGAATGTCGCCATGCCTGGGTCACATCTGAACTATATCTAGAAGGAGTCTTGAATAAGCAAAAGAACAGCATCCATATCTGGAGCATTTCCAAGCTATCTCTGAAAGGAAATCTTGAATGAGTATCAGAACGTCGCCATGCCTGGGTCACATCTGAACTATATCTAGAAGGAGTCTTGAATAAGCAAAAGAAAAGCATCCATATCTGGAGCATTTCCAAGATACCTCTGAAAGGAAATCTGGAATGAGTATCAGAACGTCGCCATGCCTGGGTCACATCTGAACTATATCTAGAAGGAGTCTTGAATAAGCTAAAGAACAGCATCCATATCTGGAGCCTTTCCAAGCTATCTCTGAAAGGATATCTGGAATGAGTATCAGAACGTCGCCATGCCTGGGTCACATCTGAACTATATCTAGAAGGAGTCTTGAATAAGCAAAAGAACAGCATCCATATCTGGAGCATTTCCAAGCTATCTCTGAAAGGAAATCTGGAATGAGTATCAGAACGTCGCCATGCCTGGGTCACATCTAAACTATATCTAGAAGGTGATCTCTGAATAAACAATAGAACAGCCTCCGTGTCCGGAGCATCTCTAAGTTATATCTGAGAAGAAATCTGGAATAAGCATCAGAACGTCGCCATGCCTGGGTCACATCTGAACCATATCTAGAAAGGTGATCTCTGAATAAACAACAGAACAGCCTCCGTGCCCGGAGCATCTCTAAGTTATATCTGAGAAGAAATCTGGAATAAGTGTCAGAACGTCGCCATGCCTGGGTCACATCTGAACCATATCTAGAAAGGTGATCTCTGAATAAACAACAGAACAGCCTCCGTGCCTGGAGCATCTCTAAGTTATATCTGAGAAGAAATCTGGAATAAGTATCAGAACGTCGCCATGCCTGGGTCACTTCTGAACCATATCTAGAAAGGTGATCTCTGAATAAACAACAGAACAGCCTCCGTGCCCGGAGCATCTCTAAGTTATATCTGAGAAGAAATCTGGAATAAGTATCAGAACGTCGCCATGTCTGGGTCACATCTGAACCATATCTAGAAAGGTGATCTTTGAATAAACAACAGAACAGCCTCCGTGCCCGGAGCATCTCTAAGTTATATCTGAGAAGAAATCTGGAATAAGTATCAGAACGTCGCCATGCCTGGGTCACATCTGAACCATATCTAGAAAGGTGATCTGTGAATAAACAACAGAACAGCCTCCGTGCCCGGAGCATCTCTAAGTTATATCTGAGAAGAAATCTGGAATAAGTATCAGAACGTCTCCATGCATGGGTCACATCTGAACCATATCTAGAAAGGTGATCTCTGAATAAACAACAGAACAGCCTCCGTGCCCGGAGCATCTCTAAGTTATATCTGAGAAGAAATCTGGAATAAGTATCAGAACGTCGCCATGCCTGGGTCACATCTGAACCATATCTAGAAAGGTGATCTCTGAATAAACAACAGAACAGCCTCCGTGCCCGGAGCATCTCTAAGTTATATCTGAGAAGAAATCTGGAATAAGTATCAGAACGTCGCCATGCCTGGGTCACATCTGAACCATATCTAGAAAGGTGATCTCTGAATAAACAACAGAACAGCCTCCGTGCCTGGAGCATCTCTAAGTTATATCTGAGAAGAAATCTGGAATAAGTATCAGAACGTCGTCATGCCTGGGTCACATCTGAACCATATCTAGAAAGGTGATCTCTGAATAAACAACAGAATAGCCTCCGTGCCCGGAGCATCTCTAAGTTATATCTGAGAAGAAATCTGGAATAAGTATCAGAACGTCGCCATGCCTGGGTCACATCTGAACCATATCTAGAAAGGTGATCTCTGAATAAACAACAGAACAGCCTCCGTGCCCGGAGCATCTCTAAGTTATATCTGAGAAGAAATCTGGAATAAGTGTCAGAACGTCGCTATGCCTGGGTCACATCTGAACCATATCTAGAAAGGTGATCTCTGAATAAACAACAGAACAGCCTCCGTGCCTGGAGCATCTCTAAGTTATATCTGAGAAGAAATCTGGAATAAGTATCAGAACGTCGCCATGTCTGGGTCACTTCTGAACCATATCTAGAAAGGTGATCTCTGAATAAACAACAGAACAGCCTCCGTGCCCGGAGCATCTCTAAGTTATATCTGAGAAGAAATCTGGAATAAGTATCAGAACGTCGCCATGTCTGGGTCACATCTGAACCATATCTAGAAAGGTGATCTCTGAATAAACAACAGAACAGCCTCCGTGCCCGGAGCATCTCTAAGTTATATCTGAGAAGAAATCTGGAATAAGTATCAGAACGTCGCCATGCCTGGGTCACATCTGAACCATATCTAGAAAGGTGATCTCTGAATAAACAACAGAACAGCCTCCGTGCCCGGAGCATCTCTAAGTTATATCTGAGAAGAAATCTGGAATAAGTATCAGAACGTCTCCATGCATGGGTCACATCTGAACCATATCTAGAAAGGTGATCTCTGAATAAAAAACAGAACAGCCTCCGTGCCCGGAGCATCTCTAAGTTATATCTGAGAAGAAATCTGGAATAAGTATCAGAACGTCGCCATGCCTGGGTCACATCTGAACCATATCTAGAAAGGTGATCTCTGAATAAACAACAGAACAGCCTCCGTGCCCGGAGCATCTCTAAGTTATATCTGAGAAGAAATCTGGAATAAGTATCAGAACGTCGCCATGCCTGGGTCACATCTGAACCATATCTAGAAAGGTGATCTCTGAATAAACAACAGAACAGCCTCCGTGCCTGGAGCATCTCTAAGTTATATCTGAGAAGAAATCTGGAATAAGTATCAGAACGTCGTCATGCCTGGGTCACATCTGAACCATATCTAGAAAGGTGATCTCTGAATAAACAACAGAATAGCCTCCCTGCCCGGAGCATCTCTAAGTTATATCTGAGAAGAAATCTGGAATAAGTATCAGAACGTCGCCATGCCTGGGTCACATCTGAACCATATCTAGAAAGGTGATCTCTGAATAAACAACAGAATAGCCTCCGTGCCTGGAGCATCTCTAAGTTATACCTGAGAAGAAATCTGGAATAAGTATCAGAACGTCGCCATGTCTGGGTCACATCTGAACCATATCTAGAAAGGAATTTTGAATAAGCAAAAGAACAGCATCCATATCTGGAGCATTTCCAAGCTATCTCTTTAATCTTTTTAACGTAGACATTCCCTGGCCGGATGTAGGTATCGAATCCACAATCAATCGCTCACAAACATGCCCTGGCTAGATACAGGAATCGAATCTGGGATTGCGATAGTTGATAGTAATCATATTTGTATTGACCTTTCCTGAAAAAGGCAAAACATTAGTTGTATGCAATGTCATGGTGCATGGAATGCGCGGTGTCATGACGTTTATAACCAATGGGATTGTAGAATGTGATGTTTATATCATGTATGAAAATATGATGTTTGCGAATGTATTTTTGTCTAGGAAAATAAATCCTTGACGAATGCCGGGAGCTTATCCTGGGCTGATGTTGCAAGAATACCGGTAGGAGAAGATAACTCCGTTGGGGAATAAACTTGGCGAATAGATTACTCTGCGGGGAAAATTACTCTAGCGATCTTGCTGGGGAAAATACTCTGTGGGAAGAGAGGTACTTTGCTGAGATGTTGTATGAGAACTCCGTTGGGGATACCATTGTTGAGTTACGTTTGGGAGGTTTGAGGAATTCCGCTGGGGATAGGAATACTTCGCCGAGGACGATCTTTCCGTGGCAATTAGCTGAGGATAACCCAGTTATAAGCTCTGGCGAGGAATAACCTTCTGAATAAAGACGGGGAGAGATATGCTCTGCAAAGGATAAGCTTCCAGAATCTATTGGGGATAAGCTTCCTACTGGGGAGATGATTTAACTCTCCTGGGGAGACTTTGGACTGTACTGGGAAGGGCTCCACTGGATGTCTAGATTATGCCGAGGAACAACCTTAGATCAAGACTGTTGGGGATGCTTGTTGAGGGTGTTTGTAGACTCTGCTGAGGAATGTTGAGATCCGCTGGGGAGAATCCAACGTCCATAAGGCTGACTGAGTAGGCTAATTATGCTTGGGGAGAGTATGTTGACTTGCTGGCTCACTCTCTGGGGAATTAAGGCATCTTGGTTGTTCTTCAGCTGAACCTACCTTGGTACCTTGGTGGACAGAGCAAATAGATCGCTTAGACGACTCATTATTGCCCCTATTTCAGTGGGAGAAGGCACCTGTGGGGGTAATTGACAAATCATCTGGTAGACAGGTGACGAGATGCCAGGACATAGTCGTACGCTTAAATCCCTAGTTTTTTCCTGGACCGCCCTTTCGGGTTTTCAATCCACCGGGATACCCATTTCTACCCAAGCCGCCTTTTCAGGTTTTTGACTTTCCGGGTGTACAGATTTTTTTCTTTTCATCCCTTATTTTTGCCCGAACCTTTTGGTTCACCGGGAAGCCCTTATTTTTTCCTAGGTGTGTCAACCTAGCAGGTCTTTGATTAGGCGTAGTATTTTTTGACTATATCCACGCTCTCAGAGTGTAGGGAGTTGCCCCTGTTAGAAGTGTTTTGTCATGCCCCAGAAGATGTTTCATCAGGCCAGATTCGTTGCTGGAGTGCCCCAAGTGACTCAGGCGGAGATTTTCCCCAGGCTATTTGACCTTTGAGGGATTCTCCGAATCTTGACCTGACTGCCCCAGATAATAGACCATGATCATGTCGTGCCCCTTGATTGGAAATGCTTTTGTTCATTAGATATTCTTCGTGCGAATTTCTCTGTTGTTGAACAAATAGTCATATGCAAACAATATTATTTTAAGAATGCAAAGCGTATGTCTGTCTTGAAGATTTTGAAAATGAATTCTTTTTTCATAAAACAAGTGAATGTTTGTAAAACGTGATGTCAACTCCGTATTTACCGTAGGCCTTAAGGAGTCAGGATACCTTTCGTAACAGTATGCTTTCGAACTAACCCATGCTTCAGCTAGGACTTTTTAAGGGTTATAACGTGGCCTGGTTTAAGGTTTAAGAAACAAAGGATAAAGGCTCAAATTATTTGTACCCACCCGTTCTTCGTGATGTTCTTCAAACCTAAGCTCAGTTGATCGTGCGTTAGACCTTATTTGAGTTTTTGTCCTGATGTTTCAATGATGGTTCAGATATTGATGATTTATTCTGAATAGGCAGTCATTTTTGTTTTTGTTGAGGGTTTGTATGACCTCTTTCTTTTTGATTTTGCTGTCCCTAAATTTTGCCTGAACTGTTTCTTTTGTGATTACAGTCAGCGGGATGCCCCAGTTTTGTAAGTCTCCTTCATAGGTTTTGACTTATTGGGTTTTTATTTTTGAGATATAATGACTGCCTATCCTTATGATTATTCGGAATCATCACTGTCTTCTTTTTTTGTAAGGACCTCTTTGGTGCCATTTGTTATACACTTGGATCAACTGAGAGACTACCCTGCCCCAGGTTATGATTAAGGGTTTTAAATTTCAAAAAGAAAAACTCCTACTTCTTTGGCTCAGAGGGGTTGACGAGGGATTATCTTCCTTATAACTCCAGTGTTTAGGGATTGAAACAATGCCTGTACCTCATCAGCAGGGTCTGTTCAAAAGCATACTGTAAGGATCGTGGTATCGTTTTCGTCATCCTCCCTCAAGAGGCTTAGAATTATTAATCGAGCGTTGATCACCAGAAAAAATATGAAAATAATTTGCATATAGTGAATACGAATATATTGCTTCAAAACAGACATATGCGATGCATTAATGAAATAACAATGTTTA
The DNA here is from genome assembly GCA_948472305.1 of Vicia faba. Taxonomy (NCBI): domain Eukaryota; kingdom Viridiplantae; phylum Streptophyta; class Magnoliopsida; order Fabales; family Fabaceae; genus Vicia; species Vicia faba. The sequence continues at coordinate 1,450,525,137 of OX451741.1, forward strand.
ACATGAACAAATGTTTGAACAATCAAAAGAAAATTACAACTTGAAAAATTCCAATGAACAAAAGTCTTCTAGTCTCAGGACTTGTTACTTCAACTGGTGCATCTTGTAGGGATGGCAGAAGACCTCAGCTTGACCCACTTGGGTGAAATCCACTACTCCTTCATTAATCAGATCTTGGACCTTGTTCTTCAGAGCCCAGCAGTTGGCAGTGTCGTGTCCAGGACTATCAGAGTGATATGCACACCTTTTGTTGGGATGATAGTTAGGAGCAGAGATGTTAGGGCTCCGGGGAGGAGCCCTTAATGTAATCAGATTCAACCTCAGCAGGTGTTGCAGAGCTTGAAACAAAGGTATGTTGATCTGGGTGAACTGCCTCTTGGACCTGCTTGGCCTACTCAGATCAACCTGTTGCTCTGGGCGAGGTTGTAGTTGGACCTGTGAGGTAGTAGCAATTTGGAGAGTTCTATTCTTCACCATGTCAGGTTCTTGTCCTCTTGGAAACTGATCAAAGACCTGGTCTCTAACTTGGGCAGGTTGCTTCATATGGTGTCTCTCTTGGTGGAGCTGACTGATTATGGTCCTCAACTCTTCTTGCTCCCGAGCTAGACCTTGGATGAGAGCCCTTTGCCCCAGCATCTGGGTTTTCAATGTATCTACTTCAGCTTGTAGACGTTTCAGCTGTCCGTCCTTGTCATTTTCAGCACTGTTCCTGGCTAAAGTCCCCATGAGGAGTGTCCTTAACTCTTCCTGCCCCTTGGATAGGCTTAGGAAGATCTCCTTGAACTGAGTCTCTTGAGCATGAAGACCCTGGTTATCTTGTTGGGAATCCATTGCTGAAATAAACAGCGTAGATGGTAAGTGACCTGTAAAGAAAGGTACCTGTAATGCAATGATGTCTATATATGCATGCAATGTTTTCAAGGACCTCGCGGGGTAAACAAGAAAAATTATTAGAATCTGGTAACTGGTGGCTTGATTGAAGGCACTTCATGTTGTTGAGAGTCCTTCTTCAAGGGTCAAAAGCTCACCATATCCAGTGGGTCATAGCCCCTGACAACTTTGGCTCGGGGAACTTTCCTCAAGTGTCAAAGCTCACCATATCAAGTGGGTCATAGCCCCTGACAACCTTGTCTAGAGGAAAATAAGTCCTCTTTGCCCCTTGCTGGGATAGTTGATTCATCATGACCTGCGTCACAAGCCCTTGAGGTCCTTGAAACAGATTAGTCCTTATGCAGGATGTATGCAATGGTATGATGTTATGCTATGCATGGGGTAACGTAGGTAAACCCTGTTATGAGTCCCAATTAAGGACTGTAAACAAAACCTGCAAGAAACTCAGTAACCCTGTTATGAGTCCCAATTAAGGACTAAAAACAAAACCTGCAGGAAACTTAGTAACCCTGTTATGAGTCTCAATTAGGGACTATAAACAAAACCTGCAAGAAACTTAGTAACCCTGTTATGAGTCCCAATTAGGGATTATAAACAAGACCTGCAAGAAAACTCAATAAACCCTGTTATGAGTCTCAATTAGGGACTATAAACCAAACCTGCAAGAAAACTCAAGTGTCAGATAACAAGTAGTCGAGTTTGAAGGCACACAAGTCACACAAGAGAAGCCCTTAGAGTTTAGGCCAGCATGGGGTCTGGGTATTACCCTCTTGAAGTTGGTGGGCTCAACCTGTCCTATCAGAAGTAACTGGGTTCTAAGGGTCCCAATATCACTGGATTGCTTTCATTGTTCATCGTTTCGATTTAGCCACTGAACTGGCGACCGAAATATTCCAGGAAAGCAACCCTCAATTGAGTGTAGTATCGAGTATCAACCAACCTCGGACTGCACCAAAGTCAGTTATCTCACTACCCTAAAGAGGCCAAGATGGTTCAATTAAGGTTCCTAAGGTCAGTTGATGCTTCACGACACCACATGGAGGCCCCGTACTCTCCTTGACTGAACTCAAGGGTTACCGGTACACACCAAAGTGCCACATCAACGTAGCAGACTGTTTCAACCATGTCGGTATACCCCGCACAGTTCCCTCACAGCCTTGTTGCTACTTTCTAAGAAGGTATCCCCAGATCCGGGTTAGGATCTATAGAAATCCCAAGACAGTCCCACAATTTAAAGCAAACAAGTCAAAACAATTGAAAACACAGTGATCTTAGTCCTAAGGTACACCTCACTTTAAAAGTATCCCCAGCAGAGTCGCCAGTTCTGTGATCGGTGGATCTGGAACTGACTGTTTAACGCTGGTTCGCGAAATGTCGCGGAAGCAAGAGTCGCCACCGTCTTTTATTTTCTCCAAACATGGACAGGACAAAAGCACAGAAAAATTCCTTTATGAGATAGTTTCTCGGTTCGGGAGGTAGATTTATAGAAAGGGAAGGTGTTAGCACCCTTTCTATCCATGGTTATCCATGGGCTCTTAGATACTTGCTCATTTGTGTTTTCAAAATGTTTGTTTGCTTTTCAAAGTGTGAGTGAGTTTGAAAAAGTTTCGTTTAAAGTTTCAGATCGACTCTTGTATCAGTCCTCAAGAGTGTTTGAAAAATTGTTTTTTGAAAGCTTTTTGAAAAGTGTCGGTGTGAAAAGAAATTTTGATTTGTTTTGAATTATAGCAAGTATCTACGAGTCATCTACCTACCCTAAGGAATTAAGCTGTGTAGAAGTCCTTAAAGTAGTGCCATCCCACCATTGAGAGGTAGGTAGCACCATCGTTGGAGGTGTTAGGGTCAATTCGAGGGTTAGGGACAGTGTGGTCACCGAGCAATAGTAAGATACCTTAGAAGCTACCCTTATGCCATTGATCTTTTATTCCGAGGCAACCGTTTCGAGGCAACTTGTTTCGAGGCAACCGTTTCGAGGCAACTAGATCAATGGAACATAAGGACTCACTAAGACGTCCTGTACTCGACGACCACGTTTCGAGGGGCAAGGCAACAATGTGATCACCAGAGAAACAGTAGGACACCTTAGAAGCTACCCTTATGCCATGTTCATGGACATAAGGACTTACTAAGACGTCCTGTACTCGACGACCACGTTTCGAGGGGCAAGGCAACAGTGAGGCGTACCCTAAGAGTGGTGTGTGAATTGTGTGTCATTTTCAGTTATTATTTGTCTTGTCATGCATTGGGTGAGCTACGCTTTGATTTTATTTGGGCATTCATTCTTTCATGTGATTAGCAGTTAAAAGGGTGCGAAAAATAAAAATGCGGAAAATAAAGGTCCTACGCTATTACAAGGCGCGAGTCTACATCGCCAAATTAAACCAAGACCCGATTTGAATAAAAGTGCGGAAAGTAAATGTCCTAATTATCTATTACAAGGCTTTGGGGCAAATACATTATATCCACAAAAGAAATAAAAATAAATGCGAAAAGAAATAAGAATCGAGAGTGCGAGGGCGTTGGACCCTTTAAAGAAATTAAATAGAAATTATAAATTAATTAATGATTAAATAAAGAAAAGAGATTATTTTTATGTTTTTTTGGTATTTTATGAAATAAAGAAAGTTAATTGAAATTAGAAATTAAAATAAAAGCCTAGTTCTAAATTTGTTTTTAATTAAAAAAAATGTTTAAGTTTTAACCTAATTTATCCTAATTAATTAAATGCCATATTTATTTACAAAATTAATTAATAATAATAATAAGGAGAAAAAGTTATTTATTGAGAAAAGAATAAAGATACTAATAACCTAATTTTTATGTTTTTTTTATAATTATTTTAGAAAAAGACATTAAAGTTAAAAATCTAAATTTAAACTAATTGTTTTATTGGAATTTATTTACAAAAACTATTTAAAGAATTAAAAAATTAAATAAAACATATTTTTATTTTTTAATGATTTCTGATTTTTTGGTTTTGTGTTATTATTAAGATTAATTTTGGTGAATTAAATAAAACAAAAGAAAAACAATTAAAATAAAAAGAAGAAAAGAAAAATGGAAAAATGAAAGGTGATGCAAACCATGGGGGTGTTGAACCAATTTAGGAGGGAGCACGAAGTCGCGGCAGAAGCGGATCTAGAAGCGGCGGTTGAGTCCGCGGTTGCGCGGCGGAACTGCGATTTGGACGCTTCTCGTTCTTCTGTTTCTGATTCAGAGAGCCAAATTCCAGTCCTGATCTTCACAAAGAATTTTATGGATAAAGTTCAAACAATCAAAAATAAAATTAAATAGAATAAATGAAATTGAAAATGTTAGAATTTTGTGTTGCTTTATCATGATTCAATGATGTTGTTGTGGTGCTGTCAAGAGGATGATGATTTGTGGTTGCATCAGTTTTGAGCTTGTGTCAACGGTATGAACATGAGCTTGTGTAAGGTTTCTGTTTTGGTTGATGAGATTTTTGTTAAAGTTGGTTCATGGGAAATTGCACGTGAAAAGTGAATTTACAGTGCAACAAGAAGAAAAGTGGGGGTTTCCATCGAGTGGCCTCCGTACAAGATTTTGTATAAGAGAATATGAGGTTTTTTTTATGGAATTTTTTGTTTTTTCGTTTTAGAGAGTTCTCTAGGTTGTGTTCTCTTTTTTTTTTATCACTTGCATATGCATTATGTAATGTATTTCAATTGGAATTAAGGGCCAATAATGCAAGGCATTCAAATTCAAGACTTTCCATAAACCTCCATTAACAAACTTTCCATCTTTGTACCAATTTTGAATTCTTGCTTAATTAGGCCTTGAAACGAATATGGGATGTGCATGATGATGATTCAAAGTTAATCAAAGCCAAATATCCCCCTTAATTAACCTTTTTGATTTTTATTTGATTTTAAAGGATTTAAAATGAATTAAATCCAAAAAATATAATAAAAATGAAAAAATTAATTTTAAATATTGAAATAAAAGATGGGACACGTGGGAAGCATGGCCAAGCTGATTCAAGTGGAAAAAGTGGGCCCCTTTTGTCAAAAATGAAATTTCAAGGATAAATGATTTTTGCCATTTCACAAAAATTTCCCAACTTCTCCAATGCATATCTTGCTCAATTTTTAAGCTTTGATCATTTTCTTGGACATTTTGGAAAGGTCTTGAAGTCCTCTAACCAATGTATTTCGTCCCATGTCATTTTTATTTACCAATCTCAAGTTATGGCCTTTGACTTAAAGTCCCTTTTTGTTGACTTTTGAAAATGACCTATAATGTTTAAATTGATAACTTTTTGTGAGAGCATTTATTGGACTTGGAATGTGAAGATGAGTTGTAGGAAATGTCACCCCCTTCAAAATGAGCATTGGATGGGATTTTTCTGATGAACCATGAAAAAGTTATGCCTTGGTCAAGTTACAGTTGACTTTTCAGCTGTCCAAAAATAGAAACTTTTGACACCTTGATAATATTTGAGCCATTCTTGAGGAATCATGATCAAGAATTGATCAAATGATGATTGTGGCTTCAAAATAAGATGTTGACCAAAAAATTTGACTTTTGACTGCCAAATGACCATTTTGCCCCTGCAGTTGACTGTGGAGCAATTAGGGTTTTTGACTGTGCAACTTGACCTTGTGAGCCTTGAAACTTGACATGTAGGTGCTTGACAATGTGTATGAGCATATGGGACTTGATTGAGCCCTTGAAAACTTCAACTTCTTTGCAAGAACCAAAACCCTAATTTTGACTGGCTTAGGAGGATGGTTGACTGTGTAGCCTTTGAGTAGACTTTGAACCCTTTGAGGTGATGCTTGTCAAAAACTTTGAAGAATATGGGAGGGAAAATTTTGGGGTACAACACAATGGTTGCCTGAATGCCTTTTTCGTTTGAATATTTGATCTCTCTATGCTCGCTTTGATCCACAAAGTAATGGCTGGCTGCATGCAGCCTTCGATTGAGCCATAGCTTTCTTCTGGCACACAGGAGGCTCCCACCAGGCCAGCAGGAACAAGGCAAAGAGCCTCATGTAGCCTCTTTCGATCCAAAGCAGGAGCTTCCTGCATGCAACCTTCGATTGCATTATTGGCCCCTTACATTTTTGCCTTGAGTCACAAAGCAGTGACCTCCTGCATACAGGCTTCAATAAGGCATTGACTCTTCATACAAGCCTTCGTTTGAGCAATGGCCTCTTGTATGCTTGCTTGGAGTCACAAAGTAGTGACCTCCTGCATGCAGGCTTCGACAGGGCATTGGCTATGTTTACACTAGCTTCGAATGGATAATATTTCCCTTTGAAATAATATGCTTCAATTCCACCCTTGACAACCTTCAATGCACATGGTTGGTGTCCCTTCAAAGGACATGTATTGGTGGATTTGAAGGGCATACATAGGAGTCCCTTTTGAAGGATATACCTTACTAGCCCATTCGAATAATTTAATTTGATCCCTTCTAAGGAAACACATATAGTCCAATCAAAGGATACTTATTTGGCCCTTTTCAAAGATACCCATATTTGACCCATTCAAAAGACACATCTGGGTGTCCCATTCGAAGGACATGTTTGATGGCCCATTTGAAGGACTTGCAAGACATATCTTAAGACATACTTCGGTGACCCATTCAAGGGGAACACATTTGTCTCCTTCAAAGGATGCACAAAAGTAACTCATTCGAAAGACACTTGTTGGATGAAAATCAAATAATGTTGCTGGAAGAGGGATCTGGTCGAAGGTGGTGAAAACAAAAGATGAAATATTCAAAAGATGCTTGTTGCAAAGTTCAGGCCTGATACACTGGCCATAACGCTCCAAAACTACTGCACAACAGTCCTGAAACACTGCCCCATTCTTGCACCAAAATGGAATACAAACACTGTCCCTCGAAAGCTACAAAAAATAGTTTACTCAATTTGTTCAAATTATTTTGTTTTCCCTCCTAAATATCAACCAGCTTTTCCTATAAATAAGAGGCTCCATAACATGTATAAGGGACTAGACAACACATCCAGAGACTTTGGGGTTGTAGAAAGAATCTTCAAAAAAAATCATCAAACTCTCAAATTATCAAACACTCTCAAACACTTAAACACATATTCAAACCCAGAGTTAAATGAAACAATACACTTGTTTCTTCCCTTCGAATCCAAAACCCAGTGAAACACCAACTCAACACTTGGTTCCTTATTTTAAATCCAACACTAGAAACATTACCCTTGTTTATTTCCTCTGAATCCCGGGACAATCAGGGCAGCCACTCAAGGTCCAGCACACACGTTCTAGCTTCAAGCAAGGTAAGTTTCTCTTAACCTTGAACCTTTCGTTTCTAGCTTAACATGTGAATAGTCATTCCTTTCGTTTCAATCATGTACATGACATTTGTTTACTTTTCGTTTCTGCCGTTTTCGTTTGTTTTCTTGTCAAATATATGGTAGAACTAACCAGTATAGGCCCAAACAAAAGAAGGAGTTTTTTCTGTGAAAATAAGCCTTAGGCTTCACCCCCTTACTGCTTCACAGTCCAAACGAAGGAGCCAGAAGGGAGAAACAAAAGGTGTTCATGTTGATTCCAGGCCCCATTCGAAGGAAGTAGAAAGGCAGAATCGAAGGCTGCATCTCATGCTTCAGGATAAGCCCAAATCGAAAGTCTAGTCCTCATTACTTCCAGGCCAAATCCAAGGAAGCCAGGAAAGGCAGAACCGAAGGGTGTTTTTACCTAGATCAAAAGCTCATTTTTTCCTCCTTTTATTTTCTTTTGTCTTTACAGTTTCTTGCTATTCAATATGGTTGTAATAGTGTAGGATTTATTTTTTGCATTTTTATTGCTTTTGTACAAATGTTAGTAATTAGGAAGTATGGCAAGATAAAAACCAACAAGTAGACAACCTAAAATTTAAAGACAAAATGCATGCAATCAAACACACTATTCACACATGCACCTTTAGGGTAATCTCACTTGTTGCCTCAGAAAAATAGTCATGTCCCTCGAATATGGGCATTTTAGCAAAGACCCTTGATAAAAGATCATAATATCTCAATGACCCTCAATGTTGCCTTCGGTAAACGATCTAGTCCCTAAACGATATTGCTAAAACGTCCCATAGGTTTCTTTCTATGACTTTACAAACGACCCACGCTCGTCCCTTCATATCCAACGATGGGGCTTCTTACCAAATCAATGGTAAGATAATAACATATAAAGGAGGGGGAAAAGAACATTAGACCTTTCAAATAGGTAGGTCGCTCATAGTTGCTCGCTTGCTTACAACAAAAACATTTTACACACCAACACTTTCATTTGAAACATTTTCAAAAGACAAAGCTCTTTGTACGCATTCTTATAGAAACGAGAGTAATTACAAAGACACTTTTCAAAATCACTTTCAAAAAACATATTCCACAGACACCTCTTTAAACTATTTTCAAAACCAACACTTTGTACGCGTTCTTATAAAAACGAGAACCATTATAAAGAAGTTTTCAAAATACTTTCAAAACCAACACCACAAGCACATTTTCAGACAAAAGCAAGTGATCTAGCAAGCAACTAAGAGCCCGTAGATAACTACGAATGAAAAGGGTTCTAATACCTTCCCTTTTCATAACCTACCCCCCGAACTCAAGAAATACTCTCAAAAGGTCTTTCCTGTTCTTTTCAGCCTTTCCTTATTGGATAAAAGAAAAGTCGGTGGCGACTCTTGCTATCCGCGACAATTGTGATCAAACGTAAAACACCCAAGTCAGTTCTCCCACCATATTACAATATCAATGCCCCACATTGCGAATGGCCAAGGAGCAGTCATGACGTTCAAAGGTACTGGTGGAAGATGAACTTTATCAGTGTAAATTTGGCACTTATGATAAGTTATCGAATGGTGGTGACAATCAGTTTCCATAGTCGACCAATAATAATCAGCTCTCAAAATCTTTTTAGCCATAGTATTCCCACTGGAGTGAGTACCGAAGACACCCTCGTGCATATCTTGCATAATTTCTTCTGCTTCTTTCTTGTCCACACAACAAAGCAGATTCGAATCATGATTATGCTTGTATAAAATTCCATTGTTCAAGAAGAACTTAGCCGAGAACCTCCGTAGGATTTTTTTGTCATTATTCGATGCCCCTTCTGGGTATTCTTGAGCTTCAAGGTACCTTTTCACTTCATGAAACCAAGTCTTTTGCTTTACTCCATCAGTGTCAATTTCGTAACAGTGTGCCAGTTTGTCGAATCTTTCAATGGTAATTTTGGGAGCCTCATTGTCCCATCTGACCTTGAACATGGATGACATGGTAGCTAATGCGTCCGCCAGCTAATTCTCTTCTCTTGGTATATGCTCAAAAGTAATCTCCTCGAAATACGTAATCAAATTTAACACATGTTCTCGATAAGGGATAAGGTTCAGATGCTTTATATACCATTCTCCCTTGACCTAATTGATCACTAGGGCTGAGTCTCCATATACGCTTAAGAATTTTATTCTTAGGTCAATAGCAGCTTTAAGACCCATGATGCACGCTTCATATTCAGCTATATTATTGGTGCAGTCAAAGTAAAGTCTAGCAGTGAAGGGCGTGTGACAACCCTAAGGAGAGATAATTACAACACCAATTCCATTACCAAGTGCATTGGAATTTCCATATAAAACCATAGTCCATCAGGATCTTGGCTCAGGTTCTTCATACGGTCCAAGTTTTTCAAAATCTATTACTAGCATAATGTTCTCATCATGGAATTCTAAATTCATAGACTGATAGTCGTCTACAGCTTGATGCGCCAAATGGTCAGCCAATACACTTCCTTTGATTTCTTTTTTAGTGGTGTACTGAATGTCATATTCTGTTAAGACCATTTGCCATCGGGCTATTCTTCCGGAGAAAGCTGGCTTCTCGAATATGTACCTGATGGGATCCATTTTAGAGATCAACAAGGTAGTATGGGTCAACATATACTGTCTTAGTCGGCGATCAGCCCATGCCAAAGTGCAACAAGTTTTCTCGAGCAGTGAATATCTGGTTTCATAGTCGGTAAACTTTTTTCTAAGGTAGTATATTTCATGCTCTTTTCGACCAGACTCGTCATGCTGCCCCAGTACACACCCCATTGAGTTCTCTAGCACTGTTAAGTACATGATTAAGGGTCTTCCTTCAACTGGTGGCATCAGAATCAAAGGTTCTTGTAGATACTCCTTGATTTTATCAAAGGCTATTTGACAATCGTTGTTCCACTTTACTACTTGATCTTTCTTCAGTAGCTTGAAGATTGGCTCACAAGTAGCAGTCATATGAGAAATGAAACGGACAATGTAATTCAATCGTCCTAAAAAATATCTGACTTCCTTCTCAGTACATAGAGTTGGAATTTCTTGAATAGCTTTAACCTTTGCAGGATCAACCTCAATACCTTTACCGCTGACGACGAAACCCACGAGTTTACTGGATCTCACCCCAAAGGTGCACTTGTTTGGATTTAGCCTTAGCTTATACTTCCTCAGTCTTTCAAACAGTTTATGCAGATGATCAAGATACTCTTCTTCAGTTTATGACCTGGCTATCATATCGTCAATGTAGACCTCTATCTCATGGTGAATCATGTCGTGAAATAAGGATACCATGGCACGCTTATAAGTTGCCCCAATATTCTTAAACCCAAAAGGCATAACCTTGTAACAAAAAGTGCCCCACTGTACGACAAAGGTGGTTTTCTCTGTGTCTTTAGGTTCTATCTTGATCTAATTATAACCTGATAAACCATCCATGAAAGAGAATACCTTGTTCTAAGTGAGGTTGTCGACCAAAACATCAATATATGGCAGTGGAAAGTCATCTTTGGGGCTTATCTTGTTCAGATCCATGTAATCTACACACATACGTACCTTGTCGTCTTTCTTTGGCACTAGAGAAACATAAGCAACCCATTGAGGATACTACGTCACTGCTAAGAACCATGCATTAAATTGTCTCATAACCTCGGATTTGATCTTTTCTGACATTTCAGGACGCGTGCAAGGAACCTTCTGCTTAATCGGAGCACAACCCTTGTTCATCGGCAGACGGTGAACCACAATATCAGTATCGAGTCATGGCATGTCTCTGTATGACCAAGCAAAGATTTCAACATATTCATGCAACATCTGGATTAGTTGACTCTTGACACTGCTCTCTAAGTTGGTGCCTATCCTGACCTCTTTCATGTCTATCTCAAAACCCAAGTTTACCACTTTGATCGGCTCTACATGCGGTTGGATAGACTTTTCTTCTTGTACTAAGAGACTGACAAGTTCTCCAGGTATTTCACAATCTTCCTCATCTTCGTCCTCAGGTTGGTAGATCAGATTTTTGAAGTCATATGTGGCAATAGCATAATTGTCGTCAATGAGATCCATAGTGGATGAGGATCTGCATTGTAGTGCGTGGGTGTATGTAAGAACACATAGCTATTTGAAAATGCAATAAGATAAAAGAAAGACAGAGATCACACAATTTGCATGCAAAACATCCAATGTTTTTATTGAATCAATGGTGTTTATGAATTATCAACCCTTAACAAATGAACCATTGTGCCCCGGGTAAGACACAATGTTTTTAAAGTCATTGTTTATTACATAGCCAAAAATCTTTTGAAAACAATAAGATAAGAACATAGCTATTACTCATGAATAAAGGAGATATGAAAGATTTCTTATGCCTTCTATTGTACCCCAAAATTTTCCCTCTCATATTCCTCATAACATTGCAAGAAAAATCTCCAAGTTGCTCAAGTTTGCTCAAGAATTAGACAGACAAGCTATATCCTAAGGCAGTCAACCCCAAAATTAGGGTTTTATGTTGCATCAATATCTTTGAGTCCAAATGACCTCAAGTGCTCCCCAATGTCCTAATATGTTCTCAAGATCATCCATGTCAAATTTCAAGCCTTGCATAGGAAGTTTGCTCAGTCAATTGCTCAAAGGTCCAAAAAATCGACTATGCTAGGGCAAAAGTCAACTGTGACCTACATACAGTCAAACTTCAAGATCTTTTGCCAACATTCTCATTTTGAAGTATATATAATAATTTTATCAAGGGTTGATCATGATTCATCAAGGATTGCTCAAAATTCATCAAGATTCAAAAGTTGCTAAATTAGGGTTTTACAGGAAAAGTCAACTCAACTTTGATCAAGCATAACTTTCTCATACTTTATGAGAAATGACCCATCAAAATCTAATTTTGAAGAGGATGCAATTTCCTACAATCCATCTTTATACCCCAAGTTCAAAAAATGCACTCACAAGAAGTTATGAATTTGGACATTATAGGTCATTTTTGAAAGTTAACAAAAACACCTTTTTTTTCAAAGCTTATAACTTGAGAATAGAATATAAAATTGAGATGAGACCAAAAGGGTTGATTAGAGGACATCTCAAGATTTCTAAAAAGTCAAAGAACACTTCCAAAAGTTATAAATTGAAGAAGTTATGTATTGTTGAAGTTGGACTTTTTTGCAAAATTGCCAAAAGTCAGCTATCCCCAAAACTTCAAATTTTGTCAAATGGGCCCATTCTTTTCCACTTGATTTGAGCTTGCATAGTTTCCCACGTGCCCTAGCTTCAGCCATGTGTCAATATTTCATTTTTATTATTTAATTTGATTTTTAATTGAATTTATTTATTTTAAATCAAATAAAATCATAGAAAATCCAAAGCATTGATAACTCATGATCTCTTGGCTATTTCAGGCTCCACATTCAGCAATTATCATCATCAAATTCGTATGAAATCAAATCATGTGCAAAAAGATACAAATCAAATCAAATTTGGAAGGTTTTCAATGGAGATCAAATCACATTCATGTGCATTGATATGGAGGGATTTGTTCCATGATTCTTACCCTAATGCAAAGTACATTACATAAGCAAGAAAAACATACGAAATCAGGGTTGAAAAACTGTGGGAGGAGGCAGAACAAAGGTGCAAAAATTCACAAAAAAGTGAGATATCAAAGTCCAAGTTAGAGGCCGTTTCAGGACACGAAAGTGATCTCAATCGCTTCTTGACCATTCACACAAGTTACCTGGATAAAAACCAAGCATTTTCAGACGTCCTAACGCACTGTAATTCGCACGATAGTCACCCCTGTTCTTGGTTTCGATTTGAATTATTCTTGCATCATTTGAGAAAACTAATGGCATATTTGTGATCACAAGATCATTTCCAAGCTTTTCATAATATTCAATTGCATTTATCTGGCTTATGTAAAGAACCACCATTGTTAGGGTTCGGTTCTTGTTTTTGGGCGTTTTTATTTCAGGAAGAATTGAAGCACATAATGGACATGGTTGTGACCGGGAGGGTGAGACGAACACAACCATGCCCTCGTAATTCATTTTTGAGACGAGCAAGCTTGTAGCTACGGACTCCTGTCCGTTGGTATAGGTGGTGGGACTTTTGGCCATGGTTGGGAGGTCAGAGATGATGCGTGGCATCCATCCACTGGCCAATTCAAATATAGCGTGCATTTTATTTTTTTTGACCAATAATACTTGATTTATTATATTATCATTGATTTGTGTTATAATAACAATTGAGTCAATATGGTGTAATGGAAAAGCAAGCGTGCATTCTTCTTCAGGACCTGGGTTCAAATCCTAGGTCCCCCACTTTCTCAATATTTTTTCTTTTCAGGTGATTGTATGCACGCTTCAGTTTGCAGCCTAGCATGCGCCCTTACCCATCCAAATGCCAGATGGCCAAGAGCCAGATCTGGTGGTCAAAAGCTGGAGGTCCACCATAGTCCAGGTCAAGGCATGCATACTGGATCCTAGAAAGTCAAAAAGGCCAGCTGATGATGGGCCACAAAATTGCTATCAACACCCCTGAATCAGGCCCAATACTCCTCTCTTATTGTTTTTGTTTATTTACTTTATTTGTTTTATTTAATTTCTCTAACCAATCAAAAAAAATTCCTTTTTATCAAATAAAACCACAAAAATATTTTTTATTTCAATCAAATTTTAAACTTTTATTTTTCTTAATAAATTTATTAATTAATTAGGTTTTAATTAGAAAACTTTAATTCCTTTTGAAAAAATAAATAAAATTAATTAGACTTAACTAGTTTTTAACCATTAATTTAATTATTATAATTTCTTTCCTAAATAATAGAAAACTCCAAAAATAATTTATTTTTCATTTAATTAATTTATTAATTTAATTTAGTAATTAATTTAGGATTTATTTATTTCTTAAAATAAAAACAACAAAGAGATATTATCTTTAACCAAAAGGGTCAAAACCCTAATCAGTGTCCGATTTACTTTTGCGCCGCGATTTACTTTTCCTTATCCGATAATGTATCTGCTTATGGATTGTAATAATTAAATAGGACTTTTTTTTATTACTTTATTTTATTTTTCAAAGGGTTTGTCTTTGGAGATGTAAATACCTGACGCCTTGTAATTTAATTTCCGCACTTTTAATTCCACGAATCATAAGTGTTAGATGTTTGATAATAGGGTTGCATGACAAGACTGAATGTTAAATCTTAAAATCAACTTAGATCACCCTTCACATGTACAAAGATAAAAATAACTAAAAACAACACACTCGCACATGCGCGCTCTTAGGGTACACCCCACTTGGTTGCCTTCGTACGCGGTCATTGAGTATAGGTCATTTTAGAGGTCGCCCTCTTGTCTAAAAAGATCATAGTCGCCTCGAAATGGTTGCCTCAGATATTGTTGCCTCAAACAAATGATCTAAGACTTTAGGGTTACCTCTAAGGCGTCCTAACATTGCTTTAGTGACCTTAAGTCCCTAATTCGAATTGACCCTTAAACTCCAACTACGGTGCTACCTACTCATCAATAGTGGGATAGCATTGTCTAAAGGAAATTAGCATAGAATGATTCCTTTTTCGAGTAGGTAGATGGTTCTTAGATACTTGCTCTTTCAAAACAAAACTCTTCACACTTACACTTTTTGAACAAAGTTTTCAAAAACACTTCATACGCTCTTGAGGACAGAAGCAAGAGTTAAATCGAAGTTTCAAATAAAAAAAATTTCAAAACCCACAAACACAAAGAAAACGAATGATGAGCAAGTACCTAAGAGCCCGTGGATAACCACAGATAGAAAGGATGCTAATACCTTCCCTTTCTATAATCTACCCCCCGAACCCGAGAAATATCTCGAAAAAGAAATTTTTTTCTGTGCTTTTTTCCTTTCGTCGTTGGATAAAATAAAAGACGGTGGCGACTCTTACTTACCGCGATATTTTGCAAACACAAACGCAAAACGCAAACCAGCATTCCAAAAAAATGTCAGTTCTTCCCACCGTATCACAGAACTGGCGACTCTGCCGGGGACCCTTATAAGTGGGGTGTACCTTAGGAATAGTTCATATTGTTTTCAATTGCTTGACTTGTATGATTTATCTTTGCGGGATTGAATCGGAGTTACTATAGATCCTAACTCGGATCTGGGGGATACCCTTTAGGTAAGTAGCAATAAACTGTGAGGGAACTGTACGGTGTAGACCGATACGGTTGAAGTAGTAGCTACGTTGGTGTGGCACTTTAGTATGTATCGATATCCCTTGTGGCACAACGAGTAGAATATGGGTCTTCTAAGGGGTCATTAAACACCAACTTACCTTAGCACCTATAATTGACCAACTTGGCCATAGAACAGTAGCAGTATGCTACACTCATTGAGAACAAACTCTCGTGATGATTCCGGCCGCAAGAAAAGATTGCTAAACTAGAATTATGACCGATCGAGGGTGGTCAGTGATATTGAGATCCTCTAGAACCCAGTTACGATTTCTAGGACAGGTTTGAACCAACTGAACTGAAAGAGGGTAGTACCTAAACTCCTTGTCGGCCTGAAATCTAAGGGCTATCTGTGTGACTTGTGTGCCCTTACCATGTTTGCTATTTGTGGATACTTGTGGTGTGTTTCCTATCATGACATCATGCATCATGACATTGCATACATCTTGCATTGGACTAACCCATTTCAAAGACAGAGGGGATTCATGTTTGTTCTGTTTTGTAGGTCATGGCACCCATGCGTAGAAACACTATTCGGATCAACTTTGCCCAGATTCCCACTCGGCTTAAGGAATTAGTTGTAAAGGTTCCAGATACTTCTTCCTTTATCAGAAGACATGGGCACCTCCTTGGTTTGGTCACCTCCAAGATGGATGAACAGATGATGAGTGTCTTAGTCCAGTTCTTTGATCCACTGTACCACTGCTTTACTTTTCCGGACTACCAGTTGGTCCCTACCTTGGAAGAGTTATCTAATCTGCTTGGTATCTCCATTCTAGAGCAGACCCCGTTTACAGGTTGGGAGAAAGTCATTAGGCCGAAAGATATTGTTTCAGCCCTCCATCTGACAAAGGCTGAGGTAATGTCAAACTGGGAGACTAGAAGTGGGACAAAAGGCTTCTTGGCTAAATTCTTGGTTGATCGGGCTAATCAGTTCTGGGACAGTCTAGACTTTCAAGCATTTGAAGACATTCTGGCTCTTCTCATATATGGTTTGGTGTTGTTTCCTAACTTAGATTCTTTCGTTAGCGTGAATGCAGTAAAGATTTTCATGTCCAGTAATGCCGTGCCCACTCTCTTGGGTGACATTTTACACTCTCTTTATGCCTGTACTGCTCAGAAACGGGGAACCCTTATATGTTGTGCACCATTGCTGGCGAGGTGGTTTATTTCTCACCTCCCTAAATCAGTTTTAAAGAACAAGGAAGGCATGGGTTGGGCCTACAGGATTATGTCTCTTTCTCACATGGACATCATTTGGACTAATAAGGACGTGGAAGACGTAGCTATTATTGATCGCTGTGGGGAATACCCAAATGTTCCACTACTAGGAATCAATGGGGGGATCACTTATAATCCGTGTTTGGCCTTACGTCAATTTGGGCGAGCTAGGAGGGAAGGACCTCATGAGTTGATGATGACTAGTATTGTCTTTGATTTCCAAGGGGATAGTGACGAGCAACGCCGCAGGTTCATACGAGCTTGGGATAGAGTACACAGGTCTGATCCGCACGAGCTAGGTGCGAAAACTTCTCTTCCGATGGAGCCATAACTTCGATGGGTTCGAATCCGGGCCCAAAAGCTGGGAATGTCGTACGAAGCCGTCTTGCCTATAATTGTTGAAGTTGTTGATGAAGAAGGGATTCTTCCTACCATCCTCCATCCATACATGCCTACTGACATTGAGGCATTAAAGAGATCATGGATGCAACTGAGAGAAGAGCGAGATACTTACAGAGAAAAGTATCACGAGCAAGAGCAGAAGATTCAGAAGTTTACAAGGCAATTGGAGAATGAAAAGATCCTCAATGACTATGTCCGCACCGACAGGAAACGACCATGGGAGCTGATTATCTTTTGTTATTTCTAGTTTTGCTTTACTTTTCAGCTTTTCTTTCTTGTAACGCCTTAAAGGCATTTGTTGAACAATTGAATTCAAGTTTATCTAATAAAAGTGTGTTTCATTTTGGTTTACGAATTTGAATCTCTCAAAGTCTTTGAAATCATATCATACGCATTTCATGCCATGCACCTCATCACAGGTACCCATTACATGTCTCTTATCTTCTTCGGTGTTTATTTCAGCATCATGTCTTCTAAACCATCAACTGAACAACCAATCAAGGCTCTTCAAGCTCAAAACGCCCAGTTCCAGGAATTTTTCATGAGTTGGGCTAAGGGTCAGCAAGATCTGAAGACCCTTATCTTGAAAGAGAAGAAGAAGAAGAAGACGGTCCTATTTAATATGGGTCGCAGATTCGGAAACGATTTGCGAGAAGAGGTTGATTTGACCCACTCATCTGGAGGGGGAGATAATCAGGAAGAAAGGAGAGATCTTAGCCATGTGGTTTCAGACAACAAGACTGACTTTGACGAAGACCATCTATCCTCCTGCTAAGGATAGATATAAACAGATTGAAGACCGATTAAGTGCGATGGAAGTTCAGAAAGTGCCTGGTCTGGACTTTGGTGACTTGGGTCTGTCATCTGGGGTGGTGATTCCCCACAAGTTTAAGGAACCGATCTTTGCTAAATACGACGGGGTTTCCTGCCCAAAACTGCACCTCTGTTTGTATGTTAGGAAGATTCAGCCATACACCGCTGACAAGAACCTCTGGATCCACTTCTTTCAAGACAGTCTCTCAGGGATTCAGCTTGAATGGTTTTATCATCTAGAAGGAGCTAGTATCCGTAATTGGGATGATTTATCCGCTGCTTTCTATAAGCAGTACCAATACAATGCCGACCTCGCTCCCATGCGTACCCAACTCCAGGGTATATCTATGGGTGCGGGCGAAGGTTTCAAAGATTATGCTAAGAAGTGGAGGGACCTTGCTGGAAGAGTGCAACCTCCCTTGCCTCATAGGGAGTTAGTAGATATGTTTCTGGGGACCTTGTCTGGTCCGTATTTCAACCATCTGATTGGAAGTTCATCGTCCAGGTTTACTGAGTTGATTATGACCGGGGAATGAATTGAGGCTGGTATCAAGAGCGGTAACATACAGAAGGGTGCTTCATCAAGCACCGATAAGAAGCCTTTTAAGAAGGAGTCGAGTGATGTTTACAGCTCGAAGATCCATAATATACTTGAACGCCGCCAAGCTGTTAATGTCGTTGTTATATCAAGACATGTTGTTTCTCCTCAGTGCAACAATCAGCCAAGGGTCGAGAGACCGCGAAGACAGTTCACTCAGCTCAACGTGACTCTGTCTCAGATTCTTCCGCAGTTATTAAAGACCAACTTGGTGATTCCGAAGGAAGCCCCGAAGAATCCCAATACAACATCACTGATGTACAATCTAAACGCTCGCTGTGCTTTTCACTCCGATAGCCCGGGGCATGATACGAATGATTGTTGGGTTTTGAAGAATAAGGTACAGGACTTGATTGATGCTAAGGAGATTGAGTTCAAAGCGCCTGAAAGGCCAAATTTTATGACTTCTCCTATGCCCAAGCATGGAGTGAATGCTATAGATGAAGACTCGTTTGTGGTTTCTGTGAATGACATTGTTACTCCATTGATGACTGTGAAGAAGAACCTTTTGTTAGCTAGTTTATTTCTGGG
Organism: Vicia faba; assembly: GCA_948472305.1. NCBI lineage: Eukaryota > Viridiplantae > Streptophyta > Magnoliopsida > Fabales > Fabaceae > Vicia > Vicia faba. The sequence continues at coordinate 1,450,544,110 of OX451741.1, forward strand.
CTGTGACGAAGGTTGTCGTATGTGTTCTGTCCTACCTACCGGTTTCCATCTTTTGAAGTCAGGTGTCCAATGTCTGATGGATAATAAAGAGATTCTGTTTGAGAAGACTGTTGTTCCTTTGGTTCCTACTGAAGAAGTTGCTATAATCACCATTTTCGACAATTCTTCCAAGGCTTCCTCGAGAAAGCCTGTTAGAATTACATCTGTTCCAAGAATCGCTCCCTTGATTATTATATTTCCTGGGCCTATCCCCTATACATCTGATAAAGTTGTCCCATGGAACTACGGGGTTGACGTCTATTATCACGGAGTTAAACAAGATTTGAATGTTGATACTGACGTCAGCAATATTGTTGGACCTGCCAAAGTCACCCGCAGCGGAAGACTTTTGTCCCCTGAGATCTCTCCACCAACAACTCGGAAGCCTATTATTATTACACCTACTAGTGCACCTGCTAATGTTCCTGTTCAAGTTCCCATTCTTACCCCTGTTGCCGAGTCATCTAACACTCGGGGGAAAGGGATCGCCGGTGAGCCTGCCCAGACGGAGGCACCGAAGAAGATTACTGTTGAAGCCTCTAGACAAGAGATGGAGGAAATTTTGAAGATCATCAAAAAGAGCGACTACAATGTAGTCGAGCAGCTGGGGAAGACCCCATCCAAAATCTCTATGTTGTCTCTGTTACTTTGCTCAGAAGCCCATGCCAAGGCTCTGATTGCTTTCCTGAAAACTGCGCACGTGCCACAGGAGACCTCGGCTGATCAGTTTAAAGATTGTGTGGCTAGTCTGACAGCGGATAATGGGTTGGGTTTCTCTGACGCCGACTTAACTGCTAAGGGGAAGAATCACAATGACGCCCTACATGTCTCCATTGAATGCAGGGGCACTACTCGTGCTCACGTGTTGGTAGATACTGGGTCTTTGTTGAATGTGTTACCCAAGAAAGCTCTAGACCGGTTAGACTGTGAAGGATTGGAGCTGAAACCAAGCAATATTGTAGTCAGGTCCTTTGAAGGGTCCAAGAGGATGGTACACAGAGAAGTGGATATTCCGATTAAGGTTGGTTTGGTGTGCAAATTGGGGCCAACTCCCTGATTTTGCACATAAGACTAACAAGTTTGGTTTGGGTTTCACTGCAGAAGCTCAAAGGGCTGTTCGGAGTGCACAGATCGGAAGACCTCCCCTGTTCATCAGCAATTCAGGAGTGAATGCCATTGAAGACGATGTTGAAGAGTCTGAATTTGACAGTTGGATCTACCCGACTGCCGATGGTGGATTAAGCAATTGGACGACAAAAGACTTCTTCCAAATTTCTTTTAGTACCCAATAATGAGACTTTTGTTTTGAATTTGTAATAGACAATTTTTAAACTTTATGGCCCGGTGTCTTAGCCGAGGCACCGTGGTTCTATTTGTAAAGGATTTATGTGTGTCATCTACATATATCATTAATAAAAGCATTGGACGTTTCTTGCATTTCAAATTTTGCGCTCCTTGTTTTTCTTTTATTATATATTGCAAAAACAACTATTTTACCCACACTCACATATACAGGTCTACATCCACTCTGGATCCCACTGATAACGATTCTGCTACTTCCGGTTATGACTTCGAAAGTCCGATCAACTTAGCCGAAGATGAAGGTGAAGATGATTGCGAAGTGCCTGGTGAGCTTGCTAGACTGTTACTTCAGGAAGAGAGGGCTATTCAGCCGCATGATGAGCCAGTGGAAACAGTAAATCTGGGTACGGAGGAAAGCAAGAAAGAGGTCAAGATTGGTGCAAATCTGGAGCCTAGTGTTAAGCAACGGCTGATTCAGATGCTGCGTGACTACGTTGAGATGTTTGCTTGGTCTTATGAAGATATTCCTGGGTTGAATACCGATATTGTGGTTCAACGATTGCCTACCAAGGAAGATTGTCCTCCAGTAAAACAGAAAGTCTGCCGAATGTGCCCAGAGATGTCTGAGAAATCAAGGCTGAAGTGATGAAACAGTTTGACGCCGGTTTTCTAGTAATTACTTCTTACCCACAGTGGGTGGCCAACGTGGTTCCAGTACCGAAGAAAAATGGTAAGGTTCGAATTTGTGTTGACTACAGGGATCTGAACAGGGCAAGCCCCAATGATGATTTCCCTCTACCTCATATCAACATTCTGGTTGACAACACCGCACATCATAAGGTCTTCTCCTTTATGGATGGTTTCTCCGATTATAATCAAATTAAAATGGCCCCCAAAGATATGGAGAAGACAACCTTTGTTACTCAATAGGGTACCTTTCGCTACAAGGTCATGCCTTTTGGATTGAAAAATGTTGGGGCAACGTATCAGCGTGCCATGATCGCTTTGTTCCATGACATGATTCATCATGAGATTGAGGTGTACGTCGATGACATGATTGCAAGATCTCAGACTGAGGAAGAATATCTTGACCACCTTCAGAAGTTATTTGACAGGTTGAATTTATACAAGCTGAGGTTAAACCCGAACAAGTGCACCTTAGGGGTGAGATCTAGTAAGCTACTGGGTTTCATCGTAAGCGATAAAGGTATTCAAGTGGATCCTGTGAAGGTGAAGGCTATACAAGAAATGCCAGCTCCCCGAACAGAAAATGAAGTCAGAGGCTTTCTGGGTCGTTTGAACTATATTGCCCGATTCATCTCACACCTGACTGCTACTTGTGATCCAATCTTCAAGCTACTGAAGAAAGATCAAGTGGTAAGATGGAACGATGAGTGTCAGGCCGCTTTCGAAAGGATCAAAGAATATCTCCAAGAGCCACCCATTCTGATGCCTCCGGTTGAAGGGAGACCTTTGATCCTATACTTGACAGTACTCGACAACTCAATGGGGTGTGTGCTGGGGCAGCATGACGAGTCTGGCCGAAAAGAGCATGCTATTTATTACCTTAGCAAAAATTTTACCGACTGCGAGACCCGATACTCGTTGCTCAAGAAAACTTGTTGCGCTTTGGTATGGGCTGCTCGTCGGCTGAGACAGTATATGCTGACTCACACTACTCTATTGATATCAAAGATGGATACAATCAAGTATATCTTTGAAAAGCCTGCCTTATCTGAAAGAATAGAAAGATGGCAGATGATCTTGACTGAGTATGACATCCAGTATACGACCCAAAAGGCAATCAAGGGAAGTGTGTTGGCAGATCATTTGGTGCATCAGGCAGTGGGCGATTACCAGTCTATGAAATTTGAATTTCCGGATGAGAATATCATGATAGTGATTGACTGTGAGACACCTGGACCGGATGAAGGACCTGAGGAAGGATCCCGATGGTCTATGTACTTTGATGGGGCTTCAAACGCTTTAGGTAATGGCATTGGCGCCATGATCATACCTCCTAAAGGCTCTCATACTCCGATCACCGCCCGATTATGTTTCAACTGGACCAACAATATGGCGGAGTATGAAGCGTGCATCATGGGTCTTCGAGCAGCAATTGACCTAAGGATTAAGTTCTTGAGTGTTTTCGGAGATTCCGCTCTCGTGATCAGCCAGATCAAAGGCGAGTGGGATACGAAACACCCAAATCTTATTCCTTACAAGGAGTATGTGTTGACGTTGCTTCCGCACTTCGAGGAGATAACCTTTGAACACTTCCCTAGAGACGAGAATCAGTTGGCGGATGCGCTAGCTACGATGTCTTCTATGTTCAAAGTCAATTGGGACAACGAGGCTCCCCGAATTATCATTGAAAGGTTGGATGAACCTGCACATTGCTGTGACATTGAGACTAAAGAGGTAAGAGATAAACACTGGTTCCACGAGGTGAAGAGGTATCTTGAGGCTCAAGAATACCCTGAGGGTGCATCTGTTAATGATAAGAAGTTTCTGAGGAGGCTCGCGGAAAAGTTCTTCATCAGTAATTGCATCCTTTACAAGCGTAACCATGATTCAACCTTACTGCGTTGTGTGGATAAGAACGAAGTAGAAAAGATCATGGCAGATTTACATGAAGGTACTTGCGAAACTCATTCCAGTGGACACACCATGGCAAATAAAATCCTTCGGGCAGGATATTTTTGGTCCACAATGGAAGCCTACTGTTATTAACATTCTCGGACCTATCACAAGTGCCAAGTCTATGCTAATAAGGTGCATATACCTCCAGTACCTCTGAACGTCTTGACGGCACCTTGGCCTTTTGCAATGTGGGGCATCGACATGATCGGCGAGATCAGACCTACATCGTCCAACGAACATCGTTTCATCCTGGTAGCAATTGATTACTTTACGAAGTGGGTTGAAGCAGCTTCATTTGCTACAGTGACCAAGAACGTCGTGGCACGGTTCATTTGACATAACCTGATCTGTCGATACGGTGTACCAGAGAGAATCATTACGGACAATGGTGCCAATCTCAACAACAAGATGATCACCGAGCTCTGCAAGCAGTTCAAGATACAGCATCACAACTCTTCTCCATACCGGACGAAGATAAATGGGGCTGTTGAAGCGGCTAATAAGAACATTAAGAAGATCATGCAAAAGATGATGGTGACATACAAAGACTGGCACGAGATGTTACCATTTGCTCTTCATGGGTACCGTACCTCAACACGGACATCAACAGGGGTAACACCCTATTCCTTGGTATATGGTATGGAGGCAGTCTTGCCCATTGAAGTTCAGATACCCTCTCTTCAGATTATGAAGGATGCAGGTTTGAGCTAAGATGACTGGATTCAGACTCGGCTTGATCAGCTGAACTTAATCGACGAAAAGAGACTTACTGCTATTTGTCATGGTCAAACGTATCAAAAGTGGATGATCAAGCATTTAACAAGAAAGTTAGACAGCAAGAGTATCAAGTTGGGGATCTGGTAATCAAGCGCATCATCTTACCTCAAGGTGATCCCAGGGGCAAATGGACCCCTACTTACGAAGGGCCATTTGTGGTTAAGAACATTTTCACATGAGGAGCTATGATTCTAACCACCATGGATAGTGACGACCTTCCTCACCCCGTCAATGCAGACATAGTGAAAAAATACTACGCATAATCAATGACCCGCTAGGCCGACTGGCCTAGGAAAAAATAAGGGCTTCCCGGCGAACTAAAAGGGTTCGAAAAAAAATAAGGGATAAAAATAAAAAAAAACTGTACACCCGGCAAGTCGAAAACCTGAAAAGGCGGCTTGGGCAAAAAAGGGTATCCCGGTGGACTGAAAACCCGAAAGGGCGGTCCAGGCAAAAATTAGGGATCAAAGCGTAACACTATGTCTCATTATATCACCTTGCAACTCGACTTGGGTATCAACTATCAAGCTCGGACGACACTAATCAATCTGATCTACCTTCTACCAAGTAGCACAGTGATGAAATGCTCGAGGGCATAAAGAAAATAGCAGAGTTGGAACCCAGTGGGATTATTCACATAGCTGTTTTGTTTAGTTTTTCACAAATTGTGTAAAATCTATTTGTTCAATGGAGTTCCCTTACTAGGACGTCAACCTCTTGTACAAAAACGCCTATTTACAGGCCAAACTTCAAAATCAATGCAATTCATTTTTCAGAGAAATTTCAAACTGTTTTTCCTTTTTCTGTTTTGTTTTGCAAAGAAAGTCCAATGTTCAGTTTTTGATATATGCATTTGACATTAATTGCTGCTCATAAATATTTACTTGCGAAATAAAAGACCATTGCTTGTAATATCAGAAACAGGGGCAAATAAGAATTGTCCAAACTATACAGTTGCTCTGTCCACCAGGTACACGATAAATTCAGCTGAAGAATATGGTTGAGATGCATTCACTCCCCGCAAAGTAAGACAGCAATGATAGCTTTCCCCAGTTGAGACTTGCAACTGTGAATGAATTGGTAATATTCTCCCCAAGCAGATTTTATCTACCATTAGCACTAAAAAGGTCTTAATATTCCCCAGCGGAGTATAAGAATATTCCCCGACAGAATACAAAATATCCCCAGTGGAGTTTGAAATTTTTCCCAGCGCAGTCTGAAAAAGCTTCCCCAGTGGAATTTGGAGTGTCATCCCCAGTAGACTTTGGAAGGTTGTCCCTATTAGAATTCAAAGGATTATCCCCATTAGAGTCTAAAAGGTTATCCCCAGTGAAGTCGCAACTGAAAGATCATCCCCAGAGGAGTTCTTTCCTTTCACAAACAAGAAGTCAATCCCCAACAGGATTCAATATCACCAGCAACGGTAATTCATCCCTGTAGCGGTAGAAATGTGCAAGACTAAGCCATTGGATTGACTAGACATTATACAAATCAAAATAAAAATCGCCACCGCGCTTTATTGTTTCCAAAGGAATGGGAAAAGAGCGAATAACCCAAAAAAAGGGGGAAAGATTCAAGGTAAGGGGGTTGGTTATGCAAAGGGAAGGTATTAGCACCCTAAACATCTACGGTACTCCGCAGGAACCTCTTTGAAAAAATCTGTATATTTTGGCTATAAAAATGTGTTGTATATAAAATGGATGGTGGAGGTGAGAAAAGAAATATTTTTATGATTTTTGCACCCGCCGCGGTTGCGAACCTTTAGTGCCTACGTACCACCTTTCGTGCAATAGGGGATCAGGGTACACGTAGTTCATCTTTTAAAAATTTGAAACACAAGTGTGTTGGTTGACTTTATGAGATAAGACATCATTGCAATTGTCCGTGTGAAAAAACATACTTACTACCCACAATCATGAGAAAGGAGAATTTGCATCATCTCAAAGTGGAGGATATGGCTTGGATTTTAAAATCAACAACGCCTCACTCAACACTCAAGTGAAAAATATCTCACTTCACTACATATTGTAGAAGTATAGTTGTTTGCATCACTACAAGGATTGACAAGAGTCTAATCTTTTGAGAAAAGTTTAAAGATAAAAGCCAAAGTTGCAAAATGGTTTGAAATGAGATTGATTGACTTTTAGTCTTCTCACAAAAAAGGTCAAGGTATTATTAAATTGATTGAAATTTATTTATGAAAATGTTTCGAAGATGCATGGACCTAAGTCCAAGTTTATTATGAAAATGTTTCAAGTTTCAAAACAAGAAGAGTTTTTTTTTAAAAGAGGGAGAAGATTTTTGAAATTTAAGAAGATGGGAGGAGAAGAAGAGGCTATCCTAAAGCATAAGGTAAAAGCTAGGGATAAGAACCATCTAACAAACAAGAAGCCAATACTTGACATTATGAGTCAATATAGAATTCCCATTCTTCGGATTGAAACCAAGCAAGCAAAGATACTAAACCTCTTGAGAGAACCAAACTTCAAGTGTTTTAAGTCTTCGCAAAAATTGGGCAGAGTAACGGCTGTATATGGCTGAATTCCAGATTACAAACAAAGATCGTAATCTCAATAACCTGCACACAAAACAAACAAACAACCCAATGTCTTGATGTAAACCTCAAGAACTCCAGACAAAATATCAAATAAAGTCATAAAGTCTCCAAGATAGGCCAAGGTCTCTAATCCTAAGTCCAAGAAGTCCATCACTCCATAATGCAAAGGATAGTAACCATGTAGTCCAAGTATCATTAATGATTTTTATGGTTCATGTTGATTATTAGGTGTCTTTAAAAAAAGAAAAGCTCAAGTGAGCAAAATAAAAATGACATAAAAGTAAATGCTCAAGTGAGCAAAGATGAAAATAGCATGAAATGTAAAATGCTAAAAGTAAATGGTACATAAAGCATGAAAATAAAAGCATAAAGTAAAGTTAATTGTTAGTAATTAGTGGTTAGTTGGATGACCATCTTGAAACTTGCATTTGGAACTCATTAGGGGATTGGTAGAACCAAAGCCTCTACACAACAAGTTTCATTTGCTTTTTGTCAAGTATATCATCCATTTTGGAATTCTCACAAGGCAACATGTAATGATCAACGATGTTTAAGTGATCCGCGTTGACCAAAGGTGTTGTAGATCCATCAGAGGATTGGTAGAACCAAAGCCTCTACACAATGAATCTAAAGGTTATTGGATCAAAGAGATCAAATTAATATACTTGGGCTTGCAATCATAAGTTTAGGCCACGAATGATCATTTATTCGAATCGGGACAAAATTTAGCGCTATGTTAAGCAATCGTAAGTGGACTTATGTAGAAGTCGCACCTATTTTGAGGCCGGTCAATAGCAATCTATGTACTTCATGTTTGGATAAATGATATAGAGATCACCATCCCTTAACATGTAGCACAATTAAAAAAGAAAGGGATAAGATGAAGAGAGAGGGAAATGATAAGCTAATTTGGATCACCATTTCAAAATTCTTTCATCTTTTAATTCAACCACTCCTCTAGATGGATTAAAGCACTAAACATATCATTAATCCAAAGCACCAAAAATGAATTAAATAATTCTCTCTTAGGTAGATTTGAATTGATGAACATTTATCCAACTTCATCTACATCACAAAGTCCATTGAGTTTAAAGACAAATTGGACATTTAAAATTGCAATCCAAACCAACAATCAAAAGGAGTGAGTAGAAAAAGCATTTTGGATCAAAGCTGCCCCAAAATAAGGCAAAAAATACATTTTGTTCTGGTGTAAATCGATTTACACTACTATGTAAATCGATTTACACAGTATAATTTTCAAAAATTTATGCAAAATTGTGCTGTGTAAATCGATTTACACTACTATGTAAATCGATTGCACACAGAAGCAGTAGCAAAAACAGCATTTTAAAAGGGCAATTGCTTGTTCAAACTTTCCATCAAACACCTTATGATCATGGATCCACTTGAGCACTAAAATTCCATCAAATTATGAGAAAATAACACCATTGGAATCACAAAATAATGCTCAAAGAATAAATCACAAAGATCACCAAGAGATCACATTGTGAAAGATGAATAATCCAAACTTACCAAAGGTAGATCTAGAGAATTATCAAAACAAATTCAAGAATTTGCTTCAATTTAACCACAAGAATCAATTGACCAAGCTTGGATGTAGAGAATTGATGGAGAAAAAGTGTTTGGATGAAGGTTTAGCTCAAAGATTAGTAAGCTTCAATGCAAAGCTTACTAACTTTGTGAAAATGGAGCTTTGAGTGAATTTGGTAGATGGAGAGAGTTGAGAGATCTTTTAGCAAGGTGGATTTGGCTATCAAAAGCTTGAAATTTGAATGAAATGAGGGATCTATTTATAGAGTTTTAGGATTGGGATTAGTGGTAATTTGGTAATTGATTCTTGGAGCCAAAATTTAAATTAATGATAATTCTTTCAAATATTAGAGCCAAAATTTGAATTAATGATAATTCTTTCAAATATTAGAGCCAAAATTTGAATTAATGATAATTCTTCTTAAAAATGAAAGATTGGCACTAAAATTTGAATTAATTATACATCTTTCAAAAGTGAAGGAAAATTGGAGCCAAACATTTGACAAGTTTAAAATGCTGATTTTTTTTCAAATTTTCACTCTATGCAAATCGATTGCACTATATTGCAAATCGATTTGCACAGTGTATTTTTCCAAAAAATTGTGCAAAATTCACTTTGTGCAATCGATTTCACTCTAGGAGAAATCGATTGTACAGTGAAAAAAAATGAAAATTTTTTTAATTCTTTTTCTTTGCAAATAGAGATTTTAGGAAAATAATACCAGAAATCCTTATTTGTCAGATGCTTCGACTTGGAACCTACAAAACAAAAATATACAAAGACAAAGACAAATATTTTTTGTATTTTGATTAGAAGTTAGTCAACAACACGTATACAAAATACACAACCAAGGTGCTTGGAGATTCCTCAAGAGCAAACTTAAAGATAGGAAAAAGAGGAAGAACCAACCCTAATGTGATCTTGTTATGATCAAGTTGACATGATATGATAGGGGAATCTTAGGGGCAAAAATTGGGGTACAACAGCTGCCCTTATTTAAGTGTCTTCTATCCGGAGATACGAAGGTTACAAATCTTCTTGTCGACGCGATTGAAGATACTTAAATATAAAACAAGCCCTATTTTTGTCTCTAAGATGCCATGCAATGCTTATGATTATGGATGCATATGAACAGAACAAAAGAGATGCAAAGTAACACTGGGGATCCCACAAAAATAAAGAAACAAAGAAGCAACCCCACAAGGAAAATAAATCACTGGTGGACCAAAAGAATAGAACCAAAGAGGATGATAACAAGCATCAAAGTTCACTGCCGATGTACTACCAACGTTCACTGAAGGTAGAGAGAAAATATAATATCACCGCCGTTCACTGACGATGAACTATCAACGTTCACTAAAGATAGCAAAAAGATAACAAACACCAACGTTCACTGAAGGTAGAGAGAAAATATAATATCACCGACGTTCACTGACGATGAACTATCAACGTTCACTGAAGATAGAAAAAAGATAACAAACACCAACGTTCACTGCCGATGTACTACCAATATTCACTAAAGGTAGAGTGAAAATATAATATCACCGCCGTTCACTGACGATGAACTATCAACTTTCACTGAAGATAGCAAAAAGATAAAAAACACCAACGTTCACTACCGATGTACTACCAACGTTCATTGAAGGTAGAGAGAAAATATAATATCACCGCCGTTCACTGACGATGAACTATCAACGTTCACTGAAGATATAAAAAAGATAAGAAACACCAACGTTCACTGCTGATGTACTACCAACATTCACTGAAGGTAGAGAGAAAATATCATATCACCGCCGTTCACTGACGATGAACTATCAACGTTCACTGAAGATAGCAAAAAGATAACAAACACCAACATTTATTGCCGATGTACTACCAACGTTCATTGAAGGTAGAGAGAAAATATAATATCACCGCCGTTCACTAACGATGAACTATCAACGTTCACTGAAGATAGAAAAAAGATAAGAAACACCAACGTTCACTGCCGATGTACTACCAACATTCACTGAAGGTAGAGAGAAAATATCATATCATTGCCGTTCACTGACAATGAACTATCAACGTTCACTGAAGATAGCAAAAAGATAACAAACACCAATGTTCACTTTCGATGTACTACCAACGTTCACTGAAGGTAGAGAGAAAATATCATATGTTCCCCAAACTTCTGGTGTTTCACCTAGAATGGGTCTCAACTTCTTCCTTAACCAAGGAATTCCGCCTGGAAAGGGTAATATGTAAGCTGTCTCAAATAAAGAGACTTCCACTTGCAAAGATTTCACAACGAGCAATTTCTATGAATTTAAAAGTCTTGCCATCCATTGGCGTAAACTGACGACGGAATGCAAGTTAACCACTCATAGAGGAAATAGCAAAAAAAAGTTACGTCGACTTGTATAGGGAAACACGAGTTACTCAAACAAAGATACCTGTTGCTTGTTATCATGGAGGATTGCAAAAAGAAACGACTTTCTGGGGATAAAAATATGGCTTCTTGGGGAAATAGATATGACTTCCTGGGGAAATGCCACATTATTCCTGCTGAAGAGATAAAGTCTTCTTGTGCAAAATAAATGCACAAACCAAAACTCGAAGTTCTCGGAAATCCAAAGTAATTAATTTCGTCATGCAACCACGAATCCAATTAGAAACACACTGGAGCAAGACGGCCAACGGAGATACATCCTTTGAGAAATAAACTCAAGAGGGAAAACCAAATCCAACTAAGCAAGGAGCGCTATTGTCTGTCCTAACTTCACTAAGGAGAAACATAATCCGGATGTAGATAAATCAAACAGATACTGGGATAGAACATCTTTCTTCCGGTTTCATTGGAAAAACCAGTTTTTTTTATTTTTTTATTTTTATTTTTATTTTTTTATTTTTATTTTATTTTTTATTTTTTTTTAAGCAACATTCCTACTGGAGATTGCAATATCAGCCTTAAATAAAGCAGACTGACATCGAGATAACCAAACCTCACTGGGGAATTCAAACCTTTTTCTTGGAGAAAAAACTGAGGATTGAAAACTTTTCATCATGAATACTCATTCCAATAAGAGATGCCATGGGATAACCTTCCCGGGGAATAACATACAGACTTCAATGGGGAAAACAGATGTTTCACAGTCCGTACTCCTACTGGGGATTTTGATACTGATTGTGAATAAGGCAAATGGAAACCAAATTGTCAAAACATTCACTGGGGGAAATCAGGCCCACTTTGAAGGAAGAAAAACATACGGACTTCACTAAAGGGAGACAATACTTCATCATCGAGACCTCTACCGGGGACTTCATGCTGACTTCATTGGGGAGGTCGACACCACATCATCGAGGGGAAACCAAGATACGTTCTTCACTGGGGAAAAAGAACTTCTATCAAATAAATATGGCCTTCACTGGAAAATACTTGGTTGAGTCTTCATATCAACCAAACCTTTCATCATATGAGGGAAAACTTCACTGGGGAACCTGGGACAGAGGCTTCTTACGCCAACTGGTATCATCTTTAACTATCCGAGAAACACACAAAGATTGCGCATATACCAACAAGATGACCTGAGAAAAAACTTCACGAAGGACGTAAATATTCTTAAAACAATTGGAGTTTGTTCATTCCAGGGATCACCATTTTTGTTGTCATTGTTTCATCATAAATCCCAGAGTAAATTGAATTGTAAAGATGTCTTTCTTTTTGAAAATTCAAATTTTTTTTAATCTTTTTGCTTTGAAAGTTTTTTTCAGTATTAAATGAAGTCTTTGCAAGCTAAATAAAAATAAGAACACAAAGAATTGGGCAAAAGCTCGAATTTTATTAATAGAATGGTAGTCTGCGAATGACGAGACTCCATGGATGATTACAAAATTTGGGAAATGGTAATATATAATGGAAAAGATACATTGAGATACAATGACCACCATTCCCCTAACAACTTTTGAAGTCCTGAGCAACAGCTTTTGTTGAAGTATGGTGAGGATCCGAGAAGATTGTTGCTTCAACGATCAAGTCTTGTCTGACGTAGTTACTTGCCAAGAAAAATCCCTAACTTTTGCCTAAGCTTCCCTTGCGGGTTTTCAACTTAGCGGGAAATTTATTCTGTTTATGTCTCTAATTTTTTCCTAGACCGCCCTTTCGGGTTTTCAGCCTACCGAGACACTCCTTTTTGCCTAAGCCGCCCTTTCGGGTTTTCGACTTAGCGAGCTGTTCTTTTATTTCTTTAGGCGAAGTATTTCTTGACTGCGTCAGCATTCATGGGACGTGGGAACTCCTCGCCATCCATAGTTTCAAGAATTAATGCACCACCAGAGAAGGCTTTCTTGACAACATACGGGCCTTCAAAATTGGGAGTCCACTTACCCCTAGAATCAGTGTTAAAAGACATGATCTTCCTGCGCACGAGGTCGCCTTCTATGAATTCACGAGGTTTGACCTTTTTATCAAATGCTTTCTTCATTCTTTTCTGATATAACTGCCCATGACATAAAGTTGTCATTCTCTTCTCTTCAATCAAATTCAATTGGTCAAACCTGTTCTGGACCCATTCAGCCTCTGTCAACTTGGCTTCCATTATCACATGCAACGAGGGAATCTCTACCTCAACAGGGAGTACAACTTCCATTCCATATACCAGGGAGAACGGGGTTGCTCCTGTTGAAGTGCGGACAGATGTTCAATATCCATGCAGAGCAAAAGGGAGCATTTCATGCCAATCCTTATAAGTAATAACCATTTTCTGGATAATTCTCTTGATATTCTTATTAGCAGCCTCAACAGCCCCATTCATCTTTGGCCTGTATGGAGACGAATTGTGATGGACAATCTTGAATTCTTCACACAGTTCTGTCATCATTTTGTTGTTCAAATTTGAGCCATTGTCAGTGATGATTCTACTCGGCACACCATACCGGCATATCAGATTGTTTTTGATGAAACGCACAACCACCTGTTTGGTAACATTGGCATAAGAAGCAGCCTTTACCCATTTAGTAAAGTAGTCAATCGCTACCAAAATGAAACAGTGTCCATTTGAAGCTTTGGGTTCTATCATCCCGATCATGTCAATACCCCACATAGAGAAAGGCCATGGGGGAGGAAATTACATTGAGAAGTGTCAGAGGCACATGGATCTTATCTGCATAAATCTGGCATTTATGGCACTTCTTTGCAAATTTGCAACAATCAGATTCCATTGTCAACCAATAGTAACCTGCCCTTAGCATCTTTTTAGCCATCGAATGTCCATTAGCATGAGTGCCAAATGAACCTTCATGAATCTCATGCATCAACATGTCTTCTTCGTGTCTATCCACGCATCTGAGAAAGACCATGTCATAATTTCTCTTGTATATCACATTTTCACTGAGGAAGAAACTGCCTGCCAATCTTCTCAATGTCTTTCTATCTTTCCTCGATGCACCAATCGGGTATTCCTGAGTCTAAAGAAAATGCTTGATATCATAATACCAAGGTTTTTCATCTGCTACCTCCTCTGTCGCAAACATATGAGCGGGCCTATCCAGCCGTTGAACTGTAATACAGGGTATATCATTCCAAGAATTCACTTGATACATGGAAGCCAGAGTTGCCAGAGCATCCGCCATTTGATTTTCATCTCTAGGGATGTGATGGAATTTAACTTTATTGAAGAAGGGTAGCAATCTTCGAGCATAATCTTTGTAAGGGATCAAGCCAGGGTGACGAGTATCCCATTCTCCTTTAATCTGATTTATTACCAAAGCTGAATCACCATACACATCTAGAATTTTGATTCTGAGATCAATAGCTTCCTCAAGACCCATGATGCAAGCCTCATATTCTGCCATATTATTAGTGCAATCAAATGTTAGCCTCGCAGTAAAAGGAATGTGCGATCCATGAGCAGTGACAATCACAACACCAATTCCTTTACCATAAGCATTCACCACTCCATCAAAAATCATACTCCAATGAGATTCAGGGTCAGGACCTTCCTCAGGCAATGGTTCATCACAATCTTTCACTTTCAAGAACATCACATCCTCATCAGGGAATTCAAATTCTGCAGATTGATGATCTTCCATCGGTTGGTGAGCAAGGTAATCTTCCAACACACTACTTTTAATAACTTTTTGAGTGCGGTACTCAATATCATATTCAGACAACAACATCTGCCAGCGGGAAATTCTCCCAGTAAGAGCAGACTTCTCAAAAATATACTTGATTGGATCCATTTTGGAGATCAACTAAGTGGTATGATTCAACATATACTGCCGCAAACGCTTTTCCGCCCAGGCCAAAGCACAACATGTCTTTTCTAGCGTGGAATACCGCAACTCACAATCAGTGAACTTTTTGCTGAGATAATAAATGGCGAACTCTTTCTTTCCCGTTTCATCCTGTTGTCCCAGAATACAACCCATGGATTTATCTAACACCATTAGATACATAATCAGCGGTCTTCCTTCTACGGGAGGGAGCAAGATAGGAGGTTCACGCAGATATTCTTTAATACTCTCACATGCCCTTTGGCAGTCATCCGTCCACACACAACCTTGATCTTTCTTTAGCAACTTAAAGATCGGTTCACACTTTGTAGTCATGTGGGAAATGAATCTGGAAATATAATTCAAACGCCCGAGGAAACCCCTGACTAGCTTTTCAGTTCTTGGTGCTGGAATTTCTTGAATTGCTCTGACTTTGTCAGGATCAACTTCAATTCCTTTTTGGCTAACAATAAAACCCAACAATTTCCCCGATCTAACTCCGAAAGTGCATTTATTTGGATTCAAGCGGAGACGAAACTTCCTCAAACGCTGAAACAACTTCAACAAATCTTTTATATGCCCTTCTTCAGTTTGGGATTTGGCAATCATATCATCAACATATACTTCAATTTCCTTGTGCATCAGATCATGGAATAGGGTTGTCATAGCCCTCTGGTACGTTGCACCAGCGTTCTTCAACCCGAAGGGCATCACTCTGTAACAGAATGTTCCCCAGGGTGTGATAAACGTTGTTTTTTCCATGTCCTCTGGAGCCATTCTTATTTGATTATACCCGGAAAATCCGTCCATGAACGAGAATACTTTGAACTTTGCTGTGCTATCCACTAACATATCAATGTGAGGCAATGGAAAATCATCTTTTGGACTAGCTTTATTTAGATCTCTGTAATCTACACACATGCGGACTTTTCCGTCTTTTTTCGATACTGGGACAATATTGGCAATCCATTAAGGATACACTGGCTTCACAAGAAAACCAGCATTAATCTACTTTAGGACCTCTTCTTTGATCTTTACTGCCATATCTGGGTGGGTTCTTCTCAACTTTTGTTTAACTGGCGGACACTCTGGCTTCAATGGCAAATGATGCTCAACAATGTCTGTATCTAGACCAGGCATGTCTTGATAAGACCAAGCAAAAATATCCACATACTCTTTCAACAGCTCAATTAACCCATTCTTCACATCAAGATGCAACGATGCTCTAATCTTAATCTCTTTCGGATCTTCTTCTGAACCCAAATTAATCACTTCCAAAGGCTCCTTATATGGTTGAATGGTATTATCCTCGTGCTCAAGCAACCGTGAGACCTCTTCTGGAATATCATCATAATCTTCTTCTTCAGCCCCAAACACAGGACATTCAAAGTTGGGAGAGGGTGCAGGGTCATTGTATTCAATAGTTTTTTTAATTAATCTGCACATATGATTTATGATTGCTTTTAGAAACTGACACATATAACAAGTGATCATGCAGATTAATTTTCAGTTATCATTTATTTTGAAAGGGTTCTTTATTTGATTACCATTTCCCAAGAAAAAGCAGAAAATAAAGACATATTTTTGGAAGCAAAGACAACTTTTATTAATGATCTTAAAAATCAAAGCAAACGGATAAGCCCATACAATACTTTCACCTTGGGCAGAGTGAAAGCTTTTCAAAGAAAGAAACAGATTAACAAAACAAATTACTTTGAAATATGTATGCAAGAAGGAACATCAATGGTGACCCAGTTCTGAACTCGGACTCCATGCATCACAAAATTCGGTACTTCCCGCCCTGCTTCATCTTCTTCAACAGCATTGATTCCCGAACCAATTGGATGGAGGTAGCCTCCGCTGTGGAAAACATCATGATAACTATTCACAGGAGATTTTGACTTCAAACTTTCGCCTTTGCCATTCTTCAAAGAAAAACCGAAACCAGTTCTGTTCTTGTTCACGGGTGGATCCACCAGTCGTCCCCAAACTGCATTATGACCATTGCGCACAACCTGCTGCGCGTCCTTCAGGGAAACTACATAATTCTCATTCCTCCTTATGTTGTCAATGGATAGGGCTTGGAACTGGGTTTCAATAGCAGCCTCATCCGCTTCTACAATACTGAAAGAGAATAGATGGGATATCAACAACGCCTGCTCCCCATTTACGATCACTACCTTCCTTTCACGCATAAATTTTAGCTTCTGATGCAGAGTTGAAGTGACAACCCCTGCTTCGTGTATCCATGGTCGTCCAAGCAAACAACTATATGCGGGAATAATATCCATAACCTGGAAGGTTATCAAGAACAAATGTGGTCCTACATGGATGGGCATGTACACTTCACCGATGACAGATTTCCTCGACCCATCAAAAGCCTTCACAATGATGCCACTCGGGCGCATAGATGTTCCTTGATACTTTAATTTCAAGAGGGTACTTCTTGGTATGACATTCAACACGGATCCATTATCAATTAGCACATTAGACAGCGAATCATTCTTACAGTTCATGGATATGTGGAGGGCCAGGTTGTGATTCCTCCCTTCATCTGGTAACTCATCATCACAAAAGCTCAAATTGTTACATGACGTAATGTTTCCAATTACGATGCTGAATTGATCTAATGGCATGTCATTTTCTACAAAAGCTTGGTGTAGCACTCTCATCAGCGATTCTCTATGAGCATAGGAATTCATCAATAAGGCTAGAATAGATATCTTTGAAGGAGTCTGCAATAACTGATCTACAATTCTGTAATCGCTCATCTTAATTATCTTCAAGATATCATCCACTTCTTTCTCTAATGTAGCTCCACTAGTCCCTCCTGCAGACTTCTTAGGCTCATCATTCTCAGCAATCTTCTTTCCAGCAACAACATCTCTTCGAACGACCGGCGCAAATACACGACCACTACGGGTCACTCTGCTACTATCAGCTATATTTCCAACATCTGGCATCGGTTGGATGGGAATCTCCACTCCGTCTTCTAATATCGTAGCGTTGTATTTGTAAGGCACAGTCTTATCTGATTCATAGGGAACATGACCTAGCAGACTAATTACCAATGGGGCAACAACTGGTTTGCTATGGTACTCCACCTCAAGATGAGTGGGTGCACTAAAACAAGGTACAATGACATTCACCCCTTCCTCAACACAATCAGCCATCAAAAAATCATTTCCGCTAAACAAATCTTCGTCTGAAGAGAAATACTCATCTGCGGAGGCATACTCTTCCTCTGACTCTTCCATCAAACAGACTTCAACCATATCAATCTCATGATAATCATCTCTCTGACCTGTGATCTTGATGGTTCCGTTGTCTAACAGCAACTGAACACCTTCCCTCACAACAGAACATCCTCGGGGATTTTGACAACAAATTATGCAAGATCCATATTGTTGTTCCACCTGACCAGCAGTATGGTAGAAGGTAGCATGTAACTGCACTAGATCCTCATTCAAATGATCCACATCAAAAATTATGAATTCACCCGGACATCCAGAAACCATATTCACTTCCTCTTCATATTCCACCCTAGGCCGGATTATATGGATTAAACCTTCATCCATCATCTCCTGCAAATCAGCCTTTATCTTCTCGCAACCCTGTATGTTAGTACTGCAAACAGCACAACCAGCGTGGTCATGCGTATAATAACTGAATTCACAGAGGTCTGCATGCATCTTCACCAAATCCCCTCTAACCAGATTAATGTCAAAAATTCGAAAATCGCCTGGACAACCGCCCACCATATTCACAGCATTCACTCCCCCGTGCTTGGGTAGAGGATTGTCTTTCACATTAGGTCCCATGTCTTTGAAAGATAAAAATCCAGACTTTAACAACCTTTGCACTTCATTCCTTAAAGGATAACAATTCTCAACACTATGCCCTGGTGCTCCCTGATGAAAGGCACACGTCTAGTCTACTTTGTAATACCACGGCAATGGTGATGGTACAGCGGGAGGTGGTCATGTCTGGACCAACTTCTTTTGAACCAATGTTGGTAATAGCTCTGCATAGCTCATGGGAATAGGATCATAGTTCTCCCTTCTCTGATTATACCCTTGATTCCCCTGCTGGGATGGTCTCTGATAAGCAACGGTAGTTGGAGCGGTATTCATAACAGGAGTAACTGAGGCGACTTGCTGATGACGCTGATAATTCCTTCTAGGAGCGTTTACCTTTCTCTCTTGCATAACAGCATTTGTATCCCCCCTCTTTCTTCTTTGTAAACCCGTAAGATGGCTTCTTCACACCTCCAGATCCTTCACCCTTTGTCAAACGGCCTTCTCTTACTGCCTCTTCTAGGCGGACACCCATTCCTACCATCTCTGTAAAATCACTTGGGGCACTTGCTACCATTCTTTCGTAGTAGAAAGCTCCTAGCATCTTTAGAAAAATCTTGGTCATCTCTTTCTCTTCCATGGGCGGAATTACTTGTGCAGCCACTTCGCGCCATCTCTGTGCATACTCTTTGAATGATTCTCTGTCTTTCTGAACCATAACCCTAAGCTGGTCACAGTCAGGCGCCATGTCCATATTGTACTTGTATTTTTTAATGAATGCTTCTCCCAAATCATTAAAAGTATGGATGTTGACGCCGTCTAAACTCATGTACCATTTCAACGCAACACCAGTCAGACTATCCTGGAAAAAATGAATCAGCAGACGTTGATCATCAGTATGGGTAGACATCCTTCTCACATACATCACCAAATGAGCACGAGGGCAAGTGTTTCCCTTATACTTCTCAAATTCCGGGACCTTGAACTTAGCAGGCACTTTAACATTCGGGACCAACCACAGCTCATTCACATTCTGCCCGAACAACTCTTTTCCCCTAAGAGCCTTCATCTCTCTTTGCATTCTATCAAACTGCTCTTGGAAATCATCCATTCTGTCATAAAGACGCAAGTCTTCACTCGGCGGATGGAAAGGACGACACACATCTTCATTAACAAACGGAACCAAATTCACCGAAGGAGGTGCAGCAGGAACAGTATGCACCACAGGAGGTGCAGAAGTAACAACATTTGGAACCACTGGAGCATCTTGAGGACCCATATTGAAACCTTCAGGTGCAAAATTCTCTGGCATTCCCCACGGATAACCCTGAGGCATACGGTTTTGAATAACAGTCGGAGTAGCGGATACAGGAACAGTCAGAACTTCAGTACTTGCCCTTGTTGGTTGAGGTTGAACACTCGGTGGCTGATTCTGAGCAACCACCAGAGCTTCCATCAGAGTAGTCAAGTTGGCCAAGCCAACCTTCAAAGCAGAAACTTCTTCGCGCATCTCGCGATTCTCCTGTTCTAAGTTGTCCATCTTCTTTTTTAAATTAGCCCGAGTGTTGTACTGATGAGTCAGCTTGCTGAGTGAAGTAAAGAAGCTGGGTAAGACACCTGGATATGCATAACAAATGCAAAAAGATGTGCAATATGATGCATGATATGCAATGTATATGATTATTATTATTTTATCATTTAATATTTCAAGGGATTTAAGATTTATAGACATATTGCAAACATCAAAATAACAACGCATTTGAGATACTGAAAACTTTTATTATAATAACTTCGAAATGGGTTACAAGTTTCAATGATCCCAAGTACAAGATGAAAATACAATCTAAAATCCTGAGAAAAGGAACTGATAGAGATCAATCTGTATGAATGCACTTCCCTGTGAGCCTGGCAATTTGAGCTCTCAACCTCTGGTTTTCTTCCACATGTCTTATGGCAACCTCCATCCAATCATCTGAATCAGGAAGTGAACAAACAACACATGTTTGAGGCTTAGGAGAAAATAAATCTCCCTGCCTCTCCATAGACTCTACTGCTCGACTCTCAAGGATCTCGATCAAATCATCTCTCTCCTTCAAGTCTACCCTGTAGGAACTCTCTAAAGTATGGAACTTGTTCTTCCAAGCATCCCTTTCCTATTGCACCCTAACCAAAGAAAGCTGCAGCTCTTCTAGATCATATAATAAGGGAGAGGAATAATGGATCCATACTTCTTCCGAAAGTCTGCAGAACACTCGATCTCGGGAATCAGACTGATCAACTCATCTATCTTAGGATCCTTGAAACTGTATTTCCCGGTCTTTCTCTTTCCAGAATCCATGGTTTAAAAGTACCTGAGATATTCACAAATAGTCAACCTTTAAAATCCCTTGAAATATTGTTTTTTTTCAAAAGATGCTTATGAGTGCATGGATGCATGATGCAACAATCACACACAAGATCACACATATAGGGTTCATAGGTTCAACGTCACGAGCATGAGGTCGAAGGTACTACCCATAAGGTATTGGTCTAAGAGGTTATCACCTGCCGAACAAGGTTCTAGAGGTTCCCAGAGTCTACATCCTTCCATCGAATATTACCAACTTCCCAATTAACTCGGTAATTAGTAATATTCTCAAGAAAGACTCGTTCGAGCGTAGTATCGCGTGACAACTACTTCCGGATTACTCCGTCATAGCTTCCGCACTACACCTAAAAGGCCAAGAGGGGTTAGGTAATCTACGGTCCTCAGCTTCGCAGGCTCCCAGGTCGAAAGCAGTACGTCTTCCCGATTACTCGGTAAACAATACTACAGTCAAAGGGGCCTCCACTGAGTGGGGGATCTCATGCCTCCTTTTTTGGGATTACTCCCTCAAAGTTAACATGACTATACCGCCCGTCCTATCTTAAAGTTTGCCCAAGTCCGGGTATAGGACTTATGAGTAATCACCAAGCACCCTGTAAACCAGGAAAATCCAGACAAACATATATATAAAATATAACACATAAACAACAATAGCACATATACAGATATACACAAAGATAGGTTTAACCCACTTAGGGATGGACCAGCAAGAGGTCAATCTGTCCCCAGTGAAGTCGCCATTTTTTTTCTGTAGCGGTAGAAATGTGCAAGACTAAGCCAATGGATTGACTAGACTTTATACAAATCAAAATAAAAATCGTCACCGCGCTTTATTGTTTCCAAAGGAATGGGAAAAGAGCGAATAACCCAAAAAGAGGGGGAAAGATTCAAGATAAGGGGGTTGGTTATGCAAAGGGAAGGTATTAGCACCCTAAACATCTACGGTACTCCACAGGAACCTCTTTGAAAAAATCTGTATATTTTGGCTATAAAAATGTGTTGTATATAAAATGGATGGTGGAGGTGAGAAAAGAAATATTTTTATGATTTTTGCACCCGCCGCGGTTGCGAACCTTTAGTGCCTACGTACCACCTTTCGTGCAATAGGGGATCAGGGTACACGTAGTTCATCTTTTAAAATTTGAAACATAAGTATGTTTGTTGATTTTATGAGATAAGACATCATCACAATTGTCCGTGTGAAAAAACATACTTACTACCCACAATCATGATAAAGGAGAATTTGCATCATCTCAAAGTAGAGGATATGGCTTGGATTTTAAAATCAACAATGCCTCACTCAACACCCAAGTGGAAAATATCTCAATTCACTACATATTGTAGAAGTATAGTTGTTTGCATCACTACAAGGATTGACAAGAGTCTAATCTTTTGAGAAAAGTTTAAAGATAAAAGCCAAAGTGGCAAAATGGTTTGAAATGAGATTGATTGACTTTTAGTCTTCTCACAAAAAAGGTCAAGGTATTATTAAATTGATTGAAATTTATTTATGAAAATGTTTCGAAGATGCATGGACCTAAGTCCAAGTTTATTATGAAAATGTTTCAAGTTTCAAAACAAGAAGAGTTTTTTTTAAAAGAGGGAGAAGATTTTTGAAATTTAAGAAGATGGGAGGAGAAGAAGAGGCTATCCTAAAGCATAAGGTAAAAGCTAGGGATAAGAACCATCTAACCAACAAGAAGCCAATACTTGACATTATGAGTCAATATAGAATTCCCATTCTTCGGATTGAAACCAAGCAAGCAAAGATACTAGACCTCTTGAGAGAACAAAAATTCAAGTGTTTTAAGTCTTCGCAAAAATTGGGCAAAGTAACGGCTGTATACAGGTGAATTCCAGATTACAAACAAAGATCGTAATCTCAATAACCTGCACACAAAACAAACAAACAACCCAATGTCTTGAGGTAAACCTCAAGAACTCCAGACAAAATATCAAATAAAGTCATAAAGTCTCCAAGATAGGCCAAGGTCTCTAATCCTAAGTCCAAGAAGTCCATCACTCCATAATGCAAAGGATAGTAACCATGTAGTCCAAGTATCATTAATGATTTTTATGGTTCATGTTGATTATTAGGTGTCTTTAAAAAAAGAAAAGCTCAAGTGAGCAAAATAAAAATGACATAAAAGTAAATGCTCAAGTGAGCAAAGATGAAAATAGCATGAAATGTAAAATGCTAAAAGTAAATGGTACATAAAGCATAAAAATAAAAGCATAAAGTAAAGTTAATTGTTAGTAATTAGTGGTTAGTTGGATGGCCATCTTCAAACTTGCATTTGGAACTCATTAGGGGATTGGTAGAACCAAAGCCTCTACACAACAAGTTGCATTTTATTTTTGTCAAGTATATCATCCATTTTGGAATTCTCACAAGGTAACATGTAATGATCAACGATGTTTAAGTGATCCGCGTTGACCAAAGGTGTTGTAGATCCATCAGAGGATTGGTAGAACCAAAGCCTCTACACAATGAATCTCAAGGTTATTGGATAAAAGAGATCAAATTAACATACTTGGGTTTCAATCATAAGTTTGGGCCACGAATGATCATTTATTCGAATCGGGACAAAATTTAGCGCTATGTTAAGCAATCGTAAGTGGACTTATGTAGAAGTCGCGCCTATTTTGAGGCCAGTCAATAACAATCTATGTACTTCATGTTTGGATAAATGATATAGAGATCACCATCCCTCAACATGTAGCACAATTAAAAAAGAAAGGGATAAGATGAAGAGGGAGGGAAATGATAAGCTAATTTGGATCACCATTTCAAAATTCTTTCATCTTTAAATTCAACCACTCCTCTAGATGGATTAAAGCACTAAACATATCATTAATCCAAAGCACCAAAAATGAATTAAATAATTCACTCTTAGGTAGATTTGAATTGATGAACATTTATCCAACTTCATCTACATCACAAAGTCCATTGAGTTTAAAGACAAATTGGACATTTAAAATTGCAATCCAAACCAACAATCAAAAGGAGTGAGTAGAAAAAGCATTTTGGATCAAAGCTGCCCCAAAACAAGGGAAAAAATACATTTTGTTCTGGTGTAAATCGATTTACACTACTATGTAAATCGATTTACACAGTATAATTTTCAAAAAATTGTGCAAAATTGTGCTGTGTAAATCGATTTACACTACTATGTAAATCGATTGCACACAGAAGCAGTAGCAAAAACAGCATTTTAAAAGGGCAATTGCTTGTTCAAACTTTCCATCAAACACCTTATGATCATGGATCTACTTGAGCACAAAAATTCCATCAAATTATGAGAAAATAACACCATTGGAATCACAAAATAATGCTCAAAGAATCAATCCCAAAGATCACCAAGAGATCACATTGTGAAAGATGAATTATCCAAACTTACCAAAGGTAGATCTAGAGAATTATCAAAACAACTTCAAGAATTTGCTTCAATTCAACCACAAGAATCAATTGACCAAGCTTGGATGTACAGAATTGATGGAGAAAAAGTGTTTGGATGAAGGTTTAGCTCAAAGATTAGTAAGCTTCAATGCAAAGCTTACTAACTTTGTGAAAATGGAGCTTTGAGTGAATTTGGTAGATGGAGAGAGTTGAGAGATTTTTTAGCAAGGTGGATTTGGCTATCAAAAGCTTGAAATTTGAATGAAATGAGGGCTCTATTTAAAGAGTTTTAGGATTGGGATTAGTGATAATTTGGTAATTGATTCTTGGAGCCAAAATTTGAATTAATGATAATTCTTTCAAATATTAGAGCAAAAATTTGAATTACTGATAATTCTTTCAAATATTAGAGCCAAAATTTGAATTAATGATAATTCTTCTTAAAAATGAAAGATTGGCACTAAAATTTGAATTAATTATACATCTTTCAAAAGTGAAGGAAAATTGGAGCCAAACATTTGACAAGTTTAAAATGCTGATTTTTTTTCAATTTTTCACTCTATGCAAATCGATTGCACTATATTGCAAATCGATTTGCACAGTGTATTTTCCCAAAAATTATGCAAAATTCACTTTGTGCAATCAATTGCACTCTAGGAGCAATCGATTGTACAGTGAAAAAAATGAATTTTTTTTAATTCTTTTTCTTTGCAAATAGAGATTTTAGGAAAATAATACCAAAAATCCTTATTTGTCAGATGCTTCGACTTGGTACCTACAAAACAAAAATATACAAAGACAAAGACAAATATTTTTTGTATTTTGATTAGAAGTTAGTCAACAACACGTATACAAAATACACAACCAAGGTGCTTGGAGATTCCTCAAGAGAAAACTTAAAGATAGGAAAAAGAGGAAGAACCAACCCTAATGTGATCTTGTTATGATCAAGTTGACATGATATGATAGGGGAATCTTAGGGGAAAAAATTGGGGTACAACAATCCCCAGCGGAATTTATCGGTGGAATCCTCAGCAGAGCATATCTTCCCAATAGAGTAATCTCCTCATCAGTTTATTCCCCAACAGAGTTATCCTCTCCTGCAGGTTTATTCTCACAACATCTTCGTTCGCCACCCCCAGCGGAAACGAAGAATTCAACTCTTTTCTCCAGCAGCTATCCGGGATTTATTTCCCCCAGCTAAAAGCATTACATTTCCATACATCATGACACGTGCATATACGCATCATACAACACAATCTCATTTATTTTGAGAACATCATTTGATATATATCATGCATTACATACAATTGACCTTTACCTTTCAGGAAGGATGCGGTTAAAATCTCATAAAAGTCAAAAGTTATGAAGCTTTTACCAAAGTCGAATTACCGACCAGTTCTTAAATCTCAACTCAATTATCCTCAGTTGAATTACAGATAAGGTTCTAAATCTCGACAAAGTTCCTCCGTCGAGTTACTGGCAGTTCTTAAATCTCAACAGAATTATCCTCCGTTGAAGTACAGACAAGTCCTAAATAACGATGAAGATGTTTCCCTCAGTCGAAGTACTGACCGGTTCTTAAATATCAACTGAATCATCCTCGGTTGAATTACAGATAAGGTTCTAAATCTCGGCAAAGTTCCTCTGTCGAATTACTGACAGTTCTTAAATCTCAACAGAATTATCCTCCGTTGAAGTACAAACAAGTCTTAAATCTCGATGAAGATGTTTCCCTCAGTCGAAGTACTGACAAGTTCTTAAATCTCAACTTAATTATCCTCGGTTGAATTACAGACAAGGTTCTAAATCTAGGCAAAATTCCTCCGTCGAAGTACAGACAATTCCTAAATCTCAACAGAATTATCCTCCGTTGAAGTACAGACAAGTCCTAAATCTCGATGAAGATGTTTCCCTCAGTCAAAGTACTGACCGGTTCTTAAATCTCAACTGAATCATCCTCGGTTGAATTACAGATAAGGTTCTAAATCTCGGCAAAGTTCCTCCGTCGAATTACTGACAGTTCTTAAATCTCAACATAATTATCCTCCGTTGAAGTACAGACAAGTCCTAAATCTCGATGAAGATGTTTCCCTCAGTCGAAGTACTGACTGGTTCTTAAATCTCAACTGAATTATCCTCGGTTGAATTATAGATAAGGTTCTAAATCTCGACAAAGTTCCTCCGTCGAATTACTGACAGTTCTTAAATCTCAACAGAATTATCCTCCGTTGAATTACAGACAAGTCCTAAATCTCGATGAAGATGTTTCCCCCCAGTTGAATTATGGACAAGTTCTTAAAACTCAGCAGAGATGTTCTCTCAGTTTAAGTACAGGAAAGTTCCTAAATCTTAACAAGGATCAGACTTCCCCAACGGAATCTTCTACAACAACAGGTATACAAGGTCTCGCTAAGGAATCTCTTATGAGATCGACACTCCTGCAGATGGCATCTTTAATCCCATCCTCCCTCCAGCAATCCCCAAGTTGCATCTGCAAGCCCATTCCCGACATCACAAGGCTGATACCACTTCATGCGAGTGCAAATTTCTGGGCACTCTAGTGTTCAATCATCTTCCACCTTCGGATCACGAAAGGCTTAAAAGCCAATCTACATCCTCAGGTTTAAGAAGATTGAACAGGGTAAGCTGTTGTACCCCAAAATTTTCCCTCTTATATTCCTCAAAACATTGCAATAAAAATCTCCAAGTTGCTCAAGTTTGCTCAAGAATTGGACAGACAAGCCATCTCCTAAGGCAGTCAACCCCAAAATTAGGGTTTTGTGTTGCATCAAGATCTTTGAATCCAAATGACCTCAAGTGCTCCCCAATGTCCTAATATGTTCTCAAGATCATCCATGGCAAATTTCAAGCCTTGCAGAGGAAGTTTGCTCAGTCAATTGCTCAAAGGTCCAAAAAATCGACTATGCTTGGGCAAAAGTCAATTGTGACCTACATACAGTCAAACTTCAAGATTTTTTGCCAACATTCTCATTTTGAATTATATTTCATCATTTTATCAAGGGTTGATCATGATTCATCAAGGATTGCTCAAAATTCATCAAGATTCAAAAGTTGTTAAATTAGGGTTTTGTAAGAAAAGTCAACTCAACTTTGACCAAGCATAACTTTCTCATACTTTATGAGAAATGACCCATCGAAATCTCATTTTGAAGAAGATGCAATTTCCTACAATCCATCTTCATACCCCAAGTTCAAAAAATGCACTGACAGGAATTTATGAATTTGGACATTATAGGTCATTTTTGAAAGTCAACAAAAACACCTTTTTTGTCAAAGCTTATAACTTGAGAATAGAATATGAAATTGAGATGATACCAAAATGGTTGATTAGAGGACATCTCAATATTTCTAAAAAGTCCAATAAAACTTCCAAAAGTTCAAAATTGAAGAAGTTATGCATTGTTGAAGTTGTACTTTTTTGCAAAATTGCCAAAAGTCAACTATCCCCAAAACTTCAAATTTTGTCAAATGGGCCTATTCTTTTCCACTTGATTTGAGCTTGCATAGTTGCCCACGTGCCCTAGCTTCAGCTATGTGTCCATATTTAATTTTTATTATTTAATTTGATTTTTAATTGAATTTATTTATTTTAAATCAAATAAAATCATAGAAAATCCAAAGCATTGATAGCTCATGATCTCTTGTCTATTTCAGGCTCCACTTTCAGCAATTATCATCATCAAATTTGTATCAAATCAAATCATGTGCAAAAAGATCCAAATCAAATCAAATTTGGAAGGTTTTCAATGGAGATCAAATCACATTCATGGGCATTGATATGGAGGGATTTGGTCCATGATTCTTACCCTAAGGCAAAGCACATTACATAAGAAAGCAAAAGCATACGAAATCAGGGTTGAAAAACTGTGGGAGGAGGCAGAACAAAGGTGCAAAAATTCACAAAAAAGTGAGAGATTAAAGTCCAAGTTAGAGGCCGTTTCAGGACACGAGAGTGGTCTCAATCGCTTCCTGACCATTCACACAAGCTACCTGGATCAAAACCAAGCATTTTCAGACGTCCTAATGCACTGTAAGTCGCACGATAGTCCCCCCTGTTCTTGGTTTCGATTTGAATTATTCTTGCATCAATTGAGAAAACTAATGGCATATTTGTGATCACAAGAGCATTTCCAAGCTTTTCATAATATTCAATTGCATTTATCTGGCTTATGTAAAGAACCACCATTGTTAGGGTTCGGTTCTTGTTTTTGGGCGTTTTTATTTCAGGAAGAATTGAAGCACATAATGGACATGGTTGTGACCGGGAGGGTGAGACGAACACAACCATGCCCTTGGAATTCATTTTTGTGGCCTGAGAAGGATTTTTGAGACGAGCAAGCTTGTAGCTACGGACTCATGTCCGTTGGTATAGGTGGTGGGACTTTTGGCCATGGTTGGGAGGTCAGGGATGATGCGTGGCATCCATCCACTGACCAATTCAAATATTGCGCGCATTTTATTTTTTTCTGACCAATAATTCTTGATTTATTATATTATCATTGATTTGTGTTATAATAACAATTGAGTCAATATGGTGTAGTGGAAAAGCAAGCGTGCATTCTCCTTCAGGACCTGGGTTCGAATCCCAGGTCCCCCACTTTCTCAATATTTTTTCTTTTCAGGTGATTGTATGCACGCTTCAGTTTGCAGCCTACCATGTGCCCTCACCCATCCAAATGCCAGATGGCCAAGAGCCAGATCTGGTGGTCAAAAGCTGAAGGTCCACCATAGTCCAGGTCAAGGCATGCATACTGGATCCCAAAAAGTCAAAAAGGCCAACTGATGATGGGCCACGAAATTGCTATCAACACCCCTGAATCAGGCCCAATACTCCTCTCTTATTATTTTTGTTTATTTACTTTATTTGTTTTATTTAATTTCTCTAACCAATCAAAAAAATTCCTTTTTATCAAATAAAACCACAAAAATATTTTTTATTTCAATCAAATTTTAAACTTTTATTTTTATTAATAAATTTATTAATTAATTAGGTTTTAATTAGAAAACTTTAATTCCTTTTGAAATAATAAATACAATTAATTAGACTTAACTAGTTTTTAACCATTAATTTAATTATTATAATTTCTTTCCTAAATAATAAAAAACTCCAAAAATAATTTGTTTTTCATTTAATTAATTTATTAATTTAATTTAGGATTTATTTCGTTCTTAAAATAAAAACAACAAAGAGATATTTTCTTTAACCAAAAGGGTCAAAACCCTAATCATGCGTCCGATTTAATTTTGTGCCGCGATTTACTTTTCCTTATCCGATAATGTATCTGCTTATGGATTGTAATAATTAAATAGGAATTTTTTATTGCTTTATTTTATTTTTCAAAGGGTTTGTCTTTGGCGATGTAAATACTCGACGCCTTATAATTTAATTTCCGCGAATTATAACAGTTAGATGTTTGATAATAGGGTTGCATGACAAGACTGAATGTTAAATCTTAAAATCAACTTAGATCACCCTTCACATGTACAAAGATAAAAATAACTGAAAACAACACACTCTCACATGCGCACTCTTAGGGTACACCCCACTTGGTTGCCTTCGTACGCGGTCATTGAGTATAGGTCGTTTTAGAGGTCGCCCTCTTGTCTAAAAAGATCATAGTCGCCTCGAAATGGTTGCCTCGGATATTGTTGCCTCAAACAAATGATCTAAGACTTTAGAGTTACCGCTAAGGCGTCCTAACATTGCTTTAGTGACCGTAAGTCCCTAATTTGAATTGACCCTTAAACTTCAGCGATGGTGCTACCTACTCATCAATAGTGGGATAGCATTGTCTAAAGGAAATTAGCATAGAACGATTCCTTTTTCGAGTAGGTAGATGGTTCTTAGATACTTGCTCTTTCAAAACAAAACTCTTCACACTTACACTTTTCGAACAAAGTTTTCAAAAACACTTCATACGCTCTTGAGGACAGAAGCAAGAGTTAAATCGAAGTTTCAAATAAAAAACTTTTCAAAACCCACAAACACAAAGAAAACGAATGATGAGCAAGTATCTAAGAGCCCGTGGATAGCCACGGATAGAAAGGGTGCTAATACCTTCCCTTTCTATAATCGACCCCCCGAACCCGAGAAATATCTCGAAAAAGGAAATTTTCTGTGCTTTTTTCCTTTCCTTATTGGATAAAATAAAAGACGGTGACGACTCTTGGTTACCGCGACATTTTGCAAACACAAACGCAAAACGCAAACCAGCATTCCAAAAACAGTCAGTTCTTCCCACCGTATCACACCTTCCAATTATCAAGTCCATCACCAATGGTAGGGAATATCCAGCTGTTGAAATCACAATCACTATCAGCATCCTCTATAGAGTTGACCCTGTTGTTGATGATACAAAATGGAGGTCTCCCAGCACGAGCGCGACGAACAGCCCTCCGACCTTCTGCACTAAAGCCCAGACCAAAATTGTTAGATTTATAAGGGATATCAGGAAGCTGGCCCCAAATAGTACTACCACCTTCTTCTATATCAGCCTTGGCATATTTCGAGGAAGCCATCTTGTGCAAAGTTTTGGTGATCTTCAGAATGGCAGAAACATCTTCAACAATAGCAGGGGAAATCACTTCAAAGGTTTGACATGGTATTTCAATAAATTCTCCGTCCATCTCCATGTATCGGAATAAATTGAGGTGATTGACCATATACTCCTCTTCTCCACAGACAGTAACAAATTTTCCTTTTACCAGATACTTGAGTTTCTGGTGCAACGTGGAGGTGACAGCACTTGCCCCATGGATCCAGGGGCGTCCCAATAACAAGAATAGGCCACCCGGATGTCCATTACATAGAAAGTGGATTCAAATATCTGTGAACCAACCTTGATTGGGAGGTCCACTTCTCCATGCACCATTCTTTTGGATCTGTCAAAGGCTCGAACTATGATATTACTGGGCTTCAGCACAACCCCTTCACAATCTAATATGTCCAGAGCACCTTTTTGCAGAACATTCAGAGAAGAGCCAATATCAATTAACACATGAGCCAACATAGTGCCTCTGCATTCAATGGAGACATACATGGCCATATTATAATTTCTCCCTTCTGGAGTCAAGTCAACATTGGAGAAACCCAAACCATTATCAGTTTTCAGACTAGCCACGTAGCTTCCGAATTGATCAACCGAAATTTCCTGCGACATATGAGTGGCTTTTAAGAACTTTACTAAAACCTTCGCATGGGCCTCAGAACACAACAGTAAAGATAGCATGGAGATTTTAGATGGGGTCTTCCCCAGATGTTTAACAATTTTATAATTTCTTCTTTAAATGATCTTCAAAACCTCTTCCAAATCTTGTCCAGAGGTATCCTTGACCGTAGCTTCTTTCGGCGCCTTTGTTTGGGTAGGATCTATCATCGGCTCTTTACCCTAAGCCTTAGTATTTTTCTTGGTAACCGTAGCTTGAGCAGGTGGAGAAATTTTGTTAGTCCCTGCAATTTTAACAATGTCGGGATTAGCCTCTTTATCAGCTTCGTCCGACAACTCTTGTTTTATACCGTGAAAATAGACATCAGACCCATAATTCCATGGAACAACATTTTCTTAAGAGTACGGGATGGGCCTAGGTGTTGTAATGATTAATGGTGTAGCTTTCAATTTGGTGGTAATCCTTATAGGACCTTTGGAAGGGATCCTGAAAGGAGTACTAGAGATAACATACAAATCTTAGTACAAATTCAGAATTTTCTCAATTAGAATAACATGCTCATCCATCAGGTGTTGGACACCTTCCTTCAGTAACCCGCATCCATTGGGTTGGACTGCACAATAATAACATTCTTCAGCATAACCCAGAAATAAACTGGCTTGTAACAAATTCTTCTTGATTGTAGAGAGGGGAGTAACCACATCATTTACAAAGGTAATATACAGCACATCTTCAATAACAATTATACCTTTATCTTGCTTGGGCATAGGTGCAGTGATCACGTTTGGAGTCTCTGGAGGATCAAACTTAATTTCCTTATTATCAATCATATCCTGAATCTTTCTCTTCAGAGCCCAGCAATTGTTGGTGTCATGTCCAGGACTTTTCAAATGATAAGCACACCTCGCGTTTGGATTATACTTGAGAGAGGATGTGTTGGGATTCTGAGGAGGATCCCGCAATGAAATGAGTTCAGCCTTCAACAAAGGCTGCAATGCCTGAGATAAAGGCATTCCAATCTTGGTAAATTGCCTTGGCAGAGCATCTGGCCTTCATCGGTTACCCTGTTGTTGTTGTTGTTGAACAGGCGCCAAATTGGAAATCAACACCACTCCCACAGACTGATGGCATTTACTTTTACTAT
This sequence comes from Vicia faba, assembly GCA_948472305.1. Classification (NCBI taxonomy): domain Eukaryota; kingdom Viridiplantae; phylum Streptophyta; class Magnoliopsida; order Fabales; family Fabaceae; genus Vicia; species Vicia faba. The sequence continues at coordinate 1,450,577,126 of OX451741.1, forward strand.
GGCTCTTCTGGCCATAGACAGGATTGACTTCTTTTTTACCTCCAAATGGCTTCTTTACAGCATTAGAATATGTATCCATCGGGATCTTCCCACTCTTGATACCGCTTTAAATTCTTTCTCCAGTCAAAATCATCTACGTAAAACCAAACGACGAGCTTCCAATCAACAAATTAAAGAATGGGTCTGACAGAGTGCTCATGAACATATCTACCATTTCCCGGTCAATCAGAGGAGGTTTCACCCTTCCAGCTAAGTCCCTCCCATTCTGTGTATATTCCTTGAACCATTCATACGAGCCCATGGACATGTTCTGCAGTTGTACTCGATTCGGTGCCTGTACAGCGTTATATTGATACTTCTTATAGAAAGCAACATCCAAGTCTTACCATGTGTGAATATTGGTTCCCTCCAGCTGATAGAACCATTCCAGTTGAGTTCCAGTCAAACTTTCTTGGATGAAATGGACCCATAACTTCCGGTCATTAGTATGAGGTTGAATCTTTCGGACGTACGACCTCAAATGGAGTTTGGGACAAGAGAACCCATCATATTTAGCAAAGACGAGGACATTGAATTTATGTGGGATGGCCACCCCCAGAACCAGACCTAAATCATCAAAATCCAATACAATAACCTTCTGGATTTCCATAGCCTTGAGTATGTCCTCCAACTTATTGTACTTGTCATCTGCAGAAGGGAACTGTTTGTCAGAGAAGTCTTCTTCTTCATGAGCATTTTCATAACCCTGATTGTTCCTTCCTTCATTCTTAATGCTTCTGCCATCTTCAACTTGGTTGTCATCTTCCTCAGAGGATACATCATTCACTTGGAATGGTTGAGCAGGACCTTTGAACCTTATCCCTATATTAAGGATAACAAATGGATTTTTGGTCTTATTTTTCTTGGCGACAAGCGCCAACAACTCTTTTTGCCCTTGTGCAAAATTCAGAAGAGTCTCTTGGAATTGTGCATGATGTGCCTAGATATGCTTAACAGTTTGTTCGAGGGCCATTTTTCTGCTGAAATAAACAACGAGAAAATGAGAAACATGTATGAAAAACCTGTTATGAAATGATGCATGATATGTAAATGCAAATGTTTTCAAGGACTTCAGGAGATTTAAATTTACTAACCAAGAGGGAAAAAAACAAAGATTTTATTGGTGAACTCATATTACAAATTCCCTTTAGGATTACAATGAAAATAATAAAGTTTTAAAGAGAGAACAAAAATGAACTCTTAAACTCTAAGACTCAAGTTTCCCACGGACGCTTCCTCTTTGTGTTTATGTATGCATCAAGGCTCTTTTCCTCGCGAAGATGATTGGTGAGCTCCAACACTTTCTTCTCACTTGCATAGAATTGAGTCTCAAAGGTGTCCCGTTCTTCCTTCAGTTGAATCCAAGACTTATGCAATTCTTCAAGGTCAGTGGGCATGTCTGGATGGAGGATGGTGTGAGAAACGTCTCCTTCAACAATAAGCTCTATGATCACTGGTAAGATAGCTGGATATGGAATCATGATATTTTGAGGGCGAGCTCGCACCCATTTGAGATAGGGCTCAAGAGGGATGAAGTTCTTCTGTCCTAAAACCTTACTATCAATCTTGCTTACCATGCCTCAAGCATGTATAAACCTCTGATGATAAACTTAAGGATCATTTTCGTAATCGAACATAATACCCTAGATACGTGCGTCATGAGGACCACCTCTTCGAGCGTAACCAAACTGACGCAGAGCCAAAGAAGGGTTGTAAGTAATACCTCCCCTAATGCCAAGAAGTGTAACATTATAGGATTCCCCATAGCGATCAATGATAGTGATATCCTTATGAGATCGGGAAAGCCAGTAGAGGTCTGTATGATAAACTGACATTATTCTTTGCGACCACCTCAAACCATGTTCATTCTTTATTACCGAGCGAGGAAGGTGCGAAACAAACCACCTGGGTAGCAGAGGAATACAGCACATGAGAGTTCCTCGCCTCCTCATAGTACAGTTGTGAAGAGAATGCATAATGTCTTCGAGCAAGGTAGGCACAGGATTACGAGCAAGGAAAATTTTGACGGTGTTCACATCTATGAGTTAGTCTGGATTAGGGAATAACACCAACCCATAGATTAAAAGAGCCAAGATCTCCTCAAAAGCCTAAAAACTCATAGCATTCAGAAATAGTTGAGCCTTCTCAAACAGAAATTTAGCCAGAAAACCCTTAACTCCACTTCTCGTTTCCCAGTTAGATATAATGTTGGACCGCTTCAGATGTAAGGCTGCTGCAATAGCTTCTGGCTTCAGAGCTTCCTCTAAACCGGTGAAGGGCATCTGATCAAGAATAGGTACTCGCAATAATTGAGAGAACTCCTCCATAGTGGGTACCAACTGATAATCGGGAAAAGTGAAGCAGTGATATGCAGGGTCAAAGAACTGGAAGAGAAAATGCATCATATCTTCGTCAAAACCCGGAGTAACCAGACTGAGAAGTCGACCATGCATTTTTATCAATGGAGAACTTTTGGGAACCCTTGAGACTAACTCTTTAAGTTGAGGGGGCACCCTTACAAAGTTGACCGGGATAGTGTTTCTGCGAGCAGAGGCCATAATCTGCAAAACAGAATAAAGATGAATCCATTGGTCCTTGAAATTGTTAGAAAATGATATGTTATAAATGTTATGATGCATGATGTTATGTTCGAACAATTAATCATACACAAGAAAAACACACAAAGCCCTAGGTTTAAGTTTGCATGGAGTTGTAGGTAAGTTCCCTCTTGAAGCTTTAGTTGCCTCAACCTGTCCTAAAGAAAGTAATCGGGTTCTAGGAGTCTCAATATCACTGATCTTTCTCCTGGGTGTTGTTTTAGCACAAGCATCTGATTTGCGACCGAAATATCCCGAGAGTCCAACCTCAATGAGTGTAGCATCGAGTATCAACCAACTTCAGTCCGCACCAAAGTTGGCTATCTCACTACCTTCTAATGGCTAAGTTGTGCCAACTAAGGTTCTACGGTCAGTTAGTGTTTTATGACACCGTACGGTAGCCCAACATTCTCCTCGACTTAACTCAAGGGACACCGACACCAACCAATGTGTCGCACTAATGTAGCCATCACTTCAACCGTGTTGGTGTACGCCGTACAATTTTCACGATCTATTGCTACTTACCTAAAATGCCCCAGATCCTGGTATATGATCTATACAAGAATAACCCAAACAACCCTTAAACATAAATTGGGAAAATCAAACAATGAAAGAATTTAAATGTGAACTATCTCTAAGGTAACCCCACTTTATCTTTTTTCCCAAGCAGAGTCGCTAATTCTGTTATACGATGGGAGAACTGACTTTTGTTTTTGTGTTTTATCGAAAATTTTGTGGATAGCAAGAGTCTCCACCGACTTTTCTTTTTTCCAATAAAGGAAAGGGTGAAAAGAACAGGAAATACCTTGCGAGAATTATTCTGAGTAAGGGGGTAGGTAATGAAAAGGGAAGGTGTTAGAACCCTTTTCATCTGTAGTTATCTAAGGGCTCTTAGTTTCTAGATCACTTTTGAAAATGCTTTTGTGTATGTGTTTGAAAATATTATTGAAAAGATGCCTAAGTGCGAAAAACTTTGTAATGATTCTCGTATCGTTGAGAATGCATACAAAGTGTTTTGTCTTTGAAAGTATTTTTTAGAAAATATAGTGTATATGTGAGAAAATTTTGTTTGTGAGCAAGCGACAACGAGCTATCTACCTACTCAAAATATCTTTGTTCTTTTCCTCCTTTTCTTTAGATAGTGTTATCCTACCATTAGTTAGTAGGTAGCCCTATCATTGGATGTTTTGAGGGTAAAGCGTGGGTCATCGTACAGTCACAAAGGCAACTCGATGGAAACTTTAGAAATTATCCTAAGGTGCTAAGATCGTTTACCGAGGCAGCATTGAAGGGTCATCGAGGGACTACGATCTTTTAACCAAAGGATCTTTGCTACAACATCCCACGTTCGAGAGACGTGACTGTTTAAATCTGAGGCAACAAGTGAGAGTACTCTAGAGGTGCGCGTGTGCAAAGTGTGTTGTGTTTCAGTTATGTTAATCTTGGATTTATGGTTATCTAGCATTTTCTTTTAGTCTTGGCCATACAATCCTATTCAAACTAGCAATTAGATATATACATGCATTCATACAGTAGTGCGGAAAATAAAAATGCGGGAAATAAACTACGTTATTACATCGCTTCCGGGATGGAGAGTACAAACCATAAACGGGGGAAAAGTAAAGAAATCCTAGTTTAAACTATTACATCCCTTTTGACAGTTACAATATTGGAAAATAATGCGAAAAAAGAGTAAACAAACGCGCAGAAATGAAAAGGGAAAAGATACCAAAAACCATAAAAAAATTCTAAGTGTTTTAAGAAAAATATTTTTTATTGTTTTTGTTTAGAAAAAATAATTGAAGTATAAAATAAACCTAATTCTAATTAGATTATTAGTTAATTATTTAAAATAAATAAAAAAACAAAGTGTGATTAAATTAATTAATTTTATTTGTAAAAATTAAATTAATTAATCCAAAACCTAGGTCTACCTTTTTTATGATTTTACGATTTTGTTATTTTTTCTGATTTTTTTCTTAAAATTAATTAAAACAAAAAAAGTAAATGATAAAAAAATGAAATTACAATGGGCCAGAAATAAAATTAAATGGGGGGTGTAGAAAAGTGAAAAATGTTGGGCCCAAATCAAGAAGCCCAGGTGATGCGATGGATCTGGTGAGGAAGATCCATAAAGGCTCATGGTGAGGGCACTGATCTGGAGCGTAGGATCTGATTGTATGTTGATCTGATGGTGTTAATGAGGGGATGCATGGTACGCGCGTTGGATTTGCTTGCATTGGATCTGTGAAGAAAATTTTAGAAATAAAAATTGCCTCGCGCCTGGATCGAACCCACGACCAGGCGTATGAGAGACTTAAGTGCAAGTGTGCTGCCACTGGGGTGGCTTGTACATATGGTACGTTAATTAAATCAAAAAATTATATTTAAAATTTGAAAATAATATTAACCAATCAAATAAACGCGTGAGAAGTGGGCCCTGGAATTTCAAATTCACCAATCAGATGGTGGCACGCCTGGGCCACTGGAGTCAGCTATCAGGCCACGCCAGAGTCAACCTTCTGGTTGTCTTCTCCGATCACGATGAAAATGAAAACCTGCGAAAATGGCTGAAAAAACAAAATCAAAATATCCAAGTCCACTAAGTTAGACCTTGATGGCAAGATCGGTTTAGTCTAAAAATGGTTGGATTTAGGGATTCGAAGCTTCTTTGAAATTCTGCCCTAACAATGGCACGATCTCATTCCTGTGCCCAAACTCACGTGTAATATGTTAGATATGTTCCAAACATCAATAATAATATGAATGCATGCATAGAATTGATCTAAATCACACGATTAAAGAGTTTGGAAATTAAAATTTTTACCAAATCGATGGAATTGCATGAAGGGATTATGGGATACGTTGGGCATGATCTTGGACATTGGAGGACTCATGGGGACCTCAGGAATGGATTTATGGATTTTGTTTGGATGGAGAGTGTCTGGAAATGTGAGATCCAATTTACACTTCTTTTGGAATTTTCGTGAGCAAGGTTTTTGCTTTTGGGAGGCAGCTGCATGTATGTTTGGATCTGATATGCTTGGATATATGTAAATAAAGGGTTTAGGGTAAAAAATTTGGAACAAGGAAAGAGAATTCATAGCCATATCCAAGACATTGAAAACTTCCCCTTTTTGCATGATTCTTGCCTTCTTTAAGCTTGCACGAATTTAGAAGGAGGCTGACTTGTATTTGGGACTCAAAGCTGACCAAAAACTAGGTCCATATGCATTAACCCATAATTTTGTGATTTTATTCAATTTACTTTGTTTTTAAATTAAATAAAATCAAAGTAAATATAAATAAAAATCAAAGCAACATATGAATGGACTTAGAGGTCCTCTAAGGTGTTGCGAACATGTTTGAACATCAAAAGCTAGGTTCACTAGTTCAAAATTTCAAGTTTGCATGTTTTATATTTCATGTATTTCTTCAAATTTCCCAACTTGTGCAACTCATAAGTTGCTCAATTTTCATATTTTGAAGGTGATCTTAGACTTTTTGAAAAGCTCGAGATGTCTTCTACAATTTTCAAATGAAGCATTTTTTGGACTTGAGCATAAATACAAAGTTGTAGAGAATTGAATTTCCTTCAAAATGGGCTTTGGTTGGGGAATAGTTAATGAAGCATGTGAAAGTTATGCTTGGTCAAAGTTTAGTTGACTTCTCCTAAGGAAACCCAAATTTGACAATTCTTAACTTTTGATGATTTGAGAGATTTCCTTGGGGAATCATGATCAACCTTTGATAAAATGATGAATATCACTTCAAAATGTTGATGTTGACAAAATATCTTGAAGTTTGACTGTATGTTGCTCATAGTTGACTTTTTACCCAATACAGTTGATTTTCAATCATCTGAGCCATTGACTGAGCAAACTTGTGATGTAGGACTTGAAACTTGACATGAACCTTATAGGAGTACTATAGAGAACGATGGAAATCAATTAAGACCTTTTCAACCCAAATTTATTTGAGGGAATCAAAACCCTAGTTGTAGACCTTTGGCTTAGGAGGAGCATCTTGACTGGTCAACCCTTGCAATTTTTGATCATTTTGAAAACTTTGTGAGCATGTCTTGAAAAAAATGGGGGGGGGGGGAATTTTGGGGTACAATAACCGGGAGGTGGATATATGTCGTTGGGCGATAGAGAATTTCTCCAGCAGCGCTAGGCGTTGAAGCAGTGATGGGGTGGGGTGAAAAACATAGCCCCTGGATTTTGTATGTAGAGTGGTCTGTTGCTGGAGTATCAACGAGCGATGAATAAGTGAGGAGTGAGAGTAGGGTGAGCTAAATGCAGTGCCAGGCGGTGGAGACCAGAGGAGAAATAGTGAGTTGTCACTCCCATGTCAATGGGAGAACCTCTGGCGAGCAGTCTGCTTCGTTGGGCGAGCACCAGGTGATGTATAGTTGTAGTATTTTAAAAGTGTCATAACTTGAGTTTCAGGACTTCGATTGATACATAGTTCAAAGTGTTAGGAATCTAACACAATGAACTATACTTTGGTAGAATAAGGAGAGTCATATGATGTATTTTCCAATACATATTCTTTGATGAATAAGATTATTGAGTGGTTGTTTTAATATGGTGTATGTGTATACAATAAATTATGGATATTATGATGATGTTGTTTTGTGTTATGAAGTATGTGATGATATATATGATGATTATATGAATGATGATGAGTTTGACTAGCAATGTTCATTTGGTTATTAAGATGTTTCACATTATTCATTCATGGCATAAGTTAGGGCGTAGCCCAATGATGGTTGTAGGACATTGTTCTAGTGAGTTTGTAGGATGAATAATACAATGATGGCCTCAATCCCATAGTGTGGATTAAGTGAAATTTATGATTTTCTATGGTTCCAAACGCGAATCTATCCTATTGGTGGGGATATTTGGGGAAAATGATGGCAGTGTCATCAGTGAAGTTTTGGTACCACATGCATGAATATAAAGAAGTTGTATCGCATTAATGTGGCATTGCATGATGATTTATTTGACTGATGTTTTGGGAATGTGTGTTTGTAATAATTTCTAATTGATGATATTATGTGTGTCCGGTGTGTATTATGATGCTTGAAGGTGTGAGTATGACATGAGGTTTTCGGTGGTGTATTTCTTTGATGTTGTATCATGACTACTATATTTAATCCTTATGTATTTTATAATGATTATGATTTACTCACCTTTGTTGCTTGGAAATGGTGCCTTTATACGTGGGTAACTTGTAGGTAATCAAGAATAGTTTGCAGAGACTTAGAGGATAGCTACAGAGTGTGTTCTTTATTTCCTGTAGAATTAAAAGGGGTCTTACTCTGATATGTAACATTGGGATGGGATTTTTTATTTTGAATAATCATGTTGTTCTGTTTAATTTGAGATTTGAACTACCCTTGTGGTAATTGAGTTGTGTGATACGGTGGCAGAACCGAATGTTTAATACTGGTTTGCATTTTGTGTTTTGTGTTTGCAAAATGTCGCGGTAAGCAAGAGTCGCCACCGACTTTTATTTCATCCAATTGGAAAGGAAAAAAGTACAGAAAAAATCCTTTTTGGAGATATTATGAGTACGGGGGGTAGATTATAGAAAGGGAAGGTGTTAGCACCCTTTCTATCCATGGTTTTCCATGGGCTCTTAGGTACTTGCTCATCTTTTTAAAATAGCTTGTGTATGTGCTTTGTTTTTTTGAAAAGTTTGACTTCGTGATAACCCTTGTATCAGTCCTCAAAGGTGTGACGAAGTTGTTTTGAAAATTTGTTTGAAAAAGTGTGAGTGTGAAAAGTTTGACTTGAGCAAGTACCTACTAGCATCTACCTACTCGAAAAAAGATCGTTTCTATTCTCGTTTCCTTTAGACAGCGCTATCCTACTATTGAGAAATAGGTAGCACCGTTGTTAGAGTTGTAAGGGTCAATTCAAAAGGGATGTACGACCACTAAAGCAATGTTAGGACGCCTTAGTAATAACCCTAGAGTCTCAAGATCATATTCAAGGCAACATTTCCGAGGCAACATTCGAATGGGACATTTGATCTTTGTCAGACAGGAGGGCATCCATTAAGATACCCTATGCTTAATGATCGTTTACCGAAGGCAACCGAAGTGTGAGTATACCCTAAGAGTGATATGTGCGAGTGATCTGTTTTCAGTTATTTGTCTTTGCACATTAGGGTTTTCTAACTCTATTAAATTTGTCATGCATTATTGTCATACAATCCTATTAGAATACATCTAAACAGTTAAGTATTTGCAAGAATTAAAATGCGAGAAAGTAAATCTACGCTATTACAAGGCTTCGGGGAAGGAGATTAATTACATAATCAAAAACCCGAGAAAAAGCGATAAGTAAAAAAACCTATATTAAACTATTACAAACCATGAACAGTTAAAAAAATATTGGCAAAAATAAATAACACGTGCACGATGAATTGAGTATGAAACAACTAGGGTTTTGACCCTCGCTTAAACCTAATTGCGATTGATTAAAAAAAGTTTTGTTTTGTTTTGTTATTTTAAGAAAATAAAGAAATCATTAAAAAGAAAATCCTAATTCTAATTGATTTTAAATTAAGAAAAATAAATAATTTTTTCTAAAACCTATTTTTTTTGTATTTTTATTTATTTGAGAAAAAAGAGAAAAATAAAATTAAATTAAAAGTTTTAACCTAATTTCTATTGTGATTTTATTTATGAAAACAAATTACAATTTCCTAAGTTAAACTAAATTAAATAAATTTTGATAAAAAAAATTCTAATCCTAATTTTGTGAATTATTGATTTCATGACTTTTATGAAAAATAATTAATTTGTGAATTAAAATAAAATAAAGGAAATTTAAAGAATAAAAATAAAGAAAAGAAATTAAAAAAAAATTAGTAAATGGGCCTGGTGGTGTTGCTGAAAAGGGGGGTTGGAATATGAATTTCTGGGCCCAAGGTTGATAGCCCGTTTGACTTGCTTGATCCAGTGTGCACGTTGACTTGAGGAGCATGGTAGGCTTCCAAGGGGGAGCCTTGGATCTGAGTTAGAGACATGATGGATGGTTGGATCTTGATGGCACATGATGGATGTACATTAATGCAACATGCTTGATTACCTGTTAAAAAACAATATGAAACAAATAGGGGACCTGGGGATCAAACCCAGGTCCTTATGCCCAACACCAAACACGCCTAACCATTTGTACCAAGCGCTTCATCGGTTCATATAATGACAACAATGCATAATATATAAAACAAGCTAGTTAATTGTAAAAACGCGCTAAAGTTCAAATCGCCCAACTAGGAAGTGACACGCATCATCTTCTTCCTCCCAACCGTCGTTTTAGGTAAACAAAATTTTACCTACAGACGCTTGTTGTAGGTATATCCATGTCCATCTCCTAAATTGCGTAGGCTCAAGATAAATGGCCATGGCTGGTACCAATCAACTCGTATCATCCTCACGAGTATCATGGTACCAGAGTTAACGCCCAATTTTGCCTGTATAAAAAGCCCTAAACAAAAACACGAAACCCTAACTATGGCATCTCTTGATTCCTGTACTAAAAACACAATTAAACAATACCAAAATCTTGCAAATTCACTGATAAACAAGAATATATGAACCAAACATGCTAATGATGCGTAAACCAATGAAAATGAAATCAAAGTTTTGAGACAAAACCGTGACTTATGTACCTATGATTCTAGGCATGAGGAAGCTTGCAATTGGTTGAAATCCCTTCTGGAGATGTCCAGGAATCTGTTGGTGTTGTGAGAACGGCTCGAATTGGCTTCTAGAATGGAAATTGGATCACCACTTTTCTTGAATTTTTTAGCTTTGTTCTTGCTTTGCATGATTGTTTTAACCCCTCTCTTGCCTTGGACTGCTTCTGTATATGTAATACAATATATTAGGTCAACAAAAACGAATTCAATCTTGCCCATTATGAAGATTTGATTTGGTCTTTCATGGCATATGATATCTTTCCAAACTTGTTTCAATTCAATATTTTTCCACCCAAATTAGCCTTGCACGAATTGATTCTCAATTGACAGCACATAAGATCCTCCTTCAATGCAAAAATCATCCCTAAAACACATTATATGATTTATTTAGATTTATTTGATTTTATTTGAATTTTAAGTGAATAAAAATCAAAATAAATTAAATAAATAAATAAATAAAGCATGGAGGGTCCCACAGGTCGTGGACTATGCTAGGAATGAGATGCAATCTTAAAAAGATGGGTCCATATGGAAAAAATGCAATTTTAAGCACTTTTGATTTTTGGCAATTTTGTAAAAAAGGTCAACTTGGCAAATGCATAACTCTCTTAATTTTGACCCTAGAGAGGTGTTCTTGGACTTTTTAGAAATCTTATGATGTCCTATAAGCAAACCTTTTTGTCTCATCTCAATTGAGTCTTCCATGTTCATGTATGAAGCTTTGACCCAAAAGGTGTTTTTGTTGACTTTTCAAAATGACCTATAATGTCAAAATTCATATCTTTTTGTGAGTGCATATTTTGAACTTGGGAGATTAAGAATTGTAAGTAATTGAATCCTCTTCAAAATGAGCTTTGGATGGGTCATTTTTGATAAAGTATCAGAAAGTTATGCTTGGTCAAAGTTGAGTTGACTTTTCCTACAAAACCCTAATTTAGCAACTTTTGGGTTTTGATGAGTTGTGAGCAATCCTTGATGAATCATGATCATACCTTGATCAAATTATGAATGATACTTCAAAATGAGGAAGTTGACCAAAAATCTTGAAGTTTGGCTGTATATTGGCCACAGTTGACTTTTGACCTAGCACAATCGATTTTCAGGCCTTTGAGCAATTGACTGAGCAAACTTCTTTTGTAAGGCTTGAAACTCGACATGGATGATCTTGGGAACATATTATGACAATGGTGAGCATTTGGGATCCTTTGGACTCAAGCATCTTGATGAAAAGTGAAACCCTAATTTGAGGTAGACTTCCTTAGGAGAGAGTTTGTCTAGTCAACTTTTGAACTTCCTTGAGCAATTTGAGGACCTCACTTGACATGTATTGAGAAATATGGGAGGGCAAATTTTTCTCAAAGGTGGAAGATGAATGAACACTAGAGTGCCCAGAAATTTGCACTCACATGAAGTGATACTTGATTTGTGATGTCGGAAATGGGCTTATAGATGCCATTTAGTAGTTTCTAGAGAATTATCGGAGATTGGCTTAAAGATGCCATCCAAAGAAGTGTTGATCGCACAAGAGATTCCTTTGTAAGAACACGTATACCTGTTGTTAAGGAGGACTTCACTGGGGAATATTGGTCTCTTTCTTGAGAGAAATAGAATTTTAGGAGCTTCAATTGTCCGTTACTCTACTGGGGGATAATTTTGGTTTGGGAAGCGGAAGTGAACTGTGGGTTTGGTCGGGGTATATGTTGCAACGCGACTTACTGGGGAAATGTGGAATAAATTGTGTTTGATTGGGTCCCGGTCTTACAGTGTGATGGACTGCTGTCTGGGGATAAGAAAGGAAGAACCCGGATAGTAAGGTTATGAGAAGGGTCCTGGATAGTAGGGTTACTTCGGTATGAAAGCCTGGGTGGTAGGGCATGAGAAGGAACCTGGATAGTAGGGTTACTTTAATATGAAAGCCTGGGTAGTAGGGTTGTGAGAAGGATCCTGGATAGTAGGGTTACTTCGATATGAAAGCCTGGTTAGTAGGGCTGTAAGAAGGAACCTGGATAGTAGGGTTACTTCGATATGAAAGCCTAGATAGTAGGGTTGTGAGAAGGAACCTGGATAGTAGGGTTACTTTGATATGAAAGCCTGGATAGTGGGGCTGTGAGAAGGAACCTGGATAATAGGGTTACTTCGATATGAAAGCCTGGATAGTAGGGCTGTATGAAGGAACCTGGATAGTAGGGTTACTTCGATATGAAATCCTGGATAGTAGGGCTGTAAGAAGGAACCTGGATATAGGGTTACTTCGATATGAAAGCCTGGATAGAAGGGCTGTGTAAAGGAACCTGGATAGTAGGGTTACTTCGATATGAAAGCCTGGATAATAGGGTTGTAAGAAGGAAGCTGGATAGTAGGGTTACTTCGATATGAAAGCCTGGATAGTAGGGCTGTGAGAAGGAACATGGATAGTAGGGTTACTTCCATATGAAAGCCTGGATAGTAGGGCTGTAAGAAGGAACCTGGATAGTAGGGTTACTTCGATATGAAACCCTGGATAATAGGGCTATGAGAAGGAACATGGATAGTAGGGTTACTTCGATATGAAAGCCTGGATAGTAGGGTTGTGAGAAGGAACCTGGATAGTAGGGTTACTTCGATATGCAAGCCTGGATAGTAAGGCTGTAAGAAGGAACCTGGAAAGTAGGGTTACTTAGATATGAAATCCTGGATAGTAGGGTTGTGAGAAGGAACCTGGATAGTAGGGTTACTTCGATATGAAATCCTGGATAGTAGGGCTGTGAGAAGGAACCTGGATAGTAGGGTTACTTCGATATGAGAGCCTGGATAGTGTGGCTGTAAGAAGGAACCTGGATAGTAGGGTTACTTCAATATGAAAGCCTGGATAGTACGGTTGCTTCGGAATGAGTATGGGTAAAACTATAGAGGGAACCTGGGTAAGGTTGTTCTTGTCGCGCCGATGATTACCCTGTTTAGCTTTGAGTGTTGATCGTGGACCTGCTGGAAATTGTTGATAATAATGTCTTTCTTGAAAGAAATACAGGGTTAGTTATGTGCGATGCATGAGATGCATTGTGATGCGGTTCTCAAAATAACTAAAATTATGTTATATGTAATGTATGCGTATGTCATGATGTGTGAACATGAAATGCTGACATAACGATCTGAGTCCGGGAAAATAAATCCATGGCTGTTGTTTGGAGAGTGTGAGAAATGGTATTCTTGGCTGCTGTAAAAACCATAGTTCCTCTGCTTCTGTTAGGGATGGTGAACAATGATGAATATGTTGGGGATTTTCCCCTTGGCTGGTAAATATTCCGCCGGACGAGACTCTGTCTGAGGATAATTCTGCTGGGAATAACTCTGTTGGAGAGGAGATACTCTGTTGATAGATCTGCTGACTTGGAGAAATAACTTAGCTGGGGATGAATTACCGTTGCTGGTGATAATGAATTCTGTCAGGATTGAATTTCTGCTTGCGAGAGAAATAAACTCTACTTGGGAGACAACTTTACGAACCGCTTGCGATTATGAAATTCAGTCGGGGAATATAGATGTCGATTCTCTAAAGGAACTTTTCTGGGGAAAGTAGCTCCTGTTTAGGGAAGTCGATGTCAAAGCTTTAGTTGCCTCTACTCTGTGGGGAGTGTAGATGTCACAGGGTCTTATGCTGAGGATATGACAATGACTTCGCATTAGGACTTTTCTGCCCCTGTACTTGCTGGAGAAAGTACCCACAGAGGCTTTGTAGGTGCTGATCAGGATGATAAGTCTTCTATTGATAAAAAAATGATAAGATGACGGGACATAGTCGTACGCTTCAAATCCCTAACTTTTTCCTGGAATGTCTTTTCAGATTTTCAGTCCACCGGAATACCCTTTTTTGCCCAAGCCGCCTTTTCAGGTTTTCGACTTGCCGAGTGTACAAATATTTTTTGTTTTTATCCCTAATTTTTTCCCGAACCCTTTTGGTTCGCCGGGATGCCCTTATTTTTGCCTAGGCCAGTCAACCTAGCGGGTCTTTGTTCATGCGCAGTATTTTTTAACTATGTCCATGCTCACCGGGTACGGAGAATTGTCATTGTCCATAGTAGTAATTATTGCCACACTACCAGAAGATGTTTGTTTGATCGTACAGGATTCGTTGTTGGAATTCATGCCCAATGCCCCAAGGGATTCTGATGGAGATCTGCCCCTGGATATTTGGCATCTTTGAGAGATTCCTTGAATCTTGACTTGACTGCCCCAGATGATGGACAATGATCATGTCGTGCCCCTTGGTTGGAAGTGTTTTTCCACTTGAGGTGGTCCTTTTTATTGAGAAGGTTTTTGTTCACCAGATATTCGTCATGCAAATTTCTATGTTGTTGAACAAATAGTCATATGCAAACAATGTTATTTTAAGAATGCAAAGCTTATGTCTGTCTTGAGGTTTTGAAAATTCATTTTTTTTAGTAAAATAGAATTTTGCAAAGATGTGATATCAACTCAGGATTTGTAACGGACCTTCAGGAGTCAAGATACCTTTTGTAACAGTATGATTTCGAACTAACCCATGCTTCAGCTAGGACTTTTAAGTGGTATAACGTGGCCTGGTTCACGGTTTAAGAAACAAAGGATAAAGGCTCAAATGTTATTTGTACCCACCCGTTCTTCGTGATGTTCTTCGATCCTAAACTCAGCTAATTGTGCATTTAGATCCTGTTTGAGTCTTTGCTCTGATATTCCAGTGATGGTTCGGATACTGAGAGTTTATTTTGAATAGGCAGTCATTTCTTTTTTGTTGAGGGTTTGTAGGACCTCTTTCTTTTTTATTTTATTATCCATGTCTTTTGCCTGAACTGTTTCTTTTTGTGATTAAAGTCAGCGGGATGCCCCAATGTTTTTCTTAAGTCTCCTTCATAGGTTTTGACTTAATGGGCTTTTATTTCGAGAGATAATGACTGCTTGTCTTGATGATTATAGGGAACCATCACCGCATTTTGTTTCGGAAGGACGTCTTTGATTCCATTCATTGTGTACGAAGCGGCAGATTGTGACTGAATGCGCCTTTGAATTAACTGAGAAAACTACCCTGCCCCAGGTTATGATTAAGGGTTTTAATATGTGTGAAAAGAAAAACTCCTACTTCTTTGGCTCGAAGGGGTTGACTACGGATTATCTTCCTTATAACTCCACTGTTTAGGATTTGAAACAACGCATGTACATCGTCAGCAGGGTCTGTTCAAAAGCATATTGTAGAGATTGTGGTATCATTTTCGTCATCCTCCCTCTAAGGCTTAGAGTTTTTAATCAAGAGTTGAATATCACAAAAGGAAATAAGAACTCATTTTTGAAATAGTGAATACGAATGAATTGGTTCAAGACAAACATGTGCAGTGCATTGATGAAATAACGAGGTTTGATATGAATAAATGTTCAAACAAATCAAAAGAAAATTACACATTGAAAATTCTAATGAACGAAAAGTCTTATTGTGAGAACTTGTCACTTAATATGGTATGCCTTGGAGGGATCGCAGAAGAACTCAGCCTGACCGTCTTGTGCAAATTCTAGCGCTCCTTCATCAATCAAGTCTTGAATTTTATTTTTCAATGCCCAAACAGTCATCAGTATCATGCCCTCGGGCTGTTGGAAGGGTATGCAAACCTTGCATCAGGATTGTAGTTAGGGGAAGAATTCTTGGGATTCGGATGAGGTCCTATCAACGTAATCAGATTCATCCTTAATAGGTGTTGCAAAGCTTGAGACAGCAACATGTTGAGTTTGGTAAACTGCCTTTTGGGCATATCCGGCTTACTCTGATTAACCCATTGTTTTTTGCGAGGTTTTTGTTGGACCCGTGATGTAGTAGCAACTTGGAAAGGTCCACTCTTCACCAAACCAACCTTTTGTATTCTTGGAGGTTGATCAATGAATTGGTCCCCGACCTCGACTGGTTGCTTCATATTGTTATATCCGTCTTGATGAAGTTGGTTGATGATGGCTTTCAGCTCTTCTTGTCTTCGGGCTAGGCCTTGGATAAGAGCCATCTGCCCCAACATTTGGGTTCTCATTGCACCTACCTCAGTTTGCAGTTGTTCCAGCCGTTCGTCCTTATTGTCTTCAGGACTTTTCTTGACCAAGTTCCCAATGAGGAGTGTTTTAAAATCTTCCTGCCCCTTGGATAGGTTTAGGAATATTTCCCTGAACTGAGCTTCTTGAGTTTGAAGATCTCTGTTGTCTTGTTTGAGAGCCATTGCTGAAATAAACAGCGAGAACATGAGAGACTTGTACTGGAAGACCTGTTATGCAATGATATGTATGATATATGTATGCAATGTTTTCAAGGATCTCGTGGGGTAAACAAGAAACTATTATAATTTGATTGCAGCTTGATTGAAGAAACTTCGTGTCATTGAGAGTCCTTCTTCAAGAGTCAAGCTCACCATATCGAGTGGGTCATAGCCACTGAATCAAGTTATCGTGTTTTTTTCTCTAGACGACATTGGCTAGAGGAAAATAAATCCCCTTGCCCCTTGCTAGACGTTTGGTTCATCATAACCTGCACCACAGGCCCTTGAGATCCTTGAAATGGTTAAGGAAATGTTATGGTATGATGTTTGATGTCATGGTAAACCACAGGTATAGCAAACACAGATATTGCAAACACAGTCAAATCACACAAAGCCCTTAGGTTTAAGGCTTGCATGAGGTCAAAGGTAGTACCCTATTGAAGTTAAGTTGGTTTCAACCTGTCCTAGAAAAAAAGTAATCGGGTTCTAGAGGATCTCAATATCACTGACCATCCTCCACCGGTCATGGTTTCAGCTCACGCAATCTTATCTTGCATTCAGAAAATATCTCGAGAGTATGGTCTCAATGAGTGTAGCATCGAGTATCAACCAGTTCTCAGCTTTACACTGAGGCCGACTATCTCACTACTTTCTAATGGCCAAGTTGGGCGATTAAAGGTTCTAAGGTCAGTTGATGCTTAACGACACCACGCAGCGGCCCCGTATTCTCATCGTTTCTCCATAAGGGATACCGGTACCAACCAATGTGCCACATCAAAGGTGTGACGAAGTTGTTTTGAAATTTTGTTTGAAAAAGTGTAAGTGTGAAAAGTTTGACTTGAGCAAGTACCTACTAGCATCTACCTACTCGAAAAAAGATCGTTTCTATTCTCATTTCCTTTATACAGCGCTATCCTACTATTGAGAAATAGGTAGCACAGTCGTTGGAGTTGTAAGGGTCAATTCGAAAGGGACGTACGACCACTAAAGCAATGTTAGGACACCTTAGTAATAACACTAGAGTCTCAAGATCATATTCGAGGCAACATTTCCGAGGCAACATTTGAATGGGACATTTGATCTTTGTCAGACAGGAGGGCAACCACTAAGATACCCTATGCTTAATGATCATTTACCGAAGGCAACCGAAGTGTGAGTATACCCTAATAGTGATATGTGCGACTGATCTGTTTTCAGTTATTTTTCTTTGCACATTAGGGTTTTCTAACTGTATTAAATTTGTCATGCATTCTTGTCATACAATCCTATTAGCACACATCTAAACAGTTAAGTATTTGCGGGAATTAAAATGCGATAAAGTAAATCTACGCTATTACAAGGCTTCGGGGAAGGGGATTAATTAAATAGCCAAAAACCCGAGAAAAAGCGATAAGTAAAAAACCTAGATTAAACTATTACAAACCATGAACAGTTACAAAAATATTGGCAAAAATAAATAACACGCGCGCGATGAATTCAATATGAAACAACGAGGGTTTTGACCCTCGCTTAAACCTAATTGCGATTAATAAAAAAAATTTTTGTTTTGTTTTGTTATTTTAAGAAAATAAAGAAATCATTAAAAAGAAAATCCTAATTCTAATTGATTTTAAATTAAGAAAAATAAATTAATTTTTCTAAAACCTATTTTCTTTGTATTTTTATTTATTTGAGAAAAATGAGCAAAATAAAATTAAATTAAAAGTTTTAACCTAATTTCTATTTTGATTTTATTTATGAAAACAAATTACAATTTCCTAAGTTAAACTAAATTAAATTAATTTTGATAAAAAAAATTATAATCCTAATTTCGTGAATTATTGATTTTATGAATTTTATGAAAAATAATTAATTTGTGAATTAAAATAAAATAAAGGAAATTTGAAGAATAAAAAATAAAGAAAATAAATAAAAAAAGTAGTAAATGGGCCTGGTGGTGTTGCTGAAAAGGGGGGGTTGGAATATGAATTTCTGGGCCCAAGGTTGATGGCCCATTTGACTTTCTTGATCCAGTGTGCACGTTGACTTCAGGAGCATGGTAGGCTTCCAAGGGGGAAGCCTTGGATCTGAGTTAGAGACATGATGGATGGTTGGATCTTGATGGCACATGATGGATGTACATTAATGCAGCACGCTTGATTACCTGTTAAAAAACAATATGAAACAAATAGGGGATCTGGGGATCGAACCCATGTCCTTATGCCCAACACCAAACACACCCAACCATATGTACCACGCGCTTCATCTGTTCATATAATGACAACAATGCATAATATATAAAACAAGCCAATTAATTGGAAAAAACGCGCTAAAGTTCAAATCACCCAACCAGGAAGTGACACGCATCATCTTCTTCCTCCCAACCGTCGTTTTAGGTAAACAAACTTTTACCTACAGACGCTTGTTGTAAGTATATCCCTGTCCATCTCCAAAATTGCGTAGGCTCAAGATAAATGTCCATGGCTGGTACCAATCAACTCGTATCATCCTCACGAGTATCATGGTACCAGAGTTAACGCCCAATTTTGCCTGCATCAAAAAACATGAAACCCTAACTATGGCATCTCTTGATTCCTGTACTAAAAACACAATTAAACAATACCAAAAGATTGAAAATTGACTGATAAACAAGAATATATGAACCAAACATGCTAATGATGCGTAAACCAATGAAAATGAAATCAAAGTTTTGAGGCAAAACTGTGACTTCTGTACCTATGATTCCAGGCGTGAGGAAGCTTGAAATTGGTTGAAATCCCTTCTGGAGATGTCCAGGAATCTGTTGGTGTTGTGAGAACGGCTCGAATTGGCTTCCATAATGGAAATTGGATCACCACTTTTCTTTAAACTTTTTAGCTTTGTTCTTGCTTTGCACGATTGTTTCAACCCCTCTCTTGCCTTTGACTGCTTCTGTATATGTAATACAACATATTAGGTCAACAAAAACGAATTCAATCTTGCCCATTATGAAGATTTGATTTGGTCTTTCATGGCATATGATATCTTTCCAAACTTGCTTCAATTCAATCTTTTTCCACCCAAATTAGCCTTGCACGAATTGATTCTCAATTGACAGAACATAAGATCCTCCTTCAATGCAAAAATCATCCCTAAAACACATTATATGATTTATTTAGATTTATTTGATTTTATTTGAATTTTAAGTGAATAAAAATCAAAATAAATTAAATAAATAAATAATTAAAGCATGGAGGGTCCCACAGGTCGTGGACTATGCTAGGAATGAGATGAAACCTTAAAAATATGGGCCCATATGGAAAAAATGCAATTTTAAGCACTTTTGACTTTTGGAAATTTTGCAAAAAAGGTCAACTTGGCCAATGCATAACTCTCTCAATTTTGATCCTAGAGAGGTGTTCTTGGTCTTTTTAGAAAGCTTAGGATGTTCTCTAAGAAACCCTTTTCATCTCATCTCAATTGAGTCTTCCATGTACATGTATGAAGCTTTGACCCAAAAGGTGTTTTTGTTGACTTTTCAAAATGACCTATAATGTCAAAATTCATATCTTTTTGTGAGTGCATATTTTGAACTTGGGAGATTAAGAATTGTAAGTAATTGAATCCTCTTCAAAATGAGCTTTGGATGGGTCATTTTTGATAAAGTATCAGAAAGTTATGCTTGGTCAAAGTTGAGTTGACTTTTCCTACAAAACCCTAATTTAGCAACTTTTGGGTTTTAATGAGTTGTGAGAAATCCTCGATGAATCATGATCAGACCTTGATCAAATGATGAATGATACTTCAAAATGAGGAAGTTGACCAAAAATCTTGAAGTTTGGCTGTATATTGGCCACAGTTGACTTTTGACCTAGCACAATTGATTTTCAGGCCTTTGAGCAATTGACTGAGCAAACTTCTTTTGTAAGGCTTGAAACTCGACATGGATGATCTTGGGAACATATCATGACAATGGTGAGCATTTGGGATCCTTTGGACTCAAGCATCTTGATGAAAAGTGAAACCCTAATTTGAGGTAGACTTCCTTAGGAGAGAGTTTGTCTGGTCAACTTTTGAACTTCCTTGAGCAATTTGAGGACCTCACTTGACATGTATTGAGAAATATGGGAGGGAAAATTTTGGGGTAAAACAACTTGTTTTGATTTGATGAAGATATTTATAAGTATATTAATAAATAGGTTTTGAATTATGAATTTCCGCTGCGAGTAAGTTGAAAAACTATGGTAGTTGATTCCAGAGTAATTAATGTAATTGATTTTTGAAAACTCGTGTTATGGAGCATGATGTGTTTTATTATGAAGTTTGTTTGAAGCAAATGTGACACCCTTTTTGGTGCATCACTATGATTTAATTATTAAACTATTATGCGAATATTCCTTGGGATTTAGAAGGGTGTTACAACATCTACTGAAACATTAGGATAAGGAAAACACCTCTTAAGGTGAAGTCTCTCAAGAAGAACCTTGTGATCTTACATGATTCAGTCTCAGTGGCTGATCAAGATTAAGTGTGTTAGGTAGAAGTTATATGCTATCTGTTATAAAAAAACGAAAAGATATGTTTGTTTTCTGAGTCAGTCTTTTGGAGTCTTGTTTTTCATTTTTTTAGTGTCCTTTTTTCTTTTTACCCTTAGCTTGATTCTCTTTGGGTGATTTTTTATTATTTTTCTTTCTTCCTTCCTTTTGAGTCTGTTTGATACAATTGGTCTTGTATCAAATATATGGTCAGGTTGTTGAGTCAGTTTCTCTTGAGTCTTTCCTTGTTTGTGTTAAATAAATTCTTGGATTTATTAATTCTTAGTTTGTCAGTGTAATACGGTGGGAGAACTGACTTTTATTGTTTTATTGCAAATATTGCGGTTAGCAAGAGTCTCCACCGACTTTTCTTTTATCCAACACTTAGGAAAGGTGAAAAGAATAGGAAATACCTTGGATAGATTTTGAGTTAGAGTGATTAGTTATGAAAAGGGAAGGTGTTAGCACCCTTTTCATCCATAGTTATCTACAGGCTCTTAATTGCTTAGTGTTGTACCCCAATTTTTGCCCCTAAGATTCCTTCATCTTACCATGTTAATTCAATCACAACAAGGTCACATTAGCGATTTTGATTCTTCTCCCTATCTTTAGTTTTTCTCTTTGAGGAATCACAAGCACCTTGACTTGTTTTCTTTTGTGATCATGGATATTTTGTCTTGATTTTCTTTCTAATTAATAAAATACAATGTTGGTTTGTCTTACTTGTTAATAATGTAGGTAAAGGCAGATAGGCTTAGCAAGTTGCTCCATGGGTTCATGAGTTTATTTCCATGCCCTAGGTTTTGTACCCAGAAATTTTCCCTCTCATCCTTCAGGAATTCATTCTGAATTCTCAGAGTTTCTCTTAAACAAATCCAAGCCCTGAATTATCATTCCTCTCCAGATAAACCATTTACAAGAGCAGAGTGGTCATTTGCAAGCTCAAAAGTCAAAAATTTTACCTTGAAAAAGTTAAATCCTATATGCTTAGAATTTTTCTCTGAAAAAAAAAAGTATTTAATAAAAATGGCACTTCAGAACTTCTGAACCAACCTCCAGGCAGAAACGGTCAGAAGTTGCAAACTTGGTTCAACATATAACATTCAGTCAGAAGGCGGCTCTTCAACAGCTATAACAACTCAGTCAGGGGTTGTAAACGTGGTTCATCATGTAATCTTTAAACAGAACATGGCTCCTTCAGCAGTTACGCAAGTTCAGCCAAAGCTTGCTAAAGAAATGCAAAGAAGACAACAAAGCCTGAAACTCCTTCAGAACATACTGGGATCAGAAGGTAATGGGATCAGCAAATTGGGTATAATACTGAAGCAGAATCTCCAAGTCCAGAGTTTTCAGAGGCAGATCAAAGGAACATGCTGGAAGGTCTGGAAAACTCTCAAAATTTATTGAGGCAGCAAGAGACCAAGGTTTGAGCTTGGTCTACGTTGTTTTTTGGTAAAGCAGAACTGTTGGCTCAGGTTTTAGGTAATGATGCAAAATCTCCTATTACAAGATTTTTGATTTTTGACAAATCTCATCACCATTTAATGCTCATTAATGCTCACAACCACTTTTGAGCATTCATCCAAGGGATCTCTCCATGTGTGGCATGGTAACACCCTCCTGCAGGCTTAGGCATGGGTCTATGCGCCACTTTTTGCCTATGGGTGTCACTTCTCCTTAATCCTCGCTTACTGTTCCAACCTAGGCTGAAAAGCTGTCCATCATCATAACTTTTCATGAACTCCCTTCAAGAACAAGTTAACCTCTACTGCATAGTATTGGCGCCATTTAACATTCAAAAATTCACAAAGCCTTGCCTATAAATAGGACACCATTTTCCATTACAAAGGGGGTCAAAAAAAATCCAGAAAAACTCTAGCAAGAAAACATTGTGAAAACTCTGTCAAAATCCCTAGTGTTTCATAACTTTGACCTTCCTGCCTCCACACTTCATTGATACCCAGTTTTCTTCCTGACTAGAGAACGCCCATAAAGTTTCTGACCATACATACATATATCTTCTCCATCCACCCATTCTAAAAAGAACTTGTCCAGAACACCATCAGAGCTAAAGCTAGCTCCAACTCACAGATTTTCTTCTAACAGCAAGGTAAGCATCGGCTGACTCATATCACGCTACTAAGCATCATCAGCTTTGCATGCTCAATAAACACAATGTAGATATCATGTTGCTGTTGTATGTGTTCTGAGGATTTTCATGCCTCTGAATGCTTAAGTGGGAAGTGAATTAATGTAGAACCTGCTTGTGACCTTTTTGGTTCTGTCTTCTGAAACACTTTGACACTTGCTGAGATTGTCCTAGGCATGCCTTCTGCTTTATGGGAAAATAATAAAAATGCAGATGTTCGGGATAACACAGGGGGAAACCAAGCTCTGACTTTGACGCCAGCACTTCTGGAACCTGTTTTGCTGTCAATAATATCAGAAATTTTGAAAATTATTGTGTTTCCAGCAGGGTCAGAACTTCTGACTTCCCCACTAATAAACTTCTGTCTTGCAGCACATGGGAGTCAGAACTTCTGACCTTCCCACTAACAGGTTTCTGTTTTGTAGGGCACCAGAATCAGAAGTTATGACTCATACGTTTTCACTAACAGGTTGATATCCTGCAGCAGGCATGGGTCAGAACTTCTGACTTCCTCTCAGCAGCGCGCTAGCCCTCTCTCTCGTTCTCTTTTTCTTCCCCTTGTTATTTTCTTTTCTTATCTATTTTTCTTGTTGAACCACCCCCATGTACAAATGTGCATCCCCCATCCCCTAAATATTGTAATAGCGTAGGATTTTACATTTCCGCATTTTTATTGCTTTCAAATGTAAATGCTAGTAATTAGGATATGTATGGCAAGATAAAATCAATGAAATAGAAAATCCTAATTCAAGATAAAATCATGCATGCAATAAAACACACTTGCACACCAACACCCTTAAGGTATCTCCACTTGGTTGCCTAAACAAATGGCCATGGTATGCATGCTAGGTATCTTGGCAAAACAAAAACAAAACAAAAGATCATAGTCCATCGATGACGCTATCTTGGTTGCCTATAAAAAATGATCTAGTCCCTCAAAAATTTGCTAAAGATACTTAGCACAATTGCTATCATGGTCAATACGATGACCCACGCCTGTCCCGTTCAACATCCTAATACAAGGTTATTTACCAAATACAATGGTAAAACAACACTATCAAAAGGGTTAAAAACGTATAGGAAAGATCTTTGAGTAAAATAGGGTAGACAACTCTTAGTTACTTGATCAAAACTTGCAAAACATCCTTGCTATTTTCAAACACACTTCACAACACAATTTCAAAACATTTCCCAAAGTCAAACTTTCAAAACATTGAAAAATCTTTTCAAAAGACAATACACCTTTGTATATGTTCAAACAAGAATCATTACAAAGGTTGCCACAACGATGGCCTCTTTTTAAAACATTTTCAAAACCACACACACAAAGAACCATTTCAAACAATTGAAAAGCAAAAGCAAGTGATCTAAACAAGTAACTAAGAGCCCATGGAAAACCATGGATGAAAAGGGTGCTTGCACCTTCCCTTTTCATAATCTACTCCCCGAACCCAAGAAAATATCTCAAAGGTCTTTCCTGTGCTTTTTGACCTTTCCTTTGGATAAAATAAAAAGTCAGTGGCGACTCTTGCTAAACCGAAACATTTGCGAACACAAATGCATAACCTCAAAGTCAGTTCTCCCACCGTATCACAGAACTGGCGACTCTGCTGAGGATTCACTTGAAAAGTGGAGTAACCTTAGGGTTTAGATCACCTTTACATGCTTACCTTGTTTGCTTTGATTGCTTTACATTTGGTTCTATTGTTTGGGCTTGAAATCCTCTACCCGAATTTGGGAAACATTCATAGGTAAATAGCAATACGTTGTGGAAACTGTGCGGGGTATACCGACATGGTCGAAGCAATAGCTATGTTAGTGCGACATATTTGTGGGTACCGGTAGCCTTTGAGTTAATCAAAGAGAATATGGGGCCGCTGAGTGATGCCATGAAGCACTAATGGACTTTTAGAATCTTTACTTGACCATCTTGGCCTTATTAGGGGTAGTGAGATGACCGACTTTGGTGCAGTCCGAAGTTGGTAGATACTCGATACTACACTCATTGAGGGTTATTTTCTTGGAATATTTCAGTCTCCAATTAAGTGGCTAAACTGAAACAATGAACACAGAAAATAATCCAGTGATATTGAGCTCCTTAGAACCCGGTTACTATTTATAGAACAGGTTGAGCCAACTAACTTCAAGAGGGTACTTACCTATGAAGCCCCATGCAAGCCTGAAACTAGGATCTTGTGTGATTTGCTTGTACATATACTTATGCATACATCATGAACATCATAAAGCATCATATGCATCCACTAACCATTTCAAGGGTTTGGATCTTCATCTTTGTTCCTGTTTTGTAGGTCAACCTTGTAAGAATCCCTCCTCAACTCAAGGAGCTTGCTTCCAAGATTCCAAAGAATTCTCTCTTCAGTGAAAGACATGGTAGACTTCTCAACTTGGTCAACTCCAACATTGAAGAAGACGTGGTGAAAGTTCTCTTCCAGTTCTTTGACCCCCTACACCACTGTTTCACATTTCCTGATTACCAACTAGTACCTACTTTGGAGGAATTTTCTCAACGCCTGAGGATTCCTATTCTCCATCAACTACCCTACAAGAGTACTAAAAGAGAACCAAAGCCTGAAGATGTTGCTCAAGCCTTACACTTGCAACCATCTGATATCAAAGGTCATTGGGAAACCAGAAGTGGTGTCAAGGGTTTCTTGGAAAAAATTTTGTTTGAGAAGGCACAAGACTGCTGGAATTCTCTAGATCTGCAAGCTTTTGAGGAGATTGTAGCACTTCTCATCTATGGGTTGGTCTTGTTCCCAAACCCCGATCAACTTATAGATGTGAATGCTGTCAAGATTTTCATATCTCAGAATCATGCGCCTACATTGCTTGGGGACATCCTACACTCATTTCACACACGAACAATGAGGAAAAGAGGCGTTCTCATGTGTGGTACTCCTCTTCTAGTAAGGTGCTTTATTTCTCACCTTCCCCAATCGGTCTTGAAGAATGAGCAAGGCTTGAGGTGGTCACAACGATTGATGACTCTTACACAATCTGATGTTCATTGGTGTTCTCGGTCCAGAGAAAATGTCATCATCATTGATCGTTGTGGGGAATTCCCTAATGTCCCACTACTTGGCATTAGGGGAGGCATTACCTACAACCCTTGTTTAGCTCTGAGACATTTTGGGTATGCCCGAAGGGATGACCCTCATGACATGCTGATTCCTGACTTAGTTTTTGACTTCGACAATGACGCTCAAGGACTACGACAAAGGTTTGTCCGAGCTTGGAGGATGCCCAACAAAGTGGACAGTAAGACACTGGTACACAAGAATTCCATCCCCCTTGAGCCTTACCTCAAGTGGGTACGAACCTGCGCCCAGAGTCTTATGATGCCTTACCCCTACATTCTGCTTATGATCAAAGAGCCTGTTATGGAAAGAGAGGTTCCATACACCCTCCTACATCCTGACATGCCAACATCATTGGAGTATTTGCAAAAGAGTTGGATACAACTCAAGGAAGAACGGAATACTTTTGAAGCCAGCTTCTACGCCAGTGAGGAGAAACTTTTGGAACTTACCCGTCAACTCCATGAAGAGTAGACTCTCAACACTTACATCGCACCAAATAGATGGAATGGCAAGGTTTATTTTTGTTCACCATATTTAAAAGTTATCAAGATTGATTCAAAAGTACAAGGGGTTGATTGAAGAAGTAGTCATGTTTGGACAAGACTTTGTTCCCCTTGGTCACAAGTGCATATTTCTCTCAATTCTCAATATATGGAAGTGATTTTGGTGGCTATGAGTTCTCATTATCATCCTCAACAACTTCTGTTTACAAAGGAAGAGTGTTAGTACAAGAAGGTTGTTCAAAATTGTCAAAGTTCCTCAAAGCATTTTCTTGATTTAGGAGCTAGGGTTTTGAACTTTAAAGAAGTATATCTTGCTCATATTTTGGTATTTTTGAGTGATTCCAAAGACATCCTTCTCTTGAAAGGGTTATTAACAAATCACTTCAAAAGTTTCAAGGAGTTTTCATGTGGAAGAAACTTGATGATGAAGAAAGATTACAAGTCCTCCAGATGAACCCCCAATTTCCCTTGTGTGACTTGAAATGATCATAACTTGGTCAATTTTTATCACCTTGTGCCAATTAATTTTCCACAATGATCTTTATGATGTGAACTTTATTCCTTATTTTATGTGAAAAGTGAGAAAATGGATGGAAGATGCCCTAAGGATACAAAAGATTATAGACCATTTCATGATTTTTTTTCCAACTTCAACAATTCATAACTCTCTAAATTTTTGAATATTTTGAATGGTTCAAGTTTCAAAATGTCATTCAAGAGGTCTATTTCATGCCATATTTTTTGGTCAAGAGAAAATTCCAAGTGGAAGGCCATGTTTGAATGCAAGACATTATAGGTCACTTTTGAAGAAAATTTCAAATATTTCTAAGTATGGAAAGTCAACCTTTTTTCCCCAACTTTGACTCAATGCAACTTTCAACTCAAGCATCCATTTAAATTCATTCTTTTTCCATTGCAAAGCTTGTAACCTCATCTTTCTAAAGCATCAAGAATCATCCCTTAAGACTCATTGAGCTAAGAATTCCATTGGATTGAACTTGATAACTTGGAACTGAAGTTTCTTCATAAGTCAGAATTTGAAATTCATGTTTTGGCTTCTAAACATCAAATTAGCACGCATTTGTGATCTAAACATGTTTAACCAAGTTTCCAAAGTAGATTAGAGCCTCAAAATGCAAATATTAGATGAGTTTTGATGAAAATAAGATCACACTTTACTCGTGCATCAGGTTTGCACGAATTCCCTCCAAAATGCATCATTCACTCTTCCTTTTGATCCTATTTGCTTCTCCTATAAATACATGAATTATCCCATTCATTTTCTCAAGCTTGGATAGCCAGAATCACCCTGTCAAACTTGCTCCATAACTTAATTTTTTGTAACTTCGTAATCGGTATTCAAGCCTTTTTCAATCTAATTTTTCTATCAATTCACCTTCCTTCATCTTCCCTTAAGCTAACTATACAATTACCTTTAAGAATCGTGCCCTATATTGCTCCATAGAAGTCCAGTTTCAGAGCTCTGCAACTCAACTTCAATAGGTAGATTTCTCCATCAATTCTTCAAAATTTTGATATCATTGTGATGCTCTTATTTCCATTGTTCTAGTTGTAACACTTGCTTTTATCTGGAAACACGTTTTGACCATGAAAATTCAAATCTCTTTTCAAAACTTTCCTTCCAAATTGCTTGAGCTACAACTTATATAAATTTGTCGCGAATGTGTGGTTGTCTTTGTCTTGAAGAGACGAAGCGAATGGCATAGGTCTGAGCTTCTGATTTTACAGTTTGAGAGACCTGCAATTCACGTTGGATGGAGGTTGAAGATGACCAACGTGTCATCTTCCAACCAATGAAAGTGCGCCACTTGTTTTTTTTTAATTTCTGATTTAATAAGATATCTAGTGTTTTATTCACTAATGACCATGATATGCACAACGCGCCAGATCCCTTGAATTTGATTACTAACGCGTTTTGACTCTCATCCATTGGTCCACATCTTTTTTATTTTTTTTTATTTTCTGATTTTTATATTTAATTATTTTAAATTTCAAAAAATCATAGAAAATTCATTTTTGGTCCAAAAAATCTGAAAAAATTATGAAATTTTTTTTCTGATTATTCTCTTTCTGATTTTTATTTTTTCACAATTTTATTTTGTGTTTTGATATTTTTTAAAATTTTTCACTTTATTTGATTTGTTTTAAATGTTTAAAAATACTTTTATACATTTTTAAATTCTGAAAAAAATATGGAATGATCCAATGATATTGCGACAAATATTTGTGACCTCATTTATTTTTTACTTCTGACTTTGGTATTTTTTTATCATTTTTGGTTATTTTACTCATTTCTTTTAATTAAAAAAATAGTTTCTGACTTTAAAAAATTACCAAAAATTTTATAAAAACATTTGAGTCCTTTCCTGATTTTGCTATGGTCTTACTTTTTATTTCTTGATTAATTTGAACATAGTTAATATTTTTATCTTTTATTTCTATTTTAAAACATTTTAAAACATTTTTTAATATGTATATTATATGTAATATTATTTTGTGATTATTTTCTGGCTGATCTTGGGTTGGATTTTTTATTATGAACTTTGTTAACATCATTGGATCCATGGTGTTGAGTTTAACTCCATAAAAATGGATGAATGGTTTTAATAATAGTTTAATTAAAATTTAATTCAAATGTGGCTTGTATTCTTTCCTACCCCTCTTCATCTCACCCCTTTCTTATTGCACTAAGTGTTATTGGAGCCTGATCTCTATATCATGTCTCAAAACAAATGGTGCATAAATTGCTATTGACCGGCCTCAAAATAGGTGCGACTTCTATATAAGTCCACTTACGATTGCTTAACATAGCGCTAAATTTTGTCCTGATTCGAATAAATTATCATTCGTGGCCCAAACCTATGTTTGCAAGCCTAAGCATGTTAATTTGATCTCTTTGATCCAATAACCTTGAGATTCATTGTGTGGAGGCTTTGGTTCTACTAATCCTCTAATGGATCTACAACACTTTTTGTCAACGTGGATCACTTAAACATTGTTAATCATTAAATGGTACTTGTGAGGATTCCAAATAGATGATATACTTGACAAAAAGCAAATGCAACTTGTTGTGTGGAGGCTTTGGTTCTACCAATCCTCTAATGAGTTCCAAATGCAAATTTCAAGATGGTCATCCAACTAACCACTAATTATTAACAATTTATTTTACTTTATGTTTTTATTTTTTACGTTTTATATACCATTTACTTTAAACATTACATTTCATCCTACTTTTCATCTTTACTCACTTGGGCATTTATATTCTTGTCATTTCATTTTTCTCACTTGAGCCTTTCTTTTTAAGACAACTATAATCAACATGAACCATAAAAAGCTTTAATGATACTTGGACTATTTGGTTATTATCCTTGGCATTATGAAGCATTGGACTTGTTGGACTTAGGATTAGAAACCTTGGCCTATGTTGGATACCTTGTGACCTTAATTGATATTTTGTCTGGAGTTCTTGAGGTTTACCTCAAGACATTGGGTTGTTTGTTTGTGTGCAGGTTATTGTGATTATATTCTTTGTTTGTAAACTGGAATTCACCTGTATACAGTCGTTACTCTGCCCAATTTTTGTGAATACTTAATACACTTGAAGCTTGGTTTTCTAAAGAAGTCTAGTATCTTTGCTTGCTTGGTTTCAATCCAAAGAATGAGAATTCTATCTTGGCTCATAATGTCAAGAATTAGCTTCTTGTTGGTTAGATGGTTCTTATCCTTAGCTTTTACCTTATGCTTTAGGATAGTCTCTTCTTCTCCTCCCGTCTTCTTCAATTTCAAAAATCTTCTTCCTCCTTTTGAAAAATCTTCCTGTTTTTAAACTTGAATCACTTTCATAATAAACTTGGACTTAGGTCCATGCATTTTCAAAAACTTTTCATAAATAAAATTCAATCAACTTAATAATACCTTGACATTCTTTTTGTGAGAAGACTAAAAGTCAATCAATCTCATTTCAAACCATTTTTCCATTTTGACTCTTATCTTTAAAACTTTTCTCAAAAGAGTGGACTCTTGTCAATCTCTATAGTGATGCAAACAACTATACTTCTACAATATGTAGTAAAGAGAGACATTTTCCACTTGGGTGTTGAGTGAGGCATTTTTTATTTTAAAATCCATGCCATATCCTCCATTTTGAGATGATGCAAATTCTCCTTTCTCATGATTGTGGGTAGTAAGTATGTTTTCCATACGGACAAGGATGATGATGTCTTATCTCATAAAATTAACCAACACACTTGTGTTTTAAAATTTTAAAAGAGGAACTACGTGTACCCTGATCTCCTATTGTACGAAAGGTGGTACATAGGCACTAAAGGTTCACAACCGCGGCGGGGTGCAAAAATCATAAAAAATACTTCTTTTCTCACCTTCACCATCTATTTTTTCATACAACATTTTATAGCCAAAATATGCAGATTTTTACAAAGAGGTTCCTGCGGAGTACTGTAGATGTTTAGGGTGCTAATACCTTCCCTTTGCATAACCAAACCCCTTACCTTGAATATTTCCCCCTCTTTTTGGGTTACTCGCTCTTTTCCAATTTCTTTGGAAACAATAAAGCGCGGTGGCAATTTTTATTTTGATCTGTGTAAGTCTAGTCAATCTAATGGCTTAGCCTTAAACATTTCTATCGCTACAAAAAAATGGCGACTTCACTGGGGAAAGATTGACCTCTTGCTGGTCCATCCCTAAGTGGGTTGAACCTATCTTTGTTTATATTTGTATATGTGCTATTGTTGTTTATGTGTTATATGTTGTATATATGTTTGCCTAGATTTTCCTAGTTTTCAGGGTGCTTGGTGATCACTTATAAGTCCTATACCCGGAATTGGGAAAACTTTAAGATAGGACGGGCAGTATAGTCATGTTAACTTCGAGGGAGTAATCCCAAAAAAGGAGGCATGAGATCCCCCACTCAGTGGAGGCCCCTTTGACTGTAGTTTCATTTACCGAGTAATCGGGAAAACGTATTGCTTTTGACCTGGGAGCCTGCTGAAGATGAGGACCGTAGAATACCTAACCCATCTTGGCCTTTTAGGTGTAGTGAGGAAGCTATGACAGAGAAATCTAGAAATAGTTTTCACGCGATACTACGCTCGGATGAGTTTTTCTTGAGAATATTACAAATTACCGAGTTAATCGGGAAGTTGGTAATATTCGAAGGAAGGATGTAGACTCTGGGAACCTCTAGAACCTTGTTCGATAGGTGATAACTTTTAGACCATACCTTATGGGTAGTACCTTAGACCTCATGCTTGTGACAATGAACCTATGAACCCTATATTTGTGATCTTGTGTATGATTGTTGCATCATGCATCCATGCACCCATAAGCATCTTTTGAAGGAATTTCATTTCAAGGGACTTGAAAGGTTGACCATTTGTGAATATCTCAGGTACCCTTTGGCCATGGATTCTAGAAAAATAAAGACCGGAAAATACAGTTTCAAAGATCCCAAAATAGATGAGTTGATCAGTCTAATTCCCGAGATTGAGTGTTCTGCAGATTTTCGGAATAAGTATGGATCAATCATTCCTCTCATGAAGTTTAGGATGAAGGAGGGCATTATCTCGACTTTGGTCTAGTTATATGATCCGATGTATCATTTCTTTACTTTCCCGGACTATCAGTTGATGCCCACACTAGAGGAGTATTCTTATCTGTTGGATTTACCTATTATCGATTGTGTTCCTTTTACTGGTTTAGAGGGTGAGCCAAAACCACACAAGATTGTTGCTTTGATTCATCTGGAGAAGTCTGAGGTAGAAGCCCATATGACTACTAAAGGAGGAATTAGAGGATTACCAGCTCAGTTCTTATTGGAGAAAGCTCGTTACTTTGCTAGGATAAAGAGTACAATTGCTTTTGAGGCCATCTTTGCTCTACTTGCTTACGGGTTATTCTTATTTCCTAATGTGGATAAGTTTGTTAACGTTAATGCTATTAGGATCTTCATGATTGGAAACCCAGTTCCTACATTGTTGGGTGATGCTTATTACTCTATTCATCTTCAGAATTCTTATCATGGGGGGATGATTGTCTGTTGCACGCTTCTGTTATACCGGTGGTTCATTTCTCATATGCCTCAGTCTGATGCTTTTTGGGATGTCAGGAAGGAACCCCGTTGGGCTCCTAAGATCATGGAAGTTACTCACTCGGATATTGATTGGTATCATCGAGCTTACCAGGATGTAGAGATTGTTGACAGTTGTGGTAGTTTCCCCAATGTACCTCTTCTTGGTGCAAAGGGAGGAATTAAATATAACCATGTTCTTGCACAGTGACAACTTGGTTATATGATGAGGGATAAACCAAATAGTATTCATTTGAGTAGTTTCTTTCTGAAGGAGGGAGAAGACCTTAGGGAAGATAGGGAGAAGATTGCGAAGGCCTGGCGTCACATCCATAATAAGAGTAGGAAATATTTGGGACTGAGAGGGTTTGTTTCCTTGGAGCCATATCTTCAGTGGGTCCAAACGAGAGCTATTCAGTTGAAGATGTCGTATTCCCAGGAAACACATATGCCTGACTTATTTGTGAAGACCACTCCTCCCTTATTGGATGATGTGGAAGAGCTACAACTTACTTTGTTCAGGATGCAGGAGGAAAAGGATGCTTGGAAGAATAAGTGCCAAACTTTAGAGATTTCCTATAAAGCAGACTTGAAGGAGAAAGATGACTTGATTGAGATTCTTGAGAGCCGGGCTGTAGATATGATGAAGAGGCAAGGGGATTTATTTTCTCCTAAGCCTCAGTCAGTTGATAGTTGCTCACTTCCTAATTCAAGTGATTGGAAGGAGGTTGCCACCAGATATGCTGAAGAAAACCAGAGGTTGAGGGCTCATATTACCAAGCTTACAGGGAAGCGTCAGCGTATAAAGTGATCTTCATCAGCTTTACTTCTTAGGATTTTAGACTTTATTTTCATATTGTACTTGGGATTATTGAAACTTGTAATCCATTTTGAAGTTATCATAATAAATTATTTTTTTCTTCAGTATTTCAAATATATTATTACTTTGATATTTGCAATGTGTCTATAAATATTTAAGTCCCTTGAAATATTAATAATAAAAATTAATCATATGCATTGCATATCATGCATCATATTGTAGATACTTCTTGCATTTTTTGCATATCCAGGTATCTTACCAAGCTTCTTTACTTCGTTTAGCAAGTTGTCTCACCACTACAACACTCGAGCTAATTTCAGAAGGAAGATGGACAACTTAGAACATGAGAATTGCGAGTTGCACGAGGAGGTTTCTGCTTTGAAGGATGGTGTGGCCAATCTTACTGCTCTGATGGAATCTCTGGTGGCTTCTCAGAATCAGCCACCGAGTGTTCAACCTCAACCAACAAGGGCTACTACTGAAGCTCCGGTTGTTCCTATGTCTGCTACTCCAGCTGTTGTTCAGAATCGCATGCCTCAAGGTTATCCATGGGGAATGTCAGAGAACTTTGCGCCTGAATGTTTCAACCTTGGTCCTCAAGAAGCTCCAGTTATTCAGACTATTGTTACTCCCGCACCTCCTGTGGTGCATGTTGCTCCTGTTGCACCTCCTTCGGTGAATATGGTTCCATTTGTTAATGATGATATATGTCGTCCTTTTCCTCTTCCAAGTGAAGACTTGGGTCTTTATGACAGAATGGATGATTTTTAAGAGCAGTTTGACAAGATGTAGAGGGAGATGAAGGCCCTCAGGGGAAAGGAATTGTTCAGGAAGAATGTGAATGATTATGCTTGGTCCCGAATGTTAAGATACCTACAAAGTTTAAAGTCCCGAAATTCGATAAGTACAAGGGCAACACTTTCCCTCATGCTCATCTGGTGATATATGTAAGGAGAATGTCTACCCATACTGATGATCAGCATCTGTTGATTCACTTTTTTCAGGATAGTTTGACTGGTGTTGCACTGAAGTGGTATAT
Source organism: Vicia faba (assembly GCA_948472305.1). NCBI lineage: Eukaryota > Viridiplantae > Streptophyta > Magnoliopsida > Fabales > Fabaceae > Vicia > Vicia faba. The sequence goes on from OX451741.1 coordinate 1,450,611,931, forward strand.
GAGTTTGGATAGCGTCAACATCCATACTTTCAATGACCGACAATACAAATACAACATGGACATGGCGCCTGACCGTGATCAACTCAGGGCCATGGGCCAGAAAGACAGGGAATCATTCAAAGAATATGCACTGAGATGGCGTGAGGTAGCCGTCCAAGTGATTCCTCCCATGGAAGAGACGAAGATGACTAAGATTTTCTTGAATACTCTGGGTGCTTTCTACTATGAGAGGATGGTAGCAAGTGCGCCAAGTGACTTTATTGAAATGGTAGGCATGGGTATCCGGTTAGAAGAAGATGTAAGAGAGGGTCATTTAATGAAGAGTGAAAGTTCTGGAAATACGAAGAAGCCATCCTATGGGTTTGCCAAAAAGAAGGAAGGAGATACAAATGTTGTTATGCAAGATAAGGGGGTTAATCCTCCTAGAAGAAATTACCAGCGTCATCAGCAAGTTGCCTCAGTTACTCCAGTTGTTGGTGTAGCTCCAACCATCGTTGCTTATCAAAGACCATCCCAGCATGGGAATCAAGGGTATAATCAGAGAAGGGAGAGTTATGAACCTATTCCTATGAGTTATACAGAGTTACTACCAACGTTAATTCAATAGAAGTTGGTTCCGACCCGACCACCTCCCGTTGTACCATAACCGTTGCCTTGGTATTATAAGGAAGACCAAACATGTGCTTTTCATCAGGGAGCACCAGGGCATAATGTTGAGAATTGCTATCCTTTGAAGACCGAGGTACAGAAATTGGTGAAGTCCGGTATTCTATCTTTCAAGGATATGGGCCCAAATGTGAAACACAATCCTCTACCCAAGCATGGGGGAGCAAATGCAGTGAACATGGTGTCCGGTTGTCCAGGAGACTTCCGGATTTTTGATATTAATCTGGTTAGATGAGATTTAGTGAAAATGCATGCAGACCTCAGTGAGTTTAGCTACTATACGCATCACCATGTCAGTTGTGCTATTTGCAGTACAGATATATAGGGTTATGACTAGATAAAGGTTGATTTACAGGAGATGATGGATGAGGGCCTCATCCACATAATCAGGCCTAGGTAAGAGTATGAAGAGGAGGTAAACATGGTTTCTGGATGTCCTGGCGAGTTCAAATTTTTGGATGTGGAGTATATGAATGAGGACCTTGTGCAGTTGCATGCTACTTTCTGCCACATGGCTGGTCAGGTGGAACATCAGTATGGATCTTGCCGAATTTGCTGTCGGGACTCCTGAGGATATTCAATTGTGAGAAAATGTGTTCAGTTGTTGTTGGATAATGGAACCATCAAGGTTACAGGTCAAAGGGATGATTACCATGAAGTTGATGTGATTGAGGTCTGTTTGGATGAAGAAGAGTCGGATAATGAGTATGCCTCTACATATGAGTATTTCTCCTCAGAGGAGGATTTGTTTTCCAGAGATGACTCCATAATTATTGATTGTGTTGAAGAAGGGGTAAACGTTATTGTGCCTTGTTTTGGTGCACATTCCCATTTTGAAGTTGAGTATCATAGCAAGCTAGCTATTACTCCATTGGTTATTAGTTTGTCGGGTCCTGTCCCCTACAAGTCAGATAAGTCAGTACCCTAAAAATATAATGCTACAATCTTAGAGGATAGTTTAGAAGTCCCCATCCAGTCAATTCCCGACGTTGGAAATATTGCTAGGACTAGCAGAGTGACCCGCAGTGGTCGTGTATTTGCACCAGTTGTTCGTGGAGATGTTAGCGCTGGAAAGAAAATTGTTGAAGATGTTGAACCCAAGAAGGCAATGGATGAATCTAGTAGAGCAACGCTAGATAAAGAGGTGGATGATATTTTGAAGATAATCAAGATGAGCGACTACAGAATTGTAGATCATCTACTGCAGACTCCTTCAAAAATATCTATCTTGGCTTTATTGATGAACTCCTTTGCTCACAGATAATCTTTGATGAGGGTATTGGACCAAGCTTTCGTGGAAAGTGACATGCCTATAGACCAATTCAGCAGCGTAGTGGGGAACATTACCTCATGTAATAACCTGAGTTTCTGCGACGATGAATTGCCAGATGAAGGAAGGAATCACAACTTGGACCTCCACGTCTCTATGAACTGCAATAATGATTCACTATCCAATGTGCTGATTGATAATGGATCCGCTTTGAACGTTATACCAAGGAGTACACTTATGAAGTTGAAATATCAAGGGACGCCCATGCACCCAAGTGGCATTATTGTGAAAATGTTTGATGGATCAAGAAAATATGTTATTGGTGAAGTGGACTTGCCTATTCATATAGGCCCACATTTGTTTCAGATTACTTTCCAGGTCATGGATATTGTACCCGTTTATAGTTGCTTGCTGGGAAGGCCGTGGATACATGAGGAAGGGGTTGTCACTTCGACTTTACACCAAAAGCTGAAGTTTATATGTGAAGGAAAAGTGGTGATTATAAATGGAGAACAAGCCTTGTTGATATCTCATTTGTCCTCTTTCCACATTGTGGAGGCGGATGAAGCTGCTGTTGGAACCCAGTTCCAAGCTTTATCCATTGACAACATAAGAGGAAATAATAATTCTATGGTTTCTCTTAAGGATGCGCAGCAGGTTGTGCGCAATGGCCATAGTGAAGTTTGGGGACAGATTCTGGATCCACCTGTAAACAAGAATAGAGCTGGCTTGGGGTTCTCTGTGAAGAATGATAAAGGTAAGGGCATGAAGCCAAATTCTGTTGCAGGTAAGTATCAAGACATCTTCCGCAACGGGGGTTATCTTCATCCAATTGTTTCCGGGATCAATTCCATTGTGGAAGATGAAGCAGAGCCAGAAATGCCAAATTATGTGACGCATGAAGTTAGGGTTCAGAACTGGATCACCATTGATGTTCCCTCTTGTATACATGTTTCAAAGTAATTTTTTTTGTTAATCTTTTTGAAAAGCTTTCACTCTGCCCAGGGTGAATGTATTAATAGTGTATGGGCTTATCTGTTTGCTGTGACTTTTAAAATCAACAATAAAAGTTGTCTTTGTTTCCCAAATTGTGTCTTTATTTTCTGCTTTTTCTTGGAAAATGGTACTCAGGAAAAAACCTTTCAAAATAAATAATAACTGAAATTCAATCTGCATGATCACTTGTTATATGTGTCAGTTTCTAAAAGCAATCACAAATCATATGTGCAGATTAATTTAAAAACCCGTTGAATACAATGACCCTGCATCCTCTCCCAACTTTGAATGTCCTGTGTATGGGGCTGAAGAAGAAGACTATGATGAGATTCTGGAGGATGTCTCACGGTTGCTTGAGCGTGAGGAAAATGCCATTCAACCATATAAATAGCCATTGGAAGTAATCAATTTAGGTTCAGAAGAAGATCCGAAGGAAGTCAAGATTGGAGCATTGTTGCATCCTGATGTGAAGAGCGGGTTGATTGATTTGTTGAAAGAGTATGTGGATGTTTTTGCTTGTTCTTACCAAGATATTCCTGGTCTAGATACAGATATTGTAGAGCACCATTTTCCGTTGAAGCCAGAGTGTTCGCCAATCAAATAGAAGTTGCAAAGAACTCACCCAGATATGGAAGTGAAGATCAAAGAGGAAGTTCCAAAGCAGATTAATGACGGTTTTCTTGTGACATGAGTGTACCCTCAGTGGATTGCCAATATTGTCCCAGTACCAAAGAAAGACGGAAAAGTTCGCATGTTCGTAGATTACAGAGATCTAAATAAAGCTAGTCCAAAAGATGATTTTCCATTGCCACACATTGATATGTTAGTGGATGGCACAGCAAAATTCAAAGTTTTTTCGTTCATGGATGGATTTTCTGGGTATAATCAAATAAGAATGGCTCCTGAGGACATGGAACAAACAACGTTTATCACACCCTGGGGAACATTCTGTTACAGAGTGATGCCCTTCGGGTTGAAGAACACTGGTGCAACGTACCAGAGGGCTATGGCAACCCTATTCCATGATCTGATGCACAAGGAAATCGAGGTATATGTTGATGATATGATTTCTAAATCCCAGACTGAAGAAGGGCACGTAGAAGATTTGTTGAAGTTGTTTCAGCATTTGAGGAAGTATCGTCTCCGCTTGAATCCAAATAAATGTACCTTCGGTGTTTGATCAGGGAAATTATTGGGTTTCATTGTTAGCCATAGAGGGATTGAAGTTGACCCTGATAAAGTCAAAGCAATTCAAGAAATTCCAGCGCTGAGAACTGAAAATCAAGTCAGAGGGTTCCTCGGGCGTTTGAATTATATTTCCAGATTCATTTCCCACATGACTGCAACGTGTGAGCCGATCTTTAATTTGTTAAAGAAATATCAAGGTTGTGTGTGGACAGATGACTGTCAAAGGGCATTTGAAAGTATTAAAGAATATTTGCTTGAAACTCCTATCTTGCTCCCTCTTGTTGAAGGAAGACCATTGATTATGTATCTGACAGTGTTAGATAATTCCATGGGTTGTATTCTGGGACAACAAGATGAAACAGGGAAGAAAGAGTATGCCATTTATTATCTCAGTAAAAAGTTTACTGATTGTGAATCGCAGTATTCCATGCTGGAAAATACATGTTGTGCTCTGGCCTGGGCAGAAAAACGTTTGCGGCAATATATGTTGAATCACACTACTTGGTTGATCTCCAAAATGGATCCAATCAAGTACATTTTTGAAAAGCCTACTCTTACTAGGAGAATTTCCCGCTGGCATGTTGTTATCTGAATATGACATCGAATACCGCACTCAAAAAGCTATTAAAAGCAGCGTGTTGGACGATTATCTTGCTCACCAACCAGTCGATGATTATCAGAGTGTGAAGTATGATTTCCCCGATGAGGATGTGATGTTTCTAAAAGTGAAAGATTGTGAAGAACCATTTCCTGAGGAAGGTCCTGATCCTGAATCTTGTTGGAGTATGATATTTGATGGAGCTGTGAATGCTTATGGTAAAGGAATTGGTGATGTGATTGTCACTCCACATGGATCGCACATTCCTTTCACTGCAAGGTTGACATTTGATTGCACTAATAATATGGCAGAATATGAGGCTTGTATCATGGGTCTCGAGGAAGCTATTGATCTCAGAATTAAAATTCTAGATATGTATGGCGATTCAACTTTGGTAATAAATCAGATTAAAGGAGAGTGGGATACTCGTCACCCTGGCTTGATCCCTTACAAAGATTATGCTAGAAGATTGTTACCCTTCTTTAATAAATTTGAATTCCATCACATTCCTAGAGATGAAAATCAAATGGAGGATGCTCTAGAAACTCTGGCTTTTATGTATCAAGTGAATACTTGGAATGATATACCTCGAATTATAGTTCGGCGATTGGATAAGCCTGCTCATGTGTTTACAACAGAGGAGGTAGCGAATGAGAAACCTTGGTATTATGATATCAAGCATTTTCTTCACACCCAGGAATACCCGATTGGTGCATCGAATAAAGATAAAAAGACATTGAGAAGATTGGCTGGGAGTTTCTTCCTCAGTGAGAATGTGTTGTACAAGAGAAATTATGACATGGTCCTGCTCAGATGCGTGGATAGACACGAAGCAGACATGTTGATGCATGATATTCATGAAGGCTCATTTGCCACTCACGCCAATGGACATTCGATGGCTAAAAAGATGCTAAGGGCAGGTTACTATTGGCTGACAATGGAATCTGACTGTTACAAATTTGCAAAGAAGTGTCATAAATGCCAGATTTATGCGGACAATGTTCATGTGCCTCCGACACTTCTCAATGTGATTTCTTCCCCATGGCCTTTCTCTATGTGGGGTATTGACATGATTGGGATGATAGAACCCAAAGCTTTGAATGGACACTGTTTCATCTTGGTAGCAATTGATTACTTCACCAAATGGGTGGAAGCTGCTTCGTATGCTAACGTTACCAATCTGGTGGTTGTGCGCTTCATTAAGAATAATCTTATATGTCGGTATGGTGTGCCGAGAAGAATTATCACCAACAATGGCTCGAATCTGAACAACAAGATGATGACAAAACTTTGTGAGTAATTCAAGATTGTGAATCACAACTCATCTCCGTACAATCCAAAGATGAATGGGATTGTTGAAGCTGCTAATAAGAATATCAAGAAGATCATCCAGAAGATGGTTATTACTTATAAAGATTGGCATGAAATGCTCCCTTTTGCTTTACATGGATATCAGACATCTGTCCGCACTTCAACAGGAGAAACCCCATTCTCCCTTGTGTATGGGATGGAAGCGGTGCTCCCAATCAAGGTTGAGATTCCCTCTTTGCGTGTGATAATGGAAACCAAGTTGTCAGAGGCTGAATGGGTCCAGAAAAGGTTTGACCAATTGAATTTGATCAAAGAGAAGAGAATGACGACTTTGTGTCATGGGCAGTTATATCAGAAGAGAATGAAGAAAGCTTTTGATAAGAAAGTCAAACCTCATGAATTCAGAGAAGGAGACCTCGTGCTCAGGAAGATAATGTCTTTTAACGCTGATTCTAGGGGCAAGTGAACTCCCAATTTTGAAGGCTCGTATGTTGTCAAGAAATCCTTCTCTGGTGGCGCATTAATTCTTGAAACTATGGATGGCGAGGAGTTCCCACGTCCCATGAATGCTGATGCAGTCAAGAAATACTTCGCCTAAAGAACTAAAAAGAACAACTCGCTATGTTGAAAACCCGAAAGGGTGGCTTAGGCAAAAAAGAGTGTCTCGGTAGACCGAAAACCCGAAAGGGAGGTCTAGGCAAAAATTAGAGACATAAAAAGAATAAATTTCCCGCTAAGTTGAAAACCCACAAGGGCAACTTAGGAAAAAGTTAGGGATTTTCTTGGCAAGTAACTACATCAGACAAGACTTGATCATTGAAGCAACAATCTTCTTGGATCCTTACCATACTTCAATGGAAGTTGCTGCTCAGGATTTCAAAAGTTGTTAGAGGGGATAGTGGTCATTGTATCTCAATGTATCTTTTCCATTATATATTACCATTTTGTGAACTTTGTAATTATCCATGGAGTCTCTCCATTCGCAGACTACCATTCTATCAATGAAATTTGAGCTTTTACCCAATTCTTTGTATTTCTTGTTTTATTTAGCTTGCAAAGACTACATTTATTATTGATAATACTTTTCAAAGCAAAAAGATTAAATAACAAAATTGTTTTTCAAAAAGAATTTACAATTTACTTTTACTTTAGATTTTGTGATTCAAGAGGAAAACAAAAGTGGTGATCCCAGGAACGGACGAACTCCAGTAGTTTTGAGAAGTTTTGTTTCCCCCAGGAAAGTTTTCTCAGGACATTTTCGCCATATTGGGTTTGTGACTCCAGTGTCCCCAGTCAAGTCTTGGTTCATTTTTCTTCTTTCCTGAGTTTGCATGAAATGAAGACTCAATCCAAGATTTCTCCATTGAAGGTTTCGCTTATTTGATAAAAGTCCTTTCTTCCCATAGAAGTTGGTACAATAATTACTCTCGAAAAACACGTATCTCTGGTTTCCCCAGTGAAGAACGTATCTCTGGTTTCCCCAGTGAAGAACGTATCTTGGTTTCCCCACGATGATGTGGTGTTGACCTCCCCAATGAAGCCAGCACGAAGTCCCCAGTTGATGTCTCGATGATGAAGCATTATCTCCCGTAGGAAAGTCTGTTTTTTTTTCCTCCTTCAAAGTGGGCCTGAATTCCCCAGTGAATGTTTTAATGATTTGGTTTCCATCCTCCTTATTCGAAATTAGTTTTGCAATCTCCAGTAGAAGTGCTACATTTGAAAATATTTATTTCCCCGTTGAAGTCTGAGAGTTACTCCCTGGTGAAGCCAGGAGAAGGATGTTATATCCCTGTATCTGTATTGTTTCGTTGCTATATTATGTTTATACCCGGTAAAATTAAGCCATGTAGTAGGACTTTGTTTCCTCAGTTGATGCTTATTTTTTCTTTTGGGATGATCATCTTGGATGTGATTCGGCCGAGTGTTGTGTGCGCTTGAGTTGGTTTTGTTTGTTTGTTCCCAGTATTGTATGATTGTTTTTCCAGCATATACATAATAACACTCATACACTTATACATACATCATGCATAGTTAAATTTAGCAAATCATTGCTCATTCACATTCGTTAATATTTTGTTGACATATTACCCTATTTTGCAGAGTTCTGTTATCCTCTCCCCAATATAGTGTCGGCCATAAGCAGAAAGTGTATATTCTTTCAATTTCCCCACTGAGTTATCCCTCGTGGTAGATTTTTTTGTTTTAGTCTTCCTGTACAGCTCCTTGTCTGGATGATTTGGTTTTCCCCCTTTGAGTTTATTTCTCAAAGAGTGTATTTTGGTAGACCATTTTACTCCAGTTTATTTCTGGATTGATTCTTTGTTTCCCAACAATATTATTACTTTGGATTTCGGCAAGCTTTGAGTTTTGGTTTTAGAACGTGCATTTATTTTATACGAGAAGACTTTATCTCCCCAACAGGAATACGTTGGCATTTCCTTAGGAAGTCATGATTCATTCCCCAGGAAGCCATATTGCTTTCCCCAGAAGTCATTTTTTACAATCCTCCATAACAACAAATAGCAGGTCTCTTTATTTGAGACACTTATACTTCCCCGTAAATGTCGACGTACTTTTTTTTGCTACATTCTCTATGAGTGGATAGTTTGCAGATCGTTTTCAAAATTACTCCTGTGAATGGCCAGTCGTTCAATATGACAGAGACAATTCATTGGGAAATATTTGTAAGTGGTAGTCTCTTTATTTGAGACAGCATATATATTACCCTTTTCGGACGGAGTGCCTTGGTTAAAGAAGAAGTTGAGATCTATTCTAGGTGAAACGCCAGAATTTTGGGAAACTTGTTATCTTTTTTCTACCTTCAGTGAACGTTGGTAGTTCATCGTCAATGAACGAAGGTGCTATGATATATTTCCTTTCTACCTTTGGTGAAAGTTGGTAGGTCACCTTCAGTGAAAGTTGGTGATTGTTATCTTTTTGCTACCTTCAATGAACGTTGGTAGTTCATCGTCGGTGAACGACGGTGCTATGATATATTTCCTCTCTACCTTCAGTGAAAGTTGGTAGGTCACCATCCGCGAAAGTTGGTGATTGTTATACTTTTGCTACCTTCAGTGAATGTTAGTAGTTCATTGTCAGTGAACGGCAGTGCTATGATATATTTTCTCTCTACCTTCAGTGGAAGTTGGTAGGTCACCATCAGTGAAAGTTGGTGATTGTTATCTTTTTTCTACCTTCATTGAACGTTGGTAGTTCATCGTCAGTGAACGACGGTGCTATGGTATATTTCCTTTCTACCTTCAGTGAAAGTTGTTAGGTCACCTTCAGTGAAAGTTGGTGATTGTTATCTTTTTGCTACCTTCAGTGAATGTTGGTAGTTCATCATCAGTGAACGGAGGTGCTATGATATATTTTCTCTCTACCTTCAGTGAAAGTTGGTAGGTCACCATCAGTGAAAGTTGGTGATTGTTATCTTTTTGCTACCTTCAGTGAAAGTCGGTAGTTCATAGTCAGTGAGCATTGATGATTCTTTCTCTCTACCTTCAGTAAACGTTGGTAGCTCACCGTCAGTACACGTCGGTGTTGTTATTTCTTTCCTCTTTCTACCTTTAGTGAACGTTGGTAGTTTCACCTTCAATAAAACTTGGTGTATCCTTTTACTTTTTATCATCCTCTATAAGTCAGGTCTTTTGATCCACCAGTGATTTATTTTCCTGGTCGGGTTTCTCTTTTATTTCTTTATTTTGTTACATCCCCAGTGGTGTTTTGCGTCCCTTTAAAGTTTTCCATGTGCATTCATATTCATAAGCATTTCATGGCATCTTAGGGCCAAAAATAGGGTTTGTTTTATATTTATGTATCTTCGATCGCGTCGACACGAAGATTTTTAACCTTCGTATCCCTGGATAGAAGAAACTTAAATAAGGGCAGCTGTTGTACCCCAATTTTTCCCCTAAGATTCCTTCATCTTACCATGTTGATTCAATCACAACAAGGTCACATTAGGGCTTTTGGTTCTTCTCCCTATCTTTAGTTTTGCTTTTTGAGGAATCACCAAGCACCTTGACTTGTTTTCTTTTGTGATCATGGATATTTTGTCTTGATTTTCTTTCTAATTAATAAAATGCAATGTTGGTTTGTCTTACTTGTTAATAATGTAGGTAAAGGCAATGAGGCTTAGCAAGTTGCTCCATGGGTTCATGAGTTTATTTCCATGCCCTAGGCAATAAAGCTTGAGAAGTCCAAACCTCACCATTGAAGTTGTTTTGGAAGAAATGGCATGGCAAGGTTTATTTTGGTTCACCATATTTAAAAGTTATCAAGATTGATTCAAAAGTACAAGGGGTTGATTGAAGAAGTAGTCATGTTTGGACAAGACTTTGTTCCCCTTGGTCACAAGTGCATATTTCTCTCAATTATCAAGATATGGAAGTGGTTTTGGTGGCTATGAGTTCTCATTATCATCCTCAACAACTTCTATTTACAAAGCAAGAGTGTTAGTACAAGAAGGTTGTTCAAAATTGTCAAAGTTCCTCAAAGCATTTTCTTGATTTAGGAGCTAGGGTTTTGAACTTTAAAGAAGTATATCTTGCTCATCTATTGGTATTTTTGAGTGATTCCAAAGACATCCTTCTCTTGAAAGGGTTATTAACAAATCACCTCAAAATTTTCAAGGAGTTTTCATGTGGAAGAAACTTGATGATGAAGAAAGATTACAAGTCCTTCAGATGAACCCCCAATTTCCCATGTGTGACTTCAAATGATCATAACTTGGTAAATTTTTATCGCCTTGAGCCAATTATTTTTCCAAAATGATCTTAAGGATGTGAGCTTTATTCCTTCTTTTATGTGCAAAGTGAGAAAATGGATGGAAGATGCCCTAAGGATACAAAAGATTATAGACCATTTCATGATTTTTTACCAACTTCAACAATTCATAACTGTCTCAATTTTTGAATATTTTGAATGGTTCAAGTTTCAAAATGTCATTCAAGAGGTCTATTTCATGCCATATTTTTTGGTCAAGAGCAAATTCCAAGTGGAAGGCCATGTTTGAATGCAAGACATTATAGGTCACTTTTGAAGAAAATTTCAAATATTTCAGTATGGAAAGTCAACCTTTTTTCCCCAACTTTGACTCAATGCAACTTTCAACTCAAGCATCCATTTAACTTAATTATTTTTCCATTTAAAAGCTTGTAATCTCATCTTTCTAAAGCATCAATAATCATGCCTTAAGAATCATTGAGCTTAGAATGCCATTGTATTGAACTTGATAACTTGGAACTGAAGTTTCTTCATAAGTCAGAATTTGAAATTCAAGTTTTGGCTTCTAAACATCAAATTAGCATGCGTTTGTGATCTAAACATGTTTAACCAAGTTGCCAAAGTGGATTAGAGCCTCAAAATGCAAAGATTAGATGAGTTTTGATGAAAATAAGATCACACTTTACTCGTGCATCAGGTTTGCACGAATTCCATCCAAAATGCATCATTCACTCTTCCTTTTGATCCCATTTGCTTCTCCTATAAATACATGAATTATCCCATTCATTTTCTCAAGCTTGGATAGCCAGAATCACCCTGCCAAACTTGCTCCATAACTTAATTTTCTGTAACTTCGTAATCGGTATTCAAGCCTTTTTCAATCCAATTTTTCTATCAATTTACCTTCCTTGATCTTCCCTGAAGCTAACTATACAATTACCTTCAAGAATCGTGCCCTATATTGCTCCATAGAAGTCCAGTTTCAGAGCTCTGCAACTCAACTTCAATAGGTAGATTTCTCCATCAATTCTTCAAAATTTTGATATCATTGTGATGCTCTCATTTCCCTGGTAGTCGCAACACTTGCTTTTATCTGGAAACACGTTTTGACCATGAAAATTCAAATCCCTTTTCAAAACTTTCCTTCCAAATTGCTTGAGCTACAGTTTATATAAATTTGTCGCGAATGTGTGGTTGTCTTTGTCTTGAAGAGACGAAGCAAATGGCATAGGTTTGAGCTTCTGATTTTACAGTTTGAGAGACCTGCAATTCACGTTGGATGGAGGTTGAAGATGACCAATGTGTCATCTTCCAACCAATGAAAGCGCCCCCACTTGTTTTTTTTGAATTTTTTATTTAATAAGATATCTAGTGTTTTATTCACTAATGACCATGATATGCACAACGCGCCAGATCCCTTGGATTTGATTACTAACGCGTTTTGACTCTCATCTATTGGTCCACATCTTTTTTCTTTTTTTTTTTTATTTTCTGATTTTTATATTTAATTATTTTAAACTTCAAAAAATCATGGAAAATTCATTTTCGGTCCAAAAAATCTGAAAAAATTATGAAATTTTTTCTGATTATTCTCTTTCTGATTTTTATTTTTTCACACTTTTATTTTGTGTTTTGATATTTTTTATAAATTTTCACTTTATTTGATTTGTTTTAAATGTTTAAAAATACTTTTATACATTTTTAAGTTCTGAAAAAATTATGTAATGATGCAATGATATTGTGACAAATATTGGTGACCTCATTTATTTTTTACTTCTAACTTTGGTATTTTTTTATCATTTTTGGTTATTTTACTCGTTTCTTTTAATTAAGAAAATAGTTTCTGACTTTAAAAAATTACCAAAAATTTTATAAAAATATTTGAGTCCTTTTCTGATTTTTCTATGGTCTTACTTTTTATTTCTTGATTAATTTGAGCATAGTTAATATTTTTCTCTTTTATTTATATTTTAAAACAATTTAAAACTTTTTAATGTGTATACTAAATGTAATATTATTTTGTGATTATTTTCTGGTTGATCTTGGGTTGGATTTTTTATTATGAACTTTGTTAACATCCTTGGATCCATGGTGTTGAGTCTGACTCCATAAAAATGGATGAGTGATTTTAATAATATTTTAATTAAAATTTAATTCAAATGTGGTTTGTATTCTTTCTCACTCCTCTTCATCCCTTCCCTTTCTTATTGCACTAAGTGTTATTGGAGCATGATCTCTATATCATGTCTCAAAACAAATGGTGCATAGATTGCTATTGACCGGCCTCAAAATAGGTGCGACTTCTATATAAGTCCACTTATGATTGCTTAACATAGCGCTAAATTTTTTCCCGATTCGAATAAATGATCATTCATGGCCCAAACCTATGTTTGCAAACCCAAGTATGTTAATTTGATCTCTTTGATCCAATAACCTTGAGATTCATTGTGTGGAGGCTTTGGATCTACTAATCCTCTAATGGATCTACAACACTTTTGGTCAACGCGGATCACTTAAACATCGTTGATCATTAAATGGTACTTGTGAGGATTTTAAATGGATGATATACTTGACAAAAAGCAAATGCAACTTTTTGTATGGAGGCTTTGGTTCTACCAATCCTCTAATGAGTTCCAAATGCAAGTTTCAAGATGGACATCCAACTAACCACTAATTATTAACAATTGATTTTACTTTATGCTTTTATTTTTTATGATTTATGTACCATTTACTTTAAGCATTACATTTCATCCTACTTTTCATCTTTGCTCACTTGGGAATTTATATTCTTGTCATTTTATTTTTCTCACTTGAGCCTTTATTTTTAAGACACCTAATAATCAACATGAACAATAAAAAGCTTTAATGATACTTGGACTATTTGGTTACTATCCTTGGCATTATGGAGCATTGAACTTCTTAGACTTAGGATTAGAAACTTTGGCCTATGTTGGAGACCTTGTGACTTTAATTGATATTGTGTCTGGAGTTCTTGAGGTTTACCTCAAGACATTGGGTTGTTTGTTTGTGTGCATATTATTGTGATTACATTCTTTGTTTGTAATCTAGAATTCACCTGTATACAGTCGTTACTCTGCCCAATTTTTATGAAGACTTAATACACTTGAAGCTTGGTTTTCTCAAGAAGTCTAGTATCTTTGCTTGCTTTGTTTCAATCCAAAGAATGAGAATTCTATCTTGGCTCATAATGTCAAATATTGGCTTCTTGTTGGTTAGATGGTTCTTATCCTTAGCTTTTACCTTATGTTTTAGGGTAGTCTCTTCTTCTCCTTCCATCTTCTTCAATTTCAAAAATCTTCTTCCTACTTTTGAAAAATCTTCTTGTTTTTAAACTTGAATCACTTTCATAAAAAACTTGGACTTAGGTCCATGCATTTTTAAAACCTTTTCATATATAAAATTCAATCAACTTAATAATACCTTGACATTCTTTTTATGAGAAGACTAAAAGTCAATCAATCTCATTTAAAACCATTTTGCCATTTTGACTCTTATCTTTAAAACTTTTCTCAAAAGAGTGGACTCTTGTCAATCCATGTAGTGATGCAAACAACTATACTTCTACAATATGTAGTAAATAGAGACATTTTCCACTTGGGTGTTGAGTGAGGCATTGCTGATTTTAAAATCCAAACCATATCCTCCACTTTGAGATGATGTAAATTCTCCTTTATCATGATTGTGGGTAGTAAGTATGTTTTCTATACGTACAAGGAAGATGATGTCTTATCTCATAAAATTAACCAACACACTTGTGTTTTAAAATTTTAAAAGAGAAACTACGTGTACCCTGATCCCCTATTGCACGAAAGATGGTACATAGGCACTAAAGGTTCGCAACCACGGCGGGTGCAAAAATCATAAAAAATACTTCTTTTCTCACCTCCACCATCTATTTTTTCATACAACATTTTATAGCCAAAATATTCATTTTTTTACAAAGAGGTTCATGCGGAGTACCATAGATGTTTAGGGTGCTAATACCTTCCCTTTGCATAACCAACCCCCTTACCTTGAATATTTCCCCCTCTTTTTGGGTTACTCGCTCTTTTCCCATTCCTTTGGAAACAATAAAGCATGGTGGCGATTTTTATTTTGATCTGTGTAAGTCTAGTCAATCCAATGGCTTAGCCTTAAACATTTCTACCGCTACACTTAGCTCACCTTTAAAAAAAGACTTGTTTTGTGTGTGTGTGATTTGTTTGAAATTATATTGAAATGCCAATGTAAGGCTAACTTTGTAATAATTCTTGTATCAGTCCTCAAGAATGTATAAAAAGTGTTTTTGAAAATATTTGTTTTGAAAATGATGTGTAAAAATGTTTCGTTTGTCAGCAAGGATTCAAGAGTCCTATCCACTAAGGTCTTTCTTGTTATTTTCCTTCTCCTTTGGAGATAGTATTTTCCATACCATTAGTTGGTAGGTAATCCTATCCATTGGATATGAAGGGACAGGTGTAGGGTCATTGTATGGTCATCGAAGGCAACATGTAAGGATACTTTAGCAATTGTGTCAGAGGGACTATCATCATTTTGTAGGAAACTCGGAGGGTCATCGAGGAATTATGCTTTTATTCGAAAGGGACCATGATGATATTGTTGAATCAAGGGTCTTTTGCTAAAGTATCCCCACTTTTGACGGACGTGACCAATATTCGTAAGGCAACAAGAGAGGTTATCCTAGAGGTGAAAGTGTGAAAGTGTGTTAGTTTTAGTTATCTTATCTTGAAAATTAGGTTTTCTATGTTAGCTTTTAGTCTTGCAATACAAACCCTAATTACTAACAGTCAAATATGTACAGAAAATTAAAGTGTGGAATGTAAAGTGCGGAAAATTAAACCTAATTTATTACATCCTGTGAGCAGTTATATAATTAGAAAAAATGCGAGAAAAGATAAATCTACGTTATTACATCGATAGTTGCAACCTATACAGTTTTCTAGGAAATAAAATAGCAAAAATAAATTAGAAAAATGTTAGAAAAAAGTGTTTTAATGTATTTGTGTTTTTTGTAGAAAATAATTTAAGTTAATAAATAGTAAAAATTTAATTATTTCTAATTAATTTTAATATTTAGAAAAAACTAATTAATTTAATTAATTAATAAATGAAAAATATGTCAAACAATTATTTACTAACTAGAAAACCGTAATCCTAATTTGTTATAATTTTGAAAAAAGTTTAAGGTTAATGGTTAATTAAAAAATAGTTAATTAAGAAAATAGAATTAAAATTAGGGTTAGTAAAAATAGAAGAAAAAAACAAATGCATGGGGTGGAAGTTGAACCCACGCCCTTAGCCTTACATAATGCCCTTTTATCCACTGCACCATGTTGTTTTTTGTGACATGGAATAGGAATGAATCCTTTTGTTATAAATATGCACGTTATCCTGAAAAACAAAATTATTTGACAAAAGTTGGGATCGAACGCATGCCCTTTGTTGTGCCAAATGTATCACTCACCACAAGGACAATTGTTGTTGCGTGTTCATAACATGAGAAATAAATATTATATAGTAAAACAATTGGATCAGAGAAGCGTCGGAGTCCTAGCCCCGACCATCTTCTCCGGTGAGCCAAAGCCCTTAACCTACAAAAACACGTGCGTCAGATTATAAAAGGAACCCTATCCCCCTAATTTAACCCTTGTGAATCCAATGGAAGCATTGGTTTGACCTGAAAATACTTGTAGAGTGAGTTTTGAAGAAAATATTTCAAACTGCCCTAACAATGGCAGATCTTCATTCATGCCCCAAAGCTTGCAAACAATGATTCTAAACAAGTCCAAACATCATTATAAACATGTATATGTGCATAGAATCAATCAAGAAAGTTCAACAAACTGGTGCAGTCGAGGGAGAGAGTTCTGGCGTGCTTCAAGCTTGAGTAAGGGATGGAATAGCTTCCTGGGAACCTCAAGAGTGTGCTGGGATGCTTGGAATAGACTGGAAATGGCTGGAGATAAGGGTTTAAGTTTGTCCTAGTTCTTGAAAATTTTGGAATTTTAGGGTTTGTTCTTGAGACAACCTTGCATGTCTTTTGATGTCTGAAGGTGTCATGTATTTATAGGGGAGAAGATTAGGTCAAGTGGTGCGCTTGGACATCTAATGAAATCATATCTTTGATTTTGTTTGAAAATAAGTTGAAATCTTCCAAAACCAATGAAGATTTATTTCAAAAATAGACCACATGATTTCTTCAGCTTCAAGGTAGATTTTTGGGCCTCCAACATGATTAAAACAAGAGTCCACACGCCTTGTATCATTAGTTTCATATATTATATGATTTAATTTGCATTTAAATGAATAAAATCAAAATGAAAGAAATAAAAATCATAAAAAATATGTGAATGGATTTATAGGTCTAATATGAAGCCACAAACACGTTTGAACCTGAAAACCTGGGCTCATTAGCCCAAAAATTCAACTTTGCTCAATTTAGGTTTCATGCATTTTCTCTAAATTTCTCAACTTGAACCAATCATAACACTCTCAATTTTTGTCATATGAAGATGATGTTATACTTTTTGGAAACCTCAAGTTGTCTCCTACAACTTTCATGTTGGTCTTTTTTTTTTCATTTGAAGCCTTTATTTGTATGTAAACTGCTTTGACAAAAGATGTGTTTTTGTTGACTTTTAAAATGACCTGTAATGTTTTCGCTCATATCTCTCAAATGAAGCATTTTTGGTTGAGGAATTTATGATGAAGTATGTGAAAGTTATGCTTGGTCAAAGTTCAATTGACTTCTCCTTAAGAAAATCCTAATTTAGTAACTTTTGACTTTTGATGAATCTTGAGTTTTCTTGATGAATCATGATCAACCCTTGACCAAATGCTGAACGTGACTTCAAAATGTTGATGTTAACGAAAAATCTTGAAGTTTGACTATCAATTGGTCAAAGTTGACTTTTTATCCAATACAATTGATTTTCAATCATTTGGCTAATTGACTGAGCAAACTTGTACTACAAGGCTTGAACTTTGGTATGAGGATTCTTTAAAGAATGTGGTATACCATGAAGTTAACTTGAGGCATTGATAACTCAATTTCCTTTGAGAAAAGCAAAACTCTAGTTGTAGGTTGGTTGCTTAGGAGACGTGCTTGTAGGCTTAAACCTTGAGTATTCTTGAGCAATTGAGACCTTCATGAGCATGAGGATGTATCTTGAATTAATTTGTCTTGAAAATGAGAGGGAAATTTTCGGGTACAATAGTGAGATTCTTTTCACTCTTCTTTTTGTCAATTTTTGGCTAAAAAGGGAGAGATAAGATGTTGTTGAGTCTAATCTAGTGTTGTTTGCCTTATGCAACACTTTAGGGGTATCAATTTGTCTTGTTTCTATTGTTGCTGCTACTTTTTTTGTAGCTTCTGCAGGATGTTCTATAGGATGTTGTAACATCATGTCTGTTGTGTTTTGTGGGGTGAGTTATGAGCATTATTGTGCCTTATGCTCTGAGTTATGTGTGGCTGCAGCTGCTGCATGTGTTGTGTTCTTGAGGGGAGATTTATCTCTCTGTGTCAAGAATTGGTTCTATGTTTGAGGGGGAGTAATATCCATTTTCTTCCTTATGTACACTTTACATGATCAACATGTAGCTGGTATTATGTAATTGTTGTATCTCTGATACATTTATGTGCAGTTTATATTTGTGGTTTTATTCCTCTCTCCAGAATTTCTTTTTGGGTTTTGGTTGTTTTAGCCAAAATTTATCAAAGGGGGAGATTGTTAGTTCCATGCTTTCACGGCTGGCCAAATTTTTGCTAGGCATATTTTTGGACATGGTTCTACGTTGTTGTTGAATAAGATGTTGCAACATCTTTATCAACTGTCATAATAATTTTATTGTTGTGTTTTCAGTCGGATGTCGAAGGAAGATGTCATGACATCTTGATCTGGTTCTGCAATACAATGGGCATTATTGTTTTAAATCTTTACATATTTGATTTTATTATGGACTATTTCTCTTGGATATGTTTCAGTTAATTTCATAGGTCAAGAAGATTTTATCTAGAACAAGGTTTTATATATCCAGTTGTACATTAGTTACTAAATTGGATCCTTAAGACAATTTAGGAAACTTTGCATTAGTTATTCTAAGATTTAAGGAGATTTTGCTGCACAACAGATACAACTCTCAACTTGTGGATCAAGAAACTTCTAGACTTAGAATATCGAAGCACATGGATTGAAGAAGTGTATTTAAAGAGAAGACCTAAACCTAAAGTGCCAACTTTTATCTTTCAATAATTGTAAAATTAGGGGAAGAAAATAGTCTTAGATTTTGAGAGTCTCTTGTGTATTGTGTAGGTGTTTGTCACTCTTGTATCTTTCGATACATGTGGTAGACTTATTGTTCTTCTCGAAGCCGTGAAACAAGAGTGAGTATTGTTTTTGGAGGAAGATTTTAAGCAGACTCTATGCATTATTCTTGATCAAGAGTCTTGGCTAAGTATTGTAATGGAAGTATGATCTTATTATTGAGTTATACTCATCGCAGTCTGTTGTACCCCAAAATTTTCCCTCTCATTTCTCAAGAAATCTCTCATAAGATCTTCATTGATTCAAGACTACACAAGGTTTGATCAACTCAAGACACCTCCTCAAACACTGACAACTCAAAATTAGGGTTTAAGTTTGTACAAAGATAATTGAACTTATAATGCCTTATATGACTTTCATGGATCATTTTGGATCCCCAATATTGCTCATGTCAAGTTTCAAGCTTTGGATCACATTTTTGCTCAGTCAGTTGATCAGTTGACCTAAAATCAATTGTATTAGGGAAAAGTCAACTGTGGTCAATTTGCAGTCAAACTTCATAGTTTTTGATCCACATAAACATTATGAACTCACATATGTCAATTTATCAATTTTGGATCACAATTCCTCAAAGAAATTTGATCAGAACACCAAAAGGGCAAAATGGACAAAATTAGGGTTTTGATTGAGAAGGCCCAGTTCTTGAATTTAGACCAAGAAAATGACTTATTGGTTTAAGACATTATCTCAAGGATTCAAATGCACCATCTTGACCTAATTGCATAGTTTAAATCACCTCTCAAGATTATTGGACGGACAGATGAATTTCAATCAACTGATGAAAAGTCAATTGTACACTGAAAAGTCAAACTTTGACTTTTTGATCAAAATCAAGTTTCAAAAATCATATTTCATCAAGACATGTCAAAATATGAAATTTGTTCATCAAGAAATTAAAAAGTCAAAATTATCTTTGAAAAGTCAAAATTCTAGGACTTAGAAATTTTTCTAAGTGTTAGAAAGTTAACATTTTTTTCATAACTTTGTGCCAAATTTCCACCATGATGCAAGATGATTCAAGGAAAACTTCCAACAAGAAAGTTGTAGATATCAATGAGATATAAAACATTGTATGGAAGAACTTTTTCTAGAAATGCTTGGATTTCAAGTTATGAATTTATGAAGACATGTCCATGAAACTAAAAGACTGAGTGAAATTTTGCCCTAGTTAGGCAGATTTTTGGTACTAACTTCATAATAACTTTTCACATGGTTCCAAGTTGATTCTTCAAAAATGTCCAACATAAAGGTTGTATAGGATGTTACAAGTTTTCTAAAATGTGCAAGAACTCATTGAGATCATTCTTGAGCAAGGAGAATCGAAGATAGGAAGTTAGGGTTTCATTCTTGAATTATAGGTCATTTTGTGATATGCAAGAATTCAAATCTCAAGCCCATTCTGCATAATCTTTGCTTTGCAGGCTCTAAACTTGTGTTTCACTCCATAATTAATGGTTTACATAATTGATTGAACCATTATCTAATTGATTCAAGCATTATCCAAATCAATTTGCCATTTTGGGGAGAAAGTAACATATCCATTCTTGTAAAGAAAGCTTTATGCACAAAGTCAGCTTCTTGAGCTCCTAACTTGTTTTCTTTGATTACAATCCATCCACAAAGTCATAGGTATTGTGTTTAAAGTGGTTAACAATGCTATGAACCAAGTACAAGGCATGGAAACTTGTTTTGTCAAAAAATCACATGTTGAGCATAAACATGTAAATTTGAATTCTGATCAACTAGAGCACTCCAAACCTTTTTCTTACAAATAGAGGCATTATTTATGAGCTAGTACACGAATTCTAAGGCCCTAAAACTCCCTCAAACACTCACAAACTAGAAATTTCTCAAAAAACACCATTGATACACAATCCTGCCCTTGAACCTGTATCTTTCATTTCCCTCGTGCGTTTTCCCTCAAAATCATTTATAAAGCTTATATACCTCAAATATAGTCCATCCATGTCCTTGTTTTGGAACTGACATCTCCATCACCGTCCTCGATAACCAAAAACAGAGGTCTGCAACTTGACTTCTCTATACCATTCCAGCCATCCATAGCTCAAGCTAAGCATTGCATTAGCTTCTTAGAGGTCCAAGGAAGCTAACTTGATCATCACAACTCTTTAAAAGTGGCTCAAACTCATTTCACGATTTCCAGTTCTTGAGGTATTTTTCTGAACTTTCATCTCTTCATTTAGGCATTGTTAGGCTTTCATTTTCAAAGACAAAATGTAGATATCATTTCCCTGAAGCTGTACATATTCATAATTTTCATTTATTTTGCCTGAGCTTAGAGAATTTTAAGTTTGAATCTCTGAAAAAAGTTAGGTCATGATTTGGTACTTTTAGAAATACATGCTCATCTTTGATTGTTAGTCCAAATTGTTTACATTTCTAAAATCATGGTAAAATTTATAACAAGTTTGATGTTGGATGTTTTGAAAATGGATGAGAAATGAATGAGATACAGGGACCCTGGCTCGAGGTTGAAGATGAAGTTCATTTCTAGGAATGGATTTGTAATATATATTTATGGTTTTGTTTAAATTAAAGGATGTATAGCCACCCCAGTGGTAAGGCAGCGCGCGTATTATGTGAAGGGCGTGGGTTCAAGCCCCAGCGCTGCCACTTTTTTTCATTTTTTTTCCAACATTTTCTTTTGTTTGCTTCCAACTAGCGCGCCTGGGCCTCCTGTGACGGGCCTTCCCATTTTCACTTTACCACACCCCCCATCTTGCTTGTTCCAGCACATGCCCAATGTTTTTTTATTGTATTTTCTTTTGCTGATTAACAAAAACACTTAATTGGCCAGGCTTTAAACAAAAAACTGATTTTTTTCTAACAAAC
The DNA here is from genome assembly GCA_948472305.1 of Vicia faba. Taxonomy (NCBI): domain Eukaryota; kingdom Viridiplantae; phylum Streptophyta; class Magnoliopsida; order Fabales; family Fabaceae; genus Vicia; species Vicia faba. The sequence goes on from OX451741.1 coordinate 1,450,633,886, forward strand.
ACCCTAAATTCCATTTTTACCTCCTGACTTTATTTTTCATATTTTGTTTTATTTTCTTTATTTTTCTTTATTATTATTATTATTATTATTATTATTATTATTATTATTATTTATTAAATCAAAAAAATCCAAAAAATATATTTTTATTTATTATTTGCATTCTATATACTTATAAAAAACAAAAAGACAAAAATAAACTTCTTATCTTCAATATTAATTTCTCTTCATAAATAAATATTAGACGAGGTTTAGTTTATCTTATTTTCTCTTTACTAATCAAATTTAATTTAGAACTTAGGTTTTCTTTTAATTAACTAATTTTTGTATTAGTTTAATCTAATTAAAACTTTTGCAAACAAAACCCTAAAAAAATAAAAACTTGTTTTTTTAAAAAAATAATTTATTTTATTAACTTAAGTTTAATTTCCCTTAGGTTAATTAATTTATTCTCTTTAATTAATTAGGTCAAGAACCATTTTCCTTAACAAAATCTAAACAAAAATATATTTTTTTTCCATTTATATCCTTGTACATTATATTCCTTTCAATTCTTGTACATTATTCAAGTTTCAATATGGTTGTAATAGATAATTAGGTTTAATTTCTTGCAATATCCATTTGTAAATTTGTATACCCAATCCCCAAATGATGTAATAGCGTAGTAAATTTACTTTCCGCAATTTATCGCTTTCATATCAATATTAGTAAATTAGGGTTTGTATGGAAAGATAAAATCAATGCTTAGAGAACCCTAATTCAAGATAAACCAAGCATGAAAAAATAAACACTTGTACACTTACACCTCCAGGGTTAACTCCACTTGTTGCCTTGAGAAAATCTCCATATTATGCATGTGAGACGTCTTAGCAAAAATAATCAAAAATACAAGATCATAATCCCTCGATGACCCTACAAATGTTGTCTTTCAAATGATCATAGTCCCTCAAGAGAAATGCTAATATATCTCACAACATTGCTATCATGACTATACGATGACCCACTCTCGTCCCTTTACATCCAAATATAAGGCTTCTTACCAATCAATGGTAAGATAGAAATATCAAAGGAAATGAGAGAAATGAACAAAAGACTTTTGAGTAGGTAGAAACGTTCTTAGTTGCTTGATCACTTTCAAAACAAACACACACCAAACACTTTCAAAACAAACAAACACCAAACACTTTCAAAACATGAAATATTTTCAAAAGTCCAACACTTTGTATACGTTCTTACAAAACGAGAATCATTACAAAGTTTGCCTAAACGAAGGCGCCTTTTCAAAAACCACCACAAAGCACATTTTCAAACAAAAGCAAATGATTTAGCAAGCAACTAAGAGCCCATAGGTAACTATGGATGAAAAGGGTGCTAACACCTTTCCTTTGCATAATCTACCCCCCGAACTCAAGAAAATAATCTCAAAGGTCTTTCCTATTCTTTTCAGCCTTTCCTTATTGGATAAAAGAAAAGTCGGTGGCGACTCTTGCTATCCGTTACAATTGAAATTAAATGCAAAACAACCAAGTCAGTTCTCCCACCGCATCACAGTAATGGCGACTCTGCTGGGGAAAACTTAAAAGTGGGGTTACCTTAGGGCTAGATCACCTTTATTTGCCTTCATTGTTTGACTTGCTTGCTTTATATTTTGGTTCCTTGTTTGGACTTATTTTGATCCTCTACTCGGATCTGGGATACCTTATAGGTAAGTAGCAATACATTATGGAAATTGTGCAGGGTATACCGACATGGTCTAAGCAATAGCTACGTTAGTGTGACACATTTGTTGGTACTGGTAGCCCTTGAGTATTCAAGGAGAATACGGGGCCGCTGTGTGGTGTCATGAAGCACTAAATGACTTTAGAACCTTTACTTGACCAACTTGGCCATTAGGAAGTAGTGAGATATCCGGCTTTGGTGCAGTCTGAAGTTGGTTGATACTCGATACTACGCTCATTGAGATCGGACTTCTCGGGATATTTCGGTTTCCATTAAAGAGGCTTACGTTGAAACAATTCTCGATAAGAAAGATCAGTGATATTGAGATCCCTTAGAACCCGGTTACTATTACTAGGACAGGTTGAGCCAACTAAACTTCAAGAGGGTACTTACCTATAAGACTCCATGCAAGCCTAAACCTAAGGACTTGTTTGCCTTATGTGTATATGCTTACTTGTATATAACATCATAATCATTCTCACTAACCATTTCAAGGATTATTGGGATTTATCTTTGTTTTATTTTGTAGGACATGGCTTCCATCCGCAGGTATACTATCCAAGTCAATCTCGTAAGAATTCCTTCTCAACTCAAAGAATTAGAATCAAGTGTCCCTGAGAATTCTTCATTCACCGAAAGATATGGTCACCTCTTAAACTTGGTTACCTTGAGCACTGATGAAGATATGATGAAGGTGCTTTTCCAGTTCTTCGACCCTTTGCACCATTGCTTCACCTTTCCCGATTACCAGCTCGTACCTACTATGGAAGAATTCTCTCAACTCTTGAGGATTCCCATTCTCCATCAACTAACTTTCAACGATACGGAAAGAGATCCAAGCCATGAAGAGATTGCCCGAGCGCTACACTTGCAACAATTTGATGTCACAACTAATTGGGAAACAAGGAGTGGTGTCAGAGGGTTCTTTGCCAAGTTTTTATTGGAGAAGGCTCAAGATTGTTGGAACACTCTGGATTTACAAGCTTTTGAAGAAATCTTGGCCATTCTCATCTATGGGGTGGTTTTATTTCCAAACCCTGGCCAACTTATAGATGTAAATGCTATCAAAATCTTCAAGTCTCGTAATCCGGTGCCTACTTTGTTGGGAGATATCCTACATTCTCTCCACTCTTGCACTATGAGGAAGAGGGACCCTCATGTGTTGCACTCCTCTTTTGGCTATATGGTTTGTCTCGTATCTCCCCCGGTATGTGTTAAAGAACGAGCAAGGTTTGAGATGGTCCCATAGGCTGATGTCGCTCAGACATTCATATATTCGCTGGTGTTCTCGATCCTTAGAGAACATTACTATCATCAACCGTTGTGGGGAATTCCCTAATGTCCCTTTGCTTGGAATTAGGGTAGGTATCACTTACAACCCTTCCTTGGCTTTGCGAAAGTTTGGGTATGCCCGAAGATATGGTCCGCATGATATGCTCATCCAAGGAGTGTTATTCGACTACGAGAGTGACGGTCAAGGCTATCGTCAGAGGTTTGTACGAGCTTGGAGGATGGTAAAAAAAGTGGATAGTAGGACACTGGGATGCAAGAATTCTATTCCCCTTGAGCCTTATCTTAGGTGGGTACGAGCTCGGACTTAGAAGCTCGTGATTCCTTACCCCTCCATCCTACCAGTTATCTTGGAGCCTGTGGCTGAAGAAGATGTCTCGTACACTGTCCTCCATCCCGACATGCCTACTTCTCTTAAAGACTTGCAAAAAGGTTGGATTCAACTAAAGGAAGAACAAGATACCTTCGAATCTCAATTCTATGCTAGCGAGAAAAGGGTTCTAGAACTTACAAAGCAACTCCATGAAGAACAAAGCTTGAACGCCTACCTTGCACCAAAGAGGATGTGTTCGACATTTTTATCTTAGAGATTTATTTTGTAAGCCCAAGAGGCACGATGTAGTCATTTTAAACTAATTAATGAAATTTGAAGTTTGTTCATTCTTTGTCTATACAAATTTAAATCTCATAAATCCTTGAAATCATTTGCATACACATCTTCCATGCATCATAACATAACAGGTTTTCCACGGCAGGTTTCCTAATCTTTCTGCTGTTTATTTCAGCAAGATGGATATCGAGAAAACAATGAAAGACCTACAAGCACAAAACTCCCAGTTTCAAGAGACTCCGCTGACCCTGGCCAAGGGGCAACAAGAGTTGATGGCGTTGCTAGCAGCCAAAAAGAAACCAAAGAGGAAAGACCTAGTCAATATGGGTAAGAGATTCAGAGAGTCGATCCATCAGATACCGATAGTGGAAAACTCGTATGAGGAAGACGAAAATCAAATTGGAGAAGCAAGGAGTACCCAGGCTGGGTGTATCAACGATCAAGCATCCGATTATGAGGATTATTTTGACGAACAGTATCCTTCTGCCGTATTAAGTACAAGCAGCTAGAGGACAGACTGAAGGCTATTGAGATTCAAGCCATCCCCGGTTTGGATTTTGATGATTTGGGTTTAATATATGGGGTTGTAATTCCCCACAAATTCAAGATACCAGTCTTTGTTAAATACGATGGAGTTTCCTGCCCAAAACTTCACCTAAAGTCTTATGTGTGCAAAATTCAATCGCACACCGCCAAGATGAAACTCTGGGGTCACTTCTTTCAAGAAAGCTTGGCTGGGACGCAACTAGAATGGTTTTACCAATTGGAGGGTTCCCATATCCATACATGGGAAGACTTAGCCATCGCTTTCTACCACCAATACTAGTACAATGCCGACCTGGCGCCAACAAGAGTTCAACTGCAAGACATGACAATGGGTAAGAGTGAAGGGTTGAAAGAGTACGCCCAAAAATGGAGGGATCTTGCCAGTAGGGTCCAACCGCCGTTAACCGACAGGGAGCACATTGATATGTTTATGGGCAGTTTATTTGGTCCATTTTTCAACTCATTGGTTGGTTATTCTTCTTTCGGTTTCACCGAGCTGATCTTAACCGGTGAAAGAGTTGAAAGCAGTATCAAAAGCGAGAAGATTCCCATAGCATATGCTTCGACCTCCAACCCGTAAAGAAACCTTTTACCAGGAAGAAAGAAACGAATGTTGTGTATGGGGAAAGGGCCCGCACTAAGAAGGATGACCGTTCATCCGTTAATGCTGTTTGGATTTCCAACCCACCACCTGTTCAAAGACAATCTTCCAATCATCAACGGTTTAAGGCTCTACGAAGACAATACACAAGGATAGGCATGTCGTTATCCCAAGCCTTACAACACCTGTTAAAGGCTAATTTGGTGACACTGTGTGATCCTCCAGCCAATCCAGATACCTCTTCACTTAAATACAATCTGAATACCAAGTGTTCCTATCACTCGAATAGTCCCGGGCATGAGACTGACCAATGTTGGGCGCTGAAGAATAAAATTTAAGACTTAATAGACAACAAAACCGTCGAATTTGATCCGCCTCCAATTCCCAATGTGATAACGGCACCAATGCCAAACCATGGCAAGAGTGTCAATGATGTTGAAGACACCATTTTTGTTTCCTCCATTGAAGACTTGACTACTCTGTTAAACATTATCAAGAAGAATCTGCTGAAAGCCGGGATTTTCCCTGGCTGTTTGAAAGATTCTAATTGCTGCGCCACACAGCTCAATGGATGCAAAGGGATGGAGGAAGGCATTCAATGCCTGATGAATAGCCATGAGATCCTATTTAAGAAGACTCCATCCGCCAAAAGTTTGACCAATAGGTTTAAAGACCTCTCCATCATAACAATCTCAAGCAAACCTCTTAGGATCTCCTCTAAGGGTCCTATCAGGATGTCAAATGAACCGATTGTTTCTCCTCTGATAATTACCGCCCCCGGGCCAATTTTGTACTCTTCCAACAAAGTAGTGTCATGGAACTATGGTGCTGAGGTGTTTTACCATGGAATAAAGCAAGACGCTTGGATTGAATAAAGAAAAGTTGATGACATTGGTAACATTACTGGCTCTAGTAAGGTTACCAAAACTGGGAGAATCTTTCCACCCAACATCTCACCACCAACTACTGCAAAGGCACCTGTCTGCATCACCACTTCTAAGCCTAGTGCTGACACAATGGGAAAGGAGAAAGTAGTTGAGCCTACTGAGACAGAAATACCCGCAAAAGGCATTGCTGCTGAGGAACCTTCCGCTTGAGAAATTGATGAGATCTTGAAAATTATAAAATAAAAAAAGGAGTGATTTCAAGATAGTGGAGCAGCTGGGGCAAACCCCTTCCAATATTTCTATGTTATCTTTTCTACTCTATTCCGATGCTCATGCTCGGGCATTAATTAAATTCTTGAAGAAGGCTCATGTCCCTCATGAGACCACGACAGACCAGTTTGAAAATTATGTGGCAAGCTTGACGGCCGACAATGGTTTGGGGTTCTCAGATGCTGAACTGACATCACTGGGAAAGAACCATAATAAAGCTCTGTATGTTTCTGTTGAATGTAAGGGGACTACCCTAGCACATGTTTTGGTTGACACTGGCTCTTCTTTAAACGTGCTACCCAAGGGGGCTTTGGACCGTTTAGACTATGAAAGACTAGTTTTGAAACCAAGTGATATTATTGTGAGGGCTTTCGATGGGTCCAAAAGGACAGTTCATGGAGAAGTGAATCTCCCAATCAAGGTGGGCTCACAGATTTTCAACTCTACTTTCTACATTATGGATATCCGTCTTGCTTACTCATGTTTGTTGGGTCGCCCTTGGATCCACGGAGCAGGGGCAGTAACGTCAACCCTTCATCAAAAGCTCAAGTATCCGGTCAAAGGAAGGATTGTCATTGTCTGTGGTGAGGAAGAGTTCATGGTAATCCACCTTAACTCTTTCAAATATATGGAGATGGATGGAGAATTTATAGAAACCCTGTGTCAGGCTTTTGAAGTTGTGACACCAATGGTTGCTACTGCCAAATTTTCCTCTGATGTGTCCAAAGTTGTTAAATTCATGCCAAAGATGGTTTCGTTTAGAGATGCTCGTGCCGCAGTCGAAGAAGGAAGCTATGATACTTGGGGGAAACTCCCTGAGATCCCATTCAAAGTAGACAAATGTAGTTTGGGTTTCACTATCAAGGCTCAGAAAGAAGTGAGGGGCGCTCGTGCAGGGAAGCCCCCTCTCTGTATTGGAAGTCATGAAGCTAACGTTGTGGGTGATTCTGATGATGAGGTTGAATTTGAAGAATGGGTATACCCTACTACAATATAGCTCAACAATTGGCACGTAAAGGACTTCGTTCCCATCTCCTTCATTGAGGAGTAATTACTTGTTTATTGCTTTCTATTAATTCAAGAACATTTTGTCTGTAATATTAAGCAATGACTTTTAAGCCATATGCTTGGCCCGGGGCACTATGGTCCATTTGTCAAGGGTTTTATTTATGTTCATTTTATCATATGATCATTCAATACAAACCATTGAACTTTTTTGCATTCGAACTTTTGTGCTCATTGTGTTTCTTTTTATTCAATGCATTTTTCAAAATAGCCATTTGTCTTACATGCACACACACACACTCTTGCAGGTCCTCATCCACTATGGATCTCATTGCCAACGACTCTACTATTGCCAACTATGATTTCGAACATCCAATTAACCAAGCCGAAGACAAAGGCGAGGAAGATTGTGAAATACCGGGAGAACAAGCCAGACTTCTATTACAAGAGGGAAAAGCTATTCAGCCGCACGAAGAGTCAGTTGAAGTCATCAATCTAGGTACCGAGACAGACAAGAAAGAGGTCAAGATCGGCGTTAACCTAGAAAGCAGTGTCAAAAGCATATTGGTTCAGATGTTGCATGACTATATGGAAGTGTTTGCTTGGTCGTATGAAGACGCCAGGGTTGGATACCAATATTTTAGTTTATCGTCTGCCGACAAAGGAAGATTATCCTCCTGTTAAACAAAACGTTCGTCGCATGAGGCCTGACATGTCTGAAACGATAAAAGCTGAAGTGATGAAACAATTTGACGCAGGATTCCTAGCTGTGACATCTTATCCCCAATGGGTTGCAAATGTGGTTCCAGTGCCGAAGAAAGACGGAAAAGTTCGTATGTGCGTAGATTATAGGGATCTGAATAGGGCAAGTCCCAAAGATGATTTCCCTCTACCTCATATTGATGTCTTGGTCGATAACACTTCTCAGCATAAAGTCTTCTCTTTCATGGATGGTTTCTCCGTTTATAATCAAATTAGGATGGCTCCTGAAGACATGGAGAAGACCACTTTTGTTATGCAATAGGGCACCTTTTGCTACAAGGTCATGCCGTTCGGATTAAAGAATGCAGGGGAAACATATCAAAGGGCTATGGTAGCTTTATTTCATGACATGATCCATCTTGAGATAGAGGTATATGTGGATGATATGATTGCAAGATCACAAACCGAAGAGGAACATCTCAATCACCTATACAAGCTATTCGAGAGGCTGAAAAAGTAAAGTTGAGGTTGAACCCTAGTAAGTGCATATTCGGAGTACGATCTGGAAAGCTTATAGGTTTTGTTGTCAGTGGTAAAGGCATCAAAGTCGATCCTGTCAAGGTAAAGGCTGTAATACAGTGGGAGAACTGACTTGGGATGTTTTGCGTTTGATCGCAATTGTTGCGGTTAGCAAGAGTCGCCGCCGACTTTTCTTTTATCCAAAAGGAAAGGTGGAAAAGAACAGGAAAGACCTTTGAAATCATTTCTTGAGTTCGGGAGGTAGATCATGAAAAGGGAAGGTGTTAGCACCCTTTTCATCCATAGTTATTGTGATACGGTGGCAGAACCGGACTGTTTTAGGAAAATGCTGGTTTGCGTTTTGCATTTTTGTTCGCAAAATATCGCGGTAAGCAAGAGTCGCCACCGACTTTTATTTCATCCAATCAGAAAGGAAAAAAGAACAGAAAAAAAAAATCCTTTTTCGAGATATTCTGAGTACGGGGGGTAGATTATAGAAAGGGAAGGTGTTAGCACCCTTTTTATCCATGGTTTTCCATGGGCTCTTAGGTACTTGCTCATCTTTTGAAATTGCTTGTGTGTGCTTGTTTTGAAAAGTTTTGTTTTACTTTGTTTTAACCCTTGTTTCTGTCCTCAAGAGTGTTACGAAGTTGTTTTTGAAAACTTTGTTTGAAAAGTGTTTGGTGTGAAAAATTTTATTTTGAGCAAGTATCTACTAGCATCTACCTACTCGAAAAAAGATCGTTTCTATTCTTGTTTCCTTTAGACCATGTTATCCCACTATTAAAGAGTAGGTAGCACCATCGTTGGAGTTGTAAGGGTCAATTCAAAAGGGACGTAATGGTCATTGAAGGCAACATGTAGGAATACCTTAGCATTTTGAAGGGGCTGTCATCATATATTCGTAGGCAACATCGAGGGACAAGATCATATACCGTAGGAAACTTCGAGGGACATCGAGGGACCATGATCTTTATGATGATTTTAACGGAGGGCCTTTTCTAAGGGTATCCCTATGTTCGAGGGACATAACCATTATTTTCCAAGGCAACCAAGTGAGGTATACCCTAAGGGTGCATATGTGCAAGGTGTGTTATGTTCAGTTATTTTAGTCTTGTGTTAAGTTTGCTAATGTTTGATTATTCTTTCCATGCAATCCTATTAGTCATACATCTAGCAGTTAATAATTGCAGTAATTTAAAAGTGCAGAAATATAAAACCTAGCTATTACAAGGCTTCAGGGAGGGGGATTATGTACATATCCAAAACTGGGGGAAAAAATAAATAAAAGCGGTAAAGGTCCTACTAATCATCTATTACATCCCAATATACAGTTACAATAACAAAATGAAGTGTGAAAGAATAATAACGCGCAAATTTGAAAAGACGTCTAAAAATCCTAAGATATAAAAAATCTTTTTGTTGTTTTATGTTTTAATTTACAAAAATGGTTTAAGTTAAAAAATAATTGATCTAGATCTATATTTAAAAAATTTAATTATTAAAGAAACATGAAATTTAAATAATAGAAATTAATTCTATATTTTTTTTGGTATTTTTGTTACGAAAAGGAAAATGAATTATAATGAAATTAAACCTAAGTTCTATTAATTTTAATGTTTTTTAAAAAGTTAAAGTGTTTAGTTAATTAATTTACCAAAATTAAAATTTAATTAAGAAAAAATCCTAAATCTATTTTTATGTGATTTTTATATTTTTTTATTGATAAAAAATAGGGATTAAAAGGAATAAATGAAACGAATAAAACAAGAAAATAAAGATGGGCCTAGTAGCAAAAGTAAACAGGGGGTGCAATCATCAGAAATCCCTAGGCCCGAATCTTCGAAAGCTTCATGCTCTAACTATGGTGTTTTTTGATTCTTGCGTGGAACCTATGATTCAACCATCCATAACTGTTCTATATAAACTCAAACAAACGTTAGCATACCATAAAATGTGATTGAAATTAGAGATTCGAAGTTTAAAATTTTACCAAACCGGTATTGTCAAATGGGGGCGTGCTAGGCGTGTGACGGATTGCTCTTGGGCATTGTAAGACTCCTGAGGACTTCAAAAGGATTGTTTGAGGCTTGATGTCAATTGAGAGAGACCGGAACCTCGAGATATGACTTGCACCAATTCTTTGATTTCTGGAGAGCTTTTTGAAGAGCTTTTAGAGAGCTTTTTTAAGAGCTTTTTGAGAGCTTTTTAGAGAGGAATTTCGTCCCTTTCAAGCTTGTATGGATCTATATTTATAGAGGAGAATGAGGAGACAAGAAAGCATGGAAAGAATCTCCCTCATAATGTTGTGTTTTAAGACCATGATCAAGATTTGAAAAAAATGCCATATTTGATGATTTTATGCCATTTTCACATGTGGATGAACCTGGACATATTTGAAGGGTTATTGCACGAAATAAATTGACATAAACCAGCATAAAACTTGCCCAAAATAGATTCACATCAAATTTTACATTGTTTCTATTATTTATTTATTTAATTCTGAATTTTAATGAATAAAATATCAAAATAAATAGCATAAATAGTAGAAAAATGTATGGGTGGGCTTAGAGGTCGTGGACCATGTTAGGAATGAGTTTCAAACTTGAAAAGATAGGCCCATTTGGAAAAATCCAAGTTTGGTCAGTATTTTCTTCATGCATTTTTTTCAAAAATTGTCCAACTTTGACAATGCATATCTCTCTCAATTTTAACCTTATGATGGTGTTCTTGGACTTTTTAGAAAGCTTAGGATGTCCCCTAAGCAACCTATTTTGTTTCATCTCAATTGGATCTTCCATGTTCATGTAAGAAGCTTTGACCCAAAAGGTGTTTTTGTTGACTTTTCAAAATGACCTATAATGTCCAAATTTATATCTTCTTGTGAGTGCATATTTTGAACTTGGTAGCTGAAGATAAATTTTAGGGAATTACACCCTATTAAAAAAGAGATTTGGATGGGTCATTTCTGATAAAGTATGAGAAAGTTATGCTTGGTCAAAGTTGAGTTGACTTTTCCTGCAAAACCCTAATTTAGAAACTTTTGGGTTTTGATGAATTATGAGCAATCCTTAAGGAATCATGATCAACCCTTTATCAAATGATGATTATAATACTTCAAAATGAGGATGTTGACCAAAAATCTTGAAGTTTGACTGTATGTGGGCCACAGTTGACTTTTGCCCTAGCACAGTCGACTTTCAGGCCTTTGAGCAATTGACTGAGCAAACTTCCTCTGTAAGGCTTGAAACTTGACATGGATGATCTTGAGAACATATTAGGACAATAGTGAGCATTTGGGACCCTTTGGACTCAAACATCTTGATGCAAAATGAAACTCTAATTTGAGGTAGACTGCCTTTAGGAGAAAGTTTGTTTGGTCAACTCTTGGACTTCCTTGGGCAATTTGAAGACCTTACTTCAAATGTATTGATAAATATGGGAGGTAAAATTTTGGGGTACAACAGCTTCCCCTGTTCAATCTTCTTAAACTTGAGGATGTAGATTGGCTTGCTTGCCTTTCTTGATCCGAAGGTGGAAGATGATTGAACACTAGAGTGCCCAGAAATTTGCACTTGCATGAAGTGGTACTGGCCTTGAGATTTTTGGAATGGGCTTATAGATGCCATTTGGAAGTTAATGACGGAAAATGGGCTTAAAGATGCCATCAGAAGAAGTGTTGATCGCATAAGAGATTCCTTTGCGAGAGCCTGTATACCTATTGTTGAGGAGGATTTCGCTGGGGAATGCCGGTATCTGTCTTGAGAGAAATAGAACTTTAGGAGCTTCAATCGTCCGTTATTCTACTGGGGAATCATATCTTAGTTGGGGAGGTGAAAATGAATTTCTATCTGGTCGTGTATAGGCTGCATCGCGACCTACTGGGGAAAGGTGAAACCGACCGTGTTTGATCAGGTCCAGGTCTTATAGTGTTGTGGACTGATGTCTGGAGATAAGAGAAAAGAAACCTGGATGGTAAGGTTTTGAGAAGGAAACTGGATAGTAGGGCTTATGGGAAGGAACCTGGGTAAGGTTGCTTCGTGAGGAGTTTGGATAAAACTGCATCTGAACCGAGAAGGAACCTAGGTAAGGTTGCTTTGTGAGGAGTTTGGGTAAAACTGCATCTGAACCGAGAAGGAACCTGGGTAAGGTTGCTTTGTGAGGAGTTTGGGTAAAATTGCATCTGAACCAATAAGGAACCTGGGTAAGGTTGCTTTGTGAGGAGTTTGGGTAAAACTGCATCTGAACTGAGAAGGAACCTAGGTAAGGTTGCTTTGTGAGGAGTTTGTGTAGGGCTTTATGAGGAACCTGGGTAGGGTTACTTCGGGATAAGTCCGTGTAAAGCTTCGGAAGGAACCTGGGTAAGGTTACTTTGGGCTAAGTCTATGTAAAACTTCAAGAGGAACCTGGGTAAGGTTACTTTGTGATAAGTTCGTGTAAAACATCAAAATGAACCGGGGTAAGGTTACTTTGAGATAAGTTTATGTAAAACTTCAAGAGGAACCTGGGTAAGGTTACTTTGTGATAAGTTCGTGTAAAACTTCAAGAGGAAACTGGGTAAGGTTACTTTGTGATAAGTTCGTGTAAAACTTTATTTGGAAATGTATGAGAAAAGACCCGTGTAAGATTTTTCAGGATAAACCCATGTGAAGCTGCATTTAGGAGAAACCCGTGTAAGATTGCTTCGTGACGAACCTGTGTAAAGCTGCATTTAGGAGAAACCCGTGTAAGATTGCTTCATGACGAACCCGTGTAAAGTTGCATTTAGGAGAAACCCGTGTAAGATTGCTTAGTGACGAACCTGTGTAAAGCTGCATTTAGGAGAAACCCGTGTAAGATTGCTTCGTGACGAACCCGTGTAAAGCTGCATTTAGGATAAACCCGTGTAAGATTGCTCCGTGACGAACCTGTGTAAAGTCTGTTTAGTTTCCAGAGCTAATCTTGAACTTGCTGGAAGTTGTTGATGATAACCATCTTTCCTGAAAAGGTACATGATTAATCATATATGATGCATGACATGCATTGTATGATGATGTTCTCAAAATAAATGAGATTATGCCGTATGCAATATGTATGCGCACGTCATGATATATGAACATGAAATGCTATTGTGGCACGTCCGAGTTTGGGAAAATAAATCCCTGACTGTTGTTGGAGAGTAATGGAAATTGAGTTCCTGACTGTCATAGAAAAAGTGGTTCTTCTACTTCCGCTGGAGATGGTGAACCAGAGATGACTATGCTGGGGAATTTCCCCTTGTTTATGGATATTCTACCGAGGAGAGACTCTGCTTGAGAACAACTCTGCGGGGGAATAATTATGTTGGAGAGAGAAGCTTCCATAGCTGAAGGGATAAACTCTGTCGGGGATTGAGCTTTTGTATTCAGAGAAATAAACTCTGTTCGAGAGAAAACTTTATGAACCGCTTGTGATTACAAAATTCGGCTGGGGAATATAAACGTCGGCTCTCCAAAAGAGCTTGGCTGGGGAAAGTAACTCCTGTTTAGGGAGGCAGAGATCAAAACTTTGGTTGCCTCTACTATATGGGGAGTGTAGATGTTACTAGGACGCATGCTGAGGATACGACAATGACTTCGTATCAAGACTTTTCTGCCCCTGTACCTGTTGGAGAAAGTTCCTGCAGAGGCCTTGGGGCTTGAGTGTTATTCCAACTTATGAGGTGCTTGGTAACTGCCGATCGAAATGATAAGTCTTCTACTGATAGGCAAGTGATGAGATGACGGGACATAGTCGTACGCTTTAATCCCTAACTTTTTCCTGGACTGTCTATTCAGATTTTCAGTCCACCGAGATACCCTTTTTTGCCCAAGCCGCCTTTTCAGGTTTTCGGCTTGCCGGGTGTACATATCTTTTTTTTTATCCCTAATTTTTGCCTGAACCCTTTTGGTTCGCCAGGATGCCCTTATTTTTGCCTAGGCCAGTCAACCTAGTGGGTCTTTATTCATGCGCAGTATTTTCTGACTATGTCCATGCTCTCAGGGTGTAGGGAGTTGTCACTGTCGGTAGTGTTGTGTTGCCACACTACCAGAAGATGTTTGTTTAATCGTACATGATTCGTTGCTGGAATTCATGCCCAATGCCCCCAAGTGATTCAGATGGAGATATTCCCCTGGCTATTTGGCATCTTTGAGGGATTCATTGAATCTTGACTTGACTGCCCCAAATGATGGACAATGATCATGCCGTGCCCCTTGGTTGGAAGTGTTTTTCCACTTGAGGTGGTCCTTTTTATTGAGAAGGTTTTTGTTCACTAGATATTCGTCATGCGAATTTCTCTGTTATTGAACAAATAGTCATATGCAAACAATGTTATTTTAAGAATGCAAAGCTTACGTCTATCTTGAAGTTTTGAAAATGCAGTTTTTTTTAGAAAAAAATAGAATTTTGCAAAGATGTGATATCAACTCAGGATTTGTAATGGACCTTCAGGAGTCAGGATACCTTTTGTAACAATATGCTTTCGAACTAACCCATGCTTCAGCTAAGACTTTTAAGGGTTATAACGTGGCCTGGTTCACGATTTAAGAAACAAAGGATAAAGGCTCAAATTTTATTTGTACCCACCTGTTCTTCGTGATGTTCTTAGATCCTATACTCAGTTAATTGTGCATTTAGATCCCGTTTGAGTCTTGTAATATTGCCCTTGATGTTCCGGTGATGGTTCGGATACTAACAGTTTATTTTGAATAGGCAGTCATTTCTTTTTTGTTGAGGGTTTGTAGGACCTTTTTCTTTTTGATTTTATTATCCATGTCTTTTGCCTGAACTGTTTCTTTTTGTGATTACAGTCAGCGGGATGCCCCAGTTTTTTTCTTAAGTCTCCTTCATAGGTTTTGACTTAATGGGATTTTATTTCGAGAGATAATGACTGCCTGTCTTGATGATTATAGGGAACCATCACCGTCTTTTGTTTCAGAAGGACGTCTTTGATGCCATTCATTGTGTACGAAGTGGCAGATTGTGACTGAATGCACCCCTGAATTAACTGAGAAAACTACCCGGCCCCAGGTTATGATTAAGGGTTTTAATATGTGTGAAAAGAAAAACTCCTACTTCTTTGGCTCGAAGGGGTTGACTAGGGATTATCTTCCTTATAACTCCATTGTTTAGGATTTGAAACAACGCTTGTACATCATCAACAAGGTCTGTTCAAAAGCATACTGTAGAGATTGTGGTATTGTTTTCGTCATCCTCCCTCTAAAGGCTTACAGTTTTTTAGTCGAGGGTTGAATATCACGAAAAGCAAATATAAAGCAATTTAAGCATAATGAAAATAAATTAATTCAAGACAGACACGTGTAATGCATTAATGAAATAATAGAGTTTGATATGACAATAATTGTTCGAATAAGCAAAGAAAATACAACTTCAGAATTTAAATGAACAAAAATGCTTTCAATCCTAGCCATGTTTTGGCAAGGGAGAAGTGATCATGTTGGGAGTCTCAGGAAGGTCGAATTCGATCTCCTTGGCATCAATCATATTCTGAATCTTGTATTTCAGTACCCAACAATCGTTAGTATCGTGCCCCGGACTGTCAGAATGATAAGTACACCTTGCCTCCAGATTGTAGTTAGGAGAGGAAGTCTTCGGTTTCGGATGAGGGTTTATCACCGTAATCAGCTTCATCTTCAACATGTGTTGTAATGCTTTTGACAGTGGCATGTTGATTTGGGTGAACTGCCTTTGATGTCTTTCCACCCTTGGCTGATTGTTTCGTTGTTGTGGTTGTTGTGCGCGTGCCGAATTAGAGATCAGCATTGCCCCCACAAATTGGTGGTAGTCTGCCTTGCTACGCCCCTTCTGGCCGTGCATAGCATTGGCTTCCCTCTTGCCACCAAATGACTTCTTCTCTGTACTCGAAGAGGTATTTTTCTGGATCTTGCCACTCCGGATCCCAGCTTCTACTCTCTCCCAAGTCAAAATCAATTCAGTAAACCCATATGACAAACTGCCGATCAGATGATTTAAAAATGGACCAGACAATGTCCCCAGAAACATGTCCACCAACTCCCTGTCATACAAAGGGGGTTGGACTCTTCCAGCCAGATCTCTCCACTTCTGAGCATAGTCCTTAAAGCCTTCACTTGCACCCATAGACATACCCTGAAGTTGAGTACGAGTGGGAGCAAGGTCGGCGTTATACTGATATTGTTTGTAAAAAGAAGCAGCAAGGTCCTCCCAGTTTTGGACATTACCTCCTTCTAATTGATAAAACCATTCAAGCTGAGTCCCTGATAGACTATCTTGAAAGAAATGTACCCATAAATTTCTATCAGCGGTGTAAGGTTGAATCTTTCTGACGTACGAGCGGAGATGGAGTTTTGGACAGGATACTCCATCGTACTTAGCAAAAACCGGAGCTTTGAACTTATGAGAGATCACCACCCCAGATGCTAGTCCCAGATCTCCGAAGTCCAAACTAGGTATCTTCTGAATCTCCATAGCGCTCAGACAATCTTCGAGTTGTTTGTACCTATCCTCAACAGGAGGATATTGTTCCTCATCATAATTAGTATCATTATCGGAGACCACAGGACTGGGACCCTTTTCTTTCTCTTGGTTCTCCTCTCCTTTGGATGAAAGAGACAAATAAGCTTCTTGTCGCAACCTATTCCCAAATCTGTTACCCATATTCAGAAGAACCACCTTCTTATTCTTCTTCTTATTCTTCTCCTTCAGCTCTTGCCCTTTAGCCAAGTTCAAGAACATCTCTTCGAATTGGGCATTCTGTTCCTGAAGAGCTTTGTTGGCTTGATCGGTAGGTATTTCATAAGACATTTCGTGCAAAAATAAACAGTGAAGGAGATGAGAAACTTGTAATGATACATGTAATAATGTGCATGATAATGGGATGCGTATGTAATGATTTCAAAGACTTTGGGAGATTTAAATTTGCAAACCAAGAAATAAACAAACTTTATTAGATTAACCTGTAAAAATGTTTAACAATGCAAAATCAGAAATCCCATGGACGCTTCCCCTTCGTGCTGACGTAGTCATTGATTGTTCTTTCATTCTCGAGTTGCCTTGTAAGCTTCAAGATCTTCCTTTCTTGTTCGTGGTACTTTTCCCGGTAGGTATCCCTCTCCTCTTTCAACTGAATCCAGGATCTCTTCAATGCCTCAAGATTAGTGGGCATGTAGGGATAAAAGACTGTATAAGGAACGCCCTCTTCATTGGTGGGCTCCACAATCATTGGCAACACAGCTTCATAAGGCATCCCAAGCTTCTGAGCACGAGCTCGAACCCACTGGAGATAAGGTTGCATATGGAGAGAAGTCCTTGGTCCTAGCTCATGAGGGTCAGACCTGTTCACCATGCCCTAAGCTCGTATAAACCTTCGGTGATGCTCGTCAACGTTCTCCTTGTAGTCAAATGCAATATTTGTAAGAAGTAACTCATGAGGACCGTCTCTCCGAGCACGACCAAACTGTCGCAAAGCTAAACAAGGACTGTAGGTTATTCCTCCTCTGATTCTGAGCAATGGGACATTATGGTATCCCCCACATCGATCAATGACAGTAGTGCTTTCCATAGCCTTGGAACTCCAAAGAATGTCTGTATGGGCAAGGGACACTATTCTGTAAGACCACCCTAAACCTCCCTCATTCTTCAACACGGACTTGGGGAGGTGCAAAATAAACCACCTCGCCAGCAAAGGCATGCAACACGTGAGGGTCCCCCTTCTTCTCACAGTACAAGTATATAGGGCATGCAAGATATCACCCAGAAGAGTAGGTACAGGATTGCGAGACAGGAAGATCTTAACCGCATTCACATCTATGAAGGAATCTGGATTCGGGAAAAGAACCAAACCGTAGATAAGGAGAGCCAAGATGTCTTCGAGAGCCTGAAAGTCCAAATTATCCCAGAACTGCTGAGCTTTATCTATCAGAAACTTGGCTAAGAAACCTTCAACCCCGCTTCGTGTTTCCCAATTAGATACTACATCAACCCGTTTCAAATGTAGAGCTGAAGCAATGTCTTCTGGTCTAGGAGTCTCTTCCAAACCTGTGAAGGTCATCTGCTCAAGGATGGATATGCCCAATAAGTGAGAAAACTCTTCCATAATGGGGACTAGCTGATAATCTGGGAAAGTGAATCAATGATGCACCGGATCGAAGAACTGGAAAAGCACACTCATCATCTGCTCATCAAACTTTGAGGTAACCAAGCTAAGAAGTTGACCATGTCTTTTAATGAAGGAAGAAGTCTCAGAAACTCTTGAGACCAACTCTTTGAGTTGAGCAGGTATTTGCACAAAGTTAACTTGGATGGTGTTTCTGCGCATGGAAGCCATAATCTACAAAATAGAACAAAGATAAATCCCCTCTGTCTTTGAAATGGTTAGTATAATGAAGTATGCATGCTATGTTATGATGCATGATGTCATGGTAAAACAAACAACAGATATAGCAGATAACAAACATGGTAAAGGAAAACAAGTCACACAAAAACCCTTAAGTTTAAGGCTTGTATGAGGTCTAGGTATTACCCTCTTGAAGTTTAGTTGGTTTTAACCTGTCCTAATAATAGTAACCGGGTTCTAGAGGTTCTCAATATCACTGACCATCCTCCATCGGTCATGGTTTCAACTCACGCAATCTTTTCTTTAGACCGGAACTATCTCGAGAGTATGGTCTCAATGAGTGTAGCATCGAGTATCAACCAGTTCTCAGCTCTACACCGAGGCCGGCTATCTCACTACTTTCTAATGGCCAAGTTGGTCGATTAAAGGTTCTAGGTTCAGTTGATTCTTAACGACACCATGCAGCGGACCCATATTCTACTTGTTTCTCCACAAGGGATACCGGTACCAACCAATATGCCACATCAACATAGCTACTGCTTCAACCGTATCGGTCTACGTCGTACAGTTCCCTCACATTCTATTGTTACTTACCTAAAAGGTGTCCCCAGATCCGGTTTAGGATCTATAGTAACTCCCGATACAAAACTCTTTAATAGTAAAGCAATCAAACCAAACAAGAGAAGCAATTTATGATGAACTAATCCTAAGGTATACCCCACTTTTTTTTAGTCCCCGGCAGAGTCGCCGATTCTGTGATACGGTGGCAGAACCGGACTATTTTAGAAAAACGCTGGTTTGCATTTTGCGTTTTTGTTTGCAAAATTTCACGGTAAGCAAGAGTCGCCACCGACTTTTATTTCATCTAATCGGAAAGCAAAAAAGTACAGAAAAAATACTTTTTCGAGATATTCTGAGTACGGGGGGTAGATTATAGAAAGGGAAGGTGTTAGCACCCTTTCTATCCATGGTTTTCCATGGGCTCTTAGGTACTTGCTCATCTTTTGAAATTGCTTGTGTGTGCTTGTTTTGAAAAGTTTTGTTTTACTTCGTTTTAACCCTTGTTTTTGGCCTCAAGAGTGTTACGAAGTTGTTTTTGAAAACTTTGTTTGAAAAGTGTTTGGTGTGAAAAAGTTTGTTTTGAGCAAGTACCTACTAGCATCTACCTACTCGAAAAAGATCGTTTCTATTCTTGTTTCCTTTAGACCGTGCTATCCCACTATTAAAGAGTAGGTAGCACCGTCGTTGGAGTTGTAAGGGTCAATTCGAAAGGGACGTAATGATCATTGAAGGCAACATGTAGGGATACCTTAGCATTTCTAAGGGACTGTCATCATATATTCGTAGGCAACATCGAGGGACAAGATCATATACCGAGGCAACTTCGAGGGACATCGAGGGACCATAATCTTTATGATGATTTTAACTGAGGGCCTTTGCTAAGGGTATCCCTATGTTCGAGGGACATGACCATTATTTTCTGAGGCAACCAAGTGAGGTATACCCTAAGGGTGCATATGTGTAAGGTGTGTTATGTTCAGTTATTTTAGTCTTGTGTTAAGTTTGCTAATGTTTAATTATTCTTGCCATACAATCCTATTAGTCATACATCTAGCAGTTAATAATTGCGGTAATTTAAAAGTGCAGAAATATAAAACCTAGCTATTACAAGGCTTCAGGGAGGGGGATTATGTACATATCCAAAACTGAGGGGGAAAATAAATAAAAGCGGTAAAGGTCCTACTAATCATCTATTACATCCCAATATACAGTTACAATAATAAAATGAAGTGCGAAAGAATAATAACGTGCAAATTTGAAAAGACGTCTAAAAATCCTAAGATATAAAAAATCTTTGTTGTTTTTTGTTTTAATTTACAAAAATGGTTTAAGTTAAAAAATAATTGATCTAGATCTATATTTAAAAAATATAATTATTAAAGAAACATGAAATTTAAATAAAAGAAATTAATTCTATGTTTTTTTTGGTATTTTTGTTACGAAAAGGAAAATTAATTAAAATGAAATTAAACATAAGTTCTATTAATTTTAATTTTTTTTAAAAAGTTAAAGTGTTTAGTTAATTAATTTAACAAAATTAAAATTTAATTAAGAAAAAATCCTAAATCTATTTTTATGTGATTTTTATATTTGTTTATTGATAAAAAAAAAAGGGATTAAAAGGAATAAATGAAATGAATAAAACAAGAAAATAAAGATGGGCCTAGTAGCAAAAGTAAACAGGGGGTGCAATCATCAAAAATCCCTAGGCCCGAATCTTCGAAAGCTTCATGCTCTAACTGTGGTGTTTTTTTATTCTTGTGTGGAACCTATGATTCAACCATCCATAACTGTTCTATATAAACTCAAACAAACGTTAGCATACCATAAAATGTGATTAAAATTAGAGATTCAAAGTTTAAAATTTTACCAAACCGGTATTGTCAAATGGGGGCGTGCTAGGCGTGTGATGGATTGCTCTTGGGCCTTGTAAGACTCCTGAGGACTTCAAGAGGATGGTTTGAGGCTTGATGTCAATTGAGAGAGACCGGAACCTCGAGATATGACTTGCACAAATTCTTTGATTTCTGGAGAGCTTTTTGAAGAGCTTTTGGAGAGATTTTTTAAGAGCTTTTTGAGAGCTTTTTAGAGAGGAATTTCGTCCCTTTAAAGCTTGTATGGATCTATATTTATAGAGTAGAATGAGGAGACAAGAAAGCATGGAAAGAATCTCCCTTATAATGTTGTGTTTTAAGACCATGATCAAGATTTGAAAAAAAAAGCCATATTTGATGATTTTATGCCATTTTCACATGTGGATGAACCTGGACATATTTGAAGGGTTATTGCACGAAATAAATTGACATAAACCAGCATAAAACTTTCCCAAAATAGATTCACATCAAAATTTACATTATTTCTATTATTTATTTATTTAATTCTGAATTTTAATGAATAAAATATCAAAATAAATAGCATAAATAGTAGAAAAATGTATGGGTGGGCTTAGAGGTCGTGGACCATGTTAGGAATGAGTTTCAAACTTGAAAAGATAGGCCCATTTGGGAAAAAAATCCAAGTTTGGTCAATATTTTCTTCATGCATTGTTTTCAAAAATTGTCCAACTTTGACAATGCATATCTCTCTCAATTTTAATCTTATGAGGGTGTTCTTGGACTTTTTAGAAAGCTTAGGATGTCCCCTAAGCAACCTCTTTGGTTTCATCTCAATTGTATCTTCCATGTTCATGTAAGAAGCTTTGACCCAAAAGGTGTTTTTGTTGACTTTTCAAAATGACCTATAATGTCCAAATGTATATCTTCTTGTGAGTGCATATTTTGAAACTTGTAGCTGAATAGGAATTGTAGGTAATTACATCCTCTTCAAAATGAGATTTGGATAAGTCATTTCTGATAAAGTATGAGAAAGTTATGCTTGGTCAAAGTTGAGTTGACTTTTCTTGCAAAACCCTAATTTAGCAACTTTTGGGTTTTGATGAATTGTGAGAAATACTTGAGGAATCATGATCAAGACTTTATCAAATGATGAATAATACTTCAAAATGAGGATGTTGACCAAAAATCTTGAAGTTTGACTGTATGTGGGCCACAATTGACTTTTACCCTAGCACAGTCGACTTTCAGGCCTTTGAGCA
This sequence comes from Vicia faba, assembly GCA_948472305.1. Lineage (NCBI taxonomy): Eukaryota > Viridiplantae > Streptophyta > Magnoliopsida > Fabales > Fabaceae > Vicia > Vicia faba. Next base: position 1,450,656,020 of record OX451741.1, read on the forward strand.
ATTGACTGAGCAAACTTCCTCTGCAAGGCTTGAAACTTGACATGGGTGATCTTGAGAACATATTAGGACAATAGTGAGCATTTGGGACCGTTTGGACTCAAACATCTTAATGCAAAATGAAACCCTAATTTGAGGTAGACTGCCTTTAGGAGAGAGTTTGTCTAGTCAACTCTTGGACTTCCTTGGGCAATTTGAAGACCTTACTTGAAATGTGTTGAGAAATATGGGAGGGAAAATTTTTGGGTACAACAGTTATCTATGGGCTCTTAGTTACTGGCTAGATCACTTGCTTTGTTTGAAAATATGCTTTGTGGTGGTTTTTGAAAGTATTTTTGAAAAGGCGCCTTTGTTTAGGAAAACTTTGTAATGGTTCTTGTTTCATAAGAACGTATACAAAGTGTTGGACTTTTGAAAATATTTCATGTTTTTAAAGTGTTTGGTGTTTGTTTTGAAAGTGTTTGGTGTGTGTTTGTTTTAAAAGTGATCAAGCAACTAAGAACGTTTCTACCTACTCAAAAGTCTTTGTTCATTTCTTCCTTCCTTTGATATTGCTATCTCACCATTGATTGATAAGAATCCTTATATTTGGATGAAAAGGGACGGGCGTGGGTCATCGTATAGTCATTGCTGTACCCCAAAATTTGCCCTCTCAATTCTCAAGGCCTTTCTTACAAGGATTTTCGAGGTTCAAGCTTGAACAAGTGCATTTGGATTTTCCAATACCAAAATTAAAAGGAAACTGTCAAAAATGGGGAAATTAGATAAAAATAACATTTTGACAAATTTGGAGGAAAACAGGTCTCCTTCGATTCAGCACCCTTCGATTGACTCTTGGCCCCTTTCGAATGCAACTTGGATTACATCCTTCATTTTGAACCTAAAACCTCCTTCGAATGCAGTTTAGGTACATCCTTCGTTTGGATTTGAAACCTCCTTCGATTCAGCCTTTTGATTGGACAAGTGTGTTGCCTACATGGTTGCAATCAAAGGCCATGACATGTTGGCCACACATGCCCCCTGTAAGGAAACCTTTTCGATTCACCAAGCGTGCTGCCTGTAAAGCTTACTTCGATTTGGACAAGTTTACTGCCTACAAGCCTGCTTCGACTGGACAAGTTTGCTGCCTACATGCTTGCTTCGTTTGGACAAGTTTCGATGGGACAAAGTAACCATCTCTATGCATCCTTCAAATCCACTTGCACCAAGGGCCTCTTGCATACTTTGCTTCATACACGCTTCGTTTGATCCAAGAAGTATCTTCATACAAGATGTGACTAAGCTCTTGCTTCCCTTGAAAAAGCGCCCTTCAATTCAGAAGCCAGGAACTTCCCTCATGCTAAAAAGACACAAGGCAATGACTCCCTTTATGTTTGTTTCGATCCACATGCTTCGATTAGGAAACATTGTTTCCTTCGAACACAGTCTTTTGATTGGGCATTATGTTTGTTTCGATCCAAGCTTCGACAGGGCATTAGCTTCCTTCGAGTAAGTTTTTTTCGACCATAAGCTTCGACTGAGGCAAAGGCTTCCTTCGAACAAGTGCGCTTTGATCTCATTCTTGCATTTGACTCAAGACCAAATCTCGTTTGCCAGGCTATGTTGCGTCCAAATCTTTACATAGTCAGAAGCTTGTACAAGGGTTTTAAACTTTGTCTTTTAGATACTACTATTATTGGTTAAAGGCTACATGCTCTTTCCTTTCATAGAGAGTACTTTAGTCACAAAATCAGCTTTCAACTTGATTTTGGTCTGAGCACAAGCAACGTCAGAAGCATAAGTCACATCTTCTGCACCCCAACCGCCAAGAGGCCCCCCACATGTACTCTCACGTTACATTATTTTATCATTTATTTGCAAGGCTGGCTTTGGACAACATGTCCATTCTTTCTCTATAAATAGAGGAACATTTACAAAACTAGGGGAGGATCTTTGGACCAGAGGAACGAATCTCCCAAATTTTCTCAAACACAACAAAACTCTCAAGTTCATCAACACTTGAGATATCAAAACCCAGAATTCCAAACACTCACCTCTTTCGATTCTGAAGAACACCCCACACATAGAAGTTTGTTCAAACTCAAAGACAACCTTCTGTGAAAACTCTTCGAACTAAAAGCGAACCCCCTGTGACTACTCTTTGAATTCCAGAAACGTCCAGGTAGCAGTTCAAGTTCGAAACCCGCATCCATTCAAGGCCTGAAGCAAGGTAAGTTATTCTTACCTTTGAACTTTTTGTTCCATGGCATAGTAATTTTCCCTTTCGTTTGAAACATGTACATACCATTGTTCCTTTCGTTTCCACCCTTTTTAACAAATGTTTTAGAGCTGAGCCTTTCGTTTTACTTTCTGTTTACCTGAACTTGCTTTAACTATTAAACTGTTTATAAGACAAATACTAGCATGGCCTCACGCCATGTTGCCATTTAATGCTTGAAATGAAAGAAACAGGAGACAAGAGTATGAAGCGAAGCCTTTGGTTTCCACACTGACTTCCAGGCCCAACCATAGACACGCTCACACTAATTTCAATGGCCCAATAGAAGAAGGCAACAAGGCAGAAAGGCCCAGCCAGAGGCACACTTGCACTAAGTCCAGGCTCAGATGAAAGGCACTCCCATGCTGGTGCCAGCCTCCAATCGAAGTACATGACCTGACTGGTGTCAAAGCCTAATCGAAGGCCATGACCTCACTGGTTCAAACTCCCAATCGAAGGAGGCCAACAGAATGCAAATCGAAGGCTGCTCCTGCCCAAATCGAAAGATCTCTTTTTTACTTCTTTTTATCTTATTTTTTCCTTTACATTTCTATGCACTTCAATATGGTTGTAATAGTGTAGGATTTATTTTTTGCACTTTTTATTACTTTTGTACAAATGCTAGTAACTAGGTGTTTATGGCAAGATAAAACCAACAAGTAGGAAATCCCTAATCAAGACAAAATGCATGCGAATCAAACACACTATTCACACATGCACCCTTAGGGTAATCTCGCTTATTGCCTTGGAAAATGCAATCATGTCCCTCGAGTATGAGACACTCTAGCAAATGTCCCTTCAATAAACAAAGATCGTAGTCCCTCGATGACCCTCGATGCTGCCTTTGATAAAACGATCTCGTCCCTTATAAAATTGCTAGAGCGTCTCACAAGTTGCCTTCAATGATTGTATACGATGACCCGTGCCTGTCCCGCTTAACATCCTAACACAAGGTTGTTCACCAAATACAATGGTGAAACAACACTGTTAAAAGGGTCAAAAACATAAGAAAATCTTTGAGTAAAATAGGGTGGACAAACTCTTAGTTACTTGATCAAAAATCTTGCAAAACATCCTTGCCATTTTTCAAACACACATCACAACACAACTTCAAAACAACTTTCAAAAACATTGAATTATCTTTTCAAAAAGACACACACCTTTGTATATACGCAAACAAGAGTCATTACAAAGGTTGCCTAGACAAGGCATCTTTTTCAAAACCACACACACAAAGCACCATTTCAAACAATTAAAAAGCAAAGGCAAATGATCTAAAACAAGTAACTAAGAGCCCATGGATAACCATGGATGAAAAGGGTTCTAGCACCTTCCCTTTTCATAATCTACCCCCCGAACCCACGAAAACATCTCAAAGGTCTTTCCTGTGCTTTCTGACCTTTCCTTAGGATAAAATAAAAAGTCGGTGGCGACTCTTGCTAAACCGCAACATTTGCGAACACAAACGCAAATCCCAAGTCACTTCTCCCACCGTATCACAGAACTGGCGACACTGCTGGGGATTTTTCTAAAAGTGGGGTTACCTTAGGGTTTTAGATCACCTTTACATGCTTATATTGTTTGTTTTGATTGCTTTACATTTTGGTTCTCTTGTTTGGGCTTGAAATCCTCTACCCGGATTTGGGGAAACATTCATAGGTAAATAGCAATACGTTGTGGAAACTGTGCGGGGTATACCGACACGGTTGAAGCAATAGCTATATTAGTGCGACATATTTGTGAGTACCGGTAGCCTTTGAGTCAATCAAAGAGAATACGGGGCCGCTGAGTGATGTCACTAAGCACTAATGAACTAGAACCTTACTTGACCATCTTGACCTTTTTAGGGGTAGTGAGATGACCGACTTTGGTGCAGTCCGAAGTTGGTAGATACTCGATACTACACTCATTGAGGATTGTTTTCTTGGGATATTTTGGTCGCCAGCTAAGTGGCTAAACCAAAACAATGAACATAGAAAATAATCCAGTGATATTGAGCTCCTTAGAACCCGGTTTCTATTTTAGGACAGTTTGAGCCAACTAACTTCAAGAGGGTACTTACCTACAAACCCCATGCAAGCCTAAACCTAAGGACTTGTCTGCTTTGTGTGAATATGATTGTCTATATATATACTTGCTTACTTCTGCATACATGTACATAACATCATAACATCATACCATAGCATTTTCAATAACCATTTCAAGGATCTTGAGGGTCTTTTGATGCAGGGTCACGTTGAACCAGACGTCTACCAAAGGGCAAGAGGTTTCATTCCCCTCTAAACAAACGCCGTCAAAGATTAAGTGCAACAACTTGAATCAGGGGCTATGACCCACTTGACATGGTGAGCTTGATTCTCGTGGAAAGACATCCACCAATAAAAAGTTCTCCAATCAAAGATGTTGATCAAAGTTCAATCTCTAACATTTTCTTATGTTTACCTCGCGAGATTCTTGGAAACATGCATCCACATATCATGCATTGCATCATAACAGGTTTTCCTTTTTCAGGTCTCCTTATCTTCCTACTGTTTATTTCAGTAGAGATGGCTCTAGAGTAGACTATCAAGGACATCCAGGCTCAAAACTCTCAACTTCAAGAGATGTTCTTGAACCTATCCAAGGGACAAGAAGAGGTCAAGGCGCTCCTCACCAGGGGCATGATCGTGGGAAATCCTGGGGACGACAGAGATGACCAGTTGGAGTGGCTACAAATTGAGATAGCCATAATGAAGGTCCTCCACTTGAAATGACAAAGCTCGAACTGGGAGACTTTTGTTCCATTTGAATTTTCAAGTTGTAATTTATTTTGTATTCAAACAATTATCTATTAATGTCAAACTTTGTTTCATTAATGCATTGCATATGTTTGTCTTGAATTCATCCTTTCATTTTCACTATAATTATGCTTTCTTTATGACATTCAACTCTTGCTAAAAGTTACAAGCCTTTAGAGGGAGGATGACGAAACAATGCCATAATCTCATACAGTATGCTTTTGGACAGACCTTGATGATGATGTACATGTGTTTCTTTCAAATCCTAAACACTGGAGTTATAAGGAAGATAATCCCTAGTCAACCCCTTCGAGCCAAAGAAGTAGGAGTTTTCTGTTTTTAACACAAATTGAAACCATTAATCAAAACCTGGGGCAGGGTAGTCTCTCAGTTAATTCAAATGCGCTTTAAGTCGTAAACTCTCAGTTCATAATACAACGAACGACATCAAAAGCATTCCTCTGGAATTAAAAGACATTGGTGGTTCCTTATCTCATAGGCAGTCAATCTCTCAAAAGAGAAAAGCCCACTAAGCCAAAACCTATAAAGGAGGCTTAAGAAAGTTGGGGCATCCCGCTGACTGTAATCTCGAAAACAGGAACAGTCAGGCAAAAGTTAGGGATAACAAATCAAAAGAACGAGGTCGCTACAAATCCTCAACAACATGAAAAATGTTGCAAAAATGATTGCCTTCTGACAAACTTAACTTGTCTAAACCATCACCAAAACATCATTCCAGACTCAATTAGAGTTCAAACGCACAATTAACTGAGCTTAGGATTGAAGAACATCACGAAGAACGGGTGGGTACAAATACACTTTGAGCCTTTATCCTTTGTTTCTTAAACCGTGAACCAAGCCACATTACAACCCTTCAAAAGTCCTAATTGAAGCATGGGTTAGTTGGAAAGCATACTGTTAAAAAAGGTATCCTGACTCCTGTAAGGCTTTGCTCTAAATCCTGAGTTGAATTTTTCTTACAAAATTTATTTACTTACATAAACGCATTTTTCAAAACTTCAAGACAAACATAAACTTTGCATCACTTGAATATCACTGTTTGCATTTGGCTATTTGTTTGACAGCGGAGAAATTCACACAACGAATATCCGATGAACGAAAGCCCTCTCAGTGAACAAAATCACTTCAAAAAGGATGACATTTCCATTGACAAATCTCCTATCAACAGGGGGACATGACATGTCACTCTCCAGCACACCTGGGGCAGTCTAGTCAAGATTCCAGGAAATCTCTCAAAGAAGTGCAGAGTAACTAGGGGCAAGTCTCCATCTCCGTCACTTGGGGCATTAAACGTCAAATCTCAGTGAAGGGTTACGTACAATTAAACATTTTCTGGCAATGTCACAAACACTTGCTACTAGGGGCAATGACAAATCTCCCCAAAGTCCTTCTCATAGGATGATTCATTAGCAAGAGTATAATCTCTGACCCCCTTTCCCCAGCTGAATCAACCTCAAGAATCCTCGAGGACTTCCCCCAACGAAGATGTCACCTCTCTAGCGGACTGACGACAGGGTTTATTTCCCCAACAACACTAGGATTCCCCAGCTTGAGTGTGCCTCTCCGACTACTACAAATCAAAGGACCACAACTCTTCTTCCCCAGTAGACTACTCTACAATCCCCAGCAAGTTACTGCGAAACCTGGACCCGACCAGATATCAGTTCAACTTTGACTCCCCGGTAAAGTCGCCATTGGAAAATCATCCCCAGCGGAGTTCATTCCTTTCACAGACAGAAATTCAATCCCCAAAAGGGTTCACTGTCACCAGCAACAGTAATTCATCCCCAGCTGAGTCTTATTTCTCTAAATCAGCAGATCTTCTAGTAGAGTATATACTCTCCACAGAGACACTTCCTCGTCAGCTTATTCCCCATCGGAGTTATCCTCTCCTGAAGGTTTATTCTCACAATCATCTTCATTCACTATCCCCAGCGGAAATAAAGAATTCAACTCTTTTTCTCCAGCAGCTACCCGGGATTTATTTTCCCCAGCTAAAAACATCACATCGTCATACATCATGACATGCATACGCATCATACAACACAAATCTCATTTATTTTGAGAACATCATTGCCTGATGCATATCATGCATTACATACGGCTAACTTTTACCTTTCAGGAAAGATACAATCAAATTATCACGAAATTCAAGCTATGCAACCTTACCTAGGTTCCTTCTCTTTCCCGATGTAGTTTTACCTAGACTCATCCTGCAGCAACCTTACCTAGGTTCCTTCTCTTTCCTGATGTAGTTTTACCTAGACTCATCCTGGAGCAACCTTACCTAGGTTCCTTCTCTTTCCCGATGTAGTTTTACCTAGACTCATCTTGGAGCAACCTTACCTAGGTTCTTTCTCTTTCCCGATGTAGTTTTACCTAGACTCATCCTGGAGCAACCTTACCTAGGTTCCTTCTCTTTCCCGATGTAGTTTTACCTAGACTCATCCTGGAGCAACCTTACCTAGGTTCCTTCTCTTTCCTGATGTAGTTTTACATAGACTCATCCTGGAGCAACCTTACCTAGGTTCCTTCTCTTTCCCGATGTAGTTTACCTAGACTTATCCTGGAGCAACCTTACCTAGGTTCCTTCTCTTTCTCGATGTAGTTTTACCTAGACTCATCCTGGAGCAACCTTACCTAGGTTCCTTCTCTTTCCCGATGTAGTTTTACCTAGACTCATCCTGGAGCAACCTTACCTAGGTTCCTTCTCTTTCCCGATGTAGTTTTACATAGACTCATCCTGGAGCAACCTTACCTAGGTTCCTTCTCTTTCCCGATGTAGTTTTACCTAGACTCATCCTGGAGAAACCTTACCTAGGTTCCCTCTCTTTCCCGATGTAGTTTTACCTAGACTCATCCTGGAGCAACCTTACCTAGGTTCCTTCTCTTTCCCGATGTAGTTTTACCTAGACTCATCCTGGAGCAACCTTACCTAGGTTCCTTCTCTTTCCCAATGTTGTTTTACCTAGAGTCATCCTGGAGCAACCTTACCTAGGTTCCTTCTCTTTCCCGATGTAGTTTTACCTAGACTCATCCTGCAGCAACCTTACCTAGGTTCCTTCTCTTTCCCGATGTAGTTTTACCTAGACTCATCCTGGAGCAACCTTACCTAGGTTCCTTCTCTTTCCCGATGTAGTTTTACCTAGACTCATCCTGGAGCAACCTTACCTAGGTTCCTTCTCAGTTCAGATGTAGGTTTACCTAGACTCATCCTGGAGCAACCTTACCTAGGTTCCTTATCTTTCCCGATGTAGTTTCACCTAGACTCATCCTAGAGCAACCTTACCTAGGTTTCTTCTCTTTCCCGATGTAGTTTCACCTAGACTCATCCTGAAGCAACCTTGCCTAGGTTTCTTCCCGGTTCAGATGCAGTTTTACCTAAACTCCTCATGAAGCAGCCTTACCTAGGTTTCTTCCCGTTTCAGATGCAGTTTTACCTAAACTCCTCATGAAGCAGCCTTACCTAAGTTTCTTCCCGGTTCAAATGCAGTTTTACCTAAACTCCTCATGAAGCAGTCTTACCTAGGTTTCTTCCCAGTTCAGATGTAGTTTTACCTAAACCCATCATGGAGCAACCTTACCTAGGTTCCTTCCCGGTTCAGATGCAGTTTTACCTAAACTCCTCATGAAGCAGCCTTACCTAGGTTTCTTCCCGGTTCAGATGCAGTTTTACCTAAACTCCTCATGAAGCAGGCTTACCTAGGTTTCTTCCCAGTTCAGATGTAGTTTTACCTAAACCCATCATGGAGCAACCTTACCTAGGTTCCTTCTTAGTTCAGATGTAGTTTTACCTAAACCCATCATGAAGCAGCCTTACCTAGGTTTCTTCCCGGTTCGGATGCAGTTTTACCTAAACCCATCATGGATCAACCTTACCTAGGTTCCTTCTCGGTTCAGATGCAGTTTTACTCAAACTCTTCACGAAGCAACCTTACCTAGGTTCCTTCTCATAACCTTACCATCCAGGTTTCTTTTCTCTTATCTCCAGACAGCAGTCCACAATACTGTAAGACCTGGACCTGATCAAACACGATCGGTTTCACCTTTCCCTAGTAGGTCGTGATGTAGCCTATACACTGACCAGATATGCAGTTCACCTCCAGAGTTAATTCCCAGTAGAGTAACGGACAACTGAAGCTCTTAAAATTCTATTTCTCTCAAGACAGCTACCAACAATCTCCAGATGGCATCTTTAAGCCCATCCCCAACAAGATTCTGTCACAACTCCAGATGGCATCTTTAAGCCCATCCCCGACAAGATTCTGTCACATCTCCAGATGGCATCTTTAAGCCCATCCCCGACAAGTTTTTGTCACATCTCAAAATGGCATCTTTAAGCCCATATCCTAAGCTATATTTTGACGAGTGCAAATTTACGGGCACTCTAGTGTCCAATCCTCTTTTACGTTCGAGTCGCGAAAGGCAAACTTGCACATCTAACTCTTCAGGTTCAAGAAGATTGAACAGGGGCAGCTGTTGTACCCCAAAATTTTCCCTCTCAATTCTCAAGGCCTTTCTTACAAGGATTTTCAAGGTTCAAGCTTGAACAAGTGCATTTGGATTTTCCAATACCAAAATTAAAATGAAACTGTCAAAAATGGAGAAAACAGATAAAAATAACATTTTGACAAATTTGGAGGAAAACATGTCTCCTTCGATTCAGCACCCTTCAATTGACTCTTGGCCTCTTTCGAATGCAACTTGGATTACATCCTTCATTTTGAACTTAAAACCTCCTTCGAATGCAGTTTAGGTACATCCTTCGTTTGGATTTGAAACCTCCTTCGATTCAGCCTTTTGATTGGACAAGTGTGATGCCTACATGGTTGCAATCAAAGGCCATGACATGTTGGCCACACATGCCCCCTGTAAGGAAACCTTTTCGATTCACCAAGCGTGCTGCATGTAAAGCCTACTTTAATTTGGATAAGTTTACTGCCTACAAGCCTGCTTCGACTGGACAAGTTTGCTGCCTGCATGCTTGCTTCGTTTGGACAAGTTTCGATGGGACAAAGTAACCATCTCTATGCATCCTTCAAATCCACTTGCACCAAGGGCCTCTTGCATACTTTTCTTCATACAAGCTTCGTTTGATCCAAGAAGTATCTTCATATAATATTTGACTAAGTTCTTGCTTCCCTTGAAAAAGCGCCCTTCAATTCAGAAGCCAGGAACTTCCCTCATGCTAAAAAGACACAAGGCAATGACTCGGTTTATGTTTGTTTCGATCCATATGCTTCGATTAGGAAACATTGCTTCCTTCGAACACAATCTTTCGATTGGGCATTATGTTTATTTCGATCCAAGCTTCGACAGGGCATTAGCTTCCTTCGAGTAAGTTTGTTTCGACCACAAGCTTCGACTGAGGCAAAGGCTTCCTTCGAACAAGTGCGCTTTGATCTCATTCTTGCATTTGACTCAAGACCAAATCTCGTTTGCCAGGCTATGTTGCGTCCAAATCTTTACATAGTCAGAAGCTTGTACAAGGGTTTTAAACTTTGTCTTTTAGATACTACTATTATTGGTTAAAGGCTACATGCTCTTTCCTTTCATAGAGAGTACTTTAGTCACAAAATCAGCTTTTAACCTGATTTTGGTCTGAGCACAAGCAACGTCAGAAGCATAAGTCACATCTTCTGCACCCCAACTGCTAAGAGGCCCCCCACATGTACTTTCACGTTACATTATTTTATCATTTATTTGCAAGGCTGGCTTTGGACAACATGTCCATTCTTTCTCTATAAATAGAGGAACATTTATAAAGCTAGGGGAGGATCTTTGGACCAAAGGAATGAATCTCCCAAATTTTCTCAAACACAACAAAACTCTCAAGTTCATCAACACTTGAGAAATCAAAACCCAGAATCCCAAACACTCACCTCTTTCGATTCTGAAGAACATCCCACACATAGAAGTTTGTTCAAACTCAAAGACAACCTTCTGTGAAAACTCTTCGAACTAAAAGCGAACCCCCTGTGACTACTCTTCGAATTCCAGAAACGTCCAGGTAGCAGTTTAAGTTTGAAACCCACATACATTCAAGGCCTGAAGCAAGGTAAGTTATTCTTACCTTTGAACTTTTCGTTCCATGGCATAGTAATTTTCCCTTTTGTTTGAAACATGTACATACCATTGTTCCTTTCGTTTCCACCCTTTTTAACCTATTTTTAGAGCTGAGCCTTTCGTTTTGCTTTCTGTTTACGTGAACTTGCTTTAACTATTAAACTGTTTACAAGACAAATACTAGCATGGCCTCAAGCCATGTTGCCATTTAATGCTTGAAATGAAAGAAACAGGAGACAGGAGTATGAAACAAAGCCTTTGGTTTCCACACTGACTTCCAGGCCCAGCCAGAGACACGCTCACACTGATTTCACTGGCCCAATCGAAGAAGGCAACAAGGCAGAAAGGCCCAGCCAGAGGCACACTTGCACTAAGTCCATGCTCAAACGAAAGGCACTCCCATGCTGGTGCCAGCCTCCAATCGAAGTACATGACCTGACTGGTGTCAAAGCCCAATCGAAGTCCATGACCTTACTGGTTCAAACTCCCAATCGAAGGAGGCCAACAGAATGCAAATCGAAGGTTTCTCCTGCCCAAATCGAAAGATCTCTTTTTTACTTCTTTTTATCTTATTTTTTCCTTTACATTTCTATGCACTTCAATATGGTTGTAATAATGTAGGATTTATTTTTTGCACTTTTTATTACTTTTGTACAAATGCTAGTAACTAGGTGTGTATGGAAAGATAAAACCAACAAGTAGGAAATCCCTAATCAAGACAAAATGCATACAAATAAAACACATTATTCACACATGCACCCTTAGGGTAATCTCGCTTGTTGCCTCGGAAAATGCAATCATGTCCCTCGAGTATGAGACACTCTAGCAAATGTCCCTTCAATAAACAAAGATCGTAGTCCCTCGATGACCCTCGATGCTGCCTTCGATAAAACGATCTCGTCCCTTATAAAATTGCTAGAGCGTCTCACAAGTTTCCTTCAATGATTGTATACGATGACCCGTTTCTGTCCCGCTTAACATCCTAACACAAGGTTGTTCACCAAATACAATGGTGAAACAACACTGTTAAAAGGGTCAAAAACATAAGAAAATCTTTGAGTAAAATAGGGTGGACAAACTCTTAGTTACTTGATCAAAAATCTTGCAAAACATCCTTGCCATTTTTCAAACACACATCACAACACAACTTCAAAACAACTTTCAAAAACATTGAATTATCTTTTCAAAAAGACACACACCTTTGTATATACTCAAGCAAGAGTCATTACAAAGGTTGCCTAGACAAGGCATCTTTTTCAAAACATTTTCAAAACCACACACACAAAGCACCATTTCAAATAATTAAAAAGCAAAGGCAAATGATCTAAAACAAGTAACTAAGAGCCCATGGATAACCATGGATGAAAAGGGTGCTAGCACCTTCCCTTTTCATAATCTACCCCCCGAACCCACGAAAACATCTCAAAGGTCTTTCCTGTGCTTTTTGACCTTTCCTTAGGATAAAATAAAAAGTCGGTGGCGACTCTTGCTAAACCGCAACATTTGCGAACACAAACGCAAATCCCAAGTCACTTCTCCCACCGTATCACAGTCATGATAGTAATATTATGAGATATCCTTTAATTTCTCTTGAGGGACTAAGATCACTTGTAAGGCAACATTTGAAGCGTCATCGAGGGACTATGATCTTGTATTTTTGATTGTTTTTGCTAAGACATCCACATGCATAACATGACCGTTTTTATAAGGAAACAAGTGGAATTACCCTAAGGTTGCATATGTGAATAGTGTGTTTTATTTGCATGCATTGTTTATCTTGAGTTAGGGTTATCTACTTGTTGATTTTTATCTTTCCATACAAACCCTAATTACTAGCATTTATATGAAAGCGATAAATTACGGAAAGTAAATTTACTACGCTATTACATCATTTGGGGATGGGGTATACAAATTTACAAATGAGGATTGAAAGAAATTAAACCTAATTATCTATTACAACCATATTGAATTGAATAATGTGCAAGAAATGAATAAATATAATGTACAAGGATATAAATGGAAAAGAAAAGGATTTTTGTTTGGTTTTTGAGCAAAGGGTTTTAACCTAATTATCTAAAAGAAAATGATTAATTAAATTAAACCTAAACTAATTAAGAAAATAAATTAAGTTAGAAAGCATTTTTTAGGGTTTTTTTAGAAAAGGTTTTAAGTTTAATCAAAATAGTATGGAAATTAATTAATTAAAAGAAACCTAAATTCTAAGTTAATTTTAATTAAAAAATAAAATAACTAAACCTAAATCTAATTATTAATTTATTGAGAAAAAGAAATTAAGTTTGTTTAAGAAAATATTTTTGTCTTTTTGTTTTTTAAAGGAATAAAATATAAATGAATATAAATATATTAGATATATAAATAAATAAACTATTTTTTTTATTAATAAAAATAATAATAATAATAATAAAAATAAAAATAAAAATAAAAATAAATAAAATAAAATATAAAAAGAAAAGTCAGGGGGTGAAAATGATATTTAGGATGTATGTTAGAAAAAAAACAGTTTTGTTTGAAGCCTGGCCCATTAATGTTTTTGTTTGGAAATCAGAAAAGAAATAATGGGCTGTGTTGTAACAAGCAGGCAGGGAGGTGATTTTCAGTAAAAATATAAAGTCCAATGGCCTTAGGCCCAAGCGTGCATAGTTGGTAGCAAGAAAGAAAGAAAATGTTTGAGAAATATGAAAAAAAGGCAACGCTGGGACTTGAACCCGTGATCTTGACCATAAATGTGTGCTGCCTTTACCACTGGGGTGGCTATACATCCGTTAACTAAACTGAAACCATAAATATATAATACAAAACAAGTTCTAGAAATGAACTTCATCTTCAACCTCCAGCCAAGGTCCCTGTAACTCACTCATTTCTCATCCATTCTCAAAACTTCCAACATCAAACTTGTTACAAATTTTACCAGGATTCTGAATATGTAAATAACTTAAACTAATTCTCAAAGATGAGCATGAATTTCTAAAAGTAACAAATCTTGACCTAACTTTTTTCATAGATTCAAACCTAAAATTCTCTAATCAGAATCAAATGATGCTTATATGAAGAGATAGAAATTTAGAAAACTCACCTTGCAGATGGAGGTCGTATTTTCAGTTTGAGCAAGCTTTGAGGTTTCCCAATGATTTGTTTAGCTTGCCTGGACCTCCCCGAGTGTGTTGCAAACTTTACTTTGCTTTGAAAGTCCCTGAGTCTCCCTACTCAAGTCAACCTGCAAGGTTGATGCTTGAAAATAGTGAATGATGAAAATGGAGTTACAGGAGTGTAACAGGTATTGGGATAGCTTTGATATGATGTATAGAGAGTGTATGGATGCTTATATTTTAAAACGCACGAGTGGTTTTTGATTTGGGGGTTTTAAGTTCACAAATGTCAAGTTATGGCCAATTCTATGTAGAAAGGTGCTTGGGAGGTTTTAAGGGTGCTTCAGCTCGTGTGTTTTCTTGCAAATAACTTGTATAGTTATAAGCAAGAGGTCTTATGGTTTGAAGTTGACATATCTTTGAGATATAGAGTTATGGCTATGTTACTTGATTTTGAAGAAAAGTGGAAAACATGGTTTCAAGGCATAGTAAAAGCATGGTATCATTTTTATTGGAGGCTCTAGACATGTTTCTTTTATCTTTGACATTTCTTGTACTAAGATGAAACAAGTTGGGAGCTCAAGAAGTTGACTTTTCATAAAGGCTTGCTTTACTAGAATGGAAATGGTGACTTTCTCCCTAAAATGGCAAAATGCTTTGGACAATGCTTGAATAAATTGGAAAATTGATCAATCAGTTGTGTAAACATTAAATTAAGGAGTGATTTTCAAGTTAGACACCTGCAAAGCAAGATTATACAGCATGGCTTATGGATTTGGTCAAGTGTTCATCACAAAATTGACTTGTAATTCAAGTTCATCATGCCAACTTCAAGTCTTTGAATATCCTAGCTCAAAAATTATCTCTTCAAGTTCTTGGACATTTTGGAAATCTTGTAACATCCTCTACAACCTTCATGTTGGACATTTTTGAAGATTCAATTTGGAACTAGGTGAAAAGTTGCCATGAAGTTAGGTCAAAATCCTGCCTAATTAGGGCAAAATTTCACTAAGTCTTTTTAGTTTCAGGGACATGTCTTCATAAATTCATAACTTGAAATCCAAGCATTGATAGGAAAAGTTCTGCCTTACAATGCTTTAGATCTCATTGATATCAACAACTTTCATGTTGTAAGTTTCCCTTGAATCATCTTGCATCATGGTGGAAATTTGGCACAAAGTTGTGAAAAAAAAGTTAATTTTCCAACACTTAGAAAAATTTCTAAGTCTTAGAATTTTGACTTTTCAAAAATGAATTTTGACTTTTCAATTTCTTGATGAACACATTTCATATTTTGACATGTCTTGATGAATTGTAATCTTTGAGATTTGATTTTGATCAAAAAGTCAAAGTTTGACTTTTTAGTGTACAATTGACTTTTCATCAGTTGACTGAAATTCATTTGTCAATCCAATGATCTTGAGAGGTGATTTTAACTATGAAATTAGGTCAAGATGATGAATTTGAATCCTTTAGATCATGTCTTAAACCAATAAGTCATTTGTTAGGTCAAAAGTCAAAAATTGAACCTCCTCAGTCAAAACCCTAATTTTGACCATTTTGCCCTTTTGATGATTTGATCAAATTTCTTGAGGAATTGTGATCCACACTTGATCAATTGACATATATGAGTTCACCATGTTTATATGGATAAAAAATTATAAAATTTGACTGTAGGTTGACCACAGTTGACTTTTTATCCAATATAGTTGATTTTAGGTCATCTGATCAACTGACTGAGCAAAAATGTGATCCAAAGCTTGAAACTTGACATGAGCAATCTTGAGGGTTCCTAATGATACATGAAAGTCATTTGGGGCCTTGAAAGTCCAATTGTACTTATGAAAATTCAAACCCTAATTTTTAGTTATCAGTGGTTGAGGAGGTGTCTTGAGCTGATCAAACCTTGTGTAGTCTTGAATCAAATGGAGATCTTAGGAGATATTTCTTGAGAAATGAGAGGGAAAATTTTGGGGTACAACAAAGGCCATCCAAGAAATGTCAGTCCCCTACTCTGAAAAGGAATTTATAGGATTCTTGGGTCGTTATAACTACATCGCCCACTTCATATCTCACTTAACTGCTACTTGTGAGCCAATCTTCAAACTCTTGTAGAAATATGAACTAGTTAGATGGAATGATGAATGCCAAGATGCCTTCGACAAAATCAAATAATACCTACAAGAACCTCATATTATAATGCCTCCAGTTGAAGGAAGACCCTTGATCATGTACTTGACAGTACTAGAGAACTCTATGGAGTGTGTTTTGGGCCAACATAACGAGTTTGGTCGAAAAGAGCATGCTATTTACTACCTGAGCAAAAAGTTTACCGACTGTGAAACCAGATATTCAGTGCTCGAGAAAACTTGTTGCGGTCTGGCATGGGCTTCTCTCCGGCTAAGATAGTATATGTTGACTCATATCACTCTACTGATTTCTAAGATGGACCCTATCAAGTACATCTTCGAGAAACCTGCTCTTTTCGGACGGATAGCTAGATGGCAGATGATCTTGACTGAGTATGATATTCAATACACAATGCAAAAGGCCATCAGGGGAAGTGTATTAGTAGATCATTTGGCCCATTAAGTTGTTGATGATTATCAGTCTATGAACTTTGACTTCCCAGATGAGAATATTATGCTAGTGACCGACTGCGCGAAACCTGGACCGTATGACGGACCTGAACAAGGATCCCGATGGACTATGGTCTTCGATGGGGCTTCCAACGCTTTGGGTAACGGAATTGGTGATGTGATAATCTCCCTTGAAGGTTTCCACACTCCTTTCACTTCCAGAATATGCTTCGACTGTACGAATAACATGGCTGAGTACGAAGCATGCATTTTGGGTCTGAAGGTTGCCATTGATTTGAGGATCAAGCATTTGAATGTGTTTGGGGATTCCGCTCTAGTGATTATCCAAGTAAAAGGAGATTGGGACACTAAGCACCATAATCTCATCCCTTACAAGGAGCTTGTGCTATCTTTGATTCCTTACTTCAAAGAGGTCACATTTGAACACTTCCCTAGGGAAGAAAATCAGCTGACTAACGCCTTGGCAACAATGTCTTCCATGTTCAAAGTTGTGATACGGTGGGAGAACTGACTTGAGATTTTGCGTTTGTTTTCTCACTTGTTCGGTTTAGCAAGAGTCGCCACCTACTTTTTATTTTATCCTAAGGAAAGGCCAAAAAGCACAGGAAAGACCTATGAGATGTTGTCTTGGGTTCCGGGGGTAGATTATGAAAAGGGAAGGTGCTAGCACCCTTTTCATCCATGGTTATCCATGGGCTCTTAGTTACTTGTTTTAGATCACTTGCCTTTGCTTTTCAGTTGTTTGAAATGGTGCTTTGTGTGTGTGGTTTTGAAAATATTTTGAAAAAGATGCCTTGTCTAGGCAACCTTTGTAATGATTCTTGTTTGAATATATACAAAGGTGTGTGTCTTTTTGAAAAGATAATTCAATGTTTTGAAAGTTGTTTTTGAAGTTGTGTTGTGGAGTGTGTTTTGAAAAATGGCAAGGATGTTTTGCAAGATTGATCAAGTAACTAAGAGTTGTCTACCATATTTTACTCAAAGATTTTCCTTATGTTTTTAACCCTTTTAACAGTATTGTTTCACCAATGTATTTGGTGAACAACCTTGTGTTAGGATGTTAAACGGGACAGGCGCGGGTCATCGTATAGACCATGATAGCAATAGTGTCAAGTATTTTGGCAATTTTCTTGAGGGACTAGATCATTTTTGTTTAGGCAACTCAGATAGCGTCATCGAGGGACTATGATCTTTTGTTTTGTTTTTGCTTTGCCAAAGTACTTGACATGCAACCATGGCCCATTTTTTTGAAGGCAACAAGTGGATGAAACCCTAGGGGTGCAAGTGTGCATTGTGTTTGTTTTTCATGCATGTTTATCTTGGATTAGGTCAAGCTAGTTGTTGATTTCATTTTGCAATTTGGAGAGATGATGGATAGGAGGATGGGCTTATAGATGCCATCTGGAGATTGTTGGTAGGAGATGGGCTTAAAGATGCCATCCAGAAGTGATTGCTGGACTGTATCTATGAGCTGGAACTGGGTGAATGCCAAAATTGCGTCCGTACCTGGAGCGTATCTGAAACGTATTTGAAGGAGTGACAGAATGATATCCGAATTTAGATCGTATCTGGACTGTATTTGTATGAGATCTGTATGAGTAGCAGAATGACATCCAAGTTTGGATCGTATCTGTGCTATAACTGGGATCTAGATAAGTGACAAAATGACTTTCGTGTCTGGAGTATATCTGAATTTGAAGTTGATAGTTGAATCTGAATGAGAAATAGAATGGCTTCCATGTCTGGAGCATATCCAGTCTGTGTATGATTGTTGACGTAGGAACAAGTAGTAGAATGACCGCCGCGTCTGGGGTATATCCATACTGCATCTGAATGAGTGACAGAATGTCATCCGAACCTGGATTGTTTCCGGACTGTCTTTTGAATGAATCTGGACTAAACAATAGAATAGCATCCGGGTCTGGAGCATATCTAAGTTATCTTTAGAAGTTTGAATCTGAATAAGCGGTAGAGTAGCATCCGGGTCTGGAGCATCTCTAAGCTATCTCTGAAAGGAAATCTGAATAAGCAAAAGAATAGCATCCGGATCTGGAGCATTTCTAAGCTATCTCTGGAGAGAAATCTGAATAAGCAGTAGAATAACATCCGGGTCGGGAGTATCTCTAAGCTATATCTGAAAGGCAATCTGGAATAAGTATCAGAATGTCGCCATGCCTGGGTCGCAACTGAACTATATCTAGAAGGAATCTCTGAATAAGCGATAGAATAGCATCCGGATCTGGAGCATATCTGAACTATCTCTGAGAAGAAACTTTGAATAAGCAAAAGAATAGCATCCATATCTGGAGCATTTCCAAGCCATTTCTAGGAAGAAACTCTGAATAAGCGATAGAATAGCATCCGGGTCCGGAGCATTTCTAACCTATCTGAAAGGGAATCTGAATAAGCAATAGAATATCATCCGCGTCGGGAGCATCTCTAAGCTATCTCTGAAAGGGAATCTGGAATAAGTATCAGAATGTAGCCACATCAGGGTCACATCTGAACCATCTCTAGAAGGGAATCTGGAATAAGTATCAGAATGTAGCCATGTCTGGATCGCATCTGAACCATCTCTAGAAGGACATCTGAATAAGCAATAGAACAACATCCGTGTCCGGAGAATCTCTAAGCTATCTCTAGAAGGAAGTTTGAATAAACAAAAGAACAGCATCCATATCTGGAGCATCTCTAAGCTATCTCTGAAATCTCTTTAATGTAGATATGCCCTGGCTAGATACAGGTATCGAATCCACAATTGATCGCTCACAGATATGCCCTGGCTAGATACAGGTATCGAATCTGGAACTGCGACAGTTGATAGTAATCATCTTTGTATTGACCTTTTTCCTGAAAAGGCAAAACATCGGTTGTATGCAATGTCATGGTGTATGAAATGCATGATGTCATGATGTTCTCAAAAATAAATGAGATCGTGTCGTGTGCACTTTATCATGTATGTAAGCAGGATGTATGAAATGTGAAATGTCTATGAATGTATTTTCGTCTAGGAAAATAAATCCTTGACGAATGCCGGGAACTTGTTGAATTCGGGGCTGATGTTGAAGAGTGGAGTTCTTCGTTTCTGCTGGGGATGGTGATTGCAAGAATAAACCGGTAGGAGAAGATGACTCTGTTGGGGAATAAACCTGATGAAGAGATTACTCTGCGGGGAATTACTCTGTGGGAAGAGATACTTCGCTGAGATTTTAATGAGAACTCCGATGGGGATTCCGTTGATAAGTTGTATTGGGGAATTTGATGAACTCCGCTGGGGGATAGGAAGAACTTTGCCGAGGACGATCTTTCCGTGATAATTAGTTGAGGATAACCCAGTTATAAGCTCTGGTGGGGAATAACCTTTGAATATGGTCAGGGAGAGATACGTGTACTCTGCAGGTGATAAGCTTCCAGAATCCACTGGGGATAAGCTTCCAGAATCTACTGGGGAGGATGATTCAACTCTCCTGGGGAAACTTTTGGACTGCACTGGGGAATGGTTCCACTGGGGTGTCTGTATCCCGCTGAGGAACAATCTTATATTAAGACTGCCGGGGATGCTTGCTGAGGAATATCTGTATATTCCGCTGGGGAATGTTGAGATCTTCTGGGGATATCCAACTTCCGTAAGGCTGACAGTAGCCTAACTCTGCTCGGGGAAGAGTATTGCTGACTTGCTGGAGATACTGTGCCTTTTCGGGGCTGATGGGAGACCCACTCTGCTTGGGGAGAGTATTGCTGGATCTTGTCTTACTCTTGGGGAGTGAAGGTAACTTGGTCGTGTTCTTCAGCTGAACCTATCTTGTACCTGGTGGACAGAGCAGCTTGTACAGTTTGGACCATTTCTGTTGCCCCAGTTTCTGCGGGAGAAAGTACCTGTGAGGGGCTTGATGACTGCCGATTGACAAATTTTCTTCTGGTAGGCAAGTGACGAGATGACGGGACATAGTCGTACACTTTGATCCCTAATTTTTGCCTAGACCGCCCTTTCAGGTTTTCAGTCCACCGGGATACCCATTTTTGCCCAAGCCGCCTTTTCAGGTTTTCGACTTGTCGGGTGTACAAATTTTTTCATTTTCGTCCCTTATTTTTGCCAGAACCCTTTTGGTTCGCCGGGAAGCCCTTATTTTTGCCTAGGTGTGTCAACCCAGCGGGTCTTTGATTGTGCGTAGTATTTTTTCGACTATGTCCATGCTCTCAGAGTGTATAGAGCTGTCACTGTCAGTAGTGTTGTGTTGCCATACCATCAGAAGATGTTTGACCATGCAAGATTTGTTGCTGGAATTCATGTCTAATGCCCCAAGCAACTCAGGCGGAGATTTGCCCCTGGCTATTGGCATTTTGAGAGATTCTCGGAATCTTGACTTGACTGCCCCCGATGATGGACAATGATCATGTCTGCCCCTTGGTTGGAAGTACTTTGGTTCACTTAGATATTCGTAGTGCGAATTTCTCTGCTGTTCAAACAAATAGTCATATGCAAACAATGTTATATTAGAAAATGCAAAGCTTACGTCTGTCTGACGTTTTTGAAAATGCATTTTTTCATAAAAACAAGTGACTTTTTTATAAACTGTAATGTCAACTCGTTATTTTACCGCAAGCCTTAAGGAGTCAGGATACCTTTCGTAACAGTATGCTTTCGAACTAACCCATGCTTCGGCTAGGACTTTTAAGGGTTATAACGTGGCCTGGTTCACGGTTTAAGAAACAAAGGATAAAGGCTCAAATTTTATTTGTACCCACCCGCTCTTCGTGATGTTCTTCAAACCTAAACTCAGCTAATCATGCGTTAGACCTTGTTTGAGTCTTTGTCCTGATATTCCAATGATGGTTCGGATGTTGACAATTTATTTTTAAATAGGCAGTCATTTCTTGTTGTTGAGGGTTTGTAGGACCTCTTTCTTTTTGATTTTGTTATCCCTATTTTTTCCTGAACTGCCTCTTTTGTGATTACAGTCAGCGGGATGCCCCAGTTTTGTAAGTCTCCTTCATAGGTTTTGACTTATTGGGCTTTAGTTTTGAGAGATAATGACTGCCGGTCTTTATGATTATTTGGAACCATCATCTATCTTTTGTCTTGGAAGGAATCCTTTGATGCCATTCGTTGTGCACCTGGATCAACTGAGAGAACTACCCTGCCCCAGGTTATGATTAAGGGTTTAATTTTTTTGTGAGAAGAAAAACTCCTACTTCTTTGGCTCGAAGGGGTTGACGAGGGATTATCATCCTTATAACTCCAGTGTTTAGGAATTGAAACAATGCCTGTACCTCATCAGCGGGGTCTGTTCAAAAGCATACTGTAGATTGTGGTATCGTTTTCGTCATCCTCCCTCAAGAGGCTTAGAATTATTAATTGAGAGTTTGATCATCACGAAAAATGAAAGCAGTTTGAATATAGCGAATGCGAATATATTGATTCAAAACAGACATATGTGATGCATTGATAAAGTAATAAAGTTTGCTATGACAATAATTGTTTGAACAATCAAAAGAAAATTACAACTTAAACATTCAAATGAACACAAGTTTTTTTTCAATCCTAGCCATGTTTTGGAAAGGGAGCAGTGATCACATTGGGAGTCTCGGGCGCTTCGAACTGGACCTCCTTTGCGTCGATTAGATCCTGAACCTTGTTCCTCAGAGTCCAAAAATCATCTATAGCATGCCCCGGGCTGTCAGAATGATAAGCGCAGCGGGCGTTGGGGTTATACCTTGAAGGTGTCCTGTTGGGATTCTTAGGAGGGTCCCTTAGAGTTACCAAATTAGTCTCCAGCAACTGTGGCAATATCTGGGTCAAGGTCATACTGAGGGGAGTGAATTTCCTTTTAGGTCTCTCTTCCCTTTGTTGGTTGCGATGCTGAGGAGCACCAGCAGGATTTGAAATAACCACTACGTTGACAGCTTGGCGGTGTTCAGATTTGTTTGGCCCTTTTGAACCATAGACAGCACTAGATTCTTTCTTGGATGGCTTCTTCTCAGTGTTCGAGGAGTCACCCTTTTGTATCTTCCCAGACTTGATACCAGCTTCTATCCTCTCCCCGGTCAAGATCAAATCTATAAACCCAGCAGAAGAATTCCCAATCAGATGGTGGAAGAAAGGACCAGACAGGGTCCCCAAGAACATATCAACGAGCTCACGGTCGGTCAGAGGTGGCTGCACCCTTCCAGCAAGGTCTCTCCACTTTTGCGCATATTCCTTGAATCCTTCACCCGTACCTAGTGACATACCCTGGAGTTGGGTACGCGTATGAGCGAGGTCGGAATTGTACTGATACTGCTTGTAGAATACAGTAGCCAAGTCCTCCCAGTTACGAATACTGGCTCCATCCAGCTGATAGAACCATTCGAGTTGAGTCCCTGAAAGACTTTCCTGGAAGAAATGGATCCATAAATTCTTGTCTGCAGTATACGGTTGGATCTTCCTCACATATGATCTGAGATGTAGCTTGGGACAGGAAGCTCCGTCGTACTTTGCAAAAGTAGGCGCCTTGAACTTGTGTGGGATCACCACCCCAGAGGATAGACCTAGATCTTCGAAGTCCAGGCCGAGCACTTTCTGTATCTCCATAGCACTTAGCCGGTCTTCGAGCTGTTTGTACTTATCCTCAGCAGGAGGATACTGTTCATCATTGAAATCCGTCTCGTTGTCGGAGACCACGGGACTAGGAACCCTTCTCTCTCGGGGACTGTCTTTCCCTACAGAGGAAGTAGCCTGATCAGCCTCATTCTGCGGTCCATTCCCAGATCTGCGTCTAGGATTGAACAAAACAGTCTTCTTCTTCTTCTTCTTCTGTATCAGAGTCTTCAACTCCTGTTGCCCCTGAGCTAAGCTCATGACCAGCTCTTGAAACTGGGCGTTCTGGGCCTGGAGGGCCTTGATAGCTTGTTCATTGGATGATTCAGGATTCATGATGATTGCTGAAATAAACAACGAAGAAGATAAGTGACCTGTCAAAAGGGTACCTGTAATGCAATGATATGTATGATATGCATGCAATGTTTTCAAGGATCTCGCGGGGTAAATAAGAAAATTGTTAGAATTTTCATTTTGTAGCTTGGTTGAAGGAACTTCATGTTGTTGAGAGTCCTTCTTCAAGAGTCAAAGCTCACCATATCGAGTGGGTCATAGCCCCTGACTCAAGTCACCATGTTTTGATCTCTGAACAACCTTGGCTAGAGGAAAATAAATCCCCTTTGCCCCTTGCTAGACATTTTGATTCATCGTGACCTGTATCATAAACCCTTGAGATCCTTGAAATGGATTAGTCCTTATGCAATATGTATGCAATGGTATGATGGTATGATGTTATGCTATGCGTGGAGTAATGTAAGTAAACCCTGTTATAAGTCCCGATCAAGGACTGTAAACAAAACCTGCAAGAAAACTCATGTGTCAGATAACAAGTATGCAAGTAGTCAAGTTTGAAGGCACACAAGTCACATAAGACAGCCCTTAGAGCTTAGGCCAGCATGAAGTTCAGGTACTACCCTCTTTCAGTTTCGTTGGTTAAGACCTGTCCTAGAAAATAGTAATCGGGTTCTAGAGGATCTCAATATCACTGACTACCCTCAATCGGTCATAACTCCAGCATCACAATCTTTTCTTGCGGCCAGAACCATTGCGAGAGTTTAGCCTCAATGAGCGTAGCATACTGCTACTGTTCTATGGCCAAGTTGGGCCAATTTAGGGTTCTAAGGTCAGTTGGTTCTTAATGACTCCTCAGAAGACCCATATTCTCCTCGTTGCAACACAAGGGATATCGGTACAGACCAAGGTGTCACACCAACGTAGCCACTGCTTCACCCGTGTCGGACTACGCCGGACAGGTCCCTCACAGCTTATGCTACCTAAAAGGGTATTCCCCATATCCGAGTTAGGATCTATAAAACTCTGATGCAAAGCCCACAATTATAAATCAAACAAAGCATTCAATTGAAAACATAGGGTTATCTAATCCTAAGGTACACCTCACTTTATAAATATCCCAAGCAGAGTCGCCAGTTCTGTGATCGGTGGAAATAGAACTGACTGTTTTTTAAGCTGGTTCGCGAAATGTCGCGGTAAGCAAGAGTCGCCACCGTCTTTTATGTTCTCCAACATGGAAAGGACAAAAGCACAGCAAAATTCCTTCTTTGAGAATGTTTCTCGGTTCGGGAGGTAGATTTATAGAAAGCGAAGGTGTTAGCACCCTTTCTATCCGTGGTTATCCACGGGCTCTTAGGTATTTGCTCTATGTTTTCAAAAATTGTTTGCTTTTCAAGTGTGTGTGGGTTTTGAAAAAAGTCGTTTGAAAAATTTCTAAGTAACTCTTATATATGTCCTCAAGAGTGTATGAAGTATTTGTTTGAAAACTTTTTGAAAGTGTAGGTGCGAAAAGTTTTTTTGTTTGTTTGAAAGAGCAAGTACCCAGGAGAATATACCTACTCTAAGGAATTAGGCTGTGTAAGAGTCCTTTAGATAGTGCTATCCCACCATTGAGAGGTAGGTAGCACCATCGTTGGAGGTATTCGGCTCAATTCGATTATTAGGGACAATATGGTCACCAAAGCAATGGTAGGACACCTTAGCGGCAACCCTAATGTCCTAGATCCTTTTTATCCGAGGCAACCGTTTCGAGGCAACTGGATCTTTAGACAGGAGGGCGACCTCTAAAACACCCTATACTTGACGACCACGTTCGAGGCAACCAGTGAGGCGTACCCTAGGAGTGGCATGTGCATGTGTGTTGAATTCAGTTTATGTTTATCTTTGATCATGCATTTGTGAGCTACGGATTGATTTTATTTTTCATACAAGTCTTTCATGCATATTAACAGTTAAGAGTGCGGAAAATAAAGTGCGGAAAGGTAAATCAACGCTATTACAAGGCGCGGGTCTATACATCGCCAAAAACAAAACCCGTTTGGAAAATAAAGGCGAGAAAAGTAAAGAAAGCGGTAAACTCTAATTAACTATTACATCCTCGGAAACAGTTACATCAACAATGATCAAAAGGAATTAAAGCGCGAAAGAATTGGATCGGGACGTCCTTAGGGTTTTGACCCTTTTTGAGAAAAGAATTGAGTTTGTCCTTCTTTGCAATTAATGAAATATTAAACCTAATAACTAATTAATTAATTAATTAAAAGAAAAAGTATTTTTGTGGTTTTTTATATTTTTAATGAAATAAAATAAAAAGAGAAATTAAAAGTCAAATGAAAAACCCTAATTCTAAGCTTGTTTTATTTATTGTAAAAAGATTAAAATTAAACCTAATTAACAAAAAGACTAAATTAATTAATTTGCATTTATTTACAAAAATAATAATTAAGGTGAAATTTAATAATAATAATAATAATAATAATAATAATATAAATATTTTAAGTTTCTGATTTTTATTATAAAAAATAATTTGTTAATTAATAATAATAACAATAATGATTAATGAAAGAAATTAAAAGAAAATAAAAGAAAATAAAAATAGCAAACCAGGTGGGTTGATGGACCCATGTGGAGGTGAGTTTAGAAATTCTGGCCCATTAAGAATCAGGCCACGTTTGACTTTCTTGAATCGTCCAGATATGCATTGACTCATGAGCACCAGGATCTTCATCCTTTGACCATTGGATTGAGGATTGTGGACACTTGGCAAGCTGCAGCGTGAGGTTTATGGTGGAGCCTTTCATGAACCCTGCATGTGATCTCATTGAAAAAAATAGAAACAAGGAATTTGGGGGACCTGGGAATCGAACTCAGGTCCCAATGGTTATTGGACACGCTTTCCACCAACTCAACCACATGCTTGCTTTGACATTATAATGGCCATTGAAAATAATATGTAAAAACAAAACATATGTTGTACAACAAAACAAACGCGCGCTTTTTTTGAATGTTCCGATGGCGCGCTTACACGTCTCGTCTTCTTCACCTGGCCTGTAAAAAAAAGATTGGATAGCGGGGGTTTTTAACCCCCACAACATGGAAGCACGATTAATAGCGATTTGGTCCCTGATGTATATAAATTGTTCGCGAGCATGGTGTTGGATTCGTCTGGCCTTGACGAATTCAACCATAGGCGTTGAAGGTTCTAATTTTACCGGACCTGAAAAGCCCTAATGTTGAAGCTTGAAAAACCTAGAATTCTCCAATGGTGATTTGCGTTTCAGGGCACCATAATGCAATTCACCTATACCATTAGCTTCATAAAGGTTCTAGCAATGCAATACACACAAAAAATCTCATTAATAATGCATGGATATTGAATTACGATTATGGAAAAATTAACCAAACCGTGTGACTGTTTGTGGATATTTCTTGAGCTTTAACATGCGAATTTGATTGCAAAACGTATCTGGGGATCCCTGCAAGGTGTTAGAAACCAGAAAAGCCCTTGAATTGGCCTGGAAGGTTGAATTCAGTTTTGAGTTTTCTTGGATTTTTTTCAATATTGCATATGGTTTTTTGCAGCAGTTTTGCACCTTCACAGCATTAGGGTTTGCTTCAGTATATGTAGTAGAATGGAATTAGGGTACAATCTTGGTCAAAGATCCATGGAATAAATTTTTCAATATTTGATTTTCAATCAAATATTTTCAATCTTTTTGATTGAAAAACCTTGCCAAATTGGGAGATTTTTGTCCCCTTAATTGATACACGAATTTGCCAGCTCTTGTTGACCATTTTTGCTTCACAAAAGATTGAGAAAAACATATCTTGGTATTTTCCTACATTTTAATGAATTAAATGAATTAATAATCAATTAAAAATCCAAATAATTAATAAAAATAAGAAAGTAATTAAATTTAATCTCAATGGGTCGTGCATAAGCCTTGGACAAAGTTTCAAGAAGGAATTTGAGGCCCATTAGCAAAAATGAGGTGTTTTGGGCAAAGTTGACTTTTGCAAATTCCCAAATATTTCCCAACTTCTCCAATGCATATCTTGCTCAATTTTGATCATATGTACATGTTCTTGGACATTTTGGAAAGGTCTTGAAGTCCTCTAGCCAATGCCTTTGGTCCCCTGTCATTTGGATTTACCAATCTCAAGTTATGGTCTTTGACTTAAAGTGCATTTTTGTTGACTTTTGAAATTGACCTATAATGTAGAAATTGATAACTTTTTGTGGGAGCATTTCTTGGACTTGGAATGTGAATATGAGTTGTATTAAATGTCATCCCCTTCACAATGAGAATTGGATGGGATTTTTCTGATGAACCATGAAAAAGTTATGCCCTGGTCAAGTTACAGTTGACTTTTCAACTGTCCAAAAATAGCAACTTTTGCATCCTTGATGATTTTTGAGCCATGCTTGTGGAATCATGATCAAGACTTGATCCAATGATGATTGTGGACTCAAAATAAGATGTTGACCAAAAATTTTGACTTTTGACTGCAAAATGACCATTTTACCCCTACAGTTGATTGTGAAGCAAATGGAGCTTTTGACTATGCAAACTGGCATTATGAATCTTGAGACTTGACATGTAGATGCTTGACAATATATGTACGCACATGAGACTTGGTTGAGCCTTTGAAAACCTCAAATTCCTTGAAGGAACCAAAACCCTAATTTTGACTGGCTTAGGAGATGGTTTGAGATGTGCAACCTTTAAGAGATCTTGAACCATTTGAAGATGATCCTTGGCAAATCTTGAAGAATATGGGAGGGAAAATTTTGGGGTACAACAAGAAGGATTAGTAGATCCAAAAATAATATCGTCAACATAAATTTGACAAACTAAGATGTCATTCTTAACTGACTTACATAATAAGGTAGTGTCCACCTTCCCTCTGGTGAATTCTTTTTCTAACAGAAAGTTACTTAGTCTTTCATACCAAGCTCTGGGAGCTTGTTTCAGACCATATAGTGACTTCTTTAGTTTGAAAAGATATTCTGGATTTTTTGTACTTTCAAAACCAGGGGGTTGGTGCACATAAACCTCTTCTTCTATATATCCATTTAAGAATGCACTCTTGACATCCATCTGATACAGAGTGATGCCTTTATTAACAGCAAACGAAATTAAAAGTTTGATAGATTCTAACCTGGCGACTGGGGCAAAGGTTTCTGTATAGTCTATCCCCTCTTGCTGACTATAACCTTGTGCTACCAGTCGTGCTTTATTTCTGATAACTTCACCTTGTTCATTCAGCTTGTTTCTGAACACCCATTTTGTTCCAATGACGTTGAATCCTTTTGGTCTGGGAACAAGATCCCATACGTCATTTCTGTTGAATTGATTCAGCTCTTCTTGCATTGCTAGAATCCAGTCGTTGTCCAGAAGTGCTTCATCAATTGAGGAAGGTTCAATCAGAGAAACAAGTCCCATGAGGGATTCTTCAGAGTTTCTGAAGCTGGCTCTTGTTCTAATTGGATCTTCCTTTCTTCCTAAGATAGTTTCTTCTGGGTGATCCAAACTGCTTCTGGGTAGTCTTTTCTGAGGTTGGTCAACAGATGTTGCTGGATTGCTAGCAATGCCTCTTTCTGATGTTGAAGGAGTGTCTTTATTTAGAGCTTCTGATGACTTGTCTTCAGAACCTGTAAATTCAACTTCCATACCTGCAAAAACTTCATTCTGCTTTGACTTTTCAGAGTCAAGCTTATCATCAAAACGAACACTGATTGATTCTTCCACAATCTGTGTTTCTGTATTGTATACTCTGTACCCTCTTGAGCGTTCAGAGTATCCTAACATAATACACTTCTGTGCTTTAGAGTCAAACTTGTTCAAATAATTTTTTGTATTTAACATAAAGCAAGTACATCCAAATGGATGAAAATATGAAATGTTGGGCTTTCTGTTCTTCCACAATTCATATGGAGTCTTTTCCAGAATAGGTCTTATGGAGATTCTATTCTGAATGTAGCACGCTGTGTTTATTGCCTCTGCCCAGAAGATCTTAGCAACATTTGTCTCATTGATCATGGTTCTGGCCATTTCTTGCAATGTTCTGTTCTTTCGTTCTACAACTCCATTTTGCTGGGGAGTTCTAGGACAAGAGAAATCATGCAGAATGCCTTTGTCATTAAAGAATGACTCAAAATCTTTGTTTTCAAACTCTCCACCATGATCACTTCTGACTTTAACGATTCTAAGATCCTTTTCATTCTGAACTTGGTTACAGAAGGTGACAAACACAGAGTGTGACTCGTCCTTGTGTCTTACGAACTTTACCCATGTCCATCTGCTATAGTCATCTACGATTACTAACACATACTTCTTGCCACTGACTGAAGCAGTTTTAACTGGTCCAAATAAGTCAATGTGCAGAAGTTCTAATGGCTTAGAGGTAGAAACAACATTTTTAGATTTGAAAGAAGGTTTTTCAAACTTGCCTTTCTGACATGCTTCACACAGAGCATCTGAATTGAACTTCAGATTAGGAAGTCCTCTGACCAGATTGAGTTTGTTAATCTGAGATATTCTTCTCATACTAACATGCCCCAATCTTCTGTGCCAGATCCATTGCTCGTTGTTAACAGACAGAAGACACTTTACATTCTGACTTTTCAGTTCAGAAAGTTTGATTTTATAAATGTTGTTTTTCCTCTTTCCATTAAATAGGATAGTCCCATCTTTCTGACTAACAGCTTTACATGATTTTTGATTAAAGATTATATCATAACCGTTATCACTTAATTGACTTATGGATAACAGATTATGCATTAATCCATCTACTAACAAAACATTGTTTATAGAGGGAAGATTTCCATTACCTACAGTTCCAGAGCCAATGATCTTTCCCCTCTGATTGCCTCCAAAGCCTACGTGGCCTCCAGGCTTAAGTTCTAGGCTTTGGAACATATGCCTTCTTCCCGTCATGTGTTGCGAGCAGCCAGAGTCCAGGTACCATGACTGGTGTTTCTGATTTGTTGCTAAAGATATCTGCAACATGTATTATTTTATCCTTAGGTACCTATATTTTCTTGGGTCTTGATTTGTTAGCTTTACCAAAACTCTGGTTGAATTTTGGTTTCACATAATAATTGCTACTAGTATATTTAATGTCATGTGTGTGGCCAAACACAAAGTGTGAATTCAGAGGAGTGCGTTTAATAATTAAATCCATGGCATTCTTTGGTGTAGGTACCTTACCTTGGTATCCTATTCCCTTTCTGCCGTTTCTGCTAACTCCATAGATCATTGAAGCCATTTTGCTTCTATCTATGCTTTTAGCAAGGAACTTCTGAAAGCTATGATCATACTCCTTGATGATCTCATCAGTGCTGCTGGGAGTTTCAGAAATTGTCTCCTTCTGAGAGTTTTGTAAAACATTTTCTAATTTTGAAATTTTATTTTTCAACTCAGAATTTTCCAATTCGAGACTCTCAGTTTTGTCAGAGTCAGAATCAAGATTCCTTTTCAGGTTTCTGAATTTAACTCTGATCTGCTGGTACCTTTCCAGAATTTCGTTAAGGCTTTCAGCAAGTTCAGCCTTAGTAAAATTAATTGCAAAGTCAGGAAATACCTCTTCGGTGTCTGATTCTGAGTCTGATTCAGAAGCTTCACTGTCTTCTGATATGTTGGCTATGAGAGCTATGTTTGCTCTCTCATCATCTGATTCTGAGTCAGCTTCAGACGAGTCAGAGTCATCCCATGTAGCCATGAGACTTTTCTTCTTTTCTCTTCCAAACTTCTTTTTTGGCTTTTCCCTCTGAAGCTTTGGACAGTCACTCTTATAATGTCCTTGCTCGTTGCATTCATAGCACGTGATGTCCTTGGTGTTTGGCTTTCTGCTTCCTGAAGAACCTTCAGATCTTCTGTATCCAGAGGAAGAGTCTGACCTTCTGTATCTGGAAGAGGACTCATTCTGATCAGATCTTCTGGGATTCCTGAACTTCCTTTGCCTCTGCTTCCATAGTTGGTTCACTCTTCTGGAGAGGAGGGAAAGTTCGTCTTCTTCTGATGAGGACCCATCAGATGTTTCTTCAACTGCCTGCAAAACTTTAGAGTCAGATTTTCTGTTAGATTTTAATGCTAAAGGCTTACCTTGCTTCTGAGGTTCATCAGCTTCTAGCTCTATCTCGTGACTTCTGAGGGAGCTGATAAGTTCCTCCATAGAAATTTTGTTGAGATCTTTAGCTAGCTTCAGCGCTGTAACCATTGGCCTCCACTGTTTTGGCAAGCTTCTGATGATCTTCTTGACATGATCAGCAGTAGAGTATCCTTTGTCCAGAACCTTGAGACCAGCCACCAGAATTTGGAATCTTGAGAACATTGTTTCAATGGATTCACTTTCTTCCATTTTGAATGCCTCATACTTCTGAATGAGCGCAAGAGCTTTAGTTTCTTTGACCTGAATGTTGCCTTCATGCGTCATTCTGAGTGAGTCAAACATGTTCTTTGTTGTGTCTCTGTTAGATATCTTTTCATATTCAGCGTAAGAGATGGCGCTGAGAAGAATGGTTCTGGCCTTGTGGTGATTTTTGAAGTCACGCTTTTGTTGATCAGACATTGCTTTCCTGTCAATCTTCTGACCGCTTGCATTCACTGGGTGCGTGTATCCATCTGTCACCATGTCCCACAGATCAGCATCATGTGCCAGAAAGAAACTTTCGATTCTGTCTTTCCAGTAATCAAAATTCTCTCCATCAAAGACTGGAGGTTTGCCGTTGAATCTGTCTCTATCTTCATTGTTGTCATTGTTGTTGTGTTAATATGTTCCTGCCATTGTGTTTTTCTGACGCTGGATCTTGTACTGACACGGTTAAGTGTTTTAGCTCAGAACCAGGCACTCTGATACCAATTGAAGAAGTGAAAAACACAAGAAGGGGGTTCAATTGTAAAACTTGAAATCAAATGCAGACAACACGTTATTTTTATCCTGGTTCGTTTGATCTCAAACTACTCCAGTCCACCCGTCAAGGTGATTTTGCCTCTCTCCAACGAGGTCTTAATCCACTATATTCAACTGAATATTACAACTACTTTAACAACTGCTAAAGCCTTCTTGAGTCAAAACCACAAACCGGTTTCTCAAGGAAATACTTTCTTACAGATAAATGAAATCTAAGTGTGTTGAATGTTTTCTACAAAACTGTTTATCACAACTGTGATACTACACAAATTAAGCTTATGAGAACTGGAATGCTAAAGCAATAGTGTAAGTAATTTGAGAGCTTTAGAAAACTGTGAATGAGGATGAAGATGAATCGCTTTAGGCGTGTAGAGAGTTGTAGAGCATTAGCCAATCCGTTCCTCACTTGCTTGTTTATATAGCATTGGAAATGATACGTTGGAGTCAGTTATTCCATTTCAATGCCAATTACATTCTTTCCATATTGAGAAGATCTTTGTCTGGAATAATGTCGTTGATAATAAAGTATCTTGAATGCACAGTACCGTTGCCAATTAAGCGTGTTCTGGCTTTGGCTTATTCTGACGCTGCTAGGTGCTGATGAATTGTTGTGGTCTTGATCAGAGTTTAGATTGTTACGTGCAGATCTGTTCATCAAGCTTCAGTGTAAGCACATTCTTTGATCTTCTAATTCTGGCATCTGATATAACATCCTCTGATGCTGATGATGATATTCTTATGCTGATACTCATCAGAGTTTCTGTAAAACATAATATAATTTTTAGGTAGCATATATGTCTTACATGAATCATACAATTTATATAATCTTGCATTTTGTTATCATCAAAACTTTAACTTAGGGTAGTAGATTCAAACTTTGTTCTAACAAGATCTGGCCCCATGCCTCAAGGATTTGGTTTTGACATAAAGTGAAGTTTAGGCAAAAATGGCATTGTTTCTTTTTCCTTTTAAGGCTTAAACTAAAGTATAATGCCCTAATGACCAGGACAAAACCTTAATACAATGGATATGCATTAAATTAAGGAGTGCAAATTGGTTTTGAGGCATGTAATGTTGAACCAAGCTAGCTAGATCAGAATTGCAAGTTGTTATGAACATGTATTGGCCATGGACAAAAGTGAGTTTTTGCCAACTTCAAGCATTCGATTCTACCTAACCACAAAGGTGTTTGAGGAGTTCTTAGACAATTTGGAAAGCTTGAAACATGTAGTATAATCCATCTTTGAAATGAAACTTGAAACTCCAAGTGGAACTATGTGAAAAATGGCCAAGATGATGGGTCAAAATCCTGCCTAGATTAGGGCAAATTTTCTCTAAGTTAAAAGTTTTAGGTACCCTTGTTCCAAAAATCATAACTTAAGATACAAGCATCTTTTGAGAAAACTTTGTGAATCAAAGTTGTAGAATTTGTGATGTAATACAACTTTCATGTTTCAAGTTTTGTTTCAATCCATTTGCATCCTGGTGAAAAAATGGGACAAAGTTAGGAAAAAATAAGAAAATTTCATAACTTCGAAAAATTCTAAGTTATGAAATTTTTCCATTTTAAACCCTAATTTGCATTTTAGGGTTTCTTGATGAACAAGTTTCATAATTTGACATGTCTTGATGAAAAATGACCCTTGGCACTTGATTTTGACCAAAAAGTCAAAGTTTGACTTTTCAGTATACAGTCAAATTTTGATCAGTTGACTGAAAAATTGATTTGTGAATCCTATGCATTTGAGATATTTTGAACTTGTTGAATGGGTCAAGACAATATCATTGAGTTCTTGAGTCCATATGTGAGCTTGGTTTGCCATTAGTTAGGTTAAACAGTCAAGAATTGCCTTTGTGCAATCAAAACCCTAAAAATGACCATTTTACCCTTTTGGTGATCTGATCAAATTTCTTGTGGAATTGTGATCCAAACTTGATCAAATGGTTCATATGAGTTCATAATGTTGATGTGGGTCAAAATCCATGAGGTTTGACTGTAAATTGGCCACAGTTGGCTTTTCCCCCAATACAGCTGATTTCTAGGTCAACTGTCCAATTGACTGGGCAGAAATTTGAATCAAGGCTTGAAACTTGGTATGGACAAACTTGTGAGTCCAACATGAAGTATGAAAGTCAATTTGGGCATTGTAGGTTAAAACATCCCTGTGCAAACTCAAACCCTAATTTGGGTCAACAGTGCAAGGAGGTGTCTTGAGCAGAGCAAACCCTAACTTGATATTGAATTCCAAGAGTCTTGTAATGAGAAATGTTGGTGAAATGAGAGGGAAAATTTTGGGGTACAATAAAAGTCAAATGGGACAACGAATCTCCTATGATTATAATCAAAAGGTTTGACGAACCTGTGCACTGCTATGAGCTCGACACTGACATAGAAAAACCATGGTACCATGAGGTGAAGAGATACCTTGAAGCACAAGAGTACCCTGAAGGAGCATCCATCAATGACAGAAAGTTCTTACAAATATTTTCAACCAAATTCTTCCTAAGTAATAGAATCTTGTACAAACACAACTATGACTCTACTCTACTCTAATGTGTGGACAAGAAGGAGGCAGAGGAAATTATGGAAGACATGCATGATAGTCTCTTTGGGACTCACTCTAGCGGACATACTATGGATAAGAAAATCCTGAGAGCTAGTTACTATTGGTCAATAATGGAGACTGATTGTCATCACCACTCAAGAACTTGCCACAAATGCCAAATTTATGCTGACAAGGTCCATGTGCCTCATATCCCTCTGAACGTTATGACCGCTCCGTGGCCATTTGGAATGTGGGGCATTGACATGATTGGAGAGATCAAAACCACTTCTTCCAATGGAAATCGCTTCATTCTTGTCGCTATCGATTATTTCACCAAATGGGTCGAAGCCGCCTGATTTGCCTCAGTCACAAAGAGTGTGGTAGCCAGGTTCATCAAAAACAACCTCATATGCCGCTAGGATATCCCCGAAAGGATCATCACCGACAATGGGACTAACCTCAACAATTTTATGATTACAGAACTTCGCACAAAGTTCAAAATCAAGCATCACAATTCTTCTCCTTATAGACCTAAAATGAATGGTGCAGTGGAAGCGGCTAATAAAAACATTAATAAGATTGTGCAGAAGATGGTAGTAACCTACAAAGACTGGCATGAGATGTTACCATTTTCTCTTCATGGCTACCGTACTTCAGCTTGGACATCAACTGGGGTAACTCCCTTTTCTTTGGTCTATGGCATGGAAGCTATTCTGCCAGTGGAAATTCAGATTCCCTCATTAAGGATTATGAATGAGGTAGGCCTAGGCGAAGACGAATGGATTCAAACAAGATTGGATCTGTTGAACTTGATCGATGAAAAGTGACTGGCTGCCGTTTGTCATGGTTAGATGTACAAAAAATGTATGATCAAGGCTTTTAACAAAAAGATTATGCCTCGAATATATCAAGTTGGTGACTTGGTAATAAAGCGCATCATTCTTCCACAAGGCGACCCCAGGGGGAAATGGACTCCCACCTACGAAGGGCCATTTGTTGTCAAGAGAGTGTTCTCTGGTGGTGCCATGATGTTGACTACCATGGACGGTGGAACTTCCCACATCCTGTGAATGCAGACATAGTTAAAAAATACTATACATAAGAGACCCGCTAGGTTGACACACCTAGAAAAGATAAGGGCATTCCGACAAACCAAAAGGTTTGGGTAAAACTTAGGGATATATGCAAAAGATTGTACACCCGGCAGGTTGAAAACCCGAAAGGGTGACTTGGGAAAAAATCGGTATCCTGGTGGACTGAAAACCCGAAAGGGAGGTCCAGGAAAAAGTTAAGGATTAAAAGAGTATGACTATGTCCTGTGGGATCACCGCAATCAACTTTATTACCAAGGTCCGAGTTCAAGCGGTCCAAGATCAGTCCAATCAACTTCTGTCAACGGCAAGGGACGTTCGAAGACATTGGGGAAATAGTAGAGTTAGAACGCAATGATATCACTTCCACATGGCTATTATCTTTGTTTTCAATTTTTTTTTCCTTTCGACGAGTTCCTCTTACTAGGATATCCGTCTCTTTGTACAAAAACGCCTATTCATGGGCAAAATATCAATACAAATTTATTTTAAAGTGCAAACTTTTTATTTTTGTTTTGAATACAAAAATGTCCAATGACTAAAATTGAATGAACATATGCATGTGAACATGATTAAAACTATTTGGCACATGTGTTATGCTAAGCAGCAGCAAACATCTCTTTAATGTATATGGAATATCCCCACAGAGTTATTTCATTAGCATTATCCCTACAAGGACGGCTACAATAAACCAATCCCCAACAGAGTTGCCCACAAAGTCTCTTTGCATAGGTTGGTTCCTAGCCAGAGTCTCAATCTCTTGATAACTCTCTCCCCAGCTAAGTTGGTCCTAAAAGAAGAATCCTTGTGGATCTCTTCCTAAAAGAACTCACCTCGTCAGCAGTTCGTCAAGTATTCCTCAACAGGGTTTATTTCTTCAACAGGGTTTGTTTCCCCAATAGGGTTTATTTCCCCAGCTAAATTTTTCTGCCCCGGCTGAGTCTATCCTCTCCAGCTTGAGTTTTCCTCTCAGACTATTACAAATCAGAGGGCCACAACTCCTAATCCCCAGTGAAGTCGCCAACAAAGTCATTGCTATCTCCAAAAGTTGTTGTGAAGCCTGGAATCTAACCAGATAACATTTTTAACTTCAGTAAGTTATTGTGAAGCCTGGATCCGACCAGATAACAATCAACTTCATTCGTTCAAAATACTATGAAGCCTGGACCCGACCAGATAATAGTGAAACTTTTCAAATAGTATGAAGCCTAGACCCGACCAGATAATAGTGTAACTTTTCAAATACTATGAAGCCTGGACCCAATCAGATAATAGTACAACTTTCAGTCACTATGAAGCCTGGACCCGACCAGATAATAGTGTAACTTTTCAAATACTATGAAGCCTGGCCCCGACCAGATAATGGTACAATTTTCAGTTACTATGAAGCCTGGACCCGACCAGATAATAGTTAATTTCTCAAGACACTATGAATCTTGGACCCAACCAGATAAAAGTTTAAATCTTCGAGATATTGAAGAACCTGGACTCAACCAAACAAGGATTTAACTTATTTTACCCAGTAGAGTTTGCCTCTACCCCAATAAGTTATTGTGAAGCCTGGATCTGACCAGATATCAGTTCAACTTTATCTTTCCAAGCGAGTTATTGTGAAACCTAGATCCTACCAGATAGCAATTAACTTTATTCCCACAAAAATTCGTTGTGAAGCCTGGAATCCGACCAGATAACAACTAGTTTCAAGCAAGTTACTGTGAAGCCTGGATCCGACCAGATATCAGTTCAACTTCATCTTTTTAAGTAAGTTATTGTGAAGCCTGGATCCGACCAGATAGTAATTAACTTTATTCCCTCATAAATTCGTTGTGAAGCCTAGAATCCGACCAGATAGCTACTAGTTTCAAGCAAGTTACTGTGAAGCCTGGATCCGACCAGATAACAGTTCAACTTCAAGAAATTTTCTGCGAAGCCAAGAATCCGACCAGATAATAGTTAATTTATTCTTCCCCAGTAAGTTACTGTAAAGCCTGGACCCGACCAGATAATAGTTAATTCCTACATGAACATTAACAAAACTTCTCCTTCCCAATAGAATTTTCCTAATCCTCAGCAAGTTGTTGTAAAACCTGGAATCCGACTAGATAGAAGTTGACTTCCTCATCCTCAGTAAGTTGGTGTGAAACTTGGAGCCCGACCAGATAACATCTAACATTCAAGAGATAATCCCCGGCGGAAGCATTCTTTTAACAAAATATAAAGATATGTGTACTCTTCATCCCCAACAGCAATCCGAGATTCAGCTTCCCAGAACTCCTCAGCAGTAGTCAGGGATTTATTTTCCCAGACAAATATGCATCTAAATAAAATCCCACATTCATACATCATAGCGTATGCATACGAAACGCATTTAGCAAATCTCATTCATCTTGAGAATGCCATGCATACATCTACATTTAACTATCCCTTTTTCCCACAGGCAAAACATCAAGTTTTAGTATAAATCGACCAAATATTTGTGTTGATACTTCTTCCAGTATTTACCATCATTCCTCCAAATGGCATATATAAGCCCATTCCCAATACATCTTCGAGTGCAAATTTCTGGGCACTTTACTGTTCAACCATCTTTCACCTTCAAGTCACGAATGGCGGATCCGCCAATCTAACTCTCCAGGTTTAAGAAGATTGAACAGGGGCAGCTATTGTACCCCAAAATTTTCCCTCTCATTTCTCAAGAAATCTCTCATAAGATCTTCATTGATTCAAGACTACACAAGGTTTGATCAACTCAAGACACCTCCTTAAACACTAACAACTTAAAATTAGGGTTTGAGTTTGTACAAAGATAATTGAACTTCTAATGCCTTATAAGACTTTCATGGATCATTTTGGATCCCCAAGATTGCTCATCTCAAGTTTCAAGCTTTGGATCACGATTTTGCTCAGTCAGTTGATCAGTTGACCTAAAATAAACTGTATTAGGGAAAAGTCAATTATGGTCAATTTGCAGTCAAACTTCATAATTTTTTATCAACATTATGAACTCATATATGTAAATTAATCAAGTTTGGATCATAATTCCTCAAATAAATTTGATCAGAACACCAAAAGGGAAAATGGTCAAAATTAGGGTTTTGATTGAGAAGGCTCAGTTCTTGACTTTTGACTAAGAAAATGAATTATTGGTTTAAGACATGATCTCAAGGATTCAAATGCACCATCTTGACCTAATTTTATAGTTCAAATCACCTCTCAAGATCATTGGACTGACAGGTGAATTTCAATCAACTGATGAAAAGTCAATTGTACACTGAAAAGTCAAACTTTGACTTTTTGATCAAAATCAAGTTTCAAAAAACCATATTTCATCAAGACTTGTCAAAATATGAAATTTGTTCATCAAGAAATTAAAAAGTCAAAATTCTAGGACTTAGAAATTTTTCTAAGTGTTAGAAAGTTAACATTTTTTCATAACTTTGTGCCAAATTTCCACCATGATGCAAGATGATTCAAGGAAAACTTCCAACATGAAATTTGTATATCTCAATGAGATCTAAAACATTGTAGGGCAGAAATTTTCTATAAATGCTTAGATTTTAAGTTATGAATTTATGAAGACATGTCCATGAAACTAAAGGACTTAGTGAAATTTTGCCCTAGTTAGGCAGATTTTTGGTACTAACTTCATAGTAACTTTTCACATGGTTCCAAGTTGATTCTTCAAATATGTCCAACATAAAGGTTGTAGAGGATGTTACAATATTTCCAAAATTTCCAAGAACTCATTGAGATCATTCTTGATCAAGGAGAATCGAAGAGATGAAGTTAGGGTTTCATTCTTGAATTATAGGTCATTTTGTGATATGCAAGAATTCAAATCTCAAGCCCATGCTGCATAATCTTTGCTTTGCAGGATTTAAACTTGTGTTTCACTACATAATTAATGGTTTACATAATTGATTGAACCATTATCCAATTGATTCAAGCATTATCCAAATCAATTTTCCATTTTGGGGAGAAAGTAACATATCCATTCTTGTAAAGCAAGCTTTATGCACAAAGTCGGCCTCTTGAGCTCCTAAATTGTTTTCTTTAATTACACTCCATCCACAAAGTCAGAGGTATTGTGCTTAAAGTGGTTAACAACTCTATGAACCAAGTACAAGGCATGGAAACTTGTTTTGTCAAAAAATCACATGTTGAGCTTAAACATGTAAATTTGAATTCTGATCAACTAGAGCACTCCAAACCTTTTGCTTATAAATAGAGGCATTATTTATGAGCTAGTACACGAATGTTAAGGCCCTAAAACTCCCTCAAACACTCACAAACTATACATTGTTCAAAAAACACCATTGATACACAGTCCTGCCCTTGAACTTGTATCTTTCATTTCCCTCGTGCGTTTTCCCTCAAAATCATTTGCAAAGCTTCTATACCTAAAATATAGTCCATGCCTGTCCTTGTTTTGGAACTATAACATCTCCATCACCATCCTCCATAACCAAAAACAGAGGTATGCAACTTGACTTCTCCAGACCATTCCAGCCATCCATAGCTCAAGCTAAGCATTGCATTAGCTTCCTAAAGGTCCAAGGAAGCTAACTTGATCATCACAACTCTTTGAAACAAGCTCAAACTCATTTCAAGATTTCTAGTTCTTGAGGTATTTTATGAACTTTCATCTCTTCGTTTAGGCATTGTTAGGCTTTAATTTTCAAAGACAAAATGTAGATATCATTGCCCTGAAGTTGTACATATCCATAGTTTTCATTTATTTTTCCTGAGCTTAGAGAATTTTAAGTTTTAATCTATGAAAAAAGTTAGGTCATGATTTGGTACTTTTATAAATACATGCTCATCTTTGATTGTTAGTCCAAATTGTTTACATTTCTGAAATCCTGGTAAAATTTCTAACAAGTTTGATGTTGGAAGTTTTGAAAATGGATGAGAAATGAATCAGATGCAGGGACCTTGGCTCGAGGTTGAAGATGAAGTTCATTTCTAGGAATGGATTTGTAATATATATTTATGGTTTTTTTAAATTAACGGATGTATCGCCACCCCAGTGGTAAGGCAGCGCACGCATTATGTGAAGGGCGTGGGTTCAAGCCCCAGCGCTGCCACTTTTTTTCATTTTTTTCCAACATTTTCTTTTGTTTGCTTCCAACTAGCGCGCATGGGCTTCCTGTGATGGCCCCTCCCATTTTCACTTCACCACACCCCCCATCTTGCTTGTTCTAGCACAGACCCAATGTTTTTTATTGTATTTTCATTTGCTGATTAACAAAAACACTTAATGGGTCAGGCTTCAAACAAAAGACTATTTTTTCCTAACAAACACCCTAAATTCCATTTTTACCTCCTGACTTTATTTTTCATATTTTGTTTTATTTTATTTATTTTTATTA
The DNA here is from genome assembly GCA_948472305.1 of Vicia faba. Classification (NCBI taxonomy): domain Eukaryota; kingdom Viridiplantae; phylum Streptophyta; class Magnoliopsida; order Fabales; family Fabaceae; genus Vicia; species Vicia faba. The sequence continues at coordinate 1,450,697,638 of OX451741.1, forward strand.
TTATTATTATTATTATTATTTATTAAATCAAAAAAATCCAAAAAATATATTTTTATTTATTATTTGCATTCTATATACTTATAAAAAACAAAAAGACAAAAATAAACTTCTTATCTTCAATATTAATTTCTCTTCATAAATAAATATTAGACTTAGGTTTAGTTTATCTTATTTTATCTTTACTAATCAAATTTAATTTAGAACTTAGGTTTTCTTTTAATTAACTAATTTTTTGTATTAGTTTATTCTAATTAGAACTTTTGCAAACAAAGCCCTAAAAAAGTAAAAAACTTATTTTCTTTAAAAAATTAATTTCTTTTATTTACTTAAGTTTAATTTCCCTTAGGTTAATTAATTTATTCTCTTTAATTAATTAGGTCAAGAACCATTTTCCTTGACAAAATCTAAATAAAAATCCATTTCTTTTCCATTTATATCCTTGTACATTATATTTCTTTCAATTCTTGTACATTATTCAAGTTTCAATATGGTTGTAATAGATAGTTAGGTTTAATTTCTTGCAATCCCCATTTGTAAATTTGTATACCCCATCCCCAAATGATGTAATAACGTAGTAAATTTACTTTCCGCAATTTATCGCTTTCATATCAGTATTAGTAAATTAGGGTTTGTATGGAAAGATAAAATCAATGCTTAGAGAACCCTAATTAAAGATAAACCCAGCATGAAAAAATAAACACTTGCACACTTACACCTCTAGGGTTAACTCCACTTGTTGTCTTGAGAAAATAGCCATAATATACATGTGAGACGTCTTAGCAAAAACAAAAAAAAATACAAGATCATAGTCCCTCGATGACGCTACAAATGTTGCCTTTCAAATGATCTTAGTCCCTCAAGAGAAATGCTAAGATATCTCACAACATTGTTATCATGACTATACGATGACCCACGCTCGTCCCTTTACATCCAAAGATAAGGCTTCTTACCAATCAATGGTAAGATGGCAATATCAAATGAAAGGAGAGAAATGAACAAAAGACTTTTGAGTAGGTAGAAACGTTCTTATTTGCTTGCTCACTTTCAAAACAAACACACACCAAACACTTTCAAAACAAACACACACCAAACACTTTCAAAACATGAAATATTTTCAAAAGTCCAACACTTTGTATATGTTCTTACAAAATGAGAGCCATTACAAAGTTTGCCTAAACGAAGGCTCCTTTTCAAAAATACTTTCAAAAACCACCACAAAGCACATTTTCAAACAAAAGCAAATGATCTAGCAAGCAACTAAGAGCCCATAGATAAAAATGGATGAAAAGGGTGTTAACACCTTCCCTTTTCATAATCTACCCCCCGAACTCAAGAAAATAGTCTCAAAGGTTTTTCCTGTTCTTTTCAGTCTTTCCTTATTGGATAAAAGAAAAGTCGGTGGCGACTCTTTCTATCCGCAACAATTACAATCAAATGCAAAACAACCAAGTTTGTTCTCCCACCATATCACACAGTCATTAGGATTGGGACTGTTAGATTTCATTGATGATTGGAAGTGGGATGGTGATTTCTTATATCTAGGGAGGACCTAGGTAAAAGTTGCACTAGGTAGGGATTATGGGATAAGTTGTAAATGGGGGAGTTTAGCTTTAAACTAGTACTACTGATAATGGATTTCCTTCCTAGCTTGGTAGCCCCAGAATAGGTGATGTTGCATTGAACTGGGTTAACATGTCATTGTGTTATTTATCATTCTGCAGTTTAAGTTTATGTATGTGTTTAACTTGATGAATTTTTTCAGGATGTCATATCAGATGTTATAACATATGTCTTTACATTGTTTTGATGTTGGAATTATAGTATCTCCATTTGTTGCCTGTACCAGAAGAATTTCAGAAAGCAAGAGCAGGAAATATTTCAAGGTTGGTTTCTTAATGTTTAATCTTTTCTCTATTTAGGAAAGCATGAAAGTAACTTATTAATGTTAGTTGTAGTTGTATCAAGTAAAATGTTCAATATTGTTGTTGTTGTTGTTGAAATTTAGTATTTAACAATTCTATTGATTTTGTTTATTTTTTGTTGTTGTTGAGATTTAATGTTTAAATATTCCAAGGATTTTGTTGTTGTTGTTATTGTTATTATTGTTGTTATTGTTGTTGTTATTGTTGTTGTTATTGTTGTTGTTTTTGTTTTTGAGATTTAATGTTTAAGGATTCTATTGATTTTTTGTTGTTGTTGTTATTGGTGTTGTTGAAGATAATAAGGAGGAATATTTAGAATTGGTCAACAAACTTGATGCTTTACAGATTAAAATGAAAAAAATAGGTTAAAATTAAAATTTTGTAAACAGGACTTTACCCTTCGATTATTATTAAAAATGAGGTCAAAAGTAGTGCAGTTTTGAAAATTCAAAAAATGCAGTTGTTCGGGATCGAACCAATGACCATGTGCCGCTTTTCCCCTCGGTTATTCAAAAACCGGCGGGTAAAGTGACATGTTTTCTTGTCACCCTTAGCTACCTCCCATGTGTAACCAAAATTATAGCCATTTGGCGTCCGAGGTGAGACGTGTTATTTGTAGTACTGTTAGGTAAATGCTTTCCTTTCAACATACTTTTCACCATGTTCATGATGGTTCTATTCTTCCTTTCCGCGATTCCATTTTTCCAAGGAGTGTAGGGTGACACCGCCTCATACACAATCCCTTTTTTATCACATAATGCATCAAAATCTTTTGTCACATATTCTTCACAACGATCAATCCTTAGAATCTTGAGCTTTCGATCATTTTGTGTTTCGACCATAGATTTAAACTTGGCAAATACCTTGATCAATTCACTTTTATTCTTTATCAGGTAAGTCCATAATTTTTGACTAAAATCTTTTATGAATGTGACAAAGAATATGTTACCTCCAATCGAATCCACCTGAATAGAACCGCACACATCAGTGTATATGATTTTAAGAATTTCCTTCAACTTTCTTCATGCATCCTTGTTGAAGTTATTCTTGTGTTGTTTTGTCTGCACACACTCTTCACACACTTCACTTGGAATGTCAATTTTTGGTAATCCTGAAACCATATTTCTTCTTTCAAATCTCTAATACCTTTGAAGTTGAGATGGCCAAGTTTATAGTGCATATCTATTCATCCCTGCTAGTTGCAGTTGCAAGGCACTTGTGCTTCATCATATTAAGTTCAATCTTGAAGGTTCTATTTTGAGACATAAGAGCCTTCAAGATTAACCTTCCACCTAAGTCGAGAACTCTCATCATCTTATCTTTAATTGAAACTCTGTAATTCTTTTCAACCAACTGCCTTATGCTAAGAAAATTATTTTTCATGTCTGGTATATATAATACATTGGAAATTACTGACCTTTTTCCATATTTCCTCATCATCATAACATCACAAATATCTTCAGATGCTAGAGTATTATCATTTGCAAATTTCACCATGTTCTTCATCAAGGGTTTTATGTTGACAAACCAATATTTCCTACCAGTCATGTGTGATGAGCATCTTGAATCCAAGTACTATTGGTCCTTGAACTTTCCTTCATCTCTTAATGTGACCATCATCAAAATCTCTTCTTCTTAATGCTTTGCAAGCTTTGCATCATTTTCTTAATTCTTTTATTTTTCAGGACAATCACTATAGTGGTGACCATACTTCTGACAATTGAAACATTGAATGTGACTTTTGTCAGGTTTTCAACCACCACATCTTCCTCTACCTGCAACACCACCTCTGGTTGCTTTGATATGAGGGTCTTCTTTGATTCGATGAAGTTCCTTCTTGTTAGTTTCCCCTACCAGTCGAATTGTTGTAGCATCCACTACAATAAAACACGCAAACAACAACACCATGTTTGCAACTGATTCATATACATCGTAGTAAAGTTAAAATTTTCACGCCCAGTGAGTTGATGGATTTATAAACAGTAATTTAATGAAGGTTGTCTTTAAACATCATAGTAAAAATGATATGTAGTATGCTTCGACTCCCAGCAACTACATTTTTCCATTTTTTAAAGTACATTAAGTGTGTGTCACTTAAGTCCATTATTTAAAAAATAAATGGTAAATGATTTTACAATGGTGAAGTACACCCACCATTGTTAGAGGACTTCAATTTCCACTACGGTTGCTTTTTCCAACTGCGATTAAAGGGTTTACTAGTAAATCAAAACAAAACTTATTTTGTATTTTTTTCATAAGACGCCCTAGGCGAACAAGCGAGCCAAAGGTGATAGAGGTGGCGTAATCTTTACCCTATTCATATCCATTCATTTGGATATCAAATCTTCACCATCTTTGTTCATTTGATTCTTCAGCTTCGAAGTACGGTCCTCTTTAACATCTACATTCATTTTTCTTGGTTTATGTTGTATATGCTCAAATATTCACCCTTTTTGTTATCTTGATTCTTCAGCTTCGCAGTATGATACTCTTCAACATCTTCATTCCTTTTTTATTGGTTTATGTTGTATATGCTCAAATATTCACCCTCTTTGTTCATTTGACTCTTTAGCTTCGAAGTACGGTACTCTTCAACATCTTTATTCCTTACGTGCATAAGATTCTTCAACTTCAAAGTACGATAATCTTCAACATCTTCATTCCTTTTTTATTTGTTTATGTTGTATATGCTCAAGTAAGTATGAGAGTAGATTTTTCACATGCTTTAGATTTAGATTTGCATATGCATATGTTTTAGTTTTTGGATTAGATTTTGGTGTGTCATTCACATTATTATATGTGTATAAATTTCAGAAGTTGTTATGGATCATAGTTGGATGAAATCCTATGAATTAGGTCCGATTTATGAGAACAGAGTTCTTGAATTTCTTGAATATGCTGATAAACATCTTCCCGAAAATAATGGTATCTTTTATTGTCCTTGTGTTGCTTGCGTGAATATCAATAAGGGTACAAAGAAAGAAATATTCCAACACATTTGTTGTGATGGTATATGTAGAAACTATATAATATGGACGTGGCATGGTGAGGTTGATAAAGAGGAAAGTCGGGCGTCATAAAGTCAAAGAGTGGATGAAGATGAATATATGGAAGATCAACTAGAGGATATGTTTCGTGATATTGGGGAATCTCCTTTTAAGAATGCTCATATTTATTATACTCTATGTAATGATAAAGACACCCCTTTATATAAGGGATGCACAAATTTTACACGATTGTTGGGGGTGTTAAAGTTGTTTAATCTGAAGGCAAAAAATGGATGGTCGGATAAAAGTTTCACGTAATTACTTGAATTTCTAAAGTAAATGTTACTAGAAGATAACAAATTGTCGGATCATTGCTATGAGGCCAAGAAGATATTGTATCCAATGGGTCTGGAGTATATCAAAATACATGTTTTCCATAATGATTGCATATTATATATGAAAGAGTATGAATACTTGTATCAATGTTCAAAATATGGTGTGTTGCGTTACAAGCTGAAGGCCAACAATGGAGAGGACAATGATTATGACAATGTTAGTAGGAAGCATCCACCCGCTAAAGTGTGGTACTTGCTAATAATTTCACAATTTAAGATAATTTTTTCTAATTTGAATGGCGCAAATAATCTTATATGGCATGCAAATGAAAGGACTCATGATGGAAACATTCGCCAGTAGTTGATTTGTTGCAATGGAAGAAAATTGATTTGTTGTTTATGAATTTTGGAGTTAAGCTAAGAAACCCTAGGCTTGGGATTGCCACCGATGAAATGAATCCCTTTGATAATATGAGCACTAATCATTCTTCGTGGTCTGTTCTTATCACTATTTATAACCTATCTCCTTGGTTGTGCATGAAGCGTAAGTATATACTGTTAAGTATGATGATTTATGGACCACGACAACCTAGTAACGACATAGATGTTTATCTAAGTCCATTAATTGATGATTTATGACTCTTGGGGGATGAAGGCATTGAAGTTGATGATGCATATTCTGGGGAAAAGTTTAAGATGTGTGCAATGTTATTTTGCACAATAAACGACTTTCCTGCTTACGATAACTTGGCTGGATATAGTGTCAAGGACATAAAGCGTGTCCCATGTGTGAAGATGATACTTGTTATCATCAACTTAAGTTTAGAAAAAAGACCGTTTACCTTGGGCATTGAAAATTTCTAAAACCTGGTCATCCTTATCGTAGATTGCGGAAGACTTTTAATAGAGAGCAAGAGTTTGACGAGGCTTCTGAACCTTTAATCGAGGATAAAGTTTATCAATAACAGGAATACATAAATGTTGTCTTTAGGAAGAGATAAAAAGAAAAAGGGGGCAGTTGTAAAAAATATATGGAAAAAGAGGTCCATCTTCTTTGATCTTCCATATGTGGAGAAAAATATGTGTGATAGTTTGATTGGCACACTTCTAAATATTCCAGGAAAGAATGAAGATAGTAAGACTTCCTTTCTTGATATATAGGTGATGGGTATACGAAAACAGTTGGCTCCAACAGAGAAAGGAAAAAGAGCTTATCTGCCTCCAGCATGTCACACTCTATCTAAAAAGGAAAAGAAATTTTTTTGTGAGTGTTTGCAAGGTATTAAAGTTCCACAAGGTTACTCATTAAACATCAAGAAACTTATATCAATGAAAGATATCAAGTTAATTGGTTCAAATATCATGATTTCCATATATTGATGCAATAACTTCTATCAGTGGTTATCAGTGGGATTCTAACAAAGAATGTGAGAGTAACTATAACGAGACTGTGCTCATTCTTCAATGCCATATATAATAAAGTTCTTGATTTCAAAAAATTAGATGAATTATAAGATGAGGCTACCATAATTTTGTGTCAATTGGAGATGTATTTTCCTCCATCATTTTTTGACATTATGATTCACTTACTTGTTCATCTAGTCAAATAAATTAGAATTTATGGTCCTCTAAGGTTGATGTATCCTAGAAATATATGAAGATATTTAAAGGATATACGAAGAATCATCACTGACCAAAAGCTTCCATTGTTGAAATATGCATTACAGAAGAAGTTGTTGAGTTTTGTACAAACTATTTGTCGGATGCAGATTCTATAGGAATTCCAAAGTCTCGTCGTGCTGACACAAACGGAAGAGGTATTCAAGGTATAAATGTTAAGTCAATGGCTCAGAATGTAGTTATTCAAGCACATTTCTATATATTGAATCATATAAATGAAGTTTAGCCTTTCATAGATACTCACAAAAGACTTTTAAGGAAAAAATATCCCCGAATGAGTGACAAGTTGTTGTTGATAGAGCATAATAGCAGAATCATAGATTGATTTAATAATAGTGTATCTAATGATCGTAGTGCATCCGAGATACTTAAATGGTTGTCGTACGAGCCAAAATTTTTTGTCATTACTTGGACTGCATATGGAATTGGTCATTATATCTTTTATACAAAATCAAAAGATGATTGTAGTAAAATGTAAAATAGTGGGGTTATGGTTCAAGCATAATCGATGTATTTCTCTAGTTCAAAAGATAAGAATCTTTTATTGACAACTACCACGTTTTATGGTGTCATTAATGAGATTTGGGAGATTGATTATGTTATTTTCAAAGGGGATTTATTTAAATGCAAGTGGGTTCCCAATAATAGTAATGGTCTATACATTGATAACTTAGGATTCACCCAGGTCGACCTGGGTAAGACATCTTTTATGACTGAACCATTCATCATGGATTCTCAAGCAAAATAAGTTTTCTATGTTACTGACCCATCAGACATATCGGAGAAATGGTCAATCGTTCTCCAAGGAAAGCACATTCATCTTAGTGATGAAAGTATTGATATTACATCCACATATTCTTACACAACATAAGTTCCTACCTCATATGATGAAGTTGATGGAGATGTTGTTCATGCTATTCGAATCGATCATGAAGAAGGCATTTGGGAAAATTAACAAGTACGTAATTTATTCTTTATTCATAATATATTCAATTGTATGTTATAGTTTCTAAGTATTTTTAATAACAAGTATAATTATTTGAAATTATAGGTTTTAGAGTCAAGACACCAAGAGGAAAGACACCAAGAAACAAGAAACCAAAACACCAAGTTACAATTATGTGATGTTATGTGATGTGTAAAATGTAGGTTGTTTGTTTTGATAAATTGTAGGATGTTTTTTATGTTAGAATTGAATATTATACAATTATGTGATATTATGAATATAATACAATTAATATTATTATGATAACTTTATCACAAATGTGAGTTGTATTTTCTGATGTGATATGGTGAATAATAATACAGGTTGAAAACTGGGATTAATTATAAAAGCGGGATAATATTTGTTAATTATGCAGAAAATGTAACAACGGTTATAATCATAACCGTTATAATATCTCGCACGTTGTCCAGAAAAAAATATCAAAACGACGCAGTTGGGAATCGAACCTAGGATCACTAATTTTATGACAACGGTCTTTTGGAAAACCTATTATGATAAGAAGCGCGCTTTCCAGTTTATTACAACAGTTACTAGGCTGTGATTGTAAGTATCATATATCCAACGACACTCTACATAACAATGCATGGGTCCGTGTTATTATATATCTTTCCCAACCGTTATTAAATGGGTTTTCCATATTAGTGCTCCTCTACCTTGTTGTCGAACCATTTTCCTTTGCCTTTCTTTTCTTTTTCTGATTGTGCTTATAGAGCCCCATCATTCTTCGACTCGCCTACAACTTTTCAGCCATTCTTTGTTCATTAATTCAAGCGTCCTTTAAAGAGATTCCTTTGTAAATGTTGACAAATATTTCGATTCTTTTATGACTACTTCCACGTGATCAAACTTCGAAGCCAATGACCTTAAGATCATTGCAACAACTGATCTTGATGTTAATGCTTCTCCACATACCTTTATTTGATTCATAAGTTTCGTAACCCTAGTGAAGAAATCAAATATGCTTTCACTTTATTCCATCTGAAGCAGTTCATACATTCTTTTGTGAGTTTGTAACCTCACATATTTAACCTTTTTAGCGCCTTCAAACGATTTCTCCAAAATATCCCACATTTATTTTGCTGATTCAACATCACTCATCTTTTCTAAATATTAGGACTAACACATTGGTGAATTATAAAGAGAGCTTTAAAGTTCTCTTTCTTCAATTATTTGTGTGCAGCCTCTTATTCATATGTCGTGTCTTCTGCAAGTGGCGTCACTCCTTCCTTCACAAGATCCCAAAGATCTTGATAACAGAAAATAATCTTCATATGGTTACACCAACTCTCACAGTTGTTATCTTTCAGAACTGGAAGACTCCTTGAAAAATTCCCGTTCAGATGATTCCTCGCACTATGCTTCCCAAGAATCACACAACCAGTGCTCTAGATACCATATGTTGGGATTACACCAAAACTTGGAGAATTCTGAATCAATCTTGATGAAAAAGAATCAATTCTTCCCATTGATTGTTCCTCTTGTTCTTCACTCTTCACTCAAGTGAATCAACCACACCTTGGTTGCAAGATAATTCTGCTGCACAATGATTATAAGAGAAGAAAATTGAATTGGGGAAGAAAAGAGAATTAGGGTTTACGAAAGGGGGAAAAGAAGAAGTTGTGAATTCTGCAGAGAAAACCCTCTACTCTATATTTTTGTTTACTGCAATATTATGATTCATATTCATTACAATAATAGGGTACCTCCCTATTTATAGGCTAAGATTGCTTGTTCACTAAGCAACCTAAGAAACAAACAAACAATTCAAAGTCAAAATTCTGTCAGGCAAGCTACCATGTACAACTGGGACATTGCAATCCTCAGATGATTTAAAACTCGTGCCTCAAAATTGTTAAAAGGTAGTCTAAACCTCAATATGGAAAATATACGTTCATAAAAAAGCACTAGACATCCATCAAAAGAACTACATACCTTTTGTGAGTGCACTTGTCCATTAGATGTTTTGTATGATGTCAAAACTAGGATAACTTTAGCATTTTTGTATATTGAACGATATCTTTGAGTCTTTGTGTGCACCTTAATATTAGGGATCTTATAATGCATTTAGAACATCTTTATAAAATGTACAATGCATTAAAAATGAGTTTTTACATAAAAATAGGTTTATGTGTCGACACATACGTTGTATGAGTTGACACATGTGAATCAATAATGAAGCCTATAGATTTTGTAACTATGTGTTGACAAATACAACCCTTCAGGCCGACACATGCTGAAATTTTTCATCCATGTGTCGACACATACATGCTTCAGACCGACACACATACTGCATTTTTAAAGCCTGAAAACCTCTACTTCCTTGTGTCGACACATGACCTTGAACAAGTCGGCACATGTCATTATATGTGTCGACACATGGCTTATATGTGTCGACACATACTATAAATTTAATGAAAAATTGTATTTATTTTAAATTTCTAAGCATTCCTTTTTTCCTCTAACTTGCACATATATAAATACTTCATACATGCATCATTTTCAATTTAATGAAACTATAAACACGTACAAAAATTGCTCATCGTCTTCAACCTCCCATCTATGCATACACACAAATAAAGCACACATAATCATTCATTGTTTGAGTATCATCTAGACTTGTGTTGATAACATTCAATTTAAGTGGTGTAACCTAAGATTGGGTTGAGAATTTTGGAGGGTTTCTTTGGGAAAACTTGATGGTTTTCCTCCAAGATTAAAGTGTTGATTTGGAGGTTTTGACAAGGTTTCACAAATATTAAATTCAACCGAGTGAAGAGTTTTGAAGAACAAGAGTTTCTTGCAAAGGATTAGCGTGAGACCATGAATCGTTTGGTAATCTTGGGTGATAACAATTTGCAATTTCAATTCGACTGAGGAAAAGCTTTGAAGAATCGTAGTTTCTTGCGAAGGAGTAGCACAAGATGGTGGATCAAATTAGTATTGTTAGGTGACTTGATCAAACTCAGATCAAGGGAAGATGATTTTTTAGGATCAAGATCAAACATAGGGTTTGTAGGATTGAATTGCTATATTTCTATTGTAAACGATTTTTTGCATAGTAAAAATTCTTATCTCAATTCCAAACGAAATTGGGAGCAAACATAGCCATAACAAGAACAATTGTTGAACTGCCTAAATAAATCCTTGTATTTTTTATTTAAATAAGTGGTTATTCATGTTGTGTATTAGGCTTGTTGGGCTTAGTTATTTTTGTCCCATTTGTTTGTATTGAATATTCTTTGTAGCCTATATATGGCATATTAACTCATAGAATAAGACAAGAAAGTTGGAACCCCTTTTACCAAACAAGTGGTATCAGAGCAAAAATGGATAACCTTGAGGGCAAGTGTGGTGATTGTTTAGTTGAAAAGCAACACGGAAATAGCATACCAAAGCAAGCAAATTGGAGAGCTTCCAAGAAGCTTAAACTGATTCATTCAGACATTTGTGGACCTATCACTCCCAAATCAAATGCTGGAAACAGGTATTTTATTACCTTTACTGATGACTACAGTAGGAAGACTTGGATTTATTTCTTGAAAAATAAATATGAAGCCTTAGATGTCTTTAAAATATTTAAATCCCTAGTTGAACATGAGTCTGGCTGCCTTATTTTATGTCTTAGGACTGATAGGGGATGTGAGTTTACATCAACTGAATTCAACCGTTTTTGTGATTCAAATGGGCTGAAAAGATAATTAACTGCAGCATACACCCCTCAGTAAAATGGGGTGTCTGAGAGGAAAAATAGAACATTACTCAATATGGTAAGAAGCATGATGAATGCTAGGAGTGTACCTAAGGAATTCTGGCCTGAAGCTGTAAAATGGGCAGGATATGTAATGAACATATGCCCTACATATGCTGTGAAGGATGTTACACTAGAAGAGGAATGGAGTGGAATTAAACCCTTTGTGCATCATTTCAGGACTTTTGGTTGCTTAGCTCATGTCCATGTCCCTGATGTTCATAGAAGGAAATTGGATAACAAGAGCATCAAGTGTTTTCTACTTGGTGTTAGTGAAGAGTCAAAGGCCTACAAACTCTACAATCCAATTGAAAGGAAGGTAGTTATTAGTAGAGATATTATTTTTGAGGAATCAAAAGGACGGAATTGGAACAAGCCAAAGAACATCAAACAAAGTGATCAAATAAGTGATGCTGAAGACAATGAGGAGACTGAGATGCATACTGATGAGGATGATTTAGTCAGTAATGATGGGGCAGGAAGCAGTAATGGAGGAATTCCTGTTGGTGAACATATAAATGATGAGGCTGCTATCGAGGAAGAAAATGCAAATTGTTCATCTGCAAGGAGAAGAAAACCTTCTGGGTATCTCAGAGATTATGTGAATGACTTAGGGAACATGGAGAACCAGACTGATCATCTTCGTAATTTAGCCATTGCTATGTTTATCTCTCATGAGGATCCAAGCTCCTATGAAGAAGCAGTAAAGTCATCTACTTGGAGGAAATCCATGGATAGTGAGCTACAGTCTATTAAAGACAATAATACTTGGGAGATCACAATAGTTCCTCAAGGGATGAAAGCAGTGGGTGTAAAGTGGATTTACAAGACTAAATACAATGAAAAGGGACAGGTGGAGAAACACAAAGCAAGGTTGGTTGCAAAGGGATACACACAAAAGTATGGAATTGATTACAGTGAGGTCTTTGCACCTGTGGCAAGGTGGGATACTATAAGAGCAATTCTTGCTTTGGCAGCATACAACCACTGGTATGTATTTCAATTAGATGTAAAAAGTGCTTTTCTACATGGAGACTTAATTGAGGATGTGTATGTGCAACAACCATTGGGGTATCACAAAGGTGAAAATGATCAAGTTTACAAACTAAAAAAGGCTCTATATAGGTTAAGGCAGGCACCTAGAGCCTGGTACAGTAAGATTGAATCTTACTTTAACATAGAACAATTTATGAAGTGCTCACATGAACAAACCATGTTTGTCAAACATGGAACCAAAGGAAGTATTCTAATTGTTAGCTTGTATGTAGATGATCTTATCTACAGTAGTAATGATGAAGAAATGATGGTTGCATTCAAACAATATATGAAAAGTAAATTTGCCATGACTGATTTAGGAAAAATGAAGTATTTTCTGGGAGTAGAGGTTAATCAAAGTGGTCAAGGAATATTCATTCATCACAGAAATATGCCTCTAAAATTATGACAAGGTTTGGCATGGAAGAATGAAATAAAGTCATCAGTCCTATTGTTCATGGGAGCAAGCTTGTGAAAGATGAAAAAGGAAAGGCTACAGGTGCTACAATGTACAAGAAGATGATTGGCAGCCTGATGTATTTGTTAGCTGCAAGACCTGATATGACCTTCTCAGTTTGCTTAGCTGCAAGATACATGGAGAGACCTACTGAACTGCATGTTGCTGTTGTCAAAAGAATTCTTAGATATTTGAAGGGAACTATGAGTTTTGGCATTCTGTACAAGAGAGAAGATAATGGTGATTTGATAATGTAGGGCTGGACTGATTATGATAATGCAGGTGATTATGATGATAGAAAAAGAACATCTGGATATGTTTTCACAATGGGACTAAGTTCAGTATGTTGGTCATCAAAAAAGCAGCTCATTGTCACGTTGTCCACAATTGAAGCTGAGCTTGTGTCTGCTACCTCTAGTGCTTGTCAATGTATTTGGTTGAGGAATGTGTTAAATCATTTGGATCTGAAGAAAAATGGCTGCACTACTATTAATTGTGACAACAGTTCTTCGATCAAGCTATCCAAGAACCCCATTTTGCATGGAAGATGCAAACATATAGATGTAAGATATCATTTTCTGAGAGAACTCAACAATGATGGGATTATTGAATTAAAATTCTGTAAATCACAAGATCAATTGGCAGACATTATGACTAAGGCTCTAAAGGTTGAAGCCTTTTTCAAACTAAGGGAGGGCTTAGGAATGTGTGACTCAGCCAACATTAAGTGATTTGTTAATATGATGTTGTTCCTGGTTTTTGTTCTATTTTGTTGTTTCTTGTTGTTTTGCCTCTCTTGTTAGTTTAGTTGATCATTTGTTGTATAAGGATCAATTTAAGGGAGGGTTTTGTTGTGTATTAGGCTTGTTGGGCTTAGTTAGTTTTGGCCCATTTGTTTGTATTGAATATTCTTTGTAGTCTATATATGGCATATTGACTCATAGAATAAGACAAGAAAGTTGGAACCCCTTTTACCAAACAATTCACATAAATTTACTTCTTATTTTTTTGTATTGTTAAGTTTTTTACGTCTTGTGCGACATTTGTTGGTTTTTCCGTCTTAGTATGGTGTTTGTTGGTTCAGATTGACATATTCACTTCAACTCATTGCAGAGCTGATGAAGACTTGTGTGTCAATGTTGTAGATCCGGAAGTATGAATATTTCTGTTACTTTTATTTTTGTCATATTTGTAGACACTTTTATGTTGTTGTTGTATGCTATTAACGTAGATGCTGCAAGATTGTTTGTAGATTCATCTTTTTCAATTTTTAACAATCTTAAATTTGTAATAATCTATATATTTTTTAATTTGAATGAATGAATATCTTCTTTAGTAAAAATAATAAAGCAATAGAAATGATATTTGGAAAATTAAAAATTTGAAGGGAAAACAATGATAAAAAATTATTCTGAAAATGTGATGAATAAAAAATATACAAAATCCAAAAAAAAAAAAAGAAACAGATAAAATGAAATTCAGTGAAACTCAAGGAAATTCACTTAAATTCAAGGAAGAAGAATCAAAAGTTTATAATTTAGGATAAATTTTTAATATTTTTTATTAGTATAACGTTTGACATTTTTAACTAACACAATGAGAATTTATCAAAAAATAAATTTGACAAATATTACTAAACATTATTTTGTCATATGGTAGAGAATATAAAAATATTAATATTCACACATATAATAATTCGATCAAGAGATACATATACATAAAAGTTGAACAAAAAAGTTGATATTAATTGTCATACATCGTTAGAATAAAAAAAATTATATTATCAATATATCACAACTATCTAAAATATTATTTTATTAATAATAAAATAAAAATCAAATATAATTTAAAATTTAACGGTTATTATTCAATATCGATATATTCTAATTAAATTCCAAAAAAATTGCACAATGTCGGAATGAAACTAGACGGACGGCTCTTAAGGAAATAAAAATACTAGTACATTTGATTTATCTTTTATTACATTAATTATTTTAATTACCACTATATATTAACAAGTTGTTGTGGTATAGTAGTAAGTATTCATGTTTGTCACGCGAGAAGATCACTTGGGTATGTACGGTATAGATAAATAGATGATGATTTTTGATATGGGTTATCATATTGCTTCTAGATACAGTGTTGTATTTGTCTCTCTTTCTATGAGACTTAACATCACTTTTTTTTACCACTTACCTTATCTCCACCTATGTATACGAGCAAATATAAAATCATTGATGTTGGTTTTGTCAACAACAATCATTGGATTCATATAAAGTTGAAATCCAATTGTCCTTTGCCTCTCGTCATTGACCGTTGGAGACATAATTGTACTGATGATGCAAAAGCATGATAATCAACATATGTGAGTCGTTTTAGTCACTAGGAAGACGAAGTTAGAAACTCGTCTCAGTTTGTTTTGTATTCGTATATGTATGACAATTATTATATGTATATATTTAGTCGGTAGTATTTTTATCTATTCAATTATTCGAGAAAAGTATAGGAAAAAAGTGAGAGAAAAAACTTACTGATGTTTACCGGAGATTTGAAATTTCCAATTTTTTTTGGCAAATACCAGAAATTTCAAATTTTTGATAATTTACATCTTTTGACTAGAAATTTGAAATGCGCACAACTTTTAGAGTTATCAAGACTGCTTCTGAAGAAACGCCTCAGGAGATTCTGAAAGTTATTTCTGAGTTCAAGGAAGCACATGTTGATGTTAAAGCGCATATAGATAACCAGGATAAAGTGTTTATAGTTCAAGCTAAAACAAATTCAAGAATGGAAATGATGATGCAAATGATTATGTCAAAGCTACCACCCCAACCAAGCCCTTAGAATTGCTTTAGAATTGAACAATATTTTGTTTTTAAGTTTTCCCTTATGTATCTTTATTTGTTTCATCAATGAAAGTTATTTTTGCATTATCTTCTTTAAATTCTTTTGTATTAATGACAATGGAGGAGAAGTGAAATATGATTTTGATATATCTAACTTTCATGATTATTCCCAACATATCATCTGATATATTATGTCTCTAACCATGTTTGAATGATCAAGAGCTTTGAAAAAGTTCACTGAACTTTTCTGTTAGAAAATCTAGATAGTTTTTACAAGGCAAGTAAGAAAGTATGAAGATTCTCTTCTGAAGATTCAAAAGATGTAAACCATGCATATTTGAATCATCTGAAGATTCCTCATAAAGATTCAAATCAGTCATATTTAAATCAGAAAGACTCTGATTTGAGAATCAAGCCTCTAATAAAAATAAATTGACAACAAGACTTTGTTAGCTTTATAGTTAACTCAACAAGACTCTAATACCTCATCAAGTTCTGATAACAAGCTAAGTTCTGAGATGAAGAACCAGTCAATCCTAGCCAGACCCTGATGATATCTTAATTAGGAAAGTACTTCTTTCATTATGATTAAAGTGTTTTATATTTTAAAATTATTTAATTAGCCTTGAACTCAGGGGAAGCCTCTGAACAAGCTTAGATAAGTTTTAAGAGTATAGAACTCATGGGGAGCTTTATTGCTAACTCTGAATGTTCTTATGTGATTAAACCTGTAAAAATTATTCACCAAAATACATGGTTTTGTAATCATCAAAAAGAGGGAGATAATAACAAGATTTGGTTCTGCATATGACCTTTAATTTTGACGATAACAATACATTGTTTCTTATAGAAAAAATTTGTACCCTAATGGTTTTATCTAGTGTGTAACTTTTGCTATCATGTTATGACTCTGAATAAGTGACATGTGATGTCATCAGATTCTGGACTCAACATAATCTGGATCTAAGGAGATACAAAGTGCTCTCTATAAAGATATTGTCAAGCTCTAGAAAGCATTTAAGCAGCGGTTCTAAAGAACGTTTATTTTAAAAGCTTCTGACTATGACTCTGATTAACATGCATTCAATCAAGCTTCTTAAGAACAAGATGTTGAAGACTTTGAAGACGTGTTTTTAAAGATTCTGAAGATCAATATTCTGAAGACAACGTTCTAAATAAAAATTTCTGAAGACTTATAAAGAACAAGATGCTGAAGAGTCTGAAGACGTGGTTCTGAAGACTCTGAAGATCAAGGTTCTGAAGTTCTGAAGACAAGGTTTTGAAGACTTTTGCTCCAGTTATGATCCTACTAAACATGCTTCGCCAACACACATTCTGAAGCCTCTGAAGATTAAAAGATAAGATCAAAAAGTTTTATGTGAGTGAATAATACATGGTACAATATCAAATATTCCTTCCACTATGTTGATTTTGTGGCACAAGGATTGTATTATGGTACAATGTTATGCATCACTCTCAGTGACCACTATGAAGAATACAACTGGATTTATGTATTCCCATTTACCCTTAAACGGATCCTTCTATGCCTATATAAAAGAAGCTCTTGGAAGAATCGAAAAGAACTTTGAACTTTTTCAACTTTGCTGAATTGAAAAGAAACTCTGCGCAAATATCTCTAAAACAAAAATATCATCTTGTGTGAGAAACTATAAAAGCAAGGAACTTTTGCTCACAACTTGCTAAACACTTTTTGTGTTAAACTTTGTATTTCAATTTGTGTAATCTTCTTACTTAGAAGCAATTATGTAAACACATTCTTTGTATTTCAACTTATAAGTTGATTGTTACATGAGAGACTAGAGTATAGTCATAATTTCTCAAGAAGATATTGAAGGATAGTCTTTGTGGTTGTAATCACTTTGGTTATAGTGGATTAAGTCCTTATTGAGAAGGCGAAATCACCTTGGTGGGTGGATTGGAGTAGCTTCGTTAACAGTGAACTAGGATACAAATAGTGTGTCATTACTTTTATTCCATGTACGTTTGCTCTTTGTTCTTGGGTCTCGCAAAAAGTTTTTAGTTAGAAACTTAATTCAAACCCCCTTCTTGTGTTTCCTTATGCTTCAATTGGCATCAGATCTCCAATTCTAGTATTGATTGTTATCAAACACTTCACTGTGTCAGATAAAGATCCAGAATTTTTCTGTGAAACACAATAGCAGGAGTTGTTCCACCAGTTGCACCTGCTGCTAATGATAGAGATCACTATAGCGCTAAACCTCCTGTCTTTAATGGAGAAAAGTTTGATTACTGGAAAGACAAAATATAAAGTTTCTTTCTTGGTCATAATGTAGAATAATGCGATATGGTAGTTAATGGCTACTAACATCCTATTGATGCTAATGCAAACAAAATGGAAAGAAGAGTGATGAATGATCAATAGAAGAATGACTACAAGAATCATCACAAATCTAGAACTATTCTCCAAACACTCCATTTTATATCTTTATCTCTATTTCAATTTTCTCCTCCAACACTACTTTGTTCGGAGAGGTTTGAATATGCATCCATGAAGGTTACATAAAGAGAGAGAGAGAGAGGGAAATGAACACTGCATCAAAGGGATAAGTGATGTCGCTCGCACGATGCTGACAATGACCTATTTTGTAGGGGTGTGTTGTACCACAGAATTTTCCCTCTCATTTATCAAATATTTTCTCACAAAGATCTCTCTTGGTTCAAGACTACACTAAGGTTGATCAGCTTAAGACTCCTCCTCAAGCATTGATGACCAAAATTAGGGTTTGAGATTGCACAAGGATAATTGAAATTTCAATGCTTCATATGACTTTCATGGATAATTATGGACCCCCAAGATTACTCATGTCAAGTTTCAAGCCTTGGATCACACTTTTGTTCAGTCAATTGAGAAATTGACCTAAAAATCAGCTGTATTGGGAAAAAGTTAAATATGGCCAATTTACAGTCAAACTTCATAATTTTTTATCCACATCAACATTATAAACTCATATGTATCATTTTATCAAGTTTGTACCATAATTCCTCAAGAAATTTGATCAAATCATCAAAAAGGCAAAATGGTCAAAATTAGGGTTTTGACTAAGAAAGGGCAATTTCTGATTTTTGACCTATCAAATTGTTAATTGGTTTGAAGCATGGTTTCAATAGTTCAATTGCATCATTTTTACCTAATGGCATGACCTAAAACATTGCTCAAGATCAATTGGATTGACAATGAATTTTCAGTCAACTGATCAAAAAGTCAACTATACATTGAAAAGTCAAACTTTGACTTTTTGGTCAAAATTCAATGTCAAAGATCACAATTCATCAAAACATGTCAAAGTATGAAACTTATTCACCAAGAAATCAAAAAGTCAAGATTTCATTTTGAAAAGTCAAACTTTTCTAACTTAGAAATTTTTCTGTGTTTAAACTTCATGTTTTTTCATAACTTTGGGCCAATTTTTCACCGTGATGCAAGAGGATTCAGAAGAAAATTTCAACATGAAATTTTTATATCTGCATGATATCTACAACATTTCTTTACACAACTTCTCCTAAAAATGCTTGGATCTTAAGTTATTAATTCATAAAGTCATGGTCTTGAAATTGGACACTTAGTGAAATTTTGCCCTAGTTTTGGTCTGGATTTTGACCTAACTTCATGGCACTTTTTCAAATAGTTCCAAGGGGAATTTTCAAAAGTGATTCAAATAGGGGTTATATAGAACATTGCAAGATTTACAAAATGTCCAAGAACTCTTTGAGATCATTCTTGAGTAGGGAGAATCGAAGAGATGAAGTTAGGGTTTTCACACTTGAAATACAAGTCATTTTGTGATGAACAAGATTCAAATTTCAAACCTATACTGCATAATCTCTACTTTACAGGCCTCAAACTTGTTAGGCACTCCATAATTAACTACTTTCACAGTTGTTAGAGGTCTCAATTCAAGCATTCAATGCAAAACCATGCTTTATATCCATTTTTGGAAGAAAGTGCACAATGCCATTTTGTTAAAGTAGCTTTTTGCACAAAACTGGTTCTTGAGCCTTGCAATTGTTTTCTTTTTATCATACATGTCCTATAACTCAATAGAAGTTTGTATAAACACTTACAATCACTCAGCCCATGCTTGTACTTCCTCTTGGAACCATACTTCCCACTTTTCTTCAAAATCAAGTAACATAGCAATCAACCTATATCTTGTACTTCTGACCTTCTCAAGCACAAAAAAAATTTTTCTTATACATACACAAGTAATTTGTTATAAAACACACGCATGCTTGAGCCCTGAAAACACCAAGAACTCATATTTGCATCTCATACCTCCATTTTCACATAACCTGACCAAAAAGTTTGAAACTCATAACCCCCTCGTGTGTTTTCAAGCCTCTTTGTTCCCAAAGCTTCTAAACATCATTTAGAAGTCATCCCTCATCCTGTTACAGTTCTGTAACACCTCCATCACCATCCTCCATTTCCAAAAATAGAGGTCTGCATCTTGACTTCTCCAGGCCAGTTCAAGCACTTACAACTCAAAGTAACCATTGCATTAGCTTCCTGGGACCTCAGTGGAGCTATTCTGATCATCACAACACCTTGAGGAGTGCTCATTTGCAGAACACGACTTCCAGTTTTGAGGTAAGTTATCTCAACTTTGAACTCTTCATACAAGCATCATTAATGTTTAATTTGTAAATGAAAAATGTAGACATCATTGTTCTGAAGCTAACCATGTCTTTAGATTTCATTTATATTGCTTGAGTAGTTAGAATTTTGAATCTGAACATCCTGAAAAAATTAGGTCAAAATTTGGTACCATTCAAAATTCATGTTCATTCTTGAGAATTAGTTTAAATTGTTTACATTTCTGGAATCGTGGTAAAATTTTACACAAGTTTCATGTTTACTTTGTTGCAAATGGTTGAGAAATGAACAAGTTACAGGTGGTCTGGCTGGAGGTTGAAGATGAAGTGTAATCAGGACGCGTTTTATGTTATATATTTATGGTTTTGCATAAGTTAACAGATGTATCACCACCCTAGTGGTTAAAGCGAGCGCCTAACACTATGAGGTCTTGGGTTCAAGCCCCAACGTGACCTTTTGTGATTTTTTTCACATTTTTCACACTTTTTTTGACTTTTTTATGCAGCGCTGGGCTTCACTCCTTTGGGCCTATTTTTTTTGCTTATTCTGACTCCCCTGGACTATTCACACCCCTGGCCCGTTTTATTTTCTTTTTCTCATTTTTCATTTATTTATTTTCTTTAATATTTTATATAATATTAAAAAAAATAAAAAAAATATAAAAATATAATATTTATATTTTGATATAGTTTATTTATTTTTTTACAATAAAAATTATTTTTATTTAATCATAATTTATTTATTTTACTAATTGGTTTGTAAATTTAATTAAAAACTAGAGTTTTAGTTATTTTCTTTTACACAATTAAAATATATTATTTTAAAACCAAAAAAGACCAAAAATATTTTATAATACTATAAATTATTTTCAAGACAAAAATACCAAAAATATTCTTCTTACAAACTTAATTTCTTTTTTAATCAATTAATATTTAGATTAGGGTTTTATTTAAATTCTTTTTCTAGTAAATTTAGGTTTACTTTTTTTTACTAATTTAATTAATTATTTTTTTTAGTTAATTAGGTTAAAACAAAACCCTTTTTTCCTAAAAAAAATTCAAACAAAAATCCATTTTCTTTCCATTTTACATTCTTGTATATTTATTCATTTTTGTACATTATTTATCCAAATTCAATATGATTGAAATAGATTATTTAGATTTAAATTCTTGCAATCCCCATTTTTAATTTGTACACCCCCCTCCCACAAGTATTGTAATAGCGTAGTAATTTTAAATTCCGCAATTTAAATGCTTTATATACAAATGCTAGTAATTAGGGTTTGTATGGAAAGATTAAAATCAAGGCTTAGCAAACCCTAATCAAGACAAAAACAAGTATGAAAATCAATACATTTTCACACAAGCACCCCTAGGGTAAGATCCACTTGGTTGCCTTACAAAACGGCCATATTACGCATGTGACATATCTTAGCAAAATACAAGATCATAGTCCCTCGATGACGTTATCTAAGTTGTCTTTCAAAATGATCTTAGTCCCTAAAAAAATGCTAAGATACCTTGCAACATTTCTAATCATGGTTGTAAGTGTTTGGTTATTGGCATGTATTTTTGGTAAAACCAGGTGTGTGAATGTCATGACTGATGTCAAAACATTCTGGGTTACTAGGTACTTTCCGCAGAAAAAGAATGGCATACAGTAGCTGCTCATTATGAGTGTGTAGCTGATCATTATGCAATGATCACATTTATTACATTCTACCAAAATCAGTAAACAGGATTCTTGTTGTCATAACCAATGTTAAGACATCCTGTACTGATCTAACAGTTATACAGTTTTGTTAATTCTGAGATTTTTCAGGAATATGGTTCATACATTCCAGAACAGAATCTCACGTGGACTTTAGGTTAACTTGGCTTAACCCTAATCTGGTTGATAAAGTATTGTGACCAAGTCTTGAGGTTAACCCTAATTAACCCTAGCTATTTTCGTGGAAGCCCTAACTGAAGAACAGCTGCCTATATATTCAACAGGAAGGCTGTTGGTGAACTCAACTTTTTGATAGAAGATCAACAAGGGGCTGTATAGTTTTAACTACTGTAATCCAAGAAAGTATCATTGTGATAAGTGACTTGGAGTAGGTTTTGATTGTAAGGGTTGTGTATCACTCAAAGCTTTGAAGCACGAGTGTTTGTGTCACTTGATTAAAGCTTTGAAGCAAGGTCAAGTTAGGTTTATGTATCACTCAAAGCTTTGAAGCACGAGTGTTTGTGTTACTTGATTAAAAGCTGTGAAGCATAATCAAGTGTATGTTCTGAAGAGTGTCTTCATAATTTCATTAGTCAATTGTTTAGTATCACTGCTGTGATTGAGGGGGAGTGAGTAGGAACTCAGGTTTAAGTTGAACTTAGATTGAAGTTGCATTGGGTAGGTCTTAAGTGAAGGAGATAAACTGGTTGGTTTATTCCTGAATTAATATCTCTTATAGTGAATTTCCTCCCTGGCTTGGTAGCCCCCAGAGTAGGTGTTGTTTCACACTGAACTGGGTAAACAATTGACTGTGTTCTTTACTGCTTTTTGATTTACTGTCTTATAGAAAGTCAGATATGGTGTCATAACATTCACTGTGACATTGAGTATCTGCTGCCAGAATTTCAATTGGCATCAGAGCGGGAACCCTTCCTGTCTTACTGGGTGAGATCTAGGGATATCACTTTCTGGCGCTATGGACAAAGAAGGAGTTTTTGGAAACAGACCACCCATTCTGGATGGATCAAATTATGACTACTGGAAACCTCGTATGATTGCCTTCTTAAAATCACTGGACAAAAAGGCTTGGAGAGCTGCTGACAAAGGATGGAACCATCCCACCATAATTGAGAAAGATGGGACAATCAGTCTGAAACCTGAGGAAAAATGGAGCAAAGAAGAAGATGAGTTAGCCCTGGGTAATTCCAAAGCATTAAATGCCTTGTTCAATGGAATTGATAGAAACATATTCAGACTAGTACATCAATGTGAACTGGCCAAGGAAGTTTGGGACACTCTCAAAACTACCCATGAGGGCACATCCAAAGTAAAAATGTCAAGGCTTCAGATGCTGACTACCAAATTTGAGAACCTAAGGATGATGGAAGATGAAACCATTCATGAGTTTCACATGAACATCTTGGAGATTGCCAACACCTCAGGAGCATTGGGAGAAAAGATGTCAGAAGAAAAACTGGTGAGAAAGATTCTCAGATCCTTGCCTAAAAGATTTGCAATGAAGGTAACTGCTATAGAGGAAGCCCAGGATATCAGCAATTTGAAGGTGGATGAACTCATTGGGTCTCTTCAGACCTTTGAGATGGGGATCAGTGATAATATCGACAATAAAAACAAGAGCATAGCACTTGTATCTAATACTGAAGATGAAAACAAGGAGGATGAAGAAGAAAATATTTCAGAAGCTATAGCCATGCTTGGAAGACAATTCAACAAACTCATCAAGAGAATGGATCCAAAGTCAAGGTCAAATGTTAAGAACATTCCTTCTGACATTAACAGATCTTATGACTCCAGCAGAAGACCAAAGTCTAAAGAGAAGGGAAATCAAAGCAGAGGAATTCAATGCCATGGATGTGAAGGATATGGGCACATTCGAGCTGAATGTCCTACCTTTCTTAAGAAACAAAAGAAAGGAATGTCTGTTACTTGGTCTGACTGTGATTCAGAAAGTAATTCTGAAGAAGAATCTGCCAAACTAGTTACTGCACTAACTGGTATTTGTAACTCTGATAGTGACTCTAGTAATGAGGAAGTGACATTTGAAGAACTGGCTGATTCCTACAAGAAATTATGTATCAGAAGTGCTGAAGTCTGTCAGCAAAATGACAGACAAACAAAACTCATAATAAAGTTGGAGGCTGAGAAAAAGGCAAAAATTGATACTATAAGTCATCTAGAAGGGCAAGTTCAAATGCTAAACTCAAAACTGGACCAGATGACCAAATCTGTCAAGATGCTGACAAATGGAATTGACAAATTGGAAGAAATCCTTCAGGTTGGACAAAATGTGGGAAACAAGTCTGGTCTAGGATTTGTGGCAGCAAAGAAATCTGGTATAGACAAGAAGATCAGGCCTGATAAACAAATGTCAAAGCAGATGTCACAACATAGCACTCAACATCGAGAACAGAGAAATATGAAGAAAAAGTATCAAAGATGGAGATGTCATCATTGTGGGAGGTTTGGTCACATAAAGCCATTCTGCTTAAGATTATATGGATATCCTAATCAGAACCCAGGTGTCAAACCTAAGTCTAACGAGGTACCATATACTCCACAGTGGAAGAAAAAGGCTACTGCCCTGATAGCTCACACTTCCCTTAGAGTCTCTACAAAGGAAGACTGGTACTTTGACAGTGGATGTTCTAAGCACATGACTGGAATCAAGAATCTTCTCAATAATGTTAAACCTCACACCACTAGTTATGTGACCTTTGGAGATGGTGCTAGAGGAGAAATCAAAGGAGTTGGAAACTTGGACTGCCCTGGAGTTCCAAATCTAAATAAAGTATTGCTGGTAAAAGGCTTGACTGCTAATCTCAAAAGTATCAGCCAATTATGCGACCTAGGATTCAAGGTCAACTTCTCCAAATCTGAATGTCTTGTAACTAATGAGAAACAAGAAGTTGTAATGAAAGGAGTCAGATCTAAAGACAACTGCTACTTGTGGGAGCCTGAGAACACTAATTACTCTACTGTGTGTTCTATTGCCAAAGAAGAAAAAGAAGTGAAACTGTGGCACCAAAAACTTGGTCATCTACATCTAAGAGGAATGAAAAGGATTATATCCATGGAGGCAGTCAGAGGGATTCCAAGACTGCAAATTGATGAAGGGAGAGTCTGTGGTGAATGTCAGGTTGGTAAGCAGACTAGGATGTCACATCCAAAGTCAAGACATCTGACCACCTCTAAGGTTCTAGAACTTCTACATATGGATCTGATGGTACCAATGCAGGTGGAAAGTCTTGGTGGAAAAAGATATGCCTATGTTGTTGTGGATGATTTTTCCAGATTCACCTGGATTAACTTCATTAGGGAAAAATCTGATGTATTTGAAGTTTTTAAAGAACTGTGCAAAAGAATTCAAAGAGAAAAAGAAGGGTGCATTGTCAGAATCAGAAGTGATCATGGCAAGGAATTTGAAAACAGTAAGTTTAATGAGTTCTGTTCCTCAGAAGGAATTAATCATGAATTATCTTCACCTATAACTCCTCAACAAAATGGAGTTGTAGAAAGGAAAAACAGGACCATACAGGAATCTTCCAGAGCAATGATACATGCCAAAAGACTTCCTATTCATTTTTGGGCTGAAGCTATGAATACAGCCTGTTATGTCCATAACAGGGTCACCTTGAGAAAGGGAGCCTCATCCACCATTTATGAACTCTGGAAAGGAAGAAAGCCAACAGTGAAGTACTTCCATGTATTTGGTAGCAAATGCTATATTCTGGCAGATCGTGAACAAAGGAGAAAGCTGGACCCTAAAAGTGATGAAGGAATATTTCTAGGATACTCCACCAACAGCAGAGCTTATAGGGTATTCAATTCCAGGACCAAAGTCATGATGGAATCAATAAATGTCATAGTTGATGATTATCATGAGGAAACATATGTCCCTTGTAATGTTGAGACATTCTTTGAGACTTCAACTCAACAGAATGATCTACCTAACACTACTGCATCAGACTCTGAATCAAAGGAAGCTAACAAAAACCCTTCCATCAGAATTCAGAAAGATCATCCTAAAGAACTCATCATAGGAGATCCTAACAGTGGAGTCATTACAAGATCTAGAGAAATCATCTCAAACTCTTGCTTTGTGTCTAAAATTGAACCAAGAAATGTTAAGGAGGCTTTAACTGATGAATACTGGATTGGAGCAATGCAAGATGAATTGAACCAATTCAAGCAACATGAAGTATGGTAGTTAGTTCCTAGACCAGAAGGAACAAACATCATTGGCACAAAATGGATCTACAAGAACAAATCAAATGCTTAAGGAGTTATCACCAGGAATAAGGCAAGACTTGTTGCTCAAGGATACACTCAAGTTGAAGGGGTTGATTTTGATGAGACCTTTGCCCCTGTAGCCAGACTAGAATCAATCAGACTCCTATTGGGAATTGCTTGTCTCCTGAAGTTCAAGTTATTTCAGATGGATGTAAAAAGTGCCTTCCTAAATGGGTACTTAAATGAGGAAGTTTATGTGGAACAGCCTAAAGGATTTGTGGATCCAAACTACCCTGATCATGTCTACAAATTGAGGAAAGCTTTATATGGCCTGAAACAAGCTCCTAGAGCATGGTATGACAGGTTGACAAAATTTCTCTCTGACAAAGGATACAGAAAAGGAGGCTTGGATAAAACCCTTTTTGTCAAAAATGAAGGAGGAAAGATAATGGTAGCTCAAATCTATGTTGATGACATAGTGTTTGGGGGAATGTCAGATAAAATGGTTAAACATTTTGCTGACCAGATGCAGGCTGAATTCGAAATGAGCCTCATGGGAGAATTGACCTACTTTCTTGGACTGCAAGTCACACAGATGGAAGACTCAATTTTTCTGTCTCAAAGCAAGTATGCAAAGAACATTGTCAAGAAGTTTGGTATGGAGAATGCCAGTCACAAAAGGACTCCTGCACCTACTCATTTAAAGCTATCTAAAGATTCAAGTGGGGTTAAGGTGGACCAAAGCCTGTACAAAAGCATGATAGGAAGTCTGCTATACTTAACAGCCAGCAGACCTGACATTGCTTTTGCAGTTGGAGTATGTGCAAGATACCAAGCTGATCCCAAAGTCAGTCATATCAACCAAGTGAAGAGAATTTTGAAGTATGTAAGTGGAACTTACAACTATGGCTTGCTGTACTCTCATGGTTGTGAACCAACTCTGACTGGTTACTGTGATGCTGATTGGGCTGGAAGTGCTGATGATAGAAAGAGCACCTCTGGAGGATGTTTATTCTTAGGAAATAATCTGGTGTCCTGGTTCAGCAAGAAACAGAACTGTGTGTCTCTCTCTACTGCTGAAGCTGAATACATAGCAGTTGGTAGTAGCTGTTCTCAAATGATCTGGATGAAACAGATGCTTACTGAGTATAATGTCACACGAGATGTTATGACATTGTACTGTGACAATCTGAGTAAAATCAACATTTCCAAGAATCCTATTCAGCATAGCAGGACCAAGCATATTGACATTAGACATCACTTTATCAGAGATCTTGTAGAGGAGAAGACGATTAAACTGGAACATGTTGCCACTGAACTACAGCTGGCTGACATTTTTACCAAGGCACTTGATGCAAATCAATTTGAAAATTTGAGGGGCAAGTTGGGTATTTGCCAACATGAGGAAATGTAGCAATTAATTTTGCTTAAAACAAGGGATGAAGGAGATTTTTGTGTTAAGTCTATTTTGATTGGGTTAATCATATGTTTCCCTATTTCTTTCAAAATTATTAAGAAGTTGAATAGACACTCATTTACCTCCTTCCTCTCTCGGCTCTGCAACAATCTCCATTCTCTCAATCAAAGATTTCACTCTCGTTGTTACTGGTTTTTTAAGACTCTCAAAATGTCTCAACTATCCATGACATCATCCTCTTCAAAGACGACTGTTTCTTCCACATCCTCTGATCGAGAACCTAGGGCAATCACAACCTGCATGGATTCAGATGTTCTGGAGATTACTCCTCTTAGAGAACTGGCAGCTAACCCCTCTAAGGTTAAAAAGCTGAGAACAAGGCATGCAGGAAGGTCTCAAGCTTCTTCATCTGGTAATCCCTCTCAACCATCATCTTCTGTTCCCTCAGAAATAGCAAATAGGGAAGGCTCAACTTATATTCATCAAGCAATAGCTAGACTTGTTACAAGAATTCTGAATGAGAACCACTCGATACCTGGCATTTATGTTCCTTTAAATCAAGAATCTGCTATTCCAAATGTTGAAATGAATCCAGATGTCACTAAGAATGTTGAGACACCGGATGACAACATTCGGAAATTATCTGAAAATCTTGATGATCTCCAGAACCCTTCAGAGAAGGATATTGAACCCCCGGTTATTGATGTGGATGAAGAATACTCTGACAATAACCTAATTGCAAATATCAACCCTAGCATAGCTAGAAGGATGATGAACAGAAAAGGAAAGCATCAAACTTTAAAACATGCTGGAAGCTATGCTGTTAAAGGCCCTATTGCCTTTCCCTCCCTCCTATGTGGTATTGTCCTTGCTCAGTATCCTGACATTCTAGTTGAAAAAGATACTGTATGCAAAAGAGCCCCTGCTCTTGGGTTGCACTATAAGCTATTTCAGGGAACTCATGTTCCTGACATTGTCATGACATCAGCTGAGACATCAACTGTCAAAACTCAGTCCAAGAAATCTGATGTTATAGTTGTGCTGAAGGAAACCTGCAAAGAGCTGGAGACAAGGAAAAGGACTCTTGAGAACCTAATTGCTAGACTAGAACAGGAGGAGACTGAAGGACAAAGAAGGGAAGAAGATGCTGCTGAAGATCAGCTTAATGCTGAAGATAGTGCCTCCTCTGAAGATGACAGTGCTTGAAGATCAGTGGAGTTGTCAAGCTTGCTGCTGGTACCTGTTGCTGCAAGTGATTTCAGATTTTTTTTGTTTTTATTATTCGTTTTGGATGAATGTATAACCTAAAAGTACATGTATCTTTGGCCTATTTATGGCTAAAGAGGGGGAGAAGATTTTGTGTTAATTATACTTGGTAGACATTATTTTTTCTGCAGACATATTATTTCTGCTGCTCTCTAATCTCTGATTGTTTAGGGGTTTTAGCCAAAAATTTGCCAAAGGGGGAGTTTGTAAGTGTTTGGTTATTGGCATGTATTTTTGGTAAAACCAGGTGTGTGAATGTCATGACTGATGTCATAACATTCTGGGTTACTAGGTACTTTCTGCAGAAAAAGAATGGCATACAGTAGCTGCTCATTATGAGTGTGTAGCTGATCATTATGAAATGATCACATTTATTACATTCTACCAAAATCAGTAAACAGGATTCTTGTTGTCATAACCAATGTTAATACATCTTGTGCTGATCTAACAGTTATGCAGTTTTGTTAATTCTGAGATTTTTCAGGAATATGGTTCATACATTCCAGAACAGAATCTCACATGGACTTTAGGTTAACTTGGCTTAACCCTAATCTGGTTGATAAAGTCTTGTGACCAAGTCTTGAGGTTAACCCTAATTAACCCTAGCTATTTTCGTGGAAGCCCTAACTGAAGAACAGCTGCCTATATATTCAACAGGAAGGCTGTTGGTGAACTCAACTTTTTGACAGAAGATCAACAAGGGGCTGTATAGTTTTAACTATTGTAATCCAAGCAAGTATCATTGTGATAAGTGACTTGGAGTAGGTTTTGATTGTAAGCGTTGCGTATCACTCAAAGCTTTGAAGCACGAGTGTTTGTG
Source organism: Vicia faba (assembly GCA_948472305.1). NCBI lineage: Eukaryota > Viridiplantae > Streptophyta > Magnoliopsida > Fabales > Fabaceae > Vicia > Vicia faba. The sequence continues at coordinate 1,450,727,754 of OX451741.1, forward strand.
TCACTTGATTAAAGCTTTGAAGCAAGGTCAAGTTAGGTTTATGTATCACTCAAAGCTTTGAAGCACGAGTGTTTGTGTTACTTGATTAAAAGCTTTGAAGCATAATCAAGTGTATGTTCTGAAGAGTGTCTTCATAATTTCATTAGTCAATTGTTTAGTATCACTGCTGTGATTGAGGGGGAGTGAGTAGGAACTCAGGTTTAAGTTGAACTTAGATTGAAGTTGCATTGGGTAGGTCTTAAGTGAAGGAGATAAACTGGTTGGTTTATTCCTGAATTAATATCTCTTATAGTGAATTTCCTCCCTGGCTTGGTAGCCCCCAGAGTAGGTGTTGTTTCACACTGAACTGGGTAAACAATTGACTGTGTTCTTTACTGCTTTTTGATTTACTGCCTTATAGAAAGTCAGATACGGTATCATAACATTCACTGTGACATTGAGTATCTGCTGCCAGAATTTCAATGGTTATACGATGACCCACGCCCGTCCCGTTTACATCCAAAGATAGGGTTACTTACCAAATCAATGGTAAGATAACAATGTCAAAAGAAAAAGGAAATGAACATGAAAGACTTTTGAGTAGGTAGAATGTTCCTAGTTACTTGCTCAATTTCAAAACAAAACATCCTTTCTATTTTCAAAAACAAACACCAACACTTTCAAAAATATCTTTCAAAACTTGAAAACATTTTCAAAAAGATCAACACTTTGTATACATTCTTACAAACGAGAATCATTGCAAAGCCTGCCTGAACGATGGTCTCTTTTCAAAATACTTTCAAAAACTACACAAAGCACATTTTCAAACAAAAAGCAAGTGATCTAGCAAGTAACTAAGAGCCCATGGAAAACATGAATGAAAATGGTGCTAATACCTTCCATTTTCATAATCTACCCCCCGAAATCAAGAAACAATCTCAAAGGTCTTTCCTGTACTTTTTCACCTTTTCTTTTGGATAAAAGAAAAGTCGGTGACGATTCTTGTTAACCACAACATTTGCGATCAAACGCAAAACCTTCAAGTCAGTTCTCCCACCGCATCACAGGATGAATCTCATCTTCTTCTCTCTCATGCTTATGTTCGATGCCACTTGCACGAGCCGACAATGGCCTCTTCTATGGAGGTGAATCTCATTTTCTTCTCTATCATGCTTATGTTATGTTCATTTAGAAAAATTGATTCATGGTGATTTATGTAAATCCTGTTTTGATTTACCTTTCTATTCTACTTTTATTCCTTTTGAGTTTTTTCTTATTTTAGAAAATATAAAAACTCAGTTTATATTATGATTTGATTACTTTCTCTGATGTTGGGTGATTTTGGATACACTGAGTTTCAATTTTATGTTTTTTTACGGTTCTTTTATGAGATTTCTCTCTTCAAAAACTCCCTTTCAATTTTAATTTATTAATTTTTGTGTTTATTTTTCAGAAATCAAGATTAAAGAGTGAGAAAATATTTTAGATAGAGTATTGAATATCTAATTTGATTTTTTTAGATCTATGTCAGAATGATCTCTTAGAAAAAAATCTCTTCATTTGCTTCTACTGTATAAGCTTTGTGTTAAACCAAGATGGAAAAAGAATAAAGGGAAAATAAAAACAAATCAAATGAATTTATTATAAGCTTTGTGTCCATAAAAAATATTTTTGCTTATTTATTCTCTTTGTGGAAAATATGAGTAATGATGGAATTTTGATTTTTTGAGTTTATAGGATAGTGATAGTTAAAGAGGTATAAAACAGAATTTGACAACATCATTAAGTACTTTGGTTCCACCACCTAGAAATCGAATCCAATAATTTTATTTAATGTTTTTTAAACTATATAAAAATATTTAATTAAGAGTTATAAATATCTATTTATTTAATGCTCTTTAAATATATTTTTAATAATATAGTTTAGGATTTTGTTTTAGTTTATAGAAGATTATGATTTTGTTTAAGAAGAAAATATATTATTCTATTTTCCAAGTTTATGGTATATAAAATTATAAAATTTTATGATATATATTATATTTTCCAAGTTTACCGTAGATAAATATATTTTAGAAATTATAAAAATAATTGTAAATCTATAAGGCGTTAAAAATAATAATAGATAGAAAATATGTTAAGGCCAAGCAAATCGTAATTGAAAATTGTATCTAAATTATTTGAAAAATAATAATTATCAGTAAAAAAATTCACTTAAATTTAAATTGTGCATACATTTTTATACTAGTAAAATCTTTATTTCGCAATTTTTTGAAGTTCCAAATGACTTTTAGACTAATATATAAAAAAATTCATTATTTTTATTTTAAATAATCACTTTTTTTAGAATTTTTTTAAATAACCATTTAAAAAAAAACTAAAATAACTATTTTTCAAACAAAAAATTTTTGAAAATTTTTTTTGAATAACCAAGTATTAAAAAAAAATTCGCAAATAACCGCGTTTCGAAAAAAATTACACAAATAACCATGTTTCAGATGACTCTCCAAAGGAGGAGCCATCTCACTTGGCGCCTACATCCATTATTTAAGGGGAGGCGCCATCTCACTTGGCGCCTATGTGCTTAAGGCATGCCCTAAGCCAAGTGAGATTGCGCCTAAGTGCAATTCTAGGGCAAATTATTTTTTTTTCGGTCTGGTGCGTTGCGTATTGGATACAGGATCAACAAAATTGACTTTTTATTATAAAAAAAATAATTACATCCAAATGTATTACATTAAAAAACAGATAAAAAAAAACAGGAAAAAAAACAGATAAATCAGTGATCCCCCGGAACCCGGTAATGACCCCCGGTTCCGCATCCCCGTCCTCGTCTTTCCCGTGCTGGGTGTCATCGCGTTTCCTACTGTGGCAGGGTCGATGGCCCCACGAAGTCAATGCGTTCTGGATCCATAAAATCAGTCAGATCTCCATATCTAGAAGATCCACTTTGGTACAGTCGGTTACCCATATCCTCAAAGTTTGGTCGTGTTGGCGGTGGGTGGGGTTCCATGGTGGGTCTGTAGCATTGATCGTCTGAGTACGGTGGGTAGAAAGGAAATGGATCTTGGGGTGTTTGGTATTGAGGATGTTGGGTGGTTTGGTGATACTGTGGTTGATGGTAGGTTGAGTCGGTTTGTTCGTAATCTTCCGACATTCCCAGATCAGGGCTAAGGCTGGATGTTGAGGGGCCCATATTGGGATATACAGAAGACTGAAATTGTGTGTGGGGTATGCGGGTGTGTTGGTATTGTGGTTGGGTGTGAGGCATATGGGGGTATTGGTACTGAGGTGGTGATTGTGGTTGGTTGTGGGGCATTTGAGTGTAATTGTGTTGTGGTGGGGACTGTGGTTGGGTGTTTGTGGTTCTGTTTCTTCTGGAGGGTTGGTGGGAGGTTGATGTGTTTTGGGTTTGTTGTTGGGGAAACGAGGGTTGTGCCCATTATGTGCGTGGGTCAACCAAGTACCTTGGATGAGACACGTGCATTTCAGGGTTACTAACCGACCTGTACCAAGATAAATATTGATCCGTGTGTCGCATATTATCATGATTAAGGAAAACCGAGAATTGCAAGACATATCGGTGACACCTCTGCCACATCTTACACCATTCTGGAGCAAAGTCTTTCCAGTTGGTAAGACCCCATTGGGCGTCGACCCTTTTGAGATGCCATGGGGACAAACAAGTTGGATCACTTGGTATCTCTTGATGCATTCCGAATTGCATCTTCACACGGTCGTTGTGGTGCATCTCCATAATGTTGAACCGAATGATTGCAGTCTTCGCGGTCCAAATTGCTGCATCCTCGGGGTTTGGTTCATGGCCCAAACCCAAATATGGTCTCCAGACGAACTGCGAAAAAATTTAAATCAGGTTAACGAAAATGTAATATATAAATAATTTAAATGAAGAAAAGTTTAAAGGTACGACGTACATCATCCGGGCCTAAGTGATCCAACAGATTGCGGTATAGTGCGACATTGAATCTTGGATTCTTGCCGTAATCCATACCCCTCACGCAATACCTAAAGGAAATGAAAAACATTTTATTTTTAGCATATATTTGGTGAAGAGATGAATAGTAATAAATGATATAACTTGATGACTTACTTTGTTGCGTACGGGAAAACGAAAGTGTTGTTGTTGACGGGGTTTAAGGACTCCATCCTCCACCAACCCCAGGCTTGTAGTAAAAAAGCGCACCCATAAAATGTACATTTTTCCTTGACTGCATTTTTGCACAAGGAACTGTATATGTGGGCTAAAACTGCAGAACCCCAACTATACTTTCTTGTTTTTTTCAAAATCTCTAAGTAAATGTAAATACATAAAATTTACACTATTTCCCGTACTTTCGGGAAATAAAAAGGTACCAAATAGTATCATAAGATAAGTTATGGCTTTTAATACCCTGTCTTGCTCGGAGGAATTTTCGTTTAATACCAAACTTGCATAATGATTTTTAAGCTCAGTGAGTAGTATTCCCTGACCTCTCGCACCACCACCTTCAACCATATCCCTGCCGAACAATTCTTCACACTGAGAATTGGGTTGTTGAACCGACCTATTCACAGCCTTACCGTCGACAGGGAGACCTAGTAACATGTACACATCCTCTAGCGTGACGGCTCATTCACCTATTGGTAGGTGAAATGTATGGGTCTCTGGTCTCCACCTTTCCAACATTGAAATAATGAACTTCGAATCAATTGTGCAGTTGGAGATCTTTATAACATGTCCGAAACCTGCATATTCTAGATATGGTATGATAAATGGGTCGGGAGCCAGGTAGTTGTGAGACCGGATTCTGAATCTTTTGGTATCCTGAGTTAATAATGTAAAAGATGTAATATTAAGTAAGATGAACATAGCATTACCTTAAGTATAAATAATGTGTAACTAAATTAGAAACTTACAAATGTGACAATATTTTCCCTTGTGCCTCTGTGAAAATCGCCCATTATTAGAAGAGCCATTGTTTAAAATGCTTGATATTATGAAAGACTTAGAAAGTGTAAGAGATTATGAAAGACTTAGAAAATGTAAGAGATTATGAAAGACTTAGAAAGTGTAAGTGATTATGAAAGACTTCGTAGCAGAGAGTGAGACGAGTGTGGCTGTGAGAGAAGTATGATATGGTCTGTATTTATAGGCAAAAAAATTTCATAGAGTGAGTGAGGTGGTAGCTGGTGCATGCATGCATGAGAAGTGTCACTCTTGCAGGCTAGGTGGTAGCCTAGGGGGTTACATATCTGCATGCATGTAACACGATTGGACATTAAGGGAGGCACCATTGGACTTGGCGAAAGAGTACAAAAATGAAAGGTGTCGCCATCCCAATTGGCGAATAAGAGGTGTCATTGGTTGCAGAGTAGGCTCAGGCTATGTGACAGCCTTTGGGATGCCATGCCTGAATGCATGTAACACTATTGGAGGTGATGAGAGGAGACTTACAAGTTACAGTGTAGGTGCAGAGTAGGCGCAGGCTAGGTGGCAGCCTAGGGGTTACATATTTGCATGCATGTAACACGATTGGAAATTAAGGGAGGCGCCATTGGACTTGGCGAAAGAGTACAAAAATGAAAGGTGTCGCCATCCCAATTGGCGAATAAGAGGTGTCATTGGTTGCAGAGTAGGCTTAGGCTACGTGACAGCCTTTGGGATGCCATGCCTGAATGCATGTAACACTATTGGAGGTGATAGGAGGAGACTTACAAGTTACAGTGTAGGTGCAGAGTAGGCGCGGGCTAGGTGACAGCCTAGGGGGTCACATATCTGCATGCATGTAACACGATTGGACATTAAGGGAGGCGCCATTGGACTTGGAGAAAGAGTACAAAAATGAAAGGTGTCACCATCCCAATTGGCGAATAAGAGGTCTCATTGGTTACAGAGTAGGCTCAGGCTACGTGACAGCCTTTAGGATGCCATGCCTGAATTCATGTAACACTATTGGAGGTGATGGGAGGAGACTTACAAGTTACAGTGTAGGTGCAGAGTAGGCGCAGGCTAGGTGGCAGCCTAGGGGGTTACATATCTGCATGCATGCAACACGATTGGACATTAAGGGAGGCATCATTGGACTTGGCGAAAGAGTACAAAAAGGAAAGGTGTCGCCATCCCAATTGGCGAATAAGAGGTGTCATTGGTTGCAGAGTAGGCACAGGCTACGTGACAGCCTTTGGGATGCCATGCCTGAATGCATGTAATACTATTGGAGGTGACGGGAGGAGACTTACAAGTTACAGTGTAGGTGCAGAGTAGGCGCAGGCTAGGTGGCAGCCTAGGGGGTTACATATCTGCATGCATGTAACACGATTGGACATTAAGGGAGGCGTCATTAGACTTGGCAAAAGAGTACAAAAGTGAAAGGTGTCGCCATCCCAATTGGCGAATAAGAGGTGTCATTGGTTGTAGAGTAGGCACAGGCTACATGACAGCCTTTGGGATGCCATGCATGTAACACTATTGGCAGCCTTGGGGGTTACATCCTTACTTAATTGAAACTCAGTATGAGATTTTTAGTCTTACGTTTATCATAACATTGATTCACTTAATTTTTCAAACCTTCCAACCTTCAAACGTTCATACAATCAAACCTTCAAACCTTCAAACAATCAAACATACAAACCTTTGAATAACTCATAAACTTCAAAAATTCCAACCTTCAAACCTTACCACGTTCAAACCTTCATACAATCAATAAACTTCAAACATACAAACCTTTGAATAACTCATAAACTTCAAACATTCCAACCTTCAAACCTTCAAACAACCCTACGCAATGGCCTCTGCACCACAATATGTCATCAAAGCACATTTCAACGGTGAGACATACATTTGTCCCACCTCTGGGTTTTTGTTTAGAGACACAAACGACATCCGATTTCTTTTAAACGGGAAAGCCAATTTCTCGTACTTCAAAAAACGAGTAGAGGCCAAACTTGGACGAGGCCCGGTGACACAGATATTTTATCAGAATCCAGTTTTTTTGGAAACAGCCAAATAATTTTTTATAAGGTTGAAGTTCAATATGATGAGGATCTCCAGAATATGTTTTCCAACCATGTGTATTCTGGGTACGACTCTATTGAGTTGTACATTATGCGGCGAGAGCCTCAGGTGACACAAGTGGTTGATCCTTTAGAGAATGAACAAGCTGAGGTAGATGCAGTTGATGAAGAAGAAGAAGATGTCGAGTTAGAGTTTGATGAAATGGTGAATGATGATTCCGACGATGATGGCATACCTAGTATTCCTGCAAATGAAATCTACACACCACCTCCGCACATGACAAACTTCAACATGGGCGGAGATGAACCGTCTACTGATTTATTTTTCAATCCGTATATGCAGTCGGATGAAAACTTAAAAGAGAAGGACAAGTTTCGTAACAGAGAGGAATGCATCAGAGCCATAAAAAAATTCCACATGCTCAACTCGGTTGATTTTAAGGTGGACCGTGTCAACCCAGAAAGTTACAAGATCAATTGTGTCCACCCTGACTGTATGTTCAAGTTGACTGCATCATACAGATTAAAAGGTGATTGCTGGGTCATAGGTTCCATGACTACCCACACCTGTGTAAGTTCTACCCAATCACAGGACCACCGAAAACTTAATTACGATCTCATCTGTCAAGAAATCCTACCACTGGTCAGCAACGACCCATCTTTGAAGGTGAAAACAATCATCTCCCACATCACCATGGTTTTTAACTATACTTCGTCTTACCGTAAGGCGTGGTTAGCAAAGACTAAGGCGATTGAAAAGGTGTACGGAAACTGGGAGGAGTCATACCAAGAACTTCCTCGCTACCTGAATGCACTAAAGAAGTATTCTCCGGGTACTGTTTATGTTCTGGAAGCAGTGCCAGCATACGCCCAAGATGATAGTCAACTAAACGGCAACGGAATATTCAGTCGAGTGTTTTGGGCATTTCAACCTTGCATCACAGGGTTTGCATCAAGCAAACCAATTATACAAATTGATGGGACTTGGTTGTATGGGAAGTACAAAGGCACGCTACTGATGGCAGTTGCACAAGATGGCAACAACAACATTTTCCCCATTGCCTTTGCCCTAGTCGAGGGGGATACCGATGGTGCTTGGAGCTTTTTTTTGAAAAACCTACGGACACACATGGCTCCTCAACCAGATCTCTGTTTGATCTCGGATAGACATGCCTCCATTGAAAGTGCCTACAATAATCCTGCAAACGGTTGGTATGACCCTCCTTCTCCGCATGTCTATTGCGTTAGGCATATCGTCCAGAATTTCACGAGGGAGATCAAGGACAAAACACTAAGGAAAGCGGTTATGAATGCAGGATATGCATTGAAACAACCCACATTCAAATATTACCGCAACGAGATACGTTTGTCAAATCCGGAAGCCGGTAGGTTGATCGACAATATTCCGGTGGAAAAATGGACTAGGTCATACGACAATGGCCAAAGATGGGGGCACATGACAACGAATCTTATTGAATCGATGAATGGGGTATTCAAAGGCATACGAAACCTCCCGATCACTGCTTTGGTAAAATCTACGTAGTTTAGGATGGCTGCTTTGTTTGCCAAAAGAGGTGAAATGTGGAATGCGGTGTTGCAATCTGGACAACTATGGAGTGAAAGCTGCATGAGATACATTAAGGCAGAAAGTGCCAAAGCCAACACTCATATGGTTATACGGTTTTACCGACACAACCACAACTTCATTGTGAAAGAGACAATCGACCACAACGAAGGCCTGCCAAGACAAGAATATAGGGTCATGCTACCTTCTTATTGGTGCGATTGTGGCAGGTTTCAAGCATTTCGTATGCCTTGCTCTCATGTCATTGCCGCTTGTGCTTATACCCATCAAGACGCACTGCAACTTCTGTCACACATTTACAAATCTGAAATGTTGCTCAATGTTTACAACAACAGCTTTCCTTTGGTAGCAAAACCAGATTATTGGCCTGCATACGAAGGCGAAATAGTGTGGCACAATGACCAAATGAGAAGGAACAAGAAGGGTCGTCCCAAAAGTAAGCGCATCACAACAGAAATGGACGATCTTGACAAGCTGGAAAGAAAGTATGGTTATGCCGTCAGGTCGGACACAATCGCAAAAATTGTCCGAATCGGGCGTATGCCTCGACCACATAAAAATTGTAATACATAAAATCTTTCCTTAATTATGTTGTAAACATTAGGGTTTTCCGTTAACAGACTTTGCTACAATAAATATTGCACGTACAAGAAAAATACACGATATTCTGTCTATGAAATTACAACTGTTAACACAATTTCATCTGACCCATGCATCATCAACATTACATCACTGTCTGTTTTGACTTCCTCCAACCATACATTAGGTCTTCCTGTCGCATGTGAGGTTGTCGTTCGTTTTCGCTGGATCCTTCAAATTTTCCCCCCTCCGCAATGTCTCCATCTAGCCATCGCATCAACTACCGCTTCAGACGCTCCATGGAGTGAATGTGCCAGAATTTCATTTTCATCGCAAGTTTCGTGGCGGAGAAGATAACATAACCATCTCTGCTAAAAATCATGGGCGATGTCATGACGCAAATAACAGAGTAAAGAAATAATAAAACAGTGTGAGAAAGTGTGAGAAACGACAGAGAAACAGACAAATTATTTATAAAACAACATTTTGCCCTAGTTTTTCCCTAGGAGCCAAGTGAGATGGCGCCTCCTCTCACTTTTAAAGTGCATGCGCCATCTCACTTGGCTTAAAGTGAGAGGAGGCGCCAAGTGAGATGGCGCCTAGGACAAAACTAGGGGTGGATGCGCCAAGTGAGATGGCTTCTTCTTGGGGAGTCATCTGAAACATGGTTATTTGCGTAATTTTTTCCAAAACGGGGTTATTTGCGAAATTTTATTTTAATACCTGGTTATTGTAAAAAAAATTCAAAACTTTTGACACACAGAGGAGGAGCTACTCTGTGTGGCGCATGCATATAAAAATACGAGGAGGCGTCAAAAATTACAACACGACAAACTCAAGATAATTACGCAAAACACAACAACTAGATCAGCAAACAAAACAACTAAATACATCATAATAAACTAAGAGATTAAACTATTTGTTGTACCCCAAAATTTTCCCTCTCTTTTATCACGGCATTTCTCACAAAGATTTTCAAAAGCTCAAGTTTGCACAAGTACAATTGGAATTTTAATGCCGCATATAGTTTCCATGGATCATATTTTACTTTCAAGCATCAGGTCAAAGAGGAAACTGTAGAAAGGGCAAAGCAGATAAAAAAAAGTGTGTAGATAACTATGTCAAATTCAAAATCTAGTTCAGGTTGTTCAAACCACATGACTGGTCAAAAGGAGTGGTTAGCAGATTTTGACAAATCGAAGAAGAGCAAGCTTGCTTCGATCCACAAGCTTCGAGTGGTACATTTAGATGAATGTGGTCCATTCGAAGAACATGCATTTGGTGGATTCGAAGAACATACAATTGGTGGTCCATTCGAAGAACATACAATTGGTGATCCATTCGAAGAACATATAATTGGTAGATTCGAAGAACGTACATTTGGTGGTCCATTCGAAGAACATACAATTGGTGGTCCATTCGAAGAACATACAATTGGTGGATTCGAAGAACATACAATTTGTAGATTTGAAGAACATACAATTAGTGGTCCATTCGAAGAACATATAATTGGTGGATTCGAAGAACGTACATTTGGTGGTCCATTCGAAGAACATACATTTGGTGGTCCATTCGAAGAACATACATTTGGTGGATTCAAAGAACATGCAATTGGTAGATTCGAAGGACATACAATTGGTGGTCCATTCGAAGAACATACAATTGGTGGATTCGAAGAACATATAATTGGTGGATTCGAAGAACATACAATTGGCGGTCCATTCGAAGAACATACAATTGATGGATTCGAAGAACATACAATTGTTGATCCATTCGAAGAACACACGATTGGTGGAAACAAATATTGTCTTATCTTTTGATGAGTTTGGTCGAAGGCTGTTGAACAAAGTCCTATATGATGTCAAGCCCAAGTTTAGTCTATTGTCCATATAACAACCTAAAACCATGTCAAAAATAGTTTGTTGTACTGCTATGAAACAACCCTGCACCAAGCTGCCACAACACTCCAAAACTGCTGCAAAATAGTCCTGCTATGCTGCTCCTAAACCAGTCTCATATTTACATCAAACTAGCATATAAGAGCCACACCTCGAAAGCTATGAAAAGAGCATACCCAAACTGTTCAAATTTCATTTGTTTTCCCTCCCCAAAATTCCAGCAAGACTTTTCTACAAATAAGTTGTTTCCACAACATGCAAAGGGGGATTTTGGACAAGGAAAAAGGAGGAAAAAAGAGAGGAGAGAACACAAAGGCTAAAACCTTAAAACACTCTTAAACCCAGAACCAAAAACCACACCTTTGTTCTTTTCTTCAAACTCAAGAACATTCAAAGCAACAACTCAAGTTCGAACCACAAATTCCAACTTTAAGGTAAGTCTTGTTGACTTTAAACCCTTCATTTCAAGCATCATTGATGATTCATCTTTGAAGATAACATGTAATAACCATTGCCTTCGAAACTAACCTTTTCATTTGTCTCCCTTTCTTGTCAATTATATGTTAAGAACTAACCTGTACAGACCATAAAACAATGCTGGAGTGAAAAAATAATAGCATGGTTCGACACAAAGCCTTAGGCTTCGACACATACTGCTTTACATGCCAAAACTGAAGGAAGAAAAAAGGGTGTGTGAATCGAAGGGTGCATGCTTCGAACATACTACATGAATCGAAAGATTTGTTTTTTCTCTGTGAATCGAAGGATGCATGTTTCGAACATACTGCATGAATTGAAAGATATGTTTTTTCTCTCTTTTGCTTTGTTTTTTTTATATTTTCTATATATTTTCTTTCATTGCTATTCAATATAGTTGTAATAATTAAGACTTTTATTGCTTTCCACCCCCCATTTGTAAATTTGTATACCCATCCCCTAATGATGTAATAGCTTAGGATTTTAATTCCTGCAATTTACCGCTTTAATATAAATTGTTAGTAATTAGGGTGTGTATGGAAAGATAAAATCAACCGTTAGAAAAACCTTAATTTCAAAGACAAAAATACATGCAATCAAACATAATATTCACACACGTGCACCTCTAGGGTAACCTCGCTTGTTGCCTCGGAAAATAGTCATGTCCCTCGAATATGACCCTTTTAGCAAAGACCCTCGATAAAAAAGATCGTAGTCCCTCGATGTTGCCTTTGGTAAACGATCTAGTCCCTTACGAAAATTGCTAAAACGTCTCATAAGTTGCCTTCTATGATTATACAATGACTCACGCCTGTCCCTTCACATTCAATGATAGAGCTTCTTACCAAATCAATGGTAAGATAGAAACATCTAAAGGAGGAGGAAAATAACATAGACCTGTTGAGTAGGTAGGACGTTCGTAGTTGCTTGCTCACAAACTAAAACCATTTCCACACTTACACTTTCAAAACATCTTCAAAAACAAACATCTATTTGAACTATTTTCAAAACCAACACTTTGTATAAATTCTTATAGAGATGAGAATCATTACAAAGTTTTCCGCAACAAAGGTGTTTTCAAAATACTTTAAAACTTACACCCATCATAAACACATTTTCAAACAAATCATTTTCAAGTGATCTAGCAAGCAACTAAGAGCCCGTAGATAACTACAGATGAAAAGGGTGCTAACACCTTCCCTTTTCATAACCTACCCTCCGAACTCAAGAAAACATCTCAATGGTCTTTCCTGTTCTTTTCACCCTTTCCTTTATTGGATAAAAGAAAAGTCGGTGAAGACTCTTGCTATCCGCAACATTTGCGATAAAACGCTAAAAACCCAAGTCAGTTCTCCCACCGTATCACATAACTGGCGACTATGCTGGGGAAAAGTTACTTAAAAGTGGGGTTACCTTAGAGTTAGATCACATTTATTTACTTTCATTGTTTTATTTGTCTTCTTTACATTTATGGGTCCTTGTTTGGGTTTGTATTGATCCTCTATCCAGATCTGGGAGCACCATTAGGTAAGTAGCAAAAAATTATGGAAATTGTACGACGTAGATCGATATGGTTGAAGCAATAGCTATGTTAGTGTGACGCATTTGTTGGTATCGGTATCCCTTGTGTTAAATCAAGGAGAATACGGGGCCGCTGAGCGGTGTCATGAAGCACTGACTGACCTTAGAATCTTTAATTGAACAACCTGGCCATTAGGAAGTAGTGAGATAGTCGACTTTAGTGTAAAGCTGAAGATTGGTTGATACTCGATACTACACTCATTGAGATCGGACTTTTGTGATATTTCGGCCGCAAGAAAAGATTGATTATGCTGAGACAATGCCCAATGAAAAAAGATCAATGATATTGAGATCCCTTAGAACCCGATTATTTTCTAGGACAGGTTGAGCTAACTAAACTTCAAGATGATACTTACCTATAAACTCCATGCAAGCCTAAACCTAAGGACTTGTTTTCTTTACTTGTTTATATACTTGTACATGACATCGTGACATCATACCATAACATTTTCAATAACCATTTCAAGGATCTCAACGGTTTGTGATGCAGGGTTATGTTGAACCAGATGTCCATCAAGGGGCAAGAGGATTTATTCTCCTCTAACCAAACTCTCTCAAAGACCAAAGCACGGTAACTTGAGTCAAGGGCTATGACCCACTCGACATGGTGAGCTTGATTCTCGTTGAAGGATTTCAGCGATACGAAGTTCTTCAATCAAAGATGTAATCAAAGTTCAACTTCTAACATTTTCTTGTGTATACCCTGTGAGATCCTTGAAAACATTGCATCCACATACCATGCATCATATCATGACAGGTTTTCCCCACACAGGTTTCTCATCTGCTTATTGTTTATTTCAGTAGAGATGGCTCTAGAACAGACTGTCATAGATATTCAGACCCGAAATGCTCAACTTCAAGAATTGTTTCTGAACCTATCCAAGGGGCAAGAAGAAGTGAGAACACTTTTCATTGAGAGCATGACCAATAACAATCCCGAAGATGACAAGGAGGGTCAGATAAGATAATTGCAAGCGGAGATAGCAACGATGAGAATCCATATGTTGGGACAAATGGCTCTTATCCAAAACTTAGTTCGTGGACAAGAAGAGTTGAGAACTCTTGTCAACAAGCTTCATCAAGACGGATGCAACCATATGGAACAAATAGCTGGAATTGGGGATCGAGTCATTAATCAGCCTCCGATAAGACAAGAAGTTGGTTTGGTCGAGAGAACACTGTGATACGGTGGGAAGAACTGACTATTTTTGGAATGCTGGTTTGCGTTTTGCGTTTTTGTTCGCAAAATGTCGTGGTAAGCAAGAGTCGCCACCGACTTTTATTTTATCCAACAAGGAAAGGAAAAAAGCACAGAAAAATTCCTTTTTCGAGATATTTCTGAGTACGAGGGGTAGATTATAGAAAGGGAAGGTATTAGCACCCTTTCTATTCGTAGTTATCTACGGGCTCTTAGGTACTTGCTCATCATTTTCAAAATTGTTTTCTTTGTGTTTGTGGGTTTTGAAAAGTTTTTGTTTCAACTTCGATTTAACTCTCGCTTAAGAGTGTAATGAAGTGTTTTTGAAAACTTATTGGTAAAAGGAGTGTAAGTGTGAAAAAAGTTTTGTTTTGGATGAGCAAGTATCTAAGAACTAATCTACCTACTCGAAAAAGGAATCGTTCTATGCTAATTTCCTTTAGTCAATGCTATCCCATTATTAGTGAGTAGGTAGCACCGTCGTTGGAGTTTGAGGGTCAATTCGAAAGAGGGACATACAGTCACTAAAGCAATGTTAGGATATCTTAGCGGTAACCCTAATGTCTTAGATCATTTATCCGAGGCAACAATTCTGAGGCAACCTTTCGAGGCAACTTATGATCCTTTAGACAAGAGGGCGACCTCTAAAACAACCTATACTTAATAACCGTGTACGAAGGCAACCAAGTGGGGTGTACCCTAGGAGTGCGCATGTGTGAATGTGTTGATTTCAGTTATTTTTATCTTTGCACATGTTTAGGGTGATCTAATTGATTTTAGATTAAAGAATTCATTCTTGTCATGCAAGCACTATTATCAAACATCTAGCAGTTATAATTTAAAGAGTTAAAATGCGGAATTTTAAACTAAATTATTACAAGGCGTCGGGTATTTACATCGCCAAAAACAACCCTTTGAAAATAAAAAGCAGAAAAATAAATAAAATGTCTTAATTATTTATTACAAACCGGGAGCAGATACATTAATTGGATAAAGAAAAATAAAGCGCGACGCGAAATTAAATCGGATGCGAAATAGGGTTTTGACCCTTTTAAAAGAAAATGTTTTTTTGTTGTTTTTATTTTTAAGAAAAGAAATTAAATCCTAAAATTAAATACTAAATTAATTATTAAATTAATTAAATGGAAAAAATAATTAATGACATGCTTTTGGGGTTTCTTATTAATTTAGGAAAGAAAATAAATAAATAAATTAATGATTAAAACCTATTAATTCTAATTAGTTTTAAATATTTATAAAATAAATTAAAGTTATTCTAGAATTAAAAACCTAATTAATTAGTTAGTATTTATTTAAAAAAAATTAAATTTCTGACATTTAATTGGATAAAAATATTTTTGTGATTTTTTTGTTAAAAAGAAAATATTCTAATGGTTAATAATTAATTAAAAAAAATTAAATGAAAATAAATAAATATAGAGATTTAGAGGAATGGGCCTGATTTAGGGGGTGCAGAAAGCAAGGTTATTGACCCAATTGATGCTGATCCATTTGACTTTCCTGATTCACTGCATATGCGTTGACCTGGCCCTTTGGTGCTCCTTCAACATTGGCCACCAGATCTGGCCATCTGGCCATCTGACATGTTATTTGGTGAGAGTCCATGGTGTTTCTTAGGCTTGAGTACGCACATGATTTCCTGAAAACAAATATGAAAATCCAAATTGCTGGAGGCAGGGATCGAACCCCTGACCTCCAGCCTTGGGATCCTTATGCACTGAGGTGTCTACCATTGGGCTGCGTTGTTGTTTTTGTTATTACAATACAAATGAATAATAATATATGAAAACAAAATAAATGACCAGAAAAATAAAAAAATTGTGCGCGCTATTTGAACGGGAAAACAGGGAAGCGACACGTCTTCGTCCCTGTCTTCTAAAACTGTAACTTTTACCTGCGGATTTTTATCCGCAGCTAAAATCATGGCTTCATTCTAAAATCTTCCCCAGGACATATAAATGGAAGGTAGTGCCATGGTTGAGCTCGTCTTGTTCCCCTGAACAAGATGGTACCCTTCACGAAAGCCAATTATTCCTGTAACAAAAAGCCCTAAAAAAACCTAGAAAACCCTACAATGGTGATCCACGATATAAAGCATAAGAATGAAATTGGTTATTGCAAAAAGCTAGCGAATGACATGGTGATTCAGAATATGCAATTGTTTTTCATTATAGATGCAATAATCGTATAAATCGAATTCAAGAACAGGGTGGATTCGTGGATGACTTACAGCGCTTGGGAGGGTCTGGAAATGCGTGATTTTGATTGGTTTCGCTTGTGGAGGTTGCCAGGAAATGATTGAGATACTTGCCAAGCCTTGAGGATGCCTCTATGCCCTGTTTCGATCTCAAACTTTTTCTTGTTTTTTGCAAATTTGGTTCTGCCTCTAGAACTGATCTCCAACCCCTCTTTTGGTATGCACACGACCCTTATGTATTGCTCAATGCATTAGGTTTGAATTTGCTGTCCAAATCTTCCTCTATTAATGCTTTGATATTTGATTTGATCTTCCTTTAACCACCTTCCAAATTTGATCCAAATCACATCTTTTTCTACACTTATTCCTTGATACGAGTTTGATGATGGCAAACTGTATAATGGAACCTGAAATTACCACAAAATCTTTGTTATCAATGCTTTTGGATTTTTATTTGATTTATTTTGATTTAAATCAAATTAATTCAAATAAAATCAAAATAATTAATAAAAATATGATATGGACACATGGCCAAGGCTGGAGCACGTGGGCTACAATGCCAACTTAAAACAAGTGAAAAAGAATGGGCCCATTTGGCAAAATTTGGAGTTTGGGGCATAGTTGACTTTTGGCAATTTTGCAAAAAAATCCAACTTCAACAATGCATAACTTCTTCAATTTTGAAGTTTTGGAGGTGTTATTAGACTTTCTAGAAATCTTGAGATGTAATATAATCAACCCTTTTAGTCTCATCTTATTTTGATATTCCATGCTCAAGTTAGAAGCTTTGACAAAAAATGTGTTTTTGTTGACTTTCAAAAATGACCTATAATGTCCCAATTCATAACTTCTTGTGAGTGCATATCTTGATCTTGGGGTATGAAGATGGATTGTAGGTAATTGCATCCTATTCAAAATGAGATTTGGATGGGTCATTTCTCATAAAGTATGAGAAAGTTATGCTTGGTCAAAGTTGGGTTGATTTTTCCTACAAAACCCTAATTTAGCAACTTTTGAATCTTGATGAATTTTGAGCAATCCTTGATGAATCATGATCAACCCTTGATCAAATGATGAAATATACTTCAAAATGATAATGTTGACAAAAAATCTTGAAGTTTGACTGTATGTAGGTCACAGTTGACTTTTGCCCTAGCATAGTCGATTTTTGGACCTCTGAGCAATTGACTGAGCAAAATTCCTCTGCAAGGCTTAAAATTGACATGGATGATCTTGAGAACATATTAGGACAATGTTGAGAATTTGGGACCACTTGGACTCAAGTATCTTGATGTAACATGAAACCCTAATTTGGGGGAGACTGCCTTAGGAGAGAGTTTGTCTGACCAACTCTTGGGCTATCTTGAGCAACTTGGGGGCCTTGCTTGCAATGTTTTGAGAAATATGGGAGGGAAAATTTTTGGGTACAACAAACACCCTTCAAAATGGCTACTATACCAAGAGTCCAACAACAACCTCGCCAACCACGACAAGGTGGTCGGCGTAAGCAAGGAAGACAATTTGCTGAGATCAACATGCCCTTGGCTCAAGCATTGCATCATATGTTAGAAGCCAAGTTGGTTACATTTAGGGAGCCTCCTCAAAAACCATTTACTTACTATCCCTGTTACAATCATGAATAAAGGTGTGCGTACCACTCCAACTGTCCTGGACAGACACTAACCACTGTTGGACATTGAAAAACAAGATTCAAGACCTGATCGACAAAGGGGCGTTGGAATTCACACAAGATGGTCAACTTGAGTTTTTCTGTCATCTTTTAAAGGCACGTTTTTGTACCCCAAAATTTTCCCTCCCAAATTCCTTAAGACACCTCAAGAATAATCTTCAAGTTGCTCAAGTTGGCTCAAGGGTTGGACAGTCAAATCACCTCCTAAGGCAGTCAAGTAAAAATTAGGGTTTTGTGTTGCATTAAGGTCCTCATATCCAAATGGCCTCAAGTGCTTCCCAATGTCTTAATATGTTCTTAATTTCATCCATTTCAAGTTTCAAGCCTTGCAGAGGAAGTTTGGTCAGTCAATTGCTCAAGAGGCCCAAAAATCGACTATGCTAGGGCAAAAGTCAACTGTGTCCCAAATACAGTCAAACCTCAAGATTTTTTGTCAACATTCTCATTTTAAAGGATAATTCATCATTTGATCAAGGGTTGATCATTATTCATCAAGGATTGCTCAAGATTCATCAAGATTCAAAAGTTGCTAAATTAGGGTTTTGTAAGAAAAGTCAACTCAACTTTGACCAAGCATAACTTTCTCATACTTTATGAGAAATGACCCATCCAAAGCTCATTTTGAAGAGGATGCAATTTCATACAATCCATCTTCACACCCCAAGATCAAGAAATGCTCTCACAAAAAGTTACAAATTTGGACATTATAGGTCATTTTTGAAAGTCAACAAAAACACCTTTTTTGCCAAAGCTTATAACTTGAGCATGAAACATAAAAATGATATGAGACAAAAAGGGTTGATTAGAGGACATCCCAAGGATTCTAAAAAAGTCCAAGAACACCTCCAAAAGTTCAAAATTGAGGAAGTTATGCATTGTTGAAGTTGGGCATTTTTCCAAATTTGCAAAAACTCAACTATCCTCAAAACTCCAATTTTTGACAAAAGGGCCCACCTTTTTCCACTTGATATGGTCTTGTCATGCCACACACGTGTCCCGTATTTGATTTCATGGCCATTCATTTATTTTTCTATTTTTATTTTATTTTTATTGATTTAATTCATTTTTAATCAATATTAAATCAAATAAAATCTAAAAATTGATGAAATAATATCTTTGTGATTGGTACAACCTTCAATTGTCATGATTCATCAAACCAATTCATATCAAGGCTTATTCATGCATAAAAATCATATTTGAGCTATTTTTGGAAGTTTAATAATGATGATCAAAATCAAATCATGAATCTTCAATGCACTTGGATTCAGGCCAAAAGATTAAACCTAATTCATACTATAATACTTGTACAAGCCACACAAAGCACACACGCAAAAAGCACTGCTGAAACGGGCAGAAGAAGTTTATGAAAAAGCTTGAAAACTTGGAGATCAAAAATAACATTGGAGCTCGATTCAAACAAAAAGCTTGACGTAGCTCTCTTCCCGGACATCCCCTGAAGCGATACCAATTAAAACCAAGCCTTCTCATAGCCTAAAACTCGCTGTAAGTGTCCACGAACCAAGATCTGAACATGGAATCCAAATCTCCAATTCTTGCATCTTTTCTTTAAAATCTTGGCATATTTGTGTTTTGTTGTTTGATTTAGAACATTTTGGCATTATTCAATTTTATTTTTAGAACCTGTATCATGATGCCTGAACCTAGGGTTCTTGTTCTTGTTTTTTAGGCCTTTTTGATACAGGCAAAATCAATGCTAATGGTGGGTATATGGATAACCAGGAGGAAGAGACGAACACATTGGTACTCTTAGGTTTCGTTTACATGGCCTGGAGAAGGTTTTTGAGATACCCTACGAATCTTCCTGCGGATAAAAATCCGCAGGTAAATAACCAGGGTTATTTGAAGAAGATGATAACGTGGCTAGGCGTGATTGGCCAGTTTAAATCATTGGCGCTTTTATTTTTATTTCAGGCTTAGTGCGTTGTTTTACATATATTACTTATTGCTTATTCTAATAACAAATACGCAACACAGTTGAGTTGGGAAGCACGCTATGGCAAAACCCCTTGGGACCTGGGTTCGAATCCCAGGTCCCCCAAAACGCTTATTATTATTTTCTTGCAGCTATTCCAGTGGATCTTCAAGCATACAGACCACCATACACCTCAAATATCAACGCGCCAGGTATCTTCAGATCTAGATCCAATGGCCATGGATGGAGGACTACCATGGTCTCCAGTCAACAGGCATGTGGGCGATTCAAAAGGTCAAACAGGCTGGGACGAAAATGGGCCTGGAAATTGCAATTCAAACCCCCTCCTTGGGCCCAATACCCCCTGAGTTTGTTCCTTTTTTATTCTCTTTTAATTATTTTCCTATTTTTTGTTATTATTATTATTATCTTAATTAATTAATTAACCAATTAACCCTTTTTCATAAAAAAATCAGAAACAACAAAAAATAATATTTTTATTAATTTCATTGATTTCATTATTTAATTTTGTAAATAAAAATTAATTAATTAATTTAGTTTAAATAGGTTTAATATTAATATCTTTTGCAATAAATTAAAATCAAATTAGAATATTAGGTTTTTGATATTTTTAACCATTCTTATTTTATTCCCTTAATTAAATAAAAACCCAAAAATATTTTCATTTAATTAGTTAATCCAATTATTAACTTAGACTTAACTTTTAATTCAAAAAATAATAAAAAAAATATGCTTTATTTAATAAAAAGGGTCAAAACCCTAAAAAAACATTCCGATTTAATTTTCTCGCGCGCGTATTATTTTTTATCCATATTTCAATATTGTAACTGCTTCGGGAATGTAATAGTTTAACTTAGGATTTTATTTATTTATTTATCGCTTTTATTTACTTTTTGCAATTTAATTTTAAAGGGTTTGTTTTTGGCGATGTAAATACCCGACGCCTTGTAATAGCTTAGATTCAATTTTCCGCAATTTAATTTCCGTATAATATTAACTGTTAGATGTTTGATAACTAGGCAATGCATGACAAGATCAATTTTAATTTAAAATCAACAATAGATCACCCATAACATGTACAAAGATAAATAACTGAAAAACAATACACCCGCACATGCGCACTCTTAGGGTACACCTCACTTGGTTGCCTCGAACGTGGTCATTGAGTATAGGAAGTTTTAGAGGTCGCCCTCTTGTCCAAAGATCATAAGTTTCCTCGAAAAGGTTGCCTCAGATAAAATGATCTAAGACATCAGGGTTACCGCTAAGGCGTCCTAACATTGCTTTAGTGACCACACGTCCCTTAATCGAATTGACCCGAAAACTCCAACGACGATGCTACCTACTCCTCAATAGTAGGATAGCATTGTCTAAAGGACACTTGTACAGTTTAATTCCTTTTTGAGTAGGTAGATGGTTCTTAAGTACTTGCTCCTTTTAAAATAAATCAAAAACTTTTCGCACTTACACCCCTTTCAAACAAAAAACTCTTTTCAAACCCACAAACACAAAGAAAAGCAAACTTTTGAAAACAAAATGAGCAAGTACCTAAGAGCCGGATAACCACGGATAGAAAGGGTGCTAGCACCTTCCCTTTCTATAATCTACCTCCCAAACCCAAGAAATATCTCAAAAAGGATTTTTTTTTCGGTGCTTTTATCCTTTCCTTGTTGGATAAAATAAAAGACGGTGGTGACTCTTGCTTACCGTGACATTTTGCAAAAACAAACGCAAACGCGAACCAGCATCCCAAAACAGCCAGTTCTCATTCCCACCGATCACACACGTCATCTGAAGTGATGAAGTTTAGGAGGTGAAACTTTTGTTTATTCCAATTTCCAGTAGTAATTTCTTTTCTTGCTTAAACATTTGTCCTTATGCCAGACTTTGGTTATTCTCGTTAATGCATTGCATATGTTTGTTTTGAGTTAATCCATTCATTTTCACTATACTGAAATTATGCTTTTACCTCTTTTTGTATGATATTAACTCTCAACTACAAGTCTAAAGCCTTTAGAGGGAGGATGGCAAAAATAATGCCATAATCTCATACAGTATGCTATTGGATAGACCTTGCTGACGATGTACAAGCGTTCTTTCAATTCCTAAACATTGGAGTTATAAGGAAGATAATCCCTAGTCAACCCCTTTGAGCCAAAGAAGTAGGAGTTTTCTTTTCACACAAATTAAAACCTTTAATCAAAACCTAGGGAAGGGTAGTTTCTCAGTCTAATTCAAAGGCGTGTTTAGTCACAAGCTGTCACTTCACAATGAAAATAGACTTTGAATCAAAAGATGGTGTTGGTTCCCCAAAAATAGGCAGTTATTACCTCTCAAAAGAAAATCCCACTAGGTCAAAACCTATGAAGGAGACTTAAGAAAAACTGGGGGCATCCCACTGGCTATAATCTCAAAACAAGAACAGTAAGGCAAAAATTAGGGACAGTAAATCAAAAAGAGGGCGCTACAAATCCTCGACAAAAATGAAAAATGTTGCAAAAATGAATGGCTTCACGAATAAACTTTCAGTATTCGAAGCATCACCAAAACATCATTCCAGACTCAATTAGAATTCAAAATGAACAATTAATTAAGTTTAGGACTGAAGAACGGGTGGGTACAAACACACTTTGAGCCTTATCCTTTGTTTCTTAAATTGTGAACCAGGCCATGTTACAACCCCTTAAAATTCCTAACTGAAGCATGGGTTAGTTCGAGAGCATACTGTTACAAAAGGTATCTTGACTCCTGTAAGGCTTACTGTAAATCTTGAGTTGAATTCATATTCTTACAAAACTCTTTTATTTATTAAAACCGCATTTTCAAAACTTCAAGACAAACATAATCTTTACATTATTTTGGATACCGCTGTTTGCGTATAGCTATTTATTTGACAACAGAGAAATTCACACGACGAATATCCAATGAACGGAAATCCTCTCAAGAAACAGAATCACTTCAAATGGAAAAACAGTTCTAATGACAAACTCTCCATAACCAAGGGGGCATGATATGTTATTATCCAACTCATCAGTGGTAGTCAAGTCAAAATTCCAAGAAATCTCTCATAAAGTCCTGAATATCCAGGGGTAGGTCTGCATCTGAATCACTTGGGGCATTGAACATGAAATCTATTAAAGGGTCACGTACGCCCAAGCACACATTTTCTGGCAGTGCTACAATACTTACTACTATGGACAACGACAAATCCCCAGAGTCTCTTTCATAAGGTGATCCTTGTTGAAGTCTCCAGAGCC
This sequence comes from Vicia faba, assembly GCA_948472305.1. Taxonomy (NCBI): domain Eukaryota; kingdom Viridiplantae; phylum Streptophyta; class Magnoliopsida; order Fabales; family Fabaceae; genus Vicia; species Vicia faba. The sequence goes on from OX451741.1 coordinate 1,450,751,181, forward strand.
ACCTCTATAAGGTTATCCCCACAGAATAATCTTCACGGATGAGGGTACAAACCCCACAAGGCCAAATTCATGGATATTCCCACAAAGTTGGATCCATGCAATCCCTAGCCAGAGTTTCAACCTCTAGAAAACCTCTCCCCAGCTGAATTGGTCTTAAGAGGAAGCCTTGAGGAGTTCTGCCAGAAGAAAACACCTCCCCAATAGATTGTCAAATGGGTTTATTTCCCAAACAAACTACGAATCCACCAGACCAATATAAATCAACAGACAAAACCCTTTAATCCCCGGTAGAGTCATTGATATCCCTAACGGAGTTGTTACTATCCCCAAAAGTTACTAAAACCTGGACTCAACCAGATAATAGTTTAACTTCTTCAAAGTAACTAACAAAACTCCTCCTCCCAGGTAGAGTTTGCCACTATCCCTAGTTGAGTTGCTGTAAAACCTGGAATCCGATCAGATAACAGTTAACTTCTTTATCTCCAGCAGGTTGTTTCTTACTCTCTAATCAAGAGTTAGTGCCCCGGTAGAGCAACAAACAACTAAACTCCTAAACTCTTTCCCTCAAATAGAAATCAACACTCTCCACAGAGTTTCCCCCAAGCAAAGCCAACGTCCCCCAACGGATTTCTCCTCAAACAACAAAACGGGAATCCACAGTGGAAACATTCTAAACAAGGTTTGAAGATGTGCATACTCTTCATCCCCAACAACATTCCAGGATTTAACTTCCCAAAGCTTCCCAACACTTGTCAAGCATTTATTTTCCGAGACAAAGATACACTTCAATGATATTTCACATTCATACATCATACTACATACATGATAAATTCATACATCATGATCTCATTTATTTTGATAATATCATAAATCCATGTATACATATGCATGTGTGATACGGTGGCAGAACCGACTGTTAATATTGGTTTGTGCTTTTTATTCGCAAATGTCACGGTAAGCAAGAGTCTCCACCGACTTTTATTTCATCCAATCAGGAAAAGGAAAAAGAACAGAAAAAACCTTTTTTGAGATGTTTCTGAGTACGAGGGCAGATTATAGAAAGGGAAGGTGTTAGCACCCTTTCTATCCGTGGTTTTCCACGGGCTCTTAGGTACTTGCTCATTTTGAAATTGCTTGTGTGTGCTTGTTTTGAAAAGTTTTGTTTACTTTGTTTTAACCTTTGTTTCTGTCCTCAGGAGTATTACGAAGTTATTTTTGAAAACTTTGTTCGAAAAGTGTTTGGTGTGAAAAAGTTTTTGTTTTTGAGCAAGTACCTAGGAACTAATCTACCTACTCGAAAAAGACTGTTCGTTTTCCTTTAGACAATGCTATCCCATTATTGAGAAATAGGTAACACCGCCGTTGGAGTTTTAGAGGGACGTTCGAAGGGACGAAATGGTCACTGAAGGCAACAAGTAAGGATACCTTAGCGTTTCGAAGGGACTATCGTCATAAGATCAATTCGTAGGCAACTCGAGGCACAAGTAGGGACTGGGATCTTTATGACGATTTTTGAGTCGCGGGTAATTGCTATGGTATCCCTACGTTCGAGGGACACAACCATTATTTACGAGGCAACCAAGTGAGGCAAACCCTAGGAGTGAGCATGTGCATGTGTTTGATTTCAGTTATTTAATCTTTGCAGTTTAGTTATCTAAGATTGATTCGTTAGTCATACATGCCTAAGTTGTTAACAATTATATACAAGCATCCAAAATATAAAAGCGAGAAGGTAAAGGTCCTACGCTATTACAAGGCTTTTGCAGATACATAATTATTTTGAATGTAAATAAAGATGCGGAAATTTAAAACCCTAATTAAATCTATTACAACCTCGAAGCAGATACAATAATAGAAGAAAAAAGAATTAAAATGCGCACGGCGAATAAAATGTGAGAATTAAAGAACCCTAAAAATTTAATTGAAAAAAAAGTATTTAGGTTATTATCATTTTCTGGAGAAAAAATTAATTAGGTTATGTATAAATTAAAACCTTAATTTCTAATTAATTTAAATTATATAAAAAAAGGAATTAAATTTGCCCTAATTTTAATTAAACTAATTAAATAAAATATTTTTTTATGAAAAAAAGATTTTTTTAGGTTTTTGTGATTTTTTGTTTTGATAAAAAATGATTTTTTGTTATTTTGTAAAGAAAAAAGAAATTAAGTAAACAATAAAAAATAATAAATAAAATAAAAAGATTAGAGGTGGGCCTGTATTGAAGCTGAAAAGGGGGGGTGTATGGATGAATTTTATAAGCCCATTAATACTCAAACCCAGTCAACGCGTGGATCTTGTGTGGCCAGGCCTGTAGGGTGCACCATGGTCTTTGTTGCCTGGGATGTTGGATTGGATTGGTGATGAATCAAATGGCTAGATTAATGGATGTATGGTAGGCGCTTGGATGCGTGGAGCATAGAATCTGTAGTTAAACATTAAGAAAATAGGGAAAATGCTGGGACCTAGGATCGAACCCAAGTCCTCCTACTCATACCACGCGCTCTTCACCAACTGGGCTACATGTTTTAGCTGGTAATATAATAAAACCAATGAATAATATATAAACAAAGTGGCTAAGAAAAAAAAATGCGCGCCAGATTCAAATGGACCAATGGTCATTAGCCACGTTATCTTCTTCTTCCTTGCCCGTCGTATTAGGCTAAATACTTTTACCTACGGCCAGGACTCCATAGCTAAAACCCTGTAAGCTTCAAAAATCTTAAACAAGCAAGATAAACTGATTCCAAGTATACCAATCAATTCATCTTGATGCCACAAGCATCAAGGTATCCTTCTTTTTCCCTGTATCAAAAAACCCTAAAACAGCAAGCTAAACCCTAATAATGGCAACTCATCGTTTATGCATCAAAACTAACAATTAAGTATACAGAAAGTTTCAGGCAGTCATGTGAACACAAATATGTAATAAAAACATATTAACAATGCAAGATTGAATATATACGATCTTGGAAAAAGTGACAAACTGTGAGAGAAATATGTGACGATTCCTGGAGCTTTGAAGCATGCAAATGGTCCTGTTAGCTTCTAGGAAGGTCCAGGAAACAATTGAGAGTGTTGAAATGCTTTGAATTGCCTTCTAGGTCCAAAAACGATCCAGCACTTTTGTCCACTTTTTTGAGTTTTGGTACGGCCTTTTTCTACTGCAAATCCTTATTCTCTTGGCTTGGTTATATTCTGTATTTGTAATAGAACGAACTAGGTTAACAAACACGCATTGTATCTTGGTGAATTAAGGAGATTGGATTTGATTTTGTTTTTGTATTATATATTTCCAAAATAACCAAAATCATGCTATTTTTGCTTCAATCAACCCTTGCACGATTTGGATATGATATGCTATCTTGATTGGATTTGATTCCTACAAAAAATCAGATCAAAAATCAATCTTTTATATTTTTTACAATTTATTTGATTTAATTTGACTTTTAAATAATAAAAAATCAAAATAAAATAAATAATGAAGCAAATAAAGTGTAGATGCTGATTTGGGCCGTGGACTATGTCACAAGCAAGATTCAATCATGAAAAACTAGGCCCATTTGACAAAAAAATGTATTTTTGAGCATATTTGACTTTTGGCAATTTTGCAAAAATGGTCAACTTTGACGAGGCATATATCCTCCAATTTTAACCCTAGAGAGGTGTTCTTGGAATTTTTGGAAATCTTAGCATGTCCCCTAAACAACCCTTTTGGTCTCATCTCAATTGGGTCTTCCATGTTCATGTAAGAAGCTTTGACCCAAAAGGTGTTTTTGTTGACTTTTCAAAAGGACCTATAATGTAAAAATTCACATCTTTTGATGAGTGAATATTTTGAACTTGTGAACTAAAGATGAATTATATATAATTTCATCCTCTTCAAAATGAGCCTTGGGTGGAAAATTTCTGATAAAGTATGAAGAAGTTATGTTTGGTCAAAGTTTGGTTGACTTTTCCTAAGAAACCCTAATTTAGCAACTTTTGGGTTTTGATGAATTTGGAGCATTCCTTGGGGAATCATGATCAACCCTTGATAAAATGATGGATATTACTTCAAACTGTTAATGTTAAACAAAAATCTTGAAGTTTGACTGTATGTGGGCCATAGTTGACTTTTGACCTAGTATAGTTGATTTTCAGGCATCTGAGCAATTGACTGAGCAAACTTCTTGTGCAAGGCATGAAACTTGAAATGGATGATCTTGAGAACATATTAGGACCATGGAAAGAATTTGGGACCCTTGGACTTCAACCATCTTGATAAAAATGGAAACCCTAGTTTGAGGTACATTGCCTTAGGAGAGAGTTTATCTGGTCAACTCTTGGGCATCCTTGAGCAAGTTGAGGACCTAAATGAGCATGTGCTGAGTAAAATGAGAGGGAAAATTTCGGGGTACAACAGCTGCCCCTGTTCAATCTTCTTAAACCTGAAGATGTAGATTGGTTGTCTGCCTTTCGTAGTCTGAAGGTGAGAGATGATTGAACACTAAGTGCCCAGAAATTTGCACTCGTCTGATATGGTGCTGGACTGTGTAAATAGTATCGGGAATGGGCTTACATATGACATTTGGAAAAGATGACGGAATATCGTCAGAGATGGGCTTAAAGATGCGATCTAGAGGATGTTGATTTCCCGAGATATTCCTTTGATGAGAATCTCTGTTCCTGTCATTGAGGAGGAGTCTGCTGAGGAATGTTGGTCTCTGTCCTGGGAGAAATAGAATTTTAGGAGCTTCATTTGTCCGTTACTCTACTGGGGAATCATCTCTTAGTTGAGGAGATGAAAATGAACTGCTATTTGGTCGTGCTCCAGGCCTTACAGTGATTTGTTAAGGATAATATGACTGACTGCTATCTGGTCCTACTCCAGGTTTTACAGTGACTTACTGGGGAGATGAGATTAAACTTGCTATCTGGTCGTTTTCCAGGCTTTGCAATTTCTCAATTCTTATCTGGTCGTGTTCCAGGCTTCAGAAGGAATTAAGTGTTTATCCGGTCGCATCCGGGTTTCAACTTGAATTTAAGGCATACTAATATCCGGTCGATTTCCGGGCTTCATAGTAATTGTCCGAGTAAACTTCTATTTGGGTCGAATTCCAAGCTTCGCAGTACCTTATACTGTTATCTGGTTGTGTTCCAGGTTTCATAGTGTCTCTTGCCTCTATCTGGTCGTGGTCCAGTCTTCACAGTGTCTTATACCGTTACCTGGTCGTGCGCCAGGCTTCACGGTGTCTTACACCACTATCTGGTCGATTCCAGGCTTCATAGTATTTTGGAGAAATCAAGATATTATCTGGTCGATTTCCGAGCTTCACAGCTTGAATATGAGATATACCACTATCTGGTCGATTCCAGGCTTCATAGTATCTTGTACTATTATCCGATCGATTTCCAGGCTTCATAGCATGATGGGGAAATTAAGATGTCATTCGGTCGATTTCCGGTCTTCATAGCTTGAATTTAAGATATACCACCATCTGGTCGATTCCAGGCTTCATAGTATTTTGTACTGCTATCCAGTTGATTTCCAGGCTTTGCAGTAACTTTTTGGGGATTAAGCTGTTTTCCGGTCGATTTCCAGGCTTCATAGTTTGAACTGGAATAGAAATCTTAGTATAAATTTTACTGAACCAGGGAAAAATTGTGAGAACTTCAACTGGGAGAGAAATCTTAGTATCGATTTGACTGATCCGAGAGAGGTCTCAGATTAACTTTGACTGGCATAGAAATCAGGGGAGTCTTAGCGGCGATTCGGATGACTCGAACGAAAGATATAGAACATCTTTGTTGTAACCCAAAATTTTCCCTCTCATTTTACTCAAAACATACTCCTAGAGGTCCTCAATTTGCCCAAGGTTTCCCAAGAGTTGACCAGACAAACTCTCTCCTAAGGCAATGTATTTCACACTAGGGTTTCCATTTTCATCAAGATGTGTGAAATCCAAAGACCTCATATGCCCTCCATGGTCCTAATATGTTCTCAAGACCGTCCATGTCAAGTTTCAAGCCTTGCACAAGAAGTTTGCCCAGTCAACTACTCAGATGCTTGAGAATCGACTGTATTAGGTCAAAAGTCAACTGTGGCCCACATACAGTCAAACTACAAGATTTTTGGTCAACATCAACATTTTGAAGTTATATCCATCATTTGATCAAGGGTTTATCATGATTCCTCAAGGAATGCCCCAAATTCCTCAAAACCCAAAAGTTGCTAAATTAGGGTTTCTTAGGAAAAGTCAACCAAACTTTGACCAAACATAACTTCCTCATACTTTATCAGAAATTTTCCATCCAAGGCTCATTTTGAATAGGATGCCATTCCCTACAATTAATCTTCATCCCTCGAGTTCAAAATATGCACTCAAAAAAGATATGAATTTCCATATTATAGGTCCTTTTGAAAAGTCAACAATAATACTTTTTGGGTCAAAGCTTCTTACATGAACATGGAAGACCCAATTGAGATGAGACAAAAAGGGTTGCTTAGGGGACATCCTAATATTTCTAAAAAGTCCAAGAACACCTCTCTATGGTTAAAATGGGAATAGATATGCCTTGTTAAAATTGACCTTTTTTGCAAAATTGCCAAAAGTCAAATATGCTCAAAATTGCATTTTTTGCCAAATGGGCCTAGCATCTCATGATTGCACCTCACTTGTAGCATGGTACACGACCCAAATATCCATCCACATGTTATTTGCTTCATTTTCCATTTTATTTTGATTTTTTATTAATTAAAATTTCAATTAAATCAAATAATTGGTAAATAATAGCAAAGATATGTTTTGATTTGATTTTTGGACAGGATCTCAATCAAAATATGCTGAGATATCAAGACCAAAACGAATAAAGCATGATTGGTAAAAAATGGGATGATTTGGCTCAATTTAACAAGTTTGTATATGGCATGAAAATCAAATCAAATCTTCAAAACTTTCAAAGATACCAATCAGTTTTATAACCCTAATTCGTTCTAGGATATATATTGAACATGTACAAGGCATAAGACAAGGGTTAGCAGTCGTGAAAGAGGCAGAGAAAATTCAAAAAATTCAAAGAAGAGTGTGACTCGGTTTTCATTCCACAGGCCATCTCAAGCCATCCTAGCGTTGCCAATCATTTGCTGGATGTCTCAGGAGGCTATCTCAATCAATAGCCAGCCCTCTCACGCCCATAATCCGCCTCTAGGCCTCACACGGTTTGCCATATTTTTCAAATTCGATTATCATGATTTATACATTATGAGCATGTTTTAATGGCATATATGTGTTTGTTATCATGTTTGCAAGCTGACTGGACAATTTAATTGCATTTTTGAAGCCTATACGTGTATCTGCCGTTGCTAGGGTTCACCTTGCATTTTTAGGGTTTTTGTCCACAGGTAAAATTAGACCACAAACAAGGTACCATGATGACCGTGACATCATAACCAGTTGAACCCTGGTCTTCAATTTCATTTATATTGTGTTTTGTGAGTTTTTGAGTTGTGCAGGGTTATAGCAACGGAAAGTGTCTGCAGGTAAAAGGTCATTATATAAAACGAAGGATTCTTGGAGAAGACGATGGCGTGGCAATCAACCATTGGGTCATCTGAATCTCGCGCGCATTTTTTCAGTTAACCACGTTTTTGTATATTATATTTTATTCTTATATTGTTAACAAACAAGCCAGTTGGCCCAGTGGTGAGGAGCGTTGTTGGTGAACATAAGGACCTGGGTTCGATCCCAGGTCCCAACAAAGTTGTTTTCTATTTTTCCATTTACAGATCATATGCAGTTCTCATCTAAAGGCCTACCGTGAGCTTCCTGTAGCCAACCAGTGGATCCATCATTCAGCCAGATGTACGCTCCAGCAATGAGAGACCATGATGCACCGTCAAGTCAACACTCCATGGGATCAGGCGCATTGACTGGGCTCAGCGCTATTGGGCTTGGAAAATTCAGAAATACACCCTCCTTCAGCAATTTAACACAAGCCCATTTTTAATTCTTTCTTTTTTTATTTCTTTTATTTTAATTAATTTGTGTTTAATTATTTTTCACCAAAATTAATTACTTTTTTTAATTTATCATAAAATCAACAAATCACAAAAATCACAAAAAGATCATTTTTTTTATAAAATATTTATTTTAATTTAATTAGTAAATTAGGTTAATTTAATTTCTTGTTTTCATAATTAAAAATAATTAGGAACTAGGTTCATTTAATTCTTTTTGTAAATAAAACTAATTAGAAATTAGGGTTTAATTAATTTTCAATTTAATTGTTTTCTTAAATAAAAATGCAAAAAAAATATACTTTTTTCCTCAATTAGGGTTTTAGGTTATTTTCAATCGTCCTCGCATTTAATTCGCCGCACGCATGTTAATTATTTTTCATTATTTTTGTAACTGCCAAGTTTGTAATAGCTTTAAATTAGGGTTTTTACTAATCGCTTTTCCCCGATTTTTGGTTATGTAATTAATCCCCCTCCCCGAAGCCTTGTAATAGCTAGGTTTATTTTCTCGCACTTTAAATTCCTGCAAATCTTTAACTATCTAGATGTATGCTAATAGGGTTGTATGGCAAGAATATCTGAAAATTAAAACGGTAGATAACCTAATGTGTAAAGACTAAATAACTGAAAAATTCACATGCACATATTCACTCCTAGGGTTTACTCCACTTTTGTTGCCTTCGGTAAGACAGTCATTAAGCATAGGAGATTTTAGTGGTTTCCCTCCTATCTAAAAGATCAAATGTCCCATTCGAATTTCGCCTCAGAAATGTTGCCTCAGAAATGTTGCCTCGGAAAGATCTTAAGACTTTAGGGTTACTACTAAGGCTTTCTAACTGTTTCTTTGGTGATTGTACTTGTCCCTTTTGAACGTCCCTTATAAACATCCTACGACGGTGCTACCTATTCCTTAATAATAGGATAGCACTGTCTAAAGGAAACGAGAATGAACAATCTTTTTTCGAGTAGGTAGAATCTTAAGTACTTTCTCAACAAAACTTGTCACACAAACACCTTGCAAAACAATTTTCAAAAACAACTTCGTCACACCCTTGAGGACTGACACAAGGGTTATCACTAAGTAAAACTTTTCAAAACAAGCACACACAAGCAATTTTAAAAAGATGAGAAAGTACCTAAGAGCCCATGGAAAACCATGGATAGAAAGGGTTATAACACCTTCCCTTTCTATAATCTACCCCCGTACTCAAAAATCTCGAAAAAAGGTTTTTTCTGTTCTTTTTCCTTTTCCATGATTAGATGAAATAAAAGTCGGTGGCGACTCTTGCTTACCGTGACATTTGCGAACAAAAAAAGCAAACCAGTATAACAGTCGGTTCTGCCACCGTATCACAATCTTCAACTAGAATAGAAACCTTAGTGTCGGTTTGACTGAACCAGAGAGAACTTGTGAGATCTTGATTTCATCTTTCCATGAAAGGTAAAGAGTTAGTCATATGTAATGTCATGATGTATGAAATGCATTGAGTAATGATGTTCTCAAAATAAATGAGATTGTGCTGTATGATACGTATGTGCATGCCATGATGTATGGATACATAATGCCATTGGGATATTCTCTAGATGGGGAAAATAAATCCTGGACTACTGCTGGAGATTATAAGGAGTTGAGTTCTTCGTTTCCGTTGGGGATAGTGAACGAAGATGATTAGCTGGGGATTTACATCCATTATGCGGGAGGAGACTCTGTCTGAGAATAATCCTGCGGGGGAATGACTTTGTGGGGAAGGGAGATACTTTGTTGGAAGATCTGCTAATTTGGATAAATAAACTCAGCTGAGGATGAACTTCCATTGCTGGAGAGAAGAGCTCTGTTGGAGATTGAGCTTCCATTATCAGAGAAATAAACTCTATTCGGGAGATGGCTTTATAAACTGCTCATGGTTATAAAACTCGGCTGGGGAATGCAGATATCAGCTTTCTGAGTGAACCTGCTGGGGAAGGAATTCCTGCTTGGGGATACGGAGGTCGGACCTTGGTTGTCTCGGCTCTGCGGGGAATATAGATATCACTGGCTTGTATATTATAGTGACTTTGCTTCCAACTATCTCTACCCCTTGTACCATGATGGACGGAGTAACTGTCGATTTTTAGGTTATGTACCAGTTTCTTTGAGTTCTTAGTAACTTTCTTTCTGTTTTATATGCAGATATTTGTGAACAATAATCATATTCAAATCCATATGTCAAGAATAAAACATTGGACGTTTTTTTGCAAAACAAAACAGAAAAAGGAAAAACAAACACACAGTTTTGTACTTAAAAGACGCTTTGTATTGATTTGAAATTTTCCTATAACAGGCAATTTTTACAAGGAGGTTGACGCTATAGTAAGAGAACACCGCCGTAAAAATGGAAATTATTATATAAATTGTGTACAAAAATAAAACAGCTATGTGTAGTGATCCCATTGGGTTTCAATTCTGCTATTTCCCCTATGTCTTCGAGCATCTCATCACTTTGCTGCTTGTCCGAAGCTGACTGGAATGATCTGTACCGTTTGAGCTTGATACCTGATTACTGAGGTCTGATCGCAAGGTGATCCAATGGGACATAGTGATACGCTTTAATCCCTAACTTTTTCCTGGACCGCCCTTTCGGGTTTTCAGTCCCCCAAGATACCATTTTTTACCCAAGTCGCCTTTTCAGGTTTTCGACTTGTCGGGTGTACAAATTTTTTCATTTTTATCCCTAATTTTTGCCCGAACCCTTTTGGTTCGCCGGGATGCTCTTATTTTTGCCTAGGTATGTCAACCTAACGGGTCTTTGCTATGCGTAGTATCTTTTCACTATGTCCGCATTGACAAGGTGTGGAAGGTCGTCACCATCCATGATGGTCAGAATCATGGCTCCACCGGAAAATATGTTCTTGACTACAAATGGTCCCTCATAGGTGGGAGTCCATTTGCCCCTGGGATCACCTTGCGGCAGTATGATGCGCTTGATTACCAGATCCTCTACTTGATACACTTGTTGTCTGACTTTCTTGTTAAAGGCCTTGATCATCCGTTTCTAATACATTTGACCATGGCAGACAGCAGTAAGTCTTTTCTCATCGATTAAGTTCAATTGATCAAGTCGAGTCTGGATCCAATCGTCTTCGCTCAAACCCGCATCCTTCATAATCCGTAGAGAAGGGATCTAGACCTCTATGGGTAGGACAACCTCCATGCCATATACCAGAGAATAGGGTGTTTCCCCTGTCGACGTACATGCTGAAGTACAATACCAGTGATGAGCAAACGGTAACATCTCGTGCCAGTCTTTGTATGTCACCATCATCTTCTGTATGATCTTTTTGATATTCTTGTTAGCAGCTTCAACAACCCCATTCATCTTCGGCCGGTAAGGAGAAGAGTTGTGATGCTGAATCTTTAACTGTTTACAGAGTTCAGTGATCATCGAGTTGTTAAGATTGGTACCGTTGTCCGTGATGATTCTCTCAGGGATACCATAACGACAAACCAAGTTATGCTTGATGAACTGTGCCACCACATTCTTAGTAACCGTAGAAAAGGAGGCATCCTCAACCCACTTCGTAAAGTAATCAATGGCCACTAGGATGAAGCGATGCCAATTGGACGCGGTAGGTTTGATCTCGCCGATCATGTCAATGCCCCACATTGCAAAGGGCCATGGAGCCGTCAAAACATTCAAGGGAACTCGAGGTACATGCACCTTATCAGCGTAGATTTGGAACTTGTGACAGGTTTGAGAATGTTGATAACAGTCTGCTTCCATAGTGGACCAGTAGTATCCTGCCCGTAGGATCTTCTTTTCCATGGCATGTCCACTAGAATGAGTGCCAAAGGTACCTTCGTGTAGGTCTGCCATGATCCTCTCTACTTTGCTCTTATCTACACACCGTAGTAAGGTAGAGTCATGATTGCGCTTATAGAGGATTCTATTGCTGAGGAAGAACTTTGCAGAAACCTTGTCAAAAGTTTCTTGTCATTGACAGATGCCCCCTCGGGGTATTCTTGAGCCTCGAGATACTTTTTCACCTCATGAAACCAAGGTTTGTCGACTACCTCCTCAGTGTCGATCTCACATCAGTATGTCGGTTCATCCAACTTATCAATAGTGATTTAGGGAGCTTCATTGTCCCACCTGACCTTGAACATCAAAGACATAGTAGCTAGCGCGTCTGGTAACTGATTCTCTTCTCGTGGGAAATGTTTAAAGGTGATCTCTTCAAAATGCGGCAGCAATGTTAGTACATACTCTTTGTAAGGAATAAGGTTCAGGTGCTTCATATCCCACTCGCCTTTGATCTGACTTATCACCAAAGCAGAGTCCCCGAATACACTCAAGAACTTGATCCTTAGGTCAATAGTAGCTCTAAGACCTATGATGCACGCCTCATACTCCGTCATGTTATTAGTATAGTTGAAACATAATCGGGCATTGAACGGAGTATGACAGCCCTAGGGAGATATGATTACAGCGCCAATGCTGTTACCTAGTGCGTTTGAGGCTCCATCAAAAAACATAGACCATCGGGATCCTTCCTCAGGTCCTTCATCCGGTCCAGGTTCTTCACAGTCGGTGACCAACATGATATTCTCATCCAGGAACTCGAAATTCATGGACTGGTAGTCGTCCATGGCCTGATGCGCCAAATGATCAGCTAACACACTTCCCTTGATTTCCTTTTGGGTTGTGTATTGTATGTCGTACTCGGTTAAGATCATTTGCCACCTTGTTATCCTTCTGGAGAGAGCGGGCTTCTCGAAAATGTACTTGATCGGATCCATCTTAGATATCAACAAAGTAGTGTGGGTCAACATATACTGTCTCAGTCGATGAGCAGCCCATGCCAAAGCACAACAATTTTTCTCGAGCAGTGAGTATCGTGTTTCACAGCCAGTAAACTTTTTGCTAAGGTAGTATATTGCATGCTCTTTTCGACCAGACTCGTCATGTTGCCCCAGCACACACCCCATTGAATTATCTAGCACCGTTAGGTACATTATCAAAGGTCTTCCTTCAGTCAGAGGCATCATAATAAAAGGCTCTTGGAGATATTGTTTGATTCTGTCAAAGGCTACCTGGCATCCGTCATTCCACTTTACCACTTGATCTTTCTTCAGAAGCTTGAAGATCGACTCACAAGTAGCTGTCATATGTGAAATGAATCGCGCAATGTAATTTAGGCATCCCAGGAAACCTCTAACTTCCTTCTCAGTACAGGGAGCCGAAATCTCTTGTATAGCCTTTACCTTTGCAGGGTCTACCTGAATACCTTTGTCACTGACGATGAATCCCAGAAGCTTACCAGACCTTACCCCGAAGGTGCACTTGTTCGGATTTAACCTCAGCTTGTACGTCTTAAACCTATCAAACAACTTTTGTAGATGATTAAGATGTTCTTCCTCAGTTTGAGACCTGGCTATCATGGCATCGACGTAAACCTCTATCTCATGGTGAATCATGTCATGGAACAGAGCTACCATAGCTCGCTGATAAGTTTCCCCAACATTCTTCAACCCAAACGACATCACCTTGTAGCAGAAAGTTCCCCACTGTGTAACAAAGGTTGTCTTCTCCATGTCTTCAGGTGCCATCTTGATCTGATTGTAGCTAGAGAAACCGTCCATGAAGGAAAAGACTTTGTGTTGTGCGGTGTTGTCAACCAGAACATCAATGTGGGAAGCGGGAAGTCATCCTTCGGGATTGCCCTATTCAGGTCTCTGTAATCCACACACATTTGTACTTTACCATCTTTCTTAGGAACCAGAACTACATTAGCAACCCACTGCGGATAGGAGGTGACAACTAAGAACCCTGCGTTGAACTGCTTCATAACCTATTCTTTAATCTTCTCTGACATCTCAGGGCGCATACAGCAGACCTTTTGCTTTATCAGAGGGTAGTCTTCTTTAGTCGGAAGACGATGAACTAATATATTCGTGTCTAGTCCCGATATGTCTTCATATGACCAGGCTAAGATTTCAACATACTCATGCAACATCTGCACCAACCACATTTTGACACTAAGCTCCTGATTTGAACCTATCTTAACCTCTTTTATGTCTTCCTCTGTACCCAAGTTCACTATCTTAACCGACTCTTCATGAGGTTGTATGGCCCTTTCTTCCTGCTGTAATAGTCTAGCAAGTTCTCCGGGTACCTCACAATCTTCCTCACCTTCGTCCTCGGCTTGGTTGATCGGATTTTCAAAGTCATAATAAGCAGTAGAAGAACTGTTATCAATGGGATCCAGAGTGGATATGGATCTGCATTTGGATATGTGAGTGTGTGTAAGAGCATAGTTGTATAGACAAAATAAAAGAAAAGAAAGACAAAGAGCGCAAAATTTGTATGCAAACGTCCAATGCTTTATTAATGTCATATGAAAATGAAACATGATAACCCTCACAAATAGAACCATTGTGCCCCGGGTAAGACACATGGCTATAGAGTTTATATTGTTTTTAAATTACATATTTGAAAAAATCAAAAATACAATTACTCCTGAACAAAAGTAATCGGTACAAAGTCCTTGGCAGTCCAGTTACTGAGTCCACCGTTGGTAGTCGGGAAGATCCAGTTGTCAATGTCAGAATCACCATCACCGTCTTCAAGTGCATTGACCCCAGAGTTGCTGATGCGTAGGGGAGGTCCTCCAGCCCAAGCACGACGAACATCCCGTTGAGCACCTTTTTGAACCACTGCTCTTGCATCCTTGAGAGAAGCCATCTTCAAGGGAGGTTTAGTGACCTTCGGAGGACTGTCGGTAGTTTCTGCTGTAGCCATAATCTGAGGTACCTCTTCAAAGTTCTAGCAAGGAGTCTCGATGAATTCGCCATCCATCTCTACATACCTGAAGGAATTCAAATGATCGATCATGTACTCCTCTTCGCCATGCACAGTGACAATCTTTCCTCTTACTGGGTACTTCAACATTTGGTGGAGGGTAGAAGTAACAGCCCCAGCCCCATGTATCCAAGGGCATCCCAACAAGAAAGAATATGATGGTTTGATATCCATTACGTAGAAAGTGGAGTCGAAGGTCTGGGAACCAACTTTGGTAGGGACATCCACTTCCCCGTGCACCATCCTCTTTGAACCATCGAAAGCTCTCACTAATATATTGCTAGGCTTCAAGGTCAAGACTTCGCAGTCCAATCTGTCCAGAGCTTTTTTAGGTAGAACATTCAACAAGGAGCCAGTATCTACCAAAACATGGGCCAGAGTCGTTCCCCTGCATTCAACGGAAACATGAAGAGCATCATTATGCTTTCTCCCTTTTGGCATCAGATCCGCGTCAGAAAAACCCAAACCATTATCAGCAGTTAGACTAGCCACACAATCTTCAAACTAATCAGCAGATGTCTCTTATGGCACATGGGCCATCTTCAGAAACATAACCAAAGCCTTCGCATGGGCCTCAGAACATAACAACAAAGCCAGCATAGAAATTTTGGATGGGGTATGCCCCAGCTGCTCGACCACATTGTAGTCGCTCTTCTTTATTATCTTCAAAATTTCTTCCATTTCTTTCTTGGAAGCTTCTGGTAGAGTTACTGAATTAGCCTTTGTCAGGACAGGCTCAATCAGTATGTCTTTTCCTCGAGTCTCAGCCGACTCAGTGATAGGAGGGTCAACAGGACTGATTACTGGAATTGCAGTAGTAGTCTTGGGTGGAACCACAGCAGGAATGATCACGGGACCGGTAGCATTCTTTGGAGGAGAAATCTCAGGGGAGAACACTCTTCCACTTCTTGTTATTTTACTGGTTCCGGCAATATTGACGATGTCAGAATAAACATTTTCAGCAATCTTGTCTTCAATGGCTAGCATGTCCTACTTTACGCTGTAGTAATAGATGTTGGCCCCATAGTTCCAAGGAACAGCTTTGTCCGAGGAGTATGGGATTGGTCCAGGCATGGTTATGATCAACAGAGTTACCTTTAGAACTGATGTAATCCTGACGGGTCTCTTAGCGGAGGCCCTGGGAGGATTGGCGGAAATGGTTATGATAGAAATGTCTTCATAAGAAATAGTCGAAAAAAGAGTCTTCTCAAACAGGATCTCTTTGTCATCCATCAGGCGCTGAACACATGCCTTCATGAAAGGGCAACCAGTCGGTAGAAATGAACAAAAGTGGTAACCTTCACCACAACCCAGAAATAAACCGGCCTTCAACAAACTCTCTTTGATAGTCATGAGCGGGGTCACTAATTCTTCCATAGAGGTCACTAACACATCTTCTTCAACGACATTAACACCCCGACAATGTTTCAGCATAGGAGCAGTGATAACGTTAGGAGTCTCCGGAGGATCAAATTCAATTTCTTTAGCATCAATCAAATCTTGCACTTTGGTCTTCAAAGCCCAGCAGTCATTGGTATCATGGCCTGGACTTTCCGAATGGTAAGCACAATGAGCATTCGGTTTATAGTAGGGAGATGTGGTGTTCGGAGTCTTCGGAGCTTCCCTCAGAGTAACTAGATTAGTCTTCAAAAACTGAGGTAAAATCTGAGACAACATCATGTTGATTCGAGTGAATTATGTAGCTGGTCTTTCTGCTCTCGACTAATTATTTCTTTGCTGAGCAGGTGCAGGGTTGGGAATCATAACAGCCCCTACTACCGGACGGTGTTCGGTTCGATTCTGATTCTTTTGATTGTAGACAACACTGACTTCCTTTTTACCTATAAACAGCTTCCTTGCAGCACTCGAAGAGGCATCCTTCTGAATTTTTCCACTTCGGATCCCAGCTTCCACTCTTTCCCCTATTAAGATCAATTCAGTAAAACCCGCTGATGAACTTCCAATCAGATGGTTGAAGAACGGCCCAGTAAAAGTTCCTAGAAACATATCCATGAGCTCCCCGTCAGCCAAGGGAAGTTGAACTCTTCCAGCCAAATCTCTCCACTTCTGAGCGTAATCCTTGAAACCCTCGTTCGAACCCATGGACATATTTTGGAGTTGTGTACGGGTGGGAGCGAGGTCTGCATTATACTGATATTTCTTATAAAATGCAGCAGCAAGGTCTTCCCGGTTACGAACATTGGCTCTTTCCAACTGATAGAACCAATCCAGTTGTGTTCCAGACAAACTGTCTTGGAAGAAGTGAACCCACAGGTCTTTGTCGGCAGTATGAGGCTGTATCTTCCTCACATAAGAATGGAGATGCATTTTGGGACAAAGACCCCATCATACTTAGCAAATACCGGTGCCTTAAACTTTGTGGGGATGACAACCCCGGAGACCAGACCCAACTCTTCAAAATCCAGCCCAGGAACCTTCTGGATTTCCATAGCGCTCAGACGCTCTTCTAACTGCTTATACCTTTCATCGGTCGGAGGGTACTTCTCCTTATTGTAATCAGTTTCATTGTCAGACTCTTTAGGACTAGGGTCCTCTTCTCTGGCTTCAACCTCTTGGTTCTCTCCCTCTTTAGATGAAGAAGCTAAATCAACAACCCATCTTGGTGGCCCTCTGAACCTTCTGCTCCTATGTGCCACACCGGCTGTCTTCTTGGTCTTCTTGTTCTTCTTAACAATCAGAGCCTTCAACTCTTCTTGTCCTTTGGCCAGAGCCACAATCATTTTCTGGAATTGCGTGTTCTGAGTCTGAAGACCTTTCACAGTTTGTTCAAGAGCCATTGCTGAAATAAACAGTGGAGGAGATGAGAAACCTGTTATGAATCCTGTTATGCAATGATATGTATGCAATGTTTTCAAAGACTTTGGGAAATTTAAATTTGTGAACCAAAATGAAACAAACATTTTATTAGTTGAATTCAAAGTTCAAATGCCTTTTAGGCGTTACAATTAAAAACAAATCTAAAAACTAGAAAAATCAAAATTCCCATGGATGCTTCCACTTTGTGCCGAGATAGACATTAAGTCCTCTTTCCTCATGGAGATGCTTTGTGAGCTCTAAAACCTTCCTCTCCTGGGCATAGAACTGATCCATGTAAGTATCCCATTCTTTCTTCAATTGGATCCAAGATCTCTGTAATTCTCCTAGATCAGTGGGCATATCAGGATAGAGAATTGTGTAAGGAGTGCCCCCTTCAGTAGTGGGTTCCACAATCATTGGTAGAACGACCATATAGGACATCATAAGTTTCTGGGCGTGAGCTTGTACCCATTGGAGATAAGGTTCCATAGGAATGGAAGCATTTGGCCCCAAAGCCTTGGCGCCAGATCCGTTTACCATGCTCCAAGCTCGTATGAACCTCTGGCGATACCCTTGAACATCATCCTCATAGTTAAATACAATTCCCTCAATAAGTAACTAATGGGGACCATCTCTTCGAGCGTAACCAAATTTTTGCAGAGCTAAACAAGGATTGTAGGTTATACCCCCTCTGATGCCGAGTAACGGGACATTAGGGTACTCTCTACAGCGGTCAATAATAGCGATATCTTCTATAGCTCGGGAACACCAGAGGATATCAGTGTGAGCGAGTGACATTATCCTTTGTGACCAACCCAAACCTTCTTCATTATTCAGTACGGACTTAGGGAGGTGAGAAATAAACCACCTCAACAGTAATGACATGCAGCACATAAGAACCCCTCTTCTCTTCATGGTACGAGTATGAAGAACGTGCAAAATATCTCTGAGCAAGGTAGGCACGGGGTTGCGAGAGAGGAAGATCTTGATAGAATTCACATCTATGAATGAGTCTGGATTAGGGAATAGTACTAACCCATAGATTAGAAGAGCCAAGACCTCCTCAAAAGCCTGAAAATCCATATCATCCCAAAACAGTTGGGCCTTGTCTATCAGGAACTTGGCTAGGAAACCCTTGACTCCGCTTCTTGTTTCCCAATTGGATACCATGTTGACCCATTTCAGATGCAAGGCTGAGGCAATGACTTCTGGCTTAGGAACTTCTTCCAAACCTGTGAAAGGCAAATGTTCAAGAATGGGTATATCCAATAATTGAGAGAACTCTTCCATGGTAGGCACCAATTGATAGTCTGGAAAGGTGAAGCAGTGGTGCTTGGGATCAAAGAACTGAAAGGGTACACTCATCATCTTTTCATCCAAGTTTTAAGTAACCAAGTTGAGAAGTCGACCATGTCTCTTAGTGAACGCAGAATTTTCAGGGACCTTTGATACTAGCTCCTTGAGTTGGGAAGGTACTTTCACCAAGCTGATTCAGATAGTGTTTCTACGAGCGGAAGCCATGATCTGCAGAACAGAACAAAGATAAATTCCCTTGATCCTTGAAATGGTTAGTGCAATAAGAATGGATGCTATGTTATGATGCATGATGTCATGATAAATCACAGGTATAGAAAACACAGAAAAATCACACCAAGTTCTTAGGTTTAAGGCCTGCTTGAGTTTTAAGGTCATACCCTCTTGAAGTTTAGTTGGTTTCAAACCTGTCTTAGAAAAGTAATCGGGTTCTAAAGATTCTCAATATCACTGATCATCCTTTATCGGGCATTATTTCAGCTCAAGCAATATTTTCTTGCGGACGAAATATCCCGAAAGTCTGATCTCAATGAGTGTAGCATCGAGTATCAACCAATCCTCAGTTTTATACCGAGGCCGGCTATCTCACTACTTTCTAATGGCCAAGTTTGTTTAACTAAGGTTCTAAGGTCTGTTAGTGCTTCACGACACCATGCGGCGACACCGTATTCTCCTCGTTTCCACACGAAGGATACTGGTACCAACCAAAGTGTCACACCAACACAGCCATCTCTTAAACCATATCGGTCTACACTATACAATCTCCACGATCTATTGTTGTTTACCTAAAAGTGTCCCCAGATCCGGGTGTAGGATCTTTAACAATGCCCGGGCAAAACCCTTTAAGAATAAAGCATACAAAACAAGAATATAGCAATAAAAATGACCTAGGTCCTAAGGTATACCCCACTTATTTATCATCCCTAACAGAGTCGTCAGTTCTGTGATACGGTGGCAAAACTGACTGTGAATACTGGTTTGCGTTTTTTATTCGCAAATGTCACGGTAAGCAAGAGTCGCCACCGACTTTTATTTCATCCAATCAGGAAAAGGAAAAAGAACAGAAATAACCTTTTTCGAGATGTTTCTGAGTACGGGGGGTAGATTATAGAAAGGGAAGGTAAAGAAGGAGGAAAAGAACAATTAAGACCTTTAGAGTAGGTAGATTCGCTCCTAGTTGCTTGCTTGCTCACAACAAAAAAATTCTATACACTGACACTCTTACTTTGAAACATTTTCAAAAGACAATACTTTGTACGCGTTCTTATAGAGACGAGAGTCGTTACAAAGGAAACCCTTTTCAAAATCACTTTCAAAAACACGTCCCATAAACACCTCTTTGAACTATTTTCAAAACAACACTTTGTACGCATTCTTATAGAGACGAGAATCATTACAAAGTCACATTTTCAAAATACTTTCAAAACCCACATGACAAGCACACATTCAAACAAAAGCAAGTGATCTAGCAAGCAACTAAGGTCCCCCGAACTCAAGAAAATAATCTCTAGAGGTCTTTCCTGTGCTTTTTTTACCTTTCCTTTTGGATAAAAGAAAAGTCGGTGGCGACTCTTGCTAAACCGCAACATTTGCGAACACAAACGCAAACACCCAAGTCAGTTCTCCCGCCGTATCACACTTATGTTTACAACACTGGCGAAGAACCTCCAAGACCCAGAAGAGGTGGAGTAAGAACACGTGGAGGAAGGGCACGAGGTGAAGCATCATCCAGCAGAGACGTCAGAGATAATAATGAGGAGTGATCTTTGTTTTCTTTATTCCTTACATTTATATTATTTCTTCAAGTTTTCTATTCGTTTTCTTTTCTCACTTTATTTGTCGTATTGAGGACAATTCTCAGTTCAAGTGTAGGGGAGGAAACCTTTGTTATGTTTTCTACTTTTCTAGTAAGTTATTCGAATTTTTTTTATTTCCCTTTACATTCAATAAAATAAAAAATTCATTTCCGTAAGTTATTTGTACTTTAACACTTATTTTGAACCATAATTTTTTTGTTACTCGACGCATTAGCTCGGTACATTCGAAACGTATATAGGTTGCTCACAATTAGGCTACATTAGAAATTTTGAAGTTGATTCGACATAATTAATACCGCCTTGACACCTTAATCTTCCAGAATATGTAAATCAGTTTGAGTGGTTATGATACCAAAGCCTTAAGTTTTTGTTTTGGATCGACCCGAGTAGTTTATACTAGCAATCAGCATCGTCTTATCCACAAACTACGTAGGGAGCCGATGAATATAAGTGACTGGTCCTAATCAGAAAAAAAATATCAGTAAAGAAAAAAAATGCTAAACATCAAAATATAATAGGGAATGCGCTAACTAAGTTAGGTGACCCTCACCAAATCATTTAATCCAACAGCTGCGGTACCTACAAAAATTGATGTAATAACCAGTTGTAAGCCTGTTCAGTTGTATCTGGTGCTGAACTTGGTAGGGCGAACTACGGTTCGATCCCCCGAGACATATAATCTAGAAAAGAAACAAGGGTTACCAACTTGTGTACCAAAAACCCGTGCATAAAGGACCAGAATCGCTAACCGGCTACTCTACTATGCGCGTGCGAAAGATAAAGGGCTTAATGTGATTGCACTAGGGGAGTTTGATAACCCGTAAATGTATCGAATATTTAGGTTAATTTATATGAATTTTATCCTCATTTTAATTACCTTTATTATTCTTTATTCGTATTATGTCGGTATTTTCTATGTTTTCAGGAATTTGCTGTTACAAGACACATGCAAAGAAAATCGGGAAAAGTCGTGCCAATCGTGCTTAAATCCACATAAAGAGTGAACAATTATGAAGCTATGGGGTGTATGACAAAACAAGGCGTATCACAAGTAAAAAGGCCCTGGAGAATAAATGAAGGAAGGCCTAAATTTTCCCAAGCCCAAGGTGTAACGACCGTTACACTCTCCTTGCCTAGGTGTAACGACCGTTACACCCTTGCCAACTAGCCCTTCCTGAAGACTTGGCCTACAACGACCGTTGCAGCCTTCTCCGTTTTAATAGGTCATGACGACCGTTCCATCTCCTTGAAGAGAGGAGCGTAACGGCCGTTACACTGGGCAAGTGGGAGGAGAAAATATCGCAACTCCCATGCACCTCTAGGCCTATAAATAATTACTCATAATTCCTGTTCGAGAGCTTCCAGTTTTTTCCTTTTTTCGAGTGCGCTTTTCTTCTCTTTAATTTTAGTGTTACTCTGCCAAAAATATTCTCCGCATTATTTATTTCTGCTAGTTATTTTTCATTGATCTCTACGAGATACTTGAAGTGAGCCAAATATTCCTCCATATTATTTTCAGGTTTAATTTAAGTATTTTATTTATCTATGTCAATATTGTTCGAAATGTTATGTTTATTTAAATTGTTTGATGATAATTATTTATGTTGCATTGTTACTAAATTGTTTAACATGCTAGGCTAAATTTATTTATCGGTATGTAAGGTCACATACCTAACGGGATTTTGGAAACACCGATTGATCAGTTCTTTTTTAAAAGAATAACTTTTCTGGTTTCAATTATCAATTCTAAAAACCAACTGTTTTGTTACGAGAGTAAAATACAAATAGAAGTTAGGATCAATAAAACGAGAGTTTGAGATAATAACTGGATAGTGATAATTGGGCATTAACTTTAAATACAGCGAGCGTGCTTTTAAGTTAATTAGGTTTTATTTGTTTTCAAAAACTATTTTTAAACTCTATTTGAAACAGCGAGAGCACTCACTTAGGTTTGATAGTAGGATCTGAATCAATAAACACGAGAGTGTGAGAAGATGGTTTTAAAACAAATACCTCCTACTGAGAACTATTTTATTAATCCGAATTAGGTCATCAAGTTGCTAAATCCCCGAAGCCCGACCATTACATACCGATATCCCCCTTTGAATCTAAACTAGATATTAATCAGTTAGGTTACCAAACCCCAATTAATTATATCATTAGCCTTAGATTTACGTAGTAACCTAAGATAACGATAGTTCAACATTTATTCCCTTGGGATTCGACAATCTTTAAAGCTACGCGCGATAGGGCTGTATACTTGCGGTCTAGATTCTTTAAGACTCACAAAGTCGCGATCAGTACATCATCCCTGCGAGTTTATGTGACAAATTCTCCTAGAGTCGGTGAACTTCTGAAAAAGGAATACTTATCGAGAGATATCCTCTTAACAAGTAGGACTTTGGAAGGTCACCCATGACTCTTTGTAACGACCTTAACCCAAAATCTCATGACGAGACCTTTTACGACTTTGAGACGAAAGTTTTGGTCCCTAAAGAGGCTCCACCTAAGGGAGGCCCTTGTTCCTTTTCCCTCCTGTGTTATTCATGATACTCTTAAGGAAGCCACCTCCTGGGAGGGTAGATTTACCGTAGGTCAAAATTAAGGAGCCTACATTATAGGGGTACCCATCACAAAAACCTGTCACAAAATCCCGTTACTCAACCCAACACTTATATATTCTTGCATTCATATACATCTCATGTTCATCATTTGTTTCTTTTATTTGTCTTATTCACAGGGTACAAAATAAAAGAAAACAAAATCAAGATTTTTGGGGACTGTCTTAAAAATGGATACCAGAGGGAAACAACTTGTTCGCGTCAATGCCTGCAAGCCTGACCTTTCTGAAATCAAAACTATAAAGGGTAAATTATCTGAGAGAGCTCTGAATATGTACGCTCGCTGTTATGGGGATACCCTTAACTTAACTAAAGTAGAGGTTCGGATGGATGCAGTCTCTGCCCTAATTCAGTTTTATGACCCTCCATTGAGATGTTTCATCTTCCAAGACTTCCAGCTAGCACCGGCTCTGGAAGAATTTGAAAAAATCTTGAATTTTTCCAAAGAAAAGGCCTATGTAGGTATTGGACAAACTGTGGAAGTCAAAGCTTTGGCAAAAGGCCTAGGGATCCCCTTCCCTGAATTGGTGCAGAATTATCAAAGAGAAGGTCCAATACAAGGAATCAAAAGTATATACTTGGAAGCTAAGGCACTAGAATTTGCTAATTATAAGGAGTGGGAAACTTGTGTTGATTGCTTATGGTTGTTGGTATTTGCTGTGATTTTATTTCCTCGGACTGTGGACTATATTGACCCCGCGACCATTAGCATATTTTGGGGTGCGAAAGTCTTTAATGCGGATCCTACTCCCGCCTTGCTTGCTGAAATTTATTACACTTTGCATATGATGTATGAAAAGAGAAGAGGCACGCTAAATTGTTGCATCCCGCTTCTATATACTTGGTTCATGACTCATCTTTACGAGGAAGACTATATGATCCTAGAATTGACCAGATGTGAGTGGCCATAGAAATTAAGATCTCTCACTGCAAACTCCATATTATGGTATGCAAGGAAGTTGGATATTGGTGACATCACTATTAGTTGTGGGGACTTTCCTAATGTCTCTTTAATTGGATCGCGAGGCTGTATTAACTATAACCCTACTTTGTCCCTACGACAACTAGGGTATCCTTTGGAAGACAAACCTTCGGACGAACAACTCCGACCATTTATCATCCAAAATATGGGTATAGAAGACCAAGGGTTGCTCAACAAGGTTATTCGAGCCTGGAACAAGGTTAACAAGAGGAAGGCTGAAAGAAAGAATGCCATAGCAAGAGAACCCTACACCAAATGGGTCCAAGATAGGGTGCAAATTATCAAGCTGCCATTCGAGAAAGATCCAGAGTACAAGTCAGAGGTCCCATAGATAACCCCCATATCTTTAGAAGAAGTCGACAATCTGAAAAATGCCTTAAAGCAAGCTCAAAAGGAGAAAGAAGCATTGGAACTCAATCTCCTTAATCTGACCAAAGAAAAGAAACAAATGCAGCTTATACTTGAGTCAAAGGACGAGCAAATTGATAAAAGTCAAAAGGAATTGGAGAAAGAAAGTCTCAAACGAAAGCGTACAATTGAAGGGTCATTAAGTGAAACGTTCAACCTAGATTTTCACAACCAATGGTTAGAATAAGCCGCTGCTGAAATCGGGAGGTTAACTAGATGGTATGAAAAGGCAACACATGACAAGAAGGTGCTAGAAGAAAATCTAAGAGCCCATATCCAAAGTTTGGCACAAGCTTCCCTAGATCAAGAATAGCAAGTAAGGTACCTCGCCACTGAACTTTAAGACAACCAGGAATTAGAGGTCAAAGCACGCCTTGAAAGGGTAGAAGCAGAGAAATTCATGACTCAGAGAACTCGAGAATATGAGTATGTATGTTTAGAGCTGCGGGGTCTTCAAAAGGATTTCCTCATCCAACGAAGGCTTTACACATAAATGAGGGGTGAAAAGATGTATTGGGAAGAGCAGTATACCAAGATCGCCCAAGCTGGGAGGGATAACCATAAGATGATCCCACATCTTTATCAGGAATACAGGTACTACAAAGACAAACATGAAAAGCTCATCTTCTTAACCAACAATCTCATTGAGGATATCCCTAGAAGTTAAAAAGATGCAGAGAATGTAATGGTTCCTCTTCCGAAGGACGTTGAAGACTTCCTATAGCTTTGTCGAGCAATGGTTGATGGCTTCAGAGCACACATCCGCAGGCGCACCTAGGAAATTTAGTTCCTTTTATTTATGTTTACGCAAACAAGTTTTGATTTCATATTATAATATTTTTCAATATCTGGGTTATGTTACTCTTAATAAAGGCATTTTGTTTCCCTATCTCGACGGCGTGTCTATTTTAAAGCTAGTCACCAAATAAAATAATAAGTAAAATACAAGCATGTACCCAAGTGAATAAGACAGTTAAAACAAGAAATCATTTCGTATTCATACACATTCATTCGAAGGCATGCATTTATAAAACACCTTCATGCCATATCAAAACTCATTTGCTTTAAAAATCTCTCCAGTTAAGCCATTGGTAAAAGAAGACCCCCACCTCCTTGGCCTCCATATCAAACAAGGGCTCATCAACAAAAAGCAATGGAACCGATCGAGGAGACTCAAGTTGTGTTCAAAGAGGATCTTGACCAAGTGAAGGGTGACGTAAGCTCAATGAAAGGAGATTTGAGCCAAGTTCTTCTAGCTTTGAAGAACATTATTGACAAGCATGATCAAATTCCCAGGGTAGCTTTTGAAGAAGTAGCCCAAACCATTGGTGCATCGAGCGGTCACCAACTAAGGAAAGAGCCAGAAGCGGGACCCCAAAAGTCCTCCATGGCCCAGCAAGAGGTTGAAACTGAAGGATTTATCTCATCACAATCAAAAGTAGGGGTATCACACACCCTACAAATTCCAACCAATAATACAGATAATTACCTAGACTTGCAATACGGAGATCATGACCCAAAGGACACTCACCAGGCACCCTTGAAGACAACTGGTACTCATGCTGCAGATAACCCGCTGGTAATGAATCAGTATAAAGCCCTGGAAGAAAGACTAAAAGTTGTGGAGGGCTTCGACGCTTTCGAAGTAGACGCTCTGGAAATGGGTCTAGTCCCTGATGTGGTGATACCGCCAAAATTCAAAGTACCCGACTTTAGAAAGTATAAAGGGCTCACTTGTCCAAGGAATCATATTCGTATGTATTGCAGGAAGATGCATACCCATGCCCATGATCAGAAACTAATGATTCAATGTTTCCAAGACAGTCTAAGTGGGGCATCTTTGGACTAGTACATGTAGTTGGAATGAACGCATATCTGAACCTGGGTGGATCTTGCTAATGCTTTCTTGAAGCATTACAAGTATAACTTGGACATGGCACCTACTCGCTTGCAACTCCAAAATTTGTCCCAAAAGAAGGAAGAGTCCTTCAAAGAATATGCTCAAAGATGGAAAGAGATGGTGTCCTGTGTACAACCACCACTGCTGGAAAAAGAACTCATAGACATGTTCATGGGAACCTTACAAGGGCTTTATTATGAGAAAATGGTGGGAAGTGTCTCGTCAGGATTCTCAGACCTAGTGACTATTGGCAAAAAAATCGAAATTGGTTAGAAAAGCGGGAAGATATCAGGGGGGTCGTCAAATGCCCCTTACAATTCAAAAAGGTCGGCTTCAAATTTACAAAGAAGGAATGAGGGAGAAGTCAATGTTGTGGCCTCACAACCAAGGACATCACAACCACTGGTGATCCCACAAGGACAAAGGCAAGATAGGTTTAAAAGGCCACCCAAAATTTTTGATCCACTGCCCATGCCACCAAGCCAATTGTTACAACACTTGGTTAAGGCATCCTTGGTAGAAATCAAGCCTTTAGCTCCTCTAGTCGGGCCACTCCCGCAAAGATACAATGCTGACGCCAGGTGTGAGTACCATGCTAATTCTCCAGGGCACACCATAAAACAATGTTGGGTATTTAAGCATAAGGTTCAGGATTTGTTAGAGTCTCAAGACATCACCTTTGATAAGCCTAACATCAAATCAAACCCTATGCCTTCGCATGATAGGCCAACAATAAATGCAATTGAGGTGGTCAATGACTTTGGGGAAACCATAAAGGAAAAAACCTCTATCAACTTGTTGAAAGAATATTTGTTCGAATGTGGATTCTTATTAGATCATAATAAAGCTTTTGAAACAACTCTGCAAAAGCTGGTGGATCAGGGGATAGTCCAATTCGGATTGTACCTTGAGGAAGAATATATATCCACGATTGGAGGGAAAAAGCCACTGGTAATCCCTTGCCAGGGCCCAAGTCTTACCAAGAAAACTCTAGTCATCCCATGAGGATAATCAACAGAGATTACAAGAAGGGCACCTAAGAAGACTCTCTTAATACTCACCAATCCAAAAGCCACGATGGTAATTAAGGGACCGTCACCTATCCCTTATCAAAATAATAAGACAGTACCATGGAGTTACGACTCAGTCGTGTACATCAATGGAGTGAAGTAGGAAAGCGGGCCATCCCCGAGTCAGGGACCTGCAATTTCAAACGTAGCAGGAACATGAGGTATAACCCGAAGTGGTCGAATTTTTGGAGCCGAACTATCAAAAAAGAAGGATGTGATTCCAACGAAGGACAAAGGAAAAGTAGTGGTTGATACAAATCAAGAAACAAAATCTTTGAACAAATACTTTACTGATCAAGAGGCAGAAGAGTTTCTAAAAATAATCAAAAAGAGTGACTACAGAGTGGTGGATCAGCTCCATTAAACTCCAACAAAAATCTCCATACTCTCGCTACTCATCAACTCTGAAGCACACCGGGATTCTTTGATGAAGGTGTTAAGTTCAGCTCATGTCGCAAAAGAAATTTCAGTAAATAAATTTGACAATGTCGTAGCAAATCTCACGTCCAGATCCTACCTGGGTTTCAACAACAGTGAATTACCGCCACATGGCCGGGCCCATAATAAAGCACTCTACATTACTATGCAAATAGGTACTACCCATTTGTCCAGGGTTCTTACTGACACCGGTTCCACTCTTAATGTATTGCCAAAGTCAAGTCTTGTAAAGTTAACAATAGACGGTGTGATAATGAGACCAAGTTCTACGATAGTAAAGGCATTTAACGATTCTCGAAGCTCGGTGTTAGGTGAGATGGACCTTCCAATTAAGATTGGGCTGCATATCTTCAATATCACTTTCCAGGTCATGGACATCGAACCAGCATACACTTGCTTACTGGGGAGACCTTGGATCCATGCGGGAGGGGCAGTAACCTCGACCCTGCATAAAAAATTGAAGTTCCTAGTGGAAGGAAAGTTAATCATAATTGACAGAAAGGAAGACATTTTCGTAAGCCACATTGAATCATACAGGTATACCAGTGCCAATGAAGACTGCATAGCTACCCCGTTCCAAGCCTTGGAAATTGCTTCAATGGTAACATTACCAGTCAAGAAGGGTAACAAGACTAAAGTGACATCATGGAGAGATCTGCAAACGACTATGGGAGGTGATGCCTCAAAACATTGGGGAAAGCTCCCAGAAATTCCTGAGAAGAAGAGTCGCTTTGGTTTGGGCTACGAATCATCGAAGGCTACTCTGAAAGGCAAAGCATGTTTCCCTCCAATCCAAGAGACTTTCGCCAGCAAAGGAACAGGGCATAACGGGCACGTGGCAATGATATAAGCAAAATCAATACCAAAAGGACAACCGACTTCTTTAGAGAGGGCGCCCCGGGAGAAGAGCTCAAAGGATGGACTGCTGTGGAGATTCCTGAGATATTTTTCTTTTCTAAGTAATATTTCTTGTTTTGAAAGAACCTATGTCAAACCCGAGGCATAGGGGTTACTTGTAAGGGTTTTCCCTGTTCTGATTTTAAATAATATTTATAATTAATAAAAGTTATATTCTATTTTCAATTAAGATCCTTGTCTTTCTTTTGCATTTATCTATTAAATTTAAAAATAGAAATACTTTCTCTGCATACGCATTTTCAAATTCCAAGCACTAAAATATGCACCAAAACACGATAAATATGCAGATCCATGCCCAAAATTACCGATAACGTTACTGCTACAACCCGATACGATTTTGATATTCCTATCAACCAAGCCGAAGAGGAAGATGATGAAGATCTTGAACTCTACGAGGAAATGGCAAGGGAAATAGAGAGAAAGGCTAAAAACATACAACCATATCAAGAGCCTATTGAGACCATTAACCTGGGCTCAAAGGAAGATCTGAAAGAAATCAAGCTAGGGGAAATGTTGGAGCAGAGCGTCAAAGACAGGCTAATCAAGTTACTACACGAGTATGTGGATATATTCGCTTGGTCCTACAGGGACATGCCAGGGTTGGATACAGACATCGTGGTACACATACTACCTCTCAAAGAAGGGTGTTCTCCAGTCAGACAAAAACTTAGAAGAACTCGTCCAGATATGTCCGGCAAAATCAGAGAAGAGGTTCTCAAACAATTTGACGCAGGGTTCCTAACAACGGTAGATTATCCACCCTGGATAGCTAACATTGTACCAGTACCCAAGAAGGATGGAAAAGTGCGCATGTGCGTAGGTTATTGAGACCTAAACAAGGCAAGCCCTAAAGACGATTTCCCGTTCCCCACATAGATGTCCTAGTGGATAATACAACTCAAGCCTCAATATTCTCATTTATGGACGGTTTCTTAGGCTATAATTAAATCAAAATGGCGCCTAAAGACCACTTTCATGACACCTTAGGGAACTTTCTGCTACAAAGTAATGCCATTCGGTCTCAAGAACGCAGGGGCAACCTATCAGAGGGAAATGGTCACGTTATTCCATGATATGATCCATAAAGAGGTTGAAGTATACGTAGATGATATGATTGCCAAATCCCATAAAGAGGAGGAACACATCATACATCTGCAAAAGTTATTCGAGCAACTGTGTAACTTCAGATTAAGGTTAAACACGAATAAATGCACATTTGGCGTCAAATTAGGCAAATTGTTAGGTTTTATTGTAAGCCAGCGGGGTATCAAGGTAGACCCCGACAAAGTAAAAGCTATACAAGAGATGCTCGCTCCAAGGACAGAAAAAGAAGTACGCGGTTTCTTAGGGCGATTGAATTACATCTCAAGGTTCATATCGCATCTAACAGCTATGTGCGAGCCAATATTCAAGTTATTACGAAAAGATCAGACGGAGGTATGGAATGATGATTGTCAAACTGCCTTCGAGACGATAAAACAGTATCTGCAAGAGCCACCAGTCTTAATGCCACCAGTCCCCGGAAGGCCACTCATCATGTACTTGACAGTGCTCGAAGGGTCAATGGGTTGTGTTTTGGGACAACAGGATGAAACAGGTAGAAAGGAGCATGCAATCTATTACCTTAGCAAGAAATTCACTGAATGCGAAACCAGGTACTGACTCCTTGAGAAAACTTGTTGCGCGTTGGCTTGGGCTACCAAGAGTTTGAGGCAATATATGTTAACCCATACTACATGGTTAATAGCAATAATGGATCCTCTAAAGTACGTGTTTGAAAAGCCAACTCTTACCGAAAGAATCGCACGATGGTAGATGCTACTATTAGAATACGACATCCAATATATCACGCAAAAGGCCATCAAAGGTAGTATACTAGCTGATCATCTAGCTCACCAACCTCTATCAGAGTATCAGCCCATGAAGTTCGACTTTCCCGACGAGGATGTCATATTTATAGCTGACTACGAAATACCAGGACCTGACGAAGGGCCCGAGTCAGAGGCATGTTGGAAACTCATGTTCGACGGGGCTTCAAATGCACTAGGTCACGGTGTAGGGGAAGTATTAACATATCCCAAGAATTATCACAAACCATACACTGCAAGGTTATGTTTTAACTGCACCAACAACATCGCCGAATACGAAGCCTGTATACTAGGACTAGAAGCTACCATCGATTTTTGAGAATAAAACACCTCGAAGTATTTGGGGATTCTGCATTAGTCATATACCAGGTTAATGGCGAATGGGATAATAAACACCCTAAACTGATTCCATATCAGGATCATGTTTTAAAGTTAGCCGCTGAATTTACAGAAATCACTTTCAGTCATATCCCACGAGAAGAAAATCAAATGGAAGACGCCCTGGCAACCCTATCAGCTATGTTCAAAGTGACTAGGCCAAATTACAAACCACGTATTACGATCAGACATTTCGAAGAGCCCTCACACTACCTTGCTATTGAAGAAGTACCTGATAATAAGCCTTGGTTTTATGACATCAAGAAGTACCTGGAAAGGCATGAATATCTAGAAAATACCTCTATCATTGACAAGAGAACCTTGCGAAGGTTAGCTTCAAAGTTCTTTCTAAGTAATGGAGTGGTATACAAAAGAAACTACGACATGGTACTACTCAGATGTGTGGAAAAGCAAGAAGCAGATACGCTCATGAGAGAAATCCACGAAGGCACTTTCAGAACCCATAAAAAATGGGCACGCCATGGCTAGAAAGATTCTGCGAGCAGGGTATTACTGGTTAACAATGGAAGCTGATTGTTATCATTACACGAAGACGTGTCATAAATTTCAGATCTACGCCAATAAGATAAATGTACCATTGAATCCTTTGAATGTCATGAGTTCCCCTTGGCCATTTTCAATGTGGGGAATTGATATGATTGGCATGATCGATCCGGAAGCATCCAACGGACACCGCTTTATATTGGTAGCCATCGACTACTTCACCAAATGGGTAGAAGCAGCATCCTATGATAACGTAACAAGTCAAGTGGTTACATGCTTCATCAAACAGAACATCATATGCAGGTACGGTGTCCCAAGTCGGATAATCACAGATAACGGGTCTAATTTAAACAATAAGATGATGAAGGAATTGTGCGACAACTTCAAAATCAAGCACCATAGTTCCTCACCATACAGACCAAAGATGAACGGGGCCGTCGAAGAAGCCAACAAAAATATCAAGAAGATCATACAGAAAATGGTGAAGACATATAAAGATTGGCAAGAAATGCTTCCCTTCGCCCTGCATGGCTATCACACCTCGGTACGCACATCGACAGGCGCGACCCCTTTCTCACTAGTATATGGAATGGAGGCAGTGCTCCTGGTAGAGGTTGAGATACCATCACTTTGGGTCTTGAGGGAAACAAAGATGGAAGAAGCAGAATGGGTGCAGACACGAGTTGACCAGCTTAACCTTATTGAAGAAAAGCGCTTGACAGCTTTGTGTCATATCCAGCTGCACCAAAAGAGAATGAAGAGAGCCTTCGACAAGAAAGTACACCCTCGAATATTCAAGGAAGGGGATCTAGTGATTAAGAAGATTCTACTACCTCGCCACGATTCACGTGGTAAATGGACACCCAACTATGAAGGTCCATATGTAGTCAAAACAAAATTTTCTGGAGGTGGCCTCATCCTCACAACAATGGATGGGGAAGAACTACCGCATCCGGCCAATTCAGATGCAGTCAAAAAATACTATGTATAAAAAGCTCGCTAAGCTCGAACCCCAAAAGGGAAACTTAGGCAAAAAGGAGCGTCCCGGTGGATCAAAAACCCTAAAGGGCGATCCAGGAAAAAATTAGGGGCATATAACAAGAAAATTATCCCGGTGGATTGAAAACCTGAAAGGGCAATCCAGGAAAAAGTTAGGGATTTCCTACAAAGAAATAAAGAATAAATAGATTGTGATCTAAAGATCTACGACTTTAAACCACAAGGGAAAGGATAGATCGGAATCGTACAACTCATAAGCGAAGGAGATAAGACCATCAAAAGATATGGGGGGACAGCAGTAGCGATAATCATTTTTCATTGCCATTTATTGTTTAAAACTTTATATAATTACCTCTTTCTAGGAATTGCATCTTGTAGTCTCGCCTACTCCGAGGCATATCAATAAAACATTTGTTTTCTTTATATCTTTCGAATTATGTTTTTCTTTTCTTAGATTTGTTTACAAAATACTACGATTGTTACTTGTGAATATTATCTTGAAATAATCTTGGGCAATTAACAAAATAAAAGCATTTGATAAAATATCGAAAAAATGTTTTGGTTAGAAAAATATCAAAGGAAAATACACGTCTACGCCCATGCACACAGCTACTCCTACATCTTGCAACACAAAAATCTATACACATGTCTACGCATGTACCTATGCATATCTACACATCCGTACATGAAGTCTACATCCACGCACATGTCTACGCCTATGCTTGCACCCGAGGATACAAAGTCTATACATATATCTACACGTCCCTACGCAAAGTCTACATCTATGTCAGCACCTATGCCTGACTTACGACACAAGGTCTATGCTTACGCCTACGCTTACAGAGACCATACATATGCCAATACATATGTCTACGCTTGCGCTCACAACATAAAAATTTACGCATAGGCCATTAACTACGTCTACATCTACGTCTACGTCTACGCTTGCAATACAAAACCAATGTTCAATTTTTGCTAACATTGTCCACTGCGTTCAAAGTTCAACAATACTACAACGACACAATAGACCACGCCAGAAATTGGTAACTCTAAGCCAATGGGTTAAAGGAGAGAATGCCAGAAATGGTCTTCAAAACATTTCAAGGCATATACGCATCTTACACACATTTCATACATACACACATTTTGCATATCTAAAGCATACATACCCTATACATTTCAATATTCAATACACACAGGGTTCCATATCAAACATCATACATACAAACATTTAATACGCATGCATACACATGTATCACATAGCAAACAAACAATAATCTCACCCCCGATTCAACTCACTAAGAGTCGACCAACGCAATACTCCTCCTATAATTCAACCCGTCACCTCAGTCTTCATGCCATGACACATTCAACCCATCACATAAGTCTTCCTGCAGTGATAAGTTGCTTACAAACCTAGTACATTGCCTCTGAGCCGCAATGTATTTGCAAAATTCAGAACATTTCCTCTAAGCTGCAATGTATTTGAAAAATTCAAAACATTGCCTCTAAGCTGCAATGCATTCGTAAAACTTTGTACGTTGCCTCTAAGCCGCAACACATTGTCAAAACCCATTGCATTGCCTCTAAGCTGCAATGAATTCTCAAAACTTGGTGCATTTCCTCTAAGCCGCAATGTAACCTCAAACTCAACACATTGCCTCTAAGCCGCAATGTCTTATCAAAAGTTAACGCACTGCCTCTAAGCCGCAATGTATTACCCAAACTCAACACATTGCCTCTAAGTCGCAATGTATTCACAAACTCAGGACGTTGCCTCTAAGCTGCAATGCATCCTTAAAACATAACACATTGCCTCTAAACGGCAATGTATCCTCAAAATTAACACATTGCCCTAAGCCGTAATGTATCCTCAAAAATCAGCACATTGCCCCTAAGCCGTAATGAATTCTCAAAACTCGGTACATTGCCTCTAAGCCGCAATTTGTTCTCAAAACTCAGTACATTGCCTCTAAGCCGCAATGTATTCTCACAACTCATTACATTTCCTCTAAGCCGCAATGTTCTTGCAAAACCTAGATCATCGCCTCAGACTTCATGCATCAATGTTCGAAATCAAATTTAGCTTATCACATCAGACTTCACGCAGTGATTTGCGAACCTGATCCACCGTCTCAGACTTCATGCAGCAATACGTTCCTTTATTCTATAGCACTGAACATAGTCTCAGACTTCATGCAGCGATGCTTGAAAGAAAACAAAACTTTGCCTCAGACTTCATGCAGCAATGCATTTCTTTATTCCGTAAACACCGATTATCGATGCTCCAAAATACAAGGATTAGCCTATCGCATCAAACGTCATGCAGCGATTTGTGAACATAACCCATGGCCTCGGTCTTCAAGAAGCCATGCGTCATCAATTATTTTTATATTCATCCTCCAAATGGGTGAATGATCAAAATCAAGCCAAGACGTACGAAATCGCGCTCTTAAAACCATTTATCTCGTTATCAAACCCGGGTAAGCGATATGTCATCATCTTTGCTTACTTCCTTGAGACTTATAAGAGTATACTACATCAGTATAACCTTATGTTTATCGGACAAATTTCAGGTTACTTCAAGTATTCAATAAACTTCCAATTAGAATGCACAAGACTCGAGTTTTCTCATGCTATTCGATTGGAAGATGATTGAATAGGGGCAACTGTCGTACCCCAAATTTGTCCTACCTCGATGATTTTATTTTTCGAGATTAAAATAGAATAAATATTTAGTTAAGGATGATACAGCAGTATCTGATGGCCCATCTTTACCCAAGACTAGGGGGTGTATTTTAATTCGGGAAAATGGGGCTTTCTAAAGCAGAAAGACTCGTGCATCCGTGAACCCATTCGCGTGGCATGTTGGCCAATGGCCCATGCGATTTGAAAGTGTAAATTTATTTCAGAATAATAACTACTAAATAGTTGTTATTATTGAAATTAAAAATTACTAATAATAATTGAGTTTAGTAGAGATATTTAAGTGTTGTTTATTTTTAAGTAGAAAGGAGGGGTCTGTTTATCACTAACTAAGCCCATTAAATGGACCCATTTCTATTTTTGTTATCCAAACAACAGAAAGGGGGGTAATTTACGAATAACTTAGCCTACTTAAGTGTGGTCGTTAGTAAAAAGAGGGGTGTATTGATCAATAACTAAGTCTATTGGACTGACGCATTTGATGTGTTGAAAAAGAGTATTGTTATTAAAAGAAAATTGTCTGTTATTCTCATTTTAATAAGTAAATAATATTTTTTTTAAAAAGAAAACTTTATGCATTTCTTTTTATATACTAATAAAATTGGATTTTAGTTGGTTAAAATATCCTTGTTGTAATTAAAAGAAAATTATTAAAGTTGTTACCATTATTATTTTTTTTTTAAAGTATAACAAATAGTATTTGCTTGCGTGACGTGTTTTACTGGTGATTAAACCTTTTTGATTATTATAATTAAAAGTTATTATACCAATTTTTATTAAAGATTTTTTTGTTGTGTTAGAAAAGGGGTTTGAGTCAAATTGCTTTGGCCCAATTCAATAATAATAATTCTGGCCCAGAATAACAACTACTGTGTTGATCAGGCCAAAGGTTACGCTGGTTTTCGCAAAGAAACAGATACTGTTGAGATTAAAACACAAATTTGCAAATCTTCATCAATCAAATCCAGAATCCAATATATATTACATTATCAGTTAAATCCCTAATTACAGAATAATCAAATCTTTTATTATGATAATCAAATCCAAAATATACATAATTAATTCAAATCTAATCTAAAATACAAAAAATCATATGAACTGAATCCAAAAAATTACAATTCAAATCAATTATACAGAAAGACAAATCCCTAATTTCTCTAAATCCTAAATCAAACCCTAACTAATTGGTAACAACAATTTAAACCTAGTATTATAAATACTAGAATACATAAACAAAGAAGGGGGGGAGGAGATTCTGAGACGAAGAGATTGAAAGAGGAAAATCTGGGAACCAGAAAGAACGAACAAACCCCTTTGCCGCTGAAGACCAAAAGAGGACACGGCTAGAGTTTCTGAATTATAAACCCTAATCACGTGATTGAACCATCGCCGTCCTCCTCAAGCTCCGCCGCTACCGTAACCTTCAAATCAGAAAGAAAATGGTGTATTAGCACCTAAATCGGACCGGAAATTGAAACTCAGAGCACAGAAATCGCGAGAAGGGTAAAAACACTTAGCTAACTGTTTTTTTGTAGTTTGATTTTGGGTTGTTTTTTGTATTAGAGCTTGAGGTTGACACACGTTGGGGGAGGGGGTGAGTGCCGCCGTGATGTCAGCGGCGCTAGGGTTTTGAAGAAAGAGAGAAAGGGGGTTCTGCACAAGAGACAGAGAGGAACAGATTAAAATGAAAATGAAAATGAAAATTTCAAAAACGCAAAAACAAAACTTGTTATTTCTGATGTTATCCAGTATACATGTGCCCATCGTAACTAACATGTGCCTTAAAATCCCATCCACATGATCATCGGTGGACGGCCGTGAGGCCAAGTCCACCATAATCCCATACTCCCTCGCGCACTCGATCACCCTGGACCCCCTTCAAACGGTAATGGGCCTAAGCCCACTGATATCCACACCCCCTTTCAATTATTTTGCTAATTTCAAAACTAAAACTTACCCCCCCTGTCCAGCCAGGATTAATGGGCTTAGCCAAATTTCCTTTAGGCACCCCCTTGTTTTACTTACTAACATAAAATTGCACCCCCTGGATATCAACCGTATGTTTTCTATACTTTTTTTATAATTCTTATATTTTTAATTCTATTTCCTTTTTTTATATTATTTATTGTTTTCTTTTATAATAATAATTATTATTATTATTAATATTACTTAGTATTTATTTATTTAATATTATATTATATCACATATAAATATTATTTATATTATCATAAACAAATTATTTTTAGTTGAAAACTCATGAACATATCTTTCTCATATATTGCATTAAAACATTTTTTATCATGCATTAATTAAGATTTTCATAATTAATATTATAAAAAATACCAACAAATATCAAATCTATTTTCGCAATAAACTAAACGAATCAACTGTCTTTTTGCAAAAGAGTTTCAAACTAGTTTTGACTTACTATGCACTCAGTCAAAATCTCCGCAATCACTACTCTCGACCGAGTGTGACGTGGTTCAAAATATGTTTTCAAACCCCTAAAAAAACATCAACCCATACGAACTACGAATTGAGACTCTGATTCCTCATAAGAGGATACATATGCATACGATCAAAAATCGTGGCGAGTCTTTCTAATTAAAACTCAAAATCCAGTTTACCCCAAACCTAAACCTAGAGGCTAATATCCTTGTGAACAAGTTAGATAAAAGATGCCTAACACCTTCCTTTCGTCTAATTGAGTCCGAAACCTAGAATCTCTGTCTGTGAATTAGGGTTTTTTGTTAGGTTCCCTTCCCTAGGATAAAAACTAATAGTGGCGACTCTTGATTAAAAATCCGGTTGCTACAGTGTTAACATCAAGATCAGTTGTCGCAAAGATCTTGAGGTCATTGGCTTTTAAGTTTGATCCTGTTGTAGTATCCATAGAAGAATCGAAAGATTTGTCAACATTGACAAAGGAAGAGCTTTAAGAGACACTTAAATCTCATGAACAAAGAATGGTTGAAAGAGCTGCAGGAAAGTCGAAGAATGATGATGCTCTGTAAGCGCAATCAACAAAAGAAAA
This sequence comes from Vicia faba, assembly GCA_948472305.1. Lineage (NCBI taxonomy): Eukaryota > Viridiplantae > Streptophyta > Magnoliopsida > Fabales > Fabaceae > Vicia > Vicia faba. Next base: position 1,450,789,793 of record OX451741.1, read on the forward strand.
GAAAGGCAAATGAAAATGGTTTGACAATAAAGTTAGAGGAGGCTACAACAATTCTATGAGTGCAACTTCACGATTAGATGTTTTACATGATGTCAAAACTAGGAAAACTTAGCATTTATGTATATTGGACGATATCTCTGTCTCATTTGGTGCACCCTTGCATTAGAGGTCTTAGGAAGCATTTAAAATAAGTTAAAATTTAGCCAAAGACATGAAAAATCATTTTTTGCACAAAAAATAATAGCATGTGTCTGCACATTCGCTTTTCAGGCGACACATGTACTGCATTTTTAAAGGTTGTAGCTTATGTCTTGCATAGGTTGGCACATAGTCTATTTCAAGTCGACATATGATAACATATAACAGTATGTGTCGGCACATACGATTTTCAGACCTGGACATGTACTGCATTATTAAAGCTTGTAGCTTTTGTTTCTCATGTGTCGACACATGATTCATTTTAGGTTGGAACATGCTGCAGTTTTTGAGTGTATGTACCGGCATATTCATGTTTCAGGCTGACACATCCTTTTACTTTATTCAAATGTTTTAAACTATTTTAGTTGCAAAATTTTCCTCTTTGCCCCCAGATTTCCACAACTATAAATACATCATACATGCATCATTTTAACTTGATGAAACTATTAAAACTTACCACCATTTCTCTTTATCTTCAACCTCGAACCTATGGATACACATTAACAAACTACACATAATCATTTTTTGTTGGGGTGTCATCTAGACGAGGTTTGTTAAAGTCCAACTAGGTTTGTGTAACAGAGAATATTGGGTTGAGAATTGTAAGGGGTTTCATTAGGAAAAACCTAGGGTTTATCCTCCAATATATTTGGTAGATTTGGGGGTTTTGTTCAAGAATTTTCAATAGGGGATTCGACCAAGTGAAAGCTTTGAAGATTAGAGATCTTGCAAAGGAGTAGCGCGAGATGGTGAACCGTATTGGAAGTTCTTGTGGTTAATAGTCGTAATTGGATTCGCTCTAGTGAAGGCTTTGGAGATTTATGATCTTAAAAAGGAGTAGCTTAAGTGGTAAATAAATTGGATCTATTATGTCTCAGTCTTGTTCAAATTCAAAAGAAGAGAAGGGATTGAATCAACATCAAACAATTAGGATTTATAGGGTTTCTCTTGAACACTTATCTTGTAATCAACTCTTTTGCAAAGTAAGAAATTTATCTCAATTCCAAAATGGAATTGGGGGGAGATGTAGCCATATCTAGTAAGATTGCTGAACTTCCTAAACTAATCCTTGTGTCATTCTCTCTCTCTCTCATTTACTTTAAATATGCAATTTTTTGAATTTGGTGTTTGATCAATTCATATAGAGTTTTCTTTTATTGTTGAAGTTTAAATTGTCGTTGTTGATATCCTTATAATCACTTTGATTGTAAGTGTTGTTCCTGTTTTTAAATCAACAAAGCTTAAAATAAAAATCTGAAAAATTGATTGTGCGCCAAGTGTTCGATAAATTGTCTAGTTCTGTTTTTAATACAAATTGCATTGGAAATAAGTTCTGAAGTGATTTGTTGGTAACGATTAATTGTGAAACTATTGTGTTAATTGTTTGCATCATTGTTATTCCATTTGGATCTCGCATATCTGGGTTCCAATAACTAGGTTTGTTTAGACGACTTTTCAATCTAGGCCAAAAACCTTTCGCGCAAAATAAAATTTTAATTACCTATTTTCAAAAGGTAATTTTACTTGGGTATCTATTCAACTCCCTCTAGATAACTCGATATCGTCTAACAAGTGGTATCACGAGTTCTGGTTAATTTCGTGCTTCAAAACTCTTATTAGAAAATGGCTAACGAACCTAAAGGGGCGTATAATAGAGCGTCAATTTTTACAAGAGAAAACTATGGTTATTGGAAAACTTGTATGCATATTCATATCAAGTCATATGACAAAGGTATGTTGGAATTTATTTTAAATGGTCCAACATAGGTTACTCAAACCGATGAAAACGATGTTGCCACACCTAAGCCAAAAGCACTATGAAAGAACAATGATAGAAAGGAGTGGGGACATGATTTAGAAAGTGAAAAAATATTCTCATATCCGCTCTCGGTGTTGAGGAGTTTTATCGTATTTCTTATTATGTAATCTCCAAGCTATAATTAACATATTTAACCAAAAGTTTGAACTTTTTCACATGAAGCATGGTCTAATGTGTATTTGCGTTGGCATAGGGAAATGCCCTTTGAGGATCTAGATATTTCGAAACTGAGGCTAACGATTAACCAGGGTTTATTCTTCTTCGACTTTATGGGTTCACTGGATGAAGCTGAGGAATTTCGAACAGATAACAAATGCATATTGAAACGCGTGGAGATTAGGGGATTAGGCTTGTTCCACCTTGTTTTCTTTGCGGGCTTTTGCGAGCACGAGCATTTACATAAAGTTTTGCATTTTTGGGATTAAAAGATGCGGTGCCTGCAAACTTTCCCCGCCCCACACTCACTTTTTTGCAGGACAAGCCTAGGTTTTAGGCCCTCGTCCTCAACTACGTCCGCCTCGTCTTGTCCCGTTTTTCATGTGAGCTTTTGCGGGTCGGGCCTAAACGTGGCGGGCATGCCTGTTTTCCACCCCTACAAAAATCACGTTGAATGAAATTTTTAAAAAAATCATGTCGTTGTCAGGGATCAAACCCAAGTCATCTGCATGACAGGCGAGAATACTTACCACTATACTACAACGAATTATAGATCTATGATGATAATTAATACGATGAAATATAAAATACACGTACCAGTTTTTTATTTCCTTTAGAATGGTGTAGTTTCATTCGGTCCTTTAACATTCATCAGTTTTATTGTGATGATGGCTAACTATTTGAATCATTGCAAAAATAGTGCAAAACTTTTTATTCTATTTAAATGTATATGTATCTATTGATCGAACTAGTAGTAATCTCGTGAATACGCACGCGTATTGGTATAGTACACGTATTTGTTGTCAAAATATAATTAAAAATATAAAAAATTATTGAACTAAAATAGTTTATTATTTTTAAAAGAAAGACATACTTTTATTTATATTTGGTTTATAAATACAATTTTTCCTACATGAAAATATTTGAATCAATAATTTATTTTCCTCGTATATAAATATTATTTTTGTCTTTACATTATTTATAAAAATATTTGAATTAATAATAAATTTGTTTTCATTTATATTATTTTTTATTTTTGTTTTTAAATATGTTATTTTATATAAAACATTTATTTTTCTCGTATTTGAATATCTAAATTAACTTATATAAAATATATATTTTTCTTGATTTGGATAAATAATACACTTTTACCACGTAGAATTTGATATTTTGACAGGATAAAAATGAATTTCCTAAAATTTGTTTTGCTTATAATATAGTTTAATTCAAGTTGGAAGGGTTGGATCAATTTTCTTTATTCAACTTTAAAAAAAAATATTTTTTATGTTATAATACTTTTGCTACATTTTTAGAATTTCTTTTCAGAATCACATTTTTCAAAAAAATCTCAAATAATAACTTTTTTAAAAATAATTTCAAAATAACCACTTTTCAAACAAAAAAAACTCGCCACATAGAGGTCAAGTCACTCTGTATGACGCATGCATGTAAAAAAAGATGAGGTGTCACACTGCATGACTTGTCCTCATATGTAGTGTCATGCAGTGTGGCACATGCATGTACCATTTAGGAGGAGGCGTCACCTTAGGTGGCTTGACAATTGTTTTTGGTTTTTTATAAATATAACCACATATCTTTACCATTTTCACACCTCTTCTCACATCACTGTTAAAAATATCTTTCATTCCCTTGCCAAGGTTTTCCACTCCCTTGCCAAAGTTTTCACCAATCAAAAGAGATGCTCATGTTATTTTTTCATTGATGAAGCCTCTGATTGGAACACGCAGATGTTCGAGCATTTTCAGAGGCACTTGATTCGCTGGTTGGAAGGAGACATTCCTGAAGGTGAACAAATCAGAAAAATTCAAAGGAAAATTACGGTGAGGACTAAAAATGGAATAACTCGTTCATGGAAAACCGTGAGAAACGACGTTGATCTCCTTATGGTGATGATTGAACCAGACAATATTATGTTGATAGTGTGATACGGTGGGAGAACTGACTTGGGTTTTTAGTGTTTTATCACAAATGTTACGGATAGCAAGAGTCGCCACTGACTTTTCTTTTATCCAATAAAGGAAAGGGTGAAAAGAACAGGAAATACCTTTGAGATATTTTCTTGAGTTCGGGGATAGGTTATGAAAAGGGAAAGTGTTAGCACCCTTTTCATCTGTAGTTATCTATGGGCTCTTAGTTGTTTGCTAGATCACTTGAAAATGTGTTTGTGATGTGTGTAAGTTTGAAAGTATTTTGAAAACGTCTTTGTTGCGACAAACTTTGTAATGATTCTCGTCTCTATAAGAATTTATACAAAGTGTTGGTTTTGAAAATAGTTCAAAGAGATGTTTGTTTTTTAAGATGTTTTGAAATTGTAAGTGTGGAAATGGTTTTGGTTTGTGAGCAAGCAACTACGAGCGTCCTACCTACTCAAAAGGTATATGTTCTTTTCCTCCTCCTTTATATGTTTTTATCTTACCATTGATTTGGTAAGAAGCTCTATCATTGGATGTTAAGGGACGGACGTGAGTCATCGTATAGTCATAGAAGGTAACTTATGAGACGTTTTAGCAATTTTCGTAAGGGACTAGATCGTTTACCGGAGGCAACATCGAGGGACTACGATCTTTTTTATGGAGGGTCTTTGCTAAAACTTCCATATTCGAGGGACATGACTAGTTTTTGAGGCAACAAGCGAGGTTACTGTAGAGGTGCACTTGTGTGAATAGTGTGTTTGATTGCATGCATTTTTGTCTTTGAAATTAAGGGTTTTCTAACGGTTGATTTTATCTTGTCATACACACCCTAATTACTAACAATTTATATTAAAGCGGTAAATTACGGGAATTAATATCCTAAGCTATCACATCATTAGGGGCCGGGGTATACAAATTTACAAATGGAGGGTGGAAAGCAATAAAAGTCATAATTATTACAACCATGTTGAATAGCAATGAAAGAAAATATATAGAAAATATAAAAAAAAAAACAAAAACAACGCAAAAGAGAGAAAAAAACAAATCTTTCAATTCATGCAGTATGTTCGAAGCATGCACCCTTCGATTCACAAAGAAAAAATAAATCTTTTTATTCATGCAATATGTTCGAAGCATGTACCCTTTGATTCACACACCCTTTTTTCTTCCTTCTGTTTGGGTCTGTAAAGCAATATGTGTCGAAGCCTAAGGCTTTGTGTCAAACCATGCTATTATTTTTTCACTCCAACATTGTTTTATCATCTGTACGGGTTAGTTCTTAACATATAATTGACAAGAAAGGGAGACAAACGAAAAGGTTAGTTTCAAAGGCAATGGTTATTACATGTTATCTTCGAAGATGAATCATCAATGATGCTTGAAATGAAGGGTTTAAAGTCAAGAAGACTTACCTTGAAGCTGGAATTTGTGATTCGAACTTGAGTTGTTGATTTGAATGTTCTTGAGTTCGAAGAAAAGAATAGAGGTGTGGTTTTTGGTTCTGGTTTTAAGAGTGTTTTAAGGTTTTAGCCTTTGTGTTCTCTCCTCTCTTTTCCCCCTCCTTTTTCCTTGTCCAAAAGCCCCATTTGTGTGTTGTGGAAATAACTTATTTATAGAAGAGTCTTGATGGAGTTTTTTTTTTTTGGGGGGGGGGGGGGGGGGACAAATGAAATTTGAATTGTTTGAGTATGTTCTTTTCATAGATTTCGAGGTGCAGCTCTTATATGCTAGTTTGGTGCAAATATGGGACTGGTTTAGGAGCAGCATAGCAAGACTGTTTTGCAGCAGTTTTGGAGTGTTGTGGCAGCTTGGTGTAGGGTTGTTTCATAGCAGTACATCAGATTATTTTTGACATGATTTTAGTTTGTTATGTGGACAATACAACAAACTTTGGCTTGGCAACATATAGGACTTTTTTCAACAGTCTTCGACCAAAATCATCAAAAGACAAGACAATATTTGTTTCCACCAATCGTGTGTTCTTCAAATGGATCAACAATTGTATGTTTTTCGAATCCATCAATTGTATGTTATTCGAATGGACCACCAATTGTATGTTCTTCAAATCCACCAATTATATGTTCTTCGAATCCACCAATTGTATATTCTTCGAATGGACCACCAATTGTATGTCCTTCAAATCCACCAATTGTATGTTCTTCGAATCCACCAAATGTATGTTCTTCGAATGAACCACCAAATGCATGTTCTTTGAATGGACCATCAAATGTACGTTCTTCAAATCCACCAATTGTATGTTCTTCGAATGGACCACCAATTGTATGTTCTCCGAATCCACCAATTGTATGTTCTTCGAATCCACTAATTGTATGTTCTTCGAATGGACCACCAATTGTATGTTCTTAGAATGGACCACCAAATATACGTTCTTCAAATCCACCAATTGCATGTTCTTCGAATAGACCACCAATTGTATGTTCTTTGAATGGACCACCAATTGTATGTTCTTCAAATCCACCAAATGTATGTTCTTCGAATGGACCACATTCATCTGAATGTACCACTCGAACCTTGTGGATCGAAGCAAGCTTGCTCTTCTTCGATTTGTCAAAATATGCCAACCACTCCTTTCGATCAGTCATGTGGTTTGAACAACCTGAACTAGATTTTTAATTTGACATAGTTATCTGCACACTTTTTTTATCTGCTTTGCCCTTTCGACAATTTCCTCTTTGACCTGATGCTTGAAAGTCCAATATGATTCATGGAAACTATATAGGGCAGTAAAAGTACAATTATACTTGTGCAAACTTGAGCTTTTGAAAATCTTTGTGAGAAATGCCTTGAGAAAGGAGAGGGAAAACTTTGGGGTACAACAGCTGTTCCTGTTCAATCTTCTTAAACCTGAAGAGTTAGATTGGCGAGTCCGCCATTCGTGACTTGAAGGTAAAAGATGGTTGAACACTAGAGTTCCCATAAATTGCACTCAACGGTGCGTTAGTTGATTGTGTAGGGAATGGGCTTAAATATGCCATTTGGAGATATGATGAAGAGTTGTCAGAGATGGGCTTATAGATGCCATCCAAAGTAACTATTGATAGGGATTGGAAGAAGTATCAGAATAATTCTTTGGTCGATTTAATATGAAGGAGTATATGTAATGGGATGAGTGTTGTACCCCTATTTTTGCCCCTAAGATCCCTTCATCATACTATATGGATTCAATCACAACAAGATCATATTAGGGCTTTTGGTTCTCCTCCCTATCTTTAGCTTTGCTCTTTGAGGAATCACCAAGCACCTTGACTTGTTTTTCTTTTGTGATCATGCATGTTTTGTTTTTACTTTCCTTTTAATTAATAAAATGCAATTTTGGTTTGTCTTACTTGTTAATAATTTAGGTAAAGGAAATATGGCTTTGCAAGTTGATCCATGGGTTCATGAGTTTATTTCCATGTCCTAGTCAATAGAGCTTGAGAAATTAAAACCTCGCCATTGAATTTGTTTTCGAAGAAATGGCATGGCAAGGTTTATTTTAGTTCACCACATTTCAAAGTTATCAAGAATGATTCAAAAGTACAAGGGGTTGATTGAGGAAGTTGTCATGGTTGGACAAGGCCTTGTTCCCATTGGTCACAAGTGCATATTTCTCTCAATTCTCAAGATATGGAAGTAGTTTTAGTTGCTATGAGTTCTCATTATCATCCTCAACAACTTCTATCTACAAATCAAAAGTGTTGGTACAAGAAGGTTGTTTAAAATTGAAAAAGTTCCTCAAAGCATTTTCTTGATCTAGGAGCTAGGGTTTTGAACTTCAAAGAAGTATATCTTGCTCATCTTTTGGTATTTTTGAGTGGTTCCAAAAGCATACTTCTCTTAAAAGGGTTATTAAAAAATCACTTCAAAAGTTTCAAGGAGTTTTCATGTGGAAGAAACTTGATGATGAAGAAAGATTACAAGTCCTCCAAATGAACCCCCAACTTCCCATGTGTGACTTCAAATGATCATAACTTGGTCAATTTTTATCACCTTGAGCCCACTCTTTTTCCATAATGATCTTGAGGATGTGAACTTTATTCCTTATTTTATGTGCAAAGTGAGAAAACGGATGGAGGATGCCTTAAGGATACAAAAGATTATAGGTCATTTCATGAATTTTTGCCAACTTCAACAATTCATAACTCTCTCAATTTTTGGATATTTTGAATGGTTCAAGTTTCAAAATGTAATTCAAGAGGTCTATTTCATTCCATATTTTTTGGTCAAGAGAAAATTCCAAGAGGAAGGCCATGTTTGGATGCAAAACATTATAGGTCACTTTTGAAGAAAAACTTGAAATATTTCCAAGTATGGAAAGTCAGCCTCTTTTTCCCAACTTTGACTCATTGCAACTTTCAGCTCAAACATCCATTTGATTCTATTCTTTTTTCATTGCAAAGCTTGTAATCTCATCTTTCTAAAGCATCAAGAACCATGCCCTAAGACCCCTTGAGTTGAGAGTGCCATTGTTTCAAAAGTGGTAACTTGGAGTCGAGGTTTCTCCAAAAGTCAGAATTTGAAATCCTTAATTTGGCTTCTAAACACAAAATTGTTGTGCGTTTTTGCTTCTAAACATGTCTAGTGAATTTCCAGAAGTGATTAGCATAGAAAAACACAAGGTTTGGATGTGTTTTGATTAAAATAGAAGTCACGCTTTTCTTGTTTGCAACTTCACACAATTTCCCTCCAAACTTCATCATTTCACATGCTTGGATGTTCCATCAGCTTTCCTATAAATATAGGGTCATTCCCCATTCATTTACTTAAGCTTTGAGAGCCAAAAACACTCTGCCAAAACCTCACACGAACCCATCTATTTTGAAATCAGTTTTTGAGGTTTAAGCTTCTTTCTTCAAAATTCTTTGTACATTCATCATCCTTAAGCATCATACAAACTCTCCAGCACTTAAACCAAGCAAAACGAGCCATAATTCAAGCTACAGAAGTCCAGCTTCAGAGCTTATTTCTTGAACTTCGAAAAGGTATAACTCTCCACCATTTGGATCCAAATAAAGCACCAACCTATTCTACTCCTTCTCCTGATTCTTGTGCTTCTTACAATTTTTAAATCCATTGAGAATTGAGAGATAAATATCAAATTGAAGGTGCTCGCTATTTTTTGGGTTTTTTATTCATATCTCTTTGCATACCTTATATAAATTTGGCGCGATGGTGATGTTAGGATCGTCTTGAAGAGACGAATCCAATGATACTAGTCCGAGATCTTAATTTTTCCATTTGAAGGATCTCACAAAATCTCCATTGTAGGGCGTCTGGAGGTTGAAGATGATGACATGTCTCGTCTCAGCCAATGATAGCGTGCCAAACGTTTTAATTTCACTGGTTTCCTTTTTCTGATCCTATGTGTATCTCACTAAGGTCCATATCAAGCACAACGTCTGGTCCATTGGATCAACTTACTAACGCACTTTGACTATGATCTGATGGCCCACATCTTTTTGTTTTTATTTTATTTTCTGATTTTATATTTTAATTGATTTAATTTTCTAAAATTCATAACTCTTTTATTTTTTATCCATAAATCATGAAAAAATTCACAAAAATACTTTGAATTATTTCTGATCTCATGACTATTTTTTCACATTTTTATTTTGAAATTTGATATTTTTTACATTTTTTGCATTATTTTATTTATTTTAATTACTTTAACAATACTTTCTGATATTTTTTAATTCTAAAAAAATTCATAAATATCATTTTACATATTTCTGACTTTTTGAAAATTTTATGGAATTTTATATTGATGTTTACTATTTTTTTGATCTATTTTCTATTTGTTTGAGCAATTTTAATTAGTTTAAAAAATAGTTTCTGACTTAAAAAAATTACCAAAAATTTTATAAAAATATTTGAGTCTATTTCTGATTTTTCTATGACCTCATTTATTTTTTATGAATCAATTTGAATATAGTTGATATTTTTCATTTTTATTCATTTTTAAACCCTTTTCAACACACACACAAACACACAAATATATATATATATATATATATATATATATATATATATATATATATATATATATATATATATATATATATATATATATATATATATATATATATATATATATATATATATATATATATATATATATATATATATATATATATATATATATATATATATATATATATATATATATATATTAAATGTAATATTATTTTATGATTATTCTCTGGTTGATCTTGGGTTGAATTTTTTATCATAAACTTTGTTAACATCATTGGATCCATGATGTTGAGTCTAACTCCATAAAAATGGATGAATGATTTTAATAATAGTTTGATTAAATTTTAATTTAAATATGGTTTATATATTCTTTCCCACCCTTCTTCATCTATTCCCTTTCTTATTGCACTAAGTGTTATCGGAGCATGGTCTCTATATCATGTCTCAAAATAAAATGGTACATAGATTGCTATTGACAGGCCTAAAAATAGGTGCAACTTCTATATAAGTCCACTTACGATTGCTTAACATAGCGCTAAATTTTGTCCCGATTAGAGAAAATGATCATTTGTGGCCCAAACTTATGATTGCAAGCCCAAGATGTTAATTTGAACCCTTTGATCCAATAACCTTGAGATTCACTGTGTAGAGGCTTTGGTTTTACCAATCTTCTGATGGATCTTCTTCTATTTTGGTCAACGCGGATCACTTAAACATCATTGATCATTATATGTTATATTTGGGATTCTTAAATGGATGATTTACTTGACATAAAGCAAATGCAATTCATTGTGTAGAGGTTTTGGTTCTACCAATCCTCTAATGAATTCTAAATGCAAGATTCAAGATGGTCATCCAACTAACCACTAATTATTGACAATTAATTTTATTTTATGCTTTATTGTATGCTCTTTACTTTATGCACCATTTACTTTAGCATTTACATTTCATGCTATTTTTCATCTTTGCTCACTTGAGCCCCTTTATATTCTTTTCATTTTTATTTTGCTCACTTGAGCTTTTCTTTTCTTTTTGAAGATACTTAATAATAAACATAAACCATAAAAAACTTTAATGATACTTGGACTATTTGGTTACTATCCTTGGCATTATGGAGTATTGGACTTCTTGGACTTAGGATTAGAAACCATGGCCTATGTTGGAGACTTTGTGACCTTAATTGATATTATGTCTGGAGTTCTTGAGGTTTACCTCAAGACATTGGGTTGCTTGTTTGTTTTGTGTGCAGGTTGTTGTGATTACATACTTTGTTTGTAATCTGGAATTCACCCGTATACAGCCGTTACTCTGCCCAATTTTTGTGAAGACTTAATACACTCGAAGTTTAGTTCTCTCAAGAGGTCTAGTATCTTTGCTTGCTTGGTTTCAATCCAAAGAATGAGAATTCTATCTTGACTCATAATGTCAAGTATTGGCTTTTTGTTGGTTAGATGGTTCTTATCCCTAACTTTTACCTTATGCTTTAGCATAGTCTCTTCATCTCCTCCCATCTTCTTTAATTTCAAAAATCTTCTCCCTCCTTTTGAAAACTCTTCTTCTTTTGAAAATTGAACCATTTTCATAATAAACTTGGACTTATGTCCATGCATTTTCAAAACATTTTCATGAATAAACTCTAATCAATTAAATAATATCTTGACCTTTTTTGTGAGAAGACTAAAAGCAATCAATCTCATTTCAAACCATTTTGCCACTTTAGCTTTTTATTTTAAAACTTTTCTCAAAATATTAGACTCTTGTCAATCCTTGTAGTGATGCAAACAACTATACTTCTACAATATATAGTGAAGTGAGATATTTTTCACTTGGGTGTTGAGTGAGGCATTGTTGATTTTAAAATCCAAGCCATATTCTCCACTTTGAGATGATGCAAATTCTCCTTTCTCATAAATGTGGGCAGTAAGTATGTTTTCCACACGGACAATGACGATGATGTCTTATCTCATAAAATCAACCAACACACTTGTGTTTTAAAATATTTAAAGGTGAACTACGTGTACCCTGATCCCCTATTGCATGAAAGGTGATACGTAGGCACTAAAGGTTCGCAATTGTGGTAGGTGCAAAATCATAAAAAATACTTCTCTTCTCACCTCCACCATATATTTCTGTACAACATATTTTATAGCCAAAATATACATATTTACAAAGAGGTCCCTGCGGAATACCATAGATGTTTAGGGTGCTAATACCTTTCCTTTGCATTACCAACCCCCTTGCCTAGAATATTTCCCCATCTTTTTGGGTTACTATCTCTTTTCCCATTCCTTTGGAAACAATAAAGCGCGGTGGAAATTTTTATTTTGATATGTGTAAGTCTAGTCAATCTAATGGCTTAGTATCAAACATTTCTACCGCTACAGAAAAAATGGCGACTTCACTGGGGAAAATTGACCTCTTGCTGGTCCATCCCTAAGTGGGTTAAACCTATCTTTTTTATATCTGTATATGTGATATTGTTTGTTATATATTATATGTTGTATATCTATTTCTCTGGATTTTCCTGGTTTTCAGGGTGCTTGGTGATTACTTATAAGTCCTATATCCGAACTTGGGCAAACTTTAAGATAGGACGGGCGGTATAGTCATGCTAACTTTAAGGGAGTAATCCAAAAAAAGGAGGCATGAGATCCCCCACTCAGTGGAGGCCCCTTTGACTGTAGTTTCATTTACCGAGTAATCGGGAAGACATACTGCTTTTGATATGGGAGCCTGCTGAAGCTGAGAACCGTAGAATACCTAACCCATCTTGGCCTTTTAGGTGTAGTGCGAAGCTATGACAGAGTAATCCGGAAATAGCTGTCACACGATACTACACTCGAACGAGTTTTTCTTGAGAATATTACTAATTACCGAGTTAATCGGGAAATTGGTAATATCTGAAGGATGGATGTAGACTCTGGGAACATCTAGAACCTTGTTCGGCAGGTGATAAATTTTAGACCATACCTTATGGGTAATACCTTCGACCTCATGCTCGTGACGTTGAACCTATGAACCCTTTGTTTGTGATCTTGCGTGTGATTGTTGCATCATGCATCCATGCACTCATAAGCATCTTTTGAAGAAAATTTATTTCAAGGGACTTGAAAGTTGACCATTTGTGAATATCTCAGGTACCTTTTGACCATGGATTCTGGAAAAAGAAAGACCGAAAAATACAGTTTCAAAGATCCCAAGATAGATGAGTTGATCAGTCTAATTCCCGAGATTGAGTGTTCTGCAGACTTTTAGAAGAAGTATGGATCCATCATTCCTCTCCTGAAGCTTAGGATGAAGGAGGGTATTCTCTCGACCTTGGTCCAATTCTATGATCCGATGTATCATTCCTTTACTTTCCCTGACTATCAGTTGATTCCTACACTAGAGGAGTATTCTTATCTGTTGTATTTATCGATTACCGATCGTGTTCCTTTTACTAGTTTGGAGGGTGAGCCAAAAACACACGAGATTGTTGCTTTGATCCATCTGGGGAAGTCTGTGGTTGAAGCCCATATGACTACTAAAGGAGGGATTAGAGGATTACCAGCTCAGTTCTTATTGAAGAAAGCTCGTTAATTTTCCAGGATGAAGAGTACAGTTGCTTTTGAGGCCATTTTTGATCTACTTGCTTACGGGTTGTTTTTATTTCCTAATGTGGATAAGTTTGTTGACATTAATGCTATCAGGATCTTCATGATTAGAAACCCAGTTCCTACATTGTTGGGTGATGCTTATTACTCTATTCATCTTAGAAATTCTTATCATGGGGGGATGATTATCTGTTGCACGCCTCTGTTGTACCATTGGTTTACTTCTCATATGCCTCAGTCTGATGCTTTCTGGGATGTCAGGAAGGAACCTCATTGAGATCCTAAGATCATGGAACTTACTCACTCAGATATTGATTGGTATCATCAGGCTTACCATGATGTAGAGATTGTCGACAGATGTGGTAGTTTCCCCAATGTACCTCTTCTTGGTACAAAGGGAGGAATTAACTACAACCTTGTTCTTGCACGACGACAACTTGGTTATCCGATAAGGGATAAACCAAATAGTATTAATTTGAGTAGTTTCTTCCCGAAGGAGGGAGAAGACCATAAGGAAGCTAGGGAGCATATTACGAAGGCCTTGCATCACATCCATAGGAAGAGTAGGAAAGACTTGGGACCTAGGGGGGCTGTTTCTTTGGAGCCTTATCTTCAGTGGGTCCAAACAAGACCTATTCAGTTGAAGATGTTGTATTCCCGGGAAGCACATATGCCTGATTTGTTTGTGAAGACCACTCCTCCCTTATTGGATGATGTGGAAGAGCTACAACTTGCTTTAGTCAGGATGCAGCAAGAAAAGGAAGCTTGGAAGAATAAGTGCCAAACTTTAGAGATTTCCTATAGAGCAGACTTGAAGGAGAAAGACGACTTGATTGAGATTCTTGAGAGTCGGGCTGTAGAGACAATGGAGAGGCAAGGGGATTTATTTTCCTCTAAGCCTCGGTCAGATGCTAGTTGCTCACTTCCTAATTCAGGTGATTAGACGGAAGTTTCCACCAGATATGAGGAAGAAAATCAGAGGTTGAAGGCTCAAATTGCCAAGCTTACAGGGAAGCGCCAACGTATAGAGTGATCTCCATCAGCTTTACTTCTTAGGGTTTTAGACTTTATTTTCATCTTGTACTTGGGATTATTAAAAATTGTAATCCATTTTGAAGTTATTATAATTTGTTTTTAGTATTTCAAATGTGTTATTACTTTGACATTTGCAATGTGTCTATAAATCTTTAAGTCCCTTGAAATATTAATAATAAAATAAATCATGTGCATTGCATATCATGCATCATATTGCACATATTTCTTGCATTTATTATGCATATTCAGGTGTCTTACCAAGCTTCTTTACTTCGTTCAGTAAGATGTCTCACCACTACAATACTCGAGCTAATTTCAGAAGGAAGATGGACAACTTAGAACAAGAGAATCGCGAGCTGCGTGAGGAAGTTTCTGCTCTGAAGGCCGGCATGGCCAATCTCACTGCTCTGATGGAACCTCTGGTGGCTGCTAAGAATCAGCCACCAAGTGTTCAACCTCAACATACAAAGGTTACTACTGAAGCTCCGACCATTCCCGTGTCTGCTACTCCAGCTGTTGTTCAGAATCGCATGCCTCAAGGTTATCCATGGGGAATGCCAGAGAACTTTATGCCTGAAGGTTTCAATCTTGGTCCTCAACTTACTCCAGTTGTTCAAACTACTGTTACTCCCGCACCTCGTGTGGTGCATGTTACCCCTGTTGCACCTCCTTCGGTGAATGCGGTCCCATTTTCTAATGATGATATGTATCTTCATTTTCCTCCACCAAGTGAAGGCTTGGGTCTCTATGATCGAATGGGTGATTTTCAAGATCAGTTTGACAAGGTGCAGAGGGAGATGAAGGCCCTCAGGGGAAAGGAATTGTTCGGGCAGAATGTGAATGATTTATGCTTGGTCTCGAATGTCAAGATACCTGCTGTTGTACCCCAAAATTTTCCCTCTCATATTTTTCCAAGATTTTCCTCTTGCATAGGTGGTTACAAACCCTTGCCTAAAGACAAGGAAAATTTTCAAATGATATTTCTAAGTTTCCTTCGATTGGCCTGTTTATAAGTTTAATTTGATTGGCCTATTTTTAAGTTTCCTTCGATTGGCCTGATAACGAGGCTTTTCAATTGGCATCTCAAAGGTTCCTTTCGATTGGCATCCATAAAATGCCTTTCGAGTGACATCTCCAAAGCGCTCTTCGATTACCATCTCCATAGCGTCCTTCGATCGACATCTGCAAAAGGCCTTTCGATTGGCCTCATGACAAGCCTTTCGATGGGCATTGTGTCAAAGCCTTTCGATTGGCGTAGCAAAGGACTCTTCGTTTGATATTTCAATAAATACCCTTCGATTGGTACTTGGACAAGGACCCTTCGAAGGACTCCCTCCAGGCCATTCGAAAGAGGCCATCAAGAGGGAACTCTGAAAATATGTCCAGGCCAGAGTCTTGCCTTGTTGGGTCACAATGCCACAAGAGCTGATTCGACTAGAGACTTCTCTTCAAAAAGGCAAGAAATCGAAGCAAAGGGGGATCCAATCGAAGGAGCTTTAGTACCGAAGCTGGAACAATTCAAAGTCAGGACCATCAAAGAGAGCAAGGTTCTAATAAGGAAAGTCCGCATTAGTTCGAATGAAGTAAGGCTGGAAAGGAAGGCATTCGAAGGAATGAAGTTGGGACTTGTTCTAAAACAATCCAGAAAGCCCATAATCGAAAGAGGGTTTTCTCAATCAAGTAAAGAGTGAAACAGGCTGGCAAATAGAAGAAAACGCATTGGAATAAAACACAAAGACTTGGCCATTTTAGAAATAAAAGATGCAAGATAAATCAAATCTTTTCTCACTCAATTTTCAAGATTCAGTTAAAATTTGTTAACCTAATTCATTCCACTATATATACATAACAAACCCTCATCAAAGAGGAAGAATTTTGGTCGGGTAGAACACTTAAGACTGTTCAGAGTTTTGACAAAAAGTGTGGAACGAGTTTTTCTCTAGAGGGAGATTCAAGGCATTTCAAAGACTAGAATTCGTTCCTAGGCGTATTTGGGAGCTATCTGGACCACTCTCACGCATCAACATATCAAGAAACGGTATATACAGGTATCACAGTTTGCCATGGTTCTTAAAATTGGTTTTTGAAATATATGCATGATCAATGATTTTTAAATACATATTCATGTTTATATGATTATTTAGAACATATCTGCATGATTAATTATATGTTTTGATGCATATTTGATTGAATGCCAAGGTTAGGGTTTCAAGGTTATTGTTAGGGTCTTTCGTTTCAGGCAAAATCAGGACAAATGATGAGTACCATCGTGCTCACGAGACCAAACCCAATTGATCTGCATATTTGATTTGAATTTATATTGTGTAATTATGATTTTTGAGATGTGCAGGTTGGTAGCTACATCGTTGTCTATAGGTAAAACCTTTAGGCTAAAAAGACAATCTCAACGAAGAAGATGACTGCGTGTCAAAACCTGAGTGGCCCGTTTGAATTCTTGCACATTTTTACTACATCTACTAACCATGATTACATATAATACAC
This sequence comes from Vicia faba, assembly GCA_948472305.1. NCBI lineage: Eukaryota > Viridiplantae > Streptophyta > Magnoliopsida > Fabales > Fabaceae > Vicia > Vicia faba. The sequence continues at coordinate 1,450,807,003 of OX451741.1, forward strand.
ATTATTTTTTTATGTTAACGATTGCACAGTTGGCTCAGTGGCGAAAGGGAAAGGTTCAAAGCGCGCATGTGTAGGAGGTCAGGGGTTCGATCCCTGCCTCCTACATATTATTTTTTCTAACAATTCTTTGCAGATCCCATGTTATCTTTCCAAGCGCGCACACCATAAGCCTCCAGATCCTCATCCTTGGATCAATCAACTCCTGGATCAAATGCTCCCAATGAAGCTCCCCATGGTGGACACTCCTGGCACAGTCACACTGGATCCCACGTTGCTATGGGCCAACTAGATTGGGCTTTGAGCAGGAATACAACATGCACCCTCCAACTTGGGTTTACACCCCTCAGGCTTACTCCTTTTCCCTTTTAATTTTGCCTTATTTAAATTAGTTTATTTATTTTGTTTAAATCAATTTTTTTCCATAAAACCATAAAATCAACATCATAAAAAATAGGATTTAGTATTTTTTTCAATAAATTATTTTTTTGTAAATTAATTAATTTCATCAACTTTAATTTGTATCATTAATTAAAATTAATTAGAAAAACTAGGTCAAACTTCACATCTTTTTCACAAAAAAAATCTCAAAGATATTTTCAATGATCAAATTAGGCTTTTTAGGGTTTCCAACCTATTTCAATTTTTTATTCTCACGCATAATTATTTTTGCCGTACGATTAATTTTTTTATCAATTATGCAAATGTGTCCGGTTTGTAATAGCTTAATTAGGGTTTATTTCTGCACTGTATTTTTCAGTCAAATTTCTTATGTATCTACACCAAAGCCTTGTAATAGCTTAGGGCCTCTATTTCTTGCTTTTATTTTTTATATTTTATATATAATTTTTAGCAACCTAGGCGTGTATGCTCAATTAATCAATAAATCACTAAATTCAAGATAAATATATCTGAAAAAGCACACTTTTGCACACTTGCACCCCTAGGGTATTACCTCACTTGGTTGCCTTCGGAAACAATGGTCATGTCCCTCGAACGTAGGGATACTCTTAGCAAATACCCTCAGTTTAAAATCATCATAAAGATCATAGTCCCTAAACGTCCCTCGAGTTACCTACGAGAAATGATCTTATGATGATAGTCCCTTCGAAATGCTAAGGTATCCTTACATGTTTCCTTCAATGACCATTACGCCCCTTTCGATAGTCCCTCAACATCCAACTACTAGGGTTACCTACTCATTAATAGTAGGATAACACAGTTTAAAGGATATGAGGAAAAGAACATTCTTTTTTCGAGTAGGTAGATAACTGTTAGGTACTTTCTCAAACAATCCTTTTTACACACTTTCAAACACTTTTCAAACAAATGTTTTAAACACTTTATCACACTCTTGAGGACTGATACAAGAGTTACCATAAAGTGAATCGCCGCACTAAGGCATTTTTTAAAGCTTTTCAAAACATACAAACACAAGCAATTTTAGAAAATAAGCAAGTACCTAAGAGCCCATGGAAAACCAGGGATGGAAAGGGTTCTAACACCTTCCCTTTCCATAATCTACCCCCCTTACTCGGAAAATCTCGAAAAAGGTTTTTTTTTGTTCTTTTCACCCTTTCCTTTGTTGGATAAAAGAAAAGTCGGTGGCGACTCTTGCTTACCGCGACATTTGCGAATACAAAAATGCAAAACCAGTATTAACAGTCGATTATGCCACTGTATCACACTTGCGAAGTTTAAAGTCCCGGAATTCGAGAAGTACAAGGGAAACACTTGTCCTCGTGTTCATCTTGTGATGTATATAAGAAGAATGTCTACCCACACTGATGATCAGTGTCTGCTGATTCACTTTTTCAGGATAGTTTAATTGGCGTTGTGTTGAAGTGGTACATGAGTTTGGACATCGTCAATATCCATATTTCAACGACTTGGGAAAAGCATTTATTAGACAATACAAATACAACATGGACATGGCGCCTGACCGTGATCAACTCAGGGCCATGGTCCAAAAAGACAGGGAATCATTCAAAGAATATGCACAAAGATGGCGTGAGGTAGTCGGCCAAGTGATTCCTCCCATGGAAGAAAAGGAGATGAATAAGATTTTCCTGAAGACTCTGGGTGCTTTCTACTATGAGAGGATGGTAGCAAGTGCACCAAGTGACTTTAATGAAATGGTGGGTGTGATCGGTGGGAACGAGAACTGACTGTTTTTAGAATGCTGGTTCGCGTTTGCGTTTGTTTTCGCAAAGTGTCGCGGTAAGCAAGAGTCGCCACCGTCTTTTATTTTATCCAACAAGGGAAAGGACAAAAGCACATAAAAAATTCCTTTTCGAGATTGTTTCTCGGGTTCGGGAGGTAGATTATAGAAAGGGAAGGTGTTAGCACCCTTTCTATCCGTGGTTATCCACGGGCTCTTAGGTACTTGCTCACTATGTTTTCAAAAGGTTTGCTTTTCTTTGTGATTGTGGGTTTTGAAAAGAATTTTGTTTTTGAAGAAAGTGTAAGTGCGAAAAGTTTTTGTTTTGTTTTTAAAAGGAGCAAGTACTTAAGAACCTCTACCTACTCAAAAAGGAATTTAATTGTGCAAATGTCCTTTAGACAGTGCTATCCCACTATTAAGGAGTAGGTAGCACCATCGTTGGAGTTTTCGGGTCAATTCGATTTAAGGGACTTGTGGTCACTAAAGCAACATTAGGACGCTTTAGTGGTAATCCTAATGTCTTAGATCATTTTTTATCGAGGCAACCATTTCGAGGCAACTTATGATCTTGGGACAAAAGGACGACCTCTAAAACATCCTATACTTAATGACCATATTCTAGGCAACCAAATGAGGTATACCCTAGGAGTGGAATGTGCAAGTGTGTCAATTTTCAGTTATTTTATTCTTGCATGTCATGGTGAGCTACTGTTGATTTTAAGTTAAGATTTAATCTTGTCATGCAATCCTAGTTAGCATACATCTAAGCAATTAATATATGTACATGAATTTAAAGTGCGGGAATTGTAAATCCTACGCTATTACAAGGCTTTTGGGGAGGGGGATTATTTACATGTCCAAAAATTGGGGAAATAAAAGCAGTAAAGGGTCTTAGTTAAGCTATTACATCCCAGTAGGCAATTACAATAAAATAAACGCGCACGAATCTGAAAATAAACTCTAAAAATCCTAAGAACGAAATCTTTTTGTTGTTTTATTTTATTTTGGGAAAATTATCTAAATCTATTTAATTTTAGTTTTTTTGAGAAAATGTTAAGATAATTAAGAGATTAATTAACAAAGTTAATTTTAATAGAAAAAACTAGCCTAATGTTCTTTGTGTTTTTTATTTTATTTTAATGTTAATTAAAAAAAAGATTAAAAGATGTCAATGAAAACAAAAATAAAATACAAGGGGGGATCCTTCGATCCAGGGAAAAAAGGAGTTTCGACCCAGGGAGGGAAATGGTCCTTTCGATTGGGCCAGACAGTAAGGCGTGAGTAGCCTTAGATCCAGGGAAGAGGATTGTCTTTCGATCATGGAGGTCATGGCTTTCGATCCAGGAATGAGATGCCTCCTTCGATCCAGCATGCTAATGGGTTCGATCCAGAGAAGGGCTCTCCTTCGATCTGGGATGTTATACCTGCAAAAGCATGTTAGTGAAATAAAATGCAGGGCCTGGGTATTGAACCCCATGCCCATCGATCCCGCGCTTGCTGGGTCTCTTCAGGCTATGTCTGTAGCAAATATTAGCAAATGATGGACATGGCCTGGGTTCCAAACCCAGGCCCTTTGATCCTGTCTAGGATGGAAAATCGAAAGTAACAACGAGTAATGATATGTTATGCGAAAAACAAGGTTGGATAATTTACCATTTCTTACCAACAGATTGGACTTTCGATTTGGGCGCTTCCTGGATGTAGGCACCTTTGATCTGGGCTTCTGGGCTTGGCTACTTATGAAAATGCTGATGACTTTTGGGCAGCGTAACTCCAATGTCTTTTGCTCTCCTATTGTGTGATTTTCATTGTGTATTCTCCTGCAGAGTTTTTGTGTGTGTTGTATATTTTCGTGTTTATATTTTTTGTGTAATTTTCGTGTGTTGTAATGTGTCACTGGCCTCCTATTTATAGGAGTGTGGGAGTGCACGAAAATGGCAAGGGACAACCATTAAAACAGGCCTTTAACGCTCTGGACAAAAATCAAACACATTAAATTATTTCCTTTTTTTAAAACATTCGTGTCCCTTGAATGAACCTGGACGCTTTTGGATTTCGATTGGTCCTGATTTGCCTCCTTTGAATGGACTTCCTGCGTACCCTTCGAACGGGCCTTCTGAATGCTTCTTCGAATGGTCTTGAGTTGCACAGAATCACTCTGGTCGAATCAGCTCTTTAGGAACAGAAAAGGCGAGAATTTGGCCTTTAACTCAGGAATTAAATCCATAATCAGCATTTAAATATTTCTATATTTGCAAGGGAAACATGCCATTTTCTCATGTTCAGTGTACCTGGACATGTTTGAGTGTCCTCTTGATGGCCTCTTTCGAATGGACCTTGTCCAAATATCAATCGAAGGATTCCAATCGAAAGGCTCCGTTAACAGGCCAATCGAAAGATGCTGTTTCATGCTAATCGAAGGATCCCTTGGTATGCTAATCGAAGGCCTGGCCCCGGGTGCCAATCGAAAGGCTCATTCAGAATCCCAATCTAAGGGTCTTTCAGAATGCTAATCTAAGGGCTTATTCAGAATGCCAATCGAAATGCTCCTTCAGAATGCCAATCGAAGGGTACTTTCAGAATGCCAATCGAAAGATACTTAAAGTACCACTCAAAAATTTTCTTTTTCCATAGGCAAGAGTTTATGATCAACCATGCAGGGGGAAGACTTTGGAAAACATGAGAGTGCAAATTTTGGGGTGCAACAGTTGCCCCTGTTCAATTTTCTTAAACCTGAGGATATAGATTGGCTTTCTAGCCTTTCGTGATCCAAAGGTGGAAGATAATTGAACACTAGAGTGCCCAGAAATTTGCTCTCGCATGGTGTAGTATCAGCATTGTGACGTCAGGAATGGGCTTACAGATGCCATTTGGAGATTGTTGGTAGGAAGATGGGCTTATAGATGCCATCTACAGGAGTGTCGATCGCATAAGAGATTCCTTAGCGAGAACTTGCATACCTGTTGTTGTAGAAGATTCCACTAGGGAAGTCTAACTTTGTTTGAGATTTAGGAACTGACTCGTGCTCACCGGGAGTATACCGTTGAGGTTATAGTACTCGTCTTGTCTGGTTCCAAGTATTAATCTTCAATCTCTTTGTGTAGATAGTTTTCCTGGCTTGTTACAGGTATTAATCTCTGACCTGAGAAAGAAAGGTCTTCCTGACTTGTTACAGGTATTAATCTTCAATCTCATCATGTAGATAGTTACCCTGGCTGGTTTCAGGTATTAATCTACAATCAGTCGTCCACAGATAGTTTTCCTGGCTTGCTACAGGTATTAAACTGGGACTTGAAAAGGTTTTGGAACATCTTCAACTGGATCTGCATCAGAAAAATCTTTAGGAATCGATTTAACTGGACCAGAGAAGGCCTTTGACTGGATCGGCATCAGAAAAATCTTTAGGAATCGATTTAACTGGACCAGACAAGGTCTTGGAATATCTTCAACTGGATCAGCATCAGAAAAATCTTTAGGAATCGATTTAACTGGACCAGAGAAGGCCTTTGACTGGATCGGCATCAGAAAAATCTTTAGGAATCGATTTAACTGGACCAGAGAAGGCCTTTGACTGGATCGGCATCAGAAAAATCTTTAGGAATCGATTTAACTGGACCAGACAAGGTCTTGGAATATCTTCAACTGGATCGGCATCAGAAAAATCTTTAGGAATCGAGTTAACTGGACCAAAGAAGGCCTTTGACTGGATCGGCATCAGAAAAATCTTTAGGAATCTATTTAACTGGACCAGACAAGGTCTTGGAATATCTTCAACTGGATCGGCATCAGAAAAATATTTAGGAATCGATTTAACTGGACCAGAGAAGGCCTTTGACTGGATCGACATCAGAAAAATCTTTAGGAATCGATTTAACTGGACCAAGCAAGGTCTTAGAATCTTTAACTGGATCTGCATCAGGAAAATCTTTAGGAATCGATTTAACTGGACCAGAGAAGGCCTTTGACTGGATCAAAATCAGAAAAATCTTTAGGAATCGATTTAACTGGACCAGGCAAGGTCTTGGAATCCTCAACTGGATCTGCATCAGGAAAATCTTTAGGAATCGATTTAACCGAACCAGAGAAGGCCTTTGACTGGATCGGCATCAGAAAAATCTTTAGGAATCGATTTAACTAGACCAGGCAAGGTCTTGGAATCTTCAACTGGAACTGCATCAGGAAAATCTTTAGGAAACGATTTAACTGGACCAGAGAAGGCCTTGGAAATATCTCCAACTGGATCGGCATCAGAAAAATCTTTAGGAATCGATTTAACTGGACCAGAGGAAGTCTTGGAAATGGCTGAGAACTTAACCGGATCTTTCCTGAAAGGTAAAGGTCAGTCATATGCAATGCATGATATGGGTCAGGCAATGATGTTCTCAATATAAATGAGATTGTATGGTATGATGTGCATATGCATGTAGCATGATGTATGGAAGTGTGATGTTTTAGCTGGGGAAAATAAATCCCAGAGTTGCTGGAGAATAGAGTTGAGTTCTTAGTTTCCACTGGGGATGACGAATGGAGAGGATTGCAAGGATAAACCTGTTAGGAGAAAAAAAACTCCGTTGGGGGATAAACATGATGAATAGATTACTCCAAGGGGAAATACTCTGTGGGGAAGAGATACTTTGCTGAGATTTTAACGATAAACTCCGCTGGGGATTCCGTTGATAAGCTCTGTTGGGGATTTTGATGATGAACTCTGCTGGGGATTGATTACCATTGCTGGTGATATTGAATCTGTTGAGGATAGAAGCCCTGCTTGGGGAAAGAAAGAACTTCGATGGGGATGATCTTTCAGTTGCAACTTGTTGAGGATAACCTTCTGAAATTGGCTGGGGAGACTTATTTGTGCTTCGCAGGGGATAAGCTTCCAGAATCTACTGTGGAAGATGATTCAACTCTATTGGGGAAACCTTTTTTTTTTAGACTGCACTGGGGAAATGGATCCACTGGGGGTATCTTGTATTCCTTCGGGAAACATTCTTATACTCTGTTGAGGAATATTAAGACTGTCAGGGATACTCTTACGCTTGTTGGAGAATATCCTTATACTCCGCTGGGGAATATTAAGATCTTCTGGGGATACCAAACCTTTTCGGGGCTGACGGTAGACTAACTCTGCTTGGGGAGAGTATTGATGATTTGTACATAGCTGCAAGTCTCAGCTGAGAGAGCTATCATTACTGTTTTACTCTGCGGGGAGTGATAGTATCTTAGCCATATTCTTCAACTGAATATACCTTGGTACCTGGTGGACAGAGCAATTTGTACAGTTCAGACAATTCTTATTTGCCCCTGTTTTTGCGGGACAAGGTGCCTGCGGCGGCCCTGTGGATCTGGTATTATCCCCACCTATGAGGTGCTTGGTAATTGCCAATTGAAGTGACAAATCTTCTTCTGGTAGGCAAATGACGAGATGACAGGACATAGTCGTACGCTTTGATCCCTAATTTTTTGCCTGGACCGCCCTTTCGGGTTTTCAGTCCATCGGGATACCCTTTTTTGCCCAAGCCGCTTTTTCAGGTTTTCGACTTGCCGGGTGTACAAATTTTCATTTTCATCCCTTATTTTTGCCCGAACCCTTTTGGTTCAGCGGGAAGCCCTTATTTTTGCATAGGCCATTCAACCTAGCGGGTCTTTGATTATGCGTAGTACTTTTTTGACTATGTCCACGCTCTCAGAGTATAGGGAGGTGTCACTGCCAGTAGTGTCGTGTTTCCATACTACCAGAAGATGTTTGATCATGCAAGATTCGTTGCTGGAATTCATGTCCCATGCCCCAGGTGACGGAGATGGAGACTTGCCCCTGGTTACTCTGCACTTCTTCAGAGATTTCCTGGAATCTTGACTGGACTGCCCTAGGTGTGCTAGATAGTGACATGTCATGCCCCCTTGTTTATAGGAGATTTGCCAATGGAAATGTCATCCTTTTTGAAGTGATTTTGTTCACTGAGAGGGCTTTCGTTCATCGGATATTCGTTGTGTGAATTTCTCCGCTGTCAAACAAATAGCCAAGTGCAAACAGTGATATTCAGATAATGCAAAGTTTATGCTTGTCTCGAAGTTTTTGAAAAATGCGTTTTTTAGCAGAAAACTATTTATAAGACAAATTCAACACAAGATTTAGGGCAAAGTCTTACAGGAGTCAGGATACCTTTTGTAACAGTATGCTTTCGAACTAACCCATGCTTCAGTTAGGACTTTTGAAGGGTTGTAACGTGGCTTGGTTCACGGTTTAAGAAACAAAGGATAAAGGCTCAAAGTATATTTGTACCCACCCGCTCTTCGTGATGTTCTTCAATCCTAAACTCAGTTAATTGTGCATTTGAACTCCAAATGAGTCTGGAACGACGTTTTTGGTGATGGTTCACACAAGTTGAATTTTTGAAGGCAGTCATTTTTGCAACATTTTTCATGTTATCGAGGATTTGTAATGACCTCGTTCTTTTGATTTGTTATCCCTAATTTTTGCCCGACTGTTCCTGTTTTCGAGATTACAGTCAGCGGGATGCCCCGACTTTCTTAAACCTCCTTTATAGGTTTTGGCTCAGTGGGCTTCTTTTTTTTTTCTTTTTTTTTTTGAGAGATTGATTGCCTATGAGATAAGGAACCACCACTGTCTTTTGATTCCAGAGGAATGCTTTTGATGTCGTTCGTTGTATTATGAACTGAGAGTTTTGCGACTTCAATGTATATCTTTTGAATTAACTGAGAGACTACCCTGCCCGAGGTTTAAATCAAAGGTTTCAATTTGTTTAAAAACAGGAAACTCCTACTTCTTTGGCTCGAAGGGGTTGACTAGGGATTATCTTCCTTATAACTCCAGTGTTTAGGATTTGAAAGAAATGCCTGTACATCGTTAGCAAGGTCTGTCCAAAAGCATACTGTATAAGATTATGGCATTGTTTCGTCATCCTCCCTCTAAAGGCTTGTAACTTTTAACAAGAGTTGAATGTCATAAAGTGAGTAAAAATCATAGTTTAAATGTAATTAAAATGATTGGATCAAATCAAGACAAACATATGCAATGCATTAATGAAACAAAGTTTGGCATTAATAGATAATTGTTTGAGTAACAAAGAGATTACAACTTGAAAATTCAAATGAACAAAAGTCTTCTCGTCTCAGTACTTGTCACTTCAAATGGTGAACCTTGGAGGGATGGTAGAAGAACTCAGCCTGACCATCTTGTGTGAATTCCAATGCTCCTTCATCAATCAGGTTTTGAATTTTGTACCTCAACTTTCAACAGTCGTCAGTATCGTGCCCCGGACTGTTAGAATGGTACGCGCACCTTGCATCAGGATTGTAGTTGGGTGAAGAAGTCTTAGGATTCAGATGAGGTCCTACTAACGTCACCAGATTCAGTCTCAACAGATGTTGCAAAGCTTGGGACAGCGGCATGTTAAGCTTGGTAAACGGCCTCTGGTCAACCCGTTGCTTTTGGTGAGGTTGTTGTTGGACCCTTGAGGTAGTAGCAACTTGGAGAGGTTCATTCTTTACCAAGCCAAACCCTTGTCTTCTTGGAGGCTGATCAATGACTTGACCACCAGCCTTGATCGTTTGCTTCATGTTGTCGTATCTGTCTTGATGAAGCTGGTTGATCATGGTTCTCAACTCTTCTTGTTCCCGAGCTAATCCTTGGATAAGAGCCATCTTCCCCAGCATATGGGTTTTCATGGCACTGAATTCAGCTTGTAGTTGCTCCAGTCGTTCGTCCTTATTATCTTCAGGACTTTTCTTGACCAAATTCCCCATGAGGAGTGTTCTCAACTCTTCCTGCCCCTTGGATAGGTTTAGGAAGATTTCCCTGAACTGAGTCTCTTGAGTATGAAGATCCTGGTTGTCTTGTTGGAGAGCCATTGCTGAAATAAACAGCGAGAACATGAGAGACCTGTACTGGAAGACCTGTCATGCAATGATATGTATGATATATGTATGCAATGTTTTCAAGGATCTCGCGGGGTAAACAAGAAACTGTTAGAATTTGAATCTTGTAGCTTTGATTGAAGGAACTTCATGTTGCTGAGAGTCCTTCTTCAAGATTCAAGCTCACCATATCGAGTGGGTCATAGCCCCTGACTCAAGTTTATCGTGTTTTGATTTCTAGACAACCTTGGCTAGAGGAAAATAAATCCCCTTTGCCCCTTGCTAGACTTTTGATGTACCATAACCTGCATCATAGACCCTTGAGATCCTTGAAATGGTTAAGGAAATGTTAAGGTATGATGTTATGATGTATATGCTATGCGTTTAAGCAAAAAGTGAGGTGATGTAAGTGAGCCCTGCGATAAATCCAATTTGTTGGATAAGGACTGTAAACAAAACCTGCAAGGAACCCCTGTTGTCAGATAACAAGTAGTTCAAGTTTGAAGGCACACAAGTCACACATATAGCCTTAAGTTTAGGCTGGCATGGAGTTTAGGCATTACCCTCTTTCAGTTTAGTTGGTTTAAACCTGTCCTAAAAAATAGTAAACGGGTTCTAGAGGATCTCAATATCACTGACTACCCTCAACCGGTCATAATTCCAGCTTAGCAACCTTTTCTTGCGGCCGGAACCATCGCGAGAGTTTAGTCTCAATGAGTGTAGCATACTGCTACTGTTCTATGGCCAAGTTGGTCAATTTAAGGTTCTAAGGTCAGTTGGTGCTTAATGACTCCTCAGAAGACCCATATTCTCCTCGTTTCAACACAAGGGATATCTGTACAGACCAAGTTGCCACACAAACGTAGCTACTGCTTCATCCGTGTTGGTCTACGCCTGACAGATCCCTCACAATTTATTGCTACTTACCTAAAAAGGGTACCCCCAGATCCGGGTTAGGATCTATAAACTCCGATACAAGCCCACAAAATTAAAAACATACAAAGCAATACAATTAAAAACACAAGTGATCTAATACCAAGGTATACCTCACTTATTAATTACTCCCCAGCAGAGTCGCCAGTTCTGTGATCGGTGGGAACGAGAACTGACTGTTTTTGGAATGCTGGTTCGCGTTTGCGTTTGTTTTTGCAAAGTGTCGCGGTAAGCAAGAGTTGCCATCGTCTTTTATTTTATCCAACAAGGGAAAGGACAAAAGCATAGAAAAAATTCCTTTTCGAGATTGTTTCTCGGGTTCGGGAGGTAGATTATAGAAAAGGACGGTGTTAGCACCCTTTCTATCCGTGGTTATCCACGGGCTCTTATGTACTTGCTCACTATGTTTTCAAAAGGTTTTCTTTTCTTTGTGATTATGGGTTTTGAAAAGAATTTTGTTTTTGAAGAAAGTGTAAGTGCGAAAAGTTTTTGTTTTGTTTTTAAAAGGAGCAAGTACTTAAGAACCTCTACCTACTCAAAAAGGAATTTAATTGTGCAAATGTCCTTTAGACAGTGCTATCCCACTATTAAGGAGTAGGTAGCACCGTCGTTGGAGTTTTTGGGTCAATTCGATTTAAGGGACTTGTGGTCACTAAAGCAACATTAGGACGCTTTAGTGGTAATCCTAATGTCTTAGATCATTTTTTATCGAGGCAACCATTTCGAGGCAACTTATGATCTTGGGACAAAAGGACGACCTCTAAAACATCCTATACTTAATGACCACATTCGAGGCAACCAAATGAGGTATACCCTAGGAGTGGCATGTGCAAGTGTGTCAATTTTCAGTTATTTTATTCTTGCATGTCATGGTGAGCTACTGTTGATTTTAAGTTAAGAGTTAATCTTGTCATGCAATCCTAGTTAGCATACATCTAAGCAATTAATATATGTAAAGGAATTTAAAGTGCGGGAATTGTAAATCCTATGCTATTACAAGGCTTTCGGGAAGGGGGATTATTTACATGTCCAAAAATTGGGGAAATAAAAGCAGTAAAGGGTCTTAGTTAAGCTATTACATCCCAGTAGGCAATTACAATAAAATAAACATGCACGAATCTGAAAATAAACTCTAAAAATCCTAAGAACGAAATCTTTTTGTTGTTTTATTTTATTTTGGGAAAATGATCTAAATCTATTTAATTTTAGTTTTTTTGAGAAAATGTTAAGATAATTAAGAGATTAATTAACAAAGTTAATTTTAATAGAAAAAACTAGCCTAATGTTCTTTTTGTTTTTTTATTTATTTTAATGTTAATTAAAAAAAGATAAAAAGATGTCAATAAAAACAAAAATAAAATACAAGGGGGGGATCCTTCGATCCAGGGAAAAAGGAGTTTCAACCCAGGGAGGGAAATGGTCCTTTCGATTGGGCCAGACAGTAAGGCGTGAGTAGCCTTCGATCCAGGGAAGAGGATTTTCTTTCGATCATGGAGGTCATGGCTTTCGATCCAGGAATGAGATGCCTCCTTAGATCCAGCATGCTAATGGGTTCGATCCAGAGAAGGGCTCTCCTTCGATCTGGGATGTTATACCGGCAAAAGCATGTTAGCGAAATAAAATGCAGGGCCTGGGTATTGAACCCCAGGCCCTTCGATCCTGCGCTTGCTGGGTCTCTTCAGGCTATGTCTGCAGCAAATATTAGCAAATGATGGACATGGCCTAGGTGCCAAACCCAGGCCCTTTGATCCTGTCTAGGATGGCAAATCGAAAGTAACAACGAGTAATGATATGTTATGCGAAAAACAAGGTTGGATAATTTACCCTTTCTTACCAACAGATTGGACTTTCGATTTGGGCGCTTCCTGGATGTAGGCACCTTCAATCTGGGCTTCTGGGCTTGGCTACTTATGAAAATGTTGATGACTTTTGGGCAGCGTAACTCCAATGTCTTTTGTTCTCCTGTTGTGTGATTTTCGTTGTGTATTCTCCTGCAGAGTTTTTGTGTGTGTTGTATATTTTCGTGTGTATATTTTTTGTGTAATTTTCGTGTGTTGTAATGTGTCACTGGCCTCCTATTTATAGGAGTGTGGGAGTGCACGAAAATGGAAAGGGACATCCATTAAAACAGGCCTTTAACGCTCTGGACAAAAATCAAACACATTAAATTATTTCCTTTTTTGAAACATTCGTGTCCCTTGAATGAACCTGGACGCTTTTGGATTTCGATTGGTCCTGATTTGCCTCCTTTGAATGGACTTCCTGCGTACCCTTCGAATGGGCCTTCTGAATGCTTCTTCGAATGGTCTTGAGTTGCACAGAATCACTCTGGTCAAATCAGCTCTTTAGGAACAGAAAAGGCAAGAATTTGGCCTTTAACTCAGGAATTAAATCCACAATCAGCATTTAAATATTTCTATATTTGCAAGGGAAACATGCCATTTTCTCATGTTCAGTGTAGCTGGACATGTTTGAGTGCCCTCTTGATGGCCTCTTTCGAATGGCCCTTGTCCAAATATCAATCGAAGGATTCCAATCGAAAGGCTCCGTTAACAGGCCAATCGAAAGGTGCTGTTTCATGCTAATCGAAGGATCCCTTGGCATGCTAATCGAAGGCCTGGCCCCGGGTGCCAATCGAAAGGCTCATTTAGAATCCCAATCGAAGGGTCTTTAAGAATGCTAATCGAAGGGCTTCTTCAGAATGCCAATCGAAATACTCCTTCAGAATGCCAATTGAAGGGTACTTTCAAAATGCCAATCGAAAGATACTTAAAGTACCACTCAAAAATTTGCTTTTTCCGTAGGCAAGAGTTTGTGATCAACCATGCAGGGGGAAGACTTTGAAAAACATGAGAGTGCAAATTTTGGGGTGCAACAGTGGGCATGGGTATTTGTTTGGAAGAGGCTATAAGAGAGGGCCGTCTAACGAAAAATGAAAGTTCTGGAGGTACGAAGAAGTCATCCTATGGGTTTTCTAAAAAGAAGGAAGGAGATACAAATGATGTTATGCAAGAGAGAAGAGTTAATCCTCCTAGAAGAAATTATCAGCGTCATCAATAAGTCGCCTCAGTAACTCCAGTTGTTGGTGTAGCTCCAACCACTATTGCTTAACAGAGACCATCCCATCAGGGGAATCAAGGGTATAATCAGATAAGGGAGAGTTATGACCATATCCCTATGAGCTATACAGAATTACTCCCAACGTTAACTCAAAAGAAGTTGGTTCAGACCAGACCATATCCCGCTATACCATCACCATTGCCTTGGTATTACAAGATATACCAAACATGTGCTTTTCATCAGGGAGCACCAGGGCACAATGTTGATAACTGCTATCCTTTGAAAACTGAAGTACAAAAATTGGTGAGGTCTGGTTTCTTATCCTTCAAAGATGTTGGCCCTAATGCGAAAGATAATCCTATGCCAAAGCATGAAGGAGAAAATGTTGTGAGCATGGTGGCTGGTTGTCCAGGAAACTTCTGGATTTTTGATATTAAATTGGTTATAGGAGATTTGGTAAAACTGCATGCATACCTCTGTGAATTTAGCTACTATACGCATGACTATGCCGATTGTGCTATTTGCAGTACGGGGATATACAGGGTTGTGACAAGATAAATGCTGATTTGCAGGAGATTATGAATGAGGCCTCATCCATATAATCAGGCCTAGGGAGGAGTATGAAGAGAAAGTAAACATGGTTTTTGGATGTCCTGGAGAGTTTAGAATCTTTGATGTGGAATATATGAATGAAGATCTTGTACAATTGCATGCTACTTTATGCCACATGGCTGGTCAGGTAGAACATCAGTATGGATCTTGCCGAATTTGCTGTCGGGACTCCCGAGGATGTTCAATTGTAAGGAAAGGTATTCATTTGTTATTGGATAATGGAACTATCAAGGTTACAGTCCAAATGGATGATTACCATGAGGTTAATAAGATTGCGGTTTGTTTGGATGAAGAAGAGTCAGATGACGAGTATGCCTATGCGGATGAGTTCTTCTCCTCAGATGAAGATATGTTTTCTAGAGATGACTCTGTGATGACTTAATGTGTTGAAGAGGGAGTAAATGTTACTGTGCCTTGTTTTTGTGCACCCACCCCTTTTAAAGTTGAATATCATAGCAAGTCGGCTATTGCTCCATTGGTGATTAGTTTTCCAGGTCTTGTCCCCTACAAGTCAGACAAGGTTGTACCCTACAAATATAATGCTATAATTTTAGAGAATGGTGTGGAAGTTACCATTTAGCCAATTCCTAATGTTGGAAATATTGCTGAGACTAGTAGAGTGACCCGCAGTGGTCGTGTATTTGCACCAGTTGTTCGTGGAGATGTTAGTACTGGAAAGAAAATTATTGAAAATGTTGAACCCAAGAAGGCAGTGGGTGAATCTAGTGGAGCTACGCTAGAAAAGAGGTGGATGATATTTTGAAGATAATCAAGATGAGCGACTATAGAATTGTAGATCAGCTACTGCAGGCTCCTTCAAAAATATATATCTTGGCTTTATTGATGAACTCCTCTGCTCACAGAGAATCTTTGATGAGGGTATTAGACCAAGATTTCGTGGAAAGTGATATGCCAGTAGACCAATTCAGCATTGTGGTAGGGAACATTACATCATATAATAACCTGAGTTTCTGCAATGATGAACTGTCCGATGAAGGAATCACAATCTGGCCCTCCACATCTCTATGAACTGCAAGAATGATTCATTATCCAATATGCTAATTGATAATGGATCCGCATTGAACGTTATACCAAGGAGCACACTTATGAAGTTGAAATATCAAGGAATGCCCATGCGCCCAAGTGGCATTATTGTGAAAGTGTTTGATGGATCAAGGAAATCTGTTATTGGTGAAGTGGACTTGCCTATTCATATAGGCCCACATTTGTTTCAGATTACTTTCCAGGTCATGGATATTATACCTGCTTATAGCTGTTTGTTGGGACGGTCGTGGATACATGAGGCAGGGGCTATCACTTCGACTTTACACCAGAAGTTGAAGTTTGTGCATGAAGGAAAAGTGGTAATTATAAATGGAGAATATGCATTATTGATATCTCATTTGTCCTCTTTCAACATTGTGGAGGCGGATGAAGCTGCTGTTGGAACCCAGTTCCAAGCTTTATCCATTGATAATATAAGAGGAAATGAGAATTCTATGGCTTCGTTTAAGGATGCTCAGCAGGTTGTGTGTAATGACCATAGTGAGGTATGGGGACAGATTGTTGATCCACCCGTAAACAAGAATAGAGCTAGCTTGGGGTTCTCTGTGAAGAATGATAAAGGAAAAAGCATGAAGCCGAAGTCTGCTGCAGGTAAGTATCAAGACATCTTTCGTAGTGGGGGTTATCTTCATCCAACAGTTTCCGGGATTAATGCCATTGTGGAAGATGAAGCAGATCCAGAAATGCCAAATTATATGACGCACGGAGTTAGCGTTCAGAACTGGATCACCATTGATGTTCCGTCTTGCATACATGTTTCAAAGTAATTTTTTTTTTGTTAATCTTTTTGAAAAAAAACTTTCACTTTGCTTAAGGTGAAAGTATTGATATTTTATGGGCTTATCTGTTTGCTTTGATTTTTAAAATCAATAATAAAAGTTGTCTTTGTTTCCCAAATTGTGTCTTTATTTTTTGCTTTTTCTTGAAAAATGGTAATCAGAAAAAACCTTTCAAAATAAATAATAACTGAAATTCAATCTGCATGACCACTTATTATATGTGTCAGTTTCTAAAAGCAATCATAAATCATATGTGCAAATTAATTAAAAAAACCGTTGAATACAATGACCTTGCACCCTCTCCTAACTTTGAATGTCCTGTGTATGGGGCCGAAGAACAAGACTATGATGATATTCCGGAATAGGTCTCATGGTTGCTTGAGAGCGAGGAGAATTCCATTCAGGCATATAAAGATCCATTGGAAGTAATCAATTTGGGTTCAGAAGAAGATCTGAAGGAAGTCAACATTGGAGCATTACTGCATCCTGATGTGAAGAGCATGTTAATTAAGATGTTGAAAGAGTATGTGGATATTTTTTCTTGGTCTTACCAAGATATTCCAGGTTTAGATACGGATATTGTAGAGCACCATTTTCCGCTGAAGCCAGAGTTCCCGCCAATCAAACAGAAGTTGTGAAGAACTCACCCAGATATGGCAGTGAAGAACAAAGAAGAAGTTCTAAAGTAGATTAATGTCGGTTTTCTTGTGACATCAGTGTACCCTCAGTGGATTGGCAATATTGTCCCAGTACCGAAGAAAGACGGAAAAGTTCGCATGTGCGTAGATTACAGAGATCTAAATAAAGCTAGTCCAAAAGATGATTTTCCATTGCCACACATTGATATGTTAGTGGATAGCATAGTAAAATTCAAAGTTTTCTCGTTCATGGAAGGATTTTACGGGTATAATCAAATAAGGATAGCTCCCGAGGACATGGAAAAAACAACGTTTATCACACCTTGGGGAACATTCTGTTACAGAGTAATGCCCTTCAGGTTGAAGAACACTGGTGCAACGTACCAGAGGGCTATGATAACCTTATTCCATGATCTGATGCACAAGGAAATTTAGTTATATGTTGATGATATTATTTCTAAATCCCAGACTGAAGAATGACATGTAGAAGATTTGTTGAAGTTGTTTCAGCGTTTGAGGAAGTATCGTCTCCGCTTGAATCTAAATAAATGTATCTTCAGTGTTCGATCAGGGAAATTGTTGGGTTTCATTTTTAGCCAGAGAGGGATCAAAGTTGACCATGATAAAGTCAAAGTAATCCAAGAAATGCCAGTGTTGAGAACTGAAAAGAAAGTCAGAGGGTTCCTCGGGCATTTGAATTATATTTCCAGATTCATTTCCCACATGACTGCAACGTGTGAACCGATCTTTAAGTTGTTAAAGAAATATCAAGGTTGTGTGTGGACAGATGACTTCCAAAAGGCATTTGTAAGTATTAAAGAATATATGCTTGAACCTCCTATCTTGCTCCCTCCTGTTGAAGGAAGACCATGATTATGTATATGAAAATGTTAGATAATTCCATGGGTTGTATTCTGGGACAACAAGATGAAACAGGGAAGAGAGAGTACGCCATTTATCATCTCAGTAAAAAGTTTACTGATTATGAGTCGCGATATTCCATGCTGGAAAAGACATGTTGTGCTCTGGCCTGGGTGGAAAAATGTTTGCGGCAGTATATGTTGAATCACACTACTTGGTTGATCTCCAAAATGGATCCAATCAAGTACATTTTTGAAAAGCCTGCTCTTACTAGGAGAAGTGCCCGCTGGCAGATGCTGTTATCTGAATATGACATCGAATACCGCACTCAAAAATCTATTAAAAGCAGTGTGTTGGCAGATTATCTTGCTAACCAACCAATTGATGATTATCAGTCTGTGATGTATGATTTCCTCGATGAGGATGTGATGTTTCTGAAAGTGAAAGATTATGATGAACCATTGCTTGAGGAAGGTCCTGATCCTGAATCTCACTGGAGCATGATATTTGATGGAGTTGTGAATGCTTATGGTAAAGGAATTGGTGTTGTGATTGTCACTCCACATGGATCACACATTCCTCTTACTACAAGGTTGACATTTCATTGTACTAATAATATGGCAGAATATGAGGCTTGTATCATGGGTCTCGAGGAAACTATTGATCTCAGAATTAAAATTCTAGATGTGTATGGAAATTCAGCTTTTGTAATAAATCAGATTAAAGGAGAGTGGGATACTCGTCACCCCGACTTGATCCCTTATAAAGATTATGCTAGAAGATCATTACCCTTCTTTAATAAAGTTGAATTTCATCACATCCACAGAGAAGAAAATCAAATTGCGGATGCTCTGGAAACTCTGGCTTCTATGTATCAAGTGAATACTTGGAATGATATACCTCGAATTATAGTTCGACGACTGGATACGCCCGCTCATGTGTTTACAATAGAAAAGGTAGTAGATGAGAAACCTTGGTATTATGATATCAAGCATTTTCTCCAGACTCAGGAATATCCGATTGGTGCATCGAATAAAGACAGAAAGACATTGAGAAGATTGGCTGGTAGCTTCTTCCTCAGTGAAAATGTGTTGTACAAGAGAAATTATGACATGGTCTTGCTCAGATGCATGGATAGACACGAAGAAGACATGTTGATGCATGAGATTCATGAAAGTTCATTTGGAACTCATGCCAATGGACATTCAATGGCTAGAAAGATGCTAAGGATGGGTTACTATTGGCTGAAAATGGAATCTGACTGTTAGGGATTTGCAAAGAAGTGCCATAAATGCCAGATTTATGCGAACAAGATTCATGTGCCTCCGACACTTCTAAATGTTATTTCTTCCCCGTGGCCTTTGTCTATGTGGGTTATTGACATGATTGGAATGATAGAACCCAAAGCTTCGAATGGACACCATTTTATCTTGGTATTAATTGATTACTTCACCAAATGGGTGGAAGCTTCTTCATATGCTAATGTTACTAAGCAGGTGGTAGTGCGCTTTATTAAGAATAATCTCATATGTCGGTATGGTGTGCCGAGAAGAATTATCACCGATAATGGCTCGAATCTGAACAACAAGATGATGACATAACTTTGTGAAGAATTCAAGATTGTCCATCACAATTCATCTCCGTACAGGCCGAAGATGAATGGGGTTGTTGAAGCTGCTAATAAGAATATCAAGAAGATCATCCAGAAGATGGTTGTTACTTATAAAGATTGGCATGAAATGCTCCCTTTTGCTTTACATGGATATCGTACACCTGTCTGCACTTCAACAAGAGTAACCTCGTTCTCCCTTGTGTATGGAATGGAAGTTGTGCTCCCAATCGAGGTTGAGATTCCCTCTTTACGCGTGATAATGGAAACCAAGTTGTCAGAGGCTTAATGGGTCCATAATAGGTTTGACCAGTTGAATTTGATCGAAGAGAAGAGAATGACGACTTTGTGTCATGGGCAGTTATATCAGAAGAGAATGAAGAAAGCTTTTGATAAGAGGGTCAAACCTCGTGAATTTAGAGAAGGCGACCTCGTGCTCATGAAGATCATGTCTTTTAACGCTGATTCTAGGGGCAAGTGGACTCCCAATTTTGAAGGCCCATATGTTGTCAAGAAAGCCTTCTCTAGAGGTGCATTAATTCTTGAAACTATGAATGGCGGGGAGTTCCCACGTCCCATGAATGCTGATGCAGTTAAGAAATACTTCGCCTAAAGAAATAAAAGAACATCTCGCTAAGTTGAAAACCTAAAAGGGCGGCTTAGGAAAAAAGGAGCGTCTCGGTAGGCCAAAAACCCGAAAGGGCGGTCTAGGCAAAAATTAGAGACATAAACAGAATAAAATTTCCTGCTAAGTTGAAAACCCGCAAGGGCAGATTAGGAAAAAATTAGGGACTTTCTTGACAAGTAACTACATCAGACAAGACTTGATCATTGAAGCAACAATCTTCTTGGATCCTCACCATACTTCAACGGAAGTTGCTGCTCAGAATTTTAAAGTTGTTAGAGGGAATAGTGGTCATTGTATCTGAATGTATCTTTTCCATTATATATTACCATTTTCCGAACTTTGTAATCATCTGTGGAGTCTCGCCATTCGCAGACTACCATTCTATCAATAAAATTTGAGCTTTTACCCAATTCTTTGTATTTCTTATTTTTATTCAGCTTACAAAGACTCCATTTATTATTGATAATAATTTTCAAAGCAAAAAGATTAAATAACAAAATTATTTTTCAAAAAGATTTTATAACTTACTTTTACTTTAGATTTTGTGATTCAAGAGGAAAACAAAAGGGGTGATCCCAGGAATGGACGAACTCCAGTAATTTTGGGAAGTTTTGTTTCCCCCGGGAAGGTTTTCTCAGGTCGTTTTCGCTGGTATGCGCGTGATTTTTGTATATTGAAGACGATACCAATTGATGTAAGGTGCGGTATCGGGTTTGTGATCCCATTGTCCACAGTCAAGTTTTGGTTCATTTTTTGATTTTCGGTTTGCATGGTTTGAAGTCTCTACCCCAGATTCCCCAGCAAAGTCTTGCCTCATATGATGAAAGGTCTTGTTTCCTTGGTGTACTGAGATGGAACTATTTGCAAAATATCGCTCTTTCTACAATATTGGCATTATTATTGGTATTTATTTCCCAGGCAACTAGACCAGGGCAGTATATTTTCTAAGAAGTGTTGAGACAGTTGTCAACCTTTAAGGTTTTCACTCGCCAAGTGCTGGGTTGATTTAAAATCCCCATGAGTTTGACCTTTTTCTATAATGTTGACTTGTTGATTCCCTAGAAAGGCTATCACAGGGCATCTTTTGTTGGAATAAGTTTGCATGATATGAAAACTCAATCCAAGATTCCCCAGTGAAGGCTTCACTCATTTAATAAAAGTCTTTTCTCCCCATGCATGCTGAGATTTGACTCATTTACGAAGCATCTCCCTTTCGGCAGTAATTGCATTTTGTTCGATTTCCCGATAATCAAGCAAGGGCAATGTTTTATTTAAGAAGTGTTGAGACATTTGTCAACTTTTTGGGTTTTCACCCTCCAGATGCTGGGTTTGATTTAAAATCCCCATAATTTTGATTTCTTGCTGTTATGTTTAACTTCTTAACTCTCCAAGTTGTTATCCCCATGAGGTTTCATACTTTCTCCCCAGAGAAGTTGGTGCAAAACTCATGCTCAACATTGAAGAATGTATCTTGGTTTCCCCATGATGATGTGGTGTTGTCCTCCCCAATGAAGTCAACACGAGGTCTCCAGTTGGTATCTTGAGGATGAGGCACTATCTCCCCTAGTGAAGTCTATATGATATTTCCCCAATGAAGTCAGCTCGAAATCCTCAGTTGATGTTTTGCTGATATGGTTTCCACCTTCCTTATTTGAAATCAATATTGCAATCCCCAGTAGAAGTGTGGACCATGAAAACATTTGTTTCCCCATTGAAGTCTGAGTGCTATTCCCCGGTGAAGCCTGGAGAAGGATGTTATATCCCTGTATCTGTACTGTTTTGTCTCTATGATTTGTTTACTTTCGGATTATGTTCCTTCCCAGTGAAGTTAAGCCGCGAAATAGGATTCTGTTTCCTCATTTGGTGCTTATTTTCTTATGGAATGTTCATCTTGGATGTGATTTACCGAGTGCTGATTGTGCCCGAGTTGGTTTTTCCTGGTTACTCCCAGTGTTATATGTCTGTTTTGTCAGCATATACATGAAAACACTCATACATTCATACACACATCATGCATAGTTAAATTTAGCAGATCATTGCTCATTCACATTCGTTAATATTTTGTTTACATATTACCCTATTTTGCAGAGTTGTCTTGTCCTCTCTCCAATAGAGTGTTGGCCTTAAGCGGAAACTGTATATTCTTTCAATTTCCCCACTGAGTTACCCCTCGTGGAAGATTTTTGCTTTAGCCTTCTTGTACAGCTCTTTGTCTGGATAGATTGGGTTTCCCTCTTGAGTTTATTTCTTAAAGGATGTATTTTGGTTGATGTTGTACCCCAAAATTTGCCCTTCCATATCCTCAATATTTTCTCACCACAAGACCCTTGGAGCTCAAGATCCAGTTAGGGTTTGCTCTGCTCAAGACTCCTCCTTGCATTGTTAACCCAAATTAGGGTTTGAGTTTTCACAAAGATGTTTTGACCTAAAGTGCCTAAATTGACTTTCATGCTTCATATTAGACTCACAAGTTTACCCATACCAAGTTTCAAGCCTTGATTCCAATCTTTGCCCAGTCAATTGGATAGTTGACCTAGAAATCAGCTGTATTGGGGAAAAAGTCAACTATGGTCAATTGACAGTCAAACCTCATGATTTTTGACCCACACCAACATATTGAACTCATGTGAACCATTTGGTCAAGTTTGGATCACAATTCCACAAGAAATTTGATCAGATCACCAGAAGGGCAAAATGGTCATTTTTAGGGTTTTGATTGCACAAAGGCAATTTTTGACTGTTTGACCTAACCAATGGCAATTCAAGCTCACATATGGACTCAAGGACACAATGGCATTGTCTTGACATGTTCAACAAGTTCAAAAGATCCCAAATGCACAAGATTGACAGATGAATTTTCCAGTCAACTGAGCCAAATTTGACTGTATACTGAAAAGTCAAACTTTGACTTTTTGGTCAAAATCAAGTGCCAAGATTCATTTTTCATCAAGACATGTCAAATTATGAAACTTGTTCATCAAGAAATCAAAAATCACAAATTAGGGTTTGAAATGAAGAATTTTCATAACTTAGAATTTTTCTAAGTTATAAAAATTCCTAATTTATTCCTAACTTTGTTCCATTTTTTCATCAAGATATAGTTGGATTCAAACAAAACTCAAAACATGAAAGTTATAGTCCATTGAAAAATCTACAACTTTGATTCACAAAGTTTCCTCAAAATAAGCTTGTAGCTCAAGTTATGATTTTTGGAACAAGGGTGCAAAACATTCTTAACTTAGAAAAATTTTGACCTATTCTAGGCAGGATTTTTGCCTAACTTCATGGCCACTTTTCACATGCTTCCACTTGGAATTTCAAATTGCATTACAAATATGGATTGTAGTACACATTCCAAGCTTTCCAAAATGTCCAAGAACTTCTCAAACACCCTTGTGGTTAGGGAGAATCGAATTTGTCAATATGGGCAAAAGTCACTTTGTTCATGAGCCATTTTCATGTTCATACACTATGCATTTTTGAAATAAGTTTGCACAAGCTAGTTACAGGCCTCTAATATCATTTACACTCAATAATTAAATGCCAATCCATTGTGTTCTAGCATTATTTTGTGCATTTGGACATTACATGAAGAATTAAGCCATAAATGGAAAAAGCAAGTTATCCATTCTTGTAAAGAGGTGCTTTATGTCAAAAGCAAATCAAAGAAGTACCAAAGCATATCTTCTAGGCACAAGTTCAGGAACTAATCACACTGATCAAGAGGGATTGAGGCAGCATGTTTAGGGGGCCTGCATAAGCTTGTAAACCAAGTTGACAATTTTTGCTTACATTAGAAGAAACTTGCATTTGGAAACACAACATTGAGTTCCTGTCCACACATGCCAAAACAAACTTATTGAGCACATTCCAAACATCAAGCCTGACCTGAAACACGAGCCAACCATCTTCAATACCTCCCCAAACACAGAAACACCTCCTTGCTGCAAAAACAGAGTCCCTTTTGCAACTTGACTTCCACAAACACTTCCACTCGTGCGTTTTGGCTGAAACCTTTGCAAACACATTCCCTATCACCCACTGAAGTTATCCCAAGCATTGAACAAGAACTGTAACATCCCTAACATCATTTGACATTTTCAGTTTTCAACTTTGCAGGTGAACTTCCATAGCTCGATTCAGCTAGTTTCAAAGCAAGCTAGAGGTTGGAGAAGCATCCCTGGACCTCAAGCAAGTTGTATAAGTCCTCACATTTCCTTGAAAGTACCTCCATTGTCATACACGATTCAAGCTGAACAGGTAAGTTTTTGAACTTCTATCTCTCTATCCAGGCATAGTTAGGTTTAAGTTTGTGAAGAAAACATGTTCTAATCATAGCCCTGAAGTCGTCCATATAGTTACTTTTCATTTATATTGTGTGTGCTAAGAGTATTTTGAATCTGAATATCTGAAAAAAACTAGGTCAGGAATTGGGGGAGAAGAAATTCTCTCTCATTTCTGAGAGTTAGATTAACTTTTTTATATGTTTAGAATCGTGGCTTCAAGCTCTACAGGTTTCATGTTTTAAGATTTATCAAAAGATCAAAGAATCAGAAGTTAGGGAGATGAACAAGAACGCGCGCTTTTTTGTTGTTTGAACAGTCTGGAGGTTGAAGACAACCCTTTTGGGCTGAGCTTGGTTACTTTTCTGTTTAGACCCTCATTTTCCACATACACCCCCTGGCCCATTGCATGTTTTATTTGTCATTTTTAACTTTTTCTTTTTGATTCTGATTTGTTATTTTTTGTTAAAATATAAAAAACATAAAAAATATTTTTCTCACATTTTTTGCATTTTATTTGGTATTTATTTTGTTTCATTTAGTTACATATATAAATAAACATATATACTTTTTTGTTTAAAATACTAAAATAATACAAAACATTTTTATTTTCTGATCTTATTTTATTTTACCTTTTGAAAACATTTTATAAAAAAAAAATATACTTTTTTTTGTAAATAATAAATATTTTATTTTTGTACATATTTAATATATTTAGTAAATAATATAAATACTTATCTATATTTATTAGAATATTTAGGAAAAAAACATAAAAATAATACATTTTTATTTTTATTAATATTTAACCTCAAAAATACTTTTTTTTACAATATACTTTCTTTTTATTTATTTTTTTTGTACATAATTAATAAATGTTGTATGTAATTAAATAATAAATATCTTTTATTTGCAAAATTAGGGTTTTGCCCTAAACATAAAAAATACCCAAAAATTATCCTTTTTATTTTTGTTTATTTGTCACATGAAAAACCCTTTTACATACATATAAAAATCATTTTTCGCATCTTGCATATTTTATTTTATTTTATTTAATTATTGTATATTAAATAATTTGTCTATTCAATTTGGATGTAATAGTTAGATTTAAATTTCTTGCTAGAATATCCCCATTTGAACATTTGTACCCCCCATCCCATAAATTGTGTTGTAATAGTTTAGGACTTTTAAATTTCGCACTTTAAAGCTTTCTAAATATGCCAAGATAGACTTAGGGTTTGTATGCAAAAATCAACCAAACAAATAGCTTGACCTAATTCCAAGATTAAAGCATGAAAATGAACAAACACCAATCACACTTGCACCCCTTAGGGTTACTCCACTTGTTGCCTTAAATAATGGGCCATGTTGCATGTTGAGTGTTTTTGGCAAAACAAAACAATATCAAATGATCATAGTCCCTCGATGACGCTTTCAAAAGTTGCCTAAACAAATGATCAAGTCCCTTAAAGGAAAAGTTGCCAAAGACACTTGGCACCATTGCAATCATGGTCTAAACAATGACCCGCGCCCGTCCCGTTCACATCCTAACACAAGATTGTCCACCAAATACAATGGTGGAACAAAATTGTTAAAAGGGTTAAAACATAGCAAAGATCTTTGAGAAATTTAGGAGTAGACCAACTCTTAGTTACTTGAATCAAACTTGCAAAAACACTTGCCTACTTTTCCAAACCACAATACACTTTCAAAAAATAACTTTCAAAAACATTGAAAACTTTTCAAAAGACATACACCTTTGTATACATCCAAACATGGGTCATTACAAAGGTTGCCACCACATTGGCCTCTTTTCAAAAACATTTTCAAACCCACACACAAAGCACCATTTCAAACAATTGAAAATGCAAGGCAAGTGATCTAAGCAAGTAACTAAGAGCCCATGGATAACCATGGATAGAAAGGGTGCTAATACCTTCCCTTTCTATAATCTACTCCCCGAACCCAAGAAAACATCTCAAAGGTTTTTGCTGTGCTTTTTAACCTTTCCTTAAGATAAAATAAAAAGTTGGCGGCGACTCTTGCTCAACCGAAACATTTGCGAAAACAAACGTAAAACCTCAAGTCAGTTCTCCCACCGTATCACAGAACTGGCGACTCTGCTGGGGAGAATTTTAAAGTGGAGTAACCTTAGGGCCTAGATCACCCTCTTGCATGACTAATTGTTTGCTTTGATTGCTTTATATCTTGGCTCTCTTGTTTGGGTTTGAAATCCTACACCCGGATTTGGGGAAACATTCATAGATAGCAATACGTTATGGAAACTATGCGGGGTATACCGACACGGTTGAAGCAATAGCTATATTAGTGCGACATATTTGTGAGTACCGGTAACCCTTGAGTTCAATCAAGGAGAGTACGGGGCTGCTGAGTGATGTCACTAAGCACTAATGACCTAGAACCTTACTTGACCATCTTGGCCTTTTATTAGGGGTAGTGAGATGACCGGCTTTGGTACAGTCCGAAGTTGGTAGATACTCGATACTACACTCATTGAGGGTTGTTTTCTTGGAATATTTTGGTCGCTAGTTAAGTGGCTAAACCAAAACAATGAACATGGAAAACAATCCAATGATATTGAGCTCCTTAGAACCCGGTTACTATTTATAGGACAGGTTTTTAAGCCAACTACACTCAAGAGGGTACTTACCTATGAAACCTCATGCAAGCCTGAAACTAGGGTTTGGTGTGGATTGCTTGTACATATGTTTTGTGCATACATCATGAACATCATAAAGCATCATATGCATTCACTAACCATTTCAAGGGTTTAGATCTTCATCTTTGTTCTTGTTTTGTAGGTCATGGAAATTCCTCGCAGGAAAACTATCCAAGTCAACCTTGTGAGAATCCCTCCTCAACTCAAGGAGCTCACATCAAGAATTCCGGAAAGCTCTCCCTTCAGTGAAAGACATGGTAGACTGCTCAGCCTAGTCAACACCAGCATTGAAGAGGACATGGTAAAGGTGTTGTTCCAGTTCTTTGACCCCCTTCACCACTGTTTCACTTTCCCCGACTACCAGTTGGTGCCCACTTTGGAGGAATTTTCTCAACTCTTGAGAATTCCTATTCTTAATCAACTACCCTACAACGGTACAGAAAAAGAACCAAAGCCTGAAGATGTTGCTCAAGCACTACACTTGCAACCATCTGACATCAAGGGGCATTGGGAAACTAGAAGCGGTGTCAAAGGCTTCTTGGCAAAATTCTTGTTTGAGAAGGCACAAGAGTGTTGGAATTCATTGGATCTACAAGCCTTTGAAGAAATTGTGGCACTCCTCATTTATGGGTTGGTCTTGTTCCCAAATCCTGACCAGCTCGTAGATGTCAACGCCGTCAAAATCTTCTTATCCAGAAATCCAATACCAACATTGCTTGGGGACATTCTTCACTCATTTTACACACGAACAATGAGAAATAGGGGTGTTCTCATGTGATGTACTCCTCTCCTTGCAAGGTGGTTTATTTCGCACCTTCCATAATCTGTTTTGAAGAATGACCAAGGCTTAAGGTGGTCACAACGGTTGATGACCCTCACTCACTCTGATGTACATTGGGGTTCTCGGTCCAGAGAGAATGTCATCATCGTCGATCGTTGTGGAGAGTTCCCTAATGTTCCATTGCTTGGCATTAGAGGAGGCATTACCTACAACCCTTGTCTAGCTTTGAGACAATTTGGATATGCACGGAGGGATGGCCCTCACGACATGTTGATTCCTGACTTAGTTTTTGACTTCGACAACGATGCGCAAGGACTTCGCCAAAGATTCATCAGAGCTTGGAGGATGCCTAACAAGGTGGACAGCAAGACACTGGGGCACAAGAATTCCATCCCTCTTGAGCCTTATCTCAAGTGGGTACGAACCCGATCCCAGAGTCTAATGATGCCTTACCCTCATGTTCTCCCTGTGATTAAAGAGCCCGTTAAGGAAGGAGAGGTCCCCTACACCATCCTATATCCTGACATGCCAACATCATGGGAGGAGATACAGAAGAGTTGGATCCAACTCAAGGAGGAACAGAACACTTTTGAAACCAGCTTCTACGCCAGTGAGAAGAAGGTTTTGGAGCTTACCCGCCGACTCCATGAGGAAGAAACCCTCAACACCTACATCGCACCAAAGAGGATGCGCAACGTCTTTTTACCTTGAGAAGTTTTTGTAATATTTGGCCCATGGGGCATTTATGTACTGACAAATTTCTTCTTATTAATATGACGTGCGTTCTTTTTGTTTGCAACAATTTTGAATTTGCTAAATCCTTGAATGCATTGCATACATAAGCATATCATTCATCATGTGCATAAGCAGGTCTCCACACCAGGTTTCCTTATCTTTCTGCTGTTTATTTCAGTAAGATGGATCTCGAACAAACGGTCAAGGACTTGCAGTCTCAGAACTCACAGTTTCAACATCTCCTGATGACCTTGGCTAAGGGCCAGGAGGATCTAAAAGCCCTGCTTGGGAACAAAGAGCAAGTGAAAAAGAAGAAGAAAAGAATCGGGGTGGCTACCCTAGGAAGAAGGTTTGAGGGTGAAGCCAGAAGAGTTCTTGAATTTCCCCCTACATCTGAAGAGGGAACCAGTAAAGGGAATGCGGCTGCGGTACCTTCCGAATCTGAAGCTGAAGAAGGAGAGGCTGAAGAAGACGAAGACTACTCTGAGCAACAATACCCGCTCGCCGATGATAAGTACAAAGGCTTGGAAGACAGGTTGGCAGCTATGGAGCTGCAGAGAGTTCCCGGCTTAGATTTCGAAGATTTGGGATTAGTTGCTGGAATTGTTATCCCCCCGAAGTTCAAAGTGCCAGTTTTTGCAAGATATGACAGGCTATCCTGCCCGAAGATGCATCTCAGATCGTATGTAAGGAAAATCCAACCTTACACTGCAGACAAGAACCTATGGATCCATTTCTTTCAGGATAGCCTTTCAGGGGCCCAACTCGAGTGGTTCTATCAGCTGGATGGAGCCAGTATCCGAAACTGGGAGGACTTGGCTACTACATTTTATAAACAGTATCAGTACAATTCTGACCTCGCTCCCACGCGTACCCAACTCCAGGGTATGTCACTGGGGACGGGCGAAGGATTCAAGGAGTATGTGCAAAAATGGAGAGACCTGGCTGGCAGGGTGCAGCCACCGCTGACTGACCGTGAACTTGTTGACATGTTCTTAGGGACCCTGTCTGGTCCATTCTTCAACCATCTGATTGGTAATTCTTCTGTTGGGTTTACAGATTTGATCTTGACTGGTGAGAGAATAGAAGCTGGTATCAAGTCGGGGAAGATACAAACAGGTGCCTCCGTGAGTACTGAAAAGAAGCCCTTCAAAAAGAAAGCCAGTGCTGTTTATGGTCCCAGAAGACAAATTAAACCGGAACGCCGCCAAGTTATCAATGCATTGGTAATTTCAAAGCCTATTGCTGCTCCTCAGCAGTATAACCAACCAAGGGGTGAGAGGCCCAAAAGGCAGTACACTCGGCTTAGCATGACCCTGTCCCAGATTTTGCCGCAACTACTGTCAACCAATCTGGTAACTGTCAAAGAAGCTTCGAAGGTAGTGAACACAGCTTCTCCAAAGTACAACCCCAACGCCCGTTGTGCTTATCACTCTGATAGCCCGGGGCATACCACGGACGATTGTTGGGCTCTGAGGAATAAGGTTCAGGACCTTATTGATGCTAAAGAAATACAGTTTGAGGCGCCCGAAAGGCCTAATGTTGTGACTGCTCCCATGCCCCAGCATGGAGTGAATGCTGTGGAAGAAGACCGGTATGTAGCCTCCGTGGAAGAGATTGTTACTCCGTTATTGACTGTTAAGAGGAACCTGTTGCTAGCCGGTTTATTTTCGGGTTGTGGTAAAGGTTGCCTTCTATGTGTTGTTTCACCTGTTGGTTGTCCTTTGCTGAAATCAGGTATCCAAAGCCTGATGGACAGCAAAGAAATCTTGTTCGAGAAGATTGCTGTTCCTGCTGTCCCAGCTAAAGAAGTTTCCATTGTCACTATTTTCAACAAACCTCGTAAGGCTCCCTCAAAGAAGCCTGTCAAAATTATGTCCACTCAGAAAATTGCTCCTATCATCATTACTGTTCCGGGGCCTCTCCCTTATACATCCGATAAAGCTGTCCCCTGACACTATGGGGCAGATGTTTATGTTCTTGGAGTAAAGCAAGAGTTTGATACAAGTACCAGTGTCAGCAACATTACCGGGCCTGCCAAAATTACTCGCAGTGGTAGGCTGTTCTCACCAGATATTGCGCCGCCAGCTATTCAGAAACCTCTTGTCATTTCACCTACAAGTGTGCATGTTCCCCTTCCTAATCAAGTTCCTGTTTCTACCCCTGCTGACGAGTCATCTGACACTCGGGGCAAAGGGATTGCTACTGATTTGCCTGCCCTGACGGAGGTACCAAAGACAACCACTGTTGAAGCTTCCCAACAAGAGATGGAAGAGATTCTCAAGATCATTAAGAAGAGTGATTTCAATGTAGTTGAGCAGTTGGGGCACACCCCATCAAAAATTTCTATGCTATCACTACTGTTGTGTTCAGAGGCCCACACCAAGGCTCTGATCTCCTTCCTGAAGACGGCCCATGTGCCACAAGAAACGTCTGCTGATCAATTTACTGATTGTGTGGCCAACTTGACTGCCGATAATGGTTTGGGCTTCTCTGATGCCGATCTGACTGCCAAAGGAAAGAAACATAACGACGCCCTGCATGTCTCCATTGAATGCAGGGGCACTACTCTTGCCCATGTGCTGGTTGACACTGGTTCATCATTGAACGTTCTACCCAAGAAGGCCCTAGACAGGTTGGATTGTGAGGGTTTGGAGCTCAAGCCTAGTAACATTGTTGTCCGGGCCTTTGACGGTTCGAAAAGGATGGTACATGGTGAAGTTGACATTCCAATCAGGGTTGGTTCTCAAGTTTTTGATTCAACGTTCTATGTGATGGACATCCGTCCATCCTATTCTTGTTTGCTGGGTCGTCCATGGATCCACAAGGCTGGAGTTGTGACCTCCACACTACATCAGAAGCTTAAGTACCCGGTCAGAGGGAAGATTGTTACAGTTCAGGGGGAGGAAGAATATATGGTCAGCCACCTCAACTCGTTCCGGTACATAGAAATGGATGAGGAGTTCATTGAGACCCCCTTTCAACACTTTGAAGAGGTGCCTCAGACACTGGCATCAGCTGAAACTGTGATTGAAGACCCTCCTTTGAAGATGGCTTCCTTAAAGGATGCCCGGGCTGTGATTGAGAAGGGTGAGTGTGCAAACTGGGGCCGACTTCCTGATTTCACTCCAAAGACTGACAAGTTTGGTCTGGGTTTCACTGCAGAGGCTCAGAGGGTTGTTCGTAAGGCAAGAATTGGAAGACCTCTTGTGTTCATCACTAACCCGGGAGTAAATGCTATTGAAGACGACGTAGAGGAATCTGAATTCGACAGCTGGATCTACCCAACGACCGACAGTGGACCAAGCAACTGGACTGCGAAAGACTTCACACCTATTACTTTTGTCACTCAGTAATGAACTCTTTTGTTTTCAATTTGTAACAAACAATATGTTGAAACTTTTATGGCTCGGTGTCCTACCCGGGGCACCGTGGCTTCATTTGTGAGGGCTTTTGTGTGTCATTTTCATATATCATCAATAAAAACATTGGACGTTTGTTGCATTTCAAAATCTTGCGCTCCTTTTATTTCTTTATTATATATTGCAAAACAGCTATATTTACACACACTCACTTATACAGGTTCCAATCCATTCTGGATCTCACTGGTAACGACTCTGCTACTGCCAGTTATGACTTCGAAAATCCGATCAACTTAGCCGAAGACGAAGGTGAAGATGATTGCGAAGTGCCTGGTGAGCTTGCAAGACTGTTACTCCAGGAAGAGAGGGCCATTCAGCCACATGAAGAGCCAGTGGAAATGGTAAATCTGGGTACTGAGACAGACAGAAAAGAAGTCAAGATTGGTGCCAATCTGGAGCCTAGTGTGAAATAACGGTTGATTCAGATACTGCATGACTATGTGGAAATCTTTGTCTGGTCTTACGAAGACATGCCTGGGTTGGATACCGACATTGTGGTTCATCACCTGCCTACCAAGGAAGATTGCCCTCCGGTAAAACAGAAGGTCCGCCGTATGCGTCCAGAGATGTCCGAGAAAATCAAAGCCGAGGTTATGAAACAATTTGATGCCGGGTTTCTAGCAGTGACTTCTTACCCTCAGTGGGTTGCCAATGTGGTTCCAGTGCCGAAGAAGGATGGTAAGGTCCGAATGTGTGTTGATTACAGGGATTTGAACAGGGCGAGCCCTAAGGATGATTTCCCTCTGCCTCACATCGACGTTCTGGTTGACAATACTGCTCAGCATAAGGTGTTCTCCTTCATGGACGGCTTCTCCGGTTATAATCAGATCAAGATGGCTCCTGAAGACATGGAGAAGACCACTTTTGTTACTCAGTGGGGCACCTTTTGCTACAAGGTTATGCCTTTTGGTTTGAAAAATGCTGGGGCAACCTACCAACGTCCCATGGTTGCTTTATTTCATGATATGATCCACCATGAGATAGAAGTATACGTCGACGATATGATTGCAAGGTCCCAAACTGAGGAGGAACACCTTGACCATCTATGGAAGCTGTTTGACCGTCTGAAGTTGTACAAGCTGAGGTTGAACCCGAACAAGTGCACCTTTGGGGTAAGATCTGGGAAATTGCTAGGCTTCGTCGTAAGCGACAAAGGCATTCAAGTGGACCCTGCCAAAGTGAAAGCCATACAAGAGATTCCAACTCCCAAGACAGAGAAAGAAGTCATTGGCTTTCTAGGACGGTTGAACTACATTGCCCGATTCATCTCACATCTAACTGCTACCTGTGAACCAATGTTTAAGCTGCTGAAGAAAGATCAAGTAGTACGTTGGAATGATGAATGTCAGGCCGCTTTCGAAAAAATCAAAGAGTATCTCCAAGAACCACCCATTCTTATGCCGCCGGTTGAAGGGAGACCTCTAATCCTATACTTGACAGTACTTGACAACTCAATGGGGTGTGTGCTGGGGCAGCATGACGAGTCTAGCCGAAAAGAACACGCCATTTATTACCTTAGCAAAAAGTTTACCGACTGTGAGACCCGGTACTCACTGCTCGAGAAAACTTGCTGCGCTTTGGTATGGGCTGCTAGCCGGCTGAGACAGTATATGTTGACTCACACTACTCTGTTGATTTCAAAAATGGATCCAATCAAGGACATTTTCGAAAAGCCCGCCTTGTCCGGAAGAATAGCAAGATGGTGTTTACAGTGATTTCTGGTAAACAACCGCTAGTCCTCCAAACTATCGAATAATCTTAATGACTGTTATTCAATCTCTCTGGTAACTCGCAGGATCGACTAGATTGATCCTAGGATGTATTGGTCATTTGGATAACTCTCATTATAGAACTGGTATTCATGGTTGGTACTTA
The DNA here is from genome assembly GCA_948472305.1 of Vicia faba. Classification (NCBI taxonomy): domain Eukaryota; kingdom Viridiplantae; phylum Streptophyta; class Magnoliopsida; order Fabales; family Fabaceae; genus Vicia; species Vicia faba. Next base: position 1,450,841,000 of record OX451741.1, read on the forward strand.
GAATGTTGTGTAGGTGTTTAACTTATTTCGATTACTCTATTAAAGATTTAATAACTTGATCAAGTAAATGTGCGCGAAACTAAATTGTATGAATAAAGTTCAATTGTAAAGACATATAAAACTGCAGAAAAGACAAGTAAATGACTTCGAAGCATAAAAACATGTAATGTAAAAGATTCTCTGGAATGTAAAAGATTCGAAATATGAAGAAAGCGTTTAAATGCAAGAAAACAGTAAAATGACTTTAAGTGAAAAAAGGTGTTCGAATGATAAAAGCTTGAAGATAAAGGCATGAAATGTGCAAAAGTTTCTGAAATGTAAAGTATCTAAAATGGAAAGAAAGCATTTAAATGTAAGGCATCAGTAAAAAGACTTCGAATGAAAATATTTTAACACAAAGGCTTTTGAATGGTATTGACATGAAGATAGAGGAAAATACTGGAAATGATAAAGAGTTTTATTAAATCATAAACACTTGGTGTTATCATACGTACATTGTTCGTGCATTCGTTTCCCTAGCCATGTGGTATTTTGAATGTTTACTGAGTTTTTTGTACAATAGATATGACACACAAAATCCTAATGCTAAGACTTCTATTTATACTACTTCAACCATAACGGTCTTGCTATAAGATTCTGCCACGTTCAGAGCATGCAGAGCAATGCCTCTCTCTAGCTTCCACGCGTCTTCGAATGCTCCAGCGCATATATTTTAAATTTCGAACATCCCGCTTGCATTTGAATTTCAAATGTTTTGGCACTTCTTCGCTTCGAACACATTTCTTGGACACAGCCTTGTTATCATTTCGAGACTTCCTTAAATATATTCTCATAACTGTCACTCGAAGCTCCAAGCTTTGATATGCCCATTCGAAGCACTGCTTCTACCATTTCGAAACATGACATCTTGCTTTATTCAAATCGAGACGTCCAATTTGCTTTGCTTCTAATAATATCATCAAAATCTTCAGCCAACAAAATGCCCCTTTAAAATATGTATTTCGATTCCTTTGAGAAACACTTATTTTAAACATATACACAAGATTTTGATGCGACCTTCGAATCATCGTAACATTTATTGCACATGACTCCAGTCACGTCAATCACGAAGCTTTTCAGATTCCTTAACCGCCTTGAACCATTTCACAGCATGGTGCAGTTACAAAACAATGATTATCATTTAATCACGCCTATTACCAATATTAACTTTACGCCACCTCCTTCTCAAACCAACCCACGACTACCACGTATCACAATCTTACTCAGTGGATGTTTAAACTTCCACACTATAAAAACCCATCAACTTAGTCTTTTCTTTTCTTCCCACATTCTGAATCTTTTCTTCCTCTTTTCTCACCGAAACCCTAAACTTCCAACATTCTTCCAACAATGTCTTCTTCAACTTCATCTCAACTGAAAAAAGCTTCCAAAAAGAAAGGAAAGAACACAGAAACCATAATGGAAAGCAAGGTTGGCACCTACCAAGGTCAATCGGTTCTTATTCCTCAGATGATCTCAAAAGAGAAGGAAATGCTCTATGCATCCCAGGTACTAATTCCTACTAACGCCGCTGGAAAGAGGTTAGCTTTAATGGGCCCTCTTACAGTCTTTGAAATCTTAAAAGACACCAGAACAATTTTCCCTGTTTGTTATAATTTTAAACCTCTGTTTAATAAAATGGATACCCCTAAGACAGTAGAGTCTTCTGATTCGACCACTGTGGAAAATCCAATCATTCCCCCTAAGGACCCTTTTGTACTAGATTATGTAAAGAGTAACTTCAAACCATTTCGATCTTGCCCCACCTCCGACACAGCTTATCACAACTGGTTTACTAAAGTAGAAGCTAAGAAATCCCAGCAATGGGAGGAATTAGGTATTTACAACTTGATTAAACTATCGAAACCAGGCTTTACCTATAGCCTTCCATTATTACTCGCGTCCTTATATTTCTGGGACAGTACTTACAATACTTTCCATCTCCCTGGTGGAATGATTACACCCACCTTTTTTGACATAGCAGCCATTACTGGGTTATCACCAATAGGAGAAACCTATATTCCTGACAATGAAGAGCATTCGAGTATTATTGACTTCGAAGTCAAGCTAGCTAGCTTTTTAAAGTTCATCAGCCACTATCACACTGAAGGTGACAGTGTGTCGGATGTGGAACACATTGCTTTCCTTACCTTATGGTTGTCAAGGTATGTCTTTTGCAGCAGATCCCTACAGGTAGCCAGTAGGTTTATTCCTCTAGCTAGAGATTTGCATGAGAATCGGAGGGTGTGTTTAAGAGAACTGCTATTAGTTGATCTTTACGAAAGTCTAAGGTCAGCTGTTTCGAGTTTGAAATCTCACACCTCTAAAAACATCCTGCTAGTTGGCCCTTTCTGGTTACTCCAGTTATGGCTTAATGTCATGTTCGAACCTTCACTATCAACTGCCAACACTATTGCTGAACAAGACCCAGAAATAGCGGATAGAATCATCGAAGGCACTAGGCTGCGAAGACTTACCCCAAACGATGATAAGGATGACTTCAAAGTTCTCTTCTCCAAATATATCATGATTTTCTCCAAGAGGCATAAATTCGAAGAGACCATGGCGCCTTTTGCTTCAAGGACTCATGGACCCTCATGGTTCACCATGGCTCTCTCAGAAGCAGTCAAAAGCAAAGAAATTCAAGATGTATGGAGAGCCTTTTTGCTACCCAGACTAATCTCTTCACGAATTACTCCTGCTAAGAATCAAATCTTCCTTTTTGCTTATCAACCCAACTTCGTTTCGAGACAATTTGGCTTGTGCCAACTAATCCCTGAACCCCTATTCCAAACACAAAATGCCATCACCTCTGGGCGAACCTTCAAGTCAAGAGAAGCCAAACTACAGCAGGAACAATACCAAGGCTTCGGCCACTTTGAACTAATAACTTTAGAACCTACACACCTTACAGCAAAGGGGTTTCTGGAATGGTGGACAAAGTTCTATCAGACTTATATGTTCGATACTCTTACTATTCAGCAGAAACTAACTGATGCATTCGATGTGCAGGTACAATCCAAGAAAGGTATGTTCACTCATGCCAAAGAGATTAAGGCTTTTCAAAATTATTTCGAAACTACTTATGATCCCACACACTTGGAATCCACTGTGCATCAAGCGGCTGAGACCTTGAAGGAAAAATTCAAAGAAAAAATTTCTAAGTTAAAACTTCCTTTAGGGTTGTCACTTGAGGATAGGTATAGGTTGGCATTCGAAATGCATCCACCTAAATTTCCTAGATTACCTACCTCAGAACTGGCTCTGGCTTGGTTTCCTCCATACCCTTGGTGGTTCACTTGCAAAGAAATGTTCAAACATCTTCAAAAGAAACCAAAGCCATCTGAGACTATGACATGGGCTCGACATTGGCTCCACGATTTCCCAGGACATCTTCGCTATGACCTTTCTGCCATGTCGATTAAATCTGATCAAGGCACAGGTGCAAATGCTTGGGAAAATCCCAAATGTTTCTCATTTTCTACATTCTTAACTTTTGCCTTAATTGTTTCGATTTTCAGCCATCAGGATAAAGACTGCTGCTTCAAAGTCAAAAGAAGGGAGCGCCTCTCAGGCCTCTGTCGAAACCACTGATATTGTGACTCTATCCAAACCAACAACAACTGCTGCAACAACAACAACAACAACCACACCAGTAATAACCAGTGCTCCAACTCCACAGGTAATCACTTAGCCTTGATGTTTCGAATACACTGATGTTTCATGATTTGCATCTAACTTATTGTTTAAATCTTTTCAGACTAACAAACTTCCGCCAACCACTCCAAAGAAGCGAAAAACAAACACTACTGGGGAAGACCCCAAGGCTGGAGGGAATTTACCAGCTGCTTCGAAGAAGAAGCAGAAGAAGGAAATTTCCAAAAGTGCTGTACCAACTAGTGTCTCTGGACTCGATTCCAGGGATGCTGCTCCCTCACCTAAATCCAAAATTCCATCTTCGACCTCCAACGTAATGTTGGAACGCATAGCTAGCAACCTCTCTTCTGAGAGTCCACAGGTAAATTGAACTTTAAATCTTTGACAAAATAATTATTCATTACCTTGGTGCATGGTTTTAATATTCTTTTGCCTCTGTAGGACATTTTGAATCCAGCTCTTACCACTTCGACTTCACCATCAAAAGCTGTTGCTCCGATCAACTCTTCTCCTCAAGGGGATTCCAGCAACCTTGTGCAGAACAAAGGTTCCTCCAATATGGCGGTTCTGGCTGGGGCTTCAGAGCAGCAAGATGATCAGAGTACTTCTCCTCCTCTAAAAGAAACAAATGAAGCAACGCTTCATGAATCTGCAGAGACTTTACAAAGAACTTCTCTTCAAAAGTCCCCTCTTGAAACCCTTCAAGAGGATCCAAAGGACATTCATGCTGAAGGAGAGAAAGCTGATTCTGATCAAAGAAACGAAGAATCTGCAGAGGAAGGGTCTGAGGAAGAAGATGCCAACGATGGTTCGACTGCTAGGCCAGAGTCAGATGCAAATAGCAGCGAGAACGAAGATATCGAAGTGGTGGATTTGGATGATAATGAAGAAGACAACGAGTATGAAACGAATGAAGGTGACGGTGACGCGACCAATAAACCCATGGAAGTCGAAATGGATATGACTCCCCTGCACGTGGAACTCCCTCAACCGTCTCTGTCCCGAATGACTGAAGAGGAGCTTGCTCTCTTGAGACGAAATGACCCTATTGGGTACATGAAGGCGAAGCTGGCTCAAAGGGATATTCCACCTGCTAGGGCTGGTACAAGTTTGACTAGCCATTCATTGCCCACAGATGATAGAATTGTACTTCTTAACAGGATTAGGAGAACAATTCTTGATGTGGATTTGTTCGAAGTGCTCAAACAGGATAGCACAGCTTGCTATACTATGAAGGAGTTACTTACAAAAGTCAACCTTGCTACCTGCTCCTTGCCAGTTAGCATTATCTTGTTCGATCTTCAATCTTTGCTAGACAACGTGACTGGGTACCTTCTCCAAGATGAATTTGCTGCCAGAAAGGTTCAAGAAAAACGAACTGCAATGGATGCAGCTTATGAGCATGCTTCGAAACTCTCTCAAGAAGCTGAGGATCAAGCCATGCATCTAAAGCAAGCAAAAACTGATTATGAGGCTCGAGCTGAGTCCATCCTTCTCTGGGAAAGGCAAATTCAGGAACTTCAACAGAAGGTTAAAGAGGCTCAAGAACAACAATTAGCCTACGAAACAGTTACTGCTGGCAACCAATTCGAAGAGCTCCTCAACAAGGGGCTTGCAGAAATTGAAACTGCAGAACAACTCAAAGGAGAAGTGGCTACCTTAGAGGGAGCAAGACGTTTTGCTCAACAAAGGCTTGAGTCTTTTCGAAGTACCTTTAGCAGATTGAAGAATAATGCCTATTTCTAAATCTTAGTGTTGATTTAGTTAAAATTTGGTTTTTTGTATGTAACATTTGAATAACGCCATTTTGGCAACCCCATATTTCCATTTTGGCATTTTTATGATATTTTGATTATGTTGTTATTATTCGAATCTCCTGCAGGCGTGGCTTATATTTCTTTAAATATTTCCCATTAACCTTTAGGATACGTTTATCATCCATCAGCTCTTCGATTTCATATGCATTATTTGAGAATACCTTTATTATTCGAAAAGGCCCTTCCCAATGAGGTGACCATTTACCTAACGATTTATTTTTCTTGGCCATGGGCAATATGACTTTCCAGACTAAGTCATTAATAGTGAATGCTTTTTCCTTCACCCTTTTGTTATATGCCCTGGCCACTCTTTCCTTTTGTCTCATCAGGATTTCCAATGCATGCAATCTAACTTCGTCCAATTCCACTAACTCATTCATCATCATCTCCCAATATAATGCAGCTGGAATTTCGTTTTGTCTTTGAATTCGAACTGATTGTAGATGAATTTCTACTGGCAGAACTGCATCACGACCAAATGTGAGTTGGAAAGGCGTGGTGTTAGTAGCTTCTTTAGGAGATGTTCTACAGGCCCATAATATTTGGTCCAAAGTTTTGTGCCAATTCCTTGGCTTTTTACCAATATGTTTCTTGATTAACCCTATTATCACTTTATTAGCTGCTTCGACCTGACCATTTGCTTGAGCATAGTATGGCGTTGATGTTAGTAATCTAAACCTTATTTCTTGAGCAAATTCTTGCATCTTTCTACCAGTAAACACAGAGCCTTGGTCTGTGGTTATGCTCTCTGGCAATCCGAACCTATAGATAATTTATTTCTGTATAAACTCAATAATAGCCTCTTGATCAGCAACTATTAATGGTATTGCTTCGATCCACTTGGTAAAATAATCTATTCCTACCAAGATATATTTCTGTCCTTTAGACGAAGCAAGATTTATTTCTCCTATTAAATCCAATGCCCATCCTCTAAATGGCCATGGTTTAATGATTGAATGCAACTCACTTGCAGGGGCATGTTGAATCCCTGCATGTTTCTGGCATTCTTCACAACCTTTAGCAAAGTCTATACAGTCTTTAAGCATGCTGAGCCAATACATGCCACATCAAAATAACAGCCATTTCATTTTATGACCTGCTTGATGTGCCCCACATGCCCCATTGTGGACTTCTGACAATGCTAAGTATGCCTCACTTTCTCCTAGGCATTTCAGTAATACGCCTTCTTGGGTCTTTTTGAACAATTCGTTTCCCATGAGGACATATGACAATGCTCTATGTTTTATCTTCCTATCAACATTCAGAGTTGGGTTTGTTAAATAACTCACAAGTGGACTTCACCAATCTGCATCTGATAAAGTGTTTATGGCTAATATTTCGAATCCCTGTTTCTCAGCATAACCCAATTTCATACTCTTTAGATCCGATGGTGTGAATCTAGTAGACATAACTCTACCCCTTAATTCAACTAAATCCTCAAAGTTTCTGGCAGAAACTTTATAACCTGAAGCCATCTGTGCTAAGTCATTTGCTTCTTGGTTTTCTATTCTTGGTATATGTTGAATATCCATGTATTCAAATTTTCTAAGTAGCCTGTTAACTATGACGAAGTATATCATCAGGTTTTCCTTTATGCATTTATACTCCTTTGTTATTTGCTTGACCACTAATTCTGAGTCTCCTTTAATTTCGACTCTAGTTGCCCCCAATTCCAACAAAGCTTCAAGTCCAACAATAAGCGCTTCATACTCAGCTTCATTGTTCGAGAAACGAGGACCATCTAATTTATACTTGAATTTTGTTGGAATTCCTTCAGGAGAAATTAGAAGGACTCCAACACCACTTCCATTCCTGTGGGTCGAACCATCAAAGTATAATTTCCATGGTTGCATTTCGACGTAACTCATGACAGTTTGCTCAACCAATGAATGGTCCACAATGAAATCAGAAATCACTTGGCCTTTCACAGCTTTTAAAGGCATGAAAGTCAAAGAATATTCTGTTAAGGATAAAGCCCATTTACCAACTCTGCTATGCATTATTGGTTTCGAAAGCATGTGTTTAATGACATCGAAATGAGATGAAACATAAACATCAACAAGCTTTATATAATACTTGAGTTTCATACAAGAGAAGTATAAACAGAGACATAACTTTTCTAAATTGCTATATCTGGTCTCTGCATCATTCAATACTCTACTTAGATAGTATATGGCTCTTTCGATGCCATTTCTATCTTCTTGTGATAACATACTACCTATACTAACTTCAGAGGCAGATATGTACAATCTCACGGGCTTTCCCCATGAAGGTGGAGACAAGATGGGAGGCTGAGAGAGGCATCTTTTTATCTTGTCAAATGCCTCCTAATGGGCTTCATTCCACTCGAAGGCTTGGCCTTGCTTTAAACAAAGCAACGGAGAGAAAGCTTGGGTTCTTCCACTCAGATTCGAAATGAACCTTCTGAGAAAGTTAATCTTCCCTAGCAAAGATTGCAGCTCCCTTTTTGACGTAGGTGCTTTCGTCTCCATTATGGCTTTGGTTTTGTTTTGGTTAATCTCAATTCCTTTCTTGTGAACCACAAAGCCAAGGAAATCTCCAGCCTGCACAAAAAATGCACATTTAAGGGGATTCATCTTTAAGCCATGTTTTCTCATTCGTTCGAATGATTGGCTAAAATGATGCAAATGGGTTTCTGTAGATATAGATTTGATGACTATATCATCAATATACACCTGCATAAAGGTTTCAATGAAATCATGGAAAATCGAATTCATTGCCCTTTGATAAGTTGCCCCAGCATTTTTTAAACCAAAAGGCATCACCACCCATTTGTAGGTGCCTAAGGCTCCTGGGCAACGGAATACTGTCTTGGCAACATCTTCTTCAGCAATAAAAATCTGATTATACCCAGAGTATCCATCTAACATACTTAAATATTCGAATCCTGCAGCAGAGTCTACTAACATTTCTGCCACAGGCATGGAGTACTCATCCTTAGGGGTTGCAGTGTTTAAATCCCTAAACTCTATGCAGATTCTCAAAGAACCATTTTTCTTAATGACATGCACTATATTTGCTAACCATTCGACATACCTTGTGGTTCTGATGAATCTGCAACGCAGCAACCTTTCGATCTCAGCTTTGATCTTTGTGAGAACCGCTGGTGCGAATCTTCTAGGAGTTTGCTTGATGGGCTTCTTGCCATCTTTGATTGGAAGTCTGTGTTCGACTAACTCCCTCTTTAAACCAGGCATTTCGTCATAATCCCACGCGAAGCAATCTTTGTTTTTCTTGAGGACTTCGATCACTTCCTGCTTGAGGCCTGGGATAAGTTTTGCACTTATGTAGGTTATTCTTTTCGTGTTTTCATCCCCTAAGTTCACTTCTTCGAGTGGATCCTGCGCCAACATTTTGGCACCTGAGTCTATGGGGTCCCTCTCGAAGCCTAAGGGTTCTTTATCATAGATGGCGTCCAGCCTTTGATCTATCTCAAGTTCTTTAAAGGGTGAGCCTTTCGAGCTATCCCCATGTATTTCGTTCATCTTTACAGCCAGTTTATTCATTTCAGCCTCTAAGGCCGCCTTTGATTCGTTCTCAGCCATATAGGCCGAAATCCTTTCGAAAAAGGAGGACTCATTCATGAGTAAGGTTGTCGAATTCCCAGCCTGCTGGCCGTCTTTGTATAGTACTTTCGACTCCTTCGTCTTCACTGATTATTCTTCTATCCCAATATATGCCATCATGGCGAAGGGTCATATAGTAGTGGGCGTTTCTGGTTTCGTTGATTTCATCATTTGGGACACAAGGAGCAATCTTTGCCAGATGTTTGTCATAATTCCTCTTGTCAACTAAGTTGACTGCTGACATGAAGTAACTCTGGTCCGCTTCAATGTTTTCCACAATCCCATCTTCTCTCCATAAAACTAATCGCTGGTGCATTGACGAAGGAACTGCCCCTACGCCATGGATCCACTCCCTTCCCAGCAACAAGTTGTAGTTGGCCTTGGCTTCGATCACCATGAACATGGTGGGCCTACAGCTTGAGCCTATTGTCAAGTCCAATTGAACCACCCCAAATGTTTTGCCTACTTTCCCTTCATAATTGGATAGAACCATATTGTGTGGTTTGATGTCTCCTTCGCGTATTTCTAACCTTTTAAGCATGAAATGGGGTATTAAGTTGACTGCAGTGCCCCCATCCACTAGAACCTTATTCACGCCATGGGCACCAACCTTTGCCCGAATAAATAATGGCTTAAGATGGTTCTTCATAGCTGGTTCTGGACGCTCGAAGAACGTATTCTGCTCCTCGACAGCCCTATTGTCCATCACATAGTAGCACACAGGCCTATGCTTCATCAGGTCTATGGTATCTTCTTCCTCATACTCTTCGATTTCAGTTTCCTGTCCAAACTCACAGGGAAGCACAGATACCACGTTGCAATTGATATTGAACGAAGACTCCCCCTCTGACTCGAAATTGTCCGTTAACATATCTTCGTCTTCCTCTGGACCTGGAGTGTATTCCTTTGGTTCATCTAGTTGTACTTCAGAGAAGAGCCTCCTATTAACTGGGGGTTTGTCTTCAGTTTTATTTTTTGGTGTGGGTTTGTTGGTGCTAGATTCACCTTAGTTTTTTGTTGAAGTTGCCCCTTTATTTGCCACCGCTTCCCTTTCGGCCTTTTGAATCCTCTGTTGCCTTCACCATTGAGATCTTGACATGGGGTTTCTTCCTTTTTAGTTCTCTAATCTCACCTCTTCCCTTTTTGCTATGTTGAACTGCCTTCTATATGTCATAGCATGGCGTGCGTTTCGTTAAGTGTTTCTCCATTTGTCTTTGCCTTTGTCATTTCTGACTTGCAGCCATCTATCTGTTGGCACTTCAGCAGGGATTTTGAACGTCACTCTTCGAGCACCCTTGGGATGAGGACTATCAGGCCTTCGTTGTTTGTATTTGCTATCGAAACGTGGGCCCATCTGAACAGTTTCTTGATGGTTCCAGCAAGGGGCGAAAGGGATTGTTTCGAAGGCTCTGGCCATGCTTTGATCATACACAGCGGAACACCTTGGGCATATCAAGCACTTGGTTGCCCCTTTGTAGCAGCGAAACACAAATTCCAGCAAACTTTCTCCAGCCTTAGGATAACACCTGAATAACTGGTTATCCTGGCGCCAGTTGTTGCCAGTTCGCGCCATCTGTACCCTCTCGAAGTTTGCAGCGATTCTCTGATTGCAGAGGATGCTGCACCTAGGGCATAGTATTATTCTTGTATCTCCTTTCTGGCACATCATGAGGTAATCCTTGAGACTAGCATCTCCAGCATGATTATCCTCCATTTTACACTTCTCTTTTTCTAAGTATCTCTCCACCTCCTCCATCTCAGAGCGAGGTCTCTCCATATCCACCATGTTTACCTCAACATCCTCCCCCTTAGCGTCATCATCTCCCCATCCTGTGGGTTTTATATCTTCAATGTGGACCTTTGAACTATCTGGGGAAGGATATTTGACAAAGTAGTCAAACTATCCACTGGGTTCCCCTAAAGTATCCCATATTTCTTTCTGAGGGGAGATTGGCTTCGTGATTTGGACTTTCTCCAATTCTAGCCTCAGGCCTTCAGTAACCTGTGTCAACTCTTGGTTTTCCTGGCCTTCAGTAGCCTGGATTTCCTTTGCAACAGCTAAAGGTGCTGCTTCAATCTAAGTCTCTGGTTGCTTGTGGACGTCTTCAGTGACCCCCTTATTGACTTCGACTATCACCCAGCTTTCATTTTCGGTGCCTTTCTCTCCTACTGGAGCATCACTTTGGTCAGCTTCCACCATGTTAATTTCTCCAATGCATGCAGGCTCGGAGTAATTGGTGTCTGCGACGTCCAAAGGGTCTTCGTCCACTTTCATTTTTGCTTTATCAGCAAACTTCACTCTGCCATCTTTAATTGCATTCTGAATTAGGTCCCTGAAAAGAAAACACTGTGAGGTTTTGTGGCCTAGGAAACTATGATACTTGCAAAATCCTCTTTTCTTTCTTTGATCTAAAGGAGGTATTTTAACATTTGATGGAACAATGACTTGGCCATCTTTGACAAGTAAATCAAAAATCTCGTCACACTTAGTGACATCGAAGGTATAAACCTTCTTTGGGAATTTGTCACTTTTCTCATTTTCAACAATTTCTTTCCCTTTTGTGGGAACTAATAATTTGCAGGAGTAAGGTGGTGCCTGTTTTAATTCAGCGAGGTCGATTTCGACCTCTTCGAATTCGAATTCAGGATAATCTTTTGTTTCCTCGGTTCCAACATAGGAGATCCTTTCCTTCTTGTTATTTTTAAAGACTCTGGCCTTTTCGGCCTTTAGCCTTTCGACCTGTCGAACTCTATCGGCTAATTGAGCCATATCCCTCAAGTATTGAGTGTCTAATTTCTTTCGAATAGAGTAATCCAGGCCGCCAGCAGCCATTTCGACTAACTCATGTTCAGGCACTACTGTAAAACATCTAGATTTCAAGAGCCTGAATCTATTCAGATAATCATCTATGGGTTCAGTGAACTTCCTCTTGACACTGGCTAGTTCCTTCAGACTTATTTTTGATTGTCCCATGTAGAACTGTTGATGGAATAATCTCTCCAAAAGAGCCCAAGTATCAATGGACCCAGGAGGCAAAGTGGTGAACCATGTGAAAGCGTTCTTAGTCAAGGAACTTGGGAAATATTTGATCCTGAGGTCTTCATTATTGGCTATATCTCCTGCTTATGTTAGATACCTGGCTATATGTTCGACTGTTGACTCATTGGTATCCCCAGCAAACTTTGTAAACTTAGGGACTTTATATCCCCTTGGTAGATCAGTGTGCATTATGTAATCTAATATAAGGGAGGCATAATTTGGCCTTCTAATTCCTGTGTTGAGGCCATTCTGGGCCATGATTCTCTCTATCATTGTGGTTAAATTATTTTCTGCCAAGATGTTATCGTTTCGAATTCTATGAACGACTGCATCAGCATCTTGATTTCGACCCACCATGACAACCCCTCTAGGTTGTTCTTCTCAAAACTCTGGGACTTCTAGCCTTTCGACCCTTGCCCCTGGTTCCATAATTTCCCTTCGTGGGCCTTGGATCATTGAGGCTTCTAGCCTTTGTGCCCTTGCCCCCAAATTAACCTTCTCTCTGGCTGGTCTATAGGGTGGGTCGTTAGCAACTTGTTCTATAATAGGTACGTTCGCTCGAACTCCCGCCTGATTCTGCCTATGCCTCTCTGGGGGAGCAAAAAAATCTGTTATTCGACTCATATTATCTACGTTTTCTCTGTTTTTCACAGTTACATTTTGTACTATTGGGGCAAAGATTTCCAGCATAGTTTGTGCTAACACTCCTATCATATTATGGTTACTGTCATCCATCAATTGCCTAAAAGCCAACTGGTTTTCTGTGGTTAAAATAGGCATTGCACTATAACCCACTGACCCTTGGTTATTTGTCATGAACTGATTTTCCCCAGACCCAGACCCTAATTGTGGTGATGAATTCGATGTGGAATTGTGTAAGCCTGCCATAAAAGATGTTGGCATTCCATAAGAGGAATTTCTGGTTCTATTACCATCAAAACCGGGTGGTCTAGTTAGTGGGGTGGCGAAATGGGTTTGTGTCCCTGATGGTGGGACGAATCCCCCAGGATAACCAATGGTTCCAGTATTTCCTAGGATCGAACTATTAGTTGATATGCCACTTATTCCATTAGTGGCTATATTACTGGTAGAGGATGCAACAGACTGTGCATTCGAAGGGATCACATTAGATGTTCCCATCGAGGCGGACATATTAGTGCCTGTTGTATGTGGGATATTTTGTTCCCCTTGTTGATTGTCAGAATTAGACATCTTGTTCAAACGTTTTCTTCTGGATAAGGGTTGGTTGTTATTGGTTATTCTACCACTTCTAAGGTTCATAAAACAACAAACTTATCACTCAGAGAGTATTTTTACAATGGTTACGTCTCAACAATTTTTTACTCTGTTCTAAATTCCGTAATGGCCAATGACGGGTCCCATCAGGTGTGCCAATTTGTTTCTGGTAAACAACCGCTAGTCCTCTAAACTATCGAATAATCTTAATGACTGTTATTCAATCTCTCTGGTAACTCGCAGGATCGACTAGATTGATCCTAGGATGTATTGGTCATTTGGATAACTCTCATTATAGAACTGGTATTCATGGTTGGTACTTAGAATGTTGTGTAGGTGTTTAACTTATTTCGATTACTCTATTAAAGATCTAATAACTTGATCAAGTAAATGTGCGCGAAACTAAATTGCATGAATAAAGTTCAATTGTAAAGACATATAAAACTGCAGAAAAGACAAGTAAATGACTTCGAAGCATAAAAACATGTAATGTAAAAGATTCTCTGGAATGTAAAAGATTCGAAATATGAAGAAAGTGTTTAAATGCAAGAAAACAGTAAAATGACTTTAAGTGAAAAAAGGTGTTCGAATGATAAAAGCTTGAAGATAAAGGCATGAAATGTGCAAAAGTTTCTGAAATGTAAAGTATCTAAAATGGAAAGAAAGCATTTAAATGTAAGGCATCAGTAAAAAGACTTCGAATGAAAATATTTTAACGCAAAGGCTTTTGAATGGTATTGACATGAAGATAGAGGAAAATACTGGAAATGATAAAGAGTTTTATTAAATCATAAACACTTGGTGTTATCATACGTACATTGCTCGTGCATTCGTTTCCCTAGCCATGTGGTATTTTGAATGTTTACTGAGTTTTTTGTACAATAGATATGACACACGAAATCCTAATGCTAAGACTTCTATTTATACTACTTTGACCATAACGGTCTTGCTATAAGATTCTGCCACGTTTAGAGCATGCAGAGCAATGCCTCTCTCTAGCTTCCACGCGTCTTCAAATGCTCCAGCGCATATATTTTAAATTTCCAACATCCCGCTTGCATTTGAATTTCAAATGTTTTGGCACTTCTTCGCTTCAAACGCATTTCTTGGACACAGCCTTGTTATCATTTCGAGACTTCCTTGAATATATTCTCATAACTGTCACTCGAAGCTCCAAGCTTTGATATGCCCATTCGAAGCACTGCTTCTACCATTTCGAAACATGACATCTTGCTTTATTCAAATCGAAACGTCCAATTTGCTTTGCTTCTAATAATATCATCAAAATCTTCAGCCAACAGATGGCAAATGATCTTGACGGAATATGACATCCAGTACACGACTCAAAAAGCAATCAAGGGAAGTGTATTGGCAGACCATCTGGCACACCAGGCGGTGGACGATTACCAGTTGATGAACTTTGAATTTCCAGATGAGGATATCATGGTAGTGACTGATTGTGAAGTACCTGGACCGGATGAAGGACCTGAGGAATGATCCCGATGGTCTATGCACTTTGACCGAGCCTCGAACGCTTTGGGTAACGGTATCGGCGCTATGATCATATCCCCCAAAGGCACTCATACTCCACTCACCGCCCGACTATGTTTCAACTGCACCAACAACATGGCAGAGTATGAGGCATGTATCATGGGTCTTCAAGCTGCAATTTACTTAAGGATCAAGTTTCTGAGTGTCTTCGGAGATTCCGCTCTCGTGATCAACCAGGTCAAAGGCGAGTGGGATACGAAACACCCAAATCTTATTCCTTACAAGGAGTATGTGTTGACGTTGCTTCCCCACTTCGAGGAGATAACTTTTGAACACTTCCCAAGAGAGGAGAATCAGTTAGCGGACGCGTTGGCTATGATGTCTTCTATGTTCAAAGTCAATTGGGACAACGAGGCGCCCCGGATCATTATTTGGAAGTTGGACGAACCGGAACATTGCTGCGATCTTGAGGATAAAGAGGTAACTGAAAAACCTTGGTATCATGAAGTGAATAGGTACCTTGAAACTCATGAGTACCCCGAAGGTGCATCTATTAATGACAAGAAGTTCCTGAGAAGGTTTGCGGCAAAGTTCTTCCTCAGTAACGGCATTCTCTACAAACGAAACCATGATTCAACCTTACTGCGTTGTGTGGATAAGACTGAAGCAGAAAGGATCATGGCAGAGCTACATGAAGGTACCTTCGGAACACATTCCAGTGGATATACCATGGCAAAGAAAATCCTTCGGGCAGGATATTTCTGGTCCACAATGGAAGCCGACTGTTACCAGCATTCGCGAACCTCTCATAAATGCCTAATCTATGCTGATAAGGTGCACATTCCTCCGGTCCCTCTGAACGTCTTGACAGCACCTTGGCCTTTTGCAATGTGGGGCATTGATATGATCGGCGAAATCAGACCTACAGCCTCCAACGGGCATCGATTTATCTTGGTATCGATTGATTACTTCACAAAATGGGTTGAAGCAGCTTCCTACGCTACGGTAACCAAGAGAATCGTGGCACGATTCATTCGGCACAACCTGATCTGTCGATACGGTGTACCTGAGAGGATCATTACGGATAATGGTACCAATCTTAAAAACAAGATGATCACTGAGCTCTGCGAGCAATTCAAGATACAGCACCACAACTCTTCTCCTTACCGACCGAAGATGAATGGGGCTGTAGAAGCAGCGAATAAGAACATCAAAAAGATTGTGCAGAAGATGACAGTGACCTACAAAGATTGGCACGAAATGTTACCGTTTGCTCTTCATGGGTACCGTACCTCAGCACGGACGTCAACAGGGGCAACTCCCTTTTCCTTGGTCTACGACATGGAGGCAGTCTTACCTATTGAAGTCCAGATACCCTCTCTCCGGATAATGAAGGATGCAGGTTTGAGAGAAGATGACTGGATCCAGACTCGGCTTGATCAATTAAACCTAATTGACGAAAAGAGACTCACTGCTATTTGTCATGGTCAGACGTACCAAAAACGGATGATCAGGGCATTTAACAAGAAAGTCAGACGACAAGAGTATCAAGTCGGAGACCTGGTAATCAAGCGCATCATTCTTCCTCAAAGTGATCCCAGGGGCAAATGGACCCCTACGTACGAAGGGCCATTTGTGGTTAAACATATCTTCTCAGGAGGAGCCATGATTCTAACCACCATGGATGGTGACGACCTTCCTCACCCTGCCAATGCAGACATAGTAAAAAGATACTACGCATGAATTAAAGACCCGCTAGGTTGACACACCTAGGAAAAAATAAGGGCTTCCCGGTGAACCAAAAGGGTTCGGGCAAAAATAAGGGATGAAAATGAAAAAAAATTGTACACCCGGCAAGTCGAAAACCTGAAAAGGCGGCTTGGGAAAAAATGGGTATCCCGGTGGACTGAAAACCCGAAAGGGCGGTCCAGGCAAAAGTTAGGGATAAATCGTAATACTATGTCTCATTGGATCACCTTGTATCCAGAATTCGGCATCAATTATCGGGCTCAGACGGCATCGATCAATCAGCTTCATCTTCAACTAAGCAGCAGAGTGATGAGACGCTTGAAGACATAAGGGCGATAGCAGAGTTGGAACCCAGTGGGATTATTTTTCACATACCTGTTTTGTTTCCTTTTCAAAATTGTATAAACTCTATGTTGCTCGGCGGCGTTCTCTTACTAGGACGTCAGCCTCCTGTACATAAAACGCCTATTTACAGGCAAATTTCAAAATCAATACAAGTTCAATTTTTCAGACAAATTACCCATCGTTTTTTCTTTTTCTGTTTTGTGTTGCAAAGAACGTCCAATGTTCATTCTTGATATATGTATTTGACACTAATTGTTAATCATAAATATTTGCATGCGAAACAAAGGACTAATTACAGATGACATCAGAAACAGGTGCAATTTAGAATTGTCCAAGCGGTCTAGTTGCTCTGTCCACCAAGGTACCAAGGTAGGTTCAGCTGAAGAATTTGACCAAAATACCTTCACTCCCCACAGAGTAAGACAAGATTCAGCAATACTCTCCCCAGGCAGAGTTAGTCTCCCATCAGCCCTGAAAAGGCACAATATTTCCCTAGCAAGTCAGCAATACTCTCCCCAAGCCGAGTTAGTCTACTGTCAGCCTTAAGGAAGTTGGGTATCCCCAGAAGATCTAAACATTCCCCAGCGGAGTATAGACATCCCTCAGCAAGCATCCCCGACAGTCTTAATATAAGATTGTTCCCCGGCGGAATCCAAGTTTCCCCAGGAAAGTTGAATCAATCTCCCCAGTAGATTCTGGAAGCTTATCCCCTGTAGCGAACGAGCGCGTCTCCCCGACTTTATTCAAAGGTTATTTCCCATCGGAGCTTATAACTGGGTTATCCTTATCTAATTACCACGGAAAGTTCGTCCTCGGCGAAGTTCTTCCTATCCCCAGCAGAGTTCATCAAGTTCCCCAACATAACCTATCAGTGGAATCCCCAACGGAGCTCTCATCAAAACCTCAGCGAAGTATCTCTTCCCACAGAGTAATTCCCCGCAGAGTAATCTCTCCAACAAGTTTATTCCCCAACGGAGTCATCTTCTCCTACCGGTTTATTCTTACAACCATCATCCCCAGCGGAAACGAAGAACCCTACTCTTCAAAACATCAGCCCAGGATTCAACAAACTCCCGGCACTCGTCAAGGATTTATTTTCCTAGACGCAAATACATTCATAGACATTTCACATTTCATACATCCTGTTTACATACATGATAAAGTGCATACAACACTATCTCATTTTAAGACATCATGACATCATGCATCTCATACATCATGACATTGCATACGACTGATGTTTTGCCTTTTCAGGAAAAAGGTCAATCCAAAGATGATTACTATCAACTATCACAATTTCCAGATTCGATACCTGTATCTAGCCAGGGCATATCTGTGAGCGATTGATTGTAGATTCGATACCTGTATCCAGCCAGGGCATATCTGCATGAAGAGTTTCCAGATTCGATACCTGTATCCAGCCAGGGCATATCTGTAGACGACAATTCCAGATTCGATACCTGTATCCAGCCAGGGCATATCTGTAGACGACAATTCAAGATTCGATTCCTGTATCTAGCCAGGGAATATCTGTGAGTGATTTGATTGTAGATTCGATACCTGTATCCAGCCAGGGCACATCTGCATGAAGAGTTTCAAGATTCGACACCTGTATCCAGCCAGGGCATATCTATAGACGACAATTCCAGATTCGATACCTGTATCCATCCAGGGCATATCTATAGACGACAATTCCAGATTCGATTCCTGTATCTATCCAGGGCATATCTGTGAGTGATTTGATTGTAGATTCGATACCTGTATCCAGCCAGGGCACATCTGCATGAAGAGTTTTAAGATTCGACACCTGTATCCAGCCAGGGCATATCTGTAGATGACAATTCCAGATTCGATACCTGTATCCAGCCAGGGCATATCTATAGATGACAATTCCATATTCGTTACCTATATCCAGCCAGGGCATATCTGTAGACGACAATTCGAGATTCGATTCATGTATCTAGCCAGGGCATATCTGTGAGCAATTGATTATGGATTCGATACCTGTATCTAGCCAGGGCATATCTGCATGAAGAGTTTGAAGACCAACACTTGTAACAGGCCAGGAAACATCTTTCTTTCTCAAATACGCAAATTCTCGCTAAGGAATCTCTTACGCGATCAACACTTCCAAATGGCATCTATAAGCCCATTCCCGACAAGGTTCTGTCACACTTCCAGATGGCATCTATAAGCCCATCCTCCTATCCATCCTATCTCCAAATGGCATCTATAAGCCCATTCCCGCCATCACATTGCTGATACTCCACTATGTGAGTGCAAATTTCTGGGCACTCTAGTGTCCAATCTCCTTTTACCCTCGAGTCGCGAAAGGCAAACTTGCCAATCTAACTCTTCAGGTTCAAGAAGATTGAACATGGGCAACTGTTGTACCCCAAAATTTGCCCTCCCATATCCTCAATATTTTCTCACCACAAGACCCTTGGAGCTCAAGATCCAGTTAGGGTTTGCTCTGCTCAAGACTCCTCCTTGCACTGTTGACCCAAATTAGGGTTTGAGTTTGCACAAAGATGTTTTGACCTAAAGTGACTTTCATGCTTCATATTAGACTCACAAGTTTACCCATACCAATTTTCAAGCCTTGATTCCAATCTTTGCCCAGTCAATTGGACAGTTGACCTAGAAATCAGCTGTATTGGGGAAAAAGTCAACTATGGTCAATTGACAGTCAAACCTCGTGATTTTTGACCCACACCAACATATTAAACTCATGTGAACCATTTGGTCAAGTTTGGATCACAATTCCACAAGAAATTTGATCAGATCACCAGAAGGGCAAAATGGTCATTTTTAGGGTTTTGACTGCACAAAGGCAATTTTTGACTGTTTGACCTAACCAATGGCAATTCAAGCTCACATATGGACTCAAGGACCCAATGGCATTGTCTTGACATGTTCAACAAGTTCAAAAGATCCCAAATGCACAAGATTGACAGATGAATTTTCCAGTCAACTGAGCCAAATTTGTCTGTATACTGAAAAGTCAAACTTTGACTTTTTAGTCAAAATCAAGTGCCAAGATTCATTTTTCATCAAGACATGTCAAATTATGAAACTTGTTCATCAAGAAATCAAAAATCACAAATTAGGGTTTGAAATGAAGAATTTTCATAACTTAGAATTTTTCTAAGTTATGAAAATTCCTAATTTTTTCCTAACTTTGTCCCATTTTTTCATCAAGATATAGTTGGATTCAAACAAAACTCAAAACATGAAAGTTATAGTCCATTTCAAGATCTACAACTTTGATTCACAAAGTTTCCTCAAAAGAAGCTTTTAGCTCAAGTTATGATATTTGGAACAAGGGTGCAAAACATTCTTAACTTGGAAAAATTTTGACCTATTCTAGGCAGGATTTTTGCCTAACTTCATGGCCACTTTTCACATGCTTCCACTTGGAATTTCAAATTTCATTACAAATATGGATTGTAGTACACATTCCAAGCTTTCCAAAATGTCAGAGAACTTCTCAAACACCCTTGTGGTTAGGGAGAATCGAATTTGTCAATATGGGCAAAAGTCACTTTGTTCATGAGCCATTTTCATGTTCATACACTATGCATTTTTGAAATCAGTTTGCACAAGCTAGTTACAAGCCTCTAATCTCATTTACACTCAATAATTAAATGCCAATCCATTGTGTTATAGCATTATTTTATGCATTTGGACATTACATGAAGAATTAAGCCATAAATGGAAAAAGCAAGTTATCCATTCTTGTGAAGAGGTGCTTTATGTCAAAAGCAAATCAAAGAAGTACCAAAGCATATCTTCTAGGCACAAGTTCAGGAACTAATCACACTGATCAAGAGGGATTGAGGCATCATGTTTAGGCGGCCTGCATAAGCTTGTAAACCAAGTTGACAATTTTTGCTTACATTAGAAGAAACTTGCATTTGGAAACACAACATTGAGTTCATGTCCACACATGCCAAAACAAACTTATTGAGCACATTCCAAACATCAAGCCTGACCTGAAACACGAGCCAACCATCTTCAATACCTCCCCAAACACAGAAACACCTCCTTGCTTCAAAAACAGAGTCCCTTCTGCAACTTGACTTCCACAAACACTTCCACTCGTGCATTTTGGCTGAAACCTTTGCAAACACATTCCCTATCACCCACTGAAGCTATCCCAAGCATTGAACACGAACTGTAACATCCCTAACATCATTTGCCATTTTCAGTTTTCAACTTTGCAGGTGAACTTCCATAGCTCGATTCAGCTAGTTTCAAAGCAAGCTAGAGGTTGGAGAAGCATCCCTGGACCTCAAGCAAGCTGTACAAGTCCTCACATTGCCTTGAAAGTACCTCCATTTTCATACACGATTCAAGCTGAACAGGTAAGTTTTTGAACTTCTATCTCTCTATCCAGGCATAGTTAGGTTTAAGTTTGTGAAGAAAACATGTTCTAATCATAGCCCTGAAGCCGTCCATATAGTTACTTTTCATTTATATTGTGTGTGCTAAGAGTATTTTGAATCTGAATATCTGGAAAAAAACTAGGTCAGGAATTGGGGGAGAAGAAATTCTCTCTCATTTCTGAGAGTTAGATTAACTTTTTTATATGTTTAGAATCGTGGCTTCAAGCTCTACATGTTTCATGTTTTAAGATTTATCAAAAGATCAAAGAATCAGAAGTTAGGGAGATGAAGAAGAACGCGCGTTTTTTTGTTGTTTGAACAGTCTGGAGGTTGAAGACAACCCTTTTGGGCTGGGCTTGGTTACTTTTTTGTTTACACCCTCATTTTCCACATACACCCCCCTGGCCCATTGCATGTTTTATTTGTCATTTTTAACTTTTTCTTTTTGATTCTGATTTGTTATTTTTTGTTAAAATATAAAAAACATAAAAAGTATTTTTCTCACATTTTTTGCATTTTATTTGGTATTTATTTTGTTTCATTTAGTTACATATATAAATAAACATATATACTTTTTTGTTTAAAATACTAAAATAATACAAAACATTTTTATTTTCTGATCTTATTTTATTTTACCTTTTGAAAACATTTTATAAAAAAAAATATACTTTTTTTTGTAAATAATAAATATTTTATTTTTGTACATATTTAATATATTTAGTAAATAATATAAATACTTATCTATATTTATTAGAATATTTAGGAAAAAAACATAAAAATAATACATTTTTATTTTTATTAATATTTAACCTCAAAAATACTTTTTTTACAATATACTTTCTTTTTATTTATTTTTTTTGTACATAATTAATAAATGTTGTATGTAATTAAATAATAAATACCTTTTAATTGCAAAATTAGGGTTTTGCCCTAAACATGAAAAATACCCAAAAATTATCCTTTTTATTTTTGTTTATTTGTCACATGAAAAACCCTTTTACATACATATAAAAATCATTTTTCGCATCTTGCATATTTTATTTTATTTTATTTTATTATTGTATATTAAATAATTTGTCTATTCAATTTGGATGTAATAGTTAGATTTAAATTTCTTGCTAGAATATCCCCATTTGAACATTTGTACCCCCATCCCATAAATTGTGTTGTAATAGTTTAGGACTTTTAA
The DNA here is from genome assembly GCA_948472305.1 of Vicia faba. NCBI lineage: Eukaryota > Viridiplantae > Streptophyta > Magnoliopsida > Fabales > Fabaceae > Vicia > Vicia faba. The sequence goes on from OX451741.1 coordinate 1,450,863,538, forward strand.
ATTTCGCACTTTAAAGCTTTCTAAATATGCCATGATAGACTTAGGGTTTGTATGCAAAAATCAACCAAACAAATAGCTTGACCTAATTCTAAGATTAAAGCATGAAAATGAACAAACACCAATCACACTTGCACCCCTTAGGGTTACTCCACTTGTTGCCTTCAATAATGGGCCATGTTGCATGTTGAGTGTTTTTGGCAAAACAAAACAATATCAAATGATCATAGTCCCTCGATGACGCTTTCAAAAGTTGCCTAAACAAATGATCAAGTCCCTTAAAGTAAAAGTTGCCAAAGACACTTGGCACCATTGCAATCATGGTCTAAACGATGACCCGCGCCCGTCCCGTTCACATCCTAACGCTAGATTGTCCACCAAATACAATGGTGGAACAAAATTGTTAAAAGGGTTAAAACATAGCAAAGATCTTTGAGAAATTTAGGAGTAGACCAACTCTTAGTTACTTGAATCAAACTTGCAAAAACACTTGCCTACTTTTCAAAACCACAATAAACTTTCAAAAAACAACTTTCAAAAACATTGAAAACTTTTCAAAAGACATACACCTTTGTATACATCCAAACATGGGTCATTACAAAGGTTGCCACCACATTTGCCTCTTTTCAAAAACATTTTCAAACCCACACACAAAGCACCATTTCAAACAATTGAAAATTCAAGGCAAGTGATCTAAGCAAGTAACTAAGAGCCCATGGATAACCATGTATAGAAAGGGTGCTAATACCTTCCCTTTCTATAATCTACTCCCCGAACCCAAGAAAACATCTCAAAGGTTTTTGCTGTGCTTTTTAACCTTTCCTTAGGATAAAATAAAAAGTCGGTGGCGACTCTTGCTCAACCGAAACATTTTCGAAAACAAACGCAAAACCTCAAGTCCGTTCTCCCACCGTATCACAGAACTGGCGACTCTGCTGGGGAGAATTTTAAAGTGGAGTAACCTTAGGGCCTAGATCACCCTCTTGCATGACTAATTATTTGCTTTGATTGCTTTATATCTTGGCTCTCTTGTTTGGGTTTGAAATCCTACACCCGGATTTGGGGAAACATTCATAGATAGCAATACATTGTGGAAACTGTGCGGGGTATACCGACACGGTTGAAGCAATAGCTATATTAGTGCGACATATTTGTGAGTACCGGTAACCCTTGAGTTCAATCAAGGAGAGTACGAGGCCGCTGAGTGATGTCACTAAGCACTAATGACCTAAAACCGTACTTGACCATCTTGGCCTTTTATTAGGGGTAGTGAGATGACCGGCTTTGGTACAGTCCGAAGTTGGTAGATACTCGATACTACACTCATTAAGGGTTGTTTTCTTGGAATATTTTGGTCGCTAGTTAAGTGGCTAAACCAAAACAATGAACATGGAAAACAATCCAATGATATTGAGCTCCTTAGAACCCGGTTACTATTTATAGGACTGGTTTTTAAGCCAACTACACTCAAGAGGGTACTTACCTATGAAACCTCATGCAAGCCTGAAACTAGGGTTTGGTGTGAATTGCTTGTACATATGTTTTGTGCATACATCATGAACATCATAAAGCATCATATGCATTCACTAACCATTTCAAGGGTTTAGATCTTCATCTTTGTTCTTGTTTTGTAGGTCATGGAAATTCCTCGCAGGAAAACTATCCAAGTCAACCTTTTGAGAATCCCTCCTCAACTCAAGGAGCTCACATCAGGAATTCCGGAAAGCTCTCCCTTCAGTGAAAGACATGGTAGAATGCTCAGCCTAGTCAACACCAGCATTGAAGAGGACATGGTAAAGGTGTTGTTCCAGTTCTTTGACCCCCTTCACCACTGTTTCACTTTCCCCGACTACCAGTTGGTGCCCACTTTGGAGGAATTTTCTCAACTCCTGAGAATTCCTATTCTTAATCAACTACCCTACAACGGTACGGAAAAATAACCAAAGTCTGAAGATGTTGCTCAAGCACTACACTTGCAACCATCTGACATCAAGGGGCATTGGGAAACTAGAAGCGGTGTCAAAGGCTTCTTGGAAAAATTCTTGTTTGAGAAGGCACAAGAGTGTTGGAATTCATTAGATCTACAAGCCTTTGAAGAAATTGTGGCACTCCTCATTTATGGGCTGGTCTTGTTCCCAAATCCTGACCAGCTCGTAGATGTCAACGCCGTCAAAATCTTCTTATCCAGAAATCCAATACCAACATTGCTTGGGGACATTCTTCACTCATTTTACACACGAACAATGAGAAAGAGGGGTGTTCTCATGTGCTGTACTCCTCTCCTTGCAAGGTGGTTTATTTCGCACCTTCCATAATCTGTTTTGAAGAATGACCAAGGCTTAAGGTGGTCACAACGGTTGATGACCCTCACTCACTCTGATGTACATTGGTGTTCTCAGTCCAGAGAAAATGTCATCATCGTCGATCGTTGTGGAGAGTTCCCTAATGTTCCATTGCTTGGCATTAGAGGAGGCATTACCTATAACCCTTGTCTAGCTTTGAGACAATTTGGATATGCACGGAGGGATGGCCCTCACGACATGTTGATTTCTGACTTAGTTTTTGACTTCGACAACAATGCGCAAGGACTTCACCAAAGATTCATCAGAGCTTGGAGGATTCCTAACAAGGTGGACAGCAAGACACTGGGGCACAAGAATTCCATCCCTCTTGAGCCTTATCTCAATTAGGTATGAACCCGAGCCCAGAGTCTAATGATGCCTTACCCTCATGTTCTCCCTGTGATTAAAGAGCCCGTTAAGGAAGGAGAGGTCCCCTACACCATCCTATATCCTGACATGCCAACATCATGGGAGGAGATGCAGAAGAGTTGGATCCAACTCAAGGAGGAACGGAACACTTTTGAAGCCAGCTTCTACGCCAGTGAGAAGAAGGTTTTGGAGCTTACCCGCCGACTCCATGAGGAAGAGACCCTTAACACCTACATCGCACCAAAGAGGATGCGCAACGTCTTTTTACCTTGAGAAGTTTTTGTAATATTTGGCCCATGGGGCATTTATGTACTGACAAATTTCTTCTTATTAATATGACGTGCGTTCTTTTTGTTTGCAACAATTTTGAATATGCTAAATCCTTGAATGCATTGCATACATAAGCATATCATTCATCATGCGCATAAGCAGGTCTCCACACCAGGTTTCCTTATCTTTCTGTTGTTTATTTCAGTAAGATGGATCTCGAACAAACAGTCAAGGACTTGCAGTCTCAGAACTCACAGTTTCAACATCTCCTGATGACCTTGGCTAAGGGCCAGGAGGATCTAAAAGCCCTGCTTGGGAACAAAGAGCAAGTGAAAAAGAAGAAGAAAAGAATCGGGGTGGCTACCCTAGGAAGAAGGTTTGAGGGTGAAGCCAGAAGAGTTCTTGAATTTCCCCCTACATCTGAAGAGGGAACCAGTAAAGGGAATGCGGTTGCGGTACCTTCCGAATCCGAAGCTGGAGAAGGAGAGGATGAAGAAGACGAAGACTACTCTGAGCAACAATACCCGCCCGCCGATGATAAGTACAAAGGCTTGGAAGACAGGTTGGCAGCTATGGAGCTGCAGAGAGTTCCCGGCTTAGATTTCGAAGATTTGGGATTAGTTGCTGGAATTGTTATCCCCCCGAAGTTCAAAGTGCCAGTTTTTGCAAGATATGACGGGCTATCCTGCCCGAAGATGCATCTCAGATCGTATGTAAGGAAAATCCAACCTTACACTGCAGACAAGAACCTATGGATCCATTTCTTTCAGGATAGCCTTTCAGGGGCCCAACTCGAGTGGTTCTATCAGCTGGATGGAGCCAGTATCCGAAATTGGGAGGACTTGGCTACTGCATTTTATAAACAGTATCAGTATAATTCTGACCTCGCTCCCACGCGTACCCAACTCCAGGGTATGTCACTGGGGACGGGCGAAGGATTCAAGGAGTATGCGCAAAAATGGAGAGACCTGGCTGGCAGGGTGCAGCCACCGCTGACTGACCGTGAACTTGTTGACATGTTCTTAGGGACCCTGTCTGGTCCATTCTTAAACCATCTGATTGGTAGTCTCTTTATTTGAGACAACTTATATATTACCCTTTCCAGGAAGAATGCTTTGGTTAAAGAAGAAGTTGAGACCCGTTCTAGGTGAAACGCCATGATTTTGGGAAAACTTGTTTTTCTTTTTTCTACCTTCAGTGAACGTTGGTAGTTCACCATCAGTGAACGTCGGTGTTATGATATTTCTTTTCTACCTCCAGTGAATGTTGGTAGTTCACCGACAGTGAACGTTGGTGATTGTTATCTTTTTGCTACCTTCAGTGAATGTTGGTAGTTCACTGTTAGTGAATGTCGTTGCTATGATATTTCTTTTCTCTCTACCTTCAGTGAAAGTTGGTAGTTCACCATCAGTGAACGTTGGTGATTGTTATCTTTTTGCTACCTTTAGTGAATGTTGGTAGTTCACTGTCAGTGAATGTCAGTGCTATGATATTTCTTTTCTACCTTCAGTGAATGTTGGTAGTTCACCATCAGTGAACGTTGGTGATTGTTATCTTTTTGCTACCTTCAGTAAACGTTGGTAGTTCACTGTTAGTGAATGTTGGTGCTATGATATTTCTTTTCTCTCTACCTTCAGCGAATGTTGGTAGTTCACCATCAGTGAACGTTGGTGATTGTTATCTTTTTGCTACCTTCAGTGAACGTTGGTAGTTCACCGTCAGTGAACGTCAGTGCTATGATATTTCTTTTATCTCTACCTTCAGTGAACGTTGGTAGTTCACCATCAGTGAATGTTGGTGATTGTTATATTTTTGCTACCTTCGGTGAATTTTGGTAGTTCACCATCAGTGAACTTCGGTGCTATGATATTTCTTTTCTACCTTCAGTGAACGTTGGTAGTTCACCATCAGTGGATGTTGGTGATTGTTATATTTTTTCTACCTTCAGTAAATGTTGGTAGTTCACCGTCAGTGAACGTCGGTGCTATGATATTTATTTTCTCTTTACCTTCAGTGAAAGTTGGTAGTTCACCATCAGTGGACATTGGTGATTGTTATATTTTTACTACCTTCAGTGAACGCTGGTAGTTCACCGTCAGTGAACGTCAGTGATATGATATTTGTTTTCTACCTTCAGTGAACGTTGGTAGTTCACCATCAGTGAAGGTTGGTGATTGTTATCTTTTTGCTACCTACAGTAAACGTTGGTAGTTCACCGTCAGTGCTATGATATTTCTTTTCTCTCTACCTTCAGTGAACATTGGTAGTTCACCATCAGTGAACGTTGGTGATTGTTATCTTTTTACTACCTTCAGTGAATGTTGGTAGTTCACCGTCAGTGAACGTTGGTGCTATTATATTTCTTTTCTCTCTACCTTCAGTGAACGTTGGTAGTTCACCATCAGTGAATGTTGGTGATTGTTATCTTTTTGCTACCTTCATTGAACGTTGGTAGTTCACCGTCAATGAACGTCGGTGCTATGATATTTATTTTCTCTCTACCTTCAATGAATATTGGTAGTTCACCATCAGTGAACGTTGGTGATTGTTATCTTTTTGCTACCTTCAATGAACGTTGGTAGTTCACCGTCAGTGAACGTCGGTGCTATGATATTTATTTTCTCTCTACCTTCAGTGAAAGTTGGTAGTTCACCATCAGTGAACGTTGGTGATTGTTATATTTTTGCTACCTTCGGTGAAAGTTGGTAGTTCATCGTCAGTGAACATCGATGTTTGTCTCTCTACCTTCAATGAATGTTGGTAGCTCACCTTCATTGAATGTTGGTGTTGTTATTCTTTTCTCTTTCTACCTTCAGTGAATGTTGGTAGTTTCGCCTTCAGTAATAGTTGGTGTGTCCTTTGATCTTTTACCATCCTCTATGAGTCGATATCCTTTTGATCTTCTACCTTTAACTATGAGTTGGTAGTTTACTGTCATCTATGAGTCATTATCTTTTTGATCTTCTACCTCCGACTATTGAGTTTGGTAGTTCACAGTTGGTTGTCAATCACTTTTATCTTGTACTATCTCCTCTTTAGCTGAGTTGATGCTACCTTATCTCTTCTTTGGGTGTTACACCAATAGAGTCAGGTCTTTTTGATTCACCTGTGATTTATTTTCCTGGTCGGGTTTCTCTTTTGATCCTTATTTCCTTTGCTACATCCCCAGTGGTGTTTTACGTCCCTTTGAAGTTGTTCATATGCATTCATACTCATAAGCATTGCATGGCATCTTAGGGCCAAAAATAGGGTTTGTTTAATATTTAAGTATCTTCGATCACGTCGACACGGAGATTTTTAACCTTTGTATCTCTAGATAGAATAAACTTAAATAAGGGCAGCTGTTGTACCCCAATTTTGCCCCTAAGATCCCTTTATCATACCATATTAATTTAATCACAACAAGATCATATTAGGGCTTTTGGTTCTCCTCCCTATCTTTAGCTTTGCTCTTTGAGGAATCACCAAGCACCTTGACTTGTTTTTCTTTTGTGATCATGCATGTTTTGTTTTGACTTACCTTTTAATTAATAAAATGCAATGTTGGTTTGTCTTACTTGTTAATAATGTAGGTAGAGGCAATGTGGCTTAGCAAGTTGATCCATGGGTTCATGAGTTTATTTACATGCCCTAGTCAATAGATCTTGAGAAATTCAAACCTCACCATTGAATTTGTTTTGGAATAAATGGCATGGAAAGTTTTATTTTGGTTCACCATATTTCAAAGTTATCAAGATTGATTCAAAAGTATAAGGGGTTGATTGAGGAAGTTGTCATGGTTGGACAAGGCCTTGTTCCCATTGGTCACAAGTGCATATTTATCTCAAATATCAAGATATGGAAGTTGTTTTGGTTGCTATGAGTTCTCATTATAATCCTCAACAACTTCTATCTACAAAGCAAAAGTGTTGGTACAAGAAGGTTGTTTAAAATTGTCAAAGTTCCTCAAATCATTTTTCTTGATCTAGGAGCTGGGGTTTTGAACTTCAAAGAAGTATATCTTGCTCATCTTTTGTTATTTTTGAGTGATTCCAAAAACATCCTTCTCTTCAAAGGGTTATTAACAAATCACTTCAAAAGCTTCAAGGAGTTTTCATGTGGAAGAAACTTGATGATGAAGAAAGATTACAAGTCCTCTAGATGAACCCCCAACTTCCCATTTGTGACTTCAAATGATCACAACTTGGTCAGTTTTTATCACCTTGAGCCCACTCTTTTTCCACAATGATCTTAAGGATGTGAACTTTATTCCTTATTTTATGTGAAAAGTGAGAAAATGGATGGAGGATTCCTTAAGGATACAAAAGATTATAGGTCATTTCATGATTTTTTTTCTAACTTCAACAATTCATAACTCTCTCAATTTTTGTATATTTTGAATGGTCCAAGTTTCAAAATGTCATTAAAGAGGTCTATTTCATGACATCTTTTTGGTCAAGAGCAAATTCCAAGAGGAAGGCCATGTTTGGATGCAAAACATTATAGGTCACTTTTGAAGAAAAACTTGAAATATTTCTAAGTATGGAAAGTCAACCTCTTTTTCCTAACTTTGACTCATTGCAACTTTCAGCTCAAACATCCATTTAATTTTATTCTTTTTCCATTGCAAAGCTTGTAATCCCATCTTTCTAAAGCATCAAGAACCATTAGCTAAGACCCCTTGAGCTGAGAATGCCATTGTTTCAAAAGTGGTAACTTGGAGTTGAGGTTTCTCCAAAAGTCAGAGTTTGAAATCCTTAATTTGGCTTCTAAACACAAAATTGTTGCACGTTTTTGCTTCTAAACATGTCTAGTGAACTTCCAGAAGTGATTAGCATAGAAAAATGCAAGGTTTGGATGAGTTTTGATTAAAATAGAAGTCACACTTTTCTTGTTTGCAACTTCACACAATTTCCCTCCAAACTTCATCATTTCACATGCTTGGATGTTCCATCAGTTTCCCTATAAATAGAGGGTCATTCCCCATTCATTTCCTTAAGCTTTGAGAGCCAAAAACACCCTGCCAAAACCTCACACGAACCCATCTTTTTTGAAATCAGCTTCTGATATTTAAGCTTCTTTCTCCAAAATTCTTTGCACATTCGTCATCCTTAAGCATCATACAAACTCTGCAGCACTTAAACCAAGAAAAACGAGTCATAATTCAAGCTACAGAAGTCCAGTTTCAGAGCTTCTTTCTTGAACTTCGAAAAGGTATAACTCTCCACCATTTGGATCCAAATAAAGCACCAACCTATTCTACTCCTTCTCCTGATTCTTGTGCTTCTTACCATTTTTAAATCCACTGAGAATTGAGAGAGAAATCTCAAATTGAAGATGCTCGCTATTTTCTGGGTTTTTGATTCATATCTCTTTGCATACCTTATATAATTTTGGCGCGATGGTGATGTTAGGATCGTCTTGAAGAGACGAATCCAATAATACTATTCTGGGATCCTAATTTATCCATTTGAAGGATCTCACAAAATCTCCATTGCAGGGCGTCTGGAGGTTGAAGACGATGACATGTCTCGCCTCAGCCAATGATAGCGTGCCAAATGTTTTAATTTCATTTGTTGCCTTTTTTCTGAATCTATGTGTATCTCACTAAGGTCCATATCAAGCACAACGCGTCTGGTCCATTGGACCAGCTTACTAACGCGTTTTGACTATGATCTGATGACCCATATCTTTTTGGTTTTATTTTATTTTCTGATTTTATATTTTAATTGATTTAATTTTCAAAAATTCACAACTCTTTTATTTTTTATCCAAAAATTATGAAAAAATTCACAAAAATACTTTGAATTATTTCTCATCTCATGACTATTTTTTCACATTTTTATTTTGACATTTGATATTTTTTATATTTTTTGCATTATTTGCTTTCTTTTAATTACTTTAAATATACTTTCTGACATTTTTTAATTCTAAAAAAATTCATAAATATCATTTTATATATTTCTGACTTTTCGAAAATTTTATGGAATTTTATATTGATATTTACTATTTTTTGATCTATTTTTTATTTGTTTGAGCAATTTTAATTAGTTTAAAAACTAGTTTCTGACTTTAAAAAATTACCAAAAATTTTATAAAAATATTTGAGTCTACTTTTGATTTTTCTATGACCTTATTTCTTTTTTATGAATCAATTTGAATATAGTTGATTTTTTTCCTTTATTTTCATTTTTATTTATTTTTAAACCCTTTTCAACATATATATATATATATATATATATATATATATATATATATATATATATATATATATATATATATATATATATATATATATATATATATATATATATATATATATATATATATATATATATATATATATATATATATATATATATATATATATATATATATATATATATATATGAAATGTAATATTATTTTGTGATTATTTTCTGGATGATCTTGGGTTGAATTTTTTATCATGAACTTTGTTAATATCATTGGATTCATGGGGTTGAGTCTAACTCCATAAAAATGGATGAATGATTTTAATAATAGTTTGACTAAATTTTAATTCAAATGTGGTGTATATATTCTTTCCCACTCTTCTTCATCTCATCCCTTTCTTATTGAACTAAGTGTTATTGGAGCATGATCTCTATATCATGTCTCAAAACAAATGGTGCATAGATTGCTATTGACCGGCCTCAAAATAGGTGCGACTTCTATATAAGTTCACTTACGATTGCTTAACATAGCGCTAAATTTTGTCCCGATTAGAGAAAATGATCATTCGTGGCCCAAACTTATGATTGCATGCCCAAGATGTTAATTTGAACCCTTTGGTCCAATAACCTTGAGGTTCATTGTGTAGAGGCTTTGGTTCTACCAATCTTCTGATGGATCTTCATCAATATTGGTCAACGCGGATCACTTAAACATCATTGATCATTATATGTTACATTGAGGATTCTTAAATGGATGATATACTTGACATAATGCAAATGCAATTCATTGTGTAGAGGCTTTGGTTCTACCAATCCTCTAATAAATTCCAAATGCAAGATTCAAGATGATCATCCAACTAACCACTAATTATTGACAATTTATTTTATTTTATTCTTTTACTTAATGCTTTATTTTATGCTATTTACTTTATGCAGGATTTACTTTAGCATTTACATTTCATGCTATTTTTCATCTTTTCTCACTTGAGCCCCTTTATATTCTTGTCATTTTTATTTTGCTCACTTGAGCTTTTCTTTTCTTTTTGAAGATACTTCATAATAAACATAAACCATAAAAACTTTAATGATATTTGGACTATTTGGTTACTATCCTTAGTATTATGGAGTATTGGACTTCTTGGACTTAGGATTAGAAGCCTTGGCCTATGTTGGAGACTTTGTGACTTTAATTGATATTTTGTCTGGAGTTCTTGACGTTTACCTCAAGACATTGGGTTGTTTGTTTGTTTTGTGTGCAGGTTATTGTGATTACATACTTTGTTTGTAATCTGGAATTCACCCGTATACAGCCGTTACTCTGCCCAATTTTTGTGAAGACTTAATACACTTGAAGTTTAGTTCTCTCAAGAGGTGTAGTATCTTTGCTTGCTTGGTTTCAATCCAAAGAATGGGAATTTTATCTTGACTCATAATGTCAAGTATTAGCTTTTTGTTGGTTAGATGGTTCTTATCCCTAACTTTTACCTTATGCTTTATGATAGTCTCTTCATCTCCTCCCATCTTCTTTAATTTCAAAAATATTCCCCCTCCTTTTGAAAACTCTCCTTGTTTTGAAACTTGAACCATTTTCATAATAAACTTGGAGTTATGTCCATGCATTTTCAAAACATTTTCTTGAATAAACTCTCATCAATTTAATAATACCTTGACCTTTTTTGTGACAAGACTAAAAGTCAATCAATCTCATTTCAAACCATTTTGCCACTTTGGCTTTTTGTTTTAAAACTTTTCTCAAAAGATTAGACTCTTGTCAATCCTTGTAGTGATGTAAACAACTATACTTCTACAATATGTAGTGAAGTGAGATATTTTCCACTTGGGTGTTAAGTGAGGCATTGTTGATTTTAAAATCCAAGCCATATCCTCCACTTTGAGATGATGCAAATTCTCCTTTCTCATAAATATAGGTAGTAAGTATGTCTTCCACACGGACAATGACGATGATGTCTTATCTCATAAAATCAACCAACACACTTGTGTTTTAAAATTTTCAAAGGTGAACTAGGTGTACCCTGATCCCCTATTGCATGAAAGGTGGTACGAAGGCACTAAAGGTTCGCAACCGCGGCGGGTGCAAAATTATAAAAAATACTTCTCTTCTCACCTCCACCATCTATTTCTATACAACATATTTTATAGCCAAAATATACAGATTTACAAAGAGGTTCCTGTGTAATACCGTAGATGTTTAGGGTTCTAATACCTTCCCTTTGCATAACCAACCCCCTTACCTAGAATCTTTCCCCCTCTTTTTGGGTTACTCGCTCTTTTCCCATTCCTTTGGAAACAATAAAGCGCGGTGGCGATTTTTATTTTAATTTGTGTAAGTCTAGTCAATCCAATGGCTTAGTCTTAAACATTTCTACCGTTACGATGAGTATCAAAATAATATCCATAACTGGATCATATCTGACTCGTATTTGAAAGATGTATTGAATGAGTATCAGAATGACATCCGTCTCTGGATTGTATATGAATTGTATTTGAAAAATGTATTGAATGAGTGTCAGAATGACATCCACATCTGGATCGTATCTGAACTGTATTTGAAAAATGTATTAAATGAGTGTCAGAATAACATCCATCTCTGGATCATATCAGAACTGTATTTGAAAAATATATTGAATGAGTGTCAGAATGACATCCACATCTGGATCGTATCTAAACTGTATCTAGGAGAGAATCTGGAATAAGTGTTGGAATGTCATCTTTATCTGGATCGTATCTGGATTGTTTCTAGAAGAGAATTTGGAATAAGTGTCAGAATGTCATCCGTCTCTGGATCGTATATGAACTGTATCTAGAAGATAATCTGGAATAAGTGTCAGAATGTCATCCGTCTCTGGATCGTATCTGAACTGTATCTAGAAAAATGTATTGAATGAGTGTGAGAATGACATCCGTCTCTAGATCGTATCTGAACTGTATTTGAAAAATGTAATGAATGAGTGTCAGAATGACATCCGTATCTGGATCATATCTGAACTGCTTTTGAAAGATGTATTGAATGAGTGTCAGAATGACATCCACATCTGGATCGTATCTAAACTATGTTTGATAATTATACTGAATAAGTTTTAGATGACAATCATATCTGGATTGTATCTGAATTGTATTTGAGAAATGTATTGAATGAGTGTTAGAATGACATTCGTATCTCGATCGTATCTAAATTGTATTTGAAAGAATATGGAATAAGTGTCAGAATTTCATTAGTCTCTGGATCGTATCTGAATTGTATCTAGAAGAGAATCTAGAATAAGTGTCAGAATGTCATCCATCTCTGGATCGTATCTGAACTGTATCTAGAAGAGAATCTGGAATAAATGTTAGAATGTCATCCGTCTCTGAATTGTATCTAAACTGTATCTATAAGAGAATCTAGAATAAGTGTCAGAGTTCCATCCATCTCTGGATCGTGTTTGAACTGTATCTAGAAGAGAATATGGAATAAGTGTCAGAATGTCACTCGTCTCTAGATTGTATCTGAAATGTATCTAGAAGAGAGTCTGGAATAAGTGTCAGAAAGTCATCCGTATTTGTATCATATCTGAACTGTATCTAGAAGAGAATTTGGAATAAGTGTCAGAATGTCATTCGTCTCTGGATCGTATCTGAACTGTATCTATAAGAGAATCTGAAATAAGTGTCAGAATGTAATCCATCTCTGGATCGTATATAAACTATATCTAGAAGAGAAAGTGTCAGAATGTCATCCGTCTCTGGATCATATCTAAACTGTATTTGAAAGAATCTGGAATAAATGTCAGAATGTCATTCGTCTCTGGATCATATCGGAACTGTATCTAGAAGAGAATCTGGAATAAATGTTAGAATGTCATATGTCTCTGGATCGTATCTGAACTATATCTAGAAGAGAATCTGGAATAAGTGTCAGAATGTCATCCGTCTCTAGATCGTATCTGGACTGTATCAAGAAAATTGTATGAGAAGGAACCCGTGTAGGATTGCTTCATGATGAGCCCGTGTGAAGTTGCATCTGGAGTATGAGAAGGAACCCTCTTTTTGTTGGTCGTAGAGATAGTTGCCCTGTCTTGTTTCAGGAATTAATCTCTGACCTATTTGAGAAAGAAAGATAATTTTCCCGGCTTGTTTCAGGAGTTAATCTTCAATCTGCTCATGTAGATAGTTGTCTTGTCTTGCTTCAGGTATTAATCTAAAATTAGTTATTCATAGACAGTTGTCTTGTCTTGTTTCAGGTATTAATCTGGAACCCAATTTTTGTTGGTCGTAGAGATAGTTTCCCTAACTTGTTTCAGGAATTAATCTCTGACCTATTTGAAAGAAAGATAGTTTCCTCGACTTGTTTCGGGAGTTAATCTTTAATTTGTTCATGTAGATAGTTGTCATGTCTTGTTTCAGGTATTAATCTACAATCAGTTGTTCACAGATAGATGTCCTGTCTTGTTTCAGTTATTAATCTGGAACACGCTTTTTGTTGGTCGTAGAGATAGTTTCCCTGGCTTGTTTCAGGAATTAATCTCTGACCTATTTGAGAAATGGTTGTGGTATTTTCCAAACAAGGATTTTTGTTGGTTGACTTTTTTTGCAAGGAAGAGGGTTAGTTTCATGCTGTTCTACCCCAAAACTTGCCCTCTCATTTTACTTAACACATGCCCATTGAGGTCCTCAACTTGCTCAAGGATGCCCAAGAGTTGACCAAATAAACTCTCTCATAAGGCAATGTACCTCAAACTAGGGTTTCCATTTTTATCAAGATGGTTGAAGTCCAAGGGTTCCAAATTCTTTCCATGATCCTAGTATGTTCTCAAGATCATCCATGTCAAGTTTCATTCTTTGCATAAGAAGTTTGCTCAATCAATTGCTCAGATGCTTGAAAATCAACTGTACTAGGTCAAAAGTCAATTGTGGCCCACATACAATCAAACTTCAAGAATTTTGGTCAACATTAACACTTTGAAGTGATATCCATCATTTGATCAAGGGTTGATCATGATTCCCCAAGGAATGCTCCAAATTCATCAAAACCCAAAAGTTGCTAAATTAGGGTTTCTTAGGAAAAGTCAACCAAACTTTGACCAAGTATAACTTCTTCATACTTTATCAGATATTTTCCATCCAAGGCTCATTTTGAAGAGGATGCAATTACCTGAAATTCATCTTCAACTCACAAGTTCAAAATATGCACTCATCAAAAGATGTGAATTTTTACATTATAGGTCCTTTTGAAAAGTCAACAAAAACACCTTTTGGGTCAAAGCTTCTTACATGAACATGGAAGACCCAATTGAGATGAGACAAAAAGGGTTGTTTAGGGGACATGCTAAGCTTTCCAAAAAGTCCAAGAACACCTCTCTAGGGTTAAAATTAGAGGAGACATGCCTTGTCAAAGTTGACCATTTTTGCAAAATTGCCAAAATTTAAATATGCTCAAAAATACATTTTTTGTCAAATGGGCCTAGTTTTTCATGATTGAATCTTGCTTGTGACATAGTCCACGACCCAAATCAGCATCTACACTTTATTTGCTTCATTATTTATTTTATTTAGATTTTTTATCATTTAAAAGTCAAATTAAATCAAATAAATTGCAAAAAATATAAAATATTGATTTTTGATCTAATTTTTTGTAGGAATCAAATCCAATCAAGCTAGCATATCATATCTAAATCGTGCAAGGGTTGATTGAAGCAAAAATAGCATGATTTTTGTTGTTTTGGAAAGATATAATACAAAAACAAAATCAAATCCAATCTCCTTAATTCACCAAGATACAATGCGTTTTTGTTAACCTAATTCGTTCTATTACAAATACAGAACATAACCAAGCCAAGAGAACAAGGATTTGCAGTAGAAAAAGGCCGTACCAAAACTCAAAAAAGTGGACAAAAGTGTTAGATCGTATTTAGACCTAGAGGGCAATTTAAAGCATTTCAACACTCTCAATCGTTTCCTGGACCTTTCCAGAAGCTAACAGGACCATTTGCATGCTTCAAAGCTCCATGAATCGTCACATATTGCTCTCACGGTTTGTCACTTTTTCCAAGATCGTATATATTCATTCTTACATTGTTAACATGTTTTGGTTACATATTTGTGTTCACATGACTTCTTGGAAACTTTATGTATACTTAATTGTTAGTTTTGACGCATAAACGATGAGTTGCCATTATTAGGGTTTAGCTTGCCGTTTTAGGGTTTTTTGATACATAGAAAATTAGGGCAAAAGAAGGATACCTTGATGCTCGTGGCGTCAAGACGAGTTGATTTGTATACTTGGAATCAATTTATCTTGCTTGTTTAAGATTTTGAAGCTTACAGGGTTTTAGCTATGGAGTCCTGGCCGTAGGTAAAAGTATTTAGCCTAATACGACGGGCAAGGAAGAAGAAGATAACGTGGATGATGACCATTGGTCCATTTGAATCTGGCGCGTGTTTTTTTTCTTAGCCACTTTATTTATATATTATTAATTGGTTTTATTATATTAACAGCTAAAACATGTAGCCCAGTTGGTGAAAAGCGCGTGGTATGAGTAGGAGGACTTGGGTTCTATCCCAGGTCCCAGCATTTTCCCTATTTTCTTAATGTTTAACTGCAGATTCTATGCTCCACGCATCCAGACGCCTACCATACATCCATTAATCCAGCCATTTGATTCATCACCAATCCAATCTGAGGTCCCAGGCAGCAAAGACCATGGTGCACCCTACAGGCCTGGCCACACAAGATCCACGCGTTGACTGGGTTTGAGCATTAATGGGCTTACAAAATTCAGCCATACACCCCCCCTTTTCAACTTCAATATAGGCCCACCTCTAATATTTTTATTTTATTTCTTATTTTTATTGTTTACTTAATTTCTTTTTTCTTTACAAAATAAAAAAAAAATCATTTTTTATCAAAACAAAAAATCACAAAAACCTAAAAAATCTTTTTTTCATAAAAAAATATTTCATTTAATTAGTTTAATTAAAATTAGGGAAAATTTAATTCCTTTTCTTATATAATTTAAATTAATTAGAAATTAGGGTTTTAATTTATACATATCCTAATTAACTTTTTCTCCAGAAAATAATAATAATCTAAATACGTTTTTTTCAATTAAATTTTTAGGGTTCTTTAATTCTCGCATTTTATTCGTCGCACACATTTTAATTCTTTTTTCTTCTATTATTGTATCTGCTCCGAGGTTGTAATAGATTTAATTAGGGTTTTAAATTTCCACATCTTTATTTACATTCAAGATAATTATGTATTTGCAAAAGCCTTGTAATAGCGTAGGACCTTTACCTTCTCGCTTTTATATTTGGGATGCTTGTATATAATTGTTAGCAACTTAGGCGTGTATGACTAACAAATCAATCTTAGATCACTAAACTGCAAAGATTAAATAACTGAAATCAAACACATGCACATGCTCACTCCTAGGGTTTGCCTCACTTGGTTGCCTCGGAAATAATGGTCGTGTCCCTCGAACGTAGGGATACCTTAGCAATGACCCGCGATTCAAAAATCATCATAAAGATCACAGTCCCTACTTGTCCCTCGAGTTGCCTACGAATTGATCTTATGACGATAGTCCCTTCGAAACGCTAAGGTATCCTTACTTGTTGCCTTCAGTGACCATTTTGTCCCTTCGAACGTCCCTCTAAAACTCCAACAACGGTGCTACCTATTTCTCAACAATGGGATAGCATTGTCTAAAGGAAAACGAATAGTCTTTTTCGAGTAGGTAGATTAGTTCCTAGGTACTTGCTCAAAAACAAAAACTTTTTCACACCAAACACTTTTCGAACAAAGTTTTCAAAAACAACTTTGTAACACTCCTGAGGACAGTAACAAGGGTTAAAACGAAGTAAACAAAACTTTTCAAAACAAGCACACACAAGCAATTTCAAAATGAGTAAGTACCTAAGAGCCCGTGGAAAACCACAGATAGAAAGGGTGCTAACAGATGTTGTTATCTTACCATTGTTTCGGTAAGAAACCCCATCGTTGGATGCGAAGGGACGGATGTTGGGACGTTTGTATATAGTCATAAAAGGCAACCCATGGAACGTTTTAGCAATGTCATTTTAGGGTCTAGATCGTTTATCGAAGGCAACGTCGAGGGTCATCGAGGGACTACGATCTTTTATCGAGGATCTTTGCTAAAACGCCCATGTTCGAGGGACATAACTATTTTTCCGATAGGCAATAAAGTGAGATTACCCTAAGGGTGCTAGCGTGCAAGTGTATTTGATTACATGTATTTAGTCTTGATTAGGGTGGTCTTTTTGTTTATTTTATCTTGCCATACACACCCTAATTACTAGCATTTACATTCGAAAGCGATAAATTGCAGAAATGTAAAGTCGTATGCTATTACAATATTTGGGGGATGGGGGTACATATTTACGAATGGGGATTGCAAATGAAATTAAATCCTAAATTATTATTACAACCATATTGAACGGATAATGTAGGTGTTTAGGTATTGGCTTGCATTTTTGGTAAATCCCAAGTGTATGTGTGAATGTCATGACTGATGTCATAACATTCTAGTTTAGTTTGTACTGACTCATTAGGTACCTTTGCAGAAAAATATTGTAATTCAAGTACTGATGTTTATAAGTGTGTATCTGAGCATTTTGCAAAATGATCACATTTTGCTAAATCAGTAGACAGGTTTTCTCAGATGTCATAACAGATGTTATGACATCCTGTTCTGAACTAACAGGTTTGCAGGTTGGATAAGTCTGAGTTTTTTCAGGAAAATAACTCAGTCTTTCCTGAACAGAATCCTGCGTTTTCTGAGGGGTAACCTGGCTCAACCCTAACCTGGTTAATAAAGCCCTGTGACCTGGTCTTTAGGTCAAACGGAATTAACCCTAGGTTTTTGTGGAAACCCTAACTGAAGTTGCAGCTGCTATATATTCAACAGAGCTGCTGTTTTGCAAGGCATCCCTTTTTATTGATCAGAAGATCATTTGTAATCTGTATAGATTTGATTATTGTACTCCAAGCAATTATCATTGTGATAAGTGACTTGGAATAGGTTTCTAATTGTAAGGGCTGTGTAGCACTCAAAGCTTTGAAGCAAGAGTGTTTGAATGTTCCTTGACTAAAGCTGTGAAGCAGAGTCAAGTTAGTTGTGTGCATCACTCAAAGCTGTGAAGCACGAGTGATTGTGTTGCTTGATTAAAAAGTTGTGAAGCTTAATCAAGTGTTTGTTTTTGAAGAGTGTCTTCATCAATTCTTAAGTCAAATTGGTTTATGTATCACTACTGTGATTGAGGGGGAGTGAGTAGGAACTCAGGTTTAAGTTGTACTTAGATTGGAATTGCATTGGGTAGGTCTTAAGTGAAGGAGATAAACTGGTTGGTTTATTCCTGAATTAACATCTCTTATAGTGGATTTCCTCCCTGGCTTGGTAGCCCCCAGAGTAGGTGTTGTTGCACACTGAACTGGGTAAACAATTGACTGTGTTCTTTATTGCTTTTGTATTTACTGTCATATAGTAAGTCAGATTCGGTGTCATAACATTGAACGTAACATTGAGTATCTGCAGCCAGAATTTCAATTGGCATCAGAGCAGGCACCCTGCCTGTATTACTGGGTGAGATCTAGGGATATCACTTTCTGGAACTATGGACAAAGAAGGAGTTTTTGGAAATAGATCACCCATTCTGGATGGAACTAATTATGACTACTGGAAACCTCGTTGATTGCCTTCCTAAAATCTCTGGACAAAAAGGCTTGGAGAGCTGCTGACAAAGGATGGATCCATCCCACCATAACTGAGAAAGATGGGACAATCAGTCTGAAGCCTGAGGAAGATTGGAGTAAAGAAGAAGATGAGTTAGCCCTGGGAAATTCCAAAGCCTTAAATGCCTTGTTCAATGGAATTGATAGAAACATTTTCAGATTAGTACATCAATATGAACTGGCCAAGGAAGTTTGGGACACTCTCAAAATTACTCATGAGGGCACTTCCAAAGTAAAAATGTCAAGGCTTCAGATGTTGACTACCAAATTTGAGAATCTAAAAATGATGGAAGATGAAACCATTCATGAGTTTCACATGAACATCTTGGAGATTGCCAACACCTCAGGAGCACTGGGAGAAAAGTTGTCAGAAGAAAAACTGGTGAGGAAGATTCTCAGATCCTTGCCTAAAAGATTTTCAATGAAGGTAACTGCCATAGAGGAAGCCCAGGACATTAGCAAGTTGAAAGTGGATGAACTTATTGGGTCTCTTCAGACTTTTGAGATGGGAATCACTGATAATGGTGTCAAGAAGAACAAGAGCATATCACTTATGTCCAACACTGATGTTGAAGAAAACATTTCAGAAGCTGTAGCCATGCTTGGAAGACAGTTCAACAAACTCATCAAAAGAATAGATCCAAAGTCAAGGTCTAATGTTCATAACATTCCCTCTGACATTGACAGTTCCAGCAGAAGACCAAGGTCAAAAGAGAAGGGAATTCAAGGCAGAGGAATTCAATGCCATGGTTGTGAAGGATATGGGCATATTCGAGCTGAATGTCCTACCTTTCTTAAGAAACAAAAAGGAATGACAGTTACTTGGTCTGACTGTGATTCAGAAAGTAATTCCGAAGAAGAATCTGCCAAACGAGTTACTGCTTTAACTGGTGTGTGTACCTCTGAAAGTGACATCAGTGATGAAGAAGTGACTTTTAAAGAACTGGCTGATACTTACAAGAAATTGTGTATCAGAAGTACTGAAGTCTGTGTGCAGAATGAGAAACAATCAAAACTCATCATAAAGCTGGAGGCTGAAAAAAGGGCAAATCTTGAAACTATAAGTCATCTAGAAGGAGAAGTTCAATTGCTGAACTCACAACTGAATCAAATGACCAAATCTGTCAAGATGTTGACCAATGGAACAGACAAATTGGAAGAGATCCTTCAGGTTGGACAAAATGGGGGAAATAAATCTGGACTAGGATTTATGGAAGCAAAGAAATCTGGTACTGGTAAGCAAATGTCAAAACAGATGTCTCAACACAACTCTCAACATCAGGAACAAAGACATATGAAGAAAAGGTACCAAAGATGGAAATGTCATCATTGTGGGAGATATGGCCACATAAAGCCCTTCTGCTTCAGACTACATGGATATCCTAATCAGAACTCAGGTGTCAAACCTAAGTCTAAAAAGGTACCACATGCTCCTAAATGGAAGAAAAAGGCTACTGCACTGATAGCTCACACTTCCCTGAGGGTCTCTGCAAAGGAAGATTGGTACTTTGACAGTGGATGTTCCAGACACATGACTGGGATCAAGAACCTCCTCAATAATGTTAAGCCTCACACCACCAGTTTTGTGACCTTTGGAGATGGGGCTAAAGGTGAAATCAAAGGAGTTGGTGATTTGGACTGCCCTGGAGTTCCAAGTCTGAATGAAGTACTGCTGGTGAAAGGACTGACTGCTAATCTCATTAGTATCAGTCAATTGTGTGATCTAGGATTCAAGGTCAATTTCTCAAAATCCGAATGCCTTGTAATCAATGACAAACAAGAGATAATAATGAAAGGAGTCAGATCCAAAGACAACTGTTACTTGTGGGAGCCTGAGAACACTAATTTCTCATCTGTGTGTTCCATTGCAAGAGAAGAAAAAGAGGTGAAATTGTGGCACCAAAAACTTGGCCATCTTCATCTAAGGGGTATGAAGAGGATCATCTCCTTGGAGGCAGTCAGACGGATTCCAAGACTGCAAATTGATGAAGGAAGAGTTTGTGGTGAATGTCAGGTTGGTAAGCAGACTAGGATGTCACATCCAAAGTCAAGACATCTGACCACCTCTAAGGTTCTAGAACTCCTCCATATGGATCTGATGGGACCAATGCAAGTAGAGAGTCTTGGTGGTAAAAGATATGCCTATGTGGTTGTGGATGATTTTTCCAGATTCACCTGGATTAATTTCATTAGGGAAAAATCAGATGTATTTGAAGTTTTTAAAGAATTGTGCAAAAGAATTCAAAGAGAGAAGGAAGGATGTATTATCAGAATTCAGAAGGATCATCCAAAAGAGCTCATCATAGGAGATCCCAATAGTGGAGTCATCACAAGATCTAGAGAAATCATCTCAAACTCTTGTTTTGTGTCCAAAATGGAACCAAGAAATGTCAAGGAAGCCTTAACTGATGAATATTGGATTGGTGCAATGCAAGATGAACTGAACCAATTCAAGCAACATGAAGTTTGGGAACTGGTTCCTAGACCTGAAGGAACTAACATCATTGGGACAAAATGGATATTCAAGAACAAGTCAGATGCTGAAGGAGTTGTCACCAGAAATAAGGCAAGACTTGTTGCTCAAGGATACACCCAGGTTGAAGGGGTTGATTTTGATGAAACCTTTGCACCTGTAGCCAGGCTGGAATCAATCAGACTCTTGTTGTCAATTTCTTGTCTTCTGAAGTTCAAGTTATTTCAGATGGATGTGAAAAGTGCCTTTCTAAATGGGTACTTGAATGAGGAAGCCTATGTGGAACAACCTGAAGGCTTTGTGGATCCAACCCACCCTGATCATGTCTACAAATTGAGAAAAGCCCTATATGGCCTGAAACAAGCTCCTAGAGCATGGTATGACAGGTTAACAAAGTTTCTCTCAGACAAAGGCTACAGAAAAGGAGGCTTGGACAAAACTCTCTTTGTCAAAACTGAAGGAGGAAAGTTGATGGTTGCCCAAATATATGTTGATGACATAGTGTTTGGAGGAATGTCAGAACATATGGTTAAACACTTTGCTGACCAAATGCAGGCTGAATTTTAAATGAGTCTCATGGGAGAACTAACTTATTTTCTTGGTCTACAAGTCTCACAGATGGAGGACTCAATCTTCTTATCTCAAAGCAAGTATGCTAAGAACATTTTAAAGAAGTTTGGTATGGAGAATGCAAGTCACAAAAGGACTCCTGCTCCTACTCATCTAAAGCTTTCCAAAGATTCAAGTGGGGTTAAGGTGGATCAAAGTCTGTACAGAAGCATGATAGGAAGCTTGTTGTACTTAACTGCCAGCAGACCTGATATTGCCTTTGCAGTTGGAGTTTGTGCAAGATACCAAGCTGATCCCAAAGTCAGTCATATCAATCAAGTGAAGAGAATTTTGAAGTATGTAAGTGGTACTTACAACTATGGATTGATGTATACTCATGGCTGTGAACCAGCTCTGACTGGGTACTGTGATGCTGATTGGGCTGGTAGTGCTGATGATAGAAAAAGCACCTCTGGAGGATGTTTCTTCTTGGGAAGTAATCTGGTTTCCTGGTTCAGCAAGAAACAGAATTGTGTGTCTCTTTCCATTGCTGAAGCTGAATACATTGCAGCTGGTAGTAGCTGCTCTCAAATGATATGGATGAAACAGATGCTCACTGAGTATAATGTCACACAAGATGTTATGACATTGTACTGTGACAATCTGAGTACAATCAACATATCCAAGAATCCCATTCAGCATAGCAGGACCAAACATATTGACATACGACATCACTTTATCAGAGACCTTGTAGAAGAGAAGACAATCAAATTGGAACATGTTGCCACTGAGCTACAGCTGGCTGACATTTTTACCAAGGCTCTGGATGCAAATCAATTTGAAAACTTAAGGGGTAAGTTGGGTATTTGCCAACATGAGGAATTGTAGCAATTAATTTTGCTTAAAACAAGGATCAAAGGAATTATGCCTGTTCTGATTGGTTTAAAATTATATTTTCCCATTTCCTACAATTCTTTTAAGAAGTTGAATAGACACTCCCTTGCTTCCTTCCCCTCTCGTCTCCTCATCAAAACCCAGTCTCTCAATCAGAATTTTCTCCTCAGTTGTTGTTGGTCCTCTAGGACTGTCAAAATGTCTCAAACACCATCATCATCCAATATGACTATTTCAACCTCTTCCTCTGATCAAGATTCTAGGACAATCTCTTCTTGTCTGGACTCTGAAGTTCTGGAGATCTCTTCTCGAAGAAACGTGGGAACTAACCCCACCAAGGTCAAAGAGTTGAGAACAAGACATGCAGGAAACCCCCAAGCTTCTGCCTCTGGTAATCCATCTCATCCTTCTTCTTCAGTTCCCCCTGAAATTGCAAATAGGGAAGGGACAGCCTATGTTAATCAAGCAATAGCAAAAATTGTTTCAAGAATTCTGAACGAGAAACACTCAGTTCCTGGCATTTCTGTTCCTCTGAACCAAGAAAGTTCAAATGCTGAAACAAATCCAGATGTCTCTAAGAATGTTGAGACATCAAACAAAGAGAAGAATGCTGACATTGCTCACAAGAAAAGAAAGAAGCCCGAATCCTCTGGATCTGATGACAGTGCTTGAAGGTTGGTTGCTGTTTGGTGGAGTTTGGAAGTGTATTCAGTTGTTTTGGATAACTGTATAATTTTATGAACATGTATCTTTGGCCCATTTGTGGCTAAAGAGGGGGAGAATATTTTGGTACTTACTTAATTAGTACTTGACATTCTATTTTTCTGCTGTCACTTATTTCTGCTGCTATCTATCTCTGATTGCTTAGGGTCTTTAGCCAAAAATCTGCCAAAGGGGGAGTTTGTAGGTGTTTAGGTATTGGCTTGCATTTTTGGTAAATCCCAAGTGTATGTGTGAATGTCATGACTGATGTCATAACATTCTAGTTTAGTTTGTACTGACTCATTAGGTACCTTTGCAGAAAAATATTGTAATTCAAGTACTGATGTTTATAAGTGTGTATCTGAGCATTTTGCAAAATGATCACATTTTGCTAAATCAGTAGACAGGTTTTCTCAGATGTCATAACAGATGTTATGACATCCTGTTCTGAACTAACAGGTTTGCAGGTTGGATAAGTCTGAGTTTTTTCAGGAAAATAACTCAGTCTTTCCTGAACAGAATCCTGCGTTTTCTGAGGGGTAACCTGGCTCAACCCTAACCTGGTTAATAAAGCCCTGTGACCTGGTCTTTAGGTCAAACGGAATTAACCCTAAGTTTTTGTGGAAACCCTAACTGAAGTTGCAGCTGCTATATATTCAACAGAGCTGCTGTTTTGCAAGGCATCCCTTTTTATTGATCAGAAGATCATTTGTAATCTGTATAGATTTGATTATTGTACTCCAAGCAATTATCATTGTGATAAGTGACTTGGAATAGGTTTCTAATTGTAAGGGCTGTGTAGCACTCAAAGCTTTGAAGCAAGAGTGTTTGAATGTTCTTGACTAAAGCTGTGAAGCAGAGTCAAGTTAGCTGTGTGCATCACTCAAAGCTGTGAAGCACGAGTGATTGTGTTGCTTGATTAAAAAGCTGTGAAGCTTAATCAAGTGTTTGTTTTTGAAGAGTGTCTTCATCAATTCTTAAGTCAAATTGGTTTATGTATCACTGCTGTGATTGAGGGGGAGTGAGTAGGAACTCAGGTTTAAGTTGTACTTAGATTGGAATTGCATTGGGTAGGTCTTAAGTGAAGGAGATAAACTGGTTGGTTTATTCCTGAATTAACATCTCTTATAGTAGATTTCCTCCCTGGCTTGGTAGCCCCCAGAGTAGGTGTTGTTGCACACTGAACTGGGTAAACAATTGACTGTGTTCTTTATTGCTTTTGTATTTACTGTCATATAGTAAGTCAGATTCGGTGTCATAACATTGAACGTGACATTGAGTATCTGCAGCCAGAATTTCAGATAAGAATGTACAAAAGATGTAAAATGGACTTGTTTTATTTTAAGAAAATATTTTCGATCTTTTGTTTTAAGAAATAAAATAAGGCATGTAAAAATAAAATAAAAATGTTTTTTTTTGTGTCTTTTTGATTAATGAAATATAAAGTAATAGCAAAAATAGTGAGAAAAAGAAAAATAGAATCAGCGTATTGCTTACTAAAGGAGGTCAGAAGTTCTGACTCTGGCGTGCTGCAAAACAGATATCCTGTTAGTGAAAAATGGGTAAAGTCAGAAGTTCTGGGTCCGCTGGGAACGAGGTAGTTTTCAGAAGTTCTGATACCACCGGCAACAAAGTAGATTTCAGAAGTCCTGATACCACTGGCAGAACTTGGTCTCCCTCTCCATGCTAGTCAGAACATCTGCAACTTGGTCATTTTTCAACAAAAACGGAAGATGTGCATATGACAGTTATGGCAGGTGTCATAGTGTTTCAGAAGCAAGAAATATCAGAACTATAAATCAGAGGAAAGTATGAATTTGCTAATCCTAATTCTGAGTTCTAATTTCTTCAAGAAGTTCTGAATTGATTTACTCCCTACTTAAGCAGTCAGATGCATGAAATCTCAGAATATGTACAACATCAGAAACATGATATCTACATTGTATTTTTGAACATGCAAATCTAGTAATGCTTAGGTAATGTGGTGAGAGTCAGTAGATGCTTACCTTGTGGCTAGAAGATATTCTATGAACCGGAGTTAACCTCAACTCTTATGATGTTCTAAGCAGCTTCTTCACGTGCTCAGCAGGCTGGAAGTTTTCAACTTCTGGAACATCAAAGGGATGATGTTCTGACTTCTTTAAGTAGGTGGATGGAGAGTGTATGGTAGTATGAATACAGAAGTTAGGATAGATTCTAATATATGAGTCAGAAATTGTGTGGATGGTTTTGGTCAAGAAATACTTATAAATAAATGGAGTTTGAATGCAAGGAATCAGAAGTTAACAGGTTTTGTCTGTTGTGTTTACAGTTTTTGGACTCTTGGAATTTTGGCAGGGGTTCAAGGTTTTTCTTTCTCAAATTTTCGACGCTTTTATCGTTGCTAATGGCTCTCAATTTGTAGGCCAAAATCTTGGAGCTTGGAGAAATAAAAAATATATCCATCATATGCTAGGCGTTGACGTGTTCAACAAGTTCAAATAAGTATGGCTCAAGGCACAAAGTAAGGTGGTTAACAACTTTTAGCCGTGCCTATGCTGGGTTTGTAAGCAGGAATTAAGGAAAAGTAACTTCTAATGCAAAAGTAACGCATGGGCCCAGCATATTCTTATACAAGAGTTTGCTTTTCCAAGACAGCAATGGTACTTTTATGCCACATGTGGGGAAATCCTTTGGATGAAGACTAAAAAGTGGTTGTGAGCATTAAATGAGCATTAAATGATGATGAGATTTATCAAATCAAAAATCCTGCCATGTGAAACTCTGCCTCATTTGTTTTATTCTTGATCAGAAGTTCAGCTTCAACATAGCTTATAATAGACATCCAATCTTCTGATCCTTGTATCTCCTGGTTCTACCATGTTCTGGAAGAGCTCTCATATTTTCCAGGAAGCTTGCAGCACGCTTTGTGACCTTCTTTGAATTGCCCCTTACAAACTTTGACTGAACCTTTATGAAAACCGGCCCAGAAGTTCTGACCCAATTCTATCTTGAAAATGTCCAGAATTTGCTTAGTGCTTTAGTTTCACGGACGTATCTTTGAACATTTATAACTTAAGATTCCAGCCTTTTCAGGGGAAGTTCTGTTCTGCAACGTTTTGGATCTTATTGAAATCTATAACTTTTGTGCCAGAAGTTCTTATAGAATCAACTTGCATCATGGTGATAATCTGATCAGAAGTTCCTAGCTTGCCATATTTCTTAAACACTTAGAAAAATTCTAAGTATTTAGAATTTTGACTTTTGAATTTCTTGATGAAACAAAACCCCGTATTTTAACATGTCTTGCTGAAATATGATTCTTGAAACTTGATTTTGATCCAAAAGTCAAAGTTTGACCTTTTAGTGTGCAAATGACCATTTTGCCCTTGTGAATGGCTTTCTTGGAAACTTTGTAATTCATTTTTTAAATTGGATGGAGGCAAACCAGGTTGATCCTTTGAGAAATGAGAGGGAAAATTTTGGGGTACAACAGTTGCCCCTGTTCAATCTTCTTAAGCCTGAGGATGTAGATTGGCTGGTCAGCCTTTCGTGATCTGAAGGTGGAAGACGATTGGACATTAGAGTGCCCAGAAATTTGCACTCGGTGATGTGATGATTGAGGGTATAAGGAATGGGCTTAAAGATGCCATTTTGGAAAGTGACGGGGAATCGTCGGAGATGGGCTTAAATATGCCATTTTGGAAAGTGACGGGGAATCGTCGAAGATGGGCTTAAAGATGCCATCTTGGAAAGTGACGGGGAATCGTCGGAGATGGGCTTAAAGATTCCATCCGGAAAAGAATGGTTGTGCAAGAGATTCCTTGGTGAAAATTCCTGTACCTTCCGTTGAGGGGGACTCTGCCGGGGAATGTTGATTTATGCACTGGGAAGTAAAGTCTTGGAGCTTTGGTTGTCCATTACTCTACTGGGGATTAAATCCCGATTAAAGAGATGAAAGTAGAATGTACACCTGGTCAGGGTCCAAGTTGTACGGCGATTTACTATGGAAATATGGAATCGACCGTATCTGGTTGGATCTAGGTCTCATAGTGTTGTAAACTATCGTCTAGAGATAAGGGAGAAGGAACCTGGATAGTAGGTTTACTTCGAAATGAAAAGCCTGGGTTGTGGGGCTTGGTGAAGAAACCTGGGTAGTAGGGTTATTTCGGGATGAAAAGCCTGGGTAGTGGGGCTTGGTGAAGGAACCTGGGTAGTAGGGTTACTTCGGGATGAAAAGCCTAGGTAGTGGGGCTTGGTGAAAGAACCTGGGTAGTAGGGTTACTTCGGGATGAAAAGCCTGGGTAGTAGGGCTTGGTGAAGGAACCTGGGTAGTAGGGTTACTTCGGGATGAAAAGCCTGGGTAGTAGGGCTTGGTGAAGGAACCTGGGTAGTAGGGTTACTTCGGGATGAAAAAGCCTGGGTAGTGGGGCTTGGTGAAGGGACCTGGGTAGTAGGGTTACTTCGGGATGAAAAAGCCTGGGTAGTAGGGCTTAGTGAAGGAACCTAGGTAGTAGGGTTACTTCGAGATGAAAGCCTGGATAGTAGGGCTTGGTGAAGGAACCTGGGTAATAGGGTTACTTCGAGATGAAAGCCTGGATAGTAGGGCTTGGTGAAGGAACCTGGGTAGTAGGGTTACTTCGAGATGAAAGCCTGGATAGTAGGGCTTGGCGAAGGAACCTGAGTAGTAGGGTTACTTCGGGATGAAAAAGCCTGGGTAGTAGGGCTTGGTGAAGGAACCTGGGTAGTATGGTTACTTCGGGATGGAAAGCCTGGGTAGTGGGACTTGGTGAAGGAACCTGGGTAGTAGAGTTACTTCTGGATGAAAAAGCCTGGGTAGTAGGACTTGGTGAAGGAACCTGGGTAGTAGGGTTACTTCGAGATGAAATCCTGGATAGTAGGGCTTGGTGAAGGAACTTGGGTAGTAGGGTTACTTTGAGATGAAAGCCTGGATAGTAGGGCTTGGTGAAGGAACCTGGGTAGTAGGGTTACTTCGAGATGAAAGCCTGGATATTAGGGATTGGTGAAGGAACCTGGGTAGTAGGGTTACTTCACTTAATCATGTAGATTAGTTGACCTGTTTGATTTCGAGAACCGAGTTTCCATTAGTTGTCTGTAGATGTGATCTGTACAACTGCTGGATTCACTGCATCTAATCGCCTTTTCCAGAAAAGATATCAGGCTTAGTTATATGCGATGCATGAAATGCAGGGTGAGATGATGTTTCTCAAAATAAATGAGATGATGTTGTATGTGATATGTGTCTGCATGTCATGATGTATGGATACGAGATACTAGTTGTGACATATCTGAGTTTGGGAAAATAAATCCCTGACTGCTGTTGGAGAATAAATATTTTGTCGAAACGAGATGCTGGAGGATAACTCTGCGAGGACTAACTTAGAGGAAGAGATACTCCGTTGGTAGACCTGCTGACCTGGAGGAATAAACTCAGCTGGGGATGAAATTCCGTTGTTGGAGATGTTGAGCTCTGTTGGAGATTGAGTTTTCATACCCAGAGAAATAGACCCTGCTTGGGGAGATGAAAATTGTTGACATGCCTGCGATTACGAACCTTGGTTGGGGATAGTTGTGCCTCGTTTTGGGAAGGCTGACATCAATGCCTTCGCATACTCTTACTCTGTGGGGAGTATATATACCAACAAATATGTTTCCAAGCTGGATTTATCCCGACACCTGTTGGGCAGAGTAACCGTGGTGCTTGGCACTTTGTTTTCCTTGTTTCTGGAATTACGAGTAATTGTCTTTGTTTCTTATGTAAATGTTTATGAGCAGCTATTATTTCCAAATGCATATATCAAAAATAAATCATTAGACGTTCTTGCAAAATAAAACAGAAAAAGAAAAACAAATTGAAGTTTTGTAAAAATGACTTGTATTGATTTTGAAATTGGCCTGTAATAGGCATTTTGTACAAGGAGGCTGACGCTCTAGCAAGATAACACCGCTGAAAGATAGAAATTATACAATTTGTGTAAAAGAAAAACAGCTATGTGAAACAACCCCATTGGGTTCCAACTCTGCTATTGCCTTTATATCTTCAAGCATCTCATCACTTTGCTACTTGGCCGAAGGTTGATCAGATTGATTGGCGCCGTCCAAGCTTGATAGCTGATACCAAAGTCTGGCCGCAAGATAATCCAATGAGACATAGTGGTACGCTTTAATCCCCAACTAATGCCTGGATTGCCCTTTCGGGTTTTCAATCCACCGGGATACCCTTTTTTGCCCAAGTCGCCCTTTCGGGTTTTCGACTTGCCGGGTGTACAGATTTTTTTCATTTTCATCCCTTATTTTTGCCCAACCCCTTTTGGTCCATCGGGAAGCCCTTATTTTTTCCTAGGCCAGTCGACCTAGCGGGTCTTTGATTATGCGTAGTATCTTTTCACTATGTCTTCATTGATAAGGTGAGGAAGGTCATCACTATCCATGTTGGTTAGAATCATAGCTCCTCCCGAGAAAATGTTCTTAACCACAAATGGACCTTCCTACGTGGGGGTCCATTTGCCCCTGGGGTCACCTTGTAGTAGTATGATGCGTTTGATTACTAGATTACCGACTTGATAATATTGACGCCTGACTTTCTTGTTAAAAGCCTTGATCATTCGCTTTTGATACGTCTGACCATGGTAGATAGCAGTGAGTCTCTTTTCATCGATTAGATTTAATTGATCAAGTCGGGTTCGGATCCAGTCGTCTTCGTTCAAACCCGCATCCTTCATAATCCTGAGAGAAGGTATCTGGACTTCGATGGGTAGGACTGCCTCCATGCCATATACTAGAGAGTAGGGTGTTGCCCATGTCGACGTCTGTGTTGAGGTACGGTACCCATGCAGAGCAAATGGTAACATCTCACGCCAGTCTTTATATGTCACCGTCATCTTCTGTACAATCTTCTTGATGTTCTTGTTAGCTGCTTCGACAGCGCCATTCATCTTCGGTTGGTAGGGAGAAGAGTTATGATGTTGTATCTTGAATTGTTTACAGAGTTTGATGATCATTGTATTATTGAGATTCGTGCCATTATCAGTGATAATTCTCTCTGGCACACCATACCGATGTTGTACCCCAAAATTTTCCCTCCCATATTTCTTAATACATGTCAAGTAAGGTCTTCAAATTGCTCAAGGAAGTCCAGGAGTTGACCAGACAAGCTCTCTCCTAAGATAGTCTACCTCAAATTAGGGTTTTAGTTTGCATCAATATGCTTGATCCCAAAGGATCCCAAATGCTCACCATTGTCCTAATATATTCTCAAGATCATCCATGTCATGTTTCAAGCCTTGCAGAGGAAGTTTGCTTAGTCAATTGCTCAAAGGCCTGAAAATCGATTGTGCTAGGGCAAAAGTCAATTGTGGCCCACATACAGTCAAACTTCAATATTTTTGGTCAACATCCTCATTTTGAAGTTTTATTCATCATTTGATCAAGGGTTTATCATGATTCCTCAAGGATTGCTCACAATTCATCAAAACCCAAAAGTTGATAAATTAGGGTTTTGTAGGAAAAGTCAACTCAACTTTGACCAAGCATAACTTTCTCATACTGTATCAAAAATTACCCATCCAAAGCTCATTTTGAAGAGGATGCAATTCCCTACAATTAATCTTCATCTCCCAAGTTCAAAATATGCACTCACAAGAAGATATGAATTTGGACATTATAGGTCACTTTGGAAAGTCAACAAAAACACCTTTTGGGTAAAAGCTTCATACATGAACATGGAAGACTCAATTGAGATGAGAACAAAAGGGTTGCTTAGAGGACATCTTAAGCTTTCTAAAAAGTCCAAGAACACATCTCTAGGGTCAAAATTGAGAGAGTTATGCATTGGTAAAGTTGACCCTTTTTGCAAAATTGCCAAAAGTCAAATGTGTCCAAAATTGCATTTTTTGTCAAATGGGCCCAACTTTGTATGCTTGCACTGAGTTTGTAATGTGACCCACGACCCATGAGCCCTTCCACTTGTCATTATTTTATTTTTGTTATTTATTTTGATTTTATTTCAATTAAATCAAATAAAATCAATATAACATAGTAAAAATATCAAAAGCTAATTAAATCTTGAGATTTTATGCATGATTAGGTCCATTACACAGCTGGAAACAAAATCAAATCGTGCAAGGTTCAAAATGGACAAAAAAGATTGAGTTTGCTTGTTTTGGAAAGATTTTGCACAAGGATCAAATCATGAATCAATATTCATAATTGGAAGAGATTTGATACAAAATTGTAACCCTAATGCATTCTACTATACATAAGGAACAAGTGCAGACCAAAAATAGGGGGCTAGAGGCGTGCAAAGGAGAGAACGAATTTCAAAAAATTCAAGAAAAGTTGCAAACTGATTTCCAAGTTTCAGGCCATCTCAAGCCATTCTAATCATTCCAATCAATTGATGGACTCCCCAGGATCGTGTTTCAATCACTAGCAAGCTTCCCCACGCCTTGAAACGCCCTGTAAAAGTCACACGGTTTGCATATTTTCTTGAAATCGAATACATTAATTTTGGCATATTTAGCATGATTAATTGATATATTCATAATCCTTGAGATGTTTGCAAGCTAATGGTTGTATTTAATTGCATTTTTATTGACTGTACACCAAGATGCCATGGCTAGGGTTCGTGGTTCGTTTTTAGGGATTTTTCATACAGGAACAATTGGCCATTAATAATGGTACCATGATGCTCGTGAGGTTGCAACGAGTGGATTGGTACCATTGGTTTTCATTTATCGTGCTTGTATGAGATTTTGGAAATACACAGGGTTATACCTACGGTGAACGTTCGTAGGTAAAAGCTTTGATCTCTAAAACGACGGAAGCCATGAGGAAGATGATGGCGATGCAGTATGTGAGTGGCTTGTTTGAATCTGCACGCATTTTGGGAAGCGTGGCATGTTATGATACGGTGGGAGAGAACTGACTGTTTTTGGAATGCTGGTTCGCGTTTTGCGTTTGTTTTTGCAAAATGTCGCGGTAAGCAAGAGTCGCCACCGTATTTTATTTTATCCAACAAGGAAAGGACAAAAGCACAGAAAAATTCCTTTTTTGAGATGTTTCTCGGGTTCGGGAGGTAGATTATAGAAAGGGAAGGTGTTAGCACCCTTTCTATCTGTGGTTATCCACTGGCTCTTAGGTACTTGCTCAAAGTGTTTTCAAAATTTGCTTTTCTTTGTATTTGTGGGTTTGAAAGAGTTTTTATTTTGAAGAGAGTGTAAGTGCGAAAAGTTTTGTTTTGTTTTTAGAATGAGCAAGTACTTAAGAACCATCTAACTACTCGAAAAAGGAATTAATATGTACAAATGTCCTTTAGACAATGCTATCCCACTATTGAGGAGTAGGTAGCATCATCGTTGGAGTTTTAGGGTCAATTCGATTAAGGGACGTGTGGTCACTAAAGCAACGTTAGGACGCCTTAGCGGTAACCCTAATGTCTTAGATCAATTTTCCGAGACAACCGTTTCGAGGAAACTTATGATCTTTGGACAAGAGGACGACCTCTAAAACTTCCTATACTCAATGACCACGTTCGAAGGCAACCAAGTGAGGTGTACCCTAAGAGTGCGCATGTGCGAGTGTGTTAGTTCGGTTATATTATCTTTGTACATGTCATGGGTGAGCTATATTGATTTTAAGTTCATGCATTGGATCTTGTCATGCATTCCCTATTATCAAACATCTAACAGTTTATAGTTGCGGAAATTAAATTTGCGGAAATTAAATCTAAACTATTACAAGGCGTCAGGTATTTTCATCGCCAAAAACAAACCCTTTAATTTAAATTGCGGAAAAGTAAAATAAAGCGATAAATAATTAAAGTCCTAATTAAAATCTATTACAAACCAGAAGCAATTACATAATTGGATCAAACGATACGCGTGCGAGAAATTAAATCGGGCGAGCTTTTAGGGTTTTGACCCTTTTTTTTATTAAAGAAAAGATTTTTGCTTATTTGTGAATTAAATAATTAAATCTAAGTTAATAATTAAATTAATTAATTAATGAAGATATTTTTGGACTTTTTAAATATTTAAGGAAATAAAATAAAATGGATTAATGTTAATAAAAACCTAATTCTACATTAATTTTAATTATTGCAAAAAATGTTAAAATTATACCTAATTAAAACCTAAATTAATTGATTAATATTTATTTACAAAAATAAAAGTGATGAATTTAATTTTAATAAATAAAAATAATATATTTTTTTTGTGTTTTCTGATTTTATGAGGAAAAATTAAATTGGTTAGTAATAGTAAAAATAATTAATTAAAACAATAAAACAAATAAATAAATATAAAGAAAAGAAAATAAACCAAGGGGGTGTTAGGCCCAAGAGGAGGTGAGATCAGCAATCTCTAGGCCCAATTATGAGCAAGCCTTGTTGACTTTTCCAATCCGGTGTGCGCCTTTGACCAAGGGAACATGATGGTCCTTCATTCCTGGCCACCAGATTTGGCCTGAAGGCCATCTGGCACGTTGATATTTGCAGGCATATGGAGCACCAAAGTTGATGAAGCACGCTGGAACATCTGTAAGAAAAATGCAACAAATATTGGGGGACCTGGGATTCTAACAATCAATATGCTGGAATAAAAAAAAACTCGCGCCAATATATGAATAGGCCAATGAAGACGAGCCACGTCTTCGTCTTCTTTAACAAGACCTGGTCTTTTTCCTACGGATTTGGATCCACAACAAAATCCATGGCTTGATCCCAAACTCGTCCCTAGGCCATGGAAACGAATTTTGAGACCATCACCTTACTCGTCTCCTTCCACTGATTCCATTTATGTCCATGGGTTGTTCTAATTTTCCCTGAAATCAAAACGCCTAAAAAACAAGAACCAAAACCCTAGCTTCGGGCATGGCTGTACAGGCTACCAAAACAAAATCAAATATTGCAAAAATGTTCTAAATGAAGTGACAAACACAAATATGCAAAGATTTTGGTGAAAGAATGCAAGAATCAGAGGATGTGATTTCGTGTTCAGGGCCATGTTCATGGACACTTACAGCGCGTTTCAGGTGGTTTCAGGACTCGTGAATAGTTTCTTTAGCTCCAGTGGATGTCAGGCAAGAAGGCTACGTTGAGCTTTTGCCTTGAATTGGACTCCAAACAAGATTTCGATCTCCACTTTTTTCAAGCTTTTTTCAGTTTTGGTTTTGTGATTTTGCAGCCTCTCAGGTTGTGTCCTGTGTGTCTTTGAATTGTGTGAGTATAATAGAGTGAATTAGGTTTGATTTTGGGCCTCCAATCTTTGTGTATTGATGATTCAAGATTTGATATGAACCACCATTAACAAGCTTCCATATTTGTCTCAAATCAAATATTTTGTACATAACATGGCATGATTCGAGTTTGATCTTGTCCATGATGGTAATAAAGACCTGTAATGATCAAAAAGATATCAATTGATTAAATTTTGGATTTTATTTGGATTTAAATTGATTTAAAATGAATTAAATCAATAAAAATCAAATAAAATAGAAAAATTAATAATTGGACATACAACTGAAGATAGGACACGTGTGTGGTGTGAAAAGATCAAATCAAGTGGAAAAAAGTGGGCCCATTTGACAAAATTTGAAGTTTTGGGGATAGTTGACTTTTGGCAATTTTGGAAAAATGCCCAACTTCAACCATGCATAACTTCTTCAATTTTGAACTTTTGGAGGTGTTTTTGGACTTTTTAGAAACCTTGAGATGTCCTATAACCAACCCGTTTGGTCTCATCTCATGTTGATGTTCCATGTTCAAGTTATAAGCTTTGGAAAAAATGTGTTTTTGTTGACTTTCAAAAATGACCTATAATGTCCAAATTTGTAACTTTTTGTGAGTGCATTTATTGATCTTTGGGTGTGAATATGGACTGTAGGAAATTGCATCCTCTTCAAAATGAGCTTTGGATGTGTCATTTATCATAAAGTATGAGAAAGTTATGCTTGGTCAAAGTTGAGTTGACTTTTCCTACAAAACCCTAATTTAGCAACTTTTGAATCTTGATGAATCTTGAGCAATCCTTGATGAATCATGATCAACCCTTGATAAAATGATGAATTATCCTTCAAAATGAGAATGTTGGCAAAAAATATTGAGGTTTGACTGTTTGTAGGTCACAGTTGACTTTTGCCCTAGCACAGTCGATTTTTGGACTTCTTGAGCAATTGACTGACCAAACTTTCTCTGCAAGGTTTGAAATTTTACATGGATGAACTTGAGAGCATATTAGTACATTGGGTAGAACTTGAGATCATTTGGGTGCAAGGACCTTGATGCAACACAAAACCCTAATTTGAGATTGACTGCCTTAGGAGGTGATTTGACTGTCCAACGCTTGAGCTATCTTGAGCAATTTGGGAGTTATTCTTGAAATGTCTTGGGAAATATGGGAGGGAAAATTTTTGGGTACAATATATGTTATTTGTATTATATTTTATTTGATTTGTTATTATTACAACTAAACAAGCTGACACAGATGGTAAGGTTGTTGGTCTTTGATGCACACGTCCTGGGTTCGATCCCAGGCGTGTGCATTTTATTTTCTAAATATTTTCAGGGTAATTCAGTTTACCACATGGCAAGGCATCCACCGTGCATCATCAGCGTCCAACCATCAGATCATCAACAAGCCAGATCCAAGACTTCACCCATGAGGGTCCGCCATGCGCCCAGTCAATCTTACATACAGGATCTAGCAAAGTCAATGGGGCCAGGAGCTTATTGGGCTCAGAATTGCAAGCCACACCCCCTTCTTACTAAAGCAACACCAGGCCCATTCTTTTTTCTTTTCTATTTATTTCATTTATTCATTTAATTAGTTTTTTTTTAACCAAAATTAATTTCTTTTTTCACAAAAAATCATAAAATCAAGAGTTTCACAAAATCTAGAATTAGGTTTTTATTTTATCAAATTTAATTTAATATTAGTTTAAATTTAATTTAGGATAATTCTAACTTTTTTATATATAATTAAAATCAATTAGAAAAAATTAGGGTTAACTCTTGATTTAATTTTTATTTCTTTTCTCAAAAATAAAAATACAAAAATAGGTTAATTTAATTATTTTTTTAAAATTTAAATTAATTAGAAATTAGGTTTTTTTATTTATTCAATTAAACTTTATTTTCTCAAAATAGCACAAAAACCACAAAAAATGATTTTTCTTTTAAATTGCAATTAGGCTTAGTTGGGGTCAAAACCCTGATTCTTTTGCATTCGATTCATCGCGCGCGTTTCTATTTTTGCAATATTAATGTAACTGCTCACGGTATGTAATAGTTTAATTAGGATTTTCTTTATTTACCGTCTTGTACGGGTTTTTTTGGCTATGTAATTAATCCATACCCTGAAGCCTTGTAATAGCGTAGGTTTTATTTCTTGCATTTTAATTCTCGCAAATATTAACTGTTTAGATGTATGCTAATAGGATTGTATGATAAGATTGCATGATAATTTAAAACGGCTAGAAAACCATAATGTGCAAAGATAATAACTGAAATCAAATCACTCGCACATGCGCACTCTTAGGGTATACTCTCACTTCGGTTGCCTTCGGTAAACGGTCATTAAGTATAGGGTGTCTTAGTGGTTGCCCTCATGTCTAACAAAGATCAAAGTCTCATTCAGAAGCGTCGCCTCGAAAATGTTGCCTCAGAAATGTTGCCTCGAATATGATCTTAAGACATTAGGGTTATTACTAAGACGTCCTAACATTGCTTTAGTGATCGTACGTCCCTTACGAATTGATCCTTACAACTCCAACGACGGTGCTACCTATTTTTCAATAGTAGGATAGCGCTGTCTAAAGGAAACAAGAATAGAAACGATCTTTTTTCGAGTAGGTATATGCTAGCAGGTACTTGCTCAAAAATCAAACTTTTCACACTTACACCTTCTTCAAACAAAGTTTTCAAAAACAACTTCGTAACACTCTTTAGGACAGAAACAAGGGTTAAACGAAGTAAAACAAAAAATTTCAAAACAAACATGCACAAGCAATTTTTAAAAGATGAGCAAGTACCTAAGAGCCCATGGAAAACCATGGATAGAAAGGGTGCTAACACCTTCCCTTTCTATAATCTACCCCCCGTACTCAGAATATCTCTAAAAAGGAATTTTTCTGTGCTTTTTTCCTTTTCGGTTGGATAAAATAAAAGTCGGTGGCGACTCTTGCTTACCGCGACATTTTGCAAACAAAAAACGCAAAACGTAAACCAGCATTTTCAAAACAGTCGGTTCTGCCACCGTATCACAGAACTGGCGACTCTGCTGGGGAGTAATAAGTGGGGTATACCTTAGGATTTAGTTCATCATAAATTGCTTCTCTTGTTTGTTTTGGTTGCTTTACTTTTAAGGTTTTTGCTTGGGAGTTACTATAGATCCTAACTCGGATCTGGGGACACCTTTTAGGTAAGTAGCAATAAATTGTGAGGGAACTGTACGGCGTAGACCGATACGGTTGAAGCAATAGCTACGTTGATGTGGCACATTGGTTGGTATCAGTATCCCTTATGGAGAAACAAGGAGAATACAGGGCCGCTATGTATGTCGTTAAGCATCAACTGGCCTTAGAACCTTTAATCGACCAACTTGGCCATTAGGAAGTAGTGAGATAGCTGGCCTCGGTGTAAAGCTGAGAACTGGTTGATACTCGGTGCTACATTCATTGAGACCATACTCTCGAGATAGTTTCGGCCGCAAGAAAAGATTGCGTAAGCTGAAACCATGACTGATGAAGGATGGTCAGTGATATTGAGAACCTCTAGAACCCGGTTACTTTTCCTAGGACAGGTTGAAACCAACTGAACTTCAAGAGGGTAATACCTTTGACCTCATGCAAGCCTTAAACTTAAGGGATTTTGTGTGACTTGTTTGCCTTTGCCATGCCTGTTATCTGATATACCTGTTGTTTTCTATCATGACATCATGCATCATAACATAGCATGCATACTTCATCGTACTAACCATTTCAAAGACCAGGGGAATTTATCTTTGTTCTGTTTTGCAGATTATGGCTTCCGTATGCAGAAATACCATCCGAGTTAACTTTGTGCAAATACCTGCTCAACTTAAAGAGTTAGCCTCAAGAGTTTCTGAGACTTCTATGTTCATTAAGAGACATGGTCAGCTTCTTAGCCTGGTTACCTCAAAGCTTGATGAGCAGATGATGAGTGTACTTTTCCAGTTCTTTGATCCTGTGCATCATTGCTTCACCTTTCCAGATTACCAGTTGGTTCCCACTTTGGAAGAGTTCTCTCACTTATTGGGCATATCCATCCTTGAGCAGGTACCCTTTATAAGTATGGAAGAGACTCCTAGACCAGAAGACATTGCCTCAGCTCTACATATGAAACGGGCTGATATGGTATCCAATTGGGAAACACGAAGCGAGGTCGAAGGTTTTCTAGCTAAATTTTTGATAGACCAGGCTCAGCTATTCTGGGATAATTTGGATTTTCAGGCTTTCGAAGATATCTTGGCTCTCCTTATCTACGATTTGGTTCTCTTCCCGAATCCGATTCTTTTGTAGATGTGAACGCGGTCAAGATTTTCCTTTCTCTCAATCCTGTGCCTACTCTACTGGGTGATATCTTGCATTCCCTCTACACTCGTACTGTGCGAAGAAGAGGGACTCTTATGTGTTGCATGTTGTTGCTGTCAAGGTGGTTTATTTCGCATCTCCCTAAGTCTGTGCTGAAGAACGAAGAAGGTTTGGGTTGGTCCTACAAGATAATGTCACTTGCCCATACAGACATTCTTTGGAGTTCCAAGGCTATGGAAGACACTGCTGTTATTGATCGTTGTGGGGGATACCCTAATGTCCCATTTCTTGGAATCAGAGGGGGTATAACCAACAATCCTTGTCTAGCTTTGGGACAATTTGGTTGTGCTCGGAGAGATGGTCCCCATGAGCTACTTCTTGAGGATATTGCATTTAACTACAAGGAGGATGTTGACGAGCACCGCCAGAGGTTTATACGAGCTTGGGGTATGGTGAACAGATTTGACCCCCAAGAGCTAGGACCAAAGACTTCCCTTCCTATGCATCCTTACCTCCAATGGGTTCGAGCTCGTGCCCAGAAGCTTGGGATGCCTTATGAAGTCGTATTGCCAGTAATTGTGGAGCCCACTAATGAAGAAGGCATTCCTTACACAGTTCTTTACCCTTACATACCCACTGATCCTAGGGCATTGTAGAGGTCTTGGATTCAGCTGAAAGAGGAGAGGGATACTTACCGGGAGAAGTACCATGAGCAAGAAAGGAAGATCTTGAAGCTCACCAGGCAGCTTGAGGAAAAAAGAGTGATCAATGACTACGTCAGCACCAAGAGGAAGCATCCATGGGACTTTTGATTTTGCTTTTTTTTTAGTTTTGGATTTGTTTTCCATTTACTTCTTTTGTAACGCCTCAAAGGCATTGTTGAACCTTTTACAAGTTAATCTAATAAAGTTTGTTTATTTTTGGTTTGCAAATTTAAATCTCCCAAAGTCTTTGAAATCATTACTGTTGCACCCCA
This sequence comes from Vicia faba, assembly GCA_948472305.1. NCBI lineage: Eukaryota > Viridiplantae > Streptophyta > Magnoliopsida > Fabales > Fabaceae > Vicia > Vicia faba. The sequence continues at coordinate 1,450,903,583 of OX451741.1, forward strand.
AAATTTTCCCTCTCATATTTCTCAAAACATGGCAAGAAAAATCTCCAAGTGTCTCAAGATTGCTCAAGAGTTGGACAGTCAAGCTATCTCCTAAGGCAGTCAACCTCAAATTAGGGTTTTGTGTTGCATCAAGATCCTTGAGTCCAAATGACCTCAAGTTCTCCCCAATGTCTTAATATGTTCTCAAGGTCATCCATGTCAAATTTCAAGCCTTGCAGAGGAAGTTTGCTCAGTCAATTGCTCAAAGGGTCCAAAAATTGACTGTGCTAGGGCAAAAGTCAATTGTGACCCATAAACAGTCAAACTTCAAGATTTTTTGTCAACATTCTCATTTTGAAGGATATTTCATCATTTGATCAAGGGTTTATCATGATTCATCAAGGATTGCTCAAAATTCATCAAGGCTCAAAAGTTGCTAAATTAGGGTTTTGCAGGAAAACTCAACTCAACTTTGACCAAGCATAACTTTCTCATACTTTATGAGAAATGACCCATCCAAATCTCATTTTGAATAGGATGCAATTTCCTACAATCCATATTCATACCCCAAGATCAAGAAATGCACTCACAAGAAGTTACAAATTTAGACATTATAGGTCATTTTTGAAAGTCAACAAAAACACCTTTTTTTCCAAAGCTTATAACTTGAGCATGGAATATCAAAATGAGATGATAGCAAAAGGGTTGGTTATAGGACATATCAAGCTTTCTAAAAAGTCCCAAAACACTTCCAAAAGTTCAAAATTGAAGAAGTTATGCATTGTTGAAGTTGGGTATTTTTGCAAAATTGCCAAAAGTCAACTATCCCCAAAACTTCAAATTTTGTCAAATAGGCCCATTCTTTTCCACTTGATTTGGGCTTTCCACATTCCACACGTGTCCTAGCTTCATCCTTGTATCCATTTATCAATTTTTCTATTTTATTTGATTTTTTATTGAATTATTTCATTTTAAATCAATTTAAATCAAATAAAATCCCAAAACTTGATTACATGAGATATTTTTCTATTTTCAGGACCTAATCATCATCAATGTCATGATCAAATTCGTATCAATCATTCCATGTGCAAAAAGATTGGATTTTTGGAAAATTAAGCAAGTTTTCAATGGAGGATCAAATCCAATCTCAAAGCATTGATGTGCAAAGATTCAAGACCAATTTGTTGACCTAATACATTACAGCATACATATACAATCCAAGGCACACGAATTTGAGACCTAGAGGCTGCAAGAACACCAAGAACCAAACTTGAAAAATTGACAACAAAATGTGAAACTGAAATCATTCATAGAGGCAAATTCAGGAGCAAAACTCAATACCAATCGCTTGCTGGACAACCACTGAAGCAAAACCAACCCAAAGCCAGTCTCCATACACGCGCAAAAGCTCTGTAAGTGTCTCAAAAAAGTGCTTTTCGTTTGAATTCATAGATCCTTATTCTTGCACTTTTCTTGCAAATTCTTTGCATATTCATGATTATCATCAAATTTATAAGCATTTTGCATTAGCCAATTGTGTTTTACTGGCCTAGATAAAGAACCCCCATATCTAGGGTTCTTCGTTCGTGTTTTGGGGTTTTTCTTTTTCATGGAAATCAATACTCAAGAAGGATATAGGTTTGTTCATGAGGCCTAGACGAATTCAACCATGTGCTTGGAATCAATTTCCATGGACTAGAATGGATTTTAGGATGCACATACGAATTTAGCTGCGAATATAAATCCGCAGGTAAATTTACAAGTCTGAAGGTCAGGGACGACAAATGTGTCTCCCTCTTAGTGGCCGGTTCAAACTTCGCGCGTTCATTTTTTTTTATTCTAGCATATTATTGTTTTTCCCCATATTATAATTATTGTTCATTATACTAACAGTTGAAGCGCGTTGGTTGAATGGCAAAGACGTGTATCCAATATCCAACAGGACCTGGGTTCGAATCCCAGGTCCCCCATATGCCTTGTTATTATTTTTCTTTAGGTGATCCAATACAAGTTCAAGCGCGTGATGCATCATGCAGCCTCACCCAATCACTTGCCAGATGGCCCCAGGCCAGATCTGGTGGTCCAAAATGAAAGTCTACCGTGGGATCCAGTCAACCAATGCACAAGGGATCCAGAAAGTCAAACGAGGCCAGCTTGTTAATGGGCCACAAATTTTCCATTCTTACCCCCCTAATCAGGCCCAAACCCTAACTTTTTCTCTTTTCTTTTATTATTTATTTTAATTATTTATTGTTATTATTTTTATTATTTAACTAACCAATCAAAACTTTTTTCTTAATAAAATTAAAAACCAAAAAATATTTTCTTATTTAAATTAAATTTCAGCATTTTATTTTTGTTAACAATATTAATTTAATTAATTTAGTTTTAATTAGGAATAACTTTTAATATATTTTGTAATAATTAAAATTAACTTAGACAATTAGGTTTTATTAACATTGATCAAATTTATTTTTATTCCTTTAAATACCAAAAACCCAAAAATATTTTTATTAATTAATTTATTCATTAATTTAATAATTAACCTAGATTAACTTCTTTCTTAATTAAAAAATAACCAAAAAATCTTTTCTTGAAAAACAAAGGGTCAAAACCCTAAAACTTGCACCCAATTTAATTTCCCGCATGCGATCCATTTTATTGTATTTGTTTCCTGGAATGTAATAGCTTAATAGGACTTTACTATTTTTACCGCTTTATTTATTTTCCGCATTTTAATTTCAAGGGTTGCTTTTGGCGATGTAAATACCCGATGCCTTGTAATAGTTAGTTTAATTTCTGCAATTTATTTTCCGCAACTTATAAACTGTTAGATGTTTGGTAATTAGGAATGCATGACAAGAATGAATGTTTAACCTAAAATCAACATAGATCACCCTTAACATGTGAGAAGACAAAAATAACTGAAAACGACACACTCGCACATGCACACTCTTAGGGTACATCCCACTTGGTTGCCTTCGTACGCGGTCATTGAGTATAGGTCACTTTAGAGGTCGCCCTCTTGTCCAAAGATCATAGTCGCCTCGAAATGGTTGCCTCGGATATTGTTGCCTCAAAACAAATGATCTAGGACATTAGGGTTACCGCTAAAGTGTCCTAACATTGCTTTGGTGATCGCACGCCCCTTAATCGAATTGACCCTTAAAACTCCAACGACGATGCTACCTACTCATCAATAGTGGGATATCATTGTCTAAAGGAAGATAGCATAGAACGATTCCTTTTTCGAGTAGGTAGATGGTTCTTAAGCACTTGCTCTTTCAAAACAAAACAACTTTTCACACTTACACTCCTTTTCAAACAAAGACTTCTTCAAACCCACAAACACAAAGAAAGCAAATTTTTGATAACACTATGAGCAAGTACCTAAGAGCTCGTGGATAACCACAGATAGAAAGGGTGCTAACACCTTCCCTTTCTATAATCTACCCCCCGGACCTGAGAAACATCTCGAAAAAGGAATTTTTCTGTGCTTTTTTCCTTTCCTTGTTGGATAAAATAAAAGACGGTGGCGACTCTTGCTTACCACGACATTTTGCGAAAACAAACGCAAAACACGAACCAACATTCCAAAAAATAGTCAGTTCTCTTCCCACCGTATCACAGAACTGGCGACTCTGTTGGGGAGGCTTAATAAGTGGGGTGTACCTTAGGATTAGATCATTGTGTTTTCAATTGTTTGCTTTGTATGCTTTATATTTGTGGGCTTGAATCAGAGTTACTATAGATCCTAACCCGGATCTGGGGGATACCCTTTAGGTAAGTAGCAATAAACTGTGAGGGAACTGTACGACGTAGACCGATACGATTGAAGCAGTAGCTACATTAGTGTGGCACTTTAGATTGTACCAATATCCCTTGTGTTGGAACGAGGAGAATATGGGTTATCTAAGGGGTCATTAAGCACCAACTGACCTTAGAACCTTTAAATTGACCAACTTGGCCATAGAACAGTAGCAGTATGCTACACTCATTGAGACTAAACTCTCGCGATGATTCCGGCTGCAAGAAAAGGTTGATAAATTGGAATTATGACCGATCAAGGGTAGTCAATGATATTGAGATCCTCTAGAACGCGGTTACTATTTTTAGGACAGGTTTAAACCAACTGAACTGAAAGAGGGTAGTACCTAAGCTCCTTGCCAACCTGAAATCTAAGGGCTCTCTGTGTGACTTGTGTGCCTTTAACATGTTTGCTATTTGTGGATACTTGTGATGTGCTTTCTATCATGACATCATGACATCATAACATTACATACATCTTGCATTGGACTAACCTATTTCAAAGACAGGAGGGATTTATCTTTGTTCTGTTTTTTAGGTCATGATGCCCATGTGTAGGAATACCATCCGTATCAACTTTGTCCAGGTTCCCACCATGCTTAAAGAATTGATTGCAAAGATGTCTGATACTACCTCCTTCATCAGAAGACATGGGTATCTTCTCAGTTTGGTTACCTCCAAATTGGACGAGCACATGATGAGTGTCCTGGTCCAGTTCTATGATCCGCTGTACCATTGCTTTACTTTTCAAGACTACCAGTTGGTTCCCACCTTAAAAGAGTTTTCTGATCTGCTCGATATCTCTATTCTGGAGCAGACCCCGTTTACTAGTTGGGAAAAGATCCTTAGGCCATAAGAGATTTCTTCAGCCCTTCATATGACCAAGGATGAGGTAATGGTTAATTGGGAGACTAGAAGTGGAGCAAAGGGCTTCCTGACTAAGTTCTTGGTTGGTAAGTGTTGTACCCCAAAATTTTCCCTCCCATTTCCTCAACATTTCCTCATCACAAAACCCTTGGAGCTCAAGATCCAGTTTGAGTTTCCTCTGCTCAAGACTTCTCCTTGCACTGTTGACCCAAATTAGGGTTTGTGTTTGTATAAAGATGTTTTGACCTAAAAAGCCTAAGATGACTTTCATGCTTCATGTTGGACTCCCAAGTTTATCCATACAAAGTTTCAAGTCTTGATTCCAAATTTTGCCCAGTCAATTGAACAGTTGACCTAGAAATCAATTGTATTGGGGGAAAAGTCAACTGTTGCCAATTGACAGTCAAATCTCATGAAAATTGACCCACATCAACATTATGAACTCATATAGACCATTTGATCAAGTTTGGATCACAATTCCACAAGAAATTTGATCAGATCACCAAAAGGGCAAAATGGTCATTTTTAGGGTTTTGACTGCACAAAGGCAATTTTTGACTGTTTGACCCAACCAATGGCAAACCAAGCTCACATATGGACTCAAGGACCCCATGGAATTATCTTGACATGCTCAACAAGTTCAAAAGATCCCAAGTACACAAGATTGACAGTTGAATTTCCCAGTCAATTGATCAATTTTGACTGTATACTGAAAAGTCAAACTTTGACTTTTTGGTCAAAATCAAGGGTCAAGATTCATTTTTCATCAAAACATGCCAAATCATGAAACTTGTTCACCAAGAAATCAAAAAATGCAAATTAGGGTTTGAAATGGAAATTTTTCATAACTTAGAATTTTTCTAAGTTATGGAAAACCCTAATTTTTTCCCAACTTTGCCCCACTTTCTCACCAAGATTCATTTGGATTCAAACAAAAGTCAAAACATGAAAGTTGTAGCTTGTTTCATAATCTACAACTTTGATTCACAAAGTTTTCCAAAATGAGGCTTGTATCTCAAGTTACAATTTTTGGAATAAGGGTGCTAAACCATTCTTAACTTAGTGAAATTTTAACCTATTTTGGCAAGGTTTTCTACCTAACTTCAAGGCCATTTTCCATACACTTCCACTTGGAATTTCACTTTGCATTTCAAAGATAGATTGTAGTACACATTCCAAGCTTTCCAAAATGTCCAAGAACTTCTCAAACAACCTCATGGTTAGGGAGAATCGAATTTTGCAATATGGCAAAAACTCACTTTTGATTAGGCCAAGTTACATGTTCATAGCACTATGCACTTCAATCTCAGCTTGCACAACTTGATTACAGGCCTTTTATCTCAATTACAATCATAAATTTAATGCATATTCTTTGTGCCAAGACCATGTTCTTTGTGTTCTAGCATTGCATAGTGGATTAATCCCAAAATAGATAAAGTACTTTATCCATTTTTGCAAAAGCAAGCTTTATGTCAAATTGAAAATCCAAGCAAGTACAGTTAGGATCTCATTGGAACAAGTTTAGGAGCTAATTACACTGATCAAGACAAGGGTTTGCAGCATGTTATGGGGGCCTGCATCAGTCTAGAACACCAACTTGCCTTTTGTTGCTTAAGTAAGAAGAAACATACCATAACATACAACAACTCTCATATCAGCTCAAAAACCCTTAAGCAAACTTGTCAAGCATATTCCAAAGGTCCATTCTGAGCTAACACACGACTCCAATACCTCCATTGCCCTCTAGAACTCAGAACCACTCTCAAACTGCAAAAACAGAGCTACCCCTGCAGATTGAGTTCCAACTCTCATCCATGTCATCCTTTCTTGCTAAAAGCTCTTCACACACCTTCCCTACCATCAATGCAAGCTAACCAAAACCTAAAACACGACCTGTAATTCCTCTAACCAGTTCCACCATTTTCATTTTCTTGTTTTGCAGTTGAAGTTCTCTAGCACGATTCAAGAAGTTTCAAGACAAAGTAAAGCTTGGAATAGCATCCCTGGACCTCAAGGAAGCTATACCAATCATCACCTTGCACTAAAAGCTTCTCCATTGCCAGATACAACTTCAACTGAACAGGTAAATTCATGAACTCGTATCTCTCTTATTAGGCATTGTTGGCTTTAGGTTTGTGAAGAAAACATGTCACAATCATAGCTCTGAACATGCCCATATGATTAGAATTCATTTATATTATGTGTGCTGCAAGAATTTTGAGTCTGAACATGGCATAAAAACTAGGTCAGAATTTGGGGGAGAAGAAATTCTCTCTCATTTCTGAGAGTTAGATTGATTTTTTTACATGCTTAGAATCGTGACATGATGCTTTACAAGTTTGTTGTTGTAAGTTTTTGATGAAAGTCAAAGAATCAGGATCTATGCTTGACAATGGAAAACGCGCGCTTTGTTCTTGTTTCAAACATGCTGGAGGTTGAAGAAGGTCCTTTGGGCTGGGCCTGTTTCACATTTTCTTTTTGCACCATACACTTACTTCGGCACCTCCTGAGCCCATTTTGCTTATTTCTTTGACTTTTTGACTTTTTCTTTTTTTGATTGATTTATTTATTTTTTCTCATGATATTAAAAATATAAAAATATTTTTTCTCACCATTTTTGAATTTATTAGGCATTTATTTAGTTTTCTTTTAGTTTATACATAAATAAATAAATACATATATTTTTGTTTAAAATACTAAAATAGGGCAAATACATTTTTATACATTTTTATTTTTGTGTTTACTTTCTGAAAATATTTTTATAGAAAAAATACTTTTTTTTTATTAAATATTAAATATTATTATTTTTTATATAATACATATTTAGAAATTAATACATATATATATATATATATATATATATATATATATATATATATATATATATATATATATATATATATATATATATATATATATATATATATATATATATATATATATATATTTATTAGTATATTTAGGGTAAAATATAAGAATACATATATTTTTATTTTTATTAATACTTGACATAAAAAAATACTTTTTATAAATATATTTCATTTTATTTTATTTTTTGTACATAATAAATAAATATTTGTGTAAATTAAATAATATATATATTACTTAATAAAATTAGGGTTTTACCCTTAAAATACAAAAACTCCAAAAATAATCTGTTTTTTTATTTATTTAACATAAATAATACCTTTTTTTTTATATACATATAAAAACCCTTTTTGCATTTTTTGCATCTTTATTTTATTTCCCATTTAAATTATGCAATCAATTATTTGTAAATATGCCAAAAAATGATGTAATAGCTAGGTTTAATTTCTTTGTCTAAATATCCCACCATTTGAACATTTGTACCCCCCTTCCCATATGGTGTTGTAATAGTGTAGGAATTTTAATTTTCGCACTTTATCGCTTTCTAAATACACCATGCTAGAATTAGGGTTTGTATGCGAATAAAAAGAACAAAATAGTTTGACCTAATCTCAAGATAATCAAAGCATGAAAATGGACAACACATCTCACACTTGCACCCCTAGGGTATTCCACTTTGTTGCCTTCAAATAAATGGACCATATTGCATGTTAGGTCTCTTTGGGCAAAACAAACAAATTAAATGATCATAGTCCCTCGATGACGCTTTCCAAATGTTTCCTAAACAAATAATCAAGTCCTTTAAAGAAAATTGCCCAAAGATACTTGACACCGTTGCAATTATGGTCTAAACGATGACCCGCGCCCGTCCCTTTCACATCCTAACATGAGATTGTCCACCAAATACAATAGTGGAACAAACTTATTAAAAGGGTTAAAACATAGCAATAAACTTTGAGAAATTTAGGAGTAGATAACCTCTTAGTTACTTGAATCAAAACTTGCAAAAACAAAACATTTGCCTATTTTCTAAAACCACACCTCACAACACTTTCAAAACAACTTTCAAAAACAAATGAAAACCTTTTCAAAAGACATACATCTTTTATACATCCCCACATGGATCATTACAAAGGTTGCCACCACATTGGCTTCTTTTCAAAACATTTTCAAACCCACACACACAAGCACCATTTCAAACAATTGAAAATAAAAGGCAAGTGATCTAAGCAAGTAACTAAGAGCCCATGGATAACCATGGATAGAAAGGGTGCTAATACCTTCCCTTTCTATAATCTACTCCCCGAACCCAAGAAAACATCTCAAAGGTTTTTGCTGTGCTTTTTAAACCTTTCCTTAGGATAAAATAAAAAGTTGGTGGCGACTCTTGCTCAACCGAAACATTTGCGAAAACAAACGCAAAACTATAGTCAGTTCTCCCACCGTATCACAAAACTGGCGACTCTGCTGGGGAAAATTTTAAAAGTGGAGTAACCTTAGGGCTTAGATCACCCTCTTGCATGACTAATTGTTTGAATTGTTTGCTTTATATCTTGGCTCTATTGTTTGGGTTTGCAATCCTACACCCGGATTTTGGGAAACATTCATAGATAGCAATACGTTGTGGAAACTGTGTGGGGTATACCGAAACGGTCGAAGCAATAGCTATATTAGTGCGACATATTTGTGAGTACCGGTAACCCTTGAGTTCAATCAAGGAGAGTACGGGGCCGCTGAGTGATGTCACTAAGCACTAATAACCTAGAACCTTACTTGACCATCTTGGCCTTTATTAGGGGTAGTGAGATGACCGGCTTTGGTGCAGTCTGAAGTTGGTAGATACTCGATACTACACTCATTGAGGGTTGTTTTCTTGTAATATTTTGGTCGCTAGTTAAGTGGCTAAACCAAAACAATGAACAATGAAAACAATCCAATGATATTGATCTCCTTAGAACCCGGTTACTATTTATAGGACAGGTTTTTAAGCCAACTACACTCAAGATGGTACCTACCTATGAAACCCCATGCAAGCCTGAAACTAGGGTTTTGTGTGATTTGCTTGTACATATGTTTTGTGCATACATCATGAACATCATAAAACATCATATGCATTCACTAACCATTTCAAGGGTTTGGATCTTCATCTTTGTTCCTGTTTTGTAGGTCATGGAAATTCCTCGCAGAAACACCATCCAAGTCAACCTTGTGAGAATTTCTCCTCAACTTAAGGAGCTCACCTCAAGAATTCCGGAAAATTTATCCTTCAGTGAAAGACATGGTAGACTGCTCAGCCTAGTCAACACCAACATTGAAGAAGACATGATGAAAGTGCTATTCCAGTTCTTTGACCCTCTTCACCATTGTTTCACTTTCCCTGACTATCAGTTGGTGCCCACTTTGGAGGAGTTTTCTCAACTCCTAAGAATCCCTATCCTTAATCAACTACCCTTCAACGGTACGGAAAAAGAACCAAAGCCGGAAGATGTTGCTCGAGCATTACATCTACAACCATCCTACATCAAGGGGCATTGGGAAACCAGAAGCGGCGTCAAAGGATTCTTAGCAAAATTCTTGTTTGAGAAGGCACAAGAATGTTGGAATTCATTGGACCTGCAAGCCTTTGAAGAGATTGTGGCACTCCTTATCTATGGGTTGGTCTTGTTCCCAAATCCTGACCAATTGGTAGATGTCAACGCCGTCAAAATCTTCTTGTCCAGAAATCCAATACCAACATTGCTTGGGGACATTCTTCACTCATTTTACACACGAACAATGAGAAAGAGGGGTGTTCTCATGTGCTGTACTCCTCTCCTTGCAAGGTGGTTTATTTCGCACCTTCCACAATCTGTCCTGAAAAATGACCAAGGCTCAAGGTGGTCCCAACGGTTGATGACTCTTACTCATTCTGATGTACATTGGTGTTCTCGGTCCAGAGAAAATGTCATCATCGTCGATCGTTGCGGAGAATTTCCTAATGTTCCTTTACTTGGAATTAGAGGAGGTATCACCTACAACCCTTTCCCAGCTTTGAGGAAATTTGGATATGTACGGAGGGATGGCCCTCATGACATGTTGATCCCTGACCTAGTGTTTGACTTCGACAACGATGCGCAAGGACTTCGCCAAAGATTCATCAGAGCTTGGGGGAGGCCCAACAAGGTTGATAGCAAGACTCTGGGACACAAGAACTCCATCCCTCTTGAGCCTTATCTCAAGTGGGTACGAGCCCAAAGTCTAATGATGCCTTATCCTCATGTACTCCCAGTGATTAAAGAGCCCGTCAATGAAGGAGAGGTTCCGTACACCATCCTACATCCAGACATGCCTACATCGTGGGAGGAAATGCAGAAAAGTTGGATTCAGCTCAAGGAGGAACGAAATACTTTTGAAGCTAGCTTCTACGCCAGTGAGAAGAAGGTTCTAGAGCTTACCCGATGACTCCATGAGCAAGAGGCCCTCAACACCTACATGGCACCAAAGAGGATGCGCAATGTCTTTTTTCCTTGAGAAGTTATCTTGTAATATTTGGCCCATGGGGCATTTATGTACTAACAAATTTCTTCTTATTAATATGACGTGCGTTCTTCTTTGTCTGAGACAATTTTGAATGTCATAAATCCTTGAATGCATTGCATACATAAGCATACCATTCATCATGTGCATAAGCAGGTCTCATTCCAGGTTTCCTTATCTGTCTGTTGTTTATTACAGTAGGATGGATCTCGAGCAAACAGTCAAAGACCTACAAGCTCAAAATGCACAGTTCCAGCAACTCCTGATGACCTTGGCTAAGGGTCAGGAGGATATCAAGACTCAATTGGGGAACAAAGACCCAGTGAAAAAGAAGAAAAAGAGACTCGGGGTGGCTACTTTGGGGAGAAGATTTGACGGAGAAGCTCGGAGAGTGCTTGAATTTCCTCCTACTTCTGATGAAGGAACCAGCAAAGGAGGTGGAGCTGCGGTACCTTCCGAGTCTGATGCGGAAGAAGAAGAGGTCGAAGAGGATGAAGATTATACTGATCAGCAATACCCTCCAGCTGATGATAAATACAAAGGGCTAGAAGACAGGTTGGCCGCCATGGAGCTACAAAGAGTACCGGGTTTGGATTTTGAAGACTTGGGTTTGGTTGTCGGGATTGTGATTCCCCCAAAATTCAAAGTGCCAGTGTTTGTAAGGTATGATGGGTTGTCCTGTCCCAAAATGCATCTCAGGTCCTACGTGAGAAATATTCAACCCTATACGGCAGATAAAAACCTTTGGATTCATTTCTTTCAAGACAGCCTCTCTGGAGCTCAGTTGGAGTGGTTTTATCAGCTAGAGGGAACCAGCGTTCGAAATTGGGAAGATTTGGCCACCGCTTTCTACAAACAATACCAATACAATTCTGACCTTGCCCCTACTCGTACCCAACTTCAGGGTATGTCGTTAGGAACAGGCGAAGGATTCAAAGAATACGCACAAAAATGGAGGGATTTGGCTGGCAGGGTGCAGCCTCCTTTAACCGATCGTGAACTTGTTGATATGTTTCTAGGAACCCTATCTGGGCCATTTTTCAATCATCTGATTGGTAATTCTTCCGCGGGGTTTACCGATTTGATCTTAACGGGCGAAAGAATAGAAGCTGGCATCAAGTCAGGAAAGATTCAGAAGGGTGTTGCTGCAAGTACTGAGAAGAGGCCTTTTAAGAAGGAAGCAAGTGCCGTCTATGGTCCTAGAAGACAAGTCAAGCCAGAAAGTCGCCAAGCCGTTAATGCTTTGGTCATTTCCAAACCTGTTGCTGCTTCTCAGTAGTACAATCAACAAAGAGGTGAAAGGCCCAAGAGACAGTATACTCGGTTGAGTATGACCCTGTCACAAATTTTACCCCAACTGTTATCAACCAACTTGGTGACCATCAAAGAAGCTCCTAAAGTCGTGAATACTGCATCTCCTAAGTATAACCCAAATGCCCGTTGTGCTTATCATTCTGATAGCCCCGGGAATACTACTGATGATTGCTGGGCCTTGAGAAACAAAGTGCAAGATCTTATCGACGCGAAGGAAATTCAGTTTGAAGCGCCTGAGAGGCCGAATGTTGTAACCGCTCCTATGCCCCAGCATAGAGTAAATGCCATTCAGGAAGATTTGTATGTTGTTTCGGTGAATGATGTTGCTACCCCTCTTTTGACTGTTAAGAGGAACTTACTACTAGCCGGTTTATTTCCGGGTTGTAGTAAGGGTTGCCTCCTGTGTGCTGTTATCCCTACCGGTTGTCCACTGCTGAAATCAGGCATCCAAAGCCTGATGGATAGCAAAGAAATTTTGTTCAAGAAAACTGTTGTTCCGTTTGTTTCCGTTGAAGAAATATCTGTTGTCACAATTTACAAACCTGCCAAAGCTCCCATGAAGAAACCAGTCCAAATTATGTCTGTTGCACCCATTACTATTACTGTTCCGGGGCCTCTCCCCTATGAGTCTAATAAAGCGGTCCCATGGCATTATGGGGCCGACGTGTATGTGCTTGGGGTGAAGCAGGAGTTCAACACCAATACCAGTATCAGTAACATCACTGGTCCCGCCAAGATTACCCGCAGTGGCAGGCTCTTCTCGCCTGACATTGCACCGCCAGTTATCCGAAAACCTCTCACCATCACACCCGCAAGTGTGCATGTTCCAATTCAAGTTCCTGTGTCTACTACTGCCGCCGAGTCCTCTGATACTCGGGGCAAAGAAGTTGCTACCGATTTGCCTGCCAGGACGGAGGCACCAAAAAAGACTGCTGTAGAAGCCTCCCAACAAGAAATGGAGGAAATTCTTAAAATCATCAAAAGGAGTGACTTTAACGTTGTTGAACAGTTGGGGCATACTCCCTCCAAAATATTTATGCTATCATTACTGCTATGCTCAGAGGCCCATGCAAAAGCCCTGATTTCATTTCTGAAAACGGCCCATGTGCCGCAAGAGACCTCCGCGGATCAATTCACCGACTGTGTGGCTAATTTGACGGCTGACAATGGCTTGGGGTTCTCAGATGCTGACCTTACCGCTAAAGGGAAAAATCACAATGATGCCCTGCACGTCTCTATAGAGTGCAGGGGCACTACTCTCGCACACGTGTTGGTGGATACCGGTTCTTCCCTGAATGTTTTGCCCAAGAAGGCATTGGATCGTCTGGGTTGTGAGGGTTTGGAGCTGAAACCTAGTAACATCGTTGTTAGAGCCTTCGACGGTTCAAAGAGGATGGTGCACGGTGAGGTAGACATTCCTATTCGTGTGGGCTCCCAGGTTTTCGACTCAACGTTCTATGTAATGGATATTCGTCCATCTTACTCCTGCTTGTTGGGTCGAACCTGGATTCACAAAGCTGGGGCAGTAACTTCCACTCTACACCAAAAGCTCAAATACCCTGTCAAAGGGAAGATTGTTACTGTACAGGGTGAGGAGGAATACATGGTTAGTCACTTGAATTCATTCCGGTATATCGAGATGGACGGGGAGTTTATTGAAACCCCCTTTCAGCATTTTGAGGAAGTACCTCCAATTTTGGCATCAGCTGAAGCAGTGGTTGAAGAAGACTTTCCGTTGAAGATGGAATCCTTGAAGGATGCCCAGGCTGTAATCGAGAAAGGCAATTGTGCAAACTGGGGTCAGCTTCCTGACTTCACTCAAAAGAACGACAAGTTTGGGCTGGGCTTTACTGCAGAGGCTCAGAGGGCTGTGCGCAAGGAAAAGATCAAAAAGGCTCCAGTGTTTATCACCAGTCAAAGGGTGAATGCTATTGAGGAGGATGTAGAGGAAGCAGAGTTTAACAGTTGGATCTATCCAACTACCAGCAACAGACCAAGCAACTGGACGGCAAAAGATTTTACACCTATCACATTTGTCATGTAGTAATTATTTCTTTTAATTTCCAATTTGTAACAAATAATATGTTAAAACTTTATTGGCTCGGTGTCCTACCCGGGGCATCGTAGCTCCATTTGTGAGGGCTTTTTGTATGACATTTCCATATATCATCAATCAAAACATTGGACGTTTGTTGCATTTCAAATCTTGTGCTCTTTTTCTCTCTGTGTTATATATTGCAAAACAGCTATATTTACACACACTCACTTATACAGGTTTCAATCCACTTTGGATCTCACTGGTAATAGCTCTGCTACCGCCAGTTATGACTTCGAGAATCCGATCAACTTGGTCGAAGACGAAGGTGAAGATGATTGCGAAGTGCCTGGTGAACTCGCAAGACTGCTACTCCAGGAAGAGAGGGCTATTCAACCACATGAAGAGCCAGTGGAAACAATTAACCTGGGTACGGAGACAGATAGGAAAGAGGTCAAGATTAGGGCTAATATAGAGCTCAGTGTGAAGCAACGATTGATTCAGATGCTACATAATTACATGGAGATCTTTGCTTGGTCATACGAAGATATGCCTGGTTTGGATGCCGACATTGTAGTTCATCACCTGCCAACTAAGGAAGACTGCCCTCCGGTAAAGCAAAAGGTTCGCCGCATGCGCCCAGAGATGTCTGAAAAGATCAAGGCTGAGGTTATGAAGCAATTCGATGCCGGATTTCTAGCAGTAACTTCTTACCCTCAGTGGGTTGCCAATGTGGTGCCAGTGCCGAAGAAGGACGGTAAAGTCAGAATGTGTGTTGACTACAGGGATTTAAACAGGGCAAGCCCCAAGGATGATTTTCCTCTACCTCACATTGACGTTCTCGTTGACAATACTGCTCAATACAAGGTTTTCTCCTTCATGGACGGTTTTTCAGGGTATAATCAGATCAAGATGGCTCCGGAGGATATGGAGAAGACTACCTTTGTGACTCAGTGGGGCACCTTCTGTTACAAGGTCATGCCATTCGGATTGAAAAATGCTGGGGCAACCTATCAACGTGCCATGGTTGCTTTATTTCATGATATGATCCATCATGAGATTGAGGTATACGTTGATGACATGATCGCAAGGTCTTAAACTGAGGAGGAGCACCTTGATCATCTGAGGAAGCTATTTGACCGACTGAAGTTATATAAGCTGAGATTGAATCCCAACAAATGCACCTTTGGGGTGAGGTCCGGAAAATTGCTAGGTTTCATCGTAAGTGATAAAGGTATTCAGGTGGACCCTGCCAAGGTAAAAGCCATACAAGAGATGCCAACTCCAAAGACAGAGAAAGAAGTCAGAGGCTTCCTGGGACGACTAAATTACATTGCCCGATTCATCTCACATCTAACTGCTACTTGTGAGCCAATCTTCAAATTGCTGAAGAAAGATCAAGTAGTACGTTGGAACGATGAATGTCAGGCTGCCTTTGAAAAGATAAAGGAATATCTCCAAGAACCACCCATTCTTATGCCACCAGTGGAAGGAAGACCTCTGATACTATACTTGACAGTACTTGACAATTCAATGGGGTGTGTGCTGGGACAGCATGATGAGTCCGGCCGAAAAGAGCACGCCATTTATTACTTGAGCAAAAAGTTTACCGACTGTGAGTCTCGTTACTCACTGCTTGAGAAAACTTGCTGCGCTCTAGTATGGGCTGCTCGCCGGCTGAGACAGTATATGCTGACTCACACCACTTTGTTGATTTCAAAGATGGATCCCATCAAGTACATATTTGAAAAGCCCGCTCTGTCTGGAAGAATAGCGAGATGGTAAATGATCTTAACATAATATGATATCCAGTATACAACTCAAAAAGCAATTAAAGGAAGTGTACTGGAAGATCATTTGGCACACCAACCTGTGGATGATTACCAATCATTGAACTTTGATTTTCCGGACGAAGACATCATGGTGGTAACTGACTGTGAAGTACCTGGACCGGATGAAGGACCTAAGGAAGGATCCCGTTGGTCTATGCATTTTGACGGAGCCTCTAATACTTTGGGTAACGGTGTCGGCGCTGTAATCATATCTCCCAAAGGAACTCATACTCCACTCATCGCCCGATTGTGTTTCAACTGCACCAACAACATGGCAGAATATGAGGCATGTATCATGGGTCTACAAGCTGCAATCGACTTAAGGATCAAATTTCTGAGTGTCTTCGGAGATTCCGCTCTCGTGATCAATCAGATCAAAGGCGAGTGGGATACGAAACACCCGAATCTTATTCCTTACAAGGAGTATGTGTTGACCTTGCTTCCCCACTTTGAAGAGATAACTTTTGAGCACTTCCCGAGAGAGGAGAATCAGCTAGCGGGTGCACTGGCTACGATGTCTTCAATGTTCAAAGTTAAATGGGACAATGAGGCTCCCCGAATCATTATCTGGAAGTTGGACGAACCGGCATACTGCTGCGATCTCGAGGCCGAGAAGGTGACTAAAAAACCCTGGTATCATGAGGTGAAGAGGTACTTGGAAGCTCAGGAATACCATGAAGGTGCATCTGTCAATGACAAGAAGTTCATGAGGAGGTTTGCGGCAAAATTCTTCCTCAGCAACGGCATCCTCTACAAACGAAATCATGATTCAACTCTACTACGTTGTGTGGATAAGGCTGAAGCAGAGAAAATCATGATAGAACTGCATGAAGGTACATTCGGAACACATTCCAGTGGACATACCATGGCAAAGAAAATCCTACGGGCAGGATATTTCTGGTCCACAATGGAAGCCGATTGTTACCAACACTCTCGAACTTGTCACAAATGCCAGATCTATGCTGACAAGGTGCATATTCCTCCAGTCCCTCTGAACGTCCTGACGGAACCTTGGCCTTTTGCAATGTGGGGCATTGATATGATCGGTGAGATCCGACCAACGGCATCCAACGGGCATCGCTTCATCTTGGTAGCGATCGATTACTTCACGAAGTGGGTTGAGGCAGCTTCCTACGCCACAGTGACCAAGAGCGTCGTGGCACGTTTCATCCGGCATAATCTTATCTGTCGGTACGGCGTCCTGGAAAGAATCATTACGGACAATGGTACCAATCTCAATAACAAAATGATCACTGAACTCTGCGAACAATTCAAGATACAGCACCACAATTCTTCTCCCTACCGGCCGAAGATGAATGGGGCTGTAGAGGCAGCTAATAAGAATATCAAGAAAATTGTGCAGAAGATGACAATGACCTATAAAGATTGGCACGAAATGTTACCATTTGCTCTCCATGGGTACCGTACCTCAGCAAGGACGTCAACCGGGGCAACTCCTTTCTCCTTGGTCTATGGCATGGAGGCAGTCCTGCCAATTGAAGTCCAGATACCCTCTCTCCGGATAATGAATGATGCAGACTTGAATGAAGATGACTGGATCCAGACTCGACTTGATCAATTAAACCTGATTGACGAAAAGAGGCTCACCGCTATCTGTCATGGTCAGACGTATCAAAAACGAATGATCAGGGCATTTAACAAGAAGGTCAGACCACAAGAGTATCAAGTTGGGGACCTGGTAATCAAGCGCATCATCCTTCCTCAAAGTGATCCCCGGGGCAAATGGACCCCTACTTACGAAGGGTCATTTGTGGTTAAACATGTGTTCTCAGGAGGAGCCATGATCCTAACCACCATGGATGGTGACGACCTTCCTCACCCCGCCAATGTAGACATAGTGAAAAGATATTAAGCGTGAATAAAAGACCCGCTAGGTTGACATACCTAGGCAAAAATAAGGGCTTCCCGGCGAACCAAAAGGGTTCGGGCAAAAATAAGGGATGAAATGAAAAAAAATTTGTACACCCGGCAAGTCGAAAACCTGAAAAGGCGGCTTGGGCAAAAATGGGTATCCCGGTGGACTGAAAACCCGAAAGGGAGGTCCAGGCAAAAGTTAGGGATAAAGCGTAACACTATGTCTCATTGGATCACTTCGCATCCGGAATTCGGCATCAACTATCTGGCTCAGATCCAGGCATCGATCAATCAGCTTTATCCTCAACCAAGCAGCAAAGTGATGAGACGTTTGAAGACATAGAGGCGATAGCAGAGTTGGAACCCAGTGGGATTGTTCACATAGTTGTTTTGTTTTCAAAATTGTAAATTCTGTGTTATTCGGCGGTGTCCTCTTACTAGGATGTCAGCCTCTTGTGCGAAAACGCCTTTTCACAGGCAAAATTCAAATCAATACAAAGTCACTTGTCCATACAAATCGCCATTGTTTTTCCTTTTTTCTGTTTTGTCTTGCGAAGAACGTCCAATGTTCATTTTTGATATATGCATTTGACATTAAATTGCTGATTCATAAATATTTGCAAAAGATTAATTACAGGTGACATCAGAAACAGGGGCAATGTAAGGTTGTCTGATGCAGTCTGATTGCTTTGTCCGCCAAGGTACCAAGGTAGATTCGACTGAAGAATGTGACCAAATCATCTCCCTCCTCGCAGATTAAGACAAGATTCCGCAATGCCTTCCCCAAGCGGAGTTGACTCCCCGTCAATCCTGAAAAGGCACAACTTTCCCCGGCAGGTCTTAAAGCTTATCCCCAGTAGATTCTGGAAGCTTGTTCCCTGCAGAATACGGACGTCTCTCCCGAGCTTTATTCAGAGTTATTCCTCACAAGGGCTTATAACTGGGTTATCCTCAGCTAATTGCCACGGAAGATCGCCCTCAACAAATTTCTTTCAATCCCCAGCGGAGTTTATCTTTGGTATCCCCAGCGGAGTTTATCATCATTATCCCCAGCAGAATCCGTCATTTAAGTCCTCAGCAGGCCTCTCATCAAAAACTTCAGCAAAGTATCTCTTCCACAGAACAATTCCCCGGCCGATCGTCAAGGATTTATTTTCCTAAGACGAAAATACATTCATAAACATTTCACGTTTTCATACATCCTGCTTACATACATGATAAAGTGCATACAACACTATCTCATGTTAAAACATCATGCATATCATACATCATGACATTGCATACAACTTATGTTTTGCCTTTTCAGGGAAAAAGACAATCCCAAAGACAACTACCTTCAACTGTCACAATTCCAGATTCGATACCTGTATCTAGCCAGGGCATATCTGAGAGTGATCAGTCTCCAGACTCGATTCCTGTATCTAGCCAGGGCACGTCTGAAGAGTTCAAAGATTCGATTCCTGTATCCAGCCAGGGCACATCTATCAACTACAACATTTCCAGATTCGATTCCTGTATCCAGCCAGGGCATATCTGTTGACCATATTTCCAGACTCGATTCCTGTATCTAGCCAGGGCACGTCTGAAGAGTTCGAAGATTCGATTCCTGTATCCAGCCAGGGCATATCTATTGACGACTATTTCCAGATTTGACTCCTGTATCCAGCCAGGGCACATCTGTGAGCAACCGATTGTAGATTCGATACCTGTATCCAGCCAGGGCATATCTGCATAAAGAGATTGAAGATCAAACACCTGTAACAAGCCAGGAAAACATCTGTCTTTCTCAATTACACAAAGTTCTCTCTAAGGAATCTCTTGTGCGATCAACACTTCCAAATGGCATCTATAAGCCCATTCCCGACAAGGTTCTGTCACATCTCCAGATGGCATCTATGAGCCCATCTCCCTATCCACCACCTATCCAAATGGCATCTATAAGCCCATTCTCGACATCACATTATTGATACTCCAACATGCGAGTGCAAATTTCCGGGCACTCTAGTGTCCAATCTCCTTTTACCCTCGAGTCACGAAAGGCAAACTTGCCAATATAACTCTTCAGGTTCAAGAAGATTTAACAGGGGCAACTGTTGTACCCCAAAATTTGCCCTCCCATTTCCTCAACATTTCCTCATCACAAAACCCTTGGAGCTCAAGATCCAGTTTGAGTTTCCTCTGCTCAAGACTTCTCCTTGCACTGTTGACCCAAATTAGGGTTTGTGTTTGTATAAAGATGTTTTGACCTAAAAAGCCTAAGATGACTTTCATGCTTCATGTTGGACTCCCAAGTTTATCCATACAAAGTTTCAAGTCTTGATTCCAAATTTTACCCAGTCAATTGAACAGTTGACCTAGAAATCAACTGTACTGGGGGAAAAGTCAACTGTGGCCAATTGACAGTCAAATCTCATGAAAATTGACCCACATCAACATTATGAACTCATATAGACCATTTGATCAAGTTTGGATCACAATTCCACAAGAAATTTGATCAGATCACCAAAAGGGCAAAATGGTCATTTTTAGGGTTTTGACTGTTTGATCCAACCAATGGCAAACCAAGCTCACATATGGACTCAAGGACCCTATGGAATTATCTTGACATGCTCAACAAGTTCAAAAGATCCCAAGTACACAAGATTGACAGTTGAATTTCCCAGTCAATTGATCAATTTTGACTGTATACTGAAAAGTCAAACTTTGACTTTTTGGTCAAAATCAAGGGTCAAGATTCATTTTTCATCAAAACATGCCAAATCATGAAACTTGTTCACCAAGAAATCAAAAAATGCAAATTAGGGTTTGAAATGGAAATTTTTCATAACTTAGAATTTTTCTAAGTTATAGAAAACCCTAATTTTTTCCCAACTTTGCCCCACTTTCTCACCAAGATTCATTTGGATTCAAACAAAAGTCAAAACATGAAAGTTGTAGCTTGTTGCATAATCTACAACTTTGATTCACAAAGTTTTCCCAAATGAGGCTTGTATCTCAAGTTACAATTTTTGGAATAAGGGTGCTAAACCATTCTTAACTTAGTGAAATTTTAACCTATTTTGGCAAGGTTTTCTACCTAACTTCAAGGCCATTTTCCATACACTTCCACTTGGAATTTCACTTTGCATTTCAAAGATGGATTGCATCACACATTCCAAGCTTTCCAAAATGTCCAAGAACTTCTCAAACAACTACATGGTTAGGGAGAATCGAATTTTGCAATATGGCAAAAACTCACTTTTGATTAGGCCAAGTTACATGTTCATAGCACTATGCACTTCAATCTCAGCTTGCACAACTTGATTACAGGCCTTTTATCTCAATTACACTCATAAATTTAATGCATATTCTTTGTGCCAAGACCATGTTCTTTGTGTTCTAGCATTGCATAGTGGATTAATCCCAAAATAGATAAAGTACTTTATCCATTTTTGCAAAAGCAAGCTTTATGTCAAATTAAAAATCCAAGCAAGTACAGTTAGGATCTCATTGGCACAAGTTTAGGAGCTAATTACACTGATCAAGACAAGGGTTTGCAGCATGTTATGGGGGCCTGCATCAGTCTAGAACACCAACTTGCCTTTTGTTGCTTAAGTAAGAAGAAACATACCATAACATACAACAACTCTCATATCAGCTCAAAAACCCTTAAGCAAACTTGTCAAGCATATTCCAAAGGTCCATTCTGAGCTAACACACGACTCCAATACCTCCATTGCCCTCTAGAACTCAGAACCACTCTCAAACTGCAAAAACAGAGCTACCCCTGCAGATTGAGTTCCAACTCTCATCCCTGTCATCCTTTCTTGCTAAAAGCTCTTCACACACCTTCCCTACCATCAATGCAAGCTAACCAAAACCTAAAACACGACCTGTAATTCCTCTAACCAGTTCCACCATTTTCATTTTCTTGTTTTGCAGTTGAAGTTCTCTAGCACGATTCAAGAAGTTTCAAGACAAAGTAAAGCTTGGAATAGCATCCCTGGACCTCAAGGAAGTTATACCAATCATCACCTTGCACTAAAAGATTCTCCATTGCCAGATACAACTTCAACTGAACAGGTAAATTCATGAACTCGTATCTCTCTTATTAGGCATTGTTGGCTTTAGGTTTGTGAAGAAAACATGTCACAATCATAGCTCTGAACATGCCCATATGATTAGAATTCATTTATATTATGTGTGCTGCAAGAATTTTGAGGCTGAACATGGCATAAAAACTAGGTCAGAATTTGGGGGAGAAGAAATTCTCTCTCATTTCTGAGAGTTAGATTGATTTTTTTACATGCTTAGAATCGTGACATGATGCTTTACAAGTTTGCTGTTGTAAGTTTTTGATGAAAGTCAAAGAATCAGGATCTATGCTTGACAATGGAAAACGCGCGCTTTGTTCTTGTTTCAAACATGCTGGAGGTTGAAGAAGGTCCTTTGGGCTGGGCCTGTTTCACATTTTCTTTTTGCACCATACACTTACTTCTGCACCTCCTGAGCCCATTTTGCTTATTTCTTTGACTTTTTGACTTTTTCTTTTTTTGATTGACTTATTTATTTTTTCTCATGATATTAAAAATATAAAAATATTTTTTCTCACCATTTTTGAATTTATTAGGCATTTATTTAGTTTTCTTTTAGTTTATACATAAATAAATAAATACATATATTTTTGTTTAAAATACTAAAATAGGGCAAATACATTTTTATACATTTTTATTTTTGTTTTACTTTCTGAAAATATTTTTATAGAAAAAATACTTTTTTTTATTAAATATTAAATATTATTATTTTTTATATAATACATATTTAGAAATTAATATATATATATATATATATATATATATATATATATATATATATATATATATATATATATATATATATATATATATATATATATATATATATATATATATATATATATATATATATATATATATATATATATATATATATATATATATATATATATATATATATATATATATATATATATATATATATATATATATATATATATATATATATATATATATATATATATATATATATATATATATATATATATATATATTAGTATATTTAGGGTAAAATATAAGAATACATATATTTTCATTTTTATTAATACTTGACATAAAAAAATACTTTTTATAAATATATTTCATTTTATTTTATTTTTTGTACATAATAAATAAATATTTGTGTAAATTAAATAATATATATATTACTTAATAAAATTAGGGTTTTACCCTTAAAATACAAAAACTCCAAAAATAATCTGTTTTTTTATTTATTTAACATAAATAATACCTTTTTTTTATATACATATAAAAACCCTTTTTGCATTTTTTGCATCTTTATTTTATTTCCCATTTAAATTATGCAATCAATTATTTGTAAATATGCCAAAAAATGATGTAATAGCTAGGTTTAATTTCTTTGTCTAAATATCCCCCCATTTGAACATTTGTACCCCCCTTCCCATATGGTGTTGTAATAGTGTAGGAATTTTAATTTTCGCACTTTATCGCTTTCTAAATACACCATGCTAGAATTAGGGTTTGTATGCGAATAAAAAGAACAAAATAGTTTGACCTAATCTCAAGATAATCAAAGCATGAAAATGGACAACACATCTCACACTTGCACCCCTAGGGTATTCCACTTTGTTGCCTTCAAATAAATGGGCCATATTGCATGTTAGGTCTCTTTGGGCAAAACAAACAAATTAAATGATCATAGTCCCTCGATGACGCTTTCCAAATGTTGCCTAAACAAATGATCAAGTCCTTTAAAGAAAATTGCCCAAAGATACTTGACACTGTTGCAATTATGGTCTAAACGATGACCCGCGCCCGTCCCTTTCACATCCTAACATGAGATTGTCCACCAAATACAATAGTGGAACAAACTTATTAAAAGGGTTAAAACATAGCAATAAACTTTGAGAAACTTAGGAGTAGATAACCTCTTAGTTACTTGAATCAAAACTTGCAAAAACAAAACATTTGCCTATTTTCTAAAACCACGCCTCACAACACTTTCAAAACAACTTTCAAAAACAAATGAAAACCTTTTCAAAAGACATACATCTTTGTATACATCCCCACATGGATCATTACAAAGGTTGCCACCACATTGGCTTCTTTTCAAAACATTTTCAAACCCACACACACAAGCACCATTTCAAACAATTGAAAACAAAAGGCAAGTGATCTAAGCAAGTAACTAAGAGCCCATGGATAACCATGGATAGAAAGGGTGCTAATACCTTCCCTTTCTATAATCTACTCCCCGAACCCAAGAAAACATCTCAAAGGTTTTTGCCGTGCTTTTTAAACCTTTCCTTAGGATAAAATAAAAAGTCGGTGGCGACTCTTGCTCAACCGAAACATTTGCGAAAACAAACGCAAAACCATAGTCAGTTCTCCCACCGTATCACAGTAAGGCTAATTATTTCTAGGATAGTCTAGACTTCAAGGCATTCGAAGATATTCTGGATCATCTAATATATGGCTTGGTATTGTTTCCGAATCCTGACTCCTTTGTTGATGTGAATGCGGTGAAAATCTTCATCTCTCGTAATCATGTACCCACTCTCTTGGGTGACATTCTTCATCAGCTTTATGCCTATACTGCTCGAAAGCAGGGAACCTTGATGTGCTGTGCTCCATTATTAGTGAGGTGGTTTATTTCACACCTCCCCAAATCAGTGCTGAAGAACAAAGAAGGCATGGGCTGGGCCTATAGGGTTATGTCTCTCTCTCATAATGACATTATCTGGACTATCAAGGGTATGGACGAGGTGGATATTATTGATCGTTGTGGGGAGTACCCCAATGTTCCATTGATAGGAATCCATGGAGGAATTTCTTATAATCCATGCTTGGCCTTACGTCAGTTTGGGCGAGCCAGAAGAGAAGGACCTCATGAATTGCTAATGCCTAGTATCATCTTTGATTTTCAAGGGGATAGTGACGAGAAACGCCACAGATTCATAAGGGCTTGGGATAGAGTTCACAGATCTGATCCACACGAGCTGGGCCCAAAAACTTCTCTTCCAATGGAGCCATATCTCAGATGGGTTCGTATCCGTGCCCAAAAGTCGGGTATGCCGTATGAAGTCGTCCTGCCTATCATTGTTGAAGTTGCTAATGAAGAGGGGGTTCTTCCTACCATCCTCCATCCTTACATGCCCACTGACATTGGGGCACTGAAAAGGTCTTGGATGCAGCTGAGAGAAGAGCGGGATGCTTATCGAGAAAAGTTTAACGAGCAAGAGCAAAAGATTCAGAAGTTGACTAGGCAGCTGGAGAACGAGCGGGTTCTCAATGACTACGTTCGCACTGACAAGAAGCGACTGTGGGAGCACTGATTGTCCTTTGATTATTTCCTTTCCAGTTTTTATTTACTTTTCAGTATTTCCTTTCTTGTAACGCCTTAAGGGCATTTGTTGAACAATTTAAATTTCAAGTTTACCTAATAAAAGTGTGTTTCATTTCTTGTTTACGAATTTGAATCTCTCGATGTCTTTGAAATCATGTCATATGCATTTCATCCCATGCACTTCATAACAGGTACCCATTATAGATCTCTTAACTTCTTCGCTGTTTATTTCAGCATCATGTCTGCTGAACCATCAACTGAGCAAGCAATTAAGGCCCTACATGCTCAAAATGCCCAATTCCAAGAGTTGTTCATGAATCTAGCTAAGGGTCAGCAAGATCTGAAGACCCTGATTCTGAAAGAGAAGAAGAAGAAGAAGAAGAAGAAGAAGAGGACAGTCATGTTTAACACAGGTCACAGGTTTGGAAATAGGCTATGGGATGAAGTTGATTTAACTACCTCATCTGGAGGGAAAGATAGTCAGGAAGAAAGGAGGGCTCCTAACCATGTGGTCTCAGACAATGAGACGGACTTCGACGAAGACCAGTATCCTCCTGCTAAGGATAGATACAAACAAGTGGAAGACCGGTTGAGTGCGATGGAAGTTTAGAAAGTGCCTGGTCTGGACTTTGGTGATCTGGGTCTATCATCCGGGGTGGTAATTCCCCACAAATTCAAGGCACCAACCTTTTCTAAGCATGACGGAGTTTCTTGCCCGAAGTTGCACCTCCGGTCATATGTAAGGAAGATTCATCCGTACACCGCTGATAAGAATCTATGATCCACTTCTTTCAAGACAGTCTTCAAGACAGTCTCTCAGGGACTCAGCTTGAATGGTTTTACTAGTTGGACGGAGCCAGTATCCACAATTAGGAAGATTTGGCTGCTGCTTTCTACAGGCAGTACCAATACAATGCCGACCTCAAAAATTTGCCCTCCCATATTCCTCAAGATTTGTCAAGAATGATCTTCATATTGCTCAAAATGGCTCAAGGGTTGTACAATCAAATCACCTCCTAAGGCAGTCAATTCAAAATTAGGATTTTGTGTTGCATCAAGGTAATTACATCCAAATGTGACTTAATATGTTCTTAAGTCCATCCATGTCAAATTTCAAGCCTTCCAGAGGAATTTTGGTCAGTCAATTGCTCAAGAGACCCAAAAAGCGACTGTGCTAGGGCAAAAGTCAACTGTGACCTACAAATAGTCAAACCTCCATATTTTTTGTCAACATTCTCATTTTTAAGGATAATTAACCATTTGATCAAGGGTTGATCATGATTCATCAAGGATTGCTCAAAATTCATCAAGATTCAAAAGTTGCTAAATTAGCGTTTTGTAGGAAAAGTCAACTCAACTTTGACCAAGCATAACTTTCTCATACTTTGTGAGAAATGACCCATCCAAAGATCATTTTGAAGAGGATTCAATTTCCTACAATCCATATTCACACCCCAAGATCAAGAAATGCTCTCACAAAAGTTACAAATTTGGACATTATAGGTCATTTTTGAAAGTCAACAAAAACACCTTTTTTTCCAAAGATTATAACTTGAGAATGGAAGATCAAAATGATATGAGACAAAAAGGGTTGATTAGAGGACATCTCAAGCTTTCTAAAAAGTCCAAGAACACCTCCAAAAGATCAAAATTGAAGAAGTTATGCATTGTTGAAGTTGGGCATTTTTCCAAAATTGCCAAAAGTCAACTATCATCAAAACTCCAATTTTTGACAAAAGGGCCCACTTTTTTCCACTTGATTTAGTCTTGTCATGCCACACACGTGTCCCATCTTTAATTTCATGACCAAACATTTATTTTTATTTTTTTTTATTTCATTTTTATTGATTTAATTCATTATTAATCAATATTAAATCAAATAAAATCCAAAAATTGATGTAAAGGGATCTTTGTGATTTGTACAGCTTGCAAATTCCATGTGACAACCAACCAACTCGTGCCAAGGCTCATTCAAGCACAAAAAAACATATCTTGCCTATATTTGGAAACATGGTTATGGTGATCAAAATCAAATCCTAATTCTTCAATACACAAGGATATTGGCCCATGTTTTGACCTAGAATCATTCCCTTATATGCAAGCAAGCCTCACAAACCTAATTCACGCACAAAACCTTGCAGAAACGGCCATACCAATTTTGTGAAAAAGCTTGAAAAGTGTGAGATCGAAAACCACCTTGGAGGCGGATTCAGGCCAAAAGAACAACGCAGCTTTCTTCCTTGACATCCAGTGGTGCTATACCAAGTGAAACCAAGCCTTTTCATCACCTACATCTCACTGTAAGTCATCACGAATTGACCTCTGAACATGGAATCCAAACTTCCAGTTCTTGCATCTTTTCTTCAAAATATTGGCATATTCATGTTTGTTATTTGATGTAGAACATTTTTGCATTATTCAATTTCATTGTTGGACCCTGTATCATGATGCTCGAACCTAGGGTTCATGTTCTTGTGTTTTAGGCGTTTTTCAATTAGGCAAAATCAAGATGAATGGTGGTTACAGGGATGATGAGGAGACAGAGACGATCACGTCCATGTGCTTGGATGGGATTTTTATGGCCTAGGACGAGTTTTTGGAACATCCTATGAAACCCCCTGCGGATAAAAATCCGCAGGTAAATAACCAGATTTTTTGGAGAAGACGACCAGACGTCGCCCTCCCATTGGTCTATTTGAAATTACGCGCTTTTATTTTATTTTTCCAAGCATATTAGTTTGTTTCATATATAATAGTTGCTCCTTATTCCTATAACAATTGAAGCAGCCTGGTTGGGTTGTAAGCGCGTTGGCATGTGAGCATTGGGACCTGGGTTCGAATCCCAGGTCCCCCAAAACCTTGTTTATTTTTCTTCTTCGGGTATTCCCATGTGATGTTGAAAGAGTGGACCACTATGCGCTTGCAGATCTGGAAGGCTACGTGGCTTGCAAAACAGATCCAATGGTCTAGATGGAAGGACTACCATAGGCCAGAGTTAACATACGCGTGGACAATCTGAAAAGTCAAGCAGGCTGAACGTTAATGGGCCAAGAATTGCCAGATTCACCACAAAGTTGGGCCCAGCACCCCCCCCCCCCTGAGTTTGCTTATATTTTTATTTTTATTTCTTTTCATTATTTTTTATTGCCTTTTATTATTATTATTAAAAACTAATTAATTAATTAACAAACTAACCTTTTTTTATAAAATCAGAAAACACCAAAAATAATATTTATTTATTTCATTATTTATTTTTGTAAATAAAAATTAACCAATTAATTTAGTTTTAAATTAGGTTTAATGATAATATTTTTTGCAATAAATTAAAAATAAATTAGAATATTAGGTTTTAACAATTTTAATCATTTTTATTTTTATTTCCTTAAATATTCTAAAAACCCAAAAAAATATATTTTTTATTTAATTAATTAATTAACTTAGATTTAATTTCCGTTTAATTCAAAATAATAAAAATATGCTTTCTTTAATAAAAAGGGTCAAAACCCTAAAAACTCTCCGATTCAATTTTTCTCGCGCGTATTATTTTTTGATTCATATTCCATATAATTGTAACTGCTTCAAGGATGTAATAGTTTTAAACTTAGGACCTTTTATCGCTTTTATTTACTTTTCCGCATTTACTTTTCAAGGGTTTGTTTTTGGCGATGTAAATACCCGACGCCTTGTAATAGCTTAGTTTTATTTTCCGCAACCATTAACTGCTAGATGTATGAATAATAGGCTATGCATGACAAGATCTATCTTAACTTAAAATCAATCGTAGCTCACCATAACATGTACAAAGATAACATAACTGAAAATTGACACATTTGCATATGCCACTCCTAGGGTACGCCTTACTTGGTTGCCTCGAACGTGGTCATTGAGTATAGGAAGTTTTAGAGGTCTCCCTCTTGTCCAAAGATAATAAGTTTCCTCGAAACGGTTGCCTCGGATAAAATGGTCTAAGACATTAGGGTTACCGCTAAGGCGTCCTAACATTGCTTTAGTGACCACATGTCCCTTAATCGAATTGACCCGAAAACTCCAACGGCGGTGCTACCTACTCCTAAATAGTGGGATAGCACTGTCTAAAGGACATTTGCACAGTTTAATTCCCTTTTGAGTAGGTAGATGTTCTTAAGTACTTGCTCCTTTTAAAACAAAAACAAAACTTTTCGCACCTACACTCTCTTCAAAACAAAAATTCTTTTCAAACCCACAATCACAAAGAAAAGCAAACTTTTGAAAACACAATAAGCAAGTACCTAAGAGTCCGTGGATAACCACGGATAGAAAGGGTACTAACACCTTCCCTTTCTATAATCTACCTCCCGAACCCGAGAAACATCTCAAAAAGGAATTTTTCTGTGCTTTTGTCCTTTCCTTGTTGGATAAAATAAAAGACGGTGGTGACTCTTGCTTACCGCGACATTTTGCGAAAACAAACGCAAACGCGAACCAGCATTCCAAAACAGTCAGTTCTATTTCCACCGATCACAGAATTGGCGACTCTGCTGGGGAATTTAATGAGTGGGGTGTACCTTAGGATTAGATCACTTGTGTTTTCAATTGTACGCTTTGTATGCTTTAAATTTTGTGGGCTTGTATCGGAGTTTTATAGATCCTAACCCGGATCTGGGGGTACCCTTTTTTTAGGTAAGTAGCAATAAACTGTGAGGGATATGTCCGGCGTAGACCGACACAGATGAAGCAGTAGCTACGTTGGTGTGACACCATGGTCTGTACCGATATCCCTTGTGTTGGAACGAGGAGAATGTGGGTCTTCTGAGGAGTCATTAAGCACCAACTGACCTTAGAACCTTAAATTGACCAACTTGGCCATAGAACAGTAGCAGTATGCTACACTCATTGAGACTAAACTCTCGCGATGGTTCCGGCCGCAATAAAAGGTTGCCAAATTGGAATTATGATCGATTGAGGGTAGTCAATGATATTGAGATCCTCTAGAACCCGGTTACTATTTTTAGGACAGGTCTTAACCAACTGAAACTGAAAGAGGGTAATACCTAAAGCTTCATGCCAGCCTGAAATCTAAGGGCTCTTATGTGTGACTTGTGTGCCTTTACCATGTTCACCTTTTGTGAATACTTGCGGTGTGCCTTTACCATGACATCATAACATCATAACATTGCATACATCTTGCATAAGGACTAACCCATTTCAAAGACAAGAGGGTTTCATCTTTGCTCTATTTTGTAGGACCTCGTGATGCCCATGTGTAGGAATACTATCCGGCTTAACTTCGTGCAAGAACCTACTTTGCTTAAATATTTGGTTGTCAGGATTCCAGACACTACTTCCTTCATCAGGAGGCATGGTTCTCTTCTCAGTTTAGTCACCTCAAAGTTAGACCAACAAATGATGAGCGTCTTGGTCCAGTTCTATGATCCCCTATACCATTGCTTCACCTTTCAAGACTTCTAGCTGGTTCTTACCCTGGAAGAGTTATCTGAGTTTCTTGGTATCTCTATTTTGGAGAAGACTCCATTCACTGGTCGGGAAAAGACTCTTAGGCCTGAAGAGATTGCTGCAGCCCTTCACTTGACCAAAGAAGAAGTAATGGCTAATTGGGAGACTAGAAGTGGAGTTAAGGGTTTTTTGGCTAAGTTTCTGGTTGGCAAAGCTAACTGCTTTTGGGATGACTTAGACTTCAAAGCGTACGAGGACATTCTGGCTCTCTTAATCTATGGTCTGGTATTGTTTCCAAATCCTGACACCTTTGTTGATGTTAATGTCATAAGGATCTTCATCTCTCAGAACCCTGTACCCACTCTCTTGGGTGATATCCTTCATCAGCTCTATGCTCGTACTGCCCGAAAGCGGGGAACTTTGATGTGCTGTGCTCCTTTAGTGTTGAGGTGGTTTATTTCGCACCTCCCTAAATCCGTACTGAAGAAAAAATAAGGAATGAGCTGGGCTCATAGGATAATGTCTCTTACTAATAATGACATTATTTGGACTCTCAAAGGCTTGGATGAGGTGACTGTCATTGATCGTTGTGGAGAATATCCTAATGTTCCATTGATCGGAACCCATGGAGGAATCTCTTATAACCCATGTTTAGCTCTCTGTCAGTTTGGAAGAGCCAGAAGAGAAGGGCCTCATGAGATGTTGATACCTCATATCATCTTTGATTTTCAGGGAAATAGCGACGAGCTGCATCGTAGATTCATCAGGGCTTGAGATAGAGTTCACAAATCTGACCCACATGAGTTGGGACCAAAGACTTCTCTGCCAATGGAGTCATATTTCAGATGGGTCCGCATCCGTGCCCAGAAGTTAGGTATGCCATACGAAGCTGTCAGGCCTATTACTCTTGAAGTTGCTGATAAAGACGGGGTTCCTCCAACTATTCTCCATCCTCATATGCCCACTGATGTTGGCACACTGAAGAGGTCTTGGGCGCAACTGCAGGAAGAATGGGACTCTTATCGGGAGAGGTTCAACGAACAAGAACAGAAGATCCAGAAGCTGACTAAGAAATTGGAGAACGAGCGGATCCTGAATGATTATATCCGCACTGAGAAGATGAGGCCATGGGAACATTGATATTTTTTTTTTGATGATTTCTTTTACGGTTTTATTTACTTTTCCGTATTTCCATTCTTGTAACGCCTAAGGGCAATTTGTTGAACAATTTAAATTCTGAAGTTAAATCTAATAAAGTGTGTTTCCTTTCTTATCTACAAATTTGAATCCCGATTGTCTTTGAAAACTAAATCATACGCATTTCATCTCATGCACTGCATAAACAGGTACCCTTTTACAGGTCACTTATCTTCTTCGCTGTTTATTTCAGCAATTATCATGTCTACTGAACCTTCCACTGAGCAAGCTATCAAGGCCCTCTAGGCCCAGAATGCCCAGTTTCAAGAGTTGATTATGAGCCTAGCTAAGGGTTAACAGGACTTGAAGACCCTGATTTTGAAAGAGAGGAAGAAGAAGAAGAAGAGGACCGTCTTGTTCAACACTGGACGCAGATTTAGAAATGGACTGCAGAATGAGGTTGATCTAACCACCTCATCTGGAGGGAAAGACAGTCCACAAGAGAGAAGGGTTCCTAGCCCTATAGTCTCCGACAACGAGACGGATTATGATGAAGAACAGTATCCTCCTGCTGAGGATAGGTACAAACAGTTGGAGGACCGCTTGAGCACTATGGAGATACAGAACGTTCTCGGGCTGGACTTCGGAGACCTAGGTCTATCCTCTGGGGTGGTGATTCCCCATAAATTCAAGGCACCTGCCTTTGCCAAGTATGACGGAGCTTCCTGTCCAAAGCTGCACCTCCGGTCATATGTAAGGAAGATCCAGCCTTACACCGCTGATAAGAATTTGTGGATCCATTTCTTTCAAGACAGTCTTTCAGGGACTCAGCTTGAGTGGTTCTATCATTTGGATGGAGCCAGTATCCGTAACTAGGAAGATTTGGCTACTGCGTTCTATAAGCAGTATCAATATAATTCCGACCTCGCTCCTTTGTGTACCCAACTCCAGGGTATGTTAATAGGGACGGGTGAAGGATTTAAAGAGTATGCTAAAAAATGGAGAGACATTGCCGGAAGGGTGCAGCCCCTTTAACTGATCGTGAACTGGTTGATATGTTTTTGGGGACCCTGTCTGGTCCATTCTTTAACCATTTGATTGGAAACTCTTCAGTCGGGTTTACAGACCTTATCTTGACTGGTGAGAGGATTGAAGCTGGTATCAAGGCTGGGAAGATACAAAAGGGTGCCTCATTGAGCACCGAGAAGAAAACATTTAAGAAAGAGTCCAGTGATGTCTATGGTTCAAGAAGACAGAATAGACCTGAACACCGCCAAGCTGTCAACGCGGTTGTTATTTCAAAACCTGCTGGTGCTCCTCAGCATCACAACCAACAAAGGGGCGAGAGACCTCAAAGGAAATACACTCGTCTCAGTATGACTTTGTCTCAGATGTTGCCACAGTTGCTGAATACCAATTTGGTGACCCTAAAAGAAGCTCTGAAGATTTTAAATACAACATCACCAAAGTATAACCCCGACGCCCGCTGCGCTTATCACTCTGATAGCCCGGGGCATAATACGGATGATTGTTGGGCTTTAAAGAACAAGGTTCAAGACCTAATCGATGCAAAGGAAATTGAGTTTGAGGCGCCCGAGAGGCCTAATGTTGTGACTGCTCCCATGCCCAAGCATGGAGTGAATGCTGTAGAGGAAGACTTGTTTATAGTCTCTGTGGATGATATTGTTACTCCTCTGATGACCGTCAAGAAGAATCTGTTGCTAGCCGGTTTATTTCCGGGATATGGTGAAGATTGCCATATGTGTTCTGTCGTACCTACTGGTTGCCTATCTTTGAAATCAGGTATCCAAAACCTGATGGATAGCAAAGAGATTTTGTTTGAAAAGACTGTTGTTCCACCCATTCCTACTGAAGAAGTTGCCATCATTACCATTTTCAACAATTCTCCCAAGGCTCCCTCGAGGAAGCCTGTTAGAATTACGCCTGTTCCGAAGATCGCACCTGTAATCATCACTGTTCCGGGGCCCATCCCCTATACATCTGACAAAGTTATCCCTTGGCACTATGGGGAAGATGTTTATGTTCTTGGAGTTAAGCAAGAGTTTGATGCTGATACCGGTGTCAGCAACATTACTGGACCTGCTAAAGTCACCCGCAGCGGTAGGCTTTTCTCACCTGATATTGCTCCACCAATTGTTCGAAGACCTGTTGTCATTTCACCTGCAAGTGTACCTACTTCCATTCCTGATCAAGTTCCTATTCCTATCCCTGTCGCCGAGTCATCTGATGCTCGGGGCAAAGGGATCGCCACTAATATGCCTGCCCGGACGGAGGCGCCAAAGACAATCAATGTTGAAGCTTCCAAGCAGGAGATGGAAGAGATTCTGAAGATCATTAAGAAGAGTGATTATAATGTAGTCGAGCAACTGGGGCAAACCCCATCTAAGATTTCTATGTTATCACTGTTGTTGTGTTCAGAGGCCCATGCCAAGGCTCTGATTACCTTCCTGAAGATGGCCCACGTGCCACAAGAAACATCAGCTGATCAGTTTACCGATTGTGTGGCCAATTTAACTGCTGATAACGGTTTGGGTTTCTCCGACGTCGATCTGACTGTTAAAGGAAAGAACCATAACGATGCCCTGCATGTCTCCATTGAATGCAGGGGCACTACTCTTTCACATGTGTTGGTTGACACTGGTTCCTCATTGAACGTCTTGCCCAAGAAAGCTCTAGACAGGTTGGATTGTGAAGGGTTAGAGTTGAAGCCAAGCAACGTTTTTGTCCGGGCCTTTGATGGGTCTAAAAGGATGGTGCATGGTGAGGTTAATATTCCAATTAGAGTTGGTTCTCAGGTCTTCGATTCTACATTCTACGTGATGGACATTCGGCCATCCTATTCTTGTTTGTTGGGTCGTCCATGGATCCACAAAGCTGGAGCTACGACCTCCACACTCCATCAAAAGCTGAAGTACCCGGTAAAAGGAAAGATCGTGACAGTTCAATGGGAGGAAGAGTACATGGTCAGCCACCTCAACTCGTTCTGGTACGTAGAGATGGATGGGGAATTCATTGAGACCCCATTTCAACATTTTGAAGAGGTTCCTCAGACACTGGCATCAGCTGAGACTGTGATTGAAGGTTCTCCTATGAAGATGGCTTCCTTAAAGGATGCCCGGGCTGTTATCGAGAAGGGTGAGTATGCAAACTGGGGCCGACTTCCTGATTTCACTCAGAATACTAACAAGTTTGGTTTGGGTTTCACTGCAGAAGCTCAAAGGGTTGTTCGTAGTGCAAGGATTGGAAGACCTCCTGTGTTCATCAGCAACTCGGGAGTAAATGCCATCGAAGATGACGTGGAGGAATCTGAATTCAACAGCTGGATCTACCCTACGACCAACGGCGGACCAAACAACTGGACAGCAAAGGACTTCGTCCCTATTACTTTTGTTACTCAGTAATGAACTCTTTTGTTTTGAATTTGTAACAGATAATATTGTGAAACTTTATGGCTCAGTGTCTTACCCGGGGCACCGTGGCTTCATTTGTGAGGGCTTTTGTGTGCCATTTTCATATATCATTAATAAAAACATTGGACGTTTCTTGCATTTCAAATTTTTCTCTCCTTGTCTTTCTTTATTATATATTGCAAAACAGCTATTTACACACACTCACATATACAGGTCCCAATCCACTCCGGATCTCACTGGTAACGGCTCTGCTACTGCCAGTTATGACTTCGAAAATCCGATCAACTTGGCCGAAGATGAAGGTGAAGATGATTGCGAAGTGCCAGGTGAGCTTGCAAGACTGTTACTTCAGGAAGAGAGGGCCATTCATCCACATGAAGAGCCGGTGGAAACGGTGAATCTGGGTACCGAGACAGTAAAGAAGGAAGTCAAGATCGGTGCAAATCTGGAGCTTAGTGCGAAACAGCGGTTGATTCAGATGTTGCATGACTACATGGAGATATTTTCCTAGTCTTACGAAGATATGCTTGGGTTGGATACCGACATTGTGGTTCATCGCCTGCCTACCAAAGAAGACTGCCCTCTGGTAAAACAGAAGGTTCGCCGTATGCATCAAGAGATGTCTGAGAAAATCAAGACCGAAGTTATGAAACAGTTTGATGCCAGTTTTCTAGCAGTAACCTCTTACCCTCAGTGGGTTGCCAATGTGGTTCTGGTACCGAAGAAAGATGGTAAGGTCCGAATGTGTGTTGACTACAGGGATTTGAACAGGGCGAGCCCTAAGGATGACTTCTCTCTACCTCACTTCGACGTTCTGGTTGACAACACTGCTCAGCATAAGGTATTATCCTTCATGGACGGTTTCTCCGGTTATAATCAGATAAAGATGGCTCCCGAAGACATGGAGAAGACAACTTTTGTTACTCAGTGGGGTACCTTTTGCTATAAGGTCATGCCTTTTGGGTTGAAAAATGTTGGGGCAACGTATCAGCGTGCCATGGTTGCTTTGTTTCATGATATGATCCATCATGAGATTGAAGTATACATCGACGATATGATTGCGAGGTCCCAAACTAAGGAGGAACACCTTGACCATCTACAGAAGCTGTTTGACCAGTTAAAGTTGTACAAGCTGAGATTAAACCCGAACAAGTGCACCTTCGGAGTGAGATCTGGAAAACTGCTAGGTTTCGTCGTGAGCGACAAAGGTATTCAAGTGGACCCTGCCAAAGTGAAAGCCATACAAGAGATGCCAACTCCCAAGACAGAGAAAGAATTCAGAGGCTTTTTAGGACGCCTAAACTACATTGCCCGATTCATCTCGCACCTAACTGCTACTTGTGAGCCAATCTTCAAACTGCCGAAGAAAGATCAAGTGGTACGTTGGAACGATGAATGCCAGGCTGCTTTCGAAAGAATTAAAGAGTATCTCCATGAGCCACCCATTCTGATGCCACCAGTTGAAGGGAGACCTCTAATCTTATACTTGACAGTACTTGACAACTCAATGGGGTGTGTGATGGGTCAGCATGACGAGTCTGGCCGAAAAGAGCATGTTATTTATTACCTTAGCAAAAAGTTTACCGACTGTGAGACCCGATACTCACTGCTTGAGAAAACTTGCTGCGCTTTGGCATGGGCTGCTCGCCGGCTAAGACAGTATATGTTGACTCACACTACTCTGTTGATTTCAAAGATGGATCCAATCAAGTATATCTTCGAAAAGCCTGCCTTATCCGGAAGAATAGCAAGATGGCAGATGATCTTGACTAAGTATGACATCCAGTACACAACTCAAAAAGCAATCAAGGGAAGTGTATTGGCATACCATTTGGCACATGAGGAAGTGGATGATTACCAGTCTATGAACTTTGAATTTCCAGACGAGAATATCATGGTAGTGACTGATTGCAAGATACCTAGACCGGATGAAGGACCTGAGGAAGGATCCCGATGGTCTATGTACTTTTATGGAGCCTCAAACGCTTTGGGTAATGGCATTGGTGTTGTGATCATATCTCTTAAAGGCTCTCATACTCCGTTCACCGCCCGACTATGTTTCAACTACACCAACAACATGGCGGAGTACGAAGCCTGCATTATGGGTCTTCGAGCTGCAATTGACCTAAGGATCAAGTTTCTGAATGTCTTCGGAGATTCTGCTCTCGTGATCAATCAGATCAAAGGAGAATGGGATACGAAACACCCAAATCTTATTCCTTACAAGGAGTATGTATTGACGTTGCTTCCCCATTTCGAGGAGATAACCTTTGAACATTTCCCAAGAGAGGAGAATCAGTTGGCGGACGCGCTAGCTACGATGTCTTCTATGTTCAAAGTCAAATGGGACAACGAGGCTCCCCGGATCATTATTTGGAAATTGGATGAACCTGCACATTGTTGTGATCTTAAGACCGAAGAGGTAACAGAAAAACCTTGGTATCATGAAGTGAAGAGGTACCTTGAAGCTCAAGAATACCCCGAGGGTGCATCCGTTAATGACAAGAAGTTTCTGAGAAGGTTCGCGGCAAAGTTCTTCATCAGTAATGGAATTCTTTACAAACGTAACCATGATTCAACCTTACTGCGTTGTGTGGATAAGATTGAAGCAGAAAGGATCATGGCGGAGTTACATGAAGGTACTTTCGGGAAGGATATTACTGGTCCACAATGGAAGTCGACTGTTATCAGCATTCTCGGACATGTCACAAGTGCCAGGTCTATGCTGATAAGGTGCACATTCCTCCAGTTCCTTTGAACGTCTTGACAGCACCTTGGCCTTTTGCAATGTGGGGCATTGATATGATCGGCGAGATCAGACCTACGGCATCCAACGGGCATCGTTTCATCCTGGTAGCGATTGATTACTTTACGAAGTGGGTTGAAGCAGCTTCCTTTGCCACCATAACCAAGAACGTCGTGGCACGGTTCATTCGGCACAACCTGATATGTCGATACGGTGTACCAGAGAGGATCATTACGGATAATGGTACCAATCTTAAGAACAAGATAATCACTGAGCTCTGCGAGCAATTCAAGATACATCACCACAACTCTTCTCCCTACTGGCCGAAGATGAATGGGGCTGTAGAATGAGCTAATAAGAACATTAAGAAGATTATGCAGAAGATGACAGTGACCTACAAAGACTGGCACGAGATGTTACCATTTTCTCTTCATGGGTACCGTACCTCAGCACAGACGTCAACAGGGGAAACACCCTATTCCTTGGTATATGGCATAGAGGCAGTCCTGCCCATTGAAGTTCAGATACCCTCTCTCCGGATCATGAAGGATGTGGGTTTAAGTGAAGACAACTGGATCCAGACCCGACTTAATCAACTGAACCTAATCGACGAAAAGAGACTCACTACTATTTGTCATGGTCAGACGTACCAAAAACGGATGATCAAGGCATTTAACAAGAAAGTCAGCCGACAAGAGTATCAAGTCGGGGACCTGGTAATCAAGCGCATCATTATACCTCAAGGTGATCCCAGGGGAAAATGTACCCCTACGTACGAAGGGCCATTTGTGGTTAAGAATATCTTCTCAGACGGAGCGATGATTCTAACCACCATGGATGGTGACGACCTTCCTCACCCCATCAATGCAGACATAGTAAAAAGATACTACGCATAATTAAAGACCCTCTAGGTTGACTGGCCTAGGCAAAAATAAGGGCGTCCCGGCGAACCAAAAGGGTTCGGGCAAAAATAAGGGATGAAAATTAAAAAAAAATCTGTACACCCGGCAAGTCGAAAACCTGAAAAGGCGGCTTGGGCAAAAATGGGTATCCCGGTGGACTGAAAACCCGAAAGGGTGGTCCAGGAAAAAGTTAGGGATTAAAGCGTAACACTATGTCTCATTGGATCACCTCGCATCCGGACTTCGGTATCGACTATCAGACTCAGACGACACCAGTCAATCAGATTCATCTTCAACTAAGCAGCAAAGTGATGAGATGCTTGAAGATATAAGGGAAATAACAGAGCTGGAACCCAGTGGGATTATCCACATAGCTGTTTTGTTTTCTCTTCACAAATTGTATAAATTCTATTTGTTCGGCGGTGTTCTCTTACTAGGACGTCAGCCTCTTGTATAAAAACGCCTATTTATAGGCAAACTTCAAAATCAATACAAGTTCATTTTTTCGACAAATTGCAAATTGTTTTTTCTTTATCTGTTTTGTTTTGCAAAGAACGTCCAATGTTCATTTTTGATATATGCATTTGACATTAATTGCTGCTCATAAATATTTGCATGCGAAACAAAGGACTAATTACAGGTGATATTAGAAGTAGGGGCAATAAGAATTGTCTGAGAGGTCTAGTTGCTCTGTCCACCAAGGTACCAAGGTAGGTTCAGCTGAAGAATATGACCAAGATATCGTCACTACCCGCAGAGTAAGACAGTAATGGTAGCTCTCCCCACTGAGACTTGCAACTACGAAGGAATCAGCAATACTCTCCCCCAAGCAGAGTTAGTCTACCGTCAGCCCCGAAAAGGCTCGGTATTCCCAGAAGGTCTTAATATTCCCCAGCAGAGTATAAAGATATTCCCCAGCAAGCGTAGAGAGCATCCCCGGCAGTCTTAATATTCCTCAACGAAATATAAGAATGTTCCCCGGCGGAATACAAGATACCCCCAAGGGAGCCATTTCCCCAGCGCAGTCTAAAAAAGTTTCCCCAATAGAGAATTGAATCATCTTACCCAGTAGATTCTGGAAGCTTGTCCCCTGCAGAATACAAATGCATCTCCTCAGCCAAATTCAGAGGTTATCCCCACAAGAGTCTAACTGGGTTATCCTCAGCAAGTTGCAACTGAAAGATCATCCCCAGCGAAGTTCTTTCTATCCCCAGCGGAGTTCATCATCAAAATCCCCAACAGAGCTTATCAACGGAATCCCCAGCGGAGTTATCGTTAAAATCTCAGCAAATCATCTCTTCCCACAGAGTAATTCCCCGCAGAGTAATATCTTCACCGGTTTATTCCCCAACGGAGTTCTTTTCTCCTGCAGGTTTATTCTCACAATCATCTTCGTTCATCATCCCCAGCGGAAACGAAGAACTCAACTCTATTCTCCAACAACTCCGGGATTTATTTTCCCAGACGAAAATACATTCATAAACATTTCACACTTCATACCTCCTATTTACATACATGACAAAATGCATACGACACGATCTCATTTATTTTTTAGAACATCATGACATCATGCATTTCATACATCATGACATTGCGTACAACTAACGTTTTACCTTTTTCAGGAAAAGGTCAATCAAAAAATGGCTACCATCAACCTTTTCAAGTCCCAGTTTAATACCTGTAACAAGCCAGGAAAATTCTGTGGACGACTGATTGTAGGTTAATACTTGAAACCAGCCAGGAAATTATCTACATGAAGAGATTGAAGATCAATACCTGTAACAAGCCAGGAAGACTTTCTTTCTCAGGTCAGAGATTAATACCTGAAACCAGCCAGGACAGATATCTGCTTGACCAAACCTTTTCAAGTCCCAGTTGAATACCTGTAGCAAGCCAAGAAAAATATCTGTGGACAACTGATTGTAGGCTAATACCTGTAACAAGCCAGGAAAAATTATCTACACGAAGATTGAAAATTAATACCTGTAACAAGCCAGGAAAACTATTTTTCTTTCTCAGGTCAGAGATCAATACCTGTAACCAGCCAGGACAACTATCTCACTGGCCAACCTTTTCAAGTTCCAGATTAATACCTGTAGCAAGCCAGGAAAAACATCTGTGGACGACTGATTGCAGATCAATACCTGAAACCAGCCAGGAAAACCACCTACAGGAAGAGATTGAAAATTAATACCTGTAACAAGCCAGGAAAACTATTTTTCTTTCTTAGGTCAGAGATCAATAACTGAAACCAGCCAGGACAACTATCTACTCGACCAACTCAAACAATTCAACAATCACTTTTGGGTGGCATCTTTAAGCCCATCTCCAACAACTTTCTATCACATCTCCAAATGGCATCTGTAAGCCCATTCCCGACATCACAACGCTGATACTACACCATGCGAGTGCAAATTTCTGGGTACTCTAGTGTTCAATTATCTTCCACCTTCGGATCACGGAAGGCTCGAAAGCCAATCTATATCCTCAGGTTTAAGAAAATTGAACAGGGGTAACTGTTGTACCCCAAAATTTTCCCTCCCATATTCCTCAAGATTTGTCAAGAATGATCTTCATATTGCTCAAAATGGCTCAAGGGTTGTACAGTCAAATCACCTCCTAAGGCAGTCAATTCAAAATTAGGGTTTTGTGTTGCATCAAGGTCCTTACATCCAAATGGCCTCAAGTGCTTCCAAATTCCTTAATATGTTCTTAAGTCCATCCATGTCAAATTTCAAGCCTTCCAGAGGAATTTTGGTCAGTCAATTGCTCAAGAGACCCAAAAAGTGACTGTGCTAGGGCAAAAGTCAACTGTGACCTACAATTAGTCAAACCTCCAGATTTTTTGTCAACATACTCATTTTTAAGGATAATTAACCATTTGATCAATGGTTGATCATGATTCATCAAGGATTGCTCAAAATTCATCAAGATTCAAAAGTTGCTAAATTAGGATTTTGTAGGAAAAGTCAACTCAACTTTGACCAAGCATAACTTTCTCATACTTTATGAGAAATGACCCATCCAAATCTCATTTTGAATAGGATTAAATTTCCTACAATCCATCTTCACACCTCAAGATCAAGAAATGCTCTCACAAAAAGTTACAAATTTGGACATTATAGGTCTTTTTTGAAAGTCAACAAAAACACCTTTTTTGCCAAAGCTTATAACTTGAGAATGGAAGATCAAAATTAGATGAGACAAAAAGGGTTGATTAGAGGACATCTCAAGGTTTCTAAAAAGTCCAAGAAAACCTCTAAAAGTTCAAAATTGAAGAAGTTATGCATTGT
Source organism: Vicia faba (assembly GCA_948472305.1). Lineage (NCBI taxonomy): Eukaryota > Viridiplantae > Streptophyta > Magnoliopsida > Fabales > Fabaceae > Vicia > Vicia faba. The sequence continues at coordinate 1,450,945,998 of OX451741.1, forward strand.
TGAAGTTGGGCATTTTTCCAAAATTGCCAAAAGTCAACTATCCTTAAAACTCCAATTTTTGACAAAAGGGCCCACTTTTTTCCACTTGATTTAGTCTTTTCATGCCACACACGTGTCCCATCTTTAATTTCATGACCAAACATTTATTTTTTTTATTTTATTTCATTTTTATTGATTTAATTCATTATTAATCAATATTAAATCAAATAAAACCCAAAAATTGATGTAAAGGGATCTTTGTGATTTGTACAGCTTGCAAATATCATGTGACAACCAACCAACTCGTGCCAAGGCTCATTCAAGCACAAAAAAACAGATCTTGCCTATATTTGGAAACATGGTTATGGTGATCAAAATCAAATCCTAATTCTTCAATACACAAGGATATTGGCCCATGTTTTGACCTAGAATCATTCCCTTATATGCAAGCAAGCCTCACAAACCTAATTCACGCACAAAACCTTGCAAAAACGGCCATACCAATTTTGTGAAAAACCTTGAAAAGTGTGAGATCGAAAACCACCTTGGAGGCGGATTCAGGCCAAAAGAACAACGCAACTTTCTTCCTTGACATCCAGTGGTGCTATACCAAGTGAAACCAAGCCTTTTCATCACCTACATCTTACTGTAATTCATCACGAATTGACCTCTGAACATGGAATCCAAACTTCCAGTTCTTGCATCTTTTCTTCAAAATATTGGCATATTCATGTTTGTTATTTGATGTAGAACATTTTTGCATTATTCAATTTCATTGTTGGATCCTGTATCATGATGCTCGAACCTAGGGTTCATGTTCTTGTGTTTTAGGCGTTTTTCAATTAGGAAAAATCAAGATGAATGGTGGTTACAGGGATGATGAGGAGACAGAGACGATCACGTCCATATGCTTGGATGGGATTTTTATGGCCTAGGACGAGTTTTTGGAACATCCTACGAAACCCCTTGCGGATAAAAATTCGCAGGTAAATAACCAGAGTTTTTGGAGAAGACGACCAGAGTCGCCCTCCCATTGGTCTATTTGAAATTACGCGCTTTTATTTTATTTTTCCAGGCATATTAGTTTGTTTCATATATAATAGTTGCTCCTTATTCCTATAACAATTAAAGCAGCTTGGATGGGTGGTAAGCGCGTTGGCATGTGAGCATTGGGACCTGGGTTCGAATCCCAGGTCCCCCAAAACCTTGTTTATTTTTCTTCTTCAGGTATTCCCATGTGACTTTCAAAGACTGGACCATTATGCGCTTGCAGATCTGGAAGGCTACGTGGCTTGCAAAACAGATCCAATGGTCTAGATGGAAGGACTACCATAGGCCAGAGTCAACATACGCGTGGACAATCTGAAAAGTCAAGTAGGCTGAATGTTAATGGGCCAAGAATTGTCAGATTCACCACAATGTTGGGCCCAGCACCCCCCCTGAGTTTGCTTATATTTTTATTTTTATTTCTTTTAATTATTTTTTTATTGCCTTTTATTATTATTATTAAATACTAATTATTTAATTAACAAACTAACCTTTTTTTATAAAATCAGAAAACACCAAAAATAATATTTATTAATTTCATTATTTATTTTTGTAAATAAAAATTAACCAATTAATTTAGTTTTAAATTAGGTTTAATGATAATATTTTTTGCAATAAATTAAAAATAAATTAGAATATTAGGTTTTAACAATTTTAATCATTTTTATTTTTATTTCCTTAAATATTCTAAAAACCCAAAAAAATATATTTTTTATTTAATTAATTAATTAACTTAGATTTAATTTCCGTTTAATTCAAAATAACAAAAATATGCTTTCTTTAATAAAAAGGGTCAAAACCCTAAAAACTCTTCGATTCAATTTTTCTCGCGCGTATTATTTTTTGATTCATATTCCATATAATTGTAACTGCTTCAAGGATGTAATAGTTTTAAACTTAGGACCTTTTATCGCTTTTATTTACTTTTCCGCATTTACTTTTCAAGGGTTTGTTTTTGGTGATGTAAATACCCGACGCCTTGTAATAGCTTAGTTTTATTTTCCGCAACCATTAACTGCTAGATGTATGAATAATAGGCTATGCATGACAAGATCTATCTTAACTTAAAATCAACTGTAGCTTACCATAACATATACAAAGATAACATAACTGAAAATTGACACATTTGCACATGCCACTCCTAGGGTACGCCTCACTTGGTTGCCTCGAACGTGGTCATTAAGTATAGGAAGTTTTAGAGGTCGCCCTCTTGTCCAAAGATCATAAGTTGCCTCGAAACGGTTGCCTCGGATAAAATGATCTAAGACATTAGGGTTACCGCTAAGGCGTCCTAACATTGCTTTAGTGACCACATGTCCCTTAATCGAATTGACCCGAAAACTCCAACGACGATGCTACCTACTCCTCAATAGTGGGATAGCACTGTCTAAAGGACATTTGCACAGTTTAATTCCCTTTTGAGTAGGTAGATGTTCTTAAGTACTTGCTCCTTTTAAAACAAAAACAAAACTTTTCGCACCTACACTCTCTTCAAAACAAAAATTCTTTTCAAACCCACAATCACAAAGAAAAGCAAACTTTTGAAAACATAATAAGCAAGTATCTAAGAGCCCGTGGATAACCACGGATAGAAAGGGTGCTAACACCTTCCCTTTCTATAATCTACCTCCCGAACCCGAGAAACATCTCGAAAAGGAATTTTTCTGTGCTTTTTTCCTTTCCTTGTTGGATAAAATAAAAGACGGTGGCGACTCTTGCTTACCGCGACATTTTGCAAAAACAAACGCAAACGCAAACCAGCATTCCAAAACAGTCAGTTCTATTTCCACCTATCACAGTATGTCTATAGGAACGGGTGAAGGTTTCAAAGATTATGCTCAGAAGTGGAGGGACCTCGCCGGAAGAGTGCAATAACCCTTGGCTGATCGGGAGCTTGTGGATATGTTTCTGGGGACTTTGTCTGGTCCATTTTTCAACCATCTGATTGGAAGCTCTTCGTTTGGGTTTACGGAGCTAATTATGACCGGTGAGAGGATTGAGGCTGGTATTAAGGCTGGTAAGATACAAAAGGGTGCCTCATCAAGCACCGAGAAAAGGCCTTTTAAGAAGGAATCCAGTGTTGTTTACAGTTCGAAAAGCCAAAATAGGTCTGAACACTGCCAAGCTGTCAATGCGGTTGTTATTTCAAGACCTGCTGGTGCTACTCAGTGTAACAATCACCAAAAGACCGAGAGACCTCGAAGGAAATTCACCCATCTCAACATGACTTTGTCTCATATTCTGCCGCAGTTATTGAAAACCAACCTAGTGATTCCAAGGGAGGCCCCGAAGAATCCCATCACTACATCACTAAAGTACAACCCTAATGCCTGCTGTGCTTTTCACTCTGATAGCCCGGGACATAATACAGATGATTGTTGGGTTTTGAAGAACAAAATACAGGACTTAATTGATGCTAAAGAGATTGAGTATGAGGCGCCCGAAATACCTAATGTTGTGACTGCTCCTATGCCCAAGCACGGAGTGAATGCTATAGATGAAGACTAGTTTGCGGTTTCTATGAACGACATTGTTACCCCTTTGATGACTGTGAAGAAGAACCTTTTGCTAGCCGGTTTATTTCCGGGTTGTGACGAAGGTTGCCATATGTGTTTTGCCCTGCCAACCGGTTGCCCACTTTTGAAATCAGGTGTCCAACGCATGATGGATAGTAAAGAAATTCTATTTGAAAAGATTGTTGTTCCTTTAGTTCATGATGAAGAGGTTGCTATTATCACCATTTTCGACAATTCTTCCAAGGCTCCCTCGAGAAGCCTGTTAGAATTACATCTGTTCCAAGAATTGCACCATTGATCATCACTGTTCCTGGGCCTATCCCCTATACATCTGATAAAGCTGTCCCTTGGCACTACGGGGCTGATGTTTATTTTCATGGATTTAAACAAGAGTTGGATGCTGATACTGACGTCAACAATATTGTTGGACCTACTAAAGTCACCCGCAGCGGAAGACTTTTCTCACCTAATATCTCTCCACCAACTGCCTGAAAACCTGTTGTTATTACACCTACCAGTGTACCTGCTACTGTTCCTGTTCAAGTTCTCACCCCTGTCGCTGAGTCATCTGACACTCGGGGCAAAGGGACCACTGATGAGCCTGCCCGGACGGAGGCACCAAAGACGACCACTGTTGAAGCTTCTAGACAAGAGATGGAAGAGGTTCTGAAGATTATCAAAAAGAGTGACTACAATGTAGTTGAACAGCTAGGGCAAACCCCGTCCAAAATCTCTATGTTGTCACTGTTACTATGCTCAGAGGCCCATGCCAAGGCTCTGATTGCATTCCTGAAGACTGCACACATACCACAAGAGACATCAGCTGATCAGTTTAAAGATTGTGTGGCTAGTCTGACTGCTGATAATGGTTTGGGTTTCTCTGACGCCGACTTGACTGCTAAAGGGAAGAATCACAATGATGCCCTGCATGTCTCCATTGAATGCAGAGGAACTAATCTTGCTCATGTATTAGTGGATATCGATTCCTCACTAGACGTTTTACTTAAGAAAGCTCTAGACCGGTTAGACTGTTGTAGCGATAAAAAATGTAGCGGGGTAAATCGGAGATCGAATTATTGATTAATTCATCTCACAAAAGCAAGAGTCGCCACCGCGCTTTATTATTTCCAAGGGAAAAGGGAAAAGAGCGAAATAAAACCCTAAATATGCAATGTAAAATAATACTTTTTAAAAGTAATGAAAATACAAGGCGTTTTTGAAAAGAGATCTATGGTTCGGGGGTTGGTTATACAGTGGGAAGGTATTAGCACCCAATGTATCTATAGTACTCTATAGGAACCTTTTGAAATATCTGTTTATTAAAATTGTTGTTTGATCGAAATAAATTTTTTTGGCCGAAAAGGGGTACAGACGGGTTTTTGAAGGTGCGACGACCTAATGTCGAAGTTTTTGCTTAAAAGGTATAAGTTTTGAAAAGATTGGATATTTGGGGGAAAATTGTCTTAAATTTTAATGAAATGCAAATGTTCGCGTGATTAGACTTGAGGACATGAAGTCAACAAATTTAATCATTTTTCCCTTGGATTTAGGCGTAAATGGAATAAACAAGTAAAGACGAAATAGTTGACAGAAAATTATGCAGATAATGATATACAACAATTAAATAAAAGACTAAATGGTGTGAACATACATTTTTTAGATTTTTATCTAATATTAATAACGCAAGAGAATTAATTAAATAAAAAAATTTTTTAAGTTTTTTATTATATGCATTTTTTAATATGGATAAAGCAAGAGAATTAATTAAAAAATAAAAATGTTTTTTAGTTCTTAAAATTTCTATTTTTTTTTTATATTTTTGTATTAGTATTAACTAAAGCGAGGGAAATAATTTAAAGAAAATAACATGTTTTTAATTTTAAGTCATTTTTATTTTTATATGTTTTTTAATATTAATATAAAGCATTATTTTTTAGAGTTATTAAATAATTAAACTAAATTAAAACTTAAAAGCTTCTAACTTAGGTCTAATTAAAAAAAGTACTAAAATTACCAAATTAAATCCTAAAAGTTAAACTAATAAAATTGATCAATTATTAAAATTGTTTTTAATTAACTTACAACTCTTATTTAATTAAGTCTAATTAACTAAATTAATAAAAACTCTAAAAAGGGCTAAAGAAAACAAAATAGAAAAAAAGTATTAAGAAATAAAGGGGTGGGTTGATAATGTATGGGCCAAAAGGTTTTGAGAGAGCCCAAACAAAGAAACAGAGATGGGGGGTGTAAAAGAAGTTCGCTGGGCTTAAGGCTGTTACAGGTTGAGGTCCATATGTTTTATAATTTTGTTTTAGGGTTAAACATCTTTAGCTTAGGGTTAGCAAAAGGGCTTAAGGTTTGCGCCGTTCTCTTCATCCCTGTGCATTCTCCTTCGATCGTCTTCTTCGTCTTTCATGTCCTCGCCTCTGACTTGCCTTTGCCCGAGCCACCAACGTCCCTTCTTCCCCGTGTGTTGCTCAGCGATACAGTGAAGGTGATGATTCGTGATTAATGCGTTAAGTTCTTCTTGATTTGCATGCTTATGATTTGGTGTTCATTTTTGATTCTGACTTCATTTTTTACATGGTTTCTGTTGAGATGATGAAAGGGAAAAAAGAAGCAACGAAACTACCTTTATGAGGGAGGAAGGAAGGGCGTTCCGGAGGCTTGCTGGAGGAGGGAGGAACGCAGTGAAGCTGTGAGCTTGGAGACCTTGGTTTGTCTTCTTTAATGCTTTTTCCTATGCCTATGCAACGCTTCTTTTCCTCTTCTCTTAGTTGCCTTGAATTTGCCTCTGAGTTGCCTTCGTTGTATGCTTTTTCTCCTCTTCTTCTTGCCTTGCTACCGTTGCTTTCTTTGTATTAACCTATGATGATAATTTCTGAGGCCTGACTGTATTCTTTGCACATGCTACTGTTGAAATGTTTTCATTTTGATTAGCTTCCCTCTTCTTCTTCCTGTGATTTTGTTGCCTTTGTTAATGGCCTATGATGATGTATTTCTGAGGTTTGACGGTTTGGATGTTGGTTGGATAAGTTTGTATTGTTCTGGTTTTTGCTTTGGTGGGATTGACAGGTTTTATGGTTTTTAGGCCATAAGGTTTATGTTGGTTTTGCTTCAGGTTTTGGATACACTGGTTTTTGGTTTGATGGTGCTTTTTTTAGGCCATTACAGGTTTTATGATTTAAGGCTTTGGTAAGGCTTGAACAGGTTTCAACAGGTTATGGTAACAGGTTTTATGGTTTTATGGTTTAGACCATGGCTTTCGTGTTTTGACAGGGTATGCTGTTTTTTAGGCCATGAGTTTGGTTTAGTGATGGCTTTGGCTTTGAAATGGATTTGTACAGGTTATGCTGGTTATCGTTTTGAAACTTTGAGAAAATGGTTTTTGTATTTTCTTGACAGTTTTCTTTCTAGGCTTCAAAACAGGTTCTTGAACTCCTTAATTTTTGAAGGGGTTTGTTTGTTATCACGGTTTTCTGGCTTGGGTTTATGTTACAGGTTTGGTATATTTAAACTATATTTTGCCTTTGACCTCTGCACATTACTGTTACATCACTTTTGTTTCTATTCTTTTCTATGCTTATCTTTTTTCTCTACTGGATGTTGCTGATCTGTTTTCTATCCAATTCTTGCCTAAGCCAAAAACCTGTAAACTACACTCTTCCTCTCTTCTCTCTCTTAGTACAATTGAAACATTAAAATGTTGTGATGTACTGTACTGTTCTGAAAAAGCATAATGCTGGAAAATAATGAGAATGGAAAATATACTTTGCTTGCATAGTTGGTTTTAACTGCATATTTTCTCTTTGTCTACTGCATGGGAGCCTTTGATTTTGGCCTCTTCCTATATTTTGGCATGTTTACGTTGGAATGCTTTGGAAACTTGCATATGCTGTTGATTTTTTTGTATGCTGTTTTGACAAACAATTGAATTTGTGCAATTGGTTTTTTTTTTAATTATGCAGTGGGCTTTTGAAAATGAAATTTACAATAAAATGCAATTTTGACAAAAGAAATGAATTTGTGCATATTTAAATTTGTGCATTCATTTTTATCAATAAAAATTCATCCTTTTTTGTGAATCGGGAGAAATCCCGTGATTTGCAAAAAGGGTAAAAACTGATTCCAGCCGTTTGCTTTTAATGATGAACGCTAATTAATTTTTTTGCTTTTAATTATATATTCATTTCTGACTTTTTCTTTTAATTCTTTTGCAGGTAAAATTAAATGAGCAAACAAAGAAGCATTGGATAGAAGATGAAGATTTAGAATTTAGGAAAAATTAGAATAGTTTTTATTTTACTTTAAACTTTTTATGTAATTGTCAATTGTAAATACTTTGTACATAATACAGTATTTAAAACAACAATTGTAATAATTAGAATAAAGATGAATAAAATTCTATTATTTCAGTTAATTCTTTTCTTCTTTCCAATTATTTATTTTACATTGATCAATTAACTTCTTTTCAAATAATTATTTCATTATTTATAATTCTTCCAAATTATAATAACTGAAAATAAAATTTCAATTATTTAAACCTAGAATAATAAATAATTAAATAACATTGTTTGATCAGTTAATAAACTCTTCTCAAATATTTATTTCATTATTCATAATTCTCTAAATTATAATAATTGAAAATAAAATTTCAACTATTTAAACTTAGAATAATAAATAATTAGATAAACATTGTTGATCAATTAATAAACTTCTTTTCAAATATTTATTTTATTATTTATAAATCTTTAAATTATATAATAACTGAAAATAAATTCCAATTATTTAAATTTAAGATAATAAATAATTAATAAACATTGTTTTAGCATTGATCAATTAATAAATTTAGCGTTCAAAAAAAATAAACAGCTCTCGACTTGAAAAAGTTATGAATTTTAAATCTGCTTTGAAAAATTGATAAAAAATAGGTCAAAACACTTGCAATGTAATGATGCAGATGGGAGATGGTATCTTAGGTCAAAATTTGGGGTACAACAACTGTGAAGGGTTAGAGCTGAAACCAAGTAACATTGTTGTCAGGGCCTTTGATGGGTCTAAGAGAATGGTGCATGGAAAAGTTGATATCCCGATTAAGGTTGGTTCTCAGGTTTTTGCATCTACATTCTATGTGATGGACATTCGGCCATCTTATTCTTGTTTGCTGGGTCGCCCATGGATCCACAAAGCTGGGGTCGTAACCTCAATGCTCCACCAGAAGCTGAAGTACCCGGTCAAAGGGAAAATTGTGACAGTGCAAGGAGAGGAAGAGTACATGGTGAGCCACCTGAACTCTTTTTGATACGTAGAGATGGATGGGGATTTCATTGAGACCTCATTTCAACATTTTGAAGAGGTTCCCCAGACACTGGCATCAACTAAGACTGTTGTTGAAGATTCTCCTATGAAGATGGCTTCCTTTAAGGATGCCCGGGCTATTGTCGAGAAAGGTGGTGTGCGAATTGGGGATAACTCCTTGATTTTACACAGAAGACTAACAAGTTTGGTTTGGGTTTCAATGCAGAAACTCAAAGGGCTGTTCGGAATGCACGGATCGGAAGACCTCCTGTGTTCATCAGCAACTCGAGAGTGAATGCCATTGAAGACAATGTGGAGGAGTCTGAATTCGACAGCTGGATCTATCCTACTACTGACGGTGGACCAAGCAACTGGACAGCAAGGGACTTCATCCCTATTTCTTTTGTTACCGAGTAATGAGACTTCTTGTTTTGAATTTCTAACAGACAATGTTTTAAACTCTATGGCCCGGTGTCTTACTCGGGGCACCATGGCTTTATTTGTGAGGACTTTATGTGTGTCCTTTTCATATATCATTAATAAAAGCATTGGACGTTTCTTGCATTTCGAATTTTACGCTCCTTGTTTTTCTTTTGTTATATATTGCAAAATAACTATTTTACACACACTCACATATACAGGTCTATATCCACTCTGGATCCTACTGGTAACGACTCTGCTACTGCCGGTTATGACTTCAAAAATCCGATCAACTTAGCCGAAGACGAAGGTGAAGATGATTGCGAAGTGCCTGGTGAACTTGCAAGACTGTTACTTCAGGAAGAGAGTGCCATTCAGCCACACGAAGAGCCGGTGGAATCAGTAAATCTGGGTACAGAGATGGACAAGAAAGAAGTCAAGATCGGGGCAAATCTGGAGCTTAGTGTGAAGCAATGGTTGATTCAGATGCTGCGTGACTACGTTGAGATATTTTCCTGGTCTTACGAAGATATTCCTGGGTTGGATACCGATATTGTGGTTCACCGCTTGCCTACCAAGGAAGATTGTCCTCTAGTGAAACAGAAGGTCCGCCGAATGCGCCCAGAGATGTCTGAGAAAATCAAGGCTGAAGTTATGAAACAATTTGACACCGGTTTTCTAGAAGTTACTTCTTACCCTCAGTGGGTGGCCAATGTGGTTCCTGTACCGAAGAAGGATGGTAAGTTTCGAATGTGTGTTTACTATAGGGATCTAAACAGGGCGAGTCCCAAGGATGATTTTCCTCTACCTCATATCGACGTTCTAGTTGACAACACCACCCAACACAAGGTATTCTCCTTTATGGATGGCTTCTCCGGTTATAATCAGATTAAAATGGCTCCCGAAGACATGGAGAAGACCACCTTTGTTACTCAATGGGGTACCTTTTGCTATAAGGTCATGCCCTTTGGGTTGAAGAATGCTGGGGCAATGTATCAGCGTGCCATGGTTGCTTTGTTTCATGACATGATCCATCACGAGATTGAGGTATACATCGACGACATGATTGCAAGGTCCCAAACCGAGGAGGAACACCTTGACCATCTGCAGAAGCTGTTTGACAGGCTGAAGTTGTACAAGTTGAGGTTAAACCCGAACAAGTGTACCTTCGGGGTGAGATCTGGTAAGCTGCTGGGTTTCGTCGTAAGCGATAAAGGTATTCAAGTGGATCCGGCAAAGGTGAAAGCCATACAAGAGATGCCAGCTCGCCAAACAGAGAAAGAAGTCAGAGGCTTTCTGGGACGTCTGAACTACATTGCCCGATTCATCTCACACTTGACTGCTACTTGTGAGCCAATCTTCAAGCTACTGAAGAAAGATCAAGTAGTACATTGGAATGATGAATTTCATGCTGCTTTTGAAAGGATCAAAGAGTATCTCCAAGAGCCGCCTATTCTGATGCCATCAGTTGAAGGAAGACCTTTGATCTTATACTTGACAGTACTCGACAACTCAATAGGGTGTGTGCTGGGGCAGCATGACGAGTCTGGCCGAAAAGAGCATGCTATTTATTACCTTAGCAAAAAGTTTACCGACTGCGAGACCCGATACTCGTTGCTCGAAAAAACTTGTTGCGCTTTGGCATGGGCTGCTCGCCGGCTGAGACAGTGTATGCTGACTCACACTACTCTATTGATTTCAAAAATGGATCCAATCAAGTATATCTTCGAGAAGCCCGCCTTATCCGGAAGAATAGCAAGATGGCAGATGATCTTGACCGAGTATGACATCTAGTACACGACCCAAAAGCCAATTAAGGGAAGTGTGTTGGCAGATCATTTGGCACATCAGGCAGTGGATGATTATCAGTCTATGAACTTTGAATATCCGGACCAGAATATCATGTTGGTAACTGATTGTGAGACACCTGGACCGGATGAAGGACCTGAGGAAGGATCCCGATGTTCTATGTACTTTGATGGAGCTTCAAACGCTTTGGGTAATGGCATTGGCGCCGTGATCATATCTCCTAAAGGCTCTCATACTCCGTTCACCGCCCGACTATGTTTCAACTGCACCAACAACATGGCGGAGTATGAAGCGTGCATCATGGGTCTTCAAGCAGCAATTGATCTAAGGATTAAGTTTCTGAGTGTCTTCGGAGATTCTGCTCTCGTGATCAGTCAGATCAAAGGCGAGTGGGATACGAAACACCCAAATCTTATTCCTTATAAGGAGTATGTATTGACATTGCTTCCCCACTTCGAAGAGATAACCTTTGAACACTTCCCTAGAGAGGAGAATCAGTTGGCGGACGCGCTAGCTACGATGTCTTCTATGTTCAAAGTCAATTGGGACAACGAGGCTCCTCGGATTATCATTGATAGATTGAATGAACCTGCACATTGAAGTGATATTGAGACTGAAGAGGTAGCGGATAAACCCTGGTTCCATGAGGTGAAGAGGTATCTTGAAGCTCAGGAATACCCCGAGGGTGCATTTGTTAATGACAAGAAGTTTCTGAGGAGGTTCGCAGCAAAGTTCTTCATCAGCAATGGCATCCTTTACAAGCGCAACCTTGATTCGACCTTACTGCGTTGTGTGGATAAGAATGAAGCAGAAAGGATCATGGCGGAGTTACATGAAGGTACTTTCGGGACTCATTCCAGTGGACACACCATGGCAAAGAAAATCCTCCGGGCAGGATATTATTGGTCCACAATGGAAGCTGACTGTTATCAGCATTCTCGGACATGTCACAAGTGCCAGGTCTATGCTGATAAGGTGCACATACCTCCAGTTCCTCTGAACGTCTTGACAGCTCCTTGGCCTTTTGCAATGTGGGGCATTGATATGATCGGCGAGATCAGACCTACGGCATCCAACGGGCATTATTTCATCCTGGTAGCAATTGATTATTTTACAAAGTGGGTTGAAGCAGCTTCCTTTGCTACTGTAACCAAGAATGTCGTAGCACAGTTCATTCGGCACAATCTGATCTGTCAATATGGTGTATCAGAGAGGATCATTACAGACAATGGTACCAATCTCAACAACAAGATGATCACCGAGCTCTGCAAGCAATTCAAGATACAACATCATAACTCTTCTCCCTACCGGCTGAAGATGAATGGGGCTGTAGAAGCGGCTAATAAGAACATTAAGAAGATTGTGCAGAAGATGACAGTGACATACAAAGACTGGCACGAGATGTTACCATTTACTCTTCATGGGTACTGTACCTCAGCGCGGACGTCAACAGGGGAAACACCCTACTCCTTGGTTTATAGCATGGAGGCAGTCTTGGGCATTGAAGTTCAGATACCCTCTCTCTGAATCATGAAGGATGCAGGTTTAAGCGAAGATGACTGGATTCAGACCCGGCTTGATCAGCTGAACTTAATCGACGAAAAGAGACTTACTGCTATTTGTCATGGTCAGACGTACCAAAAACGGATGATCAAGGCATTTAACAAGAAAGTTAGACGACAAGAGTATCAAGTTGGGGACCTGGTAATCAAGCGCATTATCTTACCTCAAGGTGATCCCAGGGGCAAATGGACCCCTACTTGCGAAGGGCCATTTGTGGTTAAGAACATTTTCTCAGGCGGAGCCATGATTCTAACCGCCATGGATGGTGTGATCGGTGGGAATGAGAACTGACTATTTTGGAATGCTGGTTCGCATTTGCGTTTGTTTTTGCAAAATGTCGCGGTAAGCAAAAGTCGCCACCGTCTTTTATTTTATCCAACAAGGAAAGGACAAAAGCACAGAAAAATTCCTTTTTGAGATATTTCTCGGGTTCGGGAGGTAGATTATAGAAAGGGAAGGTGTTAGCACCCTTTCTATCCGTGGTTATCCACGGGATCTTAGGTACTTGCTCATTGTGTTTTCAAAAGTTTGCTTTTCTTTGTGTTTGTGGGTTTGAAAAGAGTTTTTATTTTGAAGAGAGTGTAAGTGCGAAAAATTTTATTTTGTTTTTAAAAGGAGCAAGTACTTAAGAACCATCTACCTACTCGAAGAGGAATTAAACTGTGCTAGTGTCCTTTAGATAATGCTATCCCACTATTGAGGAGTAGGTAGCATCGTCGTTGGAGTTTTCGGGTCAATTCGATTAAGGGACGTGTGGCCACTAAAGCAATGTTAGGACGGCTTAGCGGTAACCCTAATATCCTAGATCATTTTTCCGAGGCAACTATGATCTTTGGACAAGAGGGCGACCTCTAAAACTTCCTATACTCAATGACCACGTTTGAGGCAACCAAGTGAGGTGTACCCTAAGAGTGCGCATGTGCGAGTGCGTTATTTCGGTTAATTTTATCTGTACATGTTATGGGTGAGCTATGTTAATTTTAGGTTAAAGATTGATCTTGTCATGCATTGCCTAGTTATCAAACATCTAACAGTTAATAGTTGCGGAAATTAGATTTGCGGAAAGTAAATTAAACTATTACAAGGCGTCGGGTATTTACATCGCCAAAGACAAACCCTTTAATTTAAATTGCGGAAAGTAAAAATAAAGCGGAAAATAAATAAAGTCCTAACTAAAAGTTATTACATACTGGAAGCAGTTACAATATTGGAAATAAATAGATCGCGTGCAAAAAATTAAGACGGCGCATTTTTAGGGTTTTGACCCTTTTTTATTAAAGAAAGCATTTTTTTTTGTTATTTTGAATTAAAAGAAAATTAAACCTAAACTAATTAATTAATTAAATAAAAAAAATATTTTGGGTTTTTGAATATTTAAGGAAATAAAAATAAAATTGATCAAAACTATTAAAAACCTAATATTCTAGATTGATTTTAATTTATTGCAAAAATGTTAAAAGTTAAACCTATTTAAAACTAAATTGATTAACATTTATTTACAAAATAAAATAATGAAATTAATAAAAATAATATTTTTATATTTTCTGATTTTTATTTTGAGAAAAATATTAATTGTTTGGTTAGTAATTAATTAAGAATAAAAATAAAACAAGTGAATAAATAAAATATTAAAAGAAAAGAAATAACCAAAAGGGGGTTGTTGGGCTCAATTTGAGTGTGAAAATAGCATTTCTGAGGCCCAATACGTCCCAGCCTTGTTTGACTTTTCCCATCCAATGCATGCTTGTTGACTGGAGTCCATGGTGGATGTTCCATTTGAGCCATTGGATTTGATTTGCAGGCCATCTGGCAGGTGGATCTTTGAGGCATATGGTGTGCTACACTTTAGGTGTTGCATGAGAATACCTGAAGAAAAATTAAACAAAGGTTTTGGGGGACCTGGGATTCGAACCCAGGTCCCAAGAGACTTTGACATAGCGCGCTCACCAACCCAGCTGGCTTGTTTAATTGTTATTAGAATACAAAACAAATATTATATTGAAAACTCAATTATTATGCTGGAAAATAAAAAACGCGCTAAACATATTTGAACTGGCCAATGAAGACAAGCCACATTGTCATCTTCTCCAAATGGTCCTGGTTTGTTTCCTGCGGATTTGGTTCCGTATCAAAATTTGCAGCATCATCCTATAATGCATTCTAGGTCACAAAAATGCAAACCAAACCCATCATCATGTTCGTCTCATTCTCCTAAATCCATCCACGGCCATGGGGGGTGTAAAAGGTTTTGAGAGAGCCCAAACAAAGAAACAGAGATGGGGGGTGTAAAAGAAGTTCGCTGGGCTTAAGGATGTTACAGGTTGAGGTCCATATGTTTTATAATTTTGTTTTAGGGTTAAACATCTTTAGCTTAGGGTTAGCAAAAGGGCTTAAGGTTTGCGCCGTTCTCTTCATCCCTGTGCGTTCTCCTTCGATCGTCTTCTTCGTCTTTCATGTCCTCGCCTCTGACTTGCCTTTGCCCGAGCCACCAACGTCCCTTCTTCCCCGTGCGTTGCTCAGCGATACAGTGAAGGTGATGATTCGTGATTAACGCATTAAGTTCTTCTTGATTTGCATGCTTATGATTTGGTGTTCATTTTTTATTCTGACTTCATTTTTTACATGGTTTCTGTTGACATGATGAAAGGGAAAAAAGAAGCAACGAAACTACCTTTATGAGGGAGGAAGGAAGGGCGTTCCGGAGGCTTGCTGGCGGAGGGAGGAACGCAGTGAAGCTGTGAGCTTGGAGACCCTGGTTTGTCTTCTTTAATGCTTTTGCCTATGCCTATGCAATGCTTCTTTTCCTCTTCTCTTAGTTGCCTTGAATTTTCCTCTGAGTTGCCTTCGTTGTATGCTTTTTCTCCTCTTCTTCTTGCCTTGCTACCGTTGCTTTCTTTGTATTAACTTATGATGATGATTTCTGAGGCCTGATTGTATGCTTTGCACATGCTACTGTTGAAATGTTTTCATTTTGATTAGCTTCCCTCTTCTTCTTCCTGTGATTCTATTGCCTTTGTTAATGGCCTATGATGATGTATTTCTGAGGTTTGACGGTTTGGATGTTGGTTGGATAAGTTTGTATTGTTCTGGTTTTTGCTTTGGTGGGATTGACAGGTTTTATGGTTTTTAGGCCATAAGGTTTATGTTGGTTTTGCTTCAGGTTTTGGATACACTGGTTTTTGGTTTGATGGTGCTTTTTTTAGGCCATTACAGGTTTTATGATTTAAGGCTTTGGTAAGGCTTGAACAGGTTTCAACAGGTTATGGTAACAGGTTTTATGGTTTTATGGTTTAGACCATGGCTTTCGTGTTTTGACAGGGTATGCTGTTTTTTAGGCCATGAGTTTGGTTTAGTGATGGCTTTGGCTTTGAAATGGATTTGTGCAGGTTATGCTGGTTATCGTTTTGAAACTTTGAGAAAATGGTTTTTGTATTTTCTTGACAGTTTTCTTTCTAGGCTTCAAAACAGGTTCTTGAACTCCTTAATTTTTGAAGGGGTTTGTTTGTTATCACGGTTTTCTGGCTTGGGGTTATGTTACAGGTTTGGTATATTTAAACTATATTTTGCCTTTGACCTCTGCACATTACTGTTACATCAGTTTTGTTTCTATTCTTTTCTATGCTTATCTTTTTTCTCTACTGGATGCTGCTGATCTGTTTTCTATCCAATTCTTGCCTAAGCCAAAAACCTGTAAACTACACTCTTCCTCTCTTCTCTCTCTTAGTACAATTGAAACATTAAAATGTTATTATGTACTGTACTGTTCTGAAATAGCATAATGCTGGAAAATGATGAGAATGGAAAATATACTTTGCTTGCATAGTTGGTTTTAACTGCATATTTTCTCTTTGTCTACTGCATGGGAGCCTTTGATTTTGGCCTCTTCCTATATTTTGGCATGTTTACGCTGGAATGCTTTGGAAACTTGCATATGCTGTTGATTTTTTTGTATGCTGTTTTGACAAACAATTGAATTTGTGCAATTGGTTTTTTTTTTAATTATGCAGTGGGCTTTTGAAAATGCAATTTACAATAAAATGCAATTTTGACAAAAGAAATGAATTTGTGCATATTTAAATTTGTGCATTCATTTTTATCAATAAAAATTCATCCCTTTTTGTGAACCGGGAGAAATCCCGTGATTTGCAAAAAGGGTAAAAACTGATTCCAGCCGTTTGCTTTTAATGATGAACGCTAATTAATTTTTTTGCTTTTAATTATATATTCATTTCTGACTTTTTCTTTTAACTCTTTTGCAGGTAAAATTAAATGAGCAAACAAAGAAGCATTGGATAGAAGATGAAGATTTAGAATTTAGGAAAAATTAGAATAATTTTTATTTTACTTTAAACTTTTTATGTAATTGTCAATTGTAAATACTTTGTACATAATACAGTATTTAAAACAACAATTGTAATAATTAGAATAAAGATGAATAAAATTCTATTATTTCAGTTAATTCTTTTCTTCTTTCCAATTATTTATTTTACATTGATCAATTAACTTCTTTTCAAATAATTATTTCATTATTTATAATTCTTCCAAATTATAATAACTGAAAATAAATTTTCAATTATTTAAACCTAGAATAATAAATAATTAAATAACATTGTTTGATCAGTTAATAAACTCTTCTCAAATATTTATTTCATTATTCATAATTCTCTAAATTATAATAATTGAAAATAAAATTTCAACTATTTAAACTTAGAATAATAAATGATTAGATAAACATTGTTGATCAATTAATAAACTTCTTTTCAAATATTTATTTTATTATTTATAAATCTTTAAATTATATAATAACTGAAAATAAATTCCAATTATTTAAATTTAAGATAATAAATAATTAATAAACATTGTTTTAGCATTGATCAATTAATAAATTTAGCGTTCAAAAAAAATAAACAGCTCTCGACTTGAAAAAGTTATGAATTTTAAATCTGCTTTGAAAAATTGATAAAAAATAGGTCAAAACACTTGCAATGTAATGATGCAGATGGGAGATGGTATCTCAGGTCAAAATTTGGGGTACAACAGCTGCCCCTATTTAAGTTTCTTCTATCCGGAGATATGAAGATTAAAATCTTCGTTTCGACGAGATTGAAGGTACTTAAATACATAATACGCAAATTTTTGCCCTAAGATACCGCCATTATGCTTGATATGAATAGAGTGATTGAATTCACAGAGAAAGATATTGTATGAAACAAGACAATGCTGGAGAAATCAAACACCAACAAAACACAGGGACAAGGATTTATACAATACTGGGGAAATGAGCCATCGACTTCAAGTGACAGACTCTTGACGGCGAATAAAATTGAGGGAATACGACCTCTGACCCTAACAAAGAAGGCATCTTGCATAGGCCATACAAATAGATTATTGACCCAAAAATATCAGTGAGCTCACGACTCAAGGTCAAAGATAGACAGAGTGTATCAGATTTGCTGGCGACGGATTACCGACTTCTGAAGGTAAAGATTCACACAAGCTTCTCTGCGAGATTTCCGGAGATATACTCATTAATGCGGAGATAATAATATGGTTGTAGATACACAAGCTGCTCAAATAAAGAGGCTGCCACTTGCTGTCGTCCAGGGATGTCAATAACATACAAGCTGCTCACATAAAGAAGCCGCCGCTTGCTGTCTTCCAAAAAAACTATGCCAATAACATACAAGCTGCTCAAATAAAGAAGCTGCCACTTGCTGTTTTCCAAAAAATACCAATAACATACAAGCTGCTCAAATAAAGAAGCTGCCGCTTACTGTATTCCAGAAAAAAAATAACGTACAAGTTGCTCAAATAAAGAGACTGCCGCTTGCCGTTTTCCAAAAAATAATAACGCACAAGTTGCTCAAATAAAGAGACCGCTGCTTGTCGTTTTCCAACGATGTCTATAACGTACAAGTTGCTCATGAAGAGACCGTCGCTTGTCGTTTTCCAATGATGTCTATAACGTACAAGTTGCTCATGAAGAGACCGCCGCTTGTCGCTTTCCAATAATGATAACGTACAAGTTGCTCGTGAAGAGTTGCCGCTTGTCGCTTTCCAATAATGATAACGTACAAGTTGCTCGTGAAGAGCTGCCGCTTGTCGTTTTCCAAAAATAGTAACGCACAAGTTGCTCGTGAAGAGCTGCCGCTTGTCGTTTTCCGAAAATAATAATAACGCACAATTGCTCGTGAAGAGCTGCCGCTTGCCGTTTTCCAAAATAATAATAACGTACAAGTTGCTCATGAAGAGTTGCCGCTTGTCGTTTTCCGAAAAATAATAATAACGCACAAGTTGCTCGTGAAGAGCTGCCGCTTGTCGTTTTCCAAAATAACTCAGAAGGAAATTGTGAGGACACTGGCAGAGAATAAAATCTTCGTCAAAGAGAATCATGAATCAATCCTTCCTGAGGAGATCACACACTTAAATGTGCAAAATAAATGCACCACTCATCTAGGTCGCGATTTCACTGGGGAAAATCATGAGATAGCCTATGCAAGAGACAACAACTTCATCCAGGAATAAACTAGAGAGAAGACAGTCAACAAGGCTCCACCCAATGAGAAAGTAATTCGATTGGGGATTCATCCTATCCAGAAATGGACAAGGTAGGCTAAATCAAAAAAAACATCCACGAGGATTAGCTCAGTTGGGGAATTTAGAAAGGAAGCACATTTTCTGCCTAAGCTAACCTTCTACTTGGAAAGAAACATGTACGTCATTTGAATAAACAAAGTACGACCCAAAATCAACGACAAATGTGAATATGCATGCGTGATATAAGTGTAAATGAATAAATGAATGTTATGCTGACAAAACGAACAGATGGAATATCTTGAAGACGATAAGATGTCACGACAAGATAGATACTCGGCCAATCTTGAAAAAGACGGAAACTAACTGGAACTGGAAACACAAAGCAACGTCAGGGCGTATCACGCTACAAGTCCCAAGTCTTCTGAGGAGAAAAGCATTCAAATCCAATCTTCTAATACCAATAGACCACTGGAATGAGACAAAGTGTACCACACTTCAGAGATCTGCTCAAATGATAACCAAAACAACGCTTAACCGGAAAAACTGGGGAGTCAACAAACTTAGTACCACCAGAAACACAAGTTTACACAACCAACACCTCATGACGATTTTGAAATAAAACATGTTCATCATGCAAGGATAAATTACTGTATTGTTTTGCATTTCATGGCTTGACCATCCTCGGAACAACTGTTAATATTCCTTTCATTATTTATGACGCATTTTTAAAATAAAAATATTTTAAATAACTTTGTTTCAAATATTGCCGTAAAAATTAAAATTTTGCCCACAAAAGGTAAATGCTCAAATTTCATTAATAAAATGGTAGTTCGCTAACAACGCGACTCCAACGGTTTACAAAAAGTTTGGGAAATAGTACATGAAAGAAAGGGTTACACAAAAACAATGATCACTATTATCCCTAACAACTTCGAATTCCAAAATGTGCTCAAATGCCAAGACTGGTCTGACCAAAAGCTTGCCTAAGCCGCCCTTTCGGGTTTTCAACTTAGCAAACTGTCAACTCAAACCTAAGCGAAATACTTCTTGACTGCATCGGCGTTCATGGGACGCGGGAGTTCTTCACCGTCCATATTGGTGAGAATCAAGGCACCTCCAGAGAAAACTTTCTTAACGACATACGGTCCTTCATAATTCGGAGCCCACTTGCCCCTAGAATCAGGTTGGAAAAATAATATCTTCTTGAGCACAAGGTCACCCTCTCTGAACTCGCGTGGTCGAACCTTCTTATCAAAAGCCTTATTCATTCTCTACTGATATAATTGACCGTGACACAAAGCTGTCAATCTCTTTTCCTCAATTAAATTCAACTGATCATATCTACTTTGACACCATTTAGCTTCAGAAAGTTTGGCTTCCATCAACACTCTCAGAGACGGAATCTCAACCTCCATGGGGAGTACGGCTTCCATACCGTAAACTAGGGAAAATGGGGTTGCACCTGTTGAAGTTCGAACTGAAGTACGGTATCCATGTAAAGCAAACGGAAGCATTTCATGCCAATCTTTATAAGTTACCACCATCTTCTGGACAATCTTCTTGATGTTCTTGTTAGCAGCTTCAACAGCCCCATTCATCTTTGGTCTGTAAGGAGAAGAATTATGATGTTCGATCTTGAACTCTTCATAAAGCTCTCTCATCATCTTGTTATTCAAATTCGAACCATTATCAGTGATGATCTTGCTCGGGATACCGTATCGACAAATGATTTGATTCTTGATAAATCTAACTACCACCTGTCTGGTTACGTTAGCATAAGATGCTGCTTCCACCTATTTAGTAAAATAATCGATCGCCACCAAGATGAAACGATGACCATTCGAAGCTTTGGGTTCAATCATTCCAATCATATCAATGCCCCACTTAGAGAAAGGCCAAGGTGAAGAGATAACGTTGAGGAGGGTCGGTGGCACATGCATCTTGTCCGCATAAATCTGGCAATTATGACATTTCTTCACATATCTACAGCAATCAGATTCCATTGTCATCCAATATTAACCAGCTCTCAACATCTTTCTATCCATCGCATGTCCGTTGGCATGAGTGCCAAAGGATCCTTCATGTACTTCTTGCATCAGCATGTCTGCTTCACGTCTGTCTACACATCTGAGCAAGACCATGTCGTAATTCCTCTTATACAAAACTTCTTCATTGAGGAAGAAACTGCTTGCTAATCTTCTCAATGTCTTCCTATCTTTACTGGATGCCCCAGGCGGATACTCTTGAGTTTGAAGAACACGTTTAATGTCATAGAACCATGGTTTGTCATCGGTAACCTCTTCTACTGAGAACACATGAGCAGGTCTATCGAGGCGCATAACTCTGATCGTAGGCACATCGTTCCAATCATTCACTTGAAACATTGAAGACAAAGTAGCTAAAGCATCAGCCATTTGGTTCTCATCTCTAGGGATATGATGTAATTCCACTTTGTTGAAGAAAGTTAACAATCTTCTAGCATAGTCTCTGTAAGGGATCAAACCACGATGACGAGTCTCCCATTCTCCTTTGATTTGATTAATTACCAATGCCGAATCTCCGTAAATATCAAGAATCTTAATCCTTAGATCCACTGCTTCTTCGAGATCCATAATACATGCCTCATATTCAGCCATGTAGTTCGTGCAGTCAAACTTCAATCTTGCCGTGAACGGGATATGAGTACCTCGGGGAGTGACGATGATTGCCCCAATTCCATTTCCATAAGAATTCACAGCTCCATCAAATATTAAACCCCAATGGGATTCGGGATCAGGTCCTTCTTCAGGTAACGGCTCTTCACAATCTTTAGCTTTCAAGTACATAACATCTTCATCTGGGAAATCAAACTTGATGGATCGATAATCATCAATTGGTTGGTGAGCCAAATGATCGGCTAAAATACTCCCTTTGATTGCTTTCTGAATGTGATACTCAATGTCATATTCGGATAACAACATCTGCCAGCGGGCTATTCTTCCAGATAAGGCGGGCTTCTCAAAGATATACTTGATCGGATCCATTTTGGAGATCAACCAAGTGGTGTGGTTAATCATATACTGGCGCAGACGGTGAGCAGCCCAAGCTAAAGCACAACAGGTTTTCTCAAGCAATGAATATCGAGACTCACAGTCTGTGAATTTCTTACTCAGATAATATACAGCATGTTCCTTTCTTCCAGTCTCATCTTGTTGACCAAGCACACATCCCATGGAATATTCCAATATAGTCAGGTACATAATCAAAGGTCTTCCTTCCACTGGAGGAATCAAAATGGGAGGTTCAAGAAAATATTCTTTGATGCTATCAAAAGCTCTCTGACAATCTTCTGTCCACACACATCCTTGGTTCTTTCGGAGAAGCTTGAAAATCGGCCCACAGGTAGCAATCATATGAGATATAAATCTAGAAATGTAGTTCAGTCTCCCAAGGAATCCTCTTACTTGTTTTTCCGTATTGGGTGCGGGCATTTCCCTAATAGCTTTAACTTTATCAGGATCTACCTCAATACCTTTGTGACTGACAATGAAACCCAGAAGTCTTCCAAAACGAACACCAAAAGTACACTTGTTGGGATTCAGACGGAGTTTATACTTTCTCAAACGCTGGAATAACTTCAATAAGTGTTCCAACTGATCCTCTTCAGTTTGTGATTTGGCAATCATGTCATCTACATACACCTCTATCTCTTTATGCATCATGTCATGGAACAAAGCAGTCATGGCCCTTTGGTATGTTGCACCAGCATTCCTCAAACCAAACGGCATAACCCGATAACAAAAAGTTCCCCAAGGTGTAATGAAAGCTGTCTTCTCCATATCCTCCGGTGCCATCTTTATTTGATTTTAACCAGAGAAACCATCCATGAAAGAAAAGACTTTGAACTTCGCGGTACTGTCGACCAATACGTCAATGTGCGGTAAAGGGAAGTCATCCTTTGGGCTAGCTCTATTCAGATCTCTATAGTCTACACACATTCGAACTTTGCCATCCTTCTTAGCAACAGGCACTATATTGGCTAACCATTGAGGATAGACCGATGTAACAAGGAAAATTGCATTAATCTGTTTCTGAACTTCTTCTTTGATCTTGTCAGCCATATTGGGACGAGTCCTTCTCAACTTCTGCTTAATCGGCGAACATTCAGGTCTCAACGGTAAACGATGCTCCACAATACTGTTGTCCAAACCTGGCATATCTTGGTAGGACCAAGCAAACACATCAACATACTCTTTGAGAAGCTCCAACATTTTCTCTTTGACTTCTGGGATAAGCAATGCTCCGACTTTGACTTCCTTTCTATCTTCTTCATCACCCAGATTGATCAACTCTACAGGTTCTTCAAACGGCTGAATAGTCTTTTCATCATGCTCAAGCAAACGGGAAATTTCATCAGGAATCTCTTCACTATCCTCTTCTTCGGCTCTGAACACAGGGAATTCAAAGTTGGGAGAGGGCATAGGATCATTGTTTTAAATGGTTAAGTCATGGATTAATCTGCACATATGATTATGCTTTATTTTAGAAATCGATTTGTACAAATAAAACAAAAAGTTATTATATTTTCCTATTACTACCAATTAATTTTCATTACTATTTCCCAGAAAAAGTGAAAAATAAAACAGTAGTGGACAAAATAACATTTTTATTCATGACGGGAAATACTTGAAACAAAGAGCCCAGACATTTCTCTTTTGCCTTGGGCAGAGCAAAAGGATTTATTTTCATCATAGCCCGACACAAATACTTTTCGCCTTGGGCAGAGCGGATATTTTTTTAAAATAAAACAAAACATTACTCAGAAATGTGCATCACAACAGGAACATCAACAGCAATCCAGTTCTGGCAAGCCACTCCATGCGTCACAAAATCGGGTAAATCCTCTTCAGAACCGTCTCCTATTACAGCATCAACCTCAGGAGGAGTCGGGTGGATAAAACCTGCGCTTCGGAAAACCTCTTGAATCGGACGAGTAACTACTTCTTGCTTGACTCTTGCAGACACGGGATGAAAACCAAGACCTTCTCCAGACTTGTTCTCGGGAAAAGTCAACACCTGGCCCCAACCTTCAGCCGAACCACTTTCAACCACTCGTCGCGCATCCTCAAAAGAAGAAATAGACGTCCCTTGCTTCTTCACTTCATTCTTAGCAACAGATAGAGCTTGGAATTGGGTTCCAACATCCTCATCAGCCTCAATAAAAGAGAAAGATGACAAATGGCTTACCACCATAGCCTGCTCTACACCAATCATTACTAGCTTTCCATGCCTTACAAACTTCAATCTCTGATGGAGCGTGGAAGTGACTGCCCCTGCATCATGGATCCATGGACGACCCAATAGGCAACTGTAGGCAGCACGAATATCCATTACTTGAAAAGTGATCTGAAATGTATGAGGACCAATCACTATAGGAAGATCCACTTCACCAATGACAGTCTTCCTAGAACCATTAAACGCTTTAACAATTACTCCACTGGGTCTCATGGGAGCACCTTGATATGAGAGTCGAGATAATGTAGTTTTGGGCATTACATTTAACGACGAACCTGTATCTACCAACACACTTGATAAGGTATCATTTCCGCAACTTATTGAGATATGCAAAGCCATATTATGGTTTCTTCCCTCCTCCAGAAGCTCTTCATCACTGAAACCAAGATTGTTACACGAAGTAATATTTCCCATAGTTCCATCAAATTGGTCAACCGTCACATCATGATCCACGAATGCATGGTCCAAGACCTTCATCAAAGCTTCTCTATGGGCACCAGAATCTCTCAGTAAAGCAAGCAAAGAAATCTTGGAAGGAGATTGCAATAGTTGGTCCACAATCTTATATTCACTTCTCTTGATAAGCTTCAGAATCTCATCATCCTCAGGATGTGGGATGGGTTCATCGGATCGGCCTATCTCAACCCTTGGTTCAACATTTCTCACTGGAATTTCTGCCGGTACAGGCCTCCTGACTTGAACTTCTGGTCTCTTCAAAGGTACTGCTGCAAAAACACGTCCACTTCTCGTAACTCTACTCACATCAGCAATGTTAACAAAAGACGGCATGGTCGGTATAGGGACTTCTACCCCATTCTCAATCATCGTGGCATTATACTTATACGGTATAGCTTAGTCTAAGTTGTAAGGCACAGGACCAGGTAGGTAAATGGTCAAAGGAGCAACAGGTGCAGTCTGACTATCGTAAACGATCTCTACTGATTCAGGCAAATTGAATTGTGGTATTATAACATTCACTTCATCCTCCGTATCTCTGTCATATGTAATAGTGATAACCCTCTGGTCTAACAACTTTTGAATGTCCTCCTTCACAATAGGGCAATCAACCTCTCTTGAACAAAATTCACAAACATCATAATCATGCTGATGCCTAACGAAAGCAAGTCTTCTTAAACTCTGATGTAACCTGATCAACGACTCTCTTATGTGTTCAACTTGAAAAACTCGAAACTTTCCCGGATAACCTTCCACCATATTCATTGATGCTGCCCCATGTCGAGGCAAAGGATTACCTCTAACATTTGGGTTAACATCCTTGAAAGACAAGATACCATTCTTAATCAACCTCTGCACGTCCGCCTTTAGAGCAAAACAACTCTCAAGGTTGTGCCCCGGCGACCCTTGATGATATTCACAAAACTGATCCGCCTTGTACCACAGAGAAGTACTATTCGGTGCGACAGGAGGAGGCTTTGTCGTTATGAGGTTCTTTCTGATAAGAGCAGGGAACAATTCAGTATAAGTCATAGGAATGGCATCGAATTGCGGTTTTCTTGGTGAACGGTTCTGATTGTTGAATGGATAAGCCTGTTGTCGAGGCTGCTGCTGAAATGGCCGTTGTTGAGTTGGTGGGGTTTGATGAGTCGGGGTCATCAAAGCTGGGCGGACAGCCGGAGTGACTGCCGCAACGTGTGAGTAACCTCTCCTCGGTCTCCCTGGGAAGATCACGCTGACATCCTGCTCTTTTCTTTTCGGGAAAACACTTCCAAACTTCTTAGTATTGCTAGACGGACTTCCTTCTTTAACCAAACGCCCTTCACGAATCCCTTCCTCTAACCGCATGCCCATGCTTACCATTTCGGTGAAGTCACTGGGTGCGCTGGCAATCATTCTTTCATAGTAAAAGGAACCTAAAGTCTTCAAAAATATCTTCGTCATCTCTTTCTCCTCAAGAGGTGGATAGATTTGAGCAGCAATTTCACGCCACCTCTGGGCGTATTCCTTAAAAGATTCTCTGTCCCTCTGGGACATCGCCCGGAGTTGATCCCTGTCCGGCGCCATGTCAACATTGTACTTATACTGGTGGACAAAAGCTTCGCTAAGATCATTGAAGTTGCAGATCCGAATGATGTCTGTGATCGGTGGATCTGGAACTGACTGTTTAACGCTGGTTCACGAAATGTCGCGGAAGCAAGAGTCGCCACCGTCTTTTATTTTCTCCAAATGGAAAGGACAAAAGCACAGAAAAATTCCTTAAAGAGATTGCTCTCGGTTCGGGAGGTAGGTTATAGAAAGGGAAGGTGTTAGCACCCTTTCTATCCATGGTTATCCATGGGCTCTTAGATACTTGCTCATTGTGTTTTCAAAAATGGTTTGTTTGCTTTTCAACTGTGGGTTTTAAAAAGTTTCTTTGAAAATTCCAGTTCGACTCTTGTATCGGTCCTCAAGAGTGTTTGAAAAATTGCTTTCGAAAGCTTTTTGAAAAGGTGTCGGTGTGAAAAGTATTTTTGAATTTGTTTTGAAATTAGAGCAAGTATCTACGAGAACCTACCTACCCTAAGGAATTCGTCTGTGTAAATGTCCTTTAAAGTAGTGCCATCCCACCATTGAGAGGTAGGTAGCACCACCGTTGGAGGTGTTCGGGTCAATTCGAATGTTCGGGACATGGTGATCACCGGAGCAATAGGAAGACAACTTAGAAGCTACCCTCATGCCAGGTTTCTGGATCATGAGGACTTACTAAAACGTCCTCTACTCGACGATCACCTTTCGAGGCAAGGCAACAGTGAGGCGTACCCTAGGGGTGGTGTGTGATTTTGTGTGTCATGTTCATTTGCATTTATCTTGTTCATGTCAAAGTGATCTAAGCGTTTGTTTTTATTTTAGGCCATTCATTCTTGCATGCCTTTATTTAACAGTTAAAAAAGATGCAGAAATTAAAAGTTCTAAACTATTACAAAGGCCCGGGTCCACATCGCCAAATTAAAAGTCCAGGACCCGATTTGACAGAAAGTAAATAAAGTAAAGTGCGAGAAAGTATGAAATTACACGGCTTTGGGAGAATTACAGAAATATTTAAAAGAAGGAATAAATAAAATATGCGAAAAGAATAAAAAATTGCAAGCGAGGGCGTTGGACCCTTTTTAATGAAATTAAATTATGATTATTAAATTAATGAAATTAAAAGGAAAAAAGAAATTATTTTTTGAGCGTTTTTTGTATTTATGATTTTTTTATATGAATTAAATGAAAAGAATATTAACCCTAATTCTAATTTTTTATTTGTTAAGAAAAACATGTTAAAGTTAAACCTAAAATTAATCTAATTATTTACATGGTAATTTAATTACAAAAAAATAATATTCAATAATTAATTATGGTGGAAAAGAGAAAAAAAAGAATAAAAATAATAAAAACCTAATTCTACAAATTTTAAGGTTATTAGAAAAATATTTGAATTAAACCTAATTTAATACACTAAAATCAATTAATGGTATTTATTTACAAAAAATAACATTAAATAAAAATACTTATTTTTTATCTTTTTCTGATTTTTAGATTGTTTTTATGTTTTTATGGAAATAAACTAAATTAAAGAAATTAATTAAAAGAGAAATAGTTGAATTAAATAAAAAAATGGAAAATATATAAGGAATTGCAAACCTAGGGGGGGTCTGCCCCCAAATTGGGAGGTAGAGTCCAGTATTTCAGGCCCATTAAGCCTTTGGCCTTGTTGACTCTGACGCTAGCATGTGGCATCTTTGACTTGTGTCTAGGATGATCTTCAAACCATGCCCCTTGGATTGGTCTTAGCATGTGCGTGGCAAGCTGGATGGTAAGTTGCATGGTGGACGCTTGCAAGGGAATTACACAAGAACACAATTATGAAAAAAAATATAAGGAAAGGGAGGGGGACCTGGGATCGAACCCAGGTCCTGTGGTTTACCAAGCGCTTTCTCCACCACTCAAGCTAGCGCGTTCATTCCTTAATCTGATGGAAACTAAATAATATAATGAAAAAAAATGGATTAGTGGACAGAATAAAAAACGCGCTAATTATTTGAATCCTCCAATGGTATTCTTCCACGCATCATCTTCCCCATTGATTCCTTGCTTTTGCCTGCAAATATATATTAAATAGCGGGGGTTTTAAACCCCCACAATCTAAAATGCAGAAAATAGCGAATAGAAATCAAGCCAAAATAAAAAGGGCGCGACTAGTGATTCTGGATCGTCCAAGCATGCTGGTTTCAATGATATAGGTCTCGAATCTCAATTGTTCCAGAATAAAGAAACCCTAATTCATGACCTCTGTAACCCTAAAAGGCAACAATGGCAATTTCGTGTATGGTGCACAAAACTTCAATCAAACCACATTGTTAGCTTCAGAAAGGTCTCATTAGTACAAATCCATGAATAAAATGCAATGAGAATGCTGGGAATTTGAAATATGAATATGCATATTACATGAAAAAGTTTGAGTTTTGTACACCAATTCTGGGCGTTAGGGACGTGGAAAGCGATTCAAAATCGTTTCTTGATGTCTCAGGAAGGTGATGAGATGATTATTTTAGCTTGAATCGCCCTGGAAGACAGTTTTCAGTATTGGACTTTTTTGAGAAAATTCAAGTTTTTGTTATGGCTTTTCTGCGCAGCTGGGAGGTTTTATGCATTAGGGTTAGCATCAATATATACATGTGAATGATTAGGGTAAGAATTCAGAGCCAAAGGATCCTTGCATTGATGTGAAAAATATTTGATTTTCAAGCCATAATTTTCCAATCTTTTTCAAGCATATTTGATACAAATCATGGCCAATTGACTTGATTCTTTCTATATTTGGTCATGCACGAAATCTTAAGCTTATTCCCTGCATAAAAAGATTTGATTGCATTGGTTTGGTATTTTTCATGTATTTTAATTAATTAAATGAATTATTAATAATTAAAAATCCAAATAAATAAATAAAAATGATAAAAAACTTCCCTTTGGGCCAAATGGTCGTGCACATGCCTTGGATGATGAATTGTGGAAGAAAAAGAGGCCCATTAGCAATTTTAAGACATTTGAAGCAAAGTTGACTTTTCAAAATATCCAAAAATTTCCCAACTTCCACAAGGCATATCTTGCTCAATTTTTAAGCTTTGCTCATGTTCTTGGACATTTTGGAAAGTTCTTTGAGTCCTCTAACCAATGCCTTTGGTCCCATGTCATTTTGATTTACCAATCTCAAGTTATGGCCTTTGACTTAAAGTCCCTTTTTGTTGACTTTTGAAAATGACCTATAATGTTGAAATTGATAACTTTTTGTGAGAGCATTTCTTGGACTTGAAGTGTGAAGATGAGTTGTAGGAAATGTCTTTATCTTCAAAATGAGCATTGGATGGAATTTTTCTGATAGTCCATGTGGAAGTTATGCCTTGGTCAAGTTACAGTTGACTTTTGCAACTGTCCAAATATGGAAACTTTTGCATCTTGAGACTTTTTGAGCCAAACTTTGAGAATCATGATCAAGCATTGATCAAATGGTGTTTGTGGCTTCAAAATGATATGTTGACCAAAAATTTGAACTTTTGACTGTCAAATGACCATTTTGCCCCTACAGTTGACTGTAGTGCAATTAGGGTTTTTGACTGTGCAATTTTGTGCTGAAAGTCTTGAAACTTGGTATGAGGATGCTTGACCATGTTTATAGACATGTGGGACTTGATTGGACCTTTGGAAACTTCATTTTCTTTGTCAGAACCAAAACCCTAATTTTTGGTTATTAGGAGGTCCTTGAACTGTGCAACCTTTGGGGAGATTTTTGAACCTTACTCTTTGCAATTCTTGAAGAATATGGGAGGGCAATTTTTGGGGTACAACAGTTGCCCCTGTTCAATCTTCTTAGACCTGAGGATGCAGATTGGCTGACGTGCCTTTCGTAATCCGAAGGTGGAAGATGATTGAACACTAGAGTGCCCAGAAATTTGCGCTCACATAGTAATGGTAATGCGGGAGTGGGCTTATAGATGCCATTTGGAGATTAATGGATAGGATGATGGGCTTATAGATGCCATGCTGAGAGATAATGGATGGTGGATGGGCTTATAGATGCCATCTGGATGTTGATCGCGTGAGAGATTCCTTAGCGAGAACTTGCGTACCTGAAAAAGAAAAATGATTACCTGACCTGTTACAGGAGTTGGTCTTCAAATTCTTTGTGTAGATGTGTCCTGACTGGTTACAGGAGCTGAATCTGGAGCTTCAACGGTAATGAATGAACCAGGGATGGTTACTACCTCAACAGAAACGGTGAGAGAACCTTGGATGATTTCAACCTCAACAGTAATCATTGAGAGAATCTTGGACGACTTCAACCTCAACAGTAACGCTGAGAGAATCTTGGGCGACTTCAACCTCAACAGTAATCATTGAGAGAATCTGGGGATGATTACTACCTCCGCAGTATCGGGGAGAGAACCATAGGCGACTACAACCTCAACAGTAATCATTGAGAGAATCTTGGACGACTTCGACTTCAACAGTAACGCTGAGCGAATCTTGGGGCGATTACTACCTCCGCAGTATCGGGGAGAGAACCACAGGCGACTACAACCTCAACAGCAATCATTGAGAGAATCTTGGATGACTTCGACTTCAACAGTAACGCTGAGCGAATCTGGGGATGATTACTACCTCTGCAGTATCGGGGAGAGAACCACAGGCGACTACAACCTCAATAGTAATCATTGAGAGAATCTTGGGCGACTTCTACCTCAACAGTAATCATTGAGAGAATCTTGGGCGACTTCTACCTCAACAGTAATCATTGAGAGAATTTGGGGACGATTACTACCTCCGCAGTAACGGGGAGAGAACCATATGCGACTACAACCTCAACAGTATCATTGAGAGAATCTTGGATATCTTCTACTGAGTCCTTATCAGAAAAATCTGTTAGGGGTCGATTTAGCTGGACTAGAGAAGGCCTTGGACTGGATAAGAAACAAAAAATCTTAGGGTCGATTAACTGAACCGGTCTAGGTCTTGAAATGTCTTCAACTGGATAAGAAACAGGGAGATCTTAGGGTCGATCTGACTGAACCAGAGAAAGCCTTTGACTGGATAAGAAACAGAAAAGTCTTAGGGTCGACTTAGCTGAACCGGTCTAGGTCTTGATGTCTTCTACTGGATAAGAAACAGGGAGATCTTAGGGTCGATCTGACTGAACCAGAGAAGGCCTTTGACTGGATAAGAAACAGAAAAGTCTTAGGGTCGACTTAACTGAACCGGTCTAGGTCTTGGAATGTAGCTGAGAACTTAACTGGATCTTTCCTGAAAGGTAAAGGTCAGTCATATGCAATGCATGATATGGATCAAGCAATGATGTTCTCAACATAAATGAGATTTGTAAGATATGATGCGTATATGCATGCTATAATGATGTATGTGATGTTTATGAATGTATGTTTTCGTCTTAGGAAGATAAATCCTTGACGGGTGCCGGGAAGTCACTCCTGGGTTGATGTTGAAGAATAGATTTTGCTTCCGCTGGGGATGATAGTTGCAAGAATACCGGTAGGAGAAGATAACTCCGTTGGGGAATAAACTTGGCGAATGGATTACTCTGCGGGGAGAAAGGTACTCTAGCGATCTTGCTGGGAAGCAATACTCTGTGGGGAGAGAGGTACTTTGCTGGAATACTGATGGTAACTTCACTGGGGATAAGAAGACTTCGTCGAGGATGCTCTTTCCGTGGCTTTTGGCTGAGGATAACCCAGTTATATCCTGGTAGGGAAATAAATCTTTGAATAAAGCCGGGGGATGCGTTCGTGCTTTGCGAGGGATAAGCTTCCAGAATCTACTGGGGATAAGCTTACTGCTTGGGGAGATGGATCCCAACTTTCCTGGGGAAACTGGATTGGACTCTCCTGGGGAAGTTTTGAGATGTACTGGAAGTAACTCCACTGAATGTTGATATACCACCGGGGAACAATCTTTAGATCAAGACTGCCGGGGATGCTTGTTAAGAATATATGTATATGCTGCTGGGGAATGTTGAGATCTGCTGGAGGATACCCAACTTTCCTTAAGGTTGATAATATAGCTTGGCTTGAGGAGAGTATACTGCTTGCTGGCTCACTCTCTGGGGAATTAAGATATCTGGTTATATTCTTCCGCTGAACCTACCTTGATACCTTGGAGGACAGAATAATTAGATTGCTTAGACAACTCTTTATTGCCCCTGTTTCTAATGTTACCTGTAATTAATCCTTTGTTTCGTATGCAAATATTCATGTGTTAGCAAATTATTGTCAATGCATATATCACAAATTGAACCTTGGACGTTCTTCGCAAAACAAAATAGAAAAGGAAAAACAATTGGCAATTTTAACTGGAAAGTGATTTTTGTATTGACTTTGAATTTGCCTAAAAATAGGCGTTTATGTACAAGAGGCTGACGTCCTAGTAAGAGAACGCCGCCGAATAAGAGTTTATACAATTTGTACAAAAGAAAATAAAACAGCTGTGTGAAATGAATGATCCCACTGGGTTTCAACTCTGCTATTGCCCTTATATCCCCGAGCGTCTCATCACTTGATGACCTTGGTTGAAGATGAAGCTGACTGATCGATGCCGTCTGAACTTGATGTAGATACCGGATTCTGGATGCAAAGTGATCAATGAGACATAGTATTACGCTTTATCCCTAAATTTTTCCTGGACCGCCCTTTCGGGTTTTCAGTCCACCGGGATACCCATTTTTGCCCAAGCCGCCTTTTCAGGTTTTCGACTTGCCGGGTGTACAGATTTTTTCATTTCATCCCTTCATTTTGCCCGAACCCTTTTGGTTCGCCGGGAAGCCCTAATTTTTGCCTAAGCATGTCAGCCTAGCGGGTCTTTTTTATGCGTAGTATCTTTTTACTATGTCTGCATTGGCGGGGTGAGGAAGGTCGTCACCATCCATGTTGGTTAGAATCATGGCTCCTCCTGAGAACACATGTTTAACCACAAATGGCCCTTCGTATGTAGGGGTCCATTTGCCCCTTGGATCACTCTGAGGCCGGATGATTCGCTTGATTACCAGATCCCCAACTTGATATTCCTGTGGTCTGACCTTTTTGTTAAATGCCCTGATCATCCGTTTCTGATACGTCTGACCATGACAGATAGCAGCAAGTCTCTTTTCATCAATAAGGTTTAACTGATCAAGTCGTGTCTGGATCCAATCATCTTCATTCAGATTTGCATCCTTCATTATCCGGAGAGAGGGTATTTGCACTTCGATCGGTAAGACTGCCTCCATACCATAGACCAAGGAGAAAGGAGTTGCCCCGGTTGACGTCCTGGCTGAGGTACGGTACCCATGTAGAGCAAACGGTAACATCTCGTGCCAATCTTTATAGGTCACTGTCATCTTCTGCACGATTTTCTTGATATTTTTATTTGCTGCTTCTACAGCCCCATTCATCTTCGGTCTGTAAGGAGAAGAGTTATGGTGCCGTATCTTAAACTGCTCGCAGAGCTCAGTGATCATCTTGTTATTCAGATTGGTACCGTTGTCTGTAATAATCCTTTCTGGGACGCTGTATCGACATATCAGGTTGTGCCGAATGAACCGTGCCACAACAGTCTTGGTTACCGTAGCGTAGGATGCTGCTTCAACCCACTTTGTAAAGTAATCAATCGCTACCAAGATGAAGCGATGCCCGTTGGATGCCGTTGGTTTAATCTCACCAATCATATCTATGCCCCACATTGCAAACGGCCAAGGCGCAGTCAGAACATTTAGAGGAACTGGAGGAACATGCACCTTGTCTGCGTATATCTGGCATTTGTGGCATGTCCTGGAATGTTGGTAGCAGTCAGCTTCCATTGTGGACCAGAAATACCCTGCCCGTAGGATCTTCTTTGCCATAGTGTGCCCACTGGAATGTGTACCAAAGGTCCCTTCATGTAGCTCTTCCATGATCCTTTCTGCTTCAGTCTTATCCACACAACGCAGTAAGGTCGAATCATGGTTTCGCTTGTACAAGATGTCGTTGCTAAGGAAGAACTTTGCTGCGAACCTTCTCAGAAACTTCTTATCATTGACAGATGCACCTTCAGGGTATTCCTGAGCTTCCAGATATCTCTTCACTTCATGGTACCAAGGCTTCTCAATTACCAACTCAGTCTCGAGATCACAACAGTATGCCGGTTCGTCCAGTTTCCAGATGATGACTCGGGGAGCCTCATTGTCCCATTTGACCTTGAACATAGAAGACATTGTAGCTAACACGTCCGCCAGCTGATTCTCCTCTCTTCGGAAATGTTCAAAGGTTATCTTCGTGAAGTGGGGGATCAAGGTCAACACACATTCTTTGTAAGGAATGAGATTCGGATGTTTCGTATCCCACTCTCCTTTGATCTGATTGATCACGAGAGCGGAATCTCCGAAGACACTCAGAAACTTTATCCTTAAGTCAATCGTAGCTTGAAGACCCATGATGCATGCCTCATACTCCGCCATGTTGTTGGTACAGTTGAAACATAGTCGGGCAGTGAGTGGAGTATGAGTGCCTTGAGGGGATATGATTATGGCGCTGATACCATTACCCAAAGCATTGGAGGCTCCGTCAAAGTGCATAGACCATCGGGACCCTTCCTCAGGTCCTTCATCCGGTCCAGGTACTTCACAATCAGTTACTATCATGATACTCTCGTCTGGAAACTCGAAGTTCATTGACTGATAGTCATCTACGGCCTGATGTGCCAAGTGGTCTGCCAATACACTTCCCTTGATGGCTTTCTGGGTCGTGTACTGAATGTCGTATTCTGTCAAGATCATCTGCCATCTTGCTATTCTCCCAGACAGAGCAGGCTTTTCGAATATGTACTTTATAGGATCCATCTTTGAGATCAACAAGGTAGTGTGAGTCAGCATATACTGTCTCAGCCGGCGAGCAGCCCATACCAAAGCGCAGCAAGTTTTCTCGAGCAGTGAGTATCGGGTCTCACAGTCGGTAAACTTTTTGCTAAGGTAATAAATGGCGTGCTCTTTTCGGCCAGACTCGTCATGCTGCCCCAGCACACACCCCATTGAGTTGTCAAGTACTGTCAGGTATAGTATCAGAGGTCTCCCTTCAACCGGTGGCATAAGGATGGGTGGTTCTTGGAGATACTCTTTGATTCTGTCAAAAGTGGCCTGACAATCATCATTCCACCGTACTACCTGATCTTTCTTCAGCAACTTGAAGATTGGCTCACAGGTAGCAGTCAAGTGTGAGATGAATCGAGCAATGTAATTCAGGTGTCCCAAAAAGCCTCTGACTTCCTTCTCTGTCTTAGGAGCTGGCATCTCTTGAATAGCTTTAACCTTGGCAGGGTCCACTTGAATACCCTTATCACTTACAACGAAGCCCAGCAACTTTCCAGATCTTACCCCGAAGGTGCACTTGTTCGGGTTCAACCTTAGCTTGTACAATTTCAACCGGTCAAACAACTTCTGCAGGTGATCTAGATGCTCTTCCTCAGTCTGGGACCTTGCGATCATGTCGTCAACATACACTTCTATCTCATGATGGATCATGTCATGAAATAAAGCAACCATGGCACGTTGGTAGGTTGCCCCAGCGTTCTTCAGTCCGAAAGGCATGACCTTGTAGCAGAAGATGCCCCATTGAGTAACAAAGGTAGTCTTCTCCATGTCTTCAGGTGCCATCTTGATCTGATTATAACCTGAAAAACCATCCATGAAAGAGAACACCTTATGCTGAGTTGTATTGTCAACAAGGACATCAATGTGAGGTAGGGGGAAGTCATCTTTGGGGCTGGCCCTGTTCAGATCCCTGTAATCGACACACATTCTGACCTTACCGTCCTTCTTTGGTACCGGCACTACATTAGCAACCCACTGAGGGTAAGAAGTCACTGCAAGGAACCCAGCATCAAACTGTTTCATAACCTCGGCTTTAATCTTCTCAGACATCTCTGGACGCATACGGCGGACCTTTTGCTTAACCGGAGGGCAGTCTTCCTTAGTAGGCAAGTGATGGACCACAATATCGGTATCCAACCCGGGCATGTCTTCGTAGGACCAGGCAAAGTTCTCCATATAATCATGTAGCATCTTAGTCAACCGTTGCTTCACGCTGAGCTCTAGGTTGGCACCAATCTTTACCTCTTTCCTGTCTGCCTCAGTACCCAAGTTTATTATTTCCACTGGCTCTTCATGTGGTTGAATTGCCCTCTCTTCCTGGAGCAACAGTCTTGCAAGCTCGCCAGGCACTTCGCAATCATCTTCACCTTCATCTTCGGCTAAGTTGATCGGATTTTCGAAGTCATAACTGGCAGTAGCAGAGTCGTTACCAGTGAGATCCAGAGTGGATTGAAACCTGTATGAGTGAGTGTGTGTAAATACAGCTGTTTTGAAATATATAAAGGGAGGAAAGAAAGAAAAGGAGCATAAGATTTGAAATGCGAGAAAACGTCCAAGATTTTTATTTATGATATATGAAATGACAATTTATATGCCCTCACAAATGAAGCCACGGTGCCCCGGGTAAGACACCGGGCCATAGAGTTTTAATTGTTTATTACAAATACCAAAAACATAGGAATTCATTACTCAGTAACAAGAGAAACAGGTAGATTGTCCTTTGTACTCCAATTTCTAGGTCCACTGTCGGTTGCCGGGTAAATCCAACTGTCGAACTCAGCTTCATCCACTTCATCCTCATACCCAATAGCATTCACTCCATGAGCAGGCAGGGGAGCTGTCACTACATTAGGCTTCTCAGATGCCTCAAATTGTACCTCCTTGGCGTCAATAAGGTCCTGTAGCTTGTTCCTTAAGGCCCAACAGTCATCAGTGGAGTGCCCCGGGCTATCAGAGTGATAAGCACAGCGGGCATTAGGATTATATTTGGGGGAGGCGGTGTTCACCACTTTGGGGGCCTCTCTGACAGTCACTAGATTGGTGGACAGCAACTGCGGCAAGATCTGCGATAGGGTCATACTCAAACGGGTGAACTCCCTCCTAGGTCTTTCAGCCCTTTGAGGATTGGTTGGCCGAGGAGCGGCAGCAGGCTTGGCAATCATTACCGCACTGACAGATTGGCGGCGCTCAGATTTCTCTTGTCTCCTGGAGCCATATACAGCACTGGCCTCCTTTTTGAATGGCTTCTTCTCAGAACTTGTAGATGCACCCTTCTGAATCTTACCAGAGTTCAACCCAGCCTCAATTCTCTCTCCGGTCAGAATAAGATCAGTAAACCCTGCAGACGAGTTACCGATAAGATGGTTGAAAAACGGCCCAGATAGGGTCCCCAAGAACATGTCTACCAACTCCCGATCAGTCAACGGAGGCTGCACCCTGCCAGCCAGATCCCTCCACTTATGAGCGTACTCTTTAAAACCTTTGCTTGAACCTAACGACATACACTGGAGTTGGGTACGCGTAGGGGCAAGGTCGGCATTATATTGATATTGCTTATAGAAAGCAGTAGCCAACTCCTCCCAGTTACGAACCTTGGTCCCATCCAACTGATAGAACCATTCGAGATGAGTCCCTGAAAGACTCTCCTGGAAGAAGTGGATCCACAAGTTCTTATCCACTGAGTACGGTTGAATCTTCTGCACATAAGACCTGAGGTGTAGCTTGGGACAAGACGCCCCGTCATACTTGGTGAAAGATGGTGCTTTGAACTTACGAGGAATGATCACACCAGTAGACAAACCCAAATCTCCGAAATCCAGCCCAGGTACCTGTTGTATCTCCATAGCATTCAATCTGTCCTCCAGCTGCTTGTATCGGTCTTCAACCGGAGGATACTGCTCTTCATCAAAATCAGTCTCGTTGTCGGAGACTACCGGACTTGGACCTTTTTCCCCTTGGGGAGTACCCTTGCCAATGGAAGAACCAACCTCTTCGTTCTGCAGAGTGTTGCCAAACCTTCGGCCCGAATTGAAAAGAATAGTTCTTCTCTTCTTCTTCTTCTCTTTCTTCAGGAGCAGAGCCTTCAGCTCCTCTTGGCCCTGAGCCAAACCCATGATTAGTTCCTGAAATTGCGCATTCTGCGCCTGAAGAGCCTTGATGGACATCTCAGTTGATGATGAGTCAGGATTCATGATGCTGAAATAAACAGCGAAGAATGGTAAGCAACCTGAAAAGAAGAAAACCTGCTATGCACATGATGAATGATATGTGTTTATGCAATGCATTCAAGGGTTCGAAAGTTCAAATTTGTTGTAGACAAAAAGAACACACGTTATCATTAAGGAAATAGTTGTTCAGTACATCAAAGCCTCATGGGCACAAATAATACAAAAGCAAATCAATCCCAAAATACACTACGCATCCTCTTTGGAGCTATGTAGGTGTTGAGATTCCTCTCCTCATGCAACAGGCGAGTGAGCTCCAAGACCTTCTTTTCACTGGCATGTAGACTGGTCTCAAGAGAATTACGTTCTTCCTTAAGCTGGATCCAGCTCTTCTGCATCTCTTCCCAGGATGTGGGCATATCAGGATGCTGAATGGTGTAGGACACTTCTCCTTCCAAGACTGGCTCTTTGATCACAGGGAGCATATGAAGATAAGGCATTACTAACTTCTGGGAGCGGGCGCGTACCCACTTGAGATAAGGTTCCAATGGGATGGAATTCCTGTGCCCCAGTGTCTTGCTGTCTATCCTACTTGGCATCCTCCAAGCCCTGATAAATCTCTGGCGAAGTCCTTGTGCATCGTTGTCGAAGTCAAAAACTATGTCAGGAATTAACATGTCATGAGGGCCATCCCTCCGAGCATAACCAAACTGTCTCCAAGCCAGGCATGGATTGTAAGTAATACCTCCTCTGATTCCAAGTAAAGGAACATTAGGGTACTCCCCGCAACGATCAATGATAGTGACATCCTCTCTGGACCGAGGGCACCAATGTATATCTGCATGTGTAAGAGTCATCAACCGTTGTGACCATCTCAAGCCCCGCTCGTTCTTCAAGACTGATTGTGGAAGGTGCGAAATAAACCACCTTCCCAGGAGAGGAGTGGAACACATAAGGACACCTCTTTTTCTCATGGTTCGAGTGTAACATGAGTGAAGGATGTCCCCCAGCAACGTAGGTATAGGATTCCTGGACATGAAGATCTGGACAGCACTGATGTCTATAAGCTGATCTGGATTAGGGAACAATACCAAACCATAGACAAGGAGGGCCACAACTTCTTCAAAAGCTTGTAAGTCAAGGGAGTTCCAACATTCATGGGCCTTTTCAAACAGAAACCTGGCTACGAACCCTTTGATACCACTTCTAACTTCCCAATGTCCCTTGAGGTTAGAGGATTGTAGGTGTAAGGCTTTAGCAATCTCTTCAAGCTTGGGTTCCTTTTCCGTACCGTTGTAGGGTAGTTGATCAAGGATAGGGATCTTCAGGAGCCGGGAGAACTCCTCCAATGTAGGTACCAGCTGATAGTCCAAGAAGGTGAAACAGTGATGCAGAGGGTCAAAGAACTGGAATAGGACCTTTATCATATCCTCCTCAACGTTGGTATTGACCAAGCTGATGAGTCTTCCATGTCTTTCACTGAATGAAGAGCTCTCGGGAATCCTGGATATAAGCTCCTTAAGCTGAGGAGGGATCCTTACAAGACTGATTTAAATTGTCTTTCTGCGAACAGTTTCCATGTCCTACAAAACAAGAACAAAGATGAAGATTCGAACCCCTGAAATGGTTAGTCAATGCATATGATGCTGGATGATGTCATGATGCTATGATTAAACACACCACAGATATTTACAAAGACAAACATGTAAGGCACACAAGGCACACAAGACAAGCCCTTAGGGTTTAAGGCCAGCATGGGGTCTGGGTAGTACCCTCTTGAAGTTGGTGGGTTCAACCTGTCCTATTAGAAGTAACCGGGTTCTAAGGGTCTCAATATCACGGGATTGCTTTCATTGTTCATCGTTTCGATTTAGCCACTGAACTGGCGACCGAAATATTCCAGGAAAGCAATCCTCAATTGAGTGTAGTATCGAGTATCAACCAACCTCGGACTGCACCAAAGTCAGTTATCTCACTACCCTAAAGAGGCCAAGATAGTTCAATTAAGGTTCCTAAGGTCTGTTGATGCTTCACGACACCACGCGGAGGCCCCGTACTCTCCTTGACTGAACTCAAGGGTTACCGGTACACACCAAAGTGCCACATCAACGTAGCAGACTGTTTCAACCATGTCGGTATACCCCGCACAGTTCCCTCACAGCCTTGTTGCTACCTTCTAAGAAGGTATCCCCAGATCCGGGTTAGGATCTATAGAACTCCCAAGACAGTACCCACAATAATAAAGCAAACAATTCAGACAATTGAAAACACAAGTGATCTTAGTCCTAAGGTACACCTCACTTTAAGTTTGTCTCCCCAGCAGAGTCGCCAGTTCTGTGATCGGTGGATCTGGAACTGACTGTTTAACGCTAGTTCGCGAAATGTCGCGGAAGCAAGAGTCGCCACCGTCTTTTATTTTCTCCAAATGGAAAGGACAAAAGCACAGAAAAATTCCTTAAAGAGATTGCTCTCGGTTCGGGAGGTAGGTTATAGAAAGGGAAGGTGTTAGCACCCTTTCTATCCATGGTTATCCATGGGCTCTTAGATACTTGCTCATTATGTTTTCAAAAATGGTTTGTTTGCTTTTCAACTGTGGGTTTTAAAAAGTTTCTTTGAAAATTCCAGTTCGACTCTTGTATCGGTCCTCAAGAGTGTTTGAAAAATTGCTTTCGAAAGCTTTTTGAAAAGGTGTCGGTGTGAAAAGTATTTTTGAATTTGTTTTGAAATTAGAGCAAGTATCTACGAGAACCTACCTACCCTAAGGAATTCGTCTGTGTAAATGTCCTTTAAAGTAGTGCCATCCCACCATTGAGAGGTAGGTAGCACCACCGTTGGAGGTGTTCGGGTCAATTCGAATGTTCGGGACATGGTGATCACCGGAGCAATAGGAAGACACCTTAGAAGCTACCCTCATGCCAGGTTCCTGGATCATGAGGACTTACTAAAACGTCCTCTACTCGACGATCACCTTTCGAGGCAAGGCAACAGTGAGGCGTACCCTAGGGGTGGTGTGTGATTTTGTGTGTCATGTTCATTTGCATTTATCTTGTTCATGTCAAAGTGATCTAAGCGTTTGTTTTTATTTTAGGCCATTCATTCTTGCATGCCTTTATTTAACAGTTAAAAAAGATGCAGAAATTAAAAGTTCTAAACTATTACAAAGGCGCGGGTCCACATCGCCAAATTAAAAGTCCAGGACCCGATTTGACAGAAAGTAAATAAAGTAAAGTGCGAGAAAGTATGAAATTACACGGCTTTGGGAGAATTACAGAAATATTTAAAAGAAGGAATAAATAAAATATGCGAAAAGAATAAAAAATTGCAAGCGAGGGCGTTGGACCCTTTTTAATGAAATTAAATTATGATTATTAAATTAATGAAATTAAAAGGAAAAAAGAAATTATTTTTTGAGCGTTTTTTGTATTTATGATTTTTTTTATATGAATTAAATGAAAAGAATATTAACCCTAATTCTAATTTTTTATTTGTTAAGAAAAACATGTTAAAGTTAAACCTAAAATTAATCTAATTATTTACATGGTAATTTAATTACAAAAAATAATATTCAATAATTAATTATGGTGGAAAAGAGAAAAAAAGAATAAAAATAATAAAAACCTAATTCTACAAATTTTAAGGTTATTAGAAAAATATTTAAATTAAACCTAATTTAATAAACTAAAATCAATTAATGGTATTTATTTACAAAAAATAACATTAAATAAAAATACTTATTTTTTATCTTTTTCTGATTTTTAGATTGTTTTTATGTTTTTATGGAAATAAACTAAATTAAAGAAATTAATTAAAAGAGAAATAGTTGAATCAAATAAAAAAAATGGAAAATATATAAGGAATTGCAAACCTAGGGGGGGTCTGCCCCCAAATTGGGAGGTAGAGTCCAGTATTTCAGGCCCATTAAGCCTTTGGCCTTGTTGACTCTGACGCTAGCATGTGGCATCTTTGACTTGTGTCCAGGATGATCTTCAAACCATGCCCCTTGGATTGGTCTTAGCATGTGCGTGGCAAGCTGGATGGTAAGTTGCATGGTGGACGCTTGCAAGGGAATTACACAAGAACACAATTATGAGAAAAATATAAGGAAAGGGAGGGGGACCTGGGACCGAACCCAGGTCCTGTGGTTTACCAAGCGCTTTCTCCACCACTCAAGCTAGCGCGTTCATTCCTTAATCTGATGGAAACTAAATAATATAATGAAAAAAAATGGATTAGTGGACAGAATAAAAAACGCGCTAATTATTTGAATCCTCCAATGGTATTCTTCCACGCATCATCTTCCCCATTGATTCCTTGCTTTTGCCTGCAAATATATATTAAATAGCGGGGGTTTTAAACCCCCACAATCTAAAATGCAGAAAATAACGAATAGAAATCAAGCCAAAATAAAAAGGGCGCGACTAGTGATTCTGGATCGTCCAAGCATGCTGGTTTCAATGATATAGGTCTCGAATCTCAATTGTTCCAGAATAAAGAAACCCTAATTCATGACCTCTGTAACCCTAAAAGGCAACAATGGCAATTTCGCGTATGGTGCACAAAACTTCAATCAAACCACATTGTTAGCTTCAGAAAGGTCTCATTAGTACAAATCCATGAATAAAATGCAATGAGAATGCTGGGAATTTGAAATACGAATATGCATATTACATGAAAAAGTTTGAGTTTTGTACACCAATTCTGGGCGTTAGGGACGTGGAAAGCGATTCAAAAACGTTTCTTGATGTCTCAGGAAGGTGATGAGATGATTATTTTAGCTTGAATCGCCCTGGAAGACAGTTTTCAGTATTGGACTTTTTTGAGAAAATTCAAGTTTTTGTTATGGCTTTTCTGCGCAGCTGGGAGGTTTTATGCATTAGGGTTAGCATCAATATATACATGTGAATGATTAGGGTAAGAATTCAGAGCCAAAGGATCCTTGCATTGATGTGAAAAATATTTGATTTTCAAGCCATAATTTTCCAATCTTTTTCAAGCATATTTGATACAAATCATGGCCAATTGACTTGATTCTTTCTATATTTGGTCATGCACGAAATCTTAAGCTTATTCCCTGCATAAAAAGATTTGATTGCATTGGTTTGGTATTTTTCATGTATTTTAATTAATTAAATGAATTATTAATAATTAAAAATCCAAATAAATAAATAAAAATGATAAAAAACTTCCCTTTGGGCCAAATGGTCGTGCACATGCCTTGGATGATGAATTGTGGAAGAAAAAGAGGCCCATTAGCAATTTTAAGACATTTGAAGCAAAGTTGACTTTTCAAAATATCCAAAAATTTCCCAACTTCCACAAGGCATATCTTGATCAATTTTTAAGATTTGCTCATGTTCTTGGACATTTTGGAAAGTTCTTTGAGTCCTCTAACCAATGCCTTTGGTCCCATGTCATTTTGATTTACCAATCTCAAGTTATGGCCTTTGACTTAAAGTCCCTTTTTGTTGACTTTTGAAAATGACCTATAATGTTGAAATTGATAACTTTTTGTGAGAGCATTTCTTGGACTTGAAGTGTGAAGATGAGTTGTAGGAAATGTCTTTCTCTTCAAAATGAGCT
This sequence comes from Vicia faba, assembly GCA_948472305.1. NCBI lineage: Eukaryota > Viridiplantae > Streptophyta > Magnoliopsida > Fabales > Fabaceae > Vicia > Vicia faba. The sequence continues at coordinate 1,450,990,049 of OX451741.1, forward strand.
TTGGATGGAATTTTTCTGATAATCCATGTGGAAGTTATGCCTTGGTCAAGTTACAGTTGACTTTTTCAACTGTCCAAATATGGAAACTTTTGCATCTTGAGACTTTTTGAGCCAAACTTTGAGAATCATGATCAAGCATTGATCAAATGGTGTTTGTGGCTTCAAAGTGAGATGTTGACCAAAAATTTGAACTTTTGACTGTCAAATGACCATTTTGCCCCTACAGTTGACTGTAGTGCAATTAGGGTTTTTGACTGTGCAATTTTATGCTGAAAGTCTTGAAACTTGGTATGAGGATGCTTGACCATGTTTATAGACATGTGGGACTTGATTGGACCTTTGGAAACTTCATTTTCTTTGTCAGAACCAAAACCCTAATTTTTGACTATTAGGAGGTCCTTGAACTGTGCAACCTTTGGGGAGATTTTTGAACCTTACTCTTTGCAATTCTTGAAGAATATGGGAGGGCAAATTTTGGGGTACAACACTGTCTAAACCCATATACCACTTTAGAGCAGCACCCGTCAAACTGTCTTGAAAATAGTGAATCAACAAGTCATGATCATCAGAATACGTAGACATCTTTCTCACGTACATAGTCAAATGACTTCTAGGACACGAATCACCCTTATATCTTTCAAAGTCTGGCACTTTGAATTTTGCTGGAATCTTGACATTCGGAACTAAACAAAGGTCATGCGTATTCTTCCCAAACAAATCCTTCCCCTTTAACGCTCTGAGCTCCTTCTGCATTTCTTGGAATTGGTCTTGAAACTCTTCCATTCTATCAAAAAGACCCAAACTTTCAGCAGGCTCGGCAGGATAAGTAGGTTCATTCAAGTATGGCACGGAGTGAATCACAGGAGCAACAGTTGTCATTACCGGTTGCGGGAAAGGTGTTACAGACGGGATTACCGGTGGCATGGCAGTTGTCTCTGGTTGAGGAAGAGACAAAGCAGGTTGAAACAAAGGTTGTACGACAGGCTGATACCCCTCTGGCACAAAGTTGTAAGGCATTCCCCACGGAAAACCTTTTGGCATCTGATGTTGAAGCGGAGAGTTGATTTGAGTCACAGATGTTGGAACGGTGACAATCTCGGAAACCACAGTAGTTGAAGTCTGAATCTCAGCAGCTGTAGTCGATGGCTGATTCTGAACAACCACCAAACTTTCCACTAGCGCAGTTAACTTTTCCATACCGACACGAAGGGTAGCGACCTCCTCACGAAGCTTATGGTTTTCCTGTTCCAGATCTTCCATCTTCCTCTGTCGATTGGCTCGAGTATCGTATCGATGAGACAGCTTGACAACCTTTGGAGTGGAAAAAGAAACAAGGATAAGACTCTAGAAAACATGTGAAGTGGAATGTTGGATGATGCATGATATGTGATGCAAATGATAATTCATTTTAATAGTTTTTCAAGGAACTTCAATAATTTTGCACACATCAATGGTAAAGGAATTTGGAACAACAAAAACTCATCCATTAATCAAAAGCGGTAAATTACAACTTACAACTTTGGAACAACAAAACAATAAATTACAACTTTTGGATAACAACCCAATAATAAAAGCAGTAAACTACAACTTTGGAACATGAAGCCCATAATAAAGCAATAAATTACAACTTTGGAACATGAAGCCCATAATAAAAAGCAGTAAATTACAACTTCGGAACATGAAGCCCTTTTACAAAGTTTTACAAAATGACATCAGTAAAATAAAACTAAAAGCTAAAGATCACTCAGAATCATCAGATGAAGGACCAAATGCCAACTGTAACCGGAGCTTCCTGATCTTCTCTTCATAAAAGTCTTCCATCTCTTTCTTCTCAGCTACTAGTCGATCAACGATTTCCTTTTGCGGATCAGGAACAAGAGCAACGCTTACTAAAATTTCCTTCTTTCTCTTCCTTTCACTAACATACTTCTTCAGTAAAGCATCCTTTTGACGAAGTTTCTCCTCATGATCAATGAACCAGCCGTCTTGAATAAAGAGCAAATCCTCCTTTTCCTTTAGTTGCCGAGCCAGGACCCGATTCTCATATTCAGTCATATTATACTTTTCTTTCCAAGCATCTCTCTCGGACTTCATCCTAGCCAGATTTCCTTGGTATTCTCCCATATTCTCGATAGGGAAATCAACAGATGATGATGCAACGGTAGGGAATAAAGGTTTCTCGGGTTTATAGGGCATCTTGAGAGCACAAGCCCTAGCACGGACCCACTGTAGGTAAGGCTCCAAAGAAACAGCACCCCTATGTCCTAACATATCTCTCCCTTTCCTATGGATGTGGCGCCAAGCTCCTTCGATCTCCCTCTTAGCTGCCTGATGATCTTGTCCTTCCTGTAGAAATAAACCACTCACATGGATGTTGTTTGGCTTGTCCCTCATCGGGTATCCAAACTGACGGTGCGCGAGAACAGGGTTATAGTTAATTCCACCTTTCGTACCAAGAAGAGGCACGTTAGGAAAAGCACCACAGCTATCGATGATCTTCACGTCATAGTAAGCTCGATTATACCAATCAATGTCGAAATGAGTGAGAGCCATAATTTTTTGCGCCCATCGCGGCTCCCTCTCGAGATCCCAGAAAACATCAGACCTAGGTAGATGAGAAACATACCACTGATACAACAACGGTGCACAACAAATAATCATTCCTCCTTGATAAGAGTTTCGAAGATGGATGGAGTAGTAGGTATCTCCTAGCAGCGTAGGGACCGGATTTCCAATCAAGAAAATTCGGATGGCGTTGATATCCACAAACTTATCAACGTTAGGGAACAAGAATAGACCATAAGCGAGTAAAGCAAAGACGTCTTCAAAGGCAATAGTATCTTCTATCTCAGCGAAATGACGAGCTTTCCTCAATAGAAACTGCGCAGACAAGCCTCGGATTCCCCCTTTTGTAGTCATGTTCTCCTCTATCTCTGACTTCTTCAAGTGGGTGATGGTCGCTATCTCGTGAGATTTGGGTTCCTCTTCTAAGCCGGAAAAAGGAACACAGTCGGTGATCGGCAAACCAAGTATGTAGGAGTACTCCTCTAAGGTGGGCATCAACTGGTAATCCAGAAAGGTGAAACATCGGTACAAAGGATCGTAGAATTGGACCAGCGTATTGAGGATGCCTTCCTTCATCTTGCGCTTCATGAGAGGTACAATGGACCCATACTTTTTCTGAAAATCCATCGGGTTCTCGATCTTAGGAATCAAACTCTTCAGTTCTTCAATCTCGGGCTCCTTAAAACTAAAACTTCGAGTGTTTCTCCTTCCAAATTCCATGATAATAGTGCCTGAGATGTCTGCAAGAATCATTCTTAAGCTCCTTGAAAAACAAGTTTTTTACAAAAAATGTTGATGAATGCATGAATGAATGATAATGCAACAGTTACACACAAGTTCACAAACATGGGGTTCAAAGGTACAACATTTCAGCATGGAGTCGAGGGTAAAGCCCACCCCAAGGTATGTACTACCGGTTCAATCACACCTGTAAGACAAGGTTCTAAGAGTTCCCAGAGTCTACATTCCTCCTTCGGATATTACCAACGTCTTGATTACTCAATAATTAGCAATATTCTCAAGAGAAACTCGTCCGAGCGTAGCATCGCGTAACAACTACTTCCGAATTACTCCGTTATAATCTCCGCGCTACACCTAAAAAGGCCAAGATGGGTTAGGGTTCTACGGTCCTCAATTTCTCTGGCTCCTAGGTCGAAAATAATAATGTCTTCCCCGATTACTCGGTAAACAAATATTAAGTTCAAGAGGGCCTTCCATTGAGTGGGGGATCTCATGCCTCCTTCTTCGGGATTACTCCCTCAAAGTTAACATGACTGTACCACCCGTCCTATTCTTAAGTGTAACTTAATCCGGGTATAGGATTCATCCTTCGCAAAAAACCAAAACAACTCCAATTTAAACACATAATCAAACAAATCAAATAATAATAAAACAGATAAAACAAACTAGGCTTAACCCACTTAGGGATGGACCAGCAAGAGGTCAATCTATCCCCAGCAGAGTCGCCAATTCTGTAGCGATAAAAAATGTAGCGGGGTAAATCGGAGATCGAATTATTGATTAATTCATCTCACAAAAGCAAGAGTCGCCACCGCGCTTTATTATTTCCAAGGGAAAAGGGAAAAGAGCGAAATAAAACCCTAAATATGCAATGTAAAATAATACTTTTTAAAAGTAATGAAAATACAAGGCGTTTTTGAAAAGAGATCTATGGTTCGGGGGTTGGTTATACAGTGGGAAGGTATTAGCACCCAATGTATCTATAGTACTCTATAGGAACCTTTTGAAATATATGTTTATTAAAATTGTTGTTTGATCGAAATAAATTGTTTTGGCCGAAAAGGGGTACGGACGGGTTTTTGAAGGTGCGACGACCTAATGTCGAAGTTTTTGCTTAAAAGGTATAAGTTTTGAAAAGATTGGATATTTGGGGAAAAATTGTCTTAAGTTTTAATGAAATGCAAATGTTCGCGTGATTAGACTTGAGGACATGAAGTCAACAAATTTAATCATTTTTCCCTTGGATTTAGGCGTAAACGGAATAAACAAGTAAAGACGAAATAGTTGACAGAAAATTATGCAGATAATGATATACAACAATTAAATAAAAGACTAAATGGTGTGAACATACATTTTTTAGATTTTTATCTAATATTAATAACGCAAGAGAATTAATTAAATAAAATGTTTTTTTAAGTTTTTTATTATATGCATTTTTTAATATGGATAAAGCAAGAGAATTAATTAAAAAATAAAAAATGTTTTTTAGTTCTTAAAATTTCTATTTTTTTTTTATATTTTTGTATTAGTATTAACTAAAGCGAGGGAAATAATTTAAAGAAAATAACATGTTTTTAATTTTAAGTCATTTTTATTTTTATATGTTTTTTAATATTAATATAAAGCATTATTTTTTAGAGTTATTAAATAATTAAACTAAATTAAAACTTAAAAGCTTCTAACTTAAGTCTAATTAAAAAAAGTACTAAAATTACCAAATTAAATCCTAAAAGTTAAACTAATAAAATTGATCAATTATTAAAATTGTTTTTAATTAACTTACAACTCTTATTTAATTAAGTCTAATTAACTAAATTAATAAAAACTCTAAAAAGGGCTAAAGAAAACAAAATAGAAAAAAAGTATTAAGAAATAAAGGGGTGGGTTGATAATGTATGGGCCAAAAGGTTTTGAGAGAGCCCAAACAAAGAAACAGAGATGGGGGTGTAAAAGAAGTTCGCTGGGCTTAAGGTTGTTACAGGTTGAGGTCCATATGTTTTATAATTTTGTTTTAGGGTTAAACATCTTTAGCTTAGGGTTAGCAAAAGGGCTTAAGGTTTGCGCCGTTCTCTTCATCCATGTGCGTTCTCCTTCGATCGTCTTCTTTGTCTTTCATATCCTCGCCTCTGACTTGCCTTTGCCCGAGCCACCAACGTCCCTTCTTCCCCGTGCGTTGCTCAGCGATACAGTGAAGGTGATGATCCGTGATTAACGCGTTAAGTTCTTCTTGATTTGCATGCTTATGATTTGGTGTTCATTTTTTATTCTGACTTCATTTTTTACATGGTTTCTGTTGAGATGATGAAAGGGAAAAAAGAAGCAACGAAACTACCTTTATGAGGGAGGAAGGAAGGGCATTCCGGAGGCTTGCTGGCGGAGGGAGGAACGCAGTGAAGCTGTGAGCTTGGAGACCCTGGTTTGTCTTCTTTAATGCTTTTGCCTATGCCTATGCAACGCTTCGTTTCCTCTTCTCTTAGTTGCCTTGAATTTGCCTCTGAGTTGCCTTCGTTGTATGCTTTTTCTCCTCTTCTTCTTGCCTTGCTACCGTTGCTTTCTTTGTATTAACCTATGATGATGATTTCTGAGGCCTGACTGTATGCTTTGCACATGCTACTGTTGAAATGTTTTCATTTTGATTAGCTTCCCTCTTCTTCTTCCTGTGATTCTGTTGCCTTTGTTAATGGCCTATGATGATGTATTTCTGAGGTTTGACGGTTTGGATGTTGGTTGGATAAGTTTGTATTGTTCTGGTTTTTGCTTTGGTGGGATTGACAGGTTTTATGGTTTTTAGGCCATAAGGTTTATGTTGGTTTTGCTTCAGGTTTTGGATACACTGGTTTTTGGTTTGATGGTGCTTTTTTTAGGCCATTACATGTTTTATGATTTAAGGCTTTGGTAAGGCTTGAACAGGTTTCAACAGGTTATGGTAACAGGTTTTATGGTTTTATGGTTTAGACCATGGCTTTCGTGTTTTGACAGGGTATGCTGTTTTTTAGGCCATGAGTTTGGTTTAGTGATGGCTTTGGCTTTGAAATGGATTTGTGCAGGTTATGCTGGTTATCGTTTTGAAACTTTGAGAAAATGGTTTTTGTATTTTCTTGACAGTTTTCTTTCTAGGCTTCAAAACAGGTTCTTGAACTCCTTAATTTTTGAAGGGGTTTGTTTGTTATCACGGTTTTCTGGCTTGGGGTTATGTTACAGGTTTGGTATATTTAAACTATATTTTGCCTTTGACCTCTGCACATTACTGTTACATCAGTTTTGTTTCTATTCTTTTCTATGCTTATCTTTTTTCTCTACTGGATGCTGCTGATCTGTTTTCTATCCAATTCTTGCCTAAGCCAAAAACCTGTAAACTACACTCTTCCTCTCTTCTCTCTCTTAGTACAATTGAAACATTAAAATGTTGTTATGTACTGTACTGTTCTGAAAAAGCATAATGCTGGAAAATGATGAGAATGGAAAATATACTTTGCTTGCATAGTTGGTTTTAACTGCATATTTTCTCTTTGTCTACTGCATGGGAGCCTTTGATTTTGGCCTCTTCCTATATTTTGGCATGTTTACGTTGGAATGCTTTGGAAACTTGCATATGCTGTTGATTTTTTTGTATGCTGTTTTGACAAACAATTGAATTTGTGCAATTGGTTTTTTTTTTAATTATGCAGTGGGCTTTTGAAAATGCAATTTACAATAAAATGCAATTTTGACAAAAGAAATGAATTTGTGCATATTTAAATTTGTGCATTCATTTTTATCAATAAAAATTCATCCCTTTTTGTGAACCGGGAGAAATCCCGTGATTTGCAAAAAGGGTAAAAACTGATTCCAGCCGTTTGCTTTTAATGATGAACGCTAATTAATTTTTTTGCTTTTAATTATATATTCATTTCTGACTTTTTCTTTTAATTCTTTTGCAGGTAAAATTAAATGAGCAAACAAAGAAGCATTGGATAGAAGATGAAGATTTAGAATTTAGGAAAAATTAGAATAGTTTTTATTTTACTTTAAACTTTTTATGTAATTGTCAATTGTAAATACTTTGTACATAATACAGTATTTAAAACAACAATTGTAATAATTAGAATAAAGATGAATAAAATTCTATTATTTCAGTTAATTCTTTTCTTCTTTCCAATTATTTATTTTACATTGATCAATTAACTTCTTTTCAAATAATTATTTCATTATTTATAATTCTTCCAAATTATAATAACTGAAAATAAAATTTCAATTATTTAAACCTAGAATAATAAATAATTAAATAACATTGTTTGATCAGTTAATAAACTCTTCTCAAATATTTATTTCATTATTCATAATTCTCTAAATTATAACAATTGAAAATAAAATTTCAACTATTTAAACTTAGAATAATAAATAATTAGATAAACATTGTTGATCAATTAATAAACTTCTTTTCAAATATTTATTTTATTATTTATAAATCTTTAAATTATATAATAACTGAAAATAAATTCCAATTATTTAAATTTAAGATAATAAATAATTAATAAACATTGTTTTAGCATTGATCAATTAATAAATTTAGCGTTCAAAAAAAATAAACAGCTCTCGACTTGAAAAAGTTATGAATTTTAAATCTGCTTTGAAAAATTGATAAAAAATAGGTCAAAACACTTGCAATGTAATGATGCAGATGGGAGATGGTATCTTAGGTCAAAATTTGGGGTACAACAACTGTGAAGGGTTAGAGCTGAAACCAAGTAACATTGTTGTCAGGGCCTTTGATGGGTCTAAGAGAATGGTGCATGGAGAAGTTGATATCCCGATTAAGGTTGGTTCTCAGGTTTTTGCATCTACATTCTATGTGATGGACATTCGGCCATCTTATTCTTGTTTGCTGGGTCGCCCATGGATCCACAAAGTTGGGGTCGTAACCTCAACGCTCCACCAGAAGCTGAAGTACCCGGTCAAAGGGAAAATTGTGACAGTGCAAGGAGAGGAAGAGTACATGGTGAGCCACCTGAACTCTTTTCGATACGTAGAGATGGATGGGGAGTTCATTGAGACCTCATTTCAACATTTTGAAGAGGTTCCCCAGACACTGGCATCAACTAAGACTGTTGTTGAAGATTCTCTTATGAAGATGGCTTCCTTTAAGGATGCCCGGGCTATTGTCGAGAAAGGTGGGTGTGCGAATTGGGGATAACTCCTTGATTTTACACAGAAGACTAACAAGTTTGGTTTGGGTTTCAATGCAGAAACTCAAAGGGTTGTTCGGAATGCACGGATCGGAAGACCTCTTGTGTTCATCAGCAACTCGGGAGTGAATGCCATTGAAGACGATGTGGAGGAGTCTGAATTCGACAGCTGGATCTATCCTACTACTGACGGTGGACCAAGCAACTGGACAGCAAGGGACTTCATCCCTATTTCTTTTGTTACCGAGTAATGAGACTTCTTGTTTTGAATTTCTAACAGACAATGTTTTAAACTCTATGGCTCGGTGTCTTACTCGGGGCACCATGGCTTTATTTGTGAGGACTTTATGTGTGTCCTTTTCATATATCATTAATAAAAGCATTGGACGTTTCTTGCATTTCGAATTTTACGCTCCTTGTTTTTCTTTTGTTATATATTGCAAAACAGCTATTTTACACACACTCACATATACAGGTCTATATCCACTCTGGATCCTACTGGTAACGACTCTGCTACTGCCGGTTATGACTTCAAAAATCTGATCAACTTAGCCGAAGACGAAGGTGAAGATGATTGCGAAGTGCCTGGTGAACTTGCAAGACTGTTACTTCAGGAAGAGAGTGCCATTCAGCCACACGAAGAGCCGGTGGAATCAGTAAATCTGGGTACAGAGATGGACAAGAAAGAAGTCAAGATCGGGGCAAATCTGGAGCTTAGTGTGAAGCAATGGTTGATTCAGATGCTGCGTGACTACGTTGAGATATTTTCCTGGTCTTACGAAGATATTCCTGGGTTGGATACCGATATTGTGGTTCACCGCTTGCCTACCAAGGAAGACTGTCCTCTAGTGAAACAGAAGGTCCGCCGAATGCGCCCAGAGATGTCTGAGAAAATCAAGGCTGAAGTTATGAAACAATTTGATACCGGTTTTCTAGAAGTTACTTCTTACCCTCAGTGGGTGGCCAATGTGGTTCCTGTACCGAAGAAGGATGGTAAGGTTCGAATGTGTGTTTACTATAGGGATCTAAACAGGGCGAGTCCCAAGGATGATTTTCCTCTACCTCATATCGACGTTCTAGTTGACAACACCACCCAGCACACGGTATTCTCCTTTATGGATGGCTTCTCCGGTTATAATCAGATTAAAATGGCTCCCGAAGACATGGAGAAGACCACCTTTGTTACTCAATGGGGTACCTTTTGCTATAAGGTCATGCCCTTTGGATTGAAGAATGCTGGGGCAACGTATCAGCGTGCCATGGTTGCTTTGTTTCATGACATGATCCATCACGAGATTGAGGTATACGTCGACGACATGATTGCAAGGTCCCAAACCGAGGAGGAACACCTTGACCATCTGCAGAAGCTGTTTGACAGGCTGAAGTTGTACAAGTTGAGGTTAAACCCGAACAAGTGTACCTTCGGGGTGAGATCTGGTAAGCTGTTGGGTCTCGTCGTAAGCGATAAAGGTATTCAAGTGGATCCGGCAAAGGTGAAATCCATACAAGAGATGCCAGCTCCCCAAACAGAGAAAGAAGTCAGAGGCTTTCTGGGACGTCTGAACTACATTGCCCGATTCATCTCACACTTGACTGCTACTTGTGAGCCAATCTTCAAGCTACTGAAGAAAGATCAAGTAGTACATTGGAATGAAGAATGTCAGGCTGCTTTTGAAAGGATCAAAGAGTATCTCCAAGAGCCGCCTATTCTGATGCCATCAGTTGAAGGAAGACCTTTGATCTTATACTTGACAGTACTCGACAACTCAATAGGGTGTGTGCTGGGGCAGCATGACGAGTCTGGCCGAAAAGAGCATGCTATTTATTACCTTAGCAAAAAGTTTACCGACTGCGAGACCCGATACTCGTTGCTCGAAAAAACTTGTTGCGCTTTGGCATGGGCTGCTCGCCGGCTGAGACAGTGTATGCTAACTCACACTACTCTATTGATTTCAAAAATGGATCCAATCAAGTATATCTTCGAGAAGCCCGCCTTATCCGGAAGAATAGCAAGATGGCAGATGATCTTGACCGAGTATGACATCCAGTACACGACCCAAAAGCCAATTAAGGGAAGTGTGTTGGCAGATCATTTGGCACATCAGGTAGTGGATGATTATCAGTCTATGAACTTTGAATTTCCGGACGAGAATATCATGTTGGTAACTGATTGTGAGACACCTGGACCGGATGAAGGACCTGAGGAAGGATCCCGATGGTCTATGTACTTTGATGGAGCTTCAAACGCTTTGGGTAATGGCATTGGCGCCGTGATCATATCTCCTAAAGGCTCTCATACTCCGTTCACCGCCCGACTATGTTTCAACTACACCAACAACATGGCGGAGTATGAAGCGTGCATCATGGGTCTTCAAGCAGCAATTGATCTAAGGATTAAGTTTCTGAGTGTCTTCGGAGATTCTGCTCTCGTGATCAGTCAGATCAAAGGCGAGTGGGATACGAAACACCCAAATCTTATTCCTTATAAGGAGTATGTATTAACATTGCTTCCCCACTTCGAAGAGATAACCTTTGAACACTTCCCTAGAGAGGAGAATCAGTTGGCGGACGCGCTAGCTACGATGTCTTCTATGTTCAAAGTCAATTGGGACAACGAGGCTCCTCGGATTATCATTGATAAATTGAATGAACCTGCACATTGAAGTGATATTGAGACTGAAGAGGTAGCGGATAAACCCTGGTTCCATGAGGTGAAGAGGTATCTTGAAGATCAGGAATACCCCGAGGGTGCATTTGTTAATGACAAGAAGTTTCTGAGGAGGTTCGCAGCAAAGTTCTTCATCAGCAATGGCATCCTTTACAAGCGCAACCTTGATTCGACCTTACTGCGTTGTGTGGATAAGAATGAAGCAGAAAGGATCATGGCGGAGTTACATGAAGGTACTTTTGGGACTCATTCCAGTGGACACACCAAGGCAAAGAAAATCCTTCGGGCAGGATATTATTGGTCCACAATGGAAGCTGACTGTTATCAGCATTCTCGGACATGTCACAAGTGCCAGGTCTATGCTGATAAGGTGCACATACCTCCAGTTCCTCTGAACGTCTTGACAGCTCCTTGGCCTTTTGCAATGTGGGGCATTGATATGATCGACGAGATCAGACCTACGGCATCCAACGGGCATTATTTCATCCTGGTAGCAATTGATTATTTTACAAAGTGGGTTGAAGCAGCTTCCTTTGCTACTGTAACCAAGAATGTCGTAGCACAGTTCATTCGGCACAATCTGATCTGTCAATATGGTGTATCGGAGAGGATCATTACAGAGAATGGTACCAATCTCAACAACAAGATGATCACCGAGCTCTACAAGCAATTCAAGATACAGCATCATAACTCTTCTCCCTACCGGCTGAAGATGAATGGGGATGTAGAAGCGGATAATAAGAACATTAAGAAGATTGTGCAGAAGATGACAGTGACATACAAAGACTGGCACGAGATGTTACCATTTGCTCTTCATGGGTACTGTACCTCAGCGCGGACGTCAACAGGGGAAACACCCTACTCCTTGGTCTATGGCATGGAGGCAGTTTTGGCCATTGAAGTTCAGATACCCTCTCTCTGAATCATGAAGGATGCAGGTTTAAGCGAAGATGACTGGATTCAGACCCGGCTTGATCAGCTGAACTTAATCGACGAAAAGAGACTTACTGCTATTTGTCATGGTCAGACGTACCAAAAACGGATGATCAAGGCATTTAACAAGAAAGTTAGACGACAAGAGTATCAAGTTGGGGACCTGGTAATCAAGCGCATTATCTTACCTCAAGGTGATCCCAGGGGCAAATGGACCCCTACTTGCGAAGGGCCATTTGTGGTTAAGAACATTTTCTTAGGCGGAGCCATGATTCTAACCGCCATGGATGGTGTGATCGGTGGGAATGAGAACTGACTATTTTGGAATGCTGGTTCGCATTTGCGTTTGTTTTTGCAAAATGTCGCGGTAAGCAAGAGTCGCCACCGTCTTTTATTTTATCCAACAAGGAAAGGACAAAAGCACAGAAAAATTCCTTTTTGAGATATTTCTCGGGTTCGGGAGGTAGATTATAGAAAGGGAAGGTGATAGCACCCTTTCTATCCGTGGTTATCCACGGGATCTTAGGTACTTGCTCATTGTGTTTTCAAAAGTTTGCTTTTCTTTGTGTTTGTGGGTTTGAAAAGAGTTTTTATTTTGAAGAGAGTGTAAGTGCGAAAAGTTTTATTTTGTTTTTAAAAGGAGCAAGTACTTAAGAACCATCTACCTACTCGAAGAGGAATTAAACTGTGCTAGTGTCCTTTAGACAATGCTATCCCACTATTGAGGAGTAGGTAGCATCGTCGTTGGAGTTTTCGGGTCAATTTGATTAAGGGACGTGTGGCCACTAAAGCAATGTTAGGACGGCTTAGCGGTAACCCTAATATCCTAGATCATTTTTCCGAGGCAACTATGATCTTTGGACAAGAGGGCGACCTCTAAAACTTCCTATACTCAATGACCACGTTTGAGGCAACCAAGTGAGGTGTACCCTAAGAGTGCGCATGTGCGAGTGCGTTATTTCGGTTAATTTTATCTGTACATGTTATGGGTGAGCTATGTTAATTTTAGGTTAAAGATTGATCTTGTCATGCATTGCCAAGTTATCAAGCATCTAACAGTTAATAGTTGCGGAAATTAGATTTGCGGAAAGTAAATTAAACTATTACAAGGCGTCGGGTATTTACATCGCCAAAGACAAACCCTTTAATTTAAATTGCGGAAAGTAAAAATAAAGCGGAAAATAAATAAAGTCCTAACTAAAATTTATTACATACTGGAAGCAGTTACAATATTGGAAATAAATAGATCGCGTGCAAAAAATTAAGACTGCGCATTTTTAGGGTTTTGACCCTTTTTTATTAAAGAAAGCATTTTTTTTGTTATTTTGAATTAAAAGAAAATTAAACCTAAACTAATTAATTAATTAAATAAAAAAAATATTTTGGGTTTTTAAATATTTAAGGAAATAAAAATAAAATTGATCAAAACTATTAAAAACCTAATATTCTAGATTGATTTTAATTTATTGCAAAAATGTTAAAAGTTAAACCTATTTAAAACTAAATTGATTACATTTATTTACAAAATAAAATAATGAAATTAATAAAAATAATATTTTTATATTTTCTGATTTTTATTTTGAGAAAAATATTAATTGTTTGGTTAGTAATTAATTAAGAATAAAAATAAAACAAGTGAATAAATAAAATATTAAAAGAAAAGAAATAACCAAAAGGGGGGTGTTGGGCCCAATTTGAGTGTGAAAATAGCATTTCTGAGGCCCAATACGTCCCAGCCTTGTTTGACTTTTCCCATCCAATGCATGCTTGTTGACTGGAGTCCATGGTGGATGTTCCATTTGAGCCATTGGATTTGATTTGCAGGCCATCTGGCAGGTGGATCTTTGAGGCATATGGTGTGCTACACTTTAGGCGTTGCATGAGAATACCTGAAGAAAAATTAAACAAAGGTTTTGGGGGACCTGGGATTCGAACCCAGGTCCCAAGAGACTTTGACATAGCGCGCTCACCAACCCAGCTGGCTTGTTTAATTGTTATTAGAATACAAAACAAATATTATATTGAAAACTCAATTATTATGCTGGAAAATAAAAAACGCGCTAAACATATTTGAACTGGCCAATGAAGACAAGCCACATTGTCATCTTCTCCAAATGGTCCTGGTTTGTTTCCTGCGGATTTGGTTCCGTATCAAAATTTGCAGCATCATCCTATAATGCATTCTAGGTCACAAAAATGCAAACCAAACCCATCATCATGTTCGTCTCATTCTCCTAAATCCATCCACGGCCATGGCTTATCTTGATTTCTCCTATAATTAAAATGCCTAAAAACAAAGAACCAAAACCCTAGCTTCGGGCATGGCTATACAGGCTACAAGAATGAAATTAAACATTGCAGAAAGGTTGGAAATTATGCAAGGATCAAGAATATATCAATATTTTGGCAAAAATATGCAAGAATCCAAGGTTATGAATTCGTGTACAGGGCTACGTTCTTGAGTACTTACAGCGTGATTCTGCTGGTTTCGGGACTTGGTTTCGATTGCTTTAGCTCCACTGGATATCAGGCAAGAGAGCTATGTGGAGATTTTGGACTGAATCGTGCTCTAATATTGATTTCAGATTCAAAGTTTTCAAACTTTTTCTCAAGTTTTGTCTGGCCGTTTCTTGTAGTCTCCTTGATGTGTACAGCTTGTGTGTGTATATGGGAATGAATTAGGTTAATCTTTGGGCCTTGAATCCATGAGTATTGAAGATTGGAGATTTGATATGATCTTCCATTAACAAGTTTCCAAAATTGTACCAAATCTGATTTTTTATGCACGACAATGCTTAATACGAATTTGATTATGTGAATCATGATATTTGAAAGCTGTAATGATCACAAAGATCTTATTCCATCAATTTTTGGATTTTATTTGAATTAATATTGATTTAAAATGAATTAAATCAATAAAAATTAAATAAAATAGAAAAATTAATGAATGGACATGAAATTGAAGATGGGACACGTGTGTGGTGTTATAAGACCAAATCAAGTGGAAAAAAGTGGGCCCTTTTGTTAAAAATTGGAGTTTTGAGGATAGTTGACTTTTGGCACTTTTGGAAAAATGCCCAACTTCAACAATGCATAACTTCTTCAATTTTGAACTTTTGGAAGTGTTCTTGGACTTTTTAGAAACCTTGAGATGTCCTACAACCAACCATTTTTGTCTCATATCATTTTGATATTCCATGCTCAAGTTATAAGCTTTGGAAAAAAAGGTGTTTTTGTTGACTTTCAAAAATGACTTATAATGTCCGAATTTGTAACTTCTTGTGAGTGCATTTCTTGATCTTGGGGTGTGAATATGGATTTTAGGAAATTTCATCCTCTTCAAAATGAGCTTTGGATGGGTCATTTCTCATAAAGTATGAGAAAGTTAAGCTTGGTCAAAGTTGAGTTGACTTTTCCTGCAAAACCCTAATTTAGTAACTTTTGAATCTTGATGAATCTTGAGCAATCCTTGATGAATCATGATCAATACTTTATCAAATGATGAATTATCCTTCAAAATGAGAATGTTGGCAAAAATATCTTGAGGTTTGACTATTTGTAGGTCACAGTTGACTTTTGCCCTAGCACAGTCGATTTTTGGACCTCTTAAGCAATTGATTGACCAAACTTCCTCTGCAAGGCTTGAAATTTGACATGGATGAACTTGAGAACATATTAGGACATTGGGGAGCACTTTAGGCCATTTGGATGTAAGGACCTTGATGCAACACAAAACCCTAATTTTGAATTGACTGCCTTAGGAGGTGATTTGACTATCCAACTCTTGAGCCATCTTGAACAACTTGGAGATGATTCTTGACATGTCTTGAGAAATATGGGAGGGAATATTTTGGGGTACAACAGTTGCCCCTGTTCAATTTTCTTAAACCTGAGTATATAGATTGGCGTTCGGTCTTTTCGTGATCCGAAGGTGGAAGATGATTGAACACTAGAGTGCCTAGAAATTTGCACTCGCATGAAGTAGTATTTGTCTTGTGATGTCGGGAATGGGCTTACAGATGCCATTTGGAGATTGATGATGGGAGATGGGCTTAAAGATGCCATCCGAAGGAGTGTCGATCGCGTAAGATATTCCTTAGCGAGAGCTTGTATACCTGTCGTTGGGGGAGATTCTGCTGGGGAATGTTGTTCTTTGTCTTAGGAGAAATAGAACTTTAGGAGCTTCGGTCGTCCGTTATTCTACTGGGGAATCATCTCTGTTGAATTTTAGGAGCTTCGGTCGTCTGTTATTCTACTGAGGAATCATCTATGTTGAAGAGATGAGAGTGAACTACTATCTGGTCGCCACCCAGGCTTCATAGTGATAAGACTGACTGCTATCTGGTCGTAATCCAGGCTTTACAGTGGCTTACTAGGGAGATGAGATTAAACTTGCTATCTGGTCATAATCCAGGATTTGCAATACCTCACTTCTTATCTGGTCGAAATCCAGGCTTCAGAATAAATCAAGTGGTTATCCGGTCGCATCCGAGCTTCAACTTGAATTTAGGGCACACTAATATTCGGCCGACTCTGGGCTTCTTAGTAACTGTCCATGTAAACTGCTATTTGGTCGGAATCCAAGCTTCACAGTGTCTTGTACCGCTATCTGGTCGTAATCCAGGATTCACGATGTGTTATACCATTATCTGGTCGAATCCAGGCTTCATGGTGTCATGTACTTCTATCTGGTCGTAATCCAATCTTCATAATACCTCACTTCTTATCTGGTCGAAATCCAGGCTTCAGAATAAATCAAGTGGTTATTCGGTCGCATCCGGGTTTCCCTTTGACGGTTTGGTTTACTAATATCTGGTCAAATCCGGGCTTCATAGTAACTGGCTGGGTAAACTATTGTTTGGTCGTAATCCAAGCTTCACAGTGTCCCTTAATGCTATCTGGTCGTAATCCAGGCTTCACGATGTATCATACCACTATCTGATCGAAATCCAGGCTTCGTAGTACTCTTAGTTGCTATCTGGTCGTAATCCAGTCTTCACAACATCTTCTACCATTATCTGGTCGTAATCCAGGCTTCATGGTCTTGTATTGCTTTCTGGTCGTAATCCAGGTTTCACAATAACTTGCTGAGCTGTTATCCGGTCGTGATCCGGGCTTCACGGCTTGTGTTTATGATATACCACTATCTGGTCGAATCCAGGCTTCATGATGCTTACTGAGCTGATATTCGGTCGTAATCCGGGCTTCATGGCTCACTGGGGAATAAACTATTATCCGAATGTTCTCCAGGCTTCATAGCTTACTTTTGAGAGATATCACTATCTGGTCGTAATCCAGGCTTCGTGGTAGTCTGATATTGTTATTCGGTCGTAATCCGGGCTTCATAATATGCTGTAGAAATCAAGATATTATTCGGTCGTACCCGGGCTTGATAACTTGAATTTTGATTGTGCCTTTCCTGAAAGGTAAAGGTCAGCCTTATGCAATGCATGATATGGATCAAACAATGATGTTCTCAACATAAATGAGATTGTATGGTATGATGCGTATATGCATGTATCATGATGTATGGACATGTAATGCTTTAGCCGGGGGAAATAAATCCCAGAGCTGCTCGAGAATAAAGTTGAATGCTTCGCTTCCGCCAGGGACGGTGGACGAAGATGATTGTGAGAATAAACCTGCAGGAGAAAAGAACTCTGTTGGGGAATAAACTGATGAAGAGATTATTCTGAGGGGAATTACTCTGTGGGGAAGGGATGTTCTGCTGAAGATTTTAACGATAAACTCCGCTGGGAATTATGTTGATAAGCTCTGCTGGGGATTTCAATGATAAACTCCGCTGGGGATGATTTTATGCTTGCTGGGGAATATCTTTATACTCCGCTGAGGAATATTAAGACCTTCTGGGGATACCAAACCTTTTTAGCGTTGATGGTGGATGAACTCTGCTTGGGGAGAGTATTGCTGATTCGTCCGTAGTTGCATGTCTCAGCTGAGAGAGTTATCATTATTGTCTTACCCTGCGGGGAATGAAGGTATCTTAGCCATATTCTTCAGCTGGATGTACCTTGGTACCTTCTGGACAGAGCAACTTGCATAGTTCGGGAAATTCTTATTTGCCCCTGTTTCTATTATTACCCATAACTCATCTTTCGTTTCGCATGTAAATATTTATGATCAGCAATTAATGTCAAATGCATATATCAAAAATGAACATTGGACGTTCTTTGCAAAACAAAACAGATAAAGGAAAAACAACTTAAAATTTCTGAAAATGAATTTGTATTGATTTTGAAGTTTGGCCTGAAAATAGGCGTTTTTGTGCAAGAGGCTGACGTCCTAGTAAGAGAATGCCGCCGAACAAATAGAATTTATACAAGTTGTGAAAAGGAAACAAAACAGCTATGTGAATAATCCCACTGGGTTCCAACTCTGCTATTGCCTTTATAGCTTCAAGAATCTCATCACTTTGCTTCTTAGTTGAAGATGAATCTGATTGATTAATGTCGTCCGAGCTTGATAGTCGATACCGAAGTCTGGATGCGAGGTGATCCAATGATACATAGTGTTACGCTTTTATCCCTAACTTTTTCCTCGACTGCCCTTTCGGGTTTTCAGTCCATCGGGATACCCATTTTTGCCCAAGCCGCCTTTTCAGGTTTTCGACTTGTCGGGTGTACAGATTTTTTTCATTTTCATCCCTTATTTTTGCCCGAACCCTTTTGGTTCGCCGGGAAGCCCTTATTTTTGCCTAGGCCAGTCAACCTAGCGGGTCTTTAATTTATGCGTAGTATCTTTTCACTATGTCTGCATTGACGGGGTGAGGAAGGTCGTCACCATCCATGGTGGTTAGAATCATAACTCCTCCTGAGAAAATGTTCTTAACCACAAATGGCCCTTCGTAAGTAGGGGTCCATTTGCCTCTGGGATCACCTTGAGGTAAGATAATGCGCTTGATTACCAGGTCCCCAACTTGATACTCTTGTCGTCTAACTTTCTTGTTAAATGCCTTGATCATCTGTTTTTGATACGTCTGACCATGACAAATAGCAGTAAGTCTCTTTTTGTCAATTAGGTTCAGCTGATCAAGTCGGGTCTGAATCCAGTCATCTTCACTTAAACCTGCATCCTTCATGATCCGAAGAGAGGGTATCTGAACTTCAATAGGCAAGACTGCCTCCATGCCATATACCAAGGAATAGGGTGTTGCCCCTGTTGACGTCCAAGCTGAGGTACAGTATCGATGAAGAGAAAATGGTAACATCTCGTGCCAGTCTTTGTATGTCACTGTCATTTTCTGCACAGTCTTCTTAATGTTCTTATTTGCTGCTTCGATAGCCCCATTCATCTTCGGCCGGTAGGGAGAAGAGTTATGATGTTCTATCTTGAATTGCTCGCAGAGCTCAGTGATCATCTTGTTGTTGAGATTGGTACCATTGTCCGTAATGATCCTCTGTGGTACACTGTATCGACAGATCAGATTATGCCGAATGAACCGTGCCACGACGTTCTTGGTTACGGTAGCAAAGGAAGCTGCTTCAACCCACTTCGTAAAGTAACCAATCGCTACCAGGATGAAACGATGCCCGTTGGATGTCGTAGGTCTGATCTCGCCGATCATATCAATGCCCCACATTGCAAAAGGCCAAGGCGCTGTTAAAACGTTCAGAGGAACTGGAGGTATGTGCACCTTATCAGCATAGACCTGGCACTTGTGACATGTCCGAGAATGCTGATAACAGTCGACTTCCATTGTGGACCAGTAATATCCTGCTCTATAGATTTTCTTTTCCATGGTATGTCCACTGGAATGAGTTCCGAAAGTACCTTCATGCAGCTCTGCCATGACCCTTTCTACTTCAATCTTATCCACACAACGCAGTAAGGTCGAATCATGGTTACGCTTGTAAAGGATGTCATTGCTGATGAAGAACTTTGCCGCGAACCTCCTCAGAAACTTCTTGTCATTAACAGATGCACCCTCGGGGTATTCTTGAGCTTCAAGGTACCTCTTCACCTCATGATACCAGGGCTTTCCTGTTACTTCTTCATTCTCAAGATCACAGCAATGTGCAGGTTCGTCCAATCTTTCAATGATAATCCGGGGAGCCTCGTTGTCCCAATTGACTTTGAACATAGAAGACATCGTAGCCAACGCGTCCGCCAACTGATTCTCCTCTCTAGGGAAGTGTTCAAAGGTTATCTCCTTGAAATGGGGAAGTAATGTCAACACGTACTCCTTGTAAGGAATAAGATTTGGGTGTTTCGTATCCCACTCGCCTTTGATCTGACTGATCACGAGAGTAAAATCTCCGAAGACACTTAGAAACTTAATCCTTAGGTCAATTGCTGCTCGAAGACCCATGATGCATGCTTCATACTCTGCCATGTTGTTGGTGCAGTTGAAACATAGTCGGGCGGTAAACGGAGTATGAGAGCCTTTAGGAGATATGATCACAGTGCCAATGCCATTACCCAAAGTGTTAGAAGCTCCATCAAAGTACATAGACCATCGGGATCCTTCCTCAGGTCCTTCATCCGGTCCAGGTGTTTCAAAATCAGTTATCAACATGATATTCTCATCTGGAAATTCAAAGTTCATAGACTGGTAATCATCCACTGCCTGATGTGCCAAATGGTCTGCCAATACACTTCCCTTGATATCTTTTTGGGTCGTATATTGGATTTCATACTCAGTCAAAATCATCTGTCATCTTGCTATTCTTCCGGACAAGGCAGGCTTCTCGAAGATATACTTGATTGGATCCATCTTTGATATCAACAAAGTGGTGTGAGTCAACATATATTGTCTCAGCCGACGAGCAGCCCATGCCAAAGCGCAGCAAGCTTTCTCGAGCAGTGAGTATCGGGTCTCACAGTCGGTAAACTTTTTGCTAAGGTAATAAATAGCATGATCTTTTCGTCCAGACTCGTCATGTTGACCCAGCACACACCCCATTGAGTTGTCGAGCACAGTCAAGTATAAGATCATAGGTCTCCCTTCAACTGGTGGCATCAGGATGGGTGTCTCCTGAAGATACTCTTTGATTCTTTCGAAAGCGGATTGGCATTCATCATTCCAACGTACCACTTGATCTTTCTTCAGTAGCTTGAAGATTGGCTCACAAGTAGCAGTTAGGTGTGAGATGAATCGGGAAATGTAGTTCAGTCGTCCTAGAAAGCCTCTGACCTCTTTCTCTGTCTTGGGATCTGGCATCTCTTGTATGGCTTTCACTTTTACCGGATCCACTTGAATACCTTTGTCGCTCACAATGAAACCAAGTAGTTTACCAGACCTCACCCCGAAGGTGCACTTGTTCGGGTTCAACCTCAGCTTGTACAACTTCAACCTGTCAAAAAGCTTCTGCAGATGGTCAAGGTGTTCTTCCTCAGTCTGGGACCTTGCAATCATATCGTCGATGTATACTTCAATCTCATGATGGATCATGTCATGAAACAAAGCAACCATGGCACGCTGATATGTTTCCCCAGCATTTTTCAACCCAAAAGGCATGACCTTGTAGCAAAAGGTACCCCACTGAGTATCAAAGATGGTCTTCTCCATGTCTTCGGGAGCCATTTTTATCTGATTATAACCAGAGAAACCGTCCATAAAGGAGAAGACCTTGTGCTGAGCAGTATTGTCAACCAGAACGTCGATATGAGGTAGAGGGAAATCATCCTTGGGACTCGCCCTGTTCAGATCCCTGTAGTCAACACACATTCGAACTTTTCCATCCTTCTTCAGTACAGGAACCACATTGGCGACCCACTGAGGGTAAGAAGTCACTGCTAGAAAACCGGCGTCAAATTGTTTCATAACTTCAGCCTTGATTTTCTCAGACATTTATGGGCGCATTCGGCGAACCTTTTGTTTTACGGGAGGACAGTCTTCCTTAGTAGGCAGATGATGAACCACAATGTCGGTATCCAAACCAGGCATATCTTCGTAAGACCAAGCAAAGATCTCAACATAGTCATGTAGCATCTGAATCAACCGTTGTTTCACATTAGCTTCCAGATTTGCACCGATCTTGACCTCCTTCTTATCTGTTTTTGTACCCAAATTTATTGATTCCACCGGCTCTTCGTGCGGCTGAATAACCCTCTCTTCCTGGAGTAACAGTCTTGCAAGTTCACCAGGAACTTCGCAATCATCTTCACCTTCGTCTTCGGCTAAGTTGATCAGATTTTCGAAGTCATAACTGGCAGTAGCAGAGCCGTTACCAGTGAGATCCAGAGTGGATGTGGACCTGTATATGTGAGTGTGTGTAAATAGCTATTTCACAATATATAATAACGAACAACAAGGAGCGTAAAATTTGAAATGCAAGAACGTCCAATGTTTTTATTAATGATATATGAAAATGACACACAAAAGCCCTCACAAATGAAACCGCGATGCCCCGGGTAAGACATCGGGCCATAAAGTTTGAAACATTGTCTATTACAAATTCAAAACAAAAAGTTTCATTACTGGGTAACAAAAGTAATAGGGATGAAGTCCTTTGCTGTCCAGTTGCTTGGTCCACCATCGGTCGTAGGATAGATCCAACTGTCGAATTCAGACTCTTCCACATCATCTTCAATGGCATTTACTCCCGAGTTGCTGATGAACACGGGAGGTCTTCCAATCCTTGCACTTCGAACAACCCTTTGAGCTTCTGCAGTGAAACCCAAACCAAACTTGTTAGTCTTTTGTGTAAAATTAGGGAGTCAGCCCCAATTTGCACACTCACCCTTATCAATAACAGCCCGGGCATCTTTTAAGGAAGCCATCTTCATAGGAGAATCCTCAACCACAGTCTCAGCTGATGCCAGTGTCTGGGGAACCTCTTCAAAGTGTTGAAATGGGGTCTCAATGAACTCCCCATCCATCTCTACGTATCTGAACGAGTTGAGGTGGCTGACAATGTACTCTTCCTCCCCTTGTACTGTCACAATCTTCCCTTTGACCGGGTACTTCAACTTCTGGTGGAGCGTTAAGGTTACGGCCCCAGCTTTATGGATCCATGGACGACCCAACAAACAAGAGTAGGATGGCTGAATGTCCATCACATAGAACGTAGAATTGAAGACCTGAGAACCAACTTTAATTGGAATATCAACTTCACCGTGCACCATCCCTTTAGACCCATCAAAGGCCCTGACAACGATGTTACTTGGTTTTAGCTCCAACCCTTCGCAATCCAACCGGTCTAGAGCTTTTTTAGGCAATACGTTCAATGAGGAACCAGTATCAACCAATACATGTGCAAGAGTAGTGCCCCTGCATTCAATGGAGACATGCAGGGCATCATTATGATTCTTCCCCTTAGCCGTCAAGTCAGCGTCTGAGAAACCCAATCCATTGTTAGCAGTTAAATTGTCCATGCAATCTGTAAACTGATCAGTTGACGTCTCTTGTGGCACGTGGGCAGTCTTCAGAAAGGTAATCAGAGCCTTGGCATGGGCCTCTGAGCACAGCAATAGTGACAACATAGAAATCTTGGATGGGGTTTGCCCCAGTTGCTCAACTACGTTGTAATCACTCTTCTTAATAATCTCAGAATCTCTTCCATCTCATGTTTGGAAGCTTCAACAGTAATTGTCTTCGGTGCTTCAGTCTGGGTAGGCACATCAGTGGTGATCCCTTTTCCCCGAGCGTCAGATGACTCGGCGACAGGGGTAAGAATAGGGACTTGATCAGGAATAGTGGCAAGTGCACTTGCAGGCGTAATGACAACAGGTCTTCGGACATTTGGTGGAATAATATCAGGTGAGAAAAGTCTACCGCTGCGGGTGACTTTAGCAGGTCCAGTAATGTTGCTGATGTCAGTATCAGCATCCAACTCTTGCTTAACTCCATGAACATAAACATCAGCCCCATAGTGCCAAGGGACAGCTTTATCAGAGATATAGGGGATGGGCCCCAGAACAGTGATGATCACAGGTGCGATTTTTGGAACAAGTGTAATTCTAACAGGCTTCCTCGAGGGAGCCTTGAAAGAATTGTCGAAAAAGGTAATGATGGAGACTTCCTTAGTAGGAATGGAAGGAACAACAGTATTCTCAAAAAGGATCTCCTTACTATCCATCAGGTTTTGGATACCTGACTTCAAGAATGGGCAACCGGTAGGTAAAACAGAACACATATGGCAACCTTCATCACAGCCCGAAAATAAACCGGCTAGCAACAGGTTCTTCTTGACAGTCATCAGAGGGGTAACAATGTCATCCACAGAAACTACAAACAAGTCTTCCTTTACGGCATTCACTCCGTGTTTGGGCATGGGAGCAGTCACAACATTAGGCCTTTCGGGCGCCTCGAACTCAATCCCCTTTGCATCAATTAAGTCTTGTATCTTGTTCTTCAAAGCCCAACAATCATCTGTATTATGCCCCGGGCTATCGGAGTGATAAGCGCAGCGGGAGTTAGGGTTATACCTTGGTGACGTTGTATTTGAATTCTTTGGGGCTTCCCTTAGAGTCACCAGATTATTCTTCAGCAACTGTGGCAGAATCTGAGATAAGGTCATGCTGAGACGAGTGAATTTCCTCTTAGGTCTCTCGTCCTTTTGTTGATTGTTGTACTGAGGAGCACCAGCAGGTTTTGAAATAACTACCGCATTGACAGCTTGGCGGTGTTCGGGTCTATTCTGTCTTCTTGCACTATAGACAGCACTGGACTCTTTCTTAAACGGCTTCTTCTCGATGCTTGATGAAGCACCCTTCTGTATTTTCCCAGCTTTAATACCAGCTTCAATTCTCTCACCAGTCAAAATAATATCTATAAACCCAGATGAAGAGCTTCCAATCAAGTGGTTGAAAAATGGACCAGACAGGGTCCCCAGAAACATATCAACAAGTTCCCGATCAGCTAAGGGTGGTTGTACTCTTCTGGAGAGGTCCCTCTACTTCTGAGCATAATCTTTAAATCCTTCACCCGTTCCCATTGACATACCCTGGAGTTGGGTACGCGTAGGAGCGAGGTCGGAGTTGTACTGATACTGCCTATAGAATGCAGTATCTAAATCTTCCCAACCGTGGATACTGGCTCCGTCCAACTAATAGAACCACTCAAGCTGAGTCCCTGAGAGATTGTCTTGAAAGAAATGGATCCATAAGTTCTTATCAGCAGTGTAAGGCTGGATCTTCCTCACATATGATCGGAGGTGCAACTTTGGACAGGAAACTTCGTCATACTTGGCACAGGCTGGTGCCTTGAATTTGTGGGGAATTACCACCCCAGATGATAGACCTAGATCTCTGAAGTCCAGACCGGGCACCTTCTGAATTTCCATAGCGCTCAAACAGTCTTCCAGTTGTTTGTACTTACCCTCAGCAGGAGGATACTGTTCTTCATCGTAGTCTGTCTCGTTGTCAGAGACCACAAGGCTAGGAGCCCTCCTTTCTTGTGGACTATCTTTCCCTCCATATGAGGTGGTTAGATCAACTTCATTTTGTAGCCTGTTCCCAAACTTGTGTCCTGTGCTGAACAAGACTGTCCTTTTCTTCTTCTTCTTCTTCTCTTTCAGAATCAAGGTCTTCAGGTCCTGCTGACCCTTAGCTAGATTCATGAACAGCTCTTGAAATTGGGCATTCTGGGCCTGGAGGGCCTTGATAGCTTGCTCAGTTGAAGGTTTGGTAGACATGATGATCGCTGAAATAAACAGCGAAGAAGATAAGAGACCTGTAAAGGGGTACTTGTTTATGAAGTGCATGGGATGAAATGCGTATGATTTATGATTTCAAAGACAATCGGGATTCAAATTTGTCAACAAGAAAGGATACAAACTTTATTAGATTTAGACTTCAAAACTTAAATTGTTCAACAAACTGCCCTTAAGGCGTTACAAGAATGGAAATACTGAAAAGTAAAATAAAAACTGTAAAAGAAATCATCAAAGGTCCATCAATGCTCCCATGGTCTCTTCCTATCAGTGCGGACATAATCGTTGAGAATCTGCTCATTCTCTAACTGCCTAGTCAACCTCTGGATCTTCTGCTCCTGCTTGTTGAACTTCTCCCGATAAGAATCTCGTTCTTCCCGCAGTTGCATCCAAGATCTCTTCAGTGCCCCAATGTCAGTGGGCATATAAGGATGGAGAATGGTTGGAAGAACCCCTTCTTCATTAGCAACTTCAAGAGTGACAGGCCGGACAGCTTCATAAGGCATACCCAGCTTTTGGGCACGGATACGGACCCATCTGAGATAAGGCTCCATTGGCAGAGAAGTCTTTGGGCCCAGCTCATGTGGATCAGATTGGTGAACTCTATCCCAGGCCTTTATGAATCAACGACGTTGCTCGTCGCTATCCCCTTGAAAATCAAAGATGATATGAGGCATCAGTATCTCATGAGGTCCTTCTCTTCTGGCTCTTCCAAACTGCCGGAGAGCTAAGCATGGGTTGTAAGAAATTCCTCCATGGGTTCCTAACAATGGAACATTAGGATACTCTCCACAGAGATTAATGATAGTCACCTCATCCATTCCTTTAAAGTCCAGATAATGTCATTATGATAAAGAGACATCACCCTATAAGCCCAGCCTATTCCTTCTTTGTTCCTCAGCACTGACTTTGGGAGGTGCGAAATAAACCACCTCGACAATAAAGGAGCATAGCACATCAAGGTTCCCCGCTTTCGGGCAGTACGAGCATATAGTTGATGAAGAATGTCACCCAAGAGAGTGGGCACAGGGTTCCGAGAGATGAAGATCTTTATCGCATTCACATCAACAAAAGTGTCAGGATTCAGAAATAGTACCAAGCCATAAATCAAAAGAGCCAGAATATCCTCGAACGCTTTAAAGTCTAGGCTATCCCAAAAGTAGTTAGCCTTGCCAACCAAGAACTTAGTCAGAAATCCTTTAGCTCCACTTCTAGTCTCCCAATTAGCCATTACCTCTTCTTTGGTCAAATGAAGGGATGCAGCAATTTCTTCAGGCCTAAGAGTCTTCTCCCAACTAGTAAACGGAGTCTGCTTCAAAACAGAGATACCGAGCAACTCAGAGAACTCTTCTAGGGTGGGAACCAGCTGGAAGTCCTGGAAAGTAAAACAATGGTACAGCAGATCATAGAACTGGACCAGGACACTCATCATCTGCTCGTCCAATTTGGAGGTGACCAAACTGAGAAGAGAACCATGCCTCCTGATGAAGGAAGTAGTGGCAGGCATCTTGGCAACCAACTCTTTAAGCAAGGTAGGGACTTGGACAAAGTTGATCCAGATGGTATTCTTACGCATGGGCATCATAATGACCTACAAAATAGAGCAAAGATGAAACCCTCATGTCTTTGAAATAGGTTAGCCTTATGCAAGATGTATGCAATGTTATGATGTCATGATAAAGGCACACCACAAGTATCCACAATAAGAAAACATGGTAAAGGCACACAAGTCACACTGAGAGCCCTTAAATTTCAGGCTGGCATGGAGCTTAGGTACTACCCTCTTTTAGTTCAGTTGGTTTAAACCTGTCCTAAAAAATAGTAACCGGGTTCTAGAGGATCTCAATATCACTGACTACCCTCAATCGGTCATAATTCCAGTTTAGCAACCTTTTCTTGCGGCCGGAATCATCGTGAGAGTTTAGTCTCAATGAGTGTAGCATAATGCTACTGTTCTATGGCCAAGTTGGTCAATTTAAGGTTCTAAGGTCAGTTGGTGCTTAATGACCCCTTAGAAGACCCATATTCTCCTCGTTCCAACACAAGGGATATCGACATAGACTAAAGTGCCACACCAATGTAGCTACTGCTTCATCCGTATCGGTCTATGCCGTACAAATCCCTCACAGTTTATTGCTACTTACCTAAAGGGTATCCCCAGATCCGGGTTAGGATCTATAGAACTCTGATACAAGCCCACAAATATAAATCATACAAAGCATACAATTGAAAACACGGTGATCTAATCCTAAGTTACACCTCACTTATTATTTCCCCAGCAGAGTCGCCAGTTCTGTGATCGGTGGGAATGAGAACTGACTGTTTTGGAATGTTGGTTCGCATTTGCGTTTGTTTTTGCAAAATGTCGCGGTAAGCAAGAGTCGCCACCGTCTTTTATTTTATCCAACAAGGAAAGGACAAAAGCATAGAAAAATTCCTTTTTGAGATATTTCTCGGGTTCGGGAGGTAGATTATAGAAAGGGAAGGTGTTAGCACCCTTTCTATCTGTGGTTATCTACGGGCTCTTAGGTACTTGCTCATTGTGTTTTCAAAAGTTTGCTTTTCTTTGTGTTTGTGGGTTTGAAAAGAGTTTTTGTTTTGAAGAGAGTGTAAGTGCGAAAAGTTTTATTTTGTTTTTAAAAGGAGCAAGTACTTAAGAACCATCTACCTACTCGAAGTGGAATTAAACTGTGCTAGTGTCCTTTAGACAATGCTATCCCACTATTGATGAGTAGGTAGCATCGTCGTTGGAGTTTTCGGGTCAATTCGATTAAGGGATGTGTGGTCACTAAAGCAATGTTAGGACGCCTTAGCGGTAACCCTAATATCCTAGATCATTTTTCCGAGGCAACCGTTTCGAGGCAACTATGATCTTTGGACAATAGGGCGACCTCTAAAACTTCCTATACTCAATGACCACGTTCGAGGCAACCAAGTGAGGTGTACCCTAAGAGTGCGCATGTGCGAGTGCGTTATTTTGGTTAATTTTATCTGTACATGTTATGGGTGAGCTATGTTGATTTTAGGTTAAAGATTGATCTTGTCATGCATTGCCTAGTTATCAAACATCTAACAGTTAATAGTTGCGGAAAGTAAATCTAAACTATTACAAGGTGTCGGGTATTAACATCGCCAAAGACAAACCCTTTAATTTAAATTGCGGAAAGTAAAAATAAAGCGGTAAATAAATAAAGTCCTAACTAAAAGTTATTACATACCGGAAGCAGTTACAATATTGGAAATATATAAATCGCGTGCGAAAAATTAAGACGGCGCATTTTCAGGGTTTTGACCCTTTTTTATTAAAGAAAGCATTTTTTTTGTTATTTTGAATTAAAAGAAAATTAAACCTAAACTAATTAATTAATTAAATAAATAAAATATTTTTGGGTTTTTGAATATTTAAGGAAATAAAAATAAAATTGATCAAAATTATTAAAAACCTAATATTCTAGATTGATTTTAATTTATTGCAAAAATGTTAAAAGTTAAACCTATTTAAAACTAAATTGATTACATTTATTTACAAAATAAAATAATGAAATTAATAAAAGTAATATTTTTATGTTTTCTGATTTTTATTTTGAGAAAAATATTAATTATTTGGTTAGTAATTAATTAAGAATAAAAATAAAACAAGTGAATAAATAAAATATTAAAAGAAAAGAAATAACCAAAAGGGGGGTGCTGGGCCCAATTTGAGTGTGAAAATAGCATTTCTGAGGCCCAATACGTCCCAGCCTTGTTTGACTTTTCCCATCCAATGCATGCTTGTTGACTGGAGTCCATGGTGGATGTTCCATTTGAGCCATTGGATTTGATTTGCAGGCCATCTGGCAGGTGGATCTTTGAGGCATATGGTGTACTACACTTTAGGCGTTGCATGAGAATACCTGAAGAAAAATTAAACAAAGGTTTTGGGGGACATGGGATTCGAACCCAGGTCCCAAGAGACTTTGACATAGCGCGCTCACCAACCCAGCTGGCTTTTTTAATTGTTATTAGAATACAAAACAAATATTATATTGAAAACTCAATTATTATGCTGGAAAATAAAAAACGCGCTAAACATATTTGAACAGGCCAATGAAGACAAGCCACATTGTCATCTTCTCCAAATGGTCCTGGTTTGTTTCCTGCGGATTTGGTTCCGTATCAAAGTTCGCGGCATCATCCTATAGTGCATTCTAGGTCACAAAAATGCAAACCAAACCCATCATCATGTTCGTCTCATTCTCCTAAATCCATCCATGGCCATGGCTTGTCTTGATTTCACCTATAATTAAAACGCCTAAAAGCAAAGAACCAAAACCCTAGCTTCGGACATGGCTATACATGCTACAAGAATGAAATTAAACATTGCAGAAAGGTTGGAAATTATGCAAGGATCAAGAATATATCAATATTTTGGCAAAAAGATGCAAGAATCCAAGGTTATGAATTCGTGTACAGGGCTACGTTCTTGAGTACTTACAGCATGATTCTGGTGGTTTCAGGACTTGGTTTTGATTACTTTAGCTCCACTGGATATCAGGCAAGAGAGCTATGTGGAGATTTTGGACTGAATCGTGCTCTAATATTGATTTCAGATTCAAAGTTTTCAAGCTTTTTCTCAAGTTTTGTCTGGCTGTTTCTTGCAGTCTCAGGTCGTGTCCTTGATGTGTACAGCTTGTGTGTGTATATGGGAATGAATTAGGTTAATCTTTGGGCCTTGAATCCATGAGTATTGAAGATTGAAGATTTGATATGATTTTCCATTAAAAAGTTTCCAAAATTGTACCAAATCTGATTTTTTGTGCACAACAATGCTTGATACGAATTTGATTATGTGAATCATGATATTTGAAAGTTGTAATGATCACAAAGATCTCATTCCATCAATTTTTGGATTTTATTTGAATTAATATTGATTTAAAATGAATTAAATCAATAAAAATTAAATAAAATAGAAAAATTAATGAATGGACATGAAATTGAAGATGGGACACGTGTGTGGTGTGATAAGACCAAATCAAGTGGAAAAAAGTGGGCCCTTTTGTTAAAAATTGGAGTTTTGAGGATAGTTGACTTTTGGCACTTTTGGAAAAATGCCCAACTTCAACAATGCATAACTTCTTCAATTTTGAACTTTTGGAAGTGTTCTTGGACTTTTTAGAAACATTGAGATGTCCTACAACTAACATTTTTGGTCTCATATCATTTTTATATTCCATGCTCAAGTTATAAGCTTTGGAAAAAAGGTGTTTTTGTTGACTTTCAAAAATGACCTATAATGTCCAAATTTGTAACTTCTTGTGAGTGCATTTATTGATCTTGGGGTGTGAAGATGGATTGTAGGAAATTGCATCCTATTCAAAATGAGCTTTGGATAGGTCATTTCTCATAAAGTATGAGAAAGTTATGCTTGGTCAAAGTTGAGTTGACTTTTCCTACAAAACCCTAATTTAGCAACTTTTGAATCTTGATGAATCTTGAGCAATCCTTGATGAATCATGATCAACCCTTGA
Organism: Vicia faba; assembly: GCA_948472305.1. Classification (NCBI taxonomy): domain Eukaryota; kingdom Viridiplantae; phylum Streptophyta; class Magnoliopsida; order Fabales; family Fabaceae; genus Vicia; species Vicia faba. The sequence continues at coordinate 1,451,021,244 of OX451741.1, forward strand.
TCAAATGATGAATTATCCTTAAAAATGAGAATGTTGGAAAAAAATCTTGAGGTTTGACTATTTGTAGGTCACAGTTGACTTTTGCCCTAGCATAGTCGATTTTTGGACCTCTTGAGCAATTGACTGACCAAACTTCTTCTGCAAGGCTTGAAATTTGACATGGATGAACTTGAGAACATATTAGGACATTGGGGAGCACTTGAGGCCATTTGGATGTAAGGACCTTGATGCAACACAAAACCCTAATTTTGAATTGACTGCCTTAGGAGGTGATTTGACTATCCAACTCTTGAGCCATCTTGAACAACTTAGAGATGATTCTTGACATGTCTTGAGAAATATGGGATGGAAAATTTTGGGGTACAACAGATGGTGACGACCTTCCTCACCCCGTCAATGCAGACATAATGAAAAGATACTACGCATAATCAAAGACCCGCTAGATTGACTGGCCTAGGCAAAAATAAGGGCTTCTCGGCGAATCAAAAGGGTTCGGGCAACAATAAGGGATGAAAAAGAAAAAAACTGTACACTCGTGTGATCGGTGTAAATAGAACTGACTGTTTTGGAATGCTGGTTCGCGAAATGTCGCGGTAAGCAAGAGTTACCACCGTCTTTTATGTTCTCCAACATGGAAAGGACAAAAGCACAGCAAAATTCCTTCTTTGAGATGTCTCTCGGTTCGGGAGGTAGATTTATAGAAAGGGAAGGTTTTAGCACCCTTTCTATCCGTGGTTATCCACGGGCTCTTAGGTACTTGCTCTTATGTTTTCAAAAATTGTTTGCTTTTCAAGTGTATATGGGTTTTGAAAAAAAGTTTCGTTTGAAAAATTTCTAAGTAACTCTTGTATCTGTCCTCAAGAGTGTATGAAATGTTTTGTTTGAAAACTTTTTGAAAGTGTAGGTGCGAAAAGTATTTTTGTTTGTTTGAGAGAGCAAGTACCCAGGAGAAATCTACCTACTCTAAAGAATTAGGCTATGTAAGAGTCCTTTAGATAGTGCTATCCCACCATTGAGAAGTAGGTAGCACCGTCGTTGGAGTTATTCGGGTCAATTCAGTTATAAGGGACATGTGTGGTCACCAAAGCAATGGTAGGACGCCTTAGTGGTAACCCTAATGTCCTAGATCCTTTTTTTTATCCGAGGCAACCGTTTCGAGGCAACAAGATCTTTAGACAGGAGGGCGACCTCTAAAACACCCTATACTTGACGACCACGTTCGAGGCAACCAGTGAGGCGTACCCTAGGAGTGGCATGTGCATGTGTGTTGTTTTTCAGCTAAGATTATCTTGAACATGCATCTTTGTGAGCTGCGGATTGATTTTATTTGTCAAGCAAGTCTTGCATTCATATTAACAGTTAAGAGTGCGGAAAATAAAGTGCGGAAAGGTAAATCTACGCTATTACAAGGCGCGGGTCTATACATCGCCAAAAACACAACCCGTTTGGAAAATAAATGCGAGAAAGTAAAAGAAAGCGGTTAACTATTACATCCTCGGAAACAGATACATAATAATGATCAAAAGGAATTATAATGCGCGAATAGAAATTTAATCAGGACGTCCTTAGGGTTTTGACCCTTTTGAGAAATAAAGAAATTTTGGTCCTTTGCATTTAATTAAATATTAACCCTAAAACTAATTAATTAATTAATTAAAAGAAAAATGTTTTTGTGTTTTTTTAAGTTTTTAATGAAAATAAAAATAAAAGGAAATTAAAAGTCAAAAGAAAAAAAAACCCTAATTCTAATCTTATTTTTATTTATAATGAAAAAAGATTAAAGTTAACATAATTAACTACTTTAATTAATTTACATTTTATTTACAAAAATAATTAATAGTGAATTTAATAAATAATAAAAATATTTACAATTTTTATATTATCTGAATTTATTATGAGAAATAATTAATTTATGAATTAATAATAATAACATTAATAATAAATAAAAAGAAATTATAAAAGAAAAGAAAATAAAAAGAGTAACAAAACCAGGGGGGTTGATGGACCCATGTGGAGGTGAAAGTTGCAAGTCTGGCCCATTAAGCACAAAGCCACGTTTGACTTCTGGAATTGTCCAGGCATGCATTGACCAGGGAACATGGTGTTCAGCGTTTCATAGCCATTGGATTGTTGTTGAAGGACACATGGCATATGGGAACGTGGGAACCCATGGTGGAACGCCTTTGAATATCCTGCATATGAACATGTTTGAAAAAATATTAACAAGCGTTTGGGGGACCTGGGAATCGAACCCTGTATTTGTAATTATAACAAGCAATGAAAATAATATATTAAAAACAAACGCATATGCTGGAAAGAGAAAAGCGCGCGTTATTTTGAACCCAGCCAATTGCGTCTCCACACGTATTGTCTTCTTCCTCGTTTCCCTGTAAAACAACAATAATTAGCGGGGGGTTTTAACCCCCACAAAGCTGAACGAGGAAAAATAGCGAATAGGATTCTATGCTATATAAATATGGCGCGATATGTCCATTGGGTTCGTCATGTCCAGACGGTTTCAACCATGGGTATCATTGGTCCTAATTTTTCTTGTGTAGGAAAACCCCAATTTTGAAACTGAAGAACCCTAAAATTCAACAATGGTGATTTCAGTTTCAGGACACCATAACGCGATTCACCTATACCAATAGCTTCAGGAAGGTTAAAGCAATGCAAAGCAATGATTATAACATGTTAATGATGCATAAAATGTGAGTTTCGATTCTAGAAAAATTAAGCAAACTGTGAGTTTGTTCTGGACGTTTCCTTGAGTGTTAGCCCTTGATTTGATTTGCAAAAGGTTTCTGGGAATGCTAGCAATGGATTGGGATCAAAAACAAGCTTTGAATCACGTTCAATTATGGAATTCAGTTTTGAGTTTTCTTCACTTTTTTCCAATATTGCATATGGCTTTTTGCAGCAGCTTGCACGTGTGAGGAATTAGGTTTGGCTTCAGTATATGTAGAGGACTGAATTAGGATAAATCTTTGGGCAAAAGATCCATGGCATTATGTTTTCAATATTTGATTTCCAATCACATCTCTTTGCATATTTTTTATTGACAAAACTTGCTAATTTTGGAGATTTTGGTCCCCTTGATTGATACACGAAATCTTCAGCATGTGTTGACCTCTTTTGCTTCACAAAAAGATTGAGAAATCATATCTTTGAATTTTCCTACAATTAAATGAATTAAATGAATTAATATTGATTAAAAATTCAATTAATTAATAAAAAATAAGAAAATAAATCAATTTAATCTCAATGGGTCGTGCATAGGCCTTGGACAATGTTTCAAGAAGGAATTTGAGGCCCATTAGCAAAAATGATGTGTTTTGGACAAAGTTGACTTTTGCAAAATCCCAAAATTTTCCCAACTTCTCCAATGCATATCTTGCTCAATTTTGATCATATGACCATGTTCTTGGACATTTTGGAAAGGTCTTGAAGTCCTCTAACCAATGCCTTTAGTCCCATTTCATTTGGATTTACCAATCTCAAGTTATGGGCTTTGACTTAAAGTGCCTTTTTGTTGACTTTTGAAATTGACCTATAATATAGAAATTGATAACTTTTTGTGAGAGCCTTTCTTGGACTTGGAATGTGAAGATGAGTTGTAGGAAATGTCATCCCCTTCAAAATGAGCATTGGATGGGATTTTTCTGATGAACCATGAAAAAGTTATGCCTTGGTCAAGATATAGTTGACTTTTCTACTGTCCAAAAATAGTAACTTTTGCATCTTTGATGATTTTTGAGCCATGCTTGTGGAATCATGATCAAGACTTGATCAAATGATGATTGTGGCTTCAAAATAAGATGTTGACCAAAAATTTTGACTTTTGACTGTCAAATGACCATTTTACCCCTGTAGTTGATTGTGAACCAAATAGGGCTTTTGACTGTGCAATTTGATGCTGTGAGACTTGAGACTTGACATGTAGATGCTTGGCAATGTATATAGGCCTATGGGACTTGATTGAGCCATTGAAAATCCCAAAATCTTTGAAGGAACCAAAACCCTAATTTTGACTGGCTTAGGAGATGTTTGGACTGTGCTACCCTTGATCAATCTTAAACCATTTGAGGATGATTCTTGATAAACCTTGAAGAATATGGGAGGGCAAATTTTGGGGTACAACAGTTGCCCCTGTTCAATATTCTTAGACCTGAGGATGTAGATTGGCTTGGGTGCCTTTCGTGATCCGAAGGTGGAAGATGATTGAACACTAGAGTGCCCAGAAATTTGCACTCGCATAGTAGAATATCAGTAGTGTGATGTCGGGAATGGGCTTACAGATGCCATTTGGAGAGATGATGGATAGGAGGATGGGCTTATAGATGCCATCTGGAGATGTGACAGAACCTTGTCGGGAATGGGCTTATAGATGCCATTTGGAAGTGTAATAGATAGTTGTGGAGATGGGCTTAAAGATGCCATCGGGAGATTGTCGATCGCGTAAGAGATTCCTTAGCGAGAACTTGCATACCTGAGAAAGAAAGATAATTACCTAGCCTGTTACAGGGGTTGATCTTCAAACTCCTCATGCAGATATGCCCTGGCTAGATACAGGTATCGAATCTACAATCAATCGCTCACAGATATGCCTTGGCTGGATACAGGTATCGAATCCGGAACTTCAAACTCTTCATGCAGATATGCCCTGGCTAGATACAGGTATCGAATCCATAATCAATCACTCACAGATATGCCCTGGCTAGATACAGGTATCGAATCTACAATCAATCGCTCACAAATATGCCCTGGCTGGATACAGGTATCGAATCCAGAACTTCAAACTCTTCATGCAGATATGCCCTGGCTAGATACAGGTATCGAATCCATAATCAATCACTCACAGATATGCCCTGGCTAGATACAGGAATCGAATCTGGAATTGGTCGTCTACAGATATGCCCTGGCTGGATACAGGTATCGAATCTCTAAACTCTTCATGCAGATATGCCCTGGCCGGATACAGGTGTCGAATCCATAATCAAATCACTCACAGATATGCCCTGGCTAGGTACAGGTATCGAATCTGGAATTAGTCGTCTATAGATATGCCCTGGCTGGATACAGGTATCGAATCTCTAAACTCTTCATGCAGATATGCCCTGGCCGGATACAGGTGTCGAATCCACAATCAAATCACTCACAAGTATGCCCTGGCTAGGTATAGGTATCGAATCTGGAATTAGTTGTCTACAGACATGCCCTGGCTGGATACAGGTATCGAATCTCTAAACTCTTCATGCAGATATGCCCTGGCTGGATACAGGTATTGAATCCAAAATTAATCGCTTACAGATATGCCCTGGCTAGATACAGGTATCGAATCTGGAACTGGTCGTCTACAGATATGCCCTGGCTGGATACAGGTATCGAATCTCTAAACTCTTCATGCAGATATGCTCTGGCCGGATACAGGTGTCGAATCCACAATCAAATCACTCACAGATATGCCTTGGCTAGGTACAGGTATCGAATCTGGAATTAGTCGTCTACAGATATGCCCTGGCTGGATACAGGTATCGAATCTCTAAACTCTTCATGCAGATATGCCCTGGCTGGATACAGGTATCGAATCTACAATCAATCACTCACAGATATTCCCTGGCTAGATACATGTATCGAATCTGGAATTGGGACAGTTGATGGTAATCATCTTTGGATTGACCTTTTCCTGAAAAGGCGAAACGTTAGTTGTATGCAATGTCATGATGTATGAAATGCATGATGTCATGATGTTCTCAAAAATAAGTGAGATCGTGCAGTATGCACTTTATCATGTATGTAAACAGGATGTATGAAATGTGATATGTTTATGAATGTATTTTCGTCTAGGAAAATAAATCCTTGACAGATGCCGAGAGCTTGTTGAATCCTGGGCTGATGTTTGAAGAGTAGAATTCTTCATTTCCGCTGGGGATGATGGTTGTAAGAATAAACCGGTAGGAGAAGATGACTCTATTGGGGAATAAACTTGTTGAAGAGATTATTTTGCGGGGAACTACTCTGTGGGAAGAGATACTTCGCTGAGGTTTTGATGATAACTTCGTTGGGGATTCCAATGATAAGTTATGTTGGAAGATTTGATGAACTCCGTTGGGGGATAGGAAGAACTTCGCCGAGGACGATCTTTTCGTGGTAAATAGCTGAGGATAACCCAGTTATAAGCTCTGGTGGGAAATAACCTCTGAACATGGTCGGGGAGAGATATGTACTCTGCAGGGGACAAGCTTCCAGAATCTAATGGGGATAAGCTTCCAGAATCTACTGGGGAGATTGATTCAACTTTCCTGGGGAAACTTTGGACTGTACCGGGGAATAGCTCCACTGGGGTGTCTGGATTCCTCCGGGGAACAATCTTTTATTAAGACTGTCGGGGATGCTTGCTTAGGAACATCTGTATACTCCACTGGGGAATATTGAGATCTTCTGGGGGTACCCAACTTCCTTAAGGCTGATAGTAGACTAACTCTGCTTGGGGAGAGTGTTGCTGACTTGCTAGGGATACTGTGCCTTTTTAGGGCTGACGGGAGACCAAATCTGCTCGGGGGAGAGTATTCCTGAGTCTTATCCTACTCTGCGGGGAGTGGAGATATCTTGGTTGCGTTCTTCAACTGAATCTACCTTGTACCTGGAGGACAGAACAGCTTGTACAGTTCGGACAACTCTGATTGCCCCAGTTTCTGTGGGAGTAGGTACCAGTGGAGGTGCTTGATAACAACTCTTCTTCTGGTAGGCAAGTGATGAGATGACGGGACATAGTCGTACGCTTTTGATCCCTAACTTTTGCCTGGACCGCCCTTTCGGGTTTTCAGTCCACCGGGATACCCATTTTTGCCCAAGCCGCCTTTTCAGGTTTTCGACTTGCCGGGTGTACAAATTTTTTTTCATCCCTTATTTTTGCCCGAACCTTTTTGGTTCGCCGGGAAGCCCTTGTTTTTGCCTAGGCGAGTCGACCTAGCGGGTCTTTGATTATGCGCAGTATTTTTTTTGACTATGTCCACGCTCTTAGGATGTAGGGAGGTTCCCCCGTTGTTGTGTTTGCCATGTGGCCAGAAGATGTTTGATCGTGTCAGATTCGTTGTTGGAATTCATGTCCAATGCCCCAAGTGACTCAGGCGGAGATTTGCCCCTGGCTTTTTGGCATTTTGAGAGATTCCTTGAATCTTGACTTAACTGCCCCAGATGATGGACAATGATCATACCATGCCCCTTGATTGGAGGTGCTTTTGTTCATTAGACATTCGTCGTGCGAACTTTTACGCTGTTCAAACAAATAGTCATATGCAAGCAATGTCATATTAAAAATGCAAAGTTTATGTCTGTCTTGAAGTTTTTGAAAATGCATTTTTTTTCATAAAAACAAGTGAATTTTTGTAAACAGTGATGTCAACTCGTTATTTTACCGTAAGCCTTAAGGATTCAGGATACCTTTCGTAACAGTATGCTTTCGAACTAACCCATGCTTCAGCTAGGACTTTTAAGGGTTGTAGCGTGGCCTGGTTCATGGTTTAAGAAACAAAGGATAAAGGCTCAAATTATATTTGTACCCACCCGCCTTCGTGATGTTCTTCAACCCTAAACTCAGTTGATCGTGCGTTAGACCTTGTTTGAGTCTTTGTCCTGATATTCCAATGATGGTTCGGATATTGACAGTTTATTTTGAATAGGCAGTCATTCCTTTTTTGGTTGAGGGTTTGTAGGACCTCTTTCTTTTTTGATTTTGTTATCCCTATTTTTTCCTGAACTGTTTCTTTTGTGATTACAGTCAGCGGGATGTCCCAGTTTTTGTAAGTCTCCTTCATAGGTTTTGACTTAACGGGCTTTTATTTCTAAGAGATAATGACTGCCTGTCTTTATGGTTATTCGGAACCATCACTGTCTCTTGTTTTGTAAGGACTTCTTTGGTGCCATTCGTTGTGCACTGGGATCAACTGAGAGAACTACCCTGCCCCAGGTTATGATTAAGGGTTTTAATTTTTGAAAAGAAAAACTCCGACTTCTTTGGCTCAAAGGGGTTGACGAGGGATTATCTTCCTTATTACTCCAATGTTTAAGAATTGAAACAATACCTGTACCTCATCAGCGGGGTCTGTTCAAAAGCATACTGTAGATTGTGGTATCGTTTTCGTCATCCTCCCTCAAGAGGCTTAGAATTTGCCATTGAGAATTGAACATCACATAAACATGAAAGCAATTTTGAATATAATGAATACGAATAAATTAATTCAAACATACATATGCGATGCATTAATGAAATAAAAGAGTTTGCTATGACATTAATTGTTTGTATAGGCAAAGAAAAATACAACTCGGAAATTCAAATAAAACAAAAGCCTTCAGTGATTTGGCAAAGGAGCAGTGATTATGTTTGGAGTCTTTGGCGCTTCAAACTGGACTTCCTTGGCATCAATCATGTCTTGTACCTTGTTCTTCAGAGCCCAACAGTTGTCCGTAGTATGCCCCGGGCTATCAGAGTGGTATGCACACCTTTCGTTGGGATGATAGTTAGGAGCAGAAGTGTTTGGATTCCGGAGATGAGCCCTTAAGGTAATCATCCCTGCCTTCAACATTTTCTGTAGCGCTTGATCCAGTGGCATGTTGATCTTAGTGAACTGTCTCTTGGGTGCGACCTCCTTAGGTTGTTGCCCCTGTCTTTGCTGAGCAGGCATAGGATTGGAGATTTGGGTTGCCCCTACCTGTTGATCATGACGACTCTTTTTACCATGCACAGCATTGGACTCCTTTTTCCCATGGTAAGGCTTTTTATGAGCATCAGAAGGTGCAGCTTCTTGAATCTTTCCAGCCTTGATACCAGCTTCAATCCTCTCCCAGGTCAAGATCAAATCTGTAAACCCAACAGAAGAATTCCCAATCAGATGGTGGAAGAAAGGACCAGACATGGTCCCCAAGAACATATCAACGAGCTCACGGTCGGTCAGACGTGGTTGCACCCTTCCAGCAAGGTCTCTCCACTTTTGAGCATACTCCTTGAATCCTTCACCCGTCCCTAGTGACATACCATGGAGTTGGGTACGCGTAGGAGCGAGGTCGGAATTGTACTGATATTTCTTGTAGAATGCAGTAGCCAAGTCTTCCCAGTTACGAATACTGGCTCCATCCAGCTGATAGAACCATTCGAGTTGAGTCCCTGAAAGACTTTCCTGGAAGAAATGGATCCATAGATTCTTGTCAACAGTATAAGGTTGGATCTTCCTTACGTATGATCTGAGATGCAGCTTAGGACAGGAAGCCCCGTCGTACTTCGCAAAGGCAGGTGCCTTGAACTTGTGTGGGATCACCACCCCAGAGGATAGACCTAGATCTTCGAAGTCCAGGCCGGGCATTTTCTGTATCTCCATAGCGCTTAACCGGTCTTCGAGCTGTTTGTACCTGTCCTCAGCTGGAGGGTACTGTTCATCATTAAAATCCGTCTCGTTGTCGGAGACCACTGGACTAGGAACCCTTCTCTCTTGGGGATTGTCCTTCCCTACAGAGGAAGCAGTCTGATCAGCCTCATTATGTAGTCCATTCCCAGATCTGCGTCTAGGGTTGAACAAAACAGTCCTCTTCTTCTTCTTCTTCTGTATCAGAGTCTTCAACTTCTGTTGACCCTGGGCTAGGCTCATCACCAACTCTTGGAACTGGGCGTTCTGGGCCATGAGGGCCTTGATAGCTTGTTCATTGGATGATTCAGGATTCATGATGATTGCTGAAATAAACAGCAAAGAAGATAAGTGAGCTTTCAAAAGGGTACCTGTAATGTAATGACATGTATGTATGCATGCAATGTTTTCAAGGATCTCGCGGGGTAAACAAGAAAAATTATTAGAATCTGGTAGCTTGATTGACGGAACTTCATGTTGTTGAGAGTCCTTCTTCAAGAGTCAAAGCTCACCATATCCAGTGGGTCATAGCCCCTGACTCAAGTCATCAACCTTGGCTAGAGGAAAATAAATCCCATTTGCCCCTTGCTAGACAGTTGGTACATCATGACCTGCATCGCAAACCCTTGAGATCCTTGAAATGGGTTAGTCCTTATGCAGGATGTATGAAATGGTATGATGGTATGCTATGCATGGAGTGATGTAAGTAGGCCCTGTAATGAGTCCCAATTAAGGACTGTAAACAAAACCTGCAAGGAACTCGTGTTGTTAGATAACAAGTATGCAAGTAGTCAAGTTTGAAAGCACACAAGTCTCACATATAGAGCCCTTAGAGTTTAGGCCAGCATGAAGTTTAGGTACTACCCTCTTTCAGTTTTGTTGGTTAAGACCTGTCCTAGAAAATAGTAACTGGGTTCTAGAGGATCTCAATATCACTGACTACCCTCAATCGGTCATAACTCCAGCGTCGCAATCTTTTCTTGCGGCCAGAACCATCGCGAGAGTTTAACCTCAACGAGTGTAGCATACTGATATTGTTCTATGGCCAAGTTGGGTCAATTTAGGGTTCTAAGGTCGGTTGGTGCTTAGTGACTCCTCAGAAGACCCATATTCTCCTCGTTGCAACACAAGGGATATCGGTACAGACCAAGGTGTCACACCAACGTAGCTACTGCTTCACCCGTGTCGGTCTACGTCGGACAGGTCCCTCACAGCTTATGCTACCTAAAAGGGTATTCCCCAGATCCGGGTTAGGATCTATGAAACTCCAAGACGTGCCCACAATATTAAAGCAAACAAATCAAGCAATTGAAAACAAGAGTGGTCTAATCCTAAGGTACACCTCACTTATAAAGATCCCCAGCAGAGTCGCCAGTTCTGTGATTAGTGGAAATAGAACTGACTGTTTTGGAATGCTGGTTCGCGAAATGTCGCGGTAAGCAAGAGTCGCCACCGTCTTTTATGTTCTCCAACATGGAAAGGACAAAAGCACAGCAAAATTCCTTCTTTGAGATATCTCTCGGTTCGGGAGGTAGATTTATAGAAAGGGAAGGTGTTAGCACCCTTTCTATCCGTGGTTATCCACGGGCTCTTAGGTACTTGCTCTTATGTTTTCAAAAATTGTTTGCTTTTCAAGTGTATGTGGGTTTTGAAAAAAAGTTTCGTTTGAAAAATTTCGAAGTAACTCTTGTATCTGTCCTCAAGAGTGTATGAAATGTTTTGTTTGAAAACTTTTTGAAAGTGTAGGTGCGAAAAGTATTTTTGTTTGTTTGAGAGAGCAAGTACCCAGGAGAAATCTACCTACTCTAAGGAATTAGGCTGTGTAAGAGTCCTTTAGATAGTGCTATCCCACCATTGAGAAGTTGTTAGCACCGTCGTTGGAGTTATTCGGGTCAATTCCATTATAAGGGACATGTGTTGTCACCAAAGCAATGGTAGGGCGCCTTAGCGGTAACCCTAATGTCCTAGATCCTTTTTTTATCTGAGGCAACCGTTTCGAGGCAACTGGATCTTTAGACAGGAGGGCGACCTCTAAAACACCCTATACTTGACGACCACGTTCGAGGCAACCAGTGAGGCGTACCCTAGGAGTCGCATGTGCATGTGTGTTGTTTTTCAGTTAAGATTATCTTGAACATGCATCTTTGTGAGCTACGGATTGATTTTATTTGTCAAGCAAGTCTTGCATGCATATTAATAGTTAAGAGTGCGGAAAATAAAGTGCGGAAAGGTAAATCTATGCTATTACAAGGCGCGGGTCTATACATCGTCAAAAACACAACCCGTTTGGAAAATAAATGCGAGAAAGTAAAATAAAGCGGTAAACCCTAATTAACTATTACATCCTCGGAAACAGATACATAATAATGATCAAAAGGAATTATAATGCGCGAATAGAAATTTAATCAGGACGTCCTTAGGGTTTTGACCCTTTTGAGAAATAAAGAAATTTTGGTCCTTTGCATTTAATTAAATATTAACCCTAAAACTAATTAATTAATTAATTAAAAGAAAAATGTTTTTGTTTTTTTTTAAGTTTTTAATGAAAATAAAAATAAAAAGAAATTAAAAGTCAAAAGAAAAAAAAACCCTAATTCTAATCTTATTTTTATTTATTATGAAAAAAGATTAAAGTTAACCTAATTAACTACTTTAATTAATTTACATTTTATTTACAAAAATAATTAATAGTGAATTTAATAAATAATAAAAATATTTACAATTTTTATATTATCTGAATTTATTATGAGAAATAATTAATTTATGAATTAATAATAATAACATTAATAATTAATAAAAAGAAATTATAAAAGAAAATAAAATAAAAAGAGTAACAAAACCAGGGGGGTTGATGGACCCATGTGGAGGTGAAAGTTGCAAGTCTGGCCCATTAAGCACAAAGCCATGTTTGACTTCTGGAATTGTCCAGGCATGCATTGACCAGGGAACATGGTGTTCAGTGTTTCATAGCCATTGGATTGCTGTTGAAGGACACATGGCATCTGGGAACGTGGGAACCCATGGTGGAACGCCTTTGAATATCCTGCATATGAACATGTTTGAAAAAATATTAACAAGCGTTTGGGGGACCTGGGAATCGAACCGAGGTCCCAATGGTCCTTGGACAGCGCAGCAACCACTACACCATGTGCCTGTATTTGTAATTATAACAAGCAATGAAAATAATATATTAAAAACAAACGCATATGCTGGAAAGAGAAAAGCGCGCGTTATTTTGAACCCAGCCAATCGCGTCTCCACACGTATTGTCTTCTTCCTCGTTTCCCTGTAAAACAACAACAATTAGCGGGGGTTTTTAACCCCCACAAAGCTGAACAAGGAAAAATAGCGAATAGGATTCTATGCTATATAAATATGGCGCGATATGTCCATTGGGTTCGTCATGTCCAGACAGTTTCAACCATGGGTATCATTGGTCCTAATTTTTCTTGTGTGGGAAAACCCCAATTTTTAAACTGAAGAACCCTAAATTTCAACAATGGTGATTTAAGTTTCAGGACACCATAACGCGATTCACCTATACCAATAGCTTCAGGAAGGTTAGAGCAATGCAAAGCAATGATTATAACATGTTAATGATGCATAAAATGTGAGTTTCGATTCTAGAAAAATTAAGTAAACCGTGAGTTTGTCTAGACGTTTCCTTGAGTGTTAGCCCTTGATTTGATTTGCAAAAGGTTTCTGGGAATGCTAGCAATGGATTGGGATCAAAAACAAGCTTTGAATCACGTTCAATTATGGAATTCAGTTTTGAGTTTTCTTCACTTTTTTCCAATATTGCATATGGCTTTTTGCAGCAGCTTGCACGTGTGAGGAATTAGGTTTGGCTTCAGTATATGTAGAGGACTGAATTAGGTTAAATCTTTGGGCAAAAGATCCATGGCATTATGTGTTCAATATTTGATTTCCAATCACATCTTTTTGCATATTTTTGATTGACAAAACTTGCTAATTTTGGAGATTTTGGTCCCCTTGATTGGTACACAAAATCTTCAGCATGTGTTGACCTCTTTTGCTTCACAAAAAGATTGAGAAATCATATCTTTGAATTTTCCTACAATTAAATGAATTAAATGAATTAATATTGATTAAAAATTCAATTAATTAATAAAAAAATAAGAAAATAAATCAATTTAATCTCAATGGGTCGTGCATAGGCCTTGGACAATGTTTCAAGAAGGAATTTGAGGCCCATTAGCAAAAATGATGTGTTTTGGACAAAGTTGACTTTTGCAAAATCCCAAAATTTTCCCAACTTCTCCAATGCATATCTTGCTCAATTTTGATCATATGACCATGTTCTTGGACATTTTGGAAAGGTCTTGAAGTCCTATAACCAATGCCTTTGGTCCCATTTCATTTGGATTTACCAATCTCAAGTTATGGGCTTTGACTTAAAGTGCCTTTTTGTTGACTTTTGAAATTGACCTATAATGTAGAAATTGATAACTTTTTGTGAGAGCCTTTCTTGGACTAGGAATGTGAAGATGAGTTGTAGGAAATGTCATCCCCTTCAAAATGAGCATTGGATGGGATTTTTCTGATGAACCATCAAAATGTTATGCCTTGGTCAAGATACAGTTGACTTTTCTACTGTCCAAAAATAGTAACTTTTGCATCTTTGATGATTTTTGAGCCATGCTTGTGGAATCATGATCAAGACTTGATCAAATGATGATTGTGGCTTCAAAATAAGATGTTGACCAAAAATTTTGACTTTTGACTGTCAAATGACCATTTTACCCCCACAGTTGATTGTGAACCAAATAGGGCTTTTGACTGTGCAATTTGATGCTGTGAGACTTGAGACTTGACATGTAGATGCTTGGAAATGTATATAGGCCTATGGGACTTGATTGAGCCATTGAAAATCCCAAAATCTTTGAAGGAACCAAAACCCTAATTTTGACTGGCTTAGGAGATGTTTGGATTGTGCTACCCTTGATCAATCTTAAACCATTTGAGGATGATTCTTGATAAACCTTGAAGAATATGGGAGGGCAAATTTTGGGGTACAACAGTTGCCCCTGTTCAATATTCTTAGACCTGAGGATGTAGATTGGCTTGGGTGCCTTTCGTGATCCGAAGGTGGAAGATGATTGAACACTAGAGTGCCCAGAAATTTGCACTCGCATAGTAGAATATCAGTAGTGTGATGTCGGGAATGGGCTTACAGATGCCATTTGGAGAGATGATGGATAGGAGGATGGGCTTATAGATGCCATCTGGAGATGTGACAGAACCTTGTCGGGAATGGGCTTATAGATGCCATTTGGAACTGTAATGGATAGTTGTGGAGATGGGCTTAAAGATGCCATCGGGAGATTGTCGATCGCGTAAGAGATTCCTTAGCGAGAACTTGCGTACCTGAGAAAGAAAGATAATTACCTGGCCTGTTACAGGGGTTGATCTTCAAACTCCTCATGCAGATATGCCCTGGCTAGATACAGGTATCGAATCTACAATCAATCGCTCACAGATATGCCCTGGCTGGATACAGGTATCGAATTCGGAACTTCAAACTCTTCATGCAGATATACCCTGGCTAGATACAGGTATCAAATCCATAATCAATCACTCATAGATATGCCCTGGCTAGATACAGGTATCGAATCTACAATCAATCGCTCATAGATATGCCCTGGCTGGATACAGGTATCGAATCCGGAACTTCAAACTCTTCATGCAGATATGCCCTGGCTAGATACAGGTATCGAATCCACAATCAATCACTCACAGATATGCCCTGGCTAGATACAGGAATCGAATTTGGAATTGGTCGTCTACAGATATGCCCTGGCTGGATACAGGTATCGAATCTCTAAACTCTTCATGCAGATATGCCCTGGCCGGATACAGGTGTCGAATCCACAATCAAATCACTCACAGATATGCCCTGGCTAGGTACAGGTATCGAATCTGGAATTAGTCGTCTATAGATATGCCCTGGCTGAATACAGGTATCGAATCTCTAAACTCTTCATGCAGATATGCCCTGGCTGGATACAGGTGTCGAATCCACAATCAAATCACTCACAGATATGCCCTGGCTAGGTATAGGTATCGAATCTGGAATTAGTTGTCTACAGACATGCCCTGGCTGGATACAGGTATCGAATCTCTAAACTCTTCATGCAGATATGCCCTGGCTGGATACAGGTATCGAATCCACAATTAATCGCTCACAGATATGCCCTGGCTAGATACAGGTATCGAATCTGGAACTGGTCGTCTACAGATATGCCCTGGCTGGATACAGGTATTGAATCTCTAAACTCTTCATGCAGATATGCCCTGGCCGGATACAGGTGTCGAATCCACAATCAAATCACTCACAGATATGCTTTGGCTAGGTACAGGTATCAAATCTGGAATTAGTCGTCTACAGATATGCCCTGGCTGGATACAGGTATCGAATCTCTAAACTCTTCATGCAGATATGCCTTGCCTGGATACAGGTATCGAATCTACAATCAATCACTCACAGATATGCCCTGGCTGGATACAGCTATCGAATCTGGAATTAGGACAGTTGATGGTAATCATCTTTGGATTGACCTTTTCCTGAAAAGGCGAAACGTTAGTTGTATGCAATGTCATGATGTATGAAATGCATGATGTCATGATGTTCTCAAAAATAAGTGAGATCGTGCAGTATGCACTTTATCATGTATGTAAACAGGATGTATGAAATGTGATATGTTTATGAATGTATTTTCGTCTAGGAAAATAAATCCTTGACAGATGTCGGGAGCTTGTTGAATCCTGGGCTGATGATTGAAGAGTAGAATTCTTCATTTCCGTTGGGGATGATGGTTGCAAGAATAAACCGGTAGGAAAAGATGACTCCGTTGGGGAATAAACTTGTTGAAGAGATTACTCTGCGGGGAATTACTCTGTGGGAAGAGATACTTCGTTGAGGTTTTGATGATAACTCTGTTGGGGATTCCAATGATAAGTTATGTTGGAAGATTTGATGAACTCCGTTGGGGGATAGGAAGAACTTCGCCGAGGACGATCTTTCTGTGGTAAATAGTTGAGGATAACCCAATTATAAGCTCTGGTGGGAAATAACCTCTGAACATGGTCGGGGAGAGCTATGTACTCTGCAGGGGACAAGCTTCCAGAATCTACTGGGGATAAGCTTCCAGAATCTACTGGGGAGATTGATTCAACTTTCCTGGGGAAACTTTGGACTGTACCGGGGAATAGCTCCACTGGGGTGTCTGGATTTCGCCGGGGAACAATCTTATATTAAGACTGTTGGGGATGCTTGCTTAGGAACATCTGTATACTCCACTGGGGAATATTGAGATCTTCTGGGGGTACCCAACTTCCTTAAGGCTGACAGTAGACTAACTCTGCTTGGGGAGAGTGTTGCTGACTTGCTAGGGATACTGTGCTTTTTTAGGGATGACGGGAGACCAACTCTGCTCGGGGGAGAGTATTCCTGAGTCTTATCCTACTCTGCGGGGAGTGGAGATATCTTGGTTGCGTTCTTCAGCTGAATCTACCTTGTACCTGGAGGACAGAACAGCTTGTACAGTTCGGACAACTCTGATTGCCCTAGTTTCTGTGGGAGTAGGTACCTGTGGAGGTGCTTGATAACAACTCTTCTTCTGGTAGGCAAGTGATGAGATGACGGGACATAGTCGTACGCTTTTGATCCCTAACTTTTGCCTGGACCGCCCTTTCGGGTTTTCAGTCCACCGGGATACCCATTTTTGCCCAAGCCGCCTTTTCAGGTTTTCGACTTGCCGGGTGTACAGATTTTTTTTTTCATCCCTTATTTTTGCCCGAACCTTTTTGGTTCGCCGGGAAGCCCTTGTTTTTTCCTAGGCCAGTCGACCTAGCGGGTCTTTGATTATGCGCAGTATTTTTTTCGACTATGTCCACGCTCTTAGGATGTAGGGAGGTGCCCCCGTTGTTGTGTTTGCCATGTGGCCAGAAGATGTTTGATCGTGTCAGATTCGTTGCTGGAATTCATGTCCAATTCCCCAAGTGACTCAGGCGGAGATTTGCCCCTGGCTATTTGGCATTTTGAGAGATTCCTTGAATCTTGACTTAACTTCCCCAGATGATGGACAATGATCATGCCATGCCCCTTGATTGGAGGTGCTTTTGTTCATTAGACATTCGTCGTGTAAACTTCTACGATGTTCAAACAAATAGTCATATGCAAACAATGTCATATTAAAAATGCAAAGCTTATGTCTGTCTTGAAGTTTTTGAAAATGCATTTTTTTCATAAAAACAAGTGAATTTTTGTAAACTGTGATGTCAACTCGTTATTTTACCGTAAGCCTTAAGGAGTCAGGATACCTTTCGTAACAGTATGCTTTCGAACTAACCCATGCTTCAGCTAGGACTTTTAAGGGTTGTAGCGTGGCCTGGTTCATGGTTTAAGAAACAAAGGATAAAGGCTCAAATTATATTTGTACCCACCCGCTCTTCGTGATGTTCTTCAACCCTAAACTCAGTTGATCGTGCGTTAGACCTTGTTTGAGTCTTTGTCCTGATATTCTAATGATGGTTCGGATATTGACAATTTATTTTGAATAGGCAGTCATTCCTTTTTTGGTTGAGGGTTTGTAGGACCTCTTTCTTTTTTGATTTTGTTATCCCTATTTTTTCCTGAACTGTTTCTTTTGTGATTACAGTCAGCGGGATGTCCCAGTTTTTGTAAGTCTCCTTCATAGGTTTTGACTTAACGGGCTTTTATTTCTAAGAGATAATGACTGCCTGTCTTTATGGTTATTCGGAACCATCACTGTCTCTTGTTTTGTAAGGACTTCTTTGGTGCCATTCGTTGTGCACTGGGATCAACTGAGAGAACTACCCTGTCCCAGGTTATGATTAAGGGTTTTAATTTTTGAAAAGAAAAACTCTGACTTCTTTGGCTCAAAGGGGTTGACGAGGGATTATCTTCCTTATTACTCCAATGTTTAAGAATTGAAACAATACCTGTACCTCATCAGCGGGGTCTGTTCAAAAGCATACTGTAGATTGTGGTATCGTTTTCGTCATCCTCCCTCAAGAGGCTTAGAATTTGCCATTGAGAATTGAACATCACAGAAACATGAAAGCAATTTTGAATATAATGAATACGAATAGATTAATTCAAACATACATATGCGATGCATTAATGAAATAAAAGAGTTTGCTATGACATTAATTGTTTGTATAGGCAAAGAAAAATACAACTCGGAAATTCAAATAAAACAAAAGCCTTCAAAGATTTGGCAAAGGAGCAGTGATTATGTTTGGAGTCTCTGGCGCTTCAAACTGGACTTCCTTGGCATCAATCATGTCTTGGACCTTGTTCTTCAGAGCCCAACAGTTGTCCGTAGTATGCCCCGGGATATCAGAGTGGTATGCACACCTTTCGTTGGGATGATAGTTAGGAGCAGAAGTGTTTGGATTCCGGAGATGAGCCCTTAAGGTAATCAGCCCTGCCTTCGACATTTGTTGTAGCGCTTGATCCAGTGGCATGTTGATCTTAGTGAACTGTCTCTTGGGTGCGACCTCCTTACGTTGTTGCCCCTGTCTTTGCTGAGCAGGCATAGGATTGGAGATTTGGGTTGCCCCTACCTGTTGATCATGACGACTCTTTTTACCATGCATAGCATTGGACTCCTTTTTCCCATGGTAAGGCTTTTTATGAGCATCAGAAGGTTCAGGTTCTTGAATCTTTCCAGCCTTGATACCAGCTTCAATCCTCTCCCCGGTCAAGATCAAATCTGTAAACCCAACAGAAGAATTCCCAATCAGATGGTGGAAGAAAGGACCAGACAGGGTCCCCAAGAACATATCAACGAGCTCACGGTCGGTCAGAGGTGGCTGCACCCTTCCAGCAAGGTCTCTCCACTTTTGAGCATACTCCTTGAATCCTTCACCCGTCCCTAGTGACATACCCTGGAGTTGGGTACGCGTAGGAGCGAGGTCGGAATTGTACTGATATTGCTTGTAGAATGCAGTAGCCAAGTCTTCCCAGTTACAAATACTGGCTCCATCCAGCTGATAGAACCATTCGAGTTGAGTCCCTGAAAGACTTTCCTGGAAGAAATGGATCCATAGATTCTTGTCAACAGTATAAGGTTGGATCTTCCTTACGTATGATCTGAGATGCAGCTTAGGACAGGAAGCCCCGTCGTACTTTGCAAAGGCAGGTGCCTTGAACTTGTGTGGGATCACCACCCCAGAGGATAGACCTAGATCTTCGAAGTCCAGGCCGGGCATTTTCTGTATCTCCATATCGCTTAACCGGTCTTCGAGCTGTTTGTACCTGACCTCAGCTGGAGGGTACTTTTCATCATTGAAATTCTTCTCGTTGTCGGAGACCACTGGACTAGGAACCCTTCTCTCTTGGGGACTGTCCTTCCCTACAGAGGAAGCAGTCTGATCAGCCTCATTATGTAGTCCATTCCCAGATCTGCGTCTAGGGTTGAACAAAACAGTCCGCTTCTTCTTCTTCTTCTGTATCAGAGTCTTCAACTTCTGTTGACCTGGGCTAGGCTCATCACCAACTCTTGGAACTGGGCGTTCTGGGCCATGAGGGCCTTGATAGCTTGTTCATTGGATGATTCAGGATTCATGATGATTGCTGAAATAAACAGCAAAGAAGATAAGTGAGCTTTCAAAAGGGTACCTGTAATGTAATGACATGTATGTATGCATGCAATGTTTTCAAGGATCTCGCGGGGTAAACAAGAAAAATTATTAGAATCTGGTAGCTTGATTGACGGAACTTCATGTTGTTGAGAGTCCTTCTTCAAGAGTCAAAGCTCACCATATCCAGTGGGTCATAGCCCCTGACTCAAGTCATCAACCTTGGCTAGAGGAAAATAAATCCCATTTTCCCCTTGCTAGACAGTTGGTACATCATGATCTGCATCGCAAACCCTTGAGATCCTTGAAATGGGTTAGTCCTTATGCAGGATGTATGCAATGGTATGATGGTATGCTATGCATGGAGTGATGTAAGTAGGCCCTGTAATGAGTCCCAATTAAGGACTGTAAACAAAACCTGCAAGGAACTCATGTTGTTAGATAACAAGTATGCAAGTAGTCAAGTTTGAAAGCACACAAGTCACATATATAGAGCCCTTAGAGTTTAGGCCAGCATAAAGTTTAGGTACTACCCTCTTTCAGTTTTGTTGGTTAAGACCTGTCCTAGAAAATAGTAATTGGGTTCTAGAGGATCTCAATATCACTGACTACCCTCAATCGGTCATAACTCCAGCGTCGCAATCTTTTCTTGCGGCCAGAACCATCGCGAGAGTTTAGCCTTAATGAGTGTAGCATACTGCTACTGTTCTATGGCCAAGTTGGGTCAATTTAGGGTTCTAAGGTCGGTTGGTGCTTAGTGACTCCTCAGAAGGCCCATATTCTCCTCGTTGCAACACAAGGGATATCGGTACAGACCAAGGTGTCACACCAACGTAGCCACTGCTTCACCCGTGTCGGTCTACGCCGGACAGGTCCCTCACAGCTTATGCTACCTAAAAGGG
The DNA here is from genome assembly GCA_948472305.1 of Vicia faba. NCBI lineage: Eukaryota > Viridiplantae > Streptophyta > Magnoliopsida > Fabales > Fabaceae > Vicia > Vicia faba. Next base: position 1,451,042,173 of record OX451741.1, read on the forward strand.
TATTCCCCAGATCCGGGTTAGGATCTATGAAACTCTAAGACGTGCCCACAATATTAAAGCAAACAAATCAAGCAATTGAAAACAAGAGTGGTCTAATCCTAAGGTACACCTCACTTATAAAGATCCCCAGCAGAGTCGCCAGTTCTGTGATTGGTGGAAATAGAACTGACTATTTTGGAATGTTGGTTCGCAAATTATCGCGGTAAGCAAGAGTCGCCACCGTCTTTTATGTTCTCCAACATGGAAAGGACAAAAGCACAGCAAAATTCCTTCTTTGAGATGTCTCTCGGTTCGGGAGGTAGATTTATAGAAAGGGAAGGTGTTAGCAACCTTTCTATCTGTGGTTATCCACGGGCTCTTAGGTACTTGCTCTTATGTTTTCAAAAATTGTTTGCTTTTCAAGTGTATGTGGGTTTTGAAAAAAAGTTTCGTTTGAAAAATTTCTAAGTAACTCTTGTATCTGTCCTCAAGAGTGTATGAAATGTTTTGTTCGAAAACTTTTTGAAAGTGTAGGTGCGAAAAGTATTTTTGTTTGTTTGAGAGAGCAAGTACCCAGGAGAAATCTACCTACTCTAAGGAATTAGGCTGTGTAAGAGTCCTTTAGATAGTGCTATCCCACCATTGAGAAGTAGGTAGCATCGTCGTTGGAGTTATTCGGGTCAATTCGATTATAAGGGACATGTGTGGTCACCAAAGCAATGGTAGGACGCCTTAGCGGTAACCATAATGTCCTAGATCCTTTTTTTATCCGAGGCAACCGTTTCGAGGCAACTGGATCTTTAGACAAGAGGGCGACCTCTAAAACACCCTATACTTGACGACCACGTTCAAGGCAACCAGTGAGGCGTACCCTAGGAGTGGCATGTGCATGTGTGTTGTTTTTCAGTTAAGATTATCTTGAACATGCATCTTTGTGAGCTACGGATTGATTTTATTATTCAAGCAAGTCTTGCATGCATATTAACAGTTAAGAGTGCGGAAAATAAAGTGCGGAAAGGTAAATCTAAGCTATTACAAGGCGCGGGTCTATACATCGCCAAAAACACAACCCGTTTGGAAAATAAATGCGAGAAAGTAAAAGAAAGCGGTAAACCCTAATTAACTATTACATCCTCGGAAACAGATACATAATAATGATCAAAAGGAATTATAATGCGCGGATAGAAATTTAATCAGGACGTCCTTAGGGTTTTGACCCTTTTGAGAAATAAAGAAATTTTGGTCCTTTGCATTTAATTAAATATTAACCCTAAAACTAATTAATTAATTAATTAAAATAAAAATGTTTTTGTGTTTTTTTAAGTTTTTAATCAAAATAAAAATAAAAAGAAATTAAAAGTCAAAAGAAAAAAAAACCCTAATTCTAATCTTATTTTTATTTATTATGAAAAAAGATTAAAGTTAACCTAATTAACTACTTTAATTAATTTACATTTTATTTACAAAAATAATTAATAGTGAATTTAATAAATAATAAAAATATTTACAATTTTTATATTATCTGAATTTATTATGAGAAATAATTAATTTATGAATTAATAATAATAACATTAATAATTAATAAAAAGAAATTATAAAAGAAAAGAAAATAAAAAGAGTAACAAAACCAGGGGGGTTGATGGACCCATGTGGAGGTGAAAGTTGCAAGTCTGGCCCATTAAGCACAAAGCCACGTTTGACTTCTGGAATTGTCCAGGCATGCATTGACTAGGGAACATGGTGTTCAGCGTTTCATAGCCATTGGATTGCTGTTGAAGGACACATGGCATCTGGGAACGTGGGAACCCATGGTGGAACGCCTTTGAATATCCTGCATATGAACATGTTTGAAAAAATATTAACAAGCGTTTAGGGGACCTGGGAATCGAACCCAGGTCCCAATGGTCCTTGGACAGCGCAGCAACCACTACACCATGTGCCTGTATTTGTAATTATAACAAGCAATGAAAATAATATATTAAAAACAAACACATATGCTGGAAAGAGAAAAGCGCGCGTTATTTTGAACCCAGCCAATCGCGTCTCCACACGTATTGTCTTCTTCCTCGTTTCCCTGTAAAACAACAACAATTAGCGGGGGTTTTTAACCCCCACAAAGCTGAACGAGGAAAAATAGCGAATAGGATTCTATGCTATATAAATATGGCGTGATATGTCCATTGGGTTCGTCATGTCCAGACGGTTTCAGCCATGGGTATCATTGGTCCTAATTTTTCTTGTGTGGGAAAACCCCAATTTTGAAACTGAAGAACCCTAAAATTCAACAATGGTGATTTCAGCTTCAGGACACCATAACGCGATTCACCTATACCAATAGCTTCAGGAAGGTTAGAGCAATGCAAAGCAATGATTATAACATGTTAATGATGCATAAAATGTGAGTTTCGATTCTAGAAAAATTAAGCAAACCGTGAGTTTGTTCTGGACGTTTCCTTGAGTGTTAGCCCTTGATTTGATTTGCAAAAGGTTTCTGGGAATGCTAGCAATGGATTGGGATCAAAAACAAGCTTTGAATCACGTTCAATTATGGAATTCAGTTTTGAGTTTTCTTCACTTTTTTCCAATATTGCATATGGCTTTTTGCAGCAGCTTGCACGTGTGAGGAATTAGGTTTGGCTTCAGTATATGTAGAGGACTGAATTAGGTTAAATCTTTGGGCAAAAGATCCATGGCATTATATTTTCAATATTTGATTTCCAATCACATCTCTTTGCATATTTTTGATTGACAAAACTTGCCAATTTTGGAGATTTTGGTCCCCTTGATTGATACACGAAATCTTCAGCATGTGTTGACCTCTTTTGCTTCACAAAAAGATTGAGAAATCATATCTTTGAATTTTCCTACAATTAAATGAATTAAATGAATTAATATTGATTAAAAATTCAATTAATTAATAAAAAATAAGAAAATAAATCAATTTAATCTCAATGGGTCGTGCATAGGCCTTGGACAATGTTTCAAGAAGGAATTTGAGGCCCATTAGCAAAAATGATGTGTTTTGGACAAAGTTGACTTTTGCAAAATCCCAAAATTTTCCCAACTTCTCCAATGCATATCTTGCTCAATTTTGATCATATGACCATGTTCTTGGACATTTTGGAAAGGTCTTGAAGTCCTCTAACCAATTCCTTTGGTCCCATTTCATTTGGATTTACCAATCTCATGTTATGGGCTTTGACTTAAAGTGCCTTTTTGTTGACTTTTGAAATTGACCTATAATGTAGAAATTGATAACTTTTTGTGAGAGCCTTTCTTCGACTTGGAATGTGAAGATGAGTTGTAGGAAATGTCATCCCCTTCAAAATGAGCATTGGATGGGATTTTTCTGATGAACCATGAAAACGTTATGCCTTGGTCAAGATACAGTTGACTTTTCTACTGTCCAAAAATAGTAACTTTTGCATCTTTGATAATTTTTGAGCCATGCTTGTGGAATCATAATCAAGACTTGATCAAATGATGATTGTGGCTTCAAAATAAGATGTTGACCAAATTTTTTGACTTTTGACTGTCAAATGACTATTTTACCCCTGCAGTTGATTGTGAACCAAATAGGGCTTTTGACTGTGCAATTTGATGCTGTGAGACTTGAGACTTGACATGTAGATGCTTGGCAATGTATATAGGCCTATGGGACTTGATTGATCCATTGAAAATCCCAAAATCTTTGAAGGAACCAAAACCCTAATTTTGACTGGCTTAGGAGATGTTTGGACTGTGCAACCCTTGATCAATCTTGAACCATTTGAGGATGATTCTCTATAAACCTTGAAGAATATGGGAGGGCAAATTTTGGGGTACAACAACCCGGCAAGTCGAAAACCTGAAAAGGCGACTTGGGCAAAAATGGGTATCCCGGTGGACTGAAAACCCGAAAGGGTGGTCCAGGCAAAAATTAGGGATCAAAGCGTAACACTATGTCTCATTGGATCGTCTTGCGTCTAGACTTCGGTATCGACTATCAAGCTCGGACGACACTAATCAATCAGATCTACCTTCAACCAAGTAGCAAAGTGATGAGATGCTCGAGGACATAAAGGCAATAGCAAATTTGGAACCCAGTGGGATTATTCACATAGCTGTTTTGTTTAGTTTTTCACAATTTGTGTAAATTCTATCTGCTCGGCGGCATTCTCTTACTAGGACGTCAGCCTCTTGTACAAAAACGCCTATTTACAGGCCAAACTTCAAAATCAATACAATTCATTTTCAAATAAATTTCAAACTGTTCTTATTTATCTGTTTTGTTTTGCAATAGAACGTCCAATGTTCATTTTTGATATATGCATTTGACATTAATTGCTGCTCATAAATATTTACATACAAAACAAAAGATGAATTAGTGGTAATAGCAGAAACAGGGGCAATAAGAAGTGTTCGAGTTGTATAGTTACTTTGTCCACCAGGTACCAGATAGATTCATCTGAAGAATTTGGCTAAGATACCTTCACTCCCCGCAGAGTAAGATAGTAATGGTAGCTCTCCCCAGCTGATACTTGCAACTATGAACGAATCAGCAATGCTCTCCCCAAGAAGAGTTTATCTACCATCAGCACTAAAAAGGCTTGATACCCCCAGTAGTCTTAATATTCCCCAACGAAGTATAAGAATGTTCCCCGGTAGGGTACAAGATACCCCCAGTGGAGTCAAAATTTTCCCAACGCAGTCTGGAAAAAAAAACTTCCCCAACAGAGTTGAAGCATCATCCCTACTAGACTTTGGAAGTTTATCCCCAGCGGAGTGCAAAAATAAATCTCCCCAACCGAGTTCAAAGGATCATTCCCAGTAGAATTCAGAGGATTATCCCCACAAAAGTCTAACAGGTTATCCCTAGTGAAGTCGCCACTGAGAGATCGTCCTCAGCGGAGTTCTTTCCTTTCACAAACAGGAATTCAATCCTCAACAGATTCAATATCACCAGCAACGATAATTCCTTCCAACGGAATTTATCAGTGGAATCCTTATTAGAGCATCTCTTCCCCACAGAGTAATCTCCTCATCAGCTTATTCCCCAACGGAGTTATCTCCTCCTGCAGGTCTATTCTCGCGATCACCTTTGTTCACCATCCTCAGAGGAAATGAATAATTAGACTCTACTCTTCAACAGCTATCCGGGATTTATTTTCCCCAGCTAGAAACATTGCATTTCCATACATCATGATACATGCATATACGCATCATACCATACAATCTCATTTATGTTGAGAGCATCATTGCTTGATCCATATCATGCATTGCATATGACTGACCTTTACCTTTCAGGAAAGATGCAGTTAAATTCTCAACTATATCCAAGATCTTCTCAGGTTCAGTTAGATCGACCCTAAGATCTCTCTGATTTGTATTCCAGTTGAAGATATTCCAAGACTTTCATCTGGTTCAATTAAATCTACCCTAATATTTTTCTGATTCTTATCCAGTCAAAGTTAATCCAAGACCTTCTCTGGTTCAGTCAGATCGACCCTAAGATCTCCCTGATTCGTATTCCAGTTGAAGATATTCCAAGACTTTCGTCTAGTTCAGTTAAATCGACCCTAAGATTTTTCTAATTCTTATCCAGTCAAAGTTAATCCAAGACCTTCTATGGTTTAGTCAGATCGACCCTAAGATCTCCCTGATTCGTATTCCAGTTGAAGATATTCCAAGACTTTCGTCTGGTTCAGTTAAATCGACCCTAATATTTTTCTGATTCTTATCCAGTCAAAGTTAATCCAAGACCTTCTCTGGTTAAGTCAGATCGACCCTAAGATCTCCCTGATTCGTATTCCAGTTGAAGATATTCCAAGACTTTCGTCTGGTTCAGTTAAATTGACCCTAATATTTTTCTAATTCTTATCAAGTCAAAGTTAATCCAAGACCTTCTCTGGTTCAGTCAGATCGACCCTAAGATCTCCCTGATTCGTACTCCAGTTGAAGATATTCCAAGACTTTTGTCTGGCTCAGTTAAACCGACCCTAAGACTTTCGTCTGTGACTTTGTAATGATTCTCGTCTCTATAAGAATGCGTACAAAGTGTTGTTTTAAAAATAGTTCAAAGAGGTGTTTGTGGGACGTGTTTTTGAAAGTGATTTTGAAAAGGGTTTCCTTTGTAACGACTCTCTTCTCTATAAGAACGCGTACAAAGTATTGTCTTTTGAAAATGTTTCAAAGTGAGAGTGTCGGTGTATAGAATGTTTTTGTTGTGAGCAAGCAAGCAACTAGGAGTGAATCTACCTACTCTAAAGGTCTTAATTGTTCTTTTCCTCCTCCTTTAGATGTTGCTATCTTGCCATTGTTTCGGTAAGAAACCCCATCCTTGGATGCGGAGGGACGGATGTTGGGAAGTTTGTATATATTCATAGAAGGCAACCCATAGAACGTTTTAGCAATTTAATTTTAGGGGCTAGATTGTTTATCAAAGGCAACATCGAGGGTCATCGAGGGACTACGATCTTTTATCAAGGGTCTTTGCTAAAACGCCCATGTTCGAGGGACATAACTATTTTTCCGATAGGAAATAAAGTGGGATTACCCTAAGGGTGCTAGCGTGAAAGTGTGTTTGATTACATGTATTTAGTCTTGATTAGGGTGGTCTGTTTGTTGATTTTATCTTGCCATACACACCCTAATTACTAGCATTTACATTCGAAAGCGATAAATTGCAGAAATGTAAAGTCCTATGCTATTACAATATTTTGGGGATGGGGGTACATATTTATGAATGGGGATTTCAAATAAAATTAAATCCTAAATTATTATTACAACCATATTGAATGGATACAAATGTAAAAAAGATGTAAAATGGAGTTGTTTTATTTTAAGAAAATATTTTCGATCTTTTGTTTTAAGAAATAAAATAAGGCATGTAAAAATAAAAAAAAATGTTTTTTTTGGTGTCTTTTTTATTAATGAAATAGAAAGTAATAGCAAAAATAGTGAGAAAAAGAAAAATAGAATCAGCGTATTACTGACTAAAGGAGGTTAGAAGTTCTGACTCTGGCGTGCTGCAAAACAGATATCCTGTTAGTGAAAAATGGGTAAAGTCAGAAGTTCTGGGTCCGCTGGGAACGAGGTAGTTTTCAGAAGTTCTGATACCACCGGAAACAAAGTAGATTTCAGGAGTTCTTATACCACTGGCAGAACTTGGTCTCCCTCTCCATGCTAGTCAGAACATCTGCAACTTGGTCATTTTTCAACAAAAACGGAAGATGTGCATATGACAGTTATGGCAGGTGTCATAGTGTTTCAGAAGCAAGAAATATCAGAACTATAAATTAGAGGCAAGTATGAATTTTCTAATCTTAATTCTGAGTTCTAATTTCTTCAAGAAGTTCTGAACTGATTTACTCCCTACTTAGGCAGGCAGATGCATGAAATCTCAGAATATGTACAACATCATAAACATGATATCTACATTGTATTTTTTAACATGCAAATCTGGTAATGCTTAGGTAATATGGTGAGATTCAGCAGATGCTTAACTTGCGGATAGAAGAGATTCTATGAACTGGAGTTAACCTCAACTCTGATGATGTTCTGAGCAGCTTCTTCACGTGCTCAGCAGGCTGGAAGTTTTCAACTTCTGGAACAGCAAAGGGATGACGTTCTGACTTCTTTGAGTAGGTGGATGGAGAGTGTATGGTAGTATGAATACAGAAGTTAGGATAACTTCTAATATATGATTCAGAAACTGTGTGGATGGTTTTGGTCAAGAAATACTTGAGAACAAATGGAGTTTGAATGCAAGGAATCAGAAGTTAACAGGTTTTGTCTGTTGTGTTTACAGTTTTTGGACTCTTGGAATTTTGGCAGGGGTTCAAGGCTTTTCTTTCTCAAATTTTTTACACTTTTACCGTTGCTAATGGCTCTCAATTTATAGGCCAAAATCTTGTAGCTTAGAGAAATAAAAAATATAGCCATCATATGCTAGGCGTTGACGTGTTCAACAAGTTCAAATAAGTATGGTTCAAGGCACAAAGTAAGGTGGTTAATAACTTTTAGCCGTGCCTATGATGGGTTTGTAAGCAGGAATTAAGGAAAAGTAACTTCCAAAGCAAAAGTAACGCATGGGCCCAGCATACTCTTGTACAAGAGTTTGCTTTTCCAAGACAGCAATGGTACTTTTATGCCACACGTGGGGAAATCCTTTGGATAAAGACTCAAAAGTGGTTGTGAGCATTAAATGATGATGAGATTTATCAAATCAGAAATCCTTCCATGTGAAACTCTGCTTCATTTGTTTATTTTTGTATCAGAAGTTCAGCTTCAGCATAGCTTATAATAGACATCTAATCTTCTAATCCTTGTATCTCCTGGTTCCAGAATATTCTGAAAGGGCTCTCAGATTTTCCAAGAAGCTTGCAGCATTCTTTGTGACCTTCTTTGAATTTCCCCTTGCAAACTCTGACTGAACCTTTATGAAAACCGGCCCAGAAGTTCTGACCCAATTCTGTCTTGAAAATGTCCAGAATTTGCTGAGTGCTTTAGTTTCACGGATATATCTTTGAACATTTATAACTTGAGATTCCAGCCTTTTCAGGGGAAGTTCTGTTCTGCAACGTTTTGGATCTTATTGAAATCTATAACTTTTGTGCCAGAAGTTCTTACAGAATCAGCTTGCATCATGGTGATAATCTAATCAAAAGTTCCGAGCTTGCCATATTTCTTAAACACTTAGAAAAATTCGAAGTATTTAGAATTTTTACTTTTGAATTTCTTGATGAAACAAAACCCTGTATTTTAACATGTCTTGCTGAAATATGATTCTTGAAACTTGATTTTGATCCAAAAGTCAAAGTTTGACCTTTTAGTGTGCAAACGACCATTTTGCCCTTGTGAATGGCTTTCTTGGAAACTTTGTAATTCATTTTTGAAATTGGATGGAGGCAAACCAGGTTGATCCTTTGAGAAATGAGAGGGCAAATTTTGGGGTACAACAATAAGCATGCAATCCTTCAACACGGAATGATAGATTGCGCATTTCATCAACCAAGTTAGAAATGTCGCAATGGTTCTGGTAAGCATTATCGTGTTGGTTGCGCTGCAGCTCTTACATCATTTGCATCAGTTCTTGTTGACGCTGATCTTGAAGTAAAAGTGATGCATAAATAGATTCAATGGTGGACGGCTCAAGATCATTTCCCGCTTTCTCTTGTTGTGGCCCTTGTTGATTTACTTCAGGTGCTGCATTTTCTTCCCCTGCTTGATTATTCTACTCGTGTGCTCTAGAGGCAGTTTCTTGTAGATCATAAATCCAATTTGCAGCAATGTCAATTCTAGTAATATTTGGATTTGGCAGAATAATACCTGGGACGACCTTGTGTTGGACCATCAGGTTGTACCTTCCATCCCTTCTTGCTTTGACAATATGGCCAAATTGGCAATACTCAATATCAAGAAACTCACCGGTCCAAAAAGGTAGTTGAACTAGCCTGTTTTGCAAATTTAAATAGTTGGCAATAGCAGTGACAAAACCTCTGATGCAGAAAGGTGATGCACTGGTGCTTCTTGATAATAGAGACTGGATATGGCTTAGAAGGAATAGAGCAGCATTAACTCTAAGATCGGGATCAAGGGCGCAGTGCAGGAAATACATCTCCCTTACGTTTACCTTATTGTTGTTCGCTCGCCCGAACACTGTGTTGGCTAGAACACGATGGAAATAGCAGAAGCACGGGTTATGGATATGAGTGGATAAAAGTTCGGCCCAGTCGTTTACCTGAGTATTAGTTAAACGCTCCCACATTTCAAATGATCTTGCCTTCCAATCTTCTTCAAGCGGAATTCTATATTCCACACCTGCACCATGGTGGCAGTGGAGTATCTGACTCAGAGTCTCTTGATTCATGGTGTACTCCGTGTTGAATAATCTGAAAGTCGTTGCGCCGATTAGATACTGACCAGCTTCCAGAGTAAAAGGTGTTTGGTATGAAAAAGAGCTCAGGAACTCCAACGTGAGGGATTCATAAGTTGGAAGATTCATAGTGGCAATGTAATGTAGAACATATGCATGGAGCATAAATTGAACACTTTCAAGCAATCCCAAATTGCATAGACAATCTTCATCAATATACTTTATTGGAACTATACCCCTCTGATGAAACCTTCGGTAAAGTTGTTCTTGACGAACTCCGTTGGCTCCATTTCTGAATACCATATTAGTGAGGTCTGGTTCTTCTCTTTCTTCTTGAGCTCTTCTGGCCATTTTGGAAGGGTAATGGAAATGATAAATTATGAGGTAGAAAAGTTGAAGAAGGTTGGTGTGATAGAAATGATCTCTTCTAAAGTTTATATAGAGGTAAGTATTTAATGGTGAAGAAGATATTAATGGAAATATTGAATGGTGTGTGGAATAGGAAATGGAAGGGATTGGTGGTTTCAAAAAGAAGTTTGAAATAAAAATAAATAAGGTGCAACGGCTGGAAGTTTGAAATTTTAAATGGGAGGAGGTGAAGGAGGTGTAACGGTCGTTACACCTTATGCAAGGACCTTGTAATGGTCGTTACAAGCATGGTTCCCTAGAAGAAAAAAATCACTCGCCTGCTGTGGTCTGCAATGGTCGGCATGCAAGGCAGCTTCATTGTTTGACCGGGGCATGGCAGTGTTGTGTCACTTCATGTCTAGAGGGAATAATTAATTTAAAATGCTAGGAGATAATGAAGTGGCAATTGGGTTTAATGCATGTTTAATTTAGGGAACAATAATATAGTATCATCATAAAATAAAATAACTCAATGAAGAGTAAAAAAATTAAAAAATATGAAATAAATAAACAAATAATTCTGAAAAATAAATAAATATAAAAATAAATAAATTAGAATAAATTCAACTAAAACTTTTTGATGCTGGAGTAAAACTAAAAACTGAATAAACACTCCTCCCCTACACTCAGAGAAAACAGTGACCTCAATGTTCTAAAGTCATAGATCAGCCACCTCTAGAATGAAACATGTGATCTATATTTGTCGTAACAAGATCCATAAAACCATATAAATCTCGACGGAGGGTAGTAATATCAGAACGAATATCAGCAAGCTCCATCGTGATAGCATCCATAGCAATAGCAATATCATTCTGAGGAATACGGACAGCAGCAGCAGCTGGGGCTGATGGTGGGTCACAAACTGGATGGCGGTCAAGAGAAGGAGGTGTCACATGATCAAATTCGCCCAAACCTACTAGAGGATCATAATAATGAGGTGATGTCAAAGGATCAGACTCTTCTTCTTCTACGAAATTCTCAGCTATACCCTCTAGGTCATAAATCCAATTCTTCCTATCGTGCATATTGGTCCGTGCAATGTCAGGAAGTGTGAAGTGGTATACCGGATCATGAAGTATCAGCAACTGAAATTGATTCGGCTCTAAATATCTGATCATCCCAACATTAAAACAAAGAGTAAGGTCTAACAAGGTAAAATTACTAGCAGGGGTCAGATGGGACAGAGGCTCTCTCAAAAATAGGGCTTTAGCGATCATAGTCACTAAACCACCAACACAAATTGGGCCATGAGGAGCCTGGGCTATACTCAGGAGGCGAGCAATTATAAAAGGTGCACCAACTATCGGTCTGGACTGAAACACACAGAACATGATAAACAGCTCTTCATTAGACAATGAGGTATCATTCTGAGGTTTTCCAAATAGGGTAAACGCCAGAATCATGTGGAAATACCTAATAGCGGGGTTATGAATCTCTGAAGAATGCCTAGGAATAGAGCTCTCCTGTCTCAGATCAGATATCGCTCCCCAAAAATTGTCAAGATGGATGTCCACATACTTGTCATCTGGAATAGCAATGATAACATCAACACTAACCGGGAAATCCAGTAAAGCAGCAAGTTCACGGATGGTGAACTTGTGGGTGAAACCAAACAATCTGAAGGAAACCAAACCTCTGGCCAACCCTAAACCAATATCAGGGTTGTAGTGCAATGAATTGAGGAACTTCAGCGTCAGGTTGCAGTAGGTAGGCTGCTGATGATGAATATAATAATCCCAACCAATCTGGTTAAACATGAAGCGGACACTCTCCCTGATTCCTAATGCGGACAATGTGGGGTCATGCACAAAGATGGTGGGATACATCTCTCTCTGAGCTAGCGTCTCATAACACTTATGTTGAGCATCACTCATGAAGGTGACAGGCATAGTGTCAGAAAAATCCATAGCGAAAATCAGTGAAGGAAAAGAAATGTGAATCCTGTGGTTAATCTGAAAATAGTTTTAAGTTAGCATCGGCCTAATGCCTAAAAAAAATAGAAAACAGGAAAATTTTGTAAAATTTTAAGAGAAACTTAAAAAAACTGTTAGTAAATAAAATTTTAATAAAAGGGTGGGTTGCCTCCCACAAAGAGATTTGTTCAACGTCGGAAGCTCGACCTATATTGAAAATCAAAAATCTATGTTAGTGACTCAGCCGACAACTGTATAAATCTCAAACTAGCTGAGTATTCCCTATTCTCGATGCAATGGTAGTGCTTCAAACGCTGCTCGTTTACAATAAATGGATTGCTGGCTTTTCCTTTGATTTCAACAGCGCCGCTTGGGAGTACTTTAGTAACTTAAAAAGGTCCTGACCATCTAGAGCGAAGTTTCCCTGGAAATAGTTTAAGTCTAGAGTTAAACAGGATTACTATATCGCCCTTATTGAATTCTTTCCTAGAGATGCGTTTGTCGTGCCATTTCTTAGTTTGCTCCTTGTAAATTTTGGCATTTTCGTATGCATCTAGCCTAAGCTCTTCCAATTCATGGATGTCTAGAATTCTCTTTTCCCCAGCGACTTTGTAACTTCGGTTCAGGGTTTTGATGGCCCAATAAGCTTTGTGTTCCAATTCTACGGGTAGATGGCAATATTTACCATAAACGAGTTTGAAAGGCGTGGTTCTAATGGGTGTCTTGTATGCTGTTCTATATGCCCATAATGCTTCATGTAGTCTAGACGACCAGTCTTTCCTAGATGTGGCAACAATTTTCTCAAGTATTTTCTTAATCTCCATGTTAGAGACTTCCACTTGCCCGCTTGTTTGTGGATGGTAAGGTGTTGCTACGCGGTGTCGGACTCCATACTTTGCTAAGAGTTTATTGAAAATTTTGGAAATGAAATGAGAGCCACCATCACTGATGACTAATCTCGGGACACCGAATCTTGGAAAAATTATGTTTTTGAATAACCTAATGACTACTTGTGCATCATTTGTTGGAGAGGCTACAACCTCTACCCATTTGGATACGTAATCTACTGCCACTAATATGTAATTGTTGCCAGAAGACGATGGGAAAGGTCCCATAAAGTCAATTCCCCACACGTCAAATATCTCTACTTCTAGTATACCCTTTTGAGGCATCTCATCGCGCCTAGATATGTTACTAGTGCATTGACACCGGTCTCATTTTTTAATTGCAGCATGGACATCTTTCCATAGACTGGGCCAATAAAGGCCAACTTGTAGGATTTTTGCGCAAGTCTTTGAGGTGCTAGCATGTCCACCATAAGGGGCTTCATGACAATGAGATATGACGCTCTCTATTTCACTCTCATGAATGCATCGACGGAAAATACTATCGGGGCCTCGCTTTAATAGTAAGGGCTCGTCCCAATAATAGTGTTCGAGATCGTGAAAGAATTTATTCTTCTGTTGATAAGTTAAATCAGGTGGAAGGACTATTGCTGCTAAGTAGTTGACATAGTCAACATACCAGGGCAGTGAAATTTGAGTGGATACTTCTTCCAACACTTCAATTGTCTTATCATTAATGCAAAATTCAGGGCATTCTTTGTTTGATCCTATCTGGGCTACCAGGTGTTCATATGGAAAATCATCATTAATAGGTATCTCTTCAGGTTTAAGATTTTCCATTCTAGATAAATGGTCGGCCACAAGATCTTCAGATCCAGGTTTGTCTTTGATTTCCAAATCAAACTCTTCTAAGAGTAAGATCCATCTTAATTATCTTGGTTTAGCATCTTGTTTAACTAATAGATATCTAATAGCTGTGTGGTTAGTGTAGATAATAATCTTTGTGCCCACTAGATAGGAACGAAACTTATCTAGTGCAAAAATGACTGCCAAAAGTTCCTTTTTTGTAGTGGTGTAATTTATTTATGCAGAATCCAAAGTTCTACTTGCATAGTAAATTGCATGAAGCTTTTTCTCTCTTATTTGTCCTAGGACTGCACCTACTGCATAATCGCTTGCGTCGCACATTATCTTGAATGGCAAATTCCAATCCGGTGGTTGCATTATAGGTGCAGATATGAGAGTAGCTTTTAATCATTCAAACGCCTTCAAGCAGTCATCATCAAAGATGAATTCGGCTTCTTTCATTAAGAGGTTAGTCAGAGGTTTAGATATTTTCAAGAAATCTTTTATGAAGCGTCGGTAGAAACCGGCATGGCCCAAAAAGCTTCGTATTTCTTTTACAGTTTTTGGGGGTTGAAGGCTTTCTATTACTTCAATCTTAGCTTTGTCTACTTCGATCCCCCTTTCAGAAACTATGTGTCCAAGTACAATCCCTTGTTTTACCATAAAATGGCATTTCTCCCAGTTCAACACAAGGTTTACCTGTACACATCTTTCCAGTACCCTTTCCAGGTTTGACAGGCATCCTTTAAAACTTTTCCCACATACGGAGAATTCATCCATGAATACTTCCATGATATCATCTATAAAATCGGCGAAGATGGACATCATACATCTTTAGAATGTTGCAGGTGCATTACATAGTCCGAACGGCATTCGCCGATAAGCAAACGTACCATAAGGACACGTGAACATTGTCTTTTCTTGGTCATCAGGGTGGATTGGTATTTTAAAGAATCATGAATAACCATCTAAATAGAAGTAGTAAGAATGCTTAGCCAATCGCTCAAGTATTTGGTCGATAAAAGGTAAAGGGAAATGGTCTTTTCGAGTCGCCTTATTTAGCTTCATGTAGTCAATGCACATTATGGCTCCACTCACGACTCTTTCTGCTATTTGTTCTCCTGCTTTGTTTGTCGTGACTGTGATTCCTCCCTTCTTGGGTACACAGTGGACTTGACTAACCCATTGGCTATCTGAGATTGGATAAATGATACATGCGTTCAGAAGTTTGGTTACTTCATTCTTGACCACAGTGCTCATGATCGGGTTAATTCTTCTCTGATGTTCTCTTGAAGATTTACAGTCGTTTTCCAGCATAATGCGATGCGTGCATATGGAAGGACTTATACCTTTTAGATCAGCAATGTTATATCCCAAAGCAGAGGGATATTTTCTTAAGACATGCAATAGCTTTTCCGTCTCAGTTTGTCCTAAGTCATCGTTGACTATCACGGGTCTTTTAAGTTTGGAGTCTAGGAATTCGTATCTTAGGGTTTTAGGTAAAACTTTAAGTTCCAAGTTGGGTTTCTTTGGACAAGGCATATGATCTGGTGTCAGCACTAGGCACTCGCTTAAACTGTCATCTCGATACTCAGGACACCAATCATCATCTTCAAAGATTAAGGGCATCAGGATCTTCATAATTTCGGAGTGAGTTTCTTCTACTGACTCCATCTCTTTAACACATTCATCTATTACGTCTATCAGGTAGCATGTATCATCTATAGTTGGCGCTTGTAAGAATTGTGTCAGGATGAATTCAACTTTCTCTTCTCCAACTTCAAAAGTTAGCTTTCCTCTTTTCACATCAATAATAGCTCTGGCAGTGGATAAGAAGGGTCTTCCCAATATTATAGAGGTTACGCTGTCTTCCTTAATATCCATAATGATGAAATTTGTAGGGATGTAGAATTAACCTATGCGTACTGGAACATTTTCTTGAATTCCCACGGGGTATTTGACAGAGTGATCTGCTAGCTGTACTGACATCTTAGTTGGTCTTAATTCTCCCATGTCAAGCTTTTTGGATATGGACAGGGGAATAACGCTTATACTAGCGCCTAAGGCGCATAGAGCTATGTCTATGACATACTTAGCTATATTACAGGGTATGGAGAAACTTTCGGGATCCTTCAGCTTCTGAGGCATTTGTTTTGGATGATTGCACTACACTCAGCAGTGAGTGTAATTCTCTCATTTTCCTCTATCTTTTTCTTGTTTGACAAGATTTCTTTGAGAAACTTAGAGTACAAGGGCATTTGAGTGATAGCTTCTGTTAATGGTATCATGACGTTTAATTGTTTCATAAGTTCAACACATTTCTTAAACTGCCATGGACTTCTAGATTGAGCAAGTCTTTGAGGATACGGGATTGGTGGTTTGTAAGGAGGCGGAGGTACATAAGCTTTTTACTTTTCTTCTGTCTCCCCATCATCTACCTTCTCCTTATCTTTTGGTTCGTTATCCTCCTCGGTCGCTTTTCTATAACTTTGGGACATGGCTGGGTTCTCATCTTTGGGTTCAATTGGTCCATCGTATTCAGTTCCACTTTGCAATATAATAGCGTGAGCATGTCCTTTTGGATTTGGTTAAGGTTGACCTGGAAAGGTACCAGCAGGTGCAGCATTAGGTGCTTGTTGTTGAGCTACTTGCGAAATCTGGGTTTCAAGCATTTTGTTATGGGTGGCTAAAGCATCTACTTTCTTCACTAACTGTTTGATTTGCTCACTAGTGTGAATATTTGGTTTAGAAATTCCTTGTTAGTTTGAGCTTGGGAAGCTATAAAATTTTCCATCAGAAGTTCGAGGTTAGACTTCCTGGGTGCGTTAGGAGCAGCTGCAGGTGCCTTTTGATACCTTGGTGGTACAACAGGTGTTTGTCCAGGTGCGTACAATGCATTGGTGTTCTTATATGAGAAATTCGAATGATTTTTCCATCCAGGGTTGTAAGTGTTCGAGTAAGGGTTTCCTTGAGCATAATTTACTTGGTCGGGGGGAGTTCCTGCTAAGATTTGGCATTCAGCAGAGGCATGTCCAGGTACTCCGTATATCTCGCAATTCGGAGTTATAGCAGCCACGGTGGCTGGAGGCACCGCGGTTAAACTATCTATCTTCTGGGTGAGGGCGTCTACCTTAGCATAGACGCTATCAAGACTGCTGATCTCGTACATATCACATTTTGTCGGTGCTTTTTCTATGGGAGCTTTGTCTGTTTGACCTCTTTCACTCCCCCGCTGATAATGGTTTTGAGCCATACTTTCTATGAGAGCATAAGTAGCAACGTAGGATTTATCCATAAGTGCGCCACCTGCGGCAGCATCTATTGTTAATCTTGTATTATAAAGGAGACCATTGTAGAAGGTATGGATGATTAACCATTCTTCTAGGCCATAATATGGACAGAGCCTTAGCATGTCTTTGTATCTTTCCCAAGTGTCGAAAAGAGACTCGCTGTCTTTTTGTCGAAAATCGCTTATTTGGGATCTTAGCATAGCTGTCTTACTTGGTGGGAAATATCTTGCAAGAAAAACTTTCTTCAACTCATCCCAAGAGGTAACTGAGTTAGATGGTAGAGACTGGAGCCAAGCTCGGGCTCTGTCTCTTAGGGAAAAAAGGGAAAAGACAGAGTCTTATCGCCTCTTGACTGACTCCATTATTCTTAACTGTATCTGCGTATTGCAGAAACATCGACAAATGTAGATTGGGGTTGTCCATTGACCCTCTAGAAAACTGGTTTTGTTGTACAAGAGATAACAGGGAAGGTTTGAGTTCTAAGTTATTAGCCTCGATCGGAGGAGCAACAATGCTATTATGTGGTTCATCCTGTGAAGGAATAGCATAAGATTTGAGCGGACATGGCTGTTCACCCATGTTTGGTTATTCAACTGATTCAGCAGGAATAGAAGATTGAGAGAGGGAATTGTTCGTACGAGATACTCGTACGCGGCGACTCCTAGTAATAAAGCGCTCAGGTTCATAGATTGGTAGCACTGAGCCTTCACTCCTAGAGCGAGTGCTTGGCATACAATTAGGGATGGTGCCTTAGTCTCTACAGCATAACTGAAAGAGTTACAATATCGACTTGTTAGTCCCCGACAACGGAGCCAAAAACTTGATCGCGACTTTGTGAGTCTTAAAGAATCTAGACCACAAGTATACAGTTCTATCGCGTGTAGCTTTAAATATTATCGAATCCCAAGGGGCTAAATGTCGAACTACCGTTATCTTAGGTTACTACGTAAATCTAAGGCTAATGATATA
Organism: Vicia faba; assembly: GCA_948472305.1. Lineage (NCBI taxonomy): Eukaryota > Viridiplantae > Streptophyta > Magnoliopsida > Fabales > Fabaceae > Vicia > Vicia faba. The sequence goes on from OX451741.1 coordinate 1,451,060,279, forward strand.
ATTAATTTAGGATTGGCAACCTAACTGATTAATGTCTAGTTTAGATTCAAGGGGGAATATCGGTATGTAATGGTCGGGCGTCGGGGATTTAGCAACTCGATGACCTAATTCGGATTAATAAAATAGTTCTCAGTAGGAGGTATTTGTTTGAAAACCCTCTTCTTACACTCTCGTGTTTATTGATTCAGATCCTACTATCAAACCTAAGTGAGTGCTCTCGCTGTTTCAAATAGAGTTTAAAAATAGTTTTTGAAAACAAATAAAACCTAATTAACTTAAAAGCCCTCTCGTTGTATTTTAAGTTAATGCCCAATTATCACTGTCCAGTTAATATCTCAAACTCTCGTTTTATTGATCCTAACTCCTATCTGTATTTTACTCTCGTAACAAAACAATTGGTTTTTAGAATTGATAATTGAAACCAGAAAAGTTATTCTTTTAAAAAGGAACTGATCAATCGGTGTTGCCAAAATCCTGTTAGCTATGTGATCTTACATACCGATAAATAAATTTAGCCTAGCATGTTAAACAACTTAGTAACAATGCAACAGAAATAATTATCATCAAACAATTTAAATAAACATAACATTTCGAACAATCTTGACATAGATAAATAAAATACTTAAATTAAACCTGAAAATAATATGGCGGAGTATTTGGCTCACTTCAAGTATCTCGCAGAGATTGATGAAAAATAACTAGCGGAAATAAATAACGCAGAGAATATTTTTGGCAGAGTAACACTGAAATTAAAGAGAAGAAAAACGCATTCGAAAAAAGGAAAATACTAGAAGCTCTCGAACAGGAATTACGAGGCATTATTTATAGGCCTGGAGGTGCGTGGGAGTTGAGATATTTTCTCCTCCCACTTGCCCAGCGTAACGGTCGTTACGCTCCTCTCTTCAAGGAGGATGGAACGGTTGTCATTACCTATTAAAACGGGGAAGGCTGCAACGGTCGTTGTAGGCCAAGTCTTCAGGAAGGGCTAGCTGGCAAGGGTGTAACGGTCGTTACACCTAGGCAAGGAGAGTGTAACGGTCATTACACCTTGGGCTTGGGGAAATTTGGACCTTCCTTCATTTATTCTTCAGGGCCTTTTTACTTGTGATACGCCTTGTTTTGTCATACACCCCATAGCTTCATAATTGTTCACTCTTTATGTGAATTTAAGCATGATTGGAACGACTTTTCCCGATTTTCTTCGCATGTTCTTGTAACAGCAAATTCCTGAAAACATAGAAAATACTAGCATAATACTAATAAAGAATAATAAAGGTAATTAAAATGCGGATAAAATTCATATAAATTAACCTAAATATTCGATACATTTCTGAGTTATCATGTACCCCATAAGCTAATAGACGAACCTTCTTTTTAAGTTTTATTGAAAATATTTTTTGAAATAAAAACCCGCCACATAGAAAATATATGATGATAAGAGAATTTGACAATAAATAAATAAATGCCATAAAATAGATCAATGCAATAAATAAATAAAGCAGATAAAAATAAGAAACCCCAAAAAATACCTAAACCTAGGGTTAAGGAGAGTCCCCAGTAAAGTCGCCAACTGTAGAAACCAGATTTTTAATCAAGAGTCGCCACTATTAGTTTTTATCCTAGGGAAGGGAACCTAACAGAAAACCCTAATTTGCAGACAGAGATTCTAGGTTTCAGACTCAATTAAACGAAAGGAAGGTGTTAGGAACCTTTTATCTACCTTGTTCACAAGGATATTAGCCTCTAGGTTTAGATTCAGGGTAAACTGGATTTTGAGTTTTAATTAGAAAGACTCGCCATGATTTTTGATCATATGCCTACGTATCCTCTTATGAGGAATCAGAGTCCCAATTCGTAGTTCGTATGGGTTGGTGTTTTTTTAGTGGTTTGCAAACATATTTTGAACCATTTCACACTCGGTCGGGAGTAGTGATTGCGGAGATTTTGACTGAGTGCGTAGTAAGTCAAAACTAGTTTGAAACTCTTTTGCAAAAAGACAGTTGATTAGTTTATTTTATTGCAAAAATAGATTTGATATTTGTTGGTATTTTTTATAATATTAATTATGAAAATCTTAATTAATGCATGATAAAAAATGTTTTAATGCAATACATGAGAAAGATATGTTCATGAGTTTTCAACTAAAAATAATTTGTTTATGATAATATAAATAATATTTGTATGTGATATAATATAATAATAAATAAATAAATACTAAGTAATGTTAATAATAATTATTATTATTATAAAAGAAAACAATAAATAATATAAAAAAGGAAATAAAATTAAAAATATAAGAATTATATAAAAAAAAGTATAGAAAACATACGGTTGATATCCAGGGGGTGCAATTTTATGTTAGTAAGTAAAACATGGGGGGTGTTTAAAGGAAATTTGGCTAAGCCCATTAATGCTGGCTGGACAGGGGGTACGTTTTCGTTTTGAAATTAGCAAATAATTGAAAGGGGGTGTGGATATCAGTGGGCTTAGGCCCATTACCATTTGAAGGGAGTCCATGGTGATCGAGTGCGCGAGGAAGTATGGGATTATGGTGGACTTGGCCTCACGGGCGTCCATCGATGATCATGTGGATGGGATTTTAAGGCACATGTTAGCTACGGTGGACACGCGTATACTGGATAACATTAGAAACAATAAGTTTTTGTTTTTTTGCGTTTTTGCAATTTTCATTTTCATTTTAATATGTTCCTCTCTCTCTCTCTCTCTCTCTCTCTCTCTCTCTCTTGTGCATAACCCCCTTTCTCTCTTTCTTCAAAACCCTAGCGCCGCTAAAATAACGGCGACACTCACCCCCTCCCCCAACGCATATCAACCTCAAGCCCCAATACAAAAAATAACAACCCAAAATCAAACTACAAAAAAACAGTGAGCTAAGTGTTTTTACCCTTCTCGCGATTTTTATGCTCTGAGTTTCAATTTCTGATTCGATTTGGATGCTAATCCGCCGTTTTCTTTCTGATTTGCAGGTTGCAGTAGCTGTGGAGCTTGAGGAGGACAACGATGGTTCAATCACGCGATTAGGGTTTCTGATTCAGAAACTCTAGTCGTGTTCTCTTTTGGTCTTCAACGGCAAAGGGGTTTGTTCGTTCTTTCTGGTTCCCAGATTTTCCTCTTTCAATCTCTCCGTCTCAGAATCTCCTCCCCCTTCTTCGTTTATGTATTCCAGTATTTATAATACTAGGTTTAAATTGTTGTTACCAATTAGTTAGGGTTTTATTTAGGATTTATAGAAATTAGGGATTTGCCTTTCTGTATAATTGATTTGAATTGTAATTTTTTGGATTGAGTTCATATGATTTTTTGTATTATAGATTAGATTTGAATTAATTCTGTATATTTTGGATTTGATTATGATAATAAAATATTTGATTGTTCTGTAATTAGGGATTTAACTGATAATGTAATATATATTGGATTTTGGATTTGATTGATGAAGATTTGCAGATTTGTGTTTTAATCTCAACAACATATGTTTCTTTGCGAAAACCAGCGTAACCTTTGACCTGATCAGCACAGTAGCTGTTATTCTGGGCTAGAATTATTATTATTGAATTGGGCCTAAGAAATTTGACTCAAACCCCTTTTCTAACGCAACAAAAAAAATCTTTAATAAAAATTGGTATAATAACTTTTAATTATAATAATAAAAAAGGTTTAATCACCAATAAAACACGTCACGCAAGCAAATACTATTTGTTATACTTTAAATTTTTTTTAATAATGGTAACAACTTTAATAATTTTCTTTTAATTATAACAAGGACATTTTAACCAACTAAAATCCAATTTTATTAGTATATAAAAAGAAACGCATCAAGTTTTCTTTTTAAAAAAAATTATTTACTTATTAAAATGAGAATAGCAGACTGTTTTCTTTTAATAGCAATACTCTTTTTCAACACATCAAATGGGCCAGCCTAATAGACTTAGTTATTGGTCAATACACCCCTCTTTTTACTAACGACCACACTTAAATGGGCTAAGTTATTCGGAAATTACCCCCCTTTATGTTGTTTGGATAACAAAAATAGAAATGGGCTCATTTAATGGGCTTAGTTAGTGATAAACACACCCTTCCTTTCCACTTAAAAATAAACAACACTTAAATGTATCTACTAAATTAAATTATTATTAGTAATTTTTAATTTCAATAATAACAACTATTTAGTAGTTATTATTCTGAAATAACTTTACACTTTCGAATCGCATGGGCCATTGGCTAACATGCCACACGAATGGATTCACGGATGCACGGGTCTTTCTGCTTTAGAAAGCCCCATTTTCGTAAATTAAAATACACCCCCTATGCTTGGGTAAAGATGGACCATCAGATACTGTTGTACCATCCTTAACTAAATATTTCTTTTATTTTAATCCTGAAAAATAAAATCATCGAGGTAGGACAAATTTGGGGTACGACAAACACTTCTCCATATTCCTTGATTTGATTCACCAATTTTGTAACCATAGTGAAGAAATTAGTTATGCTTTCACTTTCTTCCATCTGAAGTAGTTTATACATTCTTTAGTGAGTTTCCAACCTCACCTATTTACCTTTTCAGTGCCTCCAAGCAATTTCTCCAGAATATCCCACATTTCTTTCATTAATTCAACATCACTTAGTTTTTCAAAATTATCTGGACTAACACATTGATGAACTATAAAGAGAGATTTAAAATTCTCTTTCTTGAATTCTTTGTGTGTATCCTCTTGTTAATCAATCACGTCTTCTGCAAGTGGCGTCACGCTTTCCTTCACAAGACACCAAAGATCTTGATAACATAAAATAATCTTCATCTACTTACAACAATTCTCATAGTTGTTATCTTTCAGAATTGGAAGACTCCCTGGAAAATGTTGTTCAAATGACTCATCACGCTATGCTTCCCAAGAATCACACATCCAATGCTCTAGATACCAAACGTTGGAATTAAACAAAACTTGGAGAATTTTAAATCAATATTGATGAACAAGAATCAATTCTTCCGATTGATTTTGCCTTTTTTTCTTCACTATTCACTTGAGTGATCAACCACACCTTGGTTGCAAGATGATTCTACTACACAATGATTATGAGAGAAGAAAATTGAATTAGGGAAGAAAAGAGAATTAGGGTTTACGAAAGGGGAAAAAGAAGAAGTTATGAATTCTGCAGAGAAAACCCATGCTCTTTATTTTTGCTTACTGCAATATTATAATTCACACTCATTACAATAGTATGATACCACCCTATTTATAAGCTTAGATTGTTTGTTCACTAAGCAACCTAACAAACAAACTAAAATAATGCTAAGTCGAAATTCCGTCGAGACTAGCTCCTTCGACATTTCGACATCTATATATACAATTCAAAACACAATGTTTTTCTTTTGACATAAATAATTACATTCTCAACATATAACCATAATCATCATGAACAACAATAACACTATAGTAGTAATAATATTAATATTATAAATGATCTCAGACAACACATTAACATTGGACAAAGATCAACAATAACAATCACTTCCCCGCGACGATGCTATTCCATGTCATTGGCAACAACCTGAATCTAATAGTAACACCCAACAACAATATGAGATGATGTTTGGCCATCAAGTAGCTTATATAAGGCCTTGTAGTCTTCATGAATTTGGTAAAATAGATTATGTTACTACTACTACCACTACAACAATTGCTTCAACTCTTTCTCTTAGTGGTAATTTAGAGACTGACACTACCGATTGTATTGGAGGAGGAGGAGGAAGCATCATTGATGCTTCTACTGGTAGATGGCATACTTCTCAATAATTATTTATTTAATGAAAAATTATTGATGAAGAAAGAGAAATAAATAAACAAATAACAAAACATAGAATGGATATTGAAGCATACTATTTGGCACTTGATGAAAGCATGATTATTTACTTGTCCACTCACTATGAAGCCTGGAACATTTAAGACAATTTCAAGTCAATATTTTCGACTAGTATTCAAAATATATTTTCAGAACTTGTGTTATATGGTGTTAAATGGCTAAGTTGTAGTGGTGTTGGGAAGGAGAAACCATATGTTTATTATGTAGCAGAGAAAATATAAATTGAAATATTATATATAAATTTTCTGCCACTAGATTCTAAGTGAACCTTGGTGTCATAATGGAAAGAGTGGCGCCCTAGAAGCCTTGAGGTATAGGTGTCTGTTTCCCTTGTCCATGAAATTTTTTGTTTTCTAATATTAAATAGTTAATTTCTATTTTTTAAATGATTATAATTAAAAATTAATAAAAAATTAATTGGAATTTTTGGTTTTCTAATATTAAATAGTTAATTTCTAATTTTAAAAAAAATAATTATAAATAAAAAATAATAAAAAAGACTTCGAATTAATAATCGCAAACGTGGTAGTGACACATCATCAAGTTGACTGTCACGTCATTAAAATTTGACTTTAAATTAGAAGGGAGAGAAAAATATCGAAAATAAATGAAAATGAGGGACTAAAAATTCAAATTTTAAAATGGCGGATCAAAACTTAAAAAAATGAAAATAAAGGGAAAAATGCAATTATGCGATTATGACACATCATCATATTAGATTGAGAAATTTGTGAGAATGCCACATAAGTAAAGTGTAGCTTGCCTTAATAATATATATAATATGGATAATTTTCAAATAATTTTTAATAATTAATGCACTTCCTTAGAAGAACGAGGCCCATTAATCATGAATAATTTGAGAAGCTTGTAATTGGGAGAATTACCTTGGTCTACCCCTAGAGTAATTCCTCCTTAGGTGGACTTGCCCTTTTTGGCAGGGTTACCCTCAAGACCCTAGCCTTTTTCGTGGTCTCTTTTAGTGGTATCACTGCTAGAAGACAGAGTCCGGTCATCTAATTTCTTGATCTTACCTTTAGAATATGCACGCTCTCCAAGTGGGCATCCCACTCTCTCTAGACTATCCCCGTCGATGTCTCTATCGAGATCAGATTGGAATTCAGAGAATGAGACGAGGAAGCATTTTTTGCTGCCTGAGCTTTCTTTCTCTTAAATATATCGCAAACCGATCCATAAGTTATTTGCAAGACAAATAAAAATAGTTCGAGGAAAAAACAACCAAGAGGATATTAAAGACAAAATAAACAACAATTTATTCCTCTCATTAAAAAGATCATTTCTCTCTTGAGCAATGGCTTCTTCTACGGTGAACCATGTATCAATGTACCACCTCTTCTCTTGGTTAGGTGATACATCTGAATGACCTTCACCCTCTTCTTATCCCAAGTTATTCCAAAAGGTGGCCATATCCTCTTTCAGCATCTCATTTTCCAATGTTAGGGAGACTGAAGCAAAATCATAACTTTTCAGAGGCCGGAAGAAATAATCCTGGGCCAACATTTTTTAATCTCATTCCCGTATTTCACTAACTCTGAATAAGGGGACCAAAGGGACAACCCTTAAGAAGAATGTAGAAAGAGGAATGAGCTTCTCGATTTTGGGGAGTAACCAAGAAGTAGTGATCCTTAAAATATTTCCAACTCTTGAGGTAAACATCAAACTTCTTCACTGGATTACGAAGCGAGAGCAACCACTCTCGAGCAAAATTGTGTGACGCCTTGAAGAGGTTTAAGAATAATCTTAGGGTTGGCACTCCTCCCAGTACCCGCACTAGTATTGAAACACCTTAACAAAGGCCCAAGCTACCATGTGCAACTGGTATGCAATCCTCATATGATTTAAAACTTGTACCTCGAAATTATTAAAAGGTAGTCTAAACCTCAATATGGAAAACATACATTCATAAAAAAGCACTAAACATCCATCAAAAGAACTACATACCCTTTAGCTAGGGTCAACGGGGGGAGACAAACCAGTTTTAAGACGACCTTACACCCAAATAAACATCCTTGAAACTCTATGTGAAATCAAGCTTTCCAAATGTTTTGATGAAGACAAGCTAGCATGCAAAAATGAATGAATCAAGATAGAAGATTTATCTCAAGCAAAGATTCATTGATCAAGATCAACATTTCAAGACTTATGGCTTAAGGTATATGAAATTTTTGATCTTATGCTCTTAGTGCTCAAAACTATTTTTAATCATGCATTTACTTTATTAAAATAATATTTTGAGTATATACTATGTATGATTGAAGAAGGATTTTTTAAATTGCTTCAAATCTTTGGAAATAATGATTTTTCAATTTTTGTACACAAGCAATCAATTGTCATGCTAGGACAGTCGGTTTCATTCAAAAAACAAAAGTTTATGTTTGACAACAATCGATTGTCATCTAGCAGCAATCGATTGTCATGTGTTCTGTTTTCAAATTTTTGAACGTTGGCCTATGAGTAACTGATTGCTCCTCAATGACAATCGGTTGTCATAGTTATTGTGATACGGTGGGAGAATTGACTTGAGGTTTTGCGTTTGTGTTCGCAAATGTTTCGGTTTAGCAAGAGTCGCCACCGACTTTTTATTTTATCCTAAGGAAAGGTTAAAAAGCACAGGAAAAACCTTTGAGATGTTTTCTTGGGTTCGGGGAGTAGATTATAGAAAGGGAAGGTATTAGCACCCTTTCTATCCATGGTTATCCATGGGCTCTTAGTTACTTGCTTATATCACTTGCCTTTGCTTTTCAATTGTTTGAAATGGTGCTTTGTGTGTGGTTTTGAAAATGTTTTGAAAAAGATGCCTTGTCTAGGCAACCATTGTAACAATTCTTATTTGAATGTTTTACAAAGGTGTGTGTCTTTTTGAAAAGATGTTTCAATGTTTTTGAAAGTTTGTTTTGAAGTTGTGTTGTGATGTGTGTTTTGAAAAATGGCAAGGATTGTTTTGCAAGATTGGTCAAGTAACCAAGAGCTATCTACCCTAAATTTCTCAAAGATCTTTCTTATGTTTTAACCCTTTTAACAGTGTTGTTTCACCATTGTATTTGGTGAACAACCTTGTGTTAGGATGTTAACGGGACGGGCGCGGGTCATCGTTTAGACCATAGAGGCAATAGTGCCAAGTATCTTTGGCAATTTTCTCAAGGGACTTGATCATTTTTGTTTAGGCAACTTGATAGCGTCATCGAGGGACTATGATCATTTGATTTGTTTTTGTTTTGCCAAAGACACTTAACATGCAACCATGGCACATTTTGAAGGCAACAAGTGGAATAACCCTAAGGGTGCAAGTGTGCATTGTTTGTTTTTTCATGCATGTTTATCTTGAATTAGGTCAAGCTATTTGTTGGTTTTAATCGCATACAAACCCTAGGTCTATCATGGAATAATTTGAAAGCTTTTAAATGCGGAAATTTAAATGCTAAGCTATTACAACAATGATTATGGGGATGGGGATACAAGTTTGAATTTGGGGATATTTGACAAGGAAATAAAATCTGAGTTATTACAATCATATCGAATGTATAGGATACAAATATTTAATTGTACAATATTTAAATAAATACAATAAATAAATAAGAATGTATTATGCACAAAATGATTTTTTATGTATGTGAAAGTATTTTTCAATGTGATATATAAACAAAATAAAAAAAGTTAATTTTTGAATATTTTTGTCATTTAGGGCAAAACCCTAGTTTTTAAATAAATAGTAATATTTATTAATTATATACAATATTTGTTAATTATATACAAAAAATGAGAAGTGTATTGTAAAAAAAGTATTTTTAGTGTCATATATTAACAAAAAATAAATATGTATTATTTCTATATTTTTTGTTATAATTATCTAATAAAAATGAAATGTACAAGTATTTATATATTATATATATTAAATATACTAAATATGAACAAAAATAAAAATATTAATTATTTACAAAAAATGTATTTTAGAAAATGTTTTCAAAATGTAAATGAAAAATAATAACTGAAAAATAAATATTTTTGTATTATTTTTAGGGTTTTAAATAAAAGAGGTTTTATATTATTTACATACATATGTTAAATAAAACAAATAAATGCCAAATAAATGCAAAAAAGTGTGAAAAAATATTTTTGGAGTTTTTTATGTTTGAACAAAAAATATAAAGTCAGAATAAAAAAGAAAAATGCAAAAATGACAAGTATTTCACATAATGGGCCAGGGGGTGCAAATGGAAAAAAGGGGTGTGAACAGCAAGCTGACTCAAGCCCAGCCCAAGCCAACTTTGTCTTCAACCTCCAGCACTGTCCAAACGCGCGTGCCTTCTTTCAAAATACAAACTCCTGATTCTTTGATTTTTAGCCAAAACTCATAACACAAACAATGTAGAGCATCAAATCACGATTCCAAATATGTAAAAAACTAGACCTAACTCTAAGAAACTAGGGAGAATTTCTTCACCCCCAATTTCTGACCTAATTTTTCTTCAATGTTCATGGCTAAAATTCTCACAGCACGCTTAACATAAATGAAAAGTAATCATATGTATGGCTTCAGGGCTATGAGTAGAGCATGTTTCATTCACAAACCTAAGCCTAACTCTTCCTAGATTGAGAGATAGAAGTTCATGGTTTTACCTGTTTCAGATTGAATCGAACAGAGCAATGTAGGTATCTTCAATGGAGTTTGAGCTTTTGTACAGCTTGCCTAAAGTCCAAGGATGCTTCTCCAACACCTAGCTTGCTTTGAAACTGCCTGTATTGTGCTGTAGAAGTTCACCTGCACAGCTTGAAAGTAAAAATGGCAAACGTGGCTAGGGTGTTACAGCTTGAGTTTAAGGCTTGGGATAGTTTGTGTGGATGGTGTGGAAGGTGTTTGAAAGGTTTTTAACCAAAGTGCACGAGTGGATTGAGTTGTGGACCTCAATCTGCAGCAGGCACCCTGTTTTGCAGCAAAACTGTGATTTGGTGAATGAGGAGGGATGAGGGGTGGTTTAGTCGTGCTTTAGGTCTGTTTTGGTGTATGGAAGATGAGAACAAAGTTTTCTTAGGATTATTCTTGCAGGAAGTGAGAGTTGGATTGAGTTTGCAAGATTTCTTCTATGTGAAGCAAGGAAAGTGTGTAAGTGTTATAGACCTGTCCAAGCCTCTCAAGCATGTTGTAGCATTTTCTCTTGATCAGTGGGATTTGTCTACCAAACTTTGCCTCAAAGATCTGGCTTGTACCTCAAGGATCTTGAATTTGACATAAAGTGTTACTTTTCAAAAATGGCATTCTACCTTTTTTCCATTTAAGGGTTAATTTTGTGTGCAATGTCCAAATGAACAAAATAAACCCTCAACTCAATGGTTATGCATTAAATTAAGGTGTGTAAAACTGGTTTTGAGGCCTGCAAGCTAGCATTGTACAAGCTGATTTGAAAAATGCCAATGTTATGAACATGCTTTGGCCATGAACAAAAGTGAGTTTTGGCCAACTTTGCAAATTCGATTCTCTCTAACCACAAGGGTGTTTGAGAAGTTCTTGGATGATTTGTAAAGCTTGGAATGTGTACTACAATCCATCTTTGTAATGCATATTGAAACTCCAAGTGGAACCATGTGAAAAATGGCCAAGAAGTTGGACAAAAATCCTGCCTAGAATAGGGCAAAATTTCTCTAAGTTAAAAATGTTTTGCACCCTTGTTCCAAAAATCATAACTTGAGTTACAAGCTTCCTTTGAGAAAACTTTGTGAATCAAAGTTGTAGATTTTGCAATGGACTACAACTTTCATGTTTCAAGTTTTGTTTGAATCCATTTTCATCTTGGTGAAAAAATGGGACAAAGTTAGGAAAAAATAAGGAAATTTCATAACTTAGAAAAATTCTAAGTTATGAAATTTTCTCATTCTAAACCCTAATTGGAAATTTTGGATTTCTTGATGAACAAGTTTCATAATTTGACATGTCTTGATGAAAAATGAATCTTGGCACTTGATTTTGACCAAAAAGTCAAAGTTTGACTTTTCAGTATACAGTCAAATTTTGATCAGTTGACTGAAAAATTCATCTGTCAATCCTATGCATTTAAGATCTTTTGAAATTGTTGAATGGGTCAAGACAATGCCATTGAGTCCTTGAGTCCATATGTGATCTTGATTTTCCATTGGTTAGGTCAAACAGTCAAAAATTGCCTTTGTGCAGTCAAAACCCTAAAAATGACCATTTTGCCCTTTGGGTGATCTGGTCAAATTTCTTGTGGAATTGTGATCCAAACTTGACCAAATGGTTCATGTGAGTTTATTATGTTGATGTGGGTTAAAAATCATGAGGTTTGACTGTCAATTGGCCACAGTTGACTTTTTCCCCAATACAGCTGATTTTCAGGTCAATTGTCCAATTGACTGGGCAAAGATGGGAATTAAGGCTTGAAACTTGCTATGGATAGACTTGTGAGTCCAACATGAAGCATGAAAGTCACTTTGGGCCTTTTAGGTCAAAACATCCCTGTGCAAACTCAAACCCTAATTTGGGTCAACAATGCAAGGAGGGGTCTTGAGCAGAGCAAACCCTAACTTGATCTTGAGTTCCAAGAGTCTTGTGGTGAGAAAATGTTGATGAAATGAGAGGGAAAATTTTGGGGTACAACAGTTGCCCCTGTTCAATCTTTTTGCACCTGAAGAGTTAGATTGGCAAGTTTGCCTTTCGCGTCTCGAAGGTAAAAGGAGATTGGACACTAGAGTGCCCGTAAATTTGCACTCGTCAAAACATGGATGCGGGAATTGGCTTAAAGATGCCATTTGGAGATGGGCTTAAAGATGCCATCTGGAGATGTGACAAAATCTTGTCAGGGGATGGGCTTAAAGATTCCATCTGGAATGTATGTTGTAGGTGAAAGAAATGAGTATCAGAAAGGTGTCCATGTTTTGGAACATCTCTGAGCTGGGGGTATGAATAAGCAATAGATTGACCTCCGTATCTGGAAGCATCCGTAAACTGTTTTCAAAAGTTGAATCTGAACAAGCGATAGATTAACATCCGTGTTTGGAGAATCCATAAACTGTTTTCAGAAGTCTTGAATCTGAACAAGCGATGGGTTAACATCCGTATCTGGAGAACCCGTAAACTGTTTTCAGAAGTCTGAGCTTATCAATCTTATCCTGAAAAGGGTAAAATATTATCTGAAACAAAATGTTATGTTGCATGAAATGTATGATGCAATGTATGTTATATCAATGTTTATGATATGAATGTAATGAATGCGCATGTAAGCTGATGAGCTGTCTTGCTGAGGAAGATGAATCCTGGATAATGAAATCTTTGACTGCTGTCGGAGAAAGTAAATCCTTGACTGCTGTAGGGGATTGAAAATCCTTTGATCGTTGAAAATGAGAAGTCCTGGGACCGCTGTTGGGGAATCAGGAGCTTGGGTTGTATTGCCAATCTACTGGGGTTTTAAGGATGAGAGTCTTCATCCTGTTAAGGGTCAGAAATTGGGAGTATACCAATCTTCTGAGGTTTTAAGGATGAGAGTCTTCATTTTGTTAACGATTAACTATTATCTGGTCGATCTCCAGGCTTTCACAGAAACTTGCATTGCTATCTGGTCGTAATCTAGGCTTCACCATAACTTGTATTGTTGGGCTGCTATCTGGTCGAATCCGGGCTTCACGGCTTGTGTTAAAGATATACCACTATTTGGTCGACTCCAGGCTTCATAGTATTCTTGGTTGTTATCTGATCGTAATTCAGGCTTCACAGAAACTTGCATTGTTATCTGGTCAGAATCCAGGTTTCACAATAACTTGCTAAACTATTATCCGGTCAAATCCGGGCTTCACGACTTGTGTTAAAGATATACCACTATCTGGTCGACTCCAGGCTTCGTAGTATTCTTGGTTGCTGTCTGGTCGTAATCCAGGCTTCACAGAAACTTGTATTTCTATCTGGTTATAATCCAGGCTTCATAATAACTTGCTAAGCTGTTATCCGGTCAAATCCGGGCTTCACGGCTTGTTGGGGAAAGTACTAATATCCGGTCGAATCCGGGCTTCATAGCTTACTTTTAGGGGACACCACTATCTGGTCGTAATCCAGGTTTCAGGGTAGTCTGATATTGTTATCCGGTCGTAATTCGGGCTTCACAATATGCTGTAGAGATCAAGATATTATCCGGTCAAATCCGGGCTTCATAACTTGAATTTTGTGAGAATTTGATCTTTGACGACCGTAACTTCCAACAGGTGATGAAGGAACATTTGAACGACCGATCAATTCGAAATGTAATTTGTTTTGGAGAATAAATCCTTGACAAATGTTGGGGAAATAAACCCATAATCGAAGCTGGAGATTGAAAATCCTTTGATTACTGAGGGTGAGAAATCCTTGATGACTGTTGAATGCTTGGGGAGCAAAATCCTTGGTGACTTGTGGGGAATGAGAATTCTAATGATCTCTACTGGGGAGTTCAGAACCAGGGAGACTCATGCTGGAGGAGTGAGACTAAGAATCTTCAATTTGATGGGAAGTATCTCTGTGGGGAGAGTGTTCACTGATCTGGTTCCGCAGGGGATTGATAGTTGGAAGTTTTAGCTCTGTTGGGGATCTTGAAACTTACCTCTGAGGGGAATTAAGTTCTGGAAGGCCCTCTTGGCTGGGGAAATCATCTTTGAGAAAGCTTTTGTTTTGCTGAGGATCCTGAAGTTTAACTCTGTTTGGGGAATTAAGTTCTGAATCTTAACTTTGTTGAGGAATTAAGTTCTGAATCTTAACTTTGTTGATGAATTTGGAGTTTAACTCCGCTGGGGATTCCTTCTGAAAGGGCATCAAGATATCTATCTGTACCTTCAACCTATCAGCAATCATCTTTCTTGATTTGTAAGAAAATGATTATGTTCAAATGCATATGCCTATTTTAACAAAACATTGGACGTTTCTCAAATAAAACATAAGTGTAAAAAGCGATAGGAAGACAAAGCAAATTTCTGTATTTGGAAAAGTGTTTGTATTAACTTTTTATGAGTATCTTTGTACAAAGGAAACAGGCATCCTAGTAAGAGGATGTCGTCATAAAATATTGAAAATTTTATACAAAAGAAAGATAGCTATGTGTAACAATTCCATGGGATTCCATTCTGTTATAGCCTTCACAACTCTGAATATCTTGTCCATTCAATGCTTTGTTCGCCGATTATTGGATTGATCAGAAGCTCGGAGCTTGTTGATGAAGAGATTGTTCTTTAAAGTGATCCGAAGAGACATAGCCATACGCTTTAATTCCCTAACTTTTGCCTGGATCGCCCTTTCGGGTTTTCGATCCACCGGGAAACCCATTTTTGCCCAAGCCGCCCTTTTGGATTTTCAACTTGCCGGGTGTACAGATTTTTTTTGTTTTATCCCTAATTTTTTCCTGAACCGCCCTTTCGGGTTTTCGGTTCACCGGGATGCCCATTTTTGCCCAAGCCGCCCTTTCGGGTTTTCGACTTGTCGGGTGATTTTATGCGTAGTATCTTTTGACTATGTCTGCGTTCGCAGGGTGTGGCAAATCGTCGCCGTCCATGGTGGTCAGAATCATTGCACCACCAGAAAAGATGCTTGTGATCATAAACGGTCCTTCGTAAGTAGGAGTCCATTTGCCCCTGGGATCACTTTGCGGCAAGATAATCCTCTTGATTACAAGATCTCCGACTTGATATACTTGACGTCTGACTTTCTTGTTGAAAGCCTTGATCATCCGTTTTTGGTACGTCTGACCATGGAAAATAGCAGTGAGTCGCTTCTCGTCGATCAAATTGAGTTGATCAAGTCGGGTCTGAATCCAATCGTCTTCACTCAAACCAGCGTCCTTCATAATCCTTAGAGAAGGAATCTGAACTTCCATGGGTAGGACAGCTTCCATGCCATATACCAAAGAAAATGGGGTTGCCCCTGTTGAAGTACGTGTCGTGGTATGGTATCCATGCAGAGCAAACGGTAACATCTCATGCCAGTCCTTGTAGGTAACTGTCATTTTCTGAATGATCTTCTTGATGTTTTTGTTCACAGCTTCAACAGCACCGTTCATCTTCGGCCGATAGGGAGATGAGTTGTGATGATAAATCTTGAACTGTTCGCATAGAGCGGTGATCATAGTATTGTTCAGATTTGTACTGTTATCCGTGATGATCCTGTCGGGGACACCATACCGGCATATGAGGTTCTGCTTGATGAAGTGGGCAACCATATTTTTTGTAACAGAGGCAAAGGAAGCTGCTTCGACCCACTTGGTGAAATAGTCAATAGCGACCAGGATGAAGCGATGTCCATTGGACGCTGTGGGCTTGATCTCTCCAATCATGTCAATGCCCCACATTGCGAATGGCCAAGGAGCTGTCAAAACGTTGAGAGGAACAGGAGGAATATGAATTTTTTCGGCGTAGACTTGACATTTGTGACAAGTACGGGAATGCTGATGGCAATCAGCTTCCATGGTAGACCAGTAGTAGCCTGCCCTTAGAATCTTCTTAGCCATCGTATGTCCACTCAAGTGGGTGCCAAATGTGTCGCTGTGTATCTCAGTCATGATCAACTCTGCTTCAGCTTTGTCTACACATCGGAGTAAAACACAATCATGGCTGCGCTTATAAAGGATGCCATTGCTCAGGAAGAACTTGGCCGCAAATCTCCTTAAGAACTTTTTGTCATTTACGGAAGCTCCTTCAGGGTATTCTCTAGTCTGGAGATACCTTTTGATTTCGTGAAACCAAGGTTGTTCCACTACTTCTTCGGTATTAATCTCATGACAATGCGCAGGTTCATCCATTCGCTCGATGGTGATTTGGGGAGCCTCGTTATCCCAGTTGAGTTTAAACATGGAAGACATTGTAGCCAGAGCATCTGCTAGCTGACTTTCTTCTCGCGGGAAATGCTCAAAGGTGATCTGCTCGAAATGAGGCAACAATGTTAGGACATGTTCTTTGTATGGGATAAGATTAGGATGTTTGGTATCCCACTCTCCTTTGACTTGACTGATAACCAAAGCTGAGTCCCCAAATACGATCAAAGATTTGATCCCCAAGTCTATAGCAGCCTTGAGACCAAAGATGCAAGCTTCATATTCGGCCATATTGTTGGTACAGCTGAAACAAGTCGGGCAGTGAAAGGTGTATGGCAACCTTCCAGGGAAATGAGTACCGCACCGATACCGTTTCCAAGTGCATTTGAAGCACCATCAAAGTACAGGGTCCATCGGGATCCATTTTCAGGTCCGTCATACGGTCCGTTACCTTCAATGTTGTCCAATGTCATGATGTCCTCGTCTGGGAAGTCGAATCTCATGGATTGATAATCTTCGATAGCTTGATGAGCTAGATGGTCAGCTAGTACACTCCCTTTTATAGCTTTTTGGGTAGTATACTGGATGTCATACTCAGTCAGGATCATCTGCCATCTAGCGATTCTTCCAGATAAAGCAGGCTTCATGAAGATATACTTGATCGGGTCCATTTTGGAAATTAGAAAAGTGGTATGAGTCAACATATACTGCCTTAGTCGGCGAGCAGCCCATACCAAAGCGCATCAAGTTTTCTCGAGCAGTGAGTAGCGAGTCTCACAGTCGGTAAACTTTTTGCTAAGGTAATAAATGGCATGCTCTTTTCGACCAGACTCGTCATGCTGGCCCAGTACGCACCCCATTGAGTTGTCCAAAACAGTCAGATATATGATCAGCGGCCTTCCTTCGACGGGTGGGATCAGAATAGGAGGTTCTAGCAAATACTCCTTGATCTTATCAAAAGCAGTTTGACAATCATCGTTCCATTCAACTACCTGATCTTTCTTCAATAGTTTGAAAATTGGCTCACAGGTAGACGTCAGATGAGAGATGAATCTGGCAACATAGTTCAAGCGTCCCAAGAACCCTCTAACCTCCTTTTCAGTACGGGGAGCAGGCATTTCTTGTATAGCTTTTACTTTTGCTGGATCGACCTTAATGCCTTTTTTGCTGACAATAAATCCCAGAAGTTTACCAAACCTAACTCCAAAAGTGCACTTACTTGGATTCAGCCTGAGTTTATATTCCTTCAACCTGGCAAACAGCTTTTGCAAATGCTCAAGGTGTTCCTCTTCTGTTTGTGATCGAGCTATCATATCGTCTACGTAAACTTCGTTCTCATGATGTATCATATCATGAAACAAAGCTACCATGGCGTGTTGATAAGTTGCCCCTGCGTTCTTTAGTCCGAACGGCATCACCTTGTAGCAGAAGGTACCCCATTGTGTAACAAAAGTTGTTTTCTCCATGTCCTCGGGGGCCATTTTAATCTGGTTGTAGCCCGAGAATCCGTCCATGAAGGAAAATACTTTGTGCTGAGTTGTGTTGTCAATCAAGATGTCAATATGTGGTAGTGGAAAATCATCTTTAGGGCTAGCCCTGTTCAAATCCCGGTAGTCCACACACATTCTGACCTTGCCGTCTTTTTGGGGAACGGGCACAATGTTAGCAACCCATTGCGGATAGGATGTAACATCCAGAAAGCCAGCGTTGAATTGCTTCATTACTTCAGCTTTAATCTTCTCAGACATGTCGGGCCTCATTCGGCAGACTTTTTGCTTGATCGGTGGACAGTCTTCTCTTGTAGGGAGACGGTGAACCACGATATCTGTGTCTAACCCCGGCATGTCTTCATAATACCAGGCGAAGATTTCAACATATTCATTCAACAGATGTATTAAGCGTTCCTTGACACTTGGTTCCAGATTGGCACCCACTTGTACTTCTTTCCTGTCTTCCTCTGTTCCTAAGTTGACAGTTTCCAACAACTCTTCATGAGGCAAGATGGCCCTTTCTTCTTGTTGTAGAAGTCTAGCTAGCTCTCCTGGTACTTCACAATCTTCGTCATCTTCGTACTCAGCCTGATTGACTAAATCTTCAGAGTTATTAAAGGATACAACAGAATAGTCACCCATGGAATCCGGAGTGGATGGGTACATACATTTGTGAGTGTGGGTGTGTGTAAGGGATAGCCATCTTTAAACAAACAAAAATGCAAAAGGAAAGAAAATGAACACAGCAGTTTATAAATGAAAAACGTCCAATGAATCATTAAACATGGCATATGATTATGAAAAGAATCAAGCCCTTACAAATGGACCTACATGCTCCGGGCAAGGCATGAGGTGAAAAAGTAGTGTGCAAACTGTTTAAGAGTAATTATTACAGACCAACAGAAAATGTTCGAAAGGTAAATTACTGATTGATGAAAGTAATGGGAACGAAGTCTTTCGCCTCCCAGTTGTGCAGTCCCCCTTCAATGGTTGGGAAGATCCAATCTTCAATGTTACCCTCTTCGTCTTCGTCTTCTAAAGCATTGATTCCATGAGGAGAAATCTTGATGGGTGTCTGTGATCGGTGGAAATAGAACTGACTGTTTTTTAATGCTGGTTCGCGAAATGTCGCGGTAAGCAAGAGTCGCCACCGTCTTTTATATTCTCCAACAAGGAAATGACAAAAGCACAGCAAAATTCCTTTTTGAGATGTTTCTCGGTTCGGGAGGTAGATTATAGAAAGGGAAGGTGTTAGAACCCTTTCTATCCGTGGTTATCCACGAGCTCTTAGGTACTTGCTCACTATGTTTTCAAAAATGTTTGCTTTTCTAATGTTTGTGGGTTTGAAAAAGTTTAGTTTCAAAACTTCTAGGTAACTCTTGTATCAGTCCTCAAGAGTGTATGAAGTGTTTGTTTGAAAACTTTTGTTTGAAAGTGTAGGTGCGAAAAGTTGTTTTTGTTTTTGAAAGAGCAAGTACCCAGGAGAAATCTACCTACTCTAAGGAATTAAGCTGTGTAAAAGTCCTTTAGACAGTACTATCCCACTATTGAGAAGTAGGTAGCACCGTCGTTGGAGTTATTCAGGTCAATTCGATTATAGGGACATGTGTGGTCACCAAAGCAGTAGTAGGACGCCTTAGCGGTAACCCTAATGTCCTAGATCCTTTTTTATCCGAGGCAACCGTTTCGAGGCAACTGGATCTTTAGACAGGAGGGCGACCTCTAAAACACCCTATACTTGATGACCACCTCGAGGCAACCGAGTGAGGTGTACCCTAGGAGTGGCATGTGCATGTGTGTCAGGTTTCATGTTTAAATTATCTTTGAACATGCATCATTGTGAGCTACGGGTTGATTTTATTTTTCAGGTAAGTCTTGCATGCATAATTAACAGTTAATAATTTGCGGGAAATAAAATGCGGAAAGTGAATCTACGCTATTACAAGGCGTCGGGTATTTACATCGCCAAAAACATAACCCTTGAAAATAAATTGCGAGAAAATAAATAAAGAGATAAAGGTCCTAATTATCTATTACATTCTCGGAGCAGATACATAAATATGATCAAAATAATAAAGTGCGCGCAAAGAAATTGAATTAGGACGTCCTTAGGGTTTTGACCCTTTTTTGAGAAAAGAATGGAATTAGTCCTTTTTTTGCATTTAATTCAAATTAAACCTAATTTACTACTTAATTAATTAATTAAAAGAAAAAGTATTTTTTATGTTTTTTAATGTTTTAATGAAAATAAAAATAAAAGAAATTAAAAGTCAAAAGAAAAACCCTAATTCTAATCTATTTTATTTATTGCAAAAATATTCAATATTAACCCTAATTAAACTAAATCAATTTATTAGTATTTATTTACAAAAATAATAATTAATGGTGAAATTAATAAATAATAAAAATAAATAATATTTACATTTTTAGTTATCTGAATTTATTATGAAAAATAATTATTTGAGTTAATTAAATAATAGTAATAATGATTAATAATAATAATTAGTAAAAGAAAATAAAAAGAAAATTATGAAAGAACCAGGGGGGTGATGGGCCAAATATGGAGGTTTGCTTGGCAATTCTGGCCCATTTGTTGGCCAGTCCGTTTGACCTTGATGATTGCCCTGAGCACGGTTGACTAGGGAGCATGGTGTTCCCTCTCTCATGGCCTTTGGATTGCTGCTTTAGGACACTTGTCATGCTGATGTTTAAGGTATATGGTGGCCAACATTCAGCAGCCTGCATGTGAACACATTGAAAAAAAATAGAAACAAGGAATTTGGGGGACCTGGGATTCGAACCCAGGTCCCAATGGTTTCCAGCCACCTCACTATCCACTGAGCCATGCGCCTGTATTTGTTATTATAATGGACAATGAATATAATATATAAAAAAGATCAATTATGCTAGAAACAAATAAAAACGCGCGTTATATTTGAATCGTCCAATAACATGTCAACAACTCATCACCGTCTTCCCTAAACCTGCAAAACAAAGGTTATATAGCGGGGGTTTTTAACCCTCACAACCTGCAACGACCAATAATAGCGAATAGGCATAGGATTAACATAAATTGTTCGCGAGGGTAGGGTTGAATTCGTATGGTTGCAATGATTTCAACCATATACGCTAGGGGTTCTAATTTTGCCTGAATAGTAAAGCCCCAATTTGGAAGCTTGGAAACCCTAGATTTCTTTCATGGTGATTTGCGATTCAGGGCGTTTCAATCCAATTAACCTATGCCAAAAGCTTCTTGTGGATTCAAGCAACACAAAACATACAAGAAATCATGTTAATGATGCACAAATCATGAGGTTCGATTATGGAAAAAATAAGCAAACTGTGAGTTCGTGTGGAGCAATTTCTTAGGCCTTAGCACTTGGTTTTGATTCCAACACGTTTCTGGAAGTTCTAGCAATGTGTTTGAATCCTCAAATTGCTTTGAAAGGGCCTAGAACCTGGAAAACAGTTTTGGCTTTTTTCTTGATTTTTTCAATGTTGTTATGGCTTTGTATGCAGCAAAATCACGTCCAATGCATTAGGGTTAGGTTCTGTATATATAATGGACTGAATTTAGGTTAAATCTTTGACCAAAAATCCATTGCATTGATGTTTCAATATTTGATTGAAAATGAAATATTTTTCAATCTTTTTGATTGAAGAAAGTTGCTAAATTTGGAGTTTTTGATATCCTTGATTGACACACGAAATCTCCAGCATATGTTGGTCATCTTTGCTTCACCAAAAGATTGAGAAATCATATCTTTGAAGTTCCTACATTTTAAATTAATTAAATGAATTAAAAATCAATTAAAAATCCAATTAATTAATAAAAATAAGAAAATAATTCAATTTAATCTCAATGGGTCGTGCATAAGCCTTGGATAAAGTTTCAAGAAGGAATTTGAGGCCCATTAGCAAAAATAAGGTATTTTGGGCAAGGTTGACTTTTGCAAATTCATAAAAATTTCCCAACTTCTCCAATGCATATCTTGCTCAATTTGATCATATGAACATGTTCTTGGACATTTTGGAAAGGTCTTGAAGTCCTCTAACCAATTCCTTTGGTCCCATGTCATTTGGATTTACCAATCTCAAGTTATGGTCTTTGACTTAAAGTGCATTTTTGTTGACTTTTGAAATTGACCTATAATGTAGAAATTGATAACTTTTTGTGAGAGCATTTCTTGGACTTGGAATGTGAATATGAATTGTAGGAAATGTCATCCCCTTCAAAATGAGAATTGGATGGGATTTATCTGATGAACCATGAAAAAGTTATGCCCTGGTCAAGATACAGTTGACTTTTCTACTGTCCAAAAATATTAACTTTTGGCATCTTGATGATTTTTGAGCCATGCTTGTGGAATCATGATCAAGACTTGATCAAATGATGATTGTAGACTCAAAATAAGATGTTGACCAAAAATTCTGACTTTTGACTGTAAAATGACCATTTTGCCCCTACAGTTGATTGTGAAGCAAATAGGGCTTTTGACTGTGGAATTTGGCACTGTGAGTCTTGAGACTTGATCTATAGATGCTTGACAATGTATGTAGGCCTATGGGACTTGATTGAGCCATTGAAAACCTCAAATTCATTGAAGGAACCAAAACCTTAATTTTGACTGACTTAGGAGGCATTTGGACTGTGCAACCCTTGAGTGGTCTTGAACCATTTGAAGATGATTCTTGACAAACCTTGAAGAATATGGGAGGGAAAATTTTGGGGTACAACAGTTTCCCCTGTTCAATCTTCTTAGACCTGAGGATGTAGATTGGCTTGCGTGCCTTTCGTGATCCGAAGGTGGAAGATTATTGAACACTAGAGTGCCCAGAAATTTGCACTCGCATGGTGTAGTATCAGCATGGTGATGTCAGGAATGGGCTTACAGATGCCATTTGGAGAGATGATGGATAGGAGGATGGGCTTATAGATGCCACCTGGAGATTGTTGATAGAAGGATGGGCTTATAGATGCCATCAGGAGATCATTTGTTGAATTATAACTTGGTAGGTTGAAAGAAGGAACCTGTGTAAGGTTGCCTGATGATGGGTCCGTGTAAAACTGCATCTGAAAGAGAAGGAACCGGTGTAGGGTTGCTTCATGATGGTCAAGTAGATAGTTGTCCTGTCTGGTTTCAGGTATTAATCTCTGACTTGAGAAATAAAGATAGTTTACCTGGCTCGCTACCGGTATTAATCTTCAATCTCTTTATGCAGATAACTTTCCTGGCTAGATACAGGTATAGATCTACAATCGATCGCTCACAGATATGCCCTGGCTAGATACAGGTATCAAATCTGGAACTTCAAAAGGTTGGTCGAGATAGCTTTCCTGGCTGGATACAGGTGTAGACCTCTGACCTGAGAACGAAAGATGACTTCCTGGCTAGATACAGGTATTGATCTTCAATCTCTTCATGCAGATACTTTCCTGGCTAGATACAGGTATAGATCCACAATCGATCGCTCACAGATATGCCCTGGCTAGATACAGGTATCGAATCTGGAACTTCAAAAGGTTGATCGAGATAGCTTTCCTGGCTGGATACAAGCGTAAACCTCTAATCAGTCGCTCACAGATATGCCCTGGCTAGATACAGGTATCGAATCTGGAATTAGTCGTCCACAGATATGCCCTGGCTAGATATAGGTATCGAATCTGGAATTAGTCGTCCACAGATATGCCCTGGCTAGATACAGGTATCGAATCTGGAATTAGTCACCCACAGATATGCCCTGGCTAGATACAGGTATCGAATCTGGAATTAGTCGTCCACAGATATGCCCTGGCTAGATACAGGTATCGAATCTGGAACTTCAAAAGGTTGGTAGAGATAGCTTTCCTGGCTGGATACAGGTGTAGACCTCTGACCTGAGAATTAAAGATAATTTCCTGGCCTGATACAGGGGTTGATTTTCAAACTCTTCATGCAGATATGCCCTGGCTAGATACAGGTATCAAATCTATAATCAATTGCTCACAGATATGCCCTGGCTAGATACAGGTATCGAATCTGGAATTAGTCGCCCACAGATATGCCCTGGCTAGATACAGGTATCAAATTTGGAACTTCAAAAGGTTGATCGAGATAACTTTCCTGGCTGGATACAGGCGTAGACCTCTAATCTGAGAATGAAAGATAATTTCCTGGCCTGTTACAGGGGTTAATCTTCAAACTCTTCATGCAGATATGCCCTGGCTAGATACAGGTATCGAATCTACAATCAATCGCTCACAGATATACCCTGGCTAGATACAGGTATCGAATCTGGAACTGCGAAAGTTGATGGTAATCGTCTTTTGATTGACCTTTTCCTGAAAAGGCAAAACATTAGTTGTATGCAATGTCATGATGTATGAAATGCATGATGTCATGATGTTCTCAAAAATAAATGAGATCGTGTCGTATGCACTTTATTATGTATGTAAGCAGGATGTATGAAATGTGAAATGTCTATGAATGTATTTTCGTCTGGGAAAGTAAATCCTTGACGAATGCCGGGAAGTTCGTTGAATCCTGGGCTGACGTTGAAGAGTAGAGTTCTTTGTTTCCACTGGGGATGATGATTGCAAGAATAAACCGGTAGGAGAAGATGACTCCGTTGGGGAATAAACTTGGTGAAGAGATTACTCTGCGGGGAATTACTCTGTGGGAAGAGATACTTCGCTGAGATTTTGATGATAACTCTGCTGGGGATTCCTGTTGATAAATTATGTTGGGGAATTTGATGAACTCCGCCGGGGGATAGGAAGAACTTCGCCGAGGACGATCTTTCCGTGGTAATTAGCTGAGGATAACCCAGTTAGACCCTGGTGGGGAATAACCTTTGAACATGGCTGGAGAGATGTATGTACTCTGGAGGGGACCAGCTTCCGGACTCTACTGGGGATAAGCTTCCAGAATCTACTGGGGATAAGCTTCCAGAATCTACTGGGGATAAGCTTCCAGGATCTACTGGGGAGATGGTTCAACTCTCCTGGGGAAACTTTGGACTGTACTAGGGAATGGCTCCACTGGATGTCTGTATTCCGCCGGGGAACAATCTTATATTTCTGTCGAGGAATATTAAGACTGCCGGGGATGCTTTCTTAGGAACATCTGTATACTCCACTGGGGAATATTGAGATCTTCTGGGGATGTCCAACTTCCTTAAGGCTGACAGTAGACTAACTCTGCTTGGGGAGAGTATCGCTGACTTGCTAGGGAATACTGTGCCCTTTTTAGGGCTGACGGGAGACCAACTCTGCTCGGGGGAGAGTATTGTTGAACCTTGTCTTACTCTGTGGGGAGTGAAGGTATCCTGGTTACGTTCTTCAGCCGAACCTACTTTGGTACCTTGGTGGACAGAGCAACTAGATCGCTTAGACAACTCATTATTGCCCCTGTTTCTGATGTCACTTGTAATTAGTCCTTTGTTTCGCATGCAAATATTTATGATTAGCAATTAATGTCAAATGCATATATCAAAAATGAACATTGGACGTTCTTTGCAAAACAAAACAGATAAAGAAAAAACAATTGGCAATTTGTATGGAAAAGTGGATTTGTATTGATTTTGAAATTTTCCTGTAATTAGGCGTTTTGTGTACAAGAGGCTGACGTCCTAGTAAGAGAACACCACCGAACAAAATAGAGTTTATACAATTTATGAAAAGGAAAACAAAACAGTTATGTGAAAGATCCCACTGGGTTCCAATTCTGCTATCGCCTTTATGTCTTCAAGCGTCTCATCACTTTGTTGCTTAGTTGACGATGAAGCTGATTGATTGATGTCGTGTGAACCTAATAGTTGATACCAAAAGTCCGGATGCGAGGTGATCCAATGAGACATAGTATTACGCTTATCCCTAATTTTTGCCTGGACCGCCCTTTCGGGTTTTCAGTCCACCGGGATACCCATTTTTGCCCAAGCCGCCTTTTCAGGTTTTCGACTTGCCGGGTGTACAGATTTTTTAGTTTCATCCCTTATTTTTGCCTAGGTGTGTCAACCTAGCGGGTCTTTAATCATGTGTAGTATCTTTTTACTATGTCTGCATTGGCGGGGTGAGGAAGGTCGTCACCATCCATGGTGGTTAGAATCATAGCTCCTCCTGAGAAGATGTTCTTAACCATAAATTGCCCTTCGTACGTAGGGGTCCATTTGCCCCTGGGATCACCTTGAGGTAGGATGATGCGCTTGATTACCAGGTCTCTGACTTGATACTCTTGTCGTCTGACTTTCTTGTTAAAAGCCTTGATCATCCGTTTTTGGTACATCTGACCATGACAAATAGCAGTAAGTCTTTTCTCATCAATTAGGTTTAATTGATCAAGTCGAGTCTGGATCCAGTCATCTTCGCTCAAACCTGCATCCTTCATTATCCGGAGAGAGGGTATCTGGACTTCAATAGGCAAGACTGCCTCCATGCCATGGACCAAGGAATCGGGTGTTGCCCCTGTTGATGTCTGTGCTGAGGTACGGTACCCATGAAGAGCAAATGGTAACATCTCGTGCCAATCTTTGTAGGTCACTGTCATCTTCTGCACAATCTTCTTAATGTTCTTATTCGTTGCTTCTACAGCCCCATTCATCTTCGGCCGGTAAGGAGAAGAGTTGTGGTGCTGTATCTTGAATTGCTCGCAGAGCTCAGTGATCATCTTGTTATTAAGATTGGTACCATTGTCCGTAATGACCCTTTCCGGGATGCCATAGCGACAGATCAGGTTATGCCGAATGAACCGTGCCACGACGTTCTTGGTTACCGTAGCGTAGGAAGCTGCTTCGACCCACTTCGTGAAGTAATCAATCGCTACTAGGATGAAGCGATGCCCGTTAGATGTTGTAGGTCTGATCTCGCCGATCATATCAATTCCCCACATTTCAAAAGGCCAATGTGTTGTTTAGACGTTCAAAGGAACTGGAGGATTGTGCACCTTATCAGCATAGATCTGGCATTTGTGACACGTCCGAGAGTGCTGATAACAATCGGCTTCCATTGTGGACCAGAAATATCATGCCTGAAGGATTTTATTTGCCATGGTATGCCCACTGGAATGCGTTCCGAAGGTACCTTCATGAAGCTCTGCCATGATCCTTTCTGCTTCAGTCTTATCCACACAACGCAGTAAGGTTGAATCATGGTTTCGCTTGTAGAGAATTCCATTGCTGAGGAAGAACTTTACCGCGAACCTTCTCAGAAACTTCTTGTCATTAACAGATGCCCCCTCAGGATATTATTGGGCTTCAAGGTACCTCTTCACTTCATGATACCACGGCTTTTCTGTCACCTCTTCAGCCTCAAGATCACAGCAATGTGCAGGTTCATCCAATTTCCAGATAATGATCGAGGGAGCCTCGTTGTCCCATTTGACTTTGAACATAGAAGACATCGTAGCTAACATGTCCGCCAACTGATTTTCTTCTCTTGGGAAGTGTTCAAAGGTTATCTTTTCGAAATGGGGGATCAAAGTCAGTACATACTCCTTGTAAGGAATAAGATTTGGGTGTTTCGTATCCCACTCGCCTTTGATCTGACTGATCACGAGAGCGGAATCTCCGAAGACACTCAGAAACTTGATCCTTAGGTCAATTACAGCTCGAAGACCCATGGTGCATGCTTCATACTCCGCCATGTTGTTGGTGCAGTTGAAACATAGTCGGGCGGTAAGTGGAGTATGAGTGCCTTTTGGAGATATGATCACAGCGCCAATACCGTTACCCAAAGCGTTTAAGGCTCCGTCAAAGTGCATAAACCATCGGGATCCTTCCTCAGGTCCTTCATCCGGTCCAGGTACTTCACAATCAGTCACTACCATGATGTTCTCGTCTGGAAATTCAAAGTTCATGGACTGGTAGTCATCCACTGCCTGATGTGCCAAATGGTCTGCCAACACACTTCCCTTGATTGCTTTCTGAGTCGTGTACTGGATGTTATATTCAGTCAAGATCATCTGCCATCTTTCTATTCTTCCGGACAGGGCAGGCTTTTCGAATATGTACTTGATTGGATCCATTTTTGAAATTAACAGAGTAGTGTGAGTCAACATATACTGTCTCAGCTGGCGAGCAGCCCATACCAAAGCGCAGCAAGTTTTCTCGAGCAGTGAGTATCGGGTCTCACAGTCGGTAAACTTTTTGCTAAGGTAATAAATAGCGTGCTCTTTTCGGCCAGACTCGTCATGTTGCCCCAGCACACACCCCATTGAGCTGTCAAGTACTGTCAAGTATAAGATTAGAGGTCTCCCTTCAACCGGTGGCATAAGAAGGGGTGGCTCTTGGAGATACTCTTTGATTCTTTTGAAAGTGGCCTGACATTCATCGTTCCAACGTACTACTTGATCTTTCTTCAGTAGCTTGAAGATTGGTTCACAGGTAGCAGTTAGATGTGAGATGAATCGGGCAATGTAGTTCAACCGTCCTAGAAAGCCTCTGACTTCTTTCTCTGTCTTGGGAACTGGCATCTCTTGTATGGCTTTCACTTTGGCAGGGTCCACTTGAATACCTTTGTCGCTCACGATGAAGCCTAGCAATTTTCCAGATCTTACCCCGAAGGTGCACTTGTTCGGGTTCAACCTCAGCTTGTACAATCTCAACTGGTCAAACAGCTTCTGTAGATGGTCAAGGTGTTCCTCCTCCGTTTGGTACCTTGCAATCATGTCGTCGACGTATACTTCGATCTCATGATGGATCATATCATGAAACAGAGCGACCATGGCACGTTGGTAAGTTGCCCCAGCATTTTTCAACCCAAAAGGCATGACCTTGTAACAGAAGGTGCCCCACTGAGTAACAAAAGTGGTCTTCTCCATGTCTTCAGGAGCCATCTTGATCTGATTATAACTGGAGAACCCATCCATGAAGGAGAATACCTTATGCTGAGCAGTGTTGTCAACCAGAACATCGATATGAGGCAGAGGGAAGTCATCCTTGGGGATTTCCCTGTTCAAATCCCTGTAATCAACACACATTCGGACCTTACCATCTTTCTTCGGCACTGGGACCACGTTGGCAACCTACTGAGGGTAAGAAGTCACTGCTAGAAACCCGGCGTCGAATTGTTTCATAACCTCAGCTTTGATTTTCTCGGACATCTCTGGACGCATACGGAGGACCTTCTGTTTTACCGGAGGACAGTCTTCCTTGGTAGGCAAGTGATGAACCACAATGTAGGTATCCAACCCAGGCATGTCTTCGTAAGACCGAGCAAAGATTTCCATGTAGTCATGCAGCATCTGAATCAACTGTTGTTTCACACTAGACTCCAGATTGGCACCAATCTTGACTTCCTTTCTGTCTGTCTCAGTACCCAGATTTACCGTTTCCACTGGCTCTTCATGTGGCTGAATGGCCCTCTCTTCCTGGAGTAGCAGTCTTGCAAGCTCACCAGGCACTTCGCAATCATCTTCACCTTCGTCTTCGGCTAAGTTGATCGGATTTTCGAAGTCATAACTGGCAGTAGCAGAGTCGTTACCAGTGAGATCCAGAGTGGATTGGAACCTGTATAGGTGAGTGTGTGTAAATATATCTGTTTTGCAATATATAATAAAGATAGAGAAGGAGCGCAAGATTTGAAATGCAAAAAACGTCCAATGCTTTTATTCATGATATATGAAAATGACAAACAAAAGCCCTCACAAATGAAGCCACGGTGCCCCGGGTAAGACACCGAGACATAAAGTTTCAAATTATTGTTTGTTACAAATTCAAAACAAAGGAGTTCATTACTGAGTGACAAAAGTAATAGGTGTGAAGTCTTTCGCAGTCCAGTTGCTTGGTCTACCGTTGGTTATTGGGTAGATCCAGCTGTCGAATTTAGATTCCTCCACGTCGTCTTCAACAACATTTACTCTCGGGTTGGTGATGAACACAGGAGGTCTTCCAATCCTCACCTTACGAACAGCCCTCTGAGCTTCTGCAGTGAAACCCAAACCAAACTTGTCAGTCTTCAGAGTGAAATCAGGAAGTCGGCCCCAGTTTACACACTCACCCTTCTCAATAACAGCCCGGGCATCCTTTAAGGAAGCCATCTTCAAAGGAGAGTCTTCTTCAGTCACAGTCTCTGCTGATGCCAGTGTTTGAGGAACCTCTTCAAAGTGTTGAAAGGGGGTCTCAATGAACTCCCCATCCATCTCTATGTACCGGAACGAGTTAAGGTGGCTGACCATGTACTCTTCCTCCCCCTGAATTGTCACAATCTTCCCCCTGACTGGGTACTTCAGCTTCTGATGTAGTGTAGAGGTCACAGCTCCAGCTTTATGGATCCATGGACGACCCAACAAACAAGAGTAGGATGGTCGGATGTCCATAACGTAAAATGTAGAGTCAAAGACCTGAGAGCCAACCCTGATTGGAATATCAACTTCACCATGTACCATCCTTTTGGACCCGTCAAAGGTCCGGACAACAATGTTACTTGGCTTGAGCTCTAAACCCTCACAATCCAGCCTGTCTAGAGCTTTCTTGGGTAATACGTTCAACGAGGAACCAGTGTCAACCAGCACATGGGCAAGAGTAGTGCCCCTGCATTCAATGGAGACATGCAGGGCATCGTTATGGTTCTTCCCCTTAGCGGTCAGATCGGCGTCAGAGAAACCCAAACCATTATCAGCAGTTAAGTTGGATACACACTCGGTAAATTGATCATCAGATGTCTCTTGTGGCACGTGGGCCGTCTTCAGGAAAGTAATCAGGGCCTTGGCATGGGCCTCTGAACACAACAACAGTGATAGCATGGAAATCTTAGATGGGGTGTGCCCCAGCTGCTCAACGACGTTGAAATCACTCTTCTTGATAATTTTAAGAATCTCTTCCATCTCTTGCTTGGAAGCCTCAACATTGGTGGTCTTTAGTGCCTCCGTCTGGGCAGGCACATCAGTAGCAATCCCTTTGCCGCGAGCGTCAGATGACTCGGCAGCAGGGGTAGAAACAGGAACTTGATCAGGAAGGGAAGCAGGCACACTTGCAGGTGTGATGACAAGAGGTCTTTGAATAGCTGGTGGCGCAATATCTGGTGAGAACAGTCTACCACTGCGAGTGACTTTGTCAGGCCCGGTGATGTTACTGACGTCAGTACTAGTATTAAACTCTTGTTTTACTCCAAGAACATAAACATCTGCCCCATAGTGCCACGGGACAGATTTGTCAGATTTATAGGGGAGGGGCCCCGGAACAGTGATGATTATAGGAGCAATCTTCTGAGTGGACATGATTTTGACAGGCTTCTTTGAGGGAGCCTTAGGAGGGTTATTGAAAATAGTAACAATGGACACTTCTTCAATAGGGATAGCAGGAACGGCAATCTTCTCGAACAAGATCTCTTTATTGTCCATCAGGTTTTGGACGCCTGACTTCAACAAAGGACAACCAGCAGGTGAAACAGCACATAGATGGCAACCTTTACTACATCCCGGAAATAAACCGGCTAGCAACAGATTCCTTTTGACAGTCAACAACGGAGTAACAATATCATCCACAAAGGCTACATACCGGTCTTCCTCAATAGCATTCACTTCATGCTGGGGCATGGGAGCAGTCACAACATTGGGCCTTTCGGGCGCCTCGAACTGTATTTCTTTAGCATCAATAAGGTCCTGAACCTTATTCCTCAGAGCCCAACAATCATCTGTAGTATGCCCCGGGCTGTCAGAGTGATAAGCGCAGCGGGCATTGGGATTGGACTTTGGAGATGTTGTATTCACAACTTTTGGAGCTTCTTTGACAGTTACCAGATTGGTTGACAGTAGTTACGGCAAAATCTGAGACAGAGTCATACTGAGCCGAGTGTACTGCCTTTTGGGTCTCTCACCCCTTGGTTGGTTGTATTGCTGAGGAGCAGCAGCAGGCTTTGAAATTACCACCGCGTTGACAGCTTGGCAACGTTCCGGTTTGTTTTGTCTCCTTGAACCATAAACAGCACTAGATTCCTTCTTGAAGGGTTTCTTTTCAGAGCTCAAGGAGGCCCCTTTCTGTATCTTCCCAGACTTGATACCAGCTTCTATCCTCTCACCAGTTAAGATCAGATCTGTGAACCCAGCAGAAGAATTCCCAATCAGATGGTTGAAGAATGGACCAGACAGGGTCCCTAGGAACATATCAACGAGCTCACGGTCAGTCAAAGGTGGCTGCACCCTTCCAGCCAGGTCTCTCCACTTTTGTGCATACTCCTTGAATCCTTCGCCCGTCCCTAGTGACATACCCTGGAGTTGGGTACGCGTAGGAGCGAGGTCGAAATTATACTGATACTGCTTGTAAAATGCAGTATCCAAATCCTCCCAGTTACGAATACTGGTTCCATCCAACTGATAGAACCATTCGAGTTGAGTCCCTGAAAGACTATCCTGGAAGAAATGGATCCATAGATTCTTGTCAGCAGTGTAAGGTTGGATCTTCCTCACATATGATCTGAGATGCAGCTTAGGGCAGGAAGCTCCGTCGTACTTTGCAAAAGCAGGTGCTTTGAACTTGTGAGGGATCACCACCCCAGAAGATAAGCCTAGGTCTCCAAAGTCCAACCCAGGCACATGTTGAATCTCCATGGCACTTAAACGGTCCTCTAGCTGTTTGTACCTGTCCTCAGCAGGAGGGTACTGCTCATCATTGTAATCTGTCTCATTGTCGGAGACCACGGGACTAGGAACCCTTCCCCCTTTGGGACTGTCTTTCCCTACAGAGGAAGTAGCCAGATCCGCCTCATTTTGTAGTCCATTCCCAAACCTTCGACCAGTGTTGAACAACACAGTCCTCTTCTTCTTCTTCTTCAAAAGCAGAGTCTTCAACTCCTGTTAACCTTGGGCTACGCTCATGACCAGCTCTTGGAACTGGGCGTTCTGGGCCTGGAGGGCCTTGATAGCTTGTTCGGTAGTAGGTTCAGAAGACATGATGATTGCTAAAATAAACAGCGAAGAAGATTAAGCAACCTGTAGAAAAAGGGTACCTGTTATGCATATGATGCATGGAATGCGTATGATTTATGTTTTCAAAGACAATCGGGATTCAACTTTGTAGACAAAAAGGGAATAAACTTTATTAGATTCAACCTTTAAATTGTTCAACAAATTGCCCTTAGGCGTTACAAGAATGAAAATACTGAAAAGGAAATAAAAGTTGTAAAAGAAACATCCAAAGCCCATCAGTGCTCCCATGGCCTCTTCTTCTCAGTACGGATATAGTCATTCAAGGTCTGCTCGTTCTCCAATTGCTTGGTTAGCTTCTGGATTTTCTGTTCTTGTTCATTGAACCTTTCTCGATAAGAATCCCGTTCTTCCTGTAGTTGCGCCCAAGACCTCTTTAGTGTATCAACATCAGTGGGTATCTGAGGAGGGAGAACAGTTGGAGGAACCCCGTCTCTATCAGGAAATTCAAGAATGATAGGCCTGACAGCTTCGTATGGCATACCTAACTTCTGAGCACGGATGCGGACCCATCTGTAGTAGGGTTCCATTGGTAGAGAAGTCTTCGGTCCCAACTCATGTGGGTCAGCTTTGTGAATTCTGTCCCAAGCCCGGATGAACCTACGACGCAGCTCGTCACTATCTACCTGAAACTCAAAACTGATGTGAGGTATCAACATATCATGAGGCCCTACTCTTCTAGCTCTTCCAAACTGACGGAGAGCTAAACATGTTTTGTGATACGGTGGGAGAACTGACTTGAGGTTTTGCGTTTGTGTTTGCAAATGTTTCGGTTTAGCAAGAGTCGCCACCGACTTTTTATTTTATCCTAAGGAAAGGTTAAAAAGCACAGGAAAAACCTTTGAGATGTTTTCTTGGGTTCGGGGAGTAGATTATAGAAAGGAAAGGTATTAGCACCCTTTCTATCCATGGTTATCCATGGGCTCTTAGTTACTTGTTTAGATCACTTGCCTTTGCTTTTCAATTGTTTGAAATGGTGCTTTGTGTGTGGTTTTGAAAATGTTTTGAAAAAGATGCCTTGTCTAGGCAACCATTGTAACAATTCTTGTTTGAATGTTTTACAAAGGTGTGTGTCTTTTTGAAAAGATGTTTCAATGTTTTTGAAAGTTTGTTTTGAAGTTGTGTTGTGATGTGTGTTTTGAAAAATGGCAAGGATATTTTTGCAAGATTGGTCAAGTAACCAAGAGCTATCTACCCTAAATTTCTCAAAGATCTTTCTTATGTTTTAACCCTTTTAACAGTGTTGTTTCACCATTGTATTTGGTGAACAACCTTGTGTTAGGATGTTAACGGGACGGGCGCGGGTCATCGTTTAGACCATAGAGGCAATAGTGCCAAGTATCTTTGGCAATTTTCTCAAGGGACTTGATCATTTTTGTTTAGGCAACTTGATAGCATCATCGAGGGACTATGATCATTTGATTTGTTTTTGTTTTGCCAAAGACACTTAACATGCAACCATGGCACATTTTGAAGGCAACAAGTGGAATAACCCTAAGGGTGCAAGTGTGCATTGTTTGTTTTTTCACGCATGTTTATCTTGAATTAGGTCAAGCTATTTGTTGGTTTTATTCGCATACAAATCCTAGGTCTATCATGGCATAATTTGAAAGCTTTTAAATGCGGAAATTTAAATGCTAAGCTATTACAACAATGATTATGGGGATGGGGATACAAGTTTGAATTTGGGGATATTTGACAAGGAAATAAAATCTGAGTTATTACAACCATATCGAATGTATAGGATACAAATATTTAATTGTACAATATTTAAATAAATACAATAAATAAATAAGAATGTATTATGCACAAAATGATTTTTTATGTATGTGAAAGTATTTTTCAATGTGAAATATAAACAAAATAAAAAAAAGTTAATTTTTGAATATTTTTGCCATTTAGGGCAAAACCCTAGTTTTTAAATAAATAGTAATATTTATTAATTATATACAATATTTGTTAATTATATACAAAAAATGAGAAGTGTATTGTAAAAAAATATTTTTAGTGTCATGTATTAACAAAAAATAAATATGTATTATTTCTATAATTTTTGTCATAATTATCTAATAAAAATGAAATGTACAAGTATTTATATATTATATATATTAAATATACTAAATATGAACAAAAATAAAAATATTAATTATTTACAAAAAATGTATTTTAGAAAATGTTTTCAAAATGTAAATAAACAATAATAACTGAAAAAATAAATATTTTTGTATTATTTTTAGGGTTTTAAATAAAAGAGGTTTTATATTATTTACATACATATGTTAAATAAAACAAATAAATGCCAAATAAATGCAAAAAACTGTGAAAAAATATTTTTGGAGTTTTTTATGTTTGAACAAAAAATATAAAGTCAGAATAAAAAAGAAAAATGCAAAAATGACAAGTATTTCACATAATGGGCCAGGGGGTGCAAATGGAAAAAAGGGGTGTGAACAACAAGCTGACTCAAGCCCAGCCCAAGTCAACTTTGTCTTCAAACTCCAGCACTGTCCAAACGCGTGCGCCTTCTTTCAAAATACAAACTCCTGATTCTTTGATTTTTAGCCAAAACTCATAACACAAACAATGTAGAGCATCAAATCACGATTCCAAATATGTAAAAAACTTGACCTAACTCTAAGAAACCAGGGAGAATTTCTTCACCCCCAATTTCTGACCTAATTTTTCTTCAATGTTCATGGCTAAAATTCTCACAGCACGCTTAACATAAATTAAAAGTAATCATATGTATGGCTTCAGGGCTATGAGTAGAGCATGTTTCATTCACAAACCTAAGCCTAACTCTTCCTAGATTGAGAGATAGAAGTTCATGGTTTTACCTGTTTCAGCTTGAATCGAACAGAGAAATGTAGGTATCTTCAATGGAGTTTGAGCTTTTGTACAGCTTGCCTAAAGTCCAAGGATGCTTCTCCAACACCTAGCTTGCTTTGAAACTGCCTGTATCGTGCTGTAGAAGTTCACCTGCACAGCTTGAAAGTAAAAATGGCAAACGTGGTTAGGGGTTTTACAGCTTGATTTTAAGGCTTGGGATAGTTTGTGTGGATGGTGTGGAAGGTGTTTGAAAGGTTTTTAACCAAAGTGCACGAGTGGATTGAGTTGTGGACCTCAATCTGCAGCAGGCACCCTATTTTGCAGCAAAACTGTGATTTGGTGAATGAGGAGGGATGAGGGGTGGTTTAGTCGTGCTTTAGGTCTGTTTTGGTGTATGGAAGATGAGAACAAAGTTTTCTTAGGCTTATGCTTGCAGGAAGTGAGAGTTGGATTGAGTTTGCAAGATTTCTTCTATGTGAAGCAAGGAAAGTGTGTAAGTGTTATAGACCTGTCCAAGCCTCTCAAGCATGCTGCAGCATTTTCTCTTGATCAGTGGGATTTGTCTACCAAACTTTGCCTCAAAGATCTGGCTTGTACCTCAAGGATCTTGAATTTGACATAAAGTGTTACTTTTCAAAAATGGCATTCTACCTTTTTCCATTTAAGGGTTAATTTTGTGTGCAATGTCCAAATGAACAAAATAAACCCTCAACTCAATGGTTATGCATTAAATTAAGGTGTGTAAAACTGGTTTTGAGGCCTGCAAGCTAGCATTGTACAAGCTGATTTGAAAAATTCCAATGTTATGAACATGCTTTGGCCATGAACAAAAGTGAGTTTTGGCCAACTTTGCAAATTCGATTCTCTCTAACCACAAGGGTGTTTGAGAAGTTCCTGGATGATTTGGAAAGCTTGGAATGTGTACTACAATCCATCTTTGTAATGCATCTTGAAACTCCAAGTGGAACCATGTGAAAAATGGCCAAGAAGTTGGACAAAAATCCTGCCTAGAATAGGGCAAAATTTCTCTAAGTTAAAAATGTTTTGCACCCTTGTTCCAAAAATCATAACTTGAGTTACAAGCTTCCTTTGAGAAAACTTTGTGAATCAAAGTTGTAGATTTTGAAATGGACTACAACTTTCATGTTTCAAGTTTTGTTTGAATCCATTTTCATCTTGGTGAAAAAATGGGACAAAGTTAGGAAAACATAAGGAAATTTCATAACTTAGAAAAATTCTAAGTTATGAAATTTTCTCATTCTAAACCCTAATTGGCAATTTTAGATTTCTTGATGAACAAGTTTCATAACTTGACATGTCTTGATGAAAAATGAATCTTGGCACTTGATTTTGACCAAAAAGTCAAAGTTTGACTTTTCAGTATACAGTCAAATTTTGATCAGTTGACTGAAAAATCCATCTGTCAATCCTATGCATTTGAGATCTTTTGAACTTGTTGAATGAGTCAAGACAATTCCATTGAGTCCTTGAGTCCATATGTGAGCTTGATTTGCCATTGGTTAGGTCAAACAGTCAAAAATTGCCTTTGTGCAGTCAAAACCCTAAAAATGACCATTTTGCCCTTTGGGTGATCTGATCAAATTTCTTGTGGAATTGTGATCCAAACTTGACCAAATGGTTCATGTGAGTTTATTATGTTGATGTCGGTCAATAATCATGAGGTTTGACTGTCAATTGGCCACAGTTGAGTTTTTCCCCAATACAGCTGATTTTCAGGTCAACTGTCCAATTGACTGGGCAAAGATGGGAATCAAGGCTTGAAACTTGGTATGGATAGACTTGTGAGTCCAACATGAAGCATGAAAGTCACTTTGGGCCTTTTAGGTCAAAACATCCATGTGCAAACTCAAACCCTAATTTGGGTCAACAATGCAAGGAGGGGTCTTGAGCAGAGCAAACCCTAACTTGATCTTGAGTTCCAAGAGTCTTGTGGTGAGAAAATGTTGATGAAATGAGAGGGCAAATTTTGGGGTACAACAGTTATATTTTTCAAATTTTTTAAACGTTGCTTTTACATCAATCGGTTGTTGCTTTAGTGCAACCGATTGTTGTGCTTCAGATTTTGAAAATTTTCATTTTTCCAGCAACTTTTTGTAACACCTTTTCATGGCAATCTTTGTATCTTTTCAAATACATTTTTTTTGTAAAAATGGTTTAAACATTGCTATGATTCATTGAAGAGGTATTACTACACTATAAATTATTTTTATTTAGAATTTTGAAAATACAACAACAATCACTAACAACTATTACTTTTTATTCTTTTGATCATACTCTCTATACTCAAGATTTGTGTTCATCATTTTCATATGCATACTGAAAATTGTTCTTGAGCACTTAGAAGAGTATTCCATCTTAAATTTCATATTGAATAGAAAAGATAAATCAAGTGATTGACATTGCTCTTTCATTATTCAAACTCGTATACAAATCAAACAAACTATTGTATCCTTGTTTTCAGGATTGTTGGAAACAAGAAAGACACTTAGGGAGGATTGTTCTCTTTGTGGTCTTAGTGAAAATCCAAGAGGATTGTTCTTGGTCCAAGAGGATTGTTCTTGGTTGTTAGGTATTCTTTGTACAAATTACCAACTATAAGGAAATCTCTTTCATGTTGAAAGGGGACTGGAGTACTCTCGGACTGTGAGGGGAACCAAGATACATCTCTGTGTTTTTTACTTTCCGCATTTACTGCTTTCATCACTTATCAGAAAAAGAAAGAAAAGAAACTCGTGCAAAAATATTCATACAATTCAGAAAAAGTTTTAAAGAACCTAATTCACCCCCCCCCCCCCCCCATCTTAGGCGCAATTGAACATACAATTGGCATCAAAGCAGGTTATAGGTAACCTGTTCCTACTAGATCCATAATGGCTTCCGCAAACAACAATTTTGTGTTCGGGGACGGTGGCAGTAGCAACAAGCCTCTTCTATTCTGTGGTGAATATTTTGATTTCTTGAAGATCCGTATGAAGGATCATCTAGAAGCACAAGGAGAAGAAATATGGGATGCTGTCCAAAATGGCCCTTTTGTTCCGGTAACTGTAGTAAACGACATTGGCTCATCAAAGCCTAAAACTACATGGGATGATGATGATAAGAAAAAGGTCTTGTATGATAAAAAGGCAATAAACCTCCTTCAAAGCGCACTTAGTATGGATGAATTCTTCCGTGTCTCAGCATGTACAACGGCAAAAGAAATTTGGGATACACTGGTTGAAACACATGAAGGAACAACTGAAGTAAAGAGATCGAGACTTAATACGTTAAGTCAAGAATATGAATTGTTTCGTATGCAACCCGGAGAATCCATTCTTGATTTACAAAAGAGATTTGTGCATCTAATAAATCATCTAAGGGCACTTGGCAAAACATTGACCAATGATGAGTTGAACCTAAAAGTGCCCAGATCCTTGACTAGAGAATGGCAACCAAAAGTAACGGCAATCTCAGAAAAGAAGAGTCTCGCTACTATGACATCCGCAACCTTGTTCGAAAAACTTCAAGAATACGAGACAGAACTTGGTAGATTGGAAAAGCGTGAAAATCAAGAAAAGAAGTCTAAGAACATTGCCTTGAAGATTGACTCCAAGGAAGACGAAAAGAAAGATAATCATGATGAAGATGAAAACTTCATGCTTCTCGTTAGAAGACTTGGAAAATTCTTTGGTAAAAATGATAAAGCCTTCTCGCACTCAAAGAAGAAGAAACACTTCAAGAAGAAGGAAGGATCCTCATCAACACAAGAAGTTACTTGCTATGAATGTGGTAAACAAGGTCACATCAAACCGGACTGTCCAAAACTTTCAAAGAAAAGTGGCTACAAAGGCAAGAAGGAATCAAAAGATAAGAAAGCATATGTTGCATGGGAAGATTTGAACTGAGTTCGTCATCCGACTCCGATAGCGACGAAAGTGCCAATATTGCATTAATGGCATCACACCACTCTGAAAGCGAAGATGATGAGGTAAGCTTGACGACCACTTCAAATCTATGGTATCTCGATAGTGGTTGTTCCAAGCATATGACGGGAGATATCGACAAATTTTCACATCTAACGCTTAAGGCCAAGGGTTATGTGACGTATGGAGATAACAACAAAGGAAAGATTCTTGGCATAGGCAAAGTTGGTGGTCCACCTTTCACATCAATTGAATATGTTCTTTATGTCGAAGGACTAAAGCACAATCTTCTAAGTATTAGCCAACTATGTGACAAAGGCTTCAAGATCAAGTTCACTAAAGATGAATGTTTGATAGAAGATGAAGTCACACATGAGGCTAAACTTAAAGGTAAAAGAGTAAATAATATTTTTATGATTTCCCTTAACGATTTGTCTTTGAAGGTTAAATGTCTCATGGAAAACAACAACGACTCATGGCTATGGCACAAAAGAATCGCTCATATTCATATGGAGCATTTAAACAAATTGATTAAGCATGACCTTGTTGTTGGACTGCCTAAGATAAAGTTCATCAAAGATAGACTTTGCGATGCATGTCAAAAGGGAAAGCAAATAAAATCAACTTTCAAATCCAAGAATGTGGTATCCACTACTAGGCCACTACAACTGCTTCATATGGACTTGTTTGTCCCTTCAAGAACAAGAAGCTTCGGAGGTAATGTATACGCTCTAGTTATTGTTGATGACTTTTCTAGATATACTTGGACACTCTTTTTAGTGCAGAAAAATGATGCATTCAAGGCGTTCAAGAAATATGCAAAGCAAATTCAAAATGAGAAGTCACTATCTATTGCCTCCATAAGAAGCGGCCATGGTGGAGAATTCCAGAATTCCTCCTTTGAAGATTTCTGTGAAGAACATGGAATATCACATAATTTCTCAGCACCAAGGACTCCTCAACAGAACGGAGTTGTAGAAAGGAAGAATAGGTCTCTTATTAAACTTGAAAGGACAATGCTTAGTGATTCAAACCTTCCAAAATACTTTTGGGCAGATATTGTAAGCACGGCATGCTTTGTAAGCAATAGAGTTAATATTCGACCTATCTTGAAGAAGACTCCGTATGAACTCTTTCGAGGAAGGAAACCAAATATTTCATTCTTTCATGTCTTTGGCTGCAAATGTTTTGTCCTTAACAACGACAAAGACAACCTTGGTAAGTTTGATGAAAAATCAGATGAAGGATGTAAAACAGATAGAAAAAGCACAAGTGGCACTTGTCACATTTTGGGAAATGCATTAGTCTCTTGGGCATGCAAGAAACAAGCTTGTGTGGCTCTTAGTACGGCCGAGGTGGAATACATTGCAGCGGGTAGTTGCTGTGCGCAAATTCTATGGCTCAAGTAACAACTCCATGACTACGGACTCGACCTTGGATGCATTCCACTCCGATGCGACAACACAAGTGCAATCAACATTACAAAAAATCCTGTGATGCATTCTAGAAGCATATCGACATTCGACATCACTTTCTTCGTGATCATGTACTTCAAGGAGATGTCGAAGTCACCTTCGTGGATACGCATAATCAACTAGCAGATATCTTCACTAAACCGTTGGCAAGAGAGCTAGGTATCTTGGAAGAAAATGACATTATCTAATTAAGGTACATGGCTATGATCTTAATCTTAAGTTTATGGTAATCTATCATGATCCATGTTTTTATTACTAAATTTTTGATATATGACCATGAAATCCCCAAAAATTAAGTATTTTTCACTTTTTCACTAATGACAATCGGTTGTCATAGAATGACAATCGGTTGTTGCTAAAAAAATTTAGTTTCTGTTTTCACAACAATCGGTTGTCACTCCACGACAACCGGTTTCTCTCTCAATTTTTTCGCCCCTGTTTGAATTTTTCAAAGGGTGCAATCGGTTGTCATCAAATAACAATCGATTGCACAGTTCAAGATTTTGAATTTTTTTATTTTTTTTCAGTTACACTCTCTGTTGTACCCCAAAATTTGCCCTCCCATTTCATCAACATTTTCTCATCACCAGACTCTTGGAACTGAAGATCAAACTAGGGTTTGCTCTGCTCAAGACACTTCCTTGCACTGTTGACCTAAATTAGGGTTTGAGTTTGCACAGTGGTGTTTTGGCCTACAATACCCAAATTTACTTTCATACTTCATTTTGGACTCACAAATTTATCCATACCAAGTTTCAAGCCTTGATTCAAATTTTTTCCAGTCAATTGGACAGTTGACCTAGAAATCAACTATATTGGGGAAAAAGTCAACTGTGGCCAATTGACAGTCAAACCTCATGATTTTTGACCCACTTCAACATAATAAACTCATATATGTCATTTGATCAAGTTTGGATCACAATTTCACAAGAAATTTGATCAGACCACCAAAAGGGCAAAATGGTCATTTTTAGGGTTTTGACTGTACAAAGACAATTTTTGACTGTTTGACCTAACCAATGGCCAATCAAGCTCAACCATGGACTCAATGACATTGTCTTAACCTATTCAACAAGTTCAAAAGATCTCAAAAGCATTGGATTGACAGATGAATTTTTCAGTCAACAGATCAAAATTTGACTGTACACTGAAAAGTCAAACTTTGACTTTTTGGTCAAAATCAAGTGCCAAGAGTTATTTTTCATCAAGACATGTCAAGTTATGAAACTTGTTCATCAAGAAACCCAAAAATGCAAATTAGGGTTTAAAATGGAAAATTTTCATAACTTAGAAATTTTCTGTTATAAAATTTTCTTATTTTTTCCTAACTTTGCCCCATTTTTTCACCAAGATGCAAATGGATTCAAAGAAACCTTACAACATGAAAGTTGTATTCCATCACAAAGTCTACAACTTTGATTCACAAAGTTTTCTCAAAAGAGACTTGTAGCTCAAGTTATGATTTTTGGAACAAGGGTACCTAAAACTTTTAACTTAGAGAAAATTTGCCCTAATCTAGGCAGGATTTTTACCCATCTTCTTGGCCATTTTTCACATAGTTCCACTTGGAGTTCCAAGTTGAATTTCAAAGATGGATTATAGTACATGTTCTAAGTTTTCCAAATTGTCCAAGAACTCCTTAAACACCCTTGTGGTTAGAGAGAATCGAATGCTTGAAGTTGGCAAAAACTCACTTTTGTCCATGGCCAATACATGTTCATACCAATTTGCAATTCTGATCTAGCTAGCTTAGTTCACCATTACAGGCCTCAAAACCAATTTTTACTCCTTAATTTAATGCATATCCATTTAATTAAGGTATTGTCTTGGTCATTAGGGCATTATACACTAGTTTAAGCCTTAAAAGGAAAAGGCAACAATGCCATTTTTGCCTAAACTTCACTTTATGTCAAAACCAAATCCTTGAGGCATGGGGCCAGATCTTTGAGGCAGGATCAAATCCACTAATTCCAGTAACCAAGAGCATAATGTGCAGCATGATATAGGGCTTGCACAGGCCTGCATTGGGAGGAGACACACTCTTGCTTGAAAAAGAAGAAAAGTTGCAAAACATATCCATCTCACATATCTGTTAAGACAAGCTTACAAGAACATTATGAACAAGTTTTGTACCTCCTAAGAAGCCAGAAATACGACCCCTTTATCACTAAAACCTCCTCATACACAAAATCCTTATTTTGCTGCAAAACAGGGCAAGTTCTGCAAACTTCAAGTCGTAACCAATTTCTATCGTGCGTTTTGTCCAAAAGAGCTTCAAACACCTTCCAATCAACTCACCTGAGCTATCCAGATCATCCATTGCTAGTTGTAACACCTCTAACACACTTTGCCATTTTTGTTTCAAAGCTCTGCAGGTTGAGTTCTACAGCACGATTCAAACTTTTTCAAAACAAGCCAAGCATTGGAAAAGCTTCCTTGGACCTCAGGCAAGCTTAAAAGAAGCTCAAACACCATTGAAGGTTGCTACATTGTCCAGCTCGAAGTCAACTGAAACAGGTATTTCATGGACTTCTATCTCTCTATTTAGGAATGGTTAGGCTTAGGTTTGTGAATGAAATATGTTGTACTCATAGCCCTGAAGCCATACATATGCTTAGTTTTCATTTACATTAATCGTGTTAAGAGAATTTCACTCATGAACTTTCTGAAAAAACTAGGTTAGAAATTAGGGCCAGAGAAATTCTCTCTGGTCTTTGAGAGTTAATTCAAGTTTTTTATATGGTTGAATTCGTTGTTTAATTCTCTACAATGTTCATGTTATGAGTTTTGTCAAAAGATCAAAGAATCAGGAGTTACAGTTTGGTACATAGCGCGCGCAGGTTTGTTCAAAGGAAGAAGAAGAAGTGGATTCTGGGTTGGGCTTGGTTCCTTTTGCTTTTGACACCCCTTTGTTCA
The DNA here is from genome assembly GCA_948472305.1 of Vicia faba. NCBI lineage: Eukaryota > Viridiplantae > Streptophyta > Magnoliopsida > Fabales > Fabaceae > Vicia > Vicia faba. The sequence goes on from OX451741.1 coordinate 1,451,104,479, forward strand.
GTTTACACCCCCTGGCCCATTTGTTTGAATTTTTGTCATTTTGATATTTTTTTATTTTTTTTCTGACTTTATTATTTTTTGTCTAAATATAAAAAATGCCAAAAAATTATTTTCTATATTTTTCATATTTATTAGATATTTATTTTTATTTTACTAGTATAAGTATATAAATAAACTATTTCCTTTTATTAAAAACTCAAAAAAATAATACAAAAAAATATACTTATCTTCATTTATTATTTTTATTTACACTTGAAAATATTTTCTAGAATATACACATTTTTTTGTAAATAATTAATTTATATTTTTGCATATTTAATATATTTAATACATATATATACTTATATACTTTATCTTATTAAATAATTAGGTCAAAAATATAAAAATATTACATTTTTACTTTTATTAACATTTCACACTAAAAATATCTTTTTTATAATATACTTCTATTTTTTGTACAAATTAATACATTATTATATATAATTAATAAATAATATTATTTATTTAAGAATTAGGGTTTTGCCCTAAATAACAAAAAAATAATAAAAATTGACCCTTTTTTTTATTTATTTACATTTTACATTAAAAAATATACTTTTTACATACATAAAAACTCTTTTTTGCATAATACATTTAATTTGACTTTTATTTATTTGTATTTATTTCAATTATTGTACATTTAAATATTGCCTATACATTCAATTTGGTTGTAATAACTTAGGATTTAATTTCTTGTCAAATACCCCCAATTCAAATTTGTACCCCCCTCCCTATATCATGTTCTAATAGTGTAGCATTTAAATTCTCGCACATTTAAAACCTCCCAAATTATGCCATGCTTAGACTTAGGGTTTGTATGCAAAAATAAAATCAACAACTAGCTTGACCCAATCAAAGACAAAAAAGCATGAAAAACAAACACAATGCACACTTGCACCCCTAGGGTTTCATCCACTTGTTGCCTTCAAAAATGGGCCATGGTTGCATGTCAAGTACTTTGGCAAAACAAAAACAAAACAAAAGATCATAGTCCCTCGATGACGTTATCTGAGTTGCCTAAACAAAATGATCAAGTCCCTCAAGAAAATTGCCAAAAATACTTGACACCATTGCTATCATGGTTTGTACGATGACTCGCGCCTGTCCCGTTAAACATCCTAACATAAGGTTGTTCACCAAATACAATGGTGAAACAACACTGTTAAAAGGGTTAAAAACATAAGAAAGATCTTTGAGTAAAATAGGGTAGATAGCTCCTAGTTACTTGATCAAGCTTGCAAAAAAACATCCTTGTTATTTTCAAAACACACTTCACCACGCAATTTCAAAATCCGACTTTCAAACATTGGAAACTTTTCAAAAGGACAAAAACACCTTTGTATACATTAAAACAAGAATCATTACAAAGGTTGCCACAACGATGGCCTCTTTTCAAAACATCTTTCAAAATCACACACAAATCACCATTTCAAACAATTGAAGAGCACCATTTCAAACAATTGAAAAGCAAAGCAAGTGATCTAAACAAGTAACTAAGAGCCCATGGATAACCATGGATAGAAAGGGTGCTAATACCTTCCCCTTCTATAATCTACTCCCCGAACCCAAGAAAACATCTCAAAGGTCTTTCCTGTGCTTTTTGACCTTTCCTTAGGATAAAATAAAAAGTCGGTGGCGACTCTTGCTAAACCGAAACATTTGCGAACACAAACGCAAAATCCCAAGTCAGTTCTCCCATCGTATCACAGAACTGGCGACTCTGCTGGGGACATGTTTTAAAAGTGGAGTAACCTTAGGGCTTAGATTACCCTTTGCATGATTATTGTTTGCTTTGATTGCTTTACATTTTTTTGTTCTCTTGTTTGGGCTTGAAATCCTCCACCCGGATTTGGGAAACATTCATAGGTAAATAGCAATACGTTGTGGAAACTGTGCGGGGTATACTGACACGGTTGAAGCAATAGCTATATTAGTGCGACATATTTGTGAGTACCGGTAGCCTTTGAGTCAATCAAAGAGAATACGGGGCCGCTGAGTGATGTCATGAAGCACTAATGAACTAGAACCTTACTTGACCATCTTGGCCTTTTATTAGGGGTAGTGAGATGATCGGCTTTGGTGCAGTCCAAAGTTGGTAGATACTCGATACTACACTCATTGAGGGTTGTTTTATTGGAATATTTTGGTCGCTAGTTAAGTGGCTAAACCAAAACAATGAACATAGAAAACAATCCAATAATATTGAGCTCCTTAGAACCCGGTTACTATTTATAGGACAGGTTTTGAGGCAACTAAACTCAAGAGGGTACTTACCTATGAAACCTCATGCAAGCCTGAAACTAGGGTTTTGTGTGATTTGCTTGTACATGTGCTTGTACATACATCATGAACATCATAAAGCATCATATACATCCATTAACCATTTCAAGGGTTTGGATCTTCATCTTTGTTTTTGTTTTGTAGGTCATGGAATCTCTTCGCAGGAAAACAATTCAAGTCAACCTTGTGAGGATCCCTCCTCAACTCAAGGAGCTTACCTCCAGGATTCCAGAGAATTCCCTCTTCAGTGAAAGACATGGTAGACTCCTCAACTTGGTCAACACCAGCATTGAAGAAGACATGGTGAAAGTACTTTTCCAGTTCTTTGACCCCCTACACCACTGTTTCACATTCCCTGATTACCAGTTGGTGCCTACTTTGGAGGAATTTGCTCAACTCCTGAGGATTCATATTCTTCATCAACTACCCTACAATGGTACGGAAAAAGAACCAAAGCTTGAAGATGTTGCTCAAGCATTACACTTGCAACCATCTGACATCAAGGGGCATTGGGAAACCAGAAGTGGTGTCAAGGGATTCTTGGCAAAGTTTTTGTTTGAGAAGGCACAAGAATGCTGGAATTCTCTTGATCTACAAGCCTTTGAAGAGATTGTGGCACTCCTTATCTATGGGTTGGTCTTGTTCCCAAACCCTAACCAACTTATAGATGTGAATGCTGTCAAGATTTTCATATCCAAGAATCCTATACCTACATTGCTTGGGGACATCCTACACTCATTTTACACACGAACAATGAGGAAAAGAGGTGTTCTCATGTGTTGTACTCCTCTCCTAGCAAGGTGGTTTATTTCTCACCTTCCACAATCAGTTTTGAAGAATGAGCAGGGTTTAAGGTGGTCACAACGATTGATGAACCTCACACATTCTGATGTACATTTGTGTTCTCGGTCCATAGTAAATGTCATCATCATTGATCGTTGTGGGGAATTCCCTAATGTCCCACTACTTGGCATTAGGGGAGGTATCACCTACAACCCCTGTCTAGCTTTGAGACAATTTGGATATGCTCGTAGGGATGGCCCTCATGACATGCTGATTTCGGACCTAGTTTTTGACTTCGACAACGATGCGCAAGGACTTCGACAAAGGTTCATCAGAGCTTGGAGGATGCCTAACAAGGTGGATAGTAAGACACTGGGGCACAAGAATTCCATCCCCCTTGAGCCTTATCTCAAGTGGGTACGAACCCGCTCCCAGAATCTTATGATGCCATACCCTCACATTCTCCCCTTGATCAAAGAGCTTGTTATGGAAGGAGAGGTTCCATACACCATCCTACACCCTGACATGCCAACATCATGGGAATAAATGCAAAAGAGTTGGATCCAACTCAAGGAAGAACGGGATACTTTTGAAGCCAGCTTCTATGCTAGTGAGAAGAAGGTTTTAGAGCTTACCCGCCGACTTCACGAGGAGGAAACTCTCAACACTTACATCGCACCAAAGAGAATGCGCAATGTCTTTTTACATTAAGAATTTTGTAATATTTCGCCCATGGGGCATTTATGTACTAACAAGTTTCTTCTTAATATGACGTGCGTTCTTTTTGTTTGCAACAAATTTGAATTTTTGAACCCTTGAATGCATTACATGAGTAACATACCATTCATCATATGCATAAACAGGTCCTCGCACCAGGTTTCCTTATCTTTCTACTGTTTATTTCAGCAAGATGGATTTGGAGCAAACAGTAAAGGATCTGCAGGCATAAAACTCACAGTTCCAGCAACTCCTCATGACCTTGGCAAAGGGTCAAGAGGACCTCAAAGTTTTGTTAGAGAAGAATAAAGAGAAAAGGAAAAAGAGACCTGGAGTAGCCACTTTGGGAAGAAGATTTGAGCATCAGGCCAGGAGAGTTCTTGAGTTCCCCTCAACGTCTAACGAAGGGGCTGGTAAAGGGAAAGGGACTGTTGTGCCTTCTGAATTCGAGGTTGAAGAGGAAGAGGAGGAAGAAGACGAAGACTACTCAGAACAACAGTATCCACCAGCAGATGATAAATATAAGAACCTTGAAGATAGACTGGAAGCTATGGAGTTGCAGAGGGTGCCCGGATTAGATTTTGAAGAACTAGGGCTGGTGGCTGGGATTGTTATCCCTCCCAAGTTCAAAGTGTCGACGTTCTCCAAGTACGACGGTCTGTCTTGCCCTAAGATGCACCTGAGGTCGTATGTCAGAAAAATCCAACCCTATTCATCTGATAAAGACCTTTGGGTACACTTTTTCCAAGACAGCTTGTCTGGCACTCAGTTAGATTGGTTTTATCAACTCGAGAGATCAGAGGTTCACAATTGGGAAGACTTGCCAGATGCTTTTTATCGTCAGTATCAATATAATGCTGATTTGACGCCCACTCGTACTCAGTTACAAAGTATGGGGATGGCTTCCAATGAAGGGTTTAAAGAGTACGCACATAAGTGGCGTGATCTGGCTGGAAGGGTGCAGTCGCCATTATCAGATAGGGAGTTAGTTGATATGTTTCTGGGGACCCTGTCTGGCCCCTTCTTCAACCATCTAATTGGGAGCTCTTCTGCGGGATTTACTGAACTGATTTTGACCGGCGAAAGGGTGGAGGCCGGTATTAAAAGTGGAAAGATTCAAAAGGATGCTTCCGCATCCACAGCTGTTAAGAAACCTTTCCCAACCAAGAAGGAAGCATCTGCTGTGTATTCTCAGAAGGGATTGGGAAGAACTGAGCGCCAGCCGACTGTAGGGGCCGTGATGATTCAAAACTCGTCAAATGATCAACCTCGTAACAATCAGTCGAGACCTAATCAACAACGGGTGGAAAGGCCACAACGGCAGTTCACCCGCATCAACATAATGCCCGCTCAGGTACTTCCCCATTTGTTGAAGCTGAATCTGACCAGTTTGAAGGAGGCGCCAAAAAACCCTAACACTTCCTCTCCATACTACCACTCTAATGCCAAGTGTGCTTACCATTCCGACAGTGCTGGACACGATACCAATAATTGTTGGGCACTTAAGAACAAGATTCAGGACTTAATTAACGCCAAAGAGGTTGAATTTGACACTCCTGAGAAGCCCAATGTTATATCCGCTCTGATGCCCAAGCACGGCCACAATGTGCATGCTGTTTTGGAAAATCTCCATGTTACTGATATTGCCGATCTGTTGACTCCATTGTTAGTGATTAAAGAAAACTTGTTGCAAGCCGAGATCTTTCCTGGTTGTGGTAAAGACTTTTATTTTTGTTTGAACGTTCAAGGTGATTGTCCAATGTTGAAGTCAGGTGTCCAACGCCTGATGGATACTCAAGAGATACTTTTCCAGAAAACCTCTGTTGACACTTGCAATCCTATTACTCCTGATACTTGTGATACTTCAACTAACGATATTGCTATCATAACCATTTCCAACAATCCTTCCAAGGCTTGCAAAAGGCCTGTCAGGATTACACCCAACTCTGAATGTGTACCTTTAAAGATCACCATCCCGGGACCTGTCCCGTACCAATCCAGCAAAATGATACCATGGAACTATGGGGGAGAAATTTTCTACCATGGTATCAAACAAATCGAGATAGTCCAAGATATTTCTGAAGAAGAAAACCCTGATGTAGGGAACATCGCGGGTACAAGCAAGATAGCCCGCAGTGGCCGGATCTTTTCTCCGGAGATTGCTCCCCCCCCCCCCCCCCGAGCAGTTTTCGTACCCTTGAAAGCTTCTGCACCTATTGGACCATCTGTGCAAGGCCCAGTGATTGAAGAGTTGGATACTCCTGTAGTAAAACCATCTGCTGAAACTACCGACAAGGGTAAGGGGATACTGGAAGTGCCTGTCAAGACGAAGGCTCATGCTGTGGTTATCCCTGAAACCACTCAGAAAGAAATGGATGAAATCTTGAAAATAATCAGAAAAAGTGACTACGACGTTGTGGAACAATTAGGGCAGACCCCTTCTAAAATTTCAATGTTGGCTCTTCTGCTCTGTTATGAGGCCCACGCTAAGGCCCTGATCAAATTCTTGAAGGCGGCACATGTTCCCCAAGAGACTTCGGCTGACCAGTTTCAGGAATATGTGGCCAGTCTTACTGCTGATAATGGCCTTGGCTTTTCTGATGTTGACTTAACTCCCAAAGGAAGGAAACACAACGATGCGTTACATGTTTCAGTTGAATGCCGGGGAACCACTCTCTCCCATGTCTTAGTTGATACTGGTTCTTCCTTGAATGTGCTGCCAAAGAAAGCCTTAGACCACTTGGACTGCGAAGGACTGACTCTCAAGCCTAGTAACATCATTGTTAGGGCTTTTGATGGGTCCAAAAGAATGGTTCATGGAGAGGTTGATATTCCTATCAAAGTAGGCACAGAGGTCTTCAAATCAACCTTTTACGTGATGGACATCCGTCCATCATATTCGTGCTTGTTAGGAAGACCGTGGATCCATTATGTCGGGGCAGTTACCTCCTCTTTGCACCAGATGCTGAAATATCCTGTTAAGGGTAAAATTATAATGGTGCACGGCGAGGAAGAGTACATTATAAGCCACCTCAACTCCTTTCGTTATGTGGAGCTGGATGGAGAGTTCATCGAAACGCCTTTCCAGCATTTTGAGGAAGTTTCTCCCGAGGTAGCAGTTGCGAAGACAATGGTTGAGGCACCCATCATTCCCAAGCTTGTGCCGAGGATGGCATCTCTCAAGGACACAGAAGCGGCGATCAAAGAAGGGAAGAGTATAGCATGGGGGAAATTGCCTGATTTTCCCCATAAGACGGAAAAATTTGGACTAGGGTTTACAGCTGCAGGACATAAGGCTATGCGTCGTTCCAAGACTGGAGGGCCACCTATAAGGATCACTCATCACGGAATTAATGTTGTTGAAGGTGAAGATGAAGAGAACGACTTCGAAGATTGGATCTTTCCGACCGTCGAAGGGGGCCTAAGCAACCTGGAAGCAAAGGATTTTTTTCCCATCACCTTTATCAACCAGTAATTTTATCTTTGAACAATTTCCCATTTTTATGGTCTGTAATAACTAAAACAATTCGTACACTATTTTCACCTCATGCCTTACCCGGGGCATGTAGGTCCATTTGTAAGGGTTTGATTTTCTTCATAATCATATGCCATGTTTTAATGAATCATTGGACGTTTTTCATCTATAAACTGTTGTGTTCATTTTTCTTTCCTTTTGCATTTTTGTTTGTTTAAGGATGGTTATCCCTTACACACACCCACACTCACAAATGCAGGTACCCATTCATTCCAGATTCCATGGGCAACTGTTCTATTTCAGCCTTCGATAACTCTGAGGATTTGGTCAATCATGCTGAGTACGAAGTTGACGAAGATTGTGAAGTGCCAGGAGAGTTAGCCAGACTTTTGCAACAAGAAGAGCGGGCTATTCTGCCTCATGAAGAGCTGTTAGAAACCATCAACTTGGGGACAGAAAAAGACAGGAAGGAAGTAAAAGTGGGTGCCAACCTGGAACCAAGTGTCAAGGAGCGCTTAGTGCAGTTGTTGAACGAATATGTTGAAATCTTTGCTTGGTCTTATGAAGACATGCCAGGGTTAGACACGGATATCGTGGTTCACCGTCTCCCTACAAGAGAAGACTGTCCACCAATCAAGAAAAAGGTCCGACGAATGAGGCCTGACATGTCTGAAAAGATTAAGGCTGAAGTAATGAAGCAATTCAACGCTGGCTTTCTGGTTGTTACTACTTATCCACAATGGGTTGCTAACATTGTGCCCGTGCCTAAAAAGGATGGCAAAGTCAGAATGTGTGTAGACTATCGGGATTTGAACAGGGCCAGCCCTAAAGATGATTTTCCACTACCGCATATCGACATCTTGGTTGACAACACAGCTCAACACAAGGTTTTCTTCTTCATGGACGGATTCTCGGGCTACAACCAGATTAAAATGGCCCCCGAGGACATGGAGAAAACTACTTTTGTCACATAATGGGGTACCTTCTGCTACAAGGTGATGTCGTTCGGATTGAAGAACGCAGGGGCAACCTATCAACGCGCCATGGTAGCTTTATTTCATGATATGATCCATCATGAGATCGAAGTTTACGTAGACGACATGATAGCTCGATCACAGACAGAAGAAGAACACCTTAATCATTTGCAAAAGTTGCTTGCCAGGTTGAAGGAGTATAAACTCAGACTGAATCCAAGCAAGTGCACTTTTGGAGTTAGATCTGGTAAACTTCTGGGATTTATTTTCAGCAACAAGGGCATTGAGGTTGATCCAGCTAAAGTAAAGGCTATACAAGAAATGCATGCCCCCCGTACAAAAAAGGAGGTTAGAGGATTCTTGGGACGCTTGAACTATATTGCGAGGTTCATCTCTCACCTGACATCTACCTGTGAGCCAATTTTCAAACTGCTGAAGAAAGATCAGGTAGTTGAATGGAACGATGGTTGTCAAGTTGCTTTTGATAAGATCAAGGAGTACTTATTAGAACCTCCTATTCTGATGCCACCTGTCGAAGGAAGGTCGTTGATCATGTATCTGACTGTTTTGGATAACTCAATGGGGTGCGTACTGGGTCAACATGACGAGTCTTGCCAAAAAGAGCATGCCATTTATTACCTTAGCAAAAAGTTTACCGACTGTGAGACTCGCTACTCACTGCTCGAGAAAACTTGATGCGCTTTGGTATGGGATGCTCGCCGGCTAAGGCAGTATATGTTTACTCATACCACTTTGCTGATTTCCAAGATGGATCCGATCAAGTATATCTTCGAGAAGCCGGCTTTATCTGGAAGGATTGCTAGATGGAAAATGATCCTGACTGAATATGACATCCAGTATACTACCCAAAAAGCTATAAAGGGGAGTGTACTAGCTGACCATCTAGCTCACCAAGTCGTCGAAGATTATCAGTCTATGAGATTCGACTTCCCGGACGAGGACATCATGACATTAGACAACATTGAAAGTAACGGACCGTATGACGGACCTGAACAAGGATCCCGATGGACCCTATACTTTGATGGTGCTTCAAATGCACTTGGCAACGGTATCGGTGCAGTACTCATTTCTCCAGATGGTTGCCATACACCCTTCACTGCCCGACTTTGCTTCAGTTGTACCAATAACATGGCTGAATATGAAGCTTGCATCTTTGGTCTCAAGGCTGCTATAGACTTGGGAATCAAATCTTTGGTCTTATTTGGGGACTCGGATTTGGTTATCAGTCAAGTCAAAGGAGAGTGGGACACTAAACATCCTAATTTTATCCCATACAAAGAACATGTCTTGACATTGTTGCCTCATTTCGAGCAGATTACCTTCGAGCATTTCCCGCGAGAAGAAAATCAGTTAGCCGATGCTCTGGCTACAATGTCTTCCATATTTAAACTCAACTGGGATAACGAGGCTCCCCAAATTACCATCGAGCGAATGGACGAACCTGCACACTTTCATGAGATTAATACCGAAGAAGTAGTGGAACAACCTTGGTTTCATGAAATCAAAAGGTATCTCCAGACCAGAGAATATCCTGAAGGAGCTTCCGTCAATGACAAAAAGTTCTTAAGGAGATTTGCTGCCAAGTTCTTCCTAAGCAATGGCATCCTTTATAAGCGCAGTCATGATTGTGTTCTACTTTGTTGTGTGAACAAGGTTGAAACGGAGTTGATCATGACCGATATACACAGTGGCACATTTGGCACCCACTTGAGCGGACACACGATGGCTAAAAAGATTTTGAGGGCAGGCTACTACTGGTCTACCATGGAAGCTGATTGTCATCAACATTCCCGCACCTGCCACAAATGCCAAGTCTACACCGACAAGGTACATATTCCTCCTGTTCCTCTCAACATTCTGACAGCTCCATGGCCATTCGCAATGTGGGGCATTGACATGATTGGAGAGATCAAGCCCACGGCATCCAATGGACATCGCTTCATCTTGGTGGCTATTGATTACTTCACTAAATGGGTCGAGGCAGCTTCCTATGCCTCAGTTACAAAGAATGTGGTTGCCTGCTTCATCAAGCAGAACCTCATATGCCGGTATGGTATCCCCGACAGGATCATCACAGACAATGGTACAAATTTGAATAATACTATGATCACCGCTCTGTGCGAGCAGTTCAAGATTTATCATCACAATTCATCTCCCTACCGGCCAAAGATAAACGGTGATGTTGAAGCCGCGAACAAAAATATTAAGAAGATCATTCAAAAGATGACAGTCACCTACAAGGACTGGCATGAGATGTTACCGTTTGCTCTGCATAGATATCGTACCACGGCACATACTTCAACAGGGGCAACTCCATTTTCTTTGGTATATGGCATGGAAGCTGTTCTGCCTATGGAAGTTCAGATTCCTTCCTTGAGGATTATGAAGGATGTCGGTTTGAGTGAAGACGATTGGATTCAGACCCGACTTGATCAACTTAATTTGGTCGACGAGAAACGACTTACTGCTGTTTGTCATGGTTAGACGTATCAAAGACGGATGATCAAGGCTTTCAACAAAAAGGTTAGGCGTCAGGTATATCAAGTCGGAGATCTTGTAATCAAACGGATCATCTTACCGCAAAGTGATCCCAGGGGCAAGTGGACTCCTGCTTACGAAGGACCATTTGTAATCAAGAGCATCTTTTCTGGTGGGGCAATGATTCTGACCACCATGGACGGTAATGACTTGTCGCACCCTGTGAATGCAGACATAGTCAAAAGATACTACGCATAAAACGACCCGACAAGTTGAAAACCTGAAAGGGCGACTTGAGCAAAAATGGGCATCCCGGTGAATCGAAAACCCGAAAGGGCGGTTCAGGCAAAAATTAGGGATAAAACAAAAAAAATCTGTATACCCGGCAAGTTGAAAACCTGAAAGGGCGACTTAGGCAAAAAAAGGGTTTCCTGGTGGATCGGAAACCCGAAAGGGAGGTCCAAGCAAAAGTTAGGGAATTAAAGCGCATGACTATATCTCGTCGGATCACTTTAAGAATAATCTCTTCACCAACAAGCTCCCAAGCTTCTGGTCAATCCAATCATCTACGGACGAAGCAACGAATGGACAGATGCTCAGAGTTGTGAAGGCTATAGCAGAATGGGAACCCCATGGAATTATTACACATAGCCATCTTTCCTTTTGTATAAATTTTTTCTCATTTTTACGACAACATTTTCTTACTAGGATGTTTGTTTCCTTTGTATAAAGATACTTACAAAAATTAATACAAATATACTTTAAAGTGCAGAAATTTGCTTGCCTTTCTTTTTCTATTTTACACTTATGTTTTATTTGAAAACGTCCAATGTTTTGTTAAATAGGCATATGCATTTGAATATAATCACTGCTTACAAATAAAACGAAATTGGGAAAGGATAATCACTGGTAGGTTGAAGGTGTAGGAAGATATCTTTATGCCATTCAAGTAGAGATCCCCTGCATTACTTTGTTCAGATCCTCAACAAAGCTAAAATCTCAGAGTACATGTCCCCAACCGAGTCAAGCTTCAAAGTTCCCATCAGGGTTCAAACTCCTGATTCCCAGCGAAGCCAGGATAATCTAAATCCCCTTCCCCAGCGAAGTCAAATTTCCAACTGATCAAACTCTCTCAATTTCCCCAACAGCTAGGATGATTCCCCAGTAGATTGGCTTACATTCCAAAACTCCTGATTTCACTGGCCGAGTAAACATTCTCCCCACAGGGTCATTTCCCAACAGATTGAAGATTCTCAGTCTCATTTCTCCAGCAAAAGTCTCTCAGGTTTTAATTCCCCAGTAGAGGTCGTCAGAGTAAACCCTATTCCCCAGGGAAGTCATGAAGAATGCTTAGTCCCCACAGAAATTGGTGAAGATCTTGTTAAAATCCCCGCAAGTCACCAAGGATTTTCAATCCCCGGTAGTGGTCCTAAGATTTCTCATTCTAAACAATCAAAGATCTTTAATCCCCAAGCAGTCAGCAAAGATTTCTCATCTGCAGTAATCAAAGATTTTTAGAATCCCCAGCTTCGGTCAAGGATTTATTTTCCCCGAAAGCAGTCAAAGATTTCATTATCTCCAGCTATCAAGGATTCATTTTCCTCAGCAAGACAGCTACTCAGCTTACATGCATAACCATTACATCCTTATATCATAAACATGAGTTACAATTCATTGCATCATACATATCATGCAATATAACTTCGTGTTTTAGCTAACATTTTACCCTTTTCAGGATAAGATTAAAGGGATATCATTAACAATTATTCGGATACAGTATGGATACACCCTAGACACGGAGGTCATTCTATTACTCATTCAAGAACTTCAAGTCAAAATACAGTACGGATACACCCCAGACACGGCGGTCATTCTACTACTCATTCAGACTTCAGCAATCAGATACAGACTAGATATGCTCCAGACACGGCAGCCATTCTATCTCTCATTCAGATTCACCTATCAACTACAGGTTCAGATACGTTCCAAACAAGGATGTCGTTCTGGCCTTTACACCAGCAGTTTGATTCCCCCAGTGCATTCGCCACGGAAGTCATTCTGCCACTTATTCAGATCCCAGTTACAGTACGGATACACTCCAGACACGGCGGTCATTATACTACTCATACAGATCTCAACTTCAGATACAGTCCAGATACGCTCCAAACACGGTTGCCATTCTGTCACTCATTCATAGTTTATCCCCAGCACACAGTTGCTCCGTACACAGATGTTTCTCTGTTGCCCCAGATACAATACAGATACACTCCAGACACGGCAGTCATTCTGATATTCATTCAAAGTTCAAATACAGTTACAGCTCAGATACGCGCCAGACACGGATGCCATTCTTTTGCTCATACAGACTCAGTCTCCAGATACAGTTCAATGGCATCCCGGACACGGATACCATTTTGATGTTCATTCTTCTGACCTACAACATTGCAATTCAACAAACATTCTTGGATGGAATCTCTAAGCCTATCTCCAGCAAGATTCTACTATCTTCAAATGGCATCTCTAAGCCCATTTCCTCAGATATATTTTGACGAGTGCAAATTTACGGGCACTCTAGTGTCCAATCCTCTCTTACCTTTAAGTCACGAAAGGCAAACTTGCCAATCTAACTCTTCAGGTTCAAGAAGATTGAACAGGGGCAACTGTTGTACCCAAAAATTTTCCCTCCCATTTCATCAACATTTTCTCATCACCAGACTCTTGGAACTGAAGATCAAGCTAGGGTTTGCTCTGCTCAAGACACCTCCTTGCATTGTTGACCTAAATTAGGGTTTGAGTTTGCACAGTGGTGTTTTGGCCTGCAATACCCAAATTAACTTTCATACTTCATTTTGGACTCACAAATTTATCCATACCAAGTTTCAAGCCTTGATTCAAATTTTTGTCCAGTCAATTGGATAGTTGACCTAGAAATCAACTGTATTGGAAAAAAGTCAACTGTGGCCAATTGACAGTCAAACGACATGATTTTTGACCCACTTGAACATAATAAACTCATATATGTCATTTGATCAAGTTTGGATCACAATTCCACAAGAAATTTGATCAGACCACCAAAAGGGCAAAATGGTCATTTTTAGGGTTTTGATTGTACAAAGACAATTTTTGACTGTTTGACCTAACCAATGGCCAATCAAGCTCAACCATGGACTCAAGGACTCAATGACATTGTCTTAACCTATTCAACAAGTTCAAAAGATCTCAAAAGCATTGGATTGACAAATGAATTTTTCAGTCAACTGATCAAAATTTAACTGTACACTAAAAAGCCAAACTATGACTTTTTGGTCAAAATCAAGTGCCAAGAGTTATTTTTCATCAAGACATGTCAAGTTATGAAACTTGTTCATCAAGAAACCCAAAAATGCAAATTAGGGTTTAAAATGGAAAATTTTCATAACTTAGAAATTTACTAAGTTATAAAATTTTCTTATTTTTTCCTAACTTTGCCCCATTTTTTCACCAAGATGCAAATAGATTCAAAGAAAACTTGCAACATGAAAGTTGTAGTCCATCACAAAGTCTACAACTTTGATTCACAAAGTTTTCTCAAAAGAGGCTTGTAGCTCAAGTTATGATTTTTGGAACAAGGGTACCTAAAACTTTTAACTTAGAGAAAATTTGTCCTAATCTAGGCAGGATTTTGACCCATCTTCTTGGCCATTTTTCACATAGTTCCACTTAGAGTTCCAAGTTTCACTTCAAAGATGGATTATAGTAAATTTTCCAAGCTTTCCAAATTGTCCAAGAACTCCTCAAACACCCTTGTGGTTAGAGAGAATCGAATGCTTGAAGTTGGCAAAAACTCACTTTTGTCCATGGCCAATACATGTTCATACCAATTTGCAATTCTGATCTAGCTAGTTTGGTTCACCATTACAGGCCTCAAAACCAATTTTTACTCCTTAATTTAATGCATATCCATTGAATTAAGGTATTGTCTTGGTCATTAGGGCATTATACACTAGTTTAAGCCTTAAAAGGAAAAAGCAACAATGCCATTTTTGCCTAAACTTCACTTTATGTCAAAACCAAATCCTTGAGGCATGGGGCCAGATCTTTGAGGCAGGATCAAATCCACTAATTCCAGTAACCAAGATCACAATGTGCAGCATGATATAGGGCTTGCACATGCCTGCATTGGGAGGAGACACACTCTTGCTTGAAAAAGAAGAAAAGTTGCAAAACATATCCATCTCTCATATCTGTTAAGACAAGCTTACAAGAACATTGTGAACAAGTTTTGTACCTCCTCAGAAGCCAGAAACACGACCCCTTCATCACTAAAACCTCCTCATACACAAAATCCTTTTTTTGCTGCAAAACAGGGCAAGTTCTGCAAACTTCAAGTCATAACCAATTTCTATCGTGCGTTTTGTCCAAAAGAGCTTCAAACACCTTCCAATCAACTCACCTGAGCTATCCAGATCATCCATTGCTAGCTGTAACACCTCTAAATCACTTTTCCATTTTTGTTTCAAAGCTCTGCAGGTTGAGTTCTACAGCACGATTCAAACTTTTTCAAAACAAGCCAAGCATTGGAAAAGCTTCCTTGGACCTCAGGCAAGCTTAAAAGAAGCTCAAACACCATTGAAGGTTGCTACATTGTCCAGCTCGAAGTCAACTGAAACAGGTATTTCATGGACTTCTATCTCTCTATTTAGGAATGGTTAGGCTTAGGTTTGTGAATGAAATATGTTGTACTCATAGCCCTAAAGCCATACATATGCTTAGTTTTCATTTACATTAATCGTGTTAAGAGAATTTCACTCATGAACTTTCTGAAAAAACTAGGTTAGAAATTAGGGCCAGAGAAATTCTCTCTGGTCTTTGAGAGTTAATTCAAGTTTTTTATATGGTTGAATTCGTTGTTTAATTCTCTACAATGTTCATGTTATGAGTTTTGTCAAAAGATAAAAGAATCAGGAGTTTGTTTACAGTGATTTCTGGTAAACAACCGCTAGTCCTCCAAACTATCGAATAAACTTACTGACTGTTATTCAATTCCTCTGGTAACTCGCAGGATCGACTAGATTAATCCTAGGACGTGTTGGTCATTAGGGTAACTCTCATGATCGAACAGGTATTCATGGTTGGTATTTAGAATGTTGTGTAGGTGTTTGACTTATTTCGATTTCTCTCTTAAAGATCTAAAGGTGTAATCAAAATATATGTGTGCGAAACTAAATTGCATGAATAAAGGTCAATTGTAAAGACATGTAAAAATTGCATAAAAGACAAGTAAATGACTTCGAAACGTAAAAAACACAGTTAATGTAAAAGATTCGAAATGTGAAGAAAGCGTTTAATGCAAGAAAACTGTAAAATTGCTTTAAGTAAAAAAGGTGTTCGAAGGATAAAAACTTAAAGATAAAGGCATGAAACGTATAACAGTTTCTGGAATGTAAAGTATTTGAAATGGAAGGAAAGCATTTAAATGTAAGGCATCAGTGAAAAGATTTCGAATAAAAAGACTTTAGATGCAAAAACTTGTAAATGGTATTGACATAAAGATAAGGAAAGTACTGGAAATGATAAAGGGTTTTCATTAAATCATAAACATGTGGTGTTATCATACGTAGATTGCTCTTGCATTCGTTTCCCTAGCCATGTGGTAATTTGAATGTTTACTGAGTTTTCTTGTACAATAGATATGACACACGAAATCCTAATGCTAAGACTTCTATTTATACTACTTCGACCATAACGGTCTTGCTATAAGATTCTGCCACGTTCAGAACATGCAGAGCAATGCCTCTCTCTTGCTTCCACGTGTCTTCGAATGCTCCAGCGCATATATTTCAAATTTCGAACATCCCGCTTGCATTTGAATTTCAAATTTTTTGGCACTTCTTCGCTTCGAACGCACTTCTTAGACACACCCTCTTTATCATTTCGAGACTTCTTTGGATATATTCTCATAACTGTCACTCGAAGCTCCAAGCTTTGATATGCTCATTCGAAGCATTGCTTCTACTATTTCGAAACATGACGTTTTGTTTCATTTCGATCGAAACGTCCAATTTACTTTGCTTCTAATAATATTATCAAAATCTTCAGCCAACAAAATGCCCCTTTAAAATATGTATTTCGATTCCTTTGAGAAATACTTATTTTAAACATATACACAAGATTTTGATGCGACCTTCGAATCATCGTAACATTTATTGCATTTGACTCCAGTCACGTCAATCATAACACTTTTTAGATTCCTTAACCGCCTTGAACCACTTCACAGTATGGTGCAGTTACAAAACAATGATTATCTTTAATCACGCCTATTACCAATGTTAACTTTACGCCACCTCTTCATCAAACCAACCCATGATTACCATGTATCACAACCTTACTCAGTGGATGCTTAAACTTCCATATTATAAAAACCCATCAACTTAGTCTTTTTCTTTTCTTTCCACATTCTGAATCTTTTCTCCTTATTTTCTCACCGAAACCCTAAGCTTTCAACATTCTTCCAACAATGTCTTCTTCCACTTCATCCCAACTAAAAAAGGTTTCCAAAAAGAAAGGAAAGACCGCAGGAACTACAATGGAAAGCAAGGTTGTCACTCACCAAGGTCAATCTGTTCTTGTTCCCCAGATGATCTCAAAGGAGAAAGAAATACTTTATGCATCCCAGGTACTTATTCCTACCACCGCTGCTGGTAAGAGGTTAGCTTTAATGGGCCCTCTTACAGTTTTTGAAATTTTAAAAGATATCAGGAAAATTTTCCCAGTTTGCTATAATTTCAAACCCCTGTTTAATAAAATGGATGCCCCTAAGGCAATAGAATCTTCTGGCTCAAACACCGTGGAAAATCCAATTGTTCCTCCTAAGGACCCTTTTGTATTGGACTATGTAAAGAGTAACTTCAAACCGTTTCGATCTTGCCCCACCTCCGACACTGCTTATCATAACTGGTTCAATAAGGTAGAAGCTAAGAAATCCCAGCAATGGGAAGAATTAGGTATCTACAACTTGATTAAGCTGTCGAAGCCAGGTTTTACTTACAGCCACCCATTGTTATTCGCGTCCCTATATTTCTGGGACAGTACTTATAATACTTTCCATCTCCCTGGTGGAATGATTACCCCTACCTTCTTTGACATAGCGGCCATCACTGGGCTATCACCAGTAGGAGAAACATATATCCCTGACAACAAAGAACATTCGAGTATAATCGACTTCGAAGTCAAACTAGCAAGCTTTTCAAAGTTTATCAGCCACTACCATGCTGAAGGAGACAGTGTGTCTGATGTAGAACACATTGCTTTCCTTACCTTATGGCTGTCAAGATATGTCTTTTGCAGTAGATCCCTACAGGTAGCCAGTAGGTTTATTCCTCTAGCTAGAGATTTGCACGAGAATCGGAGAGTGGGCTTGAGCAAATTGCTACTAGTTGATCTTTATGAAAGCCTAAGGTCAGCTGTTTCGAGTCTAAAATCTCACACCTCCAAGAATATCCTGCTAGCTGGCCCTTTCTGGTTGCTTCAGTTGTGGCTAAATGCCATGTTCGAACCTTCATTGTCAACTGCCAACACCATTGCTGAACAAGACCCTGAAATAACGGATAGAATAATCGAAGGCACTAGGCTGCGAAGACTAACCACACATGATGATAAGGATGACTTCAAAGTCCTATTCTCAAAATACATCATGATATTCTCCAAGAGGCATAAGTTCGAAGAGACCATGGCGCCTTTTGCTTCAAGGGCTCATGGACCTTCATGGTTTAACATGGCTCTCTCAGAAGCTGTCAAGAGCAAAGAGATTCAAGATGTATGGAGAGCCTTTTTGCTACCCAGACTAATCTCTTCAAGAATAACTCCTGCCAAGAATCAGATTTTCCTTTTCGCTTATCAGCCCAATTTTGTTTCGAGACAGTTTGGCTTGTGCCAACTAATTCCTGAACCCTTATTTCAAACTGAGAGTGCCATTACCTCTGGGCGAACCTTCAAGGCACGAGAAGCCAAACTGCAGCAAGAACAATACCAAGGCTTTGCCCAGTTTGAGCTAATAACTTTCGAACCTACCCACCTTACAGCAAAGGGGTTTCTGGAATGGTGGACAAAGTTTTATCAAACTTATATGTTCGATACTCTTACTATTCAGCAGAAACTAACTGATGCCTTCGATGTGCAGGTATCATCCAAGAAAGGTATGTTCACTCATGCCAAAGAGATTAAAGCTTTTCAAAATTATTTCGAAACTACTTATGATCCCACACACTTGGAATCCACTGTGCATCAAGCGGCTGAGACCTTGAAGGAAAAATTCAAACAAAAAGTTTCTAAGTTAAAACTTCCTTCAGGGTTGTCACCTGAGGATAGGTATAAGTTGGCATTCGAAATGCATCCACCTAAATTTCCTAGATTACCTACCTCAGAACTGGCTCTGGCTTGGTTTCCTCCATACCCTTGGTGGTTCACTTGCAAAGAAATGTTCAAACATCTTCAAAAGAAACCAAAGCCATCTGAGACTGTGACATGGGCTCAACACTGGCTCCACGATTTCCCAGGACATCTTCGCTATGACCTTTCTGCCATGTCGATTAAATCTGATCAAGGCACAGGTGCGAATGCTTGGGAAAATCCCAAACGTTTTTCATTTTCCATATCTTTAACTTTTGCCTTAATTGTTTCGATTTTCAGCCATCAGGATAAAGACATCCGCTTCAAAGTCGAAAGAAGGGAGCGCCTCTCAAGCCTCTATCGAAACCACTGACAATGTGACTCCATCCGAAACAACAACCATTGCTGCAACAACAACAACAACAATACCAACAATAATCAGTGTTCCAACTCCACAGGTAATCACTTAGCCTTGATGTTTCGAATTCACTAATGTTTCATGATTTGCATCTAACTCTTTGTTTAAATCTTTTCAGACCAACAAACTTCCGCCTACCACTCCAAAGAAGCGAAAATCAAACACCACTAGGGAAGACCCCAAGGCTGGAGGAAACTTACCAGCTACTTCGAAGAAGAAGCAGAAGAAGGATATTTCAAAGAGCGTTGTACCAACTAGTGTCTCTGGACTCGATTCCAGGGATGCTGCTCCCTCACCCAAATCCAAAATTCCATCTTCGACCTCCAACGTAATGTTGGAACGCATAGCTAGCAACCTCTCTTCCGAGAGTCCACAGGTAAATTGAACTTTAAACTTTTGACAAAATAATTATTCATTACCTTGGTGCATGCTTTTAATATTCTTTTGCTCCTTGCAGGATATCTTAAATCCAGCCTTCACCACTTCGACCTCACCATCAAAAGTTGCGGCTCCGATCAACTCCTCTCCTCAAGGAGACTCCAGCAACCTTGTACAAAACAAAGGTTCCTCCAATATGGAGGTCCTGGCTGGGGCTTCTGAGCAGCAAGATGATCAAAGTACCTCTCCTCCTCTAAAAGAAACAAATGAAGCAACGCTTCATGAATCTGCAGAGGCTTCACAAAGAACTTCTCTCCAAAAGTTCCCTCTCGAAACCCTTCAAGAGGACCCAAAGGACGCTCACGCTGAAGGAGAGAAAGCTGATTCTAGTCAAAGAAACGAAGAATCTGCAGAAGAAGAGTCTGAGGAGGAGGATGCCAACGATGGTTCGACTGCTGGGACAGAGTCCAATGCAAATAACAGCAAAAAAGAAGACATCGAAGTGGTGGACTTGGATGACGATGAAGAAGATAATGAGCACGAAACGAATGAAGAGGATGGTGACACAACCAACAAACCCATGGAAGTCGAAATGGACGTGACTCCCCTACGTGTGGAACTCCCTCAACCGTCTTTGTCTCGAATGACTGACGAGGAGCTTGCACTCCTGAGACGAAATGACCTTATTGGGTACATGAAGGCGAAGCTGGCTCAAAGGGACATTCCACTTGCTAGGGCTGGCACAAGTTCGACTAGCTATCCTCTTCCCACAGATGAAAGAATTGTACTTCTTAACAGGATCAGGAAAACAATTCTTAATGTGGATATATTCAAAGTGCTCAAACAGGATAGCACTGCTTGCTACACTATGAAGGAGTTGCTTACAAAATTCAACCCTGCTACCTGCTCCTTGCCAGTTAGTACTATCTTGTTCGATCTTCAATCTTTGCTGGACAACGTAACTGGTTACCTTCTCCAAGATGAATCTGCTGCCAGAAAGGTTCAAGAAAAACGCACTGCAATGGATGCTGCTTATGAACAAGCTTCGAAACTCTCTCAAGAAGCTGAGGATCAAGCTATGCATCTAAAGCAAGCAAAAACTGATTATGAGGCTCGAGTTGAGTCCATCCTTCTCTGGGAAAGGCAGATTTAGGAGCTTCAACAGAAGGTTAAAGAGGCTAAAGAACAACAAATAGCCTTCGAAACCAATACTGTTGGTAACCAATTCGAAGAGCTTCTTAACCAGGGGCTTGCAGAAATGGAAACTACAGAACAACTCAAGGGAGAAGTGGCAACCTTGGAAGGAGCCAGACATTTTGCTCAACAGAGACTTGAATCTTTTCGAAGTACCTTCAACAGATTAAAGAATAATTCTTATTTCTAAATTTCAGTGTTTATTTGATTACGATTTGGTTTTTTATATGTAATATTCGAACAACTCTATTTTGGCATCCCATATTGCCATTTTGGCATTTATAATATATTGGTTACGTTGTTACTATTCGAATCTCCTGCAGGCGTGGCTTATATTTCTTTAAATATTTCCCATTAACCTTTAGGATACGTTTATCATCCGTCAATTCTTCGATTTCATATGCATTGTTTGAGAATACCTTTAGTATTCGAAAAGGCCCTTCCCAATGAGGTGACCATTTACCTAGTGTTTTATTTTTCTTGTCCATGGGCAATATGACTTTCCAGACTAAGTCATTAATAATGAATGCTTTTCTTTTCACCCTTTTGTTATATGTCCTGGCCACTCTTTCTTTTTGTCTCATCAAGATTTCCAATGCATGTAATCTAACTTCGTCCAACTCAACTAATTCATTCATCATCATATCCCAATATAATGCAGCTGGGATTTCGCTTTGTCTTTGAATTCGAACTGATTGTAGATGAATTTCTACTGGCAGCACTGCATCATGACCAAATGTGAGTTGGAAAGGCGTAGTGTTAGTAGCTTCCTTAGGAGATGTTCTACAGGCCCATAGTATTTGGTCCAAAGTTTTGTGCCAGTTTCTTGGCTTTTTACCAATATGTTTCTTGATTAACCCTATTATCACTTTATTGGCTGCTTCGACTTGACCATTTGCTTGAGCATAATATGGCGTTGATGTTAGTAATCTAAACCCCATTTCTTGGGCAAATTCTTGCATCTTTCTACCAGTAAACACAGAGCCTTGGTCTGTGGTTATGCTCTCTGGCAATCCGAACCTATAGATAATGTGCTTCTGTATAAACTCAATAATAGCCTCTTGATCAGCAACTATTAATGGTATAGCTTCGATCCACTTGGTAAAATAATCTATTCCTACCAAGATATATTTATGTCCTTTAGACGAAGCAGGATTTATTTCTCCTATCAAATCCAATGCCCATCCTCTAAATGGCCATGGTTTGATGATTGAATGCAATTCACTTGCAGGGGCATGTTGAATCCCTGCATGCTTCTGACATTCCTCACATCCTTTAGCAAAGTCTATACAATCTTTGAGCATGCTAGGCCAATACAAGCCGTATCGAAATAACAGACATTTCATTTTATGACCTGCTTGATGTGCCCCACATGCCCCATTGTGGACTTCTGACAATGCTAAGTATGCCTCATTTTCTCCTAGGCATTTCAATAATACGCCCTCTTGGGTCTTTTTGAACAATTCGTTCCCCCATGAGGAGATATGATAATGCTCTATATTTTGTCTTTCTATCCACATTCAGAGTTGGGTTTGCTAAATAACTCACCAGTGGACTTCGCCAATCTGCATCTGATAAAGTGTTTATGGCTAATATTTCGAATCCCTGTTTCTCAGCATATCCCAATTTCATACTTTCTAGATCTGATGGTGTGAATCTAGTAGCCATAACTCTACCCCTTAATTCAACTAAATCCTCAAAGTTCCTGACAGAAACTTTATAACCCGAAGCCAACTGTGCTAAGTCATTTGCTTCTTGGTTCTCTATTCTTAGTATGTGTTGAATATCTATGTATTCAAATTTCCTAAGTAGCCTGTTGACTATGACGAAGTATATCATCAAGTTTTCCTTTATGCATTTATACTCCTTTGTAATTTGTTTGACCACTAATTCTGAGTCTCCTTTAATTTTGACTCTAGTTGCCCCCAATTCCAACAAAGCTTCAAGTCCAACAATGAGCGCTTCATACTCAGCTTCGTTGTTCGAGCAACGAGGACCATCTAATTTATACTTGAATTTTGTTGGAATTCCTTCAGGAGAAATTAGAAGGACTCCAACACCACTTCCATTCCTGTGGGTTGAACCATCAAAGTATAATTTCCATGGTTGCATTTCAACGTAACTCATGACAGTCTGCTCAACCAATGAATGGTCCACAATGAAGTCAGAAATCACTTGGCCTTTCACAGCTTTTAAAGGCATGAAAGTCAAAGAATATTCTGTTAAGGCTAAAGCCCATTTACCAACTCTGCTATGCATTATTGGTTTTGAAAGCATGTGTTTAATGACATCGAAATGAGATGAAACATAAACATCAACAGGCTTTATATAATACTTGAGTTTCATACAAGAGAAATACAAACAGAGACATAGATTTTCTAAATTGCTATATCTGGTCTCTGCATCATTTAGTACTCTACTTAAATAGTATATGGCTCTTTCGATACCATTGCTATCTTCTTGTGCTAACATACTACCTATACTAACTTCAGAGGCAGATATGTACAATCTCATGGGCTTCCCCCATGAAGGTGGAGACAAGATAGGAGGCTGAGAGAGGTATCTTTTTATCCCGTCAAAGGCCTCCTGATGGGCTTCGTTCCATTCGAAGGCTTGGCCTGGCTTTAGACGAAGCAACGGAGAGAAATCTTGGGTTCTCCCACTCAGATTCGAAATGAACCTTCTGAGGAAGTTAATCTTCCCTAACAGAGATTGCAGCTCCCTTTTTGTCGTAGGTGCTTTCGTCTCCATTATGGCTTTGGTTTTGTTCTGGTTGATTTCAATCCCTTTCTTGTGAACCACAAAACCAAGGAAATCTCCAGCCTGCACAAAAAATACACATTTAAGGGGGTTCATCTTTAAGCCATGTTTTCTCATTCGTTCGAATGATTGGCTCAAATGATGCAAATGTGTTTCTGCAGATATAGATTTGATGACTATATCATCAATATACACCTGCATAAAGGTTTCAATGAAATCATGAAAAATCAAATTCATTGCCCTTTGATAAGTTGCCCCAGCGTTCTTTAAACCAAAAGGCATCACCACCCATTCGTAGGTGCCTAAGGCTCTTGGGCAACGAAATGTTGTCTTGGCAACATCTTCTTCAGCAATGAAAATCTGATTATACCCAGAGTATCCATCTAACATACTCAAGTATTCGAACCCTGCAGCAGAGTCTACTAGCATCTCTGCCACAGGCATGGAGTACTCATCCTTAGGGGTTGCAGTGTTTAAATCCCTAAAATCTATGCAAATTCTTAAAGAACCATTTTTCTTAATAACATGTACTATATTTGCCAACCATTCGACGTACTCTGTGGTTCTGATGAATTTGCAACGCAGCAACCTTTCGATCTCAGCTTTAATCTTTGTGAGAACCGCTGGTGCGAATCTTCTAGGAGTTTGTTTGATGGGCTTCTTGCCATCTTTGGTTGGTAGTCTGTGTTCGATCAACTCCCTCTTTAAACCAGACATTTCGTCATAATCCCATGCGAAGCAATCTTTGTTTTTCTTGAGGACTTCGATTACTTCCTGCTTGAGGCATGGGCTAAGTTTTGCACTTATGTAGGTTATTCTTTTCGTGTTTTCATCCCCTAAGTTGACTTCTTCGAGTGGATCCTGCGCCAACATTTTGGCACCTGAGTCTATGGGGTCCCTTTCGAAGCCTAAGGGTTCTTTATCGTAGATGGCGTCCAACCTTTGATCCATATCAAGTTCTTTAAAGGGTGAGCATTTCGAGCCATCCCCACTTATTTCGTTCATCTTTACAGCTAATTTATTTATTTCAGCCTCTAAGGCCGCCTTTGATTCGTTCTCAGCCATATAGGCCGAAATCCTTTCAAAAAAGGTGGACTCAGTCATGGATAAGGTTGTCGAAGTCCCAGCCTGCTGGCCGTCTTTGTATAGTACTTTCGACTCCCTCTTCTTCACTGATTATTCTTCTATCCCAGTATAGGCCATCATGGCGAAGGGTCATGTAGTAGTGGGCGTTTCTGGTTTCGTTGATCTCATCATTTGGAACACACGGAGCAATATTTGCCAGATGTTTGTCATAATTCCTTTTGTCAACTAAATTGACTGTTGACATGAAGTAACTCTGGTATGCTTCAATGTTTTCCACGATCCCATCTTCTCTCCATAGAACTAATCGCTGATGCATTGACGAAGGAACTGCCCCTACGCCATGGATCCACTCCCTTCCCAGCAATAAGTTGTAGTTGGCCTTGGCTCCGATCACCATAAACATGGTGGGCCTACAGCTTGAGCCTATTGTCAAGTCCAACTGAACCACTCCCAGTGTTTTGCCCACTTTCCCTTCATAATTGGATAGAACCATATTATGGGGCTTGATGTCCCCTTCGCGTATTTCTAATCTTTTCAGCATGAAGTGGGGTATCAAATTGACTGCAGCACCCCCATCCACTAGAACCTTATTCACGCCATGGGCACCAACTTTTGCCCAAATAAATAGTGGCTTAAGATGGTTCTTCATAGCTGGTTCTGGATGTTCGAAGAACGCATTTTGCTCCTCGACAGCCCCATTGTCCATCACATAGTAGCACACAGGCCTATGCTTCATCAAGTCTATGGTATCTTCTTCCTCGTATTTGTCAATTTCAGTTTCCTATCCGAATTCACAGGGAAGCACAGATACCACGTTGCAGTTTAGGTTGAACGAAGACTCCCCCTCCGATTCGAAGTTATCCGTGATCATATCTTCGTCTTCTTCTGGGCCTGGAGTGTATTCCTTTGGTTCATCTAGTTGTACTTCAGAGAAAAGCCTCCTATTAACTAGGGGTTTGTCTTCAGTTTGATTTCTTGGTGTGGGTTTGTTGGTGCTAGATTCACCTTGGTTCTTTGTTGAAGTTACCCCTTTATTTGCCACAGCTTCTCTCTCAGCCTTTCGAATCCTCTGTTGCCTTCGCCACTGGGATCTCGACATGGGGTTCCTTCCTTTGTAGTTCTCTAGTCTTACCTCCTCCCTTTTTGCTATGTTGAATTGCCTCATGTATGTCATAGCATGGCGTGCATTTCGTTCGGTGTTTCTCCATCTGTCTTTGCCTTTGTCGTTTCTGACTTGCAGCCATCTGTCGGTTGGCACTTCAGCAGGGAGTTTGAAAGTCACTCTTCGAGTAGCCTTGGGATGAGGACTATCAGGCCTTCGTTGTTTGTGTCTGCTATCGAAACGTGGGCCCATCTGAACATTTTCTTGATGGTTCTAGCAAGGGGCGAAGGGAATCGTTTCGAAGGCTCTGGCCATGCTTTGATCATACAC
The DNA here is from genome assembly GCA_948472305.1 of Vicia faba. Classification (NCBI taxonomy): domain Eukaryota; kingdom Viridiplantae; phylum Streptophyta; class Magnoliopsida; order Fabales; family Fabaceae; genus Vicia; species Vicia faba. The sequence continues at coordinate 1,451,130,881 of OX451741.1, forward strand.
AGTAGAACACCTTGGGCATATCAAGCACTTGGTTGCCCCTTTGTAGCAGCGAAACACAAATTCCAGCAAACTTTCTTCAGCCTTAGGATAACACCTGAATAGCTGGTTATCCTGGCGCCAATTGTTGCCAGTTCGAGCCCTCTGTACCCTCTCGAAGTTCGCAGCGATTCTCTGATTGCAGAGGATTCTGCACCTAGGGCACAGTATCATGCCTGTATCTCCCTTGTGGCATGTCATGAGGTAATCCTTGAGACTAGCATCTCCAGCATGATTATCCTCCATTTTATACTTCTCTTTTTCTAAGTATCTTTCTACCTCCTCCATCTCAGAGCGAGGCCTCTCCATATCCACCATGTTTACCTCAACATCTTCCCCCTTAGCTTCATCATCTCCCCATCCTGTGGGTTTTATGTCTTCGATGTGGACTTTTGAACTTTCTGGGGCAGAATATTTGACCAAATAGTCAAATTTTCCACTGGGTTCCCCTAAAGTGTCCCATATTTCTTTCTGAGGGGAAGTTGGCTTCGTGATTTGGACTTTCTCTAATTCCAGCCTCAGGCCTTCAGTGACTTGTGTCAATTCTTGGTTTTGATTTTCCTGGCCTTCAGTAGCCTGGATTTCTTTTGCAACAGCTAAAGGTGCTGCTTCAATCGAAGTCTCTGGTAGCTTCTGGACGTCTTCAGTGACCTCCTTATCGACTTCGACTATCACCCAGCTTTCATTTTCAGTACCTTTCTCTCTTATTGGGGCATCACTTTGGTCATCTTCCACCATGTTAATCTCTCCAATGCATGCAGGCTCGGAGTAATTGGTGTCTGCCACGTCCAAAGGATCTTCGTCCACTTTCATCTTTGCTTTATCAGCAAACTTCAGTCTGCCATCTTTGATTTCATTCTGAATTAGGTCCCTGAAAAGAAAACACTGTGAGGTTTTGTGGCCTAGGAAACTATGATATTTGCAAAATCCTCTCTTCTTTCTTTGATCTAAAGGAGGTATTTTGACATTTGATGGCACAATGAGTTGGCCATCTTTGACAAGTAAATCAAAAATCTCGTCACATTTAGTGACATCGAAGGTATAAACCTTCTTTGGGAATTTGTCACTTTTCTCATTTTCAACAATCTCTTTCCCTTTTGTGGGAACCAATAATTTGCAGGAGTAGGGTGGTGCCTGTTTTAATTCAGCGAGGTCGATTTCGACCTCTTCGAATTCGAATTCAGGATAATCTTCTGCTTCCTCAGTTCCAACATAGGAGATCCTTTCCTTCTTATTATTTTTAAAGACTCTGGCCTTTTCGGCCTTTAGCCTTTCGACCTGTCGAACCCTGTCGGCTAACTGAGCCATGTCCCTCAAATATTGAGTGTCTAGTTTCTTTCGAATAGAGTAATCCAAGCCACCAGCGGCCATTTCGACTAACTCATGTTCAGGCACCACTGTGTAACATCTGGATTTCAAAAGCCTAAATCTATTCAGATAATCATCTATGGGTTCAGTGAACTTTCTCTTGACACTGGCTAATTCCTTCAAGCTTATTTTTGACTGTCCCATGTAAAACTGTTCATGGAATAATCTCTCCAAAAGAGCCCAAGTATCAATGGACCCAGGAGGCAAAGTGGTGAACCATGTGAAGGCGTTTTTAGTCAGGGAACTTGGGAAGTATTTGATCCTGAGGTCTTCATTATTGGCTATATCCCCCGCTTCGGTTAGATATCTGGCTATATGTTCGACTGTTGATTCATTAGTATCCCCAGCGAACTTTGTAAATTTAGGGACTTTATACCCCCTTGGTAAATCAGTATGCATTATGCAATCTAATATAGGAGAAGCATAATTTGGCCTTCTCATTCCTGTGTTGAGGCCATTCTGGGCCATGACTCTCTCTATCATGGTGGTTAAATTGTTTTCTGCCAAGATGTTATCGTTTTGAATTCTATGAACGACAGCATCAACATCTTGATTTTGAACCACCATGACAACCCCCCTAGGTTGTTCTTCTCGAAACTCTGGGACTTCCAGCCTTTCGACCCTTGCCCCTGGTTCCCTAATTTCTCTTTGTGGGCCTGGGATCATTGGGGCTTCTAGCCTTTGTGCCCTTGCCCCCAAGTTAACTTCTTCTCTAGGTGGTCTATAAGTTGGGTCGTTAGCAACTTGTTCCACAATAGGTATGTTTGCTCGAACTCCCGCCTGATTCTGCCTACGCCTATCTGGGGGAGCAAAGAAATCTGCTATTCGACTCATGTTATCTGCGTTTTCTCTGTTTGTCACAGTTACATTTTGTACTATTGGGGCAAATATTTCCTGCATAGTTTGTGCTAATATCCCTATCATATTATGGTTACTGTCATCCATCAATTGCCTAAAAGCCAACTAGTTTTCTGTGGTTAAAATAGGCATTGTGCTATAACCCACTGACCCTTGGTTATTTGTCATAAACTGATTCGCCCCAGACCCAGACCCTAATTGTGGTGATGAATTCGATGTGGAATTGTGTAAACCTGCCATAAAAGATGTTGGCATTCCATAAGAGGAATTTTTGGTTCTATTACCATCGAAACCGGGTGGTCTAATTAGTGGAGTGGCGAAATGGGTTTGTGTCCCTGATGGTGGAACAAATCCCCCAGGATAACCAATGGTTCCAGTATTTCCTAAGATCGAACTATTAGTTGATATGCCACTTACTCCATTAGTGGCTATATTACTGGTAGAAGACGCAACAGACTGTGCATTCGAAGGGATCACATTAGATGTTCCCATCGAAGCGGACACATTAGTGCCTGTTGTATGTGGGGCATTTTGTTCCCCTTGTTGATTGTCAGAATTAGACATCTTGTTCAAACGTTTTCTTCTGGATAAGGGTTGGTTGCTGTTGGTTATTTTACCACTTCTCAGGTTCATAAAACAACAAACTTCTTAGGTTCCAACGTTTTTATAATGGTTACGTCTCAACAATCTTTATTTCTATTCTAAATTCCGTAATGTCCAACGATTAGTCCCACCGGGTGTGCCAATTTGTTTACAGTGATTTCTGGTAAACAACCGCTAGTCCTCCAAACTATCGAATAAACTTACTGACTGTTATTCAATTCCTCTGGTAACTCGCAGGATCGACTAGATTGATCCTAGGACGTGTTGGTCATTAGGGTAACTCTCATGATCGAACAGGTATTCATGGTTGGTATTTAGAATGTTGTGTAGGTGTTTGACTTATTTCGATTTCTCTCTTAAAGATCTAAAGGTGTAATCAAAATATATGTGTGCGAAACTAAATTGCATGAATAAAGGTCAATTGTAAAGACATGTAAAAACTGCATAAAAGACAAGTAAATGACTTCGAAACGTAAAAAACACAGTTAATGTAAAAGATTCGAAATGTGAAGAAAGCGTTTAATGCAAGAAAACTGTAAAATTGCTTTAAGTAAAAAAGGTGTTCGAAGGATAAAAACTTGAAGATAAAGGCATGAAACGTATAACAGTTTCTGGAATGTAAAGTATTTGAAATGGAAGGAAAGCATTTAAATGTAAGGCATCAATGAAAAGATTTCGAATAAAAAGACTTTAGATGCAAAAACTTGTAAATGGTATTGACATAAAGATAAGGAAAGTACTGGAAATGATAAAGGGTTTTCATTAAATCATAAACATGTGATGTTATCATACGTACATTGCTCTTGCATTCGTTTCCCTAGCCATGTGGTAATTTGAATGTTTACTGAGTTTTCTTGTACAATAGATATGACACACGAAATCCTAATGCTAAGATCTATTTATACTACTTCGACCATAACGGTCTTGCTATAAGATTCTGCCACATTCAGAACATGCAGAGCAATGCCTCTCTCTTGCTTCCACGCGTCTTCGAATGCTCCAACGCATATATTTCAAATTTCGAACATCCCGCTTGCATTTGAATTTCAAATGTTTTGGCACTTCTTCGCTTCGAACGCACTTCTTAGACACAGCCTTGTTATCATTTCGAGACTTCTTTGGATATATTCTCATAACTGTCACTCGAAGCTCCAAGCTTTGATATGCTCATTCGAAGCATTGCTTCTACTATTTCGAAACATGACGTTTTGTTTCATTTCGATCGAAACGTCCAATTTACTTTGCTTCTAATAATATTATCAAAATCTTCAGCCAACAGAGTTACAGTTTGGTACATAGCGCGCGCAGGTTTGTTCAAAGGAAGAAGAAGAAGTGGATTCTGGGTTGGGCCTGGTTCCTTTTGCTTTTGACACCCCTTTGTTCAGTTTACACCCCCTGGCCCATTTGTTTGAATTTTTGTCATTTTGATATTTTTTTTTTTGACTTTATTATTTTTTGTCTAAATATAAAAAATGCCAAAAAATTATTTTCTATATTTTTCATATTTATTAGATATTTATTTTTATTTTACTAGTATAAGTATATAAATAAACTATTTCCTTTTATTAAAAACTCAAAAAAATAATACAAAAAAATATACTTATCTTCATTTATTATTTTTATTTACACTTGAAAATATTTTCTAGAATATATACATTTTTTTGTAAATAATTAATTTATATTTTTGCATATTTAATATATTTAATACATATATATATATACTTATATACTTTATCTTATTAAATAATTAGGTCAAAAATATAAAAATATTATATTTTTGCTTTTATTAACTTTTCACACTAAAAATATATTTTTTATAATATACTTCTATTTTTTGTACAAATTAATACATTATTATATATAATTAATAAATAATATTATTTATTTAAGAATTAGGGTTTTGCCCTAAATAACAAAAAAGTAATAAAAATTGACCCTTTTTTTATTTATTTACATTTCACATTAAAAAATATACTTTTTACATACATAAAAACTCTTTTTTGCATAATACATTTAATTTGACTTTTATTTATTTGTATTTATTTCAATTATTGTACATTTAAATATTGCCTATACATTCGATTTGGTTGTAATAACTTAGGATTTAATTTCTTGTCAAATACCCCCAATTCAAATTTGTACCCCCCTCCCTATATCATGTTGTAATAGTGTAGCATTTAAATTCTCGCACATTTAAAAGCTCCCAAATTATGTCATGCTTAGACTTAGGGTTTGTATGCAAAAATAAAATCAACAATTAGCTTGACCTAATCAAAGACAAAAAAGCATGAAAAATAAACACAATGCACACTTGCACCCCTAGAGTTTCATCCACTTGTTGCCTTCAAAAATGGGTCATGGTTGCATGTCAAGTACTTTGGCAAAACAAAAACAAAACAAAAGATCATAGTCCCTCGATGACACTATCTGAGTTGCCTAAACAAAATGATCAAGTCTCTCAAGAAAATTGCCAAAAATACTTGACACCATTGCTATCATGGTCTGTACGATGACTCGCGCCTGTCCCGTTAAACATCCTAACATAAGGTTGTTCACCAAATACAATGGTGAAACAACACTGTTAAAAGGGTTAAAAACATAAGAAAGATCTTTGAGTAAAATAGGGTAGATAGCTCCTAGTTACTTGATCAAGCTTGCAAAAAAACATCCTTGTTATTTTCAAAACACACTTCACCACGCAATTTCAAAACCCTACTTTCAAACATTGGAAACTTTTCAAAAGAACAAAAACACCTTTGTATACATTCAAACAAGAATCATTACAAAGGTTGCCACAACGGTGGCCTCTTTTCAAAACATCTTCCAAAATCACACACAAAGCACCATTTCAAACAATTGAAGAGCACCATTTCAAACAATTGAAAAGCAAAGCAAGTGATCTAAACAAGTAACTAAGAGCCCATGGATAACCATGGATAGAAAGGGTGCTAATACCTTCCCCTTCTATAATCTACTCCCCGAACCCAAGAAAACATCTCAAAGGTCTTTCCTGTGCTTTTTGACCTTTCCTTAGGATAAAATAAAAAGTCGGTGGCGACTCTTGCTAAACCGAAACATTTGCGAACACAAACGCAAAATCCCAAGTCAGTTCTCCCACCGTATCACACTCTCTTTTATTCTTTCTCTTCCATTGCCATTACTATTATTTATTTTGTACCAGATTTTTATTCTTTTTTTGAATGTTTTAAGTGTTTGGTCAACAACTTTTTAATGCTTAGTCTTTTCCTATGAAATTTTTTTTGGATAGTCACACACTCAAGAATCTCTATGCTACAAGTCTTTATTATTTTGACTAAACCATTGAATGCCTTATCTATCCATTGAATGCATATCTATCTATAAAAAGCTCAACCAAAACCTAAAAACACCAAATACCCTTTCCCCTTCCAATTCTCTCATTCCTCACCATGTCAACATCAAAGAAAGGCAAGGGAAAAGCTTCTTCCTCATCTCAAGGTGATGATGTCTCAAAACTCATTCCATCAAGAATCCAAATGGAAAGATTTGTGTCTCACTTTCAGAAGAAGACGGTTCTTCTACCAAGGTTCGGTAATCTTGACAACTTCTATTCCGAATGCTTCAGTTTTCCAACATTATTTAGATCTCAAGGGATAGACAAGCTGATTGGTGTTAATGGACCCATTTACCCCACTTTGGTTAGGATTTTCTACAGCAATCTAACCATTAGTAGAGGATGCATGATCTCAAATATCAAAGGGGTTCCTATAGAACTCACACTGCAGAATTTTGGTGAAGCCTTGGGTATTCCACATGATGGTGCTTGCATTAAACTTCTCTCAAATGCAAATCTGCCTGGCTACAGCAAAAGAGACTTCTACTATGGAATTGCAAGAATTCCCGAGCGTGATTTTATTCAGAAAAGGCAAAGGCTTATTGGTGGAACTCCGGAGAGGAACTCTTGGTCTGCAGGAATTCTCACTATTGATGATCGTTTGATCCACTACTTTTTGGCGTATGTGGTTATGCCAAAGTTCTCAAACATTTCCAATGTCAATGATTGTGAGATGCAAATTCTGTATGCGATGAAGAATGGGATTCAAATCAACCGGTCTTATGTGATTCTACATCATTTGGCACTACATAATGAAAATGCTTCTTCTCTTCCTTATGGCTCCTGGCTTACCCTTGTTTTTGAGAAGTTCAATGTTCCTTTGTCTGGTGAATACATGGTGCCTATGACTAACCCCAAACATGAAATCACTCCGAAGAAAGTATGTAATACCAAAACCGGCGTCAAATTTGATCCGATTAATAGAACCATCACATACATTCATACTCCTCCACAAAACTAACCTTCACAAGAACAACCACTTCAAAACCAACCTCCACAACCAATGGAAAACTCTTACAATCAAGTTTTTGACTATCTTCAATACATGAACAACAACATGAACAATCAATTTTCTCATCTCTATGCCCATACCAATGTCCCTCCTTATGAAGCTCAACCCTGTCATTACCCTTTCATTCAACCTCAAACCAATGAAGGCAATGATGGTGAAGATTAAGATGATGAAGACTTTGTTGAAGGCATGGATGATTAGTTTTTAAGTTATTATATTTCTTAGTACTTTATGTTCTTATGTTTTATGTCGTTTTTCTAGTTTCTTTTAAGACACTTCATGTATTGTGATCCCTTTCGTTTTGTGAACTCTGTTTCTGTTATATCTATGTATGCAAACTTTTTTTATGCTATGTTGTTTCTATGTGCAAAATTTTTATGATCTTCTTTCCCATTCCTTTTTACTAATGACAAAGGGGGAGAAGACTTTGTAGTTTCTTTTGTGTTTCTCTAACCCAAATTGAAGCAAGCAAGCAATCTTCAAAACCCTCATGCAATAGATCAAGGGGGAGTCTTTGACTTAGGGGGAGTTTTAAACAACTTGATTAGAGAAAACCAAGATGCACTCCAAACTTCAAGCAATGGTTGTCATCATCAAAAAGGGGGAGACTGTGAAATCAAGCTTTCCAAATGTTTTGATGAAGACAAGCTAGCATGCAAAAATGAATGGATCAAGATAGAAGATTTATCTCAAGCAAAGATTCATTGATCAAGATCAACATTTCAAGACTTATGGCTTAAGGTATATGAAATTTTTGATTTTATGCTCTTAATGCTCAAAACTATTTTTAATCATGCATTTACTTTATTAAAATAATATTTTGAGTATATACTATGTATGATTGAAGAAGGATGTTTTAAATTGCTTCAAATCTTTGGAAATAATGATTTTTCAATTTTTGTACACAAGCAATCGATTGTCATGCTAGGACAATCGGTTGCATTCAAAAAACAAAAGTTTATGTTTGACAACAATCAATTGTCATCTAGCAGCAATCGATTGTCATGTGTTCTGTTTTCAAATTTTTTGAACGTTGGCCTATGAGCAACCGATTGCTCCTCAATGACAATCGGTTGTCATAGTTATATTTTTCAAATTTTTTAAATGTTGCTTTTACAGCAATCGGTTGTTGCTTTAGTGCAACCGGTTGTTGCTTTAAATTATTTTTATTTAGAATTTTGAAAATACAACAACAATCACTAACAACTATTACTTTCTATTCTTTTGATCATACTCTCTATACTCAAGATTTGTGTTCATCATTTTCATATGCATACTGAAAATTGTTCTTGAGCACTTAGAAGAGTATTCCATCTTAAATTTCATATTGAATAGAAAAGATCAATCAAGTGATTGACATTGCTCTTTCATTATTCAAACTCTTATACAAATCAAACAAACTATTGTATCCTTGTTTTCAGGATTGTTGGAAACAAGAAAGACACTTAGGGAGGATTGTTCTCTTTGTGGTCTTAGTGAAAATCCAAGAGGATTGTTCTTGGTCCAAGAGGATTGTTCTTGGTTGTTAGGTAGTCTTTGTACAAATTACCAACTATAAGGAAATCTCTTTCATGTTGAAAGGGGACTGGAGTACTCTCGGACTGTGAGGGGAACCAGGATACATCTCTGTGTTTTTTACTTTCCACATTTACTGCTTTCATCACTTATCAGAAAAAGAAAGAAAAGAAACTCGTGCAAAAATATTCATACAATTCAGAAAAAGTTTTAAAGAACCTAATTCACCCCCCCCCCCCCCTCTTAGGCGCATCTGAACTTACACTCTATGTGTCGCTGAAGGTGGAAACCATCTGACCAAATATTGAGCAACATCGGCGGGCAACACAAGACCCAGTCGATCCTTTCAAACCATGTCTATCCCAGTGTAAAAAAAAGATGATATTCATCATGAATTTGGAAATGATCCTAAAAATTGAAATGCTCATAAACCTCACTTCCACTGGGTTTTTGACCATTCAAAGACCAAAAATCTTTAATGAAAGCGTGAACCCTTATGTCATCGTGATATGCTCAACTGACTCAAGATCCATCATGCGTAACATGGATGAGGAGGGACCAGCACCCCCTACAAATGGGTGATTAGGCTTATCCTTTCGACTTCTTCTGCAAAAGCATTGATGTTTCCACCAAAGAGAGGATTTAATGGTTCACTACCATCTTCGATGGAACCCCAACTAGCCCCAAAACCATTACTTAGAACAAAAAGGTTTGAAATGGGGCGGGCAATTACCAAAAAATCAACATTCAACATTTCTGGGTCTACTACCCTAGTGTAAGATGAAGCATCACTCATATTATCACAACTGGATATTTCTATGACATTCTATAGTTCATCCCCTACATTAGCCATGACTAAAATAAAGGAGACAAAACAACAACTATAAATGAAAGAGATATTTTTTTCTTGTTAAAACGGTATATTCTCTATATATAATATGAATGTCAAAACTTTTCTCTCTTTTCATTCTCTCATCTTAAGGGTAGGGGTGGTTTTTGGTCATTTTTGACTTGAAATCACCCCTCAACACCGTTTTTCTCTCTCTTTTTATTTAAACACGTGGTTATTCACATAAATTTGCTTATTCTTTTTTGTATTTGTAACTTTTCGTCGTCTTGTACGACGTTTGTTAGTTTTTTCTGTCTTAGTACGATGTTCGTTGGTTCAAATTGACACATTCACTTCAACTCATTGCATATCTGATGAAGACTTGTGCGTCAATATTACAGATCTCAAAGTTTGAATATTCCAGTTATTTTTATTTGTCATATTTGTAGACACTTTTATGTTGTTGTTGTATGTTATTAACCTAAATGCTGTAAGATTATTTTCAGATTCATCTTTTCCAGTTGTTAACAATCTTGAATTTGTAATGATCTATATATTTTCAATTTGAATGAATAAATATCTTCTTTAGTAAAAAACATGAAAGAGATTGAAGTGGTATTTGAAAAATAAAAAGTTTGAAGGGAGAACTACGATAAAAAATTACTCTAAAAATGCGATAAATAAAATATACACAAAAAAAAAAAAAAAAAAAAAGGAACAGATAAAATGAAACTCACTGAAACTCGAGAAAGAAGAATCGAAAGTTTATAATTTAGAATAAAATTTTAATATTTTTTATTAGTATAATATTTTGACATTTTCAATTAGTAGAATGAGAATTTATCAAATATGAGTAAGATTATTTTGTCATATGATAGAGAATATATAATATTAATATTGGCACATATAATAATTGGATCAAAAGATACATATACGTATAAGTTGAACAAAATATTTTGCAGAAATGATTAAAAAAGTTAGCCATCTTCACAATAATAATGTTTAAATGACCGAATGAAACTAAACCAGTCTTGATGAAATGAAAAACTGGTACACTGTTTGTAATGTATAAGATTAGTTACCACTATATACCAACAAGTCGTTGTAGTATAGTGGTAAGTATTCCCGCCTGTCACGCGGGTGACCCGGGTTCGATCCCCGGCAACGGCGAATTTTGTTTTTTTCAAATTTCATTCAACGCGATTTTTGTTCCTCCAAACCGAACCCTAATTGGTTTTTTTTCGTTACTAAAAAATTAGGGTTTTCATTTCTGAACGATGAACATTGGAACATGTTCGATTCTACGGTTCCAATTTCCAATCTGGAACTTCAGAAAACCCCTAATCTCTACGCGTTTCAATATGCGTTTGTTATCTGTTCGAAATTCCTCAGCTTCATCCATTGCCACCACCACCACTGAACCCACAAACTCGAAGAAGAACGAACCCTGGTTGATCGTCGGCCTCGGTAATCCCGGTAAAAAGTACGCTGCTACACGCCACAATGTTAGTATCGTATTCATGTGCTTCTGTTACTTTTTGTTTTTGATTTAGTTTTCTTTGATTTGGACTCTGTTTTGATTCATTCAGGTGGGATTTGAAATGGTTGATGCTATAGCTGAAGCTGAAGGGATATCTATGAGTACTGTTTCCTTCAAAGCTCTTTTTGGAAAAGGTAAAAAATTCATAATTCATTTTTTTTTTTTGTAGAGTTTGTTACTTTGATGGTTTTTGGTTTGTGTATTTTATTTTATTGTTCTTATATATGAGATGTTTGATTGTTAAGATGGTATTAGAGAAGTTAGTTTTTGACATCAATTTCTACTAGCTTGCTTGAGTCCATATGGGCTTGAGTAGTTTGCACACTTGATTAGGCTTTTCAGATGAAACTCTATGAAAAATCGACTTTTTTATATCTTCTTTCAAATCACTGTGCAAGCTGTGCCACTTGGAGAAAGCTCGACGTTTTGTTTTTCTTAACAACCAATATCAAATTCAAACTGTTGGTAAAACTATGCTTTCTTTCTTGCTCATACTCATAGATATTGCCATAAGTAGGGATTTATTTTGTATAATCACATTCGTAGTATTATAAGTTATAACCTTGTCTAAAATTATAGAGATTTAATTTAAGTTTACTTTACAATGTTTATTACGTTTAATTTTTGTTTTGTATAACAAATTACAGTGTCATATTGCATGAAAGTAATTTTCATATTACGCTGTTGATTGAGTTCATTCTGCATCCCTTGTCAAATATGCATTACAACAATTTGGATTTAGACCAGGACTCCATTTGTATTTCGAATCTTCATTTCTCTTTGATCTGACTTGCCATGCTTTTTTATGTATAAAGTCTGACGTCTTGACTCATTTGCCATCACCACCTACATTTTGGATTCAGTTCTGAGTGAAGCATCGTGATAATTGGTACTAATATTGAATTACCCTATTGAGCGTAGCCATCTTTTACCAAAAAGTTATTTTGATAATGGCATCTCGATTGGTCTTTTAGTTAGTAATGCCACATGGCTACCATGTTTCCGAAATCATGTCCGTTTTGGTACTCTAGAAAAGGCTATTTACTCTAAATATGATTTCATTTTCTGCTGCTACCTTAATTTCTGGATATTAAATCTTTGGATTACATCCCACTAGAAAAATAAAAGAGAGAATCTTATAACTTCATACTTTTCTCAATTAGTTTGCATGTACCCATTTGTAACAGCTGTTTTCCTATTGCAGGTTTTATAGGCGATGTACCAGTATTACTTGCAAAACCACAGACATTTATGAATGCAAGTGGTGAATCTGTAAGTCTCATGTCTAGAGAATCTTCAGATGTAAGAATGGAGTGGGACAGAAGTTTTGAAATGAACTGTTTCCTCCATGGCATATGACTTAATTCTATATATTTGCGGAAAAGACTATTACTCGAATTTCCATGACTTAATGGGGGGGAAAGCATAATCAACCAAATTACGATTTTTTAAACTGGACAAATTAATTGTGGTCAAGTTAGGAGGATACATTTGGATAGGAAAACCATGCGGAAAAGAAAACACAGGAAACCATATCATTTTTTTTTTGTTATTTAAATAGTTTGATTTAAGATTTGTATACAGTTAGAAATTCATAACTTTTTAATTTCTGTAATGTCAATGATTGTCCTAACATGTCAGGGAATGGCAGAATCCGCTGGTGTTTGAGCAGTCGTGATTTTTTTATTTGGTATTTGACAGCTCAAACTTGACATTCCGTAGGGTAGCGCTAGAAGGTAGTGCTTTGTAGTTATCAATAGCTAGTAAACAAACAATTGGTGGCATATACTTCATTAATACTTCAAATATCCCTTAGCTATATCATACAACTTGTTGTATAGTATTTTGAATTTTTACTTCTATACCAATACAAATGGGAATATTACCACGGCAGAAGCTTATATCCTCAGATTGTTGTCAGGAACCCTGGAAGAGGAATGAAAATTGATATATGCAATGAAAGGAGATGAACATTTTTACTGAAGAGTAAGAATAGAATAAATAATTCCCCTCTATGAGTTTCCTCTTACAGTTAAGCGATGGCTCTGTTCCCCCAATGCCAACAAATTTGAATCATCCCTCTGCTGTCACATCCCCCTATTTATTTATCTAACTAATCCCTTCTAACTAACTTCTGCAGCTGTCCCCTTCTCTTCTATCCTAACAATAGCCCTCTTTTTTCCCCCATATGACAATACCATAAAATTAAATAAGTGATGGGATTTTTTAATGTGTGTATATGAAGAATCATATTCGCTCAATTCTTTTTTTATTTATTTAAGATTTGTGTTTATATATTAATTTCAGGCTAATTTTATATTATGTAGTATAGTTGTGTCCCCTTGTCCATATCGAGGAAGTAGTACATATTCTTGTCCTTTTTTGTATCCATGCTTCTAGTTCTAGGAATTTACTATAATAATAAATACTTTTTATTTTGATGCTGAGTTTCTGGTGTTGGAATCTATTTTGAAGGTTGGGGCCATAGTTTCATATTATAAGATTCCACTGAAGCAAGTAATTGTGGTATAATATCTATGCTATGACTATGCTCTTTTATTTGCAATAAGTGATGAAGAAAAATTTGAAGGATGATCTGCTTGAGTGTTCATTTCAATCAATATTTTTCTTTTCAGATCTTTGACGACATGGACTTGCCTTTTGCTAAACTGCGGCTTCTACCAAAGGGTGGACATGGAGGTCACAATGGGTATAAACTATAATCATCTTTAGTTTCACTCTCTTTTTGCCCCATTGCAGCTTTTGTTTGGGTTTGGTTTGACATCCTATTGAGTTTGTTTTTCTTGCAGAATGAAAAGTGTTATTAATCACTTAAAAGGGAACTCTGGTTTTCCTCGCTTAAGAATTGGTAAGTTCATGCCGTTCTGAAGATTGAAATGTTTATCCATATTAGGGTCACTTATAATATTGTCAATTTATTGTTGATTTTATTAGGCATTGGACGACCTCCAGGGAAAATGGATCCTATCTCATTTGTTCTTCGACAATTCACTAAACAGGAAAGGGAAGAAGTATGTATTTCCTCTCTTTCCTTTCCTTTTGTTTTGAAGTTTGAATTAACAAACTAGCCTTTATGCACATGGAAGTCATACATTTTAATAATTACAATCATAATTTTCAGCTGAATTTTACCCTACAACATGGATTAGAAGCCGTGCGGATTATTTTGTTGGAGGGATTTGATAAAGGCGCAAAATTTGTTAATACCGCCAAAAAGATAGAGCAAATAGGCTAAGGGACTGCACACTTAGAACATCCTTTTGACAACTAAAAGCAACAGGTCTTTCTTGCAAGGAGACACAAGTTATTACTTAAGCACTAAACTCATTCAAGCCTCTATTAATTCGAAAGAACTGTGTTTGAGCAAGTAAATAGTATTTCATACATTCATTCAGAAAGCAGTTCAGGTTCCGTCACAGTGATTTCGAACCCAATGTGTTTCATTAGTTGAGTAGATATGAATTATAAGCTCTGAGTTAATCATTTTCCTCATTCTTTGGGTCGCTTGGCCTCTTGTACACTTTTATAGTATAATATATACTAAAGATGATAAAAAGAGAGTCGTTATATGTTTTATATGGGAGGGCATTTTCTTCAACAGAGTTTATTGTGCGTTATCTTTTTATTATGTATGTAAAAAGGCAGATATACACATTTAAAATTGCATTTGACTATTCTAAAAGCCATACCAAACATACGATTATTCTATCTTAGATTCTCTGGTGGTTTCTGGGTATATCATTGTTTATTTTGTTATTTAATTATTATTCTTATATTCTTTTAATGGTAGTTTCTGTGTATATCATTATTTGTTTTGTTATTTAATTATGATAAGGAGTTCAGTATTAGTATGAGTAATGGTATCAGTGTTATGTCTTTTGTAATTCCTGCATGAAGTTAAACAAGTTCTAAACAAGTTCTAAGAGCTTGGAATAAGAAGATTGACAATTCTTAAGTGAGAAGGAATTTGTGAAGTGCACAACTGAGCATGGAGTATATGTAAGAAGAAATAAGAGTGAATTGTTTATTTTGTGTTTTTATGTCGATGTCTTGTTAATCACATGTAGTTGCAAGAAATAGATCAAAGACTTCAAAGGTGATCTTAGTAAGAAATTCAAAATGTCTGATCTTGAAAACATTTCATACTTTTTTGGTATCTAGTTCTACCAGAATAGTAGAGAGTTGATGATACTTCATAGAAAATGTGCAAGTGAAATACTCAAGATTTGAGATGGAAGACTGTAATGTGACTTCGACACCTATTGAACCAAGACTGTAACTGTCGAAAGACTCAGACGAAGATGATGTCGATCCAACACAATATAGAAGACATATTTGATCATTAGGATATCTTTGTCACACAAGACCTAATCTAGCATATTGTGCACGTATGTTGAGTAGATTCATGCAGAAGTCAAATGTATCACATCTAGCAGCAACGAAGATGATACTAAGGTATCTCAAAGGAACTCTCGACTATGACATTTTGTTTCCTGCAGCTAATGAAGGAAAATAATGCGAGCTATTGGGTTACATCAACTCAAGTTGATGTAGTGATGCTGATGATCGAAAATCCACAACTGACTATGTGTTTATGTTAGGTGGTGCACTAGTTGCTTGAAATTTGAGAAAAGAACCAGTAGTAGCACTATAGTCGTGTGAAGTAGAGTACATAGCTATTTATTATTGTACGTGTTAAGCAACATGTATGGTGAATTTGGTCGAAGAGATTACAACAGAGAATTATGAAGCAATTATCATGAAGATCGCCAATATGTCAGCTATCAATCCAGCGAAGAATCTGATAACACATGAGAGAAGCAAACACACCGAGATGAGGTTCAATATATTTGAGAGCAAGTAGCAAAAGGGAAGCTGAACTTGGAACACTAGAGAACTGAGAAATAAATTTCAGACACCATGACGAAGGGTGTACAGATCGAAGTATTTTGAAGACTAAGAATAATGATGAATATAGATAATTTAGTTACAATGAATTAGGTGGTGTATTAAGAATGCAATTCTTTGTGTCAAAATAAAAGCATTGTGTGTCGAATTGTATAGATGTTGTTGTACCCCAAAATTTTCCCTCTCACTTATCAAGAATTTCCTCACAAGATCTCTTTGACTCAAGACTGGATTAAAGTTTGACTAGCTCAAGACATCTCCTCAAGCACTGATGATTGAAAATTAAGGTTTGAGTTTGCACAAGGACAAATGGACTTTTAATGCTCCATTTGACTTTCATGGATCATTTTGGACTCTCAAGATTGCTCATGTCAAGTTTAAGGTCTTGGATCGCATTTTTGCTCAGTCGATTGATCAGATCAGCCGTATTGGTGAAAAAGTCAACTGTAGCACCAAAAGTCAAACTTTGACTTTTTGGTCAACATTAAATTTCAAATATCATAATTCATCAAGACATTCAAGAATATCAAGCTTGATCATCAAGGAGCCAAGAAAGTCAAAAGTCAACTTGAAAAGTCAAGATTTCCAAGACTTAGAAATTTTTTAAAGTGCTTTTATACATGATAATTTCATCACTTCATGCCATTCTTTCACCAAGATGTAAGGTGATTCAAAAGAAGCTTTCAACATGAAATTTGCAGATCTCCATGATATCTACAACTTTGCTTTACACAACTTCTCCTAAATATGCTTGGATCTCAAGTTATAAATTCATGAAGTCATGACATTTTCATTTAACACTTAGAGAAATTTTCAACAGATTTTGTTCAGGATTTTATCCCAAATTCATGACATTTTTTTACATAGTTCCAAGATGATTTTGTCAAAATGGCCAACATGAAAGTTATAGAGGGTGTTTCAAGCTTTCTAAAACATCCAAGAGCATGAAATTATCATATATGAGCTAGAAGATACAAGGATCTGAAGTTGGGCATCCATTATTGAATTGCAAGCCATTTTTGTTGAAGAACACATAATCCAATTGGCATGAAGTGCTGCATAATCTTACTTTGTAGGCCTTGTGACTTGCAAATCTCTACATAATTTAATGTTTACACAAGAGCTTGAGCTATTACCCAAGTGTTTGAGCCATTGTCTAAAAGATCTTTCTGTTTATGGCATAAAGGCACCATTGTTATTCTTGAAAAGCAAGTTTTTTGTACAAAGTTTGTCTTGAGCCCATACCTTGTTTGTTTCTGATTTCACTCCACCATAAAACATGGAAATCAACCCCTCTAAACCAGCAACTTTGGTACTTCATCTTGGAATCATGGAGTACTTGACATAGTTTGATACTTACATCCTAACCAAACCATAACATGTTGTCTTGTAAACCTATTCAGCCTTTGTTCACAAGTCCTTTGCCTATAAATAGAAGAAGCATTTGCAAGACAAAGAGGTTAGAAAAGAGAGAGAAAAAAGAAGAAAAAGAGAGAAAGAAAACCAGAAGTTTTGTTGACAAACTCTCAAAAATCTCATAACTAAAAGAAGGTCATAGCAGTCCACAAAGCAACACCTCAAGCTCAAAACATAAATTCTAGTTGCAAGGTAAGTCTCCTTAACTTTAAACTCTTTATTTCAATCATCATCATTTGGTTCATTTTTTAGGCTAAAATGCAGTGATCTTTGAAGAAAAGGTTTGTAAAAAAAATCATGAACATGCAGGTGTAAGGCAACTGTTTTTCAAAATCATACAACGTGCAATCGATTGCACAACCATGCAAATCGATTGCACGGGGTTCCAGTAGCCATATTTCCAAAAAATTTGAGTGTGCAATCGATTACACAACTATGTAAATCGATTGCACGGGGTTCCAGTAACCAAATTTCCAATTTTTTTGACTGTGCAATCGATTGCACAACCATGCAAATCGATTGCACTGGAAGTCAGTAGCCAATGTTTGAAAAACTGAAGCGTGCAATCGATTGCACTAACATGAAAATCGATTGCACTCAAATAAAAATTGATTTTTTTCTTTGAAAGAACTTGAATAAAGGATTGGACAATATAAAATGTTTCCTTTTGATCATTGAGCATCTATATCTTAAGTTCAAGGTACATATTATCATTATACCTTGAAATTTGCTAAGGACTTGAACCAAAGACTTCATCCAAAGATACTTTTAGCTTGATCAAAATTTTTTTCTTTCTTTATCAATCATGATTTGTCTTCATCAAAACAAGAGTGCATTCGAGAAGCTTGAGTTTACGGCATGTGTTGACACATAATGATCCAAAGTGTTTTCTTTTCCTTTCATTATTTTTATGTGCTTCATATATTTTCTTCGTGGCTATTCAATATGGTTGTAATATATAATTAGGACTTTAATTTCTTGCAATCCCCATTTGTAAATTGTATACCCCATCCCCAAATGATTGTAATAGCTTAGGATATTTACTTTCCGCAAATTTATCGCTTTATATATAACATGTTAATAATTAGGGTTTGTATGGCAAGATAAAACCAATCAAATAGAAAACCCTAATTCAAGACAAAATCAAGCATGAAAATGACACACTTGCACACAAACACCCCTAGGGTTGCTCCACTTGGTTGCCTTGAATAAAATGGACATATTACGCATGTAAAGTATCTTAGCAAAACAAACAAAAAAACAAGATCATAGTCCCTCGATGACGCTATTCAAAGTTGTCTTACAAACATGATCTTAGTCCCTCAAAATGCTAAGATACTTTGTAACATTTCTAATCATGGTTATACGATGACCCACGCCCGTCCCGTTTACATCCAAAGATAGATTTGATTACCAAATCAATGGTAAGACAACAATGTCAAAGGAAAAGAAAATGAACAAGAAAGATATTTGAGTAGGTAGATTACTTCTAGTTACTTGCTCAATTCCAAAACAAATATCCTTGTTATTTTCAAAAACAAACACACACCTTTCCAAACATCTTACAAACATTGAAAATATTTTCAAAAAGACAAACATCTTTGTATACATTCTTACGAACGAGAATCATTACAAAGATAACCTAAACAATGACCTCTTTTACAAAATACTTTCAAAACCACACAAAGCACAATTTCAAAATAAAAGCAAGTGATCTAGCAAGTAACTAAGAGCCCATGGAAAACCATGGATGAAAAGGGTGCTAATACCTTCACTTTTCATAATCTACTCTCCGAACTCAAGAAACAATCTCAAAGGTCTTTCCTGTGCTTTTTCACCTTTCCTTTTGGATAAAAGAAAAGTCGGTGGCGACTCTTGCTAACCGCAACATTTGCGATAAAACACAAAACCTTCAAGTCAGTTCTCCCACCGTATCACAGAACTGGCGACTCTGCTGGAGAAAATTTTAAAAGTGGGGTTACCTTAGGGCTAGATCATATTTATTTGCTTACATTGTTTGACTTGTATGCTTTACATATTGGTTCTTTGTTTGGGTTTGAAATCCTCTACCCGAATTTGGGATACATTATAGGTAAATAGCAACACGTTGTGGAAACTGTGCGGGGTATACCGACATGGTCTAAGCAATAGCTATATTAGTGTGACATATTTGTGGGTACCGGTAGCCTTTGAGTTAATCAAAGAGAATACGGGGCCGCTGAGTGATGTCATGAATCACTAATGAACTTCTAGAACCTTTACTTGACCAACTTGGCCTTTAGGATGTAGTGAGATGACCGGCTTTGATACAGTCCAAAGTTGGTAGATACTCGATACTACACTAATTGAGGTTTGGTTTCTTGGGATGTTTCGGTCGCCATTAAAGAGGCTTGAGATGAAACAATGACCAAGGAAACAATCTGGTGATATTGAGCTCCTTAGAACCCGGTTACTATTACTAGGACAAGTTGAGCCAACTAAATTTCAAGAGGGTACTTACCTATAAAACCCCATGCAAGCCTAAACTAAGAACTTGTTTGCTTTGCTTGTATATGCATACTTGTACATAACATCATGGACATCATCTACTAACCATTTCAAGGATTTTGGAGATTCATCTTTGTTCTTATTTTGTAGGATATGGATTCACTTCGCAAGAAAACTATCCAAGTCAACCTTGTAAGAATTCCTCCACAACTTAAGGGGATAGCTTCAAGGATCCCTGAGAACTCTCCATTCACCGAGAGACATGGTCGTCTACTCAACTTGGTCACCTCCAATACAGATGAGGATATGATGAAGGTTCTCTTTTAGTTCTTTGATCCTTTGCACCATTGCTTCACATTTCCCGACTGCCAACTTGTGCCTACTTTGGAAGAATTCTCTCAACTCTTGAGGATTACCATTCTCAACCAACTACCTTTCAACGGTACGGAAAGAGACCCAAAACTGGAAGAGATTGCTCAAGCTCTGCACTTGCACTCATCTGATGTCACAACTCATTGGGAAACTAGGAGTGGTGTCAAAGACTTCTTAGCCAAGTTCCTGTTTGAGAAAGCCCAAAGCTGTTGGAATTCCCTAGACTTGCAAGTCTTTGAGGAAATTGTGGATCTCCTCATCTATGGGATGGTCTTGTTTCCCAATCCTGCCTAACTCAGATGTGAGCACCGTCAAAATCTTTATGTCACGCAACCCGGTGCCTATATTGCTTGGAGATATCCTACACTCTTTTCACACTCGCACAATGAGGAAAAGAGGTGTCCTTATGTGTTTCACTCCTCTTCTGGTAAGATGGTTTATTTCTCATCTTCCACAATCAGTCTTAAAGAATGAGCAAGGTTCAAGGTGGACACAAAGGTTAATGACGCTCAAGCATTCAGACATTCATTGGTGCTCCCGATCTAAAGAGAATGTTATCATTGTTGACCGTTATGGGGAATTCCCTAATGTCCCTCTACTTGGTATTAGGGGAGGCATCACCTACAACCCATGATTAGCTTTAAGACAGTTTGGTTATGCCCGAAGGGATGGCCCGCACGAGATGCTGATTCAAGGTTTGGTTTTCGACTACGACAATGACAATCAAGGTCTTCGCCAGAGATTCATCCGAGCTTGGAGGATTCTAAACAAGGTGGATAGCAAGACTTTGGGGCACAAGAATTCCATCCCTCTTGAGCCTTACCTCAAATAGGTACGAACCCGTGCTCAAAGTCTTATGATGCCTTATCCTTTCTGAAGATGTGAAAAACACAAGAAGGGGGGTTGAATTGTAAAAATTAAATCAAATGCTCAGACAACACTGTATTTTTATCCTGGTTCGTTTGATCTCAAACTACTCCAGTCCACCCGTCAAGGTGATTTCGCCTCTCTCTAACGAGGTCTTAATCCACTATATTCAAAGGATTACACAACTACTTTAACAACTGTTAAAGCCTTCTTGAGTATAACCACAAACCGGTTTATCTCAAGGAAATCTCTTACAAATAATATGAACAAGAATGTGTTTAGAGTTTTCTAATAAAACAGTATATCACAACTGTGATAATACACAATTTAAGCTTAGAATAAAAATGAATTTGCTAAAGCGTTTGAGTAAGCTTGGTGTTGAAGGCTTGGCAAATTATGAGTGTGTGCGTATTATATGCATAGTCTTTTCTCACACAGACTTGTTTATATATCCAAGGCAAAGATACGTTGTTGTCCATAAAGCACTTTCAATGATAATAACGTTCTTTCCTTTTTGAGAAGATCTTGTCTTGAATAAAGCCGTTAGCAATAAATCTGTCTTGAATACTTAGTAACGCTTCAGAGTCTTCTTTGTGATAACGCTTCAGAGTGCTGATGACTTGGTAAAGATCTTTGATCAGAGTCAGAGTGTTTTATGTGCAGATTCTGGTCATCAAGCTTCAGCGTATGATCTGGTAGCTTCAGCGTGTAGCACATGTTACTGATCTTCTGATGCTTCTGATGCTGATGTATTACTGATCTTCTGATGTTGATTCCATCAGAACTTCTGTATACATAAAACATAATTTTAAGAAGCATATTTGTTCCATATATATAAATCTTACAATTTATTTATTCTTTGTATTTTGTTATCATCAAAACTCTAATTAAGGGTTGTAGAATCAAACTATGTTCTAACAATCTCCCCCTTTTTGATGATGACAAAAACCAGATTTTTCAATTTAAAAATAAAGAATAAAAGGTATAGAATTAAGAAGAGAAAAACTCCCCCTGAGTTAATTACTTCCCTTTAATTCCATGAGTCTTTGAGCATCATAACTTTACTGTATCTTTCCTCAGAATTTTGTACCTGTCTAAGCTTTTCAGAAAAAAAAAATTAAGTAGATCAGAATGTTTGAGACTTATGTCTCAGTAATCCGTTATTGAAAAATATCATTCTTTCTCCCCCTTTTTGTCAGTTATCAAAAAGAACAAATAATCAGAGCCAAAAATGCATTTCTATTGAAAACCAGAAGCAATGATAAGTTCAAAACATTGTAAAAATATTACAGATAAACAAGTTATAAAAACAAGGAAATTCTAAGAAGGAGGAGGTAGACGCGTGAACAGGGCCTCCAACATGCTCTTGATCTGGGTGTTTGTTTCCTGTTGCTGGGTTAACATGCTTGCTATTGCATCAATTTTGTTGTCCTGCTTATCCATTCTTTCCTTCATCAGCATATCAGATCTTTTCAAGTCTTCTAGAGTCTTCCTGTCAAGGGAGAAAGCTTGAGGATCTTCAGAAACAGGATGCTTCTCAGAGCTTTCTGCAATATCTTCTTCTTGACCCAGTGCTTCAGCAGGAACCATCTGCTCTTGAGTATCAGATTGAACTTTGGATGCTGGACGATGTTCTGACCAGGGAGCAATGTCTAGAGGGAGAACTTCTTCCTTAAGCAGCTTGCTCAGAACTGGACCTTCAATTTCTTTCAGCAGATTGCTGAAGTTCTGTTGAGCTTGTCCGTATCTCTGTTCTTGCAACTTAAAAGTTTCAGAGCATACCCATCTTCTGAACTTTGTCCAAAGGTAGTCTGATGCAGCAGGATCAACCAGCTCAAGACTAGCTTGTTTCAGAGAAGTGATCCACTTATGTACTTCTGTTTCAAATGTCAATAAACTGGTACCAACATCTGGATGTTTTGGTTTTGGGATAGCTGTTTTGTGGTTTATGGAAGCAAGACGTTCAAAGACTGTTAAGTCAATGACAGTCTTGATGTTGTCTTCTGGATTGTTCTTTGGTGAGGGAGTGGGAGAGTCAGGAATTATGATTGGACTTGATGGGGAATTTGGTGGAGTTAATTCTGGTGAAGAGGGAAGTTGGGGGAAAATTCACAATGGTACCAAGGGGCATATGCATGGCCAGAGGTTGTGTGATTCCAGGAATGGGAATGGTATCAGAATCAACAGTTTGATTATGAGGTTCTGGTTCAGGGGATTCAGAAGGTTGAGTTTCAGAAGTTTGAACTTCTGGATGAAATGGTTTAGGTTGTGGAGAAGGTGGATTAATTTCTGGTTGAGGATATGAAGGTAGTGGGATTTCTGGTTCTGGAGAGAGGGGAATTTCTGGTTGTGGTGAGATGGGAATTTCTGGTTGTGGTTCTGTGGTGGTTTCAGGATTTGGATTTTCTGGTATGGAAGCAGAAGTGTGTTGGTCTATATCAGAAAGAACTTTTGCAAGTTCTTGTTGGGTTGTATCAGTATTTGGATTTTGAGGTTGGGAGCGAGATCTTCTAAGAGTTAGGGATTCAGAGGGGTCAAAGTCAATGTCAAAATCATCAAAAGTTTGTGGTGTGGGGTTTTCAGATTGAGTGGGTATAGATGTTGATACAACAATTGAATCTAAAACAGTTACAGAAGAAGGATTACCTCTCTTTTTAGGAGTCTGCTGGGAGAATCCTTCTGCTACAGCTTTCCTTTTCTTGGTTTTCTTCAGCACAACTTCTGGATCCTTCTGCTGCAGATCTTGAATATTCAGATTAGGTGCTGTACCATCTGCCTTGCAAGCATCCAGATATCTGACAATTATATCTGGTTTAGAATCAATCTCTGAGAACAGAGGGAAGTTATCCAGAGGGACTCTTCTACTGGAGATTGTTGCAAAAGGAGTGACGCTGGGTTCCTTCTTGATGTTCTCAATCAACTTCATCTTCTTCAGATTCTTTGCATTCAGCTGTTTGCCAACAGTAGCTTCCAAAGAGCTGATTTCCTGAGCCTCTGTAAGATGATCAATCAGCTTATTCTCTGTTAGAATATCTGATATAAGTCTTCCTAGGGGTATCCAGTCCCTTTTTGTTCGCTCCTCTTCTCTTGTTTCCTTAACACTTGTCCTGAGATGGTTAAACAGCAGATGAGCCAGATTTACCTTGACCTTTTGAGAGATGAAGTAGATCAGAAATTGCTGGTCAATATTGATGTAGTCAGGAGAGCTGGTAGGCTTCCTGTGGTTTATGCATCCCAGAATGATCTTGGCCCAAATTCTGTGATGGTCTTTCAAGTCCCTTATCTTGCTGGAGGGAATCCCCAGAGTGAAGATTTCCCTTGCAATTAGGGCAACATCAGCGCACCTTTCAGCCATGTCAATGCAACGAACACCACCACCACTGTAGCCTATTAAACGTGCAATGAGGTCTTCAGTAATAACAATCTTCTTCCCCATAATGTATGAAGTAACTTGATGGTTGGAAGATGAAGCGTGAATCCAAAATTCCTTTACCAGAATAGGGAATGTTGGACCCACCAGTCTGTCAAAGTATTTTTCCCAGCCTTGAGCTTTAACTTCTTCAGAGAGATTGAACCCATTCTTCTGAAGACTGTTGAAATCCACGATCAATTCTGACAGAACTTCAAGATTTTTGACTGGTGTGAGAAGCGTTCTGTAGGGTTCTTCGTATTGTTCAGAGGAACCTGTTTTTTGAGAACTTAAAGTAGGAATGCTGCAAGAAGCCATGTTCACACGAAGGTATTGAAGAAATTGAAAGGGTTTTGAGAAAGTATGAAAACTGAAATCAGTAAGTTTGAGAGAAAATGAAAGTGAAGGTAAAAGAGTGTAAATGGTGTGAAGTGTGTTTAAATAGATTTCTAAACAATTTTGAAAACATAAACGACAAGAGAGAGAAATTAATAATGATTATTAGCATTTAATGATAGCTGATTTTAGGGGATTCAGAAAGATATTTGGAACGGTTACCCATGACATGTGTCTCAATGCATCCAATCAGCGCTTTTGCCTTTTCAGAAACGTGAACGCGTGTTCAGCCTCAGAAAATAGCTGATGACTGGATGACACTTGTTTGCTTGAGTGAACTGCATATTTCTATCCTTGAAATGAAGCGCTCAAATCTTCATGGATAGATTCTGATACAATCTGTACTTCTAAAGATCTGAAGGAAGATTGATCAGTAGTTCACAGAAAAATAGACAAAGTTCTGAAGGTTAAGATATAGAATCAAAACTATTTTATTCTGGACAGAGCTTCATGCTGAGATGTTTCAGAATGAAGTTGAACCTATCTTCAGAAAGAGGTTTTGTAAAAATATCAGCCCATTGATGGTCTGTGTTAATAAATTTAAAATTTAAAATCCCTTTCTGAATATAGTCCCTAATAAAATGATGTTTTATTTCTATATGCTTAGCCCTAGAATGCAAAATAGGATTTTTGCTGAGACAAATAACAGAAGTATTGTCACAGAGGATAGGAATGTTACTCTCAAATATCTGGAAGTCCTCAAGTTGACTTTTCATCCAGAGCATTTGTGTGATGCATCCAACTGCTGCTATGTATTCAGCTTCTGTTGTTGATAGAGCAATTGTGGATTGTCTTTTGCTGGACCATGAGATCAGATTTTCTCCCAGAAATTGGCAGCTTCCAGAAGTGCTTTTACGTTCTACTCTGTCTCCAGCGAAATCAGCATCACAGTATCCTACTAAGCTGTAATCACTTGATTTTCTATAAAACAAACCCAGATTAGTAGTACCTTTCAGATACTTGAAAATTCGCTTAACTGCTGTTAAGTGAGATTCTCTAGGATCTGATTGGAATCTAGCACAAATGCAAACACTGAATAAAATGTCAGGCCTTGAAGCCGTCAGATAGAGAAGAGAACCAATCATACCTCTGTAGACCTTCTGTTATACCTTTTTACTTACCTCTTCTCTTTCCAGAATGCACGTGGGATGCATTGGAATCTTTGATGGCTTACATTCTAAGAGATCAAATTTCTTCAGAAGTTCTCTGACATATTTGCTCTGATGAATGTAAGTTCCTTCTGGGGTTTGATTAATCTGAATGCCCAGAAAGAATTTTAGTTCCCCCATTAGGCTCATCTCAAATTCTGCCTGCATACATTTAGCAAACTTTCTTCCCAGAGAAGGTTTAGTAGATCCAAATATGATGTCATCAACATAAATCTGACATACTAAAATGTCATTCTTAACTGTCTTATAGAACAAGGTTGTGTCCACTTTCCCTCTGGTGAATTCCTTTTCTAACAGGAAGTTACTTAGTCTTTCATACCAAGCTCTGGGAGCTTGTTTCAGACCATACAGTGACTTCTTTAGTTTGAAAACATATTCTGGATTTTTGGAACTTTCAAAACCAGGGGGTTGGTGCACATATACCTCTTCTTCTATATAGCCATTTAAGAATGCACTCTTAACATCCATCTGATACAGAGTGATGCCTTTATTAACAGCAAATGAAATTAAGAGTCTGATAGATTCTAACCTGGCGACTGGAGCAAAGGTTTCTGTATAGTCTATCTCCTCTTGCTGACTATAACCTTGTGCTACCATTCGTGCTTTGTTTCTGATAACTTCACCTTGTTCGTTCAATTTGTTTCTGAATACCCATTTTGTTCCAATGACGTTGAATCCTTTTGGTTTGGGAACTAGATCCCATACGTCATTTCTTGTGAATTGATTTAGCTCCTCTTGCATTGCTAGAATCTAGTCATTGTCCAGAAGTGCTTCATCAATAGTTGTTGGTTCAATTAGAGAAACCAGTCCCATGCGGGATTCTTCAGAGTTTCTGAAGCTAGATCTTGTTCTGATTAAATCTTCCTTTCTTCCTAAGATTGTTTCTTCTGGGTGATCCATGCTGCTTCTGGATAGTCTTTTCTGGAGTTGATCAACAGAAGGTGCTGGATTGCTTGCAGTGCCTCTTTCTGATGTTGAGGGAGTGTCTCTGTTGGGAGCTTCTGATGATTTGTCTTTAGTACCTGTGAGTTCAACTTCCATACCTGCAAGGAATTCATTCTGCTTTGACTTTTGAGAGTCAAGCTTATCATCAAAACAAACACTGATTGACTCTTCCACAATCTGTGTTTCTGTATTGTATACTTTGTACCCTCTTGAGCGTTCAGAATATCCTAACATAATACACTTTTGTGCTTTAGAGTCAAACTTGTTCAAATAATTTTTTGTATTCAGAATAAAACATGTACATCCAAATGGGTGAAAGTAGGAAATGTTGGGATTTCTGTTCTTCCACAATTCATATGGAGTCTTTTCCAGAATAGGTCTTATGGAGATTCTATTCTGAATGTAACACGTTGTGTTTATTGCCTCTGCCCAGAAGATCTTAGCAACGTTAGTCTCGTTGATCATGGTTATGGCCATTTCTTGCAATGTTCTATTCTTTCGTTCTACAACTCCATTTTGCTGGGGAGTTCCAGGACAAGAGAAATCATGCAGAATGCCTTTGTCATTAAAGAATAACTCAAAATCTTTGTTTTCAAATTCTCCACCATGATCACTTCTGACTTTGACGATTCTAAGATCTTTTTCATTCTGAACTTGGTTGCAGAAGGTAACAAACACAGAGTGTGACTCGTCCTTGTGCCTTAAGAACTTTACCCATGTCCATCTGCTATAGTCATCTACGATTACTAACCCATACTTCTTGCCACTGACTGAAGCAGTTTTAACTGGTCCAAATAAGTCAATGTGCAGAAGTTCTAATGGCTTGGAGGTGGAAACAATGTTTTTGGATTTGAAAGCTGGTTTTGCAAACTTGCCTTTCTGACATGCTTCACACAGAGCATCTGAATTGAACTTCAGGTTAGGAAGTCCTCTGACCAGATTGAGTTTGTTAATCTGAGATATTCTTCTCATACTAACATGTCCCAATCTTCTGTGCCAGATCCATTGCTCGTTGTTAACAGACAGTAGACATTTTACATTCTGACTTTTTAGTTCAGAAAGTTTTATTTTATAAATGTTGTTTCTCCTCTTTCCATTAAATAGGATAGTCCCATCTTTCTGACTAACAGCTTTGCATGAATTTTGATTGAAGATTATATCATAACCGTTATCACTTAATTGACTTATGGATAACAGATTATGCATTAATCCATCAACTAGTAAAACATTACTTATAGAGGGAAGATTTCCATTACCTACTGTTCCAGAGCCAATGATCTTTCCTCTCTGATTGCCTCCAAAACCTACGTGGCCTCCAGGCTTAAGTTCCAGGCTTTGGAACATATGCCTTCTTCCCGTCATGTGTCGTGAGCAGCCAGAGTCCAGGTACCATGATTGGTGTTTTTGCTTTGCTGCTAAATATATCTGCCACATGTATTATTTTATCCTTAGGTACCCGTATTTTCTTGGGTCCTAATTTGTTAGTTTTACCAAAACTCTGGTTGAATTTTGGTTTGACAGAGTAATCACTACTAGTATATTTTATGTCATGTGTGTGCCCATATATAAAGTGTGAATCAAGTGGAGTACGATTTATAACTAAATCCATGGAATTTTTTGGTGTAGGTACCTTACCTTGATATCCTATCCCTTTTCTGCCATTTCTGCTAACTCCATAGATCATTGAAGCCATTTTGCTTCTGTCTATGTTTTTAGCTAGAAACTTCTGAAAGCTGTGATCATACTCCTTGATGATCTCATCAGCATTGCTGGGAGTTTCAGGGATTGTTTCCTTCTGAGAGTTTTGCAATTGGTTTTCTAATTTTGAAATTTTATCTTTTAACTCAAAATTCTCCAATTTGAGACTCTCAGTCTTATCAGAGTCAGAAGCAAGATTCCTTTTCAGGTTTCTGAATTTGACTCTGATCTGCTGATATCTTTCCAGAATTTCATTAAGGCTTTCAGCCAGTTCAGCCTTAGTAAAATTTATAGTAAAGTCAGGGAATACCTCTTCTGTATCTGATTCAGATTCTGGCTCAGAAGCTTCACTATCTTCTGTTATGTTTGCCATGAGAGACATGTTTGCTCTTTCATCATCTGATTCTGAGTCAGCTTCAGATGTGTCAGAATCATCCCATGTAGCCATGAGACTTTTCTTCTTATCCTTGCCAAACTTCTTTTTGGGCTTTTCCTTCTGAAGCTTTGGGCAATCACTTTTGTAGTGCCCTTGCTTGTTACATTCATAGCAGACGATGTCTTTGTTGTTTGGCTTTCTGTTTCCTGAAGAACCTTCAGATCTTCTGTGTCCAGAGGAGGATTCTGACCTTCTGTATTTGGAGAAAGATTCATTCTGATTTTCTGATCTTCTGGAATTCCTGAACTTCCTTTGCCTCTGCTTCCACAATTGGTTCACCCTTCTGGAGAGGAGAGATAATTCATCTTCTTCTGATGAAGACCCATCAGAGGTTTCTTCCACAGCCTGCAAAACTTTGGAGTCAGATTTTCTGTTAGATTTTAAAGCTAATGGCTTACCTTGCTTTTGAGGTTCATCTGATTCTAGCTCTATCTCGTGACTTCTGAGGGAGCTGACAAGTTCCTCCAGAGAGATTTTGTTGAGATCCTTGGCTAGCTTAAGCGCTGTGACCATTGGCCTCCATTGTTTTGGCAAGCTTCTGATGATCTTCTTAACGTGATCAGCAGTAGAATACCCTTTGTCAAGAACTTTTAGACCAGCAACAAGAATTTGAAATCTTGAAAACATAGTTTCTATTGATTCACTCTCTTCCATCTTGAATGCCTCATACTTATGAATGAGTGCAAGGGCTTTGGTTTCTTTGACTTGAATGTTGCCTTCATGCGTCATTCTTAGAGAGTCAAACATATTCTTTGCAGTGTCTCTGTTTGATATCTTCTCATATTCTGAATAAGAGATGGCGCTGAGAAGAATTGTTCTGGCCTTGTGATGATTTCTGAACTCACGCTTTTGCTGATCAGACATTGTTTTCCTGTCAATCTTCTGACTACTTCCATCCACTGGGTGCGTGTATCCATCAGTCACCATGTCCCACAGATCAGCATCATGGGCCAGAAAGAAACTCTCAATTCTGTCTTTCCAGTAGTCAAAGTTCTCTCCATCAAAGACTGGAGGTTTGCCACTGAATCTGTCTCTTTCTTCATTGTTGTCATTGCTGATGTTTTGATTTGGTCCTGCCATTGTGTTTTTCTGACGTTGGATCTTGTACTGACACGGTTAAGTGTTTTAAGCTCAGAACCAGGAGCTCTGATGCCAATTGAAGATGTGAAAAACACAAGAAGGGGGTTGAATTATAAAACTTAAATCAAATGTTTAGACAACACTGTATTTTTATCCTGGTTCGTTTGATCTCAAACTACTCCAGTCCATCCATCAAGGTGATTTCGCCTCTCTCCAACGAGGTCTTAATCCACTATATTCAAAGGATTACACAACTACTTTAACAATTATTAAAGCCTTCTTGAGTATAACCACAAACCGGTTTATCTCAAGGAAATCTCTTACAAATAATATGAACAAGAATGTGTTTAGCGTTTTCTAATAAAACAGTATATCACAACTGTGATAATACACAATTTAAGCTTAGAATAAAAATGAATTTGCTAAAGCGTTTGAGTAAGCTTGGTGTTGAAGGCTTGGCAAATTATGAGTGCGTGCGTATTATATGCGTAGTCTTTTCTCACACAGACTTGTTTATATAGCCAAGGCAAAGATACGTTGTTGTCCATAAAGCACTTTCAATGATAATAACGTTCTTTCCTTTTTGAGAAGATCTTGTCTTGAATAAAGTCGTTAGCAATAAATCTGTCTTGAATACTTAGTAACGCTTCAGAGTCTTCTTTGTGATAACGCTTCAGAGTGCTGATGACTTGGTAAAGATCTTTGATCAGAGTCAGAGTGTTTTATGCGCAGATTCTGGTCATCAAGCTTCAGCGTATGATCTGGTAGCTTCAGCGTGTAGCACATGTTACTGATCTTCTGATGCTTCTGATGTTGATGTATTACTGATCTTCTGATGCTAATTCCATCAGAACTTCTGTATACATAAAACATAATTTTAAGAAGCATATTTGTTCCATATATATAAATCTTACAATTTATTTATTCTTTGTATTTTGTTATCATCAAAACTCTAATTAAGGGTTGTAGAATCAAACTATGTTCTAACACTTCCATCCTTCTGGTGATCATTGAGCCTGTTAAGGAGGGAGAAGTTCCATACACTATCCTACATCCTGACATGCCCACATCTCTTGAAGACCTACAAAGGGATTGGATACAACTCAAAGGAGAGCGAGATACTTTCGAAGCCCAATTCTACGCAAGCGAGAAGAAGGTTTTGGAACTCACTAGGCTACTTCATGAGGAGCGGACTCTAAATGCCTACATTGCACCAAAGAGGATGCACACTACTTTTTTATCTTAGAGTTTTGTATTATTTTGTCCAAGGGGCATTGATGTACTCAAACTTTATCTTATTAATATAACGTGTGTTTCTTTTTGTCTAAAATGAACTTGAATCTTTGAAATCCTTGAAAACATTGCATATGCACATATCATTCATCATAACATAAACAAGTCTTTTGCAACAAGTTTCCTCATCTCTCTACTGTTTATTTCAGTAAGATGGATCTCGAACAAACAGTGAAAGATCTCCAAGCGTAGAACACGCAGTTTCAACAGTTGCTCATGACCCTAGCCAAGGGGCAAGAAGAATTGAAGACTCTGCTAGCTGAAGAAAAGAAAAAGAAAACAAAGAAGGTAAATGGAGTCTTGAACATGGGGAGAAGATTTCATGAACAGACAAGAAGGACTTTGAATTTTGCAACAACATCTGGTGAAGGAGAGGGGAAAGGCAAGGAAACAGCGGCCCCGTCAGAATCTGAAGAGGAGGAAGAAGAGGAAGACTACTCTGAGGAACAGTATCATCCCGCTGATGATAAGTACAGACATCTCGAAGAGCGTTTGAGCGCGATGGAAATACAAAAGGTTCTAGGCTTAGATTTTGAAGATTTGGGACTAGTGTCGGGGATTGTGATTCCTCCGAATTTCAAAGTGCCTTTGTTTGCAAAATACGATGGAGTGTCATGTCCTAAGATGCATCTCCGATCATATCTAAGAAAGATCCAATCACACTCAGCTGATAAAGACTTGTGGGTGCATTTTTTCAAGGATAGTCTATCTGGAACACAACTCGATTGGTTATACCAACTAGAAAGAGCCAACGTCCACAATTGGGAAGATCTTGCCGCAACTTTCTATAAGCAATATCAATACAATGCCGATTTGGCGCCTACCCGTACTCAACTTCAGAGTATGGCTATGGCTTCCAATGAGGGTTTCAAGGATTACGCACAGAAGTGGAGAGATATGGCTGGAAGAGTTCAACCCCCTTTGTCTGAAAGGGAATTGGTGGACATGTTCTTAGGCACTTTATCGGGCCCTTTCTTCAACCATTTGATTGGAAGCTCATATGCAGGATTTACTGAGCTAATACTAATCGGAGAGAGGGTGGAAGCTGGCATAAAAAGTGGAAAGATTCAGAAGGATCCATCTTCTTCTAGAGCTGTGAGGAAGCCTTTTATTGGGAAGAAAGAGATAGCCGTTGTTTATCCACGAAGAAACCAAGAGAGAGCCAAACGCCGACCAATGGTGGGGGCTGTTATGATTCCAAAGCCTACGTCTGATCAACAAAGAAGTAATCAACCAAGGGTGGAAAGGCCAGTCCGGCAATTCACTAGAATCAACATGACTCCATCTCAAGTATTATCGCATCTTCTGAAATCCAATTTGGTAACCCTGAAAGAAGCTCCGAAAAATCCCAACACAACATCCCCTCATTATCACCCCAATGCCCGTTGCGCATATCACTCCGAAAGTCCTGGTCACGATACTAATAACTGTTGGGCCTTGAAAAACAAAATACAAGATCTCATTGAAGCAAAAGAAATTGAGTTTGATGCGCCCGAGAAGCCAAATGTCATTTTCGCTCCCATGCCCAGACATGGTCACAACACCAATGCTATTGAAGAATATTTGTTTGTTACCACAGTTGATGAACTCATGACTCCACTTCCAACCATTAAGATAAACTTGTTAAAATCCGGTGTGTTCCTGGGTTGTAATGAAGACTGCCATCTCTTCTTATCCTCACCAACTGATTTCCCTTTTTTGAAAACAGGCATTCAACGCTTGATAGACAACAAAGAGATTATGTTCAAAAGTACTCTTGTTTCACCTGTTCCTATTGAAGATGTTTCAATCATTACCATCTCTGCCAATTCTTCCAGGGTCCCTAAAAGACCCGTTAGAATTACATCGGTTCTAAAAGCAACTCCTCTAATGATCATAATGCATGGGCCAGTCCCATATGAATCAGACAAAATTATGCCATGGAATTACGGTGGGGATATTTAATACCATGGCATCAAACAAGATGGGCTGGCCGTCGAAGAGATAAACTCCGAAGAATAAGATTCCGACATCAGCAATATTGCCGGAACTAGTAAAATTACCCGAAGCGGTAGGATCTTTTCTCCAGAAATTGCCCCCCCCCCCCCCAAAGGCAGTTTTTGGACCTGTGGCTGCTCCAAAGCTTACTCCCGTACCCATAATCATCTATGCAAGTGCTCCTATTGATGAAGCCGTTACAACCCCTATTGTCATTCCTACCAACACTCCTACTGCTGAAATTCGAGGAAAAAGTATTCAAGTGGAGCATGTCCGGACGAAGGCTCAATCACTGACTATCTCCGAGACCTCCAAGAACGAAATGAAGGAGATCTTAAAAATTATAAAGAGGAGCGACTACGACGTAGTTGAACAGTTGGGGAAAACTCCCTCCAAAATCTCCATGTTGGCATTACTACTGCGTTCTGAGGCACATGCAAAAGCCT
The DNA here is from genome assembly GCA_948472305.1 of Vicia faba. Lineage (NCBI taxonomy): Eukaryota > Viridiplantae > Streptophyta > Magnoliopsida > Fabales > Fabaceae > Vicia > Vicia faba. The sequence continues at coordinate 1,451,164,935 of OX451741.1, forward strand.
TGGTGAAGTTCCTAAAAATAGCCCATGTGCCTCAAGAGACGTCTGTTGATCAATTTCAAAACTGCGTGGCCAGTTTGACAATGAATAACGACTTAGGCTTCTCGGATGCTGATCTGACACCAAGGGGAAGAAAGCACAATGAGGCATTGCATGTCTCTGTGGAATGTAGAGACACAACTCTGGCCCATGTCTTGGTGGACACTGACTCATCTTTGAATGTTTTACCAAAAAAAGCTCTTTACAGACTTGGCTGCGAAGGACTGACGTTAAAGCCAAGTAACATAGTAGTAAGGGAATTTGATGGCTCGAAGAGGATGGTACATGGGGAGATGGATATCCCCATAAAGGTTGGGACTGAAACTTTCAATTCAACTTTTTATGTAATGGACATCCGCCCCTCTTACTCATGTCTGCTAGGACGGCCATGGATCCATAATGCTGGCGCTGTCACCTCTACTTTGCACCAGATGCTGAAGTATCCTGTTCAGGGAAAGATTATCACTGTCCACAGAGAAGAAGAATACATGATTAGCCATCTCAATTCCTTCAGGTATATGGAATTGGACGGCGAGTTCATTGAAACTCCTTTTCAACACTTCGAAGTGGTCCCTCAAGAGGTAGCAGTGACCAAGACTGTGTCCCAAATTCCCAAGATTACAAGACCTCCACTCCGGATGTCATCTCTGAAGGACGCCAAAGCAGTCGTAGAGGAAGGTGGATGCACCATCTGGGGGCAACTTCCAGATATCTCGTATAAGTCTGACAAGTTTGGCTTAGGTTTCACTTCAAGTGCTCAAAAGGTTGTACATCGTGCCCATGCTGGAGGGCCACCCTTGAAGATTAGTGTTGTACCCAAAAATTTTCCCTCCCATATTTCTCAAAACATTGCAATAAGAATCTCCAAGTTGCTCAAGGTTGCTCAAGAGTTCGTCAGACAAGTTATCTCCTAAGGCAGTCTACCCTAAATTAGGGTTTTGTGTTGCATCAAGATCTTTGAGTCCAAATGACCTCAAATGCTCACAAATGTCCTAATATGTTCTCAAGATCATCCAAGTCAAGTTTCAAGCCTTGCAGAGGAAGTTTGCTCAGTCAATTGCTCAAAGGTCCAAAAATCGACTGTGCTAGGGCAAAAGTCAACTGTGACCTACATACAGTCAAACTTCAAGATTTTTTGTCAACATTCTCATTTTGAAGTATATTTCATCATTTTATCAAGGTTTGATCATTATTCATCAAGGATTGCTCAAAATTCATCAAGACTCAAAAGTTTCTAAATTAGGGTTTTGCAGGAAAAGTGAACCCAACTTTAACCAAGCATAACTTTCTCATAGTTTATGAGAAATGACCCATCCAAAGCTCATTTTTAAGAGGATGCAATTTCCTACAATCCATCTTCATACCCCAAGATCAAAAAATGAACTCACAAGAAGTTATGAATTTGAACATTATAGGTCATTTTTGAAAGTCAACAAAAACACCTTTTTTTACAAAGCTTATAACTTGATCATGGGATATCAAAATGATATGAGACCAAAAGGGTTGATTATAGGACATCTCAAGCTTTCTAAAAAGTCCAAGAACACCTCCAAAAGTTCAAAATTGAAGAAGTTATGCATTGTTGAAATTGGACTTTTTTGCAAAATTGCCAAAAGTCAACTATCCCCAAAACATCAAATTTTGCCAAATGGGACCATTCTTTTCCACTTGATTTGAGTTTGCATCATTGACCACGTGCCATAGATTTAACCATGTGCCCATATTTCATTTTTATTATTTAATTTGATTTTTAATTGAATTTATTCATTTTAAATCAAATAAAATCATATAAAATCCAAGGCATTGATAACTCATGATTTTTTTGGTTGTTATAGGCTTTGATTACAACTATTATCATCATCAAATTTGTATCAAATTAAATCATGTGCAAAAAGATTGGAATTAGGCAAATTTGGCAAGTTTGTAAATGGAGATCAAATCAAATATGCAAGCATTGATAAGGCAAGATTTAGACCAATTTTATTAACCTAATGCACTGAGTGATACATAAGGAAGCTAAAGCACACAAAATAAGGGTTGTAAATCGTGGGAGAAGGCAGAAGAACTTTGCAAAAATTCATAAAAAAGTGAGAGATCTAAATCCAAGTTAGAGGCAATTTCAGGACGCGAGAGTTGTCTCAATCAATTGCTGGCCATCTCCAGAAGCCATTACGATCCAAACCATGCATCCTCAAGCCTCCATACGCGTTGTAAGTCATATGCAACTCATCCCTGTTCTTGATTTCAATTTGAAGCATTTTGGCATCTATTGAACAAACTAATGGCATAGTTGTAACCCTCATATCATTTGCAAACTAATGGTAATAACCAATTTCATTTATGTGCTCTGTATGGAAAATCACCATAGCTAGGGTTCCTTGTTCGTGTTTAGGGCTTTCTGTTTCAGGTACAATTGGCCCATAAGAAGAAGATGGTTGTGATCAGGAGGTCATGACGAGTTGAACTATGTTCTTGGAATGTATTTATATGTCCTGGAGAGAATTTTAGGACAGGGCTGCGCTTTTAGCTGCGGATTCAAATGCGCGAGTATTTTTTTTACAGGTTTGAGGACAGGGATGAACTCGTGTCATTCATCTGTTGGCCAATTCAAATAATTTTGCGCGTTTTTTTTGTTTTTGCTGGCAATTGTTTTGTTTTAATATATTATTATTGATACTAATTATATTAACAAACAAGGCAATGTGGTGTAGTGGCAAGCGTGTAGTGCATTCTCCTTCAGGACCTGGGTTCGAATTCCAGGCCCCCCACTTTCTCAATAATTTTTGTTTTCAGGTGATTGTATGCACGCTCAAGTTTGCAACCTACCATGCTCCCTCACCCATCCAGACGTCAGATGGCCAATGGCCAGATCTGGTGGTCCATGACTGGAGGTACACCAAGGCCCAAGTCAATGCGCCCACACTGGATCAGAGAAAGTCAAACGGGCTAGCTGATAATGGGCCTTCAAACTGCTACCAACACCCTTCAAAAGCAGGCCCAATTCTTCTTTTCTCTTTTATTTATTTTTTTGTTTAAATACTTTAATTGTTTTATTTAATTTTCTAACCAATCACAAAATTCTATTTTTATTAAATAAAATCACAAAAAATATTTTTATTTCAATCAAATTTTAAACTTTTATTTTTCTTAATAAATTTATTAATTTATTAGGTTTTTAAATTCTAGAAAACTCTAACTTATTTTCGTAAATAATTAAAATTGATTAGATTTAATTAGGTTTTAACTACTAATATAATTAATTTTTTTTCTTAAAATAACAAAAAAAACCAAAAATAGGTCATAATTAATTTTTTCATTTAATTAATTTATTAATTTAATTTAGTTCTTTAATTTAGGTTTAATTTCTTTCTTAATTTAAAAACAACAAAAAACCCAAAAAAAGCAATTTTCTTTCAAAAGGGTTAAAACCCTAAAATTCGCACTCGATTTAATTTCCCACGCGTTTTATTTATTTTTATCCAATAATGTACCTGCTTCCGTATTGTAATAGTTAAATAGGACATTTAATTATTTTTATCGCTTTACTTTAATTTTCAAAGGGTTTGTCTTTGGCGATGTAAATACCCGACGCCTTGTAATTTAAATTCCGCATTTTATTTTCGCAAATTATAACTGTTAGATGTTTGATAATAGGGTTTGCATGACAAGACTGAATGTTTAATCTTAAAATCAAATTAGATCACCCTTAACATGTGAAAAGATAAAAAATAACTGAAAATGACACACTCGCACATACGCACTCTTAGGGTACACCTCACTTGGTTGCCTTCGTACACGGTCATTGAGTATAGGTCGTTTTAGAGGTCGTCCTCTTGTCTAAAAGATCATAGTTGCCTCGAAACGGTTGCCTCAGATATTGTTTCCTCGAACAAATGATCTAAGACATTAGGGTTACCGCTAAGGCGTCCTAACATTGCTTTAGTGACTGTATGTCCCTCATTCGAATTGACCCTCAAACTCCAACGACGGTGCTACCTACTCATTAATAGTGGGATAGCATTGTCTAAAGGAAATTAGCATAGAACGATTACTTTTTCGAGTAGGTAGATTAGTTCTTAGATACTTGCTCATCCAAAAAAAACAAAACATTTTCACACTTACACTTTTTCAAACAAAGTTTTCAAAAACACTTCATTACACTCTTGAGGACAAAAGCAAGAGTTAAATCGAAGTTAAAAACAAAAACTTTTCAAACCCATAAGCACAAAGAAAACATTTTGAAAAATGATAAGCAAGTACCTAAGAGCCCGTAGATAACTATGGATAGAAAGGGTGCTAATACCTTCCCTTTCTATAATCTACCCCCCGTACTTAGAAATATCTCAAAAAAGGAATTTTTCTGTGCTTTTTTCCCTTCCTTGTTGGATAAAATAAAAGACAGTGGCGACTCTTGCTTACCGCGAGATTTTGTGAAAACAAACGCAAAACACAAACCAACATTCCAAAAACAGTCAGTTCTTCCCACTGTATCACAAAACTGGCGACTCTGTTGGGGAATATTAAAAGTAGAGTGTACCTTAGGATTAGTTCATCATAATGTTTTCAATTGCTTGATTTGTATGCTTTGTCTTTGTGGGTTTGTATTGGAGTTACTATAGATCCTAACCCGGATCTGGGGAATACCCTTTAGGTAAGTAGCAATAAACTGTGAGGAAACTGTACGGTGTAGACTGATACGGTTGAAGCAGTAGCTACGTTGGTGTGGAACTTTAGTTTGTACAAACATACCTTGTGGCGCAACGAGGAGAATATGGGTCTTCTAAGGGGTCATTAAGCACCAACTGACCTTAGCACCTATAATTGACCAACTTGGCCAAAAAACAGTAGCAGTATGCTACACTCATTGAGACCAAACTATCGCGATGATTCCGGCCACAAGAAAAGGTTGCTAAACTGGAATTATGACTGATCGAGGGTGGTCAGTGATATTGAGATCCTCTAGAACCCGGTTACTATTTCTAGGACAGGTTTGAACCAACTGAACTGAAAGAGGGTAGTACCTAAGCTCCTTGCCAGCCTGAAATCTAAGGGCTATCTATGTGACTTGTTTGCCCTTACCATGTTTGCTATTTGTGGATACTTGTGGTGTGTTTTCTATCATGACATCATGCATCATGACATTGCATGCATCTTGCATTGGACTAACCCATTTCAAAGACATAGGGGATTCATCTTTGTTCTGTTTTGTAGGTCATGGCACCCATGCATAGAAATACTATTCGGATCAACTTTGTCCAGATTCCCACTCAGCTTAAGGAATTGGTTGCAAAAGTTCTGGATACTTCCTCCTTTATCAGAAGACATGGGCACCTCCTTGGTTTGGTCACCTCCAAGATGGATGAACAGATGATGAGTGCTTTAGTCCAGTTCTTTGATCCACTGTACCATTGCTTTACTTTTCCAGACTACCAGTTGGTCCCTACCTTGGAAGAGTTCTCTGATCTGCTTGGCATCTCCATTCTAGAGCAGACCCCGTTCACAGGTTGGGAGAAAGTCCTTAGGCCGGAAGAGATTGCTTCAGCCCTCCATCTGACAAAGGCTGAGGTAATGTCTAATTGGGAAACTCGTAGTGGAACAAAAGGCTTCTTGGCTAAATTCTTGGTTGATCGGGCTAATCAGTTCTGGGACAGTCTAGACTTTCAGGCATTTGAAGACATTCTGGCTCTTCTCATATATGGTTTGGTGTTGTTTCCTAACTCAGATTCTTTCGTCAACGTGAATGCAGTGAAGATTTTCATGTCCGGTAATCTTGTGCCCACTCTCTTGGGTGACATATTGCACTCTCTTTATGCCCGTACTGCTCGAAAACAGGGAACCCTTATGTGTTGTGCACCATTGCTGGCGAGGTGGTTTATTTCTCACCTCCCCAAATCAGTTTTGAAGAACAAGGAAGACATGGGTTGGGCCTACAGGATTATGTCCCTCTCTCAGATGGACATCATTTGGACTATTAAGGGCATAGAATATGTGGCTATTATTGATTGCTATGGGGAATACCCCAATGTCCCACTTCTAGGAATTAATGTAGGGATCACTTATAATCCGTGCTTGGCCTTACGTCAGTTTGGGCGAGCTAGGAGGGAAGGACCTCATGAGTTGCTGATGCCGAGCATTGTCTTTGACTTTCAAGGGGATAGTGACGAGCAACGCCGCAGGTTCATACGAGCCTGGGACAGAGTACACAGGTCTGATCCGCACCAGCTAGGTGCAAAGACTTCTCTTCCGATGGAGCTATATCTTCGATGGGTTCGAATCCGTGCCTAAAATCTAGGAATGCCGTACGAAGCCGTCTTACCTATAATTGTTGAGGTTGCTGATGAAGAAGGGGTTCCTCCTACCATCCTCCATCCATACATGCCTACTGACATTGAGGCATTAAAGAGATCTTGGATGCAGCTAAGGGAAGAGCGGGATACTTATAGAGAAAAGTATCACGAGCAAGAGCAGAAGATTCAAAAGTTGACAAGGCAATTGGAGAATGAGAAGATCCTCAAAGACTATGTCTGCACCGATGGGAAACGACCATGGGAGTGTTGATTGTCTTTTGATTATTTCTAGTTTTGATTTACTTTTCAGTTTTTCTTTCTTGTAACGCCTTAAAGGCATCTGTTGAACAATTGAATTCAAAGTTTATCTAATAAAAGTGTGTTTCATTTTGGTTTACGAATTTGAATCCCTAAAGTCTTTGAAATCATATCATGTGCATATCATTCCCATGCACCTCATAACAGGTACCCTTACAGGTTTCTCATCTTCTTCGCTGTTTATTTCAGCATCATGTCTTCTGAAATATCAACTGAACAAGCAATCAAGGCTCTGTAAGCTCAAAACGCCCAGTTCCAGGAATTGTTCATGAGTTTGGCCAAGGGTCAGCAAGATCTGAAGACCCTTATCTTGAAAGATAAGAAGAAGAAGAAGAAGAAGAAGAAGACAATCTTCGTGAATATGGGTCGTAGGTTCGGGAACAATTTGCAGAATGTTGACTTATCTCACTCATCTAGAGCGGGAGAAAACAAAGAAGAAAGGAGGGTTCCTAGCCCTGTGGTATCTGACCATGAGACTGACTTTGACGAAGACCAGTATCCTCCGACTGAGGATAGGTATAAACAGCTAGAAGACCGGTTAAGTGCGATGGAGATCCAGAAAGTCCCTGGATTGGACTTTGGAGACTTGGGTTTTTCATCCGGGGTGGTAATTCCCTACAAGTTTAAAGCACCAGCCTTTGCTAAATACGACGGGGTTTCTTGCCCAAAGTTGCACCTCCGGTCGTATGTTAGAAAGATTCAGCCATACACCGCTGACAAGAACCTCTAGATCCACTTCTTTCAAGACAGTCTTTCAGGGACTCAGCTTGAATGTTTTTACCAGCTGGAAGGAGCTAGTATCCGTAATGGGGAGGATTTAGCTGCTGCTTTCTACAATCAGTACCAATACAATGCCGACCTCGCTCCCACGCGTACCCAACTCCAGGGTATGTCTATGGGTGCGGGCGAAGGTTTCAAAGACTATGCTCAGAAGTGGAGGGACCTTGCTGGAAGAGTGCAACCACCCTTGGCTTATAGGGAGCTAGTGGATATGTTTTTGGGGACCTTGTCGGGTCCGTATTTCAACCATCTGATTGGAAGTTCATTGTCCGGGTTTACAGAGTTTATCATGACCGGGGAAAGAATTGAGGCAGGTATCAAATCTGGTAAGATACAGAAGGGTGCTTCATCAAGTACCGAGAAGAAGCCTTTTAAGAAGGAGTCAATCCCAATTTACAGTGCGAAGAGCCATAATAAACTTGAGTGCCGCCAAGCAGTCAATGCGGTGGTTATATCAAGACCTGTTGTTGCTCCTCAGCACAACAATCAAACAAGGGCCGAGAGACCTCGAAGACAATTCACTCAGCTCAACATGACTTTATCTCAGATTCTGTCGCAGTTATTGAAGACCAACTTGGTGATTCCGAAGGAGGCCCCGAATAATCCCAACACAACATCACCGATGTACAATTCAAACGCCCGCTATGCTTTTCACTCCGATAGCCCGGGGCATGATACAAATGATTGTTGGGTTTTAAAGAATAAGGTCCAGGACTTGATTGATGCTAAATAGATTGAGTTCGAAGCACCTGAAAGACCTAATGTTGTGACTGCTCCTATGCCCAAGCATGGAGTGAATGCTATAGATGAAGACTTATTTGTGGTTTCTGTGAAAGACATTGTTACTCCATTGATGACTGTGAAGAAGAACCTTCTGTTAGCTGGTTTATTTCCGGGCTGTGAGGAAGGTTGCCGTATGTGTTCCGTCCTACCTACCGGTTGCCCTCTTTTGAAGTCAGGTGTCCAACGCCTGATGGATAATAAATAAATTCTGTTTGAGAAGACTTTTGTTCCTTTGGTTCCTACTGAAGAAGTTGCTATAATCACCATTTTCGACAATTCTTCCAAGGATTCCTCGAGAAAGCCTGTTAGAATTACATCCGTTCCAAGAATTGCACCATTGATCATCACCATTCCTGGGCCTATCCCCTATACATCAAACAAAGCTGTCCCATGGCACTACGGGGCTGACATATACTATCACGGAGTTAAACAAGACTTGAGTGCTGAAGAGGCTGATACTGACGTCAGCAATATTGTTGGACCTGCCAAACTCACCTGCAGCGGAAGACTTTTCTCCGCTGAGATCTCTCCACCAACTATTCGGAAGCCTGTTGTTATCACACCCGCTAGTACACCTGTTACTATCCATGTTTAAGTTCCAATTCTTACCCCTGTTGCCGAGTCATCTGATACTTGGGGCGAAGGGACCACTGATGAGCCTGCCCGGGCGGAGGCACCAAAGAGGATTACTGTTGAAGCCTCTAGACAAGAGATGGAAGAAATTTTGAAGATCATCAAAAAGAGCGACTACAACATAGTCGAGCAGCTAGGGAAAACCCCGTCGAAGATCTCTATGTTGTCCTTATTGTTGTGTTCAGAGGCCCATACTAAGGATCTGATTGCTTTCCTGAAAACTGCGCACGTACCCCAGGAAATATCTGCTGACCAGTTCAAGGACTGTGTGGCAAGTTTAACTGCTGATAACGGGTTAGGTTTCTCTAACGCCGACTTGACTGCTAAGGGGAAGAATCACAATGACGCCCTGCATGTCTCCATTGAATGCAGGGGCACTACTCTTGCTCATGTATTAGTGGATACTGGATCCTCGTTGAACGTTTTACCCAAGAAGGCACTGGACTGGTTAGACTGTGAAGGGTTGGAGCTGAAACCGAGTAACATTGTGGTCAGGGCCTTTGACGGGTCCAAGAGGATGGTACACGGAGAAGTGGATATTCCGATTAGGTTGGTTCTCAGGTTTTCGCATCTACATTCTATGTGATGGACATTCGGCCATCTTATTCTTGTTTGCTGGGTCGTCCATGGATCCATAAAGTCGGGGCAGTAACCTCAACGCTCCACCAGAAGCTAAAGTACCCAGTGAAAGGGAAAACTGTGACATTACAAGGAGAAGAGGAGTACACGGTGAGCCACCTCAACTCTTTTCGGTATGTAGAGATGGATGGGGAGTTCATTGAGACCCTGTTTCAACATTTTGAAGAGGTTCCCCAGACGCTGGCATCAACCGAGACTATTGCTGAAGATCCTCCAATGAAGATGGCTTCCCTAAAGGATGCTCGGGCTGTTGTTGAGAAAGGTGGGTGTGAAAATTGGGGCCAACTCCATGATTTTTCACATAAAACTAACAAGTTTGGTTTGGGTTTTACTGCAGAAGCTCAGAGGGCTGTTCGGAGTACACGGATCGGAAGACCTCCCCTGTTTATCAACAATTCAGGAGTAAATGCCATTGAAGACGATGTTGAAGAATCTGAGTTCGACAGTTGGATCTATCCTACTACTGATGGTGGACTAAGAAACTGGATAGCAAAGGACTTCGTCCAAATTTCTTTTATTACCCAGTAATGAGATTTTTTGTTTTGAATTTGTAACAGACAATGTTTTAAACTTTACGGCCCTGTGTCTTACCCGGGGCATCGGGGCTTTGTTTGTGAGGACTTTATGTGTGTCATCTACATATATCATTAATAAAAGCATTGGACATTTCTTGCATTTCAAATTTTGCGCTCCTTGTTTTTCTTTTATTATATATATTGCGAAACAACTATTTTACACACACTCACATATACAGGTCTACATCCACTCTGGATCCCACTAATAACGACTCTGCTACTGCCGGTTATGACTTCAAAAGTCCGATCAACTTATCCAAAGATGAAGGTGAAGATGATTACGAAGTGCCTGGTGAACTTGCTAGACTTCTACTTCAGAAAGAGAGGGTTATTCAACCGCATGAAGAGTCGGTGGAAACAGTAAATCTGGGTACAGAAGTAGACAAGAAAGAGGTCAAGATCGGTGTAAATCTGGAGTCTAGTGTTAAGCAACGATTGATTCAGATGCTGCATGACTACGTTGAGATCTTTGCCTGGTTTTACGAAGATATGCCTGGGTTGGATATCGATATTGTGGTTCACCGATTGCCTACCAAGGAAGGTTGTCCTCCAGTGAAACAGAAAGTCTGCCGAATACGCCCGGAGATGTCTGAGAAAATCAAGGCTGAAGTTATGAAACAGTTTGACGCCGGATTTCTAGCAGTTACTTCTTACCCGCAGTGGGTGGCCAATGTGGTTCATGTGCCGAAGAAGGACGGTAAGGTTCGAATGTGTGTCGATTATAGGGATCTGAACAGGGCAAGCCCCAAGGATGATTTCCCTCTACCTCATATCGACGTTCTGGTTGACAACACCGCACATCATAAGGTCTTCTCCTTTATGGATGGTTTCTATGGTTATAATCAGATTAAGATGGCTCCTGAAGACATGGAGAAGACAACCTTTGTTACTTAATGGGGTACCTTTTGCTACAAGGTTATGCCTTTTGGATTGAAGAATGCTGGGGCAACGTATCAGCGCGCCATGGTCGCTTTGTTCCCTGACATGATCCATCATGAGATTGAGGTATATGTCGATGACATGATTGCAATATCCCATACTGAGGAAGAGCATCTTGACCACCTTCAGAAGTTATTTGACAGGTTGAAGTTGTACAAGTTGAGGTTAAACCCGAACAACTGCACCTTCGGGGTGAGGCCTAGTAAGCTGTTGGGTTTCGTCGTAAGTGATAAAGGTATTCAAGTGGGTCCTGCCAAGGTGAAGGCTATATAGGAGATGCCAGATCCCCGAACAGAAAAAGAGGTCAGAGGCTTTCTGGGACGTCTGAATTACATTGCCCGATTCATCTCGCACCTGACTGCTACTTGTGAGCCAATCTTCAAATTACTGAAGAAAGATCAAGTGGTAAGATGGAACTATGAATGTCAGGCCGCTTTCGAAAGGATCAAAGAGTATCTCCAAGAGCCGTTTATTCTGATGCCTCCAGTTGAAGGGAGACCTCTGATCATATACTTGACAGTACTCGACAACTCAATGGGGTGTGTGCTGGGTCAGCACGACGAGTCTGGCTGAAAAGAGCATGCTATTTATTATCTTAGCAAAAAGGCTACCGACTGCGAGACCCGATACTCGTTGCTCGAGAAAACTTGTTGCGCTTTGGCATGGGCTGCTCGCCGACTGAGATAGTATATGTTGACTCAAACTACTCTATTGATATCAAAGATGGATCCAATCAAGTATATCTTCGAGAAGCCTGCCTTGTCCGGAAGAATAGCAAGATGGCAGATGATCTTGACCGAGTATGATATCTAGTACACGACCCAAAAGGCAATCAAGGGAAGTGTGTTGGCAGATCATTTGGCACATCAGGCAGTGGACGACTACCAGTCTATGAACTTTGAATTCCCAGACGAGAATATCATGATAGTAATCGATTGTGAAGAACCTGGCCCGGATGAAGGACCCATGGAGGGATCCCGATGGTCTATGTACTTTGATGGAGCTTCAAACGCTTTGGGCAATAGAATTGGCGTCGTGATCATATCTCCTAAAGGCTCTCATACTCCGTTTACCGCCCGACTATGTTTCAACTGCACCAACAACATGGCGAAGTATGAAGCATGCATCATGGGTCTTCAAGCAGCAATTGACCTAAGGATTAAGTTCTTGAGTGTATTAGGAGATTCCGCTCTCGTGATCAGTCAGATCAAAGGCGAGTGGGATACGAAACACCCAAATCTTATTCCTTACAAGGAGTATGTATCGATGTTGCTTCCGATTTTCGAGGAGATAACCTTTGAACACTTCCCTTGAGAGGAGAATCAGTTGGTGGACGCGCTAGCTACGATGTCTTCTATGTTCAAAGTCAATTAGGACAATGAAGCTCCCAGGATTATCATTGAAAGATTGGATGAACCTGCACATTACTGTGATATTGAGACTGAAGAGGTAACAGATAAACCCTGGTTTCACGAGGTGAAGAGGTATCTTGAGGCTCAGGAGTACCCCGAGGGTTCATCAGTTAATGACAAGAAGTTTCTGAGGAGGTTCACGGCGAAGTTCTTCATCAGCAATGGCATTCTTTACAAGCGTAACCATGATTCAACCTTACTGCGATGTGTGGATAATAACGAAGCAGAAAGGATCATGGTAGATTTGCATGAAGGTACTTTCGGAACCCATTCCAGTAGACACACCATGGCAAATAAAATCCTTCGGGCAGGATATTTTTGGTCCACAATGGAAGCCGACTGTTATCAGAATTCTCGAACCTGTCACAAGTGCCAAGTCTATGCTGATAAGATGCACATACATCCGGTTCCTCCGAACGTCTTAACAGCTCCATGGCCTTTTGCAATGTGGGGCATCGACATGATCGGCGAGATCAGACCTACAGCGTCCAACGGGCATCGCTTCATCCTGGTAGCTATTGATTACTTTACAAAGTGGGTTGAAGCCGCTTCCTTTGCTACAGTAACCAAGAACGTCGTTGCACGGTTCATTCGGCATAACCTGATCTGTCTATATGGTGTACCAGAAAGGATTATTACAGACAATGGTACAAATCTCAACAGCAAGATGATCACCAAGCTCTGCAAGCAGTTCAAGATACAGCATCACAACTCTTCTCCTTACCGGCCGAAGATGAATGGGGCTGTAGAAGCGGATAATAAGAACATTAAGAAGATTGTGCAGAAGATGACAGTGACGTACAAAGACTGGCACAAGATGCTACCTTTTGCTCTTCATGGGTACCTTACCTCAGCGCGGACGTCAACAGGGGCAACACCTTATTCCTTGGTATATGGCATGGAGGCCGTCTTGCCCATTGAAGTTCAGATACCCTCTCTTCGGATTATGAAGGATGCAGGTTTGAGTGAAGATGACTGGATTCAGACCCGGCTTGATCAACTGAATTTAATCGACAAAAAGAGACTTACTGCTATTTCTCATGGTCAGACATACCAAAAACGGATGATCGAGACATTTAACAAGAAAGTCAGACGACAAGAGTATCAAGTTGGGGATCTAGTGATCAAGCGCATCATTCTACCTCAAGGTGATCCCAGGGGCAAATGGACCCCTACTTACGAAGGGCCATTTATGGTTAAGAACATTTTCTCAGGAGGAGCGATGATTCTAACCACCATGGATGGTGACGACCTTCCTCACCCCGTCAATGCAAACATAGTGAAAAGATACAATGCATAATCAAAGACCCGCTAGGTCGACTGGCCTAGGCAAAAATAAGGGCTTACCGGCGAACCAAAAGGGTTCGGGCAAAAATAAGGGATGAAAATGAAAAAAATCTGTACGCCCGACAAGTTGAAAACCCGAAAGGGCGACTTGGGCAAAAAAAGGTATCCCGGTGGACTGAAAACCCGAAAGGGAGGTCCAGGCAAAAATTAGGGATCAAATCGTAACACTATGTCTCATTGGATCACCTTGCAACCAGACTTCGGTATCGACTATCAAGCTCGGACGACACTAATCAATCTGATCTACCTTCAACCAGTAGCAAAGTGATGATATGCTCGAGGACATAAAGGCAATAGTAGAGTTGGAACCCAGTGGGATTATTCACATAGCTGTTTTGTTTAGTTTTTCACAAATTGTGTAAATTCTATTATTCGGCGGCGTTCTCTTACCAGGACGTCAGCCTCTTGTACAAAAACGCCTATTTACAGGCCAAACTTCAAAATCAATACAATTCATTTTCAGAGAAATTTCAAACTGTTTTTCCTTTTTCTGTTTTGTTTTGCAAAAGAACGTCCAATGTTCATTTTTGATATATGCATTTGACATTAATTGCTTCTCATAAATGTTTACATGCGAAACAAAGGACGAATTACTCGTAATATCAGAAACAAGGGCAATAAGAATTGTCCAAGCTTTACAGTTGCTCTATCCACCAAGTACAAAGGTAGATTCAGCTGAAAAATATGACTAAAGGTACTTTCACTCCCCACAAAGTAAGACAGTAATGATAGCTCTCCCCAGCTGAGACTTGCAACTGCGAATGAATCGGTAATATTCTCCCCAAGCAGAGTTTATTCACCATCAGCACTGAAAGGTCTTAATATTCCCCAGCGGAGTATAAGAATATTCCCCGGTAAAATACAAAATATCCCCAGTGGAGTTTGAAATTTTTCCCAGTGCAGTCTGAAAAAGCTTCCCCAGTGGAGTTTGGAGAATCATCCCCAATAGACTTTGGAAGATTATCCCCATTAGAGTCTAAAAAGGTTATCCCCAGTAAAGTCGTGACTGAAAGATCACCCCCAGCGGAGTTCATTCCCTTCACAAACAGGAATTCAATCCCCAACAGGATTCAGTATCACCAGCAACGGTAATTCATCCCCAGCTGAATTTATCGGTGGAATCCTCAGCAGAACATCTCTTCCCCACAAACTAATCTCCCCCATTAGTTTGTTCCCCAACAGAGTTTTTTCTCTCCTGCAGGTTTATTCTCACATTCATCTTCATTCACTATCTCCAGCAGAAACGAAGAATTCAACTCTTTTCTCCAGCAGCTATCCGAGATTTATTTTCCCCAGCTGAAAACATGACATTTCCATACATCATGAAACATGCATATACGCATCATACAACAAAATCTCATTTATTTTGAGGACATCATTGTTTGATACATATCATGCATTACATACAGCTAACCTTTACCTTTTAGGAAGGATGCAGTTAAGTTCTCAGCTATGAAGCTTTTACCCAAGTCGAAATACTGGCCAGTTCTTAAATCTCAACAGAATTATCCTCAGTTGAATTACAGATAAGGTTCTAAATCTCGACAAGTTCCTCCGTCGAATTACAGACAGGTTCCTAAATCTCAGCAGAGTTTTCTCAGTTGAATTACGGGCGAGTTCTTAAATCTCAATGAAGATGTTTCCCTCAGTCGAATTACTGACCAATTCTTAAATCTCAACCGAATTATCCTCAGTTGAATTACAGATAAGGTTCTAAATCTCGACAAAATTCCTCCGTCGAATTACAGACAGGTTCCTAAATCTCAGCAGAGTTTTCTCAGTTGAATTACTGGCAAGTTCTTAAATCTTGACGAAGATGTTTCCCCCCAGTTAAAGTACAGGCAAGTTCCTAAATCTCAACAAAGATCAGACTTCCCCAGTGGAATCTTCCACAACAACAAGTATACAAGCTCTCGCTAAGGAATCTCTTATGCGATCGACACCTCTCCAAATGGCATCTGTAAACCCATTCCCGACATCACAAGGCTGATCACGAAAGGCATGAAAGCCAATCTACATCCTCAGGTTTAAGAAGATTGAACAGGGGCAGCTGTTGTACTCCAAAATTTTCCCTCCCATATTTCTCAAAACATTGCAAGAAGAATCTCCAAGTTGCTCAAGAGTTGGTCAGACAAGCTATCTCCTAAGGCAGTCTACCCCAAATTAGGGTTATGTGTTGCATCAAGATCTTTGAGTCCAAATGACCTAAAATGCTCACCAATGTCCTAATATGTTCTCAATATCATCCATGTCAAGTTTCAAGCCTTGCAGAGGAAGTTTGCTCAATCAATTGCTCAAAGTTCCAAAAATCGACTATGCTAGGGCAAAAGTCAACTGTGACCTACATACATTCAAACTTCAATATATTTTGTCAACATTCTCATTTTTAAGTATATTTCATCATTTTATCAAGGGTTTATCATGATTCATCAAGGATTGCTCAAAATTCATCAAGACTCAAAAGTTGCTAAATTAGGGTTTTGTAGGAAAAGTCAACCCAACTTTGACCAAGCATAACTTTCTCATACTTTATGATAAATGACCCATTAAAAGCTCATTTTTAATAGGATGCAATTTCCTACAATCCATCTTCATACCCCAAGATCAAAAAATGCACTCACAAGAAGTTATGAATTTGGACATTATAGGTAATTTTTGAAAGTCAACAAAAACACCTTTTTTTCCAAAGCTTATAACTTGATCATGGAATATCAAAATGAGATGAGACAAAAAGGGTTGATTAGAGGACATCTCAAGCTTTCTAAAAAGTCCAAGAACACCTCCAAAATTTCAAAATTGAAGAAGTTATGCATTGTTGAAATTGGACTTTTTTGCAAAATTGCCAAAAGTCAACTATCCCCAAAACTTCAAATTTTGCCAAATGGGCCCATTCCTTTCCACTTGATTTGAGTTTGCATCATTGCCCACGTGCCCTAGCTTCAACCATGTGCCCATGTTTCATTTTTATTATTTAAGTTGATTTTTAATTGAATTTATTCATTTTAAATCAAATAAAATCATATAAAATCCAAGGCATTGATAACTCATGATTTTTTTGTTTGTTCTAGGCTTTGATTACAGCTATTATCATCATCAAATTCGTATCAAATCAAATCATGTGCAAAAAGATTAGAATTAGGCAAATTTGGCAAGTTTGTAAATGGAGATCAAATCAAATATGCAAGCATTGATAAGGCAAGATTTGGACCAATTTTATTAACCTAATGCACTGAGTGATACATAAGGAAGCTAAAGCACACGAAATAAGGGTTGGAAATCGTGGGAGAAGGCAGAAGAACTTTGCAGAAATTCACAAAAAAGTGAGAGATCTAAATCCAAGTTAGAGGCAATTTCAGGACGCGAGAGTTGTCTTAATCAATTGCTGGCCATCTCCAGAAGCCATTACGATCCAAACCACGCATCCTTAAGCCTCCATATGCGCTGTAAGTCATACGCAACTCATCCCTGTTCTTGATTTCGATTTGAAGCATTCTGGCATCTATTGAATAAACTAATGGCATATTTGTAACCCTCATATCATTTGCAAACTAATGGTAATAGCCAATTTCATTTATGTGCTATGTATGGAAAATCACCATAGCTAGGGTTCCTTGTTCGTGTTTAGGGCTTTCTGTTTCAGGTACAATTGACCCATAAGAAGAACATGGTTGTGATCAGGAGGTCATGACGAATTGAACCATGTTATTGGAATGTATTTATATGGCCTGGAGAGAATTTTAAGACAGGGTTGCGCTTTTAGCTGCAGATTCAAATCCGCAGGTATTTTTTTTACAGGTTTGAGGACAGGGATGAACTCGTGTCATCCATCTGTTGGCCAATTCAAATAACTTTCATGTTTTTTTTTATTTTTGTTGGCAATTGTTTTGTTTTAATATATTATTATTGATACTTATTATATTAACAAACAAGGCAATATGGCGTAGTGGCAAGCGTATAGTGCATTCTCTTTCAGGACCTGGGTTCGAATCCCAGGTCCCCCACTTTTTCAATAATTTTTGTTTTCAGGTGATTGTATGTACGCTCAAGTTTGCAACCTACCATGCTCCCTCACCCATCCAGGCGCCAGATGGCCAATGGCCAGATCTGGTGGTCCATGACTAGAGGTACACCAAGGCCCAAGTCAATGCGCCCACACTGGATCAGAGAAATTCAAACGGGCTAGCTGATAATGGGCCTTCAAACTGCTACCAACACCCTTCAAAAGCAGGCCCAATTCTTCTTTTTTCTTTTATTTATTTTTTTGTTTAAATACTTTAATTGTTTTATTTAATTTTCTAACCAATCACAAAATTCTGTTTTTATTAAATAAAATCACAAAAATATTTTTATTTCAATCAAATTTTAAACTTTTATTTTTCTTAATAAATTTATTAATTGATTAGGTTTTTAAATTCTAGAAAACTCTAACTTATTTTCGTAAACAATTAAAATTGATTAGATTTAATTAGGTTTTAACTACTAATTTAATTAATTAGTTTTTTCTTAAAATAACAAAAAAAACCAAAAATAGGTCATAATTAATTTTTTCATTTAATTAATTTATTAATTTAATTTAGTTCTTTAATTTAGGTTTAATTTCTTTCTTAATTTAAAAACAACAAAAAACCCAAAAAAAAACAATTTTCTTTCAAAAGGGTCAAAACCCTAAAATTCGCACTCGATTTAATTTCCCACGCGCTTTATTTATTTTTATCCAATAATGTACCTGCTTCCGGATTGTAATAGTTAAATAGGACATTTAATTATTTTTATCGCTTTACTTTATTTTTCAAAGGGTTTGTCTTTGGCGATGTAAATACCCAACGCCTTGTAATTTAAATTCCGCATTTTATTTCGGCAAATTATAACTGTTAGATGTTTGATAATAGGGTTTGCATGACAAGACTGAATGTTTAATCTTAAAATCAAATTAGATCACCCTTAACATGTGCAAAGATAAAAAATAACTGAAAATGACACACTCGCACATACGCACTCTTAGGATACACCTCACTTGGTTGCCTTCGTACACGGTCATTGAGTATAGGTCGTTTTAGAGGTCGTCCTCTTGTCTAAAATATCATAGTTGCCTCGGATATTGTTGCCTCGAACAAATGATCTAAGATATTAGGGTTACCGCTAAGGCGTCCTAACATTGCTTTAGTGACCGTATGTCCCTCATTCAAATTGACCCTAAAACTCCAACGACGATGCTACCTACTCATTAATAGTGGGATAGCATTGTCTAAAGGAAATTAGCATAGAACGATTCCTTTTTCGAGTAGGTAGATTAGTTCTTAGATACTTGCTCATCCAAAAAAAACAAAACATTTTCACACTTACACTTTTTCAAACAAAGTTTGCAAAAACACTTCATTACACTCTTGAGGACAGAAGCAAGAGTTAAATCGAAGTTAAAAACAAAAACTTTTCAAACCCACAAGCACAAAGAAAACATTTTGAAAAATGATGAGCAAGTACCTAAGAGCCCGTAGATAACTACAGATAGAAAGGGTGTTAATACCTTCCCTTTCTATAATCTACCCCCCGTACTCAAAAATATCTCAAAAAAGGAATTTTTCTGTGCTTTTTTCCTTTCCTTGTTGGATAAAATAAAAGATGGTGACGAATCTTGCTTAACACGACATTTTGCGAAAACAAACGCAAAACGCAAACCAGCATTCCAAAAACAGTCAGTTCTTTCCACCGTATCACAGAACTGGCGACTCTGCTGGGGAATATTAAAAGTAGGGTGTACCTTAGGATTAGTTCATCATAATGTTTTCAATTGCTTGATTTGTATGCTTTGTATTTGTGGGTTTGTATCGTAGTTACTATAGATCCTAACCCGGATCTGGGGAATACCCTTTAGGTAAGTAGCAATAAACCGTGAGGGAACTGTACGGCGTAGACCGATACAGTTGAAGTAGTAGCTACGTTGGTGTGGCACTTTAGTTTGTACTGATATCCCTTATGGCGCAACGAGGAGAATATGAATCTTATAAGGGGTCATTAAGCACCAATTGACCTTAGCACCTATAATTGACCAACTTGGCCATAGAACAGTAGCAGTATGCTACACTCATTGAGACCAAACTCTCGCGATGATTCCGGCTGCAAGAAATGGTTGCTAAACTGGAATTATGATCGATCGAGGGTGGTCGGTGATATTGAGATCCTCTAGAACCTGGTTACTATTTCTAGGACAGGTTTGAACCAACTGAACTGAAAGAGGGTAGTACCTAAGCTCCTTTCCAGCCTAAAATCTAAGGGCTATCTATGTGACTTGTTTTCCCTTACCATGTTTGCTATTTGTGGATACTTGTGGTGTGTTTTCTATCATGACATCATGCATCATGACATTGCATACATCTTGTATTGGACTAACCCATTTCAATGACACCCATGCGTAGAAACACTATTCGGATCAACTTTGTCCAGATTCCCACTCAGCTTAAGGAATTGGTTGCAAAAGTTCCAGATACTTCCTCCTTTATCAGAAGACATGGGCACCTCCTTGGTTTGGTCACCTCCAAGATGGATGAACAGATGATGAATGCTTTAGTCCAGTTCTTTGATCCATTGTAGCATTGCTTTACTTTTCCGGACTACCAGTTGATCCCTACCTTGGAAGAGTTCTTTGATTTGCTTGGCATCTCCATTCTAGAGCAGACCCCGTTCACAGGTTGGGAGAAAGTCCTTAGGCCGGAAGAGATTGCTTCAACCCTCCATCTGACAAAGGCTGAGGTAATGTCTAATTGGGAAACTCATAGTGGAACAAAAGGCTTCTTGGCTAAATTCTTGGTTGATCGGGCTAATCAGTTCTGGGACAGTCTACACTTTCAGGAATTTGAAGACATTCTGGCTCTTCTCATATATGGTTTGGTGTTGTTTCCTAACTCAGATTCTTTCGTCAATGTGAATGCAGTAAAGATTTTCATGTCCGGTAATCCTGTGCCCACTCTCTTGGGTGACATATTGCACTCTCTTTATGCCCGTACTGCTCAGAAACGGGGAACCCTTATGTGTTGTGCACCATTGCTGGCGAGGTGGTTTATTTCTCACCTCCCCAAATCAGTTTTGAAGAACAAGGAAGGCATGGGTTGGGCCTACAAGATTATGTCCCTCTCTCACATGGACATCATTTGGACTATTAAGAGCATAAAAGATGTGGATATTATTGATCGCTGTGGGGAATACCCCAATGTCCCACTTCTAGGAATCAATGGAGGGATCACTTATAATCCGTGCTTGGTCTTACATCAGTTTGGGCGAGCTAGGAGGGAAGGACCTCATGAGTTGCTGATGCCGAGCATTGTCTTTGACTTCCAAGGGGATAGTGACGAGCAACACCGCAGGTTCATACAATCCTGGGACAGAGTACACAGGTCTGATCCGCATGAGCTAGGTGCAAAGACTTCTCTTCTGATGGAGCCATATCTCTGATGGGTTCGAATCCGTGCCCAAAAGCTGGGAATTTCGTACGAAGTTGTCTTGCCTATAATTGTTGAGGTTGCTGATGAATAAGGGGTTCCTCCTACCATCCTCCATCCATACATGCCTACTGACATTGGGGAATTAAATAGATCTTGGATGCAGCTAAGGGAAGAGCGGGATACTTACAGAGAAAAGTATCACGAGCAAGAGCAGAAGATTCAAAAGTTGACAAGGCAATTGGAGAATGAGAAGATCCTCAACGACTATGTTCGCACCGACGGGAAACGACCATGGGAGTGCTGATTGTCTTTTGATTATTTCTAGTTTTGATTTACTTTTCAGTTTTTCTTTCTTGTAACGCCTTAAAGGCATATGTTGAACAATTGAATTCAAAGTTTATCTAATAAAAGTGTGTTTCATTTTGGTTTACGAATTTGAATCCCTAAAGTCTTTGAAATCATATCATGCGCATATCATTCCCATGCACCTCATAATAGGTACCCTTAGAGGTTTCTCATCTTCTTCGCTGTTTATTTCAGAATCATGTCTTCTGAAACATCAAATGAACAAGCAATCAAGGCTCTGCAAGCTCAAAACGCCCAGTTCCAGGAATTGTTCATGAGTTTGGCCAAGGGTCAGCAAGATCTGAAGACCCTTTATCTTGAAAGATAAGAAGAAGAAGAAGAAGACAGTCTTCGTGAATATGGGTCGTAGGTTCAGGAACAATTTGCAGGATGTTGACTTATCTCACTCATCTGGAGCGGGAGAAAACCAAGAAGAAAGGAGGGTTCCTAGACCTGTGGTATCTGACCATGAGACTGACTTTGACGAAGACCAGTATCCTCCGGCTGAGGATAAGTATAAACATGTAGAAGACCGATTAAGTGCGATGGAGATCCAGAAAGCCCCTGGATTGGACTTTGGAGACTTGGGTTTGTCATCTGGGGTGGTAATTCCCCACAAGTTTAAAGCACCAGCCTTTTCTAAATATGACGGGGTTTCTTGCCCAAAGCTGCACCTCCGGTCGTATGTTAGAAAGATTCGGCCATACACCACTGACAAGAACCTCTGGATCCACTTCTTTCAAGACAGACTTTCAGGGACTCATCTTGAATGGTTTTACCAGCTGGAAGGAGCTAGTATCCGTAATTAGGAGGATTTGGATGCTGCTTTCTACAAGCAGTACCAATACAATGCCGACCTTGCTCCCACGCGTACCCAACTCTAGGGTATATCTATGGGTGCGGGCGAAGGTTTCAAAGACTATGCTCAGAAGTGGAGGGACCTTGCCGGAAGAGTGCAACCACCCTTGGC
The DNA here is from genome assembly GCA_948472305.1 of Vicia faba. Lineage (NCBI taxonomy): Eukaryota > Viridiplantae > Streptophyta > Magnoliopsida > Fabales > Fabaceae > Vicia > Vicia faba. The sequence continues at coordinate 1,451,187,435 of OX451741.1, forward strand.
TGATAGGGAGCTAGTGGATATGTTTCTGGGGACCTTGTCGGGTCCGTATTTCAACCATCTGATTGGAAGTTCATCATCTGGGTTTACAAAGATGATCATGTCTGGGGAAAGAATTGAGGCTTGTATCAAATCTGGTAAGATACAGAAGGGTGCTTCGTCAAGTACCGAGAAGAATCCTTTTAAGAAGGAGTCAAGCGCAGTTTACAGTGCGAAGAGCTGTTGCACCCCAAAATTTTCCCTCTCATGTTTCCCAAAGTCTTCCCCCTGCATGGTTGACCAGAAACCCTTGCCTAAGGAAAAAGAAATTTTTTGAGTGGTGCTTTAAGTATCTTTCGATTGGCATTCTGAAAGACCCTTCGATTGGCATTTTGAAGGAGCATTTCGATTGGCATTCTGAAGGAGCATTTCGATTGGCATTTTGAAAGACCCTTCGATTGGTGCTCTGAAGGAGCCTTTCGATTGGCATTCTGGACAAGCCTTTCGATTGGCATTCTGGACAAACACTTCGATTGGAATTCCGAAAGACCCTTCGATTAGTGTTCTGAAGGAGCCTTTCGATTGGAGTTATGGACAAGTACTTCGATTGGCATTATAACAGTGTCCTTCGATTGGAATTCTAAAAAGGTCCATTCGAAGAAGCATTCAAAGGAAGCATTCGAAGGAAGCCATCAGCCCATTCGAAAGGGAGCATTCGAAGGAGGCCATCAGCCTATTCGAAAGGGAGCATTTGAAGGCCAGCTGTTGTACCCCAAAATTTGCCCTCCCATATTCTTCAAGAAATTGCCAAATCAAGTCTCAAAATCCCCCAAGGGTTGCACAGTCAAAGATCTCCTATACAATCAAAACTAGGGTTTGTGTTCTGATCAAGAAAAGGAAGTTTTCAAAGGCCCAATCAAGTCTCATATGCCTACAAATATGGTCAAGCATCCTCATATCAAGTTTCAAGGCATTCAGCTCAAAATTGCACAGTCAAAACCCTAAATTGCACTACAGTCAACTGTAGGGGCAAAATGGTCATTTGACAGTCAAAAGTTCAAATTTTTGGTCAACATATCATTTTGAAGCCACAAACATCATTTGATCAATGCTTGATCATGATTCTCAAAATTTGGCTCAGAAATCATCAAGATGCAAAAGTTTCCTTATTTGGACAGTTGAAAAAGTCAACTGAAATTGACCAGGGCATAACTTTCACATGGATTATCAGAAAAATTCCATCCAAAGCTCATTTTGAAGAGAAACACATTTCCTACAACTCATCTTCATACTTCAAGTCCAAGAAATGCTCTCACAAAAAGTTATCAATTTCAACATTATAGGTCATTTTCAAAAGTCAACAAAAAGGGACTTTAAGTCAAAGGCCATAACTTGAGCTTGGTAAATCAAAATGACATGGGACCAAAGGCATTGGTTAGGGGACTCAACTACCTTTCCAAAATGTCCAAGAACATGAGAAAAGCTTAAAAATTGAGCAAGTTATGCCTTGTGGAAGTTGGGAAATTTTTGGATATTTTGAAAAGTCAACATTACTTCAAATGACCTAAAATTGCTAATGGGCCCATTTTTCTTCCATGATTCATCATTCCAAGCATGTGAACGACCACTTGGCCCAAAGGGAAGTATTTTCTCATTTTTTATTTATTTATTTGAATTTTTATTTATATTAATTCATTTAAATCAAATTAAATATAGGAAAAATACTAACCTAAGTTTTCAAATCTTTTTGTACATATTTCAGCCTCAAGATTTCGTGCCTAAGTCAATAAGGAAAGATTTGGAGCAAATTGATCATAATTGGCACAAGAATACTTGAAAAAAGATTGAAAAAAGATCCTTAACAAATCAAATCTTCAATTCATGAATACAAGAGATTTGGATCAATATTGTTGACCTAATACCTTCACTACATATGCCTGATCATAAACCTAATGAGAGGAGACACAAAAGCTGCGCAAAAAGCACAAAGCCAACTTGAAATTTTTCTCTCAAAAGTCAATTCTGAAATCATTGTTGGAAGGCGATTAAAGACCTAATTTTCATTCCAATAGCTTCCTCAAGGATTACTGATCACATTCCAATCAAAAACAACAATCCAGACGCGAGGAATTGGTATACAGAACCGGGAATACCTTGTGAAAAATTTGTGATCGTGTTTTAAATTTTATGCATCTTCATGACATATTATTCATTGATTCATATTCCTGATGAAGTTTTGATGCTAACTGTACAATTTAATTGTGTTTTTGTGCTCTCAACGCGATTTCACCATGCTTGATATTTAGGGTTTGCAGAATGTTAAATTAGGGCTTTTGCAATAAGGCAAAATTAGAGGCTGAGACCAAGACCATTGAGTTCAACGCATCTGGACGAAGAAGACAGGACCCTCGCGCCTAATTTATGTTCAAGGATAGCCTATTCGCTATTTTCCCATAAGCGGTCTAAGAAAACGCGTCTAAAACCGTTGCCTATGTGTTTGGTATTACAGGGATGATGGAGAAGATGAAGCCGTGTCACACGCTGATTGGCACGTTTAAATATTTCGCGCGTTGAACCACTAACCCTTCGCTTTACTTTTATAATATTTGTTGTTTGTATATTAATCCAAATGCGCACTTAGCTCAGCTGGCAGGCAGGATTGGTGATAAAGGTACATGACCTGGGTTCGAGCCCCAGGTCTTACATATGTCCATATTATTTTTCTATAAATCTTCCCATGCAGTGCCAGCATTAAGGCGCACCATATTCCCTCATCATCAAGCCAGCCACGCGTCTAGCTGCTTCAGATCAAAGGCTCCAGATTGATGAACACCCTAAGCCTGGTCAAAGTGACAACACGCCACTCAAAAAAGTCAATGGACCTGAAGCTTAATGGGCCAGATTATTCAAAATCATACCTCCAATTTGGGACTTCCACCCCCCCTAGTTTGCAATTTTCTATCTTTTTCTTATATTTTATTTTCAATTGTTATTTTATTTTCTTTATTGTTTTAATTTAATTAATTATTTTTACAAAATACAAAAACCTCATAAAAATCAGAAAAGATGGAAAATATAATAAGTATTTTATTTTAATATTTTCTTATAAATAAATGCATGTAAACAAATTTAGTTTAAATTAGGGTTTGCAACATTAATTCTTTTCATAAAAAAATCTAAAAAATGTAGAATTAGGTTTAACATTTTATTTTAATTTTAATTAATTCCCTTTTTTATTAAATCCTAAAATATCAAAAATACCAAAAACATATCTTAATTAAATAATTCATGTAATTTTAACATTTTGCAAAAGGGTCCAACGCCCTCCTTTCGACTTAATTGTTTAATTTCGCATATTTATCTTATTTCGCTTGAATAATTATGTACCTCTCCCGAAGCCTTGTAATTACTTCTCGCATTCTTTTCAATTCTTTTAATTCTTTTACTTTCTTTATTTCCTGTCAAATCGGGTCCTGGTTAATTTTGGCGATGTGGACCCGCGCCATTTGTAATAGCTTTAGATTTATTTTTTTTCCCGCAAATATTTTAATTGTTAAACAAAGCATGCAAGAATGAATGGCCTTAAATAAAATCAAGCGTAGATCACTTTAACATGACAAGACAAATGCAAATGAAAACGACACACGAATCGCACACACCACCCCTAGGGTACGCCTCACTGTTGCCTTGCCTCGAAAGGTGATCGTCGAGTAGAGGATGTCTTAGTAAGTCCTCATGATCCGGGAACCTGGCATGAGGGTAGCTTCTAAGGTGTCTTCCCATTGCTCTGGTGATCACCATGTCCCGAACCTCGAATTGACCCGAACACCTCCAATAGTGGTGCTACCTACCTCTCAATGGTGGGATGGCGCTACTTTAAAGGACATTTACACAGACGAATTCCTTAGGGTAGGTAGGTTCTCGTAGATACTTGCTCTAATTTCAAAACAAATCAAAAATACTTTTCACACCGACACCTTTTCAAAAAGCTTTCGAAAGCAATTTTTCAAACACTCTTGAGGACCGATACAAGAGTCGAACTGGAATTTTCAAAGAAACTTTTTAAAACCCACAGTTGAAAAGCAAACAAACCCTTTTTGAAAACACAATGAGCAAGTATCTAAGAGCCCATGGATAACCATGGATAGAAAGGGTGCTAACACCTTCCCTTTCTATAACCTACCTCCCGAACCGAGAGCAATCTCTTTAAGGAATTTTTCTGTGCTTTTGTCCTTTCCATTTGGAGAAAATAAAAGACGGTGGCGACTCTTGCTTCCGCGACATTTCGCGAAACCAGCTTTAAACAGTCAGTTCCAGATCCACCGATCACAGAACTGGCGACTCTGCTGGGGAATTAACTTAAAGTGAGGTGTACCTTAGGGTTAGTTCATAACTGTGTTTTCAATTGCTTTCCTTGTTTGCTTTAAATTGTGGGACCGTCTTGGGAGTTCTATAGATCCTAACCCGGATCTGGGGGAAACCTTCTTAGAAAGTAGCAACAAGGCTGTGAGGGAACTGTGCGGGGTATACCGACATGGTTGAAACAGTCTGCTACGTTGATGTGGCACTTTGGTGTGTACCGGTAACCCTTGAGTTCAGTCAAGGAGAGTACGGGGCCTCCGCGTGGTGTCATGAAGCATCAACAGACCTTAGGAACCTTAATTAAACTATCTTGGCCTCTTTAGGGTAGTGAGATAACTGACTTTGGTGCAGTCCGAGGTTGGTTGATACTCGATACTACACTCAATTGAGGGTTGCTTTCCTGGAATATTTCGGTCGCCAGTTCAGTGGCTAAATCGAAACGATGAACAATGAAAGCAATCCCGTGATATTGGGAACCTTAGAACCCGGTTACTTTGATTAGGACAGGTTGAACCCACCAACTTCAAGAGGGTACTACCCAGACCCCATGCTGGCCTTAAACCCTAAGGGCTCTTTGTGTGACTTGTGTGCCTTCGTACTTGCCTGCTTGCTTGTTAAACTGAAACATGAACTACTTGCAGGTTTGGTCCATAGTTCTTAATTAGGACTCATAACAGGTTTTACTTGGGTTTCTTGCAGGTTTTGGTTTGCAGTCCTTAATCGGGACTCATAACAGGGTTCACCCACATTGTCCCATGCATACCATAACATCATACCATTGCATACATCTTAACCCATTTCAAGGATCTCAAGGGCTTGTGATGCAGGTCATGATGAATCAACTATCCCAGCAAGGGGCAAAGGGGATTTATTTTCCTCTAGACAAAGTTGTCAGGGGCTATGACCCACTGGATATGGTGAGCCTATGACCCTTGACGAAGGACTCTCAACAACATGAAGTACCTTCAATCAAGCTGCCAGTTCTCAACCCTAACAAGTTTCTCTGTTTACCCCGCGAGATCCTTGAAATCATTGCATGCATGTCATACATATCATTGCATAACAGGTACCCTTTCTCTGCAGGTTACTTACCTTCTTCGCTGTTTATTTCAGTAGTCTCATCATGAATCCTGAATCTTCAACCGAGCACACTATCAAGGCCCTTCAGGCTCAGAACGCCCAGTTCCAAGGGCTGATCATGAATTTGACCCAGGGGCAACAAGATCTGAAGGCCCTGCTCTTGAAGAAGGAAAAGAAGAAGAAGAGGACTGTTTTGTTCAGCCCTAGACGCAGATCTGGGAACACACTGCAGACTGAAACTGAGAGGACTACCCCATCTGTGAGGGAAAGCAGTCACCATGAGAGAGAGGTGCCTAGTCCAGTGGTCTCCGACAACGAGACAAATTTCAACGACGAACAATACCCCCTGCTGACGACAAGTACAAGCAGTTGGAAGACCGTTTGAATGCTATGGAAATACAACAGATACCTGGGCTGGATTTTGGAGACCTGGGTTTGTCTACTGGTGTGATCATCCCTCGGAAGTTCAAAGCACCATCCTTCACTAAATATGACGGGGCGTCTTGTCCCAAGCTGCATCTAAGGTCCTATGTTCGGAAAATTCAGCCGTACTCTGCGGATAAGAATTTATGGATCCACTTCTTCCAGGAGAGTCTTTCAGGGACTCATCTCGAATGGTTCTATCAGCTGAATGGGACCAAGATTCGTAACTGGGAGAAGTTGGCTACTGCTTTCTATAAGCAGTATCAATATAATGCCGACCTTGCCCCCACACGTACCAAACTCCAGGGTATGTCGTTAGGTGCAAGCGAAGGTTTTAAGGAGTACGCTCAGAAGTGGAGAGACCTGGCTGGCAGGGTGCAGCCACCGTTGACTGATCGGGAGTTGGTGGACATGTTCTTGGGGACCCTATCCGGGCCATTCTTCAATCACCTCATTGGTAACTCATCTGCTGGATTTACCGACCTCATCCTGACTGGCGAAAGAATTGAAGCTGGTATCAAGAGTGGGAAAATTCAAGAGGCCACACCTTCTGATATTCATAAAAAGCCTTACACGGGAAAGAAGGAATCTAATGCTGCATACAGTCAGAAGAGTCGTCGTGATCAACATGCAGGGGCAGTCATGATCTCTGGTTCTGCACCACGCCGACAACCACAAAAGGGAAACCAGCGAAGGCCAGACGAGCCTAAAAGACAATTCACCAACATTAACATGCCATGGTCACAAGCATTGCAACACATGTTGAAAATGAACCTGATTGCGGTGATCAACCCTCCTGCAAATCCCAAGACCTCCTCTCCAAGATACAATCCAGAAGCAAGGTGTGCTTATCATTCTGATAGCCCGGGGCACGATACTGAGGATTGTTGGGCGCTGAAATACAAGATCCAGAATATGATCGATGCTAAAGAGATTGAATTTGAACCTGCTGAGACCCCCAACGTGATCACTGCTCCCTTGCCAAAACATGGCTAGGCTTGAGAGATGTTTGTTCATTTGAATTCAAGTTGTATTTTTCTTTTCTTGTTCAAACAAACAATTATCATGTTAAACTCTTTTATTTCATGAATGCATTACACATGTCTGTCTTGAATTAATTATGTTTACTGTACTTAAAACTGCTTTCATATTTTGTGATGATCAACTCTTGACTGAAAATTCTAAACCTCTTGAGGGAGGATGACGAAAACGATACCACGATCTTTACAGTATGCTTTTGAACAGACCCCGCTGATGAGGTACAGGCATTTTTTCAATTCCTAAACACTGTAGTTATAAGGAAGATAATCCCTCGTCAACCCATCTGAGCCAAAGAAGTAGGAGTTTTTCTTTTCGAAATTTAAAACCCTTAATCATAACCTGGGGCAGGGTAGTCTCTAAGTTGATCCAAGTGCATAACGAATGGCACCAAAGAGATCCTTACAAAAAAGAAAGACAGTGATGGTTCAGAACAATCAAAAGGACAGGCAGTCATTATCAAAAAATCATAAACGAAAAGCCCAAGAAGTCAAAACCTATAAAAAGGGACTTATGAAACCGGGGCATCCCGCTGACTGTAATTCCAAAAAGAAACAGTTCAGGCAAAAAAAAAAATAGGGATAACGAAAGCAAAAAGAAAGAGGTCCTACAAACCCTCAACAAAAAAAAAAGAGAAATGACTGCCCATTCAAAATAAATCATCAATATCCGAACCATCACTGGAAAATCAGAGCAAAGACTCAAACAAGGTCTAACGTATGATCAACTGAGTTTAGGTTTGGAGAACATCACGAAGAGCGGGTGGGTACAAATAATTCGAGCCTTTATCCTTTGTTTCTTAAACCGTGAACCAGGCCACGATATAACCCTTAAAAGTCCTAGCTGAAGCATGGGTTAGTTCGAAAGCATACTATTACGAAGGTATCCTGACTCCTGAAGGTTTGCTGTAAAATCTTGAGTTGACACCGCACTGTATTACAAAAAAATGCATTTTCAAAATTCAAGACAGACATAGGCTTTTGCATTCTTAAAATAACCTTGTTTGCATATGACTATTTGTTTGAACAGCAGGGAAATTCGCACGATGAACACTTTGTGAACAGAAGTACTTCCAATCAAGGGGCACAATAGGAGCATTGCCCAGTATCTGGGGCATGACAAAATACTTCCAACAGGGGCAACTCCATACATTCTGAGAGCGTGGACATAGTCGAAAAATACTGCGCCTAATCAAAGACCCGCTAGGTTGACACACCTAGGCAAAAATAAGGGCTTCCCGGCGAACCAAAAGGGTTCGGGCAAAAATAAGGGATGAAAACGGAAAAATATGTACACCCGACAAGTCGAAAACCTGAAAAGGCGGCTTGGGCAAAAATGGGTATCCCGGCGGACTGAAAACCCGAAAGGGCGGTCCAGGAAAAAGTTAGGGATCAAAGCATACGACTATGTTCCGGTATCTCGTCACTTGTCTACCCGAAGATTTGTCAATCACCCACACAGGTATCCACTTCCCTCATCTCCGAAGCAGGGGCAATAATGAGTTATCCAGGCGATCCAATTGCTCTGTCAACCAAAGTACAAAGGAAAGATCAACATAAGGATGATTACCATCTACCTTTACAAATTCCAGATCGTGGGTTAACATCTGAAACCAAACAGGACAATCATCCACTTAATCAAAATCATGCAACCCTACACCGGTTCCTTCTCAATTTTCAGACAAAGTCTTACACAGACTCACCCTCCATAAGTAACCTTACCCCGGTTCATCCAGAAGTTTTACACGAACTTATCCCGAAGCAACCTTACCCCGGTTCCTCCTAGAAGTCTTACATGGATTTATCCCAAGGTAACCTAACCCCGGTTCCTCCAGAAGTCTTACATGGACCTATCTCAAGATGACCTAACCCCGGTTCATCAAGAAGTTTTTACACAAACTTATCCAAGTAACCTAACCCCGGTTCCTCCTAGAAATCTTACATGGATTTATCCCAAGGTAACCTAACCTCGGTTCCTCCTAGAAATCTTACATGGATTTATCACAAGTAACCTAACCCCGGTTCCTCCAGAAATCTTACATGGATTTATCACAGATGACCTAACCCCGGTTCATCAAGAAGTTTTTACACAAACTTATCCAAGTAACCTAACCCCGGTTCCTCCAAAAATCTTACATGGATTTATCTCAAGATGACCTAACCCCGGTTCGTCAAGAAGTTTTACACGAACTTATCCTGCGGCAACCTAACCCCGGTTCCTCCAGAAGTCTTACATGGACCTATCTCAAGATGACCTCACCCCGGTTCGTCAAGAAGTTTTACACGAACTTATCCTGCGGCAACCTAATCCCGGTTCCCCCAGAAGTCGTACATGGATTTAGCTCAAGATAACCTCACCCCGGTTCATCAAGAAGTTTTACACGAACTCGACATCAAGCAACCCTACACCGGTTCCCTCTCTTCAAGATGCAGTTTTACATGGACTCATCACCCAGAAACCCTACACAGGTTCTCCCTTTCCAAGAACGAAGTTTTACACGAACTCATCAAAGTGACCCTACACAGGTTCCTTCTCCATTTCAGATGCGGTTTTACATGAGCTCATCAGCAGGAAACCCTACATAGGTTCCCTCTTTCAACTTACAAAATTACAGTCCAAAATCTCCCCAGGAGAGTCCAATCTAACTCCCCAAGAAAGCTGGAATTCATATCCCCAAGCAGTAAGCTTATCCCCAGTAAATTCTGGAAGCTTATCCTTCGCAGATCACGAACGCGTCTCCCGGCTTTATTCAAAGAGTTATTTCCTTAACAGGATATAACTGGGTTATCCTCAGCCAAAAGCCACGGAAAGAGCGTCGTCGACAAAGTCTTCCTATCCTCAGCAAGTTACTATCAACATTCAGCAAAGCATCTCTATCCCCACAGAGTATTGCTTCCCAGCATGGTCGCTAGAGTATCTTTTTCTCCCCGCAGAATCTTCCATTTGCCAAGTTTATTCCGCAACGGAGTCATCTTCTCCTACCGATATTCTTGCAGTTATTATCCCCAGCGGAAGCAAAATCTATTCTTCAACATCAGCCCAGGATACGACTTCCCGGCACCCGTCAAGGATTCACTTTCCTAGACAAAAACATACATAAAACATCACATACATCATTACAACATGCATAGACACATCATATCATACAAATTGAGAACACCATTGCTTGATCCATATCATGCATTGCATATGACTGACTTTTACCTTTCAGGAAAGATGCAGTTTAAATTCTCAATCACATTTCAAGACCTAGACCGGTTCAGTTAAATCGACCCTAAGATTTTCCTGATGCTTATCCAGTCAAAGGCCTTCTCTGGTTCAGTCAGATCGACCCTAAGATCTCCCTGATGCTTACCCAGTTGAAGATATTCCAAGACCTTGTCCGGTTCAGTTAAATCGACCCTAAGATTTTCCTGATGCTTATCCAGTCAAAGGCCTTCTCTGGTTCAGTCAGATCGACCCTAAGATCTCCCTGATGCTTATCCAGTTGAAGATATTCCAAGACCTTGTCCGGTTCAGTTAAATCGACCCTAAGATTTTCCTGATGCTTATCCAGTCAAAGGCCTTCTATGGTTCAGTCAGATCGACCCTAAGATCTCCCTGATGCTTACCCAGTTGAAGATATTCCAAGACCTTGTCCGGTTCAGTTAAATCGACCCTAAGATTTTCCTGATGCTTATCCAGTCAAAGGCCTTCTCTGGTTCAGTCAGATCGACCCTAAGATCTCCCTGATGCTTATCCAGTTGAAGATATTCCAAGACCTCCTCTGGTTCAGTCAGATCGACCCTAAGATCTCCCTGATGCTTATCCCAGTAGAAGACACCCAAGATTTTCTCAACGAGCGTTGTTGAAGTTAAAGTCGCCCAAGGTTCTCTTACCATTCAGGCTAAGGCAGTAACCATCCCTGGTTCATTCATCATCATGTGAAGACTCCAGACTCAGCTCCTATAACCAGTCGGGACATATCTATACCAAGCATCTAAAAATCAGCTCCTGCAACGTGTCAGGTACTCATTTTCTGTTTTGCAGGTATGCCGTTTCTCGCCAAGGAATCTCCTATGCGATCAACATCCAGATGGCATCTATAAGCCCATCATCCTATCCAGCAATCTCTAAATGGCATCTATAAGCCCATTCCATCATCACCGCTACTATGTGAGTGCAAATTTCTGGGCACTCTAGTGTTCAATCATCTTCTACCCTCGGATTACGAAAGGCACGTCAGCCAATCTGCATCCTCAGGTCTAAGAAGATTGAACAGGGGCAACTGTTGTACCCCAAAATTTGCCCTCCCATATTCTTCAAGAAATTGCCAAATCAAGTCTCAAAATCCCCCAAGGGTTGCACAGTCAAAGATCTCCTATACAGTCAAAACTAGGGTTTGTGTTCTGATCAAGAAAAGGAAGTTTTCAAAGGCCCAATCAAGTCTCATATGCCTACAAATATGGTCAAGCATCCTCATATCAAGTTTCAAGGCATTCAGCTCAAAATTGCACAGTCAAAACCCTAAATTGCACTACAGTCAACTGTAGGGGCAAAATGGTCATTTGACAGTCAAAAGTTCAAATTTTTGGTCAACATATCATTTTGAAGCCACAAACATCATTTGATCAATGCTTGATCATGATTCTCAAAATTTGGCTCAGAAATCATCAAGATGCAAAAGTTTCCTTATTTGGACAGTTGAAAAAGTCAACTGAAATTGACCAGGGCATAACTTTCACATGGATTATCAGAAAAATTCCATCCAAAGCTTATTTTGAAGAGAAAGACATTTCCTACAACTCATCTTCATACTTCAAGTCCAAGAAATGCTCTCACAAAAAGTTATCAATTTCAACATTATAGGTCATTTTCAAAAGTCAACAAAAAGGGACTTTAAGTCAAAGGCCATAACTTGCGATTGGTAAATCAAAATGACATGGGACCAAAGGCATTGGTTAGGGGACTCAAATACCTTTCCAAAATGTCCAAGAACATGAGAAAAGCTTAAAAATTGAGCAAGTTATGCCTTGTGGAAGTTGGGAAATTTTTGGATATTTTGAAAAGTCAACATTACTTCAAATGACCTAAAATTGCTAATGGGCCCATTTTTCTTCCATGATTCATCATTCCAAGCATGTGCACGACCACTTGGCCCAAAGGGAAGTATTTTCTCATTTTTTATTTATTTATTTGAATTTTTATTTATATTAATTCATTTAAATCAAATTAAATATAGGAAAAATACTAAGCTAAGTTTTCAAATCTTTTTGTACATATTTCAGCCTCAAGATTTCGTGCCTAAGTCAATAAGGAAAGATTTGGAGCAAATTGATCATAATTGGCACAAGAATACTTGAAAAAAGATTGAAAAAAGATCCTTAACAAATCAAATCTTCAATTCATGAATACAAGAGATTTGGATCAATATTGTTGACCTAATACCTTCACTACATATGCCTGATCATAAACCTAATGAGAGGAGACACAAAAGCTGCGCAAAAAGCACAAAGCCAACTTGAAATTTTTCTCTCAAAAGTCAAAATTCTGAAATCATTGTTGGAAGGCGATTAAAGACCTAATTTTCATTCCAATAGCTTCCTCAAGGATTACTGATCACATTCCAATCAAAAACAACAATCCAGACGCGAGGAATTGGTATACAGAACCGGGAATACCTTGTGAAAAATTTGTGATCGTGTTTTAAATTTTATGCATCTTCATGACATATTATTCATTGATTCATATTCCTGATGAAGTTTTGATGCTAACTGTACAATTTAATTGTGTTTTTGTGCTCTCAACGCGATTTCACCATGCTTGATATTTAGGGTTTGCAGAATGTTAAATTAGGGCTTTTGCAATAAGGCAAAATTAGAGGCTGAGACCAAGACCATTGAGTTCAACGCATCTGGACGAAGAAGACAGGACCCTCGCGCCTAATTTATGTTCAAGGATAGCCTATTCGCTATTTTCCCATAAGCGGTCTAAGAAAATGCGTCTAAAACCGTTGCCTATGTGTTTGGTATTACAGGGATGATGAAGAAGATGAAGCCGTGTCACACGCTGATTGGCACGTTTAAATATTTCGCGCGTTGAACCACTAACCCTTCGCTTTACTTTTATAATATTTGTTGTTTGTATATTAATCCAAATGCGCACTTAGCTCAGCTGGCAGGCAGGATTGGTGATAAAGGTACATGACCTGGGTTCGAGCCCCAGGTCTTACATATGTCCATATTATTTTTCTATAAATCTTCCCATGCAGTGCCAGCATTAAGGCGCACCATATTCCCTCATCATCAAGCCAGCCACGCGTCTAGCTGCTTCAGATCAAAGGCTCCAGATTGATGAACACCCTAAGCCTGGTCAAAGTGACAACACGCCACTCAAAAAAGTCAATGGACCTGAAGCTTAATGGGCCAGATTATTCAAAATCATACCTCCAATTTGGGACTTCCACCCCCCCTGGTTTGCAATTTTCTATCTTTTTCTTATATTTTATTTTCAATTGTTATTTTATTTTCTTTATTGTTTTAATTTAATTAATTATTTTTACAAAATACAAAAACCTCATAAAAATCAGAAAAGATGGAAAATATAATAAGTATTTTATTTTAATATTTTCTTATAAATAAATGCATGTAAACAAATTTAGTTTAAATTAGGGTTTGCAACATTAATTCTTTTCATAAAAAAATCTAAAAAATGTAGAATTAGGTTTAACATTTTATTTTAATTTTAATTAATTCCCTTTTTTATTAAATCCTAAAATATCAAAAATACCAAAAACATCTCTTCTTAATTAAATAATTCATGTAATTTTAACATTTTGCAAAAGGGTCCAACGCCCTCCTTTCGACTTAATTGTTTAATTTCGCATATTTATCTTATTTCGCTTGAATAATTATGTACCTCGCCCGAAGCCTTGTAATTACTTCTCGCATTCTTTTCAATTCTTTTAATTCTTTTACTTTCTTTATTTCCTGTCAAATCGGGTCCTGGTTAATTTTGGCGATGTGGACCCGCGCCATTTGTAATAGCTTTAGATTTATTTTTTTTCCCGCAAATATTTTAATTGTTAAACAAAGCATGCAAGAATGAATGGCCTTAAATAAAATCAAGCGTAGATCACTTTAACATGACAAGACAAATGCAAATGAAAATGACACACGAATCGCACACACCACCCCTAGGGTACGCCTCACTGTTGCCTTGCCTCGAAAGGTGATCGTCGAGTAGAGGATGTCTTAGTAAGTCCTCATGATCCGGGAACCTGGCATGAGGGTAGCTTCTAAGGTGTCTTCCCATTGCTCTGGTGATCACCATGTCCCGAACCTCGAATTGACCCGAACACCTCCAATAGTGGTGCTACCTACCTCTCAATGGTGGGATGGCGCTACTTTAAAGGACATTTACATAGACGAATTCCTTAGGGTAGGTAGGTTCTCGTAGATACTTGCTCTAATTTCAAAACAAATCAAAAATACTTTTCACACCGACACCTTTTCAAAAAGCTTTTGAAAGCAATTTTTCAAACACTCTTGAGGACCGATACAAGAGTCGAACTGGAATTTTCAAAGAAACTTTTTAAAACCCACAGTTGAAAAGCAAACAAACCCTTTTTGAAAACACAATGAGCAAGTATCTAAGAGCCCATGGATAACCATGGATAGAAAGGGTGCTAACACCTTCCCTTTCTATAACCTACCTCCCGAACCAAGAGCAATCTCTTTAAGGAATTTTTCTGTGCTTTTGTCCTTTCCATTTGGAGAAAATAAAAGACGGTGGCGACTCTTGCTTCCGCGACATTTCGCGAAACCAGCTTTAAACAGTCAGTTCCAGATCCACCGATCACACCAGCTACATGTCATTCAAAATTCAAAAAGGGACAAGATCCCATGTGTTCATCCAACGTTACAAACTCTCATTCATGTCTTTCAAACACATAATTAACGTTACAAACTCTCATTCATGGCTGTCAAACACATAATCAAGGTCATTTAAACCTTTGTCTTCCTGTCCCCTCCACCCCACTCCTATAAATACAAGGGCCAGTGGCACATTTCAAAAAGGGAAACAACAACACAAAAATTACACACAAAAAAAACTCTGCAGGAAAACAGAACACATGAAAAAAAACACAAGAGGAGAACACAAAAACATTGGAGTAACGCTGCCAAAAGTCATCAGCACTTCCAGGAAGCCATACCCAATCCTTGCACAAGCCAAAGCTGCCACACAGCGAACACTAGCACCCTCAGAACTACAGATCGAAGCACCTCTGTTTGGTAAAAAAGGATCTAATCTCAAACTCATTCTTAAATTCATTTTGATTGCATATTCATATTATTACTGCTGTTTGTGAATGATTTAATGTGCTTCATATAAGCTACAGCGCAGAGATGAGATTGTGCCATTGCTTGAGCACAATCTGAGTTTCTCCTTCGAATCCCAGGATAAAACAAACCCAGACCCAGATTCAGCAGGTGATAATAAGAGGGAGATTCGAACCAGGGGGGGTAAAATCCCCCCTGGACCTTTAACATGTGTTTCGTTTTGCAGGAACTACATCATCAGATTCCTGATCAGAGTTTCGAAGCTCAGCAGTTTAGCTTCGAACTGGACCCAGGACTTCCAGTTCGAAGGATGACATGTCCAGATCGAATACCCTCATAGTGCAGCCCCTCATGCACCTTCGATCCAGCCTCTTCACTGGGTCGAAAGACAGCCTGCACCTCTTTCGACCCAGACCTCCAGAATTACATTTTTTTTTCTTGTTTTGCTGCCTGGCCCATTTGTACTTTGTTTACTTTGTTTTTGTTTATTTCTTTTAGTTTGTTTTTTTTAATCAACATAAAAATCATAAAAATAAATAACTTAGAATTAGGTTTTAATTTAGTTAATTATTTTAACTTATTTTTCTTCAATTTTAAAATCAGTAGACTTAGGATTTATTTGAATTCAATCCTTTTCATAAACACAAAAATGCAAAAAATATTAGGTATGTTTTAGAGTTAATTTTAATCATTTTTTTTAATTAATTAAATTTGACTTAATTGAACATTTAGCATTTTCCCAAAAATAAAATAAAACAACAAAAAGATCATATGCTTAGGATTTTTAAGATTCACGCGCGTTTATTTTATTGTAACTGCTTATTATTCCCCCAATTTTGGACATGTAAATAATCCCCCTCCCCGAAGCCTTGTAATAGCGTAGGATTTACAATTCCCGCACTCTAAATTCATGTACATATATTAACTGCTTAGATGTATGCTAACTAGGATTGTATGACAAGATTAACTCTTAACTTAAAATCAACAGTAGCTCACCATGACATGCAAAGACAATATAACTGAAAATTGACACACTTGCACATGTCACTCTTAGGGTACGCCTCACTTGGTTGCCTCAAACGTGGTCATTAAGTATAGGATGTTTTAGAGGTCGTCCTTCTGTCCAAAGATCAAAGTTGCCTCAGAATGGTTGCCTCGATAAAAATGATCTAAGACATTAGGATTACCACTAAAGCGTCCTAACGTTGCTTTAGTGACCACACGTCCCTAAAATCGAATTGACCCGAAAAACTCCAACGACGGTGCTACCTACTCCTCAATAGTGGGATAGCACTGTCTAAAGGACATTTGCACAGTTTAATTCCTTTTTGAGTAGGTAGAGGTTCTTAAGTACTTGCTCATTTTAAAAACAAAACAAAACTTTTCACACTTACACTTTTCGAACAAAGTTTTCAAAACACTTCATTACACTCTTGAGGACATAAACAAGAGTTAAATCGAAGTTTCAAACAAAGACTCTTTTCAAAACCCACAAACACAAAGAAAAGCAAACTTTTCAAAATATAGTGAGCAAGTATCTAAGAGCCCGTGGATAACCACGGATAGAAAGGGTGCTAACACCTTCCCTTTCTATAATCTACCTCCCGAACCCGAGAAACAATCTCGAAAAGGAATTTTTCTGTGCTTTTGTCCTTTCCTTGTTGGATAAAATAAAAGACGGTGGCGACTCTTGCTTACCGCGACATTTTGCGAAAACAAACGCAAACGCGAACCAGCATTCCCAAAACAGTCAGTTCTCATTCCCACCGATCACAAGAGCCATAATAAACCTGAGCGCCGCCAAGCAGTCAATGCGGTGGTTATATCAAGACCTTTTGTTGCTCCTCAGCGCAACAATCACCTAAGGGCCGAGAGACCTCAAAGACAATTCACTCAACTCAACATGACTTTATCTCAGATTCTGCCGCAATTATTGAAGACCAACTTGGTGATTCCGAAGGAGGCCCCGAAGAATCCCAACACAACATCACCGATGTACAATTCAAACGCCCGCTGTGCTTTTCACTCTGATAGCCCGAGGCATGATACAAATGATTGTTGGGTTTTAAAGAATAAGGTCCAGGACTTGATTGATGCTAAAGAGATTGAGTTTGAAGCACCTGAAAGACCTAATGTTGTGACTGCTCCTATGCCCAAGCATGGAGTGAATGTTATAGATGAAGACTCGTTTGTGGTTTCTGTGAAAGACATTGTTACTCTATTGATGACTGTGAAGAAGAACCTTCTGTTAGTCGGTTTATTTTCGGGCTGTGACGAAGGTTGTCGTATGTGTTCCGTCCTACCTACCGGTTGCCCTCTTTTGAATTCAGGTGTCCAACGCCTGATGGATAATAAAGAAATTTTGTTTGAGAAGACTTTTGTTCCTTTGGTTCCTACTGAAGAAGTTGCTATAATCACCATTTTCGACAATTCTTCCAAGGATTCCTCGAGAAAGCCTGTTAGAATTACATCCGTTCCAAGAATTGCACCATTGATCATCACCATTCTTGGGCCTATCCCCTATACATTAAACAAAGTTGTCCCATGGCACTACAGGGCTGACATATACTATCACGGAGTTAAACAAGACTTGAGTGCTGAAGAGGCTGATACTGACGTCAGCAATATTGTTGGACCTGCCAAAGTCACCCGCGGCGGAAGACTTTTCTCCGCTGAGATCTCTCCATCAACTGTTCGGAAGCCTATTGTTATCACACCCGCCAGTACACCTGTTACTATCCCTGTTCAAGTTCCAATTCTTACCCCTGTTGCCGAGTCATCTGATACTCGAGGCGAAGGGACCACTGATGAGCCTGCCCGGACGGAGGCACCAAAGAGGATTAATGTTGAAGCCTCTAGACAAGAGATGGAAGAAATTTTGAAGATCATCAAAAAGAGCGACTACAACATAGTCGAGCAGCTAGGGAAAACCTCGTCGAAGATCTTTATGCTGTCCTTATTGTTGTGTTCAGAGGCCCATACTAAGGCTCTGATTGCTTTCCTGAAAACTGTGCACGTACCCCAAGAAATATCTGCTGACCAGTTCAAGGACTGTGTGGCAAGTTTAACTGCTGATAACGGGTTGGGTTTCTCTGACGCCGACTTGACTGCTAAGGGGGAGAATCACAATGACGCCCTGCATGTCTGCATTGAATGCAGGGGCACTACTCTTTCTCATGTATTGGTGGATACTGGATCCTCGTTGAACGTTTTACCCAAGAAGGCACTAGACCGGTTAGACTCTGAAGGGTTGGAGCTGAAACCGAGTAACATTGTGGTCAGGGCCTTTGACGGGTCCAAGAGGATGGTACACGGAGAAGTGGATATTCTGATTAAGGTTGGTTCTCAGGTTTTCGCATCTACATTCTATGTGATGGACATTCAGCCATCTTATTCTTGTTTGTTGGGTCGTCCGTGGATCCACAAAGCTGGGGCAGTAACCTCAACGCTCCACCAGAAGCTAAAGTACCCAGTGAAAGGGAAAATTGTGACAGTACAAGGAGAAGAGGAGTACATGGTGAGCCACCTCAACTCTTTTCGGTATGTAGAGATGGATGAGGAGTTCATTGAGACCCCGTTTCAACATTTTGAAGAGGTTCTCCAGACGCTAGCATCAACCGAGACTGTTGTTGTAGATCCTCCAATGAAGATGGCTTCCCTAAAGGATGCCCGGGCTGTTGTTGAGAAAGGTGGGTGTGCAAATTGGGGCCAACTCCCTGATTTTGCTCATAAAACTAACAAGTTTGGTTTGGGTTTCACTACAGAAGCTCAGAGGGTTGTTCGAAGTGCACGGATCGGAAGACCTCCCCTGTTTATCAGCAATTCAGGAGTAAATTCCATTGAAGACGATGTTGAAGAATCTGAGTTTGACAGTTGGATCTATCCTACTACTGATGGTGGACTAAGCAACTGGACAGCAAAGGACTTCGTCCCAATTTCTTTTATTACCCAGTAGTGAGACTTTTTGTTTTGAATTTATAACAGACAATGTTTTAAACTTTATGGCCCGGTGTCTTACCCGGGGCACCGTGGCTTTGTTTGTGAGGACTTTATGTGTGTCATCTACATATATCATTATATAAAAGAATTGGACATTTCTTGCATTTCAAATTTTGTGCTCCTTGTTTTTCTTTTATTATATATATTGCGAAACAGCTATTTTACACACACTCACATATACAGGTCTACATCCACTCTGGATCCCACTGATAACGACTCTGCTACTGCCGGTTATGACTTCGAAAGTCTGATCAACTTATTCGAAGATGAAGGTGAAGATGATTGCGAAGTGCCTGGTGAACTTGCTAGACTACTACTTCAGGAAGAGAGGGTTATTCAACCGCATGAAGAGCCGGTGGAAATAGTAAATCTGGGTACAGAAGTAGACAAGAAAGAGGTCAAGATCGGTGCAAATCTAGAGTCTAGTGTTAAGCAACGATTGATTCAGATGTTGTGTGACTACGTTGAGATCTTTGCCTGGTCTTACGAAGATATGCCTGGGTTAGAAACCGATATTGTGGTTCACCGATTGCCTACCAAGGAAGATTGTCCTCCAGTGAAACAGAAAGTCTGCCGAATGCGCCCGGAGATGTCTGAGAAAATCAAGGCTGAAGTTATGAAACAGTTTGACGCCATATTTCTAGCAGTTACTTCTTACCCGCAGTGGGTGGCCAATGTGGTTCATGTGCCAAAGAAGGACGGTAAGGTTTGAATGTGTGTCGATTATAGGGATCTGAACAGGGCAAGCCCCAAGGATGATTTCCCTCTACCTCATATTAACGTTCTGGTTGACAACACCGCAAAGCATAAGGTCTTCTCCTTTATGGATGGTTTCTCCGGTTATAATCAGATTAAGATGGCTCTTGAAGACATGGAGAAGACAACCTTTGTTACTCAATGGGGTACCTTTTGCTACAAGGTCATGCCTTTCAGATTGAAGAATGTTGGGGCAACGTATCAGCGCGCCATGGTCGCTTTGTTCCATGACATGATCCATCATGAGATTGAGGTATACGTCGATGACATGATTGCAAGATCCCAGACTGAGGAAGAGCATCTTGACCACCTTCAGAAGTTATTTGACAGGTTGAAGTTGTACAAGTTGAGGTTAAACCCGAACAAGTGCTCCTTCGGGGTGAGGTCCAGTAAGCTGATGGGTTTCGTCGTAAGTGATAAAGGTATTCAAGTGGGTCATGCCAAGGTGAAGGCTATACAGGAGATGCCAGCTCCTCGAACAGAAAAAGAGGTCAGAGGCTTTCTGGGACGTCTGAATTACATTGCCCGATTCATCTTGCACCTGACTGCTACTTGTGAGCCAATCTTTAAATTACTGAAGAAAGATCAAGTGGTAAGATGGAACGATGAATGTCAGGCCGCTTTCGAAAGGATCAAAGAGTATCTCCAAGAGCCGCTTATTTTGATGCCTCCAGTTGAAGGGAGACCTCTGATCCTATACTTGACAGTACTCGACAACACAATGGGGTGTGTGTTGGGTCAGCATGACGAGTCTGGCCGAAAAGAGCATGCTATTTATTATCTTAGCAAATATTTTACCGACTGCGAGACCCGATACTCGTTGCTCGAGAAAACTTGTTACGCTTTGGCATGGGCTGCTCGCCGGCTGAGACAGTATATGTTGACTCACACTACTCTATTGATATCAAAGATGGATCCAATCAAGTATATCTTCGAGAAGCCTGCCTTATCCGGAAGAATAGCAAGATGGCAGATGATCTTGACCGAGTATGACATCCAGTACACGACCCAAAAGGCAATCAAGGGAAGTGTGTTGGCGGATCATTTGGCACATCAGGCAGTGGACGACTACCAGTCTATGAACTTTGAATTCCCGGACGAGAATATCATGATAGTAACTGATTGTGAAGAACCTGGACCGGATGAAGGACCCGTGGAGGGATCCCGATGGTCTATGTACTTTGATGGAGCTTCAAACGCTCTGGGCAATGGCATTGGCACCGTGATCATATCTCCTAAAGGCTCTCATACTCCGTTTACCACCCTACTATGTTTCAACTGCACCAACAACATGGCGGAGTATGAAGCATGCATCATGGGTCTTCGAGCAACAATTGACCTAAGGATTAAGTTATTGAGTGTATTCGGAGATTCTGTTCTCGTGATCAGTCAGATCAAAGGCGAGTGGGATACGAAACACCCAAATCTTATTCCTTACAAGGAGTATGTATCGACGTTGCTTCCGCATTTCGAGGAGATAACCTTTGAACACTTCCCTAGAGAGGAGAATCAGTTGGCGGACGCGCTAGCTACGATGTCTTCTATGTTCAAAGTCAATTGGGACAACGAAGCTCCCCAGTTTATCATTTAAAGATTGGACGAACCTGCACATTGCTGTGATATTGAGACTGAAGAGGTAACAGATAAACCCTGGTTTCATGAGGTGAAGAGGTATCTTGAGGCTCAGGAGTACCCCGAGGGTGCATCTGTTAATGACAAGAAGTTTCTGAGGAGGTTCGCAGCGAAGTTCTTCATCAGCAATGGCATTCTTTACAAGTGTAACCATGATTCAACCTTACTGCGATGTGTGGATAAGAACGAAGTAGAAAGGATCATGGTAGATTTGGATGAAGGTACTTTCAGAACCCATTCCAATGGACACACCTTGGCAAAGAAAATCCTTCGGGCAGGATATTTTTGGTCCATAATGGAAGTCGGCTGTTATCAGCATTCTCGGACCTGTCACAAGTGCCAAGTCTATGCTGATAAGATGCACATACCTCCGGTTCCTCTGAACATCTTGACAGCTCCATGGCCTTTTGCAATGTGGGGCATCGACATGATCGGCGAGATCAGACCTACAACGTCCAACGGGCATCGCTTCATCCTGGTAGCTATTGATTACTTTACAAAGTGGGTTGAAGCAGCTTCCTTTGCTACAGTAACCAAGAACGTCGTGGCACGGTTCATTCGGCATAACCTGATCTGTCGATATGGTGTACCAGAAAGGATTATTATAGACAATGATACAAA
The DNA here is from genome assembly GCA_948472305.1 of Vicia faba. Lineage (NCBI taxonomy): Eukaryota > Viridiplantae > Streptophyta > Magnoliopsida > Fabales > Fabaceae > Vicia > Vicia faba. Next base: position 1,451,209,643 of record OX451741.1, read on the forward strand.
TCTCAACAACAAGATGATCACCGAGCTCTGCAAGCAGTTCAAGATACAGCATCACAACTCTTCTCCTTACCGGCCAGAGATGAATGGGGATGTAGAAGCGGCTAATAAGAACATTAAGAAGATTGTGCAGAAGATGACAGTGACGTACAAAGACTGACACAAGATGCTACCTTTTGCTCTTCATGGGTATCGTACCTCAACGCGGACGTCAACAGGGGCAACACCCTATTCCTTGGTATATGGCATGAGGGCCATCTTGCCCATTGAAGTTCAGATACCCTCTCTTCGGATTATGAAGGATGCAGGTTTGAGTGAAGATGACTGGATTCAGACCCAGCTTGATCAGCTGAATTTTATCGACAAAAAGAGACTTACTACTATTTGTCATGATCAGACGTACCAAAAACGGATGATCAAGAAATTTAACAAGAAAGTCAGACGACAAGAGTATTAAGTTGGGGATCTGGTAATCAAGCGCATTATCTTACCTCAAGGTGATCCCAGGGGCAAATGGACCCCTACTTACGAAGGGCCATTTGTGGTTAAGAACATTTTCTCAAGAGGAGCGATGATTCTAACCACCATGGATGGTGATGACCTTCCTCACCCCGTCAATGCAGACATAGTGAAAAAATACTATGCATAATCAAAGACCCACTAGGTCGACTGGCCTAGGCAAAAATAAGGGCTTCCCGGCGAACCAAAAGGGTTCGGGCAAAAATAAGGGATGAAAATGAAAAAAATATGTACGCCCGGCAAGTTGAAAACCCGAAAGGGCAACTTGGGCAAAAAAGGGTATCCCGGTGGACTGAAAACCCGAAAGGGCGGTCCAGGCAAAAATTAGGGATCAAAGCGTAACACTATGTCTCATTGGATCACCTTGCAACCAGACTTCGGTATCGACTATCAAGCTCGGACGACACTAATCAATCTGATCTACCTTCAACCAGTAGCAAAGTGATGAGATGCTCGAGGACATAAAGGCAATAGCAGAGTTGGAACCCAGTGGGATTATTCACATAGCTATTTTGTTTAGTTTTTCACAAATTGTGTAAATTCTATTATTCAGCGGCGTTCTCTTAGCAGGACGTCAGCCTCTTGTACAAAAATGCCTATTTACAGGCCAAACTTCAAAATCAATACAATTCATTTTCAGATAAATTTCAAACTGTTTTTCCTTTTTCTGTTTTGTTTTGCAAAAGAACGTCCAATGTTCATTTTTGATATATGCATTTGACATTAGTTGCTACTCATAAATGCTTACATGCGAAACAAAGGACGAATTACTCGTAATATCAGAAACAGGGGCAATAAGAATTGACCAAGCTTTACAGTTGCTCTATCCACCAGGTACAAAGGTAGATTCAGGTGAAAAATATGACTAAAGGTACTTTCACTCCCCGCAAAGTAAGACAGTAATGATAGCTCTCCCCAGCTGAGACTTGCAACTGCAAATGAGTCGGTAATATTTTCCCCAAGCAGAGTTTATTCACCATCAGCACTGAAAGGTCTTAATATTCCCCAGCGGAGTATAAGAATATTTCCCGGCAGAATACAAAATATCCCCAGTGGAGTTTGAAATTTTTCCCAGTGCAGTCTGAAAAAGCTTCCCCAGTGGAGTTTGGAGAATCATCCCCAGTAGACTTTGGAAGATTATCCCCATTAGAGTCTAAAAATATTATCCCCAGTAAAGTCGCGACTGAAAGATCACCCCCAGCGGAGTTCATTCCCTTCACAAACAGGAATTCAATCCCCAACAGGATTCAGTATCACCAGCAACGATAATTTATCCCCAGTTGAATTTATCGGTGGAATCCTCAGCAGAACATCTCTTCCCCACAGAGTAATCTCCCCATCAGTTTATTCCCCAATGAAGTTTTTTCTCTCCTGCAGGTTTATTCTCACAGTCATCTTCATTCGCTATCTCCAACGGAAATGAAGAATTCAACTCTTTTCTCCAGCAGCTATCCAGGATTTATTTTCCCCAGCTGAAAACATGACATTTCCATACATCATGACACATGCATACACGCATCATACAAAAAAATCTCATTTATTTTGAGGACATCATTGTTTGATACATATCATGCATTACATACAGCTAACCTTTACCTTTTAGGAAGGATGCAGTTAAGTTCTCATCTATGAAGCTTTTACCCAAGTCGAAATACTGACCAGTTCTTAAATCTCAACAGAATTATCCTTAGTTGAATTACAGATAAGGTTCTAAATCTCGACAAGTTCCTCCGTCGAATTACAGACTGGTTCCTAAATCTCAGCAGAGTTTTCTCAGTTGAATTACGGGCGAGTTCTTAAATCTCGATGAAGATGTTTCCCTCGGTCGAATTACTGACCAGTTCTTAAATCTCAACTGAATTATCCTCAGTTGAATTACAGATAAGGTTCTAAATCTCGACAAGTTCCTCCTTCGAATTACAGACAGGTTCCTAAGTCTCAGCAGAGTTTTCTCAGTTCAATTACAGGAAAGTTCTTAAATCTCGATGAAGATGTTTCCCTCAGTCGAATTACTGACCAGTTATTAAATCTCAACAGAATTATCCTCAGTTGAATTACAGATAAGGTTCTAAATCTCGACAAGTTCCTCCATCGAATAACAGACAGGTTCCTAAATCTCAGCAGAGTTTTCTCAGTTGAATTACGGGCAAGTTCTTAAATCTCGATGAAGATGTTTCCCTCAGTCGAATTAATGACTAGTTCTTAAATCTCAACAAAATTATCCTCAGTTGAATTACTAAATCTCGACAAAATTCCTCCGTCGAATTACAGACAGGTTCCTAAATCTCGGCATAGTTTTCTTAGTTGAATTACGGGCGAGTTCTTAAATCTCGATGAAGATGTTTCCCTCAGTCAAATTACTGACCAGTTCTTAAATCTCAACTGAATTATCCTCAGTTGAATTACAGATAAGGTTCTAAATCTCGACAAGTTCCTCCGTCGAATTGCAGACACGTTCCTAAATCTCAGCAGAGTTTTCTCAGTTGAATTACGGGCAAGTTCTTAAATCTCGATGAAGATGTTTCCCTCAGTCGAATTACTGACCAGTTCTTAAATCTCAACAGAATTATCCTCAGTTGAATTACAGAAAAGGTTCTAAATCTCGACAAGTTCCTCCGTCGAATTACATACAGGTTCCTAAATCTCAGCAGAGTTTTCTCAGTTGAATTACGGGCAAGTTCTTAAATCTCGATGAAGATGTTTCCCTCAGTCGAATTACTGACCAGTTCTTAAATCTCAACATAATTATCCTCAGTTGAATTACAGATAAGGTTCTAAATCTCGACAAAATTCCTCCGTCGAATTACAGACAGGTTCCTAAATCTCGACAGAGTTTTCTCAGTTGAATTACGGGCGAGTTCTTAAATCTCGATGAAGATGTTTCTCTCATTCGAATTACTGACCAGTTCTTAAATCTCAACCGAATTATCCTCAGTTGAGTTACAGATAAGGTTCTAAATCTCTACAAAATTCCTCCGTCGAATTACAGACAGGTTCCTAAATCTCAGCGGAGTTTTCTCAGTTGAATTACGGGCAAGTTCTTAAATCTCGACGAAGATGTTTCCCCCCAGTTGAAGTACAAGCAAGTTCCTAAATCTCAACAAAGATCAGACTTCCCCAACAGAATCTTCCACAACAACAGGTATACAAGCTCTCTCTAAGGAATCTCTTATGTGATCGACACCTCTCCAAATGGCATATGTAAACCCATTCCCGACATCACAAGGCTGAAAGCCAATCTACATCCTCAGGTTTAAGAATATTGAACAGGGGAAGTTGTTGTACCCCAAAATTTCCCCTCCCATATTTCTCAAAACATTGCAAGAAAAATCTCCAAGTTGCTCAAGGTTGCTCAAGAGTTGGTCAGACAAGCTATCTCCTAAGGCAGTCTACCCCAAATTAGGGTTTTGTGTTGCATCAAGATTTTTGAGTCCAAATGACCTCAAATGCTCAACAATGTCCTAATATGTTCTCAAGATCATCCATGTCAAGTTTCAAGCCTTGCAGAGGAAGTTTGCTCAGTCAATTGCTCAAAGGTCCAAAAATTGATTGTGCTAGGGCAAAAGTCAACTGTGACCTACATACAGTCAAACTTCAAGATTTTTTGTCAACATTCTCATTTTGAAGTATATTTAATAATTTGATCAAGTGTTGATCATGATTCATCAAGGATTGCTCAAAATTCATCAAGACTCAAAAGTTGCTAAATTAGGGTTTTGTAGGAAAAGTCAACCCAACTTTGACCAAGCATAACTTTCTCATTATTTATGAGAAATGACCCATCCAAAGCTCATTTTTAATAGGATGCAATTTCCTACAATCCATATTCATACCCCAAGATCAAAAAATTCACTCACAAGAAGTTATAAATTTGGACATTATAGGTCATTTTTGAAAGTTAACAAAAACACCTTTTTTTCCAAAGCTTATAACTTGAGCATGTAATATCAAAATGATATGATACTCAAAGGGTTGATTATAGGACATATCAAGCTTTCTAAAAAGTCCAAGAACACCTCCAAAAGTTCAAAATTGAAGAAGTTATGCATTGTTGAAATTGGACTTTTTTGAAAAATTGCAAAAAGTCAACTATCCCCAAAACTTCAAGTTTTGCCAAATGGGACCATTCTTTTCCACTTGATTTGAGTTTGCATCATTGCCCACGTGCCCTAGCTTCAACCATATGCCCATATTTCATTTTTATTATTTAATTTGATTTTTAATTGAATTTATTCATTTTAAATCAAATAAAATCATATAAAATCCAAGGCATTGATAACTCATGATTTTTTTGGTTGTTCTAGGCTTTGATTACAACTATTATCATCATCAAATTCGTATCAAATCAAATCATGTGCAAAAAGATTGGAATTAAGCAAATTTGGCAAGTTTGTAAATGGAGATCAAATCAAATATGCAAGCATTGATAAGGCAAGATTTGGACCAATTTTATTAACCTAATGCACTGAGTGATACATAAGGAAGCTAAAGCACACGAAATAAGGGTTGGAAATCGTGGGAGAAGGCAGAAGAACTTTGCAAAAATTCACAAAAAAGTGAGAGATCTAAATCCAAGTTAGAGGCAATTTCAGGACGCGAGAGTTGTCTTAATCAATTGCTGGCCATCTCCAGAAGCCATTACGATCCAAACCACGCATCCTCAAGCCTCCATACGCGTTGTAAGTCATACGCAACTCATCCATGTTCTTGATTTCGATTTGAAGCATTCTGGCATCTATTGAACAAACTAATGGCATATTTGTAACCCTCGTATCATTTGCAAACTAATGGTAATAGCCAATTTCATTTATGTGCTATGTATGGAAAATCACCATAGCTAGGGTTCCTTGTTCGTGTTTAGGGCTTTCTGTTTCAGGTACAATTGGCCCATAAGAAGAACATGGTTATGATCAGGAGGTCATGACGAATTGAACCATGTTCTTGGAATGTATTTATATGGCCTGGAGAGAATTTTAGGACAGGGCGGCGCTTTTAGCTGCGGATTCAAATCCGCAGGTATTTTTTTTACAGGTTTGAGGACAGGGATGAACTCGTGTCATCCATCTGTTGGCCAATTCAAATAATTTTGTGTGTTTTTTTGTTTTTGCTGGCAATTATTTTGTTTTAATATATTATTATTGATACTTATTATATTAACAAACAAGGCAATATGGCGTAGTGGCAAGCGTGTAGTGCATTCTCCTTCAGGACCTGGGTTCGAATCCCAGGTCCCCCACTTTCTCAATAATTTTTGTTTTCAGGTGATTGTATGTACGCTCTAGTTTGCAACCTACCATGCTCCCTCACCCATCCAGGCGCCAGATGGCCAATGGCCAGATCTGGTGGTCCATGACTGGAGGTACACCAAGGCCCAAGTCAATGCGCCCACACTGGATCAGAGAAAGTCAAATGGGCTAGCTGATAATGGGCCTTCAAACTGCTACCAACACCCTTCAAAAGCAGGCCCAATTCTTCTTTTCTCTTTTATTTATTTTTTTGTTTAAATACTTTAATTGTTTTATTTAATTTTCTAACCAATCACAAAATTCTGTTTTTATTAAATAAAATCACAATAAATATTTTTATTTCAATCAAATTTTAAACTTTTATTTTTCTTAATAAATTTATTAATTGATTAGGTTTTTAAATTCTTGAAAACTCTAACTTATTTTTGTAAATAATTAAAATTGATTAGATTTAATTAGGTTTTAACTACTAATTTAATTAATTTTATTTTCTTTCTTAAAATAACCAAAAAAAACCAAAAAAAGGTCATAATTAATTTTTTTCATTTAATTAATTTATTAATTTAATTTAGTTCTTTAATTTAGGTATAATTTCTTTCTTAATTTAAAAACAAAAAACCAAAAAAAAAACAATTTTCTTTCAAAAGGGTCAAAACCCTAAAATTCGCACTCGATTTAATTTCCCACGCGCTTTATTTATTTTTATCCAATAATGTACCTGCTTCTGGATTGTAATAGTTAAATAGGAAATTTAATTATTTATATCGCTTTACTTTATTTTTCAAAGGGTTTGTCTTTGGCGATGTAAATACCCGACGCCTTGTAATTTAAATTCCGCATTTTATTTCCGCAAATTATAACTGTTAGATGTTTGATAATAGGGTTTGCATGACAAGACTGAATGTTTAATCTTAAAATCAAATTAGATCACCCTTAACATGTGCAAAGATAAAAAATAACTGAAAACGACACACTCGCACATACGCACTCTTAGGGTACACCTCACTTGGTTGCCTTCGTACACGGTCATTGAGTATAGGTCGTTTTAGAGGTCGTTCTCTTGTCTAAAAGATCATAGTTGCCTCGAAACGGTTGCCTCAGATATTATTGCCTCGAACAAATGATCTAAGACATTAGGGTTACCGCTAAGGCGTCCTAACATTGCTTTAGTGACCGTATGTCCCTCATTCGAATTGACCCTCAAACTCTAACGACGGTGCTACCTACTCATTAATAGTGGGATAGCATTTTCTAAAGGAAATTAGCATAGAACAATTCCTTTTTCGAGTAGGTAGATTAGTTCTTAGATACTTGCTCATCCAAAAAAAAACAAAACATTTTCACACTTACACTTTTTCAAACAAAGTTTTCAAAAACACTTCATTACACTCTTGAGGACAGAAGTAAGAGTTAAATCGAAGTTAAAAACAAAAACTTTTCAAACCCACAAGCATAAAGAAAACATTTTGAAAAATGATGAGCAAGTACCTAAGAGCCCGTAGATAACTACGGATAGAAAGGGTGCTAATACCTTCCCTTTCTATAATCTACCCCCCGTACTCAGAAATATCTCAAAAAATGAATTTTTCTGTGCTTTTTTCCTTTCCTTGTTGGATAAAATAAAATACAGTGGCGAATCTTGCTTACTGCGACATTTTGCAAAAAAAAACGCAAAACGCAAACCAGCATTCCAAAAACAGTCAGTTCTTCCCACCGTATCACAATTAGCAACCGAGAGGTCAACACGGTAGAAGATGGTGAAAAGGATTGTAACTTGGAGGATTGGATCTTTCCGACTGTCAATGGAGGACTCAGCAATTGGGAGGCCAGAGACTTTGTCCCAATAACTTTCATCCCTCAGTAATTTATCTTTACATTTTGTTGGACTTGTAATATTCAAAAACAATTTGCACTCTTAAAACCTTGTGTCTTGCCCGAGGCACAATGGTCCATTTGTAAGGGTTATTATTTCATCTTCATATGAAATTCAATGAATCATGGACTTTTTTCGCATACAAACTTTTGTGCTCATTGTTTTTCTTTTACATTTTATTTTTTATTTTAAAGATGGTTGTACCCTTACACACACCCATAACCACAAATGCAGGTATCCATCCATTTTGGATCCCATGGGTAACGATACTGCTATGGCCTTTTGTGACTCTGAGGATCTAATCTACCAAGCCGGAGACAAAGGTAAGGAAGATTGTGAAGTACCAGGGGAACTTTCCAGACTGCTACAACAAGAGGAAAGAACCATTCAGCCTTACGAAGAACCCGTGGATACGATCAACCTGGGTACCGAGGAAGATAAAAAAGAGGTCAAGGTGGGTGCCAATCTGGAACCCAGTGTCAAGGAACGTCTGGTTCAGTTGTTACATGACTATGTTGAGATCTTTGCCTGGTCATATGAAGACATGTCAGGACTTGATACAGACATAGTGGTACATCGTCTGCCTACGAGAGAAGTTTGTCCACCAATAAAGCAAATGGTTCGCTGCATGAGACCTGATATGTCAGAAAATATTAAAGCGGAGGTCATGAAGCAATTCAATGTTGGATTCTTGGTTGTCACTTCCTACCCTCAATGGGTTGCCAACATTGTTCCCGTACCTAAAAAAGATGGAAAAGTGAGAATGTGTGTGGATTATAGAGATTTGAATAGGGCAAGCCCTAAAGATGATTTTCCACTCCCCCACATTGATATCCTAGTTGACAATACGGTACAACACAAAGTGTTTTCCTTCATGGACGGATTCTCAGGTTATAACCAAATTAAAATGGCACCTGAGGACATGGAGAAAACAACATTTGTCACACAGTGGGGCACATTCTGCTACAAGGTAATGTCGTTCGGACTGAAGAATGCTGGGGCAACCTATCAACGCGCCATGGTAGCTTTATTTCACGACATGATACATCATGAAATAGAGGTCTACGTAGACGATATGATAGCCAGATCGCAAACGGAAGAATAGCACCTTGATCACTTACAAAATCTATTTGAGAGACTGAAGAAGTACAAACTGAGGTTGAATCCAAACAAGTGCACATTTGGAGTACGGTCCGGTAAACTCCTAGGCTTTGTCGTCGTAACAAGGGTATTGAGGTTGATCCTGCCAAAGTTAAAGCAACACAAGAGATGCCTGCTCCTCATACTGAGAAGGAAGTCAAAGGATTCTTGGGTTGCTTGAACTATATTTCCAGATTCATTTCTCACCTAACAGCTACTTGTGATCCAATCTTCAAGCTATTGAAGAAAGATCAAGTAGTCAAATGGAATGATGAATGCCAAGTTGCTTTTGACAAAATCAAAGAATACTTACAAGAGCCTCCTGTGTTGATGCCACCAGTCGAGGGAAGACCGTTGATCATTGTTGTACCCAAAAATTTTCCCTCTCATTTATCAAGACTTTTTTCACAAGATCTCTTTGACTCAAGACTAGATTAGGGTTTGGTCAACTCAAGACATCCCATCTTGCACTGATGACCCAAAATTAGGGTTTGAGTTTGCACAAGGATTTTTGGACCATCATTGCTTCATATGACTTTCAAACATCATTAGGGATCCCTAAGATCACTCGTGACAAGTTTCAAGCCTTGAACCACATTTTTTATCAGTCAATTGGATAGTTGACCTAAAAATCAGTTGTATTGGGGAAAAAGTTAACCATGGCCAATTTACAGTCAAACTTCATAATTTTTATCCACAAAAACATTTTAAACTCACATGTATCATTTGGTCAAGTTTGGATCACAATTCCTCAAGAAATTTGATCAAATCACAAAAAGGGCAAAATGGTCAAAATTAGAGTTTTGACTGAGAAAAGGCAATTTCTGATTTTTAACCTAGCAAATGACCAATTGAGTTCAAGCATGATTTCGAGGATTCAATGGCATAATCTTGACTTAATCACATGGCTCAAAACATCTCAAATTCATTGGATTGACAGATGAATTTTACAGTCAATTGATCAAAAGTCAACTGTATATTGAAAAGTCAAACTTTGACTTTTTGGTCAAAATCAAGTACCAAGGGTCATAATTCGTCAAAACATTTCCAAATGTGAAACTTGTTCATCAAGAAAACCAAATTTGAAAATTAGGGTTTTGAATTTGAAATTTTTCTAACTTAGAAATTTTCTAAGTATGAAAGTTTTCTTATTTTTTCTCAACTTTAGGCCACTTTTTCACCATGATGCATAATGATTCAAGGAAAGTTCCCAACATGAAAGTTGTAGACCTCCATGAAATCTACAACTTTTTTTCACAAACTTTTCCCTAACTATTCTTGGGTCTCAAGATATAAATTTGTGAATACATGGTCATGAACTTGTTAACTTAGTGAAGATTTTGCCCTAATTTAGGCAGGTTTTGGACCCAACTTCATGACAACTTTTCACCTAGTTCCAAGAGGTATCTCAAAATTCATTTCAAAGATGAATTATAGAGCACATTTCAAGCTTTACAAAATATCCAAGAACTCCTCAAGATCATTTTTGAGTAGGGAGAATCGAAGAGAGGAAGTTGGCATTTTCTCACTTTTTGTTCAAGCCATTTCATGAAGAACCAAGTTGAAAATCAATTCTATGTTGGATAATTCATGTTGTACAGGTCTTAAACTTGTTCCACACTCCTTAATTAAATGCTTACTCAGTTGACAAAGCCTCTATTCATGCTTTTGAACATTTATCCAACTTGTAATTCCATTTATGGCAAAAAGGTTCCATTGCCATTTTGAAAAAGAGCAACTTTTGCAAACTTTGTAATCTTGAGCATTGGACCTGTCCCCTTGATACATCCAAGTACCACAGACCAAATGCAACTTGTAGGGAAGAAATACCAACCCTAAGGAAGCCAGTACAAGCATGTGAGATTTGTCTTATCACTTTGCTTCAAGTACAAGAAAAGTTGCAAAAAGGCTAGGGCTTGCACAGCTGATAGAGGGTTGACACAAAACCATTTCAATACTAATATACAAACCATGTACAACATAATGCATATTTAACAAAATCCTGAAACACTCTCAGCAAGCAAAACACCAAAAACTGTCCAAAACACACAGTTTCTGCACAAGCATACCCATCTTCCATTTTGCTCGTGCGTTTTGAGTTTGGATCATTCAAACACCTTATATACTTGATACCTAGTCAATCCAAGCCATCATCCCTGTTATGTAACCACTCTTCCACCATCTTCCATTGTTGACTTCAGAGCTTGCAGTTGAACTTGGCCAGGGAGTTCTAGCTACTTTTAGAGCAAGGCAAGGCTTGGAACACATCCAGGGAAGCTCAAGGAAGCTCAAGCAAGCATCAGGCCTCCCTCAAACTCACCCAAGTTCATTTCACGATTCCAACTGAAGGAGGTAAAATTTCAAACTCTATCTCCTTGTACAGGCAACCTTAGCCCACGATATGTGAATAAAAAATGTAGTCCTCATCATAACGAAGTTGTACATACCATTATCTTACATTGATTTTACTTGTGCTAAGAGAATTTGAAACTTGAAATTTTTGGAAATATTAGGTCAAGATTTAGGGCTGATAAAATTCTCTTTATACTTTGATTAATAGTTCACATAATTTATATGGTTAGAATTGTGAGTTCAAGCACTACAATTTTCATGTTATAAGTTTTTATTTTCATGGAAGTATGAGGAAGTTACAGGGTATCCGACCAAGGCTTGAGGAAGAAGATGAAACAAAGCAAAGCAAGGATTGGAACACACTCAGGGAGGTTCAAGCAAGCTCCAGCAATCATCAGGCCTTCATAAAACTCACTCCAACTCCATCCATGATTTCAACTGAAAGAGGTAAAAATCTCAACTTATATCTCTTCATACAGGCATCCATTGGCCACGATTTGTGAATAAACAATGTAGACCTCATTGCTACGAAGTTGTACATGTATATATCTTGCATTTATTTGGCCTGAGTTGAGATAATTTTGAAGTTCAAATTCCTGTAAAAATTAGGTTTAGATTTAGGGCTTTTAAAATTCATCTTGATCTTTGATTGTTAGCTTACATGATTTATATGGTTAGAATCGTGAGACAAAATGCTACAGCATTCATGTTATCAGTTTTCATTTTTATTGAGAGATGAGAAAGTTACAGAGCATTTGGCTGGCTTGGGGAAGAAGATGAAGTACAGGGCCATGGAAGTGTTTCATGTTATGTTATTTTTGTTTCACTTAAATCAACGGATGTATAGCCACCCCAGTAGCAAGGTAGCACGCTGGTGAGACCCATGTCCTGGGTTTGAACCTTGGCGATACCTTTTGCTTTTTTACATTTTTCCATTTTTCAGTTTTTGACTTGTTTTGCAGGATTGGGCCTCCACGCTGGGCCTTGTGTTTTTTTTCTAACATTCACCATGTGATTGCCCAGGATACCCCCCTGGCCCATTTATTTTCATATTTTTTTATTTATTTGTTTTACTTTTATTTTTGTTTATTAAATATTTTCTTTAATACATAAAAATCCTAAAAAATATAAATATGATAATATTGCATTTTTATCTTATTTTATTTTATTTTCACATGAAAAATATATTTTATTTTCAATATATACTAGTCATTTTTCTTAAATAAATTTGTAAAAAATAATGAATTTAGATATATTCTTATCTTTTCTTTTATATTTTTATATATATTTGTAAATATTTATTTTAACATATAAAAACTAAATATTTTCATAAAATATTATTTATTATTTTAAATACACAAATACACAAAAATAATACTAAGAACCTTATTTTCTTTCAAAACTAGAAATTAGGGTTAAACCCTTTTTAAGAATTAATTTCTTCTTCCTTATATTTTTAGGATTAGGTTAAAATTCCTTTTCCCACAAAAAACAAAACAAAATCTTTTCTGGAATGTATATAATATTGCATATTTAAATATTGTATTTGTTTATTCCAATATTCGTATAAATTCGATTTGGTTGTAATAGCTTATTTAGATTTACATTCTTGCAAATCCCCATTCAAATTTGTATTCCCCCTCCCATAAATTGTTGTAATAGCTTAGTAATCTTTACATTATGCAATTTACCGCTTTTCATGTCATGTTAGTAATTAGGGTTTGTATGGCAAGATAAAAACAAAGCAAATAGAAAACCCTAATACAAGGAAAAATCAAAGCATGAAAATAACACACTTGCACACAAGCACCCTTAGGGTTTCTCCACTTGGTTGCCTTATACAAAAATAGCCATATTACGCATGCGAAGTATCTTGGAAAAACAAACAAATATAAAATCATAGTCCCTCGATGACGCTATTCTAAGTTGCCTTACAAAATGATCTTGGTCCCTCAAAAATGCTAAGATACTTTGCAACATTGCTAATCATGGTTATACGATGACCCGCGTCCGTCTCGTTACATCCAAAGATAGGGTTGCTTACCAAATCAATGGTAAGACAACAATGTCAAAGGAATAGAAAATGAACAAGAAATACATTTGAGTAGGTAGTTTGCTCTTAATTACTTGCTCCATTTCAAACAAATATCCTTTCTATTTTCAAAACAAACACACACATTTCCAAACATCTTACAAACATTGAAAACATTTTCAAAAAGACAAACATCTTTGTATACATTCTTACGAACGAGAATCATTACAAAGATTGCCTAAACAATGGCCTCTTTTACAAAGTACTTTCAAAACCACACAAAGCATAATTTTAAACAAAATCAAGTGATCTATCAAGTAATTAAGAGCCCATGGAAAACCATGGATGAAAAAGGTGCTAATACCTTCCCTTTTCATAATCTACCCCCCGAACTCAAGAAACAATCTCAAAGGTCTTTCCTGTGCTTTTTCACCTTTCCTTTTAGATAAAAGAAAAGTCGGTGGCGGCTCTTGCTAACCGCAACATTTGCGATAAAACACAAAACCTCAAGTCAGTTCTCCCACCGTATCACAATCATGTATCTGACTGTTTTAGAAAACTCAATGGGGTGTGTATTGGGGCAGCATGACAAGTCTGGACGAAAAGAGCACGCTATTTATTACCTGAGCAAAAAGTTTACCAACTGTGAAACCCGATATTCACTGCTCGAGAAAACTTGTTGCGCTCTGGCATGGGCTGCTCGCCGGCTAAGACAGTATATGATGACTCATACTACCTTGTTGATATCTAAAATGGATCCGATAAAATAAATCTTCGAGAAGCCTGCTCTTTCTGGGAGAATAGCGAGATGGCAGATGATCCTGACAGAGTACAACATACAGTATACTACCCAGAAAGCTATAAAGGGCAGTATGCTAGCTGATCATCTTGCTCATCAAGCTGTAGAAGACTATCAGTCCATGAAGTTTGAATTCCCGGATGAAGACATCATGACATTAGACAACTGTGAAGAATTCAGGCCATATGACGGACCTGAGCAAGGATCCCGATGGACCATGTTCTTTGATGGAGCCTCCAATGCACTCGGTAATGGTATCGGTGCTATACTCATATCTCTGGAAGGGTGTCATACTCCCTTTACTGCCAGACTTTGCTTCAACTGTACAAATAACAAGGCAGAATACGAAGCATGCATCTTCGGTCTCAGAGCTGCCATAGACTTAGAAATAAAATCTTTAGATGATTTTGGAGATTCAGATTTGGTCATCAGTCAGATCAAAGGGGAATGGGACACTAAGCACCCAAACCTTATCCCTTACAAAGAACATGTTTTGACATTGCTACCACATTTTGAGAAGATTACCTTCGAGCATTTCACACGAGAAGAAAATCAACTAGCAGACACTCTAGCCACAATGTCATCTATGTTTAAACTTAATTGGGATAATGAGACTCTCCAAATCACCATCGAACGAATGGATGAACTAGCACACTGTCACGAGATTAATACTGAAGAGTTAGTGGACCAGCCTTGGTTTCATGAAGTCAAGAGGTATCTCGAGGCTCAAGAATATCCAGAAGGAGCTTCAATTAATGATAAGAAGTTCTTAAGGAGATTCTCTGCTAAATTCTTCCTTAGTAATGGCATCTTGTACAAACGTAATCATGACTCCATTTTTCTTCGGTGTATGGATAAGGTTGAAGCTGAAAAGATCATGGCTGAATTACATGTAGGGACTTTTGGCACCCACTCTAGTGGGCATACGATGGCGAAGAAAATCCTACGGGAAGGCTATTATTGGTCTACCATGGAAGCAGATTGCTATCAACACTCTCGAACCTGTCATAAGTGTCAAATTTATGTTGACAAAATACACATACCTCCGGTTCCTCTGAATGTCTTGACGGCTCCTTGGCCCTTTGCTATGTGGGGAATTGATATGATTGGAGAAATCAAGCCTACAGCCTCCAATGGACATCGCTTCATCCTAGTGGCCATTGACTATTTTATAAAGTGGGTTGAAGCAGCTTCCTTCGCCTCCGTTACCAAGAATGTTGTTTCCCGCTTCATCAAGCAAAACCTTATTTTCCAGTACGGTATCCTGGAAAGGATCATCAATGACAATGGTATAAATCTCAATAATACTATGATCACCGCATTATGCGAGCAGTTCAAGATCCAGCATCACAATTCTTCTCCCTATCGTCCAAAGATGAATGATGATGCCGAAGCTGCAAATAAAAACATTAAGAAGATCATACAGAAAATGACAGTCACATACAAAGACTGGCATGAGATGCTACCATTCGCTCTCCACGGGTATCGTACCACAGCTCGCACATGAACCGGGGCAACACCCTATTATTTGGTTTACGGCATGGAGGTTGTCTTACCTATTGAGGTTCAGATCCCCTCTCTGAGGATTATGAAAGATGCAGGCTTGAACGAAGACGATTGGATCCAGACTCGACTTGATCAACTGAACTTGATTGATGAAAAGAGACTTATTGTTGTTTTCCATGGTCAGATGTATCAAAAACGGATGATCAAGGCTTTTAACAAGAAAGTCAGACGCCAAGTGTATCAAGTTGGAGATCTAGTGATCAAACACATCATATTGCCACAAGGCGATCCCATAGGAAAATGGACTCCTACCTATGAAGGACCATTTGTAATAAAAAACATTTTCTATGGTGGGGCAATGATCTTGACCACCATGGATGGTGACGACCTGCCATACCCTGTGAACACAGACATAATCAAAAGATACTACGCATAAGAGACCCGCTAGGTTGACATACCTAGGAAAAACAAGGGCATCCCGACAAACCAAAAAGGTTCGGACAAAAGTTAGGGATAAAATAAAAAAAAACTGTACATCCGGCAAGTTGAAAACCTGAAAGGGCGACTTGGGCAAAAAAGGGTTTCCCAGTGGACTGAAAACCCGAAAGGGCGGTCCAGGCAAAAGTTAGGGAATTAAGGCGTACGACTATGTCTCGTCGGATCACTTTACAAACAACCTTTGACTTCCACTGACAAACTCAGAGGTTCTGATCAATTCAGTCATCTTCGGACAAGGCAAAAATAGACAAGATGCTCAGAGATACGAATGCTATAGCAAAATGGGAACCCCATGGGATTATTACACATAGATATCTTTCTTTGTATTAAATTTTTCTTGTTTTACGACAGCATTATCTTACTAGAATGTTTGTCCCCTTTGTACAAATATTTACTCAAAGTCAATACAAAGATATCCCTTTGAAAATGCAAAAACTATTTGTCTTTTCCTTTACGCTTGTGTTTTGTTTACAAAAAACGTCCAATCATTCATTGATGGACATATGCATTTGAACATGACTACTGTTTACAACTAAACAAAATGAAAAAGATAATTACTGATAGGTTGAAAGAATAGGAAAATGTATCTAGGCTATTCCATAAGTAATCCCCTACAGTACGTCATTTAAATCCCCAGCGGAACAAAATTCCCAGTTATTGATCCTCAGCAAAAGTCGTAGAATTTCTCGGGACTCCCCAACAAATCTTATAAGCAGTACATGGCATTGCCCTCACAACAGAATTTACTTCTCTCAACAAAAGTTCATCAGTACTTCAACTTCAAAACATGAAAATTCACATACCCTCAGCGGCATTCAGGGATTTATTTTCCTCCATCAAACAACAATGCAAAAAATTAGTCCACATAAAACATACATTGCATCCATATATCATAAACATTGATAAAAAAATACATTGCATCATACATTCCATACAACATAGCTTTGTATTTTAGCTAACATCTTACCCTTTTCAGGATGAGATTAACAGCTTCCGTTAACAAAATGAAATCTTGATACAGTTCAGATACGCTCCAGATACGGATGCCATCCTGATATTCATTCAGATTCAATGTTTGATACAGTTCAGATACGCTCCAGATACGGACGCCATCCTGATACTCATTCAGATTCCTTTTGATGCAGTTCAGATACGCACCAAATACGGATGCCATCCTGATACTCATTTAATTTCAACCTTTTGATACAGCTCAGATACGCACCGGATACGGATGCCATCCTGATACTCATTCAATTTCAACCTTTTGATACAATTCAGATACGCTCCATATATGGATGCCATCCCGATGCTCATTCAATTACAACCTCAAGATACAATTCACATACACTCCAGATACGGATACCATTCTGATACTCAACCTCAAGATACAGTTCAGATATGCACTAGATACGGATTCCATCCTGATACTCATTTAGATTCAGCTTTCAGATACAGCTCAGATACACTCCAGACATGGACGCAATTCTGATACTCATTCTTTCAACTTACAAATTACAATTCAACAGGCATTCTTGGATGGCATCTACAATCCCATCTCCAACAAGATTCTATCACCTCTCCAAATGGCATCTTTAAGCCCATTCCCTCAACCTTCACATCAGCGAGTGCAAATTTCTGGGCACTCTATGTCCAATCATCTTCCACCTTCGAGTCAGGAATGGAAAAGCTCGCCAATATAACTCTTCAGGTTTAAGAAGATTGAACAGGGACAGCTGTTGTACCGTAAAATTTTCCCTCTCGCTTATCAAGAATTTCCTCACAAGATATCTTTGACTCAAGATTGGATTAGGGTTTGACTAGCTCAAGACATCTCCTCAAGCACTGATGACTAAAAATTAAGGTTTGAGTTTGCACAAGGAAAAATGGACTTTTAATGCCCCATTTGACTTTCATGGATCATTTTGGACTCTCAAGATTGCTCATGTCAAGTTTAAGGTCTTGGATCGCATTTTTGCTCAGTCGATTGATCAGATCAGCCGTATTGGTGAAAAAGTCAACTGTAGCACAAAAAGTCAAACTTTGACTTTTTGGTCAACATTAAATTTCAAATATCATAATTCATCAATACATTCAAGAATATCAAGCTTGATCATCAAGGAGCCAAGAAAGTCAAAAGTTAACTTGAAAAGTCAAGATTTCCAAGACTTAGAAATTTTTTAAAGTGTTTTTATACATGATAATTTCATCACTTCATGCCATTCTTTCACCAAGATGTAAGGTGATTCAAAAGAAGCTTTCAACATGAAAGTTGTAGATCTCCATGATATCTACAACTTTTCTTTACACAACTTCTCCTAAATATGCTTGGATCTCAAGTTATAAATTCATGAAGTTATGACATTTTCATTTAACACTTAGAGAAATTTTCAACAGATTTTGTTCAGGATTTTATCCCAACTTCTTGGCATATTTTCACATAGTTCCAAGATGATTTTGTCAAAATGTCCAACTTGAAAGTTATAGAGGGTGTTTCAAGCTTTCCAAAACATCCAAGAGCATGAATTTATCATATTTGAGCTAGAAGATACAAGGATCTGAAGTTGGACATCCATTATTGAATTACAAGCCATTTTTGTTGAAGAACACATAATCCAATTGGCATGATGTGTTGCATAATATTACTTTGCAGGCCTTGTGACTTGCAAATATCTATATAATTTAATGTTTACACAAGAGCTTGAGCTATTACCCAAGTGTTTGAGCCATTGTCCAAAAGATCTTTCTATTTATGGCATAAAGGCACTATTGCTATTCTTAAAAAGCAAGCTTTTTGTACAAAGTTTGTCTTGAGCCCATACCTTGTTTGTTTCTGATTTCACTCCACCATAAAACATGGAAATCAACCCCTCTAAACCATCAACTTTGGTACTTCATCTTGGAACCATGGAGTACTTGACATAGTTTGATACTTACATCTCAACCAAACCATAACATGTTGTCTTGTAAACCTATTCAGCCTTTGTTCACAAGTCCTTTACCTATAAATAGAAGAAGCATTTGCAAGACAAAGAGGTTATAAAAGAGAGAGAAAAAAGAAGAAAAAGAGAGAAAGAAAACCAGAAGTTTTGTTGACAAACTCTCAAAAATCTCATAACTAAAAGAAGGTCTAACAGTCTACAAAGCAACACCTCAAGCTCAAAACATAAATTCTAGTTGCAAGGTAAGTCTCCTTAACTTTAAACTCTTCATTTCAATCATCATCATTTGGTTCATTTTAAGGCTAAAATGCAGTGATCTTTGAAGAAAAGGTTTGTAAAAAAAATCATGAACAGGCAGGTGTAAGGCAGCTGTTTTTCAAAATCATACAGCGTTCAATAGATTGCACAACCATGCAAATCGATTGCACGGGGTTCCAGTAGCCAAATTTCCAAATTTTTTGAGTGTGCAATCGATTGCACAACCATGCAAATCGATTGCACGGGGTTCCACTAGCCAAATTTCCAAATTTTTTGACTATGCAATCGATTGCACAACCATGCAAATCGATTGCACTGGAAGTCAGTAGCCAATGTTTGAAAAACTGAAGCGTGCAATCGATTGCACTCAAATAAAAATTTAGTTTTTGCTTTGAAAGAACTTGAATAAAGGATTGGACAATATAAAATGTTTCCTTTTGATCATTGAGCATCTATATCTTAAGTTCAAGGTACATATTATCATTATACCTTGAAATTTGCTAAGGACTTGAACCAAAGACTTCATTCAAAGAGGCTTTTAGCTTGATCAATAATTTTTGCTTTCTTTATCAATAATGATTTGTCTTCATCAAAACAAGAGTGCATTCGAGAAGCTTGAGTTTACGACATGTGTTGACACATAATAATCCAAAGTGTTTTCTTTTCCTTTCATTATTTGTATGTGCTTCATATATTTTCTTCATGGCTATTCAATATGGTTGTAATAGATAATTAGGACTTTAATTTCTTGCAATCCCCATTTGTAAATTGTATACCCCATCCCCAAATGATTGTAATAGCGTAAGGTATCTACTTTCCGCAAATTTATCACTTTATATATAACATGTTAATAATTAGGGTTTGTATGGCAAGATAAAACCAATCAAATAGAAAACCCTAATTCAAGACAAAATCAAGCATGAAAATGACACACTTGCACACAAACACCCCTAGGGTTAATCCACTTGGTTACCTTGAACAAAATGGTCATATTACGCATGTAAAGTATCTTAGCAAAACAAAAATAAAAAACAAGATCATAGTCCCTCGATGACGCTATTCAAAGTTGCCTTACAAACATGATCTTAGTCCCTCAAAATGCTAAGATACTTTGCAACATTGCTAATCATGGTTATACGATGACCCACGTCCGTCCCGTTTACATCAAAGATAGGGTTGCTTACCAAATCAATGGTAAGACAACAATTTCAAAGGAAAAGAAAATGAACAAGAAAGACATTTGAGTAGGTAGATTACTTCTAGTTACTTGCTCAATTCCAAAACAAATATCCTTGCTATTTTCAAAAATAAACACACACCTTTCCAGACATCTTACAAACATTGAAAACATTTTCAAAAAGACAAACATCTTTGTATACATTCTTACGAACGATAATCATTACAAAGATTGCCTAAACAATGGTCTCTTTTACAAAATACTTTCAAAACCACACAAAGCACAATTTCAAAACAAAAGTAAGTGATCTAGCAAGTAACTAAAAGCCCATAGAAAACCATGGATGAAAAGGGTGCTAATACCTTCCCTTTTCATAATCTACCCCCCGAACTCAAGAAACAATCTCAAAGGTCTTTCCTGTGCTTTTTCACCTTTCCTTTTGGATAAAAGAAAAGTCGGTGGCGACTCTTGCTAACCGCAACATTTGCGATAAAATGCAAAACCTTCAAGTCAGTTCTCCCACCGTATCACATATGTCAAAATGTCGAAGGAGATAGCCTCGACATAATTTTGACTTAGCATTGTTTTAGTTAGTTTGTTAGGGTGTTTAGTGAACAAGCAATCTGAGCCTATAAACAGAGAGATACCCTATTATTGTAATGAGTGTGAATCATAATATTGCAGTAAGCAAAAATAAAGAGCAGGTGGTTTTCTCTGTTGAATTCACAAATTCTTCTTCTTTCCCTTTCTTAAACCCTAATTCTCTTTTCTTTTCAAATTCAACTTTCTTCTCAAATTCAACTTTCTTCTCTCATAATTATGGTGCAGCAGAATCATCTTGTAAATAAGGTGTGATTGATTTGTTCGAGTGAAGAACAAGAGACAAAATTAATAGGAAGAATTAATTCTTATTCATTAAAATTGATTTGAAATTCTCCAAATTTTGATGTAACTTCAACATTATGGTCTTCCATTTTCATGAGATGTAGTTCCGGTTTGAGGTTAATTGAAAATTAAGAGAGAAAAAGAAGAGTGAAATATGTTGATAAGAAAAAGTGACGAAGAAATATAATGAAGATATTATTGATGGAGAAAGGGAAATAAATAAACAGATCAGTAATTTGTTGTAAAAAATGTTATTGTCTCTCATCTAATGTTAAATAAACTTCGATAGCACATGGGCTAGTAGGGTATCCATTTAGACTTAAAGTTTAGGGTTCAATTCCCCTTGCATAAAATTGTTTTTAATTTTAAATAAGTAAATTTTTCTAATTTTCTAAAAAGTATTATAATTAATAATTAATAAAAATAACGATGGATTAATAATTAATTTGGCTATGACATTGACTGTCGCGTCATTAAAATTTGACTTAAAAAAATAAAAATGAAGGACTTAAAACCCAAATTTTAAAATAAATAGATCAAAACCTTAAAAAAAATAAAAATAAAGAGATGAAAATTACAATCAAGCAAATGAGTGAACACTAATTTTATATTAATGTATTTATCTCGTATGAAAATTTTACAAATTAATAAAATAAAAAGAAACACTAAACTCTAAACCGTAAAACATAAAAATATTATGATTTCAAATGTTTGGGTCCCCTAATTTTATTTAGTCATATTTTTATATAAATTTTTATATACTTAATTATTAAAAATTATTTGAAAAAATTTGGTGGTGGTGGTGGTGGATTGTATTGTAATTACTTTTTAATAAAAATTAATATTAATATATATTTTTAGATGAAATAACATTTTATAATATTTTTTATTATATGTTTGTCTATGTTTTATATAATATTTTAAATTTCACTCCAACTTTATGTACTTTTTTATAAGCAAATTTAATTTACATATTAGTTTTTATATATAACATTTTAAATCTCAATTCTCCTTTATATTCTTGTTTTAATCAAATTTAATTTATATAAAAGTCCAATTTAATTAGATGACAATAAATTTAAAAGAAAATTAAATTAATATATTTAAAAGGAATGAAAATATGAAGGATAAGAACAAGACTGTGCAAAAAAACATAATATTAATCGGGAGTTACATTATTGAAAGATTAAGAATAAATATAATTAATAGTGAAATGCTGAAAGAATTTATTTAAAAATAAACTTATTAGAAATTTGAGAATAAATAGAGTTAAAATAAAAAGGGTGAAAAATTTAAGAAATTAACATTTAACCAAGACTTTAATATAACACATCACAATACACATTAAACCGTCCTAATGGATTTGGTAAGATGAGTATTATATCAGGGTGCATGATGTTTGTTTACACATATCCAATTTAATTACGAGAAAATTGATACAATTATAAAAAATAGATAAAATTTAGACAACATCTATTTTCATCTTTCATCTGCGTATTGTCCTATCTAAGATGAATAATTTGTCTGCTTTTACTAGTCTATATTATTCAAAAGAGATCAATATTCACGTAATTATAAAAATGAGATTTTTTTAACTAAGTTCGAGACACTTTCGTCGTCTCGTATTCAGTTCTTTAAATACCGAAACATACTCTTTTAGTGCATGATCGGTACCCGAGTTACCTTCACTTTCGTGATTGGTATTTATTTTAAGGACTTAGACTCTAAAATAATGTGTTATCTATTTCTCGTAATCAAACACAAATAAGATAAATATAACATAGGCATGTATATTTAACAATATAAGATAATAGAAATAACAATGTAAAAGATGAAACTTGATTGAAGATAAAAGTATTTGTATTAGATAAAAGAGAAAGATGCAAAATAATTTGAGTTCTACAGCTCTTTGACTGAAATTGCAAGAAGTAAACTAGTAACACTTAGAACATAAAAGCTAAAACAAGATGATGTAAAACGTCGTAAGGTCCCATAATCCATAGAATAATGTCTTATACATAATTTGGACCATTAATCATCTTAAATTCATATAAGTGCACTTAAAGACCATTAAACACTAAATTGAAATACCATGGAATCTCCAAATAAAGTTGTCAAACTCGTGAGTCTATTCGAACTCGTAAAGAATCTGCGGACTCGACTCACAGACTCGACTCATAAACTCGTATGAGTTTATTGAAAATTAAAAATTACTTTAAAAAACTTGTATGTGACACATATATGACATAGACATATACTTTTAAATCTATAAATATCTCATATATGACACTATATATAATAGAACACCAATTAACATTTAAAATTTCAATCTCATACTCCCTAACAAATTTCTTAACAACAAAACTCGATAATAAAACAAACAAAATATAAAAGTATGTAGTTAAAGACTTAAAGTACTAATTTCCTCTTAATTGACTAGTGGCTACTACATAAAACAAAATAAAAATCATAAAATGGCTTCAAACATCCAAAGCTCCGGTTAAATCATCACCACCAATATCATCATCATCACCTTCATTAGTATCTTGAGGTGCTTTAAATTTCCAGTGCAATCGCAATATCCGCAACTGCAACCACCCTCTCGACTGTAATTCAAAACTATGTCTATGCTCAAACGGTTCTAGCTTTATGTCAAAATAGATTATAAATTGAAGTGTTTTTAGGTTACTATCTTCAAGGTTGTCCACTCACCCTAGATTTCCTTACATCACTTGTACGCAAGTTTCTTATAATTATCATTAATAATTAATTAATTAGTAAAAATTGTAGCAAGTTTTCATGTGAGCAATGCATTATTTCAAAATAGACTAAAACATTTTATGCCATAAATCATAAATCTTCTAGACCATTGTCACATGCAATTTGATACATGGGGATTGGAATCAGTGGACATGATTGAACAATGGCACATCACTTTACATAAGAGAACATACAAGGAAGCATCCAAGTGAAAAATATAAGAAAATAATTGCACAATGAAGGATTGATTTACGACAAGGAATGAGAATAAATCAAGAGAAAGAACAAATGCAATCATGCCGCTGATGAAGGGAGGAAGAAACTTTACTGAAACAAGAGACTAGGAGAGATACTTTCTAATTCTCGTACAAGCAAAAAAAATGAAGGGTTTTTTAAATAAAATAAAATAGGGTTAATAGTCATTTCTCCTCCTTCCATTTGGGCGAGATTTAAAAAACACCCCCGTAAAAAAAAATTAGATTCCCACCTTGACATTTAAAGATTCTACTATTTTGGTCCTTCATTAAACCAAGTCATCAAAAAGTCTGATGTGGCACTGAATTTTTTCATTTTTTTTTAATATATATTCCACGTGTGTAAATGACTCATGAAAATAACAACTATACCCTCAGTTGTTCATCTTCCCTCTTGATAATCTGCCTCTTTCTTGATTTTTCACCTCTCTTTTTTCTCACAAAATCAAATCCATAAACTTATTCTAAACTTTCATCCCTAAAAGACAAGGATACTGAGTAACCATATGACTAATATCCCTCAGACTAACACCAATACTAACAAGATACTCCACGGAAGTGCTCATAGTCCCTTCAAACTTCAACCCTAAAATTTCAGGATATTTCTGCAACACAAACCCAATATCATCTTTCTCCACATCAAGCCTTCTAAAAAACTTAACAACAGTAGCAAGCTCAACAATAACACTAGCATGCAAAACCTGAGGAATCACATTTTTTCTTACACTACAACCCAAACATCAAAGGATACTGATTTATGTCATCAATCCTTAAATCGAATTTCCAAACTCTTATAACATATATCGAGAAAATCAAAACTAGAAAGAAAAAAAAGAAGTAAAAATTGAAAGACAAAGGGAGGGGTGCAGCGACAACAGCAGTAGTGTGAAGGTTCATTAATTGTGAACCAGATCTGTTACGGTAATAATTAGTGGTGTGGTGGTTCGTCAGTGGTGGACCAGATCTACAATGATAACAATTATTTGTGTGGTGATTCGTCGATGGTGGACCAGATCTGCGACGCCAATAGTTATTTGTGTGGTGGTTCGTTGGTGGTAGACCAAATCTGTGATAACAACAATTAGTTGTCTGGTGGTTAGTCATGGGTGGAGTGGATCTATGACATCGTATCTCTTTATTTTATCTCTCAATTTTTTGAAATTTATTTTTCTACAATTGATTCTGCCAATTATGTATTTAATTGTTACAAGAACTTAGGTTACTCAATTTTTGAGTTAGAGTTTTGTGAAATTTATTTTTCATACATGTGACTTCAATGAATCTGGAGGATGAAGAGAGAAGATGAAGATGATGAATAACTGAGGGTATAGTTGTCATTTTCGTGGGTCACACATGTGGAATATACATTAAATAAAAATGAAAAAAATCAATGTCACATCAGACTATTTGATGACTTGGTTTAATGAAGGGCCAAAATAGTGGAATCTTTAAATGACAAGGTGAGAATCTAATTTTTTTACGGGGGTGTTTCTCAAATCTCGTCCAAATGACAGGGGCCGAAATGACTATTAACCCAATAAAATATTATGGGGAATTTGGATTTTTTTTTGGGGTTTTAATAAAAAAATTAAAATTTAGTAAAACTTATAGACTCGTAAACTCACCATAGACTTGCGATTCTTTATAAGTTTGTGCGAGTCTACTCGAGTTTATCAAAAAGTGATCCTATATGTGATTCTACTCGTTTTTGCTTCCTAAACTCGCGCGAGTTTACGAGTCTACTCGCGAGTTTGACAACCATGCCTCCAAATGTCTAAAAAATGTTTCAAAACATCAAGACTTAGTAATTAGGATTGGGCTCAACACAAGTGTATTACCTGACACAGGGGGTCATACCAAACAACATGGCATGTGCCATGCAACACGCCAACCTAGCTCTGTTCCCCACTTCTTTGTATAGGGAAAGCTTTGTGGGCCAACAAAGCATGCGCCAGGTGACACAACCCAACCGTGTTGGTTGTGGGAATTTTGTATGATGGGTCTTCCTTTTTGCTTGATAGTTGACCTTTTTTACTTTGAGTTGGCTTGAAACTTCCTTATTACCTGAAAACAATGAAAAACACACCAAAGCGCATAAAATGGAAATAAAATAGGAAATCACACGACAAAACAAAAATAAAACAAGAAAAAACATAATGTATGTACCACATATCAGTAACACATATAGAAGGAAAAATGGTGGAGATAGACTTAGGCGGTCTGTGTATGTAGAGAGAAGACCTATAGATTTTATGGTAAGGAGATGAGTAAAACGGGTAGAGGTAGTGGAAGACCTAGAAAAATTATAAGTGAAGTTATTAAAAATATCTCAAGATTAATGATTTGAACAGAAGCACATTCCTGAACAATATATTATGGTGAAAGTTGATCCATGTAGCCAACTCCACTTAGTGGGAAAAAATTTAATTGTTGTTGTTGATGGTCGGGTAAAAAATACACAAATAGGTATTGTACCCCAAAATTTTCCCTCCCCTTTTTTCTCAAGATATGCTTTCAAAGACTCTCAAATACTCAATAATCTCAAGGGTTGATCAAGTCAAGATTCTACTCCTAAGCCAAAGGTCCACAACTAGGGTTTTGAATTTCTCAAGGAAATTTGGGTTGCAAAGGTCTCAAATGGTTTCCATGATTTTCCATAAGTCTTCAAAAATGTTCATGTCAAGTTTCAAGTGTTGCATCACAAGTTTGCTCAGTCAATGGCTCAGATGATTGAAAATCAATTGTATTGGGTAAAAAGTCAACTAGGTCAACATACAATCAAACTTCAAGATTTTTGTTAACATCAACATTTTAAATGGATACTCATCATTTGATCAAGGGTTGATCATGATTCCTCAAGGAAAGCCATCAAATTATCAAAAGTCAAGGATTGTCAAATTAGGGTTTTCTTAGGAGAAGTCAACTAAACTTTGACCAGGCATAACTTTCACATACTTCGTCAACTTTCCCCCAACCAAAGCTCACCTTTAAGAAAATTCAATTCCATACAACTTTGTTTTTTTGCTCAAGTCCAAAAAATACTTCATTTGAAAGATATGAGCTAAAACATTATAGGTCATTTTAAAAAGTCAACAAAAGACATTTTTTGTCAAGGTAACTTACATCAAGATAATGTCTTCAAAAGCAAAAATCATCAATATAGAGATTGTAGAGGACATCTTGATATTTCTAAAAAGTCCAAGTTCATCTTCAAAAGATGAAAATTGAGTAAGTTATGATTTTCACAAGTTAGGAGATTTTGAAGAAATTCATGAAGTTCAAATTGGGAAATTTTGAATCCTTGAACCAATAAGCCTAATTTTATAGACTCAAACGTGTTCATGATATGTTAGAGGACCCCTAAAACCATTCCATTATTTTGTATGATTTTTATTTATTTTATTTGAATTTTTATTCATTTAAAACCAACTAAATCAAAACAAAAAGTAAGGCTAATGGGCTTAGGCACATGTTTGGATCTGTGGGTCAAGAATGAAGCCCAAATATTCGTGTAACCCAGTAGCAATATGTTTAGGTCCATGTTGATTCAAAAGGGAAAGAACATTATAAGTTTGGAAATTTTTCAAATGATTCTTGTTTTAAAACCATGGTTAATGGGTTGATTCATTTCCATATTGGCCAAGCCTCATACTCCCTCTATATATACTGAGCTAAGGCAGACCAAAAAGAGGACGAAATCACTGCATAGCAAACCACACAAAATCTTCAAAATTTTCAAAGTTTAGGGTTAGCATCCAACTTGTGCCTCAACAATCTTCAAGCTGATCTAGGCCCATCGTCTTCCTAAGATCTCCAGGAGTCAGAAACGACCATCATCCTTCGCAAATCAAACACAGAAAGCACCCTCACATCAAGTCCGATTTGGTATAGTTTTTTGAGTTCAATCTGTTAAGATATACATTTTTAACCAATCTAACACATGCATACATGTTTATAGCAATATATAGAACATGTTTGATGTAATGCATATGGGCTTTAGCGCTTAAATCGCAGGATGTCATTGTTAGGGCTCCGGAGCTGTCGAGCTTCGAGCTAAATGATACAATGAGTTTCAGGCCAAACGAATTGTACCATTAAGCTCGCATGGTTTGTTTTAGTAGGATAGAATGTTTTTGGATCTTTGAAATTGACATTTTTGCAGGTTTGAGATTTTTGAGTGGCCTGAGGTTGACTCCGGCGTCCCTGAGATGAGTTGACTCCTGCCAGGGCTCACATGGAAGAAAGAAGCATTTCAATTGTATCATTCAATTTCCAAGGGACCCATTGGGACACGTGTATTTGACAATTTGAAACTAGCTGACATTTAGTGTTGTATTGTTATAGTTTGCTTATGCTAACAGATGAATCACGTCACCCTAGTGACAACACACGCACATTTAAGGCCTTCGTGCTCCTTGTCCTAGGTTCGAGTCAGGAGCAAGGCCTTTTTATTTTTCTTATGTTATTCTGACAGATCTGGTGCATACGGGTCTATTGCGCATACAATGCAACTCAAACATGGGCCATCTGATCTCAAGGTATCAAATCCAATACCCTTGTATCTGCAGGCATACCGTGAGACACAGGAATTCAGATGTATTGGATCACACGTAGCTTCTGGGTTCAGTTCTTGTTGGACCTAACAACTCTGGATTGCACCCCCTAACGTTTTTGCAACACAATCCTTTTTTTTATTATTTCATTTTCTATTTTATTCTTTTGTTTTCTTTTAATAATTAATTTATTTTAATAAAAATCACAAAATTAAATAAAAATTAGATTTAGAGTTTAATTAATTAACTTTAATTTTTTACAATAAAAATTAATTAATTAAAAACATTTTTGAGATTATTTTGTTAATTAAAATTGGTTAGAATTAGGTTAAAAGTTTTTTTTCTAATTAAAATTAAAAACAACAAAAACATTTTTTTATATTTAGAATTTTTAGGATTTTAGATATTTCCTATTTTTTCATTCTACGCGTGTTATTTATATTTTCACATTATTATTTTTTCTTAATTTATGTAATTGCCCCTAAGTTGTAATAGTTAAAATTAGGATTCATTTACATTTTTTCCCAATTTGGTTTGTACTCCCCCATTCTGAAGCGATGTAATAGCATAGTTTAATTCCCGTATCTTTATTTTTTCTGTATATATTTAACTGCTAGATGTATGCTAATAGGTTTGTATGACAAGATTTAAAAGCAAACGGTAGAAAACCTAAATATCCAAGATAAATAATTGAAACACAATACACTTTGCACACGCGCACCTCTAAGGTACCTCCACTTGTTGCCTTCGGAAAATAAATAGTCACGCCTCTCGAACGTGAGAAGTTTTAGCAAAGACCATTTGGTTACAGGATAACAGTCTCTCGATGGCCCTTCAATGTTGCCTCGGTAAATGATCTTGATATCTTAGGGTAATTGTTAAAATGTCTTACGAGTTGTCTTCGTGATTGTACGATGACCCTCGTCTGTCCCTCAAAACATCTAATGATAGGACTACCTACTAACTAATGGTAGGATAACACCATCTAAAGGAAAAGAGGAAAAGAACAAAGATCATTCAAGTAGGTAGACAGTTTATAGTTGCTTGCTCACAAAATAAAAACAAATTTCTCACACATACACTCCTTTGTACATCATTCCTAGTACTTTATGTTTGTATAGGGCAACTCAGGACTTTCTATAAGGCTGTAATTAGACAAGGACCTAGTCATTCACATTGAACTCCATATGCCGATGTTTCTCGTGACATAAAACTACATAGCTTGTTGAGCCTTGAGTAGATTAGCTTGTAATTAAGACAAGATCTCTTCATGATCAGCCAACTATGTCTGCAGTTCTGGAGGGTCATCTGATGTGCCTCTTGACCTCGCCAAATTAGGAGGATCACACCCGTAAAGAGACTTAAAAGAAGTCATGGTTGCACTGGTGTAATAAGCAGTGTTATATCAGTATTCTGCCCATGGTAGTGGCTTAGACCATTTGATGGGGTTGTCAAATGTAAGGCAACGTAAATACATCTCAACACATTTGTTGAGAACTTCAGACTGTCTGTCGGACTGTGGATGATATTCTGAAGTCATAGAGAGAGTGGTATTGTGAAGCTTAAAGAGGTGGCACCAGAAGTTACTAGTGAAGTCTTTATCACGATCGGATACAATAGAAGATGGAATTCCATGGAGTTTCACTATTTTCTGCATAAAGACCTCAGCTAATTTTTTATTATCAAAAGGAGAATAATAAGCTGAAATTCAAGGTAAAGTTCATTTATTTCAAGTTTCATTATCCACATTATTCTTGTTTTGAGGTTGAAAAAGCTTACGTTTATTACGGATATGTATTTTCGATTTCAGTATGAAAATATTCGAAAATGCATTTCCGAATCATGTATGTCTATATTTTCCACTAGTCAGTTTTCAATATTAGCTGTTTTTTAGTATTATATGTTATTTTTTTCATTAGATATGGTGCACCCTAATATTTAACCGAATGAGAATTGATACAAGATAGATTTTTGAAAGTTAGATGACAATATGAAATTCCACATCAAAGAGAAATTGAGGAAGATTTCATATCCGGAAATCAGACTTGAAACCACCCTCTCAACCGGTAAAAAAAGGTGCTCCAAAGAAGGTCAAAACTACTCCGAGTGACAATTCAAGGATGCAATCTCCTTTATATTTTGAACATGTTAACAAACTTTTTCCGGATTCACCAACTACGAAATCTAAAAAAAGTATTCTCGAAGGATCTCACTTTAGCAAACAATCTCATTCACCCCCCTTTATCAAAAATCTCATTTATTGATGAAATACTGGTTTTTATGCACAAGTATATTGAACGAATCATCAATGTAGAGGGTGATGGTAACTGGATTTCGAGCAGTGTCTGCTTTGCTCGGTAAAAGAGATGAAGGTCACACATTTGTCCTCCATCAACTTATCCAAGAGTTAAAGCCATAAAAAGTCCTATACGGGAAAAAAGAAAATTTATAAGCAATTTATCACTCTCTAGTTCCTTGCATTAGTGAACCTACACCGGAAGGTAAATGGACGTGCTTCCCTGAAATGTGTCATCTCATAAAAAATGTGTATGATAGAGTGTGTATTGGTCTTACAAGATACAGTTTCTCATTAACATTTTCCACTGCACACTGCACCACCTCAAAATCCAAGTGATTGTATTATGTGTGTTAGGTGATTTTCAAATTCGTGACATTTTGTTTAAATTTATTTAAAATTATGATGCCCTATACCATTAACATCACCAGAGTGGACAACTCATTCAACAACTAAAGCGAAGACTTGGCCGAATCTTTTTTTTTTTGAAAGGATGCAAGAGTTCATCAAATTAAGTGAGATTGAAAGAGAATCAAATGAACAAAAATCAAAAGAGATACCGCCCATAGTTATAGATTTAGTCGGAGACAAGTCTTTTGGTTCATTTTAGTTTTTCATTATCAATTTATTATATGTAACATTGTATTAATGTTAATGATGTCTAATATATATATTTTGAAGTTTGCCAAAAAATTATGCATTCATTATGTTGAGTAGTTCTGGAAATACATCTCCAGATTAAGATAACAAGATGGTATCGAAGATGCATTTTCAAAACAACCCATGGTACAAGATAGAATTTATGAGATCCATAATTATCTACAACTACTATAAATATGGGCCACTTGTCTCAATGTTTCATACTAAAATGATCATCAGAACGAACATCATTTGACATGTCGTAAATGTCCACTTAAACGGTACAAAACCCTCAATTAAATTTAAGATCAATGAATACACCCCTCTTGAAAATATGAAATACATACTGCTGGATCTCATACTTTACAAAAACAATGAAAAAATTATGAAGAACGAGTATCGTTCGCGGCCTGTTGACAACGAAGGAAAGATTGAGTTCAGCAACTTTGTACTGAAGACTAGTGTAGATTTAAGGGCTATGCGAAATATTTTTTTCTGTTTAGAATCAAAAGTCTTAATCGAGCTAGATGCAACGATTTCGAGATCACTCAAAGATATTATAAAGATGTTGCACGTCCACCCTGAATATTGAAATGTAATGTCTGATCTATGCTAGCATCACCTATGTGCTACTTTATTATGTTATTAATGGGATTTTTATTTTTGTCAACATGCACCTTTCTGGGTTTTCTTCTTTACTGTTTCTAGTATAATACGAAAATGCAACTTTGTATTGTTTACGAAGATGTATTTTCGAATGCAACATAACTACAAACATGTGGCATGTTTTAGATTCAGCTTAGGTTGTATGTTTTTGGGTGCGTTCGAAGATCTATCTCCAAAAACTGGAGGCATTATTTTATTTTCATGTGGTGTGTCAGTAACACATATGATACATTAAGAAATTCCCTATATTTTCTCGAGTCTACGAGAGATTTATTATCATGATTTGATTGGATAAAAACATTTTATACAGTGTTTTATGTTTTTTCTTGTAAAATAGATAACTATGTTTTAACACTTTTGTTAAGGTCAAATTTTATTAAAGTCTGTTTAGTAAAAATAGCGGTTGGTTGATAAGTTAGCGTATAGTTTATAGTTGATGGCTGATGACTGATAGCTTATAGTTTATAACTGATGATTAAGACTGATAGTTGATAAGCTAATTAAAGTGTTTGGTAAAATTGACGATTCAACAAACTTATAAACCTAAAATGACATAAAAGATATTTAATACATAATTATTCCATTTTAAATTAAAATAAATTATAAATGATAAAAAATAGATTTTTGATAAAATAATAAGTATAAAAAAAGAAGAAAAATGATAAGTTATAAATTATAAACTAAAACACTATTTAAAACAGCGTCTCGAAAATAAGCTATAAATATAAATTATAAATTCCTGATGAAAATACCGTTAACAAATAGATTAAAACTGTCATATGAACTTATAAACTACAACTTCAAAATTATATCTTCCCAAACAGAACCTTAATAGTTATGTTATTTGAAATAAATTAATTGAAGCTCAAAATTTATAATTTCATGATTATTTTTTATTGAAATAACTTCATTACTCATTAATACTATGATGTTGGTAATGAAAATATGCCATAATTACTATGTTTTTTAACAAATTTTTTTTGTACAAATTTATAATAATAATTTTATTACTTGCCTCTTAAGGCAATTTAATAACTCACAATAAACTCTTTTAGAAGAACTAGTAAAATACATTTGCGTTCGCATGAGTAAATTTATTTTATAATATATATATAGTAAATTTAAAATGAATTTTTAATTATAAAATAAATTGTGTTAAATAATCATACAAAAATAAAATAAAAAAAGACTCGTGAAATAGAGAAAGGTAAAATAAAATAAGAATTTTATGTCGCAAATAAAGACAATTATTAATTAAAATAGATATTTTTATTGATAATGGCCAGTGAGAAAAAAGAGAAATTTTGATATTTAAAAATAAGAATTTTGTATCTCAAATAAATACAATTATTAATTAAAATATTTTTTTTTTTGGCAAAAAGGGGCTTTAACCCAATAAAATAGATGGAAAATAGGTACAAAAATGAGAAGGACAAAAAGTGAAAACTTCAAACCTATCTAATTCTAAAATTAGAGATTTCAAACTTGTTTCGATTGAAATCCAAAACTACATTTGTGTGTAAATCAGACCACCACATAAAATTAGTAACTGATAAACCTAAATTAGATAAGTTAAACCTAAATTAGCTAACTTATCTGCACAATAATTTTCTTCCCTGAAAATATGAGTTGCCAAAAAATTAAAATCTCTAATGATGATCAAACAATTATCCCACCTATTCCGAAGCTTCCAAGGCACGACAGAAGAATCACTAAAAGCTCAAACAAGAAGCGTTGAATCCGTCTCCAACCACAAATTAGACCAATTACAAGAAATAACATAATTCATTGCCAAAATGGCGCCCATTGTCTCCCTAAATAGGACATTATTCGGAGGCAAATTACAAGCAAAACTCCCTATATGCTCACCAAAATGATTCCTAAAAATTCCACCACAAGCAGTTCTGATCGGAAGACCTCTGGAAGCCCCGTCGATATTGACTTTGATCCAACCAAAATGAAGGAGACTCCACAAAACCTCTTTCTAAATCTTGGACTTGGGAGGATGAATTTGAACAATAAAGTTTTTTTTAAAATAACAAACTCCGTTATAGAAGAGTTGGGTGAATGATTACACTTGTTGTCCGCCAAAGACGATGAAGAGATAATAGAATTGCAAGAAGACTTCCACAGAAGCACAATATTTTGAAATCGGGTCTGATTTCGCGCATGCCAGGTCGCCTTCATTGAGTTAACAACCGCCGCAGACAGCAATGTATTACACTGAGCAGAGACATTTTTTTCATGACCTTTTTGCAGTCCTCCAAACAAGAAATAACAGGACTGAAGCTTAACATTTGAGCCAACCAAGTCCAAACCGATCTAGCATAGTTACAGGAGAAAAATAAATGATCCAAATTCTCCTCCATTTTGAAGCAAAGGCTACAAACAGAAGGTAAGCTAAAACCCCTATGAAATAGCTTATCATCAATAGGGAGTTTTGCAAGAGTTAAGCGCCAGAAAAGCAAAGAGTTGGAAGGAGGAATCGTGTCATATCAGATAAGCCTGCCCTAGTTTGAAACCTGAGAATGACCTTTCATATGGATAAAAGCATCTTTTGTTGATAGCTGGCCAATGTCATTTAAATTCCACTTGAGTTTATCGGCTTGTAACACATTAGGACAAACCTCTGCGACCAACTGGGATAAATTCGAATGCAGGCTGACTAACAAGGAAGGCAGAATGATACATTTATTCTGAATAATATCACTCAAAGTAGATTTCAGATTGTTATGCCTATATTCAGGAATTTGCA
Organism: Vicia faba; assembly: GCA_948472305.1. Taxonomy (NCBI): domain Eukaryota; kingdom Viridiplantae; phylum Streptophyta; class Magnoliopsida; order Fabales; family Fabaceae; genus Vicia; species Vicia faba. The sequence goes on from OX451741.1 coordinate 1,451,244,787, forward strand.
AAAGCGATACTAACGATTGACCACACCAATTGTCCTTCCAAACGTTAATTTTATCCCCACTCCCAACTTTCCAAACCGAATTTTCATCAGAGTACTTATGCAGGCCTTGGTACCAGTCCATAAAGAAGAAACGTGGTACCGCACCTGAGATTTCAAAATAACACTCCAACTATGATCCTCATTAAAGATGGACCAACATTGCTCGAGATTAGTGGCTTCATTGATGGTTCTAAGAGACCTTAAACCCACACCTTCATCGATGGTTCTAAGAGACCTTAAACCCACACCTTCATTAATGTAATTATTACAGCACTGCTTCCAAGCCACGGTCACCCTCTTTCTACTTTGAATGTTGGCACTCCAAATAAAACTTTTACACCATTTTTCAACTAAATGAATGAGACTAGTAGGCCAGAATAAATTTTGATCGAGTGCAAAAGCATATTTTGAATGACACTTCTAACCAACTGAATTCTACCAGTAATGGACAAGAGACTCACCTTCCAAGCCACAAGCTTACTCTTTATCTTGTTAACAATAGGGAGAAAATAATAGCTTTGGGTCTCTCGTTGAAAATAGGAACACCCAGATAATAGAAAGGAAAGTGCCCCGCTAAGAATCCAATCCTGCCAACTAGAAGATTGTGTCTAGAAGGAAAAATAGAACCAGCATACAAAATGGATTTAGACGGATTACAAATTTGACCGGTGCAAGCAGCATATCTCGTGAAAAGATCAACAAGAGCATCTAGAGTGCTAGTGCAACCTTTAATGAATATCATGATGTCGTCGGCATACAAAGCATGGGAAGGAACTGTCATACCTCTGCACAATTAAATTAACTTAATTTTCTTCTGAGAAACCATGTGAGACAAACCTTTGCTAAGCACATCTTCTGCAATGCAAAATTACAACGAGGACAAAAGATCACCATACCTAACACCTCTCAGACAACTAAAGAAACCATGTAGATCACCATTAATGGATATAGATATCTTAGCAAACTCAAGAATCTTTTTGATCCATAAACAAAAAGTTGCATTGAAACCAAACGCCTTAAGCACCTTTAAGAGAAAAGCCCAATCCAAAGTGTCAAAAGCCTTTGCGATATTCACCTTCATCATTAAATTACCAACCACAGATTTCTTAGCAAACTGAGTTAATCTGTCTGCCAAATAGATATCTTGTTGATAAAAATAGATATTTTATTGATAGTGGTCCGCGAGAAAAAATAGTTGACATATAAAAATAAAAAAATTGTACTTTAAATAAATAAAGATAATTATTAATTATAATAAAATAAATATTTTACTGATAGTGACTCGTAAGAAAGAAAAAAAGAAATTTTGACCTATAAAAAAAGAGTTGTCTCAAATAAAGATATTTGTTAATTAAAATAAAATATTTTATTGATAGTGATCTATGAAAAAAAGAAAAATTTTGACATTTGAACATAAGAATTTTATATCTGAAATAATAAAAATTATTAATTAAAATAAAATAAATATTTTTTGATAATGATCTATTAGATAAAAAAATTGTGTGTATGACTATAAAGTATTATCTCATTTCATAAATTCTTAATTTTATTAAAATTTAAAAATAGATTAGTTAATATTTTTAATAATAATAAATAAATAAAATTAATTAAATTTATCGTAAAAACAAAACTACATGTAAATATCGTATACATACACCAATAAATATTTAATATGGTAATCATATACTATAATTAAACATTTTAATATATTAAAAATAATTAAGAGAAAATAAAATAATTAGGTAGAAAAGATAAAATAATAAAATGAAAAGAGAAAGAAGATAGTGAGTGAAAGAGTGTGAGAAATAGAGAAAAAAAGTGAAAGTTGAAAAATTATCAAAAAGGAACTTGACACTTTGTATCATTTGTTTGAATTAAAGGTAAATTAATTGAGAGATTAAGTTTTGACTATTTTAACCTTTTGCAAGTTTAAAAAAATTTAAATAGAAAGGTATTATTGATAGTTTACATGCATGCTTTTTTAATTGATAGATAGTTGATTGATAATTGATTGAATTCTCCTCCCATATAAAACATACAAAGACTCTCCTTCTATCATCTTTATGTACAAGATGCACACTCTTGTGCCGGTTTGTCTGTTTTTTTTTAATGCGCATCTGTGAAAATATAAGTAATTTTTTATTTAAATTTATTTTTAAAAAAACACTATGTTTGGCAGTATTAACAAATGTTGTGCCTTTATCAAATCCCTCCAACAAAATAATCCGCACGGCTTCTCATCCATGTTGTAGGGTAAAACTCAGCTGAAAATCATGATTGTAATTATTAACATGCATGACTTCCTTGTGCCTAGAGGCTAGTTTGTCGATTCAAACTTCAAAACAAAAGGAAAGGAAAGAGAGGAAATACATACTTCTTCCCTTTTCTGTTTAGTGAATTGATCGTAGAACGAATGAGATAAGATCCATTTTTCCTGGTGGTCGTCCAATACCTAATAAAATCAACAAAAAATCGACAAATATTATATGCGAAAGTATTATAGATAAACATTTCAATCCTAAGAACGACATGAACTTACCAAATTCTTAAGCAAGGAAAACCAGAATTCCCTTTTAAGTGATTAATAACACTTTTCATTCTGCAAGAAAAACAGAACTAGTAATGCTTAATATAAACTCAATAGGATGTCTAGCCAAACCCAAACAAATGATGCAATGGAGCAAAAAGAGAGTGAAACTAACGATCATGTCGTCAAAGATCTGAAAAGAAAAATATTGGTTGAAATGAACACTCAAGCAGATCATCCTTCGAATTTTTCTTCATGTGTTGCAAATAAAAGAGCATAGTCATAGCATAGATATTATACTACAATTACTTGCTTCAATGGAATCTTGTAATATGAAACTATGGCCCCAACCTTCAAAATAGATTCCAACACCAGAAACTCAGCAACAAAATAGAAAGTATTTATTAAATTATTATTATAATAAATTCCTAGAACTAGAAGCATGGATACAACAAAGGACAGGAATATGTGCTACTGCCTCCATATGGACAAGGGGACACAACAAACTTTTCAAACTATAAGACGAGACACAACTATACTACATATATAAAATTAGCCTAAAATTAATATATAAACACAAATCTTAAATCAAAAAAGAGAAATGAGCGTATATGATTCCACATATACACACATTAAAATCCCATCACTTACTTATTATTATGGTATTGTCATATGGGGAAAAAAAGAGGGCTATTGTTAGGATAGAAGAGAAGGGGACAGCTGCAGAAGTTAGTTAGAAGGGATAAGTTAGATAAATAAATAGGGGGCGTGACGGCAGAGGGATAATTCGAATTTGTCGGCATTGGATGAACAGAGTCATGGCTCAGTTGTAAGAGGAAACCCATATAGGTGAATTATTTATTCTATTCATACTCTTCAGTAAACTGTTCATCTCCTTTCATTGGTTATATCAATTTCCATTTCTCTAGACATAAGACTTACAGATTCACCACTTGCATTCATAAAAGTTTGTGGTTTTGCAAGTAACAATGGTACATCGCCTATAAAACCTGCAATAGAGAAACAGCTGTTACAAATGCGTACATGCAAAGTAATTGAGAAAAGTATTTAGTTATTGGTTTTTCTCTTTATTTTTCTAGTGGGATGTAATCCAAAGATTTAATCTTCAGAAATTAAGGTAGCAGCACAAAATGAAATCATATTTAGAGTGTTCTACAGTACCCATGGATATCCCTTCAGCTTCCGCTATAGCATCAACCATCTCAAATCCCACCTGAATCAAAACAAAAACTAACATTGTGGCGTGTAGCAGCGAACTTTTTACCTGGATTACCGAGGCCGACGATTAACCAGGGTTCTTTCTTCTTCGACTTTGTCGGTTCACTGGTGGTGGTGGTGGTTATGGATGGAACCGTAACATCGTTCAGAAATGAAAACCCTAATTTTTTAGTAACGAAAAAAAACCAATTAGGGTTCGGTTTGGAGAAACAAAAATCGCGAGGAATGAAATTTGAAAAAAAACAAAATTCGCCGTTGCCGGGGATCGAACAAAAAAACCAATTAGGGTTCGGTTTGGAGAAACAAAAATCGCGAGGAATGAAATTTGAAAAAAAACAAAATTCGCCGTTGCCGGGGATCGAACCCGGGTCACCTGCGTGACAGGCAGGAATACTTACCACTATACTACAACGACTTGTTGATATGTGGTGGTAACTATTCTTATAAATTAAGCTTCTGCCGTGGTAATATTCCCATTTGTATTGGTATTAGAAGTAAAAATTCAAAATACTACACACAAGTTGTATGATATAGCTAAGGGATATTTGAAGTATATGCCACCAATTGTTTGTTTACTAGCTATTGATAACTACAAAGCACTACCTTCTAGCGTTACCCTACGGAATGTCAAGTTTGAGCTGTCAAATACCAAATAAAAAAATCACGACTGCTCAAACACCAGCGGATTCTGCCATTCCCTGACATTTAAAAATTTATGAATTTCTAACTGTATACAAATCTTAAATCAAACTATTTAAATAACAAAAAAAAAATGATATGGACTCCTGTGTTTTCTTTTCCGCATGGTTTTCCTATCCAAATGTATCCTCCTAACTTGACCACAATTAATTTGTCCAGTTTAAAAAATTGTAATTTGGTTGATTATGCTTTCCCCCCCATTAAGTCATGGAAATTCGAGTAATAGTCTTTTCCCCAAATATATAGAATTAAGTCATATGCCATGGAGGAAACAGTTTATTTCAAAACTTCTGTCCCACTCCATTCTTACATCTGAAGATTCTCTAGACATGAGACTTACAGATTCACCACTTGCATTCATAAATGTCTGTGGTTTTGCAAGTAATACTGGTACATCGCCTATAAAACCTGCAATAGGAAAACAGCTGTTACAAATGGGTACATGCAAACTAATTGAGAAATGTATGAAGTTATAAGATTTTCTCTTTTATTTTTCTAGTGGGATGTAATCCAAAGATTTAATATCCAGAAATTAAGGTAGCAGCAGAAAATGAAATCATATTTAGAGTAAATAGCCTTTTCTAGAGTACCAAAACGGACATAATTTCGGAAACATGGTAGCCATGTGGCATTACTAACTAAAAGACCAATCGAGATGCCATTATCAAAATAACTTTTTGGTAAAAGATGGCTACGCTCAATAGGGTAATTCAATATTAGTACCAATTATCACGATGCTTCACTCAGAACTGAATCCAAAATGTAGGTGGTGATGGCAAATGACTCAAGACGTCAGACTTTATACATAAAAAAGCATGGCAAGTCAGATCAAAGAGAAAGGAAGATTTGAAATACAAATGGAGTCCTGGTCTAAATCCAAATTGTTGTAATGCATATTTGACAAGGGATGCAGAATGAACTCAATCAACAGCGTAATATGAAAATTACTTTCATGCAATATGACACTGTAATTTGTTATACAAAACAAAAATTAAACGTAATAAACATTGTAAAGTAAACTTAAATTAAATCTCTATAATTTTAGACAAGGTTATAACTGATAATACTACGAATGTCATTATACAAAATAAATCCCTACTTATGGCAATATCTATGAGTATGAGCAAGAAAGAAAGCATAGTTTTACCAACAGTTTGAATTTGATATTGGTTGTTAAGAAAAACAAAACGTCGAGCTTTCTCCAAGTGGCAAAGCTTGCACAGTGATTTGAAAGAAGATATAAAAAAGTCGATTTTTCATAGAGTTTCATCTGAAAAGCCTAATCAAGTGTGCAAACTACTCAAGCCCATATGGACTCAAGCAAGCTAGTAGAAATTGATGTGAAAAACTAACTTCTCTAATACCATCTTAACAATCAAACATCTCATATATAAGAACAATAAAATAAAATACACAAACCAAAAACCATCAAAGTAACAAACTCTACAAAAAAAAAAAAAACAAATTAATTATGAATTTTTTACCTTTTCCAAAAAGAGCTTTGAAGGAAACAGTACTCATAGATATCCCTTCAGCTTCAGCTATAGCATCAACCATTTCAAATCCCACCTGAATGAATCAAAACAGAGTCCAAATCAAAGAAAACTAAATCAAAAACAAAAAGTAACACAAGCACATGAATACGATACTAACATTGTGGCGTGTAGCAGCGTACTTTTTACCGGGATTACCGAGGCCGACGATCAACCAGGGTTCGTTCTTCTTCGAGTTTGTGGGTTCAGTGGTGGTGGTGGCAATGGATGAAGCTGAGGAATTTCGAACAGATAACAAACGCATATTGAAACGCGTAGAGATTAGGGGTTTTCTGAAGTTCCAGATTGGAAATTGGAACCGTAGAATCGAACATGTTCCAATGTTCATCGTTCAGAAATGAAAACCCTAATTTTTTAGGAACGAAAAAAAACCAATTAGGGTTCGGTTTGGAGGAACAAAAATAGCGTTGAATGAAAATTGAGAAAAACAAAAATTCGCCGTTGCCGGGGATCGAACCCGGGTCACCCGGGTGACAGGCGGGAATACTTACCACTATACTACAACGACTTGTTGACATCTGCGGTACAAACAATGTACCACTTTTTCATTTCATTAAGACTGGTCTAGTTTCATTCGGTCATTTAAACATTATTATTGTGAAGATGGCTAACTTTTTTAATCATTTCTGCAAAATATTTTGTTCAACTTATACGTATATGTATCTTTTGATCCAACTATTATATGTGCCAATATTAATATTATATATTCTCTATCATACGACAAAGTAATCTTACTCATATTTGATAAATTCTCATTCTACTAGTTGAAAATGTCAACTATTATACTAATAAAAAATATTAACAATTTATTCTAAATTATAAACTTTCGATTCTTTTTTCTTGAGTTTCAGTGAATTTCATTTTATCTGTTTCTTTTTTTTCTTTTCATTTTTTTAATTTTGTATATATTTTATTCATCGCATTTTTAGAGTAATCTTTTATGAGAGTTTTTCCTAAGTTTTTTATTTTCCAAATACCACTTCTATCTCTTTCATGTTTTTTATTAAAGAAGATATTTATTCATTCAAATTGAAAAATATATAAATCATTATAAATTCAAGATTGTTAACAACTGTAAAAGATGAATCTGAAAATTAATCTTACAGCACTTAGGTTAATAACATACAACGGTAACATAAAAGTGTTTACAAATATGACAAATAAAAATAATTGGAATATTTATATTTCGGGGTCTGCAACATTGACGCACAAGTCTCTATCGGATCTGCAATGAATTAAAGTGAATATGTCATTTGAACTAACGAACATCGTACTAAGACATAAAAAATCAACAAATGTCACACAAGACGACGTAAACTTACAAATACAAAAAAAGAATAAGCAAATCTGTGTGAATAACCATGTGTTTAAATAAAAAAGAGGAAGAAAAAAACAGTGTTGAGGGTTGATTTCAAGTCAAAAATGACCAAAAACCACCCCTACCCATAAGATGAGAGAATGAAAAGAGAGAGAAAATTTGACATTCATATTCTATATAGAGAATATACCGTTTTTACAAGAAAAAATTCTCTCTTTCATTTACAGTTGTTGTTTTATCTCCTTTATTTTAGTCATGGCTAATATAGGGGGTGAACTATAGAATGTCATAGAAATATCCAGTGGTGATAATATAAGTGGTGTTTCATCTTACACTAGGGTAGTAGACCCAGAAATGTTGAATGTTGATTTTTTGGTAATTGCCCGTCCCATTTCAAACCTTTTTGTTCTTAGTAATGGTTTTGGGGCTAGTTGGGGTTCCATCGAAGATGGTAGTGAACCATTAAGTCCTCTCTTTGGTGGAAACATCAATGCTTTTGCAGAAGAAGTCGAAAGGATAAGCCTAAACCATCCCTTTGTACGGGGTATTGGTCCCTCCTCATCCATGTTACCCATGATGGATCTTGAGTCAGTTGAACATGTCACGATGACACAGGGGTTCATGCTTTCGTTAAAGATTTTCGGTCTTTGAATGGTCAAAAACCCAGTGGTAGTGAGGTTTAGGAGCATCTCAATTTTTAGGATCATTTCCAAATTCATGATGAATATTATCTTTCTTTTTTTTTACAATGGGGTAGACATGATTTGAAAAGATCGACTTGGTCTTGTGTTGCCCGCCGATGTTGCTCAATATTTGGTGGGATGGTTTCCACCTTCAGCGACACTTAAAGTTTCAAGGATGCTTATTTGGGCGTAAGGTCGTCTTAAAACTGGTTTGTCTCCCCCTGTTGACCCTATCTAAAGGGTATGTAGTTCTTTTGATGGATGTTTAGTGCTTTTTTATGAATGTATGTTTTCCATATTGAGGTTTAGACTACCTTTTAACAATTTCGAGGTACAAGTTTTAAATCATATGAGGATTGCAATGTACCAGTTGCACATGGTAGTTTGGGCCTTTGTTAAGGTGTTTCAATACTAGTGTGAGTACTGGGAGGAGTGCCAACCCTAAGATTATTCTTAAACCTCTTCAAGGCGTCACACAATTTTGCTCGAGAATGGTTGCTCTCGCTTCGTAATCCAGTGAAGAAGACTGATGTTTACCTCAAGAGTTGGGAAGATTTTAAGGGTCACTACTTCTTGGTTACTCCCCAAAATCGAGAAGCTCATTCCTCTTTCTACATTCTTCTTAAGGGTTGTCCCTTTGGTCCCCTTGTTCAGAGTTGGCGAAATACAGGAATGGGATTCAAAAATGTTGGCCCATGATCATTTCTTTCGGCCTCTGAAAAGTTATGATTTTGCTTCAGTCTCTCTAACATTGGAAAAAGAGACGCTGAAAGAGGATATGTTCACCTTTTGGAATAACTTGGGATAAGAAGAGGGTGAAGGCCATTCAGATGTATCACCTAACCAAGAGAAGAGGTGGTACATCGATACATGGTTCACCGTAGAAGCAGCCATTGCTCAAGAGAGAAATGATCTTTTTATTGAGAGGAATAAATTGTCATTTATTTTGTCTTTAATATCCTATTAGTTGTTTTTTTCTCAAACTCTTTTTATTTGTCTTGCAAATAACTTGTGGATCGGCTTGCGATATATTTAAGAGGAAGAAAGCTCAGGCAGCAAAAAATGCTTCCTCGTCTCATTCTATGAATTCCAATATACACTTTGCTTATGTGGCATTCTCATTAATTTCTCAATCTAATATGATAACGTGTCATAATCGCATAATTGCAATTTTCCCTCTATTTTCATTTTTTTAAGTTTTGATCCCGCTATTTTAAAATTTGGATTTTCAGTCCCTCATTTTCATTTATTTTCGATATTTTAGTCTCCCTTCTAATTTAAATTCAAATTTTAATGATGTGACAGTCAACTTGATGATGGGCCACTACCACGTTTGCGATTATTAATTTGAAGTCTTTTTTATTTATAATTATTTTTAAAAAAACTAGAAATTAACTATTTAATATTAGAAAACCATAAATTCCAAGTAATTTTTTATTACTTTTTAATTATAATCATTTAAAAAATAGAAATTAACTATTTAATATTAGAAAACCAAAAATTTCATGGACAAGGGAAACAAACAACTATACCTCTTCTAGGGCGCCACTCTTTCCATTATGCCACCAAGGTTCACTTAGAATCTAGTGGCACAAAATTTATATATAACATTTAAATTTCTGTTTTCTCTATTACATAATAAACATATGGTTTCTCATTTCCAATCCCACTACAACTTAGCCATTTGACACCATATAACACAGGTTCTGAAAAAATATTTTGAATACTAGACGAAAATATTGATTTGAAATTGTATCAAATGTTCCAGGCTTCATAGTGAGAGGACAAGTAAATAATCATGCTTTCATCAAGTTCCAAATAGTATGCTTCAATATCAATTTTATGTTTTGTTATTTGTTTATTTATTTCTCTTTCTTCATCAATAATTTTTCATCAAATAAATAATTATTGAGAAGTACGCCATTGTGATACAGTGGGAGAACTGACTTGATTATTTTGCGTTTTATCGTAAATGTTGCGGTTAGCAAGAGTCGCGATCAGCTTTTCTTTTATCCAAAAGGAAAGGTAAAAAGTACAGGAAAGACCTTTGAGATTGTTTCTTGAGTTCAGGGGGTAGATTATGAAAAGGGAAGGTATTAGCATCCTTTTCATCCATGGTTTTCCATGGGCTCTTAGTTACTTGCTAGATCACTTGCTTTTGTTTGAAATTGTGCTTTGTGTGGTTTTTTGAAAGTATTTTTTAAAAGAGGCCATTGTTTAAGCAATCTTTGTAATGATTCGTGTTTGTAAGAATGTATACAAAGATGTTTGTCTTTTTGAAAATGTTTTCAATGTTTGTAAGATGTTTGAAAGTGTGTAGGTGTTTGTTTTGAAAATAGCAAGGATATTTGTTTTGAAATGGAGCAAGTAACTAGAAGTAATCTACCTACTCAAATGTCTTTCTTGTTCATTTTTCTTTTCCTTTGATATTGTTGTCTTACCATTGATTTGGCAAATAACCCTATCTTTGGATGTAAGCGGGACGACGCGAGTCATCGTATAACCATGATTAGCAATGTTGCAAAGTATCTTAGCATTTTTGAGGGACTAAGATCATAGCCCCTGACTCAAGTCATTGTGTTTTGATCTCTAGACGATATTGGCTAGAGGAAAATAAATCCCCCTTTCCCCTTGCTAGACATTTGATTTACCATAACCTGCATCACAAACCCTTGAGATCCTTGAAATGGTTAAGGAAATGTTAAGGCATGATGTTATGGTGTGTATGCTATGCGTTTAAGCAAAAGTGTGAGGTGCTGTAAGTAAACCCTGCAATAAATCCAAATTATTGGATAAGGACTGTAAACAGAACCTGCAAGGAACTTATGTTGTTAGATAACAAACATGCGCAAGTAGTTCAAGTTGAAAGCACACAAGTCACACAATAGCCCTTAAATTTCAGGCTGGCATGGAGTTTAGGTACTACCCTCTTTCAGTTTAGTTGGTTCAACCTGTCCTAGTAATAGTAACCGGGTTCTAGAGGATCTCAATATCACTGACCACCCTCGATCGGTCATAATTCCAGTTTAGCAACATTTTCTTGCGGCCGGAATCATCGCGAGAGTTTGGTCTCAATGAGTGTAGCATACTGCTACTTTTCTATGGCCAAGTTGGTCAATTATAGGTTCTAAGGTTAGTTGGTGCTTAATGACCCCTTAGCAGCCCCATATTCTCCTTGTTCCACCACAAGGGATATCAGTACAAACTAAAGTGTCACACCAACGTAGCTATTGCTTCAACCGTATCGGTCTACGCCGTACAGTTCCCTCACAGTCTATTGCTACTTACCTAAAAGGCATCCCAAGATCCGGGTTAGGATCTATAGTAACTCCAATTCGAACCCATAAAGATAAAGCAAACAGATCAAACAATTGAAAACAATATGAACTAATCCTAAGGTACACCCCACTTATAAAATTTCCCCAGCAGAGTCGCCAGTTCTGTGATACGGTGGGAAGAACTTACTGTTTTTTGGAATGCTGGTTTGTGTTTTGCGTTTGTTTTTGCAAAATGTCGCGGTAAGCAAGAGTCGCCACCGACTTTTATTTTATCCAACAAGGAAAGGAAAAAAGCACAGAAAAATTCCTTTTTCGAGATATTTCTTGGGTTCGGGGGGTAGATTATAGAAAGGGAAGGTATTAGCACCCTTTCTATCCGTAGTTATCTACGGGCTCTTAGGTACTTGCTCAATTGTTTTCAAAATTGTTTTCTTTGTGCTTGTAAGTTTGAAAAAGTTTTTGTTTGAAAACTTCGATTTAACTCTTGCTTCTGTCCTCAAGAGTGTAATGAAGTGTTTTGAAAACTTTGTTTGAAAAGAGTGTAAGTGTGAAAAGAGTTTTGTTTTTGGATGAGCAAGTATCTAAGAGCTATGTACCTACTCGAAAAAGGAATTATTCTATGCTAATTTCCTTTAGACAATGTTATCCCACTATTAGTGAGTAGGTAGCACCGTCGTCGGAGTTTGAGGGTCAATTCGAATGAGGGACATACGGTCACCAAAGCAATGTTAGGACGCCTTAGCGGTAACCCTAATGTCTTAGATCATTTGTTTGAGGCAACAATATCCGAGGCAACCATTTCGAGGCGACTATGATCTTTTAAACAAGAGGACGACCTCTAAAACGACCTATACTCAATGACCGTGTACGAAGGCAACCAAGTGGGGTGTACCCTAAGAGTGCGCATGTGCGAGTGTGTCGTTTTCAGTTATTTTTATCTTTGCACATGTTAAGGGTGATCTAATTTGATTTTAAGATTAAACATTCAGTCTTGTCATGCAAACCCTATTATCAAACATCTAGCAGTTATATTTTGCAGAATTAAAAGTGCGGAAATTAAATTACAAGGCGTCGGGTATTTACATCGCCAAAAGCAACCCTTTGAAAATAAAATAAAGCGGTAAAATAATTAAATGTCCTAATTATCTATTACAAACTGGGAGCGGATACATTAATTGGATAAAGAAAATAAAAGCGCGATGCGAAATTTAATCAGAGGCGAAACTAGGGTTTTGACCCTTTTAAAAGAAAATGCTTTTTTGGTTGTTTTTATTTTAAGAAAAAAAATTAATCCTAAAATTAAATACTAAATTAATTAATTAAATGGAAAAAAATAATTAATGACATGTTTTTAGAGTTTTTGTTAATTTAAGAAAGAAATTAAAATAATTAAATTAGAATTAAAACCTAATGATTTCTAATTAATTTTATTTATTTACAAAATTAAATTAAAGTTTCCTAGAATTAAAAAACCTAATTAATTAATTAAAATTTATTAAAGAAAAAATAAAATTCTTAATTAAAAAGTATTTTGGTGATTTTGATAAAAAAATGGAAATATGTGATTGGTTAGAAAATTAATTAAATAAAAATAAAGCAATTAAATTAAACAAATAAAATATAAAGAAAAGGAGAGAATTGGGCCTTTTTTTGAGGTGTGGAGAGCATTTTTGTTGGCCCAATAGCAGCTGGTCCAATTGACTTTCTCTGATCCAGTGCTCCTGCGTTGACTAGCACTTTGGTGGACCTTCAATATTTGACCACCAGATCTGGCCCTTTGGCCATCTGGCGCTTGGATTGGTGAGGGAGTATGGTGTGAATCTGGCCCATGCGTGCACTTGATCTCCTGAAAAATATTGGAAAAATGCAAATTGCTGGAGACAGGGATCGAACCCCTGACCTTCAGCCTTTTAGTCTTTGAACGCCTATGTGGCCACCACTAGGCCAAGTTGTTGCTTTTGTTATTATAATGCAAATGAAATATAATATATGAAAACAAATCAAATTCCAGAAAAAAAAGCGTGTAATATTTGAATGGCCAAATGGACGGATGACACCTCATCATCCCTGTCCTCCCAGCACTGTAATTTTACCTGCGGATTTCTATCCGCAGCTAAAAACGCAGCTTCGTTCCAAAATCTTCCTCAGGCTATGAAAATGATTTCTAAAGACATTGTTGAGTTCGTCTCAAACCACTGATTGCAACCTTGACCAATATGATGGCCAATTTTCCCTGAAACAGAAAACCCCAAAAACAAACGACTAAACCCTAATAATTGTGGGTCTCGTTACAGGTCACGAAAACACAATTAAATGATACCAAATGCTTGCAAATGGTTTATAGATTCAGAATATGCTGTCAATTCATATCAACCATGATTAAATTGAGAAATACGAAATCAAGAACAAGGCCATGTTACGAAGGACTTACAGCGCATATGAGGGCCCGAGAATGCCTGGTTTGGATTGGGTTAGCTTGTGAGAATTGCTAGGAAGCGATTGGGATACGTCTCAAGTCTTGAAAATGTTTCCAACCTTGATTTCGATCTCAAGCTTTTTTTTTTGTGAGTTTGGTTCTGCCTCCTCAAGTGCTCTCTAACTTTGATTTCTGTCTTGCACACTTGCTTATGTATTGCACATTGGATTAGGGTAACAAACTTTGTCCAAATCCTCCCACATTGATGATTGCATATTTGATTTGATCTTCCATTAAAACCTTCCAATTTTGGCTTGAATCCAATCTCCTTGTGCATAATAGCTTTGATACGAATTTGATTGCAAAGCTAGCTGTAATTGGAGCCTAAAACAACCAGAAAATCATTAGTTATCAATGCCTTAGATTTTATGTGATTTTATTTGATTTAAAATGAATTAATTCAAATAAAATCAAATTAAATAATAAAAATGAGATATGGACACATGGCCAAGGCTAGAGCACGTGGGCAACAATGCAAACTCAAAAACAAGTGAAAAAGAATGGGCCCATTTGGCAAAATTTGAAGTTTTGGGGATAGTTGACTTTTGGCAATTTTGCAAAAAAGTCCAACTTCAACAATGCATAACTTCTTCAATTTTGAACTTTTGGAGGTGTTCTTGGACTTTTTAGAAAGCTTGAGATGTCCTATAATCAAAACTTTTGGTCTCGTATCATTTTGATATCCCATTCTCAAGTTATAAGCTTTGACAAAAATGGTGTTTTTGTTGACTTTCAAAAATGACCTATAATGTCAAAATTCATAACTTCTTGTGAGTGCATTTTTTGATCTTGGTATATGAATATGGATTGTAGGAAATTGCATCCTCTTCAAAATGAGCTTTGGATGGGTCATTTCTACTAAAGTATGAGAAAGTTATGCTTGGTCAAAGTTGAGTTGACTTTTCCTACAAAACCCTAATTTAGCAACTTTTGAGTCTTGATGAATTTTGAGCAATCCTTGATGAATCATGATCAACCCTTGATAAAATGATGAAATAAACTTCAAAATGATATTGTTTACAAAAAATATTGAAGTTTGACTGTATGTAGGTCACAATTGACTTTTGCCCTAGCACTGTCGATTTTTGGACCTTTTGAGCAATTGACTGAGCAAACTTCCTCTGCAAGGCTTGAAATTTGACATGGATAATCTTGAGAACATATTAGGACATTGGTGAGCACTTGAGGTCATTTGGACTCAAGGATCTTGATGAAACACAAAACCCTAATTTGGGGTAGACTGCCTTAGGAGATAGCTTGTCTGACCAACTCTTGAGTAACCTTGAACAACTTGGAGATCTTTCTTGCAATGTTTTGAGAAGTATGGGAGGGAAAATTTTGGGGTACAACAGCTGCCCCTGTTCAATCTTCTTAAACCTGAGGATGTAGATTGGCTTTCATGCCTTTCGTGATCCGAAGGTGGAAGATGATTGAACACTAGAGTGCCCAGAAATTTGCACTCGCATGAAGTGGTATCAGCCTTGTGATGTCGAGAATGGGCTTATAGATGCCATTTGGAGATTGGTGACGAGGGGATGGGCTTAAAGATGCCATCTTAAGGAGTGTCGATCGCATAAGAGATTCCTTAGCGAGAGCTTGTATACCTGTTGTTGTGGAAGATTCCGCTGGGGAAGTCTGATCTTTGTTGAGAGAAAGGAACTTGTCCGTGATTCAACTGGGGTGTCGAGATTTAGGAACTTGCCCGTAATTTAACTGAGGTGTCGAGATTTAGGAACTCGTCCTTAATTCGACGGAGGAACTTTGTCGAGATTTAGGACCTTGTCTGTAATTCAATTGAGAAAAACTCTGCTGAGATTTAAGAACTTGTCAGTAATTCGACTGTAGGGAAACATCTTCATCGAGATTTAAGAACTCGCCCGTAATTCAACTGAGAAAACTCCTCTACTGAGATTTAGGAACCTGTCTGTAATTCGACGGAGGAACTTTGTCGAGATTTAGGACCTTGTCTGTAATTCAACTGAGAAAAACTCTGCTGAGATTTAAGAACTTGTCAGTAATTCGACTGTAGGGAAACATCTTCATCGAGATTTAAGAACTCGCCCGTAATTCAACTAAGAAAACTCTCTGCTGAGATTTAGGAACTTGTCTGTAATTCGACGGAGGAACTTTGTCGAGATTTAGGACCTTGTCTGTAATTCAACTGAGAAAAACTCTGCTGAGATTTAAGAACTTGTCAGTAATTCGACTGTAGGGAAACATCTTCATCGAGATTTAAGAACTCACCCGTAATTCAACTGAGAAAACTCTCTGCTGAGATTTAGGAACCTGTCTGTAATTCGACAGAGGAACTTTGTCGAGATTTAGAACCTTGTCTGTAATTCAACTGAGAAAAACTCTGCTGAGATTTAAGAACTTGTCAGTAATTCGACTTGAGGGAAACATCTTCATCGAGATTTAAGAACTCGCCTGTAATTCAACTGAGAAAACTTTGCTGAGATTTAGGAACTCGTCTGTAATTCGATGGAGGAATTTTGTCGAGATTTAGGACCTTGCTTGTAATTCACCTGAGAAAAACTCTGTTGAGATTTAAGAACTTGTCAGTAATTCGACTTGGGGGAAACATCTTCATCGAGATTTAAGAACTCGCCCGTAATTCAACTGAGAAAACTCTGCTGAGATTTAGGAAACTCGTCTGTAATTCGACAGAGGAATTTTGTCGAGATTTAGGACCTTGCCTGTAATTCAACTGAGAAAAACTCTATTGAGATTTAAGAACTTGTCAGTAATTCGACTGTAGGGAAACATCTTCATCAAGATTTAAGAACTCGCCCGTAATTCAACTGAGAAAACTCCTCTGCTGAGATTTAGGAACCTGTCTGTAATTTGACGGAGGAACTTTATCGAGATTTAGGACCTTGTCTGTAATTCAACTGAGAAAAACTCTGTTGATATTTAAGAACTTGTCAGTAATTCGACTTGAGGGAAACATCTTCATCGAGATTTAAGAACTCGCCCGTAATTCAACTGAGAAAACTCCTCTGCTGAGATTTAGGAACCTGTCTGTAATTCGACGGAAGAACTTTGTCGAGATTTAGGACCTTATCTGTAATTCAACTGAGAAAAACTCTGCTGAGATTTAAGAACTTGTCAGTAATTCGACTTTGGGAAACATCTTCATCGAGATTAAAGAACTTTCCCGTAATTCAACTGAGAAAACTCTGTTGAGATTTAGGAACTCGTTTGTACTTCGACGGAGGAACTTTGTCGAGATTTAGGACCTTGTCTATAATTCAACTGAGAAAAACTCTGCTGAGATTTAAGAACTTGTCAGTAATTCAACTGGGAGTAAAAGCCTCAAAACTTTGAATTTTGTGAGAACTTAAACACATCCTTCCTGAAAGGTAAATGTTAGTTGTATGTAATGCATGATACGTATTAGGCAATGATGTTCTCAAAATAAATGAGATTGTGTTGTATGATGCGTATATGCATGTGTTATGATGTATGGAAATGTAATGTTTTTAGCTGGGGAAAATAAATCCCAGATAGATGCTGGGGAAAAGAGTTGAATTCTTTGTTTCTGCTGGATATAGCAAATGGAGATATTTATGAGAATAAACCTGCAAGAGAGGATAACTCCGTTGGGGAATATACTGATGAGGAGATTACTCTGTGGGGAAGAGATGCTCTGTAAAGGATTCCGCTGATAAATTCCGCTGGGGATGAATTACCATTGCTGGTGATACTGAATCTTGTTGGGGATTGAATTCCTGTTTGTGAAAGGAATGAACTCCGCTGGGGATGATTTTCCAATAGCGACCTTACTAGGAATAACCTTTTAGACTCTACCGGGGACAATCTTCCAGAGTCTACTAGGGATAATTCTTCAAACTTTACTGGGGATATTTTTTTTTATACTCCGCCGGGGATAATAAGACTTTTTAGTGTTGATGGTAGATAAACTCTGCTTGGGGAGAATATTACCGATTCATTCACAGTTGCGAGTCTCAGCTGGGGAGAGCTAACACTACTGTCTTTCTTACTCTGCGGGGAGTGTAGGTGTTACTGGGACGCGGGCTGAGGATATGACAATGACTTTGCATTGAGACTTTTCTGCCCCTGTATCTGCGGGAGAAGGTGCATGCGGAGGCCTTGTGGATCGAGTATTATTCCAACCTATGAGGTTCTTGGTAATTGCCGATTTGAAATGACAAATCTTCTTCTGGTAGGCAAGTGACGAGATGAAGGGACACAGTCGTACGCTTTAATACCTAACTTTTGCCTGGACTGTCTTTTCATATTTTTAGTCCACCGGGATACCCTTTTTTGTCCAAGCCGCCTTTTCAGGTTTTCGACTTGCCGGGTGTACAAATCTTTTTGTTTTTATCCCTAATTTTTCCCGAACCATTTTGGTTCGCTGGGATGCCCTTATTTTTGCCTAGGTGTGTCAACCTAGCGGGTCTTTGTTCATGCGTAGTATTTTCTGACCATGTCCACGCTCTCAGAGCGTAGGGAGTTGTCACTGTCGCTAGTGTCGTGTTGCCATACTACCAGAAGATATTTGTTTGATCATGCAAGATTCGTTGCGGGAATCCATGTATAATTCCCCAAGTGACTCAGATGGAGGTTTGCCCCTGGCTATTTGGCATCTTTGAGAGATTCTCTGAATCTTGACTTGACTGCCCCAGATGATGGACAATGATCATGCCGTGCCCCTTGGTTGGAAGTGTTTTTCCACTTGAGGTGATCTTTTTTATTGAGAAGGTTTTTTGTTCACTAGATATTCGTCGTGCGAATTTCTCTGCTGTTTGAACAAATAGTCATATGAAAACAATGTTATTTTAAGAATGCAAAGCTTATGTCTGTCTTGAAGTTTTTGAAAATGCATTTTTTCAGTAAGATAGAATTTTTTTGTAAAATGTGACGTCAACTCAGGATTTACAGCAAGCCCTACAGGAGTCAGGATACCTTTTGTAACAGTATGCTTTCGAACTAACCCATGCTTCAGCTAGGGCTTTTAAGGGTTATAACATGTCCTGGTTCACGGTTTAAGAAATAAAGGATAAAGGCTCAAATTTTATTTGTACCCACCCATTCTTCGTGATGTTCTTCGATCCTAAACTCAGCTAATTGTGCATTTAGATCCCGTTTGAGTCTTTGCTCTGATATTCCAGTGATGGTTCGGATACTGACAATTTATTTTGAACAGGCAGTCATTTTTGTTGAGAGTTTGTATGATCTCTTTCTTTTTTATTTTATTATCCTTGTCTTTTGCCTGAACTGTTTCTTTTTGTGGTTACAGTCAGCGGGATGCCCCAATTTTTCTTTTCTTAAGTCTCTTTCATAGGTTTTGACTTAATGGGCTTTTATTTTTGAGAGATAATGACTGCCTGTCCTTACGATTATAGGGAACCATCACCGTCTTTTATTTTGGAAGGACCTCTTTGATGCCATTCATTGTGCACCCGAATTAACTGAGAAACTACCCTGTCCCAGGTTGTGATTAAGGGTTTTAATTTGTGTGAAAAGAAAAACTCCAACTTCTTTGGCTCAAAGGGGTTGACGAGGGATTATCTTCCTTATAACTCCATTGTTTAGGATTTGAAACAACGCTTGTACATCGTCAACAAGGTCTGTTCAAAAGCATACTGTAGAGATTGTGGTATCGTTTTCGTCATCCTCCCTCTAAAGGCTTAGCAATTTTTAATCGAGAGTTGAACATCACAAAAATGAAAGCAATTTGAATATAGTGAATACAAATGGATTGATTCAAAACAGACATATGCAATGCATTGATAATGTAACAAAGTTTGACATGAATAAAATATTCGAACGATCAAAAGAAAATTACAAATTGAAAATTCTAATGAACAAAAAGTATTCTCGTCTGGTCTTGTCACTTCAGAGGATGTGCCTTGGAGGGATGGTAGAAGAACTCAGCCTGACCATCTTGTGTGAATTCCAATGCTCCTTCATCAACCAGGTTTTGAATTTTGTACTTCAACTTCCAACAGTCGTCAGTATCATGCCCCGGGCTGTTGGAATGGTATGCACACCTTGCATCAGGATTGTAGTTAGGTGAAGAAGTCTTGGGATTCGGATGAGGCCCTACCAACGTCACCAAATTCAATCTCAACAGGTGTTGTAAAGCTTGAGACAGCGGCATGTTGAGCTTGGTAAACTGCCTCTGATTAACCCGTTGTTTTTGGCGAGGTTGTTGTTGGACCCGTGAGGTAGTATCAATTTGGAGAGGTATATTCTTCACCAAACCAAACTCTTGTCTTTTGGGAGGCTGATCAATAACTTGGTCCCCGACCTCGACTGTTTGCTTCATACTGTTGTATTTGTCTTGATGAAGCTGGTTGATAATGGTTCTCAACTCTTCTTGTTCCCGAACTAAGCCTTGGATAAGAGCCATCTGCCCCAGCATTTGGGTTCTTATTGCATCTACCTCCGCTTGCAGTTGTTCCAGTCGTTCGTCCTTATTGTCTTCAGGACTTTTCTTGACCAAGTTCCCAACAAGGAGTGTTTTCAACTCTTCCTGCCCCTTAGATAGGTTTAGGAATATTTCCTTGTACTGAGCTTCCCGAGTTTGAAGATCTCTGTTGTCTTTGCTGAAATAAACATCAAGAACATGAGAGACCTGTACTGGAAGACCTGTTATGCAATGATATGTATGATATGTTTTCAAGGATCTCGCGGGGTAAACAAGAAACTGTTAGAATTTGAATTTTGCAGCTTTGATTGAAGAAACTTTGTGTCGTCAAGAGTCCTTCTTCAAGAGTCAATCTCACCATATCGAGTGGGTCATAGCCCCTGACTGAAGTCATTGTGTTTTGATCTCTAAACGACATTGGCTAGAGGAAAATAAATCCCCTTTGGCCCTTGCTAGACATTTGATTTACCATAACCTGCATCACAAACCCTTGAGATCCTTGAAATAGTTAAGGAAATGTTAAGGCATGATGTTATGGTGTGTATGCTATGCGTTTAAGCAAAAGTGTGAGGTGCTGTAAGTAAACCCTGCAATAAATCTAAATTATTGGATAAGGACTGTAAACAGAACCTGCAAGGAACTTATGTTGTTAGATAACAAACATGCGCAAGTAGTTCAATTTGAAAGCACACAAGTCACACAATAGCCTTTAAATTTCAGGCTGGCATGGAGTTTATGTACTACCATCTTTCAGTTTAGTTGGTTCAACCTATCCTAGTAATAGTAACCGGGTTCTAGAGGATCTCAATATCACTGACCACCCTCGATCAGTCATAATTCCAGTTTAGCAACCTTTTCTTGCGGCCGGAATCATCGCGAGAGTTTGGTCTCAATGAGTGTAGCATACTGCTACTTTTCTATGACCAAGTTGGTCAATTATAGGTTCTAAGGTCAGTTGGTGCTTAATGACCCCTTAACAACCCCATATTCTCCTTGTTCCACCATAAGGGATATCGGTACAAACTAAAGTGTCACACCAACGTAGCTACTGCTTCAACCGTATCGGTCTACGCCGTACAGTTCCCTCACAGTCTATTGCTACTTACCTAAAAGGTATCCCCAGATCTGGGTTAGGATCTATAGTAACTCTGATTCGAACCCACAAAGATAAAGCAAACAGATCAAACAATTGAAAACAATATGAACTAATCCTAAGGTACACCCCACTTATAAAATTTCCCCAGCAGAGTCGCCAGTTCCGTGATACGGTGGGAAGAACTGACTGTTTTTTGGAATGCTGGTTTACGTTTTGCGTTTGTTTTTGCAAAATGTCGCGGTAAGCAAGAGTCGCCACCGACTTTTATTTTATCCAACAAGGAAAGGGAAAAAGCACAGAAAAATTCCTTTTTCGAGAAATTTCTCGGGTTCGGGGGGTAGATTATAGAAAGGGAAGGTATTAGCACCATTTCTATCCGTAGTTATCTACGGGCTCTTAGGTACTTGCTCAATTGTTTTCAAAATTGTTTTCTTTGTGCTTATGGGTTTGAAAAAGTTTTTGTTTGAAAACTTCGATTTAACTCTTGCTTTTGTCCTCAAGAGTGTAATGAAGTGTTTTGAAAACTTTGTTTGAAAAGAGTGTAAGTGTGAAAAGAGTTTTGTTTTTGGATGAGCAAGTATCTAAGAGCTATCTACCTACTCGAAAAAGGAATCGTTCTATGCTAATTTCCTTTAGACAATGCTATCCCACTATTAGTGAATAGGTAGCACCGTCGTTCGAGTTTGAGGCTCAATTCGAATGAGGGATATACGGTCACCAAAGCAATGTTAGGACGCCTTAGCGGTAACCCTAATGTCTTAGATCATTTGTTTGAGGCAACAATATCTGAGGCAACAATTTCGAGGCGACTATGATCTTTTAAACAAGAGGACGACCTCTAAAATGACCTATACTCAATGGCCGTGTACTAAGGCAACCAAGTGAGGTGTAACCTAAGAGTGCGCATGTGCGAGTGTGTCATTTTCAGTTATTTTTATCTTTGCACATGTTAAGGGTGATCTAATTTGATTTTAAGATTAAACATTCAGTCTTGTCATGCAAACCCTATTATCAAACATCTAGCAGTTATATTTTGCGGAATTAAAAGTGCAAAAATTAAATTACAAGGCGTCGGGTATTTACATCGCCAAAAGCAACCCTTTGAAAATAAAATAAAGCGGTAAAATAATTAAATGTCTTAATTATCTATTACAAACCGGGAGCAGATATATTAATTGGATAAAGAAAATAAAAGCGCGACGCGAAATTTAATCGGAGGCGAAACTAGGGTTTTGACCCTTTTAAAAGAAAATGCTTTTTTGGTTGTTTTTATTTTAAGAAAAGAAATTAATCCTAAAATTAAATACTAAATTAATTAATTAAATGGAAAAAAAATAATTAATGACATGTTTTTGGAGTTTTTGTTAATTTAAGAAAGAAATTAAAATAATTAAATTAGAATTAAAACCTAATGATTTCTAATTAATTTTAGTTATTTACAAAAATAAATTAAAGTTTCCTAGAATTAAAAAACCTAATTAATTAATTAAAATTTATTAAAGAAAAAAATAAAATTCTTAATTAAAAAGTATTTTGGTGATTTTGATAAAAAAGGGAAATATGTGATTGGTTAGAAAATTAATTAAATAAAAATAAAGCAATTAAATTAAACAAATAAAATATAAAGAAAAGGAGAGAATTGGGCCTTTTTAGAGGTGTGGAGAGCATTTTTGTTGGCCCAATAGCAGCTGATCCAATTGACTTTCTCTGATCCAGTGCTCACGCGTTGACTAGCACTTTGGTGGACCTTCAATATTTGACCACCAAATCTGGCCCTTTGGCCATCTGGCGCTTGGATTGGTGATGGAGTATGGTGTGAATCTGGCTCATGCATGCACTTGATCTCCTGAAAAATATTGGAAAAATGCAAATTGCTGGAGGCAGGGATCGAACCCCTGACCTCCAGCCTTTTGGTCTTTGAACGCCTATGTGGCCACCACTAGGCCAAGTTGTTGCTTTTGTTATTATAACGCAAATGAAACATAATATATGAAAATAAATCAAATGCCAGAAAAAATAAAAAAAAGCGTAATATTTGAATGGGAAAATGGACAGATGACACCTCATCGTCCCTGTCCTCCCAACACTGTAACTTTACCTACGAATTTCTATCCACGGCTAAAAACACAGCTTTGTTCCAAAATCTTCCTCAGGCTATGAAAATGATTTCTAAAGACATAGTTGAGTTCGTCTCAAACCACTGATCGCAACCATGACCAATATGATGGCCAATTTTCCCTGAAACAGAAAACCCCAAAAACAAATGACGAAACCCTAATAATGGTGGGTCTCGTTATAGGTCACGAAAACGCAATTGAATGATACCAAATGCTTGCAAATGGTTTATAGATTCATAATAGGCTGTCAGTTCATATCAACCATGCTTAAATTGAGAAATACGAAATCAAGAACAGGGCCATGTTACGAAGGACTTACAACGCGTATGAGGGCCTGAGGTTTCCTGGTTTGGATTGGGTTAGCTTGTGAGAATTGCTTGGAAGCGATTGGGATACATCTCAAGTCTTGAAAATGTCTCCAACCTTGATTTCAATATCAAGTTTTTTTTTTGTTTTTGTGAGTTTGGTTCTGCCTCCTCAAGTGCTCTCTAACCCTGATTTCTGTCTTGCACGCTTGCTTATGTATTGCACATTGGATTAGGGTAACAAACTTTGTCCAAATCCTCCCACATTGATGATTGCATATTTGATTTGATCTTTCATTAAAACCTTCCAATTTTGGCTTGAATCCAATCTCCTTGTGCATAATGGCTTTGATACGAATTTGATTGCAAAGATAGCTGTAATTGGAGCCTAAAGCAACCAGAAAATCATTAGTTATCAATGCCTTAGATTTTATGTGATTTTATTTGATTTAAAATGAATTAATTCAAATAAAATCAAATTAAATAATAAAAATGAGATATGGACACATGGCCAAGGCTAGAGAACTTGGGAAACAATGCAAACTCAAAACAAGTGAAAAAGAATGGGCCCATTTGGCAAAATTTGAAGTTTTGGGGATAGTTGACTTTTGGCAATTTTGCAAAAAAGTCCAACTTCAACAATGCATAACTTCTTCAATTTTGAACTTTTTGATGTGTTATTTGACTTTTTAGAAATCTTGAGATGTACTATAATCAATACTTTTGGTCTCATCTCATTTTTATATTCCATGCTCAAGTTAGAAGCTTTGACAAAAAAGGTGTTTTTGTTGACTTTCAAAAATGACCTATAATGTCAAAATTCATAACTTCTTGTGAGTGCATTTTGTGATCTTGGGATATGAAGATTGATTGTAGGAAATTGAATCCTCTTCAAAATTAGCTTTGGATGGATCATTTCTCCTAAAGTATGAGAAAGTTATGCTTGGTCAAAGTTGAGTTGACTTTTCCTACAAAACCCTAATTTAGCAACTTTTGAGTTTTGATGAATTTTGAGCAATCCTTGATGAATCATGATAAAACCTTGATCAGATGATGAAATAAACTTCAAAATGAGATTGTTGACAAAAAATCTTGAAGTTTGACTGTATGTAGGTCACAGTTGACTTTTGCCCTAGCACAGTCGATTTTTGGACCCTTTGAGCAATTG
The DNA here is from genome assembly GCA_948472305.1 of Vicia faba. Taxonomy (NCBI): domain Eukaryota; kingdom Viridiplantae; phylum Streptophyta; class Magnoliopsida; order Fabales; family Fabaceae; genus Vicia; species Vicia faba. The sequence goes on from OX451741.1 coordinate 1,451,269,682, forward strand.
ACTGAGCAAACTTCCTCTGCAAGGCTTGAAATTCTACACGGATGATCTTGAGAACATATTAGGACATTGGTGAGAACTTGAGGTCATTTAGACTCAAGGATCTTGATGCAACACAAAACCCTAATTTGGGGTAGACTGCCTTAGGAGATAGCTTGTCTGACCAACTCTTGAGCAACCTTGAACAACTTGGAGATCTTTCTTGCAATGTTTTGAGAAGTATGGGAGGGAAAATTTTGGGGTACAACACTATGATTATGTATATTGCTTTTTGTTGGATAGAAATGGAAAGGGTTTGTTGGCTTGCTACGACTTTGATTCTGTTTCTTTCTATATTTCTGATGAGGAGGAGAAAATGGGAAATGGTTTGATTGGTTTTTTGTTTCTGAGTAATTCGTATGTTTTTGATAAATGATTTTTTTGAAGGTTTTGGCTCTGTTTGTCTATAAAGATTGGTTTCTATATATTTTCTTTGTAAAAAAATGATGTTTGGCCCAAAAGGGGTTCACTGATTGTTTGGGGTTTGGAATGTCTGTATGTTTTTTTTTTGTAAAAAAGAAGATGATGTTATTGCTGATCCTTTTTTAAAAAGATGAATGATGATGGCTTTGTATTCTCTTATGTTACAAGCTCTCTTGTCCCTATGTGCTCTATTTGGCTTCTATAAGTTTGTGAATTGACCCTAAACTATATGCTTTGTAAAAGAAAGCTAAGAAAAAGTTCAAAGAGTTTGTATATTTCTATGAAAAGAAGCTGAAAACAAATTTGGAAAAAATTTACCTCTTGGCTTTGTTGCTGTCTTTTGATATCCTGTGGCTTGGCTGGATCTTTGTGTTTTCTGTATATTCTTTCTTGATGGCCAAAAAAACTCTTTTTTCTTGCTCAGTATTGCTGCCTTTTATATTGGTTGGTTTGTCCATTTTCTGTGATAAAATAATGTTGGCTGTGCTGGTTGACTTTGCTTGTTTGCAGTTGGTACATTGCCTGTTGTACTGACTTTTCTTTTTCTGTACTTGTTGTATATTTTCTGACCTTGGCTTCTCTTGTGATCCAAGACTTAAATGCTTGAGATTTTGTACAGCTAGGCCCCCCTCTTTTGAGTTTGCTTCTTTACTGATATGTCAAATGCTGACTTTTAAATTTTCTGTATTGCTTTTTTTCAAACTTGTATTTGCTGATGGATTTTGTATTTTGTCACTTGTGGACTTTTTCTATGAACCAAACAACTTTGCTTTGAGATTTGTGGTAAAGTACCTAGGCCTATGACATGACTTTACAAAATTTTAGGCTCTTTGATTGTTGATTGTACTGGTTTTCTTGTTGAGACAATTTTCTGATTTGAAACAACATGAGACTTTTGCTTGTTGATTTGACATTTTTCTGATTTGAAGCAACACGAGGCTTTTACTTGTTGATTTGGTATTTTCTGATTTCCTCTTTATCTTTTGTAAACCAAGATTTGAGATTTGCAAGAGACTAACCCTAGCCAATGATGTATGATCCTGATTTTTTATTGCTGACTGTACTGGTTTTTTCTGAATTAAACCTGCACTTGTTGCTTGATGAATTCTGGTTTGCACCTTTTAGTTTATTGTGAACCAATTCTTTTGAGATTTGCAATATAATTTTAGCCTATGATGAAACTGAAATTGTATGAGTCTTTTTGAGTTATTTTAAATCATGTTGGGTTGAAATCTGTTGGGCTTGTACTTGTGTTGGGCTTGAAAATCTGTTTGCACTATTGTGAACCAATTCTTTTGAGATTTGCAATATAATTTTAGCCTATGATAAAACTGAAGTTGTTTGAGGCCTTAGAACACAAAACCTTATTTTTCTGAACTTCTGGTATTTTGTTGCCTTTAGATTCTGCACAGGTTTTGTTATGGCAGCTTGCAGTGTGCCCTGTTGTTGGTTACAGTTTGCTTATGTTGCAGTATTGATATCTTGCCGCCTGTTATGCAGCTTGCCCTGCTGTTTGTTACAGTTGGTTTGTGCTGATATCTTGCTGCATGTTATGCAGCTTGCCTTGCTGTTTATTTCAGTTTGCTTGCCTTGATATCTTGCTGCCTGTTATGCAACTTGCCCTGCTGTTTGTTGCAGTTTGCTTGCATTGTTTTATGAACCAAGTTTGCACCTTGTGATTTGCAAACCATAAAATCTCATGCCAATTGTTGTACCCCAAAATTTGACCTCTCATTTTATTAATATTTCCCCTCACAAGGCTCCTTGAACTCCAGACCAAGCTAGGGTTTGCACTGCTTAAGACATCTCCTTGCACTGATGACCTAAATTAGGGTTTGAGTTTGCACAAAGATTTTTGGACTTTCAATACTCAAAGTGACTTTCATACTTCATGTTGGACTCATAAGTTTGTCCATACCAAGTTTTAAGCCTTGAATCAAATTTTTGCCCAGTAAATTGGACAATTGACCTAGAAATCAGCTGTATTGGGGAAAAAGTCAATTGGGCCAATTTACAGTCAAACCTCATGAATTTTGACCCACATCAACATTATAGACTCATATGAACCATTTGATCAAGTTTGGACCACAACTCCTCAAGAAATTTGATCAGATCATCAAAAGGGCAAAATGGTCATTTTTAGGGTTTTGACTGTACAAGGGCAATTTCTGACTTTTGACCTAGCCAATGGCAAATTGGGCTCAACCATGGACTCAAGGACTTAATGGAATCATCTTGACCTATTCAACAAGTTCAAAAGATCTCAAATGCATTGGATTGACAGATGAATTTTTCAGTCAACTAATCAAAATTTGACTGTACACTGAAAAGTCAAACTTTGACTTTTTGGTCAAAATCAAGTGCCAAGGGTCATTTTTCATCAAGATGTGTCAAAACATGAAACTTGTTCATCAAGAAACCTATTTTTGCAAATTAGGGTTTAAAGTTGAAAATTTTCATAACTTAGAATTTTTCTAAGTTATGAAATTTTCTTAATTTTTCCTAACTTTGCCCAACATTTTCACCATGATGCAATTGGATTCAAACAAAACTTCCAACGTGAAAGTTGTAGTACTCTACAAATTCTACAACTTTTATTCACAAAGTTTTATCAAAAGAATCTTGGATATCAAGTTATGATTTTTGGAACAAGGGTCCCTACAACTTTTAACTTAGTGAAATTTTTGCCCTAGTTTAGGCAGGATTTTGACCTATCTTCATGGCCATTTTTCACATAGTTCCACTTGGAATCTCAAATTGCATTTCAAATATGGATTGTATAGAATGTTGTAAGCTTTAAAAAATGTTCAAGAAATCTCTAAACTCATTTGTGGTTAGGGAGAATCGAAGGCTTGAAGTTGGCAAAAACTCACTTTTCATCCATGGCATGTTCATGTTCATACAAGTTGCAAATTCAAATCAGCTTGCTTTGCACTAGATTACAGGCCTCAAAACCATTCCACACTCAATAATTAAATGCAAATCCATTGGTCTAAGACATTGTTTTGGTCATTAGAACATTGCACACAAAATTAATCCTTAAGTAGAAAAAGGTACATTACCATTTTTACCATAATCTTGCTTTATGTCAAACCACAATCTTTGAGCATTGGTCCAGATCTTATGCAACAAATCAAATCCACAAATTAGAGGGGCCAATATCATAGGTTGAAAGCATATGGATAGCCTGTACAGGAATGTTTCACATCACTTCACACACTTTGCTTCATAACCAAGAAATTGGTCCAAAACACAAGAACTTGAACATCAGCTAGAACTAACTTGTGCAAGTTTTTGAAACATCTTTCTCACATCCCCTTGAGCCAGAAAAACGACCCCTTGAGCCTTCAAACCTCCCATAGCACAAAATCACATCTCATTAGCAAAATAGGGCAGCATCTGCAACTTGACTTCCATAGCACAATTTGCTCGTGCGTTTTCTTCCAAACCTGTTCAAACACCTTCCATTCAATCCATCCAAGTTATCCCAAATCTTAAACACTAACTGTAACTCCATTTACAGGGTTTGCCATTTTCAATTTGAGCTTGTGCAGGTTGAGTTCTGTAGGCTTGTTCAAGTGTATTCAAGGCAAGCTAGACATTGGAGAAGGTCAAGTGAAGTTCAAGCAAGCTCCCAGACATCTCAGGCCTTGTTGAAAAGCTCCACATTGCCATACACGAAGTCAGCTGAAACAGGTTTTTATCAACTTCCTATCTCTCTATTTAGGAACATTTAGACTTAGGTTTGAGAATAAGAAATGTAGTATTTATAGCCATGAAGCTGTACATATGCTTAGTTTTCATTTTTATTAAGCATGCTAAGAGAATTTGGTCCATGAACATCCTGAAAAAATTAGGTTAGATTTTAGGGCCAGAGAAATTCTCTCTGGTATTTGAGAGTTAGGACAAGTTTTTTATATGGTTGAATTTGTCTTTAAAAGCTCTACAACTTTGATGTTATGTGTTTTTGCAATAGAGCTCGTATGCAGGATCTGGCATTTGTACAGGGCGCGTGTTTTTGTTTGAACAAGAGGTTCAAGATGAAGTCAATGGGCTGGGCTTGGTTCTGGCCTTGCTTTTGATACCCCCCTTTTGGAATTTTTTTTTACAATAACCAAGTATTAAAATAATATTTCGCAAATAACCGCGTTTCAGAAAAAATTACGCAAATAACCATGTTTCAGATGACTCCCCAAAGGAGGAGCCATCTCACTTGGCGCCTCCACCCCTAGTTTTGCCCTAGGCGCCATCTCACTTGGCGCCTCATCTCACTTTTATCCAAGTGAGATGGCGCATGCACCGTAAAAGTGAGAGGAGGCGCCATCTCACTTGGCTCCTAGGGCAAAACTAGGGAAAAATGCTGTTTTATAAATAATTCGTCTGTTTCTCCGAAATTTTGCACACTTTCTCGCACTATTTTTTTTTACTTTGTTATTTGCGTCATGACGTCGCCTATGATTTTTAGCAGAGATGGTTACGTTATCTTCTCCGCCACGAAACCTGCGATGAAAATGAAATTCTGGCATATTCACTCCATGGAGCGTCTGAAGCGGGAGTTGATGCGATGGCTAGATGGAGACATTGCGGAAGGGGAAAAAATTCGACGGATCCAGCGAAAACGAACAACAACCTCACATGTGATAGGAAGACCTAATGTATGGTTGGAGGAAGTCAAAACAGACAGCGGTGTAATGTTGATGATGCATGGGTCAGATGAAATTGTGTTAATAGTTGTAATTTCATAGACGGAATATCGTTAATTTTTCTTGTACGCGCAATATTTATTGTAGCAAAATATGTTAACAAAAAACCCTAATGTTTACAACATAATTAAGGAAAGATTTTATGTATTACAATTTTTATGTGGTCGAGGCAGATGCCCGATTCGGACAATTTTTGCGATTGTGTCCGACCTGACGGCATAAACCACACTTTCTTTCCAGCTTGTCAAGATCGTCCATTTCTGTTGTGATGCGCTTACTTTTGGGACGACCCTTCTTGTTCCTTTGCATTTGGTCATTGTGCCACACTATTTCGCCGTTGTATGCAGGCCAATAATCTGGTTTTGCTACCAAAGGAAAGTTGTTGTTGTAAACGTTGAGCAACGTTTTAGATTTGTAAATGTGTGACAGAAGTTGCAGCGCGTCTTGATGGGTATGAGCACAAGCGGCAATGACATGAGAGCAAGGCATACGAAATGCTTGAAACCTGCCACAATCGCACCAACGAGAATGTAGCATGACCCTATATTCTTGTCTTGGCAGGCCTTCGTTATGGTCGATTGTCTCTTTCATAATGAAGTTGTGAATGTGTCGGTCAAACCGTATAACCATATGAGTGTTTGCTTTGGCACTTTCTGCCTTAATGTATTTCATGCAGCTTTCACTTCATAGTTGTCCAAATTGCAACACCGCATTCCATATTTCACCTCTTTTGGCAAATAACGCAGCCATCCTAAAATACGTAGATTTTACCAAAGCAGTGATCGGGAGGTTTCGTATGCCTTTGAATACCCCATTCATCGATTCAATAAGATTCGTTGTCATGTGCCCCAATCTTTGGCCATTGTCATATGACCTAGTCCATTTTTCCACCGGAATATTGTCGATCCACCTACCAGCTTCCGGATTTGACAAATGGATCTCGTTGTGGTAATATTTGAATGTGGGTCGTGTCAATGCATATCCCGCATTCATAACCGCTTTCCTTAGTGTTTTGTCCTTGATCTCCCTCGTGAAATTCTGGACGATATGCCTAACGCAATAGACATGCGTAGAAGGAGGGTCATGCCAACCGTTTGCAGGATTATTGTAGGCACTTTCAATGGAGGCATGTCTGTCCGAGATCAAACAGAGATCTGGTTGAGGAGCCACGTGTGTCTGCAGATTTTTCAAAAAAAAGCTCCAAGCACCACCGGTCTCCCCCTCGACAAGGGCAAAGGCAATGAGGAAAATGTTGTTGTTGCCATCTTGTGCAACTGCCATCAGTAGCGTGCCTTTGTACTTCCCATACAACCAATTCCCATCAATTTGTATAATTGGTTTGCATGATGCAAACCCTGTGATGCAAGGTTGAAATGCCCAAAACACTCGACTGAATATTCAGTTGCTGTTTAGTAGACTACCATCTTGGGCGTATGCTTGAACTGTTTCCAGAACGTAAATAGTACTCGGAGAATACGTCTTGAGTGCATTCAAGTAGCGAGGAAGTTCTTGGTATGACTCCTCCCAGTTTCCGTACACCTTTTCAATCGCCTTAGTCTTTGCTAACCATGCCTTACGGTAAGACGGAGTATAATTAAAAACTGTGGTGATGTGAGAGATGATTGTTTTCACCTTCAAAGATGGGTCATTGCTGACCAGTGGTAGGACTTCTTGACAGATGAGGTCGTAATTAAGTTTTCGGTGGTCCTGTGATTGGGTAGAACTTACACAAGTGTGGGTAGTCATGGAACCTATGACCCAATAGTCACCTCTTAATCTGTATGATGCAGTCAGCTTGAACATACAGTCAGGGTGGACACACTTGATCTTGTACCTTTCTGGGTTGACACGGTCCACCTTAAAATTAACCGAGTTGAGCATGTGGAATTTTTTTATGGCTCTGATGCATTCCTCTCTGTTACGAAACTTGTCTTTCTCTTTTAAATTTTCATCCGACTGCATATACGGATTGAAAAATAAGTCAATAGACGGTTCATCTCCGCCCATGTTGAAGTTTTTCATGTGCGAAGGTGGTGTGTAGATCTCGTTTGCAGGAATACTAGGTATGCCATCATCGTCGGAATCATCATTCACCATTTCATCAAAATCTAACTCGTCATCTTCTTCTTCTTCATCAACTGCATCTACCTTAGCTTGTTCATTATCCAAAGGATCAACCACTTGTGTCACCTGAGGCTCTCGCAGCATAATGTACAACTCAATAGAGTCGTACCCAGAATACACATGGCTGGAAAACATATTCTGGAGATCCTCGTCATCTTGAACTTCAACCTTATAAAAAATTATTTGGTTGTTTCCAAAAAAAATTGGATTCTGATAAAATATCTGCGTCACCGGGCCTCGTCCAAGTTTGGCCTCCAATCGTTTTTTAAAGTAAGAGAAATTGGCTTTCTCGTTTAAGAGAAATCCAATGTTGTCTGTGTCTCTAAACAAAAACCCAGCGGTGGGACAAATGTATGTATCACCGTTGAAATGTGCTTTGACGACATATTGTGGTGCATAGGCCATTGCGTAGGGTTTTTTGAAGGTTTGAAGGTTGGAATGTTTGAAGTTTATGAGTTATTCGAAGGTTGGAATGTTTGAAGTTTATTGATTGTATGAAGGTTTGCAGGTTGGAATGTTTGAAGTTTATGAGTTATTCGAAGGTTTGTATGTTTGATTGTTTAAAGGTTTAAAGGTTTGATTGTATGAACGTTTGAAGGTTGGAAGATTTGACAGATTAAGTGAATCAATATTATGATAAACGTAAGACTAAAAATCTCATACTGAATTTCAATTAAGTAAGGATGTAACCCCCAAGGCTGCCAATAGTGTTACATACATGGCATCCCAAAGGCTGTCACGTAGCCTGAGCCTAGTCTGCAACCAATGACACCTCTTATTCTCCAATTGGGATGGCGACACCTTTCATTTTTGTACTCTTTCGCCAAGTCAAATGGCGCCTCCCTTAATGTCCAATCGTGTTACATGCATGCAAATATGTAACCCCCTAGGCTGTCACCTAGCCTACGCCTACTCTGCACCTACACTGTATCTTGTAAGTCTCCTCATATCACCTCCAATAGGGTTACATGCATTCAGGCATGGCATCCTAAAGGCTGTCACATAGCCTGAGCCTAGTCTGTAACCAATGACACCTCTTATTCTCCAATTGGGATGGCGACACCTTTCATTTTTGTACTCTTTCGCCAAGTCAAATGGCGCCTCCCTTAATGTCCAATCGTGTTACATGCATGCAAATATGTAACCCCCTAGGCTGGCACCTAGCCTGCGCCTACTCTGCACCTACATTGTATCTTGTAAGTCTCCTCCCATCACCTCCAATAGGGTTACATGCATTCAGGCATGGCATCCCAAAGGCTGTCACGTAGCCTGAGCCTAGTCTGCAACCAATGACACCTCTTATTCGCCAATTGGAATGGTGACACCTTTCATTTTTGTACTCTTTCGCCAAGTCAAATGGCGCCTCCCTTAATGTCCAATCGTGTTACATGCATGCAGATATGTAACCCCCTAGGCTGCCACCTAGCATGCGCCTACTCTGCACCTACACCGTATCTTGTAAGTCTCCTCCCATCACCTCTAATAGGGTTACATGCATTCAGGCATGGCATCCCAAAGGCTGTAACGTAGCCTGAGCCTAGTCTGCAACCAATGACACCTCTTATTCTCCAATTGGAATGGCGACACCTTTCATTTTTGTACTCTTTCTCCAAGACAAATGGCGCCTCCCTTAATGTCCAATCGTGTTACATCCTTAGGCTGCCACCTAGCCTGCAAGAGTGACACCTTTCATTTTTGTACATGCATGCAGATATGTAACCCCCTAGGCTGCCACCTAGCCTGCAGGAGTGAAACTTCTCATACATGCATGCACCAGCTACCACCTCACTCACTCTATGAAATTTTTTTGCCTATAAATACAGACCATATCATACATCTCTCACACCCACACAAGTCTCACTCTCTGCTACGAAATCTTTCATAATCTCTTACACTTTCTAAGTCTTTCATAATCTCTTACACTTTCTAAGTCTTTCATAATCTCAAGCATTTTAAGCAATGGCTCTTCTAACAATGGGCGATTCTCACAGAGGCACAAGGGAAAACATTGCCGCATTTGTAAGTTTCTATTTTGGTTATACATTTTTTATACTTCAGATAATGCTTTGTTCATCTTATTAATCTTACACCTTTTACATTATGAACTCAGGATACCAAAAGATTCAGAATCCGGTCTCACAACTACCTGGCTCCCGACCCTTTTATCGTACCATATCTAGAATACGCAGGTTTTAGACATGTTATAAATATCTCCAACTGCACAATTGATTCGAAGTTCATTCTTGCAATGTTGGAAAGGTGGAGACCAGAGATCCATACATTTCACCTACCAATAGGTGAATGTACCGTCACGCTAGAGGATGTGTACATGTTACTAGGTCTCCCTGTCGACAGTAAGGCCATGAACAAGTCGGTTCAACAACCCAACTCTCAGTGTGAAGAACTGTTGGGCAGGGATATGGTAGAAGGTGGTGGTGCAAGAGGTCAGGGAATATTACTCACTGAGCTTAAAAGTCATTATGCAAGTTTGAAATTAAACGAAAATTCCTCCGAGCAAGACAGGGTAGTAAAAGCCAGAACTTATCTTATGATACTATTTTGTACCTTTTTATTTCCCGAAAGTACGGGAAATAGTGTAAATTTTATGTATTTACATTTACTTAGAGATTTTGAAAAAACAAGAAAGTATAGTTCGGGTTCTGCATTTTTAGCCCACCTATACAGTTCCTTGTGCAAAAATGCAGTCAAGGAAAAATGTACATTTTATGGGTGCGCTTTTTTACTACAAGACTGGGGTTGGTGGAGGATGGAGTCCTTAAACCCCGTCAACAACAACACTTTCGTTTTCCTGTACGCAACAAAGTAAGTCATCAAGTTATATCATTTATTACTATTCATCTCTTCACCAAATATATGCTAAAAATAAAATGTTTTTCATTTCCTATAGGTATTGCGTGAGGGGTATGGATTACGGCAAGAATCCAAGATTCAATATCGCACTATACCGCAATCTGTTGGATCACTTAGGCCCGGATGATGTACGTCGTACCTTTAAACTTTTCTTCATTTAAATTATTTATATATTACGTTTTTGTTAACGTGATTTAAATTTTATCGCAGTTCGTCTGGAGACCATATTTGGGTTTGGACCATGATCCAAACCCGAAGGATGCATCAATTTAGACCGCGAAGACTGCAATCATTTGGTTCAATGTTGTGGAGATGCACCACAGCGACCGTGTGAAGATGCAGTTCGGAATGCATCAAGAGATACCAAGTGATCCAACTTGTTTGTCCCCATGGAATCTCAAAAGGGTCGATGCCCAGTGGGGTCTTACCAACTGGAAAGACTTCGCTCCGGAATGGTGTAAGATGTGGCAGAGGCGTCACCGATATGTCTTGCAATTCCTGGTTTTCCTTAATCATGGTAATATGCGACACACGGATCAATATTTATCTTGGTACAGGTCGGTTAGTAACCCTGAAATGCACGTGTCTCATCCAAGGTACTTGGTTGAACCACACACACAATGGGCACAACCCTCGTTTCTCCAACAACAAACCCAAAACCCATCAACCTCCCACCAACCCCCCAGAAGAAACAGAACCACAAACACCCAACCATAGTCCCCACCACAACACAATTACACTCAAATGCCCCACAACCAATCACAATCACCACCTCACTACCAATACCCTCATATGCCTCACACCCAACCACAATACCAATCACAATACCAACACACCCGCATACTCCACACACAATTTCAGTCTTCCGTATATCCCAATATGGCCCCCTCAACATCCAGCCTTAGCCCTGATCTGGGAATGTCGGAAGATTACGAACAAACCGACCCAGCCTACCATCAACCACAATATCACCAAACCACCCAACATCCTCAATACCAAACACCCCAAGATCCATTTCCTTTCTACCCACCGTACTCCGACGATCAATGCTACAGACCCACCATGGAACCCCACCCACCGCCAACATGACCAAACTTTGAGGGTATGGGTAACCGACTGTACCAAAGCGGATCTTCTAGATATGGAGATCTGACTGATTTTATGGATCCGTAACGCATTGACTTCGTTGGGCCATCGACCCTGCCGTAGCAGGAAACGCGACGACACCCAGCACGGGAAAGGCGAGGACGGGGATTTGGAACTGGGGGTCATTACCGGGTTCCGGGGGATCACTGATTTATCTGTATTTTTTTCTATTTTTTTTATCTATTTTTTTATCTGTTTTTTTAATCTATTTTTTTAATGTAATACATTTGGATGTAATTTTTTTTTAAATAAAAAGTCAATTTTGTTGATCCTGTATCCAATACGCAACGCACCGGACAAAAAAAAAAAGCAAATTTTGCCCTAGAATTACACATATGCGCCATCTCACTTGGCTTAGGGCATGCCCTAAGCACATAGGCGCCAAGTGAGATGGCGCCTCCCCTTAAATAATGGGTGTAGGCGCCAAGTGAGATGGCTCCTCCTTTGGGGAGTCATATGAAACATGGTTATTTGCGTAATTTTTCCCGAAACGCGGCTATTTGCGATTTTTTTTAATACTTGGTTATTCAAAAAAAAAATCCCCCCTTTTGCTGAATGAACCCCCCTGGCCCAATTTCTTTATATTTTATATTTTTGTATTTTTATTTTCATTTCTGATTTTATTTTATTATTTCCAAATATAAAAAATACTCAAAAATATTTTTATAAATTTTCACATTTTATTTTGTATTTTATTTTATTTTTTCTAACATAAAAATAACAATTAGATAATATACTTTTTATTTTATTTAATAAAAACTTAAAAATAATATATAAATTATACTTTTATTTTATTCTTTATTTTATTCACAAATAAAAATATTATTCTAAATATATTTTTATTTTTGTATATATTTTATTTTATTTTTTGTACATAATTAATATAATATATATACATACATACTTTTATTTTATAAATACTTTAAAATAAAAACATAGAAATATTGTACTTTTTATTATTATTATTTACACTTAAAAAATACTTTTTCTAAATATATTTTATTTTTTGTATATACACCATTTTTATTTTATTGTATATGAATAATATAGTCAATATATTTATATTCTTAAAAATTAGGGTTTACCCTTAATAAAAATAATAGTCTTTTATTTATTTCTTTATTTTTACATTAAACATTTTACATACATGAAAAAATAAACCTAAACTTTTTGCGTAATTCATAATATTTTGAATATTTATTTAATTTGTTTATTTAAATATTGTTCATTTATTATTTATGCCATTATTCAATTTGGATGTAATAGTAAAATTAGGGTTTTAATTTCTTGTCAAATAATCCCCATTCAAAAATTGTATCCCCCTCCCCATAATCATGTTGTAATAGCTTAGACTTTTAGTTTTACGCATTTACGCTTTCAATTATGCCATGATTAGAGACTAGGGTTTGTATGCAAAAATCCAAAATCAACAAGTAGCTTGACCTAATACAAGGACAAAAATGCATGAAAATTAATACACAATGCACACTTGCACCCCTAGGGTTTCATCCACTTGTTGCCTTAAAAATGGGCCATGTTACGCATGTTGGGTACTTTGGAAAAACAAAAACAAAATAAAAGATCATAGTCCCTCGATGACGCTATCTTGGTTGCCTAAACAAAATGATCAAGTCCCTTAAAAATTTGATAAAAATACTTAACGCAATTGCTATCATGGTCTATACGATGACCCGCGCCTGTCCCGTTTAACATCCTAATACAAGGTTGTTTACCAAATGCAATGGTAAAACAACACTGTTAAAAGGGTTAAAAACATATAGGAAAGATCTTTGAGTAAAATAGGGTAGATAACTCTTAGTTACTTGATCAAAACTTGCAAAAACATCCTTGCTATTTTCAAACACACCTCACAACACAATTTCAAAACATTTCCCAAAACAAACTTTCAAACTTTTAAACTTTCAAACATTGAAACATCTTTTCAAAAAACAATACATCTTTGTATACATTCAAACAAGAATCATTACAAAGGTTGCCACAATGATGGCCTCTTTTCAAAACATCTTTCAAAACCACACACAAAGCACCATTTCAAACAATTGAAATGCAAAAGCAAGTGATCTAAACAAGTAACTAAGAGCCCATGGATAACCATGGATGAAAAGGGTGCTTGCACCTTCCCTTTTCATAATCTACTCCCCGAACCCAAGAAAACATCTCAAAGGTCTTTCCTGTGCTTTTTAACCTTTCCTTAGGATAAAATAAAAAGTCGGTGGCGACTCTTGCTAAATCGAAACATTTGCAAACACAAACGCAAAATCTCAAGTCAGTTCTCCCATCGTATCACAGAATTGGCGACTCTGCTGGGGATCTATTCTAAAAGTGGAGTAACCTTAGGGTTTAGATCACCTTTACATTCTTATCTTGTTTGCTTTGATTGCTTTACATTTGGTTCTCTTGTTTGGGTTTGAATCCTCCACCCGGATTTTTGGGAAACATTCATAGGTAAATAGCAATACGTTGTTGAAACTGTGCGGGGTATACTGACATGGTTGAAGCAATAGCTATATTAGTGTGACATATTTGTGGGTACCGGTATCCTTTGAGTTAATCAAAGAGAATACGGGGCCGCTGAGTGATGTCATGAAGCACTAATGGACTTTTAGAACCTTTACTTGACCATCTTGGCCTTTTTTAGGGGTAGTGAGATGACCGGCTTTGGTGCAGTCCGAAGTTGGTAGATACTCGATACTACACTCATTGAGGATTGTTTTCTTGGAATATTTCGGTCGTCAGTTAAGTGGCTAAACTGAAACAATGAACACAGAAAATAATCCGGTGATATTGAGCTCCTTAGAACCCGGTTACTATTTATAGGACAGGTTGAGCCAACTAACTTCAAGAGGGTACTTACCTATGAAACCCCATGCAAGCCTGAAACTAGGAACTTGTGTGACTTGTTTGTACATATACTTGGGCATACATCATGAACATCATAAAGCATCATATGCATCTACTAACCATTTCAAGGGTTTGGATCTTCATCTTTGTTCTTGTTTTGTAGGTCATGAAATCTCTTTGCAGGAAAATAATTCAAGTCAACCTTGTGAGAATCCCTCCTCGACTCAAGGAGCTTACTTCCAAGATTCCAGAGAATTCTCTCTTCAGTGAAAGACATGGTAGACTTCTCAACTTGGTCAACTCCAACATTGAAGAAGACATGGTGAAAGTTCTCTTCCAGTTCTTTGACCCCCTACACCACTGTTTCACATTTCCTGATTACCAACTAGTACCTACTTTGGAGAAATTTTCTCAACTCTTGAGGATTCCTATTCTTCATCAACTACCCTACAACGGTACGGAAAGAGAACCAAAGCCTGAAGATGTTGCTCAAGCCTTACACTTTCAACCATCTGATATTAAATGTCATTGGGAAACCAGGAGTGGTGTCAAGGGTTTCTTGGAAAAGTTTCTGTTTGAGAAGACACAAGACTGCTGGAATTCTTTAGATCTGCAAGCTTTTGAGGAGATTGTAGCACTTCTCATCTATGGGTTGGTCTTGTTCCCAAACCCTGATCAACTTATAGATGTGAATGCTGTCAAGATTTTCATATCTCGGAATCCTGTGCCTACATTGCTTGGGGACATCCTACACTCATTTCACACACGAACAATGAGGAAAAGATGTGTTCTCATGTATTGTACTCCTCTTCTAGAAAGGTGGTTTATTTCTCACCTTCCCCAGTCGGTTTTGAAGAATGAGCAGGGTTTAAGGTGGTCGCAACGGTTGATGACCCTCATACATTCTGATGTTCACTGGTGTTCTCGGTCCAGAGAAAATGTCATCATCATTGATCGTTGTGGATAATTCCCTAATGTCCCATTACTTGGCATTAGGGGAGGCATTACCTACAACCCCTGTTTAGCTCTGAGACAATTTGGATATGCTCGAAGAGATGGCCCTCATGACATGTTGATTCCTGATTTGGTTTTTGACTTTGACAACGACGCTTAAGGACTTAGACAAAGGTTTATCCGAGCTTAGAGGATGCCTAACAAAGTGGATAGTAAGACACTGGGACACAAGAATTCCATCCCCCTTGAGCCTTATCTCAAGTGGGTACGAACCCACGCCCAGAGTCTGATGATGCCTTACCCCCATATTCTCCCCGTGATCAAAGAGCCTGTTGTGGAAGGAGAGGTTCCATACACCCTCCTACATCCAGACATGCCAACATCATTGGAAGATTTGCAAAAGAGTTGGATACAACTCAAGGAAGAACGAAATACTTTTGAAGCCAACTTCTACACCAGTGAGAAGAAGGTTTTGGAACTTACCCGCCGACTTCATGAAGAGGAGACTCTTAACACTTACATCGTGCCAAAAAGGATGCGCAACGTCTTTTTACATTAAGAAGCTTTGTAATATTTTGTCCATGAGGCATTTATGTACTAACAAATTTCTTCTTATTAATATGACGTGTGTTCTTTTTGTCTGCAACAACTTTGAATTTCTGAATCCTTGAATGCATTACATGAAGGCGGATTGACCAATTGGATTGCTAAGGACCATACTCCTGTTACTTTTGTTACGCAGTAATAAACTTCCTTGTTTTGTTATTTTGTAATAAACAATAAATAAACTCTATGGCCCGGTGTCTTACCCGAGGCACCGTGGTTTCATTTGTGAGGGCATATAAATTGTCATTTCATATATCATAAATGAAAATCTTGGACGTTTTCTCACATTTCAAATCTTGTGCTCCTTTTCTATCTTTCTTTCCTTTACATATTTTTCAAAACAGCTGTATTTACACACACACTCACTCATACAGGTTTCAATCCACTCTGGATCTCACTGGTAACGACTCTGCTACTGCCAGTTATGACTTCGAAAATCCGATCAACTTAGCCGAAGACGAAGGTGAAGATGATTGCGAAGTGCCTGGCGAGCTTGCAAGACTGTTACTCCAGGAAGAGAGGGCAATTCAACCACATGAAGAGCCAGTGGAAACAATAAACTTGGGTACTGAGGCAGACAGGAAAGAGGTAAAGATTGGTGCCAACCTAGAGCTCAGCGTGAAGCAACGGTTGACTAAGATGCTACATGATTATGTGGAGATATTTGCCTGGTCCTACGAAGACATGCCCGGGTTGGATACCGATATTGTAGTCCATCACTTGCCTACTAAGGAAGACTGCCCTCCAGTTAAGCAAAAGGTCCGCCGTATGCGTCCAGAGATGTCTGAAAAGATCAAGGCCGAGGTTATGAAACAGTTTGACGCTGGGTTCCTTGCAGTGACTTCTTACCCTCAGTGGGTTGCTAATGTGGTGCCGGTACCTAAGAAAGACGGTAAGGTCAGAATGTGTGTCGACTACAGGGATCTGAACAGGGCCAGCCCCAAGGATGACTTCCCTTTACCTCACATTGATGTCCTTGTTGACAATACAGCTCAGCATAAGGTGTTCTCTTTCATGGATGGCTTTTCAGGTTACAATCAGATCAAGATGGCACCTGAAGACATGGAGAAGACTACCTTTGTTACTCAGTGGGGCACCTTCTGCTACAAGGTCATGCCATTCGGGTTGAAGAACGCTGGGGCAACCTACCAACGCGCCATGGTTGCTTTATTTCATGACATGATCCATCATGAGATAGAAGTATATGTTGACGACATGATCGCAAGGTCCCAGACTGAGGAAGAGCACCTAGATCATCTGCAGAAGTTGTTTGACCGGTTGAAACTATACAAGCTGAGGTTGAACCCGAACAAGTGCACCTTCGGGGTAAGATCTGGAAAGTTGCTAGGCTTCGTGGTCAGTGATAAAGGTATTTAAGTGGACCCTGCTAAGGTCAAAGCTATTCAAGAGATGCCGGTTCCTAAGACAGAGAAGGAAGTCAGAGGCTTTTTAGGACGCCTGAATTACATTGCTCGATTCATCTCACATCTGACTGCTACCTGTGAGCCAATCTTCAAGCTGCTGAAGAAAGATCAGGTAGTACGTTGGAACGATGAATGTCAGGCTGCTTTTGACAGAATCAAAGAGTATCTCCAGGAACCACCCATCCTCATGCCACCGGTTGAAGGGAGACCTCTGATACTATATCTGACAGTACTTGACAACTCAATGGGGTGTGTGCTGGGGCAGCATGACGAGTCTGGCCGAAAAGAGCACGCCATTTATTACCTTAGCAAAAAGTTTACCGACTGTGAGACCCGATACTCACTGCTTGAGAAAACTTGCTGCGCTTTGGTATGGGCTGCTCGCCGGCTGAGACAGTATATGCTGACTCACACTACCTTATTGATCTCAAAGATGGATCCTATAAAGTACATATTCGAAAAGCCTGCTCTGTCTGGGAGAATAGCAAGATGGCAAATGATCTTGACAGAATACGACATTCAGTACACAACCCAGAAAGCCATCAAGGGAAGTGTATTGGCAGACCACTTGGCACATCAGGCCGTAAATGACTATCAGTCAATGAACTTTGAGTTTCCGGATGAAAGCATCATGATTGTGACTGATTGTGAAGTACCTGGACCGGATGAAGGACCTGAGGAAGGATCCCGATGGTCTATGCACTTTGACGGAGCCTCCAATGCTTTAGGTAACGGTATCGGCGCCATAATCATATATCCTCAAGGCACTCATACTCCACTCACTGCCCGACTATGTTTCAACTGTACCAACAACATGGCGGAGTATGAGGCGTGCATCATGGGTCTTCAAGCTGCGATCGACCTAAGGATCAAGTTTCTGAGTGTCTTCGGGGATTCCACTCTTGTGATCAATCAGATCAAAGGAGAGTGGGATACGAAACATCCGAACCTTATTCCTTACAGAGAATGTGTGTTGACCTTGATCCCCCACTTCACAGAGATAACCTTTGAACATTTCCCGAGAGAAGAGAATCAGTTGGCAGACGCGTTAGCTACAATGTCTTCTATGTTCAAAGTTAAATGGGATAATGAGGCTCCCCGGATCATCATCTGGAAACTGGACGAACCGGCATACTGTTGCGATCTCGAGACCGAATTGGTGACTGAGAAGCCTTGGTACCATGAGGTGAAGAGATATTTGGAAGCTCAGGAATACCCTGAAGGTGCCTCTATCAATGATAAGAAGTTCCTGAGAAGGTTCGCAACAAAGTTCTTCCTTAGCAACGACATTTTGTACAAGCGAAACCATGATTCAACCTTACTGCGTTGTGTGGATAAGACTGAAGCAGAAAGGATCATGGAAGAGCTACATGAAGGGACCTTTTGTACACATTCCAGTGGGCACACTATGGCTAAGAAGATCCTTCGGGCAAGGTATTACTGGTCCACAATGGAAGCTGACTGCTACCAACATTCCAGGACATGCCATAAGTGCCAGATTTATGCAGACAAGGTGCATGTTCCTCCAGTTCCCCTGAATGTTCTGACTGCGCCTTGGCCGTTTGCAATGTGGGGTATAGACATGATCGGTGAAATTAAACCTACGGCATCTAATGGACATCGCTTCATCCTGGTGGCGATTGATTATTTTACGAAGTGGGTCGAAGCAACTTCCTATGCTACGGTAACCAAGACTGTTGTGGCACAGTTCATTCGGCATAATCTGATCTGTCGGTACGGCGTCCCTGAACGAATCATTACAGACAACGGTACCAATCTGAACAACAAGATGATCACTGAGCTCTGCGAGCAGTTCAAGATACAGCACCACAACTCTTCTCCTTACAGACCGAAGATGAATGGGGTTGTCGAAGCAGCAAATAAGAACATCAAGAAAATCGTGCAGAAGATGACAGTGACTTATAAAGATTGGCACGAGATGTTACCGTTCGCTCTACATGGGTACCGCACCTCAACTAGGACGTCAACCGGGGCAACTCCTTTCTCTTTGGTTTACGGCATGGAGGCAGTCTTACCGATCGAAGTGCAAATACCCTCTCTCCGGATAATGAAGGATGCAAATCTGAACGAAGATGATTGGATCCAGACACGACTTGATCAATTAAACCTGATTGATGAGAAGAGACTTGCTGCTATCTGTCATGGTCAGACGTATCAGAAACGGATGATCAGGGCATTTAACAAAAAGGTCATACCACAAGAATATCAAGTTGGGGATCTGGTGATCAAGCGAATCATCCTTCCTCAGAGTGATCCAAGGGGCAAATGGACCCCTACATACGAAGGGCCATTTGTGGTTAAGCATGTGTTCTCAGGAGGAGCCATGATCCTAACCAATATGGATGGTGACGACCTTCCTCACCCCGCCAATGCGGACATAGTGAAAAGATACTACGCATGAAAAAAAGACCCGCTAGGCTGACATGCCTAGGCAAAAATTAGGGCTTCCCGTCGAACCAAAAGGGTTCGGGCAAAATGAAGGGATGAAATGAAAAAAACTATACACCCGGCAAGTCGAAAACCTGAAAAGGCGGCTTGGGCAAAAATGGGTATCCCGGTGGACTGAAAACCCGAAAGGGCGGTCCAGGCAAAAATTAGGGATAAAAGCGTAATACTATGTCTCATTGATCATTTTGCAACCAGAATTCGGTATCTACACCAAGTTCAGACGGCATCAATCAGTCAGCTTCACTTTCAACCAAGGTCATCAAGTGATGAGACGCTCGGAGTTATAAAGGCAATAGCAGAGTTGAAACCCAGTGGGATCATCCATTTCACACAGCTGTTTTATTTTCTTTTGTACAAAATTTGTATAAACTCTTTTGTTCGGCGGCGTTCTCTTACTAGGACGTCAGCCTCTTGTACATAAAACGCCTATTTTCAGGCCATTCAAAATCAATACAAATATACTTTTCAGTCAAAAGTGCCAATTGTCTTTCTTTTTCTGTTTTGTTTTGCGAAGAATGTCCAAGGTTCAATTTGTGATATATGCATTGATAATAATTTGCTAACTCATGAATATTTGCGTACGAAACAAAGGATTAATTACAGGTAACATTAGAAACAGGGGCAATAAAGAGTTGTCTAAGCAATCTAATTGTTCTGTCCGCCAAGGTACCAAGGTAGGTTCAACTAAAGAACATAAACCGGCATATCTTAATTCCCCAGAGAGTACGTCAGCAAGTCAGTACACTCTCTCCAAGTTATATTATCAAACCTTAAGGAAATTGAGTATCCTCCAGCAGATCTCAACATTCCCCAGCAGCATACATATTCTTAACAAGCATCCCCGGTAATCTTGGTCTAAAGATTGTTCCCCGGCGGCATATCAAACATTCAAAGGAATCACTTCCCCCGCAATTCAAAACTTCCCCAAGAGAGTCCAATCCAGTTTCCCCAGGAAAGTTGGAATTCATCTCCCCAAGCAGTAAGCTTATCCCCAGTAGATTCTGGAAGCTTATCCTCGCAAAGCACGAACGCGTCTCCCGGCTTTATTCAAAGAGTTATTTCCTTACCAGGATATAACTGGGTTATCCTCAGCCAAAAGCCACGGAAAGAGCGTCCTCGACAGAGTCTTCTTATCCTCAGCGAAGTCTATTAACACTTCCAACACAACAAGAGTATCCCCAGCATGGTATTATCAACACTCAGCAAAGTATCTCTCTCCCCACAGAATATCGCTTCCCAGCAAGATCGTCAGGGTACTTTTCCCCCCGTAGAGTTATTCCATTCGCCAAGTTTATTCCCCAACGGAGTTATCTTCTCCTACCGGTATTCTTGCAGCTATCATCCCCAGCGGAAGCGAAATCTATTCTTTCAACATCAGCCCAGGAGTGACTTCCCGGCACCCGTCAAGGATTTACTTTCCTAGACGAAAACATACATAAACATCACATACATCATTATAGCATGCATAGACGCATCATATCTTACAAATCTCATTTATGTTGAGAACACCAGTGCTTGGTCAATATCATGCATTGCATATGACTGACCTTTACCTTTCAGGAAAGATTCAGTTAAATCCTCAATCATATTTCAAGACCTAGACCGGTTCAGTTAATCGACTCCAAAGATTTCTTATCCAGTCAAAGGCCTTCTCTAGTCCAGCTAAATCGACCCCAAACAGATTTTTCTGATGAAGACTCAATAGAAGTTATCAAAGGTTTTTCTCAAACGTCTGCTTTTGAGATTATAATTGCCTATGGTTCTCTCCCCGATCCTGCGGAGACGATAATTCCATTCCAGGTTTTTCTCAATGATTGCTATTGAGATTATAATTTCCTATGGTTCTCTCCCCGATACTGCGGAGATGATAATTCCACTCCAGGTTTTTCTCAATGTTTGCTTTTGAGATTATAATTGCCTATGGTTCTCTCCCCGATCCTGCGGAGATGATAATTCCACTCCAGGTTTTTCTCAATGTTTGCTTTTGAGATTATAATTTCCTATGGTTCTCTCCACGATCCTGCGGAGACGATAATTCCATTCCAGGTTTTTCTCAATGATTGCTATTGAGATTATAATTTCCTATGGTTCTCTCGCCGATACTGCGGAGATGATAATTCCACTCCAGGTTTTTCTCAATGTTTGCTTTTGAGATTATAATTGCCTATGGTTCTCTCCCCGATCCTGCGGAGATGATAATTCCACTCAAGGTTTTTCTCAATGTTTGCTTTTGAGATTATAATTTCCTATGGTTCTCTCCCCGATCCTGCGGAGACGATAATTCCATTCCAGGTTTTTCTCAAACGTCCGCTTTTGAGATTATAATTTCCTATGGTTCTCTCCCCGATCCTGCGGAGACGATAATTCCATTCCAGGTTTTTCTCAAACGTCCGCTTTTGAGATTATAATTTCCTATGGTTCTCTCCCCGATCCTGCGGAGATGATAATTCCATTCCAGGTTTTTCTCAAACGTCCGCTTTTGAGATTATAATTTCTTATGGTTCTCTCCCCGATCCTGCGGAGACGATAATTCCATTCCAGGTTTTTCTCAAACGTTCGCTTTTGAGATTATAATTGCCTATGGTTCTCTCCCCGATCCTGCAGAGACGATAATTCCACCCAAGGTTTTTCTCAATGTTTGCTGTTGAAGTGAAGTTATCCAAGGTTCTCTCACCGTTCCTGTTGAGGTAGTAACCATCCCTGGTTCATTCATCATCTTTTGAAGCTCCAGATCCAGCTTCTGTAACCAGTCAGGACACATCTATACAAAGAGTTTGAAGACCAGCCCCGTAACAGGTCAGGTAATCATTTTCTTTTTGCAGGTACGCAAGTTCTCGCTAAGGAATCTCTTACGCGATCAACATCCAGATGGCATCTATAAGCCAATCATCCTATTCATCAACCTCTAAATGGCATCTATAAGCCCATTCCATTATCACACTGCTACTATGTGAGCGCAAATTTCTGGGCACTCTAGTGTTCAATCATCTTCTACCCTCGGATTACGAAAGGCACGTCAGCCAATCTGCATCCTCAGGTCTAAGAATATTGAACAGGGGCAACTGTTGTACCCCAAAATTTGCCCTCCCATATTCTTCAAGAAATTGCCAAGTCAAGCTTCAAAATTCCCCAAGGGTTGCATAGTGTAAGAGCCTCATGAACAGTCAAAATTAGGGTTTTGGTTCTGATCAAGAAAATGAAGTTTCCAAGGGTCCAATAAAGTCTCACATGCCAATAAATATGGTCAAGCATCCTTATATCAAGTTTCAAGACTTTCAGCACAAAATTGCACAGTCAAAACCCTAATTGCACTACAGTCAACTGTAGGGGCAAAATGGTCATTTGGCAGTCAAAAGTTCAAATTTTTGGTCAACATCTCATTTTGAAGCCACAAACATCATTTTATCAATGCTTGATCATGATTCTCAAAGCTTGGCTCAAAAATCATCAAGATGCAAAAGTTTCCTTATTTGGACAGCTGAAAAAGTCAACTGTAAATTGACCAGGGCATAACTTTCACATGGATTATCAGAAAAATTCCATCCAAAGCTCATTTTGAAGATAAAGACATTTCCTACAACTAATATTCATACTTCAAGTCCAAGAAATGCTCTCACAAAAAGTTATCAATTTCAACATTATAGGTCATTTTCAAAAGTCAACAAAAAGGGACTTTAAGTAAAAGGCCATAACTTGAGATTGGTAAATCAAAATGACATGGGACCAAAGACATTGGTTAGAGGACTCAAAGACCTTTCCAAAATGTCCAAGAACATGAGAAAAGCTTAAAGATTGAGCAAGTTATGCCTTGTGGAAGTTGGGAAATTTTTGGATATTTTGAAAAGTCAACATTGATTCAAATGACCTAAAATTGCTAATGGGCCTATTTTTCTTCCACAATTCATCATCCAAAGCATGCACACGACCATTTGGACCAAAGGGAAGTTTTTATTATTTTTTATTTATTTATTTGAATTTTTTATTACAATTAATTCATTTAAACTAAATAAAATATGAGGAAATACTAAACTAATGAAATCAAATCTCTTTGTGCAGCAAATACTCTCATTGGACATTCAAGATTCGTGCATAATCATTTTTGGAAAGTTTTGGCATGATTTGATATCAAATTGCATGAAAAATATTGGAAAAACTAATGCTTGAAAATCAAATATTGCATAATCAATTCTTGGATTCTTTTGATCAGATTTTTGACCTAATTCATTCATACATATACAAAGAAGCAAGACCTAATGCCATTAACCAGAAAGCTGCGCAAGAACCTGAAGATCAAACTCACACTTTTTGCTTAAAAATCTCAATTCTGAAAACCTAGTTCTAGGACGATTCAAGACCAAATAGTGATTCCATTAGCTTCCTTGAGGATCATAGAACGTTTTCCAATCAAAATCAATCCTCCCAACATCCAGAATTGGTATACAGAAGTCAAGCTTTCTTCACTTTTTTTCATAATCGTGTTTCCATATTTAGGCATTTATATAGCATTTTGTTTGTATATTTGTACTAATTACTTTATTCTGAAGCTAACCACATAACTCGATTGAAGTTTTGGGCATCGTACGCGAATCTACCATGGTTGTTTTTTAGGGTTCTTCAACCTTCAAATTGGGGGTTTTTGAATACAGCAAAATTAGACCACCACGATGCCATGACCGTGCTCAACACACTTGGACGAAAAGAATGAGACCATCGCGCTCAATTTATGAAGCCCCAGGGGCTATTCGCTATTTTCTAATATAGTGTCTATAGCAGCGTTTGAAAACCGTTGCCTATGTTTGTTGTATTTCAGGAAAAAACAAACCAACGAGGAAGACGCTTAGGTGGCCATCCACGATTGGAGCGTTTGAAATTTCGCGCGCAGGAAGCATTAACGCATTATCTTGTATTATAATATTTGTTTGTTGTTTGATATACAGAAAATGCATTTGGAACGGTTGGCAAGCATAGTGATTGGTAATGTTCAGGACCTGGGTTCGAGCCCCAGGTCCTCACCCCCTTTCCATATATTTTTTCAATTAATATTCATATGCAATTTCAGTAGTGGTGTCCACCATGCACCCACAAAATCAAACTGGCCACGCGTCCCAGAGCATTCCATCAAGGGCTCAGATCTAAAGAACACGGTGGACCTGAGTCAACACCCCATACGCTGGCCAATGAAAGTCAATCAGGCCATGAATAAGTGGGCCTCAAATTGTTGGGCTATACCTCCACTTTGGGGACAGCAACCCCCCTAGGTTTGCAAACCTTTTTTATTATTCTTTATTTTTCTTTATTTTTTTGCTTTCTTTTAATTATTGTTTTTAATTAATTTAATATTTTTCATAATATATAAAAAACACATAAAAAATCAGAAAAGAGAAAAAATAATAAATATTTTATTTTAGTATTTTCATAAATAAATTGCATTAATTCATTTAGTTATTAAATTAGGGTTAATTATAATATTTTCATAATAAAAATCTAAAAAATGGTAGAATTAGGGTTTAATTAATTTTTTATATCTTTTTATTTTCTTTCATAATAGTTAAATATTAAATATCTATTTTTATAATTAAATTGCATGTAAAATAATTAGGTTTAATTCTAGGTTAAAATTTAATCTTTTCTTAATAAATTAAAAACAATTAGAATTAGGGTTAGCATTTTATTTTAATTAATTCTTTTGTCATAAAAACCAAAAAAATACCAAAAACAATTCCCTTTCTTTTTTAATTAATTAATTCCATCATTTAATTTAATTTTGCAAAAGGGTCCAACGCCCTCGTTTAATTCTTATTTAATTCGCGTGTTTATTTCTTTTGCCGTTTAATATTTATGTATCTCTCCCAAGGCCTTGTAAATTAATTTCTCGCACTTCGCTTCGCTTTTACTTTCTTTATTTTTCTGTCAAATCGGGTTCATGAAATTTTGGCGATGTGGACCCGCGCCTTTTGTAATAGCTTAGAATTTTTACCTTCTCGCAATCTTTAACTGTTAATCAAATGCATGCAAGAATGAATGATAAAATAAAAACAAACGCATAGATCACCTTGACATGAATAAGACAAAATAACTGAACATGACACACAAATCACACACCACCCCTAGGGTACGCCTCACTGTTGCCTTGCCTCGAAAGGTGATCGTCGAGTAGAGGATGTCTTAGTAAGTCCTCATGATCCGGGAACCTGGCATGAGGGTAGCTTCTAAGGTGTCTTCCCATTGCTCTGGTGATCACCATGTCCCGAACCTCGAATTGACCCGAACACCTCCAACGGTGGTGCTACCTACCTCTCAATGGTGGGACGGCACTACTTTAAAGGACATTTACACAGACGAATTCCTTAGGGTAGGTAGACGACTCTAGATACTTGCTCTAAATTTCAAACAAAATTCAAAAATACTTTTCACACCAACACATTTTCAAAAAGCTTTCGAAAGCAATTTTTCAAACACTCTTGAGGACCGATACAAGAGTCGAACTGGAACTTTCAAAGAAACTTTTTTTAAAACCCACATTGAAAAGCAAACAAACCATTTTTTTGAAAACACAATGAGCAAGTATCTAAGAGCCCATGGATAACCATGGATAGAAAGGGTGCTAACACCTTCCCTTTCTATAACCTACCTCCCGAACCGAGAGCAATCTCTATAAGGAATTTTTCTGTGCTTTTGTCCTTTCCATTTGGAGAAAATAAAAGATGGTGGCAACTCTTGCTTCCGCGACATTTCGCGAACCAGCGTTAAACAGTCAGTTCCAGATCCACCGATCACAGAACTGGCGACTCTGCTGGGGACTTAAACTTAAAGTGAGGTGTACCTTAGGGCTAGTTCATAACTGTGTTTTCAATTGTATTGACTTGTCTGCTTTAACTTTGTGGGTTGCATGTGAGTTACATAGATCCTAACCCGGATCTGGGGATACCCTGTTTAGGTAGCATAAGCTGTGAGGGACCTGTCCGGCGTAGACCGACACGGGTGAAGCAGTGGCTACGTTGGTGTGGCTCCTTGGTCTGTACCGATATCCCTTGTGTCGCAACGAGGAGAATATGGGTCTTCTAAGGAGTCGTTAAGCACCAACAACCTTAGAACCTTAATTGACACAACTTGGCCTTTAGAATTGTAGCAGTATGCTACGCCCATTGAGGCTAAACTCTCGTGATGGTTCTGGCCGCAAGAAAAGATTGCGACGCTGGATTTATGATCGATTGAGGGTAGTCAATGATATTGGGATCCTCTAAGAACCCGGTTACTTTTGATTAGGACAGGTATGAACCAACAAACTGAAAGAGGGTAGTACCTAGACCTCATGCTGGCCTAAACTTTAAGGGCTTGCCTTGTGTGACTTGTGTGCCTTACCATGTTTGCCTTTGTATCTATTTGTGGTGTGCTTTATCATAACATCATAACATCATGAGCATTGCATGCATCCTGCATAAGGACTGACCATTTCAAAGACAAGAGGGTTTCACCTTTGCTCTGTTTTGTAGGACATTATGATGCCTGTGCGAAGGAATACTATCCGGTTCAACTTTGTTCGTTCACCTGAGTTGCTTGATGAGTTGGTTAGCAGAATTCCAAATACCACTTCCTTCATTCAGAGGCATGGTTCTCTTCCCAGTTTAGTCACTGCAAAGAGGGATCAACAGTTGATGAGTGTTCTGACCCAGTTCTATGACCCTCTGTACCAGTGCTTCACCTTTCAAGACTTCCAGCTGGTTCCTACCCTGGAAGAGTTCTCTGATTTGCTTGGTATCCCTATCCTGGATCAGACTCCCTTTACTGGTTGGGAAAAGACCCTCAGGCTCGAGGATGTTACTGCAGCTCTTCCTTTGACCCATCAAGAGGTAACAGACAACTGGGTAACTAGAAGCGGAAGTAAGGGCTTCTTGGCCAAGTTTCTGATTGGTAAAGCTAACAGTTTCTGGAATGACCTGGACTTTAGGGCATATGAAGACATCTTGGCTCTCCTAATCTATGGGTTAGTCCTGTTTCCTAATCCTGACAACTTCATCAATGTCACTGCCATAAGGATCTTTATGTCTCAGAATCCTGTGCCCACTCTCTTGGGTGACATCTTGCAACAACTTCATGCCCATACTACCCGAAGACGAGGAACCCTATGGTGTTGTATCCCTTTGTTGGTGAGGTGGTTTATTTCGCACCTCCCCAAGTTCGTACTAAAGAACCAAGAAGGAAGAGGTTGGGCTCATAGGTTAATGTCTCTCACCGACAAAGACATCATTTGGACTTGCAGAGGTTTGGATGAAATAGCTATTATTGATTGATGCGGGGAATACCCTAATGTTCCTCTGATTGGTACCCAAGGAGGGATCTCTTACAATCCATGTCTAGCACTCCGTCAGTTTGGAAGAGCAAGAAGAGCAGGTCCCCATGAGATGTTGGTGCCTCACATCAGTTTTGAGTTTCAGGTGGATAGTGACGAGCTGCGTCGTAGGTTCATCAAGGCTTGGGACAAAGTTCATAAAGCTGACCCACAGGAGTTAGGGCCAAAGACTTCTTTACCTATGGAGGCCTACTACAAATGGGTTCGCGTCCGTGCTCAGAAGTTAGGTATGCCATATGAAGCCCACAGACCCGTCATTCTTGAGTGTCCTGACAAAGATGGTGTTCCTCCAACTGTCCTTCCTCCTCAGATACCTACTGATTATGAGACATTGAAGAGATCTTGGTCGCAACTGTGCGAAGAGCGGGATTCTTATCGGGAAAAGTTCAACGAGCAGGAATTAAAGATCTAGAAGCTGACAAAGCAGTTGGAGAATGAGAGGGCTCTGAATGCCTACATCCGTACTGAGAAGAGGAGACCATGGGATCAATAAGGAGCTCCAGATGTTCTTTTACAGTTTTATTTCCCTTTTCAGTATTTCCTTTCATGTAACGCCTAAGGGCAACCTGTTGAATAATTTCAGTTTCAAAGTTGAATCTAATGAAGTGTGTTCCTTTTTGTTTACAAAGTTGACTCCCGATTGTCTTTGAAAACATAAATCATACGCATTCCATTCATCATGTGCATAGCAGGTTTTTCCTCTTTTCATGTTGCTTACAGTTCTTCGCTATTTATTTCAGCATCATGAATCCTGACTCATCATCAACTGAGACATCCATCAAAGCTCTTCAGGCGCAGAATGCGCAATTTCAGGAATTAATCAAGGGTTTGGCTCAAGGCCAAGAAGAGCTGAAGACTCTGCTCCTGAAGAAGGAGAAGAAGAAGAAGAGAAGAACTGTTCTGTTTAGCTCGGGCCGAAGGTTTGGCAATACTCTGCAGAATGAAGAGGCTGGTTCTTCTGTTGGCAAGAGTACTCCTCAAGCAGAAAAAGGTCCTAGTCCGGTAGTCTCCGACAACGAGACCGATTTTGATGAAGAGCAATATCCTCCGGCAGAAGACCGATACAAGCAATTGGAGGATAGGCTGAATGCTATGGAAATACAACAGGTACCTGGGCTGGATTTTGGAGATCTGGGTTTGTCTACTGGTGTGATCATTCCTCGGAAGTTCAAAGCACCATCTTTCACTAAATATGACGGGGCGTCTTGTCCCAAGCTACATCTCAGGTCCTATGTTCGGAAAATCCAACCGTACTCAGCGGATAAGAATTTGTGGATCCACTTCTTTCAGGAGAGTCTTTCAGAGACTCATCTCGAATGGTTCTATCAGCTGGATGGGACCAAGGTTCGTAACTGGGAGGAGTTGGCTACTGCTTTCTATAAGCAGTATCAATATAATGCCGACCTTGCCCCTACACGTACCCAACTCCAGGGTATGTCGTTAGGTTCAAGTGAAGGTTTTAAGGAGTACGCTCAGAAGTGGAGGGATCTGGCTGGCAGGGTGCAGCCTCCGTTGACTGATCGGGAGTTGGTAGACATGTTCTTGGGGACCCTATCTGGGCCATTTTTCAACCATCTCATTGGGAATTCTTCTGCTGGATTCACTGATCTGATTCTGACTGGAGAGAGAATTGAGGCTGGGTTAAAGTCTGGTAAGATTCCGAAGGGTGCATCGTCTAGTTCTGAGAAGAAACCCTTCAAAAAGGAGGCTAGTGCTGTATACGGTTCCAAGAGACCAGAGAGAACTGAGCGCCGCCAATCTATCGGTGCAGTAATGATTGCTAAGCCTGCTGCCGCTCCTCGGCCAGCCAATCCTCAAAGGGCTGAAAGACCCCGGAGAGAGTTCACCCGGTTGAGTATGACCTTGTCGCAGATCTTACCACAATTGCTCTCAACCAACTTAGTAACCGTCAGAGAGCCTCCAAAGTTTGCAAATACTACCTCTCCTAAGTACAACCCAAATGCTCACTGTGCTTACCATTCTGATAGCCCGGGGCATTCCACTGATGACTGTTGGGCATTAAAGAATAAGGTGCAAGACCTTATCGACGCGAAGGAGATACAGTTTGAAGCGCCTGAGAGGCCGAATGTGGTTACTGCTCCTATGCCCCAGCATGGAGTAAATGCTGTTGACGAAGATGTTTACGCTGTTTCAGTGGATGATCTAGCTACTCCTTTGAAGACCGTCAAGAGGAACCTACTGCTGGCCGGTTTATTTCCGGGTTGCAGTGAGGGTTGCCTGTTCTGTGCTGTGTCCCTATCTGGTTGTCCCTTGCTGAAGTTAGGCATCCAAAGCCTAATGGATAGAAAGGAGATTCTGTTTAAGAAGTCTGCTGTTCAGTTGGTTCCGGTGGAAGAAGTTTCTGTGGTTACCATCTTCAATAATCCAATCAAGGCTCTCCCGAAGAAGCCTATTCAAATCATGACTGTTGCACCTGTGGTTATCACTGTTCCGGGGCCTCTTCCCTATGTATCTGATAAAGCTGTCCCCTGGCACTATGGGGCAGACGTATATGTGAATGGGATCAAACAAGAATTCAACACTGGCGCAAGCATCTGTGATATCACTGGCCCAGCCAAGGTTACCCGCAGTGGCAGGCTCTTCTCGCCTGACATTGCACCGCCCGCTACCCGAAGACCACTCCTTATAACTCCTACAAATGTACCTGTTCCTGTTGCTGATCAAGTTGTTTCTCCTGCTTCCGAGTCATCCAATGCTCGGGGCAAAGGGATTGAAGTTGAGCCTGCCCAGATGGAGGCACCGATACCGATAAATGCTGAGGCCTCCCAACAAGAAATGGAGGAGATTTTAAAAATAATAAAGAAGAGCGACTTCAACGTTGTGGAACAGCTGGGGCACACGCCCTCCAAAATCTCCATGCTCTCTTTATTGCTGTGTTCAGAGGCCCATGCTAAGGCCTTAATCTCATTCCTCAAGACGGCCCATGTGCCACAGGAGACATCTGCAGTTCAGTTCACTGATTGCGTAGCAAATCTGACAGCAGACAATGGCTTAGGTTTCTCAGATGCTGACCTGACTGCAAAAGGAAGAGACCACAATGATGCCCTGCATGTCTCCATCGAATGCAGGGGCACTACTCTGGCACATGTATTGGTGGATACTGGTTCTTCCTTGAATGTTCTACCAAAGAAGGCTTTAGACCGTTTGGATTGCGAAGGCCTGGAACTAAAACCCAACAATATCATCGTCAGGGCCTTTGACGGTTCAAAAAGGATGGTTCATGGAGAGGTTGACATTCCCATTCGTGTGGGTTCTCAGGTGTTTGACTCTACATTTTATGTGATGGATATCCGTCCATCGTACTCTTGTCTACTGGGTCGACCTTGGATCCATAAAGCTGGGGCAGTGACCTCTACCTTGCACCAGACGCTGAAGTACCCTGTCAGAGGGAAGATCGTCACTGTGCAAGGAGAGGAGGAGTACATGGTGAGCCATCTGAATTCCTTCAGATACATTGAGATGGATGGGGAGTTTATTGAAACCCCCTTTCAGCATTTCGAGGAGGTGCTTCCAATTTCGACGGCAGCAGAAACAGCAACAGAAGAGAATGTTCCTTTGAAGATGGCTTCCCTGAAGGATGCCCGGGCTGTGGTTCAAAAAGGTGAATGTGCTAACTGGGGCAGGCTTCCAGACTTTACACAGAAAACTGACAAGTTTGGGCTGGGTTTTACTGCAGAGGGTCAGAAAGCTATGCGGAAGGCGAAGACCAGAAGACCTCCTGTGTTCATTACAAATCCAGGAGTGAATGCCGTTGGTGAAGACATTGAAGTGGATGAAGCTGAGTTCAATAGATGAATCTATCCAACGACTGAAGGCGGATTGACCAATTGGATTGCTAAGGACCATACTCCTGTTACTTTTGTTACGCAGTAATAAACTTCCTTGTTTTGTTATTTTGTAATAAACAATAAATAAACTCTATGGCCCGGTGTCTTACCCGAGGCACCGTGGTTTCATTTGTGAGGGCATATAAATTGTCATTTCATATATCATAAATGAAAATCTTGGACGTTTTCTCACATTTCAAATCTTGTGCTCCTTTTCTATCTTTCTTTCCTTTACATATTTTTCAAAACAGCTGTATTTACACACACACTCACTCATACAGGTTTCAATCCACTCTGGATCTCACTGGTAACGACTCTGCTACTGCCAGTTATGACTTCGAAAATCCGATCAACTTAGCCGAAGACGAAGGTGAAGATGATTGCGAAGTGCCTGGCGAGCTTGCAAGACTGTTACTCCAGGAAGAGAGGGCAATTCAACCACATGAAGAGCCAGTGGAAACAATAAACTTGGGTACTGAGGCAGACAGGAAAGAGGTAAAGATTGGTGCCAACCTAGAGCTCAGCGTGAAGCAATGGTTGACTAAGATGCTACATGATTATGTGGAGATATTTGCCTGGTCCTACGAAGACATGCCCGGGTTGGATACCGATATTGTAGTCCATCACTTGCCTACTAAGGAAGACTGCCCTCCAGTTAAGCAAAAGGTCCGCCGTATGCGTCCAGAGATGTCTGAAAAGATCAAGGCCGAGGTTATGAAACAGTTTGACGCTGGGTTCCTTGCAGTGACTTCTTACCCTCAGTGGGTTGCTAATGTGGTGCCGGTACCTAAGAAAGACGGTAAGGTCAGAATGTGTGTCGACTACAGGGATCTGAACAGGGCCAGCCCCAAGGATGACTTCCCTTTACCTCACATTGATGTCCTTGTTGACAATACAGCTCAGCATAAGGTGTTCTCTTTCATGGATGGCTTTTCAGGTTACAATCAGATCAAGATGGCACCTGAAGACATGGAGAAGACTACCTTTGTTACTCAGTGGGGCACCTTCTGCTACAAGGTCATGCCATTCGGGTTGAAGAACGCTGGGGCAACCTACCAACGCGCCATGGTTGCTTTATTTCATGACATGATCCATCATGAGATAGAAGTATATGTTGACGACATGATCGCAAGGTCCCAGACTGAGGAAGAGCACCTAGATCATCTGCAGAAGTTGTTTGACCGGTTGAAACTATACAAGCTGAGGTTGAACCCGAACAAGTGCACCTTCGGGGTAAGATCTGGAAAGTTGCTAGGCTTCGTGGTCAGTGATAAAGGTATTCAAGTGGACCCTGCTAAGGTCAAAGCTATTCAAGAGATGCCGGTTCCTAAGACAGAGAAGGAAGTCAGAGGCTTTTTAGGACGTCTGAATTACATTGCTCGATTCATCTCACATCTGACTGCTACCTGTGAGCCAATCTTCAAGCTGCTGAAGAAAGATCAGGTAGTACGTTGGAACGATGAATGTCAGGCTGCTTTTGACAGAATCAAAGAGTATCTCCAGGAACCACCCATCCTCATGCCACCGGTTGAAGGGAGACCTCTGATACTATATCTGATAGTACTTGACAACTCAATGGGGTGTGTGCTGGGGCAGCATGATGAGTCTGGCCGAAAAGAGCACGCCATTTATTACCTTAGCAAAACGTTTACCGACTGTGAGACCCGATACTCACTGCTTGAGAAAACTTGCTGCGCTTTGGTATGGGCTGCTCGCCGGCTGAGACAGTATATGCTGACTCACACTACCTTATTGATCTCAAAGATGGATCCTATAAAGTACATATTCGAAAAGCCTGCTCTGTCTGGGAGAATAGCAAGATGGCAAATGATCTTGACAGAATACGACATTTAGTACACAACCCAGAAAGCCATCAAGGGAAGTGTATTGGCAGACCACTTGGCACATCAGGCCGTAAATGACTATCAGTCAATGAACTTTGAGTTTCCGGATGAAAGCATCATGATTGTGACTGATTGTGAAGTACCTGGACCGGATGAAGGACCTGAGGAAGGATCCCGATGGTCTATGCACTTTGACGGAGCCTCCAATGCTTTGGGTAACGGTATCGGCGCCATAATCATATCTCCTCAAGGCACTCATACTCCACTCACTGCCCGGCTATGTTTCAACTGTACCAACAACATGGCGGAGTATGAGGCGTGCATCATGGGTCTTCAAGCTGCGATCGACCTAAGAATCAAGTTTCTGAGTGTCTTCGGGGATTCCTCTCTTGTGATACATCAGATCAAAGGAGAGTGGGATACGAAACATCTGAACCTTATTCCTTACAGAGAATGTGTGTTGACCTTGATCCCCCACTTCACAGAGATAACCTTTGAACATTTCCCGAGAGAAGAGAATCAGTTGGCGGACGCGTTAGCTACAATGTCTTCTATGTTCAAAGTTAAATGGGATAATGAGGCTCCCCGGATCATCATCTGGAAACTGGACGAACCGGCATACTGTTGCGATCTCGAGACCGAATTGGTGACTGAGAAGCCTTGGTACCATGAGGTGAAGAGATATTTGGAAGCTCAGGAATACCCTGAAGGTGCCTCTATCAATGATAAGAAGTTCCTGAGAAGGTTCGCAACAAAGTTCTTCCTTAGCAACTGCATTTTGTACAAGCGAAACCATGATTCAACCTTACTGCGTTGTGTGGATAAGACTGAAGCAGAAAGGATCATGGAAGAGCTACATGAAGGGACCTTTGGTACACATTCCAGTGGGCATACTATGGCTAAGAAGATCCTTCGGGCAGGGTATTACTGGTCCACAATGGAAGCTGACTGCTACCAACATTCCAGGACATGCCATAAGTGCCAGATTTATGCAGACAAGGTGCATGTTCCTCCAGTTCCCCTGAATGTTCTGACTGCGCCTTGGCCGTTTGCAATGTGGGGTATAGACATGATCGGTGAAATTAAACCTACGGCATCTAATGGACATCACTTCATCCTGGTGGCGATTGATTATTTTACGAAGTGGGTCGAAGCAACTTCCTATGCTACGGTAACCAAGACTGTTGTGGCACGGTTCATTCGGCATAATCTGATCTGTCGATACAGCGTCCCTGAACGAATCATTACAGACAACGGTACCAATCTGAACAACAAGATGATCACTGAGCTCTGCGAGCAGTTCAAGATACAACACCACAACTCTTCTCCTTACATACCGAAGATGAATGGGGCTGTCGAAGCAGCAAATAAGAACATCAAGAAAATCGTGCAGAAGATGACAGTGACTTATAAAGATTGGCACGAGATGTTACCGTTCGCTCTACATGGGTACCGCACCTCAGCTAGGACGTCAACCGGGGCAACTCCTTTCTCTTTGGTTTACGGCATGGAGGCAGTCTTACCGATCGAAGTGCAAATACCCTCTCTCCGGATAATGAAGGATGCAAATCTGAACGAAGATGATTGGATCCAGACACGACTTGATCAATTAAACCTGATTGATGAGAAGAGACTTGCTGCTATCTGTCATGGTCAGACGTATCAGAAACGGATGATCAGGGCATTTAACAAAAAGGTCAGACCACAAGAATATCAAGTTGAGGATCTGGTGATCAAGCGAATCATCCTTCCTCAGAGTGATCCAAGGGGCAAATAGACCCCTACATATGAAGGGCTATTTGTGGTTAAGCATGTGTTCTCAGGAGGAGCCATGATCCTAACCAATATGGATGGTGACGACCTTCCTCACCCCGCCAATGTGGACATAGTGAAAAGATACTACGCATGAAAAAAGACCCGCTAGGCTGACATGCCTAGGCAAAAATTAGGGCTTCCCGTCGAACCAAAAGGGTTCGGGCAAAATGAAGGGATGAAATGAAAAAAACTATACACCCGGCAAGTCGAAAACCTGAAAAGGCGGCTTGGGCAAAAATGGGTATCCCGGTGGACTGAAAACCCGAAAGGGCGGTCCAGGCAAAAATTAGGGATAAAAGCGTAATACTATGTCTCATTGATCATTTTGCATCCAGAATCCGGTATCTACACCAAGTTCAGACGACATCAATCAGTCATCTTCACTTTCAACCAAGGTCATCAAGTGATGAGACGCTCGGAGTTATAAAGGCAATAGCAGAGTTGAAACCCAGTGGGATCATCCATTTCACACAGCTGTTTTATTTTCTTTTGTACAAAATTTGTATAAACTCTTTTGTTCGGCGGCGTTCTCTTACTAGGACGTCAGCCTCTTGTACATAAAACGCCTATTTTCAGGCCATTCAAAATCAATACAAATATACTTTTCAGTCAAAAGTGCCAATTGTCTTTCTTTTTCTGTTTTGTTTTGCGAAGAACGTCCAAGGTTCAATTTGTGATATATGCATTGACAATAATTTGCTAACTCATGAATATTTGCGTACGAAACAAAGGATTAATTACAGGTAACATTAGAAACAGGGGCAATAAAGAGTTGTCTAAGCAATCTAATTGTTCTGTCCGCCAAGGTACCAAGGTAGGTTCAACTAAAGAACATAAACCGGCATATCTTAATTCCCCAGAGAGTACGTCAGCAAGTCAGTACACTCTCTCCAAGTTATATTATCAAACCTTAAGGAAATTGAGTATCCTCCAGCAGATCTCAACATTCCCCAGCAGCATACATATTCTTAACAAGCATCCCCGGCAATCTTGGTCTAAAGATTGTTCCCCGGCGGCATATCAAACATTCAAAGGAATCACTTCCCCCGCAATTCAAAACTTCCCCAAGAGAGTCCAATCCAGTTTCCCCAGGAAAGTTGGAATTCATCTCCCCAAGCAGTAAGCTTATCCCCAGTAGATTCTGGAAGCTTATCCTTGCAAAGCACGAACGCGTCTCCCGGCTTTATTCAAAGAGTTATTTCCTTACCAGGATATAACTGGGTTATCCTCAGCCAAAATCCACGGAAAGAGCGTCCTCGACAGAGTCTTCTTATCCTCAGCGAAGTCTATTAACACTTCCAACACAACAAGAGTATCCCCAGCAGGGTATTATCAACACTCAGCAAAGTATCTCTCTCCCCACAGAATATCGCTTCCCAGCAAGATCGTCAGGGTACTTTTCCCCCCACAGAGTTATTCCATTCGCCAAGTTTATTCCCCAACGGAGTTATCTTCTCCTACCGGTATTCTTGCAGCTATCATCCCCAGCGGAAGCGAAATCTATTCTTTCAACATCAGCCCAGGAGTGACTTCTCGGCACTCGTCAAGGATTTACTTTCCTAGACGAAAACATACATAAACATCACATACATCATTATAGCATGCATAGACGCATCATATCTTACAAATCTCATTTATGTTGAGAACACCAGTGCTTGGTCCATATCATGCATTGCATATGACTGACCTTTACCTTTCAGGAAAGATTCAGTTAAATCCTCAATCATATTTCAAGACCTAGACCGGTTCAGTTAATCGACTCCAAAGATTTCTTATCCAGTCAAAGGCCTTCTCTAGTCCAGCTAAATCGACCCCAAACAGATTTTTCTGATGAAGACTCAGTAGAAGTTATCAAAGGTTTTTCTCAAACGTCCGCTTTTGAGATTATAATTGCCTATGGTTCTCTCCCCGATCTTGCGGAGACGATAATTCCATTCCAGGTTTTTCTCAATGATTGCTATTGAGATTATAATTTCCTATGGTTCTCTCCCCGATACTGCGGAGATGATAATTCCACTCCAGGTTTTTCTCAATGTTTGCTTTTGAGATTATAATTGCCTATGGTTCTCTCCCCGATCCTGCGGAGATGATAATTCCACTCCAGGTTTTTCTCAATGTTTGCTTTTGAGATTATAATTTCCTATGGTTCTCTCCCCGATCCTGCGGATACGATAATTCCATTCCAGGTTTTTCTCAATGATTGCTATTGAGATTATAATTTCCTATGGTTCTCTCCCCGATACTGCGAAGATGATAATTCCACTCCAGGTTTTTCTCAATGTTTGCTTTTGAGATTATAATTGCCTATGGTTCTCTCCCCGATCCTGCGGAGATGATAATTCCACTCCAGGTTTTTCTCAATGTTTGCTTTTGAGATTATAATTTCCTATGGTTCTCTCCCCGATCCTGCGGAGACGATAATTCCATTCCAGGTTTTTCTCAAACGTCCGCTTTTGAGATTATAATTTCCTATGGTTCTCTCCCCGATCCTGCGGAGACGATAATTCCATTCCAGGTTTTTCTCAAACGTCCGCTTTTGAGATTATAATTTCCTATGGTTCTCTCTCCGATCCTGCGGAGATGATAATTCCATTCCAGGTTTTTCTCAAACGTCCGCTTTTGAGATTATAATTTCCTATGGTTCTCTCCCCGATCCTGCGGAGACGATAATTCCATTCCAGGTTTTTCTCAAACGTCCGCTTTTGAGATTATAATTGCCTATGGTTCTCTCCCCGATCCTGCGGAGACGATAATTCCACCCAAGGTTTTTCTCAATGTTTGCTGTTGAAGTGAAGTTATCCAAGGTTCTCTCACTGTTCCTGTTGAGGTAGTAACCATCCCTGGTTCATTCATCATCTTTTGAAGCTCCAGATCCAGCTCCTGTAACCAGTCAGGACACATCTATACAAAGAGTTTGAAGACCAGCCCCGTAACAGGTCAGGTAATCATTTTCTTTTTGCAAGTACGCAAGTTCTCGCTAAGGAATCTCTTACGCGATCAACATCCAGATGGCATCTATAAGCCCATCATCCTATTCATCAACCTCTAAATGGCATCTATAAGCCCATTCCATCATCACACTGCTACTATGTGAGCGCAAATTTCTGGGCACTCTAGTGTTCAATCATCTTCTACCCTCGGATTACGAAAGGCACGTCAACCAATCTGCATCCTCAGGTCTAAGAAGATTGAACAGGGGCAACTGTTGTACCCCAAAATTTTCCCTCCCATATTCTTCAAGAAATTGCCAAGTCAAGCTTCAAAATTCCCCAAGGGTTGCATAGTGTAAGAGCCTCCTGAACAGTCAAAATTAGGGTTTTGGTTCTGATCAAGAAAATGAAGTTTCCAAGGGTCCAATCAAGTCTCACATGCCAATAAATATGGTCAAGCATCCTTATATCAAGTTTCAAGACTTTCAGCACAAAATTACACAGTCAAAACCCTAATTGCACTACAGTCAACTATAGGGGCAAAATGGTCATTTGGCAGTCAAAAGTTCAAATTTTTGGTCAACATCTCATTTTGAAGCCACAAACATCATTTGATCAATGCTTGATCATGATTCTCAAAGCTTGGCTCAAAAATCATCAAGATGCAAAAGTTTCCTAATTTGGACAGTTGAAAAAGTCAACTGTAAATTGACCAGGGCATAACTTTCACATGGATTATCATAAAAATTCCATCCAAAGCTCATTTTGAAGATAAAGACATTTCCTACAACTCATCTTCATACTTCAAGTCCAAGAAATGCTCTCACAAAAAGTTATCAATTTCAACATTATAGGTCATTTTCAAAAGTCAACAAAAAGGGACTTTAAGTCAAAGGCCATAACTTGATATTGGTAAATCAAAATGACATGGGACCAAAGACATTGGTTAGAGGACTCAAAGAAATTTCCAAAATGTCCAAGAACATGAGCAAAGCTTAAAGATTGAGCAAGTTATGCCTTGTGGAAGTTGGGAAATGTTTGGATATTTTGAAAAGTCAACATTGATTCAAATGACCTAAAATTGCTAATGGGCCTATTTTTATTCCACAATTCATCATCCAAAGCATGCACACGACCATTTGGCCCAAAGGGAAGTTTTTATTATTTTTTATTTATTTATTTGAATTTTTTATTACAATTAATTCATTTAAACTAAATAAAATATGAGGAAATACTAAACTAATGAAATCAAATCTCTTTGTGCAGCAAATACTCTCATTGGACATTCAAGATTCGTGCATAATCATTTTTGGAAAGTTTTGGCATGATTTGATATCAAATTGCATGAAAAAGATTGGAAAAACTAATGCTTGAAAATCAAATATTGCATAATCAATTCTTGGATTCTTTTGATCTGATTTTTGACCTAATTCATTCGTACATATACAAAGAAGCAAGACCTAATGCCATTAACCAGAAAGATGCGCAAGAACCTGAAGATCAAACTCACACTTTTTGCTTAAAAATCTCAATTCTGAAAACCTAGTTCTAGGACGATTCAAGACCAAATAGTGATTCCATTAGCTTCCTTGAGGATCATAGAACGTTTTCCAATCAAAATCAATCCTCCCAACATCCAGAATTGGTATACAGAAGTCAAGCTTTCTTCACTTTTTTTCATAATCGTGTTTCCATATTTAGGCATTTATATAGCATTTTGTTTGTATATTTGTACTAATTACTTTATTCTGAAGCTAACCACATAACTCGATTGAAGTTTTGGGCATCGTACGCGAATCTACCATGGTTGTTTTTTAGGGTTCTTCAACCTTCAAATTGGGGGTTTTTGAATACAGCAAAATTAGACCACCACGATGCCATGACCGTGCTCAGCACACTTGGACGAAAAGAATGAGACCATCGCGCTCAATTTATGAAGCCCCAGGGGCTATTCGCTATTTTCTAATATAGTGTCTATAGCAGCATTTGAAAACCGTTGCCTAT
This sequence comes from Vicia faba, assembly GCA_948472305.1. Lineage (NCBI taxonomy): Eukaryota > Viridiplantae > Streptophyta > Magnoliopsida > Fabales > Fabaceae > Vicia > Vicia faba. The sequence goes on from OX451741.1 coordinate 1,451,310,091, forward strand.
GTTTGTTGTATTTCAGGAAAAAACAAACCAACGAGGAAGACGCTTAGGTGGCCATCCACGATTGGAGCGTTTGAAATTTCGCGCGCAGGAAGCATTAACGTATTATCTTGTATTATAATATTTGTTTGTTGTTTGATATACAGAAAATGCATTTGGAACGGTTGGCAAGCATAGTGATTGGTAATGTTCAGGACCTGGGTTCGAGCCCCAGGTCCTCACCCCCTTTCCATATATTTTTTCAATTAATATTCATATGCAATTTCAGTAGTGGTGTCCACCATGCACCCACAAAATCAAACTGGCCACGCATCCCAGAGCATTCCATCAAGGGCTCAGATCTAAAGAACACGGTGGACCTGAGTCAACACCCCATACGCTGGCCAATGAAAGTCAATCAGGCCATGAATAAGTGGGCCTCAAATTGTTGGGCTATACCTCCACTTTGGGGACAGCAACCCCCCTAGGTTTGCAAACCTTTTTTATTATTCTTTATTTTTCTTTATTTTTTTGCTTTCTTTTAATTATTGTTTTTAATTAATTTAATATTTTTCATAATATATAAAAAACACATAAAAAATCAGAAAAGAGAAAAAATAATAAATATTTTATTTTAGTATTTTCATAAATAAATTGCATTAATTCATTTAGTTATTAAATTAGGGTTAATTATAATATTTTCATAATAAAAATCTAAAAAATGGTAGAATTAGGGTTTAATTAATTTTTTATATCTTTTTATTTTCTTTCATAATAGTTAAATATTAAATATCTATTTTTATAATTAAATTGCATGTAAAATAATTAGGTTTAATTCTAGGTTAAAATTTAATCTTTTTTTAATAAATTAAAAACAATTAGAATTAGGGTTAGCATTTTATTTTAATTAATTCTTTTGTCATAAAAACCAAAAAAATACCAAAAACAATTCCCTTTCTTTTTTAATTAATTAATTCCATCATTTAATTTAATTTTGTAAAAGGGTCCAACGCCCTCGTTTAATTCTTATTTAATTCGCGTGTTTATTTCTTTTGCCGTTTAATATTTATGTATCTCTCCCAAGGCCTTGTAAATTAATTTCTCGCACTTCGCTTCGCTTTTACTTTCTTTATTTTTCTGTCAAATCGGGTTCAAGAAATTTTGGCGATGTGGACCCGCGCCTTTTGTAATAGCTTAGAATTTTTACCTTCTCGCAATCTTTAACTGTTAATCAAATGCATGCAAGAATGAATGATAAAATAAAAACAAACGCATAGATCACCTTGACATGAATAAGACAAAATAACTGAACATGACACACAAATCACACACCACCCCTAGGGTACGCCTCACTGTTTCCTTGCCTCGAAAGGTGATCGTCGAGTAGAGGATGTCTTAGTAAGTCCTCATGATCCGGGAACCTGGCATGAGGGTAGCTTCTAAGGTGTCTTCCCATTGCTCTGGTGATCACCATGTCCCGAACCTCGAATTGACCCGAACACCTCCAACGGTGGTGCTACCTACCTCTCAATGGTGGGATGGCACTACTTTAAAGGACATTTACACAGACGAATTCCTTAGGGTAGGTAGACGACTCTAGATACTTGCTCTAAATTTCAAACAAAATTCAAAAATACTTTTCACACCAACACATTTTCAAAAAGCTTTCGAAAGCAATTTTTCAAACACTCTTGAGGACCGATACAAGAGTCGAACTGGAACTTTCAAAGAAACTTTTTTTAAAACCCACATTGAAAAGCAAACAAACCATTTTTTTGAAAACACAATGAGCAAGTATCTAAGAGCCCATGGATAGAAAGGGTGCTAACACCTTCCCTTTCTATAACCTACCTCCCGAACCGAGAGCAATCTCTATAAGGAATTTTTCTGTGCTTTTGTCCTTTCCATTTGGAGAAAATAAAAGACGGTGGCGACTCTTGCTTCCGCGACATTTTGCGAACCAGCGTTAAACAGTCAGTTCCAGATCCACCGATCACACCAGTAATATCATTGTTAGAGCCTTCAACGGTTCTAAGCGGATGGTTCACGGAGAAGTGGACATCCCAATTAAGGTGGGTACAAAAGTTTTCAACTCTACTTTTTATGTGATGGACATCCGTCCTTCATATTCATGTTTGTTGGGAAGGCCTTGGATCCACAACGCTGGGGCAGTCACTTCTTCTCTACACCAGATGCTCAAATACCCGGTCCAGGGTAAGATCATAACAGTTCATGGTGATGAGGAGTATATGATAAGCCACCTTAACTATTTCCGCTACGTGGAGTTAGATGGTGAATTCATAAAAACACCTTTCCAACACTTTGAAGATGTTTCTCTTGAAGTTGCGGTAGCCAAGACAATGACTGATGTGCCCATCATTACCAAGCCTGTGTCCCGAATGTCATCCCTTAAAGATGCAGAGGCTGTAATCAAGGAAGGAGGAAGTACAGTGTGGGGTCAACTGCCAGATTTTTCTTACAAGACAGACAAGTTCAGATTAGGTTTCACTGCTGCTAGCCAGAAAGCTGTGCGTCGCTCCCGGGCTGGAGGACCACCACTAAAAATCACTCATCATGTAGTTCATGCTTTAGGAGATGATGAAGAAGGAAGCAATTTTGAAGACTGGATCTTTCCAACTATTGAAGGAGGACTGAACAACTGAGAGGCGAAATACTTTTTTCCCATTACTTTCATCAATCAGTAATTTATCTTTTGAACATTTCCTGTTTGGTGTGTAATAACTATTAAACAATTCGTACACTCTTTTCGCCTTATGCCTTACCCGGGGCATATAGGTCCATTTGTAAGGGTTTTGATTCTTCATTTTCATATGCCATTTTTAATGAATTATGGACGTTTTCATCTATAAACTTTTGTGTTCATTTTCTTTATTTTACATTTTATTTTGTTTAAAGCTGGCTATCCCTTACACACACCCACACTCACAAAATGCAGGTGCCCATCCACTCCGGATTCCATGGGTAACAATTCTGCTATGGCCTTCAGTGACTCTGAAGATATGGTCAATCATGCCGAATACGAAGGTGATGAAGACTGTGAAGTGCCTGGAGAGTTGGCTAGACTTTTGCAACAAGAAGAAAGGGCTATTCTTCCCCATGAAGAGTTGTTAGAGACTATCAATTTGGGTACTGCCGAAGACAGAAAAGAGGTTAAAGTGGGTGCCAACCTGGAGCAAAGTGTCAAAGAGCGCTTAGTTAAACTGTTGAATGAATATGTTGAGATCTTCGCCTGGTCCTATGAAGACATGCCGGGACTGGATACAGATATTGTGGTTCACCGTCTCCCTACAAGAGAAGACTGTCCACCAATCAAGCAGAAAGTCCGCCGAATGAGACCCGATATGTCCGAAAAGATCAAAGCTGAAGTGATGAAATAGTTCAATGCTGGATTTCTGGTTGTTACTTCCTATCCACAATGGGTTGCCAATATTGTGCATGTGCCTAAGAAGGACGGAAAAGTCAGGATGTGTGTGGATTACAGAGACTTAAACAGGGCTAGCCCTAAAGATGATTTTCCACTACCACACATTGACATATTGGTTGACAACACAGCTTAACACAAGGTATTCTCTTTCATGGACGGATTTTCAGGGTACAACCAGATCAAAATGGCCCCCGAAGACATGGAGAAGACTACTTTTGTTACGTAGTGGGGTACCTTCTTCTATAAAGTGATGCCATTCAGACTGAAGAATGCCGGGGCAACCTATCAGCGAGCCATTGTAGCTTTGTTTCATGACATGATACATCATGAAATTGAAGTCTACGTAGAGGACATGATAGCCCGTTTACAAACAGAAGAAGAACACCTTGATCATCTGCAAAAGCTGTTTGTCAGGTTAAAGGAATATAAGCTCAGACTGAACCCTAGCAAGTGCACTTTCGGAGTCAGGTCCGGTAAACTTTTGGGATTTATCGTCAGTAACAAAGGCATCGAAGTTGATCCTGCCAAAGTCAAAGCTATACAAGAAATGCCTGCCCCTCACACTGAGAAGGAGGTCGGAGGTTTCTTGGGACGCTTAAACTACATTGCAAGGTTCATCTCTCACCTAACATCTACCTATGAACCAATCTTCAAGCTGTTAAAGAAAGATCAGGTGGTTGAATGGAACAATGATTGTCAAGTTGCTTTCGATAAAATCAAGGAGTATTTGCTGGAGCCTCCTATCTTGATGCCACCCGTCGAAGGAAGGCCGTTAATCATGTATCTGACTGTTTTTGATAACTCAATAGGGTGCGTACTGGGCCAACATGACGAGTCTGGCCGAAAAGAGCATGCCATTTATTACCTTAGCAAAAAGTTTACCAACTGTGAGACTCGCTACTCACTGCTCGAGAAAACTTGTTGCGCTTTGGTATGGGCTGCTCGCCGGCTAAGGCAGTATATGTTGACACATACCACTTTGCTGATTTCCAAAATGGATCCGATCAAGTACATCTTCGAGAAGCCTGCTTTATCCGGAAGAATCGCTAGATGGCAGATGATCCTGACAGAGTATGATATCCAGTACACAACCCAAAAAGCTATAAAGGGAAGTGTACTAGCCGATCATCTGGATCATCGAGCCGTCGAAGATTACCAATCTATGAGGTTTGACTTCCCTGACGAGGATATTATGACATTGGACAACATTAAAGGTAACAGACCATATGACAGACCTGAACAAGGATCCCGATGGACCCTGTACTTTGATGGTTGTTGTACCCCAAAATTTGCCCTCCCATATTCTTCAAGATTTGCCAAGAGCATGCTTCAAAATCTCCCCAAGGGTTGCACAGTTCAAGGGCCTCCTAACAGTCAAAGATTAGGGTTTTGGTTCTGACAAATACAATGAAGTTTCCAAGGGTCCAATCAAGTCCCACATGCCTACAAATATGGTCAAGCATCCTCATACCAAGTTTCAAGACTTACAGCACAAAATTGCACAGTCAAAAACCCTAATTGCCCTACAGTCAAATGCAGGGGCAAAATGGTCATTTGACAGTCAAAAGTTCAAATTTTTGGTCAACATCTCATTTTGAAGCCACAAACATCATTTGATCAATTCTTGATCATGATTCTCAAAGCTTGGCTCAAAAAGTCTCAAGATGCAAAAGTTTCCATATTTGGACAGTTGAAAAAGTCAACTGTAACTTGACCAAAGCATAACTTCCACATGGTTTATCAGAAAAATTCCATCCAAATCTCATTTTGAAGAGAAAGACATTTCCTACAACTCCTCTTCACACTTCAAGTCCAAGAAATGCTCTCACAAAAAGTTATCAATTTCAACATTATAGGTCATTTTCAAAAGTCAACAAAAAGGGACTTTAAGTCAAATGCCATAACTTGAGATTGGTAAATCAAAATGACATGGGACCAAAGGCATTGGTTAGAGAACTTCAAGACCTTTCCAAAATGTCCAAGAACATGATCAAAGCTTAAAAATTGAGCAAGATATGCCTTGTGGAAGTTGGGAAATTTTTGGATATTTTGAAAAGTCAACTTTGCTTCAAATGCCTTAAAATTGCTAATGGGCCACATTTTCTTCCAAGATTCATCATCCAAAACATGTGCACGACCATTTGGCCCAAAGGGAATTTATTCATCATTTTTATTTATTTAGTTGAATTTTTAATTGCTAATAATTCATTTAATTAATTAAAATATGGAAAAAAATACCAAAGCAAGCTTTTCAAATCTTTTTATGCATGAAATATCTTCAAGATTTCGTGCATTATCTTATATGGAAAGAATCAAGTTGATTGGACATGATTGGCATCAAAAACATGTGAAAAAGATTGGAAAAATTATGCCATGAAAATCAAATATCTTTCCATCAATGCAAAGGTTTTTTGGATCCAAATCTTTACCCTAATCATTCCATACATAAGCCAGAAGCAAACCCTAGTGCTAGAGACCCCCAAGCTGCGCCCAAAGTTGAAGAGAAACATTGAAATTTTTGTGAAAAATTCCAAAACTGAAAACGTGATTACAAAGGGTTTCAAGACAAAATAATCATTCCATTGCATTCCTGAGACTTCAAGGAAAGTTTCTGGATCAAAACCATCATCTCTAATGCGAAGAATTGGTAGAATAACCCCGTCCTGTTCATACTTTTTTCCACGTTCTTGCATCATGATTCACACATTATTGTTAATTTTTAATGTTTGATTTATATTCAGTTAACCATTCTAAAGCTAACCATCTGTTTTAATTGAGTTTTCACGCATCGTATGAAGAATCACCATTGAAGCACTCTAGGGTTTCAGACTTGCAAAATTAGGGATTCCCTCGTCCAGAAAAATTAGACCCTAAGACTTGAACCATTGGAACGAGAAGCTTCATGTGAATCGAACACACATATCGCGCCTAATTTATGATTCAGGGATTTCTATTCGCTATTTTTTGACACAGCATATAGTGGGGGTTTAAAACCCCCGCAATCTTGTTTCTTTTTTTCAGGTAAAACGCAGAATGGAGGAGGAAGACGCTCATGTGGCAAAGCGTGATAGGGCAATTTGAAATTAGCGCGTTTTTTCATTTATCCAGGCCACTAACTTTTTTTCTCTTATAATTATTACCTTCCACTAATATTATAAAGAAAGTAGATGGTACAGTTGGTCAAAGCGTGAGTTGGTAATCTCTGGGACCTGGGTTCGATTCCCAGGTCCCTTCCTCTCTTCATATTATTTTTCTAACCCTACTTGCATGCAGCACTCTATCCAAAGGCTCACCATGCACCCATAATCCAGACGTGCCACATGGCCACTGAGGGCAATCCAAAGGCCCAGATCTGATGAACACCATGGACATTGGTCAACACACACGCTTCCAGAAAAGTCAAAACAAGGCCATAAACATTGGGCCTGATTGCTAGCCAAAAACCTCCAGTTTTGGGGTCAACACCCCTTGGTTTGTCTTCTTCCGTTCTTTCATTATTTTTCTTTCTATTTTTATTTGCTTTAATTAGTTTTAATTTAATTTTTTAAATCAATATTTTCTTAACATAAAAAATAGTAAAAATCAGAAAAGACAAAAAAAAAAAACAAAAATATATTTTATTTTAATATCTTTGTAAATAAATTGTATCAATTAATTTAGTTTTAAATTCTAGGATTAGTTTTAATATTTTCTTAATAAACTAAAATTTGTAGAATTAGGGTTTTAAAAGACTCTTATCCTTTTTTTTCTTTTTTTCTCATTATTAATAATTAATTATTTATTTTTGTAAATAAAATTGTATTAATTAATTAGGTTAATTTTAGATTAAATTTTAATGCTTTTCTTAATAAATTAAAAATAACTAGAATTAGGGTTAATATTTTAATTTCATTTAATTCTCTCATAAAAATCCATAAATACAAAAAAAATTAAAAAAAATAATTTCTTTTCATTTTAATTTAATTAACTTGTTAAATCGTAATTTAATTTCATTAAAAAGGGTCCAACGCCCTCGCTTTCGATTTTAATTCTCTTCGCATTTTTTATTTCCGTTCTTATTCCTTCTTTTAAATATTTATGTAATTCTCCCAAAGCCATGTAAATTTGATATTTATACTTCTCGCACTTTACTTTATTTTATGTCAAATCGGGTCCTGGATTAAATTTGGCGATGTGGACCCGCGCCTTTGTAATAGTTTAGGAACTTTATATTTCTCGCAACTTTTTAACTGCTAATAAATTTGCATGCAAGAATGAATGTTAAAATAAAAACAAAAGCGTAGATCACCCATGACATGAACAAGACAAAATATCTGAAAGCGACACACAAATCACACACCACCCCTAGGGTACGCCTCACTGTTGCCTTGCCTCTCGAAAGGTGATCGTCGAGTAGAGGATGTCTTAGTAAGTCCTCATGATCCGGGAACCTGGCATGAGGGTAGCTTCTAAGGTATCTTCCTATTGCTCTGGTGATCACCATGACCCGAACCTCGAATTGACCCGAACACCTCCAATGGTGGTGCTACCTACCTCTCAATGGTGGGATGGCACTACTTTAAGGACATTTACACAGACGAATTCCTTAGGGTAGGTAGACGACTCTAGATACTTGCTCTAATTTCAAAAACAAATCAAAAATGCTTTTCACACCGACACTTTTCAAAAGCTTTCGAAAGCAACTTTTCAAACACTCTTGAGGACCGGTACAAGAGTCGAACTGAAATTTTCAAAGAAACTTTTTAAAACCCACAATTGAAAAGCAAACAAACCATTTTTGAAAACACAAATGAGCAAGTATCTAAGAGCCCATGGATAACCATGGATAGAAAGGGTGCTAACACCTTCCCTTTCAATAACCTACCTCCCGAACCGAGAGCAATCTCTTTAAGGAATTTTTCTGTGCTTTTGTCCTTTCCATTTGGAGAAAATAAAAGACAGTGGCGACTCTTGCTTACCGCGACATTTCGCGAACCAGCGTTAAACAGTCAGTTCCAGATCCACCGATCACAGAACTGGCGACTCTGCTGGGGATCTTATTAAAGTGAGGTGTACCTTAGGGATAGTTCATAACTGTGTTTTCAATTGCTTTCTTTGCTTGCTTTAAATTGTGGGACTGTCTTGGGAGTTCTATAGATCTTTACCCGGATCTGGGGATACCTTCTTAGAAAGTAGCAACAAGGCTGTGAGGGAACTGTGCGGGGTATACCGACATGGTTGAAACAGTCTGCTACGTTGATGTGGCACTTTGGTGTGTACCGGTAACCCTTGAGTTCAGTCAAGGAGAGTACGGGGCCTCCGCGTGGTGTCATGAAGCATCAACAAACCTTAGGAACCTTAATTGAACTATCTTGGCCTCTTTAGGGTAGTGAGATAACTGACTTTGGTGCAGTCCGAGGTTGGTTGATACTCGATACTACACTCAATTGAGGGTTGCTTTCCTGGAATATTCCGGTCGCAAGTTCAGTGGCTAAATCGAAACGATGAACAATGAAAGCAATCCAGTGATATTGGGACCCTTAGAACCCGGTTACTTCTAATAGGATAGGTTGAGCCCACCAACTTCAAGAGGGTAATACCCAGACCCCATGCTAGCCTAAACTCTAAGGGCTTCTCTTGTGTGACTTGTGTGCCTTCGTACTTGACTACTTGCATGCTTGTTATCTGACACATGAGCTACTTGCAGGTTTCGTTTATAGTCCTTAATTGGGACTCATAACAGGGTATACTAAGTTTCTTGCAGGTTTTGGTTTGCAGTCCTTAATTAGGGACTCATAACAGGGTTTACTTACATCACTCCATGCATACCATAACATCATACCATTGCATACATCCTAACCCATTTCAAGGATCTCAAGGGTCTTGTGATGCAGGTCATGGTGAATCAACTATCCCAGCAAGGGGCAAAGAGGATTTATTTTCCTCTAGACAAAGTTGTCAGGGGCTATGACCCACTTGATATGGTGAGCTTTGACACTTGCAGAAGGTTGCCCTAGCCAAGGTTGTCAGGGGCTATGACCCACTTGATATGGTGAGCTTTGACACTTGAAGAAGGTTGCCCTAGCCAAGGTTGTCAGGGGCTATGACCCACTTGATATGGTGAGCTTTGACTTTTGAAGAAGGTTCCCTTAACAAAGGTTGTTTGGAAATCAAAACCAAACATGATGACTAAAGTCAGGGGCTATGACCCACTGGATATGGTGAGCCTTTGACCCTTGAAGAAGGGCTCTCAACAATATGAAAGTCTTTCAATCAAGTTACTGGGTCCCAAATGCTAACAATTTTCTTGTTTACCCCGCGAGGTCCTTGAAAACATTACATGCATATGTCATACACATCATTGCATAACAGGTATCCTCGATGCAGGTCACTTACCTTTCTCGCTGTTTATTTCAGCAATGGCTTCCCAACAATGCAACCAGGACCTTCTTGCTCAAGAGACTCAGTTCGGGGAAATCCTCCTGAATCTATCCAAGGGGCAGAAGGAGCTGAGAACACTTCTCATGGGGACTTTGGTCAGGAACAATGCTGAGGATGAACGGCTGAAACACCTGCAAGCTGAGATGGATGCAATGAAAGCCCAGATGCTGGGGCAGGTGACTGCTATTCAAGGTTTAGCTCAAAGACAAGAAGAGCTCGGAGTTCTCATCAACCAACTGCTTCAGGGTAACAAACTGGGGCAAACGTCTAAGGGTAAAGAGCCAGTCATCGTTTAACCACCTTTGAGACAAGGAGATAAGGGGAGAGCTCCTCAAATGGCTTCAAGGTCACAAACTCAGCAGCAACTTCACCAGCTTCAGCCAGACAAGCCCAGGAGGCAATTCACCCAGCTCAACATGTCGCTGTTTCAAGCTTTACAACGCCTGTTGAGATTGAATCTGATCACATTAAGGGCTCATCCCCGGAACCCCAACACAGCATCTCCTATCTATGATCCCAATAAAAGGTGTGCCTACCACTCTGCCAGTCCAGGACATGATACAAATGAGTGCTGGGCTCTGAAGAACAAGATCCAGGACCTGATTGATGAAGGAACATTGGAGTTCACACAAGATGGTCAAGCTGAGTTTTTCTACCATCCCTCCAAGGCTCACCATTTGAAGTAACAAGCCCTGAAGATGAAAAGACTTTTGTTCATTAGGATTTTCCAGTTGTAATTTCCTTTTGTTCAAACATTTACGCATGTTAAACGTTGTTATTTCATTAATGCATCGCATATGTCTGTCTTGAATCAATATATTCGCATTCGCTATATTCAAACTTCTTTCATTTTTTTCTGATGATCAACGCTCGGTTAACAATTCTAAGCCTCTTGAGGGAGGATGACGAAAACGATACCGCAATCTACAGTATGCTTTTGAACAGACCCCGCTGATGAGGTACAGGAATTGTTTCAATTCCTAAACACTGGAGTTATAAGGAAGGTAATCCCTCGTCAACCCCTCTGAGCCAAAGAAGTAGGAGTTTTCTCTTTTCGAAATTTAAAACCCTTTATCATAACCCGGGGCAGGGTAGTTCTCTCAGTTGATCCAAGTGCATAACGAATGGCACCAAGGAGGTCCTTACAAAAAAAGAAGACAGTGATGGTTCCGAATAATCAATAAAGAAAGGCAGTCATTACTTCTCAAAATAAAAACCCATTAAGTCAAAACCTATGAAGGAGACTTACAAAACTGGGTCATTCCGCTGACTGTAATCACAAAAGAACAGCTCAGGCAAAAAGAAAGGGATAACAAAAATAAGAAAAAGAAAGAGGTCTTACAAACCCTCGACAAAAAATGACTGCCTATTCAAAATAAGTTATCAACATCCGAATCATCACCGAAAAATCAGAGCAAAGACTCAAACAAGGTCTAATGCACGATCAACTGAGCTTAGGTTTGAAGAACATCACGAAGAGCGGGTGGGTACAAATAATTTGAGCCTTTATCCTTTGTTTCTTAAACCGTGAACCAGGCCACGTTATAACCCTTAAAAGTCCTAGCTGAAGCACGGGTTAGTTCGAAAGCATACTGTTACGAAAGGTATCCTGACTCCTTAAGGCTTACGGTAAAAACGGAGTTGACATCACGTTTTACAAACATTCACTTGTTTTATGAAAAAGAATGCCTTTTCAAAATCTCCAAGACAGACATAAGCTTTGCATTTTTGATATAACATTGTTTGCATATGACTATTTGTTTGAACAGCAGGGAAGTTCGCACGATGAAAGCTTAGTGAACAAAGGCACTTCCAATCAAGGGGCATGACATGATCATGGTCTATCATCCGGGGCAGTTAGGTCAAGATTCAGGGAATCTCTCAAAATGTCAAATAGCCAGGGGCAAATCTCCGCCTGAGTCGCTTGGGGAATTGGACATGAATTCCAGCAACGAATCTTGCCTAATCAAACATCGTCCGGTGGCATGACAAAAGACTTCTAACAGGGGCAACTCCCTACATTCTGAGAGCGTGGATATAGTCGAAAAGAATGCTACGCGTAATCAAAGACCCACTAGGTTGACACACCTAGGCAAAAATAAGGGCTTCCCGGCGAACCAAAAGGGTTCGGGCAAAAATAAGGGATAAAATGAAAAATCTGTACACCCGGCAAGTCGAAAACCTGAAAAGGCGGCTTGGGCAAAAATGGGTATCCCGGTGGGCTGAAAACCCGAAAGGGCGGTCCAGGAAAAAATTAGGGATCAAAGCGTACGACTATATTCCGTCATCTCGTCACCTGTCTACCAGAAGATTTGTCAAGCACCTCCACAAATATCTTCTTCCCTCACCTCAGAAACAGGGGCAATAATGAGTCGTCCAGGCGATCCAGTTGCTCTGTCAACCAAAGTACCAAGGAAAGGTTAATACAAAGATGATTACCATCTACCTTTACAAATTCCAGATCGTGGGTTAACATCTGAAACTAAACAGGACAATCGTCCACTTGATCATCCATCAGGCAACCCTACACCGGTTCCTTCTCAACTTTCAGACCAAGTCTTACACGGACTCATCCTCAGAAAAAGTCTTACACGGACTTATCATCAAAGTGACCCTACACCGGTTCCTCCTAAAATCTTACACGGATTTATCTCAAGATGACCTTACCCCGGTTCATCAAGAAGTTTTACACGAACTTATCCTGCAGTAACCCTACACTGGTTCCTTTTCTTTCAGAAAAGAAGTCTTACACGGACTTATCTCCAGATGACCTTACCCTGGTTCATCAAGAAGTTTTACACGAAATTATCCTGTAGTAACCTTACCCCGGTTTCTCCAGAAGTTTTACACGAACTTATCCTGTAGTAACCTTACCCCGGTTCCTCCAGAAGTTTTACACGAACTTACCCTGCCGTAACCTTACCCCGGTTCATCCAGAAGTTTTACGCGAACTTATCCCGAAGTAACCCTACACAGGTTATCTCTTTCCAGACGTAGTTTTACACGGACTCGTCATCGGTAAACCCTACACAGGTTTCCTTCAACTCCAAATGCAGCTCCACACAAGCCCAACCTCAAAGTAACCCTACACAGGTGTCATTCTTTCCAAGATGCGGTTTTACACGAGCTCACTATCAGGCAACCCTACATAGGTTCCCTCTTTCAGCTTACAAAAATTATAGTTCAAAACTTCCCCAGGAGAGTCCAATCCAGCTTCCCCAGAAAAGTTGGAATCCATCTCCCCAAGCAGTAAGCTTATCCCCAGTAGATTCTGGAAGCTTATCCTCACAAAACACGAACGCGTCTCCCGGCTTTATTCAAAGAGTTATTTCCTTACCAGGATATAACTGGTTTATCCTCAGCCAAAAGCCACGGAAAGAGCGTCCTCGACGAAGTCTTCTTATCCCCAGCAAAGTCTATTAACACTTCCAACACAACAAGGGTATCCCCAGCAAGTTATTATCAATAACTCAACAAAGTACCTCTCTCCCCACAGAGTATTGTTCTCCAGCAATATCGCTAGAGTAATTTTCTCCCTGCAGAGTAATCCATTCGCCAAGTTTATTCCCCAACGGAGTTATCTTCTCCTACTGGTATTCTTGCAACTGTCATCCCCAGCGGAAGCAAAAATCTATTCTTCAACATCAGCCCAGGAGCGACTTCCCGGTATCCGTCAAGGATTTATTTTCCTAAGACGAAAACATACATTCATAAACATCGCATTTTCATACATTACAACACGCATATACACATAATATCCTACAAATCTCATTTATATTGAGAACATCATTGCGTGATCCATATCAGGCATTGCATATGACTGACCTTTACCTTTCAGGAAAGATCCAGTTAAGTTCTCAGCTATATTTCAAGACTTTAGTCTGGTTCAGTTAAATCGACCCTAAGATTTTTCTGTTTCTTATCCAGTCAAAGGCCTTCTCTGGTTCAGTCAGATCGACCCTAAGATCTCCCTGTTTCTTATCCAGTTGAATACATTTCAAGACCTAGACCGGTTCAGTTAAATCGACCCTAAGATTTTTCTGTTTCTTATCCAGTCAAAGGCCTTCTCTGGTTCAGTCAGATCGACCCTAAGATCTCCCTGTTTCTTATCCAGTTGAAGACATTTCAAGACCTAGACCGGTTCAGTTAAATCGACCCTAAGATTTTTCTGTTTCTTATCCAGTCAAAGGCCTTCTCTGGTTCAGTCAGATCGACCCTAAGATCTCCCTGTTTCTTATCCAGTTGAAGACATTTCAAGACCTAGACCGGTTCAGTTAAATCGACCCTAAGATTTTACTGTTTCTTATCCAGTCAAAGGCCTTCTCTGGTTCAGTCAGATCGACCCTAAGATCTCCCTGTTTCTTATCCAGTTGAAGACATTTCAAGACCTAGACCGGTTCAGTTAAATCGACCCTAAGATTTTTCTGTTTCTTATCCAGTCAAAGGCCTTCTCTGGTTCAGTCAGATCGACCCTAAGATCTCCCTGTTTCTTATCCAGTTGAAGACATTTCAAGACCTAGACCGGTTCAGTTAAATCGACCCTAAGATTTTACTGTTTCTTATCCAGTCAAAGGCCTTCTCTGGTTCAGTCAGATCGACCCTAAGATCTCCCTGTTTCTTATCCAATTGAAGACATTTCAAGACCTAGACCGGTTCAGTTAAATCGACCCTAATATTTTTCTGTTTCTTATCCAGTCAAAGGCCTTCTCTGGTTCAGTCAGATCGACCCTAAGATCTCCCTGTTTCTTATCCAGTTGAAGACATTTCAAGACCTAGACCGGTTCAGTTAAATCGACCCTAAGATTTTTCTGTTTCTTATCCAGTCAAAGGCCTTCTCTGGTTCAGTCAGATCGACCCTAAGATCTCCCTGTTTCTTATCCAGTTGAAGACATTTCAAGACCTAGACCGGTTCAGTTAAATTGACCCTAAGATTTTACTGTTTCTTATCCAGTCAAAGGCCTTCTCTGGTTCAGTCAGATCGACCCTAAGATCTCCCTGTTTCTTATCCAGTTGAAGACATTTCAAGACCTAGACCGGTTCAGTTAAATCGACCCTAAGATTTTTCTGTTTCTTATCCAGTCAAAGGCCTTCTCTGGTTCAGTCAGATCGACCCTAAGATCTCCCTGTTTCTTATCCAGTTGAAGACATTTCAAGACCTAGACCGGTTCAGTTAAATCGACCCTAAGATTTTTCTGTTTCTTATCCAGTCAAAGGCCTTCTCTGGTTCAGTCAGATCGACCCTAAGATCTCCCTGTTTCTTATCCAGTTGAAGACATTTCAAGACCTAGACCGGTTCAGTTAAATCGACCCTAAGATTTTACTGTTTCTTATCCAGTCAAAGGCCTTCTCTGGTTCAGTCAGATCGACCCTAAGATCTCCCTGTTTCTTATCCAGTTGAAGACATTTCAAGACCTAGACCGGTTCAGTTAAATCGACCCTAAGATTTTACTGTTTCTTATCCAGTCAAAAGCCTTCTCCGGTTCAGTCAGATCGACCCTAAGATCTCCCTGTTTCTTATCCAGTTGAAGACATTTCAAGACCTAGACCGGTTCAGTTAAATCGACCCTAAGATTTTACTGTTTCTTATCCAGTCAAAGGCCTTCTCTAGTCCAGCTAAATCGACCCCTAACAGATTTTCCTGATAAAGACTCAGTAGAAGATATCCAAGATTCTCTCAGCGTTACTGTTGAGGTAGAAGTCGCCCAAGATTCTCTCAGCGTTACTGTTGAGGTTGAAGTCGCCCAAGATTCTCTCAGCGATACTATTGAGGTTGAAGTCGCCCAAGATTCTCCCAGCGTTCCTGTTGAGGTAGTAATCGTCCAAGGTTCTCTCACCGTCCCGTTGAGGTAGTAACCATCCCTGGTTCATTCATCACCTTTTGAAGCTCCAGATCTAATTCCTGTAACCAGTCAGGACACATCTATACAAAGAATTTGAAGACCAGCTCCTGTAACAGGTGAGGTAATCATTTCTCTCTCTTTTTTTTTTTTTTTTTTTCCAGGTACGCAAGCTCTCGCTAAGGAATCTCTTACGCGATCAACATCAAGATGGCATCTATAAGCCCATCCACCTTCCATCATCTCTTAGCATGGCATCTATAAGCCCATCATCCTATCCATCAATCTCCAAATGGCATCTATAAGCCCATTCCCATCATCACACTGCTACTATGTGAGCGCAAATTTCTGGGCACTCTAGTGTTCAATCATCTTCTACCTTCGGATTACGAAAGGCACGTCAGCCAATCTGCATCCTCAGGTCTAAGAAGATTGAACAGGGGCAACTGTTGTACCCCAAAATTTGCCCTCCCATATTCTTCAAGATTTGCCAAGAGCATGCTTCAAAATCTCCCCAAGGGTTGCACAGTTCAAGGGCCTCCTAACAGTCAAAGATTAGGGTTTTGGTTCTGACAAAGAAAATGAAGTTTACAAGGGTCCAATCAAGTCCCACATGCCTACAAATATGGTCAAGCATCCTCATACCAAGTTTCAAGACTTACAGCACAAAATTGCACAGTCAAAAACCCTAATTGCCCTACAGTCAAATGTAGGGGCAAAATGGTCATTTGACAGTCAAAAGTTCAAATTTTTGGTCAACGTCTCATTTTGAAGCCACAAACATCATTTGATCAATTCTTGATCATGATTCTCAAAGCTTGGCTCAAAAAGTCTCAAGATGCAAAAGTTTCCATATTTGGACAGTTGAAAAAGTCAACTGTAACTTGACCAAAGCATAACTTCCACATGGTTTATCAGAAAAATTACATCCAAAGCTCATTTTGAAGAGAAAGACATTTCCTACAACTCCTCTTCACACTTCAAGTCCAAGAAATGCTCTCACAAAAAGTTATCAATTTCAACATTATAGGTCATTTTCAAAAGTCAACAAAAAGGGACTTTAAGTCAAAGGCCATAACTTGAGATTGGTAAATCAAAATGACATGGGACCAAAGGAATTGGTTAGATCACTTCAAGACCTTTCCAAAATGTCCAAGAACATGATCAAAGCTTAAAATTTGAGCAAGATATGCCTTGTGGAAGTTGGGAAATTTTTGGATATTTTGAAAAGTCAACTTTGCTTCAAATGCCTTAAAATTGCTAATGGGCCACATTTTCTTCCAAGATTCATCATCCAAAACATGTGTACGACCATTTGGCCCAAAGGGAATTTATTCATCATTTTTATTTATTTATTTGAATTTTTAATTGCTAATAATTCATTTAATTAATTAAAATATGGAAAAAATACCAAAGCAAGCTTTTCAAATCTTTTTATGCATGAAATATCTTCAAGATTTCGTGCATTATCTTATATGGAAAGAATCAAGTTGATTGGACATGATTGGCATCAAAAATATGTGAAAAAGATTGGAAAAATTATGCCATGAAAATCAAATATCTTTCCATCAATGCAAAGGTTTTTTGGATCCAAATCTTTACCCTAATCATTCCATACATAAGCCAGAAGCAAACCCTAGTGCTAGAGACCCCCAAGCTGCGCCCAAAGTTGAAGAGAAACATTGAAATTTTTGTGAAAAATTCCAAAACTGAAAACGTGATTACAAAGGGTTTCAAGACAAAATAATTATTCCATTGCATTCCTGAGACTTCAAGGAAAGTTTATGGATCAAAACCATCATCTCTAACGCGAAGAATTGGTAGAATAACCCCGTCCTGTTCATACTTTTTTCCACGTTCTTGCATCATGATTCACGCATTATTGTTAATTTTTAATGTTTGATTTATATTCAGTTAACCATTCTAAAGCTAACCATCTGTTTTAATTGAGTTTTCACGCATCGTATGAAGAATCACCATTGAAGCACTCTAGGGTTTCAGACTTGCAAAATTAGGGATTCCCTCGTCCAGAAAAATTAGACCCTAAGACTTGAACCATTGGAACGAGAAGCTTCATGTGAATCGAACACACATATCGCGCCTAATTTATGATTCAGGGATTTCTATTCGCTATTTTTTGACACAACATATAGTGGGGGTTTAAAACCCCCGCAATCTTGTTTCTTTTTTTTCAGGTAAAACGCAGAATGGAGGAGGAAGACGCTCACGTGGCAAAGCGTGATAGGGCAATTTGAAATTAGCGCGTTTTTTCATTTATCCAGACCACTAACTTTTTTTCTCTTATAATTATTACCTTCCACTAATATTACAAAGAAAGTAGATGGTACAGTTGGTCAAAGCGTGAGTTGGTAATCTCTGGGACCTGGGTTCGATTCCCAGGTCCCTTCCTCTCTTCATATTATTTTTCTAACCCTACTTGCATGCAGCACTCTATCCAAAGGCTCACCATGCACCCATAATCCAGACGTGCCACATGGCCACTGAGGGCAATCCAAAGGCCCAGATCTGATGAACACCATGGACATTGGTCAATGCACACGCACGCTTCCAGAAAAGTCAAAACAAGGCCATAAACATTGGGCCTGATTGCTAGCCAAAAACCTCCAGTTTTGGGGTCAACACCCCCTTGGTTTGTCTTCTTCCATTCTTTCATTATTTTTCTTTCTATTTTTATTTGCTTTAATTAGTTTTAATTTAATTTTTTAAATCAATATTTTCTTAACATAAAAAATAGTAAAAATCAGAAAAGACAAAAAAAAAAACAAAAATATATTTTATTTTAATATCTTTGTAAATAAATTGTATCAATTAATTTAGTTTTAAATTCTAGGATTAGTTTTAATATTTTCTTAATAAACTAAAATTTATAGAATTAGGGTTTTAAAAGACTCTTATCCTTTTTTTTTTCTTTTTTTCTCATTATTAATAATTAATTATTTATTTTTGTAAATAAAATTGTATTAATTAATTAGGTTAATTTTAGATTAAATTTTAATGCTTTTCTTAATAAATTAAAAATAACTAGAATTAGGGTTAATATTTTAATTTCATTTAATTCTCTCATAAAAATCCATAAATACAAAAAAAATTAAAAAAAATAATTTCTTTTCATTTTAATTTAATTAACTTGTTAAATCGTAATTTAATTTCATTAAAAAGGGTCTAACGCCCTCGCTTTCGATTTTAATTCTCTTCGCATTTTTTATTTCCGTTCTTATTCCTTCTTTTAAATATTTATGTAATTCTCCCAAAGCCATGTAAATTCGATATTTATACTTCTCGCACTTTACTTTATTTTATGTCAAATCGGGTCCTGGATTAAATTTGGCAATGTGGACCCGCGCCTTTGTAATAGTTTAGGAACTTTATATTTCTCGCAACTTTTTAACTGCTAATAAATTTGCATGCAAGAATGAATGTTAAAATAAAAACAAAAGCGTAGATCACCCATGACATGAACAAGACAAAATATCTGAAAGCGACACACAAATCACACACCACCCCTAGGGTACGCCTCACTGTTGCCTTGCCTCTCGAAAGGTGATCGTCGAGTAGAGGATGTCTTAGTAAGTCCTCATGATCCGGGAACCTGGCATGAGGGTAGCTTCTAAGGTATCTTCCTATTGCTCTGGTGATCACCATGACCCGAACCTCGAATTGACCCGAACACCTCCAATGGTGGTGCTACCTACCTCTCAATGGTGGGATGGCACTACTTTAAGGACATTTACACAGACGAATTCCTTAGGGTAGGTAGACGACTCTAGATACTTGCTCTAATTTCAAAAACAAATCAAAAATGATTTTCACACCGACACTTTTCAAAAGCTTTCGAAAGCAACTTTTCAAACACTCTTGAGGACCGATACAAGAGTCGAACTGAAATTTTCAAAGAAACTTTTTAAAACCCACAATTGAAAAGCAAACAAACCATTTTTGAAAACACAAATGAGAAAGTATCTAAGAGCCCATGGATAACCATGGATAGAAAGGGTGCTAACACCTTCCCTTTCTATAACCTACCTCCCGAACCGAGAGCAATCTCTTTAAGGAATTTTTCTGTGCTTTTGTCCTTTCCATTTGGAGAAAATAAAAGACGGTGGCGACTCTTGCTTACCGCGACATTTCGCGAACCAGCGTTAAACAGTCAGTTCCAGATCCACCGATCACAATGGTGCTTCAAATGCACTTGGAAACAGTTTCGGTGCGATACTTATCTCTCTAGAAGGTTGCCGTACACCTTTCATTGCTAGACTCTGCTTCAGCTGCACCAACAACATGGCCGAGTATGAAGCTTGTATCTTTGGTCTCAAGGCTGATATTGACTTGGGAATCAAATCTCTGGTTGTATTTGGGGACTCAGCTTTGGTTATCAGTCAAATCAAAAGGGAGTGGGATACTAAGCACCCTAACCTCATCCCTTACAAAGAACATGTCCTGACATTTTTACCACACTTCGAGCAGATTACCTTCGAGCACTTCCCGCGAGAAGAGAATCAATTGGCAGATGCGTTAGCTACAATGTCATCCATGTTTAAACTTAACAGGGATAATGAGACACCTTAAATCACCATCGAACGAATGGACAAACCTGCACATTGTCACGAGATTAATACCGAAGAAGTGATGGACCGACCTTGGTTTCATGACGTTAAAAGGTATCTCGAAGCACAAGAATACCCTGAAGGAGCTTCAGTCAACGACAAAAAGTTCTTAAGGAGGTTCACTGCCAAATTCTTCCTGAGCAAAAGTATCCTATACAAGCGCAATCTTGATTGTGTCTTACTCTGTTGTATGGACAAGATTGAAGCTGAGCAGATCATGGCTGAACTACATAATGGCACCTTTGGCACCCACTCGAGCGGTCATACGATGGCTAAGAAGATTCTACGGGCAGGCTACTACTGGTCTACCATGGAAGCTAATTGTCATCAACATTCCCGTACTTGTCACAAATGCCAAATCTATGCTGATAAGGTACATATTCCCCCAGTTCCTCTCAATGTCTTAACAGCTCCTTGGCCATTCGCGATGTGGGGAATCGACATGATTGGAGAGATCAAGCCTACAAAATTCAATGGACATCGCTTCATCCTGGTGGCTATTGATTACTTTACCAAGTGGGTCGAAGCAGCTTCCTTCGCCTCCGTTACAAAGAATGTGGTTGCCCGCTTCATCAAACAGAACCTCATATGCCGGTATGGTATCCCCGATAGGATCATTACGGACAACGGTACAAATTTGAACAATACTATGATCACCGCTCTGTGCGAGCAGTGCAAGATTCAACATCACAATTCATCTCCCTATCGGCCTAAGATGAACGGTGCTGTCAAAGCCGCGAACAAAAATATCAAAAAGATCATACAAAAAATGACAGTCACCTACAAGGACTGGCATGAGATGTTACCGTTTTCTCTGCATGGGTACCGTACCACGACACGCACTTCAACTGGGGAAACCCCCTTTTCTTCGGTATACGGCATGGAAGCTGTTTTACCTATCGAGGTTCAGATTCCCTCCCTGAGAATCACGAAGGATGCTGGTTTGAGTGAAGACGATTGGATTCAGACCCGGCTTGATCAACTTAACTTGATCGACGAGAAACGACTTACTGCTGTTTGTCATGGTCAGGCGTATCAAAAATGTATGATCAAGGCCTTCAACAAGAAAGTCAAGAGGCAAGTATATCAAGCCGAAGACCTTGTAATCAAGCGGATCATCTTGTCGCAAAGTGATCCCAGGGGAAAATGGACTCCTACTTACGAAGTACCATTTGTGATCAAAAGCATATTTTCTGGTGGGGCAATGATTCTGACCACCATGGATGGTGATGACCTGCCGCACCCTGTGAATGCAGACATAGTCAAAAGATACTATGCATAAAACGACCCGACAAGTTGAAAACCCGAAAGGGCGACTTGGGTAAAAATGGGTATCTCGATGAATCGAAAACCTGAAAGGGCGGTTCAGGCAAAAATTAGGGATAAAACAAAAAAATCTGTACACCCGGCAAGTTGAAAACCCGAAAGGGCGACTTGGGCAAAAAAGGGTTTCCCGGTGGATCGAAAACCCGAAAGGGCGATTCAGGAAAAAGTTAGGGAATTAAAGCGTATGACTATGTCTCGTCGGATCACTTTAAGGACAATCTCTTCACGGACAAGCTTCAAGCTTCTGATCAATCCAATCATCTGCAGACGAAGCAACGAATGGACAAGATACTCAGAGTTGTGAAGGCTATAGCAGAATGGGAACCCCATGGAATTGTTACACATAGCCACCTTTCTTTGTATAAATTTTTCTCATTTTTATGACAACATTCTCTTGCTAGGATGTCTGTCTCCTTTGTACAAAATACTTACAAAGTTAATGCAGAGATACTTCAAAGTGCAGAAATTTCCTTGCCTTTTCTTTCTTTTTACACTTATGTTTTATTTGAAAACGTCCAATGATTTATTAAATGAGCATATGCATTTGAATATAATCACTGCTTACAAATAAAATGGAATGAGAAAGGATAATTACCGATAGGTTGAAAGTATAGGAAAGCGTCTTTAGGCTATTCCAGAAGAAATCCCCTACAGTAGGTCATTCATATCCCCAGCGGAGTTAAGTTTCAAAATCCATTACATCAGAGCTAAGTTTCCAAACTCCTAATCCCCAGCGGAGCTAGAAAACTTTGAACTACAAACCCTCAGCGAAGATAAAACTTTCTTCCCCAACGGAGTCCAAAACTTCAAATCTTAAACCTCAGTGGAATACCATCCATTTTCTTCCATAAATCCTCAGTAGATTGGCATGCAACCCAAGCTCTTGAGAATTCTCCAACAGGATAAGTGTTCTCCCCACAGAGTTATGTCCCAGCAGAATGAAGATTCATGTTCTCATTTCTCCAGTTGAAGCCTCCCAGGTTTTAATTCCCCAGTAGAGATCGTCAGAGTTTTCCTTATCCGCCCGGAAAGTCATGAAGGATTCTCAATTCCTCGCAGAGGTTGTCAAAACTCTTGTTAATCCCCACGAGTCACCAAGGATTTTCAATCCCCAGCAGTAGTCCAAAGGATGTTCTCAGTCTCAACAAATCAAAGGTTTTGAATCTCCAGCAACAGTCAAGGGTTTATTTCCCCCGACAGCAGTCAAAGATTTCATCATCTCCAGTTATCAAGGATTTATTTTCCTCAGCAAGACAGCTAATCAGCTTACATGCGCATCCATTACATGCATATATCATAAATATTGATAGAACACATTTTATTGCATCATACATGTCATGCAACATAACTTTGTGTTTTAGCTAACATTTTACCCTTTTCAAGATAAGATTAAAAGCTACCTTTAACAAATGTTCAAAGATTTCAGATACAGTATGGATACACCCCCAGACACGGCAGTCATTCTATTACTCATTCAGAATTTCAAGTCAAAATACGACAGGGATACACCCCAGACATGGCGGCCATTCTACTACTCATTCAGACTTCAACAATCAGATACAAACTAGATATGCTCCAGACACGAAAGCCATTCTATTTCTCATTTAGATTCAACTATCAACTTTAGGTTTAGATACATTCCAAACACGGAAGTCATTCTGTCACTTGTCCAGATCCTAGTTACAGTGCGGATACACTCCAAACATGGAAGTCATTCTACTACTCATACAGATCTCCCATACAGATACAGTCCAGATATGCTCCAGATACAGTAGCCATTCTGTCACTCATTCAAACCTATTCCCCATCCCAGAGATACGCTCCAAACACGGATGCCATTCACTTGCTCATACAGATCCAATCTCCAGATACAACTCAGATACGTTCCAGATACAGATACCATTCTGGCATTCACTCTCCTAATTCTCAACAAACAAGTCTTGGATGGCATCTTTAAGCCCATATCCAACAAGATTCTACCATCTCCAAATGGCATCTTTAAGCCCATTCCCTCAGCTACATTTTTGACGAGTGCAAATTTATGGGCACTCTAGTGTCCAATCCTCTCTTACCTTCGAGTCACGAAAGGAAAACTCGCCAATCTAACTCTTCAGGTTTAAGAAGATTGAACAGGGGCAGCTGTTGTACCCCAAAATTTTACCTCTCATTTTATCAAGATTTCCCCTCACAAGGCTCCTTGAACTCCAGATCAAGCTAGGGTTTGCACTGCTCAAGACATCTCCTTGCACTGATGACCTAAATTAGGGTTTGAGTTTGCACAGAGATTTTTGGACTTTCAATACTCAAAGAGACTTTCATACTTCGTGTTGGACTCATAAGTTTGTCCATACCAAGTTTCAAGCCTTGAATCAATTTTTTGCCCAGTCAATTAGACAGTTGACCTAGAAATCAATTGTATTAGGGAAAAAGTCAATTGTGGCCAATTTATAGTCAAACCTCATGAGTTTTGACCCACATCAACATTATAGACTCATATGAACCATTTGATCAAGTTTGGACCACAACTCCTTAATAAATTTGATCAGATCATCAAAAGGGCAAAATAGTCATTTTTAGGGTTTTGACTGTACAAGGGCAATTTCTGACTTTTGACCTAGCCAATGGAAAATTGGGCTCAACCATGGACTCAAGTACTCAATGGAATCATCTTGAACTATTCAACAAGTTCAAAAGATCTCAAATGCATTGGATTGACAAATGAATTTTTCAGTCAACTGATCAAAATTTGACTGTACATTGAAAAGTCAAACTTTGACTTTTTGGTCAAAATCAAGTGCCAAGGGTCATTTTTCATCAAGATGTGTCAAAACATGAAACTTGTTCAATAAGAAACCCATTTTGCAAATTAGGGTTTAAAGTTGAAAAATTTTCATAACTTAGAATTTTTCTAAGTTATGAAATTTTCTTAATTTTTCCTAACTTTGCCCAACATTTTCACCATGATGCAATTGGATTCAAACAAAACTTCCAACGTGAAATTTGTAGTCCTCCACAAATTCTACAACTTTTATTCACAAAGTTTTATCAAAAGAAGCTTGGATCTCAAGTTATGATTTTTGGAACAAGGGTCCCTAAAACTTTTAACTTAGTGAAATTTTTGCCCTAGTTTAGGCAGAATTTTGACCTATCTTCATGGCCATTTTTCACATAGTTCCACTTGGAATCTCAAATTTCATTTCAAAGATGGATTGTAGAGCATGTTACAAGCTTTCCAAAATGTTCAAGAACTCTCCAAACTCATTTGTGGTTAGGGAGAATCGAAGGCTTGAAGTTGGAAAAAACTCACTTTTCATCCATGGCATGTTCATGTTCATACAAGTTGCAAATTCAAATCAGCTTGATTTGCACTAGATTACAGGCCTCAAAACCATTCCACACTCAATAATTAAATGCAAATCCATTGGTCTAAGACATTGTTTTAGTCATTAGAACATTGCACACAAAATTAATCCTTAAGTAGAAAAAGGTACATTACCATTTTTGCCATAATCTTGCTTTATGTCAAACCACAATATTTGAGAATTGGTCCAGATATTATGCAGCAAATCAAATCCATAAATTAGAGGGGCCAAGAGCAGAGGGTGCAAGCATATGGATAGCCTGTACAGGCCTAGTTCACATCACTTCACACACTTTGCTTCATAACCAAGAAATTGGTCCAAAACACAAGAACTTGAACATCAGCTAGAACTAACTTGTGCAAGTTTTTGAAACATATTTCTCATATCCCCTTGAGCCAGAAACACGACCCCTTGAGCCTTCAAACCTCCCATAGCACAAAATCACATCTCATTGGCAAAACAGGGCAGCATCTGCAACTTGACTTCCATAGCACAATTTGCTCGTGCGTTTTCCCCCAAACCTGTTCAAACACCTTCCATTCAATCCATCCAAGCTATCCCAAACCTTAAACACTAACTGTAACTCCATTTACAGGGTTTGCCATTTTCAATTTGAGCTTGTGCAGGTTGAGTTCTGTAGGCTTGTTCAAGTGTATTCAAGGCAAGCTAGACATTGGAGAAGGTCAAGTGAAGTTCAAGCAAGCTCCCAGACATCTCATGCCTTGTTGAAATGCTCCACATTGCCATACACGAAGTCAGCTGAAATAGGTTTTTATCAACTTCCTATCTCTCTATTTAGGAACATTTAGACTTAGGTTTGAGAATAAGAAATGTAGTATTCATAGCCATGAAGCTGTACATATGCTCAGTTTTCATTTTTATTAAGCATGCTAAGAGAATTTGGTCCATGAACATCCTGAAAAAATTAGGTTAGATTTTAGGGCCAGAGAAATTCTCTCTGGTCTTTGAGAGTTAGAACAAGTTTTTTATATGGTTGAATTCGTCTTGAAAAGCTCTACAACTTTGATATTATGTGTTTTTGCAATAGAGCTCGTATGCAGGATCTGGAATTTGTACAGGGCGCGTGTTTTTGTTTGAACAAGAGGTTGAAGATGAAGTCAGTGGGCTGGGCTTGGTTCTGGCCTTGCTTTTGATACCCCCCTTTTGCTGAATGCACCCCCTGGCCCAATTTCTTTATATTTTATATTTTTGTATTTTTATTTTCATTTCTGATTTTATTTTATTATTTCCAAATATAAGAAATACTCAAAAATATTTTTATAAATTTTCACATTTTATTTTGTATTTTATTTTATTTTTTCTAACATAAAAATAACTATTAGATAATATACTTTTATTTTATTTAATAAAAACTTAAAAATAATATATAAATTATATTTTTATTTTATTCTTTATTTTATTCACAAATAAAAATATTATTCTAAATATATTTTTATTTTTGTATATATTTTATTTTATTTTTTGTACATAATTAATATAATATATATACATACATACTTTTATTTTATAAATACTTTAAAATAAAAACATAGAAATATTGTACTTATTATTATTATTATTATTATTATTATTTACACTTAAAAAAATACTTTTTCTAAATATATTTTATTTTTTGTATATACACCATTTTTATTTTATTGTATATAAATAATATAGTCAATATATTTATATTCTTAAAAATTAGGGTTTACCCTTAATAAAAATAATAGTCTTTTATTTATTTCTTTATTTTTACATTAAACATTTTACATACATGAAAAAATAAACCTAAACTTTTTGCGTAATTCATAATATTTTGAATATTTATTTAATTTGTTTATTTAAATATTGTTCATTTATTATTTATGCCATTATTCAATTTGGATGTAATAGTAAAATTAGGGTTTTAATTTCTTGTCAAATAATCCCCATTCAAAAATTGTATCCCTCTCCCCATAATCATGTTGTAATAGCTTAGACTTTTAGTTTTACGCATTTACGCTTTCAATTATGCCATGATTAGAGACTAGGGTTTGTATGCAAAAATCCAAAATCAACAAGTAGCTTGACCTAATACAAGGACAAAAATGCATGAAAATCAATACACAATGCACACTTGCACCCCTAGGGTTTCATCCACTTGTTGCCTTAAAAATAGGCCATGTTACGCATGTTGGGTACTTTGGCAAAACAAAAACAAAACAAAAGATCATAGTCCCTCGATGATGTTATCTTGGTTGCCTAAACAAAATGATCAAGTCCCTCAAAAATTTGCTAAAAATACTTAACGCAATTGCTATCATGGTCTATACGATGACCCGCGCCTGTCCCGTTTAACATCCTAATACAAGGTTGTTTACCAAATGCAATGGTAAAACAACACTGTTAAAAGGGTTAAAAACATATAGGAAAGATGTTTGAGTAAAATAGGGTAGATAACTCTTAGTTACTTGATCAAAACTTGCAAAAACATCCTTACTATTTTCAAACATACCTCACAACACAATTTCAAAACATTTCCCAAAACAAACTTTCAAACTTTCAAACTTTCAAACATTGAAACATCTTTTCAAAAGACAATACATCTTTGTATACATTCAAACAAGAATCATTACAAAGGTTGCCACAACGATGGCCTCTTTTCAAAACATCTTTCAAAACCACATACAAAGCACCATTTCAAACAATTGAAAAGCAAAAGCAAGTGATCTAAACAAGTAAATAAGAGCCCATGGATAACCATGGATGAAAAGGGTGCTTGCACCTTCCCTTTTCATAATCTACTCCCCGACCCAAGAAAACATCTCAAAGGTCTTTCCTGTGCTTTTTGACCTTTCCTTAGGATAAAATAAAAAGTCGGTGGCGACTCTTGCTAAACCGAAACATTTGCGAACACAAACGCAAAATATCAAGTCAGTTCTCCCACCGTATCACACCAATGATTAAGAAAAGATTGCATGATGCCTTAGCATACAAACGCTTCTTTTCTGATTCAGCAGAAACCACCCCAATGATGAATTTAGGATTACCTTGTATGTTTTGTTCATTTCTAAATATTTGAACTACTAACAAACTTCTCCTTTTCTCTTTTCATGAACATGAAGCATGGATGGCAAGCAAAGGCTGGAGGGATTGCTTGAGGATGAAGACTTAGGATTTCCCTCTTCCCCCTTTTTTCATAAACAAATTTTGTAATTTATTGCATTGGTAGATATTTTTTCTGTAAAATTCAATTTTGTAATGTAATGAATACAATACTTCTGAATAAACTTGTGAAAATATTGTACCAATTTCAACTTTAAATCTTGTAATTCTTATTTGTATGTTTTGAGTAAGAAACCTCATTCTAGGTAACTTGTATTTCAAGCAACCACCAAAGATGATCAAACAAAACAAAACACTTTGCACTCCAATCAAACCTTTAAAACAAAAATGAAAGTTTGAGAATTCCATTTGATTAACTTAACCTCAAAGGCTTATGATCAAAAAGTCTTAATCTTCGATTCTTGTTCAAAAGCTAAACTGGTAATCAAAATGAGTTCGCATGTCATTCTTGATTCAAACGGGATTTCATCATCTACCAAACATGTTTTAAGAACAATCGTCAGTCTTGTAGAATTAACAAACTTCAGCGAATTGTGTTTAAGAATATTTTAAATTTTGAAGACTCAATTATCCCTAAGAAATCCCAAACCCTAATTATTGATTTACCGTCTAGGAAGAGAATCTGTCTGACCGACCCTCGAGCTAATTGAGTGTACAAGAAACCCTAGGATAACATCTTGTATGAAAATTTAGAGGGAAAATTTTAGGGTACAACAACTGCCCCTGTTCAATTTTCTTGCACTTGAAAAGCGAAATTGGCATGCTTGCCATTTGTAGCTTGAAAGTGGAAGATGATTGAACACTAGAGTGCCCAAAAATTTGAACTTATTGGTGTACGAAGTAATGCCTTGAATATATTGTATCGGGAATGGGCTTAAAGATGCCATTGAATGAACTGAGGGATAACTGTCAGAAATGGGCTTACAGATGACATCCAAGGGTGACTGCTGACAGGAAATGGACTAAGTCCGACCTTGATTTCAACTGAAAGAGTGTCAGGATGGAATCCATGTCTGGAGCGTATCTGAACTGTATCTGTAAGATGCTCTGAATGAGTATTAGAATAGCGTCAATGTCTGGAGCATATCTGTACTGTATCTGTATGATGCTCTGAATGAGTATCAGAATAGCGTCCGTGCCTGGAGCGTATCTGTACTGTATCAAAAGATGCTCTGAATGAGTATCAGAATGGCATCCATATCTGGAGCGTATCTGTACTGTATCTGTATGATGCTCTGAATGAGTATCAGAATGGCGTCTGTGTTTGGAGCGTATCTATCAAAAGATTGAATCTGAATGAGTATCAAAATGGCGTCCGTGTTTGGAGCGTATATGAACTATATCAAAAGATTGAATCTGAATGAGTATCAGAATGGCGTCCGTGTCTTGGAGCGCATCTGAATTGTATTAAAAGATTAAATCTGAATGAGTATCAGAATGGCGTCCGCATCTGGAGCGTATCTGAACTGTATCTGAAAACTTTGAACATTGTTAATGGTAGCTGTTGATTAATCTTATCCTGAAAAGGGTGAAATAATAGCTAGTATGCTAAGTTATGTTGTATGAAATGCATAGTGTAATGTATTCGTGTTATCAATGATTATGATATATGGATGCAATATATGTGTATGTGAGCTAATCTGCTGCAATGTTGTTGGATTGAAGGAAATAAATCCTTGAATGTTGCTAAGGATATGTGAGCCTTCATGTCTTGAAGTCGAAGTATTGATGGATTTCTGCCGAGAGAAATAAATTCTGTTGTAAGGGCAATGCCAAGTACTGCTTGTAAAACCTGTTGGGGAGTCTTGAGAAATTTTGACAATTTCTATTGGGGATCAATAGTTTGAAACTTTGTTCCGCTGGGGATTTAAATAGCATACTATAGGGGATTACTTATGGAATAGCCTAGAGACATTTCCCTATTCTTTTAACCTATCAGTAATTGTCTTTCCCATTTTGTTTATTTGTAAACAATAATTACGTTCAAATGCATATGTTCAAAAATAAATCATTGGACGTTTTTGCAAACAAAACACAAGCGTAAAGAAAATAAAGACCAATAGTTTTTGCACTTTCAAAGGGATATCTTTGTATTGACTTTGAGTAAAAAAAAATTGTACAAAGGGGACAAACATTCTAGTAAGAGAATGTTGTCATAAAAAAGAAAATTTTGATACAAAGAAGGATAGCTATATGTAAAAATCCCATGGGGTTCCCATTCTGCTATAACCTCCATATCTCTGAGAATCTTGTCTATCTGTCGCCTCATTCGAAGATGACTGAATTGATCAGGACCTCTGAGTTTGTCAGTGGAAGCCAAAGGTTGTTTGTAAAGTGATCCGATGGGACATAGTCATACACTTTAATTCCCTAACTTTTGCCTGGACCGCCCTTTCAGGTTTTCAGTCCAACGGGAAACACTTTTTTGCCCAAGTCGCCCTTTCGGGTTTTTAACTTACCGGGTATACATATTTTTTTTATTTTATCCCTAACTTTTGCCCGAACCTTTTTGGTTCGCAGGGATGCCCTTGTTTTGCCTAGGTATGTCAACCTAGCGGGTCTCTTATGCGTAGTATCTTTTGACTATGTCCGCGTTCGCAGGGTGTGGCAGGTCATCGCCATCCATGGTGGTCAAGATCATTGCCCCACCGGAGAATATGTTTTTGATTACAAATGGTCCTTCATAGGTAGGAGTCCATTTTCCCCTGGGATCACTTTGTGGCAAGATGATGCGTTTGATCACTAGATCCCCAACTTGATACACTTGGCGTCTGACTTTCTTGTTAAAAGCCTTGATCATCTATTTTTGATACATTTGACCATGGCAAACAGCAGTAAGTCTCTTCTCATCAAGTAAGTTTAGTTGATTAAGTCGAGTCTGGATCCAATCGTCTTTGTTCAATCTTGCATCCTTCATAATCCTTAGAGAGGGGATCTGGACCTCGATAGGCAAGACAACTTCCATGCTGTAAACCAAAGAATAGGGTGTTGCCCCGGTTGATGTGCGAGCCGTGGTACGATACTCGTGGAGAGAGAATGGTAGCATCTCATGCCAGTCTTTGTATGTGATTGTCATTTTCTATATGATCTTTTTAATGATTTTATTTGCAGCTTTTACAACACCATTCATTTTTGGCCGATAGGAGAAGGAATTGTGATGCTGAATCTTGAATTGCTCGCACAATGCGGTGATCATAGTGTTGTTGAGATTTGTACCATTATTAGTGATGATCCTTTCCGGGATACCGTACCGGCAAATGATGTTTTGCTTGATGAAGCGGGCAATAACATTCTTGGTAACGGAGGTGAAGGAGGCTGCTTCAACCCACTTTGTAAAATAGTCAATGGCCACTAGGATGAAGCCGTGTCCATTGGAGGCTGTCGACTTGATTTCCCCAATCATATCAATTCCCCACATAGCAAAAGGCCAAGGAGCCGTCAAGACATTCAGAGGAACCGGGGGTACATGCAATTTGTCGGCATAAATCTGGCACTTATGACAGGTTCGAGAGTGTTGATAGCAATCTGCTTCCATGGTGGACCAATAATAGCCTGCCCGTAGGATCTTCTTCGCCATCGCATGCCCACTGGAATGGGTGCCAAAAGTACCTTCATGTAATTCAACCATGATCCTTTCAGCTTCAACCTTATCTATGCACCGAAGAAATACGGAGTCATGATTGCGTTTGTACAGGATGCCATTACTAAGGAAGAATTTAGCAGAGAATCTCCTTAAGAACTTCTTATCATTGATTGAAGCTCCTTCTGGATATTCTTGAGCCTCGAGATACCTCTTGACTTCATGAAACCAAGGCTGGTCCACTACTTCTTCAGTATTAATCTTGTGACAGTGTGTTGGTTCATCGATTCGTCCGATGGTGATCTGGGGAGCCTCGTTATCCCAATTAAGTTTAAACATAGATGACATTGTGGCTAGAGCGTCTGCTAGCTGTTTTTCTTCTCGCGGGAAATGCTCGAAGGTAATCTTCTTAAAATGTGGTAGCAATGTCAAAACATGTTCTTTGTAAGGGATACGGTTTGGGTGCTTGGTGTCCCATTCCCCTTTGATATGACTGATGACCAAAGCGGAATCTCCAAACACATCTAAGGATTTGATTGCCAAGTCTATGGCAGCTCTGAGACCAAAGATGCACGCTTCGTATTCCGCCATGGTGTTCGTGCAATTAAAGCAAAGTCTGGCGGTAAAGGGAGTATGACACCCTTCTGGAGATATGAGTACAACACTGATACCATTACCAAGTGCATTGGATGCTCCATCAAAGAACAGGGTCCATCGAGATCCTTGTTCAGGTCCGTCATATGGCCTGATTTCTTCGCAGTTGTCTAATGTCATGATGTCTTCATCCGAGAATTCAAACTTCATGGACTGATATTCTTCTACAACTTGGTGAGCAAGGTGATCAGCTAGTACACTACCCTTTATAGCTTTCTGGGTAGTATACTGTATGTCGTACTCTGTCAAGATCATCTGCCATCTAGCTATTCTTCCAGAAAGAGCAGGTTTCTCGAAGATGTATTTTATCGGATCCATTTTAGATATCAACAAGGTAGTATGAGTCAGCATATACTGTCTTAGCTGGCGAGCAGCCCATGCCAGAGCGCAACAAGTTTTCTCGAGTAGTGAATATCTGGTTTCACAGTCAGTAAAATTTTTGCTTAGGTAGTAAATAGCGTGCTCTTTTCGGCCAGACTCGTCATGCTGCCCCAATACACACCCCATTGAATTTTCTAAAATAGTCAGATACATGATCAATGGTCTCCCCTCGATTGGTGGCATCAATACATGAGGCTCTTATAAGTATTCTTTGATTTTGTCAAAAGAAACTTGGCACTCACCATTCCATTTGACTACTTGATCTTTCTTCAAGAGCTTGAAGATTGGCTCACAAGTAGCTGTCAGGTGAGAAATGAATCTGGCAATATAGTTCAAACGTCCCAAGAATCCTCTGACTTCCTTCTCAGTACGGGGAGTAGGCATCTCTTGTATTGCTTTAACTTTGGCAGGATCGACCTCAATACCTTTGTTACTGACGACAAAGCCTAGGAGTTTACCAGACAGTACCCCAAATGTACACTTGATTGGATTCAACCTCAGCTTGTACTTCTTCAGTCTCTCAAACAGTTTTTGTAAGTGGTCAAGATGCTCTTCTTCTGTTTGCGATCTGACTATCATATCGTCTATGTAGACCTCTATTTCATGATGTATCATGTCATGAAATAAAGCTACCATGGCGCACTGATAGGTTGCCCCAACATTCTTCAGTCCGAATGGCATCACCTTGTAGAAATTAAATATCATTTTATAAGGGACTACATTCAGAAAGGAATTTTAAATTTAATCTTTGTAAAAACAGACCATCAATGGGCTGATATTTTTACCAAACCCCTTTCAGAAGATAAATTTAAATTCATTTTGAAAAATATTTGTATGGAATTATGTACTGAATAAAATTGTATTTATCTTCTGTGTTTGCCTTCAGAATTTTCTGAAATGAATGTTCTGATTAACAACTCTTCAGAAGTTAGAAGAGAAGTTACATCAGAAGCTATATATAAAGTTCTGAAATGTTCTAACGTTTCATTACAAGTATAGTTCAGCAGTTCATTATATCAAACAGCTATCCCATGCAACCTTCAGGAGAAGAACACGTGGTGTGTTTCTGAAAGGTCACGCATACTAAGCTATTAACGCCGTTCCCAGGTAACTGTTATGATTTGCTCAAATCTCACGCTTTCCCCTAAATTTTCAAAATCATTAAATGCTAGTAATGATTAGATTCTCTTTACAATTTTATTTTTTAAAACCTTCACTTTCAAAATTCAACCGTCTTTGTGTATTTTTCTCTACAACCATTTTTTCTTCTCTCAACCCAAGTGCTCAAATGGCTTCCTCCTCTACTCCTTCTGGAAACACCCAATCTGAACAGTTCATCATTCCTGAGAGAACCACTCTCATTCCAGTGGATAGCTTAGAAGTTATAAGTGAATTGATGGTGGATTTTTGATAACCTAAAAGCAAACCTGCTGGGGGAGTTAGAGCCTACATGTGGAAAAGCTCTGACAGGAAAGAATCTGGTGAAGAGAAAGATCATTGACAAACTGCTGATAGAACCAACTCCTTATGTTTCAGCAACATATCTTCTGTGGGAAACATTCAGAAGAACCTTAGATACTGATTCACTGAAGTTGCAAGACTTATGTCATTCTCAGGTGGTTGAGAACTTCTCCAAACATCTGCATGCCTTCCAGTTAGAAGCTGCTGATATTTGGGATAAGAAGTCTACTCTAATGATTGCTAATGCTCCTGCTGATCAAATGGACATTTCAGAAGATGAAACTGAAGATTCAAATCCTCTGGCAATAGTTATGTTTAATCAACCTTCTGCTAAAGCTGCACCATCTGAACCTCATGCACCAACTGAACCTCATGTACCATCTGAACCTCATGAACCATCAGTAACACATGAACCCTCTAAAACCCTCAATCCGTCAGCAACAGCTGAACCTGTGCCAACTCTTATGGTGGATCTGGGCACTCTACTTTCAACTTTTGTTCGTTCTGACTCAACGGTTTCTACTCCAAAGGCTATATATGCTGAAGCTTCTTCATCCTCTGCTCCTACTTCACTTCTTATGGATACTCTGAATGAGCTTAAGAAGGAAAATGAAGCTATTCATGAGCGCTTGGTCAAAAAAGATGAGACTAACAAGAGGGAGAAAATGAGTGCTTGAACCTCTGCATCTTTTTTTTATTAAAACCTTTACGCTCTTCAACTGTTTTTATATACTTTTTGATTATGCCAAAAAGGGGGAGAAAATGAGTATTTTGATCTAATCTCTGATTAACAGTTATGGGACGAAGTCTCAAACATTCTAACAAAATACAAAGATTTCTTTCTATGTTTAAAAGAATTTTGCAGGTATTACTAAACTCTGGAAGTCTAATTCAACTGAACATTATCTTCAAAAGACTTGCTGAAGAAATCCTAGAAGAAAAATTTCAAAGCTCTAATGAAAATTCTCAGGAAGTTTTTCTTATAGAAATATTTATTTCAGGGGAGATTCTTATCTCTTGTTCAATTTTATTTCTAAATTTGAATATTTTTTGTCATCATCAAAAAGGGGGAGATTGTTAGAACAAGATTGGTTCTGATCATATCTCAAAGTTTTGATGATAACAATAAAATATATTTTATATAATTGATACTCTGATGAGCATATTTATTTGTTTCAGATAATGTTCTTACAAAAGTATTTGACGTGCTGAGCTGAAAATAAATGAAGAAGTTCTTTGATGAAAGAACTATTTGTTTTAGCGCAAGTTCTGATGCCGACTCTGATAAGAAACTAATTTATGCATCTTCTAAAGCTTAGCAAGTTTCCACGTAAACTATGTTCTGAAGTATTCTAAAAGCAAGCGCTGATCAGAAGTACTTTGAAAGCAAGCTATGTTCAGAAGGATTATGCAAGCAAGACGTGAAGCTATGTTCTGATAGTATATAGAAAGAAAACGCTGATAAGAAGATTTGCAAGCATGTTATGAAGCAAGACGTAAAGCTAGTTCTGAAAGAATATAGAAGCTAACAAGTCTTGTCAAGGTTCAGGAAACATGCTCTAACAAAGTTCCGTTTGCTCATTTAATGCAAAGCAGGCTACATGCACTCAAGTGTCTACGCTAGTTCATTGGAAAATGCAATATTGCAAGCAAACATGCAAACATTAATTGCTCTCCACTTTTGAAGGCAACAACAGTCATTTTCCTCTTGCTATAAATAGAAGATCATTTATTGCAAGCCAACCACTCAACAAAAATTCAAAAGAGCCCAACTACGTGAAAATATTCTGGTGCTCGGAAATCATTTTACAAATACATTGTACAAAACTAATCTTAGTGAAAAATCATAGTTTGTGATATAGCTTTCTTAGAAGAAAATTTGTTTCACTCTCTTTAAAGATTTAATTCTTGTAATTGTTCCTTGAGAGACCAAGTTTGGTCAGATTTCTCAAGAAGGCTAGGACTAGTTTGAGTCTTAGTGGTGTTAGTCACTTGTAAGTTTACTTTTGCATTGTATTGTTAGTCACAATAGTTGTTGTGTGATTGTAATAAGTTGATTATAGTGAATTAAGTCCTTGTTGAGAAAGGCGAAATCACATTGGCGGATGGACTGGAGTAGTTTGAGTTCAAACGAAACAGGATAAAAATAACTGTGTCTTTCCATTATTGTTGAGCCTTTAAGAAAAATAAAAAGAGAAACTTATTCACCCCCCCCCCCCCCTTCTAAGTGTTTTCTCACCCTTCAATTGGTATCAGAGCTTGACTCTGAGCGCAACACTTAACCGTGTCAGGAAAAGATCCAGAAAGAAAACACAAATGGCAACTGAACAAAATAACAATAGCTACAACAAACCTCTTGTATTTGATGGAGAAGATTTTGAATATTGGAAAGATATACTAGAAAGTTTCTTTCTAGGTCATGATAGTGATTTATGGGATATAGTCTTGGATGGTTACACACATCCTATAGACTCAGAAGGAAACAAGATTGATAGAAACATTATGGATATACAACAAAAAGCTAATTTCAAAAATCATCATAGAGCTAGAAATATCTTTCTAAATGCTATCTATAAAATGGAATATGAGAAGATCACAAATAGAGATACAACACATGATATGTTTGAGTCTCTCAAAATGACTCATGAAGGGAACACTCAAGTAAAGGAGACTAAAGCTCTGGCTCTCATCTAGAAGTATGAAGCCTTCAAGATGGAAGAAAGTGAATCTATAGAAGCTATGTTCTCAAGGTTCCAAACTCTGATTGCTGGCCTGAGAGTTCTGAACAAGGGATACATTAAGGCAGACCATGTTAAGAAGATCATCAGAAGTTTACCCAGAAGGTGGGCACCTATGGTCACTACTTTCAAAGTATCAAAAGATCTGAACAACGTGTCTCTGGAAGAACTCATCAACGCTCTAAGAAGTCATGAGGTAGAACTTGATGAGCATGAGCCTCAGAAGAAAGGTAAGTTTGTTGCCCTTAAATCAATTAAAAATATGAAACTAAAACTTTTCAGGCAGAAGAAGAAAAATTTGCATCAGAAGAAGATGAACTATCCTTGCTCTCTAGAAGGATCAATCAGCTGTGGAAGCACAGACAGAAGAAGTTCAGGAACTTCAAGAAGTCAGAAGATAAACCAGAATCTTCTGGACACAAAAAGTCAAACAGAAGAGAGATAATCTGTTATGAATGCAAAGAACCTGGACACTACAAGAGTGATTGTCCAAAACTTCAAAGAGAAAGACCAAAAAAAAAGTTTGGTAAAAAGAAAGGCATGATGGCCACCTGAGACGATTCAGAATCCTCTGAAGATGAATCTGATTCTGAAGATGAGAACGCCAACCTAGCTCTGATGGCTACCACAGCAGATGACTCAGACTGTGAGTCAGAACCAAAAGAGGTATTCTCTGAATTTACTAGAGTTGAACTTGCTGAAAGTTTATCAGAACTTCTAGAAAACTATAGTCAACTCAAAATCAAATACAAGAAACTCAAAAAGAGTCTTGCATCTGATCTTGAGAAACATGAAACAGAAAAATCTGAACTCAAAGAAAATAATTTTAAACTTAAAGAGGAAATTCAAATTGTTCAAAAAATTTCTAGTTCAGATTATGTGTCAAGTTCAAAAGATATTCTTAAAGAATATCACTGTAGCTTTCAAACTTTTCTTTCTAAAAGCATAGATAGAAGCAAAATAGCTTCAATGATCTATGGAGTTAGTGGGAACAACAAAAGAGGAATTGGATATGAAACTACCAAAGGGAAGGAGACATATATACCAAAACCTGTTGCTAAGATGACTTTCACTTATAAACCTCTGAACAAACAATTCAAGTTTAGACACACACATGATATTAAATATACATCACATTCTGGAAACTCTTATGCTAATCCAAAGTTCAAACAGAACTTTAAATACTCTAACCCAAGAGGACCCAAAAAGATATGTGTACCTAAGGAGAAAATAATATTTGTTGCAGATGTCCTTAACAGCTCAATTGAGACACCAGTCATGGTACCTGGACTCTGGGTGCTCACGAAACATGATGGGAAGAAAGTCTATGTTCCAAAACCTGGAATTTAAAGCTGGAGGAGACGTCAAGTTTGGAGGTAATCAGAAAGGGAAGATTATTGGTTATGGAACCATTGGGAACGGTAACCTTCCTTCTATCTCTAATGTTTTATTAGTAGAAGGATTAGTGCATAACCTGCTGTCCATAAGTCAATTAAGTGACAACGGTTATGACATTATCTTTAATCAAAATTGCTGTAGAGCTGTTAGTCAAAAAGATGGAACAATCCTATTTTCTGGCAAGAGAAAGAACAACATATACAAAATTAATTTGTCAGATCTTAAAACTCAGAATGTTAAATGCCTTTTGTCTTTTAGTGATGAGCAATGGGTATGGCACAAAAGATTGGGACATGTCAGCTTGAGAAAAATCTCTCATTTAAATAAATTAAATTTAGTCAGAGGACTTCCCAATATGAAGTACAACTCATAAGCTCTGTGCAAAGCATGTCAAAAAGGAAAATTTTCAAAACCTTCTTTTAAATAAAAAAATGTTGTTTCTTCCTCTAGGCCATTAGAACTACTTCATATTGATCTGTTTGGGCTAGTTAAAACTGCATCCATCAGAGGCAAGAAGTATGGATTGGTCATTATTGATGACTACAACAGATTGACATGGGTTAAGTTTTTAAAATACAAGGATGAGTCACATTCTGTGTTTGTTGACTTCTGTAACCAAGTGCAAAACGAAAAAGATTTTAGAATTATAAAAGTCAGAAGTGATTATGGAGGAGAATTTGAAAACCATTATTTTGAAAAATATTTTAAAGAAAATGGTATTGTTCATAATTTCTCTTGTCCTAGAACTCCCCAACAAAATGGAGTTGTAGAACGAAAGAATAGAACATTATAAGAAATGGCCAAAACCATGATCAATGAAACAAATATGGCTAAGCACTTTTGGGCAGAAGCTGTGAACACAACATGTTATATTCATAATAGAATCTCTATAAGACCTATTCTTGAAAAGACTCCCTATGAATTGTGGAAAAACAGAAAACCCAACATTTCTTATTTCCATCCTTTTGGATGTACTTGTTTTACTCTGAACACTAAAGACAATCTGAACAAGTTTGATTCTAAAGCACAAAAGTGTTTTCTGCTTAGATATTCTGAACGCTCAAAAGGCTATAAAGTATACAACACAGAAACTCTGATTGTTGAAGAATCAATCAAAGTCAGGTTTGATGATAAGCTTGGTCAGCAATAGCCAAAGCAAATTGATATTTCTGTAGGTACAGAAGATCATCCCTCAAACTCTGAAAAGTTAGAAGCAAAGGAAGACTCAAAAGATCCTCCTCTTGACAATGCTCTGGATAATCTCAGAATCTCTGAACAACCCACTCAGAAAATGTTTCCCAGAATCTCTTCAGCTCATAAAGAAGACGCGATTATTGGAAGGAAAAAAGATCCCATCAGAACAAGATCCTCTCTCAGAATCAATGAAGAATCATTGTTTGGATTGGTATCTCTGATTGAGCCAACCTCTATTGTTGAAGCTCTGGAAGACAATGATTGGATCCTAGCCATGCAAGATGAACTCAATCAATTTTCCAGAAACGATGTATGGGATCTAGTTCCAAGACCTAAAGGATTCAACATTATAGGAACTAAATGGGTTTTCAGAAACAAACTTAATGTGCAAGGAGAGGTGGTCAGAAACAAAGCACGATTGGTTGCATAAGGTTATAGTCAACAAGAAGGAATTGATTATAATGAAACCTTTACCCCAGTCGCCAGGTTAGAATCTATTAGATTATTAATTTCTTTTGCTGTTCAAAATAACATTTCATTATATCAAATGGATGTTAAAAGTGCATTTTTAAATGGCTATATAGAAGAAGAAGTTTATGTCCATCAACCTACTGGATTTAATGACTCAAAGTATCCAGAACATGTTTTTAAATTAAAAAAGTCTTTGTACGATTTAAAACAAGCTCCCAGAGCTTGGTATGAACGTTTGAGTAATTTTCTTTTAGAAAAAGATTTTACCAGAGGGAAAGTGGACACAACTTTATTCAAAAAGACATTTAAAAATGAAATTTTAATTTTTCAAATTTATGTTGATGATATTATTTTTGGAACCTCTAATATCTCCCTTGGAAAAGAATTTGCTGAGACCATGCAGGCATAATTTGAGATGAGCATGATGGGAGAATTAAAGTTCTTTCTGGGAATACAAATTAACCAAACTCCAGAAGGTACTTACATACATCAGACAAAGTATGTTAAATAACTTCTGAAGAAATTTCAGATGTCAGAAAGCAAAGATGCTAAGACACCAATGCATCCAACATGCATTCTGGGAAAAGATGAGGTAAGTATGAAGGTAGATCAGAAGCTCTACAGAGGTATGATTGGATCCCTTCTCTATCTGACTGCATCTAGACCTGATATATTATTCAGCGTATGTTTATGTGATAGATTCCAATCAGATCCTAGAGAATCTCACTTAACTGCTGTTAAGAGAATTCTGAGGTATCTGAAAGGTACTACTAATCTGGATCCATGTTACAGAAGATCAAAAGATTTCAGACTAGTAGGTTATTGTGATGCTGACTTTGTTGGAGATAGAATTGAAAGAAAGAGAACCTCTGGAAGCTGCCATTTTCTGGGTGACAATCTTATCTCGTGGTACAACAAGAAGCAAACAACAATTGCACTTTCAACCATAGAAGCTGAGTATATATCTGCTGCTGGATGTAGTTCTCAGATGATCTGGATGAAAAGTCAGCTAGAAGATTTTAATCTTTATGAAAGTAAGATTCATATCTTCTGTGACAATACCTCTGCAATTTGTCTTTCTAAAAATCCCATTTTATATTCTAAAGCTAAACACATAGAAATTAAATATCATTTTATAAGGGACTACATTCAGAAAGGAATTTTAAATTTAAACTTTGTAAAAACAGACCATCAATGGGCTGATATTTTTACCAAACCCCTTTCAAAAGATAAATTTAAATTCATTTTGAAAAATATTTGTATGGAATTATGTCCTGAATAAAATTGTATTTATCTTCTGTGTTTGCCTTCAGAATTTTATGAAATGAATGTTCTGATTAACAACTCTTCAGAAGTTAGAAGAGAAGTTACATCAGAAGCTATATATAAAGTTCTGAAATGTTCTAACGTTTCATTACAAGTATAGTTCAACAGTTCATTATATCAAACAACTGTCCCATGCAACCTTCAGGAGATGAACACGTGGTGTGTTTCTGAAAGGTCACGAGTGCTAAGCTATTGACGCTGTTCCCAGGTAACTGTTATGATTTGCTCAAATCTCACGCTTTCCCCTCAATTTTCAAAATCATTAAATGCTAGTAATGATTAGATTCTCTTTACAGTTTTATTTTTTAAAACCTTCACTTTCAAAATTCAACCGTCTTTGCGTATTTTTCTCTGGAACGATTTTTTTCTTCTCTAAAGCCAAGTGCTCAAATGGCTTCCTCCTCTACTCATTCTAGAAACACTCAATCTGAACAGTTCATCATTCCTGAGAGAACCACTCTCATTCCAGTGGATAGCTTAGAAGTTATAAGTGAATTGATGGTGGATTTTTGATAACCTAAAAGCAAACCTGTTGGGGGAGTTAGAGCCTACATGTGGAAAAGCTCTGACAGGAAAGAATCTGGTGAAGAGAAAGATCATTGACAAACTGCTGATAGAACCAACTCCTTATGTTTCAGCAACATATCTTCTATGGGAAACGTTCAGAAGAACCTTAGATATTGATTCACTGAAGTTGCAAGACTTATGTCATTCTCAGGTGCTTGAGAACTTCTCCAAACATCTGCATGCCTTCCAGTTAGAAGCTACTGATATTTGGGACAAGAAGTCTACTCTGATGATTGCTAATGCTCCTGCTGATCAAATGGAGATTTCAGAAGATGAAAATGAAGATGCCTCTGAAGATTCAAATCCTATGGCAATAGTTCTGTTTAATCAACCTTCTACTAAAGCTGCACCATCTGAACCTCATGCACCAACTGAACCTCATGTACCATCTGAACCTCATGAACCATCAGTAACACATGAACCCTCTGAAACCCTCAATTCGTCAGCAACAGCTGAACCTGTGCCAACTCTTATGGTGGATCTGGGCACTCTACTTTCAACTTTTGTTCGTTCTGACTCGATAGTTTCTACTCCAAAGGCTATATCTGCTGAAGCTTCTTCATCCTCTGCTCCTACTTCACTTCTTATGGATACTCTGAGTGATCTTAAGAAGGAAAATGAAGCTATTCATGAGCGCTTGGTCAAACAAGATGAGACTAACAAGAGGGAGAAAATGAGTGCTTGAACCTTTGCATCTTTTTTTTATTAAAACCTTTACGCTCTTCAACTGTTTTTATATACTTTTTGATAATGCCAAAAAGGGGGAGAAAAATGAGTATTTTGATCTAATCTCTGATTAACAGTTATGGGATGAAGTCTCAAACATTCTAACAAAATACAAAGATTTCTTTCTATGTTTAAAAGAATTTTGCAAGTATCACTAAACTCTGGAAGTCTAATTCAACTGAACATTATCTTCAAAAGACTTGCTGAAGAAATCCTAGAAGAAAAATTTCAAAGCTCTTATGAAAATTCTCAGGAAGTTTTTCTTATAGAAATATTTATTTCAGGGGGAGATTCTTATCTCTTGTTCAATTTCATTTCTAAATCTGAATATTTTTTGTCATCATCAAAAAGGGGGAGATTGTTAGAACAAGATTGGTTCTGATCATATCTCAGAGTTTTAATGATAACAATAAAATATATTTTATATAATTGATACTCTGATGAGCATATTTATTTGTTTCAGATAATGTTCTGACAGAAGTATTTGACGTGTTGAGCTGAAAATAAATGAAGAAGTTCTTTGATGAAAGAACTATTTGTTTTAGCGCAAGTTCTGATGCTGACTCTGATAAGAAACTAATTTATGCATCTTCTAAAGCTTAGCAAGTTTCCATGAAAACTATGTTCTGAAGTATTCTGAAAGCAAGCGCTGATAAGAAGTACTTTGAAAGCAAGCTATGTTCAGAAGGATTCTGCAAGCAAGACGTGAAGCTATGTTCTGATAGTATAAAGAAAGCAAGCGTTGATAAGAAGATTTACAAGCATGTTCTGAAGCAAGACGTGAAGCTAGTTCTGAAAGAATATAGTAGCTAACAAGTCTTGTCAAGGTTCAGGAAACATGCTCTTACAAAGTTCTGTTTCCTCATTTAATGCAAAGCAGGCTACATGCACTCAAGTGTCTACGCTAGTTCATTGGAAAATGTAATACTGCAAGCAAACACGCAAACATTAATTGCTCTCCACTTTTGAAGGCAACAACGGTCATTTTCCTCTTGCTATAAATATAAGATCATTTATTGCAAGCCAACCACTCTACAAAAATTCAAAAGAGCCCAACTAAGTGGAAATATTCTGGTGCTCAGAAATCATTTTACAAATACATTGTGCAAAACTAATCTTAGTGAAAAATCACAGTTTGTGATATAGCTTTCTTAGAAGCAAATTTGTTTCACTATCTGTAAAGATTTAATTCTTGTAATTGTTCATTAAGAGACCAAGTTTGGTCATATTTCTCAAGAAGGCTAGGACTAGTTTGAGTCTTAGTGGTGTTAGTCACTTGTAAGTTTACTTGTGCATTGTATTGTTAGTCACAACAATTGTTGTGTGATTGTAATCAGTTGATTATAGTGAATTAAGTCTTTGTTGAGAAATGCGAAATCACCTTGGCGGGTGGACTGGAGTAGTTTGAGTTCAAACGAACCAGGATAAAAATAACTGTGTCTTTCCATTATTGTTGAGCCTTTAAAAAAAAGAAAAAGAGAAACTTATTCAACCCCCCCCCCCCCCC
Organism: Vicia faba; assembly: GCA_948472305.1. Classification (NCBI taxonomy): domain Eukaryota; kingdom Viridiplantae; phylum Streptophyta; class Magnoliopsida; order Fabales; family Fabaceae; genus Vicia; species Vicia faba. The sequence goes on from OX451741.1 coordinate 1,451,354,190, forward strand.
CCCTTCTAAGTGTTTTCTCACTCTTCAGACTATGTTTCCAAATCGAATGGTCTTTAATTTAGATTTCTTCAATCTATTTTTAGCCAATAAGGCCAATGTGTCTGGGTTTCGAATTTAGGAGCTAACAAATTGCCCCCCAAGAATGTCAATTTTGACGAAAGGAGAAAAAGTCATTCTTTGATATTCCCATTCGACACCCGTCTTCTTTTTGGCCACAAAAGTCAATCGTGCACTTTTCGCCTTCTACCAACCACTACTGGTATTCAGAGTCATCATTACCCTTTTCCCAAGATGCCACTATCAGTCAGCCGTTTGCACGCTGCCATGATGGCCATTATCCATACAACCTAGGAAAGTGTGGCAAACGTTTCCATCACATGTACGATAACTACCTCAATGTTTGCCACGTGCCACACTAACTCTGCAACATTAAATGGTTTTGAGGGAAAACACTCTTCCCTGGACAATATAAATAGCCACGAATTCTCTTCTTTGGAATTTTTACAACTCCTAATATTCCTTATTTCCTTGCAAAGCAAAATCTTAAGAACTTCATCTTCTTTGTTCTTTTACTACCCTCAACCATGGCTTTCCTTTCAAACGCACCAAACAATCCCAAAACCAAGAACGTTTCTGACTTACAACAACAACCATAAATATTTTCCACTAGTTCTATTCCTGCTTCGACTTGGGAGCGAAGGGTTGTTTCTTAACCCATGACTAGAGAATGGCTTGAAGCTTATGATTCTCAGGTACTTATTCCCGTTGGGTACTATGGGCACATGTACGCCATGTATGGTCCACTATCTGCATGCGTTGAGAACCCCAAGCAGAATAATGCCTTCTTCCCAACTCACCCTAGGCTCAAGCCTATATGTTGCGCGAAGAAACCCAGGAATAACCCTGAGGATGCTACTCTTACTAACCAACAACACTCTCAAACGAAGGAAGACATAAACCTTCAGTTTATGAACAAGGGGAACAAGATCTTTCGCTCTTGCCCTAGCCTTACTTCAGAGTATTTAGAATGGCTAAGTAAGATGGAAACAATGTAGACCCAAATCTAGAAAGATATGGGGATTTATGACTTGGTCATGTTATCAAAGACTGGGTTACCTTATTTCCCTCTTATGTTGGTATCCTCGCTGTACTTCTGGGATGGCACGCAATTCACTTTCCATTTACCCTGTGGAATGGTGACTCCAACTCTGTTCGACATAACAACCATTACTGGTCTTTGACCAACTGGTGACTATTTTGACCCTGAAGATTTATCTGAAGATACTATTGGGTTTTCGGCCACGAAACCCACATACACTACATTCATCAACCACTTTCACGAAAAGTCTAGCAGCACTGTCTCTGAAGTGGAACACATAGCTTTTCTAGCTTTATGGTTGTCTCGCTTTGTTTTCTACACCAAGTCGCTTCAAGTGACTAAGAAGATGCTCACCCTTGCAACGCATCTTCATCATGGCTATAACCTTTGTTTGGCCGAATTGATTTTGGCCAACCTGTATGAGTCCATCAACAATGGTGTGACTCAGCTTAAAGTTATTGGAGATAGGGAGAGTTTGCTCCTTTCTGGTCCCTTTTGGCTCCTTCAACTTTGGCTCAACGCCACTTTTGAATCTTTTCTTCCTCAGAAGAATAAGATTAGTGAGAAGGCCCCAGAAATCCTAAACAGAAGGGTCGAAGCCACTAGATTAGTCTTGTTGACTCCAACTGATGAGGGTCAACAATTCCATAAAGCGTTTACTAGCTTTGTAATGATGTTTGCAAAGCGTAAGGAATTTGTTTTGACTATGGCTCCCTTTGCCAGTCAAAAGGTTAGTTTGGAATGGTTTATTAGACCATATCCCTCATCTGATAAAGAGGACCAAGTGGAGGAGTATGTGGCTATATGGGAATCGTTTCTTCGCCTAAGAATTATGCCACTGAGATCCAAGAGTTCAAAGAATTAACTCAGTTTGATTTCTTATCAACTGAATCTTGTCTCTCGCCAATTTGGCATCATCCAATCACTCCCTTCTCCAATTTATCCCCAAGAAAAGCCTCTGTTGTTTTATAATGCAGACTATTTAGAGGATGCTGCTACCAAGCATATTGGTAGGTATGTTGGTCGAACCGTACTAACTTTGTTCGAATTCAAACTTAACTTTAGGTGTTCGCCTATCTTTTAAGACTGGTGGAAGCAGTACTATGACGAAGAATTCTTCGATGCAAAAGACTTTGCTGACCGTCTTCAAGAGGCGTTTATACTGGTCTCTGACAAGATCAAAAAAGGTAATCTTTATTTTCAAAGCAAATGCCTTATTTTCTTTGATTCAATCATTCGACATCTGGCTTATACTTGTTTATTTTCTAGCCGTCAAGAGAACCATTACCAAGAAAGTCGCTGAAAGCGCAAAGGGAGAAGACCTTTCTTGAAAACCTCCACCACAGGTAAATACTTTCTGCTATAACTTTCTTTTCAACATATTAATATTGATGTTGATGCTTTCGACTCCTTTCTTTTCTGGGTATTAAGAAAACTATTCCAAAGAAAAGGAAAGTTCAAGAAATTGAAATTTCCAGTGATGAAGAAGAAGAATCTCCTCCCGTCCTTCTTAAGGGAAAAAAATTAAAGAAACCAGCTCCTCTTTTCGAACCTCGTCCGAAAACCAAGATCAAAGTTATGGATACTAAGTCGAGGCCTCCTCCTGTCATCATCAAAGAGCCAACGGAATGAGAAATAGCTGCTAGGCTGAATAATCCCAATGAAAGTGATAATTCAAGTCCTGGTGCTGAAGTTCCACCCCGGGTAACAACTTCGACCATATAAAACTCTTCTTTGAATTATTTTACAATAATTCTAATAATACTCTTTTGATCCTCAGGACACTGCTGGCACTTCCAAACAGGCTCCTATACCCGTAGAAGAATCTGTCACTTTAATAAACAGTGAGGGCGATCCCACTTATAGGCCTTCTTCAGCAAATGGATCCTTTGTGAGCTCAGCCAGCGAGGTGAACCAAACCTCTGAGCATCAAGTTGCAACTGTTGGGGAGCAAAATAAAGAAATCCCTAGTGAGGAGGATTCTGACCTGCCACACACTAATCTCAGAAACTCGCTAGCCACTGATGATGAACAAGAAGAGGAAGTTGTTGATGATGCAGTCGAACTGGAGAGGGAGGGCATACCAGAGGGAGAGAATCAAAATGAGGATATTTCGGCGGCTGATGAGAGAGAGAACTCTGTAGGGGGAGCAAGAAATCCTGTAAATGTTGAAGGTGCCCATGTCCAGATACATGATTTATCTGTCGGAAAAATGTGGCCCGTGTCACCAATGAGAGAGTCACTTCGACAGGGTCCTGTAATAAGGGGGATTTGACATTACTAAAACAGAATAATCTTCTTGGCTACTTGAATGCCATACTCGAGGGCAGAGAAAGTTCTTTCGATCAAAGTCAAAATGCTTCGACTGCGTCTGGAAAATCTACTTCAACATCTCCACTTGAGGAGGCACTTCAGAAAGTCAAGGTGTAACTTTTTAAAAGAGATTTAATGTTGACCTTAGAGGGAGAAACTACTGCTCCTTCCTTTATGAAGACCACTTTAAAAGCTGTCGACCTTCTTGCTGCCTCTCCTAACATCGCCAGCGTCATTTTGGATTTGACTTCAATCGTCGATCAGGTCTCAACTAATTACAATTGCCGGAGGACTCTCAATCGCGAAATTGAAGAGGCCAATGGCCATGTAGCTGCTGCCTGGGGTGCTTCCACTGAATCAGCTTCAAGGCTAAAGAAGTTGTCGAAGGAACAAGAGGCTAGGCAGAAAGAAGTTGAAGAAATCGACCAAAATACAGCCAGCATGAAGGCTCAGATTAGAGAATTGAAGGCTAAGATTTCCGCAAATAATAAACGAAAAGAAGAACTTCTTGCTATCAACACTGATTCTGAGAGCCAAGAGGAACTCAGTGATGGATTAAAATATTCTGATCAGGCCCAAGCATTAGATGCTAAAATCGAAGCTCTTCATCAGTCAAAGGCTTTATGCGAAAGATGTTTGGAGCTGCAGAAGATCAAATATCTCCAAATCAAAGCCAACCTCCCATTTTGATTTTAACTTATTATTTGTATAATTATGTTTTTGTAACGACTTATAGCCATTTTGACTGCTTAATGCATTTTCAGTTTTGGCTCTTTACTTCAACTGAGATTAAACATTGGTTATTTTAACCTCTTGAAGTACAGGTCTATACTTTTTCAAGTATTTACCATTTACTCTCAAGAGCCTTTGATCTTCATTTAACTCTTCAATCTTATAGGCACCACCAGACAATGTTTGGATAATCTTAAAAGGTCCTTCCCATTTAGGAGACTATTTTCCCATATTTCTATCCTTTCGATCCATTGGGAGAATTACCTTCCATACCAGATCCTCGGGAAAGAATGTCTTGGGTTTTACTCTTTTATTGTAAGATTTTTCCACTCTTTTCTTTTGTATCCTTAAGAGATCTAAAGCTCTCAGTCTTTCTTCGTCCAAATCAACCAATTAGTCTAGCATCATATTCCAATAAGCTTCGGAAGGGATATCTTGATGTTTCTGAATTCTTGTTGACTGCAGAAAAATTTTGACTGGCAAAACTGCATCATGGCCACAGGTTAATCGAAATGGTGTCATTCTGGTAGCTTCCTTAGGAGAAGTTCGACATGCCCATAAGATTTGGTCCAACATTTTATGCCAATTCTTTGGCTTTTTTCCTACATGCTTCTTTATCAAGCCAATTATACCTTATTTGCCGCTTCAACTTGTCTATTATCTTGCGTATAGTAAGGCGTAGATGTTAACAGTTGGAATCCCATTTCTGTAGCAAACTCTTGCACTTTACGACCAGTAAATACTGATCCTTGTTCGGTTGTTATTGTCTCAGGGATTCCAAACCTATATATAATGTTCTTTTGAATAAATTCAATGACATTCTCTTGGTCTACATTGACTAAAGGAATTGCTTCAATCCACTTAGTGAAATAGTCAATGCCCACCAATATATATTTCTGGCTTTTAGACGATGCTGGTCGAACCTCCCCAATAAGATCCAAATCCCATCCCCTAAAAGGCCAAGTGTGATCGGTGGATCTGGAACTGACTGTTTAACGCTGGTTCGCGAAATGTCGCGGAAGCAAGAGTCGCCACCGTCTTTTATTTTCTCCAAATGGAAAGGACAAAAGCACAGAAAAATTCCTTAAAGAGATTGCTCTCGGTTCGGGAGGTAGATTATAGAAAGGGAAGGTGTTAGCACCCTTTCTATCCATGGTTATCCATGGGCTCTTAGATACTTGCTCACTTGTGTTTTCAAAAATGGTTTGCTTGCTTTTCAACTGTGGGTTTTAAAAAAGTTTCTTTGAAAATTTCAGTTCGACTCTTGTATCGGTCCTCAAGAGTGTTTGAAAAATTGCTTTCGAAAGCTTTTGAAAAGGTGTCGGTGTGAAAAGTATTTTGATTTGTTTTGAAATTAGAGCAAGTATCTACGAGTCATCCACCTACCCTAAGGAATTCGTCTGTGTAGATGTCCTTTAAAGTAGTGCCATCCCACCATTGAGAGGTAGGTAGCACCACCGTTGGAGGTGTTCGGGTCAATTCGAGGTTCGGGACATGGTGATCACCAGAGCAATGGGAAGACACCTTAGAAGCTACCCTCATGCCAGGTTCCCGGATCATGAGGACTTACTAAGACATCCTCTACTCGACGATCACCTTTCGAGGCAAGGCAACAGTGAGGCGTACCCTAGGGGTGGTGTGTGCGATTTGTGTGTCGTTTTCATTTGCATTTATCTTGTCATGTTATTGGTGTTCTACACTTGTTTTTATTTTTGTCCATACATTCTTTCATGCCTTGATTTAACAGTTTAAAAAATGCGAGGAAAGTAAATTCTAAGCTATTACAAATGGCGCGGGTCCACATCGCCAAAATTAACCAGGACCCGATTTGACAGAAAAATAAAGAAAGTAAAAGAAAATAAGGAATTAGAAATGCGAGAAGTTAATTACAAGGCTTCGGGAGAGATACATAAATATTTAAACGAAATAAAGTAAATATGCGAATTAATAAGAAATTAAGAACGAGGGCGTTGGACCCTTTTGCAAAAAAATGAATTAATGATGGAGTTAATTAAAAAAGAAAGAACTTGTTTTTTGGTATTTTTTAGTATTTTAGGATTTAAATGGAAAAGAATTAATTAAAATTAAAATAAGATGCAAACCCTAATTCTAGTGGCTTTTAATTTATTAAGAAAATATTAAATTTTAACCTAAATTAACCCTAATTTTTATGTACAAATTTAATTACGAAAATAAATAAAGTAAATAATATTATTATGAAAGAAAAAATAAAAAGGAATAAAAACATTAATTAAACCCTATTTCTACATTTTTTTAGATTTTTATTATGAAAATATTAAATTAAACCCTAATTTAAAACTAATTAATTTACATGCAATTTATTTACAAGAAATATTAAAATAAAAACAAAAAGAATATTTATTATTATTATTATCTTTTTTCTGATTTTTTTTGTGTGTTTTTTATATTTATGAAAATAATTAATTAATTAAACAAATAATAATTAAAATAAAAGTAGAAACAATGCAAAAGAAAATATTTAAAAAAAGACAAACCTAGGGGGGTATCAGTCCCCAATGTGGAGGTTCAGTCCAAGACTTCTGGCCCATTTAGCATGGTCCGTTTGACTTTTTTATTCACATGCGGAGGCGTTGACCAGGGTTTATGGTGTTCCTCAATTCTGAGCCTTTGATTTGAGTCCCTTGGCTTTGTGAATGGTTTGATTTTGAGAGCGCATGATGTACCTTGATGTTGATCCTGCATGGGAATATTAATTGGAAAAAAGAAATATGTGGAAAGAGTGGGGACCTGGGATCGAACCCAGGTCCTGAACATCACCAGTCAACACGCGCGCCACTGAGCCAACTCATGCGTTTTGTATATTAAATAAACTAAGAATAATATAATAAGAAAACAATGGTTAGTGGTTCAAAACGCGCGAAATTTAAACCTTCCAATCAGCGCTTCACACGTCCTCATCTTCTTCGCGTGGCTTTCTTTTTCTGAAATAAGAATATATTAGGCAACGGTTTTTTACGCGTTCTTTTAGGCTAGCTTCTAAAAAATAGCGACTAGCCCTATGACGCTCATAAATTGAGCGCGAGGGTGACTTCTTCTTCGTCCAGACACGTTGAATTCAATGGTGTAACTCTTGAAGGCCAATTTTTCTTTAATTACAAACCCCCAATTTGAGGTCCTGCAAACCCTAAAATACAACCATGGCGATTTCTTGTATAGCTCATAAAAACACAATCAATCCATATAGTTAGCTTCAGAATACATTACTCAGTATAAATGCATAATCAAAATGCCATGAAAACGCCTAAATCTGGAAATACGATTTTGAAAAATATAAGAGAAAACTGGATTTCTGTATACCAATTCTAGGCGCTGAGATGATCGATTTTGATTGGAATACGTTCTGCAATCCTCAAAGAAGCTAATGGGATAGGTTTGGAGGCTTGAATCGCCTTGCAAGTGTATTTTCAGAATTGAGATTTTTGCTAATTTTTCAAGTTTGTCCAAGGGTTTCTGGCGCAGCTCAATGGTCTAAGGCATTAGGTTTTCATTCCGGCTTATGTATAGAATAGATTAGGTCAACAAATTTGATCAAAATCTCTTGTATTCATGACTTTTGAGATTTGATTTCCAAGCATATTTTTTCCAATCTTTTTCATGCAATTTTGTACCAATCATGATCCAATCAATCCAAATCTTTCCATATTGAATTATGCACGAATTATTGAGTAGATTACATGTGCAAAAAGATTTGTTAGGTTAAGTTAAATATTTTTCATATATTTAATTGATTTAAATGAATTATTATAAATAAAAATTCAAATAAATAAATAAAAAATGAAGAAATACTTCCCTTTGGGCCAAGTGGTCGTGCACATGCTTGGAATGATGAATCATGGAAGAAAAATGGGCCCATTAGCAATTTTAGGTCATTTGAACCAATGTTGACTTTTCAAAATATCCAAAAATTTCCCAACTTCCACAAGGCATAACTTGCTCAACTTTTAAGATTTTCTCATGTTCTTGGACATTTTGGAAAGGTATTTGAGTCCTCTAACCAATGCCTTTGGTCCCATGTCATTTTGATTTACCAATCTCAAGTTCTGGCCTTTGACTTAAAGTCCCTTTTTGTTGACTTTTGAAAATGACCTATAATGTTGAAATTGATAACTTTTTGTGAGAGCATTTCTTGGACATGAAGTATGAATATGAGTTGTAGGAAATGTCTTTCTCTTCAAAATGAGCTTTAGATGGAATTTTTCTGATAATCCATGTGAAAGTTATGCCCTAGTCAATTTACAGTTGACTTTTTCAGCTGTCCAAATAAGGAAACTTTTGCATCTTGATGATTTTTGAGCCATGCTTTGAGAATCATGATCAAGCATTGATCAAATGATGTTTGTGGCTTCAAAATGATATGTTGACCAAAAATTTGAACTTTTGACTGTCAAATGACCATTTTGCCCCTACAGTTGACTGTAGTGCAATTTAGGGTTTTGACTGTGCAATTTTGAGCTGAATGCCTTGAAACTTGATATGAGGATGCTTGACCATATTTATAGGCATGTGGGACTTGATTGGACCTTTGGAAACTTTATTTTCTTGATCAGAACATAAACCCTAATCTTGACTGTTTAGGAGACTTTTGCACTGTGCAACCCTTGGGGAATTTTGCAGCTTGACTTGGCAATTTCCTGAAGAATATGGGAGGGAAAATTTTGGGGTACAACAGTTGCCCCTGTTCAATCTTCTTAGACCTGAGGATGCAGATTGGCTGACGTGCCTTTCGTAATCCGAGGGTAGAAGATGATTGAACACTAGAGTGCCCAGAAATTTGCGCTCACATAGTAGCAGTGTGGTGATGGGAATGGGCTTATAGATGCCATTTAGATATTGGTGAATAGGATGATGGGCTTATAGATGCCATTTGGATGTTGATCGCATAAGAGATTCCTTAGCGAGAGCCTGCATACCTGCAAAAGAAAAAAGAGTACCTGACACGTTGCAGGAGCTGGTTTTCGGATGCTTGGTATAGATGTGTCCTGACTGGTTACAGGAGCTGAATCTGGAGCTTCAAACGGTGATGAATGAACCAGGGATGGTTACTACCTTAGCATGAACAGTAAGAGAACCTTGGGTGACTTTATCTTCAACAACGCTCGTTGAGAAAATCTTGGTGGGAATTACCATCTTCGCAGAATCGGGAAGAGAACCAAAGGAAATTATAATCTGAAAGGGAATTACATCTCACGCACCGTCGGGGAGAGGACCATAGGAAATTATAACCTAAAAGGGAATCATTAAGGTTGGTGAGTTGTCTCTACTGACAGGTTATTTCCATGGACGAGCGGTCTTTAACGACGGGTGTCTATAACGACGAGTGTCTATCACGACGAGTGTCTATCACGACGAGTGTCTATAATGACGAGTGTCTATCACGACGAGTGTCTATAACGACGAGTGTCTATAACGACGAGTGTCTATCACGACGAGTGTCTATCACGACGAGTGTCTATAACGACGAGTGTCTATCACGACGAGTGTCTATAACGACGAGTGTCTATAACGACGAGTGTCTATCACGATGAGTGTCTATCACGACGAGTGTCTATAACGACGAGTGTCTATCACGACGAGTGTCTATAACGACGAGTGTCTATGACGACGAGTGTCTATGACGACGAGTGTCTATGACGACGAGTGTCTATAACGACGAGTGTCTATCACGACGAGTGTCTATCACGACGAGTGTCTATAATGACGAGTGTCTATCACGACGAGTGTCTATAACGACGAGTGTCTATAACGACGAGTGTCTATCACGACGAGTGTCTATCACGACGAGTGTCTATAACGACGAGTGTCTATAACGACGAGTGTCTATAACGACGAGTGTCTATAACGACGAGTGTCTATAACGACGGGTGTCTATAACGACGGGTGTCTATAACGACGAGTGTCTATAGCGACGAGTGTCTATAGCGACGAGTGTCTATCACGACGAGTGTCTATAACAACGAGTGTCTATAACGACGAGTGTCTATCACGACGAGTGTCTATCACGACGAGTGTCTATAACGACGAGTGTCTATCACGACGAGTGTCTATAACGACGAGTGTCTATCACGACGAGTGTCTATAACGACGAGTGTCTATAACGACGAGTGTCTATCACGACGAGTGTCTATAACGACGAGTGTCTATCACGACGAGTGTCTATAACGACGAATGTCTATAACGACGAGTGTCTATAACGACGAGTGTCTATCACGACGAGTGTCTATCACGACGAGTGTCTATCACGACGAGTGTCTATAACGACGAGTGTCTATAACGACGAGTGTCTATCACAACGAGTGTCTATAACGACGAGTGTCTATGACGACGAGTGTCTATGACGACGAGTGTCTATGACGACGAGTGTCTATTACGACGAGTGTCTATCACGACGAGTGTCTATAACGACGAGTGTCTATCACGACGAGTGTCTATTACGACGAGTGTCTATCACGACGAGTGTCTATCACGACGAGTGTCTATTACGACGAGTGTCTATAACGACGAGTGTCTATAACGACGAGTGTCTATAACGACGAGTGTCTATAACGACGAGTGGAAGTAATTTTAACTGGACTTGTCTTCTTTTGACTGGATTTGTCTATTTTGACTTAATTCGTCTACTTTGACTGAATTTGTCTACTTTGACTGAATTTGTCTACTTTGACTGAATTTGTCTATTTTGACATAGCTGATCATTTAACTGTATCCTTCCTGAAAAGTAAAGGTCAGTTATATGCGGTGCACGATATGGGTCGAACAACGACATAAATGAGATTTGTATGACATGATGCGTATATGCAGGTATCATGATGTATGAAAATGTGATGTTTATGAATGTATCTGCGTCTAGGAAAATAGATCCTTGACGGATGCCGGGAAGTCAAATCCTGGGCTGATGTTGAAGGATAGATTTTTCTTCCGCTGGGGATGATAGTTGCAAGAATACCGATAGGAGAAGATAACTCCGTGAGGGAATAGACTTGGCGAATGGAATAACTCTGCGGGGAGAAATGTACTCTAGCGACCATGCTGGGGAGCGATACTCTGTGGGGATAGAGATGCTTTGCTGAGTTGTTGATAATAGTTTGCTGGGGATATCTTTGCTGTGTTGGAAGTGTTGATAGACTTCGCTGGGGATAAGAAGACTGTGTCGACGACGATCTTTCCGTGGCTTTTGGCTGAGGATAACCCAGTTATATCCTGGTGAGGAAATAACTCTTTGAATAAAGCCGGGAGACGCGTTCGTGTTCTGCGAGGGATAAGCTTCCAGAATCTACTGGGGATAAGCTTACTGCTTGGGGAGATGGATTCCAACTTTCCTTGGGAACTAGATTGGACTCTCCTGGGGATGTTTTGAACTGTATTGGGGGAAGTGACTCCACTGAATGTCTGGTATACCGCCGGGGAACAATCTTTAGGCCAAGATTGCCGGGGATGCTTGTTAAGAATATCCATACATTGCTGGGGAATGTTGAGATCTGCGGGAGGATACCCAACTTCCTTAAGGTTTGATAGTAGCTTTGCTTGAGGAGAGTGCACTGACTTGCTGGCTCACTCTCTGGGGAATTAAGATATCTGGTTATGTTCTTTAGCTGAACCTACCTTGGTACCTTGGAGGACAGAACAATTAGATTGCTTAAACAACTTTTTATTGCCCCTGCTTCTGAGGTGGGAGAGGAAGACTTGTGAGGTGTTGATAGTTGTTGATGGACCAGCCTTCTTCTGGTAGGCAGGTGACAAGATGACAGGACATAGTCATACGCTTTAATCCCTAACTTTTGCCTGGACCGCCCTTTCGGGTTTTCAGTCCACCGGGATACCCATTTTTGCCCAAGCCGCCTTTTCAGGTTTTCGACTTGCCAGGTGTACAGATTTTTTCATTTCATCCCTTATTTTTGCCCGAACCCTTTTGGTTCGCCGGGAAGCCCTTATTTTTGCCTAGGTATGTCAACCTAGCGGGTTTTTGATTTTGCGTAGTATTTTTTCGACTATGTCTGTGCTTTCAGAATGCAAGGAGTTGCCCCTGTTAGAAGTGTTTTATCATGCCACCAGAAGGTGTTTGATCAGGCAAGATTCGTTGTTGGAATGCCCCAAGTGACTCAGGCGGAGATTTGCCCCAGGCTATTTGGCCTTTGAGAGATTCTCCGAATCTTGATTGGACTGCCCCAGATGATGGACCATGATCATGTCATGCCCCTTGATTGGAAGTGCTTTTGTTCACTAGGTATTCATCGTGCGGATTTCCCTGCTGTTCAAACAAAAAGTTATATGCAAACAATGTTATATCAAAAGTGCGAAGCTTATGTCTGTCTTGAAGATTTTGAAAATGCATTCATAAAACAAGTGAATGTTTGTAAACGTGACGTCAACTCTGTATTTACCGTAAGCCTTAAGGAGTCAGGATACCTTTCGTAACAGTATGCTTTCGAACTAACCCATGCTTCAGCTAGGACTTTTAAGGGTTATAACGTGGCTTGGTTCACGGTTTAAGAAACAAAGGATAAAGGCTCAAATCATTTGTACCCACCCGCTCTTCGTGATGTTCTCCAAACCTAAACTCAGTTGATCATACGTTAGACCTTGTTTGAGTCTTTGCTCTGATTTTCCGGTGATGATTCGGATGTTGATGATTCATTTTGAATAGGCAGTCATTCCTTTTTTTTTGTTGAGGGTTTGTAGGACCTCTTTCTTTTTTGATTTTTGTTATCCCTTTCTTTTTTTTGCCTGAACTGTTTCCTTTTTTGGAATTACAGTCAGCGGGATGCCCCAATTTTGTAAGTCTCCTTCATGGGTTTTGACTTAATGGTTTTTTTTATTTTGAGAGGTATAATGACTGCCTGTCCTTCTTGATTATTCGGAACCATCACCGTTTTTCTTCGTTTTGTAAGGACCTCTTTGGTGCCATTCGTTATGCACTTGGATCAAATGAGAAAACTACCCTGCCCCAGGTTATGATTAAGGGTTTTAAATTTCGAAACGAAAAACTCCTACTTCTTTGGCTCAGAGGGGTTGACGAGGGATTATCATCCTTATAACTCCAGTGTTTAGGGATTGAAACAATGCCTGTACCTCATCAGCGGGGTCTGTTCAAAAGCATACTGTCAAGATCGTGGTATCGTTTTCGTCATCCTCCCTCAAGAGGCTTAGAATTATTAATCGAGAGTTGGCATCAGAAAAAATATGAAAATAATTTGCACATAGTGAATACGAAATAATTACTTCAAAACAGACATGTTTAGTGCATTAATGAAATAACAATGTTTGACATGAAACAAAATGTTTGAACAACTGAAAGAAGATTACAAATTGAACATTCGAATGAACAAAAAAAATCCAATCCTAGCCATGTCTTGGCAAGGGAGCAGTTGTCACATCGGGAGTCTCTGGAGAGTCAAGCTGGACTTCCTTTGCATCAATCAGATCTTGAACCCTATTCCTCAAAGTCCAACAGTCATCTGTAGCATGCCCCGGGCTGTCAGAATGATAGGCGCAGCGAACATTGGGATTGTACCTTGAAGGTGTCCTGTTAGGATTCTTCGTGGGATCCATGAGCGTTACCAACTTGGTTTCCAGCAGCTGTGGCAATATCTGTGACAAGGTCATACCGAGGGGAGTAAATTGCCTCTTAGGTCTTTCTTCCCTTTGTTGGTGGTGACGCTGAGGAGTACCGGCCGGCTTTGCAATAGCTACTGCGTTGACAGCACTAGATTCTCTTTTGGATGGTTTCTTCTCAGTGTTCGAGGAATCACCGTTCTGTATTTTCCCTGACTTGATGCCAGCTTCTATTCTTTCCCCGGTCAAGATCAGATCTGTAAACCCAGCAGCAGAATTCCCAATCAGGTGGTTGAAGAATGGCCCAGATAGGGTCCCCAAGAACATGTCGACGAGCTCGCGGTCAGTCAGAGGTGGTTGTACCCTTCCAGCAAGGTCCCTCCATTTTTGGGCATATTCTTTGAAACCTTCACCCGTACCCATAGACATCCCCTGAAGCTGAGTGCGCGTGGGAGCGAGGTCGGTATTGTACTGGTACTGCTTGTAGAATGCAGTGGCTAAGTCTTCCCAGGTATGGATGTTGGCTCCATTCAGCTGATAGAACCAGTCAAGCTGAGTCCCTGAAAGACTTTCCTGGAAAAAGTGGATCCATAAGTTCCTGTCGGCCGTGTAGGGCTGGATCCTCCTCATGTATGACCTGAGATGCAGCTTTGGACATGATGCCCCGTCGTACTTTGCAAAGGCAGGTGCCTTGAATTTGTGCGGGATCACTACCCCAGAAGACAGACCTAGATCCTCGAAGTCCAGGCCAGGCACTTTTTGTATCTCCATAGCACTTAGCCGGTCTTCCAACTGTTTGTACCTATCCTCAGCCGGAGGGTACTGTTCGTCATTGAAATCTGTCTCATTGTCAGAGACCACTGGGCTGGGAATCCTTTCCTCTTGATGACTGCCTTTCCCCACAGATGGAGTTGTCCTCTCAGCTTCATCCTGCAGGGTGTTCCCAGATCTGCATCTAGGGCTGAACAAAACAGTCCTCTTCTTCTTCTTTTCCTTCTTTAAGAGCAGAGCCTTCAGATCTTGTTGCCCCTGGGTCAAATTCATGATCAGCCCTTGGAACTAGGCGTTCTGAGCCTGGAGGGCCTTGATAGTGTACTCGGTTGAGGATTCAGGATTCATGACAAGACTGCTGAAATAAACAACGAAGAAGGTAAGCAACCTGCAGAGAAAGGGTACCTGTTATGCAATGATATGTATGACATGCATGCAATGTTTTCAAGGATCTCGCGGGGTAAACAAGAAAATTGTTAGAATTTGAACCCGGTAGCTTGATTGAAGGAACTTCCTGTTGTAGAGAGTCCTTCTTCAAGGGTCAAAGGCTCACCATATCCAGTGGGTCATAGCCCCTGACAACCTTGGCTAGAGGAAAATAAATCCTCTTTGCCCCTTGCTAGATGTTTGATTCATCCTGACCTGCATCACAAACCCTTGAGATCCTTGAAATGGGTTAGGATGTATGCAATGGTATGATGTTATGATGCATGGGGTAATATGGATAAACCCTGTTATGAGCCCTTATTAAGGACTGCAGTCCAAAGCCTGCAAGAAGCTCAAGTAAACCTGTCATGAGTCCTAGTTAAGGACTTAAAACATAACCTGCAAGAAACTTAGTACCCTGTTATGAGTCCCAGTTAAGGACTTAAAACATAACCTGCAATAAACTAGTGTCAGATAACAAGCGTGCAAAATAGTCAAGTTGGAAGGCACACAAGTCACACAAGACAAGTCCTTAGGGTTTAAGGCCAGCATGAGGTCTAGGTACTACCCTCTTTCAGTTTGTTGGTTCATACCTGTCCTATCAAAGTAACCGGGTTCTAAGGGTCCCAATATCACGGGATTGCTTTCATTGTTCATCGTTTCGATTTAGCCACTGAACTGGCGACCGAAATATTCCAGGAAAGCAACCCTCAATTGAGTGTAGTATCGAGTATCAACCAACCTCGGACTGCACCAAACTCAGTTATCTCACTACCCTAAAGAGGCCAAGATTGTTCAATTAAGGTTCCTAAGGTCTGTTGATGCTTCACGACACCACGCGGAGGCCCCGTACTCTCCTTGACTGAACTCAAGGGTTACCGGTACACACCAAAGTGCCACATCAACGTAGCAGACTGTTTCAACCATGTCGGTATACCCCACACAGTTCCCTCACAGCCTTGTTGCTACTTTCTAAGAAGGTATCCCCCATATCCGGGTTAGGATCTATAGAACTCCCAAGCAACCCACAATTTAAAGCAAGCAAAGCAATACAATTGAAAACACAGTTATGAACTATCCCTAAGGTACACCTCACTTTATAAAGATTCCCCAGCAGAGTCGCCAGTTCTGTGATCGGTGGATCTGGAACTGACTGTTTAACGCTGGTTCGCGAAATGTCGCGGAAGCAAGAGTCGCCACCGTCTTTTATTTTCTCCAAATGGAAATGACAAAAGCACAGAAAAATTCCTTAAAGAGATTGCTCTCGGTTCGGGAGGTAGATTATAGAAAGGGAAGGTGTTAGCACCCTTTCTATCCATGGTTATCCATGGGCTCTTAGATACTTGCTCACTTGTGTTTTCAAAAATGGTTTGCTTGCTTTTCAACTGTGGGTTTTAAAAAAGTTTCTTTGAAAATTTCAGTTCGACTCTTGTATCGGTCCTCAAGAGTGTTTGAAAAATTGCTTTCGAAAGCTTTTGAAAAGGTGTCGGTGTGAAAAGTATTTTGATTTGTTTTGAAATTAGAGCAAGTATCTATGAGTCATCCACCTACCCTAAGGAATTCGTTTGTGTAGATGTCCTTTAAAGTAGTGCCATCCCACCATTGAGAGGTAGGTAGCACCACCGTTGGAGGTGTTCGGGTCAATTCGAGGTTCGGGACATGGTGATCACCAGAGCAATGGGAAGACACCTTAGAAGCTACCCTCATGCCAGGTTCCCGGATCATGAGGACTTACTAAGACATCCTCTACTCGACGATCACCTTTCGAGGCAAGGCAACAGTGAGGCGTACCCTAGGGGTGGTGTGTGCGATTTGTGTGTCGTTTTCATTTGCATTTATCTTGTCATGTTATTGGTGTTCTACGCTTGTTTTTATTTTTGTCCATACATTCTTTCATGCCTTGATTTAACAGTTTAAAAAATGCGAGGAAAGTAAATTCTAAGCTATTACAAATGGCGCGGGTCCACATCGCCAAAATTAACCAGGACCCGATTTGACAGAAAAATAAAGAAAGTAAAAGAAAATAAGGAATTAGAAATGCGAGAAGTTAATTACAAGGCTTCGGGAGAGATACATAAATATTTAAACGAAATAAAGTAAATATGCGAATTAATAAGAAATTAAGAACGAGGGCGTTGGACCCTTTTGCAAAAAATTGAATTAATGATGGAGTTAATTAAAAAAGAAAGAACTTGTTTTTTGGTATTTTTTAGTATTTTAGGATTTAAATGGAAAAGAATTAATTAAAATTAAAATAAGATGCAAACCCTAATTCTAGTGGCTTTTAATTTATTAAGAAAATATTAAATTTTAACCTAAATTAACCCTAATTTTTATGTACAAATTTAATTACGAAAATAAATAAAGTAAATAATATTATTATGAAAGAAAAAATAAAAAGGAATAAAAACATTAATTAAACCCTATTTCTACATTTTTTTAGATTTTTATTATGAAAATATTAAATTAAACCCTAATTTAAAACTAATTAATTTACATGCAATTTATTTACAAGAAATATTAAAATAAAAATAAAAAGAATATTTATTATTATTATTATCTTTTTTCTGATTTTTTTGTGTGTTTTTTATATTTATGAAAATAATTAATTAATTAAACAAATAATAATTAAAATAAAAGTAGAAACAATGCAAAAGAAAATATTTAAAAAAAGACAAACCTAGGGGGGTATCAGTCCCCAATGTGGAGGTTCAGTCCAAGACTTCTGGCCCATTTAGCATGGTCCGTTTGACTTTTTTATTCACATGCGGAGGCGTTGACCAGGGTTTATGGTGTTCCTCAATTCTGAGCCTTTGATTTGAGTCCCTTGGCTTTGTGAATGGTTTGATTTTGAGAGCGCATGATGTACCTTGATGTTGATCCTGCATGGGAATATTAAATGGAAAAAAAAAATATGTGGAAAGAGTGGGGACCTGGGATCGAACCCAGGTCCTGAACATCACCAGTCAACACGCGCGCCACTGAGCCAACTCATGCGTTTTGTATATTAAATAAACTAAGAATAATATAATAAGAAAACAATGGTTAGTGGTTCAAAACGCGCGAAATTTAAACCTTCCAATCAGCGCTTCACACGTCCTCATCTTCTTCGCGTGGCTTTCTTTTTCTGAAATAAGAATATATTAGGCAACGGTTTTTTACGCGTTCTTTTAGGCTAGCTTCTAAAAAATAGCGACTAGCCCTATGACGCTCATAAATTGAGCGCGAGGGTGACTTCTTCTTCGTCCAGACACGTTGAATTCAATGGTGTAACTCTTGAAGGCCAATTTTTCTTTAATTACAAACCCCCAATTTGAGGTCCTGCAAACCCTAAAATACAACCATGGCGATTTCTTGTATAACTCATAAAAACACAATCAATCCATATAGTTAGCTTCAGAATACATTACTCAGTATAAATGCATAATCAAAATGCCATGAAAACGCCTAAATCTGGAAATACGATTTTGAAAAATATAAGAGAAAACTGGATTTCTGTATACCAATTCTAGGCGCTGAGATGATCGATTTTGATTGGAATACGTTCTGCAATCCTCAAAGAAGCTAATGGGATAGGTTTGGAGGCTTGAATCGCCTTGCAAGTGTATTTTCAGAATTGAGATTTTTGCTAATTTTTCAAGTTTGTCCAAGGGTTTCTGGCGCAGCTCAATGGTCTAAGGCATTAGGTTTTCATTCAGGCTTATGTATAGAATAGATTAGGTCAACAAATTTGATCAAAATCTCTTGTATTCATGACTTTTGAGATTTGATTTCCAAGCATATTTTTTCCAATCTTTTTCATGCAATTTTGTACCAATCATGATCCAACCAATCCAAATCTTTCCATATTGAATTATGCACGAATTATTGAGTAGATTACATGTGCAAAAAGATTTGTTAGGTTAAGTTAAATATTTTTCATATATTTAATTGATTTAAATGAATTATTATAAATAAAAATTCAAATAAATAAATAAAAAATGAAGAAATACTTCCCTTTGGGCCAAGTGGTCGTGCACATGCTTGGAATGATGAATCATGGAAGAAAAATGGGCCCATTAACAATTTTAGGTCATTTGAACCAATGTTGACTTTTCAAAATATCCAAAAATTTCCCAACTTCCACAAGGCATAACTTGCTCAATTTTTAAGCTTTTCTCATGTTCTTGGACATTTTGGAAAGGTCTTTGAGTCCTCTAACCAATGCCTTTGGTCCCATGGCATTTTGATTTACCAATCTCAAGTTATGGCCTTTGACTTAAAGTCCCTTTTTGTTGACTTTTGAAAATGACCTATAATGTTGAAATTGATAACTTTTTGTGAGAGCATTTCTTGGACTTGAAGTATGAAGATGAGTTGTAGGAAATGTCTTTCTCTTCAAAATGAGCTTTGGATGGAATTTTTCTGATAATCCATGTGAAAGTTATGCCCTGTTCAATTTACAGTTGACTTTTTCAACTGTCCAAATAAGGAAACTTTTGCATCTTGATGATTTTTGAGCCATGCTTTGAGAATCATGACCAAGCATTGATCAAATGATGTTTGTGGCTTCAAAATGATATGTTGACCAAAAATTTGAACTTTTGACTGTCAAATGACCATTTTGCCCCTACAGTTGACTGTAGTGCAATTTAGGGTTTTGACTGTGCAATTTTGAGCTGAATGCCTTGAAACTTGATATGAGGATGCTTGACCATATTTATAGGCATGTGGGACTTGATTGGACCTTTGGAAACTTTATTTTCTTGATCAGAACACAAACCCTAATCTTGACTGTTTAGGAGACTTTTGCACTGTGCAACCCTTGGGGAATTTTGCAGCTTGACTTGGCAATTTCCTGAAGAATATGAGAGGGCAAATTTTGGGGTACAACACCAAGGTTTTACAATTGAGTGAAGTTCGCTTGCAAGTACATGCTGGATGCCTGTATGCATTTGACATTCTTGGCAGCCTTTTGCAAACTCCACTCAATCTTTCAGCATAGTAGGCCAATATAATCCTTGTCGAAACAGCAACCATTTCATTTTATGGCCTACTTGATGTGCCCCACATGCCCCGACATGTGTAGTTGAAAGGGCTATGTATGCCTCTGTTTCACTTAGGCATTTCAGTAGTACTCCTTCAGGCGTCTTTTTAAATAACTCTTTTCCCATTAGAATATAACTTAGCGCCCTATACTTTGTTTTTCGTTCTGTCGAAGCCATTGGATTTTGCAAATAATCTACTATAGGCTTTCTGCAATCTTGTTCTGCTAGATTTTCTATGAACGAAATTTCGAAGTTTTCTTGGTCAGCGTACCCCAGTTTTGTTGTTTCCAAATCTGTTGGAGACAACTTAGTTGATGTTACTCTTCCTCTAACTTGGATTGCTTGTTGTAATTTTTCTTTCGAAATTTTATATCCAGATGCAATTTGTGCTAAGTCATTAGCCACTTGATTTTCCAATCTTGGTATATGTCGAATGTTGATCACTTTAAAGTTTTTCAACAAACGATTGGCTATTACAAAATACATGATAAGATTTTCTCTTATACATTTGTATTCTTTCGTAACTTGCCTTATGACTAACTCTGAGTGTCCCATTATTTCGACTCGAGTTTCCCCCAATTCCAACAAGATTTCAAGGCCTACGATTAGAGCTTTGTACTCAGCCTCATTGTTCGAACAAGAACCTTTGATCTTGTACTTGAATGTTGTTGGAGTTTTATTTGGAGAAATAATTAGAACTCCTACTCCAGTTCCATCTTTATGACTGGAATCGTCGAAGTATAACTTCTAGGGTTCGATCTCCAAGTAGTTTAATGATTCTTCATTTATTGAGTGGTCAACTATAAAGTCTGCTACCACTTGACCTTTTACAGCCTTGAGAGGCATAAAGGTTAATGAATACTCAGTTAATGCAAGCGCCCATTTGCCTATTTGACTGTGTAAAATGGGTTTCGACAACATATATTTGAAAACACCAAAATGAGACGAAACCTAAACATTAAATGGTTTAATATATTGCTTGAGTTTTTTACATGAGAAGTAAAGACATAAACATAATTTTTCAACTTTGCTATATCTAGTTTCTGCATCATTTATAACTCTATTGAGGTAATAGATGGGTCTTTCAACACCATTTTCATCCTCTTGAGCTAACATGCTTCCTAAGGTTTTATCAGGTGCAGCTATGTACAATCTCATACTCCTATTTCTACAAGGAGGTACCAGAATAGGTGGCTTGGTGAGGTATCCTTTGATCTTGTCGAAGGCCTCTTGTTGTTCTCAGTCAACTAATCAAAAGTCAATTGTACACTGAAAAGTCAAACTTTGACTTTTTGGTCAAAATCCAATGTCAAAGATCACAATTCATCAAAACATGTAAAAATATGAAACTTATTCATCAAGAAATCAAAAAGTCAAGATTTCATTTTGAAAAGTCAAAGTTTTCTAACTTAGAAATTTTTCTAAGTGTTTAAAACTTCATGTTTTTTCACAACTTTGAGCCAATTTTTTACCATGATGCAAGAGGATTCAAAAGAAACTTTCAACATGAAATTTGTAGATGCCCATGATATCTACAACATTGCTTTACACAAATTCTTCTAAAAATGCTTAGATATCAAGTTATTAATTCATAAAGTCATGGTCTTGAAATTGAACACTTAGTGAAATTTTGCCCTAGTTTTGGCCAGGATTTTGCCCTAACTTCATGGCACTTTTTCATATAGTTCCAAAGGGAATTTTCAAAAGTGATTCAAAGAGGGGTTGTAGAGCACATTACAAGCTTTCCAAAATTTCTAAAAACTCCTTGAGATCATTTGTGAGCAAGGAGAATCGAAGAGATGAAGTTAGGGTTTTCAAACTAGAATTACAAACCATTTCATGATGAAAAAGAATTCAAATCCAAGCCTATGCTGCATAATCTTCACTTTGCAGGCCTCAAAATTGTTTGTCACTCCATAATTAAATGTTTATATAACATATGGAGCCATTGTCCGAGCATTTGAATCATTATCCAAGTTGCATTTCCATTTTTGGAAGAAAGTAACCATTCCATTCTTGTAAAGAAGCTTTAATCACAAAGTCAACTTATATGGAGCTTTGCACTTGTTCTTTCTACACAAGCATTCTCTATAAACTCAGAACAAACATGTTTAAAGTTTCTAGCCACCCTACAAGACATGTACCTTACATTGAAACCATGTTTGTCAAGATAACTTCAAAAACAAGTCAAAAACTCATAACATGTGATTCTTTGTTTCTGACCATTTCAAACCTCAAAATCTTTCCTCTATACATAGAGATACTATTTGCAAGAGAACACAGGAAGATACAAGCTCAAAAACTCCCTGAAAACTCAGATTGCACAAAACCTCCATTTTTGTGTCATTTCTGACTTTAAACTCCAATCTTCAAAACCATTCGTGCATTTCTTGGCCTTTTAGTTTCAAAAGCTTCCTCATATCAAATAAAAACCATTCCTATCCCTGTTTGCAGACTGTAACATCATCTTCATCAACTTTCATAGCCAAAAACAGAGTATTGCAGTTGGACTTCTCCAGGACATTTCAGCCACTCTCAACTCAAGCTAAGTAATGCATTAGCTTCCTAGAGTTCTAAGGAAGCTAACCTGGTCATTACCCCTACCTGAAACAAGCTCAAATCCATTTCACGATTTCCAATTTTGAGGTATTTTTCTTGAACTTCTATCTTCATATTTAGGCATTGTTAGGCTTGCGTTTGTGAAGATAAAATGTAGACATCATTACCCTGAAACTATACATGTCCATAGATTTCATTTATTTTGATTGAGCTAGGAGAATTTTGAGTTTGAACTTTCTGAAATATTTAGGTCAAAATTTGGTACTTTTAGAAATTCTCATTCATCTTTGATTTATAGCTTATGATATTTATATGGTTGGATTCGTGTGACAAAATGGAGCAATTTTCATGTTTACATTTTTGCAAATTTGGTTGAGAAATGAGCAAGTTACAAATCCTTTGGCTGGAGGTTGAAGATGAAGTCATTTTCAGGACTGGATTGATGTTATGTATTTTTTGTTTTGCTTATATTAATAGATGTACAGCCACCCCAGTGGTAAGGCATCGCGCTGGTAACCTCAAGGTCACAGGTTCAAGACCCAGCGCTGCCTTTTGCTTTTTCTTTTTACATTTTACAGTTTTTTTGGATTTTTGCAGCGTTGGGCTCCCCTTTGTTGGGCCTGGCCTTTTTTGCTTATTTTACTCCTTGTTTCATTTTCTAATCCCCCTCACTTTTCTTTATATTTTTATTTTATATTTTATTTTTCTTCATTATTATTATTATTATTATTACTATTATTATTTTCATAAATCACAAAAAAAATCCAAATTTATTTTTATTTATTATTTATACTTGTATATTTTATTTTTTTTCCATAAAACAAAAAGACTAAAAACATTTTCTTAAACAAATTAATTTCTTTTTCTTAATAATATAATTTTTAGACTTAGGTTAAATTAACATATTATTTTATTTTCTAGTTAAAATTAATTTAGAACTTAGGTTTATTTTAATTAATTAATCTTCATTTTATTTTCTTTAATTTAAAACCTTTTCATAAAAAACCCTAAAAATCCTTTTCAAATTAATTTCTTTTCTTAATTAATTTAAGTTAATTTTATTTAATTTTAATTAATCATTTGCTTTAATTAGGTCAAGACAAAACCCCTTTCATAAAAAACAACAAAAATTATTTCTTTTTTCCATTTATATTCTTGCATTTTTTATTTCCAATCTTGTATAATATTTAATATGGTTGTAATAGATAATTAGGTTTAATTTTCTTGCAATAACCATTTGTAAATTTGTACACCCCCTCCCCTAATGATGTAATAGCGTAGTAATTTTACTTTTCGCAATTTATAGCTTTATATAAATACTAGTAATTAGAGTTTGTATGAGAAGATAAAATCAACAAGTAGCAAACCCTAATCAAAGACTAAACAAAGCATGAAAACCTATACACTTGCACACAAGCACCCCTAGGGTAAAATCCACATGGCTGCCTTATAAAAATGGCCATATTATGCATGTGAGATATCCTAGCAAAAACAAGCAAAAATACAAGATCATAGTCCCTCGATGACGCTATCTATGTTGCCTTTTCAAAATGATCGAATTCCCTAAAGAAAGATGCTAAGATACCTTGAAACATTGCTAGTCATGGTTATACGATGACCCACGCCCGTCCTGTTTACATCCAAAGATAGGGTTACTTACCAAATCAATGGTAAGATGACAATGTCAAAGGAAAGAGGAAATAAACATGAAATACTTTTTAGTAGGTAGATTATTCTTAGTTTCTTGCTCATTTTCAAACCAAAACATCCTTGTTATTTTCAAAACAAACACCAACACTTGCAAAACACCTTTCAAAACTTGAAAACATTTTCAAAAGATCAACACTTTGTATACATTCTTACAAACGAGAATCATTATAAAGTTTGCCTAAACAATGACACCTTTTCAAAATACTTTCCCAAAACCACACAAAGCACATTTTCAAACAAAAGCAAGTGATCTAGCAAGTAACTAAGAGCCCATGGAAAACCATGGATTAAAAGGGTGCTAATACCTTCCCTTTTCATAATCTACCCCCCGAACTCAAGAAACAATCTCAAAGGTCTTTCATGTGCTTTTTTACCTTTCCTTATTGGATAAAAGAAAAGTCGGTGGCGACTCTTGCTAACCGCAACATTTGCGATAAAACGCAAAATAACCAAGTCAGTTCTCCCACCATACCACAGAACTGGAGACTCTGCTGGGGAAAATTCTAAAAGTGGGGTTACCTTAGGGTTAGATCATATTTACTTGCTTTCTTTGTTTGACTTGTATGATTTACATTATGGTTCTTTGTTTGGGTTTGAATCCTCTACCCGAATTTGGGATACCTTATAGGTAAGTAGCAATACATTGTGGAAACTGTGTGGGGTATACCGACGCGGTCTAAGCAATAGCTATGTTAGTGCGACATATTTGTGGGTACCGGTAGCCCTTGAGTAGTCAAGGAGAATACGGGGCCGCTGAGTGATGTCATGAAGCACTAATGAACTTTTAGAACCTTTACTTGACCAACTTGGCCTTTAGGACATAGTGAGATGACCGACTTTGGTGCAATATGAAGTTGGTAGATACTCGATACTACGCTCATTGAGGTTTGATTTTTTGGGATATTTCGGTCGCCATTAAAGAGGCTTACGCTGAAACAATACCCGAGAAAACAAACTGGTAATATTGAGCTCCTTAGAACCCGATTACTATTGCTAGGACAGGTTTGAGCCAACTAAACTTCAAGAGGGTACTTACCTATGAGACTCCATGCAAGCCTAAACCTAAGGACTTGTTTGTTTTGTTTATATATATTTACTTGTACATAACATCATAAACATCATAACATCATACTCATACTCACTAACCATTTCAAGGATTTTGGGTTTTATCTTTATTCTGTTTTGTAGGACATGGATTCTATTCGCAGGAAAACCATTCAAGTCAATCTCGTAAAGATCCCTTCTCAACTCAAAGAGTTAGCATCAAGGATTCCTGAAAATTCTCCATTTACCGAAAGACATGGTCGCCTCCTAAACTTGGTGACCTCCAACACTGATGAGGACATGATGAAGGTGCTCTTCTAGTTCTTTGATCCTCTACACTATTGCTTCACATTTCCCGATTATCAACTTGTGCCAACTTTGGATTAATTCTCCCAACTCTTGAGGATTCCCATTCTCAATCAACTACCTTTCAACGATATGGAAAGAGATCCAAAGCCATAAGAGATTTCTCAAGCTCTACACTTGCAACCATATGATATCACAACTAATTGAGAAACAAGGAGTGGTGTCAAAGTTTCCTAGCAAAATTCTTGTTTGAGAAAGCCCAAAACTATTGGAACCCTTTGGATTTGTAAGCCTTTTAGGAAATTGTGGATCTCCTCATCTATGGGATGGTTTTGTTTCCAAATCCTAACCAACTCATATATGTGAACATCGTCAAAATCTTCATGTCTCGTAACCCGGTGCCTACTTTGCTAGGAGACATCCTACATTCCTTTCACACTCGCACTATGAGGAAAAGAGGTATCCTTATGTGTTTTTCTCCTATCTTGGCAAGATGGTTTATTTTGCATCTTCCCCAATCTATGTTGAAAAATGAGCAAGGTTCAAGATGGTCCCATAGGTTGATGACGCTCAGACATTCAGATATTCATTGGTGTTCTCGCTCTTTGGAGAATGTTACTATCGTTGACCGTTGTGGAGAATTCCCTAATGTCCCTTTACTCGGAATTAGGGGAGGTATCACCTACAACCCTTGCTTATCCTTAAGACAGTTTGGTTATGCCCGAAGGGATGATCCACACGAGATACTTATTCAAGGTTTGGTATTTGACTACGAGAGCAACGATCAAGGTCACCGCCAGAGATTTATCCGTGCATGGAAGATGTTGAACAAGGTGGATAGCAAGACACTGGGACACAAGAATTCCATTCCCCTCGAGCCTTACCTTAAATGGGTATGAGCTCGTGCTTAGAAACTTGTGATGCCTTATCCCTCCATCTTACCCATCATTATAGAGCCTGTGGTCGAAGGAGATGTTCCCTACACTATCCTCCATCCCGACATGCCTACCTCTCTTGAAGACTTACAAAAGGGTTGGATCCAGCTGAAGGAAGAACAAGATACTTTCGAAGCTCAATTCTATGCTAGTGAGAAGAGGGTCTTGGAGCTTACGAAGCAGCTACAAGAAGAGCAAAGTGTGAACGCCTATCTCGCACCAAAGAGGATGCGTTCAGTCTTTTTATCTTAGAAAGTTATTTTGTAACACAAGAGGCATGATGTAATATTTTTTGTTTTGTCTAATGAGAATTAACGTTTGTTCATTATTTTATCTATACAAATTTAAATTTCATTAATCTTTTGCAGGTACATATTTCATGATGTGATACGGTGGCCAGAACCGGGATCGTGTTTCCCTATTTCGTTTAAGGAATTTGCTGGTTTGTGTTTTGTGTTTGTGTTCGCAAAATGTCGCGGTAAGAAAGAGTCGCCACCGACTTTTATTTTATCCAACAAGGAAAGGAAAAAAGCACATAAAAATTCTTTTTCGAGATATTTCTGAGTACGGGGGGTAGATTATAGAAAGGGAAGGTATTAGCACCCTTTCTATTCGTAGTTATCTACGGGCTCTTAGGTACTTGCTCATCATTTTCAAAATTGTTTTCTTTGTGTTTCTGGGCTTTGAAAAGTTTTTGTTTTAACTTCGATTTAACTCTCGCTTCTGTCTTCAAGAGTGTAATGAAGTGTTTTTGAAAACTTTGCTTGTAAAAGAGTGTAAGTGTGAAAAATTTGTTTTTGGATTGAGCAAGTACTTAAGAACTAATCTACCTACTCGAAAAAAGAATCGTTCTATGTTCGTTTCCTTTAAACAATGCTATCCCACTATTAGTGAGTAGGTAGCACCGTCGTTGGAGTTTTGAGGGTCAATTCGAAAGGGACGTACGATCACTAAAGCAATGTTAGGGCGTTTTAGTAGTAACCCTAATGTCTTAGATCAATTAATCTGAGGCAACAATATTCGAGGCAACTATTCCGAGGCAACTATGATCTTTGGACAAAAGGGCGACCACTAAAATATCCTATACTCAATGACCGTTTACCGAAGGCAACCAAGTGGGAGTGTACCCTAGGAGTACGCATATGCGGGTGATTCATATTTATTTATCTTTGCACATTTAGGGTGATCTAACTGTTTTAAAATTAGTCATACATTCTTGTCATGCATCCTATTATCATACATCTAACGATTAATAATTTGCGGAATTAAAATATGGAAATTAAACTACGCTATTACAAGGCTTCGGGTATTTACATAGCCAAAAACAAACCCTTTGAAAATTAAAAGCGGTAAAAGTAAATAAATGTCCTAATTAAATTATTACAAACTGTGAGCAGATACAATAAGTGGGCAAAATAATAATAAAGCGCGCGATGAAGAATTAGATCGACGAGAAATTAAGGTTTTGACCCTTCTATCCTAATGAAAAGAAAACTTGTTTTTGTTGTTTTTAAATATTTTTTAGGAAAAAGATTAGGTTTATAAAAATTAAATGTACAAATTAATTAATTAATGAAAACAATAAAATGACCTATTTTTGTTTTTTTCGTTATTTTAGGGAAAAAAATAAAATATAATTAAGTTAGTAATAAAACCTATTTATTCTAATTATTTTTAAGTTATTTACAAAATAATTAAAGTTGTCTAAATTAATCAAACCTAATTAAATTAATTAATTTTTTTGATGAAAAATAATATTCTAATTTTAATTGGACATAAAAATATTTTTTGATAAAAAGAAAATAATTTGGTTGGTTAATAAATAAATAAACAAAATAATTAAATGTAATATAAAAAGAAAAAAGAATAAGAGATGGGCCTGAAAAAAATGGGGGTGCCAATAGTCAGATCTGGGCCCATTTGAGAAGGTCCACGTTTGACTTTGAGGATCCAGTGTGGCACGCTGACTTTGGCTCATGATGCACCTTCAATGGTGGCCATCAGATTTGGCCATCTGGCCATCTGGCATGATTGATGATGAGGGCGCATGGTAGTCGCTTGCTTCCTGTACACACATGATCCTGAAACAGAAAATAATATGGAGAAAATAGGGGAACCTGGGATTCGAACCCAGGTCCTGAAGGCAATTTCCAACGTTTGTAACCAGCTGGGCTGTTGGTTTTTGTTGTACATATAACAAGAAACAAATATAATATATAAAAAAGCATGTTAGTGGATGATGTAACAAAAAAAAAACGCGCCAGAGTTTGAATAGGCCAATAAGGGAGTGACAACTCATCGTCTTCTTCCTCTCTCAGTGGGTAAAAGTCTCAGACTTTTACCTACGGACATTTTGTCCGTCCCTATAGGCAGTGTTCGTTCCAAAATCTTTTATGGGCAACATAAATGACATCTAATGCCATGGTTGTGTTCTTCTCATCCTCCTGAACATGATAGTACCCTTCATCAAGGCTAATTTTCCCTGTAATCAAAAACCCTAAAACAAACTCCAAAGCCCTAACAATGGCAGCTTACAATTCAGTCCATGAAAATGCAATTGGGTATTATAGAAAGCTTGCAAACATGATAGTGATCAAGAATGTACAATTATTTTACGCTATAAGTGCAAGAATAATGCTAATCGAATTCAGGAGTATAACAATATCATGGCGGACTTACAGTGCGATTTGGGGCTTGAAAAGCTTGGTTCTTGATCGCTTTAGCTTGCTGAGAGTCCCAGGAGTCGATTGAGATAGGCAAAGAGTCTTGAGGATGCCTCTAAGTGCAAATTCAATCTCACACTTTTCTTGCTTTTTTTCAGTTTTGGTTCTGCCTCTTGCGCCTGTTTCCAACCTTGTTTTTTAGTCTGCACCGCTTCTATATGTACCAAGCAATGTATTAGGGTTAATAAGCTGTATCTAATCTTCCTCCGTCAATGATTTGGATTGTGATTTGATACACTTTGAAAACTTTCCAAAATTGGTCCAAATCTAATCTTTTTGTGCACACATGCCTTGATACGAGTTTGAATGACTTGCTAGCTGTAATTGGAACCTGAAACAAGCACAAAATCTCTTACTTTCAATATTTTGGATTTTATTTGATTTGTTTTGATTTAAATTGAATTAATTCAAATAAAAATCAAAATAAATAATAAAAATAAGATATGGACAAGTGGAAAAGGCTAGAGATCGTGGAATATGTTTCCAACTCAAAATCAAGTGAAAAAGATTGGGCCCATTTGGCAAAAATTGAAGTTTTATGGATAGTTGACTTTTGGCAATTTTGTAAAAAGGGTCAACTTCACCAATGCATAACTTCCTCAATTTTTACTCTTTGGAGGTGTTCTTGAACTTTTTAGAAATCTTGAGATGTACTCTAAGCAACCCTTTTGGTCTCATCTCAATTTGATATTCCATGCTCATGTATGAATCTTTGACAAAAAAGGTGTTTTTGTTGACTTTCCAAAATGACCTATAATGTACAAATTCATAACTTCTTGTGAGTGCATATTTTGAACTTTGGAGATGAATATGGATTGTAGGTAATTTCATCCTCTTAAAAATGAGATTTGGATGGGTCATTTCCCATAAAGTATGAGAAAGTTATGCTTGGTCAAAGTTGAGTTGACTTTTCCTACAAAACCCTAATTTAGCAAATTTTGAGTCTTGATGAATTATGAGAAATCCTTGATGAATCTTGATCAACCATTGATAAAATGGTGAAATATAATTCAAAATGAGAATGTTTACTAAAAATCTTGAAGTTTGACTGTATATGGGCCACAATTGACTTTTGCCCTAGCACAATCGATTTTCAGGCTTTTGAGCAATTGACTGGGCAAACTTCCTCTGCAAGGCTTGAAACTTGACATGGATGATCTTGATAACATATTAGGACATTGGTGAGCATTTGGGATCCCTTGGACTTAAGTATCTTGATGCAATCATGAAACCCTAATTTGAGGTAGACTGCCTTAAGAGAGAGCTTGTCTGGCCAACCCTTGGACTACCTTGAGCAACTTGGGGATCTTCCTTGAAATGTTTTGAGAAATATGGGAGGGAAAATTTTGGGGTACAATAGCTGCCCCTGTTCAATCTTCTTAAACCCGAGGATGTAGATTGGCTTTCGCGCGTTTCGTGATCCGAAGGTGGAAGATGATTGAACACTAGAGTGCTCAGAAATTTGCACTCGCATGAAGTGGTAATTTTCTTGTGATGTCGGGAATGGGCCTACAGATGTCATTTGGAAATTGATGACAAGGGGATGGGCTTAAAGATGCCATCTGAAGGAGTGTCGATCACATAAGAGATTCCTTAGCGAGAGCTTGTATACCTGTCGTTGAGGAAGATTCCATTGGGGAAGGCTGATCTTTGTTGAGAAAAGTAGAATTTTAGGAGTTTTGGTCGTCCGTATTTTGCTGGGGAAACATATCTATTGAATTTTAAGAACTTCGATTATCCGTATTCTACCGAGGAAATATCTTGTTGAATTTTAGGAGCTTCGATTATCCGTATTCTACCGAGGAAACATCTCTGTTGAATTTTAGGAGCTTCGATTATCCGTATTCTACCAAGGAAACATCTCAGTTGAATTTTAGGAACTTCGATTATCCGCATTCTACCGAGGAAACATCTCTGTTGAATTTTAGGAACTTCGATTATCCGTATTCTACCGAGGAAACATCTCTGTTGAATTTTAGGAACTTCGATTATCCGTATTCTAACGAGGAAACATCTATGT
This sequence comes from Vicia faba, assembly GCA_948472305.1. NCBI lineage: Eukaryota > Viridiplantae > Streptophyta > Magnoliopsida > Fabales > Fabaceae > Vicia > Vicia faba. The sequence goes on from OX451741.1 coordinate 1,451,385,446, forward strand.
TGAATTTTAGGAACTTCGATTATCCGTATTCTACCGAGGAAACATCTCTGTTGAATTTTAGGAACTTCGATTATCCGTATTCTACCGAGGAAACATCTCTGTTGAATTTTAGGAACTTCGATTATCCGTATTCTACCGAGGAAACATCTCTGTTGAATTTTAGGAACTTCGATCGTTCGTATTCTACTGAGGAAACATCTCTGTTGAATTTTAGGAACTTCGATCGTCCGTATTCCACTAAGGAAACATCTCTGTTGAGTTTTAGGAACTTCAATTATCCGTATTCTACCGAGGAAACATCTCTGTTGAATTTTAGGAACTTCGATCGTCCGTATTCTACTGAGGAAACATCTCTGTTGAATTTTAGGAACTTCGATTATCCGTATTCTACCGAGGAAACATCTCTGTTGAATTTTAGGAACTTCTATTATCCGTATTCTACCGAGGAAACATCTCTGTTGAATTTTAGGAACTTTGATCGTCCGTATTCTACTGAGAAAACATCTCTGTTGAATTTTAGGAACTTCTATCGTCCGTATTCTACCGAGGAAATATCTCTGTTGAATTTTAGGAACTTCGATCGTCCGTATTCTACTGAGGAAACATCTCTGTTGAATTTTAGGAACTTCAATTATCCGTATTCTACCGAGGAAACATCTCTGTTAAATTTTAGGAACTTCGATTATCTGTATTCTACCGAGGAAACATCTCTGTTGAATTTTAGGAACTTCGATTATCCGTATTCTACCGAGGAAACATCTCTGTTGAATTTTAGGAACTTCGATTATCCGTATTCTACCGAGGAAACATCTCTGTCAAATTTTAGGAACTTCGATTATCCATATTCTACTGAGGAAACATCTCTGTTGAATTTTAGGAACTTCGATCGTCCGTATTCTACTGAGGAAACATCTCTGTTGAATTTTAGGAACTTCGATTATCCGTATTCTACCGAGGAAACATCTTTGTTGAATTTTAGGAACTTTGATTATCCGTATTCTACCGAGGAAACATCTCTGTTGAATTTTAGGAACTTCGATCGTCCGTATTCAACTGGGGATTAAACTATTATCAGTCGCACCCGAGCTTCACAGCTTGAATTTTGATTGTATCTTTCCTGAAAGGTAAAGGTTAGTTGTATGTAATGCGTGATATGTATCAAGCAATGATGTTCTCAAAATAAATGAGATTGTGTTTGTATGATGCGTATATGCATGTGTCATGATGTATGGAAATGTGATGTTTTTAGCTGGGGAAAATAAATCCCGGATTGCTGCTGGAGAACAGCGTTGAATTCTTCGTTTCTGCCGGGGACAATGAATGAAGATGATTGTGAGAATAAACCTGTAGGAGAGGATAACTCCGCTGGGGAATAAACTGATGAGGAAATGAATCTGCGGGGAAGAGATGCTCTGCTGAGGATTCCGCTGATAAACTCAACTGGGGATGAATTACCGTTGCTGGTGATAATGAATCCTGTCGGGGATTGAGTTTTTGTTTGTATAAGGAATGAACTCCGCTGGGGATAATTTTCCAGTTGCGACTTCACTGGGGATAACCTTTTAGGCTCTACTGGAGATAATCCTCCAGGCTCTACTGGGGATAACTCTCCAAACTTCACTGGGTATAATCTTCCAGTGCTGGTGATAAATAAACTCTGCTTGGGGAGAATCTTACCGACTCATTCACGGTTGCAAGCCTTAGCTGGGGAGAGTGGTGTCCTGTTCGGGACAACTAACATCACTGTCTTTTTCTTACTCTGCAGGGAGTGAATGTTACTGGGATGCATGCTGAGGATATGATAATGACTTTGCATCGAGACTTTTCTGCCCCTGTATCTGCGGGAGAAGGTGCCTACGGAGGCCTTGTGGATCGAGTATTATCCCAACCTATGAGGTGTTTGGTAATTACCGATTGAAATGACAAATCTTCTTCTGGTAGGCAAGTGACAAGATGACGGGACATAGTCGTACGCTTTAATCCCTAACTTTTACCTGGATTGCCCTTTCAGATTTTCAGTCCACCGGGATACCCTTTTTTGCCCAAGCCACCCTTTCGGGTTTTCGACTTGCCGGGTGTACAAATTTTTCATTCTTTATCCCTAATTTTTACCCGAGCCCTTTTGGTTCGTCGGGATGCCCTTATTTTGCCTAGGTGTGTCAACCTAGCGGGTCTTTGTTCACGCGCAGTATTTTTTTGACTATGTCCATGCTCTCAGAGTGTAGGGAGTTGTCACTGTCAGTAGTGTTGTGTTGCTACACTACCAGAAGATGTTTGTTTGATTGTACATGATTCGTTGCTGGAATTCATGCCCAATGCCCCCAAGTGATTCATATGGAAATCTACCCCTGGCTATTTGGCGTCTTTGAGAGATTCCTTGAATCTTGACTTGACTGCCCCAGATGATGGACAATGATCATGTCGTGCCCCTTGGTTGGAAGTGTTTTTTCACTTGAGGTGATCCTTTTTATTGAGAAGGTTTTTGTTCACTAGATATTAATCGTGTGAATTTCTCTGCTGTTGAACAAATAGTCATATGCAAACAATGTTATTTTAAGAATGCAAAGCCTATGTCTGTCTTGAATTTTTTAAAAGTGCATTTTAAAGTAAAACGAGCAAATTTTGTAAAATGTGATGCCAACTCAGGATTTACAGCAAGCCCTACAGGAGTCAGGATACCTTTTGTAACAATATGCTTTCAAACTAACCCATGCTTCAGCTAGGACTTTTAAGGGTTATAACGTGGCATGGCTCACAGTTTAAGAAACAAAGGATAAAGGCTCAAAATTTATTTGTACCCACCCGTTCTTCATGATGTTCTTCGATCCTAAACTCAGCTAATTGTGCATTTAGAACCCCAGTTGAGTTCTGGAATATTATTCTTGATGTTCCGGTGATGGTTCGGATATTGACAGTTTATTTTAAATAGGCAGTCATTTCTTTTTGTTGAGGGTTTTGTAAGACCTCTTTCTTTTAATTATCCCTATTTTTTGCCTGAATTGTTTCTTTTTGTGATTACAGTAAGCAGGATTCCCCAATTTTTTTCTTAAGTCTCCTTCATAGATTTTGACTTAATGGGTTTTTATTTCGAGAGATAATGACTGCCTGTCTGGACGACTACGGGGAACCATCACCATCTTTTGTTTTGGAAGGACCTTTTTGATGCCATTCATTGTGCACCCGAATTAACTGAGAAAACTAACCTGCCCCAGGTTGTGATTAAGGGTTTTAATTTGTGTGAAAAGAAAAACTCCAACTTCTTTGGCTCAAAGGGGTTGACTAGGGATTATCTTCCTTATAACTCCACTGTTTAGGATTTGAAACAACGCCTGTACATCGTCAGTGGGGTCTACTCAAAAGCATACTGTAGAGATTTTGATATCATTTTCGTCATCCTCCCTCTAAGGCTTAGCGTTTTTAATCGAGAGTTGAATATCACAAGAGGAAATAAGAACGCATTTTTGAAATAGTGAATACGAATGAATTGATTCAAGACAAACATATGCAATGCATTGATAAAGTAACATAGTTTGACATGAATAGATGTTTGAACAATCAAAAGAAAATTGTAAATTGAAAATTCTAATGAACAAAAGCCTCTCTTGTCAGAACTTGTCACTTCAAATGGTGAGCCTTGGAGGATTGACAAAAACATTCCAGTTGACCATCTTGTGTGAATTCCAATGCTCCTTCATCAATCAGGTCTTGAATTTTATTTTTCAATGCCCAACAATCATCAGTATCATGCCCCGGGCTGTTGGAATGGTACGCACACCTTGCATCAGGATTGTAGTCTGGGGAGGCTATGTTGGGATTCTGAGGAGGGTCCCTTAACGTCACCAGGTTCAATCTCAAAAGGTGTTGTAAATCTTGAGACCGCAGCATGTTGAGCTTGGCGAACTTCCTTTTGGGCATATCTGGCTTACTCTGATTAACCCGTTGTTTTTGGCGAGGTTGTGGTTAGACCCGTGAGGTAGTAGCAACTTGGAAATGTCCATTCTTCACCAGACCAAACTCTTGTCTTCTTGGAGGCTGATCAATGACTTGGTCCCCGGTCTCGACTGTTTGCTTCATGCTGTTGTATTTGTCTTGATGAAGCTAGCTGATAATGGTTCTCAGCTCTTCTTATTCCCGGGCTAAGCCTTGGATAAGAGCCATCTGCCCTAGCATTTGGGTTCTTATTGCATCAACTGCAGCTTGCAGTTGTTTCAGCCGCTCGTCTTTATTGTCTTCAGGACTTTTCTTGACCAAGTTCCCAACGAGGAGTGTTTTCAACTCTTCCTGCCCCTTGGATAGGTTTAGGAATATATCCTTGTACTGAGCTTCTTGAGTATGAAAATCTTGGTTGTCTTGTTTGAGAGCCATTGCTGAAATAAACAGCGGGGACATGAGAGACCAGTAATAGAAGACCTGTTATGCAATGATATGTATGGTATGTACGCAATGTTTTCAAGGATCTCGCGGGGTAGACAAGAAACTGTTAGAATTTGAATTTTTTAGTTTGATTGAAGAAGCTTCGTGTCATTAAGAATCCTTCTTCAAGAGTTAGGCTCACCATATCGAGTGGGTCATAGCCACCGACTCAAGTTATCGTGTTTTGATCTCTAGATGACATTGGCTAGAGGAAAATAAATCCCCTTTTCCCCTTGCTAGACGTTTGATTTACCATAACCTGCATCACAAACCCTTGAGATCCTTGAAATGGTTAAGGAAATGTTAAGGCATGATGTTATGATGTATATGCTGTACGTTTAAGCAAAAATACGAGGTGATGTAAACAAGTAAATCCGACAAGAAATCCAAGTTATTGGATAAGGACTGTAAACAAAACCTGCAAGGAAGCCCTGTTGTCAGATAACAAAAATGTGCAATTAGTTCAAGTTTGAGAGCACACAAGTCACACAAACAGCCTCAGGTTTAGGCTTGCATGGGGTTTAGGTATTACCCTCTTTCAGTTTAGTTGGTTCAACCTGTCCTAATAATAGTAACCGGGTTCTAGAGGTTCTCAATTTCACTGAACATCCTCGATCAGTCATAATTCCAATTTAGCAACCTTTTCTTGCAGTCGGAATCATCGCGAGAGTTTGGTCTCAATGAGTGTAGCATACTGCTACTTTTCTATGGCCAAGTTGGTCAATTATAGGTTCTAAGGTCAGTTGATGCTTAATGACCCATTTAGCAGCCCCATACTCTCCTTGTTGCTCCACAAGGGATATCGGTACAAACTAATGTGTCACACCAACATAGCTACTACTTTAACCATGTCGGTCTACGCTATACAGTTCCCTCACAGTCTATTGCTACTTACCTAAAAGGTGTTCCCAGATCCGGGTTAGGATCCATAGTAACTCTGATACAAAGCAAACAAAGATAAAGCAATCAAGTCAAACAATTGAAAACAATATGATGAACTAATCCTAAGGTACACCCCACTTATTAATTCCCCAGCAGAGTCGCCAGTTCTGTGATACGGTGGCCAGAACCGGGATCGAGTTTCCCTATTTCGTTTAAGGAATTTGCTGGTTTGCATTTTGCGTTTGTGTTCACAAAATGTCGCGGTAAGAAAGAGTCGCCACCGACTTTTATTTTATCCAACAAGGAAAGGAAAAAAGCACATAAAAATTCTTTTTTCGAGATATTTCTGAGTACGGGGGGTAGATTATAGAAAGGGAAGGTATTAGCACCCTTTCTATCCGTAGTTATCTACGGGCTCTTAGGTACTTGCTCATCATTTTCAAAATTGTTTTCTTTGTGTTTCTGGGCTTTGAAAAGTTTTTGTTTTAACTTCGATTTAACTCTTGCTTCTGTCTTCAAGAGTGTAATGAAGTGTTTTTGAAAACTTTGTTTGTAAAAGAGTGTAAGTGTGAAAAATTTGTTTTGGATTGAGCAAGTACTTAAGAACTAATCTACCTACTCGAAAAAAGAATCGTTCTATGTTCGTTTCCTTTAGACAATGCTATCCCACTATTAGTGAGTAGGTAGCACCGTCGTTGGAGTTTTGAGGGTCAATTCGAAAGGGACGTATGGTCACTAAAGCAATGTTAGGGCGTCTTAGTAGTAACCCTAATGTCTTAGATCAATTAATCTGAGGCAACAATATCCGAGGCAACCATTCCGAGGTAACTATGATCTTTGGACAAAAGGGCGACCACTAAAATATCCTATACTCAATGACCGTTTACCGAAGGCAACCAAGTGGGAGTGTACCCTAGGAGTGCGCATATGCGAGTGATTCATTTTCATATTTATTTATCTTTGCACATTTAGGGTGATCTAACTGTTTTAAAATTAGTCATACATTCTTGTCATGCATCCTATTATCATACATCTAACAGTTAATAATTTGCGGAATTAAAATGCGAAAATTAAACTACGCTATTACAAGGCTTCAGGTATTTACATAGCCAAAAACAAACCCTTTGAAAATTAAAAGCGGTAAAAGTAAATAAATGTCCTAATTAAATTATTACAAATTGTGAGCAGATACAATAAGTGGGCAAAATAATAATAAAGCACGCGATAAAGAATTAGATCGACGAGAAATTAGGGTTTTGACCCTTCTATCCTAATGAAAAGAAAACTTGTTTTTGTTGTTTTTAAATATTTTTTAGGAAAACGATTAGGTTTTTAAAAATTAAATGTACAAATTAATTAATTAATGAAAAAAATAAAATGACCTATTTTTGTTTTTTGGTTATTTTAGGAAAAAAATAAAATATAATTATGTTAGTAATAAAACCTATTTATTCTAATTATTTTTAAGTTATTTACAAAATAATTAAAGTTGTCTAAATTAATCAAACCTAATTAAATTAATTAATTTTATTGATGAAAAATAATATTCTAATTCTAATTAGACATAAAAATATTTTTTGTGATTTTTTGATAAAAAGAAAATAATTTGGTTGGTTAATAAATAAATAAACAAAATAATTAAATGAAATATAAAAAGAAAAAAGAATAAGAGATGGGCCTGAAAAAAATGGGGGTGCCAATAGTCAGATCTGGGCCCATTTGAGAAGGTCCACGTTTGACTTTGAGGATCCAGTGTGGCACACTGACTTTGGCTCATGATGCACCTTCAATGGTGACCATCAGATTTGGCCATCTGGCCATCTAGCATGATTGATGATGAGGGCGCATGGTAGTCGCTTGCTTCCTGTACGCACATGATCCTGAAACAGAAAATAATATGGAGAAAATAGGGGGACCTGGGATTCGAACCCAGGTCCTGAAGGCAATTTCCAACGCTTGTAACCAGCTGGGCTGTTGGTTTTTGTTGTACATATAACAAGAAACAAATATAATATATAAAAAAACATGTTACACTACGCCAAAAATAAGTTTTAGCAGCACATAAAAGAAAGCGCTTTTAGAAAAAAGCGTTGCTGTAGGTTTTAAAAAAATTCGCTTAAAAAAAGCGCTTTCAAAGGGTGCCTTAAGAAAGCGCTTTTCAAAAGCGCTGCTAAAGGTCACCCTTAGAAAGCGCTTTTTGGGAAGCGCTGCTAAAGGGTGCCTTTCAGAGGGTACCTTAAGAAAGCGCTTTTCAAAAGCGCTGCTAAAGGTTAGCCTTAGAAAGCGCTTTTCCAAAGCGCTGCTAAAGCTGGCCTTTAGAAAGCGCTGCTATAGGATATGCTACGAAAGCGCTTTTACATTAAAAAGCGCTGTTATAGGTGACCTTTAGAAAGCGCTTTTAAAAGCGCTTTCGTAGGTAGTTTTATAATAAATATCAAAAATTCGTATCATCACTTTTCTATTGTTCTTCACGATATCATCAAAACCCTAAACCAGAGCTCTGCCTCCGTTAGCATCTACGAGCAGGTTTTCCTCATCAGGACCTCTACGTCTACCACTTTTCTATTCGCATCCTCAACGTCTTCTTGTTTCAGGACTACCGGGGCAGTTTCAGGACTTCTGCCTCCATTAGCATCTGCAGAGAGAACAACGACCACCGCTTGCCACAGGAGAACCGCAAGGTGAAATCACAAAGTTTGCTGCATCATAAATCACAACAATATACAACACAAAGTTACACAACTCAGCTCCAGGTATTTCAATTTCTAGTATAGTTTTGTATGAATAAATTGTTCTATGCTTGCTTTGATTCTAATTTATTATATTTACATACAATTAATTTGCTTCCTTACGTGCTGTTCTAATCCGATTAAATTCTATGGTCCTGATATTAATAGAAAACAACACATTTTCATGTGCTTTTTATTTTATCAAACGTCATTTATATTAACAAGTTGTGCATTGGTAAAACAAGCTAAGAGAGAAATAATAGAGAGCGTAACAAAATATTTAATAAAGGTAGCCATATATATATTGTTAACTCTATTAATATATTGTTTTTTCGTGTGCTTTTTATGATTGATTTTGAGCAATGATGGTTTCTTGTTTATGGTTTCTTGTGTTATACTTGTGTACTAAAGTAGTTGATAGAATAAAATGAATTTAGTGAAAAGTTTTGAGTATTGGTTTTGTTATATGGTTGTGCAAGAGCAAGTGCAAGTTTTGAGTATTGGTTTAGTTTTCGAATTTATCATTTAGCTCAGCTTGACTCAGAAACCGTAAACCATGGATAAGACATGGATGTATTCCAATCGATTGTCGAAAGAGTACGAGAACGAGGTATCGGAATTCGTTAAGTTTGATGTTGCGCACGCTGAAGACCCCAGTCGAATGACATGTCCTTGTTTATGTTGCTGTTATGGGAATCAGGTTGACGCGGTTCAGTTGGCATCGCATTTAATACGGTATGGAATTGATAGAAGTTATACATGTTGGAATATGCATGGTGAGAAAAGTGACGAGAATGATGAATCGGGGGATAATAGGACCTATGCTTCAAACGACAATGGCACAGATACATACGATTATGATCGAGGTAAAGAGATTGCAGAAGCGCTTGAAGAAGATCTTAATGATTGTCCCAACATGTTTGAGAGGTTGGTAAGCGATGCAGAGAAACTGTTGTATAATGGTTGTACAAAATTCACAAGATTGTCTGCGGTATTAAAGTTGTACAACTTAAAGGCAGGCAATGGGTGGTCGGATAAAAGTTTCACAGAGTTATTAGCCCTTATGAAAGATATGCTACCAAAGGATAATGTTCTCCCCAATCGAACGTATGAGGCCAAAAAGATGTTGTACTCTATTGGCATGAGCTATGACAAAATACATGCCTGTCCAAAAGATTGCGTTTTGTTTCGAAACGAGTATGCATTGTTAAATGAGTATCGTAAATGCGGTGCCCCTCGATATAAGAAAAAGTTGTCTCCGGCAAAAGTCTTATGGTATTTTACTATAATTCCGAGATTTAGACGGATGTATTATAGTGAAACCGATTCAAGCCACTTAACTTGGCATGCAGATGAAAGAATTGTTGATGGAAAGTTTTGACATCTGGCAGATTCACCACAGTGGATGAAAATTGATAATGATTATCCTGAATTTGGAAAAGAAGCAAGAAACCTTCGCTTGGCATTGTCTACTGATGGAATGAACCCACACGGTATTCAAAGTATCTCGCATAGCACATGGCCTGTGATTCTTATGATTTATAACCTACCTCCGTGGCTATGTATGAAGCGTAAGTACATGATGTTATCTATGTTAATTTCTGGGCCTAAACAACCAGGAAATGACATAGACGTATATTTGGAACCTTTAATCGAAGATTTGAAGATTTTGTGGGAGAACGGTGTGGAGGTTTATGATGGGTATAGGAAAGAAAGTTTTAACTTGAGGGCGATGTTGTTTGGAACAATTAACGATTTTCCAGCCTACAGAAATCTATCCGGGTATAACATTAAAGGTGAAAAAGCGTGTCCTATCTGTGAAGATGGAACCGATACGATGCGATTGAAACTTTGTCAGAAGAATGTCTTTCTCAGTCATTGTAGATTCTTAAATTCTAAACATCAATATCGTGGATGGAGAAAAGCGTTCAACGGAGATACCGAACAACGTAGAGCTCCGCCTGGATTGACAGGTGATCAATTATTTGAAAAGGTGAAAGATGTGAGTATTCAGTTTGGCAAGCCTTTTGCACATAAAGTTGTCACAGGTGGGTGGAAGAAGAGGTTGATTTTTTTTGAATTTCCATATTGGAAATCTTTGTACGTAAGACATTTTCTTGATATTATGCATATTGAAAAAAATGTATTTGATAGTGTTATTGGTACATTACTCAATATAAAAGGGAAGTCTAAGGATGGTCTTAAAGCAAGGGAGGAAATGGTAGAGATGGGAATAAGAACTGAATTGGGACCCGTGAAAAAAGGAAGACGAACATATCTACCACCTGCTGTTTACACTCTATCCAGAAAGGAGAAAAAAATATTGTGTAAGTTCCTAAGTGAGGTTAAAGTTCCAGAAGGCTACTCATCAGATATTAGAAGACTTGTGTCTATGCAAGACCTCAAGTTAAATAGTTTAAAGACGCATGGTTGCCATGTTATAATGGAACATTTTCTACCGATAGGTATACGTTCTATTCTTCCAGAAAAAGTAAGAAGCGCAATAACTAAACTGTGTTTTTTCTTCAAGTCAATTTGCAGCAAGGTTATCGATCCTGAGATCTTACCAACATTGCAAAAAGAAATAGTTGTTACTTTGTGTGATCTTGAAATGTATTTCCCTCCCTCATTTTTTGACATAATGGTTCATCTTGTCGTTCATCTTTTCAAAGAGACACAACTGTGCGGGCCAGCTTATATGAGATGGATGTACCCTACTGAACGTTATATGAAAATATTAAAAGGGTATGTGAAAAATCGAAGTCGACTAGAGGGTTGTATTGCTGAACGATATATTGTTGAAGAAGCGGTTGAGTTTTGTACTGAATATCTGTCAAATGTTCAATCAATTGGACTCCCCAAATCTCATGTTATTGAAAAAAAGGTAGGTAAGAAGCTAATTGGAAATAAAGTTGTGACAGTATCAATGGTCGAACGGGATCAAGTGCATTTGTATGTTCTGCATAATGAGCTTGAAGTTGAGTCGTATGTTGAAATACACAAGGGTGTTCTTCGAGGTTTAAATCCGAATAGAAATGAGAATTGGATTGTACGAGAGCACAATCGAAGTTTCATACCATGGTTTAAGGAACATATTTATTCAAAGTATCGTTCAGATCATGCTTCAGTAACAGAAAGATTGAGATGTTTAGCATACGGTCCAAGTTTAGTTGTGTTTTCTTATAGCGCATATGCAATTAATGGATACACATTTTATACCAAAGAACAGGATGACAAAAGTACTATGCAAAATAGTGGTTTCACCTTGATCGTTGAAGCAATGCATATATCAAGTGTGAAGGACTTAAACCCAAAATTTGCAAATCTGTCATATTTTAGGGTTATCGAGCGCATTTGGGTGTTTGATTACAAGAAGTTTCAGATTCCTATATTTTGTTGCAAGTGGGTTGAAAATAATAATGGCATACGAATGGATAAGTCAGGTTTTTTGCAAGTGGATCTTAATAGGGTGGGGTACAAAGATGAGCCTTTCATTCTAGCCTCTCAAGCTAAACAAGTGTTTTATGTTAATGATCCGACAAGTACGAAATGGTCTATAATGCTATTATCTAACAAAGTAATTGATGAAAGCATTAGAGATCAAAGTGATATTGGTGTTGACATTGAATCTTTAACCATAACTAATCAAAATGATAATGAATCATGTATTAGAAATGATCATAATGAGGGTATTTGGATCAATCCAACTATCCGCGTTGTTAAGAGACGAGTAGAACACATTCCTACCAAGAAAAGAAAGAGACCTTAGTGAAAAGGGTAATATTATATATAATTATAGCCTATCATTCAATAAAATTTAATTTGTCATTTCATTTTTATTTGCCATTTCATTTTTATTTGTCATTTCATTTTTATATTTGTCATTTCATTTTTATTTGTCATTTCATTTTTATTTGCCATTTCATTTTTATTTGTCATTTCATTTTTATTTTTTTTCATTATTACAGGTCAAATGGCTAGTAATCAAGAAAACTCACAAGATGCAAATGCTCCTGAAAATGCTCCTGAAAATACTCCAGAAAATACTTCAGAAAAGACTTCAGAAAAAGATATTACACGAGGTATAACTATTATGAGGGGAATCATCCGTGATAGAGATAGAGGAGTAACATATAATGTAGATTGGAATGATAATAACCAACTAATTGAGTCTAATGCTGCAAAGTTGACAAGCTATATTGGTACGCTTGTTCGTATACACATTCCGATCACCACTCCTAGATGGAAAAGAGGAGAGTTGGATGAGGCTAAAGAGAAAGTTTGGACTGAGATAAAGGTACATATATGGTTTTTGTTATTTGCTTTATCTTGACGATAATATGTGTTTAAATTGCTTTTACTAACACACTTTATGCGTATGTGTGATCGGTGGAAATAGAACTGACTGTTTTGAAATGCTGGTTCGCGAAATGTCGCGGTAAGCAAGAGTCGCCACCGTCTTTTATGTTCTCCAACAAGGAAAGGACAAAAGCACAACAAAATTCCTTTTCGAGATGTTTCTCGGTTCGGGAGGTAGATTTATAGAAAGGGAAGGTGTTAGCACCCTTTCTATCCGTGGTTATCCACGGGCTCTTAGGTACTTGCTCACTATGTTTTCAAAAGATTGTTTGCTTTTCTTGTGTACGTGGGTTTGAAAAAGTTTAGTTTGAAAAACTTCTAGGTAACTCTTGTATCAGTCCTCAAGAGTGTATGAAGTATTTGTTTGAAAACTTTTTAAAAGTGTGAGTGCGAAAAGATGTTTTTGTTTTTGAAAGAGCAAGTACCCAGGAGAAATCTACCTACTCTAAGGAATTAGGCTGTGTAAGAGTCCTTTGGACAGTACTATCCCACTATTGAGAAGTAGGTAGCACCGTCGTTAGAGGTTATCGGGTCAATTCGATTATAGGGACAATGTGGTCACCAAAGCAATAGTAGGACGCCTTAGCAGTAACCCTAATGTCCTAGATCCTTTTTATCTGAGGCAACCGTTTCGAGGCAACTGGATCTTTAGACAGGAGGGCGACCTCTAAAACACCCTATACTTGACGACCACCTCGAGGCAACCAAGTGAGGCGTACCCTAGGAGTGGCATGTGCATGTGTGTTGTTTTTCAATTAAGATTATCTTGTACATGTTATTTTGTGAGCTACGGATTGATTTTATTTGTCAAGCAAGTCTTGTCATGCATAATTAACAGTTTAATAATTTGCGGAAAATTGAATCTACGCTATTACAAGGCGTCGGGTATTTACATCGCCAAAAACAAACCCTTTGGAAAAAATAAATTGCGAGAAAATAAAAAGAAAGCGGTAAAAGCCCTAATTAACTATTACATTCTCGGAGCAGATACATAAATATAATCAAAATAATGAATTGAAAATAAATATGCGCGAAAGAATTGAATCGGGACGTCCTTAGGGTTTTGACCCTTTTTGAGAAAAGAATTGAATTTTGTCCTTTTTGCAATTAAATTAAATATTAAACCTAAATCTAATTAATTAATTAAAAGAAAAAAAATGTTTTTTTTGTGTTTTTTAATGTCTTAATGAAAATAAAAAAAGAAATTAAAAGTCAAGAAAACCCTAATTCTAGTTTATTTTATTTATTGTAAAAGAAAATTAAAATTAAACCTAATTAAACTAAATTAACTCATGTTAGTGTTTATTTACAAAATAATAATTAAGATGAAATTAATAATTATTAATAATAAAAAAAATATTGTTTTCTGAATTAATTATAAAAATAATTATTTGTTAGTTAAATAATAATAATAGTAATTAATAATAATAATTAGTAAAAGAAAATAATTAAAAGAAAACAAAATAAAAAAGGAAAAGAAATAATTAAACCAGGGGGGTGATGGGCCCTAAGAGGAGGTTTGTAAGCAAGTTCTTGGCCCATTTGTTTCAAGCCTGCTTTGACTTTCTGGATCAGGTGCGTGTTCATTGACTAGGGAATACCATGGTCTTTCATCTTTGGCCACTGGTTTTGAGTGGGAAGACACTTGGCGCTTGGGATTTAGAGATGTATGGTAGGCATCATGGGAAAGCGCTGCATGAGAATATGTTAGAAAAAATATCATAGAGCTTTGGGGTGGACCTGGGAATCGAACCCAGGTCCCAATGGTTACCGGCCAGATCACCAACCACTAGGCCATCACACTGCATTTGTAATTAAGATAAACCATGAATATAATATTAAAACATTAGTGCACGTATTGTAAAACAAACAAAAAGCGCGCGCCATTTGAACTATCCAGTAGCACGCTTACAACGCATCATCGTCCTCGTTTGCCTATAAAAAGAATAAAGAGATAGCAGAGGTTTTTAACCCCCACAACCTGCAAGCACGATTAATAGCGATTAGGTCCCTGATGCATATAAATATTTCGCGAGCATGGGGTTTGATTCGTCTGGCCTTGACGAATCCAACCATGGGTCTCTCAAGGTCTGATTTTTCCTATATCACAAAGCCCCAATTTGAGAGCTTGGAAAACCTAAAATTCATCAATGGTGATTTCTGTTTCTGCGTGTTATAATGCAATTAACCTATGCCAAAAGCTTCCTGTGGATTCATACAATACAAAACAAACAACAAATCGTGTTAATGATGCATGAAATATGGATTTCGATTCTGAGAAAATTATGCAAACCGTACGACTGTTTGAGGTGATTCTTGTGGCTTTAGTGCTTGGTTTCGATTGCAATATATTCCCGGGGATCCCTGCAATGTATTAGAAGCAATTAAAAGTATTGAATTGGCCTTGAAGTGAGAAAACAGTTTTCAAGTTTCTTGAAAAAAATTCAATATGGCTATGGCTTTTTGCAGCAGCTTTTCACGTGTAAGGCTTTAGGTTTAGGTTATGCATATATAGTAGAATGGATTTAGGTTAAAATCTTGGCCAAGAATCCATGGAATTATGGTTTGCATATTTGATTTTCAATCATATCTTTTTGCATCTTTTTGATTGAAAAACCTTTCAAATTGGGTGATTTTTGTCCCCTTGATGTGTACACGAAATCTCCAGCACATGTTGACCACTTTTGCTTCACAAAAAGATTTAGAAATCATATCTTGGTATTTTCCTACAATTAAATTAATTAAATGAATTAAATATTAATAAAAAATCCAATTAATTAATAGAAAATAAGAAAATAACTTCAAGTAATCCCAATGGGTCGTACATAGGCCTTGGATAAGGTTTCAAGAAGAAATTTGAGGCCCATTAGCAAAAATAATGTGTTTTGAGCAAAGTTGACTTTTGCAAATTCACAAAAATTTCCCAACTTCTCCAATGCATATCTTGCTCAATTTTGATCATATGAACATGTTCTTGGACATTTTGGAAAGGTCTTGAAGTCCTCTAACCAATGCCTTTGGTCCCATGTCATTTGGATTTACCAATCTCAAGTTATGGTCTTTGACTTAAAGTGCATTTTTGTTGACTTTTGAAATTGACCTATAATGTAGAAATTGATAACTTTTTGTGAGAGCATTTCTTGGACTTGGAATGTGAATATGAGTTGTAGGAAATGTCATCCCCTTCAAAATGAGCATTGGATGGGATTTTTCTGATGAACCATGAAAAAGTTATGCCTTGGTCAAGTTACAGTCGACTTTTCTGCTGTCCAAAAATAGTAATTTTTGGCATCTTGATGATTTTTGAGCCATTCTTGTGTAATCATGATCAAGACTTGATAAAATGATGATTGTGAGCTCAAAATAAGATGTTGGCCATAAATTCTGACTTTTGACTGTAAAATGACCATTTTACCCCTGTAGTTGACTGTAGAGCAACTAGGGCTTTTGACTGTGCAATTTGATGCTGTGAGTCTTGAAACTTGACATGTAGATGCTTGAAAATGTATATAGGCCTATGGGACTTGATTGAGACCACTGAAGACCTCAAATTCATGGAAGGAAACAAAACCCTAATTTTGACTGGCTCAGGAGGCAGTTGGACTGTGCAACCCTTGAGAGATCTTGAACAATTTGAAGATGATTCTTGATAAGTCTTGAAGAATATGGGAGGGAAAATTTTGGGGTACAACAGTTGCCCCTGTTCAATCTTCTTAGACCTGAGGATGTATATTGGCTTGCGTGCCTTTCGTGATCCGAGGGTGGAAGATGATTGAACACTAGAGTGCCCAGAAATTTGCACTTGCATAGTAGAATATCAGCGATGTGATGTCGGGAATGGGCTTACAGATGCCATTTGGAAAGATGATGGATGGGGGTATGGGCTTATAGATGCCATCTGGAGACGTGACGGATGGTTGTGGAGATGGGCTTAAAGATGCCATCTAGAAATGTCGATCGCGTAAGAGAGTCCTTAGCGAGAACTTGCGTACCTGAGAAAGAAAGATAATTTCCTGGCCTGTTACAGGTGTTGATCTTCAAACTCTTCATGCAGATATGCCCTGGCTAGATACAGGTATCGAATCCACAATCAATCGCTCACAGATATGCCCTGGCTAGATACAGGTATCAAATCTGGAACTGGTCGTCTACAGATATGCCCTGGCTGGATACAGGTATCGAATCTCTAAACTCTTCATGCAGATATGCCCTGGCTAGATACAGGTGTCGAATCCACAATCAATTGCTCACAGATATGCCCTGGCTAGATACAGGTGTCGAATCTGGAACTGGTCGTCTATAGATATGCCCTGGCTGGATACAGGTATCGAATCTCTAAACTCTTCATGCAGATATGCCCTGGCTAGATACAGGTATCGAATCTACAATCAATCGCTCATAGATATGCCCTGGCTAGATACAGGTGTCGAATCTGGAACTGGTCGTCTACAGATATGCCCTGGCTGGATACAGGTATCAAATCTCTAAACTCTTCATGCAGATATGCCCTGGCTAGATACAGGTGTCGAATCCACAATCAATCGATCACAGATATGCCCTGGCTAGATACAGGTGTCGAATCTGGAACTGGTCGTCTACAGATATGCCCTGGCTGGATACAGGTATCGAATCTCTAAACTCTTCATGCAGATATGCCCTGGCTAGATACAGGTATCGAATCCACAATCAATTGCTCACAGATATGCCCTGGCTAGATACAGGTGTCGAATCTAGAACTGGTCGTCTACAGATATGCCCTGGCTGGATACAGGTATCGAATCTCTAAACTCTTCACGCAGATATGCCCTGGCTGGATACAGGTGTCGAATCCACAATCAATCGCTCACAAATATGCCCTGGCTAGATACAGGTGTCGAATCTGGAACTGGTCGTCTACAAATATGCCCTGGCTGGATACAGGTATCGAATCTCTAAACTCTTCATGCAGATATGCCCTGGCTGGATACAGGTGTCGAATCCACAATCAATTACTCACAGATATGCCCTGGCTAGATACAAGTATCGAATCTGGAACTAGTCGTCTATAGATATGCCCTGGTTGGATACAGGTATCGAATCTCTAAACTCTTCATGCAGACATACCTTGGCTGGATACAGGTGTCGAATCCACAATCAATCGCTCACAGATATGCCCTGGCTAGATACAGGTATCGAATCTGGAACTTCAAACTCTTCATGCAGATATGCCCTGGCTAGATACAGGTACCGAATCCACAATCAATTGCTCACAGATATGCCCTGGCTAGATACAGGTATCGAATCTGGAACTGCGACAGTTGATAGTAATCATCTTTGGATTGACCTTTTTCCTGAAAAGGCAAAACATCAGTTATATGCAATGTCATGATGTATGAAATGCATGATGTCATGATGTTCTCAAAAATAAATGAGATCGTGTGATATGATGCGTATATGCATGTAGCAGGATGTATAAAATGTGAAATGTTTATGAATGTATTTCGTCTGGGAAAATAAATCCTTGGCGAATGCCGGGAGCTTGTTAAATCCTGGGCTGATGTTTGAAGAGTAGAGTTCTTCGTTTCCACTGGGGATGACGATTGCAAGAATAAACCGGTAGGAGAAGATGACTCCGTTGGGGAATAAACTTGGTGAAGAGATTATTCTGCGGGGAATTACTCTGTAGGAAGAGATGCTTCGCTGAGATTTTGATGATAACTCCGCTAGGGATTCCGTCGATAAGCTCTGTTGGAGGATTTGATGAACCCCGCTGGGGATAGGAAGAACTTCGCTGAGGATGATCTTTCCATTGTAATTAGCTGAGGATAACCCAGTTATAGGCTCTGGTGGGGAATAAACTTCTGAATAAAGTCGGGGACGCATTCGTACTCTGCGGGAACAAGCTTCCAGAATCTACTGGGGATAAGCTTCCAGAATCTACTTGGGATAAGCTTCCAGAATCTACTGGGGAGGATGATTCAACTCTCCTGGGGAAACTTTTGGACTGTACTGGGGAAGTGGCTCCACGGGGTGTCTGGGATTTCGCCGGGGAACAATCTTATATTAAGACTGCCGGGGATGCTTGCTTAGGAACATCTGTATACTCCGCTGGGGATTATTGAGATTTTCTGGGGATACCCAACTTTTTTAGGACTGACAGTAGCCTAACTCTGCTCGGGGGAGAGTATTGCTGACTTGCTGGGGATACTGTACCTTTTTAGGGATGACGGGAGACCAACGCCGCTTGAGGAGAGTATTGCTGAATCTTGTCTTACTCTACGGGGAGTGGAGGTAACTTGGTCATGTTCTTCAGCTGAACTTACCTTGGTACCTCATGGACAGAGCAACCAGATCGCTTAGACAATTCTTATTGCCCCAGCTTCTGTGGGAGAAGATACCTGTGGAGGTGCTTGATAACTGCCGATTGACTAATCTTCTTCTGGTAGGCCAGTGACAAGATGACGGGACATAGTCGTACGCTGTGATCCCTAACTTTTGCCTGGACCGCCCTTTCGGGTTTTCAGTCCACCGGGATACCCATTTTTGCCCGAGCCGCCTTTTAAGGTTTTCGACTTGCCGGGTGTACAGATTTTTTCATTTCATCCCTTATTTTTGCCTGAACCCTTTTGGTTCGCCGGGAAGCCCTTATTTTTGCCTAGGCCACTCGACCTAGCGGGTCTTTGATTATGCGTAGTACTTTTTTCGACTATGTCCGTGCTCTCAGGATACAGGAAGTTGTCACTGTCAGTAGTGCAGTGTTACCATACCACCAAAAGATCTTCGTTTGATCGTCCAATGCCCCAAGTGACTCAGATGGAAATTTGCCCCTGGCTATTTGGCATCTTTGAGAGATTCTCTGAATCTTGACTGGACTGCCCCAGATGATGGACAATGATCATGTCTGCCCCTTGGTTGGAAGTGTTTTTGTTCATTAGACATTCTTCGTGCGACTTTCTCTGCTGTTCGAACAAATAGTCATATGCAAACAATGTTATTAAAAATGCAAAGCTTATGTCTGTCTTGAAGATTTTGAAAATGCATTTTTCAGTAAAACAAGCAAATTTTGTAAAGTGTGATGTCAACTCAAGGTTTTACCGCAAGCCTTAAGGAGTCAGGATACCTTTCGTAACAGTATGCTTTCGAACTAACCCATGCTTCAGCTAGGACTTTTAAGGGTTATAACGTGGCCTGGTTCACGGTTTAAGAAACAAAGGGTAAATGCTCAAATTTTATTTGTACCCACCCGCTATTCGTGATGTTCTTTAAACCTAAACTCGGCTGATCATACATTAGACCTTGTTTGAGTCTTTGCTCTGATATACTAGTGATGGTTCGGATACTGAAAATTTATTTTGAATAGGCAGTCATTTCTTTTTGGTCGAGGGTTTGTAGGGCCTCTTTTTTTTTTTTTTTGATTTTGTTATCCCTGTTTTTTGCCTGAACCGTTCTTTTGTGATTACAGTCAGCGGGATGCCCCAGTTTTATAAGTCTCCTTCATAGGTTTTGACTTAATGGGCTTTTATTTTGAAAGATAACGACTGCCTGTCTTTATGATTCTTTGGGACCATCACTGTCTTTAGTTTTGTAAGGACTTCTTTGGTGCCATTCGTTGTGCACTTGGATCAATTGAGAGAACTTCCCTGCCCCAGGTTATAAGTAAGGGTTTTAATTTTTGCAAAGAAAAAAACTCCGACTTCCTTGGCTCAAAGGGGGTTGACGAGGGATTATCTTCCTTATAACTCCAGTGTTTAGGATTTGAAACAATGCCTGTACCTCATCAGCGGGGTTTGTCCAAAAGCATTCTGTAAAGATCGTGGTATCGTTTTCGTCATCCTCCCTCAAGAGGCTTAGAGTTTTTGAGAGTTGATCATCACAAAAAAATATGAAAACAATTTGAATATAGTGAATACGAATGGATTAATTCAAAACAGACATATGCGATGCATTAATGAAAGTAATAAAGTTTGCTATGACAATAATTGTTTGTATAAGCAAAGAAAAATACAACTTGAAAATTCCAATGAAAAAAATCTTCTAGTCTCAGGACTTGTCACTTCAAATGGTGAACCTTGGAGGGATGGTAGAAAAACTCAGCCTGGCCACCTTGGGTGAACTCCACTGCGCCTTCATCAATCAGGTCCTGGATCTTGTTCTTCAGAGTCCAACAGTCGTCAGTGTCGTGTCCAGGACTGTCAGAATGGTAGGCACATCTCACACTCGGGTTATACCTGGAAGAGGAAGTGCTGGGATTCTTAGGAGGGTCCCTTAGAATTACCAGATTCAATCTCAACAGGTGTTGTAAAGCTTGAGACGGTGATACGTTGAGCTTGGTGAATTGCCTCCTAGGCTTGTCTGGCTTGCTCTGATCAACCCGTTGTTCTTGGCGAGGTCGTTGTTGGACCTGTGAAGTAGTAGCAGCTTGGAGAGGTCTATTCATTGAACCAAACCTTTGACTTCTTGGAGGCTGATTACCGGTTTGGTCCCCAGCCCTGACTACTTGCTTCATACTGTCGTGCTGCAGCTGGTTGATCACAGTTCTCAACTCTTCTTGTTCCTGAGCTAATCCTTGGATAAGGGCCATTTGCCCTAGCATCTGAGTCCTCATTGCATCTACCTCAGCTTGCAGATGTTTCAGCCGTTCGTCCTTATCGTCCTCAGAACTGTTCCTGACCAAAGTCCCCATGAGGAGTGTTCTCAACTCTTCCTGCCCCTTGGATAGGTTTAGGAGGATTTCCCTGAACCGAGTCTCTTGATCATGAAGATGCTGGTTGTCTTGTTGGGAAGCCATTGCTGAAATAAACAGCGAAGAAGGTAAGTGACCTGTAACAAGGGTACCTGTAATGCAATGATATGTATGTATGCATGCAATGTTTCCAAGTATCTCGCGGGGTAAACAAGAAAATTGTTAGCATTTGAATTTGTAGCTTGATTGAAGGAACTGCATATTGTTGAGAGTCCTTCTTCAAGAGTCAAGGCTCACCATATCGAGTGGGTCATAGCCCCTGACTCAAGTTATCAACCTCGGCTAGAGGAAAATAAATCCCCGTTGCCCCTTGCTAGACAGTTGATTCATCATGACCTGCATCACAGACCCTTGAGATCCTTGGAATGGGTTAGTCCTTATGCAAGATGTATGCAGGTTAGTCCTTATGCAGGATGCATGCAATGTTATGATGGTATGATGTTATGGTAAAGCACACCACAAGTATTCACAAAGGCAAACATGGTAAGGCACACAAGTCACACAAGACAGCCCTTAGAGTTTAGGCCAGCATGAAGTTTAGGTACTACCCTCTTTCAGTTTCGTTGGTTAAGACCTGTCCTAGAAAATAGTAACCGGGTTCTAGAGGATCTCAATATCACTGACTACCCTCAATCGGTCATAACTCCAGCGTCACAATCTTTTCTTATGGCCAGAACCATCGCGAGAGTTTAGCCTCAATGAGTGTAGCATACTGCTACTGTTCTATGGCCAAGTTGGGTCAATTTAGGGTTCTAAGGTCGGTTGGTGTTTAAAGACTCCTCAGAAGACCCATATTCTCCTCGTTCCAACACAAGGGATATCGGTACAGACCAAGGTGTCACACCAATGTAGCTACCGCTTCACCCGTGTCGGTCTACGCCGGACAGGTCCTTCACAGCTTATGCTACCTAAAGGGTATTCCCCAGATCCGGGTTAGGATCTATGAAACTCCGATGCAAGCCCACAAATATAAAAGCAATCAAGACATAGAATTGAAAACATAAGAGTGGTCTAATCTTAAGGTACACCTCACTTATTTAAATCCCCAGCAGAGTCGCCAGTTCTGTGATCAGTGGAAATAGAACTAACTGTTTTGAAATGCTGGTTCGCGAAATGTCGCGGTAAGCAAGAGTCGCCACTGTCTTTTATGTTCTCCAACAAGGAAAGGACAAAAGCACAACAAAATTCCTTTTCGAGATGTTTCTCGGTTCGGGAGGTAGATTTATAGAAAGGGAAGGTGTTAGCATCCTTTCTATCCGTGGTTATCCACGGGCTCTTAGGTACTTGCTCACTATGTTTTCAAAAGATTGTTTGCTTTTCTTGTGTATGTGGGTTTGAAAAAGTTTAGTTTGAAAAACTTCTAGGTAACTCTTGTATCAGTCCTCAAGAGTGTATGAAGTATTTGTTTGAAAACTTTTTGAAAGTGTGAGTGCGAAAAGATGTTTTTGTTTTTGAAAGAGCAAGTACCCAGGAGAAATCTACCTACTCTAAGGAATTAGGCTGTGTAAGAGTCCTTTGGACAGTACTATCCCACTATTGAGAAGTAGGTAGCACCGTCGTTGGAGGTTGTCGGGTCAATTCGATTATAGGGACAATGTGGTCACCAAAGCAATAGTAGGATGCCTTAGCGGTAACCCTAATGTCCTAGATCCTTTTTATCTGAGGCAACCGTTTCGAGGCAACTGGATCTTTAGACAGGAGGGCGACCTCTAAAACACCCTATACTTGACGACCACCTCGAGGCAACCAAGTGAGGCGTACCCTAGGAGTGGCATGTGCATGTGTGTTATTTTTCAATTAAGATTATCTTGTACATGTTATTTTGTGAGCTACGGATTGATTTTATTTATCAAGCAAGTCTTGTCATGCATAATTAACAGTTTAATAATTTGCGGGAAATAAATTGCGGAAAATTGAATCTACACTATTACAAGGCATCGGGTATTTACATCGCCAAAAACAAACCCTTTGGAAAAAATAAATTGCGAGAAAATAAAAAGAAAGCGGTAAAAGCCCTAATTAACTATTACATTCTCAGAGCAGATACATAAATATAATCAAAATAATGAATTGAAAATAAATATGCGCGAAAGAATTGAATCGGGACGTCCTTAGGGTTTTGACCCTTTTTGAGAAAAAAATTGAATTTTGTCCTTTTTGCAATTAAATTAAATATTAAACCTAATTCTAATTAATTAATTAAAAGAAAAAAAATGTTTTTTTTTGTTTTTTAATGTCTTAATGAAAATAAAAAAAGAAATTAAAAGTCAAGAAAACCCTAATTCTAGTTTATTTTATTTATTGTAAAAGAAAATTAAAATTAAACCTAATTAAACTAAATTAACTCATGTTAGTGTTTATTTACAAAATAATAATTAAGATGAAATTAATAATTAATAATAATAAAAAAATATTGTTTTCTGAATTAATTATAAAAATAATTATTTGTTAGTCAATTAATAATAATAGTAATTAATAATAATAATTAGTAAAAGAAAATAATTAAAAGAAAACAAAATAAAAAAGGAAAAGAAATAATTAAACCAGGGGGGTGATGGGCCCTAAGAGGAGGTTTGTAAGCAAATTCTTGGCCCATTTGTTTCAAGCCTGCTTTGACTTTCTGGATCAGGTGCGTGTTCATTGACTAGGGAATACCATGGTCTTTCATCTTTGGCCACTGGTTTTGAGTGGGAAGACACTTGGCGCCTGGGATTTAGAGATGTATGGTAGGCATCATGGGAAAGCGCTACATGAGAATATGTTAGAAAAAATATCATAGAGCTTTGGGGTGGACCTGGGAATCGAACCCAAGTCCCAATGGTTACCGGCCAGATCACCAACCACTAGGCCATCACGCTGCATTTGTAATTAAGATAAACCATGAATATAATATTAAAACATTAGTGCACGTATTGTAAAACAAACAAAAAGCACGCGCCATTTGAATTATCCAGTAGCACGCTTACAACGCATCATCGTCCTCGTTTGCCTGTAAAAAGAATAAAGAGATAGCGGAGGTTTTTAACCCCCACAACCTGCAAGCACGATTAATAGCGATTAGGTCCCTGATGCATATAAATATTTCGCGAGCATGGGGTTTGATTCGTCTGGCCTTGACGAATCCAACCATGGGTCTCTCAAGGTCTGATTTTTCCTATATCACAAAGCCCCAATTTGAGAGCTTGGAAAACCTAAAATTCATCAATGGTGATTTATGTTTCTGCGTGTTATAATGCAATTAACCTATGCCAAAAGCTTCTTGTGGATTCATACAATACAAAACAAACAACAAATCGTGTTAATGATGCATGAAATATGGATTTCGATTATGAGAAAATTATGCAAACCGTACGACTGTTTGAGGTGATTCTTGTGGCTTTAGTGCTTGATTTCGATTGCAATATATTCCTGGGGATCCCTGCAATGTATTAGAAGCAATTAAAAGTATTGAATTGGCCTTGAAGTGAGAAAACAGTTTTCAAGTTTCTTGAAAAAAATTCAATATGGCTATGGCTTTTTGCAGCATCTTTTCACGTGTAAGGCTTTAGGTTTAGGTTATGCATATATAGTAGAATGGATTTAGGTTAAAATCTTGGCCAAGAATCCATGAAATTATGGTTTGCATATTTAATTTTCAATCATATCTTTTTGCATCTTTTTGATTGAAAAACCTTGCCAAATTGGGTGATTTTTGTCCCCTTGATGTGCACACGAAATCTCCAACACATGTTGACCACTTTTGCTTCACAAAAAGATTTAGAAATCATATCTTGGTATTTTCCTACAATTAAATTAATTAAATGAATTAAATATTAATAAAAAATCCAATTAATTAATAGAAAATAAGAAATAACTTCAAATAATCCCAATGGGTCGTGCATAGGCCTTGGATAAGGTTTCAAGAAGAAATTTGAGGCCCATTAGCAAAAATAATGTGTTTTGAGCAAAGTTGACTTTTGCAAATTCACAAAAATTTCCCAACTTCTCCAATGCATATCTTGCTCAATTTTGATCATATGAACATGTTCTTGGACATTTTGGAAAGGCCTTGAAGTCCTCTAACCAATGCCTTTTGTCCCATGTCATTTGGATTTACCAATCTCAAGTTATGGTCTTTGACTTAAAGTGCATTTTTGTTGACTTTTGAAATTGACCTATAATGTAGAAATTAATAACTTTTTGTGAGAGCATTTCTTGGACTTGGAATGTGAATATGAGTTGTAGGAAATGTCATCCCCTTCAAAATGAGCATTGGATGGGATTTTTCTGATGAACCATGAAAAAGTTATGCCTTGGTCAAGTTACAGTTAACTTTTCTACTGTCCAAAAATAGTAATTTTTGGCATCTTGATGATTTTTGAGCCATTCTTGTGGAATCATGATCAATACTTGATCAAATGATGATTGTGAGCCCAAAATAAGATGTTGGCCAAAAATTCTGACTTTTGACTATAAAATGACCATTTTACCCCTGTAGTTGACTGTAGAGCAACTAGGGCTTTTGACTGTGCAATTTGATGTTGTGAGTCTTGAAACTTGACATGTAGATGCTTGACAATGTATATAGGCCTATGGGACTTGATTGAGACCACTGAAAATCTCAAATTCATTGAAGGAAACAAAACCCTAATTTTGACTGGCTCAAGAGGCAGTTGGACTGTGCAACCCTTGAGAGATCTTGAACCATTTGAAGATGATTCTTGATAAGTCTTGAAGAATATGGGAGGGAAAATTTTGGGGTACAATAGTATGTTTTTTTGTAGAGGTCTTTTAACATTGAAGATACCCGTAAAAAGTATATAATGGGTTTGGCTGGAAAAAGACACAGAGGGTGGAGAACATTTTTAACAAACAAGTATCTTAAAGATGATGAAGGAAATTTTCTTGAAGAGGATCCGAAACATCCAAAGAAATATGAGAACTTCATTACACCTGAAGAATGGGTTGGTTTTGTAGGCCAAAGAAGAGACGAGAATTTCAAGAAAGTGAGTGCTATCAATCGCGAGAGAGCGTCAAAACCCGCATATCCATACAAAAAAGGGCGTTTGGGATATGCTCGCTTAGAGGAAAAAATTGTAAGTAAATATAACCTCTACGATCTTATTAATTCTCTCAATGTGTTATAATTGATGATATTAAGACTTGTGTCAATGCGTAGTTAGAAGAGACGAAAAGTGACGCAACATCACTACCGGCACATTTGTTGTGGAAGGAAGCTCGTGTGGGCAAGGATCAAGCTGTTAATCCCGATATTCAACATATGTATGATGAATGTGTAAGTATAAGATTGTGTCTTTAGTTAAATCAAATGTTTATTAATATTTAAATAATTTTTTATCTCCACTAATAATTTTCGATATGTAAATGAATTACAGGAGACCTTGTCGCAATCGGTATCCCCAGGTGAGGATCATCAGGATACCAGGAGCGTACTTAATCGAGCACTAAATATTGCTGAGTATCCGGGTCGGGTGAGGGGTAAAGGTCATGGTGTGACTCCAACCTCTTTGTATAAGCATCCAAGGAGAAGAAATCCTAGCAATGCAGAAGTGATGCAAACATTGCAGGATTTACAAGCTCAAGTTCGTGAATTGCAGAAGGATAAAAAGAGATATATGGCGGAAAAGAGCAGTTCACAATGGAAAGAAACTAGTGACAAAGCTAGTATCAACTGTCAGCATAAATTTCCCGAGGTAATTTTCAATATATATCCGTTATTATTATAGAATATTTTTAGTCACTTCTAATGGTTATTATTGGTTTAGGGCATTTCATCTTGCCAGCTATACTTATCATCGCCGAATTATCGACTAGTTGGCAAGGGAAAAGTCCATAACACTTCGGGAGATTTACTTCACCATAGACCGCTTCCGGATGGACACATGAAAGTATCGGTTGACATTGCTTTAGATATGGATGCGTTGCTGCCGGTACCTGACATTGTTGTTGAGACCACATTGCTGCGAGATGCAATAGGATCTTTTGTTGCATGGCCATCAGACCTCATTTTCATAGATGATCAGGTATGTTGAAAACAATTATGAATCTTTAAGTCTTAAACTGTCAGTTCTGACCCCAGTTATTTCCACGATAATTATAGACTCCTACAACACCCGCATCTAAGGGTAAAGGGATTTTGCGGCACGATGAGTCTGATGTATCATAAAAAGAGGTACGTTTAAAGTGTTAATTATATGATCCGAATAAAAAACTGCATAATTTTATAATTTAACTGAGTCTATATGATTTTTAGGTACCTTTTCAAGGGTCACAACAAGTGAGCCAGAAAATCGTTGGCGTACCACCCAAGAAAAGGGTTCCTACTAGATTTTTCCCTCGATACCGGCAGTGTCTTGAAACAATAGTGGGAACAACATATTTGATGGATGGTGGTATTCGTCAAATGGATATGGATCAAGGTATCTTTGGTTTTCCTTGCACCGAAATAATTGGACATGAGGACGTGGAACAAATTTTCTGTCATAAAGAATTAGGCGTCAGTATTATGCACGCATACATCCGGTAACCCCGTCTTTATATTATGTAATTAGATGAATTTTTTTTAAACATTTCAATGAATATAGTCTAATATTAATTATGTTTTTATTTAAGGCTGTTATATGACAAATTGATGCGCGGGAATCAATTGTCAAACAGATTCCATTTCGTGTCTTCCTCCCGTGTCAGCGGAGCGACAATTGGTAGGGAACCTGATTTAGTAAGAGAGCACTTAGTCGAAAGATTCATGGCAACTGGCAGTACAGAAAGCTTATATCTTTCGGCATATAATACTATTCCTACAAGGTTAGATTTTCATTCTAAGTTCATTTTAATATTTGTAATTTTTGCGTAGAAAATTTTCTTCTAAACTGTTGTTTTAATTTATAGACGTCACTGGTTGTTGGTTGCTATCGATCATATAAAAGAAGTGGTCTATTATCTGAATTCGGTTGACGGTGATTGGACAAATTATCTGGATATGAAGTTAATGATTGATACTTAAGTGAGATTATTCTAAATATTTGTGTGTATTTATATATTTAATTATTTCTGTGACATTGTTCTAAATATATATTTTTATTTTGTTAGAGCGATACAAGTATTTCGGTGTCAAAGAGCAGCTCGGGTACGACGGTCTAAATCAAACAACATTAATTGGATCAAAGTGCAGGTATATTAATTTCCACTATTTTGCTTATAATATTTATGCTATTTGATAAAACAATACAACTATATATTCTTATTTGTTTTTCTATGTAGTGTCCTCAACAGCAAAACGGTATAGATTGTGGATACTTCGTTATGCGGTTTATCAAAGAAATCATTCAACTGAATCAAATAGAGATTCCAGTCACGGTATGGATTTATAACTTAGGATTTGTTTTATTATTTCTCGGATATTTCATATAATTTTTTACTTTTAACTAAATCATGCATATTATGTTTTGTTATGTAGTACTTCGATGAATACAAATGTGCATATTACACGAAACTTCAGTTGGAAGAAATCAAAGAGGAATTGTGTTAATATTTTATTGAGCAGAGAATCATATAAGGACTGGTTTAGTTGTTGTTAGGGTTGATTTTGTAAGACTGATTTTGAGTTACAATGCTGATAATAATGGTTTATATATATTTTGAGGTACAAAAATGGTGTATATATATTTTGGATTACAATGCATTACCGCGGTTTATGAATTACAGGTTATGGCAACTGGTTTATATAAATAATATGCTGCAAACAATGCAGGTATATGAATTATATAAATTATACCTCTAAAAAAAACACCCTATGAAAGCGCTTTTTCAAGAAAAACGCTGCCTTAGGTAACCTATGAAAGCGCTTTTTCACAAAAAGCGCTATCTAAGGTAAACCTATGAAAGTGCTTTTGCAGAAAAAAGCGCTGCCTTAGGTAGACCTATGAAAGCGCTTCTTCATAAAAAAGCGCTGCCAAAAGCCTACTTAAGAGAGCGCTGTTTAGAAAAAGCGCTGCCAAAAGCCTACTTAAGAGAGCGCTTTTTAGATAAAGCGCTGCCAAAAGCCTACTTAAGAGAGCACTTTTTAGAAAAAGTGCTGCCTTAGGTATACCTACGAAAGCGCTTTTCATTATACAAAAAGCGCTGCTAAAACCTATAGCAGCGCCACCTTAGAAAGCGCTTTTAAGCGCTTTTAAAGGCCAAAAAAAGCGCTTTCGTAGGTCTTTTTTGGCGTAGTGTTAGTGGATGATGTAACAAAAAAAACGCGCCAGAGTTTGAATAGGCCAATAGGGGAGTGACAACTCATCGTCTTCTTCCTCTCTCCATGGGTAAAAGTCTCAGACTTTTACCTACGGACATTTTGTCCGTCGCTATAGGCAGTGTTCGTTCCAAAATCTTCTATGTGCAACATAAAATACATCTAATGCCATGGTTGTGTTCATCTCATCCTCCTGAACATGATAGTACCCTTCATCAAGGCTAATTTTCCCTGTAATCAAAAACCCTAAAACAAACTCCAAAACCCTAACAATGGCAGCTTACAATTCAGTCCATGAAAATGCAATTGGGTATTATAGAAAGCTTGCAAACATGATGGTGATCAAGAATGTACAATTATTTTACGCTATAAGTGCAAGAATAATGCTAATCGAATTCAAGAGTATAGCAATACCGTGACGGACTTACAGTGCAATTTGGGGCTTGAAAAGCTTGGTTCTTGATCGCTTTAGCTTGCTGAGAGTCCCAGGAGTCGATTGAGATATGCAAAGAGTCTTGAGGATGCCTCTAAGTGCAAATTCAATCTCACACTTTTCTTGCTTTTTTTCAGTTTTGGTTCTGCCTCTTGCGCCTGTTTCCAACCTTGTTTTTTAGTCTGCACCGCTTCTATATGTACCAAGCAATGTATTAGGGTTAATAAGTTGTATTCAATCTTCATCCTTCAATGATTTGGATTGTGATTTGATACACTTTGAAAACTTTCCAAAATTGGTCCAAATCCAATCTTTTTGTGCACACATGCCTTGATACGAGTTTGAATGACTTGCTAGCTTTAATTGGAACCTGAAACAAGCACAAAATCTCTTACTTTCAATATTTTGGATTTTATTTGATTTGTTTTGATTTAAATTGAATTAATTCAAATAAAAATCAAAATAAATAATAAAAATAAGAGATGGACAAGTGGAAAAGGCTAGAGCTCGTGGACTATGTTATCAACTCAAAATCAAGTGAAAAAGATTGGGCCCATTTGGCAAAAATTGAAGTTTTAGGGATAGTTGACTTTTGGCAATTTTGCAAAAAGGGTCAACTTCACCAATGCATAACTTCCTCAATTTTGACTCTTTGGAGGTGTTCTTGGACTTTTTAGAAAGCTTGAGACGTCCTATAAGCAACCCTTTTGGTCTCATGTCAATTTGATATTCCATGCTCATGTATGAAGCTTTGACAAAAAAGGTGTTTTTGTTGACTTTCCAAAATGACCTATAATGTCCAAATTCATAACTTCTTGTGAGTGAATATTTTGAACTTGGGAGATGAAGATGGATTGTAGGGAATTTTATCCTATTAAAAATTAGCGTTGGATGGGTCATTTACCATAAAGTATGAGAAAGTTAAGCTTGGTCAAAGTTGAGTTGACTTTTCCTGCAAAACCCTAATTTAGCAACTTTTGAGTCTTGATGAATTATGAGCAATCCTTGATGAATCTTGATCAACCCTTGATCAAATGATGAAATATCCTTCAAAATGATAATGTTGACTAAAAATCTTGAAGTTTGACTGTATGCGGGTCGTAGTTGACTTTTGCCCTACTACCGTCGATTTTTAAGCTTTTGAGCAATTGACTGGGCAAACTTCCTCTGTAAGGCTTGAAACTTGATATGGATGATCTTGATAACATATTAGGACATTGGTGAGCATTTGGGATCCCTTGGAATCAAGTATCTTGATGCAATCATGAAACCCTAATTTGAGGTAGACTGCCTTAGGAGAGAGCTTGTCTGGCCAACCCTTGGACTACCTTGAGCAACTTGGGGATATTCCTTGAAATGTTTTGAGAAATATGGGAGGGAAAATTTTGGGGTACAACACATGCATCATAACATGACAGGTTTTCACATAACAAGTTTCCTTATCTTTCTGCTGTTTATTTTAGTAAGATGGATCTAGAGAAAACTGTGAAGGATCTCCAAACCCAAAATTCTCAGTTTCAGGAGACTCTGCTAGCCCTAGCTAAGGGGAAGTAAGATATGATGGCTTTGCTGGCCTTTAAGAAGAAGCAAAAGAAGAAAGCTCTATCAACATGGGTAGAAGGTTCAAGGAGATAGTTCGTCAAATCCAAATAGGAGAAGATTCATCTGAAGAGGACGAGAACCAGATTGGTGAGGTCAAGAGTACTCAGGATGACTGTATCAATGATCAAGTATCTAATGATGATTATTACAACGAGCAGTATCCACCCATTGATATAAAATACAAGCAGTTAGAAGACAGATTGAAAGCTGTTGAAATCCAAGTCGTCCCCGATTTAGATTTTGATAATTTTGGTTTGATCTCTGGGGTAGTCATTCCCCACAAGTTCAAAATACCAATATTTGCAAAGTACGATGGGGTTTCTTGTCTAAAACTCCATTTGAAATCTTATGTGCGCAAGATACAGCCGCACACTACTGATAAGAAGCTATGGGTTCACTTTTTCCAAGAGAGCTTGGCTGGAACACAACTTGAATGGTTTTATCAGTTAGATGGTTCTCGTATCAATACTTGGGAGGATTTAGCTACTGCCTTCTACCATCAGTATCAGTACAACTACAACTTGGCACCAATGAGGGTTCAGTTGCAAGATATGACCATGGGGAAGAATGAAGAATTTAAGGAATATGCACAAAAGTGGAGAGACCTTGCAAGTAGGGTCCAACGTCCCTTTACTCATATGGAGCACATCAACATGTTCATGGGAACTTTATCTAGTCCTTTCTTTAATCGGTTGGTTGGCTGCTCTTCTTCTGGTTTCACCGAATTGATCTTAACCGGTGAAAGAGTTGAAAGTGGAATCAAAAGTGGGAAGATCTCTGTGGCATCTACCTCCACTCCCAATCCTATCAAGAAACCTTTTGCTGCAAAGAAGGAAGTCAATGCTGTGTACAGGGCAAGGGACCATACCAAGAAGAACAATCACCTGTCTATCAATGCTATTCGAATCTCCAATCCAACTCCTACTCCAAGACCATTTGTAAATCATCAACATTTTGAAACTCCAAGAAGACAATTTACGAGATTAGGCATGTCACTGTCTCAATCCCTTCAACATTTGCTCAAGGCTAACTTAGTGACATCGCGATCCTCCCGCCAACCCTGATACCTCGTCACCAAAGTATAATCCAAACGCTAAGTGTGGTTACCTTTTAAGTAGCCCCGGGCACGAGACTGACTAGTGTTGGGCCTTGAAGAAAAAAATCCAGGATTTGCTTGATAACAAAACTATTGAATTTGATCCTCCTCCAACGCTGAATGTAATCATTGCTCCAATGCCGAAGCATGACAAAGGTGTTAATGTTGTCGAAGATGCAATTTTTGTCGCCTCTATTGAAGAATTGACTACTCCGCTGAATATAATCAAGAAAAATTTGTTGAAAACTGGGATCTTCCCTGGATGTGAAAAAGACTGTGTGTGTTGTACAAGACAACACAATGGTTGTGAAGGGCTGAAGAAAGGCATACAACGCCTGATGGATAGCCACGAAATTTTATTCGAGAAAACCCCACTTGCCAAAAGTTTGACTAACAAATGTGAAGACCTCTCCATTATTACCATCTCAAACAAGCCTCTTAGCATCACCTCCAAAGGTCCTATTAGGATTTCAAATGAACCCACTATTGCTCCCTTAATAATTACCAATCCCAGACCGATTCCCTATTCTTCAAATAAGCCAGTACCAGGGAACTATGGTGCTGATGTGTTCTATCATGGGATTAAACAAGATGCATGGATCAAAGAAGAAAAAGATAACGATGTCGGTAACATAGCTGGTTCAAGCAAAGTAACTAGAAATGGGAGAATATTTTCACCCAATATCTCACCACCAGTTATTACAAGGACGCCCATCCGCATTACTGTTGCCAAGCCAAGTACTGATACAAGAGGGAATGAGAAGGTTGTTGAGCGTGATGTGATTGAAGTACCCTCAAAGGATCTTGCTGATGAAGAACCCTCCACTCGCGAGATGGAAGAGACCTTAAAGATCATAAAAAGAAGCGACTTCAAGATTGTAGAACAGTTAGGGCAAACCCCTTCTAAGATTTTAATGTTGTCATTATTGCATTGCTCTGATGCCCATGCTCGAACATTAATCAAGTTCTTGAAAAAGGCTCATGTCCCCCATGAGACAACAACAGACCAATTTGAGAATTACGTGGCTAGCCTGACAGTTGATAATGACTTGGGATTTTCAGCCTCTTGGGAAAAATCACAATAAAGCTTTACATGTTTCTATCGAGTGCAAAGGGACTACCTTAGCACATGTGATAGTCGACACTGGTTCTTCTCTGAATGTATTACCCAAGGAGGTGTTAGATCGTCTAGACTATGAAGGTTTAGTCTTGAAGCCAAGCAATATCATTGTAAGGGCATTTGACGGATCAAAGAGGACTGTTCATGGGGAGGTAGATCTTCCAGTCAAAGTGGGTTCCCAAATATTCAACTCCACCTTCTATATTATGGATATTCGTCCTGCCTATTCTTGTCTGCTAGGTCGCCCGTGGATCCGTAAAGCTGGGGCAGTAACCTCAACCCTCCACCAAAAACTCAAATATCCAGTCAAGGGCAGAATAGTCACCGTCTGTGGAGAAGAAGAGTTTATGGTAAGCCACCTTAACTCTTTCAAGTACGTAGAGATGGATGGAGAATTCATTGAGACCCCGTGTCAAGCCTTTGAAGTCATGCCACCGATGATTGCTGCTACCAAATGTTCTTCTGATGAGTCTAAAGCTGTTAAGGTCACGCCAAAGATGGTTCCAGTCAAGGATGCTCGTGCGACAATTAAAGAAGGAAATTGTGATACTTGGGGGCAACTCCTCGATATCCCATTTAAAGCGGACAAGTTTGGTTTGGGGTTCACCGTCAAAGCTCAGAAGTAAGTGAGGTGTGCTCGTGCTGGAAAGCCATCTCTCCGTGTGGGAAGCCATGAAGTCAACGTTGTGGGTGATTCTGAAGAAGAAGCTACATTTGAAGAGTGGGTGTATCCAACTACAACAGAGCTGAAGAATTGGCATACAAAGGACTTTGTGCCTATCTCCTTCATTGAGGAGTAATCTACTTGTTATTGCTTTTCTTTCAATTCAAGAACATGTTGTCTGTAATATTTTAACAATGACTTTTCAGCCATTTTCCTGGCCCGAGGCACTTTGGTCCATTTGTCAAGGGTTTTATTTATGTTCATCTAATCATATGATCATTTAGTACATTAGACTCTTTTGCATTCAAATATTTGTGTTCATTGTCTTCCCTTTCTTGCAAATACATTTTTCAAAAAAATAGCCATGTATCTTACATGCACACATACACTCTTGCAGGTCCATATCCACTATGGATCCTATTGCCAATGAATCTACTATTGCCGACTATAACTTTGAATATCCTATCAACCAAGCCGAAGACGAAGGTGAGGAAGATTGTGACATACAGGGAGAGCTAGCCAGACTTCTATTACAAGAGGAAAAAGCTATTCAACCGCACGAAGAGTCAGTTAAAGTTATCAACCTGGGTACTGAGTTAGTTAAGAAAGAAATCAGGATCGACACTAACTTGGAAAGTGGTGTCAAGAGCAGGTTGGTTCAGATGTTGCATGATTATGTGGAAGTATTTGTTTGGTATTGTGATCGGTGGATCTGGAACTGACTGTCTAATGCTGGATCGCGAAATGTCGCGGTAAGCAAGAGTCGCCACCGTCTTTTATTTTCTCCAACATGGACAGGACAAAAGCACAGCAAAATTCCTTATGAGATAGTTTCTCGGTTCGGGAGGTAGATTTATAGAAAGGGAAGGTGTTAGCACCCTTTCTATCCATGGTTATCCATGGGCTCTTAGATACTTGCTCATTGTGTTTTCAAAAGTGTTTGCTTTTCAAAGTGTGAGTGGGTTTGAAAAAGTTTCGTTTAAAGATTTCGGAATAACTCTTGTATCAATCCTTAAGAGTGTTTGAAAAATTGTTTTGAAAGCTTTTTGAAAGTGTCGGTGTGAAAAGAGTTTTGATTTGTTTTTGAATAGAGCAAGTATCTATGAGTCATCTACCTACCCTAAGGAATTAGGCTGTGTAAATGTCCTTAAGGTAATGCCATCCCACCATTGAGAGGTAGGTAGCACCACCGTTGGAGGTGTTCGGGTCAATTCATTTTTTAGGGACAGTGTGGTCACCAGAGCAACAGTTAGGACACCTTAGAAGCTACCCTTATGTCCTTGATCCTTTTTTTATTCGAGGCAACCGTTTCGAGGCAACTATTCCGAGGCAACTATTTCGAGGCAACTTGTTTCGAGGAAACCGGATCATGGACATAAGGACTTACTAAAACGTCCTATACTTGACGACCACGTTTCGAAGGCAAGGCAACAGTGAGGTGTACCCTAAGAGTGGTGTGTGAATTTGTGTGTTATTTTCATGTTATGTTTTATCTTGTACATGTATCATGGTGATCTACGCTTGTTTTTATTTTAGGCCATACATTCTTTCATGCAATTATAATTTAAAAGTGCGGAAATTTAAATGCGGAAAGTAAAATCCTACGCTATTACAAGGCGCGGGTCTATACATCGCCAAATTAACAAAGACCCGTTTTCAAAAAATGCGGAAAGTAAAACCTAATTACTATTACATGGCTTGAACAATTACATAATATTTGAAAGAAAATAAATAAGAATAAATGCGCGAAGAGAAATTAGAAAATAGAACGTTCGAAGGCGTTGGACCCTTTTGAAATTAAATTAAATTAAAAGTTAATTAATTATTTAATAAAAGGAAAGAAATGTTTTTTAGGTTTTTGGTATTTATGAAATAAGAAAATTAAAATTAAAATTAAAAGAAACCCTAATTCTAAGTTATTTTTAATTATTCGAGAAAAGATTAAAGTTTAACCTAATTTACTAAATATTTAATATACATGTTTATTTACAAAATATTTAATAATTAATAATAATAATAATAATGATGATAAAATTATTTAAGAAAAAAAATGATGAAAAGTTAAGAAACCCTAATTTCTACATATTTTAATTTGTTAAGAAAAATATTAAAGTTTTGAAACCTAAATTAATCTAATTAATGGTTTGACATTTATTTACAAAAAATTAATAGGAATTAAATATAATTAAACATATTTTAATTTTTCTGTATTTTATATTGTGAAAATTAATTTATGTGGATTAAATAAAACAATTAAAAAGAATAATAATTGAAAAGAATAAAAGAAGAAAATTAAAAGAAGGAATACAAACAAGGAGGGGTGTCTGGCCCTTTTTGGAGGTTTTTGTAGAGTAATTTGGGCCCAAGATTGCAAGGCCTGCGTTGACTTTCCAGTTTGCATGTGGAGTAGTTGACTAGCGTGTATGGTAGTCTCCACGTTCTGGCCTTTGGATTGATCATGAGGCCACTTGTCAAGCCAGAGCATGAGGGTGTATGGTGAAGCCTTGAAGGAACGCTGCATAGAAACGCCTTAAGAGAAAAATTATGGAATATGTGGGGGACCTGGGAATCGAACCCAGGTCCCAAAGCTTGCAACGCACATCCCTGGCCAACTGATCTATCATGTTCATTCGTATATAATATAATAAGAAAACATAATATATAGAAAATGCCCACTATGCTGAAAAACGCGCCAACATTTAAATTGGCCAACCATATGAGGACACACATGCTTCTTCTTCCTCTTTTTCCTGTAAATAAAAGCAAATAGCGGGGGTTTTAAACCCCCACTAAACTCAACCTGAAAAAATAGCGATTAGAGCATAGATGAATATAAAAAGGGCGCGAGGTGTGGATTGATTTCGTCTTGAGGTCACGAATCCATTGGCATAGGTTTGGTGGTCTGATTTTACCATATGTGTAAACCCCTAATTCCAAGCTTCTGAAACCCTAGAAAAGGTTAATGGCAAATCTCGATACATGCATTGTTAGGACAATTAAATGGTACCATTAGCTTCAGAGCATCAATATAAGCAAGAATCAATAATTAAAACTCACGAATAAGGCATGTAAATTGAAACACGATTATGGAAAAGTTTGTGAAAAGTGTGACTTTGTTCTACCAATTCTTAAGGTCTGGAGACTTGGTTTTGATTGTAACACGTTCCTGGATGTCTTGGCAATGTTTTGGAATGCTTTTGGAGCTTTGAAACGCCTTGCAACTAGGTTTTCAGTTTTCAAAAGTTTGATGAAAATTTGCAATTTGGTGTGCAGCTTGTATGCAATATTTCGTGTCCAATGGAATAGGTTTAGGTTATGCATATGTAAGTGAATGGAATTAGGTTAAAAAACCAAGCCCAAAGTCCATGTATTCATGTTTCCAATATTTGATTTTGTTCATATCTTTTCCAATCTTTTTCCATGCAATTCTTGCCAAATTTGGATGATTTTGTCCCTTTTGATTGATGCACGAGATCTCTTACATGTGAGGAGGATATTTGCTACATAAAAAGATTTAAAAAACATGATTTAGTATTTTTCTTATATTTAATTTTAATTAAATGAATTAATGATAATAAAAATTCAAATAATTAATCAAAAATAAGAAAATAACTCCCTTTGAGCTTAGTGGGTCGTGCATAGCCTTTGGGTAATGATTCATAGAAGAAATTGAGGCCCATTAGCATTTTTGAAGCTTTTGAAGCAAAGTTGACTTTTCAAAATTCCCAAAAATTTCCCAACTTCTACAAGGCATATCTTGCTCAATTTTGAAGCTATGAACATGTTCTTGGACATTTTGGAAAGCTCTTTAAGTCCTCTAACCAATGTCTTTGGTCCCATGTCATTTTTATTTACCAATCTCAAGTTATGGTCTTTGACTTAAAGTGCCTTTTTGTTGACTTTTGAAAATGACCTATAATGTTGAAATTGATAACTTTTTGTGAGAGCATTTCTTGGACTTGAAGTGTGAAGATGAATTGTAGGAAATGTCATTCTCTTCAAAATGAGCTTTGGATGGAATTTTTCTGATGAACCATGTGGAAGTTATGCCCTGGTCAATTTGCAGTTGACTTTTTCAACTGTCCAAAAATAGAAACTTTTGCATCTTGAGACTTTTTGAGCCATGCTTGTGAAATCATGATCAAGGATTGATCAAATGATGTTTGTGGCTTCAAAATGAGATGTTGACAAAAAATTTTGACTTTTGACTGTCAAATGACCATTTTGCCCCTGCAGTTGACTGTGAAGCATTTAGGGTTTTTGACTGTGCAATCTGATGCTGTGAGTCTTGAAACTTGACATATGGATGCTTGACAATGTATGTAGGCATGTGGGACTTGATTGGACCCTTGGAAACTTCAATTTCTTTGCCAGAACCAAAACCCTAATTTTGATTGTGTTAGGAGGCAATTGGACTGTGCAACCCTTGAGAGATTTTGAAGCTTGATCTTGCCAAATCTTGAAGAATATGGGAGGGAAAATTTTGGGGTACAATAGTTGCCCCTGTTCAATCTTCTTAAACCTGAGGATGTAGATTGGCTGGCTTGCCTTTCGTAATCCGAAGGTGGAAGATGATTGAACACTAGAGTGCCCAGAAATTTGCACTCACATAGTAGAATGTCAGCAGTGTGATGGTGGGAATGGGCTTATAGATGCCATTTGGAGACTGATAGATAGGAGGATGGGCTTATAGATGCCACCCGGAAGTGTGATGGTAGTTGTGGTGATGGGCTTATAGATGCCATCGGGAGGTTGTCGACCGCGTAAGAGATTCCTTAGCGAGAACTTGCGTACCTGAGAAAGAAAATAATTACCTGGCCTGTTACAAGAGTTGATCTTCAAACTCTTTACGTAGATGTGCCCTGGCTGGATACAGGAATCGAATCTTTAAACTCTTCAGACGTGTCCTAGCAAGATACAGGAATCGAGTCCGGAGAATATAGTTGTCAACATATACACCCTGGCAAGATACAAGAATCAGATCCTCAAACTCTTCAGACGTGCCCTGGCGAGATACAGGAATCGAGTCTGGTAATGTTAGTCGTCAACAGATACACCCTGGCAAGATACAAGAATCAGATCCTCAAACTCTTCAGACGTGCCCTGGCAAGATACAGGAATCGAATCTGGTAATGATAGTCGTCAACAGATACACCCTGGCAAGATACAAGAATCGGATCCTCAAACTCTTCAGACGTGCCCTGGCAAGATACAGGAATCGAGTCTGATAATGTTAGTCGTCAACAGATACACCCTGGCAAGATACAGGAATCGGATCCTCAAACTCTTCAGACGTGCCCTGGCAAGATACAAGAATCGAGTCTGGTAATGTTAGTCGTCAACAGATACACCCTGGCAAGATACAGGAATCGGATCCTCAAACTCTTCAGACGTGCCCTATCAAGATACAGGAATCGAGTCTGGTAATGTTAGTCGTCAACAGATACACCCTGGCAAGATACAGGAATCGGATCTTCGAACTCTTCAGACGTGCCCTGGCAAGATACAGGAATCGAGTCTGGAATTAGTCGTCAACAGATACACCCTGGCAAGATACAGGAATTGGATCTGGAATCACGACTATTGATAGTAATTATCTTTGTATTAACCTTTTTCCTGAAAAGACAAAACGTTAGTTGTATGCAATGTCATGATGTATGACATGCGTGATGTTCTCAAAATAAGTGAGATTGTATGTTCATGATGCGTAGATGCATGCTATAATGTATGAAGATGTGATATTTATGAATGCATGTTTTTTGTCTAGGAAAGTAAATCCTTGACGGGTGCCGGGAAGTTAAATCCTGGGCTGATGTTGAAGAATAGAGCTTTGTTTCCGCTGGGGATGATGGTTGCAAGAATACCGGTAGGAGAAGATGACTCCGTTGGGGAATAAACTTGGCGAATAGATTACTCTGCAGGGAGATGCTCTGTGGGGAGAGAGATACTTTGCTGAGATTTGATGATAACTCCACTGGGGATACCATTGATGTGTTATGTTGAAGGAATTTGATGAACTCCGCTGGGGGATAGGAAGACTTCGTCGGGGACGATCTTTCCGTGACAATTGGCTGAGGATAACTCAGTTATATCCTGGTGGGGAAATAACCTTTGAATAAAACCCGGGAGACGCATTCGCTCTACAGGGGATAAGCTTCCAGAATCTACTGGGGATAAGCTTACTACTGGGGAGATTGATTCCACTTTCCTGGGGAAATTTGGACTGGACTCTCCTGGGGAAGCCTTTCAGATTGTATTGGGATATGGCTCCACTGGTTGTTCTGTATACTGCCGGAGAACAATCTTAGATCAAGACTGCTGGGGATGCTTGTTAGGAATGTTTGTATGCTCCTGGGGAATGTTGAGATCTGCTGGGGATACCCAATTTCCTTAAGGCTGACTGAATAGGCTAACTCTGCTTGGGGAGAGTATCGCTGACTTGCTATGAGATAACGTGCCTTGTTAGGGCTGATGGGAGACCAACTGCTTGGGGAGAATTGTTGAATTTTGGCTCACTCTCCGGGGAATTAAGATATCTTGGTTACGTTCTTCAGCCGAACTTACTTTGGTACCTTGGTGGACAGAGCAATTAGGTCGCTTTGGACAACTCATTATTGCCCCTGTTTCTAATGTTACCTGTAATTAATCCTTTGTTTCGCATGCAAATATTTATGAGTTAGCAATTAGTGTCAAATGCATATATCAAAAATTGAACATTGGACGTTCTTCGCAAGACAAAACAGAAAAAGGAAAAACAAATGGCAATTTGTCTGAAAAGTGAATTTGTATTGATTTTTGAATTGCCTGAAAATAGGCGTTTTTGTACAAGAGGCTGACGTCCTAGTAAGAGAACGCCGCCGAACAACAGAGTTTATACAATTTTGTGAAAAAGGGAAAACAAAACAACTATGTGAAAAGAGTAATCCCACTGGGTTCCAACTCTGCTATCGCCTTTATATCTTCGAGCGTCTCATCACTTTGATGCTCAGTTGACGATGAAGCTGATTGATCGATGCCGTTTGAACTTGAGGTTAATACCAGATTCTGGATGCAAGGTGATCCAATGAGACATAGTATTACGCTTTAATCCCTAACTTTTTCCTGGACCGCCCTTTCGGGTTTTCAGTCCACCGGGATACCCATTTTTGCCCAAGCCGCCTTTTCAGGTTTTCGACTTGCCGGGTGTACATATTTTTTCATTTCATCCCTCATTTTTCCCGAACCCTTTTGGTTTGCCGGGAAGCCCTAATTTTTTCCTAGGTATGTCAACCTAGAGGGTCTTTTATCATGCGTAGTATTTTTTTACTATGTCTGCATTGGCGGGGTGAGGAAGGTCGTCACCATCCATGGTAGTTAGAATCATGGCTCCTCCTGAGAACACATGTTTAACCACAAATGGCCCTTCGTACGTAGGGGTCCATTTGCCCCTGGGATCACTCCGAGGAAGGATGATGCGTTTGATTACCAGGTCCCTAACTTGATACTCTTGTGGTCTGACTTTCTTGTTAAATGCCCTGATCATCCGTTTTTGGTACGTTTGACCATGACAAATAGCAGCGAGTCTCTTTTCGTCAATTAGGTTCAACTGATCAAGTCGAGTCTAGATCCAGTCATCTTCGCTCAGATCTGCATCCTTCATTATCCGGAGATAGGGTATTTGAACTTCAATCGGTAAGACTTCCTCCATGCCGTAGACCAAGGAAAAGGGAGTTGCCCCGGTTGACGTTCTTACTGAGGTACGATACCCATGAAGAGCGAACGGTAACATCTCGTGCCAATCTTTATAGGTCACTGTCATCTTCTGCACAATCTTTTTGATATTCTTATTAGCTGCTTCTACAGCCCCATTCATCTTCGGCCGGTAAGGAGAAGAGTTGTGGTGCTGTATCTTGAATTGCTCGCAG
Organism: Vicia faba; assembly: GCA_948472305.1. Taxonomy (NCBI): domain Eukaryota; kingdom Viridiplantae; phylum Streptophyta; class Magnoliopsida; order Fabales; family Fabaceae; genus Vicia; species Vicia faba. The sequence goes on from OX451741.1 coordinate 1,451,427,606, forward strand.
AGCTCAGTGATCATATTGTTATTAAGATTGGTACCATTGTACGTAATGATCCTTTCCGGGACGCCGTATCGACAGATCAGGTTATGCTGAATGAACCGTGCCACAACATTCTTGGTTACCGTAGCGTAGGAAGCTGCTTCAACCCACTTCGTAAAGTAATCGATCGCCACCAGGATGAAGCGATGCCCGTTGGATGCCGTAGGTTTAATCTTGCCAATCATATCAATACCCCACATAGCAAAAGGCCAAGGTGCTGTCAGGACGTTCAGAGGAACTGGAGGAACGTGCACCTTATCTGCATAAATCTGGCATTTATGACATGTCCGAGAATGTTGGTAACAGTCGGCTTCCATTGTGGACCAGAAATATCCTGCCCTAAGGATCTTCTTTGCCATGGTGTGTCCACTAGAATGAGTTCCGAAGGTACCTTCATGTAGTTCTGCCATGATCCTTTCTGCTTCAGCCTTATCCACGCAGCGCAGTAAGGTCGAATCATGGTTTCGCTTGTATAGAATGCCGTTGCTGAGGAAGAACTTTGCTGCGAACCTTCTCAGAAACTTCTTGTCATTGACAGATGCACCTTCAGGATATTCCTGAGCTTCCAAGTACCTCTTCACCTCATGGTACCAGGGTTTTTCAGTCACTGTTTCAGCCTCAAGATCGCAACAGTATGCAGGTTCGTCCAGCTTCCAGATAATGATCTGGGGAGCCTCATTGTCCCATTTGACTTTGAACATGGAAGACATCGTAGCTAACGCGTCTTCCAACTGATTCTCCTCTCTCGGAAAGTGTTCAAAAGTTATCTCTATGAAATGGGGGATCAATGTCAACACACATTCTCTGTAAGGAATAAGATTCGGATGTTTCGTATCCCACTCGCCTTTGATCTGATTGATCACGAGAGCGGAATCTCCGAAGACACTCAGAAACTTGATCCTTAAGTCAATTGCAGCTTGAAGACCCATGATGCATGCCTCATACTCCGCCATGTTGTTGGTGCAGTTGAAACATAGCCGGGTAGTGAGTGGAGTATGAGTGCCTTGAGGGGATATGATCACAGCGCCGATACCGTTACCCAAAGCGTTGGAGGCTCCATCAAAGTGCATAGACCATCGGGATCCTTCCTCAGGTCCTTCATCCGGTCCAGGTACTTCACAATCAGTCACTATCATGATGCTCTCGTCAGGAAATTCAAAGTTCATTGACTGGTAGTCGTCTACTGCTTGGTGTGCCAAGTGGTCTGCCAATACACTTCCTTTGATAGCTTTCTGAGTTGTGTACTGGATGTCGTATTCTGTCAAGATCATTTGCCATCTTGCTATTCTTCCAGACAGAGCAGGCTTTTCGAATATGTATTTTATCGGATCCATTTTTGAAATCAACAGAGTAGTGTGAGTCAGCATATACTGTCTCAGCCGGCGAGCAGCCCATACCAAAGCGCAGCAAGTTTTCTCGAGCAGTGAGTATCGGGTCTCACAGTCGGTAAACTTTTTGCTAAGGTAATAAATGGCGTGCTCTTTTCGGCCAGACTCGTCATGCTGCCCCAGCACACACCCCATTGAGCTGTCAAGTACTGTCAGGTATAGTATTAGAGGTCTCCCTTCAACCGGTGGCATAAGGATGGGTGGTTCTTGGAGATACTCTTTGATTCTGTCGAAAGCGGCCTGACATTCATCGTTCCAACGTACTACCTGATCTTTCTTCAGCAGCTTGAAGATTGGCTCACAGGTAGCAGTTAGGTGCGAGATGAATCGGGCAATATAATTCAGACGTCCTAGAAAGCCTCTGATCTCTTTCTCTGTCTTGGGAATTGGCATCTCTTGTATGGCTTTAACCTTGGCAGGGTCTACTTGAATACCTTTGTTACTTACCATGAAGCCTAGCAACTTTCCAGATCTTACCCCGAAGGTGCACTTGTTCGGGTTCAACCTCAGCTTGTACAATTTCAGACGGTCAAAAAATTTCTGCAGATGATCAAGGTGCTCCTCCTCAGTTTGATACCTGGCAATCATATCGTCGACATACACTTCAATCTCATGATGGATCATGTCATGAAATAAAGCAACCATGGCACGTTGGTAGGTTGCCCCAGCATTTTTCAACCCGAATGGCATGACCTTGTAACAGAAGGTGCCCCACTGAGTAACAAAGGTAGTCTTTTCCATATCTTCAGGAGCCATCTTGATCTGATTATAACCTGAAAAACCATCCATGAAGGAGAACACCTTGTGCTGAGCAGTATTGTCAACCAGAACGTCAATGTGAGGCAGAGGGAAATCATCCTTGGGCATGGCCCTATTCAGATCCCTGTAGTCAACACACATTCTGACCTTACCATCTTTCTTCGGCACCAGAACCATGTTGGTAACCCACTGAGGGTAAGAAGTCACTGCTAGAAACCCGGCATCGAACTGTTTCATAACCTCAGCTTTGATCTTCTCGGACATCTCTGGACGCATACGGCGGACCTTTTGCTTAACCGGAGGGCAGTCTTCCTTGGTAGGCAAGTGATGGACCACAATGTCAGTATCCAACCCAGGCATGTCTTCGTAGGACCAGGCAAAGATCTCCACATAATCATGTAACATCTGAATCAACCGTTGTTTCACGCTGAGCTCCAGATTGGCACCAATTTTAACTTCCTTTCTGTCTGCCTCAGTACCCAGATTTACCGTTTCCACTGGCTCTTCATGTGGCTGAATGGCCCTCCCTTCCTGGAGTAACAGTCTTGCAAGCTCGCCAGGCACTTCGCAATCATCTTCACCTTCGTCTTCGGCTAAGTTGATCGGATTTTCGAAGTCATAACTGGCAGTAGCAGAGTCGTTACCAGTGAGATCCAGAGTGGATTGAAACCTGTATGTGTAAATATAGCTATTTTACAATATATAAAGAAAGAAAGAAAGAAAGGGAGCACAAGATTTGCAATGCGAAAAACGTCCAATGTCTTTATTCATGATATATGGAAATGACAGTTAATAAGCCCTCACAAATGAAGCCAACGGTGCCCCGGGTAAGACACCGGGTCATAAAGTTTCGGTTTATTGTTTATTACAAATAAAGAACAAAGGAATTCATTACTGCGTAACAAAAGTAACAGGTATGTGATCTTTTGCGGTCCAATTGGTCAGTCCACCGTCGGTCGTCGGGCAGATCCAGCTATTGAATTCAGATTCCTCCACTTCGTCACCATCCCTGATAGCATTCACTCCATGGTCAGGTAGGGGAGCTGTTACCACATTAGGCTTCTCAGGTGCCTCAAACTGTACCTCCTTAGCATCAATAAGGTCCTGGACCTTATTCCTCAGGGCTCAGCAATCATCAGTAGAATGCCCCGGGCTATCAGAGTGATAGGCACAGCGGGCGTTTGGATTATACTTAGGAGAGGTAGTGTTCACAACCTTTGGAGCTTCTCTGACGGTCACCAAGTTGGTCGATAGCAATTGTGGCAAGATCTGTGACAAGGTCATAATCAGCCGAGTGTATTCTCTTCTGGGCCTCTCACCCCTTGGTTGGTTAGGTTGCCGAGGAGCGGCAGCAGGCTTAGCAATCACCACCGCGTTGACAGCTTGGCGGCGCTCTGGTTTGTCTTGCCTTCTAGGCCCATACACAGCACTGGCCTCCTTTTTAAAGGGTTTCTTCTCAGAACTCGAGGACGCACCTTTCTGAATTTTCCCTGATTTCATACCAGCCTCTATCCTTTCCCCAGTCAAAATGAGATCTGTAAACCTTGCAGATGAATTACCAATGAGATGGTTGAAGAACGGCCCGGATAGGGTCCCCAAGAACATGTCCACTAGCTCACGGTCGGTTAATGGTGGCTGCACCCTGCCAGCCAGGTCCCTCCACTTCTACGCATACTCTTTAAAACCTTCACTTGTCCCAAGTGACATACCCTGGAGTTGGGTACGCGTGGGAGCGAGGTCGGCATTATATTGATACTACTTGTAAAAAGCAGTAGCCAACTCCTCCCAGTTACGAACCTTGGTTCCATCCAGCTGATAGAACCATTTGAGATGAGCCCTTGAAAGACTCTCCTGGAAGAAGTGGATCCACAAGTTCTTGTCCACAGTATACGGCTGAATCTTCCGCACATAAGATCTGAGATGTAGCTTAGGGCAGGACGCCCCGTCATACTTGGTGAAAGATGGTGCTTTGAACTTGTGTGGGATGACCACACCAGAAGATAGACCCAAGTCTCCGAAATCCAAACCAGGCACTTGTTGAATTTCCATGGCATTCAGACGGTCTTCCAATTGCTTGTACCTGTCTTCAGCTGGAGGATACTGTTCCTCATTAAAATCAGTCTCGTTGTCAGAGACCACCGGACTAGGAACCCTCCCCCCCTGGGGACTGCCTTTGCCTACAGAAGAACCAGCTTGATCAACCTCATTATGCAGTGTGTTACCAAACCTCCGGCCAGTGTTGAATAGTACAGTTCTCTTCTTCTTCTTCTTGACCAGCAGAGCCTTCAACTCCTCCTGACCTTGGGCCAAACTCATAATCAGCTCTTGGAATTGGGCGTTCTGAGCCTGAAGGGCCTTGATGGACTGCTCGGTAGATGATTCAGGGTTCATGATGCTGAAATAAATAGCGAAGAACATTAAGCAACCTGAAAAGAAGAGTACCTGTGATGCACATGATGCATGGAATGCGTATGATTTATGTTTTCAAAGACAATCGGGAATCAACTTTGTAAACAAAAAGGAACACACTTCATTAGATTCAACTTTGAAATTTAAATTGTTCAACAGATTTCCCTTAGGCGTTACATAAAAAATGGAAATACTGAAAAGGGAAATAAAACTGTAAAAGAACATCCAAAGCTCATCATTGATCTCAGGGTCTCCTCTTCTCAGTACGGATATAGTCATTCAGAGCTCGCTCATTCTCCAACTGCTTTGTCAGCTTCTGGATCTTCAATTCCTGCTCGTTGAACTTTTCCCGATAAGAATCCCGTTCTTCTCGCAGTTGCGCCCAAGACCTCTTTAGTGTATCAAGATCAGTAGGCATCTGAGGAGGGAGAACTGTTGGAGGATCCTTATCAGGATACTCAAGAATGACGGGTATGGAAGCTTCATAAGGCATACCTAACTTCTGAGCACGGATGCGGACCCATTTGTAGTAGGCTTCCATAGGTAGAGAAGTCTTTGGTCCCAACTCTTGTGGGTCAGCTTTGTGAATTCTGTCCCAAGCCTTGATGAACTTACGACGCAACTCGTCACTATCTACCTGAAACTCAAAACTGATGTGAGGCACCAACATCTCATGAGGCCCTGCTCTTCTGGCTCTTCCAAACTGTCGGAGAGCTAGACATGGATTATAAGAGATTCCTCCTTGGGTACCAATCAAAGGAACATTAGGATATTCTCCGCAACGATCAATAACAGCTACCTCATCCAAACCCCTGAAAGTCCAAATGATGTCATTATCGGTGAGAGACATTAACCTATGAGCCCAACCTCTTCCTTCTTTGTTCTTCAGCACGAACTTAGGGAGGTGAGAAATAAACCACCTCACTAACAAAGGAATACAACACCACAGAGTTCCTCATCTTCGGGCAGTACGAGCATAAAGTTGTTGCAAGATATCACCCAAGAGAGTGGGCACAGGGTTCCGAGACATGAAGATCCTTATGGAAGTGACGTTAATGAAGTTATCAGGATTAGGGAACAAGATTAGACCATAGATTAAGAGATCCAGAATGTCTTCATACGCCCTAAAGTCCAAGTCATTCCAGAAACTGTTAGCCTTACCAATCAGAAACTTGGCCAAGAAACCCTTAACTTTGCTTCTAGTCACCCAGTTGTCCATTACCTCCTTGTGGGTCAAAGGAAGAGTTGCAACAATCTCCTCAAGCCTAAGAGTCTTTTCCCAACCAGTGAAGGGAGTCTGATCCAAGATAGGGATACCAAGCAAATCAGAGAACTCTTCCAGGGTAGGGACCAGCTGGAAGTCTTGAAAGGTGAAGCACTGGTACAGAGGGTCATAAAACTGGGTCAGGACACTCATCAGTTGTTGGTCCCACTTTGTCGTGACTAAACTGAGAAGAGAACCATGCCTCTGGATGAAGGAAGTAGTGTTTGGAATTCTGCTAACCAATTCTTAAATAACTCAGGTGGGTGAACAAAGTTGAACCGGATAGTGTTCCTTCGCATAGGCATCATGATGTCCTACAAAACAGAGCAAAGGTGAAACCCTCTTGTCTTTGAAATGGTTAGTCCTTCTGCAGAATGCATGCGATGTTTATGATGGCATGATGTTATGATAAAGCACACCACAAATATTCACAAAGGCAAACATGATAAGGCACACAAGTCACACCAGACAAGCCCTTAGAGTTTAGGACAGCACGGGGTCTAGGTATTACCCTCTTTCAGTTTGTTGGTTAAGACCTGTCCTATCAGAAGTAACCGGGTTCTAGAGGATCCCAATATCACTGACTACCCTCAATCGGTCATAACTCCAGCATCGCAATCTTTTCTTGCGGCCAGAACCATCACGAGAGTTTAGCCTCAATGGGCGTAGCATACTGCTACTGTTCTATTGGCCAAGTTGGGTCATTTAAGGTTCTAAGGTCGGTTGGTGTTTAATGACTCCTCAGAAGACCCATATTCTCCTCGTTGCGACACAAGGGATATCGGTACAGACCAAGGTGCCACACCAACGTAGCCACTGCTTCACCCATGTCGGTCTATGCCGGACAGGTCCCTCACAGCTTATGCTACCTAACAGGGTATCCCCAGATCCAGGTTAGGATCTATGTAACTCCGATGCAGCCCACAATAATAAAGCAAACAAGCACAACAATTGAAAACACAAATGATCTTAGTCCTAAGGTACACCTCACTTTATAAGATTCCCCAGCAGAGTCGCCAGTTCTGTGATTGGTGGATCTGGAACTGACTGTCTAACGCTGGATCGCGAAATGTCGCGGTAAGCAAGAGTCGCCACCGTCTTTTATTTTCTCCAACATGGACAGGACAAAAGCACAACAAAATTCCTTATGAGATAGTTTCTCGGTTCGGGAGGTAGATTTATAGAAAGGGAAGGTGTTAGCACCCTTTCTATCCATGGTTATCCATGGGCTCTTAGATACTTGCTCATTGTGTTTTCAAAAGTGTTTGCTTTTCAAAGTGTGAGTGGGTTTGAAAAAGTTTCGTTTAAAGATTTAGGAATAACTCTTGTATCAGTCCTCAAGAGTGTTTGAAAAATTGTTTTGAAAGCTTTTTGAAAGTGTCGGTGTGAAAAGAGTTTTGATTTGTTTTTTAATAGAGCAAGTATCTATGAGTCATCTACCTACCCTAAGGAATTAGGCTGTGTAAATGTCCTTAAGGTAATGCCATCCCACTGTTGGCTGAAGATTTTGATAATGTTATCTAGAATTCAAAAGAGTTAAAAGTTCTGATCGAAATGGAATTGAACACCATATTTCGAAGTTGCAGAAGTAGTGTTTCGAATGAGTGTGTCAAAGCTTGAAGCTTCGAACGGTGATTATGGGAACATATCCAAAAGGGTCTCGAAACAACAGCGAGGCTAGGTTTGGGAAGAGCGTTCGAAACGGAAGAACACTAAAGCATTTAAAATTCAAATGGAAGCGGGACTTTCAAAGTTTGAAAGTTATGTGTTGGAGCATTTGGGGACACGTGGAAAGATGAAAGAAGCATTGTCTTGCATGTTCGAAACGTGGCATGATCCTATAGCGAGACCGTTAGGGTCGAATTAGTATAAATAGAAGTCTTAGTATTAGGATTTCAGTGTGTCATATCTGTTATACAAAATACTCAATAACATTCAAACTACCACATGGCAAGGGAAACGAATGCAAGAGAGATGTATGTATGATAGCACCATGTATTTCTAACTTAATGAAATCCTTTTTACCATTTCCAGTACTTTCCTCTTTTCTTTTTATCGAATAACATTTACAAGTTTCTTTATTTACTGTCTTTTCATTTCAAAGTCTTTTCCTCAAAGTTTTACTCTTTAATGCTTTCTTTATATTTCGAGCACTTTATATTTCAGAGAACTGTTACGCTTTCAATACCTTTACTTCCAAGTATTGTTTTTCAAACGCATCCTTTTACTTAAAATTGCATTAAACGCTTTCTTCACATTTTAAACTTCTACATTCCAGAAATCTTTTATGTTAAATGTTTTGCAAATCGAAACCATTTACTTCATTTTTCATGCAGTTTTATATGTCTCTTCAATCAGCATTACAATTAGCATTTATTCGTATGACTTAGTTTTCATGTACAATTTGACCACATTTTTAAACTCTTAGAGAGAAGGATCGAAATAAACCAAACACTTGTACAATAGCAACCATGAATAATTGTTCGATTGTGAGAGTAACTTTAATATCCAAGGAGTCCTAGGATCAATCTAGTCGATCCTGTGAGTTACCAGAGAGATTGAATAGCGTTAAAAAAGATTATTCGATAGTTTGGAAGACTAGCGGTTGTTTACCAGAAATCACTGGAAACAAATTGGCACACCCGGTGGGACCAATAGTTGGATATCAGAATTAAGGATTGTCGAGACATAGCTATCCCAAAAACGTAGGAACCATAAGAAATTTGCTGTTTTATGAACCTGAGAAGTGGTAAGATAACCAACAGCAACCAACCTTTATCCAGAAGAAAACGTTTGGACAAAATGTCTAATTCGGACAATCAACAAGGAAACCAAGGTGACCCACATGCAACAGGCACTAACGCGTCCATTTCGAGCGGAACATCTAATGTAATCCCTTCGAATGCACAGTCTGTTGCATCTTCAACCAGTAACATAGCCACCACTGGAGTAAGTGGCATATCAACTAACAGTTCGATCTTAGGAAATACTGGAACTATGGGCTACCCTGGGGGATTCGTTCCACCACCAGGAACACAATCCCATTTAGCCACACCATTAACTAGACCACCCGGCTTCGATGGGAATAGAATTAGAAGTTCTTCTTACGGAATGCCAACATCTTTTATGGCAGGTTTACACAATTCCACTTCGAATTCATCCCCACAACTAGGATCTGGGTCTGGGGCGAACCAATTTATGACAAATAACCAAGGGTCAGTGGGTTATAGCACGTTGCCTATCCTAACCACAGATAACCAGTTGGCTTTTAGGCAATTGATGGATGACAGCAACCACAATATGATAGGGGTGTTAGCGCAAACCATGCAGGAAATATTTGCCCCAATAGTTCAGAATGTGACTGTGACGAACAGGGAAAACGCTGACAATATGAGTCGAATAGCAGATTTCTTTGCTCCCACAGAAAGGCGTAGGCAGAACCAGGCGGGATTTCGAACAAACATGCCTGTTATAGAACGAATTGCTAACGACCCAATTCAGAGACTACCCAGAGAAGAAGCTAACTTAGGGGCCAGAGCACCAAGGTTAGAAGCCCCAGTAATTCAGGGCCCACAAAGGGAAGTTATGGAACCAGGGGCAAGGATCGAAAGGCCAGAAGCCCCGGAACTTCGAGAAGAACAACCCAGGGGAGTTGTTTTTGTTGGTCGAAATCAAGATGCCGATGCCGTCGTTCATAGGATTCGAAACGATAACATCTTGGTAGAAAATAACCTAACCACCATGATAGAGAGGATCATGGCCCAGAATGGCCTCAATACGGGAATGAGGAGGCCAAATTACGCTTCTCCTATATTGGATTGTATAATGCATACTGATTTACCAAGGGGATACAAAATCCCTAAATTTACAAAGTTCGCTGGGGACACCAACGAGTCAACGGTCGAACACGTAGCGAGATACCTAACCGAAGCGGGAGATATAGCCAATAATGAAGATCTCAGGATCAAATACTTCCCAAGTTCCTTGACAAAAAACGCCTTCACTTGGTTTACCACGTTGCCTCCTGGATCTATTGACACTTGGGCCCTTTTAGAGAGATTATTCCATGAACAATTTTACATGGGACAAACGAAAATAAGTTTGAAGGAATTGGCCAGTGTTAAGAGAAAGTTCACTGAACCCATAGATGATCATTTGAATAGATTTAGGCTGTTAAAATCCAGATGTTACACAGTAGTGCCTGAACATGAGTTAGTCGAAATGGCCGCTGGGGGTTTGGATTACTCTATTCGAATGAAATTAGATACTAAGTATTTGAGGGATATGGCTCAATTAGCCGACAGGGTTCGACAGGTCGAAAGACTAAAAGCTGAAAAAGCCAGAGTCTTTAAGAATAGTAAGAAAGAAAGGGTTTCCTATGTTGGGACTGAGGAAGTAGAAGAATATCCTGAATTCGAATTCGAAGAGGTCGAAATCGACCTCGCTGAATTAAAACAGGCCCCGCCTTACTCCTGCAAAATGTTAGTTCCCACGAAAGGGAAAGATATTGTCGAAAATGAGAAAAGTGACAAGTTTCCAAAGAAGGTTTATACCTTCGACGTCACTAAGTGTGACGAAATTTTTGACTTGCTTGTCAAGGATGGCCAACTAATTGTGCCATCAAATGTCAAAATACCTCCCTTGGATCAGAGGAAGAAAAGGGGATTTTGCAAATATCATAGTTTCCTAGGCCACAAGACCTCACAATGTTTTCTTTTCAGGGACTTGATTCAAAACGCGATCAAAGATGGCAGACTAAAGTTTGCTGATAAGGTGAAGATGAAAGTGGACGAAGATCCTTTGGACGTCGCAGACACCAACTACTCCGAGCCTGCATGCATTGGAGAGGTCAACATGGTGGAAACTGATCAAAGCGATGCCCCAACAGGAGAGAAGGACACTGGAGTCGAAAACTGGGTGATGGTCGAAGTCAGCGAGGAAGTCACTGAAGACATCCAGAATACGCCAGATACTTCGATTGTTGCACATGTGGCTGTTGCAGGAGAAACCCAGGCTACTGAAGGCCAAGGAAATCAAAACGAAGGATTGACACAAGTCACTGAGGGCTTGAGGCTGGAATTGGAGAAAGTCCAAATTACGCAGCCAGTTCCCCTTCAGAAGGAAATATGGGACACTCTGGGGGAACCCAGTGGGAAATTTGACTATCTGGTCAAATATTCTGCCCCAGAAAGTTCGAAGGTCCAGATCGAAGATATAAAGCCCACGGGATGGGGCGATGACGAAACTAAAGAGGGGGATGTGGAAATAAATATGGTGGATATGGAAGGACCCCGTTCTGAGATGGAGGAAGTGGAAAAATACTTAGAAAAAGAAAAGCACAGAATGGGGGATAATCACACTGGAGATGCTACTCTCAAAGACTATCTCATGACATGCCACAAAGGAGATCCAGGCATGATATTGTGCCCTAGGTGCAGCATCCTCTGCAACCAAAGAATTGCTGCAAATTTCGAAAGGGTACAGAGGGCTCGAACTGGCAACAATTGGCGCCAGGATAACCAACTCTTTAGGTGCTATCCCAAGGCTGGAGAGAGTCTGTTGGAGTTTGTTTTTCGCTGCTACAAAGGGGCAACTAAGTGTTTGGTTTGCCCAAGATGTTCTGCTGTGTATGACCAAAGCATGGCCAGGGCCTTCGAAACGATCCCCTTCGCCCCTTGCTGGAACCATCAAGAAACTGCCCAGATGGGCCCGCGTTTCGACAGCAGATACAAACAGCGAAGACCTGATAGCCCTCACCCCAAAGTTGCTCGAAGAGTGACTTTCAAACTCCCTGCTGAAGTGCCAACCGATAGATGGCTACAAGTCAGAAATGACAAAGGCAAAGACAAATGGAGGAGTGCTGAACGAAATGCACGCCATGCTGTGACATACAGGAGGCAATTCAACACACAAAAAAGGGAGGAAGTGAGATTAGAGAATTACAAAGGAAGGAACCCCATGTCAAGATCCCAGTGGCGCAGACAGCAAAGGATTCGAAAGGCTGAGAGAGAAGCTATGGCAAACAAAGGGGATACTTCAACGAAGATACAAGGTGAATCAAGCACCAACAAACCAAAAAATCAGACTGAAGAGAAACCTCCAGTCAATAGGAGGCTTTTTTCTGAAGACCAACGAGACGAACCAAAGGAATATACTCCAGGCCCGGAAGAGGACGAAGATATGATAACAGATAACTTCGAATCGGAGGGGGAGTCTTCATTCAACCTGAACTGTAACGTGGTGTCCGTGCTTCCCTGCGAATTTGGGCAGGAAACCGAAATCAATGAATATGAGGAGGAAGACACCACAGATTTAATGAAACATAGGCCCGTGTGCTACTACGTGATGGACAATGGGGCTGTTGAGGAACAAAATGCGTTCTTCGAACGTCCAGAGCCTGCAATGAAGAATCATCTCAAGCCACTTTTCATTCGGGCGAAAGTAGGTGTCCATGGTGTGAACAAAGTTCTAGTGGATGGGGGTGCTGCAGTCAACCTGATTCCCCATTTCATGCTAAAAAGGTTAGAGATCCGCGAAGGAGATATCAAGCCCCATAATATGGTTCTATCCAATTATGAGGAAAAGTGGGCAAAACACTGGGGATGGTCCAGTTGGAATTGACAATAGGCTCAAGTTGCAGGCCCACCATGTTTATGGTTATCGAAGCCAAGGCCAACTATAACCTACTGCTAGGAAGAGAATGGATTCATGGCGTGGGGGCAGTTCCTTCGTCAATGCATCAACGACTAGTTCTGTGGAGAGATGACGGAATCGTGGAAAACATCGAAGCAGACCAGAGTTACTTTATGTCAACTGTCAATTTAGTTGACAAAAGGGATTATGATAAAAATCTGGCAAAGATTGCTCCATGTGTCCCAAACGATGAGATGAATGAAACTAGAAACGCCCACTACTACATGACACTTCGTCATGATGGTCTTTACTGGGATAGAACAATAATCAGTGAAGAGGAGGAAGTTGAAGGTGCTATACAAAAAACGGCCAGCAGGCTGGAACTTCGACAACCTTAACCATGACTGAGTCTACCTTCTTCGAAAGGATTTCGGCCTATATGGCTGAGAATGAATCGAAAGCGGCCTTAGAGGCTGAAATAAATGACTCAACTGTAAAGACGAATGAAGTCAGTGGGGGGGTGCGAAATGCTCACCCATCAAAGAATTGGAGATGGATCAAAGGTTGGATGCCATCTATGACAAAGAACCCTTAGGCTTCGAAAGGGACCCCATAAACTCAGGTGTCAAAATGTTGGCACAGGACCCGCTCGAAGAAGTCAACTTAGGGGATGAAGAAACGAAAAGAGTAACTTACGTGAGTGCTAAACTTAGCCCAGGCCTCAAGGAAAAAGTGATCGAAGTCCTTAAGGAAAACAAAGATTGTTTCACATGGGATTATGATGAGATGCCTGGTTTAAAGAGGGAGTTGGTCGAACATAGGCTGCCAATCAAAGATGGCAAGAGGCCCATCAAACAAACTCCCAGAAGATTCGCACCAGCGGTTCTCACAAAAATTAAAACTGAGATCGAAAGGTTGCTGCGCTGCAAATTCATCAGAACAACAAGGTACGTTGAATGGTTAGCAAACATAGTACCTGTTATTAAGAAAAATGGTTCTTTAAGAATTTGCATAGATTTTAGGGATTTAAATACTGCAACCCCTAAGGATGAATATTCCATGCCCGTGGCAGAAATGCTAGTAGATTCTGCTGCAGGATTCGAATACTTGAGCATGTTAGATGGATATTCTGGATATAACCAGATTTTCATTGCTGAAGAAGATGTTGCAAAAACAGCATTCCGTTGCCCAGGAGCCTTAGGCACCTACGAATGGGTGGTGATGCCTTTTGGTTTAAAAAATGCTGGGGCAACTTATCAAAGGGCGATGAATTCGATCTTTCATGACTTCATCGAAACCTTCATGAAGGTGTATATTGATGATATAGTCATCAAATCTATATCTGCAGAAGCACATTTGCATCATTTAAGCCAATCATTCGAACGAATGAGAAAACATGGCTTAAAAATGAATCCCTTGAAATGTGCATTTTTTGTGCAGGCTGGAGACTTTCTCGGTTTTGTGGTCCACAAGAAAGGAATTGAGATCAACCAGAACAAAACCAAAGCCATAATGGAGACGAAAGCACCTGCGTCAAAAAGGGAGTTGCAATCTCTACTAGGGAAAGTTAACTTCCTCAGAAGATTTATTTCGAACCTGAGTGGAAGGACCCAAGCTTTCTCTCCGTTACTTCGTCTGAAGCAAGGTCAGGCCTTCGAATGGAACGAAGCTCACCAGGAGGCGTTTGACAAAATAAAAGAATATCTTTCCCAGCCTCCTATTTTGTCTCCACCATCATGGGGGAAGCCCATGAGATTGTACATATCTGCCTCTGAAGTTAGCATAGGTAGTATGTTAGCACAAGAGGATAACAATGGCGTCGAAAGAGCCATATACTATTTAAGTAGAGTGCTAAATGATGCAGAGACCAGATATAGCAATCTAGAAAAGCTATGTCTCTGTTTATATTTCTCCTGTATGAAACTCAAGTATTATATAAAACCTGTTGATGTTTATGTTTCGTCTCATTTCGATGTCATTAAGCATATGCTTTCAAAGCCAATAATGCATAGTAGAGTTGGAAAGTGGGCTCTGGCCTTAACAGAATATTCATTGACTTTTATGCCCTTAAAAGCTATGAAAGGTCAAGTGATTTCTGATTTCATTGTGGATCATTCGTTGGTTGAGCAGACAAGCATGAGTTACGTCGAAATGCAACCATGGAAATTGTACTTTGATGGTTCAACCCACAGGAATGGAAGTGGTGTTGGAGTCCTTCTAATTTCTCCTGAAGGAATTCCAACAAAATTCAAGTATAAATTGGATGGTCCTCGTTGTTCGAACAACGAAGCTGAATATGAAGCGCTCATTGTTGGACTTGAAGCTTTGTTGGAATTGGGGGCAACCAGAGTCGAAATTAAAGGAGACTCTGAATTGGTGGTCAAACAAATCACAAAAGAATACAAATGCATAAAGGAAAATTTAATGGTATACTTCGTCATAGTCAATAGGCTATTAAGAAAGTTTGAATACATGGATATTCAACACATACCAAGATTAGAAAACCAAGAAGCAAATGACTTAGCGCAGTTGGCTTCAGGTTATAGAGTATCTACCAAGAATCTTAAAGATTTGGTCGAAATAAGGGGAAGAGTTATGGCTACTAGATTCACACCATCGGATCTGGAAAGTATGAGATTGGGATATGCTGAGAAACAAGGATTCGAAATTCTAGCCATAAATACTTTGTCAGATACAGACTGGCGAAGTCCATTAAAGAGTTATTTAGCAGACCCAACTTTAAAGGTGGATAGAAAAACAAAATATAGAGCATTGTCATATCTCCTCATGGGGAACGAATTGTTCAAAAAGACCCAAGAAGGTGTATTATTGAAATGCCTAGGAGAAAGTGAGGCATATTTAGCATTGTCTGAGGTCCATAATGGGGCATGTGGGGCACACCAAGCAGGCCATAAAATGAAATGGTTGCTATTTCGATATGGTTTGTATTGGCCTAGCATGCTCAAGGATTGCATAGACTTTGCTAAAGGATGTGAGGAATGTCAGAAACATGCAGGAATTCAACACGCCCCTGCAAGTGAGTTGCATTCGATCATCAAACCATGGCCATTCAGAGGATGGGCATTGGATCTGATAGGGGAGATAAATCCTGCTTCGTCCAAAGGTCAGAAATATATCTTGGTAGGAGTAGATTATTTCACCAAATGGATCGAAGCCATACCTTTGGTAGTTGCTGATCAAGAGGCAATTATCGAATTTATACAAAAACACATTATCTATAGGTTTGGATTGCCAGAAAGTATAACTACAGACCAAGGCTCTGTATTTACTGGTAGAAAGATGCAAGGATTTGCCCAAGAAATGGGGTTTAGATTGCTAACATCAACACCATATTATGCTCAGGCAAACGGACAAGTCGAAGCAGCAAATAAAGTGATAATAGGATTAATCAAGAAGCATATTGGCAAGAAGCCAAGAAATTGGCACAAAACTCTGGACCAAGTGTTATGGGCTTGTAGAACATCTCCTAAAGAAGCCACTAACACTACGCCTTTCCAACTTACATTCGGCCATTACGCAGTATTACCAGTAGAAATTCATCTGCAATCAGTTCGAATCCAGAAACAAAACGAAATCCCAGCTGCATTATATTGGGAAATGATGATGAATGAATTAGTTGAGTTGGACGAAATTAGATTACATGCGTTGGAAATTCTGATGAGGCAAAAAGAAAGAGTGGCCAGAACATACAATAAAAGGGTGAAGAAAAAAGTATTCGTTATTAATGACTTGGTTTGGAGAGTCATATTGCCTATGGATAAGAAGAACAAAGCATTAGGTAAATGGTCACCTCATTGGGAAGGACCTTTTCGAATATTAAAAGTATTCTCAAACAATGCATACGAAGTCGAAGAACTCTTGGATGATAAACGAGTCCTAAAGGTTAATGGGAAATATTTAAAGAAATATAAGCCAAGCCTGCGGGAGATTCGAATAATAACAACATAAACAAAATATTATAAAAAGCCAAGATGGCAAGATAAGAATGCCAAAATGGCGTTGTTCGAATATTACATGTAAAAAACCAAAGTTATGGTCAGATGAGACATAAAAATCTAGAAATAAACATTATTTTTCAATCGATTAAAGGTGCTTCGAAATGTTTCAAGTCTTTGCTGAGCAAACCGCCTGGCACCTTCCAAGGTCGCCACTTCTCCTTTAAGTTGCTCTGCAGTCTCCATTTCTGCAAGCCCCCGGTTGAGAAGCTCTTCGAATTGGTTACCTGCAGGATTAGTTTCGAAGGCTAGTTGTTGTTCCTTCGCCTCCTTAACTTTCTGCTGAAGTTCCAGAATCTGCCTTTCCCAAATAAGAATGGACTCAGCTCGAGCCTCATATTCAGTTTTCGCCTGCTTCAGATGCATAGCCTGATCCTCAGCTTCTTGAGAAAGCTTCGAAGCTTGTTCATAGGCGGCATCCATGGCAATGCGTTTCTCGTGAACCTTCTTGGCAGCAGATTCGTCTTGGAGAAGGTAGCCAGTTACGTTGTCCAGCAAATTCTGAAGATCAAACAAGAGAGTACTAACTGGCAAAGAGCAGTTGGAAAGATTAACCTTTGTGAGCAGCTCCTTCATAGTATAGCAAGCAGTACTATCTTGCTTAAGCACTTCGAAGATATCCACATTGAGAATAGTTCTCCTAATTTTGTTGAGAAGAACAACTCTTTCATCTGTGGGAAGAGGATAGCCGGTTGAACTTGTGCCAGCCCTAGCGAGTGGAACGTCCCTCTGAGCCAACTTTGCCTTCATATGCCCAATGGGGTCATTTCGCCTCAGAAGTGCCAGTTCCTCGTCAGTCATTCGAGACGGAGAGGATTGGGGGAATTCCACGCGTAGGGGAACCACGTTTGTTTCAACCTCTAGGGTTTCGTTGATTGCGTCACCATCCCCTTCATTTGCTTCGTGCTCTTGGTCTTCTTCATCTTCGTCCAAATCTACCACTTCGATACCATCCCTTTCGCCACTATGTGCGTTAGACTCCGTCCCGGCAGTCGAACCATCATTGACGTTTTCCTCGTCATTGGCGTTTTCCTCCTCAGATTCTTCGTCTGCAGATTCTTCGAATCCTTGCCCAGAGTCAGCTTTTTCTTCTTCAGTCTGGGTATCCTTTGGGTCCTCTTGAAGAGTTTCAAGAGGGGACTTTTGAAGAACCCTTTGTGAATCCTCTGCAGACGTTTGAAGTATTGTTTCGTTCACCTCTTTCAGAGGAATGGAGGTACCTTGGTCATCTGGCTGTTCAGAAGTTCCAGCCAAAACCGCCACATTGGAGGAACCTTTGTTTTGGACCAAATTGCTGGAATCTCCTTGAGGAGAGGAGTTAAGCGGAGCAGCAGCTCTGGACGGTGAGGTCGAAATGGTAGAAGTGGGATTCAAGATGTTCTGCAAAGAGTGGCAGAATGTTAAAGAAAAATATTCACCAAGGTAATAAGAAGTTAAACGTTTTTAGAAGTAGTTCGATTTACCTGTGGGCCCTCAGAGGAGAGGTTACTAGCTATGCGTTCCAACTGTGGGTTGGAGGTCGAAGGTGGATTTTTGGATTTTGGTAAGGGAGCAGCATCCCTGGAGTCGAGTCCAGAGACGCTAGTCGGAACAGTACTTTTAGGTGTAGCTTTCTTTAGCTTCTTCTTCGAAGCAGTATTTGAGTTTCCTCCAGCAGTGGGATCTTCCCCAGTAGTGCTTGGTTTTCGCTTCTTCGGAGTAGTGGGAGGAAGTTTGTTGGTCTGAACGAATTTTAACGAAGTTAGATATAAAAAGCTTGAGTGAATTCGAAGCGTCAAAAAACTAAGTGATTACCGTTGGAATTGGGGCACTTGTTGTTGGCGTGATTGTTGTTGTTGTAGTTGCAGCAGTAGTAGTTGTTTCGGGTGGATTAGCTTTTTCGGTAGTTTCGATGGAGGCTTGAGAGGCACTCCCTTCCTTCGATTTCGAGGCAGCGGTCTTTATCCTGATAGCTGAAATTCAAAACAATTAAAGCAAAGGTTAAAGATATGGAAAATAAAGGACATCTGGGATTTTTTCCCAAGCATTCGCACCTGTGCCTTGATCAGATTTAATTGACATGGCAGAAAGGTCATATCGAAGATGTCCTGGGAAATCATGAAGCCAGTGTCGAGCCCATGTCACAGTCTCAGATGGCTTTGGTTTCCTTTGAAGATATTTGAACATCTCTTTGCAAGTAAACCACCATGGATATGGGGGAAACCAAGCCAGAGCCAGTTCTGAGGTAGGTAATCTGGGAAATTTAGGTGGATGCATTTCGAATGCCAACCTATACCTATCCTCAGGTGACAGCCCTGAAGGAAGTTTTAGCTTAGAAACTTTTTGTTTAAATTTTTCCTTCAAGGTCTCAGCTGCTTGATGCACAGTGGAGTCCAAGCGCGTGGGGTCGTAAGTAGTTTCAAAATAATTTTGAAAAACTTTTATCTCTTTGGCATGAGTAAACATACCTTTCTTTGCTGGTACCTGCACATCGAAGGCATCAATTAGTTTCTGTCGAATTGTAAGTGTATCGAACATGCAAGTTTGATAAAACTTAATCCACCACTCCAGAAATCCTTTAGCCGCGAGATGGGTAGGTTCGAAGGCTATCAGCTCAAATTGGGCAAAGCCTTGATATTGTTCTTGTTGAATCTTGGCTTCCCTTGCCTTGAAAGTTCGACCAGAGGTAATGGCACTCTCAGTTTGGAACAAAGGTTCAGGAATCAGTTGGCATAAGCCAAACTGCCTCGAAACGAAGTTTGGTTGGTAGGCAAAGAGAAGAATTTGGTTCTTAGCTGGGGTTATCCTCGAAGAAATGAGTCTAGGAAGCAAGAAAGCTCTCCATACATCTTGGATCTCCTTGCTCTTGATGGCTTCTGAGAGAGCTATGGTGAACCAAGAAGGTCCATGAGCCCTCGAAGCGAAAGGCGCCATGCTCTCTTCGAACTTATGCCTTTTGGAGAGGATCATGATGTACTTCGAGAATTGAACCTTGAAGTCATCCTTGTCATCATTAGGAGTTAGTCTTCGAAGCCTAGTGCCTTCGACTATCCTATCACTTATTTCTGAATCTTGCTCATCTATGGTGTTGGCGGTTGGTAAAGAAGGTTCGAACATGGCGTTTAGCCATAGTTGGAGTAACCAAAATGGGCCAGCTAATAGAATGTTTTTAGAGGTGTGGGATTTGAGACTCGAAACGGCTGACCTCAGGCTCTCATAGAGGTCAACTAAGAGTAATTCACTTAGGCACACTTTGCGATTTTCGTGTAAATCCCTAGCTAGAGGAATGAACCTACTAGCTACCTGCAGGGATCTATTGCAGAAAACGTACCTAGACAGCCACAGGGTTAAGAATGCAATATGCTCTATGTCAGACACATTATCCCCTTCAGCATGATAATGGCTGATAAATTTGGAAAAGCTGGCTAACTTGACTTCGAAGTCAATTATGCTGGAGTGCTCTTCATTGTCAGGAACATAAGTTTCTCCCACTGGCGACAGCCCAGTAATAGCCGCTATATCAAAGAAAGTTGGGGTAATCATTCCACCTGGGAGTTGGAAAGTGTTGTAGGTACTATCCCAGAAATAAAGGGACGCGAACAGCAGAGGGTGGCTATAGGTGAATCCAGGTTTCGATAGCTTAATGAGGTTATAAATGCCTAGTTCTTCCCATTGCTGGGATTTTTTGGCTTCTACTTTCGCGAACCAATTTTGATAGGCAATATCAGAAGTAGGGAAAGATCTAAATGGTTTAAAATTGCTTTTTACATAATCCAAAACAAATGGGTCCTTGGGAGGAATAGTTGGGGTTTCTGCGGTATTCGAACTGAGGGATTCTACTACCCTAGGGGTATCCATTTTGTTGAATAAAGGTTTGAAGCTATAACATACGGGAAAAATTGTCCTGGTGTCCTTTAGTATTTCAAAAACTGTAAGAGGACCATTTAAGGCTAACCTCTTACCAGCAACATGGGTAGGGATGAGTACCTGTGATGCGTACAGCATTTCTTTTTCTTTGGAAATAATTTGAGGAGCAAGAGCAGATTGGCCTTGAATGGTGACGATTTTACTCTCCATGGTTGCTCCTGTAGTCTTTCCCTTCTTCTTTGAGACTTTCTTGAGTTGGGAAGAGGTGGAAGAAGACATTTTTGTTGTTTGAGAGCTTAGATTGTTTATGAGAGAAGAAGAGTGAAAATTCAGAGTATGAAAGACTTAGAGTGTAAAAAAGGAAAAGGAAGAGTAAATTGACGTTTTTTAATGAGAAGATTAAACATCCACCGAGTAAAAGTATGATACGTGGAGATCATGGGTTGGTGTGATGAAGAGGTGGCGAGAAGGTGATATAGGTAATAGGCGTGATTTAAAAACAATCATTACTTATAACTGCTCCACGCTGGGAAGTGACTCTGGGCGGTTAAGGAACTCAAAAGGTGCTATGATTGATGTGACTGGAGTCAAAGGCATTAAATGCTATGATGATTCGAAAATCCTATCAAAATCTTGTATAAATGTTTAAAATAGGTATTTCTCAAAGAGATCGAAATACATATTTTAAAGGGGCAATTTGTTGGCTGAAGATTTTGATAATGTTATCTAGAATTCAAAAGAGTTAAAAGTTCTGATCGAAATGGAATTGAACACCATATTTCGAAGTTGCAGAAGCAGTGTTTCGAATGAGTGTGTCAAAGCTTGAAGCTTCGAACGGTGATTATGGGAACATATCCAAAAGGGTCTCGAAACAACAGCGAGGCTAGGTTTGGGAAGAGCGTTCGAAACGGAAGAACACTAAAGCATTTAAAATTCAAATGGAAGCGGGACTTTCAAAGTTTGAAAGTTATGTGTTGGAGCATTTGGGGACACGTGGAAAGATGAAAGAAGCATTGTCTTGCATGTTCGAAACGTGGCATGATCCTATAGCGAGACCGTTAGGGTCGAATTAGTATAAATAGAAGTCTTAGTATTAGGATTTCAGTGTGTCATATCTGTTATACAAAATACTCAATAACATTCAAACTACCACATGGCAAGGGAAACGAATGCAAGAGAGATGTATGTATGATAGCACCATGTATTTCTAACTTAATGAAAGCCTTTTTACCATTTCCAGTACTTTCCTCTTTTCTTTTTATCGAATAACATTTACAAGTTTCTTTATTTACTATCTTTTCATTTCAAAGTCTTTTCCTCAAAGTTTTACTCTTTAATGCTTTCTTTATATTTCGAGCACTTTATATTTCAGAGAACTGTTACGCTTTCAATACCTTTACTTCCAAGTATTGTTTTTCAAACGCATCCTTTTACTTAAAATTGCATTAAACGCTTTCTTCACATTTTAAACTTCTACATTCCAGAAATCTTTTATGTTAAATGTTTTGCAAATCGAAACCATTTACTTCATTTTTCATGCAGTTTTATATGTCTCTTCAATCAGCATTACAATTAGCATTTATTCGTATGACTTAGTTTTCATGTACAATTTGACCACATTTTTAAACTCTTAGAGAGAAGGATCGAAATAAACCAAACACTTGTACAATAGCAACCATGAATAATTGTTCGATTGTGAGAGTAACTTTAATATCCAAGGAGTCCTAGGATCAATCTAGTCGATCCTGTGAGTTACCAGAGAGATTGAATAGCGTTAAAAAAGATTATTCGATAGTTTGGAAGACTAGCGGTTGTTTACCAGAAATCACTGGAAACACCCACCATTGAGAGGTAGGTAGCACCACCGTTGGAGGTGTTCGGGTCAATTCGTTTTTTAGGGACAGTGTGGTCACCAGAGCAACAGTTAGGACACCTTAGAAGCTACCCTTATGTCCTTGATCCTTTTTTTATTCGAGGCAACCGTTTCGAGGCAACTATTTCGAGGCAACTGTTTCGAGGCAACTTGTTTCGAGGCAACCGGATCATGGACATAAGGACTTACTAAAACGTCCTATACTTGACGACCACGTTTCGAAGGCAAGGCAACAGTGAGGCGTACCCTAAGAGTGGTGTGTGAATTTGTGTGTTATTTTCATGTTATGTTTTATCTTGTACATGTATCATGGTGATCTACGCTTGTTTTTATTTTAGGCCATACATTCTTTCATGCAATTATAATTTAAAAGTGCGGAAATTTAAATGCGGAAAGTAAAATCCTACGCTATTACAAGGCGCGGGTCTATACATCGCCAAATTAACAAAGACCCGTTTTCAAAAAATGCGAAAACTAAAACCTAATTACTATTACATGGCTTGAACAGTTACATAATATTTGAAAGAAAATAAATAAGAATAAATGCGCAAAGAGAAATTAGAAAATAGAACGTTCGAAGGCGTTGGACCCTTTTGAAATTAAATTAAATTAAAAGTTAATTAATTATTTAATAAAAGGAAAGAAATGTTTTTTAGGTTTTTGGTATTTATGAAATAAGAAAATTAAAATTAAAATTAAAAGAAACCCTAATTCTAAGTTATTTTTAATTATTCGAGAAAAGATTAAAGTTTAACCTAATTTACTAAATATTTAATATACATGTTTATTTACAAAATATTTAATAATTAATAATAATAATAATAATAATGATGATAAAATTATTTAAGAAAAAAAATGATGAAAAGTTAAGAAACCCTAATTTCTACATATTTTAATTTGTTAAGAAAAATATTAAAGTTTTGAAACCTAAATTAATCTAATTAATGGTTTGACATTTATTTACAAAAAATTAATAGGAATTAAATATAATTAAACATATTTTAATTTTTCTGTATTTTATATTGTGAAAATTAATTTATGTGGATTAAATAAAACAATTAAAAAGAATAATAATTGAAAAGAATAAAAGAAAAGAAAATTAAAAGAAGGAATACAAACAAGGAGGGGTGTCTGGCCCTTTTTGGAGGTTTTTGTAGAGTAATTTGGGCCCAAGATTGCAAGGCCTGCGTTGACTTTCCAGTTTGCATGTGGAGTAGTTGACTAGCGTGTATGGTAGTCTCCACGTTCTGGCCTTTGGATTGATCATGAGGCCACTTGTCAAGCCAGAGCATGAGGGTGTATGGTGAAGCCTTGAAGGAACGCTGCATAGAAACGCCTTAAGAGAAAAATTATGGAATTTGTGGGGGACCTGGGAATCGAACCCAGGTCCCAAAGCTTACAACGCACATCCCTGGCCAACTAATCTATCATGTTCATTCGTATATAATATGATAAGAAAACATAATATATAGAAAATGCCCACTATGCTGAAAAACGCGCCAACGTTTAAATTGGCCAACCATATGAGGACACACATGCTTCTTCTTCCTCTTTTTCCTGTAAATAAAAGCAAATAGCGGGGGTTTTAAACCCCCACTAAACTCAACCTGAAAAAATAGCGATTAGAGCATAGATGAATATAAAAAGGGCGCGAGGTGTGGATTGATTTCGTCTTGAGGTCATGAATCCATTGGCATAGGTTTGGTGGTCTGATTTTATCATATGTGTGTTTCCAGTGATTTCTGGTAAACAACCGCTAGTCTTCCAAACTATCGAATAATCTTTTTTAACGCTATTCAATCTCTCTGGTAACTCACAGGATCGACTAGATTGATCCTAGGAATCCTTGGATATTAAAGTTACTCTCACAATCGAACAATTATTCATGGTTGCTATTGTACAAGTGTTTGGTTTATTTCGATCCTTCTCTCTAAGAGTTTAAAAATGTGGTCAAATTGTACATGAAAACTAAGTCATACGAATAAATGCTAATTGTAATGCTGATTGAAGAGACATATAAAACTGCATGAAAAATGAAGTAAATGGTTTCGATTTGCAAAACATTTAACATAAAAGATTTCTGGAATGTAGAAGTTTAAAATGTGAAGAAAGCATTTAATGCAATTTTAAGTAAAAGGATGCGTTTGAAAAACAATACTTGGAAGTAAAGGTATTGAAAGCGTAACAGTTCTCTGAAATATAAAGTGCTCGAAATATAAAGAAAGCATTAAAGAGTAAAACTTTGAGGAAAAGACTTTGAAATGAAAAGACAGCAAATAAAGAAACTTGTAAATGTTATTCGATAAAAAGAAAAGAGGAAAGTACTGGAAATGGTAAAAAGGCTTTCATTAAGTTAGAAATACATGGTGCTATCATACATACATCTCTCTTGCATTCGTTTCCCTTGCCATGTGGTAGTTTGAATGTTATTGAGTATTTTGTATAACAGATATGACACACTGAAATCCTAATACTAAGACTTCTATTTATACTAATTCGACCCTAACGGTCTCGCTATAGGATCATGCCACGTTTCGAACATGCAAGACAATGCTTCTTTCATCTTTCCACGTGTCCCCAAGTGCTCCAACACATAACTTTCAAACTTTGAAAGTCCCGCTTCCATTTAAATTTTGAATGCTTTGGTGTTTCTCCGTTTCGAACGCTCTTCCCAAACCTAGCCTCGCTGTTGTTTCGAGACCCTTTTGGATATGTTCCCATAATCACCGTTCGAAGCTTCAAGCTTTGACACACTCATTCGAAACACTGCTTCTGCAACTTCGAAATATGGTGTTCAATTCCATTTCGATCAGAACTTTTAACTCTTTTGAATTCTAGATAACATTATCAAAATCTTCAGCCAACAAATTGCCCCTTTAAAATATGTATTTCGATCTCTTTGAGAAATACCTATTTTAAACATTTATACAAGATTTTGATAGGATTTTCGAATCATCATAACATTTAATGCCTTTGACTCCAGTCACATCAATCATAGCACCTTTTGAGTTCCTTAACCGCCCAGAGTCACTTCACAGCGTGGAGCAGTTATAAGTAATGATTGTTTTTAAATCACGCCTATTACCTATATCAACTTCTCGCCACCTCTTCATCACACCAACCCATGATCTCCACGTATCACACTTTTACTCGGTGGATGTTTTAATCTTCTCATTATAAAACGTCAATTTACTCTTCCTTTTCCTTTTTTACACTCTAAATCTTTCATACTCTGGATTTTTACTCTTCTTCTCTCACAAACAATCTAAGCTCTCAAACAACAAAAATGTCTTCTTCCACCTCTTCCCAACTCAAGAAAGTCTCAAAGAAGAAGGGAAAGACTACAGGAGCAACCATGGAGAGTAAAATCGTCACCATTCAAGGCCAATCTGCTCTTGCTCCTCAAATGATTTCCAAAGAAAAAGAAATGCTGTACGCATCACAGGTACTCATCCCTACCCATGTTGCTGGTAAGAGGTTAGCCTTAAATGGTCCTCTTACAGTTTTTGAAATACTAAAGGACACCAGGACAATTTTTCCCGTATGTTATAGCTTCAAACCTTTATTCAACAAAATGGATGCCCCTAGGGTAGTAGAATCCCTCAGTTCGAATACCGCAGAAACCCCAACTGTTCCTCCCAAGGACCCATTTGTTTTGGATTATGTAAAAAGCAATTTTAAACCATTTAGATCTTGCCCTACTTCTGATATTGCCTATCAAAATTGGTTCGCGAAAGTAGAAGCCAAAAAATCCCAGCAATGGGAAGAACTAGGCATTTATAACCTCATTAAGCTATCGAAACCTGGATTCACCTATAGCCATCCTTTGCTGTTCGCGTCCCTTTATTTCTGGGATAGTACCTATAACACTTTCCAACTCCCAGGTGGAATGATTACCCCAACTTTCTTTGATATAGCGGCTATTACTGGGCTGTCGCCAGTGGGAGAAACTTATGTTCCTGACAATGAAGAGCACTCCAGCATAATTGACTTCGAAGTCAAGTTAGCCAGCTTTTCCAAATTTATCAGCCATTATCATGCTGAAGGGGATAATGTGTCTGACATAGAGCATATTGCATTCTTAACCCTGTGGCTGTCTAGGTACGTTTTCTGCAGTAGATCCCTGCAGGTAGCTAGTAGGTTCATTCCTCTAGCTAGGGATTTACACGAAAATCGCAAAGTGTGCCTAAGTGAATTACTCTTAGTTGACCTCTATGAGAGCCTGAGGTCAGCCGTTTCGAGTCTCAAATCCCACACCTCTAAAAACATTCTATTAGCTGGCCCATTTTGGTTACTCCAACTATGGCTAAACGCCATGTTCGAACCTTCTTTACCAACCGCCAACACCATAGATGAGCAAGATTCAGAAATAAGTGATAGGATAGTCGAAGGCACTAGGCTTCGAAGACTAACTCCTAATGATGACAAGGATGACTTCAAGGTTCAATTCTCGAAGTACATCATGATCCTCTCCAAAAGGCATAAGTTCGAAGAGAGCATGGCGCCTTTCGCTTCGAGGGCTCATGGACCTTCTTGGTTCACCATGGCTCTCTCAGAAGCCATCAAGAGCAAGGAGATCCAAGATGTATGGAGAGCTTTCTTGCTTCCTAGACTCATCTCTTCGAGGATAACCCCAGCTAAGAACCAAATTCTTCTCTTTGCCTACCAACCAAACTTCGTTTCGAGGCAGTTTGGCTTATGCCAACTGATTCCTGAACCTTTGTTCCAAACTGAGAGTGCCATTACCTCTGGTCGAAATTTCAAGGCAAGGGAAGCCAAGATTCAACAAGAACAATATCAAGGCTTTGCCCAATTTGAGCTGATAGCCTTCGAACCTACCCATCTCGCGGCTAAAGGATTTCTGGAGTGGTGGATTAAGTTTTATCAAACTTGCATGTTCGATACACTTACAATTCGACAGAAACTAAATGATGCCTTCGATGTGCAGGTACCAGCAAAGAAAGGTATGTTTACTCATGCCAAAGAGATAAAAGTTTTTCAAAATTATTTTGAAACTACTTACGACCCCACGCGCTTGGACTCCACTGTGCATCAAGCAGCTGAGACCTTGAAGGAAAAATTTAAACAAAAAGTTTCTAAGCTAAAACTTCCTTCAGGGCTGTCACCTGAGGATAGGTATAGGTTGGCATTCGAAATGCATCCACCTAAATTTCCCAGATTACCTACCTCAGAACTGGCTCTGGCTTGGTTTCCCCCATATCCATGGTGGTTTACTTGCAAAGAGATGTTCAAATATCTTCAAAGGAAACCAAAGCCATCTGAGACTGTGACATGGGCTCGACACTGGCTTCATGATTTCCCAGGACATCTTCGATATGACCTTTCTGCCATGTCAATTAAATCTGATCAAGGCACAGGTGCGAATGCTTGGGAAAAAATCCCAGATGTCCTTTATTTTCCATATCTTTAACCTTTGCTTTAATTGTTTTGAATTTCAGCTATCAGGATAAAGACTGCTGCCTCGAAATCGAAGGAAGGGAGTGCCTCTCAGACCTCCATTGAAACTACTGAAAAAGCTAATCCACCCGAAACAACTGCTACTGCTGCAACTACAACAACAACAATAACGCCAACAACAAGTTCCCCAATTCCAACGGTAATCACTTAGTTTTTGATGCTTCGAATTCACTCAAGCTTTTTATATCTAACTTTGTTAAAATTCGTTCAGACCAACAAGCTTCCTCCCACTACTCCTAAGAAGCGAAAACCAAGCACTACTGGGGAAGATCCCACTGCTGGAGGAAACTCAAATACTGCTTCGAAGAAGAAGCTAAAGAAAGCTACACCTAAAAGTACTGTTCCGACTAGCGCTTCTGGACTCGACTCCAGGGATGCTGCTCCCTTACCAAAATCCAAAAATCCACCTTCGACCTCCAACCCACAGTTGGAACGCATAGCTAGTAACCTCTCCTCTGAGGGCCCACAGGTAAATCGAACTTCCTCTAAAAATGTTTAACTTCTTATTACCTTGGTGAATATTTTTATTTAACATTCTGCCACTCTTTGCAGAACATCTTGAATCCCACTTCTACCATTTCGACCTCACCGTCCAGAGCTGCTGCTCCGCTTAACTCCTCTCCTCAAGGAGATTCCAGCAATTTGGTCCAAAACAAAGGTTCCTCCAATGTGGCGGTTTTGGCTGGAACTTCTGAACAGCCAGATGACCAAGGTACCTCCATTCCTCTGAAAGAGGTGAACGAAACAATACTTCAAACGTCTGCAGAGGATTCACAAAGGGTTCTTCAAAAGTCCCCTCTTGAAACTCTTCAAGAGGACCCAAAGGATACCCAGACTGAAGAAGAAAAAGCTGACTCTGGGCAAGGATTCGAAGAATCTGCAGACGAAGAATCTGAGGAGGAAAACGCCAATGACGAGGAAAACGTCAATGATGGTTCGACTGCCGGGACGGAGTCTAACGCACATAGTGGCGAAAGGGATGGTATCAAAGTGGTAGATTTGGACGAAGATGAAGAAGACCAAGAGCACGAAGCAAATGAAGGGGATGGTGATGCAATCAACGAAACCCTAGAGGTTGAAACAAACGTGGTTCCCCTACGCGTGGAATTCCCCCAATCCTCTCCGTCTCGAATGACTGACGAGGAACTGGCACTTCTGAGGCGAAATGACCCCATTGGGTATATGAAGGCAAAGTTGGCTCAGAGGGACGTTCCACTCGCTAGGGCTGGCACAAGTTCAACCGGCTATCCTCTTCCCACAGATGAAAGAGTTGTTCTTCTCAACAAAATTAGGAGAACTATTCTCAATATGGATATCTTCGAAGTGCTTAAGCAAGATAGTACTGCTTGCTATACTATGAAGGAGCTGCTCACAAAGGTTAATCTTTCCAACTGCTCTTTGCCAGTTAGTACTCTCTTGTTTGATCTTCAGAATTTGCTGGACAACGTAACTGGATACCTTCTCCAAGACGAATCTGCTGCCAAGAAGGTTCATGAGAAACGCATTGCCATGGATGCCGCCTATGAACAAGCTTCGAAGCTTTCTCAAGAAGCTGAGGATCAGGCTATGCATCTGAAGCAGGCGAAAACTGACTATGAGGCTCGAGCTGAGTCCATTCTTATTTGGGAAAGGCAGATTCTGGAACTTCAGCAGAAAGTTAAGGAGGCTAAGGAACAACAACTAGCCTTCGAAACTAATCCTGCAGGTAATCAATTCGAAGAGCTTCTCAACCGGGGGCTTGCAGAAATGGAGACTGCAGAACAACTTAAAGGAGAAGTGGCAACCTTGGAAGGTGCCAGGCGGTTTGCTCAGCAGAGACTTGAAACATTTCGAAGCACCTTTAATCGATTGAAAAATAATGTTTATTTCTAAATTTTTATATCTCATCTGACAATAACTTTGGCTTTTTATATGTAATATTCGAACAACGCCATTTTGGCATTCTTATCTTGCCATCTTGGCTTTTTATAATATTTTGTTTATGTTGTTATTATTCGAATCTCCCGCAGGCTTGGCTTATATTTCTTTAAATATTTCCCATTAACCTTTAGGACTCGTTTATCATCCAAGAGTTCTTCGACTTCGTATGCATTGTTTGAGAATACTTTTAATATTCGAAAAGGTCCTTCCCAATGAGGTGACCATTTACCTAATGCTTTGTTCTTCTTATCCATAGGCAATATGACTCTCCAAACCAAGTCATTAATAACGAATACTTTTTTTTCACCCTTTTATTGTATGTTCTGGCCACTCTTTCTTTTTGCCTCATCAGAATTTCCAACGCATGTAATCTAATTTCGTCCAACTCAACTAATTCATTCATCATCATTTCCCAATATAATGCAGCTGGGATTTCGTTTTGTTTCTGGATTCGAACTGATTGCAGATGAATTTCTACTGGTAATACTGCATCATGGTCGAATGTAAGTTGGAAAGGCGTAGTGTTAGTGGCTTCTTTAGGAGATGTTCTACAAGCCCATAACACTTGGTCCAGAGTTTTGTGCCAATTTCTTGGCTTCTTGCCAATATGCTTCTTGATTAATCCTATTATCACTTTGTTTGCTGCTTCAACTTGTCCGTTTGCCTGAGCATAATATGGTGTTGATGTTAGCAATCTGAACCCCATTTCTTGGGCAAATCCTTGCATCTTTCTACCAGTAAATACAGAGCCTTGGTCTGTAGTTATACTTTCTGGCAATCCAAACCTATAGATAATGTGTTTTTGTATAAATTCGATAATTGCCTCTTGATCAGCAACTACCAAAGGTATGGCTTCGATCCATTTGGTGAAATAATCTACTCCTACCAAGATATATTTCTGACCTTTGGACGAAGCAGGATTTATCTCCCCTATCAGATCCAATGCCCATCCTCTGAATGGCCATGGTTTGATGATCGAATGCAACTCACTTGCAGGGGCGTGTTGAATTCCTGCATGTTTCTGACATTCCTCACATCCTTTAGCAAAGTCTATGCAATCTTTGAGCATGCTAGGCCAATAAAAACCATATCGAAATAGCAACCATTTCATTTTATGGCCTGCTTGGTGTGCCCCACATGCCCCATTATGGACCTCAGACAATGCTAAATATGCCTCACTTTCTCCTAGGCATTTCAATAATACACCTTCTTGGGTCTTTTTGAACAATTCGTTCCCCATGAGGAGATATGACAATGCTCTATATTTTGTTTTTCTATCCACCTTTAAAGTTGGGTCTGCTAAATAACTCTTTAATGGACTTCGCCAGTCTGTATCTGACAAAGTATTTATGGCTAGAATTTCGAATCCTTGTTTCTCAGCATATCCCAATCTCATACTTTCCAGATCCGATGGTGTGAATCTAGTAGCCATAACTCTTCCCCTTATTTCGACCAAATCTTTAAGATTCTTGGTAGATACTCTATAACCTGAAGCCAACTGCGCTAAGTCATTTGCTTCTTGGTTTTCTAATCTTGGTATGTGTTGAATATCCATGTATTCAAACTTTCTTAATAGCCTATTGACTATGACGAAGTATACCATTAAATTTTCCTTTATGCATTTGTATTCTTTTGTGATTTGTTTGACCACCAATTCAGAGTCTTCTTTAATTTCGACTCTGGTTGCCCCCAATTCCAACAAAGCTTCAAGTCCAACAATGAGCGCTTCATATTCAGCTTCGTTGTTCGAACAACGAGGACCATCCAATTTATACTTGAATTTTGTTGGAATTCCTTCAGGAGAAATTAGAAGGACTCCAACACCACTTCCATTCCTGTGGGTTGAACCATCAAAGTACAATTTCCATGGTTGCATTTCGACGTAACTCATGCTTGTCTGCTCAACCAACGAATGATCCACAATGAAATCAGAAATCACTTGACCTTTCATAGCTTTTAAGAGCATAAAAGTCAATGAATATTCTGTTAAGGCCAAAGCCCACTTTCCAACTCTACTATGCATTATTGGCTTTGAAAGCATATGTTTAATGACATCGAAATGAGACGAAACATAAACATCAACAGGTTTTATATAATACTTGAGTTTCATACAGGAGAAATATAAACAGAGACATAGCTTTTCTAGATTGCTATATCTGGTCTCTGCATCATTTAGCACTCTACTTAAATAGTATATGGCTCTTTCGACGCCATTGTTATCCTCTTGTGCTAACATACTACCTATGCTAACTTCAGAGGCAGATATGTACAATCTCATGGGCTTCCCCCATGATGGTGGAGACAAAATAGGAGGCTGGGAAAGATATTCTTTTATTTTGTCAAACGCCTCCTGGTGAGCTTCGTTCCATTCGAAGGCCTGACCTTGCTTCAGACGAAGTAACGGAGAGAAAGCTTGGGTCCTTCCACTCAGGTTCGAAATAAATCTTCTGAGGAAGTTAACTTTCCCTAGTAGAGATTGCAACTCCCTTTTTGACGCAGGTGCTTTCGTCTCCATTATGGCTTTGGTTTTGTTCTGGTTGATCTCAATTCCTTTCTTGTGGACCACAAAACCGAGAAAGTCTCCAGCCTGCACAAAAAATGCACATTTCAAGGGATTCATTTTTAAGCCATGTTTTCTCATTCGTTCGAATGATTGGCTTAAATGATGCAAATGTGCTTCTGCAGATATAGATTTGATGACTATATCATCAATATACACCTGCATGAAGGTTTCGATGAAGTCATGAAAGATCGAATTCATCGCCCTTTGATAAGTTGCCCCAGCATTTTTTAAACCAAAAGGCATCACCACCCATTCGTAGGTGCCTAAGGCTCCTGGGCAACGGAATGCTGTTTTTGCAACATCTTCTTCAGCAATGAAAATCTGGTTATATCCAGAATATCCATCTAACATGCTCAAGTATTCGAATCCTGCAGCAGAATCTACTAGCATTTCTGCCACGGGCATGGAATATTCATCCTTAGGGGTTGCAGTATTTAAATCCCTAAAATCTATGCAAATTCTTAAAGAACCATTTTTCTTAATAACAGGTACTATGTTTGCTAACCATTCAACGTACCTTGTTGTTCTGATGAATTTGCAGCGCAGCAACCTTTCGATCTCAGTTTTAATTTTTGTGAGAACCGCTGGTGCGAATCTTCTGGGAGTTTGTTTGATGGGCCTCTTGCCATCTTTGATTGGCAGCCTATGTTCGACCAACTCCCTCTTTAAACCAGGCATCTCATCATAATCCCATGCGAAACAATCTTTGTTTTCCTTAAGGACTTCGATCACTTTTTCCTTGAGGCCTGGGCTAAGTTTAGCACTCACGTAAGTTACTCTTTTCGTTTCTTCATCCCCTAAGTTGACTTCTTCGAGCGGGTCCTGTGCCAACATTTTGACACCTGAGTTTATGGGGTCCCTTTCGAAGCCTAAGGGTTCTTTGTCATAGATGGCATCCAACCTTTGATCCATCTCCAATTCTTTGATGGGTGAGCATTTCGCACCCCCCCCCCCCCCACTGACTTCATTCGTCTTTACAGTTGATTCATTTAGTTCAGCCTCTAAGGCCGCTTTCGATTCATTCTCAGCCATATAGGCCGAAATCCTTTCGAAGAAGGTAGACTCAGTCATGGTTAAGGTTGTCGAAGTTCCAGCCTGCTGGCCGTTTTTTGTATAGCACCTTCAACTTCCTCCTCTTCACTGATTATTGTTCTATCCCAGTAAAGACCATCATGACGAAGTGTCATGTAGTAGTGGGCGTTTCTAGTTTCATTCATCTCATCGTTTGGGACACATGGAGCAATCTTTGCCAGATTTTTATCATAATCCCTTTTGTCAACTAAATTGACAGTTGACATAAAGTAACTCTGGTCTGCTTCGATGTTTTCCACGATTCCGTCATCTCTCCACAGAACTAGTCGTTGATGCATTGACGAAGGAACTGCCCCCACGCCATGAATCCATTCTCTTCCTAGCAGTAGGTTATAGTTGGCCTTGGCTTCGATAACCATAAACATGGTGGGCCTGCAACTTGAGCCTATTGTCAATTCCAACTGGACCACCCCCAGTGTTTTTCCCACTTTTCCCTCATAATTGGATAGAACCATATTATGGGGCTTGATATCTCCTTCGCGGATCTATAACCTTTTTAGCATGAAATGGGGAATCAGGTTGACTGCAGCACCCCCATCCACTAGAACTTTGTTCACACCATGGACACCTACTTTCGCCCGAATGAAAAGTGGCTTGAGATGATTCTTCATTGCAGGCTCTGGACGTTCGAAGAACGCATTTTGTTCCTCAACAGCCCCATTGTCCATCACGTAGTAGCACACGGGCCTATGTTTCATTAAATCTGTGGTGTCTTCCTCCTCATATTCATTGATTTCGGTTTCCTGCCCAAATTCGCAGGGAAGCACGGACACCACGTTACAGTTCAGGTTGAATGAAGACTCCCCCTCCGATTCGAAGTTATCTGTTATCATATCTTCGTCCTCTTCCGGGCCTGGAGTATATTCCTTTGGTTCGTCTCGTTGGTCTTCAGAAAAAAGCCTCCTATTGATTGGAGGTTTCTCTTCAGTCTGATTTTTTGGTTTGTTGGTGCTTGATTCACCTTGTATCTTCGTTGAAGTATCCCCTTTGTTTGCCATAGCTTCTCTCTCAGCCTTTCGAATCCTTTGCTGTCTGCGCCACTGGGATCTTGACATGGGGTTCCTTCCTTTGTAATTCTCTAATCTCACTTCCTCCCTTTTTTGTGTGTTTAATTGCCTCCTGTATGTCACAGCATGGCGTGCATTTCGTTCAACACTCCTCCATTTGTCTTTGCCTTTGTCATTTCTGACTCGTAGCCATCTATCGGTTGGCACTTCAGCAGGGAGTTTGAAAGTCACTCTTCGAGCAACTTTGGGGTGAGGGCTATCAGGTCTTCGCTGTTTGTATCTGCTGTCGAAACGCGGGCCCATCTGGGCAGTTTCTTGATGGTTCCAGCAAGGGGCGAAGGGGATCGTTTCGAAGGCCCTGGCCATGCTTTGGTCATACACAGCAGAACATCTTGGGCAAACCAAACACTTAGTTGCCCCTTTGTAGCAGCGAAAAACAAACTCCAACAGACTCTCTCCAGCCTTGGGATAGCACCTAAAGAGTTGGTTATCCTGGCGCCAATTGTTGCCAGTTCGAGCCCTCTGTACCCTTTCGAAATTTGCAGCAATTCTTTGGTTGCAGAGGATGCTGCACCTAGGGCAC
Source organism: Vicia faba (assembly GCA_948472305.1). Lineage (NCBI taxonomy): Eukaryota > Viridiplantae > Streptophyta > Magnoliopsida > Fabales > Fabaceae > Vicia > Vicia faba. The sequence goes on from OX451741.1 coordinate 1,451,462,473, forward strand.
AATATCATGCCTGGATCTCCTTTGTGGCATGTCATGAGATAGTCTTTAAGAGTAGCATCTCCAGTGTGATTATCCCCCATTCTGTGCTTTTCTTTTTCTAAGTATTTTTCCACTTCCTCCATCTCAGAACGGGGTCCTTCCATATCCACCATATTTATTTCCACATCCCCCTCTTTAGTTTCGTCATCGCCCCATCCCGTGGGCTTTATATCTTCGATCTGGACCTTCGAACTTTCTGGGGCAGAATATTTGACCAGATAGTCAAATTTCCCACTGGGTTCCCCCAGAGTGTCCCATATTTCCTTCTGAAGGGGAACTGGCTGCGTAATTTGGACTTTCTCCAATTCCAGCCTCAAGCCCTCAGTGACTTGTGTCAATCCTTCGTTTTGATTTCCTTGGCCTTCAGTAGCCTTGGTTTCTCCTGCAACAGCCACAGGTGCAACAATCGAAGTATCTGGCGTATTCTGGATGTCTTCAGTGACTTCCTCGCTGACTTCGACCATCACCCACTGACTTCATTCGTCTTTCCTGTTGGGGCATCGCTTTGATCAGTTTCCACCATGTTGACCTCTCCAATGCATGCAGGCTCGGAGTAGTTGGTGTCTGCGACGTCCAAAGGATCTTCGTCCACTTTCATCTTCACCTTATCAGCAAACTTTAGTCTGCCATCTTTGATCGCGTTTTGAATCAAGTCCATGAAAAGAAAACATTGTGAGGTCTTGTGGCCTAGGAAACTATGATATTTGCAAAATCCCCTTTTCTTCCTCTGATCCAAGGGAGGTATTTTGACATTTGATGGCACAATTAGTTGGCCATCCTTGACAAGCAAGTCAAAAATTTCGTCACACTTAGTGACGTCGAAGGTATAAACCTTCTTTGGAAACTTGTCACTTTTCTCATTTTCGACAATATCTTTCCCTTTCGTGGGAACTAACATTTTGCAGGAGTAAGGCGGGGCCTGTTTTAATTCAGCGAGGTCGATTTCGACCTCTTCGAATTCGAATTCAGGATATTCTTCTACTTCCTCAGTCCCAACATAGGAAACCCTTTCTTTCTTACTATTCTTAAAGACTCTGGCTTTTTCAGCTTTTAGTCTTTCGACCTGTCGAACCCTGTCGGCTAATTGAGCCATATCCCTCAAATACTGAGTATCTAATTTCTTTCGAATAGAGTAATCCAAACCCCCAGCGGCCATTTCGACTAACTCATGTTCAGGCACTACTGTGTAACATCTGGATTTTAACAGTCTAAATCTATTCAAATAATCATCTATGGGTTCAGTGAACTTTCTCTTAACACTGGCCAATTCCTTCAAACTTATTTTCGTTTGTCCCATGTAAAATTGTTCATGGAATAATCTCTCTAAAAGGGCCCAAGTGTCAATAGATCCAGGAGGCAACGTGGTAAACCAAGTGAAGGCGTTTTTTGTCAAGGAACTTGGGAAGTATTTGATCCTGAGATCTTCATTATTGGCTATGTCTCCCGCTTCGGTTAAATATCTCGCTATGTGTTCGACTGTTGACTCGTTGGTATCCCCAGCGAACTTTGTAAATTTAGGGACTTTGTATCCCCTTGGTAAATCAGTATGCATTATACAATCCAATATAGGAGAAGCGTAATTTGGCCTCCTCATTCCCGTATTGAGGCCATTCTGGGCCATGATCCTCTCTATCATGGTGGTTAGGTTATTTTCTGCCAAGATGTTATCGTTTCGAATACTATGAACGACGGCATCGGCATCTTAATTTCGACCAACAAAAACAACTCCCCTGGGTTGTTCTTCTCGAAGTTCTGGGGCTTCTGGCCTTTCGATCCTTGCCCCTGGTTCCATAACTTCCCTTTGTGGGCCCTGAATTACTGGGGCTTCTAACCTTGGTGCTCTGGCCCCTAAGTTAACTTCTTCTCTGGGTAGTCTCTGAATTGGGTCGTTAGCAATTTGTTCTATAACAGGCATGTTTGTTCGAAATCCCGCCTGGTTCTGCCTACGCCTTTCTATGGGAGCAAAGAAATCTGCTATTCGACTCATATTGTCAGCGTTTTCCCTGTTCGTCACAGTCACATTCTGAACTATTGGGGCAAATATTTCCTGCATGGTTTGCGCTAACACCCCTATCATATTGTGGTTGCTGTCATCCATCAATTGCCTAAAAGCCAACTGGTTATCTGTGGTTAGGATAGGCAACGTGCTATAACCCACTGACCCTTGGTTATTTGTCATAAATTGGTTCGCCCCAGACCCAGATCCTAGTTGTGGGGATGAATTCGAAGTGGAATTGTGTAAACCTGCCATAAAAGATGTTGGCATTCCGTAAGAAGAACTTCTAATTCTATTCCCATCGAAGCCGGGTGGTCTAGTTAATGGTGTGGCTAAATGGGATTGTGTTCCTGGTGATGGAACGAATCCCCCAGGGTAGCCCATAGTTCCAGTATTTCCTAAGATCGAACTGTTAGTTGATATGCCACTTACTCCATTGGTGGCTATGTTACTGGTTGAAGATGCAACAGACTGTGCATTCGAAGGGATTACATTAGATGTTCCGCTCGAAATGGACGCGTTAGTGCCTGTTGCATGTGGGTCACCTTGGTTTCCTTGTTGATTGTCTGAATTAGACATTTTGTCCAAACGTTTTCTTCTGGATAAAGGTTGGTTGCTGTTGGTTATCTTACCACTTCTCAGGTTCATAAAACAGCAAATTTCTTATGGTTCCTACGTTTTTGGGATAGCTATGTCTCGACAATCCTTAATTCTGATATCCAACTATTGGTCCCACCAGGTGTGCCAATTTGTTTCCAGTGATTTCTGGTAAACAACCGCTAGTCTTCCAAACTATCGAATAATCTTTTTTAACGCTATTCAATCTCTCTGGTAACTCACAGGATCGACTAGATTGATCCTAGGACTCCTTGGATATTAAAGTTACTCTCACAATCGAACAATTATTCATGGTTGCTATTGTACAAGTGTTTGGTTTATTTCGATCCTTCTCTCTAAGAGTTTAAAAATGTGGTCAAATTGTACATGAAAACTAAGTCATACGAATAAATGCTAATTGTAATGCTGATTGAAGAGACATATAAAACTGCATGAAAAATGAAGTAAATGGTTTCGATTTGCAAAACATTTAACATAAAAGATTTCTGGAATGTAGAAGTTTAAAATGTGAAGAAAGCGTTTAATGCAATTTTAAGTAAAAGGATGCGTTTGAAAAACAATACTTGGAAGTAAAGGTATTGAAAGCGTAACAGTTCTCTGAAATATAAAGTGCTCGAAATATAAAGAAAGCATTAAAGAGTAAAACTTTGAGGAAAAGACTTTGAAATGAAAAGACAGTAAATAAAGAAACTTGTAAATGTTATTCGATAAAAAGAAAAGAGGAAAGTACTGGAAATGGTAAAAAGGCTTTCATTAAGTTAGAAATACATGGTGCTATCATACATACATCTCTCTTGCATTCGTTTCCCTTGCCATGTGGTAGTTTGAATGTTATTGAGTATTTTGTATAACAGATATGACACACTGAAATCCTAATACTAAGACTTCTATTTATACTAATTCGACCCTAACGGTCTCGCTATAGGATCATGCCACGTTTCGAACATGCAAGACAATGCTTCTTTCATCTTTCCACGTGTCCCCAAATGCTCCAACATATAACTTTCAAACTTTGAAAGTCCCGCTTCCATTTAAATTTTGAATGCTTTGGTGTGTCTCCGTTTCGAACGCTCTTCCCAAACCTAGCCTCGCTGTTGTTTCGAGACCCTTTTGGATATGTTCCCATAATCACCGTTCGAAGCTTCAAGCTTTGACACACTCATTCGAAACACTGCTTCTGCAACTTCGAAATATGGTGTTCAATTCCATTTCGATCAGAACTTTTAACTCTTTTGAATTCTAGATAACATTATCAAAATCTTCAGCCAACAATGTGTAAACCCCTAATTCCAAGCTTCTGAAACCCTAGAAAAGGTTAATGGCAAATCTCGATACAGGCATTGTTAGGATAATTAAATGGTACCATTAGCTTCAGAGCATCAATATAAGCAAGAATCAATAATTAAAACTCACGAATAATGCATGTAAATTGAAACACGATTATGGAAAAGTTTGTGAAAAGTGTGACTTTGTTCTTCCAATTCTTAAGGTCTGGAGACTTGGTTTTGATTGTAACACGTTCCTGGATGTCTTGGCAATGTTTTGGAATGCTTTTGGAGCTTTGAAATGCCTTGCAACTAGGTTTTCAGTTTTCAAAAGTTTGATGGAAATTTGCAATTTGGTGTGCAGCTTGTATGCAATATTTCGTGTCCAATGGAATAGGTTTAGGTTATGCATATGTAAGTGAATGGAATTAGGTTAAAAAACCAAGCCCAAAGTCCATGTATTCATGTTTCCAATATTTGATTTTGTTCATATCTTTTCCAATCTTTTTCCATGCAATTCTTGCCAAATTTGGATGATTTTGTCCCTTTTGATTGATGCACGAGATCTCTTACATGTGAGGAGGATATTTGCTACATAAAAAGATTTCAAAAACATGATTTAGTATTTTTCTTATATTTAATTTTAATTAAATGAATTAATGATAATAAAAATTCAAATAATTAATCAAAAATAAGAAAATAACTCCCTTTGAGCTTAGTGGGTCGTGCATAGCCTTTGGGTAATGATTCATGGAAGAAATTGAGGCCCATTAGCATTTTTGAAGCTTTTGAAGCAAAGTTGACTTTTCAAAATTCCCAAAAATTTCCCAACTTCTACAAGGCATATCTTGCTCAATTTTGAAGCTATGAACATGTTCTTGGACATTTTGGAAAGGTCTTGAAGTCCTCTAACCAATGTCATTTGCCCCATGTCATTTTGATTTACCAATCTCAAGTTATGGTCTTTGACTTAAAGTGCCTTTTTGTTGACTTTTGAAAATGACCTATAATGTTGAAATTGATAACTTTTTGTGAGAGCATTTCTTGGACTTGAAGTGTGAAGATGAATTGTAGGAAATGTCATTCTCTTCAAAATGAGCTTTGGATGGAATTTTTCTGATGAACCATGTGGAAGTTATGCCCTGGTCAATTTGCAGTTGACTTTTTCAATTGTCCAAAAATAGAAACTTTTGCATCTTGAGACTTTTTGAGCCATGCTTGTGAAATCATGATCAAGGATTGATCAAATGATGTTTGTGGCTTCAAAATGAGATGTTGACCAAAAATTTTGACTTTTGACTGTCAAATGACCATTTTGCCCCTGTAGTTGACTGTGAAGCATTTAGGGTTTTTGACTGTGCAATCTGATGCTGTGAGTCTTGAAACTTGACATATGGATGCTTGACAATGTATGTAGGCATGTGGGACTTGATTGGACCCTTGGAAACTTCAATTTATTTTCCAGGACCAAAACCCTAATTTTGACTGTGTTAGGAGGCAATTGGACTGTGCAACCCTTGAGAGATTTTGAAGCTTGATCTTGCCAAATCTTGAAGAATATGGGAGGGAAAATTTTGGGGTACAACAGGTATTATAAAGATATGCCTAGGTTGGATACCGACATTGTAGTTCATCGTCTACCGACAAGAGAAGACTACCTTCCTGTTAAACAAAAGGTTCATCGCATGAGGCCTGATATGTCTGAAAAGATCAAAGCTGAAGTGATGAAACAAATTGATGCAGGGTTCTTAGCTGTGACATCCTATCCTCAATGGGTTGCTAATGTTGTGCCAGTGCCAAAGAAAGACGGGAAAGTTCGCATGTGCGTAGACTATAGGGATCTGAATAGGGCAAGCCCTAAGGATAACTTCCCTCTACCACACATTGACATATTAGTTGATAATATTGCTCAACATAAAGTCTTCTCTTTCATGGATGGCTTCTCAGGCTATAATCAAATAAGGATGGCTCCCGAAGACATGGAGAATACTACTTTCGTTACGCAATGGGGCACCTTCTGCTACAAGGTCATGTCGTTCAGATTAAAGAATGCAGGGGCAACATATCAAAGGGCTATGGTAGCTTTATTTCATGATATGATTCATCATGAGATAGAGGTATATGTGGATGATATGATTGCTAAATCATAAACCAAAGAAGAACATATCGATCACCTGTACAAATTATTCGAGAGGCTGAAGAAGTACAAGCTGAGGTTAAACCCTAACAAGTGCACGTTTGGAGTACGATCTGGAAAGCTTCTAGGTTTCATTGTCAGCAATAAAGGCATTGAAGTTGATCCTGCCAAGGTAAAGGCCATCCAAGAAATGCCAGTTGCTCATTCTGAAAAAGAAGTCAGAGGATTCCTGGGTCGTCTCAACTACATTGCTTGCTTCATATCTCACTTAACTGCTACTTGTGAGCCAATCTTCAAGCTCTTGAAGAAAGACCAGGTAGTCAGATGGAATGATGAATGCCAAGCTTCCTTCGACAAAATCAAAGAATACCTACAAGAACCTCCTATTATCATGCCTCCAGTTGAAGGAAGGCCCCTGATCATGTACTTGACAGTGTTAGAGAACTCTATGGGGTGTGTTTTGGGCCAACATGACGAGTCTGGTCGAAAAGAGCATGCTATTTATTACTTGAGCAAAAAGTTTACCGATTGTGAAACCAGATATTCACTGCTCAAGAAAACTTGCTGCGCTCTGGAATGGGCTGCTCGCCAGCTAAGAAAGTATATGTTTACTCATACCACTTTGTTGATTTCTAAGATAGACCCGATCAAGTATATCTTTGAGAAACCTGCCCTTTCCGGACGGATAGCCAGATGGAAAATGATCTTGTCTGAGTACGACATTCAATATATGACTCAAAAGGCCATCAAAGGAAGTGTACTAGCAGATCATTTGGCCCATCAAGCTGTGGATGATTATCAGTCAATGAACTTCGACTTCCCTGATGAGAACATCATGCTGGTAATCGACTGTGCAAAACTTGGACCATATGACGAACCTGAGCAAGGATCCCGATGGGATATGGTATTAGATGGGGCTTCCAACGCCTTAGGTAACAAAATTGGTGTTGTGATCATCTCTCCTGAAGGTTGCCACACTCCTTTCAATGCCAGACTATGCTTCGATTGCACAAACAATATGGTCGAGTATGAAGCATGCATCTTGGGTCTGAAAGTTGCTATTGACTTAAGGATCAAGCATTTGTATGTGTTCGGGGATTCCGCCCTAGTGATCAGCCAAGTAAAAGGAGATTGGGACACTAAACACCCTAATCTTATCCCTTACAAGGAACTTGTGCTACCCCTAATTCCTTACTTCGAAGAGATCACTTTTGAGCATTTCCCTAGGGAAGAAAACCAGTTGGCTGACACTTTGGCAACCATGTCTTCAATGTTCAAGGTCAGATGGGACAACGAAGCCCCTATGATAACAATTGAAAGATTCGATGAACCTGCACATTTCTATGAGCTTGACACCGATGCGGAAAATCCATGGTACCATGAGGTGATGAGATACCTTGAAGCACAAGAGTATCTAGAGGGGGCATCTATCAATGATAGAAAGTTCTTACGAAGATTTGCAGCCAAATTATTCCTAAGTAACAGGATATTGTACAAGCACAACTGTTGTACCCCAAAATTTTCCCTCTCATTTATCAAATATTTTCTCACAAAGATCTCTCTTGGTTCAAGACTGCACTAGGGTTGATCAACTCAAGACACCTCCTTAAGCACTGATGACCAAAATTAGGGTTTGAGATTGCACAAGGATAATTGGACTCTCAATGCTTCATATGACTTTCATGGATCATTATGAACCCCCAAGATTTCTCATGTCAAATTTTAAACCTTGGATCACACTTTTGCTCAGTCAATTGAGCAATTGACCTAAAAATCAGTTGTATTGGGGAAAAGGTCAACTATGGCCAATTTATAGTCAAACTTCATAATTTTTTTTCCACATGAATATTATAAACTCATATGTATTATTTGATAAAGTTTGGACCACAATTCCCCAAGAAATTTGATCAAATCATCAAAAGGCAAAATGGTCAAAGTTAGGGTTTTGATTGAGAAAGGGAAATTTCTGATTTTTGACCTAGAAAATGGTCAATTGGTTTGAAGCATGATTTCAAGAGTTCAATTGCATCATTTTTACCTAATGGCATGACCTAAAACATTGCTCAATATCAATTGGATTGATAGTGAATTTTCAGTCAACTGATCAAAAGTCAACTGTACACTGAAAAGTCCAACTTTGACTTTTTGGTCAAAATTCAATGTCAAAGATCACAATTCATCAAAACATGCCAAAATATGAAACTTATTCATCAAGAAATCAAAAAGTCAAGATTTCATTTTGAAAAGTCAAAGTTTTCTAACTTAGAAATTTTTCTAAGTGTTTAAAACTTCATGTTTTTTTACAACTTTGAGTAAATTTTTCACCATGATGCAAGAGAGTTTAGAAGAAACTTTCAACATGAAAGTTGTAGATATCCATGATATATACAAAATTTCTTTACACAACTTCTTCTAAAAATGCTTGGATATCAAGTTATTAATTCATAAAGTCATGGTCTTGAAATTGAACACTTAGTGAAATTTTGTCCTAGTTTCGGTCAGGATTTTAACCTAACTTCATGACACTTTTTCATATAGTTACAAGGGGAATTTTCAAAAGTGATTCAAAGAGGGGTTGTAGAGCATATTACAAGCTTTCCAAAATTTCCAAGAACTCCTTGAGATCATTCTTGAGTAGGGAGAATCGAAGATATGAAGTTAGGGTTTTCACACTTGAATTACAAGTCATTTTGTGATGAACAAGATTCAAATTTCAAACATATGCTGCATAATCTCTACTTTACAGGCCTCAAACTTGTTAAGAACTCCATAATTAATTGCTTGCACAGCTGTTAGAAGTCTCAATTCAAGCATTCAATGCAAGGCCATGCTTTATATCCATTTATGGAAGAAAGTGCACAATGCCATTTTGATAAAGTAGCTTTTTGCACAAAACTTGTTCTTGAGCCTTGCAATTGCTTTCTTCTGATCATACAAGTACCCATAACTCAAGAGAAGCTTGTCTAGACACTTACAATCACTCAGGCCATGTTTGTATTTCCTCTTGAAACTTGTTTTCCCACTTTTCTTGAAAATCAAGTAACATAGCAATTAGCTTGTAACTTGTACTTCTGACTCTCCAAAGCACTCAAGCTTTTTGCTTATACATACACAAGTATTTTGTCACAAATCCCACGCATGCTTAAGCCCTGAAAACACCAAGAACACAAATTTGCATCTCACACTTCCATTGTTGCAGATTCTGGCCAAAAATCCCAAAACCAAAAATTACTCGTGCTCATTTGCAGAACACGATTTCCAGTTTTGAGGTAAATTATCTCAACTTTGAACTCTTCATACAAGCATCATTAATGGTTTATTTGTGAATAAAAAATGTAGATATAATTTCCCTAAAGCTAACCATGTCCATAGTTTTCATTTATATTGCTTGAGCTTAGAGAATTTTAAGATTGAAGTTTCTGAAATTTTTAGGGTTCAGACTAGGGCCATTAAAATTCATGCTTGTCTTTGATCTATAATTTTATTACTTTTCATTTCTGAAATCGTGAGGAAATTTGCCACAAGTTTCCTGTTTACATTTTTCATTTTGGTTGAGAATTGAATAAGATACAGAGGTTCAGGCTGGGCGTGAGGTTGAAGATGAAGTTGTCTTCAAGAATGTGTTTACCATATATATTTATGGTTTGATATTAATAAACGGATGTATAGCCACGCCAGTGGTAGAAGCGCGTGCCTGTGACTATGGAGACCTGGTTTCGAGCCCCAGTGGTACCCTTTTACTTGTTTTCTCACATTTTTCATATTTTTGTCATTTGTTTGCAGCGCTGGGCCTCATCCCCTTGGGCCTTATATTTTTTTTACTTCTGACCCCCCTTGCTGGCTATTCACACCCCTGGCCCATTTTATTTTCTTTTTCTCAAATTTTTATTTATTTATTTTCTTAAATATTTTATCTAATACTAAAAAATCAGAAAAAATATAAAAAACATTAGATTTATATTTTGATATAGTTTATTTAATTTTTTACACAAAAAATTATTTTATTTAATCATACTTTATTTATTTTACTAATTGATTTGTAAATTTAATTAGAAACTAGGTTTTTTAGTTATTTTCTTTTACACAATTTATATATATTATTTTAAAATATAAAAAGACCAAAAATATTTTATAATACTATAAATTATTTTTAAGACAAAAATACCAAAAATATTCTTCTTATAAACTTAGTTTCTTTTTTAATCAATTAATAGATTAGAGTTTTATTTAAATTCTTTTCCTAGTAAATTTAGGTTTTACTTTTTACTAATTTAATTAATTATTTTTCCTTTAGTTAATTAGGTTAAAACAAAACCCCTTTTCCCTAAAAAAATCCAAATAAAAGTCCTTTTTCTTTCCATTTTACATTCTTGTATATTTTACTCATTTTTGTATATTATTTATCCAAATTCAATATGGTTGTAATAGATAATTAGGTTATTTTCTAGCAATCCCCATTTGTAATTTGTACACTCCCCTTCCACAAGTATTGTAATAGCGTAGTAATTTTAAATTCTGCAATTTATCGCTTTATATACAAATGCTAGTAATTAGGATTTTGTATGGAAAGACTAAAACCAATTAATTAGAAAACCCTAATCAAGGAAAATCAATCATGTAAACCAATTCACTTGCACACATGCACCCCTAGGGTAAATCCACTTGGTTACCTTACAAATGACCATGTTACGCATGTAAGGTATCTTAGCAAAAACAAACAAAACATAAGATCATAGTCCCTCGATGACGCTATCAAAGTTGCCTTTCAAAATGATCTTAGTCCCTAAAGAGAATGCTAAGATACCTTGCAACAATGCTAATCATGGTTATACGATGACCTACGCCCGTCCCGTTTACATCCAAAGATAGGGTTGCTTACCAAATCAATGGTAAGATAATAATGTCAAAGGAAGGAGAAAATAAACAAGAAAAACTTTTGAGTAGGTAGAATGTTCCTAGTTACTTGCTCAATTTTAAAACAAAACATCCTTGCTATTTTCAAAACAAACACCAACACTTTCAAAACATTTTTAAAAGACCAACACTTTGTATACATTCTTACGAACGAGAATCATTACAAAGTTTGCCTAAACAATGACGCCTTTTCAAAATACTTTCAAAAACCATACAAAGCACACGTTCAAACAAAAGCAAGTGATCTAGAAAGTAACTAAGAGCCCATGGAAAACCATGGATGAAAAGGGTGTTAATACCTTCCCTTTTCATAATCTACCCGCCGAACTCAAGAAATAATCTCAAAGGTCTTTCCTGTGCTTTTTCACCTTTCCTTTTGGATAAAAGAAAAGTCGGTGGCGACTCTTGCTAACCGCAACATTTGCAATAAAATGCAAAACAACCAAGTCAGTTCTCCCACCGTATCACAGCAACCATGATTTAACTCTACTCTGATGTGTGGACAAGAAGGAGGCGGAGGAGATCATGGAAGACATGCACGATGGTCTCTTCGGTACTCACTCAAGTGGATATACGATGGCTAAGAAAATCTTAAGAGTTGATTACTATTGGTCAACGATGGAAACTGATTGCCATCAACATTCAAGAACTTGTCACAAGTGCCAAATCTATGCTGACAAGGTCCATGTGCCTCATATCCCTCTGAATGTCATGACCGCTCCGTGGCCATTTGCAATGTGGGGCATTGACATGATTGGAGAGATCAAGCCAACCACTTCCAACAGACACCACTTCATTCTTATTGCTATCGACTATTTTACCAAATGGGTCAAAGCTGCCTCATTTTCCTCAGTCACCAAGAATGTGGTAGCCAGATTCATCAGACACAACCTCATCTGCCGTTATGGTATCCCCGAAAGGATCATCACTGACAATGGGACTAACCTCAATAATGCTATGATCACTGAGCTTTGCACTCAATTTAAGATCAAGCATCACAATTCTTCTCCATATAGACCGAAAATGAATGGCGCAGTCGAAGCGGCCAACAAAAATATCAAGAAGATTATGCAGAAAATGGTAGTAACCTATAAGGATTGGCATGAGATTTTTCCGTTTTCTCTACATGGCTACCGTACTTCAGTTAGAACATCAACTGGGGTAACTCCTTTTTCTCTAGTCTATGGCATGGAAGCTGTTTTACTAGTGGAAGTTCAGATTCCCTAGCTGAGAATTATGAATGAGGAAGGCCTAGGCGAAGACGAGTGGATTCAAACGAGATTGGATCAGTTGAACTTGATTGACGAAAAACGGTTAGCTTCTTTTTGCCATGGTCAGACGTACCAAAAACGGATGATCAAGGCTTTCAAAAAAAAGATCAAGCCTCGAGTATATCAAGTTGGTGACTTGGTTATAAAACGCATCATTCTACCACAAGGTGACCCCAGAGGCAAATGGACTCCCACCTACGAAGGGCCATTTGTTGTCAAGAGAGTGTTCTCTGGAGGTGCCATGATGCTGACTACCATGGATGGTGAAGATTTCCCACATCCTATAAACGCGGACATAGTTAAAAAATACTACACATAAGAGACCCGCTAGGTTAACACACCTAGGAAAAATAAGGGCATCCCGGCAAACCAAAAGGTTTGGACAAAAATTAGGGATATATGCAAAAGATTGTACACTTGGCAAGTTGAAAACCCGAAAGGGCGACTTGGGCAAAAAATGGTATCCCGGTGGGCTGAAAACCCGAAAGGGCGGTCCTGGCAAAATTTAAGGATTAAAAGCGAATGACTATGTCCCATGGAATCAACACAGTCAATTTTATTACCAAGGTCCAAGTTCAAACGGTCCAAGATCAATCCAATCAACTTCTATCAACGACAAGGGACATTCGAAGACATTGGGGCAGTAGTAGAGTTGGAAGGCAATGAGATAATTTCACATGGCTATTTGTTTTCATTCTCAATTTTGTTTTCCTTTCGACGATTTCCTCTTACTAGGATCTCCGCCTCTTTGTACCAAAACACCTATTCATGGGCAAAATATCAATACAAATATATTTTGAAGTACAAAATTTCTTTCTTTGTTTTGAACGCAAATTTTTCCAATGACTAAAATTGAATGAACATATGCATATGAACATAATTAAAACTATTTGGCACATGTGTCTTGCTAAGCAGAAGCAAGCATCTCTTTAATGTATATGAAATATCCCCACAGAGTCATATCATTATCATTATCCCCACAAGGACAGCTACAATAAACCTTTCCCCAATGGAGTTGCCCACAAAGTCTCTTTGCATAGGATAATCCCTGTGATACGGTGGGAGAACTGACTTGAGGTTTTGCGTTTGTATTCGCAAATGTTTCGGTTTAGCAAGAGTCGCCATCGACTTTTTATTTTATCCAAAGGAAAGGTAAAAAATCACAGGAAAGACCTTTGAGATGTTTTCTTGGGTTTGCGGGGTAGATTATGAAAAGGGAAGGTGCAAGCACCCTTTTCATCCATGGTTATCCATGGGCTCTTAGTTACTTGTTTAGATCACTTGCTTTTGCTTTTCAATTATTTGAAATGGTGCTTTGTGTGTGGTTTTGAAAATGTTTTGAAAAGAGGTCATCGTTGTGGCAACCTTTGTAATGATTCTTGTTTGAATATATACAAAGGTGTATTGTCTTTTGAAAATATGTTTCAATGTTTGAAAGTTTGTTTTGGGAAATGTTTTGAAATTGTGTTGTGAGGTGTGTTTGAAAAATAGCAAGGATGTTTTTGCAAGTTTTGATCAAGTAACTAAGAGTTGTCTACCCTATCTACTCAAAGATCTTTCTTACACATTTTTAACCCTTTTACATTGTTGTTTTACCATTGCATTTGGTAAATAACCTTGTATTTGGATGTTAAACGGGACATGCGCAAGTCATCGTATTAACCATGATAGCAATAGTGCTAAGTATCTTTAGCAATTTTTCTGAGGGACTAGACCATTTTTTGTATAGGCAACCAAGATAGCGTCATCGAGGGACTATGATCTTTTTGTTTTGATTTTTGTTTTGCCAAGATACTCAACATGCATATCATGGCCATTTTAAAGGCAAAAAATGGATGAAACCCTAGGGGTGCATGTGTGCATTGTGTTATCATTTTCATGCATTTTGTCTTGTATTAGGTCTAGCTATTTGTTTTGATTTTGGATATTGCATACAAACCCTAATCTCTATCATGGCATATTTGAAAGCATAAATGCGTAAAGGTAATCTAGCTATTACAATATTGATATGGGGAGGGGGGTAAAATTTTGAATGGGGAGTATTTGCAAGAAAATAAAACCCTAAGATTTACTATTACATCCAAATTGAATTCTTTGCATCAAATAATACATAAGCAATATTAAAATAAACAATTTAAATATAAATATGCAAAATATTATAAATATGTAAAAAAATGTTTTTTGTTTATATTTATGTGTGTAAAAATATAATATTTAAAGTATTAAAAAAAGGAAAATAAAAAGGTTATTTTTGCTAAGGGTAAAACCCTAATTTTTGGTTTAAGAATATGTATGTATATTATAATATTTATTTATTTATGTACAATAAAATAAATAAAAAATATATCCAAGTGTCAAAAAATAAAATATATTAGAAAAAATATTATTTTTAATAAGGGTGGAAACCCTAGTTTTTGTGTTTTAAGATAATATATATTATACTATTTATTTTATGTACAAGAAAATAAATATAATTATATACAAAGATATTAAGAAATAAAACATGTGAAAAAAATATTATTTTATATGTATAAATAATAAAAATAAAAATATATAATATTTTTATAATATTTATAAGTTTTTATTAAAGAAAATAAAAGTATATATTATTTAATAATTATTTTTATGTCTAAAAAATAATAAAAAATAATAAAATAAAATGTGAAAATTCATGAAAATGTTTTTGATATTTTTTTTATGTTTAGAAAATATAAAATAAAATCAGAAATGAAAAATAAATAGAAAAATACAAAAATATAATGAAATGGGCCAGGGGGGTATGAACAGCAAAGAGGGGGGTGTAAAAAACAAGCCAAACCAAGCCCAACCCAGTTATAGCTTCGTCTTCAACCTCTGATTCAAAAATACGCGCGCCTGTGTACAAATGTCCAACTCCTGCATACGTGCTCTAAAGCAAAAACTCATAACACAAAAGTTATAGCATTTTTCAAGACGATTCCAACCATGTAAAGAACTTAATCTAACTCTCAAAGACCAGAGAGAATTTCTCTGGCCCTAATTTCTAACCTAACTTTTTCAGAATGTTCATCAATCAAATTCTCTTAGCACACTTAACTTAAATGAAATCTATGCATATGTACAACTTAAGGGCTATGAGTACTACATTTTTTATTCACAAACCTAAGCCTAATGATTCCTAAATAGAGAGATAGGAAGTTAGAAAATACCTGTTTCAGTTGAACACGAGTATGGCAATGTAGCAAATTTCAGTGAGGCCTGGGGTTCTTTTAAGCTTTCCTGAACTTCCTCTGACCTTCCCCAATACTTGGTTTGCTTTGAGCTTGCTTGAATAAGCCTATAGAATTCAACCTGCACAAGCTGAAATCAGAAATGCTGAAGCTTGCAAGTGGAGTTACAGTCAAGGGCCAATGGTTGGGATAGTTCAGATGGGTTATATGGAAGGTATTGGAACTGGTTTGGGACAAAACGCATGAGTGGTTTTTATTTTGGAACTCAAAGTGCAGAAGCTGCCCTGTTTTGCAAGAGGAATGCGTTTTGATGTTCAAGAGTGTTTGAGGGATGAATGGCTCGTGTTTCTAACTCAAGGAAATGTGCAAAACTTGTTTGGAATTCTTACAAACTTTGGTTATATCAGATACTCAAGATATGTGATTTTGGCAAGTTGACTTGTTTTGAAAGAAAAGTGTGAAGTGATACAAGATAGGCCTATACAGGCTACCTCCAAGCATGCACAAGATTGTTGTACTTTTGCCTAAGTTTGTAACATGCTCTACAATACATCTTTGAAATTCATTTTGATATTCCAAGTGGAACTATGTGAAAAATGGTCATGAAGATAGGTCAAAATCCTGCCTAAACTAGGGCAAAATTTCACTAAGTTAAAAGTTTCATGGACCCTTGTTCCAAAAATCATAACTTGAGATCCAAGCTTCTTTTGGGAAAAATTTGTGAACCAAAGTTGTAGACTTTGTGGAGTACTACAACTTTCATGTTGGAAGTTTTGTTTGAATCCAATTGCATCATGGTGAAAATGTTGGGCAAAGTTGGGAAAAAAATAAGAAAATTTCATAACTTAGAAAAATTCTAAGTTATGAAAATTTTCAATCTTAAACCCTAATTTGCAAAATTAGGTTTCTTGATGAACAAGTTTCATATTTTGACTCATCTTGATGAAAAATTACCCTTGGCACTTGGTTTTGACCAAAAAGTTAAAGTTTAACTTTTCAGTGTACAATCAAATTTTGATCAGTTGACTGAAAAATTCATCTGTCAATCCAATGCATTTGAGATCTTTTGAACCTTGTGAATGGGTAAAGATGATGCCATTAAGTCATTGAATCCATTCTTGAACCCAATTTTCCATTGGCTAGGTTAAAAATCAGAAATTGCCCTTATACAGTCAAAAACCCTAAAAATGACCATTTTGCCCTTTTGGTCATCTGATCAAATTTCTTGAGGAGTTGTGGTCCAAACTTTATCAAATGGTTCATATGAGTCTATAATGTATATGTGGATAAACAATTATGAGGTTTGACTGTAAATTGGTCATAATTGACTTTTTCCTCAATACAGCTGATTTCTAGGTCAACTGTCTAATTGACTGGGCAAAAAATTTGATTCAAGGCTTGAAACTTGGTGGGGGAAATCTTATAAGTCCAACATGAAGTATGAAAGCCACTTTGAGCATTGAAAGTCCAAAAATCCATGTGCAAACTCAAAACCTAATTTAGGTCATCAGTGCAAGGAGATGTCTTGAGCAGAGCAAACTCTAATACTGTCTCGAGTTCAAAGAGTCTTGTGAGGGGAAATCTTGATAAAATGAGAGGCCAAATTTTTGGGTACAACAGCTGCCCCTGTTCAATCATCTTGAACCTGAAGAGTTAGATTGGCGAGTTTGCCTTTCGTGACTCGAAGGTAAAAGATGATTGGACACTAGAGTGCCCGTAAATTTGCACTCGTCAAAATGTTGAGGGAATGGGCTTAAAGATGCCATTTGGAGATGATAGAATCTTGCTGGAGATGGGCTTAAAGATGCCATCCAAGACTGTTTGTTGAAAATCAGGAGAATGAACACCAGAATGGTATCCATATCTGGAACGTATTTGAGTTGTATCTGGAGATTGGATTTTTATGAGCAAAGGAATGACGTCCGTGTACGGAGCGTATCCGAGATATAACTGTATTTGATTCTTGAATGAATATCAGAATGACCGTCGTGTCTGGAGTGTATATGTATTGTATCTGAATTCTGAATGGGCGATAGAAAAAACATCCATGTATGGAGCATCTCTGAGTTGGGGATAGATTCTGAATGAGTGACAGGATGACAACCGTGTCTGGTGCGTATCTGGACTGTATCTGAAGTTGAGACCTGTATGAGTAGCAGAATGAATTCCGTGTCTGGAGTGTATCCGTACTGTAACTGGGATCTGAATAAGTGACAGAATGACTTCCGTGTCTAGAGTTTATATGGACTTGAATTTGATAGTTGAATCTGAATGAGAAATAGAATGACCTCCGTGTCTGGAGCGTATCTAGTATGTATCTGATTGATGAAGTCTGAATGAGTAGTAGAATGACCTCCGCGTCTGGGGTGTATCTATACTGTATCTGAATAAGAGATCCGAATAAGTAGCAGAATGACTTCCATATCTTGGAGTGTATCTGTACTGTATCTGAAATCTTTGAATAGTTGTTAACGATAGCTTTTAATCTCATCCTGAAAAGGGTAAAATGTTAGGTGAAACACAAAGTTATGTTGCATGTCATGTATCATGCAATAAAATGTGTTCTATCAATGTTTATGATATATGAATGTAATGGATGCGCATGTAAGCTGATTAGCTGTCTTGCTGAGGAAAATAAATCCTTGATAGCTGGAGATAATGAAATCTCTGACTGCTGCCGGGGAAAATAAATCCTTGACCGTGGTTGGAGATTCAAAATCTTTGATTGCTCAGAATGAGAAATCCTTGGACCAGTGTTGGAGATAGAAAATCCTTGGCGACTTGTGGGGATTAACAAGAACTTTGGTAAATTCTGTGGGGACGTGAGAATCCTTCATGACTTTCCTGGGGATATAGGGATCCTTCAAGTCTGCTTGGGAAACCTGCTTGAGGAATCCAGAGATTTTTGATGACTATGGCTGAGGAATAAGGAAAACTCTGACGATCTCTACTGGGGAATTGAAACCTTGGAGGCTTCAACTGGAGAAATGAGAATGAGAATCTTTGATCTGCTGGGAAATAACTCTATGGGGAGAATGTTTATTCTGTTGAAGAGTTCTCAAGAGTTTGGGTTGTATGCCAATCTACTGAGGAATTATCCGAAGCTGTCGTCTGGTTAGTTGCCAGGCTCTAAGATAACTTACAGGAGAATCTTCTGTTTTTAAGACAACTCTCTGGGGAATTGGAGGAAACTAGATGGTCTTCCACCGGGGTTTGGTGGTTGAAGTTTTGGACTCCGTTGGGGAAGAAAGTTTCATCTTCACTGAGGGTTTGTAGTTCAAAGTTTTGCTCTGCTGAGGATTGGGAGTTTGGAAACTTAGTTCTGATGGGGATTTTGAAACTTAACTCCGCCGGGGATATGTATTTCAAGGCTTTAGCTCTGCTGAGGATTTCTCCTGGAATGGCTTAAAGTCGTTTTCCCATACTTTCAGTCTATCAGTAATTATTCTTTCTCATTTCGTTTTATTTGTAAGCAGTTATTATATTCAAATGCATATGCTCATTTAATAAATCATTGGACGTTTTCAAATAAAACACAAGTGTAAATAAAAATAAACGGAAAATAGTTTTCTGCACTTTGAAGTATCTTTTTATTAACTTTGTGTAAGTATTTTGTACAAAGGAGACAGACATCCTAGTAAGAGAATGTTGTCATAAAATTGAGAAAAATTTATACAAAGAAAGATGGCTATGTGTAACAGTTCCATGGGGTTCCCATTCTTCTATAGCCTTTATAACTCTGAGTATCTTGTTGCTTCATCCGCAGATGATTGGATTGATCAGAAGCTTGGAGCTTGTCTGTGAAGAGATTATCCTTAAAGTGATCTGACGAGACATAGTCATACGCTTTAATTCCCTAACTTTTGCCTTGATCGCCCTTTCGGGTTTTTGATCCATCGGGAAACCCTTTTTTTCCCAAGTCTCCCTTTCGGGTTTTCAACTTGCCGGGTGTACAGATGTTTTTATTTATCCCTAATTTTTGCCTGAACCGCCTTTTCGGGTTTTCGATTCATCGGGATGCCCATTTTTCCCAAGCCGCCCTTTCGGGTTTTCTACTTGTCGGGTCGTTTATGCGTGGTATCTTTTAATTATGTCTGCATTCGCAGGGTGCGGCAGGTCGTCGCCGTCCATGGTGGTCAGGATCATTGCCCCACCCGAAAAGATGTTTTTGATCACCAATGGTCCTTCGTAAGTAGGAGTCCATTTGCCCCTGGGATCACTTTGCGGCAAGATGATCCGCTTGACTACAAGGTCCCCGACTTGATATACTTGTCTCTTGACTTTCTTGTTGAAGGCCTTGATCATACGTTTTTGATACGCCTGACCATGGCAAACAACAGTAAGTCGCTTCTCGTCAATTAAGTTAAGTTGATCAAGCCGGGTTTGAATCCAATCGTCTTCACTCAAACCGGCATCTTTCATGATTCTCAAGGAGGGAATCTGAACCTCGATAGGTAAAACAGCTTCCATGCCGTATACCAAAGAATAGGGTGTTTCCCCAATTGAAGTGCGTACCGTGGTACGGTACCCGTGCAGAGCAAACGGTAACATCTCATGCCAGTCCTTGTAGGTGACTGTCATCTTTTGAATGATCTTCTTGATATTTTTGTTCGTAGCTTCGACAACACCGTTCATCTTTGGCTGATAGGGAGATGAATTATGATGTTGAATCTTGAACTGCTCACATAGAGCGGTGATCATAGTATTGTTCAAATTTGTACCGTTGTCAGTGATGACCCTGTCGTGGATACCATACTGGCATATAAGATTCTGTTTGATGAAGTGGGCAACCACATTCTTTGTAACGGAGGCGAAGGAAGTTGCTTCAACCCATTTGGTAATGTAATCAATGGCCACCAGGATGAAACGGTGTCCATTGGATGCTGTAGGATTGATATCTCCAATCATGTTGATTCCCCACATCGCGAACGGCCAAGGAGCCGTTAAGACATTGAGAGGAATTGGAGGAATATGTACCTTGTCAGCATAGATTTGGCATTTGTGACAAGTACGGGAATGTTGATGACAATCAGCTTCCATGGTAGACCAGTAGTAGCCTGCCCGTAGAATCTTCTTAGCCATCGTATGACCGCTTCAGTGGGTGCCAAAGGTGCCATTATGTAGTTCAGCCATGATCTGCTCAGCTTCAACCTTATCCACACAACGGAGTAGGACACAATCAAGATTGTGCTTATATAATATACCATTGCTTAGAAAGAACTTGGCTGCGAACTTCCTTAAGAACTTTTTATCATTGACTGAAGCTCCTTCAGGGTATTCTTGTGCTTCGAGATACCTTTTGACGTCATGAAACCAAGGTCGGTCCACTACTTCTTCGGTATTAATCTCGTGACAATGTGCAGGTTCGTCCATTCGTTCAATGGTGATTTGAGGTGCCTCATTATCCCAGTTAAGTTTAAACATGGATGACATTGTAGCTAGCGCATCTGCTAGCTGATTCTCTTCTCGCGGGAAGTGCTCGAAGGTGATCTGCTCGAAGTGTGGTAACAATGTCAGGACATGTTATTTGTAAGGGATGAGGTTTAGATGTTTAGCATCCCACTCTTCTTTGATTTGACTGATAACCAAAGCTGAGTCCCCAAATACAATCAAAGATTTTATTCCCAAGTCAATAGCAGCCTTGAGACCAAAGATACAAGCTTCATATTCGGCCATGTTGTTGGTGCAGCTGAAGCAGAGTCTAGCAGTGAAAGGTGTATGGCAACCTTGTGGAGAGATAAGTATTGCACCGATACCATTTCCAAGTGCGTTGGAGGCACCATCAAAGTACAGGGTCCATCGGGATCCTTGTTCAGGTCCGTCATACGGTCTGTTTTCTTCAATGTTGCTCAAAGTCATGATATCCTCGTCGGGGAAGTCGAACCTCATGGATTGGTAATCTTAGATAGCTTGATGAGCTAGATGGTCAGCTAGTACACTCCCCTTTATGGATTTTTGGGTTGTGTAATGTATATCATATTCGGTGAGGATCATCTTCCATCTAGCGATTCTTTCAGATAAAGCAGGCTTCTCGAAGATGTACTTGATCAGATCCATCTTAGAGATCAATAAAGTGGTATGTGTCAACATATACTGCCTTAGCCGACGAGCAGCCCATACCAAAGCGCATCAAGTTTTCTCGAGCAATGAGTATCGAGTCTCACAGTCGGTAAACTTTTTGCTAAGGTAATAAATGGCATGCTATTTTCGGCCAGACTCGTCATGTTGGCCCAGTACGCACCCTATTGAATTCTCCAGGACAGTCAGATACATGATTAAAGGTCTTCCTTCGACGGGAGGCATCAAGATAGGAGGTTCCAACAAATACTCCTTGATTTTATCGAAAGAAACTTGACAGTCATCATTCCATTTAACCACCTGATCTTTCGTCAACAACTTGAAGATTGGTTCACAGGTAGATGTTAGGTGAGAGATGAACCTCACAATGTAGTTTAGGTGTCCCAAGAAACCTCTGACCTCCTTCTCAGTGCGAGGGGCAGGCATTTCTTGTATAGCTTTGACTTTGGCAGGATCAACCTCGATGCCTTTGTTACCGACAATGAAACCTAAGAGTTTACCTGACCTGACTCCGAAAGTGCACTTGTTAGGGTTCAGTCTGAGCTTGTACTCTTTCAATCTTACAAACAACTTTTGCAGATGGCCGAGGTGTTCTTCTTCTGTCTATGAACAGACTATCATGTCGTCTACGTAGACTTCAATCTCATGATGTATCATGTCATGAAACAAAGCTACCATGGCGCACTGGTAGGTTGCCCCGACATTCTTCAGTTCGAATGGCATCACTTTATAGCAGAAGGTACCCCACTGCGTAACAAAAGTAGTCTTATCCATGTCTTCGGGGGCCATTTTGATCTGGTTGTACCCTGAAACTCCATCCATGAAAGAGAATACCTTATGCTGAGTTATATTGTCAACCAAGATGTCAATGTGCGGTAGTGGAAAGTCATCTTTAGGGCTAGCCCTATTTAGGTCTCTGTAATCCATGCACATTCTGACTTTGCCGTCCTTCTTAGGCACGGGCACAATGTTAGCAACCCATTGTGGATAGGAAGTAACAGCAAGAAAGCCAGCATTGAACTGCTTCATCACTTCAACTTTGATCTTTTCGGACATGTCGGGCCTCATTCGGTGGACTTTCTGTTTGATTGGTGGACAATCTTCTCTTGTAGGGAGACGGTGAACCACAATATCTGTATCCAATCCCGGCATGTCTTCGTAGGACCAGGCGAAGATCTCAACATATTCATTCAAAAGCTGAACTAAACGCTCTTTGACACTTGGCTCTAGGTTGGCACCCACTTTAACCTCTTTTATGTCTTCCTCTGTTCCCAAGTTGATAGTCTCTAACAACTCCTCGTGAGGTAAAATAACCCTTTCTTCCTGTTGCAAAAGTCTAGCCAACTCTCCAGGCACTTCACAGTCTTCATCACCTTCGTATTCAGAATAATTGAGCAGATCTTCAGAGTCACTGAAGGCCATAGCAGAATTGTTACCCATGGAATCCGGAGTGGATGGGTACCTGCATTTGTGAGCGTGGGTGTGTGTAAGGGATAGCCACCTTTAAACAAATAAAATGTAAAAAGAAAGAAAATGAACACAAAAGTTTATATATGAAAACGTCCATGATTCATTAAAAATGGCATATGAAGATGAAAAATCAAGCCCTTACAAATGGACCTATATGCCCCGGGTAAGGCACAAGGCAAAAAGAGTGTACGAATTGTTTTAAAAAATTATTACAGACCAACGGAAAATGTTCAAAAGATAAATTACTGATTGATGAAAGTAATGGGAACGAAGTCTTTCGCCTCCCAGTTGTTCAGTCCTTCTTCAATAGTTGGAAAGATCCAGTCTTCAAAATTTCTCTCTTCTTCATCATCCTCTAAAGCATGAACTCCATGATGAGTGATTTTCAATGGTGGTCCTCCAGCTCAGGATTGACGCACAACCTTCTAACTAGCAGCAGTGAAACCCAAGCCAAACTTATCTTTCTTGTAAGGAAAATCTAGCAGTTGACCCCATACTGTGCTTCCTCCTTCCTTGATTACAGCCTTTGCATCTTTAAGGGATGACATCCGGGACACAGGTTTGGTAATGATGGGTGCAGAAGTAATTGTCTTGGCTACCGCAACTTCAGGAGAAACCTCTTCAAAGTGCTGAAAGGGGGTCTCGATGAATTCACCATCTAATTCAACATAGCGGAATGAGTTCAGATGGCTTATCATATACTCCTCCTCGCCACGAACTGTCACAATTTTCCCCTGGACAGGGTACTTAAGCTTTTGATGCATAGTGGATGTAACGGCCCCAACATGATGAATCCAGGGTCTTCCTAACAATTAAGAGTAGGAGGGACGGATATCCATGACATAAAATATGGAGTGGAAAGTTTCAGTACCCACTTTAATTGGGATGTCCACCTCCCCGTGGACCATCCGCTTAGAACCATCAAAGGCTCTTACAATGATATTGCTGGGCTTTAAGGTCAAACCTTCACAGTCCAATCTATCCAATTCTTTCTTAGGCAAGACATTTAAAGACGACCCGGTATCAACCAGAACGTGAGCAAGAGTAGTCCCTCTGCATTCCACCGAGACATGCAGCGTGTCATTATGCTTTCTCCCCTTAGATGTTAGATCGGCATCGGAGAAGCCAAGACCATTGTCAGCGGTTAGGCTGGCTACACACTCCTAGAACTAGTCCGCAAAGGTTTCTTGAGGCACATGGGCCGTCTTCAGGAATTTGATCAAGGCTTTGGCATGAGCTTCGGAACAGAGCAATAGGGCCAGCATAGAGATTTTTGAAGGGGTTTGCCCCAGTTGTTCTATGACATCATAGTCGCTTTTCTTAATTATTTTTAAAATCTCCTCCATTTCCTTTTGAGTGGTCTCGGGGATGACCAAAGGCTGAGCCCTCATCCTGACGGGCACTTCTTGGATCCCCTTACCTTTATCAGCAATAACAGCAGAGGGTACAGCTTCAGGAGTTATGATTTCTTCAATTACTGGAGTTCGTACAGATGCGTTGACGGGCACCAGAGTAACCTTAGGAGCATTTGAGGGTCCGAAGATTGCCCTTGCAGGAGCAATCTCTGGAGAGAAGATTCTTCCGCTGCGGGTGATCTTACTTGTCCCCGCAATATTTCCTACGTCAGGAGTCTCTTCATCGGAACTTTCTTCAACTGATTCAATCTGCTTAACACCGTGGTAGAAGATCTCTCCTCCATAATTCCACGGTATTGTCTTGTTGGACTTGTATGGGATAGGCCCCAACATTGTTATCTTCAGAGGTACAAACTTTGGATCGGGTGTAATCTTAACAGGTCTTTTAGAGACCTTGGAAAGATTGTCGGAAATGGTGATTATAGCAACATCGTTGATTGGAGTAACAGGAGTAACAGGAGTAACAAGAGTTTTCTTGAAGAGGATTTCTTGATTATCCATTAGGCGTTGGATGCCTAACTTCAACAATGGACAATCGGATTGCAGGGTCGAACAAAGGTAACAATCTTTTTCACAGCCCGGGAAAATCCCGGCTTTCAACAAATTCATCTTGATCATTGGTAATGGAGTCATTAAGTCATCAATAACAGCAACATAAAGATCTTCTACAATAGCATGGACATTATGACCATGTTTTGGCATTGGAGCAGATATCACATTAGGTTTTTCAGGGGCGTTAAACTCCACCTCCTTGGCATCTATTAAATCCTGGATCTTATTTTTGAGGGCCCAACAATTATTGGTGTCGTGCCCCACACTGTCCGAATGATAGGCACACTTTGCATTTGAATGGTAGTAGGGGGAAGAGGTATTTGGGTTCTTCGGCGCCTCTTTCAAGTTTGTAAGGTTTAACTTCAACAGATGAGGGAGAACCTGAGCAGGTGTCATATTAATTTGGGTGAATTGCCGTGCAGGCCTTTCCACCCTTGCTTGGTTGGTTCCGAGTTGACTGTTTCGAGGTTGATCGGCTGCGGAATTCTGAATCATCACAGCCCCCACCGCTGGTCGGCGCTCCATTCTTCCTTGATTTCTCTGGGAGTAAACAGCTGAGACTTCTTTCTTGGCTGGAAAAGTTTTCTTGATAGCAGCGGAAGCAGATGAATCCTTTTGAATTTTACCGCTCTTAATGCCAGCTTTGACTCTTTCACAAGTCAGAATTAGCTCGGTGAACCCTGCAGATGAGCTCCCGATCAAGTGATTAAAGAATGGACCTGACAGGGTCCCCAAAAACATATCCACAAGCTCTCTCTCAGACAAAGGTGGCTGCACCCTTCCAGCCAAGTCCCTCCACTTCTGGGCATACTCCTTAAAGCTTTCATTAGAGACCATACCCATACTCTGTAATTGAGTACGAGTAGGTGCTAAATCTTCATTATATTGATATTGTCTGTAGAAGGCAACAGCCAAATCCTCCCAGTTGTGTATGTCAGATCTCTCAAGCTGATAGAACCAATCCAATTGCGTACCCGACAAACTATCTTGAAAAAAGTGGACCCAAAGATCCTTATCAGAAGAATGAGGTTGGATCTTTCTGACGTAAGACCGCAGATGCATCTTTGGACAAGATAAACCATCGTATTTAGCAAATGTAGGCACCTTGAATTTAGGGGGAATCACAATCCCAGCAACCAACCCTAGTTCCTCGAAATCCAGCCCAGGCACTCTTTGTACCTCTATGGCTGCCAAACGCTCTTCCAGATTCTTGTACTTATCGTCTGCAGGAGGGTACTGCTGCTCAGAGTAATCTTCATCCTCTTCTTCTTCTTCTTCAGCCTCAGACTCGGAGGGCACTGCAACTCCCTTTCCTTTGCCACCCCCTTCATCAGATGTCGAGGGGAAATCCATGACTCTTCTAGCTTGGTTCTCAAATCTTCTTCCCATAGTAGCTACACCAACTCTTTTCTTTTTCTTTTTCTCCTTATCTTTCTCTAACAATGCTTTAAGATCCTCCTGACCCTTTGCCAAGGTCATGAGGAGTTGTTGGAACTGTGAATTATGCGCCTGTAGATCTTTGACCGTCTGCTCTATATCCATCTTGCTAAAATAAACAACAGAGAGATAAGGAAACCTGGTGTGAAGACCTACTTATGCATATGATGAATAATATGTATTCATGTAATGCATTCAAGGATTCAGAAATTCAAATTTGTTGCAAACAAAAAAGAACGCACATCATATTAATAAGATAGAATTTGTTAGTACATAAGTGCCCCATGGGCAAAAATAATACAAAATTCTAATGTAAAAAGATGTTGCGCATCCTCTTCGGTGCTATGTAGGTGTTGAGAGCCTGCTCTTCGTGGAGTCGACGAGTAAGTTCTAAAACCTTCTTCTCACTGGCGTAGAAGCTGGCTTCAAAATTGTTCCGTTCTTCCTTGAGCTGTATCCAACTCTTTTGCAAATCTTCCAATGATGTTGGCATGTCAGGATGTAGGAGGGTGTATGGAACCTCTCCTTCCATAACAAGCTCTTTGATCATAGGCAGAATGTAGGGGTAAGGAATCATAAGACTCTGGGCGCGGGTTCGTACCCACTTGAGGTAAGGCTCAAGGGGGATGGAATTCTTGTGCCCCAGTGTCTTACTGTCCACTTTGTTGGGCATCCTCCAAGCTCGGATAAACCTTTGTCGAATTCCTTGAGCGTCGTTGTCGAAGTCAAAAACCAATTTTAGAATCAGCATGTCATGAGGGCCATCCCTTCGGGCATACCCAAATTGTCTCAGAGCCAAACAAGGGTTGTAGGTAATGCCTCCCCTAATGCCAAGTAATGGGACATTAGGGAATTTCCCACAATGATCAATGATGTAAGAGTCATCAATCGTTGTGACCACCTCAAACCTTGCTCATTCTTCAAGACTGATTGGGGAAGGTGAGAAATAAACCACCTTGCTAGAAGAGGAGTGCAGCACATGAGAACACCTCTTTTCCTCATTGTTCGTGTGTAAAATGAGTGTAGGATGTCCCCAAGCAATGTAGGCACAGGATTCCGAGATATGAAAATTTTGACAGCATTCACATCTATAAGTTGATCAGGGTCTGGGAACAAGACCAACCCATAGATGAGAAGTGCTACAATCTCTTCAAAAGCTTGCAGATCTAGAGAATTCCAGCAGTCATGTGCCTTCTCGAACAGAAACTTTGCCAAGAAACCCTTGACACTACTTCTGGTTTCCCAATTACCTTTGATATCATATGGTTGCAAGTGTAGGGCTTGAGCAACATCTTCAGGCTTTGGTTCTCTTTCCGTACCGTTGTAGGGTAGTTGATGGAGAATAGGAATCCTCAAGAGTTGAGAAAATTCCTCCAAAGTATGCACTAGTTGGTAATCAGGAAATGTAAAGCAATGGTGTAGGGGGTCAAAGAACTGGAAGAGAACTTTCACCATGTCTTCTTTAATGTTGGAGTTGACCAAGTTGAGAAGTCTACAATGTCTTTCATTGAAGGGAGAATTCTCTGGAATCTTGGAAGTAAGCTCCTTGAGTTGAGGAGGGATTCTCACAAGGTTGACCTGGATTGTTTTTCTGCGGAGTGATTCCATAACCTACAAAACAGGAACAAAAATGAAGATCCAAACCCTTGAAATGGTTAGTGGATGCATATGATGCTTCATGATGTTTATGATGTATGCACAAGTATATGTACAAGCAAATCACACAAGTTCCTAGTTTTAGGCTTGCATGGGGTTTCATAGGAAAGTACCCTCTTAAAGTTAGTTGGCTTAACCTGTTCTATAAATAGTAACCGGGTTCTAAGGAGCTCATAATCACTGGATTATTTTCTGTGTTCATTGTTTCAGTTTAGCCACTTAACTGGCGACCGAAATATTCCAAGAAAATAACCCTCAATGAGTGCAGTATCGAGTATCTACCAACTTTGGACTGCACCAAAGTCGGTCATCTCACTACCCCTAAAAAGGCCAAGATAGTCAAGTAAAGGTTCTAAAAGTTCATTAGTGCTTCATGACATCACTCAGCGGCCTCGTATTCTCTTTGATTGACTCAAAGGCTACCGGTACCCACAAATATGTCGCACTAATATAGCTATTGCTTCAACCATGTCGGTATACCCCGCACAGTTTCTACAACGTATTGCTATTTACCTATGAATGTTTCCCAAATCCGGGTAGAGGATTCAAACCCAAAAAATAGAACCAAATGTAAATCAATCAAAGCAAACAAGGTAAGCATGTAAAGGTGATCTAAACCCTAAGGTAACCCCCTTTTATATTTTCCCCAACAGAGTCGCCAGTTCTGTGATACGGTGGGAGAACTGACTTGAGGTTTTGCGTTTGTATTTGCAAATGTTTCGCATTTCACAGGGCTATTTGTTTTCATTCTCAATTTTGTTTTCCTTTCGACGATTTCCTATTACTAGGATCTCCGTCTCTTTGTACCAAAACGCCTATTCATGGGCAAAATATCAATACAAATATATTTTGAAGTACAAAATTTCTGTCTTTGTTTTGAACGTAAATTTTCCAATGACTAAAATTGAATGAACATATGCATATGAACATAATTAAAACTATTTGGCACATGTGTCTTGCTAAGCAGAAGCAAGAATCTCTTTAATGTATATGAAATATCCCCACAGAGTCGTCTCATTATCATTATCCCCACAAGGACGGCTACAATAAACCTTTCCCCAATGGAGTTGCCCACAAAGTCTCTTTGCATAGGATAATCCTTGTGATACGGTGGGAGAACTGACTTGAGGTTTTGCGTTTGTATTCGCAAATGTTTCGGTTTAGCAAGAGTCACCACCGACTTTTTATTTTATCCAAAGGAAAGGTCAAAAAGCACAGGAAAGACCTTTGAGATGTTTTCTTGGGTTCTGGGGGTAGATTATGAAAAGGGAAGGTGCAAGCACCCTTTTCATCCATGGTTATCCATGGGCTCTTAGTTACTTGTTTAGATCACTTGCTTTTGCTTTTCAATTGTTTGAAATGGTGCTTTTTGTGTGGTTTTGAAAATGTTTTGAAAAGAGGCAATCGTTGTGGCAACCTTTGTAATGATTCTTGTTTGAATGTATACAAAGGTGTATTGTCTTTTGAAAATATGTTTCAATGTTTGAAAGTTTATTTTGAGAAATGTTTTGAAATTGTGTTGTGAGGTGTGTTTGAAAAATAGCAAGGATGTTTTTGCATGTTTTGATCAAGTAACTAAGAGTTGCCTACCCTATCTACTCAAAGATCTTTCCTACACATTTTTAACCCTTTTAGATTGTTGTTTTACCATTGCATTTGATAAACAACCTTGTATTTGGATGTTTAACGGGACTGGCGCAGGTCATCGTATTAACCATGATAGCAATAGTGCTAAGTATCTTTAGCAATTTTTATGAGGGACTAGACCATTTTTTGTATAGGCAACCAAGATAGCGTCATCGAGGGACTATGATCTTTTTGTTTTGATTTTTGTTTTGCCAAGGTACTCAACATGCATATCATGGCCATTTTAAAGGCAACAAGTGGATGAAACCCTAGGGGTGCATGTGTGCATTGTGTTATCATTTTCATGCATTTTGTCTTGTATTAGGTCTATCTATTTGTTTTGATTTTGGATATTGCATACAAACCCTAATCTCTATCATGGCATATTTGAAAGCATAAATGCGTAAAGGTAATCTAGACTATTACAACATTAATATGGGGAGGGGGTACAATTTTGAATGGGGAGTATTTGCAAGAAAATAAAACCCTAAGATTTACTATTACATCCAAATTGAATTCTTTGCATCAAATAATAAATAATCAATATTTAAATAAATAATTTAAATATAAATATGCAAAATATTATAAATATGTAAAAAAAAAATTTTGTTTATTTTTATGTGTGTAAAAATATAATATTTAAGGTATTAAAAAAAGGAAAATAAAAAGGTTATTTTTGTTAAGGGTAAAACCCTAATTTTTGGTTTAAGAATATGTATGTATATTATAATATTTATTTATTTATGTACAATAAAATAAATAAAAAATATATTCAAGTGTCAAAAAATAAAATATATTAGAAAAATATTATTTTTAATAAGGGTGGAAACCCTAGTTTTTGTGTTTTAAGATAATATATATTATACTATTTATTTTATGTACAAGAAAATAAATATAAATATATACAAAGATATTAAGAAATAAAACATGTGAAAAAAATATATTATTTTATATGTATAAATAATAAAAATAAAAATATATAATATTTCTATAATATTTATAAGTTTTTATTAAAGAAAATAAAAGTATATATTATTTAATAATTATTTTTATGTCTAAAAAATAATATAAAATAATAAAATAAAATGTGAAAATTTATGAAAATGTTTTTGATGTTTTTTTTATCTTTAGAAAATATAAAATAAAATCAGAAATGAAAAATAAATAGAAAAATACAAAAATATAATGAAATGGGCCAGGGGGGGTATGAACAACAAAGAGGGGGGGTGTCAAAAACAAGCCAAACCAAGCCCAGCCCAGTTACAGCTTCGTCTTCAACCTCTGATTCAAAAATACGCGCACCTGTGTACAAATGTCCAACTCCTACATACGTGCTCTAAAGCAAAAACTCATAACACAAAAGTTATAGCATTTTTCAAGACGATTCCAACCATGTAAAGAACTTATTCTAACTCTCAAAGACCAGAGAGAATTTCTCTGGCCCTAATTTCTAACCTAACTTTTTCAGAATGTTCATCAATCAAATTCTCTTAGCACACTTAACTTAAATGAAATATATGCATATGTACAACTTAAGGGCTATGAGTACTATATTTTTTATTCACAAACCTAAGCCTAATGATTCCTAAATAGAGAGATAGGAAGTTGGAAAATACCTGTTTCAGTTGAACACGAGTATGGAAATGTAGCAACTTTCAGTGAGGCCTGAGGTTATTTTGAGTTTGCCTGAACTTCCTCTGACCTTCCCCAATACTTGGTTTGCTTTGAGCTTGCTTGAATAAGCCTGTACAAGTCAACCCGCACAAGCTGAAATCAGAAATGGTGAAGCTTGCAAATGGAGTTACAGTCAAGGGCCAATGGTTGGGATAGTTCAGATGGGTTATATGGAAGGTATTGGAACTGGTTTGGGACAAAACGCACTTGTTTTGGAACTCAAAGTGCAGAAGCTGCCCTGTTTTGCAAGAGGAATGTATTTTGATGTTCAAGAGTGTTTGAGGGATGAATGGCTCTTATTTCTGACTCAAGGCAATGTGCAAAACTTGTTTGGAATGCTTACAAATTTTGGTTATATATGATACTCAAGATATGTGATTTTGGCAAGTTGACTTGTTTTGAAAGAAAAGTGTGAAGTGATACAAGATAGGCCTGTACAGGCTACCTCAAAGCATGCACAAGATTATTGTACTTTTGCCTAAGTTTATGGAACTTGTTTTCTGCAAAAGAGAGAGGTCCAAGGCTCAAGGGAAGTAAGTTGACATAAAGTTGCCTTTATGAAAATGGAAATGCTACCTTTTTGCCATTTTAAGATTAATTCAATGTGTAAACCTCTATGGATCAGAATAACACCTTAAACCAATGAGTTTGCATTAAATTTTTGAGTGTGGAAGGGTTTAGAGACCTGTAACCAAGTATAAAGCAAGTTTGGACAGATTTTGCAACTTATGTCAACATGAAAATGCCATGGATCAAAGTGAGTTTTTGCCAAATTCAAATCTTCGATTCTCCCTAACCATAAATGATTTTGGAGAGTTCTTGGACATTTTGGAAAGCTTGTAACATGCTCTACAATCCATATTTGAAATGAATTTTGAGATTACAAGTGGAACTATGTGAAAATGGTCATAAAGATAGGTCAAAATCCTGCCTAAACTAGGGCAAAATTTCACTAAGTTAAAAGTTTCATGGACCCTTGTTCCCAAAAATCATAACTTGAGATACATGATTCTTTTGGGAAAACTTTGTGAATAAAAGTTGTATAATTTGTGGAGGAATACAACTTTCATGTTGGAAGTTTTGTTTGAATCCAACTGCATCATGGTGAAAATGTTGGGCAAAGTTGGGGAAAAAAAAAAGAAAATTTCGTAACTTAGAAAAATTCTAAGTTATGAAATTTTTCAATCTTAAACCCTAATTTGCAAAATTAGGTTTCTTGATGAACAAGTTTCATATTTTGACTCATCTTGATGAAAAATGACCCTTGGCACTTGGTTTTGACCAAAAAGTTAAAGTTTAACTTTTCAGTGTACAGTCAAATTTTGATCAGTTGACTGAAAAATTCATCTGTCAATCCAATGCATTTGAGATCTTTTGAACCTTGATAATGGGTCAAGATGATGCCATTGAGTCCTTGAATCCATGCTTGAACCCAATTTGCCATTGGCTAGATTAAAAATCAGAAATTGCCCTTATACAGTCAAAAACCCTAAAAATGACCATTTTGCCCTTTTGGTGATCTGATCAAATTTCTTGAGGAGTTGTGGTCCAAACTTGATCAAATGGTTCATATGAGTCTATAATATAGATGTGGATCAAAAATTATGAGGTTTGACTGTAAATTGGTCACAATTGACTTTTCCCCAATACAACTGATTTCTAGGTCAACTATCCAATTGACTGGGCAAAAAATTTGATTCAAGGCTTGAAACTTGGTGGGGGCAATCTTATAAGTCCAACATGAAGTATGAAAGCCACTTTGAGCATTGAAAGTCCAAAAATCCATGTGCAAACTCAAACCCTAATTTAGGTCATCAGTGCAAGGAGATGTCTTGAGCAGAGCAAACCCTAATCCTGTCTGGAGTTCAAAGAGTCTTGTGAGGGGAAATCTTGATAAAATGAGAGGGCAAATTTTGGGGTACAAAAATCCCCGACAAGAGTCTCAATCTCTTGGCAGCTCTCTCTCCAGCTAAGTCGATTTTTACAAGTTGAAGCCTCGTGGATCTCTTCCTAAAAGAAACTCACTTCCCCAACAAGGTTTATTTCCCCAATAGGTTTTATTTCCCTAATAACAATCGAGGAAGCACAAAATTCCCCAGCTGAGTTCAAATTTCCCCAACATACAATAATCAAGACACCAAGAAGTTCCCCAGCTGAGCCTGTCTTCCCCAGTTGAGTATATCTTCCTCAGCCAAGGCTATTATCCCCAAGCGGAGTCTATCCTCCCCAGTTGAGTGTATCCTCCCCAAGATGAGTCTGTCCTACCCGACTGAGTCCACACTCTCTAATTTGAATTTTCCTTTCATATTATTGCAAATCATAAGGCCACAACCCCTGATCCCCAATGAAGCCGTCAGGAAAGCCTTTACTATTGCCAAAAAGATACTATGAAGCCTGGACCGACTAGATATTAACATAATTTTCAAGTTATTACTGAAGCCTGGACCCGACCAGATAATAGTTTGACTTCTACAAATTGCCGAAGCATGGGCCCGGCCAGATAGCAGTTTAAATCCTACAAAGTCATTAGCAAAACTCCTCTTCTCCAGTAGAGTTTTCCATTATCCCTAGTGAATTACTAAAACCTAGACTCGACCAGATAACAGTTTGAGTATCTGAAACCTGGACCCGGCCAGATAACAGTTGATCTCAATTTCAATACACTATGGAACCTGGACCCGACCAGATAATAGTCTAACTCTTCAAAGATATATAAGAACTTGGACTCAACCCGACCAATGTTTAACTTCTTTTCCCCAGTAGAGTTTGCCTCTGCCCCAACAAATTACTGTGAAACCTGGATCTGACCAGATATGAGTTTTAAATTTCATCTTTTCAAGCAAGTTGTTGTGAAGTCTGGATCCGACCAGATAGCAATTACCATCAGAGATTCGTTGTGAAACCTGGAAATTGACCAGATAACAACTAAATCCCCAAACAGTTTATGGTGAAACCTGGACCCGACCAGATAGCAATTGACCTCATCAACTTCAGAAATATGCGAAGCCTGGACCCGACTAGATGCCAGTTTTTCAAACAGTTTATTGTGAAACCTGGAGCCCGACCAAATAACAATTAACTATGATCCCCAGAGAGACACTATGAAGTCTGGACTCGACTAGATAATAGTACAACTTTCCAAAAAAACCATGAAACCTGGAACCGACCAGATAGTAGTTACCACTTCAAGTTACTACGAAGCCTGGATCCGACCAGATAACAGTTAACTTCCATATCCCCAGCAAGTTGTTGTGAAGTCTGGATCCGACCAGATAACTTTTCAATTTCAAGAAAATTTTCTACAAAGCCTGGAATTCGACCAGATAACAATTAATTCGTCTCTTCCCCCAATAAGTTTCCATGAAGTCTGGATCCGACCAGACAGTAGTTGACTACTTCATCCTCGGCAAATTTTAAATCCTGGATCCGACCAGATAACAACTGACATCCAAGAGATATTCTCCAGTGAAAACATCCTTTCAACAAAGTTTGAAGATATGCATATTCTTCATCCCCAACGACAATCAGGGATTCAACCCCCTAGAATTTCCTCAGCACCAGTCAGGGATTTATTTTACTGGACAAAAACATACGTCTCACATTCATACATCATAGGATGTACATACCATATGCATTTAACATAACACCGCATCTGGTAAATATCATGCAGGCATCTGCATTTTACTAACTCTTTTTCTCATAAGTAAAACATTAGGTTTTAGTATAAATCAACAATAGATTTGTGCTGATACTTCTTCCAATGTTTACCAACATTCCTCCAAATGGCATCTATAAGCCCATTCACCATCCATCTTCGAGTGCAAATTTTTGGGTACTCCAGTGTTCAATCATCTTTCACCTTCAAGTCACGAATGGCGGATCCGCCAATCTAACTCTTCAGGTTTAAGAAGATTGAACAGGGGCACCCCCACTCGAATCCTCCTTTGTTGAGTCTAAGTAGTGGTGAGAAGGCTTGCATTTTTCCACTTAAGTTGGATATAAATCTCCTCAGGAAATTTATCTTGCCAAGTAGAGATTGCAACTCCTTCTTATTAGTTGGCACTTTCACTTCCAAAATGGCTTTAGTCTTGTTCTGGTTTATTTCGATTCCATTTTTGTGGACCATAAAGCCTAAGAAGTCCCCTGCTTTGACGCAAAAAGCGCACTTTAGAGGATTTATCTTTAGACCATAGCTTCTCATCCTTTCGAAGGACTGTCGAAGGTGGTCTATGTGATTCTTCCCTAGTCGTTCGGATGAACTTGCATTTCAGAAGTCTTTCGACTTTCGTCTTGATCTTCGACATGATCTCTGGTGCAAAATGCCTTTGAGTTTGCTTGACATGATTTTTTCAGGGATTTATTGGCAGTTGAAGCTCCACCAATCCTCTTTCGAGACCAGGCATTTCGTTATAATCCCATGCAAAGCAGTCTCTAAACTCCTTCAACAATTATATTACTTCGATCCTAAGCTCTAGATGTATCTTCACACTGATTTATGTTGGTCTTTTCACCAAACCTTCTCCTAGGCCTATTTCTTCCAAAGGATCTTGCGCTAGCATTTTAACATTGTCTGCCAACGAATCCTTTTCAAAACCCAAAGGCTCATCATCATAGATGGCATCTAGCCTCTGGCTTCTTTCTTCCACCCTTCTTAAGTCAGGTGGTTCTGGTCTGAAGTCTTTCCCAGGACCTTCTGGAAGAAACATTTACTCATTGGCTTCAAAAGCCATATACTTGACTTCAGCCTCTAAGGCTGCTATCATTCTACTTTCGGCTACATATGCTGAAATCTTTTGTAAAGCTTGTGATTCATTTATCACCACATAATTCACTTCCCCATCCTGTTGGTCGTATGTCATCAACTCCTCCATAGTCAATGTTTGATAAATCTTCTCTATCCCACTAGAACCCATGGTCATAGTGTAGGTAGAGGGAGCAAAAGGCATTTGGTGCTGGTGCCAAATCAAGGTCTGGAGGATTGCATGGCCCTATGTGAGCCAGATTTCTGTCGAAGTTTGTTCTATTGACATTATTAACTTCGACCATATAGTAGCTTTGATCTGCTTCGATATTTTCTGTTATACCATCTGGGCGCCAAATTGTGACACGCAGATGCATTGATGATGGCAATGCTCCTATGCCATGGATCCATTCCCTTCCTAGGAGCATGTTGTAGTTGGGTTTTGCGGAGATGACCATGAACATCGTTGGTCAAACTATGTAACCCACTTTGAGTTCCAATTGTATTATCCCCATGGTGGTCCCAACTCCACCTTCATAATTCGATAGAACCATGTTATGGGGTTTGATGTCTTCATCCCCTTAGCCCGTCTTTCTCAGCATGCATTATGGGATTATGTTGATTGTGGCTCCACAATAAACCAAAACCTTGTTTATGGTTGCTTCCCCTACTTTTGCTCTGATGAGCAATGGTTTGAGGTGTTTCTTCATCGCCTCAGTGGGGTGTTCGAAGAAAGCATTCTGCTCTTCGACACAGCCTGTGATACGGTGGCAGAACCGACTGTTTTTACTGGTTTTGCATTTGTATTCGCAAATGTTGCGGTAAGAAAGAGTCGCCACCTAATTTTCTTTTATCCAACAAAGGAAAGGGTGAAAAGAACATAAAAAGACCTTTTTTTCGAGAGTTTCTGAGTAAGGGGGGTAGATTATGGAAAAGGAAGGTATTAGCACCTTTTCCATCCATGGTTTTCCATGGGCTCTTAGGTACTTGCTCATTTTTGAAATTCCTTTCGTGTGTTTGTGTGCTTGAAAAAGTTTTGAAATTTTCCTTAGTGCGGCGTTTCACTCTATGGTAACCCTTGTATCAGTCCTCAAGGGTGTGATAAAATGTTTTTGAAAACTTTGTTTGAAAAGCTTGTTTGAAAGTGCATGTGTAAAAAGTTTACTTGAGCAAGTACCTAAAAGTTTCTACCTACTCGAAAAAAGTTTGTTCATTTTCTTATTTCCTTTAGACAGCGCTATCCTACTATTACGGAGTAGGTAGCTCCATCGTTGGAGTTTAAGGGACAATTACAATCACTAAAGAAATGGTTTGGAAACCTTAGTAATTACCCTAGAGTCCTAAAGATCATTCTGAGGCAACATTTGAATGGGTCATTTTTGATCTTTTGGGACTAGAGGACAACCACTAAGACTCCATATACTTCATGATTGTTTACCGAAGGCAACCGAAGTGGGGAAAACCCTAGGAGTGAGCATGTGCAAGTGTTTATTTTTCAGTTTATTTATCTTTGCACAATTAGTGTTTTCTACTGTATTAATTTGATTTATCTTTTTGCATACAAGCTTATTATCCATACATCTAGACAGTTTTGTAGTTGCAGAAAATTAAAAGCAGAAAAGTAAATCTACGCTATTACAAGACTTCGGGGAGGGGGTTACATAACCAAAAAACTGGGGATTGAACAGTAAAATAATAAGCAGTAAAATAAACCCTAATTAAAAGCTATTACAAACTCGAAGCAAATACAATAATTGGAATTAAAAATAAAATATTATGCGCGCGACGAATTAAATACGGGAATCAAAGTCTAAATTCAAAGGAAATCAAAGAAAATATTTTTGTTATTTTTTGATTGAGAAAATTAAATATTTGCAAATTAACCCTAATTTTCTAATTGATTTTAATTATGGAAAAAAGAATTTAAATTGCCCTAATTAAATTAATCTAATTAATTAATGAAATCAATTATTAAAAAAACCTAATTCTAATGTTTGATGATTTTGTGATTTTATGATTTAGTAAATAAAAATGTTTTTTTTTGAAATAAATAAAATTAATAAATAAAATAGAATAATAAAAAAAATAAGAAAGAAAAAACAAAACTGGGTCTGTTGCGGGAAGTGAATTGGGGGTGCAAAGTTGAAATTGCCAAGGCCCAGATTGGTTGGCCCATGTTCCTTGCGTATGATCCCATGTGGATTAGCTTCAGAGAATGCACCATGGGCTGCTGTGGCTGGATGCTGGATCTAGATCAAGGGTTGATCCAAAGGGTAGGATTTGTGAGCGCATGATGGACGCATGGAATAGTGATGTACTGAATCTGCAGTAAATTGTTAAGAAAAATAATAAAACCACACACCTGGGATCGAACCCAGGACGTTTTCTTCATAAGCATGCTCCTCAACCATCTGCGCTAGCTGGACCATATGTAAATATAAAAAATTAAATAAAATATAATGGAAACAAAGTGCCTTTCCTAGAAACACGTGCCAAATTCAAATGAGCCAGTGTGTGGCTGCCATGTGATCGTCTTCCTCCCAGAACTGTTGTTTTTGGTATTAGACTTTTACCTACGGACAAAGCCGTCACTAAAGGCTGTGGTGACAATTTTTGTCCGTAGCTACATCCCTGAAAGATTTAAAAACATAATATATGTGTGATACGGTGGCCAGAACCAGGACTATTTTTAGGATTTGCTGGTTTGCATTTTGCGTTTGTGTTTGCAAAATGTCGCGGTAAGCAAGAGTCGCCACCGACTTTTATTTTATCCAACAAGGAAAGGAAAAAAGCACATAAAAATTCTTTTTGAGATATTTATGAGTACGGGGGGTAGATTATAGAAAGGGAAGGTATTAGCACCCTTTCTATCTGTAGTTATCTACGGGCTCTTAGGTACTTGCTCATCATTTTCAAAATTGCTTCTTTGTGTGCTTGTGTGTTTTGAAAAGTTTTTGTTTTGACTTTGATTTAACTCTTGCTTTTGTCTTCAAGAGTGTTACAAAGTGTTTTTGAAAGGAGTGTAAGTGTGAAAAAGTTTATTTTGTTTGAGCAACTACTTAAGAGCTAATGTACCTACTCGAAAAAAGAATCGTTCTATGTTTGTTTCCTTTAGACAGCGCTATCCC
This sequence comes from Vicia faba, assembly GCA_948472305.1. Taxonomy (NCBI): domain Eukaryota; kingdom Viridiplantae; phylum Streptophyta; class Magnoliopsida; order Fabales; family Fabaceae; genus Vicia; species Vicia faba. The sequence continues at coordinate 1,451,501,699 of OX451741.1, forward strand.
ACTATTAGTGAATAGGTAGCACCGTCGTTGGAGTTTTAAGGGTCAATTCGAAAGAGACGTACGATCACTAAAGCAATGTTAGGACGTCTTAGTAATAACCCTAATGTCTTAGATCAATTATTCGAGGCAACAATATCCGAGGCAATCATTCCGAGGCAACTTTGATCTTTGGACAAAAGGACGACCACTAAAATATCCTATACTCAATGACCATTTACCGAAGGCAACCAAGTGGGAGTGTACCCTAGGAGTGCGCATGTGCGAGTGATTTAATTTCAGATTATTTATCTTTGTACATTTAGGGTTAGCTAACTGTTTTAAAGTTTACATACATTCTTGTCATGCAACCCTAATTATTCATACATCTAAGAGTTTGATATTTTGCAGAAATTAATGTGCGGAAATTAAACTACGCTATTACAAGGCTTCGGGTATTTACATAGCCAAAAACAAACCCTTAAAGATAAATCGATAAATAAAAGTAAAAGTCCTAATTAAAACTATTACAAACTTGTGAGCAATTACAATAATAGGATACAAAATAAATAATCAAACGCGCGCGAGGAAAATTAAATCGGGAGAGCACTAGGGTTTTGACCCTTTCTAATCTAAATAAAAGAAAAATGTTTTTTGTTGTTTTTAATTATTTTTTAAGAAAAAGAATTAGTTTAAATTAAATGCAAAAATAATTATTGATTAAATTAATTAAAGAAAATAACTACATGGCCTATTTTTTTATGTTTTTGATTATTTTTAGGAAAAGAAAATATAATTAAGTTAGAAATAAAACCCTAATTGTTCTAATTATTTTTAAATTTGTTTACAAAAAGAATTAAAGTTATCTAAAATTAACAACCTAATTAAATTAATTTAATTTTTGATAAAAAATAAAATCTAAACCTAATTTGGTGAAAAATATTATTTTTGAGATTTTTTGATTGGTTAAAAAAAATTAAATTTGTTAGTAAAACAAATAAATAAATTAAATAACACAAAATATAAGAGAAAAAAAGAAAAAGAAACTTGGGCTTGAAAAGTGATTGATGAGGTGTAGATAGCAAGCTTTTGTCCCAAAAGACTTGATCCATAGTTGACTTGCTGAATTCAGTGCGTTGCGTTGACTAGGCCCCATGGTGGTCTCTCATATGCTAGCCTTCAGATCTAGCTTCCAGGAGGTCCAATGGCTGGATGATGAGGATGTATGGTGGTCCCTGGTATCGTATGCGTGCTGGATCACTGAAAGAAAAATATTATGAAGAAATTGGGGGACTTGGGATTCAAACCCAGGCCCCAAGGCACTTTCACACGCTTGGCAACCAACTGAGCTAACTGCTTCATTTGTTCATAGAATAATAATAATAATATATAATATGCGAATAAAGGGAGTTAGTGGAAAATAATAAAAACGCGCGCCAGAAGTTTGAATGATCCAATGGAAGGGCGCCACGCAAGTCATCCCCAACCTTGCTCCGTTGGTAAAAGTTGAAAACTTTTACCTACGGACATATGTCCGTCGCTATATCCCCGCAATTTCTCAAAATCAAGCATGAGTAAGATAAATCAAAACTAAAGCCATGGATGGCTTTGTCTGGACCTGCTGTACACAATGGTACCCCTTTCATGGCCCAATTTTGCATAGGTTCAGAAACCCCAAAGCGAGCTTATAAACCCTAATAATGGTGGAATCTCATATAGGCCATGAAAACACAATTGAATATTACAGAGAGCTTGCAAATATGATGGTGAACAATAATATATGATTAGAATATGATGAATGTTCAAGAATTACGCAAATCGATTTCAAGAAAGAACCGGGGTCGTGGATGACTTACAGCGAGATATAGGGCCTGAAAGCGCTTGTTCTGGATTGGTTCTGCTTGCTGATGACCTCAGGAAACGATTGGGATGGTCAGGAATGCCTGTAATTGCTTGCAACTAGGAATTAGATTCAACACTTTTTCTTGTTTTTTTCAAGTTTGGTTATGATTCACACGCCTCTCTCTAGCCTTGCTTTTGGTCTGCATATGTTCTTTATGTATTGAGGAATGAATTAGGGTTGACAGAGTATGCTCAATCTTCCTCCATCATTGCATTTGATTTTGATTTGATTCCTTTGAATATCCTTCCAAAAATAGTCCAAATCCAATATTTTTGTGCACCTCATGCCTTTACACGAATTTGATCTCATGCTAGCTGGATGTAGGACCTGAAACAAGTACGAAATCTTGAGGTTTCAATGCTTTAGATTTTGTCATGATTTGTTTTAATTTAAATTGATTAAATTCAAATAAGAATCAAAATAAATAATAAAAACAAGATAATGACAAGTGTCAAAGGCTAGGGATCATGGACCATGTTCTCAACTTAAAACAAGTGCAAAAGATTGGGCCTATTAAGCAAAATTTGCAATTTTTAGGCATAGTTGACTTTTGGCAATTTTGCAAAAAAGGTCAACTTCACCAATGCATAACTTCCTCAATTTTGAATCTTTGAAGGTGTTCTTGGACTTTTTGGAAAGCTTGATATTTATTATAAGCAACCCTTTTGGTCTCATCTCAATTTGATATTCCATGCTCATGTATGGAGCTTTGACAAAAAAGGTGTTTTTGTTGACTTTTCAAAATGACCTATAATGTCCAAATTCATAACTTCTTGTGAATGCATATTTTGAACTTAAGAGATGAAGATGGATTGTAGGGAATTGAATCCTCTTAAAAATGAGCTTTGGATGAGTCATTTCTCATAAAGTATGAGAAAGTTATGCTTGGTCAAAGTTGAGTTGACTTTTCCTACAAAACCCTAATTTAGCAACTTTTGGTTCTTGATGAATTATGAGCAATCCTTGATGAATCATGATCAACCCTTGATCAAATGATGAAATATACTTCAAAATGAGGATGTTGACCAAAAATATTGAAGTTTGACTGTATGTGGTCCACAATTGAGTTTTGCCCTAACACAGTCGATTTTCAGGCCTTTGAGCAATTGACTGAGCAAATTTCTTCTGTAGGGCTTGACACTTGACATGGATTATCTTGAGAACATATTAGGACAATGTTGAGCATTTGGGATCCCTTGGACTCAAGTATCTTGATGCAACATGAAACCCTAATTTGAGGTAGACTGCCTTAGGAGGGAGCTTGTTTGGTCAACCCTTGGACTACCTTGAGCAACTTGAGTATCTTTCTTGAAATGTTTTGAGAAATATGGGAGGGCAAATTTTGGGGTACAAAAACTTCCCATGTTCAATCTTCTTAAACCTGAGGATGTAGATTGGCTTGCGTGCCTTTCGTGATCCGAAGGTGGAAGAGGATTGAACACTAGAGTGCCCAGAAATTTGCACTCACATGATGCAGAACTTGTCTTGTGATGTCAGGAATGGGCTTACAGATGCCATCTGAAGGAGTGTCGACCGCATAAGAGATTCCTTAGCGAGAGCTTGTATACCTGTTGTTGAGGAAGATTCCGCTGGGGAATGTTGATCTGTGTCTTGAGAGAAATAGAATTTTAGGAGCTTCGGTCGTCCGTTATTCTACTGGGGAATCATCTCTGTTGAATTTTAGGAACTTCGGTCGTCCGTTATTCTACTGAGGAACCATCTCTTAGTCGAGGAGGTGAAAATGAACTACTATTTGGTCGTGGTCCAGGCTTCATAGTGATAATACCGACTGCTATCTGGTCGTAATCCAGGCTTTACAGTGACTTACTGGGGAGATAAGATTATACTTGCTATCCGGTCGTGATCCAGGCTTCGCAATTTCTCGATTCTTATCTGGTCGTAATCCATGCTTCAGAAGGAATTAAATTGTTATCCGGTCGCATCCGGGCTTTAACTTGAATTTAGGGCACACTAATATCCGGTCGACTCCGGGCTTCTTAGTAATTGTCCAGGTGAAATTGCTATTTGGTCGAAATCCAAGCTTCGCAATGTATTGTACCTTTATCTGGTCGTAATCCAGGCTTCACGATGTGTTATACCAATATTTGGTCGAATCCAGGCTTCATGGTGTTCTGTACTGCTATCTGGTCGTAATCCAGGCTTCACAATACCTCACTTCTTATCTGGTCGAAATCCAGGCTTCAGAAGAAATCAAGTGGTTATCCGGTCGCATCCGGGCTTCCCTTTGACTGTTGGACCTAATAATATTCGGTCAAATCCGGGCTTCATAGTAATTGGTCGGGTAAACTTCTATTTGGTCGAAATCCAAGCTTCACAGTGTCCCTCACTATTATCTTGTCGTAATCCAGGCTTCAGTGTTCTTTACCGCTATCTGGTTGTAATCCAGGCTTCGCGACGTCTTATACCATTATCTGGTCGAAATCCAGGCTTCATGGTGTTCGGAGGAATCAAGATACTATCCAGTCGAATCCGGGCTTCATAACTTGTATTAAAGATATACCACTATCTGGTTGTAATCCAGGCTTCATGGTCTTGTATTGCTATTTGGTCGTAATCCAAGCTTCACAATAACTTCTTGAGCTGTTATCCGGTAGTAATCTGGGATTCACGGCTTGTGTTTATGATATACCACTATCTGGTCATAATCCAGGCTTCATGGTACTTGCTGAGCTTCTATCCGGTCGTAATCCGGGCTTCACGGCTTGCTGGGGATTAAACTATTATCCGGTCGAATTCGGGCTTCATAGCTTGCTTTTAAGAGATACCACTATCTGGTCGTAATCCAGGCTTCGCGATATTATGATATTGTTATCCGGTCGTTCTCCGGGCTTCACAATATGCTATAGAAATCAAGATACTATCTGGTCGTACCCGGGCTTCATAACTTGAGCTTTGTGAGAATTTGATTGTATCCTTCCTGAAAGGTAAGTGTTAGCTGTATGTAATGCATGATATGTATCAAGCAATGATGTTCTCAAAATAAATGAGAATGTTTTGTATGATGTGTATGCACATGTCATGATGTATGGACATGCAATGTTTTATATGATATTCTCTAGTTAGGAAAATAAATCCCGGACTGCTGCTGGAGAGAAGAGTTGAATTTTTCGTTTCCGCTGGGGATAGTGAATGAAGATGATTGTGAGCATAATCCTGTAGGAGAGAATAACTCCGCTGGGGAATAAACTGACGAGGAAATGACTCTGCGGGGAAGAGATACTCTGCTAGAGGATCTGTTGATTTGGAGGAACGACCTCGGCTGGGGATGAATTACCGATGCTGGCGATGATGAACTCTGTTAGGGATTGAGTTTCCGTTTGTGAAAGAAATAAACTCCGCTGGGGATAATCTTTTAGACTCTACTGGGGACAATCCTCCAGAGTCTACTGGGGATAATCTTTTAGTGTGGGTGATAGATAAACTCTGCTTGGGGAGAATATTGTCGATTCATTCACGGTTGCGAGCCTTAGCTGGGAAGAGTGGTGTTCTGTTCGGGACTGCTAATATCACTGCCCTTTTCTTACTCTGCGGGGAGTGAATGTACCTTCAATCATTTTCTCCGACTAGGTTTATCCCTATACCTGGTGGATAGAGCAACTGTACGGTTTAGACATTTCTTGTTTGCCCCTGTTTCTGATATTACGAGTAATCGCCTTTTGTTTCGCATGTAAATATTTATGAGTAGCAACTAATGTCAGATGCATATATCAAAAATGAACATTGGATGTTCTTGCAAAACAAAACAGAAAAAGGAAAACAATTTGAAATTTCTTTGTGAAAATGAATTGTATTAACTTTGAAGTTGGCCTGTAAATAAGCGTTTTTGTACAAGAGGATGACGTTCTAGTAAGAGAACGCTGCCAAATGATAGAATGTATACAAAAAAACAGCTATGTGAACAATCCCACTGGGTTCCAACTCCGCTATTGCCTTTATATCCTCGAGCATCTCATCATTTTGCTACTTGGTTGAAGGTGGATCAGACTGATTAGCGCCGTCCGAGCTTGATAGTTGATACCAGTGTCTGGTTGCAAGATGATCCAATGAGACATAGTGTTACGCTTTAATCCCTAATTTTTGCCTGGACCGCCCTTTCGGGTTTTCAGTCCACCGGGATACCCTTTTTTGCCCAAGCCGCCTTTTCAGGTTTTCGACTTGTCGGGTGTACAATTTTTTTTTTCATCCCTTATTTTTTCCCGAACCCTTTTGGTTCGCCACGAAGCCCTTATTTTTGCCTAGGCTAGTCAACCTAGCGGGTCTTTGATTATGCGTAGTATTTTTTCACTATGTCTGCATTGACGGGGTGAGGAAGGTCGTCACCATCCATGGTGGTTAGAATCATAGCTCCTCCCGAGAAAATGTTCTTAACCACAAATGGCCCTTCGTACGTAGGGGTCCATTTGCCCATGGGATCACCTTGAGGTAGTATGATGCGTTTGATTACCAAATCCCCAACTTGATACTCTTGTCGTCTGAATTTATTGTTGAATGCCTTGATCATCCGCTTTTGATACGTCTGACCATGACAAATAGCAGTAAGTCTCTTTTCTTCGATTAAGTTCAGCTGATCAAGCCGGGTCTGGATCCAGTCATCCTCACTCAAACCTGCGTCCTTCATAATCTGAAGAGAGGGTATCTGGACCTCAATAGGTAAGACTGCTTCCATGTCATATACCAAGGAATAGGGTGTTTCCCCTATTGACGTCCGTGCTGAGGTACGGTACCCATGAAGAGTGAATGGTAACATCTCATGCCAGTCTTTGTATGTCACCGTCATCTTCTGCACAATCTTTTTGATGTTCTTATTAGCCGCTTCAACAACCCCATTCATCTTCGGCCAGTAAGGAGAAGAGTTGTGATGCTGTATCTTGAACTGCTTGCAGAGCTCAGTGATCATTGTATTGTTGATATTTGTACCATTGTCCGTAATGATCCTCTCTGGTACACCGTATCGACAGATCATATTGTGCTGAATAAACCGTGCCACGACATTCTTGGTTACTGTAGCAAAGGAAGCTGCTTCAACCCACTTTGTAAAATAGTCAATCACTACCAGGATGAAACGATGCCCATTGGACACAGTAGGTCTGATATCGCCAATCATATCGATGCCCCACATTGCAAAAGGCCAAGGTTCCGTCAAGACGTTCAGAGGAACTGGAGGCACATGCACCTTATCAGCATAGACTTGGCACTTATGACAGGCCCGTGAATGCTGATAACAGTCGGCTTCCATAGTAGACCAATAATATCCTACTCGTAGGATCTTCTTCACCATGGTATGTCCACTGGAATGAGTCCCGAAAGTACCTTCATGTAACTCTTCCATAATCCTTTCTGCCTCGTTCTTATCCACACATCGCAGTAAGGTCGAATCATGGTCACGCTTGTAAAGGATACCATTGCTGATGAAGAACTTCGCCGCAAATCTCCTTAGAAACTTTTTATCATTAACAGATGCACCCTCGGGGTACTCCTCAGCCTCAAGATACCTCTTTACCTCATGAAACCAGGGTTTATCTGCCACCTCTTCAGTCTCAATGTTGCAGCAATGCACGGGTTCGTCCAACCTCTCAATGGTAATCCAGGGAGCCTCATTGTCCCACCTGACCTTGAACATAGAAGACATCGTAGCTAGCGCGTCCGCCAACTGATTCTCCTCTCTGGGGAAGTGTTCAAAGGTTATCTCCTCGAAGTGCGGAAGCAACGTCAATACATACTCTTTGTAAGGAATAAGATTTGGGTGCTTCGTATCCCACTCGCCTTTGATCTGACTGATCACAAGAGCAGAATCTCCGAACACACTCAAGAACTTAATCCTTAGGTCAATAGCTGCTCGAAGACCCATGATGCACGCTTCATACTCCGCCATGTTGTTAGTGTAGTTAAAACATAATCGGGCGGTGAACGGAGTATGACAACCTTCAGGAGATATGATCACGGCGCCAATTCCATTTCCCAAAGCGTTTGAAGCTCCATCAAAGTACATAGACCATCAGGATCCCTCCTCGGGTCCTTCATCCGGTCCAGGTTCTTCATAGTCGGTCACCAACATGATGTTATCATCCGGGAATTCGAAGTTTATGGATTGGTAGTCGTCTACAGCCTGATGCACCAAATGATCTGCCAACACACTTCCCTTGATTGCTTTTTGGGTCGTGTATTGGATGTCATACTCAGTCAAGATCATCTGCCATCTTGCTATTCTTTCGGACACAGGCTTTTCGAAGATATACTTGGTTGGGTCCATCTTTGATATCAATAGGGTAGTGTGAGTCAGCATATACTGTCTCAGCCGGCAAGTAGCCCATGCCAAAGCGCAACAAGTTTTCTCAAGCAGTGAGTATCAGGTCTCACAATCGGTAAACTTTTTGCTAAGGTAGTAAATAGCATGCCCTTTTCGGCCAGACTCGTCATGCTGCCCCAGCATGCACCCCATTGAATTGCCGAGTACTGTCAAGTATAAGATCAAAGGTCTCCCTTCAACTGGAGGCATCAGAATAAGAGGCTCTTGGAGATATTCCTTGATCCTTTCGAAAGCGGCTTGACACTCATCATTCCACTTTACTACTTAATCTTTCTTCAGTAACTTGAAGATTGGCTCACAAGTAGCAGTCAGATGTGAAATGAATCGGGCAATATAGTTTAACCGTCCCAAAAAGCCTCTGACTTCTTTTTCTGTTCGGGGATCTGACATTTCCTATATAGCCTTCACCTTTGCAGGACCCACTTGAATACCTTTATCACTAACGATGAAACCCAGCAGCTTACCAGACCTTACCCCGAAGGTGCACTTGTTCGGGTTTAACATCAGCTTGTACATCTTCAACCTGTCAAATAGCTTCTGAAGATGGTCAATATGTTCTTCCTCAGTATGGGACCTTACAATCATGTCGTCAACGTATACTTCAATCTCATGATGAATCATGTCGTGGAACAAAGCGACCATGGCGCGCTGATATGTTGCCCCAGCATTCTTCAATCCGAAGGGCATGCCTTTATAGCAAAAGGTACCCCACTGCGTAACAAAATTTGTCTTCTCCATGTCTTCGGGAGCCATCTTAATCTGATTGTAACCGGAGAAACCATCCATAAAGGAGAAGACCTTATGCTGTGCGGTGTTGTCAACCAGAACATCGATATGAGGCAGAGGGAAATCATCCTTGGGACTTGCCAGATCCCTATAGTCCACACACATCTGAACCTTACTGTTGTACCCCAAAATTTGACCTCTCATTTATCAAGACTTTTCTCACAAGACTTCCTGGACTCAAAACAAGACTAGGGTTTGGTCAGCTCAAGACACATCACCTTGCACTGATAACCCAAAATTAGGGTTTGAGTTTGCACAAGGATTTTTGGACCACTAATGCTTCATATGACTTTCATACATCATTTTGGACCCCTAAGATTGCTCATGTTAAGTTTCAAACCTTGAACCACATTTTTGATAAGTCAATTGGACAGTTGACCTAAAAATCCGCTGTATTGGGGAAAAAGTCAACCATGGCCAATTTACAGTCAAACTTCATAATTTTTTATCCACATCAACATTCTAGATTCATATGTACCATTTGATCAGGTTTGGATCTCAACTCCTCAAGAAATTTGATCAAATCATCAAAAGTGCAAAATGGTCAAAATTAGGGTTTTGATTGAGAAAGGGCAATTTCTGATTTTTAACCTAGCCAATGACCAATTGAGTTCAAGCATGACTTCAAGGAATCAATGGCATCATCTTGACCTAATTACATGGTTCAAACGATCTAAAGTTCATTGGATTAACAGATGAAATTTGCAGTCAACTGATCAAAAGTCAACGGTATACTGAAAAGTCAAACTTTGACTTTTTGGTCAAAATAAAGTACCAAGGGTCATAATTCATTAAGATATGTCAAATTATGAAACTTTTTCACCAAGAAGATCAAATTTGAAAATTAGGGTTTTAAATTTGAAAATTTTCATAACTTAGAATTTTTCTAAGTATAAAAATTTTCTTATTTTTTCCCAACTTTTCACCACTTTTTCACCATGATGCATTTTGATTCAAGAAAAGTTCCCAACATGAAAGTTGTAGTCCTCCATGAAATCTACAACTTTTCTTCACAAACTTTTCCATAAGGATGCTTGGATCTCAAGTTATAAATTTGTGAATACATGCTCATGAACTAAATAACTTAGTGAAATTTTGCCCTAATTTAGGCAGGTTTTGGACCCAACTTCATGGAAACTTTTCACCTAGTTACAAGAGGTATCTCAAAATGCATTTCAAAGATGGATTATAGATAATGTTTCAAGCTTTCCAAAATGTCCAATAACTCTCCAAGATCATTTTTGAGTAGGGAGAATCGAAGAGAGGAAGTTGGCATTTTCTCACTTTTGTTCAAGCCATTTTCACATAGAATAAAGTTGCAAATCAAACCTATGCTGGTTATATATTTCTTTACAGCTCCTAAGCTTTCTATACACTCCTTAATTAAATGCATACTCAGAAGCTAAAGCCTTTATCCTTGCTTTTGAAACTTTGCACAAGTTGTAATTCCATTTTGGGCAAAAAGGTTACATTGCCATTTTCATAAAGATGAACTTTTGCAACTTTGTCAACTTGGAGCATTGGACCTGTCCCTTTGATACAAGCAAACTACATAGCTCTCAAGAAATTTGTACAAACTCTTATCATCCCTAAAGAAAGCTTGTACAAGCATGTGAGATTGGTCTTGTCAACTTTACTTCAAATGCAAGAAAAGTTGCAAAAAGGGCTAGAGCTTGCACAGCTAGTAAGGGCTGACTTTGGATCACTTCTATACAGATATGCAAACTTTGTACAAGGCATAACACGTTTGGCTTGGAATTAGAACTCACTCAAACTAAAAAACACCAAAAATCTGCCTTGCCACACAGTTTCTGCAAAAGCTCAGCCAACTCTAATTTGGCTCGTGTGTTTTGTGTTCCATTGATTCAAACATCTTATACACTTGATACCAAGTCAATCCAAGCCATCACCCTGGTTCTGTAACCTCTGTTTCACCATCTTCCATTTTTAATTTGGAAGCTTGCAGTTGGACTTGGTCAGAGAGTTCCAGCCATCCTCAGAGCAAGATAAGCATTGGAATAGGTTCAGGGAAGTTCAAGGAAGCTTAAACAATCACCAGGCCTCCATTAAAGTCCCTACATTGTCCTACACGATTCCAGCTGGAGGAGGTATTTTCTTAAACTCTATCTCTATATATAGGCAACTTCAAGCCACAATTTGTGAAGAAAAAATGTAGCTCTCATCATAACGAAGTTGTACATATCATTACTTTTCATTTACGTTACTTGTGCTAAGAGAATTTGAAGCTTGAAGTCTCTGAAATTTTTAGGTCACGATTTGGGGGTTCCAAAATTCTCTTTGATCTTTAAGAGTTAAGTTACATAATTTATATGGTTGGAATCGTGAGCTCAAATGCCACATTTTTCATGTTATGAGTTTTCATTTTTATGCAAGCATGAGGAAGATACAGGTTTGAACGTATATGGCGCGAAGGAAGCTGAACGAAGGACAGGGATGAAGTTCTGGGCTTTTTGGCAGTGTGGCCTTTTTGTTTTTGCTATTTGCACCCCCTGACTTGCTATTGCACCCCCCCCTGGCTGACCTTTATATATTTTTGTATTTTTTTTTATATTTTCATATTTAATAATTTTGTTTATTTTTTCTGAATGATAAAAAATCCAAAAAATGATTTCTTTATTTTTACACTTTTATTTTATTTTTTTAATTATTTTTTTCACATAAAAAAATTAATTTATTTGAATAAGATAGAATTTATTTTCTTAATAAGTTTGTAAATAATCAAATATATTTAATATCTTCATTATACATTTTTATACTCATAAATACTTATTTTCTACACATATTTAATTTTTAATATTTAAACATAATATTATTTTTTATTTTTTATATAAAAAATATAAAAGTTAATAAATATAGAATATTATTTTCTTTTAAAACTAGGGTTTAAGCCCCTTCCAAAAATAAATATTATTTTTTCCCTTTTTTAGATTTAAATTAAATATTTTTCTCATACAAAAACAAGACATAAAAAAATCATTTTTCTTTACATAAACATAGCATTGCATTTTAAATATTTGTACTATATTTATTTAATTCGCACATATTCGATTTGGTTGTAATAATATATTTAGTTTTATATTTGTGCAAATCCCCGTTCAAACCTGTATTCCCCCCTCCCATAATAATTGTTGTAATAGCTTAGTATATTTACATTACACAATTTATCGCTTTTATACCATGATTAGTAATTAGGGTTTTGCATGACAAGAACAAAAAAAAGCAAAATAGAAAACCCTAAATGCAAGACAAAAGCATGAAAATAATGCACTTTGCACACAAAGCACCCTTAGGGTTTCTCCCACTTGGTTGCCTAAAATAAAATGGTCATGTTACGCATGCGAAGTATCTTGGCAAAATAAAACAAATATAAGATCATAGTCCCTCGATGACGCTATTCAAAGGTTGCCTAGACAAAATGATCTTGGTCCCTAAAAAATGCTAAGATACTTAGAAACATTGCTATCATGGTTATACGATGACCCACGCCCGTCCCATTTACATCCAAAGATAGGGTTGCTTACCAAATCAATGGTAAATCAACAATGTCAAAGGAATAGAAAATGCACAAGAAAGACATTTGAGTAGGTAGATAGCTTCTAAGTTACTTGCTCCATTTCAAACAATCCTTGCTATTTTCAAAAACAAATACACACACATTGCAAAACATTTCAAAACATCTTACAAAATATTGAAAACATTTTCAAAAGACAAACGTCTTTGTATACATTCTTACGAACGAGAATCATTACAAAGATTGCCTAAACGATGGCCTCTTTTACAAAATACTTTCAAAATCACACCAAACATAATTTCAAACAAAACAAAGCAAGTGATCTAAGCAAGTAACTAAGAGCCCATGGAAAACCATGGATGAAAAGGGTGTTAGCACCTTCCCTTTTCATAATCTACCCCCTGAACTCAAGAAAACATCTCAAAGGTCTTTCCTGTGCTTTTTCACCTTTCCTTTTGGATAAAAGAAAAGTTGGTGGAGACTCTTGCTAACCGCGACATTTGCGATAAAACGCAAAACCTCAAGTCAGTTCTCCCACCGTATCACACTTACCATCTTTCTTCGGCACCGGAACCACGTTGGCAACCCACTGTGGGTAAGAAGTAACTGCTAGAAAACCAGCATCAAACTGTTTCATGACCTCAGCTTTGATTTTCTCAAACATCTCGGGGCGCATTTGGCAAACCTTCTTCTTCACCGGAGGACAGTCTTCCTTAGTTGGCAAGCGGTGAACCATAATATCAGTATCCAACCCAGACATATCTTCATAAGACCAAGCAAAGATCTCAACATAATCACGCAACATCTGTATTAACCGTTGCTTGACACTAGGCTCCAGATTTGCACCGATCTTGACCTCTTTCTTGTCTTCTGATTCACTGATTCCACCGGCTCTTCATGGGGCTGTATGGCCCTCTCTTCCTGTAGTAACAGTCTAGCAATTTCCCCAGGCACTTCACAATCATCTTCACCTTCGTCCCCGGCTTGGTTGATCGGACTTTCGAAATCATAACTGGCAGTAGCAGAGTTGTTATCAGTGGGATCCAGAGTGGATATGGACCTGTATTATGATATGTGAGTGTGTGTAAGACAAATAGCTGTTTTGATAAAGTGCAAGATAGAAAAAAAAACAAGGAACACAAAATTTGTAATGCAAGAAAAACGTCCAATGCTTTATTGATGATATATGGAAATGGCACATAATAAGCCCTCACAAACAAAGCCACGACGTCTTGGGCAAGGCACCGGGCCGTAAAAGTTTCAAATTGTCTGTTACAAGTCACAAAAAAAAGTCTATTACTGTGTAGTAAAAGAAATGGGCATGAAGTCCTTTGCCGTCCAATTGCTCACTCCACCGTCGGTAGTTGGGTAAATCTAGCTTTCGAACTCAGACTCTTCATCATCTTCAATTGCATTCACTCCCGCGTCATGTTTTAGCATAGGAGCAATTATGACATTAGGCTTTTCAGGTGCGTCAAACTCGATTTCTTTAGCTTCAATCAAATCTTGCACCTTGTTCCTCAAGGACCAACAATTGTTCATATCATGACCTGGCCTATCGGAGTGATATGCATATCGGGCGTTCGGATTATACAACGGTGATATGGTGCTGGGGTTCTTCGGAGCCTCCCTCAGAGTTACCAGGTTAGTCTTCAATAACTGCGGCAGAATTTGAGATAAAGTCATACTGAACCGATTATACTGTCTTTGTGGTCTCTCCGCTCTTTGCTGATTATTATGTTGTGGGGCAACAGTAGGTCTTGATATTACTACTGTGTTAACTGCTTGGCGGCGCTCAGGTCGGTTTTGGCTCCTTGAGCTGTAAACTGCATTAGCTTCTTTCTTGAAAGGCTTCTTTTCTGTACTTGATGAAGCACCTTTCTGTATTTTGCCACTTCTGATACCAGCTTCAACTCTCTCCCCAGTCATAATCAATTCAGTGAACCCAGACGATGAACTACCGATCAAATGATTGAAGTATGGAGCAGACAAAGTCCCCAGAAACATATCTACCAACTCCTTATCAGACAGAGGGGGTTGTACTCTTCTGACCAGATCTCTCCACTTCTGAGCGTAGTCCTTAAGACCTTCGCTCGCACCCATAGACATACCCTAAAGTTGAGTACGCGTGGGAGCAAGGTCGGCATTATACTGGTATTGCTTGTAAAAAGCAGCAACAAGGTCCTCCTAGTTGCGGACATTAGCTCCTTCCAGTTGATAGAACCATTCAAGCTGAGTACCTGACAGACTATCTTGAAAGAAATGAACCCAAAGGTTCCTATCAGCAGTATAGGGTTGAATCTTTCTGACATACGAGCGGAGGTGCAACTTTGGGCAGGATACCCCATCGTACTTAGAAAAGACGGAAGCTTTAAACTTGTGAGGGATCACCACCCCAGATGCCAGCCCCAAATCTCCAAAATCCAAATCGGGAACCTTCTGAATCTCCATGGAACTCAGACGGTCTTCTAGTTGTTTGTACCTATCCTCAGTAGGAGGATACTGGTCTTCATCAAAATCTATGTCATTATCAAAGACCACAGTACCAGGCCCCTTTCTTTCCTCTTGATTCTCTCCCCCTCCAGATGAATGGGACACATCAGTTTCCTGTCGCAAATTTTTCCCGAATCTTCGACCCATATTCAGGAGGACCACCTTCTTCTTCTTCTTCTTCTTGTCCTTCAAGATAAGAGTCTTCAAATCTTGCTGCCCTTTGGCCAGGTTCAGGAACAGCTCTTGGAACTGAGCATTCTGAGCTTGAAGAGCCTTAATAGCTTGATCGGTAGGTGTTTCAGACATGATTACTGAAATAAATAGTGAAGAAGATGAGAAACATGTAATGGTACCTGTAATGAGGTGCATGGGAATGGAATGCGTATGAAATGATTTCAAAGACTTTGGGAGATTCAAATTTGTAAACCAAAATAAAACACACTTTATTAGATTAAACTGGTAACAATGTTTAACATTGCCTCTAAGGCGTTACAAAAGAAAATACTAAAAAGCAAATTTAAACTAGAAACAATAAAAGACATCAGAAGTCCCATGGTCGTTTTCCCTTCATGCTGACATAATCGTTGATTGTCCTCTCATTCTCAAGCTGCCTTGTAAGCCTCAAGATCTTTCGTTCCTGCTCATGATACTTCTCTCTGTAGGTATCCCTTTCTTCCTTTAACTGGATCCAAGATCTCTTCAATGCCCCCAGATCAGTAGGCATGTAGGGATGGAGGACTGTATAAGGAACACCTTCTTCATTAGTATGCTCTACAATCACCGACAAAACAAATTCATATGGCATCCCCAGCTTTTGAGCATGGGCTCGAACCCACTTGAGATAAGGTTGCATCGGGAGGGAAGTCTTCAATCCCAGCTCATGTGGGTCAGACCTGTTCACCATGCCCCAAGCTCGTATAAACCTGCGGCAATGTCCCTCAACATCCCCCTTGTATTCAAAGACAATATTTGTAAGCAGCAGCTCATGAGGACTATCTCTTTGAGCGCGTCCAAACTGTCATAAAGCCAAACAAGGATTGTATGTTATACCCCCTCGAATTCCAAGCAACGGAACATTAGGGTATTCCCCACATCGATCAATGACAGCTACTCTTTCCATATCTTTAGAACTCCAAAGGATGTCCGTATGAGCAAGGGACATGATTTTGTAAGCCCAACCTACGCCTTCCTCATTCTTCAATACAAATTTGGGGAGGTGCGAAATAAACCACCTTGCCAGCAGTGGTGTACAACACATGAAAGTTCCCCTTCTCCGCACAGTACATGTATAGAGAGCATGCAAAATATCACCCAAGAGAGTAGGCACCGGGTTACGAGACATGAAGATCTTAACTGCGTGCACATCTATGAAGGAATCTGGATTTGGGAAAAGAACCAAGCTGTAGATGAGGAGAGCCAAGATGTCTTCAAATGCTTGAAAATCCAAGTTATCCCGGAACTGTTGAGCTTGGTCCATCAAAGCAGAGCCTGTCCGGACGAAGGCTCAATCACTAGCTATCCCCGAAAAACCCAAGAAGGAAATGGAAGAAATCCTGAGGATAATAAAGAAAAGTGATTATGATGTGGTTGAACAGTTGGGGCAGACTCCCTCCAAGATCTCCATGCTAGCATTGCTGTTGTGCTCTGAGGCACATGCGAAAGCTCTAGTAAAATTTCTGAAGATAGCCCATGTGTCACAAGAGACGTCTGCTGACCAATTCCAAGATTGTGTGGCCAGTTTGACAGCTGATAACGGCCTAGGTTTCTCTGATGTTGATTTGACACCCAGAGGGAGAAAAAACAACGAGGCTTTGCATGTCTCTGTGGAGTGTAGAGGAACAACCCTAGCCCATGTCTTAGTAGACACGGGCTCATCTTTGAACGTCCTACCAAAGAAAGCTCTTGACAGATTGGATTGCGAAGGGCTGACGTTAAAACCCAGTAACATAATTGTGAGAACATTTGGTGGCTCGAAGAGGATGGTCCGCGGGGAGGTGGACATCCCGATAAAGGCGAGAACTCAGACTTTCAATTCAACCTTCTATGTGATGGACATCCGTCCCTCTTATTCCTGTATATTAGGACGGCCTTGGATCCATAATGCTGGTGCTGTCACCTCTAAGTTGCACCAGATGCTGAAGTACCCGGTCCAAGGAAAGATCATAATTGTCCACGGGGAGGAGGAGTACATGATTAGTCATCTGAATTCTTTCCGATATATGGAGTTGGATGGTGAGTTCATTGAAACTCCGTTTCAACATTTCAAGGAGGTCTCTCAAGAAGTAGCGGCAACCAAGACAGTATCCTCGATTCCCAAGATCACAAGGCCTCCGCTTCAGATGTCCTCTCTAAAGGATGCAAAGGCAGTAATAGAGGAGGGTGGATGCACCATTTGGGGGCAGCTTCCAGACATTTTGTATAAATCAGACAAGTTTGGCTTGGGGTTTACTTCAACTGCTCAGAAGGCTGTGTGTCGTGCCCGTGCCAGAGGGCCACCTTTGAAGATTAACAATCAAGGGGTCAATGCAGTAGAAGACAATGAAGAGGATATAAGCTTGGAAGATTGGATATTCCCTACTGTCAACGGAGGATTTCGCAACTGGGAAGCCAGATACTTTGTCCCAATAAATTTCATCTCTCAGTAATTCATCTTTTACATTTCTGTTGGACTTGTAATATTCACGAACAATTCACACTTTAAAAAACCTTGTGTCTTACCCGAGGCACAATGGCCCATTTGTAAGGGTTGTTATTTCATCCTCATATGACATTCAATGAATCATGGACGCTTTTTCACATACAAATATTTTGTGCTCATTGTCTTTCTTTTACATTTTATTGTTTAAAGATGGCTATACCCTTACACACACCCACACTCACAAATGCAGGTACCCCTCCATTCCGGATCCTATGGGTAACGATACTGCTATAGCCTTCAGTGACTCTGAAGATCTGGTCTACCAAGCCGAATATGAAGGTGAGGAAGATTATGAGGTGCCAGGGGAATTGGCCAGACTACTACAACAAGAGGAAAGAGCTATTCAGCCTCATGAGGAGCTGTTGGATACAATCAACTTGGGTACCGAGGAAGATAAAAAGGAAATCAAAGTGGGCGCCAATCTAGATCCGAGTGTCAAGGAGCGTCTAATTAAGCTATTGCATGATTATGTTGAGATCTTTTCCTGGTCATACGAAGACATGCCAGGACTTGATACATACATCATGGTACATCGTCTACCCACAAGAGGAGACTTCCCACCAGTGAAACAAAAAGTCCGCCGCATGAGACCCGACATGTCAGAGAAGATCAAAGCGGAAGTCATGAAACATTTCAATGCTGGATTTCTGGCTGTTACTTCTTATCCTCAATGGGTGGCCAACATTGTTCCCGTGCCTAAAAAGGACGGTAAAGTACGAATGTGCGTGGATTATAGAGATTTAAGCAGGGCCAGCCCTAAAGATGATTTTTCACTTCCTCACATCAACATCCTGGTTGATAATACGGTCCAACACAAAGTATTTTCCTTCATGGACAGATTCTCAGGATATAACCAGATCAAAATGGCACCTGAGGACATGGAGAAAACTACATTTGTCACACAGTGGGGAACATTCTGCTACAAAGTGATGCCATTCGGACTGAAGAATGTTGGGGCAACCTATCAGCGCGCCATGATAGTTATGTTTCATGATATGATACATCATGAGATAGAGGTCTACGTAGATGACATGATATCCCGATCACAAACTGAAGAGGAGCACCTTGATCACTTGCAAAAGCTGTTTGAGAGATTGAAGGAGTACAAACTAAGGCTGAATCCAAACAAGTGCACATTCGGAGTCCCGTCCGGTAAACTCTTAGGTTTCATTGTCAGCAACAAAGGCATCTAGGTTGATCCTACCAAGGTTAAAGCAATACAAGAAATGCCTGCTCCTCGTACTGAGAAGGAAGTCAGAGGATTCTTGGGACGCCTGAACTATATTGCCAGATTCATTTCTCACCTAACATCTACTTGTGAACCAATCTTCAAACTGTTGAAGAAAGATCAAGTAGTCAGATGGAATGATGAGTATCAAATTGCTTTTGAAAAAATCAAAGAGTATTTACAAGAGCCTCCTGTCTTGATTCCACCAGTCGAGGAAAGACCACTGATCATGTATCTGACCGTTTTAGAGAACACAATGGGGTGTGTATTGGGGCAGCATGACGAGTCTGGCCGAAAAGAGCACACTATTTACTACCTGAGCAAAAAGTTTACCGACTGTGAAACCAGATATTCACTGCTCGAGAAAACTTGTTGCGCTCTGGTATGGGCTGCTCGCTGGCTAAGATAGTATATGTTGACTCATACCACTTTGCTGATATCTAAGATGGATCCGATAAAGTACATCTTTGAGAAGCCTGCTCTGTTTGGGAGGATAGATAGATGGCAGATGATCCTAACAGAATATGACATACATTACACTACCCTAAAAGCTATAAAGGGCAGAGTGCTAGCTGATCATCTTGCTCATCAAGCTATAGAAGATTATCAGTCCATGAAGTTTGAATTCCCGGACGAAGACATCATGACATTAGACAACTGTGAAGAAATCAGACCATATGACGGACCTGAACAAGGATCCCGATGGAGCCTGTTCTTTGATGGGGCATCCAATGCACTTGGTAATGGTATCAGCGTTGTACTCATATCTCCAGAAGGGTATCATACTCCCTTTACTGCCAGACTTTGCTTCAACTGTACGAACAACATGGCGGAATACGAAGCATGCATCTTTGGTCTCAAGGCGGCCATAGACTTGGGAATCAAATCTTTAGTTGTATTTGAAGATTCAGCCTTGGTCATCAGTCAGATCAAAGGAGAATGGGACACTAAGCATCCAAACCTTATCCCTTACAAAGAACATGTTTTGACACTGTTACCACATTTCGAGCAGATTACCTTCGAGCACTTCCCGTGAGAAGAAAATCAGCTAGCATATGCTCTAGCCACAATGTCATCTATGTTTAAACTTAATTGGGATAAGGAGGCTCCCCAGATAACCATTGAACGAATGGACGAACCAGCACACTGTCACGAGATTAATATCGAAGAAGTAGTGGACCAACCTTGGTTTCATGAAGTCAAAAGGTATCTCGAGGATCAAGAATATCCAGAAGGAGCTTCAATCAATGATAAAAAGTTCTTAAGGAGATTCTCCGCTAAGTTCTTCCTAAGTAATGGCATCCTGTACAAACGTAATCATGATTCTATTCTGCTCTGTTGTATGGATAAGATTGAAGCTGAAAAGATCATGGCTGAATTACATGAAGGTACCTTTGGCACTCACTCTAGTGGGTATACGATGGCGAAGAAAATCCTACGGGCGGGCTATTATTGGTCTACCATGGAAGAAGACTGCTATCAACACTCCCGGACCTGTCATAAGTGTCAAATCTATGCAGACAAGGTGCACGTGCCTCCAGTTCCTCTAAATGTCTTAACAGCTCCTTGGCCCTTCACTATGTGGGGAATCGATATGATTGGGGAGATCAAGCCTACAGCCTCCAATGGACACCGCTTCATTCTAGTGGCCATTGACTATTTCACAAAGTGGGTCGAAGCAGCTTCCTTTGCATCCGTTACTAAGAATGTTGTTGCCTTCTTCATCAAGCAGAATCTTATTTTCCAGTACAGTATCCCAGAAAGGATCATCACTGATAACGGTACGAACCTTAACAATACTATGATCACCGCCTTGTGCGAGCAGTTTAAGATTCAACATCACAATTCATCCCCCTATGGGCCAAAGATGAATTGTGCGGTCGAAGCTGCTAATAAAAACATTAAAGAGATCATACAGAAAATGACGGTCACCTACAAGGACTGGCATGAAATGCTACCGTTTTCTCTCCACGGGTACCGTACCATGTGTGATCGGTGGATTTAGAACTGACTGTTTTTAGCTGGTTTCGCGAAATGTCGCGGTAAGCAAGAGTCGCCACCGTATTTTATTTTCTCCAACATGGATAGGACAAAAGCACAACAAAATTCCTTATGAGATTATCTCTCGGTTCGGGAGGTAGATTTATAGAAAGGGAAGGTGTTAGCACCCTTTCAATCCATGGTTATCCATGGGCTCTTAGATACTTGCTCATTGTGTTTTCAAAAGTGTTTGCTTTTCAAGATGTGAGTGAGTTTGAAAAAGTTTCGTTTAAGATTCCGGAATAACTCTTGTATCAGTCCTCAAGAGTGTTTGAAAAATTGTTTTGAAAGCTTTTTGAAAAGTGTCGGTGTGAAAAGAGTTTTGATTTGTTTTTGAATAGAGCAAGTATCCATGAGTCATCTACCTACCCTAAGGAATTAGGCTGTGTAAATGTCCTTAAGGTAGTGCCATCCCACCATTGAGAGGTAGGTAGCACCACCGTTGGAGGTGTTCGGGTCAATTCGAGTGTAGGGACAGTGTGGTCACCAGAGCAACAGTAGGACACCTTAGAAGCTACCCTTATGCCATTGACCCTTTTTTATTCCGAGGAAACTTTTCCGAGGCAACTTGTTTTGAGGCATTTGGATCAACAGACATAAGGACTTACTAAAACGTCCTATACTCGACGACCACGTTTCGAGGGCAAGGCAACAGTGAGGTGTACCCTAAGAGTGGTGTGTGAATTTGTGTGTTATTTTCAGTTATGTTTTATCTTGTACATGTATCATGGTGATCTACGCTTGTTTTTAATTTAGGCCATTCATTCTTTCATGCAAAGTTTAGCAGTTTAAAAGTGCGGAAAGATAAATCCTACGTTATTACAAGGCGCGGGTCTATACATCGCCAAATTAACAAAGACCCGTTTTGAATAAAAAATGCGGAAAGTAAATAAATTCCTAATTACTATTACAAGGCTTGAGCAATTACATAATATTCACAAAGGAAAATAAGAATAAATGCGCCAAAGAATTAAAGTTGAACGTTCGAGGGCGTTGGACCCTTTTGAAATTAAATTGAAATAAGAAAGTTAATTATTTATTTTATTAAAGAAAAGAAATGTTTTTTAGGTTTTTTGTATTTATGAAAATAAAGAAAAGAATTTAAAATTAGAAGGAAACCCTAGTTCTAAATATTTTTAATTATTAAAAAAAGTTAAAGTTTAAAACCTAATTTATATAATATTTAATGTACATGTTTATTTACAAAATTAATGATAATGAATAATAATGATAAATAATGATGATTAATAATTTATTTAAGAAAAAGATGAAAAATGTCAAAAAAAACCTAATTCTAGATACTTTTTACTTATTAAGAAAAAGATTAAAGTTTAAAAACCTAAATTAAACTAAGTTAATTGTTAGAGTTTATTTACAAAAAATAAGTTAGTGATGAAATTAATAATAATTAAATATATTTGTATTTTTGATTTTTCTGTTTTTATTATAGAAAATTATTTTATGGTGAAAAAAACAATTAAAACAATTAAAAAAGAATTAGAAAAGAAGAGAAAATAAAATTAAAAAGGATGCAAACCAAGGGGAGTTTCAGGCCCAATGGGAGGTTTTTTTGAAATATTCTGGCCCATTAGACAAAAAGCCTTGTTTGACTTTCTGGCATCACGTGCGTGTTCATTGACTCCTGAGTACCGTGGTCTGCATTCTTTGGCCATTGGATTGGGTTTCATGCATAAGTTGTTCTTTTTTGGCCATTTGGCTTTTGACCATTTGTGTTCTGGCCTCAACGTTCCTTAATGAACCTGCATGGGATCCTGTCTAAATCTGCAGTGTTGACTCTCATGAACACATTAAATAAAATCATAAAATGCAAATAAAGCCAATATATGAAGAAATTTAATGTTTAGGCACAATATGGCATGTATGAATGATTATACCCTTTTGATCATGGAGATCAAATCAATCTTACCCTCACTAGAAAATTAGTGACATGAATACTTTTATGCCTTTTGGATCATGGAGATCAAGCCAGCGTTACCCTTACTGAAGAAGTAGTGAGGTGTTGGTTTGTAACTGTGATGGCTTGTTTGTAGTGAGAGAGGGATTTGTAATAAGGATTTCAAGGTTTTAGGGTTCTTGAAAGAATTTGATATTCTAACAGTGTTGTGGCCAGGTTTTTTTTCTCTTTTTTCTCCCTTGGTTTGTGTGAAAAGAAGGTGATTATATAATGGAAATTAGGGTAAAGAAAATGGGCTTTGGATGTGCAATTGGGCCTCCAATGTTCACTTGAGTTCGTCACTTTCCTGGCTAAATCGCAGGGACTTAAGTGCAATTTTTGAAGTTGAAATGTGAAAACAAAATGTAGCCGACATCGATAACTAACTCCTGTCCGAAAATCGGCTCAATCGGATAAATAGTGAATTAGTTATGAATTTTTGAATTTTCAGCTCAGACAAACTTATTTTGGGCTCCAGTGTCGACTCTGACACGTTCTTCAATAAAAAACTGGTATTGATCGGAGCATAATCCGGTCTCGACTTTTGAAGCAAAGTTGTAGATCTATGAGTCAGGGACCTTGTGTAAAAATATGAGCCCAATCCGATAAAAATTGACCGAGTTATGAATTTTCGAAGTTTCGGCCCAGATGAAATAATATTCAGCATTCAGGATTTTCAGCATGTCACGCACTCTGAGCAAAAAACATAGGCCTTTTGAATACTGTTTGAACTCAATACCTTCTGTGAAAATGTAGCCAACTCAATTTGTGAAATTTTGGCGCCGGAACCAGCTCGATACGATGAAAATCGACCAAGTTATGATTTTCTGAACATGACGCAAATAAACTTCTGTCACAAATTTTCTGTATGAAAATACTTGATAAATCCACATTTTTGAAGACCTTCTGATCGAAATTGGCTTCCAGCCGTGAGAGATGAAAACGTAGATAATGTCAAGATGGAATTTTGGCCACCGGAACAGGTTCAAAACGAGTCACAATCTTCAAGTTATGAATTTTTTAGCGCGTAAAAACTGCACTTTCAGCACACTTTTTCACCATATTTCTTCGAGAAAACTCACACATTCGGATACCTTCTTTAAAGAATTGACTCTTGAGCCGAACCTGAATTTGAGAATACGTTATCAGAGATATCTTGGCGAAAGAATACCTGAATATGACGCGCCGGGTTGGACTTGTGAATTTTTCTTGAAATATTTTGAGAAATATGGGAGGGCAAATTTTGGGGTACAACAGTTGCCCCTGTTCAATCTTCTTAGACCTGAGGATGTAGATTGGCTGGCGTGCCTTTCGTAATCTGAAGGTGGAAGATGATTGAACACTAGAGTGCCCATAAATTTGTACTCACATAGTAGAATGTCAGCAGTGTGATGCAGGGGATGGGCTTACAGATGCCATTTGGAGACTGTAGGTAGGTGGAGATGGGCTTATAGATGCCATCTGGAAGTATGATAGTACCTTGTCGAGAATGGGCTTATAGACGCCACCTAGGTGTCGATCGCGTAAGAGATTCCTTAGCGAGAACTTGCGTACCTGAGAAAGAAAAATAATTACCTGGTCTGTTACAGGAGTTGATCTTCAAACTCTTTATATAGATGTGCCCTGGCCGGATACAGGAATCGAATTTTTAAACTCTTCAGACGTACCCTGGCAAGATACAGGAATCGAGTCCGGAGAATATTAGTCGTCAACAGATACACCCTGGCAAGATACAGGAATCGGATCTTCGAACTCTTCAGACGTGCCCTGGCAAGATACAGGAATCGAGTCTGGTAATGTTAGTCGTCAACAGATACACCCTGGCGAGATACAGGAATCGGATCTTCGAACTCTTCAGACGTGCCCTGACCGGATACAAGAATCGAGTCTGGAATTCAGAGAGGTTGGTGAGTTGTCTCTACTGACAGGTTATTTCCATGGACAGGTGGTCTTTATCGACGGGTGTCTATAACGACGAGTGTCTATAACGACGTGTGTCTATAACGACGAGTGTCTATAACGACGAGTGTCTATAACAACGAGTGTCTATGACGACGAGTGTCTATAACGACGAGTGTCTATGACGACGAGTGTCTATGACGACGAGTGTCTATGACGACGAGTGTCTATAACGACGAGTGTCTATAACGACGAGTGTCTATAACGACGAGTGTCTATAACGACGAGTGTCTATAACGACGAGTGTCTATGACGACAAGTGTCTATAACGACGAGTGTCTATAACGACGAGTGTCTATAACGACGAGTGTCTATAACGACGAGTGTCTATAACGACGAGTGTCTATGACGACGAGTGTCTATAACGACGAGTGTCTATAACGACGGGTTGTATCAGAGAAATCTTTAGGCATTGATTTAACTGGATTTGTATTCTTTGACTGGGTTGATCTCTTTTGACTGTATTCGTCTACATAGCTGATCATTTAATTGTATCCTTCCTGAAAGGTAAAGGTCAGTCATATGCAATGCATGATATGAATCAAGCAATGATGTTCTCAACACATGAGATTGTATGATATGATGCGTATATGCATGTATCATGATGTATAACAATGTGATGTTTATGAATGTATCTGCGTCTAGGAAAATAGATCCTTGACGGATGCCGGGAAGTCAAATCCTGGGCTGATGTTGAAGAGTGAGATTCTTCGTTTCCGTTGGGGATGATGATTGCAAGAATACCGGTCGGAGAAGATGACTCCGTTGGGGAATAAACTTGGCGAATAGATTACTCTGCGGGGAGGTAACTCTGTGGGGAAATAGAGGTACTTTGCTGAGGTTGATGAGGATAACTCCGCTGGAGATACCGTTGTTGTGCTCTGTTGGAAGTTTTGATGAACTCCGCTGGGGAATAAGAAGAACTTTGCCGAGGACGATCTTTCCGTGGCTTTTAGTTGAGGATAACCCAATTATAAGCTCTGGTGGAGAAATAACCTTTGAATAAAACCGGGGAGACGCGTTCGCTCTGCAGGGAGTGAAGGTATCTTGGTCGCATTCTTCAGCTGAACTTACCTTGGCACTTCGGTGGACAGGGCAACCGGGTCATTTAGACAACTCATTATTGCCCCAGTTTCTGTTGGAGAAGAAGGTACCTGTGAAGGTGTTTGATGACTGCCGTTTGACAAATCTTCTTCTGGTAGGCAAGTGACGAGATACCGGGACATAGTCGCACGCTTCGATCCCTAATTTTTGCCTGGA
Organism: Vicia faba; assembly: GCA_948472305.1. Classification (NCBI taxonomy): domain Eukaryota; kingdom Viridiplantae; phylum Streptophyta; class Magnoliopsida; order Fabales; family Fabaceae; genus Vicia; species Vicia faba. The sequence continues at coordinate 1,451,527,856 of OX451741.1, forward strand.
CCGTCCTTTCGGGTTTTCAGTCCACCGGGATACCCATTTTTGCCCAAGCCGCCTTTTCAGGTTTTCGACTTGCCGGGTGTACAAATTTTTTATTTTCATCCCTGGTTTTTTCCCGAACCCTTTTGGTCCGCCGGGAAGCCCTTATTTTTGCCTAGGTGTGTCAACCTAGCGGGTCCTTTATCGTGCGTAGTATTTTTTCGACTATGTGCACGCTCTTAGAATGCAGGGAGGTGCCCCTGGCTGCTTGTGTTGCCATGTTACCAGAAGATGTCTGATCGTGCAAGATTTGTTGCTGGGAATTCATGCCCAATGCCCCAAGTGGCTCAGGCAGAGGTTTGCCCCTGGCTGTTTGGCATCTTGAGAGATTCCTTGAATCTTGACTGGACTGCCCCAGATGATGGACAATGATCAGGCCATGCCTCTTGATTGGAGGTGCTTTTGTTCATTAGGCATTCGTCGTGCGAATTTCTATGCTGTTCAAACAAAAAGTCATATGCAAACAAAGTTATGTTAAAAATGCAAAGCTTATGTCTGTCTTGAAGTTTTTGAAAAATGCATTTTTCAGTAAAACCAGCAAATTTTGTAAAATGTGATGTCAACTCAATATTTTATAGCAAGCCTTAAGGAGTCAGGATACCTTTGGTAACAGTATGCTTTCGAACCAACCCATGCTTCAGCTAGGACTTTTAAGGGTTGTAGCGTGGCCTGGTTCACGGTTTAAGAAACAAAGGATAAAGGCTTAAATTATTTGTACCCACCCGCTCTTCGTGATGTTCTTCAAACCTAAACTCAGTTGATCGTGCGTTAGACCTTGTTTGAGTCTTTTCTCTGAAATTCCAGTGATGGTTTGGATGTTGAACGTTTATTTGAATAGGCAGTCATTTTTGTTTGGTTTAGGGTTTGTAAGACCTCTTTCTTTTTGATTTCATTATCCCTGTTTTTTGCTTGAACTGTTTCTTTTGGAATTACAGTCAACGGGATGCCCCAGTTTTGTAAGTCTCCTTCATAGGTTTTGACTTGACGGGCTTTTATTTTTTCTTTGAGATAATGACTGCCTGTCTTTATGATTGTTCGGAACCATCACTGTCTTTCTTTGCTTTGGAAGGACTCCTTTGATGTCATTCATTGTGCACCTGGATCAACTGAGAGAACTACCCTGCCCCAGGTTATGATTAAGGGTTTTAATTTCGAAAAAGAAAAAACTCCAACTTCTTTGGCTCAGAGGGGTTGACGAGGGATTATCTTCCTTATAACTCCAGTGTTTAGGAATTGAAACAATGCCTGTACCTCATCAGCGGGGTCTGTTCAAAAGCATACTGTAGATTGTGGTATCGTTTTCATCATCCTCCCTCAAGAGGCTTAGAATTATTAATCGAGAGTTGACATCAAAAAAGATGAAAGCAATTTTAAATATAGCCAATGCGAATATATTGATTCAAAACAGACATATGCGATGCATTGGTAAAGTAATAAAGTTTTCTATGACAATAATTGTTTGTATAAGCAAAGAAAATACAACTTGAACATTCGAATGAACAAAAAGTCTCCTAGTCTCAGGACTTGTTACTTCAAATGGTGAATCCTGTAGGGATGGTAGGAGCACTCAGCCTGACCCACTTGGGTGAAATCCACTACTCCTTCATTGATCAGGTCCTGTACTTTGTTCTTCAGAGCCCAGCAGTCGGCAGTGTCATGTCCAGGACTATCGGAGTGGTATGCACATCTTTTGTTGGGATGATAGTTAGGAGCAGAGATATTCGGGTTCCAGGGAGGAGCCCTTAGTGTAACCAGATTCAACCTCAACAGGTGTTGTAGAACTTGAAACAGCGACATGTTAAGCTGGGTGAATTGCCTCTTGGACCTGCTTGGCTTATTCTGATCAACTTGTTGCTCTGGGCGAGGTTGATGTTGGGCTTGTGAAGTAGTAGCAATTTGGAGAGGTCCATTCTTCACCATACCAGACTCTTGTCCTCTTGGAAGCTGATCAAAGACCTGGTCCCTGACTCGGACTGGTTGCTTCATGTCTTGATGAAGCTGACTGATCATGATCCTTAACCCTTCTTGCTCCCGAGCTAAGCCTTGGATGAGAGCCATTTGCCCCAACATCTGGGTTCTCATTGTATCTACCTCAGCTTGCAGACGTTTCAGCCATTCGTCCTTGTCATCATCGGGGCTTTTCTTGGTCAAATTCCCCATAAGGAGTGTCCTCAACTCTTCCTGCCCCTTGGATAGGCTTAAGAGGATTTCCCTGAACCGAGTCTCTTGAGCCTGAAGATCCTGATTGTCTTGTTGGGAAGCCATTGCTGAAATAAACAGCGAAAAGGGGTAAGTGACCTGTAACAAGGGTACCTGTGATGCAATGTATGTATGCATGCAATGTTTTCAAGGATCTCGCGGGGTAAACAAGAAAATTGTTAGAGTTGGCATTTTGTAGCTTGATGGAAGGCACTGCATATTGTTGAGAGTCCTTCTTCAAGAGTCAAGGCTCACCATATCGAGTGGGTCATAGCCCCTGACAACCTTGGCTAGAGGAAAATAAATCCTCTTTGCCCCTTGCTTGACATTTGATTCATCATGACCTGCATCACAAAACCCTTGAGATCCTTGAAATGGATTAGTCTTTATGTAGGATGTATGCAATGGTATGATGGTATGATGTCATGCTATGCGTGGGGTAATATAAGTAACCTTGTTATGAGTCCAGGTTAAGGACTGTAAACAAAACCTGCAAGAAACTCAAGTGTCAGATAACAAGCATGCAAGTAGTCAAGTTTGAAGGCACACAAGTCACCCAAGAGAGCCCTTAGAGTTTAGGCCAGCATGAAGTTTGGGGTACTACCCTCTTGAAGTTTCGTTGGTTAAGACCTGTCCTAGAAAATAGTAACCGGGTTCTAGAGGATCCCAATATCACTGACTACCCTCAATCGGTCATAACTCCAGCATCGCAATCTTTTCTTGCAGCCAGAACCATCACGAGAGTTTAGCCTCAATGGGCGTAGCATACTGCTACTGTTCTATTGGCCAAGTTGGGTCATTTAAGGTTCTAAGGTCGGTTGGTGCTTAATGACTCCTCAGAAGACCCATATTCTCCTTGTTGCGACACAAGGGATATCGGTACAGACCAAGGTGCCACACCAATGTAGCCACTGCTTCACCCATGTCGGTCTACGCCGGACAGGTCCCTCACAGCTTATGCTACCTAATAGGGTATCCCCAGATCCGGGTTAGGATCTATGTAACTCCGATGCAACCCACAATAATAAAGCAAACAAGCACAACAATTGAAAACACAAGTGATCTTAGTCCTAAGGTACACCTCACTTTATGGTTCCCCAGCAGAGTCGCCAGTTCTGTGATCGGTGGATTTAGAACTGACTGTTTTTAGCTGGTTTCGCGAAATATCGCGGTAAGCAAGAGTCGCCACCGTCTTTTATTTTCTCCAACATGGACAGGACAAAAGCACAGCAAAATTCCTTATGAGATTATCTCTCGGTTCGGGAGGTAGATTTATAGAAAGGGAAGGTGTTAGCACCCTTTCTATCCATGGTTATCCATGGGCTCTTAGATACTTTCTTATTGTGTTTTCAAAAGTGTTTGCTTTTCAAGATGTGAGTGAGTTTGAAAAAGTTTCGTTTAAGATTCCGGAATAACTCTTGTATCAGTCCTCAAGAGTGTTTGAAAAATTGTTTTGAAAGCTTTTTGAAAAGTGTCGGTGTGAAAAGAGTTTTGATTTGTTTTTTAATAGAGCAAGTATCCATGAGTCATCTACCTACCCTAAGGAATTAGGCTGTGTAAATGTCCTTAAGGTAGTGCCATCCCACCATTGAGAGGTAGGTAGCACCACCGTTGGAGGTGTTCGGGTCAATTCGAGTGTAGGGACAGTGTGGTTACCAGAGCAACAGTAGGACACCTTAGAAGCTACCCTTATGCCATTGACCCTTTTTTATTCCGAGGCAACTTTTCCGAGGCAACTTGTTTTGAGGCATTTGGATCAACGGACATAAGGACTTACTAAAATGTCCTATACTCGACGACCACGTTTCGAGGGCAAGGCAACAGTGAGGCGTACCCTAAGAGTGGTGTGTGAATTTGTGTGTTATTTTAAGTTATGTTTTATCTTGTACATGTATTGTAACACCCTCTAAAACCCCGCATATAATTTTCGCAAATATTAAAAACTATAAACTCAGAGTACATGTAATAATCGAGGAATGCTACAATTCTCTTTTAATAAAATAAATTCCTGTCATGCATAATTTTAGTGGTAACTCATACATGTCTACACAGCGGAATAACTTATTTAATAAAATCAAATGTTATAATATTTTCCAAAATCATCAGGGATTAACACCTGGAAAAGTCAACGTCATATTATAATAATTAAAAGAAAATAAACGAGTCTGACTAAAGCAGCTCGACAACCAAACGTTCCCGGAGTTACAACTATCAGAGCATGACCCGGACATACTAAAACGAAACTAAACTAGACACGATAAGCCTTCGCCAAGCACCTGAGCGAAGCTCCTCAATCTGAAATATTCAACAGTAAGGGTGAGCTTCTCAAATATACATTTGGTTATACATTCATAACAATCAATTCACGAAATCATAAGCATCACCCAATAATTAGCATTTTTCATAGTTTACAAAACCTTTACAATTCATATATCCATGACATATTGCCTTTCATATTTGCAAATATTCATCAAACATCATCAACCATTTATCAATCATACGTGCATACAAACAATCAAATACAACATTGGAAAAATCATCCATTCATGTTATATTCGAGTAATGCAACACACCCATGCATGTGGTACCACTTCACCGCCCCATTAAATCGCGGGTCACGGATAACTCACCGTTCCATTATATCGCGGACACGGCTACCACCTCAACGTTCCATTAGATCGCGGACACGTATATTGGCCACCATGTTAATTCCACACAATGGGAATTAACAAATGCAACATGATATGTAAGTATGTAACACTCAGCATACTATGAACATCAATCAACATATCATGCACATCAACAATATCAAACATAACATGATAGGAATAGCATGTAACCACTCAGCATACTATTAAACATCAATCATATCAAGTTATATCATAATTCATGCTTGATAACATCATCTAAAAGCATGACAATAAGATTCACATAGTGTTGGTATCATAACATACAATCGTTATTCGATACAGACATCAATCAACACTAGGAATTCAATAAACACATATTCAAAACATGTCAAACACTGCACATCAAAACCGGATCAATCCGTACTTAACAACATGCACAGAAAACATAGTTTAAAAACCAACACAGGAGGTTTAACACGGGTGCCCGTGTAAAACAACACTGCCCGTGTGGAAATGTGTCCAGAAAACACGTTTTTTTGACAATACAGGGGATCAACACGGGCGCCCGTGTAAATCAACACGGCCCGTGTTGAATTGTGCCTAGAAAACCCATTTTTATGCCAACACAGTGAATCAACACGGGCGCCCGTGTTAATCAACACGCCCGTGTTGAATTATGGCCAGAAAACACATTTTCATCAGCATTACAGTGAATCAACACGGGTGCCCGCGTAAATCAACGCGCCCGTGTTGATGAGTGCGAACCCCATTTTTCTGTTTTTGCAGCAGCTCATATACCCATTTTTTTGCACGAAAATACCTCTCTACGGCGGTGCAATCTAGTACAAAGACATCCAATCCATCATAGGAACCTAAAGTCTCTAATTGATTCATAAAATCGGGAACTTAAACCTTTTCTAACAAAGTTCAATCCTAAGGTTATCGATCCCTAGAAACATCTAACAATTGGGATTTCCTACGATTACCCGAATCAACCGTACATAAACCCATAAACAAATATAAATCGAGTATAAACCCCCCTTACCTTATCAATTAGCAGCTTTGAGTTCTTGAGCGATGTTCTTCGTTCTCCGTTCTTCAGAGCTCTATTTTCCCAAATTCCAACTTTTGTTCTTACGTGAAAACCAAAAAATGAGAAAATGGCCTAAGTCCCAAACATAACTTTATTTCTCTGCACCCCCACTCTTTACTAACAACATCTAAGCCCAATAACATAAAAATCTCAATATTCCTTATTTCTTTTATTTTCCTCAAATACTCCAAAATAAATAATTCTTTTTATTTTATTAATTCTAATAAAATAAATTCCCAAATTTAAATAAATCAATTAATTGAAAACGGGGTGTTACAACTCTCCCCCACTAAAAGAGTTTTCGTCCTCGAAAACATACCTTAGACGAACAGCTCCGGATAAGCCTCTTTCATCTGGCTCTCCAGCTCCCAAGTGATATTTCCATCTGCTGGACCTCCCCAAGCAACCTTCACTAATGCTATCTCTTTACCTCTTAACTGTTTCACTTCCCGATCTTCTATCCTCATAGGCAATGCTTCTACTGTCAGGTTATCTCTTACCTGTACATCATCTATTTGGATTACATGAGATGGGTCTGGAATGTATCTCCTCAACTGAGAAACATGAAAAACATCGTGCAAATTCGCAAGTCTCGGAGGTAAAGCAATGCGATAAGCAACTTCTCCAACTCTTTCCGTAATCTGAAACGGACCAATAAAACGCGGAGTCAACTTCTTAGACTTCAACGCCCGACCAATACCCGTCATCGGAGTAACTCTCATAAACACATGATCTCCAGCACTGAATTCTAAATTCTTTCTCCTCTTATCATGATAACTTTTCTGACGACTCTGAGAAGCTCTCATCTTCTCTTGAATCAATTTGATCTTTTCGGTAGTCTGCTGAACAATCTCTGGCCCAATTACCGAACTCTCTCCAGATTCATACCAACACAAAGGCGTCCTACACCGTCTACCATACAATGCCTCAAACGGAGCCATACCAATACTCGAATGGTAACTATTGTTATAAGTAAACTCAATCAATGGCAAATAGCTATCCCAAGCTCCACCTTTCTCTAAAACACAAGCACGCAATAAATCTTCCAACGATTGAATCGTCCTCTCCGTCTGTCCATCAGTCTGAGGATGGTAAGCTGAACTCAATCTCAACTTAGTACCCAAAGCCTTCTGCAATCCTTCCCAAAATTTCGAAGTGAACCTCGGATCTCTATCTGACACAATACTAGAAGGAACTCCATGCAAACTCACTATTTTCTCAATATACAACTGTGCCAATCTCTCCATCGAGTAATCCATTCGCACCGGTATAAAATGAGCAGACTTAGTCAACCTATCCACAACGACCCATATCGCTTCACAATTCATAGGAGTCCTTGGCAACCCAGATACGAAATCCATAGAAATACTATCCCACTTCCATTCTGGAATAAACATCGGTTGCATAAACCCAGACGGCTTTTGATGCTCAATCTTCGATTTCTGACAGATTAAAGATGCATACACAAATTCAGCTATTTCCTTTTTCATTCTCGGCCACCAAAACAATTTCTTCAAATCATGATACATTTTCGTGGCACCCGGATGAATGCTCATCCCACTGCGATGTCCTTCCTCTAATATACTTTTCTTGATTTCTGCGACATCAGGAACACAAACTCTATCGCCAAATCTCATAACATCATTTTCATCAATCCTAAACTCACCACCTTGACCTTGGTTGATCAATGTCAATTTATCAACTAAATTAACATCGGATTTCTGCCCGATCCTGATCTCTTCTAGAATACCACTAGTAAGTTTCAACATACCCAAACGAACACACTTCGGAGTACTTTCACAAACCAAACTCAAATCTCGGAATTGCTCAATTAAATCCAATTCACGAACCATCATCATAGACATATGCAAGGACTTCCTGCTCAAAGCATCTGCAACTACATTTGCCTTACCAGGATGGTAATTCAAACCAAAATCATAATCTTTGAGGAATTCTAACCACCTTCTTTGCCTCATATTGAGCTCTTTCTGATCGAAAAGATACTTCAAACTCTTATGATCGCTATACACTTCAAACCTCGAACCATACAGATAATGTCTCCACAATTTCAAGACAAACACAACTGCTGCCAACTCTAAGTCATGAGTAGGATAGTTCCTTTCATGAACCTTCAACTGTCTCGAAGCATACGCAACTACCTGCTGATTCTGCATTAAAACACCACCTAAACCCAACAGAGATGCATCACAATAGACCACAAAAGATTCCACCGGATTCGGCAAAATCAGAATAGGAGCACTTGTCAATCTCCGCTTCAATTCTTGGAAACCTTTCTCACAATCAGAATCCCAAATAAACGCTTGCCCTTTACGAGTCAACTTCGTCAACGGCAATGCTAACTTTGAGAATCCTTCGATAAACTTTCTGTAATAACCTGCAAGACCAAGAAAACTTCTGATTTCCGAAACAGTCTTCGGCGCTTCCCACTGAGATACCGCTTCTACTTTCGTAGGATCCACTGCAATACCATTCTTAGAAATCACATGTCCAAGAAAACTAACTTCATTCAGCCAGAACTCACATTTGGACAACTTTGCATACAACTTCTTATCTTTCAACAACTCTAACACAATTCTGAGATGTTCCGCATGTTCTTCGTCATTCTCGGAATAAATCAGAATGTCATCAATAAAAACCACAACAAACTTATCCAGATATGGGTGAAAAATCCTATTCATATATTCCATGAAAACACCAGGTGCATTAGTAACTCCGAACGGCATAACAGAATATTCATAATGCCCATACCTCGTTCGAAAAGCAGTCTTTTGAATATCTTCCGTTTTCACACGAATCTGATGATATCCAGATCTCAAATCAATCTTACTGAATACACTGGCTCCAATTAACTGATCCATTAAATCATCAATCCTCGGTAACGGGTACCGATTCTTAATGGTTACCTTGTTCAATTGCCTGTAATCAACACACAGTCTCATAGAACCTTCTTTCTTCTTAACCAACAATACCGGAGCACCCCAAGGCGAAACACTTGGACGAATAAACTTCTTCTCCAGTAAATCTTCCAACTGACTCTTCAATTCAGCCAATTCAGACGCAGACATACGATATGGCGCCATCGACACCGGTCTCGTACCAGGAATTAAATCTATAGAAAATTCCACTTCTCTCTCAGGAGGTAACTCGCCAACATCATCAGGAAAGACTTCTGGAAAATCACACACCACTGGCAATTCACTACTCCTGACCTTTCCTGTTGCATCTAACGAAGCAAGTAACATAAACACATTAGCACCATCTTCCATTGCTTCTTGCACCTGCCTAGCAGTCATAGTCAAATTCTCGACACCAACTGCTTCTGGGAAAATCACCGTCTTAGCAAAGCAGTTCAGATGAACCCGGTTAAATTCCAACCAGTTCATCCCAAGGATAATATCAATTTGTTCAAGCGGTAGGCACACTAAATCCATACCGAAACCTCTACCAAAAATCTCAATAGGACAATTCCTACATACGAGTGAAGTTGTCACTGAACCCGATGCAGCAGTATCAACAACCATGCTACCTCGCATACCAGATATGTCCAGTTTCAACCTCTCAGCACAATCCAAAGAAATGAAAGAATGAGTTGCACCAGTATCAATAATTGCAACTAAAGGTGTGCCATGAATAAAACACGTACCTTTAATCAATCGATCCTCTGGGGTAGTCTCAGATCCAGACAAAGCAAACACTTTTCCACCTGACTGATCCTTCCTAGGCTTAGGACACTGCGGACGAATGTGACCTTCTTCGCCACAATTGTAACAAGTAACAGACTTCCCTTTGCAATCAATAGACAAATGACCAGCCTTTCCACATTTATAGCACTTCTTCTCATCACTCTTGCAATCTCGAATGTGATGACCAGACTCACCACACCTGTAGCATCTGATAGGAGCCTTAGAATCTCCCCCACTAGGCCTTTTCCAACCGCCTGATCTCTGGTTATCTCTACCATATGGCTTGCCACGGTCCATATGTTGCTTCCCTCTTTTATCAACAGCCCCACGAGAGTGAGACGACCGATTCTTGGTAATATCTTCTTCCAAGATTCTGCTACAATCCACCAGATCAGAAAATCTACGAATACGCTGGTACCTGATTCCCTGCTTAATCTCATCTCGGAGACCATTCTCAAATTTGATACATTTAGAGAATTCTCCAGCCTCATCATTGTTGTAGTGTGCATAATACTTTGCCAGCTCAGTGAACTTAGTAGCATACTCACTAACAGTCAGATTGTCCTGCTTAAGCTCCAAAAATTCAATTTCCTTTCTTCCCCGAACATCTTCAGGAAAGTACCTCCTCAAAAAAGCCCTTCTGAAGTTAGCCCAAGTCAGTGCCTCTCCATCCTGAACCATTTCAGTCCTTGTGGCAACCCACCAGTCGTCGGCTTCTTCTGCCAACATATGCGTGCCATATCTGACTTTCAGATCTTCAGCACAATCGATCACACGGAAAATCCTTTCGATTTCCTTCAGCCACTTCTGAGCACCTTCGGGGTCATGTGTACCTTTGAACAACGGAGGATTGTTCCTCTGGAAATTTCCCAATTGCCTATCAGCACCAATCACGCCTCCAGTTGGGTTTCCAGCAAGTACACCAGCTAACATCCCCAAAGCCTCAGCTAGTGCAGCATCATTTCGTCCATTACCTCTTCCAGCCATATTCCTGAGAATTAAAACATACTCCACATCAGAATACAGTATCGACAGTGTTACCTTGCACTAGTCGCATACGAAAAGGAATGACTGACTCAAGACTCTGGTCACAACGACCGACTATGCTCTGATACCACTATTGTAACACCCTCTAAAACCCCGCATATAATTTTCGCAAATATTAAAAACTATAAACTCAGAGTACATGTAATAATCGAGGAATGCTACAATTCTCTTTTAATAAAATAAATTCCTGTCATGCATAATTTTAGTGGTAACTCATACATGTCTACACAGCGGAATAACTTATTTAATAAAATCAAATGTTATAATATTTTCCAAAATCATCAGGGATTAACACCTGGAAAAGTCAACGTCATATTATAATAATTAAAAGAAAATAAACGAGTCTGACTAAAGCAGCTCGACAACCAAACGTTCCCGGAGTTACAACTATCAGAGCATGACCCGGACATACTAAAACGAAACTAAACTAGACACGATAAGCCTTCGCCAAGCACCTGAGCGAAGCTCCTCAATCTGAAATATTCAACAGTAAGGGTGAGCTTCTCAAATATACATTTGGTTATACATTCATAACAATCAATTCACGAAATCATAAGCATCACCCAATAATTAGCATTTTTCATAGTTTACAAAACCTTTACAATTCATATATCCATGACATATTGCCTTTCATATTTGCAAATATTCATCAAACATCATCAACCATTTATCAATCATACGTGCATACAAACAATCAAATACAACATTGGAAAAATCATCCATTCATGTTATATTCGAGTAATGCAACACACCCATGCATGTGGTACCACTTCACCGCCCCATTAAATCGCGGGTCACGGATAACTCACCGTTCCATTATATCGCGGACACGGCTACCACCTCAACGTCCCATTAGATCGCGGACACGTATATTGGCCACCATGTTAATTCCACACAATGGGAATTAACAAATGCAACATGATATGTAAGTATGTAACACTCAGCATACTATGAACATCAATCAACATATCATGCACATCAACAATATCAAACATAACATGATAGGAATAGCATGTAACCACTCAGCATACTATTAAACATCAATCATATCAAGTTATATCATAATTCATGCTTGATAACATCATCTAAAAGCATGACAATAAGATTCACATAGTGTTGGTATCATAACATACAATCGTTATTCGATACAGACATCAATCAACACTAGGAATTCAATAAACACATATTCAAAACATGTCAAACACTGCACATCAAAACCGGATCAATCCGTACTTAACAACATGCACAGAAAACATAGTTTAAAAACCAACACAGGAGGTTTAACACGGGTGCCCGTGTAAAACAACACTGCCCGTGTGGAAATGTGTCCAGAAAACACGTTTTTTTGACAATACAGGGGATCAACACGGGCGCCCGTGTAAATCAACACGGCCCGTGTTGAATTGTGCCTAGAAAACCCATTTTTATGCCAACACAGTGAATCAACACGGGCGCCCGTGTTAATCAACACGCCCGTGTTGAATTATGGCCAGAAAACACATTTTCATCAGCATTACAGTGAATCAACACGGGTGCCCGCGTAAATCAACGCGCCCGTGTTGATGAGTGCGAACCCCATTTTTCTGTTTTTGCAGCAGCTCATATACCCATTTTTTTGCACGAAAATACCTCTCTACGGCGGTGCAATCTAGTACAAAGACATCCAATCCATCATAGGAACCTAAAGTCTCTAATTGATTCATAAAATCGGGAACTTAAACCTTTTCTAACAAAGTTCAATCCTAAGGTTATCGATCCCTAGAAACATCTAACAATTGGGATTTCCTACGATTACCCGAATCAACCGTACATAAACCCATAAACAAATATAAATCGAGTATAAACCCCCCTTACCTTATCAATTAGCAGCTTTGAGTTCTTGAGCGATGTTCTTCGTTCTCCGTTCTTCAGAGCTCTATTTTCCCAAATTCCAACTTCTGTTCTTACGTGAAAACCAAAAAATGAGAAAATGGCCTAAGTCCCAAACATAACTTTATTTCTCTGCACCCCCACTCTTTACTAACAACATCTAAGCCCAATAACATAAAAATCTCAATATTCCTTATTTCTTTTATTTTCCTCAAATACTCCAAAATAAATAATTCTTTTTATTTTATTAATTCTAATAAAATAAATTCCCAAATTTAAATAAATCAATTAATTGAAAACGGGGTGTTACATGTATCATGGTGATCTACGCTTATTTTTAATTTAGGCCATTCATTCTTTCATGCAAAGTTTAGCAGTTTAAAAGTGCGGAAATTAAAGTGCGGAAAGATAAATCCTACACTATTACAAGGTGCGGGTCTATACATCGCCAAATTAACAAAGACCAGTTTTGAATAAAAAATGCGGAAAGTAAATAAATTCCTAATTACTATTACAAGGCTTGAGCAATTACATAATATTCACAAAGGAAAATAAGAATAAATGCGCGAAAGAATTAAAGTTGAACGTTCGAGGGCGTTGGACCCTTTTGAAATTAAATTGAAATAAGAAAGTTAATTATTTATTTTATTAAAGAAAAGAAATGTTTTTTTAGGTTTTTTGTATTTATGAAAATAAAGAAAAGAATTTAAAATTAGAAGGAAACCCTAGTTCTAAATATTTTTAATTATTAAAAAAAGTTAAAGTTTAAAACCTAATTTACATAATATTTAATGTACATGTTTATTTACAAAATTAATGATAATTAATAATAATGATAAATAATGATGATTAATAATTTATTTAAGAAAAAGATGAAAAATGTCAAAAAAAACCTAATTCTAGATACTTTTTACTTATTAAGAAAAAGATTAAAGTTTAAAAACCTAAATTAAACTAAGTTAATTGTTAGAGTTTATTTACAAAAAATAGGTTAGTGATGAAATTAATAATAATTAAATATATTTGTATTTTTTATTTTTCTGTTTTTATTATAGAAAATTATTTTATGGTGAAAAAAACAATTAAAACAATTAAAAAAGAATTAGAAAAGAAGAGAAAATAAAATTAAAAAGGATGCAAACCAAGGGGGGTTTCAGGCCCAATGAGAGGTTTTTTTGAAATATTCTGGCCCATTAGACAAAAAGCCTTGTTTGACTTTCTGGCATCACGTGCGTGTTCATTGACTCCTGAGTACCGTGGTCTGCATTCTTTGGCCATTGGATTAGGTTTCATGCATAAGTTGTTCTTTTTTGGCCATTTGGCTTTTGGCCATTTGTGTTCTGGCCTCAACGTTCCTTAATGAACCTGCATGGGATCCTGTCTAAATCTGCAGTGTTGACTCTCATGAACACATTAAATAAAATCATAAAATGAAAATAAAGCCAATATATGAAGAAATTTAATGTTTAGGCACAATATGGCATGTATGAATGATTATACCCTTTTGATCATGGAGATCAAATCAATCTTACCCTCACTGGAAAATTAGTGACATGAATGCTTTTATGCCATTTGGATCATGGAGATCAAGTCAGCCTTACCCTTACTGAAGAAGTAGTGAGGTGTTGGTTTGTAACTGTGATGACTTGTTTGTAGTGAGAGAGAGATTTGTAATAAGGATTTCAAGGTTTTAGGGTTCTTGAAAGAATTTGATATTCTGACAGTGTTGTGGCCAGGTTTTTTTTTCTCTTTTTTCTCCCCTGGTTTGTGTGAAAAGAAGGTGATTATATAATGGAAATTTGGGTAAAGAAAATGGGCTTTGGATGTGCAATTGAGCTTCCAATGTTCACTTGAGTTCGTCACTTTCCAGGCTAAATCGCAGAGACTTAAGTGCAATTTTTGAAGTTGAAATGTGAAAACAAAATGTAGCCGACATCAATAACTAACTCCTGTCCGAAAATCGGCTTAATCGGATAAACGGTGAATTAGTTATGAATTTTTGAAGTTTCAGCTCAGACAAACTTATTTTGGGCTCCAGTGTCGACTCTGACATGTTCTTCAATAAAAAACTGGTATTGATCGGAGCATAATACGGTCTCGACTTTTGAAGAAAAGTTGTAGATCTATGAGTCAGGGACCTTGTGTAAAAATATGAGCACAATCCGATAAAAATTGACCGAGTTATGAATTTTCGAAGTTTCGGCCCAGATGAAATAGTATTCAGCATTCAGGATTTTCAGCGTGTCACGTACTCTAAGCAAAAAACGAAGGCCTTTTGAATAACGTTTGAACTCAATACCTTCTGTGAAAATGTAGCCAACTCAATTTGTGAAATTTTGGCGCCGGAACCAGCTCGATACGATGAAAATCGACCAAGTTATGATTTTCTGAACATGACGCAAATAAACTTCTGTCACAAATTTTCTGTATGAAAATACTTGATAAATCCACATTTTTGAAGACCTTCTGGTCGAAATTGGCTTCCATCCGTGAGAGATGAAAACGTAGATAATGTCAAGACGGAATTTTGGCCTCTGGAACGGGTTCAAAACGAGTCACGATCTTCAAGTTATGAATTTTTTAACACGTAAAAACTGTACTTTCAGCACACTTTTTCACCATATTTCTTCGAGAAAACTCACACATTCGGATACCTTCTTTAAAGAATTGACTCTTGAGCCGAACCTGAATTTGAGAATACGTTATCAGAGATATCTTGGCGAAAGAATACCTGAATATGACGCGCCGGGTTGGACTTGTGAATTTTTCTTGAAATATTTTGAGAAATATGGGAGGGCAAATTTTGGGGTACAACACCATGGATCGCACATCAACTAGGGAAACACCCTATTCTTTGGTTTATGGCATGGAGGTTGTCTTGCCTATCGAGGTTCAAATCCCCTCCTTGATAATTATGAAGGATGCATGTTTGAGTGAGGATGATTGGATCCAAACCCAACTTGATCAACTAAACTTAATTGATGAAAAGACACTTACTGTTGTTTGCCATGGTCAGATGTATCAAAAATGGATGATCAAGGCTTTCAACAAGAAAGTCAGACGCCAAGTATATCAAGTTGGAGATCTAGTGATCAAGCACATCATCTTGCCACAAAGTGATCCCAGGGGCAAATGGACTCCTACCTATGAAGGACCATTTGTAATCAAGAATATCTTTTCCGGTGGGGCAATGATCTTAACCACCATGGACGGCGACGACCTGCCACACCCTGCAAACACAGACATAGTCAAAAGATACTACGCATAAGAGACCCGATAGGTTGACACACCGAGGCAAAACAGGGGCATCCCGACGAACCAAAGGTTCAGGAAAAAATTATGGATAAAATAAAAATATTTGTACACCCGGCAAATAGAAAACCCGAAAGGGCGACTTGGGCAAAAAAGGGTTTCCCGGTGGACTGAAAACCCGAAAGGGCGGTCAAGGAAAAATTTAGGGAATTAAAAGCGTATGACTATGTCTCGTCGGATCACTTTGAGGACAATCTCTTCACTGACAAACTCTGAGCTTCTGATCAATTCAATCATCTACAGACGAAGCAACAAATGGATAAGATATGCAGAGATACTGAGGCTATAGCAGAATGGGAACCCCATGGGATTATCACACATAGTTGTCTTTCTTTGTATAAATTTTTTCTTACTTTTATGACACCATCCTCTTACTAGGATACTTGTCTCTTTTGTACAAAATACTTATTCAAAGTGGATAAAAAAGATATCTCTTTAAAGTACAGAAAATTATTTGTCCTTTTCTTTTACACTTGTGTTTTATTTGCAAAAACGTCCAATGATTCATTAATGAACATATGCATTTGAACATAATTACTGTTTACAAATAAATAAAATGAAAAAGAATAATTACTGACAGGTTGAAAGAATAGGAAAATGTCTTTAGGCTATTCCATGAGCAATCCCTACAGTACGTCATTAAGATCCCCAGCGGAGCTGAAACTTCAAGCTATTAATCCCCAGTGGAAATCATCCAATTTCTCCAAATTCCCCAGCAAGTTGTCTTGAAGCCTGAAAATCAACCGGATAACAGTTAACTTCTATTACTCCCTATCCTAGGATAACTCCCCGGTAGGGTGACAGATGACCAAAACTCTTGAACTTTTTCCCAAGCAGGAATAAGCTTTTTCCCCATAGAGTTTTCATTGCTCCCCAACGGAACGAGGACTCCCATTATTAACTCCCAGTAGAAGTCATCAAAATTCTCTGGATTCCCCAAGCAGATTCCTCAAGCAGTACATGACATTACTCTCACAATGGAATTTTTGTCAACACTCCAACTTCAAGACATGAAGAATCTACATGTCCTCAGCGACAGTCAAGGATTTATTTTCCTCAGCAATACAAAAAATTAGCTTACATGCGCATACATTACATCCACATATCATAAACATTGATAAAAACACATATATTTCATCATACATTTCATGCGACATAACTTTGTGTTTCAGCTAACATTTTACCCTTTTCAGGATAAGATTAACAAGCTACCATTAACAATATGCAATCTAGATACAGTTCAGATATGCTTCAGACACGGTTGCCATTCTGTTACTCATTCAGATTCATCTTTCAAATACAGTTCAGATACGCTCCAGACACGGTTGCCATTCTGTTACTCATTCAGATTCATCTCTTAGATACAGTTCAGATACGCTCCAGACACGGATTCCATCCTGACACTCATTCAGATTTTTTAAAGTTCAGATACGCTCCAGACACGGATGCCATTCTGATACTTATTCAGACTTCAAGTACAGATACAGCTCAGATACGTTCCAGACACGGGCATCATTCTGATACTCATTCTTTCAGCTTGCAAGTTGCAATTTAATAAACATCCTTGGATGGCATATACAATCCCATCTCCTCAACAAGATTCTATCACCTCTCCAAATGGCATCTTTAAGCCCATTTCCTCAACTACACTTTGTCGAGTGCAAATTTACGGGCACTCTAGTGTCAAATCATCTTTTACCTTCGAGTCACGAACGGAAAAGCTCGCCAATCTAACTCTTCAGGTTCAAGAAGATTGAACAGGGTCAGCTGTTGTACCCTAAAATTTTCCCTCTCATTTATCAAGACTTTTCTCACAAGACTTCTTTGTCTCAAGACAACATTAGGGTCTTGCACTGATAACCTAAAATTAGGGTTTGAGTTTGCACAAGGATTTTTGGACCATAAATGCTTCATGTGACTTTCATACATTATTTTGGACCCCTAAGATTGCTCATGATAAGTTTCAAGCCTTGAACCACATTTTTGATCAGTCAATTGGACAATTGACCTAAAATCAACTGTATTGGGGAAAAAGTCAACCATAGTCAATTTACAGTCAAATTTCATAATTTTTTATCCACATCAACATTTTAGACTCATATGTACCATTTGATCAAATTTGGATCACAACTCCTCAAGAAATTTGATCAAATCATCAAAAGGGCAAAATGGTCAAAATTAGGGTTTTGACTAAGGAAGGACAATTTCTGATTTTTAACCTAGCCAATGATCAATTGAGTTCAATCATAATTTCAAGGATTAAATGGAATCATCTTGACTTAATTACTTGGTTCAAAACATTTCAAATTCATTGGATTCACAGATGAAATTCGTAGTCAACTGATCAAAAGTCAATTGTATACTGAAAAGTCAAACTTTGACTTTTTAGTCAAAATCAAGTGCCAAGGGTCATAATTCATCAAGATATGTCAAAAAGTGAAACTTGTTCATCAGGAAAACCAAATTTGAAAATTAGGGTTTTGAATTTGAAAATTTTCATAACTTAGAATTTTCTTAAGTATAAACATTTTCTTATTTTTCTCAACTTTACACCACTTTTACACCATGATGCATATTGATTCAAGGAAAGTCCCCAACATGAAAGTTATAGACCTCCATGTAAACTACAACTTTTCTTCACAAACGTTTCCCTAAAGATGTTTGTATTTCAAGTTATAAATTTGTGAATACATGATCATGAACTTCTTAACTTAGTGAAATTTTGCCCTAATTTAGGCAGGTTTTGGATCCAACTTCATGGCCATTTTTAACCTAGTTCCAAGAGGTATCTCAAAATTAATTTCAAAGATGGATTATATAGCACATTGCAAGCTTTCCAAAATGTCCAAGAACTCTCCAAGATCGTTTTTGAGTAGGGAGAATCGAAGAGAGGAAGTTGGCATTTTCTCACTTTTTGTTCAAGCCATTTTCATGAAGAACCAAGTTGAAAATCAAAACTATGCTGGCTATTTCATGTTGTACAGGTCCTAAACTTGCTACACACTCCTTAATTAAATGCTTACTCAGTTGACAAAGCCTCTATCCATGCTTTTGAACCTTTATCCAACTTATAATTCCACTTATGGCAAAAAGGTTCCATTGCCATTTCCATAAAGGGAAACTTTTGCAAACATTGTAATCTTGAGAATTGGACCTATCCCCTTGATACATGCAATTACCACAGACCTAATACAACTTATAGGGAAGAATAGCAACCCTAAGCAAGCTGGTACAAGCATGTGAGCTTGGTCTTGTCACTTTGCTTCAAGTACAAGAAAAGTTGCAAAAAGGCTAGGGCTTGTACATCTGATAGAGAGCTGACTTAAAACCATTTCTGTACTAATATGCAAAGAATATATAACACATGGAACACCAAGCAAAGGCATGAAACACTTAGAGCAAGCAAAGCACCAAAAACTGTCCAAAACATACAGTTTCTGCATAAACACATCCAACATCCATTTGGCTCGTGCGTTTTGTGTTTAGATCATTCCAACACCTTACATACTTGATATCAAACTCATCCAAACTATCATCCCTGTTCTGTAACCTCTGTTTGACCATCCGCCATTGTTAACTTTGAAGCTTGCAGTTGGACTTGGTCAGGGAGTTCTAGCCATTTTCAGGGCAAGTTAAGGGTTGGAATAGATTCAGGGAAGCTCAAGGAAGCTCAAGCAATCATCAGGCCTCCATTAAAGTCACTATATTTCCATACACGATTCCAACTGAAGGAGGTAATTTTTAAAACTCTATCTCCTTGTACAGGCAACCTCAGGCCACAATCTGTGAATAAAAAGTGTAGTTCTCATCCTAACGAAGCTATACATATCATTATCTTGCATTGATTTTACTTGTGCTAAGAGAATTTGGAAGTTGAAGTCTCTGGAAATTTTAGGTTATAAATTAGGGATTTTAAAATTCTCTTTGATCTTTGATAGTTAGATTACATAATTTATATGGTTGGAATCGTGAGTTCAAATGCTACATTTTTCATGTTATAAGTTTTCATTTTTATGCAAGCATGAGGAAGTTGCAGGTTGAACTGGCCAAGGCGTGAGGAAGAAAAAGGCAGGACAGGGACGAGATCTGTTGGGCTTTTTTGCTTCCTGGGCCTGTTTGTTTTTGCTAGCACTACCACTGATTTGCTATCTCACCCCCTGCTAATTCTTTTCATATTTTATTTTTTCATTTTTTATACTTAATACTTTTAATTATTTTCTTTAATGATAAAAAATCCTAAAAAATAATTTAATTATTTTTACACTTTTATTTTATTTTTTTTATTATTATTTCTCACATAAAAAATATAGTTTATTTTGATAAAATATAATTTATTTTCTTAATAAACTTATAAATATAATTAAATATACTTAATATTTTTATTTTACATTTCATACTTACAAATACCTATTTTTTGCATATATTTAATTTTTAATATTTATATACAATATTATTTATTTTTTATATACAAAAAATGCACAAAATAATAATATAGAAACATTATTTTCTTTTAAATAAAAATTAGGGTTTAACCCCTTTCAAAAAAATTAAATCATTTCTCTTATTTTTTTTAGGTTTAAATTAAATATTCTTTTACACAAAAATAAGACACAAAAATCTCTTTACATGTACATTACCTTGCATTACATTTTAAATATTGTATTATATTTATCTTAATTCGCCCAAGTTCGATTTGGTTGTAATAATGTATTTAGCTTTATATTTGTGCAAATCCTCATTCAAACTTGTATTCCCCCTCCCATAAAATTGTTGTAATAGCTTAGTATATTTACATTACTCAATTTATCGCTTTATATGCCATGATTAGTAATTAGGGTTTGAATGACAAGAACCAAACAAAGCAAAATAGAAAACCCTAAATATAAGACAAAATCAAAAGCATGAAAAGTTATACACTTTGCACACAAGCACCCTTAGGGTTTCTCCCACTTGGTTGCCTAAAACAAAATGGCCATGTTACGCATGCAAAGTATCTTGGCAAAACAAAACAAATATAACATCATAGCCCCTCGATGGCGCTATTCAAAAGTTGCCTAAACAAAATGATCTTGGTCCCTCAAAAATGCTAAGATACTTTGCAAACATTGCTAATCATGGTTATACGATGACCCACGCCCGTCCTGTTTACATCCAAAGATAGGGTTGCTTACCAAATCAATGGTAAGACAACAATGTCAAAGGAATAGAAAATACACAAGAAATACATTTGAGTAGTGTTGTACCCCAAAATTTTCCCTCTCACTTCATCAACTTTTTCTCACCACAAGACCCTTGGAGCTCAAGATCAAGTTAGGGTTTGCTCTGCTCAAGACTCCTCCTTGCACTGTTGACCCAAATTAGGGTTTGAGTTTGCACAAAGATGTTTTGACCTAAAATGCCCAAGGTGACTTTCATGATTCATGTTGGACCTACAAGTTTATCCATACCAAGTTTCAAGCCTTGATTCCAGTCTTTGCCCAGTCAATTGGACAGTTGACCTAGAAATCAGCTGTATTGGGGAAAAAGTCAATTGTGGTCAATTGACAGTCAAACCTCATGATTTTTGACCCACATCAACATTATGAACTCATATGGACCATTTGGTCAAGTTTGGATCCCAATTCCACAAGAAATTTGATCAGATCACCAAAAGGGCAAAATGGTCATTTTTAGGGTTTTGACTGCACAAAGGCAATTTTTGACTGTTTGACCTAGCCAATGGAAAACCAAGCTCACATATGGACTCAAGGACTCAATGGCATTGTCTTGACATGTTCAACAAGTTCAAAAGATCCCAAATGCACAAGATTGATAGATGAATTTTCCAGTCAACTGAGCAAAATTTGACTGTATACTGAAAAGTCAAACTTTGACTTTTTGGTCAAAATCAAGTGTCAAGATTCATTTTTCATCAAGACATGTCAAATTATGAAACTTGTTCATCAAGAAATCAAAAATTACAAATTAGGGTTTGAAATGAAGAAATTTCATAACTTAGAAATTTTCTAAGTTATGAAACTTCCTTATTTTTTCCTAACTTTGTCCCATTTTTTCATCAAGATACATTTGGATGAAAACAAAACTCAAAACATGAAAGTTGTATTCCATTGCAAAATATACAAATTTTATTCACAAAGTTTCCTCAAAAGAGGCTTGTAGCTCAAGTTATGATTTTTGGAATAGGGGTGCAAAACATTCTTAACTTAGAAATTTTTTGACCTATTTTAGGCAGGATTTTTGCCTAACTTCATGGCCACTTTTCACATGCTTCCACTTGGAATTTCAATTTTCATTACAAAGATGGATTATAGTACACATTCCAAGCTTTCCAAATTGTCCAAGAACTTCTCAAACACCCTTGTGGTTAGGGAGAATCGAATTGGCAAAGTTGGGCAAAAGTCACTTTTGTTCTTGGCCAAAGGCATGTTCATACACTATGCATTTTCAAACTCAGCTTGCACAAGCTAGGTTACAGGCCTCTAATCCCATTTATACTCTATAATTCAATGCTAAACCTTTGTGCCAAGATGTTATTTTGCTCATTTGGTCATTACATGGAAGTTTAATCCATAATTAGAAAAAGTAACTTAGCCATTTTTGAAAAGGTGCACTTTATGTCAAAACACAAATCAAAGAAGTACAATGTAGATCTTTGAGGCACAAGTTTATGGACTAATCCCACTGATCAAGGAGAGATTATGCAGCATGCTTGAGGGACCTTCCTTAGCCTATAATCCAACTTGACCACTTTAGCTTAGATAAGAAGAAAACTGGCATATTGAACATCATCTCTCATTCCTGTAAGAACAAACAAAAACAAACTTTGTGAACACATTTCACAGTCCCTAAGTAACATGAAACACGACCAAGCCATCCCTAAGACTCCCTCATTCATTAAAACACAGTTTTGTGGCAAAACAGGGTACCTTCTGCATTTTGACTTGGCCAGTTCATTTCCCTCGTGCGTTTTCATCCAAACCAGTTCAAACATATCCTATATCATCCATACAAACTATCCCAAGCCCTAGCTGCAGACTGTAACACCTCTAACCAAGTTCACCATTTTCATTTTTTCAGTTGTGCAGGTTGAGTTACATAGCTCGTTTCAGTTAGTTTCAAAGCAAGCTAGAGGTTGGAAGAGCATCCCTGAACTTCAAGCAAGTTGTACAAGTCCTCACATTGCATTGCAAGTACCTCCATTGCTGCACACGATTCCAGCTGAACAGGTAAAACTTTGGACTTCTATCTCTCAATCTAGGAAGAGTTAGGCTTAGGTTTATGAATGAAACATGCTCTACTCATGGCCCTGAAGCTACCTATATTCTCACTTTTCATTTATATTGTGTGTGTTAAGAGAATTTGGAACCTGAACATTAGAAAAAACTTAGGTCAGAAATTGGGGATGAAGAAATTCTCCCTCGTTTCTTAGAGTTAAGTCAAGTTTTTTATATGTCTGGATTCGTCTCTTGATGCTCTACATTTTTGGTGTTATGAGTTTTGCTTGAAAGTCCAGGAATCAGGAGTTAGGAAGCACACATTTTTGTTGTTCAAACAAGTTTGGAGGTTGAAGATGACTGGCTTGGGCTGGGCCTGAGTCAGTCCTACTTTTTGCACCCTTTTTTTCAATTTGCACCCCCCTGACCCATTATGTGATATATTTGTCATTTTTGATTTTTTCCTTTTGATTTTGATTCTATATTTTTATTCAAGCATGAAAAAACACTAAAAATATTTTTCTCACACTTTTTGCATTTTATTTGATATTTATTTGTTTCATTTAGTTACATATATAAATAAATATAGTACTATTTGTTTAAAACATTAAAATAATAATATAAAATAAATTTTTTTAGTTATTTTTTTTTATTTACATTTTGGAAACATTTTCTAAAAAATATACTTTTTTTTTGTAAATAATTAACATTTTTTTTATTTTTGTACATATTTAATATATTTAGTAAATAATATAAATACTTATATATTTAGAATATTTAGGATAAAAAACATAAAAATAATATATTTTTATTTTTATTAATATTTGACCTCAAAAATAACTTTTTTACAATATACTTCTCTTTTATTTATTTTTTTATATAATTAATAAATATTGCATATAATAATTAATAAATACTTTTTATTTTAGCAAAATTAGGGTTTTGCCCTAAAAACACAAAATATCCAAAAATTGATTCTTTTATTTTTTGTTTATATTTCACATAAAAAAAAATACTTTCCCATACATATAAAAACCATTTTTGTGCATAAGTACATTTTTGCATATTTATTTACTTAATTATTGTACAATTAATCTTTGTATATTCAATTTGGATGTAATAGCTTAGATTTTAATTTCTTGCTAAATATCCCCATTTGAACATTTGTACCCCCCATCCCATAATTGTGTTGTAATAATTTAGGATTTTTAAATTTCGCACTTTAAAGCTTTCTAAATATACCATGATAGACTTAGGGTTTGTATGCAAATCAAAAATAACAAATAGCTTGACCTAATTCAAAGATAAAAAAGCATGAAAGTGGACAACACCAATCACACTTGCATCCCTAGGTTTACTCCACTTGTTGCCTTCAATAATGGGCCATGTTGCATGTTGAGTTTCTTTGGTAAAACAAAACAATTCAAATGATCATAGTACCTCGATGACGCTTTCGAAAGTTGCCTAAAAATGATCAAGTCCCTTAAGGAAAATTTTCCAAAGACACTTGGCACCATTGCAATCATGGTCTAAACGATGTCCCGCGCCCGTCCCGTTAACATCCTAACACAAGATTGTCCACCAAATACAATGGTGGAACAAAATTGTTAAAAGGGTTAAAACATAGGAAAGATCTTTGAGAAATTTAGGGTAGATAGCTCTTGGTTACTTGAATCAACTTGCAAAACAATCCTTGCCATTTTTCAAAACACACCTCACAACACACTTTCAAAAACCACTTTCAAAAACATTGAAAACTTTTTAAAAGACATACACCTTTGTATACATTCAAACATGAATCATTACAAAGGTTGCCACCACATTGGCCTATTTTCAAAACATTTTCAAACCCACACACAAAGCACCATTTCAAACAATTGAAAGCACCATTTCAAACAATTGAAAACACAAAGCAAGTGATCTAAGAAAGTAGCTAAGAGCCCATGGATAACCATGGATAGAAAGGGTGCTAATACCTTCCCTTTCTATAATCTACTCCCCGAACCCAAGAAAACATCTCAAAGGTTTTTGCTGTGCTTTTTAACCTTTCCTTAGGATAAAATAAAAAGTCGGTGGCGACTCTTGCTCAACCGAAACATTTGCGAAAACAAACGCAAAACCTCAAGTCAGTTCTCCCACCGTATCACAGAACTGGCGACTCTGCTGGGGAATTTTAAAGTGGAGTAACCTTAGGGCTTAGATCACCCTCTTGCTTGACTAATTGTTTGCTTTGATTGCTTTATATCTTGGCTCTCTTGTTTGGTCTTGAAATACTACACCTGGATTTGGGGAAACATTCATAGATAGCAATACGTTGTGGAAACTGTGCGGGGTATACCGACACGGTTGAAGCAATAGCTATATTAGTGAGACATATTTGTGAGTACCGGTAACCCTTGAGTTCAATCAAGGAGAGTACGGGGCCGCTGAGTGATGTCACTAAGCACTAATGACCTAGAACCTTACTTGACCATCTTGGCCTTTCATTAGGGGTAGTGAGATGACCGGCTTTGGTGCAGTCCGAAGTTGGTAGATACTCGATAATACACTCATTGAGGGTTGTTTTCTTGGAATATTTTGGTTGCTAGTTAAGTGGCTAAACCAAAACAATGAACATGGAAAACAATCCAATGATATTGAGCTCCTTAGAACCCGATTACTATTTATAGGACAGGTTTTTAAGCCAACTACACTCAAGAGGGTACTTACCTATGAAACCTCATGCAAGCCTGAAACTAGGGTTTTGTGTGAATTGCTTGTACATATGTTTTGTGCATACATCATGAACATCATAAAGCATCATATGCATTCACTAACCATTTCAAGGGTTTGGATCTTCATCTTTGTTCTTGTTTTGTAGGTCATGGAAATTCTTCGCAGGAAAACTATCCAAGTCAACCTTGTGAGAATCCCTCCTCAACTCAAGGAGCTCACATCCAGAATTCCGGAAAGCTCTCCCTTCAGTGAAAGACATGGTAGACTGCTCAGCCTAGTCAACACCAGCATTGAAGAGGACATGGTAAAGGTGTTGTTCCAGTTCTTTGACCCCCTTCACCATTGTTTCACATTCCCTGACTATCAATTGGTGCCCACTTTGGAGGAATTTTATCAACTCTTGAGAATTCCTATTCTTAATCAACTACCCTACAACGGTACGGAAAAAGAACCAAAGCCTGAAGATGTTGCTCAAGCACTACACTTGCAACCATCTAACATCAAGGGGCATTGGGAAACTAGAAGCGGTGTCAAAGGCTTCTTGGAAAAATTCTTGTTTGAGAAGGCACATGAGTGTTGGAATTCATTGGATCTACAAGCCTTTGAAGAAATTGTGGCACTCCTCATTTATGGGTTGGTCCTGTTCCCAAATCCTGACCAGCTTGTAGATGTCAACACCGTCAAAATCTTCTTATCCAGGAATCCAATACCAACATTGCTTGGGGACATTCTTCACTCATTTTACACATGAACAATGAGAAAGAGGGGTGTTCTCATGTGTTGTACTCCTCTCCTTGCAAGGTGGTTTATTTCGCACCTTCCACAATCTGTCTTGAAGAATGACCAAGGCTTAAGGTGGTCACAACGGTTGATGACCCTCACTCACTCTGATGTACATTGGTGTTCTCGGTCCAGAGAAAATGTCATCATCGTTGATCGTTGTGGAGAGTTCCCTAATGTTCCATTGCTTGGAATTAGAGGAGGCATTACCTACAACCCCTGTCTAGCTTTGAGACAATTTGGATATGCACGGAGGGATGGCCCTCACGACATGTTGATTCCTGACCTAGTTTTTGACTTCGACAACGATGCGCAAGGACTTTGCCAAAGATTCATCAGAGCTTGGAGGATTCCTAACAAGGTAAACAGTAAGACACTGGGGCACAAGAACTCCATCCCTCTTGAGCCTTATCTCAAGTGGGTACGAACCCGAGCCCAGAGTCTAATGATGCCTTACCCTCATGTTCTCCCTGTGATTAAAGAGCCCGTTAAGGAAGGAGAGGTTCCCTACACCATCCTATATCCTGACATGCCAACATCATGGGAGGAGATGCAGAAGAGTTGGATCCAACTCAAGGAGGAACGGAACACTTTTGAAGCCAGCTTCTACGCCAGTGAGAAGAAGGTTTTGGAGCTTACCCGCCGACTCCACGAGGAAGAGACCCTCAACACCTACATCGCACCAAAGAGGATGCGCAACGTCTTTTTACCTTGAGAAGTTTTTTTTTGTAATATTTGGCCCATGGGGCATTTATGCACTGACAAATTTCTTCTTATTAATATGACGTGCGTTCTTTTTGTTTGCAACAATTTTGAATTTTCTAAATCCTTGAATGCATTGCATAAATAAGCATATCATGCATCATATGCATAACAGGTACCCTTCTTCTATAGGTTGCTTAATCTTCTTCGTTGTTTATTTCAGCACTCAATCATCATGTCTTCCGAGCCTACTACCGAACAAGCTATCAGGGCCCTCCAGGCCCAGAACGCCCAGTTTCAGGAGCTGGTCATGAGCTTAGCCCAGGGTCAACAGGAGTTGAAGACTCTGCTCTTGAAAAATAAGAAGAAGAAGAGGACTGCGCTGTTTAACACTGGACGAAGATTTGGGAATACACTGCAGAATGAGGCTGATCAGGCTACTTCCTCTGCAGAGAAAGACAGTCCCCAAGGGGGAAGGGCTCCTAGTCCTGTGGTCTCCGACAATGAGATGGATTACAATGATGAACAGTACCCTCCTGCTGAAGACAGGTACAAGAAACTAGAGGACCGTTTAAGTGCCATGGAGATCCAACATGTGTCGGGGCTGGATTTTGGAGATCTAGGTTTATCTTCTGGGGTGGTGATCCCACACAAGTTCAAGGCACCTGCCTTTGCAAAGTACGACGGGGCTTCCTGCCCTAAGCTGCATCTCAGATCATATGTAAGGAATATCTAACCTTACACTGCAGACAAGAACCTTTGGATCCATTTCTTCCAGGATAGCCATTCAGGGGCTCAACTCGAGTGGTTCTACCAGCTGGATGGAACCAGTATCCGAAATTGGGAGGACTTGGCTACTGCATTTTATAAGCAGTATCAGTATAATTCCGACCTTGCTCCCACGCGTACCCAACTCCAGGGTATGTCACTGGGGACGGGCGAAGGATTCAAGGAGTATGCACAAAAGTGGAGAGACCTGGCTGGTAGGGTGCAGCCACCTTTGATGGACCGTGAGCTTGTGGACATGTTCTTAGGGACCCTGTATGGTCCATTCTTCAACCACCTGATTGGTAATTCTTCTGCTGGGTTCACAGACCTGATCTTAACCGGTGAGAGGATAGAAGCTGGTATCAAGTCGGGGAAGATACAGAAAGGTGCCTCCACGAGTACTAAAAAGAAGCCCTTCAAGAAGGAAGCCAGTGCCGTTTATGGTCCCAGAAGACAAATTAAACCGGAACGCCGCCAAGCTGTCAACGCGTTGGTAATTTCAAAGCCTACTGCCGCTCCTCAGCAGTATAACCAACCAAGGGGTGAGAGACCCAAAAGGCAGTACACTCGGCTCAGCATGACCCTGTCTCAGATATTGCCGCAACTACTGTCAACCAATCTGGTAACTGTCAAAGAAGCTCCAAAGGTAGTGAACACAGCTTCTCCAAAGTACAACCCCAACACCCGCTGCGCTTATCACTCTGACAGCCCGGGGCATACTACGGATGATTGTTGGGCTATGAGGAACAAGGTTCAGGACCTTATTGATGCTAAATAAATACAGTTTGAGGCGCCCGAAAGACCCAATGTTGTGACTGCTCCCATGCCCCAGCATGGAGTGAATGCTGTGGAAGAAGACCTGTATGTGGCCTCCGTGGATGATATTGTTACTCTGTTGTTGACTGTCAAAAGGAACCTGCTGCTAGCCGGTTTATTTCCTGGATGTGGTAAAGGTTGCCTTTTATGTGCTGTTTCACCTGTTGGTTGTCCTTTGCTGAAATCAGGTATCCAAAGCCTGATGGATAGCAAAGAAATTTTGTTCGAGAAGATTGCTGTTCCTGCTGAAGAAGTTTCTATTGTTACTATTTTCAACAAACCTCCTAAGGCTCTCTCAAAGAAGCCTGTCAAAATCATATCCACTCAGAAGATTGCTCCTATCATCGTCACTGTTCTGGGGCCTCTCCCTTATACATCCGACAAAGCTGTCCCATGGCACTATGGGGCAGATATTTATGTTCTTGGAGTAAAGCAAGAGTTCGATACTAGTACCAGTGTCAACAACATTACCGGACCTGCCAAGGTTACTCGCAGTGGTAGGCTGTTCTCACCAGATATTGCGCCACCAGCTATTCAGAGACCTCTTGTCATCACACCTGCAAGTGTGCCTGCTTCCCTTCCTGATCAAGTTCCTGTTTCTACCCCTACTGCCAAGTCATCTGACGCTCGGGGCAAAGGTATTGCTACTGATTTGCCTGCCCTGACGGAGGCACCAAAGACAACCACTGTTGAAGCTTCCCAGCAAGAGATGGAAGAGATTCTCAAGATCATTAAGAAGAGTGATTTCAATGTCGTTGAGCAGTTGGGGCACACCCCCTCTAAGATTTCTATGTTATCACTGTTGTTGTGTTCAGAGGCCCATGCCAAGGCCCTGATTTCCTTCCTGAAGACGGACCATGTGCCACAAGAAACGTCTGCTGATCAATTTACCGATTGTGTGGCTAACTTGACTGCCGATAATGGGTTGGGCTTCTCTGACGCCGATCTGACTGCCAAAGGAAAGAACCATAACGACGCCCTGCATGTCTCCATTGAATGCAGGGGCACTACTCTTGCCCATGTGTTGGTAGACACCGATTCTTCATTGAACGTATTACCTAAGAAGGCCCTAGACAGGTTGGATTGTGAGGGTTTAGAGCTCAAGCCTAGTAACATTGTTGTCCGGGCCTTTGACGGTTCGAAAAGGATGGTACATGGGGAAGTTGACATTCCAATCAGGGTTGGTTCTCAAGTTTTTGATTCTACTTTCTATGTGATGGATATCCGACCATCCTATTCTTGTTTGCTGGGTCGTCCATGGATCCACAAGGCTGGAGCTGTGACCTCCACACTACATCAGAAGCTGAAGTACCCGGTCAGAGGGAAGATTGTTACAATTCAGGGGGAGGAAGAGTACATGGTCAGCCACCTCAACTCGTTCCGGTACATAGAGATGGATGGGGAATTCATTGAGACTCCATTCCAACACTTTGAAGAGGTGCCTCAGACACTGGCATCAGCAGAGACTGTGACTAAAGAGGACTCTCCTTTGAAGATGGCTTCCTTAAAGGATGCCCGGGCTGTGATTGAGAAGGGCGAGTGTGCAAACTGGGGCCGACTTCCTGATTTCACTCCAAAGACTGACAAGTTTGGTTTGGGCTTCACTGCAGAGGCTCAGAGGGTTGTTCGTAAGGCAAGAATTGGAAAACCTCATGTGTTCATCACCAACCCAGGAGTGAATGCTATTGAAGACGACGTGGAGGAATCTGAATTCGACAGCTGGATCTACCCAACAACCGACAGTGGACCAAGCAACTGGACTGCCAAAGACTTCACACCTATTACTTTTGTCACTCAGTAATGAACTCTTTTGTTTTGAATTTGTAACAGACAATATTTTGAAACTTTTATGGCTCGGTGTCTTACCCGGGACACCGTGGCTTCATTTGTGAGGGCTTTTGTGTGTCATTTTCATATGTCATCAATAAAAACATTGGACGTTTGTTGCATTTCAAAATCTTGCGCTCATTTTCTTTCTTTATTATATATTGCAAAACAACTATATTTACACACACTCACTTATACAGGTTCCAATACACTCTGGATCTCACTGGTAACGACTCTGCTACTGCCAGTTATGACTTTGAAAATCCGATCAACTTAGCCGAAGACGAAGGTGAAGATGATTGCGAAGTGCCTGGTGAGCTCGCAATACTGTTACTCCAGGAAGAGAGGGCCATTCAGCCACATGAAGAGCCAGTGGAAACGGTAAATCTGGGTACTGAGACAGACAGAAAGGAAGTCAAGATTGGTGCCAGTCTAGAGCCCAGTGTAAAACAACGGTTGATTCAGATGCTGCATGACTATGTGGAAATCTTTGCCTGGTCTTACGAAGACATGCCTGGGTTGGATACCGACATTGTGGTTCATCACTTGCCTACCAAGGAAGAATGCCCGCCGGTAAAACAGAAGGTCCGCTGTATGCGTCCAGAAATGTCTGAGAAAATCAAAGCTGAGGTTATGAAACAATTTGATTCCGGGTTTCTAGCAGTGACTTCTTACCCTCAGTGGATTGCCAACGTGGTTCTAGTGCCGAAGAAGGATGGTAAGGTCCGAATGTATGTTGATTACAGGGATTTGAATAGGGCGAGTCCTAAGGATGATTTCCCTCTGCCTCATATCGACGTTCTGGTTGACAATACTGCTCAGCATAAAGTTTTCTCCTTCATGGACGGCTTCTCCGGTTATAATCAGATCAATATGGCTCCTGGAGACATGGAGAAGACCACTTTTGTTACTCAGTGGGGCACCTTTTGCTACAAGGTCATGCCTTTTGGGTTGAAAAATGCTGGGGCAACCTACCAACGTGCCATGGTTGCTTTGTTCCATGACATGATCCATCATGAGATAGAAGTATACGTCGACGATATGATTGCAAGGTCCCAAACTGAGGAGGAACACCTTGACCATCTACGGAAGCTGTTTGACCGTCTGAAGTTGTACAAGCTGAGGTTGAACCCAAACAAGTGCACCTTTGGGGTGAGATCTGGAAAATTGCTAGGCTTCGTCGTAAGCGACAAAGGCATTCAAGTGGACCCTGCCAAAGTGAAAGCCATACAAGAGATGCCAACTCCCAAGACAGAGAAAGAAGTCAGAGGCTTTCTAGGACGGTTGAACTACATTGCCCGATTCATCTCGCATCTAACTGCTACCTATGAACCAATCTTCAAGCTGCTGAAGAAAGATCAAGTAGTACGTTGGAATGATGAATGTCAGGCCGCTTTCGAAAGAATCAAAGAGTATCTCCAAGAACCACCCATTCTTATGCCACCGGTTGAAGGGAGACCTCTAATACTATACTTGACAGTACTTGACAACTCAATGGGGTGTGTGCTGGGGCAGCATGACGAGTCTGGCCGAAAAGAACACGCCATTTATTACCTTAGCAAAAAGTTTACCGACTGTGAGACCTGATACTCACTGCTCGAGAAAACTTGTTGCGCTTTGGTATGGGCTGCTCGCCGGCTGAGACAGTATATGTTGACTCACACTACTCTGTTGATTTCTAAAATGGATCCAATCAAGTACATATTCGAAAAGCCTGCCTTGTCCGGAAGAATAGCAAGATGGCAGATGATCTTGACGGAATACGACATCCAGTACACGACTCAGAAAGCAATCAAGGGAAGTGTATTGGCAGACCATTTGGCGCATCAGGCAGTGGACGATTACCAGTCGATGAACTTTGAATTTCCAGACGAAGATATCATGGTAGTGACTGATTATGAAGTACCTGGACCGGATGAAGGACCTGAGGAAGGATCCTGATGGTCTATGCACTTTGACGGAGCCTCGAACGCTTTGGGTAATGGTATCGGCGCTGTGATCATATCCCCTAAAGGCACTCATACTCCACTCACCGCCCGACTATGTTTCAACTGCACCAACAACATGGCAGAGTATGAAGCATGTATCATGGGTCTTCAAGCTGCAATTGACTTAAGGATCAAGTTTCTGAGTGTCTTCGGAGATTCCGCTCTCGTGATCAATCAGATCAAAGGCGAGTGGGATACGAAACACCCAAATCTTATTCCTTACAAAGAGTATGTGCTGACATTGCTTCCCCACTTCGAGGAGATAACTTTTGAACACTTCCCAAGAGAGGAGAATCAGTTAGCGGACACGTTAGCTACGATGTCTTCTATGTTCAAAGTCAAATGGGACAACGAGGCGCCCCGGATCATTATCTGGAAATTGGATGAACCTGCATATTGCTGTGATCTTGAGGCTGAAGAGGTAACTGAAAAACCCTGGTATCATGAAGTGAAGAGGTACCTTGAAGCTCAAGAATACCCCGAAGGTGCATCTGTTAATGACAAGAAATTCCTGAGAAGGTTTGCAGCAAAGTTCTTCCTCAGCAACGGCATTCTCTACAAGCGAAACCATGATTCGACCTTACTGCGTTGTGTGGATAAGACTGAAGCAGAAAAGATCATGGCAGAGCTACATGAAGGTACCTTCGGAACACATTCCAGTGGACATACCATGGCAAAGAAAATCCTTCGGGCAGGATATTTCTGGTCCACGATGGAAGCTGACTGTTATCAGCATTCTCGAACTTGTCATAAATGCCAGATCTATGCTGATAAGGTGCACATTCCTCCGGTTCCTCTGAACGTCTTGACAGCACCTTGGCCTTTTGCAATGTGGGGCATTGATATGATCGGCGAAATCATACCTACGGCATCCAACGGGCATCGCTTCATCTTGGTAGCGATTGATTACTTCACAAAGTGGGTTGAAGCAGCTTCCTATGCTACTGTAACCAAGAACGTCGTGGCACGATTCATTCGGCATAACCTGATCTGTCGATACGGTGTACTTGAGAGGATCATTACAGATAATGGTACCAATCTTAACAACAAGATGATCACTGGGCTCTGCGAGCAATTCAAGATACAACACCACAACTCTTCTCCCTACCGGCCAAAGATGAATGGGGCTGTAGAAGCAGCGAATAAGAACATCAAGAAGATTGTGCAGAAGATGACAGTGACCTACAAAGATTGGCATGAGATGTTACCGTTCGCTCTTCATGGGTACCGTACCTCAGCTAGGACGTCAACAGGGGAAACACCCTTTTCCTTGGTCTATGGCATGGAGGCAGTCTTTCCTATTGAAGTCCAGATACCCTCTCTCCGGATAATGAAGGATGCAGGTTTGAGCAAAGATGACTGGATCCAGACTCGGCTTGATCAATTAAACCTAATTGATGAAAAGAGACTCACTGCTATTTGTCATGGTCAGACATATCAAAAATGGATGATCAGGGCATTTAACAAGAAGGTCAGACGACAAGAGTATCAAGTCGGAGACCTGGTAATCAAGCGCATCATTCTTCCTCAAAGTGATCCCAGGGGCAAGTGGAACCCTACGTACGAAGGGCCATTTGTGGTCAAGAATATCTTCTGAGGAGGAGCTATGATTCTAACCACCATGGATGGTGACGACCTTCCTCACCCTGCCAATGCAGACATAGTAAAAAGATACTACGCATGAACTAAAGAGCCGCTAGGTTGACACACCTAGGCAAAAATAAGGGCTTCCCGGCGAACCAAAAGGGTTCGGGAAAAAATAAGGGATGGAATAAAAAAAATCTGTACACCCGGCAAGTCGAAAACCTGAAAAGGCGGCTTGGGCAAAAATGGGTATCCCGGTGGACCGAAAACCCAAAAGGGCGATCCAGGAAAAAGTTACGGATAAAGAGTAATACTATGTCTCATTGGATCACCTTGCATCCAGAATTTTGCATCAACTACCGGGCTCAGACGACACAATCAATCAGCTTCATCTTCAACTAAGCAGCAAAGTGATGAGACGCTTGAAGACATAAAGGCGATAGCAGAGTTGGAACCCAATGGGATTATTTTTCACATAGTTGTTTTGTTTCCTTTTCACAAAATTGTATAAACTCTATTTTGCTCGGCGGCGTTCTCTTACTAGGACGTCAGCCTCCTGTACACAAAAGGCCTATTTACAGGCAAATTTCAAAATCAATACAAGTTCAATTTTTCAGACAAATTACCCATCGTTTTTCCTTTTTTCTGTTTTGTTTTGCAAAGAACGTCCAATGTTCATTTTTGATATATGCATTTGACATTAATTGCTAATCATGAATATTTGCATACGAAACAAAGGATTAATTACAGATGACATCAGAAACAGGGGCAATAAAGAATTGTCTAAGCAATTTAGTTGCTCTGTCCACCGAGGTGCCAAGGTAAGTTCGGCTAAAGAACGTAACCAAGTTACCTCAACTCCCTACAGAGTGAGACAAGATTCAACAATATTCTCCCCAGGAAGAGTTGGTCCCCCATCAGCCCTAAAAAGGCACAATATTCCCCTAGCAAGTCAGTGATACTCTCCCCAAGCAGAGTTAGTCTACTGTCAGCCTTAAGGAAGATGGGTATCCCCAGAAGATCTCAACATTCCCCAGCGGAGTATAGACATTCCTCAGCAAGCATCCCCGGCAGTCTTAATATAAGATTTGTTCCCCGGCGGAATACAGACACCCCAGTGGAACCCTTCCCCAGTACAGTCTGAAAAGTTTCCCCAGGAAAGTTGAATCATTATCCCCAGTAGATTCTGGAAGCTTATCCCCTGCAGAGTACGAACGTCTCTCCCCGACTTTATTCAAAGGTTATTTTCCCACCAGGGTATAACTGGGTTATCCTCAGCTAATTACCACAGAAAGATCGTCCTCGGCAAAGTTCTTCCTATCCCCAGCGAAGTTCATCAAATTCCCCAACATAACTCATCAGTGGAATCCCCAGCGGAGCTCTCATCAAAACCTCTGCGAAGTATCTCTTCCCACAGAGTAATTTCCTGCAGAGTAATCTCTCCAACAAGTTTATTCCCCAACGGAGTCATCTTCTCCTACCGGTTTATTCTTGCAACCATCATCCCCAGCGGAAACGAAGAACTCCACTCTTCAACATTAGCCCAGGATTCCACAAACTCCCGGCACACGTCAAGGATTTATTTTTCCTAGACGAAAATACATTCATAGACATTTCACATTTCATACATCCTGTTTACATACATGATAAAGTGCATACAACACTATCTCATTTTGAGCATCATGACATCATGCATTTCATACATCATGACATTGCGTACAACTGATGTTTTGCCTTTTCAGGAAAAGGTCAATCCAAAGATGATTACTATCAACTATTCCATTTCCAGATTTGATACCTGTATCTAGCCAGGGCATATCTGAAGACGACAAATTCCAGATTCGATACCTGTATCCAGCCAGGGCATATCTGCATGAAGAGTTTCCAGATTCGATACCTGTATCCAGCCAGGGCATATCTGTAGACGACCATTTCCAGATTCGATACCTGTATCTAGCCAGGGAATATCTGTAGACGACAAATTCCAGATTCGATACCTGTATCCAGCCAGGGCATATCTGCATGAAGAGTTTCCAGATTTGATTCCTGTATCCAGCCAGGGCATATCTGTAGACGACAAATTCCAAATTCGATACCTGTATCTAGCCAGGGCATATCTACATGAAGAGTTTAGAGATTCGATACCTGTATCCAGCCAGGGCACGTCTGTAAGCAACCTTTTGAAGTTCCAGATTCGATTCCTGTATCTAGCCAGGGCATATCTGTGAGCGTTTGATTGTAGATTCGATACCTGTATCTAGCCAGGGCATATCTGCATGAAGAGACTGAAGATCAACACCTGTAGCAAGCCAGGAAACCATTTTTCTTTCTCAAAGTATGCAAGTTCTCGCTAAGGAATCTCTTACGCGATCAACAATTCCAAATGGCATCTATAAGCCCATTCCCGACAAGGTTCTGTCACTTCTCCAGATGGCATCTATAAGCCCGTCCTCCTATCCATCCTATCTCCAAATGGCATCTATAAGCCCATTCCCGATATCACATTGCTGATACTCTAGCATGCGAGTGCAAATTTCTGGGCACTTTAGTGTTCAATCATCTTCCACCTTCGGAACACGAAAGGCACGCAAGCCAATCTACATCCTCGGGTCTAAGAAGATTGAACAGGGGAAACTGTTGTACCCCAAAATTTTCCCTCTCATTTCATCAACATTTTCTCACCACAAGACCCTTGGAGCTCAAGATCAAGTTAGGGTTTGCTCTGCTCAAGACTCCTCCTTGCACTGTTGACCCAAATTAGGGTTTGAGTTTGCACAAAGATGTTTTGACCTAAAATGCCCAAGGTGACTTTCATGCTTCATGTTGGACCTACAAGTTTATCCATACCAAGTTTCAAGCCTTGATTCCAGTCTTTGCCCAGTTAATTGGACAGTTGACCTAGAAATCAGTTGTATTGGGGAAAAAATCAACTGTGGTCAATTGACAGTCAAACCTCATGATTTTTGACCCACATCAACATTATGAACTCATATGGACCATTTGGTCAAGTTTGGATCACAATTCCACAAGAAATTTGATCAGATCACCAAAAGGGCAAAATGGTCATTTTTAGGGTTTTGACTGCACAAAGGCAATTTTTGACTGTTTGACCTAGCCAATGGAAAACCAAGCTCACATATGGACTCAAGGACTCAATGGCATTGTCTTGACATGTTCAAAAAGTTCAAAAGATCCCAAATGCACAAGATTGACAGATGAATTTTCCAGTCAACTGAGCAAAATTTGACTGTATACTGAAAAGTCAAACTTTGACTTTTTGGTCAAAATCAAGTGTCAAGATTCATTTTTCATCAAGACATGTAAAATTATGAAACTTTTTCATCAAGAAATCAAAAATTACAAATTAGGGTTTGAAATGAAGAAATTTCATAACTTAGAAAT
This sequence comes from Vicia faba, assembly GCA_948472305.1. NCBI lineage: Eukaryota > Viridiplantae > Streptophyta > Magnoliopsida > Fabales > Fabaceae > Vicia > Vicia faba. The sequence continues at coordinate 1,451,565,542 of OX451741.1, forward strand.
TTTCTAAGTTATGAAACTTCCTTATTTTTTCCTAACTTTGTCCCATTTTTTCATCAAGATAAATTTGGATTCAAACAAAACTCAAAACATGAAAGTTATATTCCATTTCAAAATCTAAAACTTTGATTCACAAAGTTTCCTCGAAAGAGGCTTGTAGCTCAAGTTATGATATTTGGAATAGGGGTGCAAAACATTCTTAACTTAGAAATTTTTTGACCTATTTTAGGCAGGATTTTTGCCTAACTTCATGGCCACTTTTCACATGCTTCCAATTGGAATTTCAATTTGAATTACAAAGATGGATTGTATTACACATTCCAAGCTTTCCAAATTGTCCAAGAACTTCTCAAACACCCTTGTGGTTAGGGAGAATCGAATTGGCAAAGTTGGGCAAAAGTCACTTTCGTTCTTGGCCAAAGGCATGTTCATACACTATGCATTTTCAAACTCAGCTTGCACAAGCTAGGTTACAGGCCTCTAATCCCGTTTTCACTCAATAATTCAATGCTAAACCTTTGTGCCAAGATGTTATTTTGCTCATTTGGTCATTACATGGAAGTTTAATCCATAATTAGAAAAAGTAACTTAACCATTTTTGAAAAGGTGCACTTTATGTCAAAACACAAATCAAAGAAGTACAATGTAGATCTTTGAGGCACAAGTTTATGGACTAATCCCACTGATCAAGGAGAGATTATGCAGCATGCTTGAGGGACCTGCCTTAGCCTATAACCCAACTTGACCACTTTAGCTTAGATAAGAAGAAAACTAGCATATTGAACATCATCTCTCATTCTTGTAAGAACAAACAAAAACAAACTTTGTGAACACATTTCACACTCCCTAAGTAACCTGAAACACGACCAAGCCATCCCTAAGACTCCCTCATTCATCAAAACACAGTTTTGTGGCAAAACAGGGTACCTTCTGCATTTTGACTTGGCCAGTTCATTTCCCTCGTGCGTTTTCATCCAAACCAGTTCAAACACATCCTATATCATCCATACAAACTATCCCAAGCCCTAGCTGCATACTGTAACACCTCTAACCAAGTTCACCATTTTCATTTTTTCAGTTGTGCAGGTTGAGTTACATAGCTCGTTTCAGTTAGTTTCAAAGCAAGCTAGAGGTTGGAAGAGCATCCCTGAACTTCAAGAAAGCTGTACAAGTCCTCACATTGCATTGAAAGTACCTCCATTGCTGCACACGGTTCCAGCTGAACAGGTAAAACTTTGGACTTCTATCTCTCAATCTAGGAAGAGTTAGGCTTAGGTTTATGAATGAAACATGCTCTACTCATGGCTCTGAAGCTACCTATATCCTCACTTTTCATTTATATTGTGTGTGTTAAGAGAATTTGGAACCTGAATATTAGAAAAAACTTAGGTCAGAAATTGGGGATGAAGAAATTCTCCCTCGTTTCTTAGAGTTAAGTCAAGTTTTTTATATGTCTGGATTCGTCTCTTGATGCTCTACATTTTTGGTGTTATGAGTTTTACTTTAAAGTCCAGAAATCAGGAGTTAGGAAGCGCGCGTTTTTGTTGTTCAAACAAGTCTGGAGGTTGAAGATGACTGGCTTGGGCTGGGCCTGAGTCAGTCCTACTTTTTGCATCCTTTTTTTCAATTTGCACCCCCTGGCCCATTATGTGATATATTTGTCATTTTTGATTTTTTCCTTTTGATTTTGATTCTATATTTTTATTCAAGCATGAAAAAACACTAAAAATATTTTTCTCACACATTTTGCATTTTATTTGATATTTATTTGTTTCATTTAGTTACATATATAAATAAATATAGTACTATTTGTTTAAAACATTAAAATAATAATATAAAATATATTTTTTTAGTTATTTTTTTTATTTACATTTTGGAAACATTTTCTAAAAAATATACTTTTTTTTTGTAAATAATTAACATTTTTTTATTTTTATACATATTTAATATATTTAGTAAATAATATAAATACTTATATATTTAGAATATTTAGGATAAAAAACATAAAAATAATACATTTTTATTTTTATTAATATTTGACCTCAAAAATCACTTTTTTACAATATACTTCTCTTTTATTTATTTTTTTATATAATTAATAAATATTGCATATAATAATTAATAAATACTTTTTATTTTAGCAAAATTAGGGTTTTGCCCTAAAAACACAAAATATCCAAAAATTGATTCTTTTATTTTTTGTTTATATTTCACATAAAAAAAATACTTTCCCATACATATAAAAACCATTTTTGTGCATAAGTACATTTTTGCATATTTATTTACTTAATTATTGTACAATTAATCTTTGTATATTCAATTTGGATGTAATAGCTTAGATTTTAATTTCTTGCTAAATATCCCCATTTGAACATTTGTACCCCCCATCTCATAATTGTGTTGTAATAATTTAGGATTTTTAAATTCCGCACTTTAAAGCTTTCTAAATATGCCATGATAGACTTAGGGTTTGTATGCAAATCAAAAATAACAAATAGTTTGACCTAATTCAAAGATAAAAAGCATGAAAATGGACAACACCAATCACACTTGCATCCCTAGGGTTACTCCACTTGTTGCCTTCAATAATGGGCCATGTTGCATGTTGAGTTTCTTTGGCAAAACAAAACAATTTAAATGATCATAGTCCCTCGATGACACTTTCGAAAGTTGCCTAAAAATGATCAAGTCCCTTAAGGAAAATTTGCCGAAGACACTTGGCACCATTGCAATCATGGTCTAAACGATGTCCCGCGCCCGTCCCGTTAACATCCTAACACAAGATTGTCCACCAAATACAATGGTGGAACAAAATTGTTAAAAGGGTTAAAACATAGGAAAGATCTTTGAGAAATTTAGGATAGATAGCTCTTGGTTACTTAAATCAAATTGCAAAATAATCCTTGCCATTTTTCAAAACACACCTCACAACACACTTTCAAAAACATTGAAAAATTTTCAAAAGACATACACCTTTGTATACATTCAAACATGAATCATTACAAAGGTTTCCACCACATTGGCCTCTTTTCAAAACATTTTCAAACCCATACACAAAGCACCATTTCAAACAATTGAAAGCACCATTTCAAACAATTGAAAACACAAAGCAAGTGATCTAAGCAAGTAGCTAAGAGCCCATGGATAACCATGGATAGAAAGGGTGCTAATACCTTCCCTTTCTATAATCTACTCCCCGAACCCAAGAAAACATCTCAAAGGTTTTTGCTGTGCTTTTTAAACTTTCCTTAGGATAAAATAAAAAGTCGGTGGAGACTCTTGCTCAATCGAAACATTTGCGAAAACAAAAGCAAAACCTCAAGTCAGTTCTCCCACCGTATCACAAGTAGGTAGATAACTTCTAAGTTACTTGCTCCATTTCAAACAACAATCCTTGCTATTTTCAAAACAAACACACACATCTTACAAATATTAAAAACATTTTCAAAAAGATAAACATCTTTGTATATATTCTTACGAACGAGAATCATTACAAAGATTGCCTAAACGAGTGACCTCTTTTACAAAATAATTTCAAAACCACACCAAACTGCATTTCAAACAAACCAAAGTAAGTGATCTAAGCAAGTAACTAAGTGCCCATGGAAAACCATGGATGAAAAGGGTTCTAGCACCTTCCCTTTTCATAATCTACCCCCCAAACTCAAGAAAACATCTCAAAGGTCTTTCCTGTGCTTTTTCACCTTTCCTTTTGGATAAAAGAAAAGTCGGTGGCGACTCTTGCTAACCGCAACATTTGCGAATACAAACGCAAAACCTCAAGTCAGTTTTCCCACCGTATCACAGAACTGGCGACTCTGATGGGGATATTTATAAAAGTGGGGTTACCTTAGGGTTTAGATCACATTTATTTGCTTACATTTGTTTGACTTGTTTGCTTTACATTATGGTTCTTTGTTTGGGTTTGAATCCTCTACCCGGATTTGGGAAAAATTATAGGTAAATAGCAATACGTTGTAGAAACTGTGCAGGGTATACCGACATGGTCTAAGCAATAGCTATGTTAGTGTGACATATTTGTGGGTACCGGTAGCCTTTGAGTTAACCAAAGAGAATACAGGGCCGCTGAGTGATGTCATGAAGCACTAATGAACTTCTAGAACCCTTTACTTGACCAACTTGGCCTTTAGGATGTAGTGAGATGACCGACTTTGGTGCAGTCCGAAGTTGGAAGATACTCGATACTACACTCATTGAGGATTGGTTTCTTGGGATATTTAGTTCGCCATTAAAGAGGCTTGAGCTGAAACAATGACCAAGGAAACAGTCCAATGATATTTAGCTCCTTAGAACCCGATTACTATTATTAGGACAGGTTGAGCCAACTAAACTTCAAGAGGGTACTTACCCATAAAACCCCATGCAAGCCTAAACTAAGAACTTGTTTGATTTTCTTGTATATGCATACTTATACATAACATCATGGACATCATGAGCATCATATGCATCCACTAACCATTTCAAGGATTTTGGAGATTCATCTTTGTTCTTATTTTGTAGGATATGGATTCATTTCACAGGAAAACTATCCAAATCAACCTTGTAAAAATTCCTTTACAACTCAAGGAGCTAGCTTCAAGGATCCCTGAGAACTCTCCATCCACTGAGAGGCATGGTCGTCTACTCAACTTGGTCACCTCTAACATAGAGGAGGATATGATGAAGGTTCTCTTCCAGTTCTTTGACCCTTTGCATCATTGCTTCACATTTCCTGACTATCAGCTTGTGCCTACTTTGGAAGAATTCTCTCAACTCTTGAGGATTCCTATTCTCAATCAACTACCTTTCAATGGTACGAAAAGAGATCCAAAGCCATAAGAGATTGCTCAAGCCCTACACTTGCACTCATCTGATGTCACAACTCATTGGGAAACTAGAAGTGGTGTCAAAGGCTTCTTGGCAAAGTTTCTGTTTGAGAAGGCCCAAAGCTGTTGGAATTCCCTAGACTTGCAAGCTTTTGAGGAGATTGTGGCTCTTCTTATCTATGGGATGGTCTTGTTCCCCAATCCTGACCAACTCATAGATGTGAGCACCGTCAAAATCTTCATGTCACACAATTCGGTGCCTACATTACTAGGGGATATCCTACACTCTTTTCACACTCGTACAATGAGGAAAAGAGGTGTCCTTATGTGTTGCACTCCCCTCCTGGCAAGATGGTTTATTTCTCATCTTCCCCAATCAGTCTTCAAGAATGAGCAAGGATTAAGGTGGTCACAAAGGTTAATGACGCTCAAACATTCAGATATTCATTGGTGCTCTCGATCCAAAGAGAATGTTATCATTGTTGACCGTTGTGGGGAATTCCCTAATGTCCCTCTACTTGGAATTAGGGGAGGCATCACCTACAACCCATGCTTAGCTCTAAGACAGTTTGGTTATGCCTGAAGGGATGGCCCATATGATATGCTGATTCAAGGCCTGGTATTCGACTACGACAACGACGATCAAGGTCTTCTACAGAGATTCATCTGAGCTTGGAGAATGCTAAACAAGGTGGATAGCAAGACTTTGGGACACAAGAATTCCATCCCTCTTGAGCCTTACCTCAAGTGGCTATAAACCCGCGCTCAAAGTCTTATGATGCCTTATCCTTCCATTCTCCCAGTGATTATTGAGCCTGTTAAGGAAGGAGAAGTTCCATACACTATCCTACATCCTGACATGCCCACATCACTCGAAGGTCTACAAAGGGATTGGATACAACTCAAAGGAGAACGAGATACTTTCGAAGCCCAATGCTACGCAAGAGAGAAGAAGGCTTTGGAACTCACTAGGCTACTTCATGAGGAGCAGACTCTAAATGACTACATAGCCCCTAAGAGGATGCGCAATACTTTTTTATCTTAGAATTTTGTATTATTTTGCCCAAGGGGCATTGATGTACTCAAATTCTATCTTATTAATATAACGTGTGTTTCTTTTTGTTTAAAACGAATTTGAATTTTTCTTAAATCCTTGAAAGCATTGCATGTATACATATCATTCATCATAACATAAACAGGTCTTTTGCAACCAGTTTCCTCATCTCTCTATTGTTTATTTCAGTAAGATGGATCTCGAACAGACTATTAAAGACCTTTAAGCTCAAAACATACAATTTCAACAGTTACTCATGACTTTAGCCAAGGGGCAAGAGAAGCTGAAGACTCTACTAGCAAAAGAGAAAAAGAAGAAAGAGAAGAAACCAAATGGTGTAGTAATCATGGGCAGAAGGTTTCAAGGACAAGCTAGAAGGACCTTAGGTTTTCCAGCAACATCTGATGAAGGGGAAAGAAAAGGAAAAGAAACGGCAGTTCCGTCAGACTCTGAAGAAGAGGAGGAAGAGGAGGACTATTCTGAAGAGCAATACCCTCTGACTGATGATAAGTACAAACATCTTGAAGAGCGATTAAGCGTTATGGAAATCCAGAGAGTACCAGGTCTAGATTTTGAAGAGTTGGGGCTGGTGTCAGGAATTGTAATCTCGCCAAAGTTTAAAGTGCCATTATTTGCCAAGTATGATGGGGTGTCTTGTCCTAAAATGCACCTCCGATCATATGTCAGGAAGATTCAGCCATACTCTACTGATAAAGACTTGTGGGTCCACTTTTTCCAAGACAGTTTATCAGGAACGCAACTCGAATGGTTTTACCAATTGGAAAGGGCCGACATCCACAATTGGGAAGATTTGGCCGCAACTTTCTATAAACAATACCAGTACAATGCCGATTTGGAACCTACCCGTACTCAACTTCAGAGTATGGCTATGGCTTCCAATGAGGGCTTCAAAGATTACGCGCAAAAGTGGAGAGATATAGCCGGAAGAGTGCAACCCCCTCTGTCTGAAAGGGAGTTGGTGGACATGTTCTTGGGAACTCTATCAGACCCTTTCTTCAATCATCTGATTGGGAGTTCCTCTGCAGGGTTTACTGAATTGATTTTAACCAGCGAGAGGGTGGAAGCTAGTATAAGAAGTGGGAAGATTCAGAAAGATTCGTCTGCCTCTACGGCTGTGAAAAAACCTTTCACTGGGAAGAAGTAAGTATCTGCTTTTTATTCACAAAGGAATCAAGGAAGAACTGAACGCCGACCAGTGGTGGGGGCTGTTATGATCCCAAAGCCCGCATCCGACCATCCAAGAAATAACCAGCCAAGGGTGGAAAGGCCAGTCCAGAAATTCACCAGGATTAACATGACTCTAGCCCAGGTTCTACCACATCTTCTGAAATTGAATCTGGAAACTTTAAAAGAGGCCCCAAAGAATCCCAATACTGCATCCCCTCATTATCATCCAAATGCCAGATGCGCATACCATTCTGAAAGTCCAGGGCACGACACTAACAACTGTTGGACTTTGAAGAATAAAATTCAAGACCTTATAGATGAGAAGGAAGTTGATATTGATGCACCTGAGAAACTGCATGTCATTTCCGCTCCGATGCCTAGGCATGGTCACAATGCCAATGCTGTCGAGGAAGATTTATTTGTTGCCACAGTGGATGAACTGTTGACTCCGCTTCCGATCATTAAGTTGAATTTTTTGAAAGCTGGTATGTTCCCAGGTTGTGATAAAGACTGCCATGTTTGCCTATCCTCATCATTTCATTGCCCTTTGTTAAAAACGGGTATCCAACGACTGATTGACAACCAAGAAATTCTGTTTAAGAATGCTCCTGTTTCACCCATTCCAGTTAAAGAAGTTTCAATCATAACCATCTCCGCCAATCCTTCCAGGGACCCTAAAAGGCCCGTTAGGATTACACCTGCTCCAAAAACTACTCCACTTAAGATCACAATGCCCAGGCCGGTCCCTATGAGTCAGATAAAACAGTACCATGGAATTATGGTGGAGAAATCAACTACCATGGTATCAAACAAGATCAACTGACTGCCGAAGAAGAGAGCTCCGAAGAAGAAAACTCTGATGTTAGCAACATTGCCGGAACTAGCAAGATTACCCGTAGTGGTAGAATCTTCTCTCCAGAGATTGCCCCTCCAAAGGCAGTCTTTGGACCCGTGGTCGTTCCGAAGATTACCTCTGCACTAGTGATTATACCTGCAAGCGTACCTACCAACAAAGACGACACAATTCCTGTCCCTACCAATACTTCTACTGCTAAGAATAAAGGAAAAAGCATTCAAGGAGAGCCTGTCCGGACGAAGGCTCAATCACTAGCTATCCCCGAAACATCCAAGAAGGAAATGGAAGAAATCATGAGGATAATAAAGAAAAGTGATTATGATGTGGTTGAACAGTTGGGGAAGACTCCCTCTAAGATCTCCATGCTAGCATTGCTGCTGTGCTCTGAGGCACATGCGAAAGCTCTGGTAAAATTTCTGAAGACAACCCATGTGCCACAAAAGACGTCTGCTTACCAATTCCAAGATTGTGTGGCCAGTTTGATAGCTGATAATGGCCTAGATTTCTCTGATGCTGATTTGACACCCAGAGGGAGAAAACACAATGAGGCTTTGCATGTCTCTATGGAGTGTAGAGGAACAACCCTAGCCCATGTCTTAATAAACACTGGCTCATCTTTGAACGTCCTACCAAAGAAAGCTATTGACAGATTGGATTGCGAAGGGTTGACGTTAAAACCCAATAACATAATTTTGAGAGCATTTGATGGCTCGAAGAGTATGGTCCACTGGGAGGTGGACATCCCGATAAAGGTGGGAACTCAGACTTTCAATTCAACCTTCTATGTGATGGACATCCGTCCCTCTTATTCCTGTCTATTAGTACGGCCTTGGATCCACAATGCTAGTGCTATCACCTCTACGTTGCACCAGATGCTGAAGTACCCGGTCCAAGGAAAGATCATAACTGTCCACAGGGAGGAGGAGTACATGATTAGTCATCTGAATTCTTTTTGATATGTGGAGTTGGATGGTGAGTCCATTGAAACTCCATTTCAACATTTCGAGGAGGTCTCTCAAGAAGTAGCGGAAACCAAGGTAGTATCCTCGATTCCCAAGATCACAAGGCCTCCGCTTCGGATGTCCTCTCTAAAGGATGCAAAGGCTGTAATAGAGGAAGGTGGATGCACCATCTGGGGGAAGCTTCCAGACATTCCGTATAAATCAGACAAGTTTGGCTTGGGGTTTACTTCAACTGCTCAGAAGGCTGTGTGCCGTGCCCATGCCGGAGGGCCACCTTTGAAGATTAACAATCAAGGGGTCAATGCAGTAGAAGACAATGAAGAGGATGGCAGCTTGGAAGATTGGATATTCCTTACTGTCAACGGAGGACTTCGCAACTGGGAAGCCAGATACTTTGTCCCAATAACTTTCATCTCTCAGTAATTCATCTTTTACATTTCTGTTGGACTTGTAATATTCACGAACAATTCACACTTTAAAAAACCTTGTGTCTTACTCGAGGCACAATGGCCCATTTGTAAGGGTTGTTATTTCATCTTCATATGACATTCAATGAATCATGGACGCTTTTTCACATACAAATCTTTTGTGCTCATTGTCTTTCTTTTACATTTTATTGTTTAAAGATGGCTATACCCTTACACACACCCATACTCACAAATGCAGATACCCCTCCATTTCGGATCCTATGGGTAACGATACTGCTATAGCCTTCAGTGACTTTGAAGATCTGATCTACCAAGCCGAATACGAAGGTGAGGAAGATTGTGAGGTGCCAGGGGAATTTGCCATACTACTACAACAAGAGGAAAGAGCTATTCAGCCTCATGAGGAGTTGTTGGATACAATCAACTTGGGTACCGAGGAAGATAAAAAGGAAATCAAAGTGGGCGCCAATCTACAGCCGAGTGTCAAGGAGCGTCTAATTCAGCTATTGCATGATTATGTTAAGATCTTTGCCTGGTCATACGAAGACATGCCAGGACTTGATACAGACATCATGGTACATCGTCTACCCACAAGAGAAGACTGCCCACCAGTGAAACAAAAAGTCCGCCGCATGAGACCTGACATGTCAGAGAAGATCAAAGCGGAAGTCATGAAACAGTTCAATGTTGGATTTCTGGCTGTTACTTCTTATCCTCAATGGGTGGCCAACATTGTTCCCGTGCCTAAAAAGGACGGTAAAGTACGGATGTGCGTGGATTATAGAGATTTAAATAGGGCCAGCCCTAAAGATGATTTTCCACTTCCTCACATCGACATCCTGGTTGATAATACGGCCCAACACAAAGTATTTTCCTTCATGGATGGATTCTTAGGATATAACCAGATCAAAATGGCACCTGAGGACATGGAGAAAACTACATTTGTCACATAGTGGGGAACATTCTGCTACAAAGTGATGCCATTCGGACTAAAGAATGCTGGGGCAACCTATCAGCGTGCCATGGTAGCTTTGTTTCATGATATGATACATCATGAGATAGAGGTCTACGTAGATGACATGATAGCCTGATCACAAACTGAAGAGGAGCACCTTGATCACTTGCAAAAGATGTTTGAGAGATTGAAGGAGTACAAACTAAGGCTGAATCCAAACAAGTGCACATTCGGAGTCCGATCCGATAAACTCTTAGGTTTCATTGTCAGCAACAAAGGCATCGAGGTTGATCCTGCCAAGGTTAAAGCAATACAAGAAATGCCTGTTCCTCGTACTGAGAAGGAAGTCAGAGGATTCTTGGGATGCCTGAACTATATTGCCAGATTCATTTCTCACCTAACATCTACTTGTGAACCAATCTTAAAACTGTTGAAGAAAGATCAAGTAGTCAGATGGAATGATGAGTGTCAGATTGCTTTTGACAAAATCAAAGAGTATTTACAAGAGCCTCCTGTCTTGATGCCACCAGTCAAGGGAAGACCACTGATCATGTATCTGCCGTTTTAGAGAACTCAATGGGGTGTGTATTGGGGCAGCATGACGAGTCTGGCCGAAAAGAGCACGCTATTTACTACCTGAGCAAAAAGTTTACCGACTGTGAAACCAGAAATTCACTGCTCAAGAAAACTTGTTGCGCTCTGGTATGGGCTGTTCGCCGGCTAAGACAGTATATGTTGACTCATACCACTTTGCTGATATCTAAGATGGATCCGATAAAGTACATCTTTTAGAAGCCTGCTCTGTCTGAGAGGATAGCTAGATGGAAAATGATCCTAACAGAATATGACATACAGTACACTACCCAAAAAGCTATAAAGGGAAGCGTGCTAGCTGATCAAAATGCTCATCAAGCTGTAGAAGATTATCAGTCCATGAAGTTTGAATTCCCGGACGAAGAAATCATGACATTAGACAACTGTGAAGAAATCAGACCATATGACGGACCTGAACAAGGATCCCGATGGACCCTGTTCTTTTATGGGGCATCCAATGCACTTGGTAATGGTATCGGCGTTGTACTCATATCTCCAGAAGGGTTTCATACTCCCTTTACTGCCAGACTTTGCTTCAACTGTACGAACAACATGGCGGAATACGAAGCATGCATCTTTGGGCTCAAGGCGGCCATAGACTTGGGAATAAAATCTTTAGTTGTATTTGGAGATTCAGCCTTGGTCATCAGTCATATCAAAGGAGAATGGGACACTAAGCATCCAAACCTTATCCCTTACAAAGAACATGTTTTGATATTGTTACCACATTTCGAGCAGATTACCTTCGAGCACATCCCATGAGAAGAAAATCAGCTAGCAGATGCTCTAGCCATGATGTCATATATGTTTAAACTTATTTGGGATAAGGAGGCTCCCCAGATCACCATTGAACGAATGGACGAACCAACACACTGTCACGAGATTAATACCAAAGAAGTAGTGGACCAGCCTTGGTTTCATGAAGTCAAAAGGTATCTCGAGGCTCAAGAATATCCAGAAGGAGCTTCAATCAATGATAAAAAGTTCCTAAGGAGATTCTCCGCTAAGTTCTTCCTAAGTAATGGCATCCTGTACAAACGTAATCATGATTATATTCTGCTCCGTTGTATGGATAAGATTGAAACTGGAAAGATCATAGCTGAATTACATGAAGGTACCTTTGGCACTCACTCTAGTGGGCATACGATGGCGAAGAAAATCCTACGGGCGGGCTATTATTGGTCTACCATGGAAGCAGACTGCTATCAACACTCTCGGACCTGTCATAAGTGTCAAATCTATGCAGACAAGGTGCACGTGCCTCCAGTTCCTCTAAATGTCTTAACAGCTCCTTGGCCCTTCGCTATGTGGGGAATCGATATGATTGGGGAGATCAAGCCTACAGCCTCTAATGGACACTGTTTCATTCTAGTGGCCATTGACTATTTCACAAAGTGGGTCGAAGTAGCTTCCTTCGCATCCGTTACTAAGAGTGTTGTTGCCCGCTTCATCAAGCAGAATATTATTTGCCAGTACGGTATCCCAGAAAGGATCATCACTGATAACGGTACGAACCTTAACAATACTATGATCACCGCCTTGTGCGAGCAGTTCAAGATTCAACATCACAATTCATCTCCCTATCGGCCAAAGATGAATGGTGCGTCGAAGCTGCTAATAAAACATTAAAAAGATCATACAGAAAATGACGGTCACCTACAAGGACTGGCATGAAATGCTACCGTTTTCTCTCCACGGGTACCGTACCACGGCTCACACATCAACTGGGGCAACACCCTATTCTTTGGTTTATGGCGTGGAGGTTGTCTTGCCTATCGAGGTTCAAATCCCCTCCTTGAGAATTATGAAGGATGCAGGTTTGAGTGAGGACGATTGGATCCAAACCCGGCTTGATCAACTGAACTTAATTGATGAAAAGAGACTTACTGCTATTTGCCATGGTCATATGTATCAAAAACGGATGATCAAGGCTTTCAACAAGAAACTCAGACGCCAAGTATATCAAGTTGGAGATCTAGTGATCAAGCGTATCATCTTGCCACAAAGTGATCCCAGGGGCAAATGGACTCCTACCTATGAAGGAACATTTGTAATCAAGAATATCTTTTCCGGTGGGGCAATGATCTTAACCACCATGGACGACGACGACCTGCCACACCCTGCGAACGCAGACATAGTCAAAAGATACTACGCATAAGAGACTCGCTAGGTTGACACACCTAGGCAAAACAGGGGCATCCCGGTGAACCAAAGGTTCAGGAAAAAATTAGGGATAAAATAATAAAAAATATGTACACCCGACAAGTTGAAAACCCGAAAGGGTGACTTGGGAAAAAAAAAGGGTTTCCCGGTGGACTGAAAACCTGAAAGGGCGGTCCAGGCAAAAGTTAGGGAATTAAAAGCGTATGACTATGTCTCGTCGGATCACTTTGAGGATAATCTCTTCACTGACAAACTCTGAGCTTCTGATTAATTCAATCATCTTCGGACGAAGCAACAAATGGACAAGATATGCGGAGATGCGGAGGCTATAGCAGAATGGGAACCCCATGGGATTATCACACATAGCTGTCTTTCTTTGTATAAATTTTTTCTTACTTTTATGACACCATCCTCTTACTAGGATACCTATCTCTTTTGTACAAAATACTTATTTAAAGTGAATACAAAAGATATCTCTTTAAAGTACAGAAAATTATTTCTCCTTTTCTTTTACACTTGTGTTTTATTTGCAAAAACGTCCAATGATTCATTAATGAACATATGCATTTGAACATAATTACTATTTACAAATAAACAAAATAAAAAAGAACAATTACTGACAGGTTGAAAGAATAGGAAAATGTCTTTAGGCTATTCCATGAGCAATCCCTACAGTACGTCATTAAGATCCCCAACGGAGCTGAAACTTCAAGCTATTAATCCCCAGTGGAAACCATCCAGTTTCTCCAAATTCCCCAGCAAGTTGTCTTGAAGCCTGAAAATCAACCGGATAACAGTTAACTTCTGTTACTCCCCAACCTAGGATAACTCCCCGGTAGGGTGACAGATGACCGAAACTCTTGAACTTTTGCCCAAGCAGGAATAAGTTTTCCCCCACAGAGTTTTCATTGCTCCCCAACGGAACGAGGACTCCCATTATTAACTCCCAGTAGAAGTCATCAAAATTCTCTGAATTCCCCAAGCAGATTCCTCAAGCAGTACATGGCATTACTCTCACAATGGAATTTTTGTCAACACTCCAACTTCAAGACATGAAGAATCTACATGTCCTCAGCGGCAGTCAAGGATTTATTTTCCTCAGCAATACAGCAAATCAGCTTACATGCGCATACATTACATCCACATATCATAAACATTGAGAAAACACATATATTGCATCATACATTTCAGGCAACATAACTTTGTGTTTCAGCTAACATTTTACCCTTTTCAGGATAAGATTAACAAGCTACCATTAACAATATGCAATCTAGATACAGTTCAGATACGCTCTAGACACGGTTGCCATTCTGTTACTCATTCAGATTCATCTTTAAGATACAGTTCAGATACGCTCCAGACACGGTTGCCATTTTGTTACTCATTCAGATTCATCTTTCAGACACAATTCAGATACGCTCCAGACACGGATGCCATCCTGATACTCATTCAGATTTTTTAAAGTTCAGATACGCTCTAGACACGGATGCCATTCTGATACTTATTCAGACTTTAAGTACAGATAAAGCTCAGATACGTTCCAGACACAGACATCATTCTGATACTCATTCTTTCAACTTGCAAGTTGCAATTCAATAAACATCCTTGGATGGCATCTACAAGCCCATCTCCTCAACAAGATTCTATCACCTTTCCAAATGGCATCTTTAAGCCCATTTCCTCAACTACACTTTGTCGAGTGCAAATTTACGGGCACTCTAGTGTCCAATCATCTTTTACCTTTGAGTCACGAACGACAAAGCTCGCCAATCTAACTCTTCAGGTTCAAGAAGATTGAATAAGGGCAGCTGTTGTACCCCAAAATTTTCCCTCTCATTTATCAAGACTTTTCTCACAAGACTTCTTTGACTCAAGACAAGATTAGGGTTTGGTCAGCTCAAGACATCTCATCTTGCACTGATAACCTAAAATTAGGGTTTGAGTTTGCACAAGGATTTTTGGACCATCAATGCTTCATGTGACTTTCATACATTATTTTGGACCCCTAAGATTGCTCATGATAAGTTTCAAGTCTTGAACCATATTTTTGATCAGTCAATTGGACAGTTGACCTAAAAATCAACTATATTGGGGAAAAAGTCAACCATAGTCAATTTACAGTCAAACTTCATAATTTTTGATCCACATCAACATTTTAGACTCATATGTACCATTTTATCAAGTTTGGATCACAACTCCTCAAGAAATTTGATTAAATCATTAAAAGGGCAAAATGGTCAAAATTAGGGTTTTGACTAAGGAAGGGCAATTTCTGATTTTTAACCTAGCCAATGACCAATTGAGTTCAAGCATAATTTCAAGGATTCAATGGCATCATATTGACTTAATTACTTGGTTCAAAACATTTCAAATTCATTGGATTGACAGATGAAATTTGCAGTCAACTGATCAAAAGTCAATTCTACACTGAAAAGTCAAACTTTGACTTTTTGGTCAAAATCAAGTGCCAAGGGTCATAATTCATCAAGATATGTCAAAATGTGAAACTTGTACATCAAGAAAACCAAATTTGAAAATTAGGGTTTTGAATTTGAAAATTTTCATAACTTAGAAATTTTCTAAGTATAAACATTTTCTTATTTTTTCTCAACTTTACACCACTTTTACACCATGATGCCTATTGATTCAAGGAAAGTCCCCAACATGAAAGTTGTAGACCTCCATGAAAACTACAACTTTGCTTCACAAACTTTTCCCTAAAGATGTTTGGATTTCAAGTTATAAATTTGTGAACACATGGTCATGAACTTCTTAACTTAGTGAAATTTTGCCCTAATTTAGGCAGGTTTTAGACCCAACTTCATGGCCATTTTTCACCTAGTTCCAAGAGGTATATAAAAATTCATTTCAAAGATGGATTATAGAGAATATTTCAAGCTTTCAAAAATGTCAAAGAACTCTCCAAGATCATTTTTTAGTAGGGAGAATCGAAGAGAGGAAGTTGGCATTTTCTCACTTTTTGTTCAAGCCATTTTCATGAAGAACCAAGTTGCAAATCAAACCTATGCTGGCTATTTCATGCTGTACAGGTCCTAAAATTTCTACACACTCCTTAATTAAATTCTTACTCAGTTGACAAAGCCTTTATCCATGCTTTTGAACCTTTATCCAACTTGTAATTCCACTTATGGCAAAAAGGTTCCATTGCCATTTTCATAAAGGGCAACTTTTGCAAACTTTGTAATCTTGAGCATTGGACCTATCCCCTTGATACATGCAAGTACCACATACCAAAGACAACTTGTAGGGAAGAAATACCAACCCTAAGCAAGCTGGTACAAGCATGTGAGCTTGGTCTTGTCACTTTGCTTCAAGTACAAGAAAAGTTGCAAAAAGGCTAGGGCTTGTACAACTGACAGAGAGCTGGCTTAAAACCATTTCTATACTAATATGCAAAGAATATACAACACATAGAACACCAAGAAAAGGCCTGAAACACTTAGATCAAGCAAAGCACCAAAAACTATCCAAAACATACAATTTCTGCACAAACACATCCAACATCCATTTGGCTCGTGCGTTTTGTGTTTAGATCATTCCAACACCTTACATACTTGATATCAAACTCATCCAAACTATCATCCTTGTTCTGTAACCTCTGTTTCACCATCATCCATTATTAACTTTGAAGCTTGCAGTTGGACTTGGTCAGGGAGTTCTAGCCATTTTCAGAGCAAGGTAAGGGTTGGAATAGATTCAGGGAAGCTGAAGGAAGCTCAAGTAATCATCAGGCCTCCATTAAAGTCACTACATTTCCATACACGATTCTAGCTGAAGGAGGTAATTTTTCAAACTCTATCTCCTTGTACAGGCAACCTCAGGCCACAATCTGTGAATAAAAAGTGTAGTTCTCATCCTAACGAAGCTATACAAATCATTATCTTGCATTGATTTTACTTGTACTAAGAGAATTTGGAAGTTGAAGTCTCTGAAAATTTTAGGTTAGAAATTAGGGATTTTAAAATTCGCTTTGATCTTTGATAGTTAGATTACATAATTTCTATGGTTGGAATCGTGAGTTCAAATGCTACATTTTTCATGTTATAAGTTTTCATTTTTATGCAAGCATGAGGAAGTTGCAGGTTGAACTGGCCAAGGCGCGAGGAAGAAGAAGGCAGGACAGGGACGAGCTCTGTTGGGCTTTTTTGCTTCCTGGGCCTGTTTGTTTTTGCTAGCACTACCACTGATTTGCTATCTCACCCCCTGCTAATTCTTTTCATATTTTATTTTTTCATTTTTTATATTTAATACTTTTAATTATTTTCTTTAATGATAAAAAATCCTAAAAAATAATTTAATTATTTTTACACTTTTATTTTATTTTATTGTTTTATTATTTCTCACATAAAAAATATGGTTTATTTTGATAAAATATAATTTATTTTCTTAATAAACTTATAAATATAATTAAATATACTTAATATTTTTTTTTTTACATTTCATACTTACAAATACCTATTTTTTGCATATATTTAATTTTTAATATTTATATACAATATTATTTATTTTTTATATACAAAAAATGCACAAAACAATAATATAGAAACATTATTTTCTTTTAAATAAAAATTAGGGTTTAACCCCTTTCAAAAAAATTAAATCATTTCTCTTATTTTTTTTAGGTTTAAATTAAATATTCTTTTACACAAAAATAAGACAAAAATCTCTTTACATGTACATTACCTTGCATTACATTTTAAATATTGTATTATATTTATCTTAATTCGCACAAGTTCGATTTGGTTGGAATAATGCATTTAGCTTTATATTTATGCAAATCTCCATTCAAACTTGTATTCCTCCCTCCCATAAAATTGTTGTAATAGCTTAGTATATTTACATTACACAATTTATCGCTTTATATGCCATGATTAGTAATTAGGGTTTGAATGACAAGAACCAAACAAAGCAAAATAGAAAACCCTAAATACAAGACAAAATCAAAAGCATGAAAAGTGATACACTTTGCACACAAGCACCCTTAGGGTTTCTCCCACTTGGTTGCCTAAAACAAAATGGCCATGTTACACATGCGAAGTATCTTGGAAAAACAAAACAAATATAAGATCATAGCCCCTCGATGACGCTATTCAAAAGTTGCCTAAACAAAATGATCTTGGTCCCTCAAAAATGCTAAGATACTTTGCAAACATTGCTAATCATGGTTATACGATCACCCACGCCCATCCCGTTTACATCCAAAGATAGGGTTGCTTACCAAATCAATGGTAAGACAACAATGTCAAAGGAATAGAAAATACACAAGAAAGACATTTGAGTAGGTAGATAGCTTCTAAGTTACTTGCTCCATTTCAAACAACAATCCTTGCTTTTTTCAAAACAAACACACACATCTTACAAATATTGAAAACATTTTCAAAAAGATAAACATCTTTGTATATATTCTTACGAACGAGAATCATTACAAAGATTGCCTAAGTGAGTGGCCTCTTTTACAAAATACTTTCAAAACCACACCAAACACCAATTCAAACAAACCAAAGCAAGTGATCTAAGCAAGTAACTAAGAGCCCATGGAAAACCATGGATGAAAAGGGTGCTAGCACCTTCCCTTTTCATAATCTACCCCCCGAACTCAAGAAAACATCTCAAAGGTCTTTCCTGTGATTTTTCACCTTTCCTTTTGGATAAAAGAAAAGTCGGCGGCGACTCTTGCTAACCGCGACATTTGCGAATACAAACGCAAAACCTCAAGTCAGTTCTCCCACCGTATCACAATTCTTAATGACCGATATAGCAGCCCCATATTCTCCTTGTTGCTCCACAAGGGATATTTGTACCAACTAATGTGCCACATCAACGTAGCTACTGCTTCAACCGTATCGGTCTATGCCGTACAGTTCCCTCACAGTCTATTGCTACTTACCTAAAAGGTATCCCCCAGATCCGGGTTAGGATCTATAGTAACTCCGATACAAAGCCCGCAAAAATAAAGAAATCAAATCAAACAATAGAAAACAATATGATGAACTAATCCTAAGGTACACCCCACTTATTATTATTCCCCAGCAGAGTCGCCAGTTCTGTGATACGGTGGCCAGAACCGTGACTGTTTTTAGGATTTGTTGGTTTGCGTTTTGCGTTTGTGTTTGCAAAATGTCGCGGTAAGCAAGAGTCACCATCGACTTTTATTTTATCCAACAAGGAAAGGAAAAAAGCACAGAAAAATTCCTTTTTTGAGATATTTCTGAGTACGGGGGGTAGATTATAGAAAGGGAAGGTATTAGCACCCTTTCTATCCGTAGTTATATATGGGCTCTTAGGTACTTGCTCATCATTTTCAAAATTGCTTCTTTGTGTGCTTGTGTGTTTTGAAAAGTTTTTGTTTTGACTTCGATTTAACTCTTGCTTCTCTCTTCAAGAGTGTTACGAAGTGTTTTTGAAAACTTTGTTTTTCAAAGGAGTGTAAGTGTGAAAAAGTTTGTTTTGTTTGAGCAAGTACTTAAGAGCTAATCTACCTACTCGAAAAAAGAATTGTTCTATGTTTGTTTCCTTTAGACAGCGCTATCCCACTATTAGTGAATAGGTAGCACCGTCGTTGGAGTTTTGAGGGTTAATTCGAAAGAGATGTACGGTCACTAAAGCAATGTTAGGACGTCTTAGTAATAACCCTAATGTCTTAGATCAATTATTCGAGGCAACAATATCCGAGGCAACCATTCCGAGGCAACTTGATCTTTGGACAAAAGGACGACCACTAAAATATCCTATACTCAATGACCATTTACCGAAGGCAACCAAGTGGGAGTGTACCCTAGGAGTGCGCATGTGCGAGTGATTCAATTTCAGATTATTTATCTTTGTACATTTAGGGTTAGCTAATTGTTTTAAAGCTTACATACATTCTTGTCATGCAACCCTAATTATTCATACATCTAACAGTTTAATATTTTGCAGAAATTAAAGTGCGGAAATTAAACTACGCTATTACAAGGCTTCAGATATTTACATAGCCAAAAACAAACCCTTAAAAATAAAGCGATAAATGAAAGTAAAAGTCCTAATTAAAACTATTACAAACTTGTGAGCAATTACAATAATAGGATAAAAAATAAATAATCAAACGCGCGCGAGGAAAATTAAATCGGGAGAGCACTAGGGTTTTGACCCTTTCTAATCTAAATAAAAGAAAAATGTTTTTTGTTGTTTTTAATTATTTTTTAAGAAAAAGAATTAGTTTAAATTAAATGCAAAAATAATTAGTGATTAAACTAATTAAAGAAAATAACTACATGGCCTATTTTTTATGTTTTTGATTATTTTTAGAAAAAGAAAATATAATTAAGTTAGAAATAAAACCCTAATTGTTCTAATTATGTTTAAATTTATTTACAAAAAGAATTAAAGTTATCTAAAATTAACAACCTAATTAAATTAATTTAACTTTTGATAAAAAAATAAAATCTAAACCTAATTTGGTGAAAAATATTATTTTTGTGATTTTTTGATTGGTTAAAAAAATTAAATTTGTTAGTAAAACAAATAAATAAATTAAATAACACAAAATATAAAAGAAAAAAAGAAAAAGAAACTTGGGCCTGAAAAGTGATTGATGAGATGCAGATAACAAGCTTTTGGCCCAAAAGACTTGATTCATTGTTGACTTGCTGAATTCAGTGCGTTGCGTTGACTAGGCCCCATGGTGGTCTCTCATATGCTAGCCTTCAGATCTAGCTTCCAGGAGGTTCAATGGCTGGATGATGAGGATGTATGGTGGTCCCTGGTATCGTATGCATGCTGGATCACTGAAAGAAAAATATTATGAAGAAATTGGGGGACCTGGGATTCGAACCCAGACCCCAAGGCACTTTCACACGCTTGGCAACCAACTGAGCTAACTGCTTCATTTTTTCATAGAATAATAATAATATATAATATGCAAATAAAGGGAGTTAGTGGAAAATAATAAAAATGCGCGCCAGAAGTTTGAATGATCCAATGGAAGGGCGCCACACAAGTCATCCCCAACCTTGCTTCGTTGGTAAAAGTTGAAAACTTTTACCTACGGACATATGTCCGTCGCTATATCCCTGCAATTTCTCAAAATCAAGCATGAGTAAGATAGATCAAAACTAAAGCCATGGATGGCTTCGTCTGGACCTGCTGTACACAATGGTACCCCTTTCATGGCCCAATTTTGCCTAGGTTTAGAAACCCCAAAGCGAGCTTATAAACCCTAATAATGGTGGAATCTCATACAGGCCATGAAAACACAATTGAATATTATAGAAAGCTTGCAAATATGATGGTGAACAATAATATATGATTAGAATGTGATGAATGTGCAAGAATTACGCAAATTGATTTCAAGAAATAACCGGGGTCGTGGATGACTTACAGCGAGATATAGGGCCTGAAAGTGCTTGTTCTGGATTGGTTCTGCTTGTTGATGACCTCAGGAAACGATTGGGATGGTCAGGAAGGCATGTAATTTCTTGCAACTAGGAATTCGATTCAACACATTTTGTTGTTTTTTTCAAGTTTGGTTCTGATTCACACGCCTCTCTCTAGCCTTGCTTTTGGTCTGCATATGTTCTTTATGTATTGAGGAATGAATTAGGGTTGAAAGAGTGTGCTCAATCTTCCTCCATCATTGCATTTGATTTTGATTTGATTCCTTTGAATATCCTTCCAAAAATAGTCCAAATCCAATCTTTTTGTGCACCTCATGCCTTTACACGAATTTGATCTCATGCTAGCTGGATGTAGGCCCTGAAACAAGTACAAAATCTTGAGGTTTCAATGCTTTAGATTTTTTCATGATTTGTTTTAATTTAAATTGATTAAATTCAAATCAAAATCAAAATAAATAATAAAAATAAGATAATGACAAGTGGAAAAGGCTAGGGCTCGTGGACCATGTTGCCAACTTAAAACAAGTGCAAAAGATTGGGCCCATTAAGCAAAATTTGCAATTTTTAGGCATAGTTGACTTTTGGCAATTTTGCAAAAAAGGTCAACTTCACCAATGCATAACTTCCTCAAATTTGACTCTTTGAAGGTATTCTTGGACTTTTTAGAAAGCTTGAGATGTCTTATAAGCAACCCTTTTGGTCTCATCTACATTTGATATTCCATGCTCATGTATGAAGCTTTGACAAAAAAGGTGTTTTTGTTGATTTTTCAAAATGACTTATAATGTCCAAATTCATAACTTCTTGTGAATGCATATTTTTAACTTGGGAGCTGAAGATGGATTGTAGGGAATTGCATCCTATTCAAAATGAGCTTTGGATGGGTCATTTCTCATAAATTATGAGAACGTTATGCTTGGTTAAAGTTGAGTTGACTTTTCCTACAAAACCCTAATTTAACAACTTTTGGTTCTTGATGAATTATGAGCAATCCTTGATGAATCATGATGAACCCTTGATCAAATGATGAAATATACTTAAAAATGAGGATGTTGACCAAAAATATTGAAGTTTGACTGTATATGGGCCACAGTTGACTTTTGCCCTAGCATAGTCGATTTTCAGGCCTTTGAGCAATTGAGTGAGCAAAATTCTTCTATAGGGCTTGACACTTGACATGGATGATCTTGAGAACATATTAGGACAATGTTGAGCATTTGGGATCCCTTGGACTCAAGTATCTTGATGCAACATGAAAACCTAATTTGAGGTAGACTGCCTTAGGAGGGAGCTTGTCTGGTCAACCCTTGGACTACCTTGAGCAACTTGAGTATCTTTCTTGAAATTTTTTGAGAAATATGGGAGGGAAAATTTTGGGGTACAACAATATGCAAAATAAATCCTATCTAAAGGCATAGGTCGACTAGAAATCATGCCCTAAGTCCATTGGTACCCATAATCTAGTCCAATTTTCCCTAGAGAAGGAAACCCCAAATTAGAGCTTACGAACCCTAGCCATGGCAAATGCTTATACCTGCACTTAAACTCAGATTAAACAATCCAGAAACATTGCAAATATGATGATAGACACGAATCTATGATCAAAACATGTTTATGATAGGTAAATTAATGAATTCGAGTTTGGATAAAAGAGACAAACTGTGATGCTGTAAGGGCACGATTCTGGATGTTTTAGGCCTTGTGGATGATGTGAATAGCTTCCTGGGTATGCGTGGATGATTATTGAAGACTCAAAACTCCTTGAATTGGTCTATGGAGAGGGATCCGATCTGCACTTTTTTCCAAAATTTGCAACTTTGTTCTTGCTGTTTTACACGACCAACCCCCATTTTTCATGCCTTGGGAATGTTATGTACTTATAGTGGAATGAATTAGGTTAACAAAAACTGATCATATCTTTGCAAATTATGGAGATTTGATTTGATTTTTTGCCTTGTATGATTTGTTTCTAAAATAGACCAAATCATAACTTTTTCAATCCAAATAGTCCTTGAACGATTTGGATGATTTTCTAGCTGTTCATGGACTCATAATGTGCTCATAAAATCCAATCTTTGATTTTATTTGATTATTCTACTATTTAAATTGATTTATTTTGATTTAAATGGATAAAAATCAAAATAAATAATAAAAATAATAGAATAATAGGTGGATAAGCTCAGGGTTTGTGGGCCATCTTAGGAACAAGTTTCAAACAAGAAAACATGGGCCCATTTGGAAAAAAAAGTCATTTTGATCAATATTGACTTCATGCATATTTCCAAAAATTGGTCAACTTTGACAATACATATCTCCCTCAATTTTAACCCTAAGAGGGTGTTCTTGGACTTTTTAGAAAGCTTAGGATGTCCCCTAAGCAACCTCTTTGATTTCACCTCAACTGGATCTTCCATGTTCATGTAAGGATTATCTTTTCATGAGTGCATTTCTTGAACTTGAGGGCTGAAGATGAGTTGTAGCGAATTGGATTATCTTCAAAGTGAGCCCCTGATGAGAAATTTATGATAAAGTATGAGAAAGTTATGTCTGGTCAAAGTTTGGTTGACTTTTCCTACAGAAACCCTAATTTGCCATTTTTGACTTTTGATGAGTTAGGAGTATTTCTTGAAGAATCATGATCAACCCTTTATCAAATGATGGATAATACTTCAAATATTGATGTTGACCAAAAATCTTGAAGTTTGACTATATTTGGGCCACAGTTGACTTTTGCCCTAGTACAATTGATTTTCAGTCATTTGAGCAGTTGACTGAGCAAACTTGTGGTGCAAGGTGTGATACTTGACATGGATGATATTGAAGACATATTAGGGCAATGGAAATCATTTAGGACCCTTGGAACTCAAACCTCTTTATGAGGAGTGAAACCCTAATTTGGGGCTCATTGTCTTAGGAGGAGGATTTGTCTGGTCAATCCTTAGTCATCTTGAGCAATTGAGAACCCATAGGGGTATGCTTTGTAAAAAATGGGAGGGAAAATTTTAGGGTATAACACAGCCGTTGTTCATAACGTAATAACAAACTGGCTTGTGTTTGGCCATCTCCTGTTTGACCTCTCAGTCAGTCTCTTTGAATTCGACTTGAAGGTCATATTCCTTGGGTAGTATTGACACGACATTCACCATAATATACAAAGTAGCATCAGATTCAAAATTACCTTCATCATTTGATTCACCTTGTTCTGGCCACACCAATCTTCTAGCAATTGTTTTTCTTTCCAAAGACTTTCTTTGTTTTCCTTTTTCCCTTTCTTTGTGGCACATTGGTGCTTGATTCTGGTTGAGGCTCCGCTGTAGCCTCTCTTTCGGATTTTCACCGTCTTTGATATCTCCTCCACTAGGAGCGCAACATGGGGTTTTTTCCCTTGTAGTTGCTCAGCACATAAGCCACTTTGTTTGTTGTTGTAGTTTGGAATTCCTTCCTATAGGCCAAGGATGATCCTCTTGGCACATCGAATGTCCGCCATTTCTCCTCACTGGGCCTTTTCTTGCTTGCTGTTTTCAGCCAAGTGTCCACATGGATATTTTTTGGAGGCCTGAAAGTTGATGGCCTCTTCACCTGGTTCATTGGTCCCTTCTGATATCCTCTTCTGGGATCATATCTGACCTCAGGATCCATGTTGGGTTGAGCATTGGTGCCTCATTCCTCCTTTGTTGCCCTCACACTCTGTATGTGTTCTGCAGCCTTTTTGTCGAAGATGGAGTTGCATCTTGGACACAGCATGACTTCAAACTTCTTTTTCTGGCATCGTTGCAGAAAATATTCTAGATTCTAATTCTCTTTAGGAAATGCAGTTTTATTCACTTCCTCTTGTCTGGTGGAATCTTCTGAAGCCTTCGCCTCAGATACTTCAACCATATTGACTTCTACGTTGCTCTTGGCAGCGAGATTTAACCTTTGTATCTTGGCTTCTAGGTCCTCTGTCGAACCCGTGACGGCAGCCAAATAAGAACCTGCAGTAGTCCCTTTGCTTGAGCCTTTAGTGGCTCCTTTGTTTAGGCCTTCAGTAGCTTTTCTCACCCCTTCGACAGTCTTTCTGGAGATGTTCCCAGTGAAACTGCAAAAAATAGGCTTATTGACTAAGTCTTATGAAACTTCGACCATGTTGATGCCTGATGGTTCAACATAGTGGGTGTCGGCTTGCAATGGGTTTGCATCGATTTTCATCGGAGGTTTTTCAGCAAACTTGAGTTTGCCTTCTTTGATCGCTCCTTGAACGAGATCCCTGAAAATAAAACATTGTGAAGTTTTATGGCCTAAAAAATTATGATACTTACAAAAACCTCTTTTCTTTATTTGTTCTAAAGGAGGCATTTTTGCCCCTGGGGGCACTATCATTTGGCCATCTTTAACCAACATGTCAAATATCTCGTCATATTTAGTGACATGGAAACAATATGTTTTCTTTGGGAATTTATCACTGTTCTTTTCAGACTCAGTAGGATTCTTCTCATTTGAGGGCATTAGTAATCTGCAAGAGTACGGTGGCCCTTGCATTAATTCTGCTAAATGTATTTCACTTTCTTTGATAGCTATAGGATCACTAGATGTCTCTGGATCGTTGTGGCGGTAGAAATGTTTAAGACTAAGCCATTGGATTGACTAGACTTACACAGATCAAAATAAGAATCGTCACCGCGCTTTATTGTTTCCAAAGGAATAGGAAAAGAGCAAGTAACTCAAAAAGAGGGGGAAATATTCTAGGTAAGGGGGTTGGTTATGCAAAGGGAAGGTATTAGCACCCTAAACATCTACGTTACTCCGCAGGAACCTCTTTGAAAAATCTGTATATTTTGGCTATAAAATGTTGTATAAAAATAGATGGTGGAGGTGAGAAAAGAAGTATTTTTTATGATTTTTGCACCCACCGCAATTGCGAACCTTTAGTGCCTATCTACCACCTTTCTTGCAATAGGGGATCAGGGTACACATAGTTCACCTTTTTTAAAATTTTTAAAACACAAGTGTGTTGGTTAATTTTATGAGATAAGACATCATCGTCATTGTCCGTGTGGAAAACATACTTACTATCCACAATCATGAGAAAGGAGAATTTGCATCATCTCAAAGTGGAGAATATGGCTTGGATTTTAAAGTCAACAATGCCTCACTCAACACCCAAGTGTAAAATATCTCACTTCGCTACATATTGTAGAAGTATAGTTGTTTGCATCACTACAAGGATTAACAAGAGTTCAATCTTTTGAGAAAAGTTTTTAAAGTAAAAAGCCAAAGTGGCAAAATGGTTTGAAATGAGATTGATTGAATTTTAGTCTTCTTACAAAAAATGTCAAGGTATTATTTAAGTTGATTGAATTTTATTTATGAAAAGGTTTTGAAAATGCATGGACCTAGGTCCAAGTTTATTATGAAAGTAGTTCAAGTTTAAAAACAAGAAGAGTTTTCAAAAGGAGAGAGAAGATTTTTGAAATTAAAGAAGATGGAGGAGAAGAAGAGACTATCCTAAAGCACGAGGTAAAAGCTAGGGAGAAGAAACATCTAACCAATAAGAAGCCAACACTTGACATTATGAGTCAAGATAGAATTCCCATTCTTTGGATCGAAACCAAGCAAGCAAATATACTAGACCTCTTGAGGGAATCAAACTTCAAGTGCATTAAGTCTTCGCAAAAATTGGGAAGAGTAACGGCTGTATATAGCTGAATTCCATATTACAAACAAAGTATGTAATCACAATAACCTGCACACAAAATAAACAAACAACCCAATGTCTTGAGGTAAACCTCAAGAACTCCATACAAAATATCAATTAAGGTCACAAGGTCTCCAACATAGACCAAGGTTTCTAATCCTAAGTCCAAGAAGTCCAATACTCCATAATGCCAAGGATAGTAACCAAATAGTCCAAGTATCATTAAAGTTTTTTATGGTTCATGTTGATTATTAAGTATCTTAAAAAATAAAAGAAAAACTCAAGTGAGCAAAATAAAAATGACAAGAATATAAAGTGGCTCAAGTGAGCAAAGATGAAAAATAGCATGAAATGTAAATGCTAAAGTAAATGGTGCATAAAGTAAAGAGCATAAAATAAAGCATAAAGTAAAAGCATAAAATAAAATCAATTATCAATAATTAGTGGTTAGTTGGATGACCATCTTGAATCTTGTATTTGGAATTCATTAGAGGATTGGTAGAACCAAAGCCTCTACACAATGAATTGCATTTTCTTTATACCAAGTATATCATCCAATTAAGAATCCTCAATGTAACATATAATAATCAATGATGTTTAAGTGATCCGCGTTGACCAAAATTGATGAAGATCCATCAGAAGATTGGTAGAATCAAAACCTCTACACAATGAATCTCAAGGTTATTGGATCAAAGGGTTCAAATTAACATCTTGGGTTTGCAATCATAAGTTTGGGCCACGAATGATCATTTTCTCTAATCGGGACAAAATTTAGCGCTATGTTAAGCAATCATAAGTGGACTTATATAGAACTCGCACATATTTTGAGGCCGGTCAATAGCAATCTATGCACCATTTTTTGAGACATGATATAGAGATCATGCTCCAATAATACTTAATGCAATAAGAAAGGGATGAGATGAAGAAGGATGGGAAAGAATATATAAACCACATTTAAATTAAAATTTAATCAAACTATTACCAAAATCATTCATCCATTTTTATGGATTTAGACTCAACACCATGGATCCAATGATGTTAACAAAGTTCATGCTCAAAAATTTAACCCAAGATCAGCAAGAAAATAATCACAAAATAATATTACATTTAATATATATATATATATATATATATATATATATATATATATATATATATATATATATATATATATATATATATATATATATATATATATATATATATATATATATATATATATATATATATATATATATATATATATATATATATATATATATATATATATATATATATATATATATATATATATATATATATATATATATATATATATATATATATATATATATGTTGAAAAGGGTTTAAAAATGAATAAAAATGAAAATAAAGGAAAAAAATATCAACTATATTCAAATTGATTCATAAAAAAGAAATAAGGTCACAGAAAAATCAGAAATAGACTCAAATATTTTTATAAAATTTTTGGTAATTTTTTAAAGTCAGAAACTATTTTTAAACTAATTAAAATTGCTCAAACAAATAGAAAATAGATCAAAAAATAGTAAACATCAATATAAAATTCCATAAAATTTCCAAAAAGTCAGAAATATATAAAATGATATTTATTAATTTTTTTTAGAATTAAAAAATGTCAGAAAGTATTTTTAAAGTAATTAAAAGAAAGAAAATAATGTAAAAAATATAAAAAATATATATCAAATATCAAAATAAAAATGTGAAAAAATATTCATGAGATTAGAAATAATTCAAAGTATTTTTGTGAATTTTTTCATAATTTTTGGATAAAAAATAAAAGAGTTGCGAATTTTCGAAAATTAAATCAATTAAAATATAAAATCAGAAAATAAAATAAAACCAAAAAGATGTAGGTCATCAGATCATAGTCAAAACGCGTTAGTAAGCTGATCCAATGGACCAGACGCGTTGTGCTTGATATGAACCTCAGTGAGATACGCATAGGATCAGAAAAAGGCAACCAATGAAATTAAAACGTTTGGCACGCTATCATTGGTTGAGACGAGACATGTCATCATCTTCAACCTCCAAACGCCCTGCAATGGAGATTTTGGTGAGATCCTTCAAATGGAAAAATTAGGATCCCAGACTAGTATCATTGGATTCGTCTCTTCAAGACGATCCTAACATCACCATCGCGCCAAATTTATATAAGGTATGCAAAGAGATATGAATCAAAAACCCAGAAAACAACGAGCACCTTTAATTTGAGATTTCTCTCTCAATTCTCAATGGATTTAAAAATTGTAAGAAGCATAAGAATCAGGAGAAGAAGTAGAATAGGTTGGTGCTTTATTTGGATCCAAATGGTGGAGAATTCTACCTTTTCGAAGTTCAAGAAAGAAGCTCTGAAACTAGACTTATGTAGCTTGAATTATGGCTCGTTTTGCTTGGTTTAAGTGCTGGAGAGTTTGTATGATGCTTAAGTATGATGAATGTGGAAAGAATTTTGGAGAAAGAAGCTTAAATCTCATAAACTGATTTCAAAAAAAGATGGGTTCGTGTGAGGTTTTGACAGGGTGTTTTTGGCTTTCAAAGCTTAAGGAAATGAATGGGGAATGACCATCTATTTATAGGGAAGCTGATGGAACGTCCAACCGTGTGAAATGATGAAGTTTGGGGGGAAATCGTGTGAAGTTGCAAACAAGAAAAGTGTGACTTCTATGTTAATAAAAACTCATACAAATGTTGTGTTTTGCTATGCTAATCACTTCTGGAAGTTCACTAGACGTGCTTAGAAGCAAAAACGCACAACAATTTTGTGTTTAGAAGCCAAATTAAAGATTTCAAATTCTGACTTTTGGAGAAACCTCATCCAAGTTACCACTTTTGAAACAATGGCATTCTCAGCTCAAGGGGTCTTAGGGTATGGTTCTTGATGCTTTAGAAAGACGAGATTACAAGCTTTGCAATGGAAAAAGAATAGAATCAAATGGATGTTTGAGCTGAAAGTTGCAATGAGTCAAAGTTGGGAAAAAGAGGTTGACTTTCCATACTTAGAAATATTTCAAGTTTTTCTTCAAAAGTGACCTATAATGTTTTGCATCCAAACATGGCCTTCCTCTTGGAATTTGCTCTTGACCAGAAAAGATGGCATGAAATAGACCTCTTGAATGAAATTTTGAAACTTGAACCATTCAAAATCTCCAAAAATTGAGAGAGTTATGAATTGTTGAAGTTGGCAAAAAATCATAAAATGACCTATAAACTTTTGTATCCTTAAGGCTTCCTCCATCCATTTTCTTACTTTGCACATAAAATAAGGAATAAAGTTAATATCCTCAAGATTATTATGGAAAAGAGTGGGATCAAGGTGATAAAAATTTACCAAGTTATGATCATTTGAAGTCACACATGGGAAGTTGGGGGTTCATCTAGAGGACTTGTAATCTTTATTCATCATCAAGTTTCTTCCACGTGAAAACTCCTTGAAACTTTTGAAGTGATTTGTTAATAACCCTTTGAAGAGAAGGACATTTTTGGAATCACTCAAAAATACCAAAAGATGAGCAAGATATAGTTCTTTGAAGTTCAAAACCCTAGCTCCTAGATCAAGAAAATGCTTTGAGGAACTTTGACAATTTTAAACAACCTTCTTGTACCAACACTTTTGCTTTGTAGATAGAAGTTGTTGAGGATGATAATAAGAACTCATAGCAACCAAAACCACTTCCATATCTTAATAATTGAGAGAAATATGCACTTGTGACCAATGGGAACAAGGCCTTGTCCAACCATTACAACTTCTTCAATCAACCCCTTGTACTTTTGAATCAATATTGATAACTTTGAAATGTGGTGAACCAAAATAGACCTTGCCATGCCATTTCTTCCAAAAAAAACTTCAATGGAGAGGTTTGAATTTCTCAAGCTTTATTGACTAGGGCATGGAAATAAACTCATGAACCCATGGATCAACTTGCTAAGCCACATTTCCTTTACCTATATTATTAACAAGTAAGACAAACCAACATTGCATTTTATCAATTAAAAGGAAAGTCAAAACAAAACATGCATGATCATAAAAGAAAAACAAGTCAAGGTGCTTGGTGATTCCTCAAAGAGCAAAGTTAAAGATAAGGAGGAGAACCAAAAGCCCTAATATGATCTTGTTGTGATTGAATCAATATGGTATGATGAAGGGATCTTAGGGGGAAAATTGGGGTACAACAGCTACCCTTATTTAAGTTTCTTCTATCCGGAGATACGGAGGTTAAAAATCTTTGTGTCGACGTGATCGAAGATACTTAAATATAAAACAAACCCTATTTTTGGCCCTAAGATGCCATGTAATGCTTATGAGTATGAATGCATATGAACAACTTCAAAGGGATGCAAAACACCATTGGGGATGTGGCGAAGGAAATAAGGATAAAAAAGAAACCCAACCAGGAAAATAAATCACTGGTGAACAAAAGACCCAACTCTTACTAGAGTAACACCCAAAGAAGAGATAAAGTAGCATCAACTCAGCTAAAGAGGAGATAATACAGGATAAAAGTGATTGTCAAACAAATGTGAATTACCAAACTCAATAGTCAGAGGTAGAAGATAAAAAAGATACCGACTCACAGATGATGGTAAAAGATCAAAGGATACACCAACTGCCACTAAAGGCGAAACTACCAACGTTCACTGAAGGTAGAAAGAGAAAATAATAACAACACTGATGTTCACTAACGGTGAGCTACCAACGTTCATTGAAGGTAGAGAGACAAACATCGACATTCACTGACGATGAACTACAAACTTTGACTGAAGGTAGCAAAAAGATAACAATCACCAACGTTCACTGATGGTGAACTACCAACTTTCACTGAAGGTAGAGAGAAAAGAAATATCATAGCATCGATGTTCACTGATGGTGAACTACCAACGTTTACTGAAGGTAGCAAAAAGATAACCATCTCCAACATTCACTGATGGTGAACTACCAACGTTCACTGAAGGTAGAAAAGAAATATCATAGCACCAACGTTCACTGACGGTGAACTACCAACATTTACTGAAGGTAGCAAAAAGATAACAATCACCAACGTTCACTGATGGTGAACTACCAACTTTCATTGAAGATAGAGAGAAAAGAAATATCATAGCACCGACGTTCACTGACAGTGAACTACCAACGTTCACTGAAGGTAGCAAAAAGATAATAATCACCAATGTTCACTGATGGTGAACTTCCAACATTTACTGAAGGTAGTAAGAGAAAATAATATCGACGTTCACTGACGATGAACTACCAACTTTCACTGAAGGTAGAGAGAAAATATCATAACACCGACGTTCACTGACGGTGAACTACCAACGTTCACTGAAGGTGAACTACCAACGTTCACTGAAGGTAGCAAAAATATAACAATCACTGTGATACGGTGGGAGAAATGACTTGAAGGTTTTGTGTTTTATCGCAAATGTTGTGGTTAGCAAGAGTCGCCACCGACTTTTCTTTTATCCAAAAGGAAAGGTGAAAAAGCACAGGAAAGACATTTGAGATTGTTTCTTGAGTTCGGGGGGTAGATTATGAAAAGGGAAGCTATTAGCACCCTTTTCATCCATGGTTTTCCATGGGCTATTACTTACTTACTAGATCACTTGTTTTTGTTTGAAATTGTACTTTGTGTGGTTTTGAAAGTATTTTGTAAAAGAGGCCATTATTTAGGCAATCTTTGTAATGATTCTCGTTCGTAAGAATGTATACAAAGATGTTTGTCTTTTTGAAAATGTTTTCAATGTTTGTAAGATGTTTGGAAATGTGTGTTTGTTTTGAACATAGCAAGGATATTTGTTTGAAATGGAGCAAGTAATTAAGAGCAAACTACCTACTCAAATGTCTTTCTTGTTCATTTTCTATTCCTTTGACATTGTTGTCTTACCATTGATTTGGTAAGCAACCCTATCTTTGGATGTAACGGGACGGGCACGGGTCATCGTATAACCATGATTAGCAATGTTGCAAAGTATCTTAGCATTTTTGAGGGACCAAGATCATTTTGTACGGCAACTTAGAATAGCGTCATCGAGGAACTATGATCTTATATTTGTTTGTTTTGCCAAGATACTTCGCATGCGTAATATGGCTATTTTTGTATAAGGCAACAAAGTAGAGAAACCTAAGGGTGCTTGTGTGCAAGTGTGTTATTTTCATGCTTTGATTTTGCCTTGTATTAGGGTTTTCTATTTGCTTTGTTTTTATCTTGCCATACAAACCCTAATTACTAACATGGCATAAAAAGCGGGTAAATTGCGTAATGTAAAGATTACTAAGCTATTACAACAATTTACGGGAGGGGGAATACAAATTTGAATGGGGATTTGCAAGAATGTAAATCTAAATAAGCTATTACAACCAAATCGAATTTATACGAATATTGGAATAAACAAATACAATATTTTAATATGCAATATTATATACATGCCAGAAAAGATTTTGTTTTGTTTTTTTGTGGGAAAATGAATTTTAACCTAATCCTAAAAATATAAGGAAGAAGAAATTAATTCTTAAAAAGGGTTTAACCCTAATTTCTAGTTTTGAAAGAAAATAAGGTTCTTATGTATTATTTTTGTGTATTTGTGTATTTAAAATAATAAATGATATTTTATGAAAATATTTAGTTTTTATATGTTAAAATAAACATTTACAAATATATATAAAAATATAAAAGAAAAGATAAGAATATATCTAAATTCATTATTTTTTACAAATTTATTTAAGAAAAATGACTAGTATATATTGAAAATAAAATATATTTTTCATGTGAAAATAAAATAAAATAAGATAAAAATGCAATATTATCATATTTATATTTTTTAGGATTTTTATGTATTAAAGAAAATATTTAATAAACAAAAATGAAAATAAAACAAATAAATAAAAAAATATGAAAATTAATGGGCCATGGGGGTATCCTGAGCAATCACATGGTGAATGTTAGAAAAAAAAACACAAGGCCCAGCGTGGAGGCCCAATCCTGCAAAACAAGCCAAAAACTGAAAAATGGAAAAATGTAAAAAAGCAAAAGGTAGCGCCAAGGTTCGAACCCAGGACATGGGTCTCACCAGCGCGCTACCTTGCCACTGGGGTGGCTATACATCTATTAATGTAAGTGAAACAAAAATAACATAACATGAAACGCTTCCATGGCCCTGTACTTCATCTTCTTCCCCAAACCAGCCAGATGCTCTGTGTTGTACCCCAAAATTTGCCCTCCCATATTCTTCAAGATTTGCAAAGAGCATGCTTCAAAGTCTCCCAAGGGTTGCACAGTCCGATGGCCTCCTAACAGTCAAAAATTAGGGTTTTGGTTCTGGCAAAGAAATTGAAGTTTCCAAGGGTCCAAACAAGTCCCACATGCCTATAAACATTCTCAAGCATCCTCATGTCAAGTTTCAAGACTCACAGCACAAAATAGCACAGTCAAAAACCCTAATTGCTCAACAGTCAACTGCAGGGGCAAAATGGTCATTTGACAGTCAAAAGTCCAAATTTTTGGTCAACATCTTATTTTGAAGCCACAAACATCATTTGATCAATTGTTGATCATGATTCTCAAGGCATGGCTCAAAAAGTCTCAAGATGCAAAAGTTTCCATATTTGGACAGTTGAAAAAGTCAATTGTAACTTGACCAAGGCATAACTTCCACATGGTTTATCAGAAAAATTCCATCCAAAGCTCATTTTGAAGAGAATGACATTTTCTACAACTCCTCTTCACACTTCAAGTCCAATAAATGCTCTCACAAAAAGTTATCAATGTCAACATTATAGGTCATTTTCAAAAGTCAACAAAAAGGCACTTTAAGTCAAAGACCATAACTTGAGATTGGTAAATCAAAATGACATGGGACCAAAGGCATTGGTTAGAGGACTTCAAGACCTTTCCAAAATGTCCAAGAACATGATCAAAGCTTAATAATTGAGCAAGATATGCCTTGTGGAAGTTGGGAAACTTTTGGGAATTTTGAAAAGTCAACTTTGCTTCAAATGCCTCAAAATTGCTAATGGGCCTCAATTTCTTCCAAGAATCATCACCCAAAAGCTATGCACGACCCATTGACCCAAAGAGGAGTTATTTTCTTATTTTTAATTTATTAATTGAATTTTTAAATCCATTAATTCATTTAATTAAAATTAAATATGAGAAAAATACTAAACAAATGTTTTTGAATCTTTTTATGCAGCATATGCCCTCATTATTCACTCAATATTTCGTGCATACTCAAAAAGGCAAGAATCTCCATTGATTGGCATCAAAAGGGAATGAAAAAGATTGAAAAAGATTATGCAAAATCAAGAATTCAAAATCATCAATGCAAAGGTTTTTTGGCTTGGATTTCTAACCTAATTCATTCCACATATAAGCCAGAACCTAAACCTAATGAAAGGCACAAGGAAGCTGCGCCCAAACCTGAAAACCAACTTTGCATTTTTTCCAAAATTTCTCAAAACTGATTTCATAGCTAGAGTGTTCTTCAAGGCCAAAAAAGTATTCCAAAGGCTTGCTGGGACATTTTTGGACGTGCCTCAATCATTTTCCACTCTCCATACACAAAGAACTGGTAGAACACAGTCACCCTGTACATGAATTTTTCCTTAATCGTATTTGAATTTACACGCCATATCAATGCATTTTCATTATTGTTTTATACTAATATGTTGATTCTGAAGCTAATGGCATAATTTAATTGAAGAATGCTTGCATATATGGAAAGTTACCATGAACGATGCATAGGGTTTCAGGAACCTTGAATTGGGGTTTTATGCATAAGGCAAAATTGGCCAACCAAAATAGCACCATTGAAATCAGGACCTTCCAACGATTTGAACAACCCCATCGCGCCTTTTTTTATATTTGCATGTGAGCTAATCGCTATTTTTTTGTTCTGCATTTAGTGGGGGTTTAAAACCCCCGCTATCCATTCCATATTTTTTCAGATGAAAATGAAGCCAGGGAGAAGAAGATGTGCTGTTGGTTGATGGTTGGTCAATTCAAATAATTGGCGCTTTTTTTTTGTTGTTATCCAGCATAATGCGTTTTCTCTCTCATATTGATCATTGCCCACTAGTTTGACAAAGAAACGCGCTTGGCTGGGTGGTTGATGTGTTGTCCTTCAAGCATTGGGACCTGGGTTCGATTCCCAGGTCCCCCATATTTTCAATATATTTTGTTATAACACGCTTCTGTGCAGCTTCCACTCTAATGACCACCATGCACTCAATGCCAAAGCTTGCCACATGTCCAGCAATTCCAATCTAATGGCCAGAATGGAGAGACCATCATGCACCTGGGTCAATGGTCCACACGTGACCACTGAAAAGTCAAAAAGGCCTCATTCAAATGGGCCTAATTGCTGCAATATACCTCCAAATGGGTCAAAAAACCCCCCATGTTTGCCTTCTCTTTCTCTATTTTTCTTCTTTTCTTTTATTTATTTTAATTATATTATTTGTTTCATTTAATTCCACAAAATTAGTTTTAATAATATAAAAATACAAAAAAAATCAGAAAGTCAAAAAATAAAATATGTTTATTATTTAATTCACTAATATATTATTTTGTAAATAAACTTGATAATCAATTTAGTTTTAGTTTTAAGTTTTTAACTTTAATGCTTTTTCTTAGACAATTAAAAAATATAAAAACAAGACTTTTAGCATTTTTTATTCTTCTCTTCTCAATAAATAATTTTTATTCTTATTATTATTAACCATTAATTATTTTGTAAATAAGCTTGTAATTAATTAATTAAGACTAAATTAGGTTAACTTAAACAATTTTTTTTAATAATTAAAAACATGTAGAATTAGGGTTTCTTTTCTTTTTTTTTATTCTCTTTAATTCCATAAATACCGAAAAAACATAAAAACAAGTTCTTTTCTTTATTTAATTATTAATTAATTTCTTAATTTCAATTCAATTCCTTAAAGGGTCCAACGCCCTCGCACCTTCGATTATAATTCCTTCTCGCGCATTTATTTTTTATTTCTTTTTTAAATTTCATGTAATTTCCCCAAAGCTTTGTAATAGATAATTAGGACATTTTTTTTCCGTATTTTATTTATTCAAATCGGGTCTTGGTTTAATTTGGCGATATAGACCCGCGCCTTGTAATAGCGTAGGACTTTTACTTTCCGCTCTTTAAATTCCCGCACCCTTAACTGTTAAGACACATGAAAGAATGTATGCTCAAATAAAATCAAAGCGTAGAACACTCAATGCATGATCAAGACAAATATAACTGAAAATGACACACAATTCACACACCACTCCTAGGGTACGCCTCA
Organism: Vicia faba; assembly: GCA_948472305.1. NCBI lineage: Eukaryota > Viridiplantae > Streptophyta > Magnoliopsida > Fabales > Fabaceae > Vicia > Vicia faba. The sequence goes on from OX451741.1 coordinate 1,451,602,941, forward strand.
CTGTTGCCTTGCCCCTCGAAACGTGGTCGTCGAGTAGAGGACGTTTTAGTAAGTCCTCATGTCCATGAACATGGCATGAGGGTAGCTTCTAAGGTGTCTTCCTATTGCTCTGGTGACCACACTGTCCCTTAACGAATTGACCCGAACACCTCCAACGGTGGTGCTACCTACCTTTCAATGGTGGGATGGCACTACCTTAAGGCCATTTACACAGACTAATTTATTAGGGTAGGTAGACGACTCATAGATACTTGCTCTAATTCAAAACAAAATCAAAAACTTCTTTTCACACCGACACTTTGCAAAAAGCTTTCAAAAACAACTTTTCAAACACTCTTGAGGACTGATACAAGAGTCGAACTGAAACTTTAAACGAAACTTTTTCAAACCCACTCTGAAAAGCAAACAAACCTTTTTGAAAACACAAATGAGCAAGTATCTAAGAGCCCATGGATAACCATGGATAGAAAGGGTGCTAACACCTTCCCTTTCTATAAATCTACCTCCCGAACCGAGAGCTAATCTCAATAAGGAATTTTTCTGTGCTTTTGTCCTTTCCATTTGGAGAAAATAAAAGACGGTGGCGACTCTTGCTTCCGCGACATTTTGTGAACCAGCGTTAAACAGTCAGTTCCAGATCCACCGATCACAGAACTGGCGACTCTGTTGGGGACTCTTATAAAGTGAGGTGTACCTTAGGACTAAGATCACTTGTGTGTCCAATTGTCTGAATTGTTTGCTTTAAATTGTGGGTTGCATCGGAGTTACATAGATCCTAACCCGGATCTGGGGATACCCTGTTTAGGTAGCATAAGCTGTGAGGGACCTGTCCGGCGTAGACCGACATGGGTGAAGCAGTGGCTACGTTGGTGTGGCACCTTGGTCTGTACCGATATCCCTTGTGTTGCAACGAGGAGAATATGGGTCTTCTGAGGAGTCATTAAGCACCAACAGACCTTAGAACCTTAAATGACACAACTTGGCCATTAGAACAGTAGCAGTATGCTACGCCCATTGAGGCTAAACTCTCGCGATGGTTCTGGCCGCAAGAAAAGATTGCGATGCTGGAGTTATGACCGATTGAGGGTAGTCAGTGATATTGGGATCCTCTAAGAACCCGGTTACTTTTGATAGGACAGGTATGAACCAACAAACTGAAAGAGGGTAATACCTAGACCCCATGCTGGCCTAAACTCTAAGGGTTGTGGTGTGACTTGCATGCTTTCATACTTGACTACTTGCATGCTTGTTATCTGACACTTGTTTCTTGCGGGTTTTGTTTATAGTCCTTAATTGGGACTCATAACAGGGTTTACTTGAGTTTCTTGCAGGTTTTGTTTATAGTCCTTAATTGGGACTCATAACAGGGTTACTAAATTTCTTGCAAGTTTTGTTTACAGTCCTTAATTGGGACTCATAATAGGATTTACCTACGTCACCCCATGCATAGCATAACATCATACCATTGCATACATCCTGCATAAGGACTAATCCATTTCAAAGATCTCAAGGGTTTGTGATGCAGGTCATGATGAACCAACATGTCTAGCAAGGGGCAAAGGGGATTTATTTTCCTCTAAGCCAAGGTTGTCAGGGGCTATGACCCACTAGATATGGTGAGCCTTTGACCCTTGAAGAAGGACTCTCAGCAAACATGAAGTTCCCTCAATCAAGCTACCTAGTTCTAACAATTTTCTTGTTTACCCTGCGAGATCCTTGAAAACATGGCATGCACATATATACATCATTGCATTACAGGTATCTTTCTTTACAGGTCACTTACCATCTCCGCTGTTTATTTCAACAATGGCTTCTCAACAATACAACCAGGACTTCCATGCTCAAGAGACTCGGTTCGGGGGAATCCTCTTGAATCTATCCAAGGGACAGGAAGAGCTGAGAACACTTATCATGGGGACTTTGGTCAGGAACAATGCTGAGGATGAACGGCTGAAACATCTGCAAGCGGAAGTGGATGCAATGAAAGTCCAAATGCTGGGGCAGGCGACTATCATTCAAGGCTTAGCTCAAAGACAAGAAGAGCTCGGGGTTCTCGTCAACCAACTGCTTCGGGATAACCAACTGGGGAAAACATCTAAGGGTAAAGAGCCAGTCATCATTCAACCACCTTTGAGACAAGGAGATAAGGGGGGAGCTCTTCAAATGGCTTCAGGGTCACAAATTCAGCATCAACCTCACCAGCTTCAGCCAGACAAGCCCAGGAGGCAATTCACCCAGCTTAATATGTCGTTGTTTCAAGCTTTACAACGCCTGTTGAGATTGAATCTGATCACATTAAGGGCTCATCCCCGGAACCCCAACACATCAGCTCCTACCTATCATCCCAATAAAAGGTGTGCCTACCACTCTGCCAGTCCAGGACATGATACAAATGAGTGTTGGGCTCTGAAGAACAAGATCCAGGACCTGATTGATGAAGGAGCATTGGAGTTCACACAAGATGGTCAGGCTGACTTTTTCTACCATCCCTCCAAGGCTCACCATTTGAAGTGACAAGCCCTGAGACTAGAAAACTTTTGTTCATTCGAATGTTCAAGTTGTGTTGTTCTTTGATTGTTTAAACATTTATTCATGTTAAACGTTGTTATTCCATTAATGCATCGCATATGTCTGCTTTGAATCAATATATTCGCATTCGCTATTTTCAAAATTGCTTTCATTTTTTGATGTCAACTCTCAATTAATAATTCTAGGCCTCTTGAGGGAGGATGACGAAAAACGATACCGCTATCTTTACAGTATGCTTTTGAACAGACCCCGCTGATGAGGTACAGGCATTGTTTCAATTCCTAAATACTGGAGTTATAAGGAAGATAATCCCTCGTCAACCCCTTTGAGCCAAAGAAGTAGGAGTTTTTCTTTTCGAAAATTAAAACCCTTAATCATAACCTGGGGCAGGGTAGTTCTCTCAGTTGATCCAATGTGCATAACGAATGGCATCAAGAGAAGTCCTTCTGAAACAAAAGACAATGATGGTTCCGAACAATCATAAAGACAGGCAGTCATTACCAAAACAAAAAAAAACTAAAGCCCAATAAGTCAAAACATATGAAAGAGACTTACAAAACTGGGGCATCCCGCTGACTGTAATCACAAAAGAGACAGTTCAGGCAAAATTTAGGGATAGTGAAATCAAAAAGAAAGAGGTCATACAAACCCTCAACAAAAACAAAAATGACTGCCTATTCAGAATAAATCATCAATATCTGAACCATCATTGGAACGTCAGAACAAAGACTCAAACAAGGTCTAACGCACGATCAACTGAGCTTAGGTTTGAAGAATATCACGAAGAGTGGGTGGGTACAAATAATTTGAGCCTTTATCCTTTGTTTCTTAAACCATGAACCAGGCCACGCTACAACCCTTAAAAGTCCTAGCTGAAGCATGGGTTAGTTCGAAAGCATACTGTTACGAAAGGTATCCTGACTCCTTAAGGCCTACGGTAAATACGGAGTTGACATCACGTTTTACAAACATTCACTTGTTTTATGAAAAAAAAAACTGCATTTTCAAAAATCTTCAAGACAGACATAAGCTTTGCATTTTTGATATAACATTGTTTGCATATGACTATTCGTTTGAACAGCAGGGAAATTCGCACGATGAATACCTAATGAACAAAAGTACTTCCAATCAAGGGGCAGACATGATCAGTGTCCGTCATCTGGGGCAGTCCGGTCAAGATTCAGAGAATCTCTCAAAGGTCAAATAGCCTGGGGCAAATCTCCGCCTGAGTCACTTAGGGCACTCCAGCAACGAATCTGGCCTGATGAAGCATCTTCTGGGGCATGACAAAACACTTCTAACAGGGGCAACTCCCTACATCCGGAGAGTGTGAACATAGTCGAAAAAATACTATGCATAATCAAAGACCCGTTAGGTTGACATACCTAGGCAAAAATTAGGGCTTCCCGGCGGACCAAAAAGGTTCGGGCAAAATAAGGGAAATGAAAAACCTGTACACCCGGCAAGTCGAAAACCTGAAATGGCGGCTTGGGCAAAAATGGGTATCCCGGTGGACTGAAAACCCGAAAGGGCGGTCCAATAAAAAGTTAGGGATCAAAGCGTACGACTATGTCCTGTCATCTTGTCACCTGCCTACCAGAAGAAAGTTTGTCCATCAACAACTATCAGCACCTCACAGGCCTTTCTCTCCCACAGAAACAGGGGCAATAGTGAGTTGTCCAAACGATCTAATTGCTCTGTCCACCAGGGTACCAAGGTAAGTTCAGCTGAAGAACGCAACCAATATATCTTAATTCCCCAAAGAGTGAGTCAGCAAGTCAATGCACTCTCCCCAAGCAAAGCTATACAATCAGCCTTAAGGAAGTTGGGTATCCCTCGCAGATCTCAACATCCCCCAGCATAATATACGGACATTCTTAACAAGTATCCCCGGCAGTCTTGATCTAAGATTGTTCCCCGGCGGTTTATCAAACATTCGGCGGAGCCACTTCCCCAATACATCTCAAAAAAAAAATTTCCCAGGAGAGTCCGATCAAGATTTCCCCAGGAAAGTTTGAATCATCTCCCCGGCAGGAAGCCTATCCCCAGTAGATTCTGGAAGCTTATCCCCTACAGAGCACGGACGCGTCTCCCGGCTTTATTCAAAGGTTATTTCCCTACCAGGATATAACTGGGTTATCCTCAGCCAAAAGCCACGAAAAGATCGTCCTCGGCGAAGTCTTCTTACCCCCAGCGGAGTCTATTAAAGCTTCCAACATAACAACGGTATCCCCAGCGAAGTCTATTAAAGCTTCCAACATAACAACGTCATTCCCAGCGGAGTTATCATCAATATCCCAGCAAGGTACCTCTCTTCCCACGGAGTATTGTTCCCCAGCAAGACCGCTAGAATAATTTTCTCCCCGCAGAGTAATCCATTCGCCAAGTTTATTCCCCAACGGAGTTATCTTCTCCTGCCGGTATTCTTGCAACTATCATCCCCAGCGGAAACAACAAAGCACTATTCTCCAACATCAGCCCTGGATGTGACTTCCCGGCACCCGTCAAGGATTTACTTTCCTAGACAAAAAACATACATTCATAAACATCGCACTTCCATACATTGTAGCAGGCATATATGCATCATGAACATACAATCTCATTTATGTTGAGAACATCATTGCTTGATCCGTATCATGCATTGCATATGACTGACCTTTACCTTGCAGGAAAGATCCAGTTAAGTTCTCAGCTATGTCCAAGGCCTTCTCTGGTTCAGTCAGATCGACCCTAAGATCTCCCTGATTCTTATCCAGTTGAAGTTATTCCAAGACCTTGCTTGGTTCAGTTAAATCGACCCTAAGATTTTTCTGATTCTTATCCAGTCAAAGGCCTTCTCTGGTTCAGTCAGTTCGACCCTAAGATCTCCCTGATTCTTATCCAGTTGAAGTTATTCTAAGACCTTGCTTGGTTCAGTTAAATCGACCCTAGGATTTTTATGATTCTTATCCAGTCAAAGGCCTTCTCTGGTTCAGTCAGATCGACCCTAAGATCTCCCTGATTCTTATCCAGTTGAAGTTATTCCAAGACCTTGCTTGTTTCAGTTAAATCGACCCTAAGATTTTTCTGATTCTTATCCAGTCAAAGGCCTTCTCTGGTTCAGTCAGATCGACCCTAAGATCTCCCTGATTCTTACCCAGTTGAAGTTATTCCAAGACCTTGCTTGGTTCAGTTAAATCGACCCTAAGATTTTCCTGATTCTTATCCAGTCAAAGGCCTTCTCTAGTCCAGTTAAATCGATTCCTAAAGATTTTCCTAAAGAATACTCAGTAGAAGACATCCCAGATTCTCTCATCGTTACTGTTGAGGTAGTAATCACCCCAGGTTCTCTCATCGTCACTGTTGAGGTAGTAATCGCCCCAGATTCTCTCATTGTTACTGTTGAGGTAGTAATCACCCCAGGTTCTCTCATCGTTACTGTTGAGGTAGTAATCGCCCCAGGTTCTCTCATCGTTACTGTTGAGGTAGTAATCGCCCCAGATTCTCTCATCGTTACTGTTGAGGTAGTAATCACCCTAGGTTCTCTCATCGTTACTGTTGAAGTAGTAATCACCCCAGATTCTCTCATCATTACTGTTGAGGTAGTAATCGCCCCAGATTCTCTCATCGTTACTGTTGAGGTAGTAATCGCCCCAGATTCTCTCATCGTTACTGTTGAGGTAGTAATCCCCCCAGATTCTCTCATCGTTACTGTTGAGGTAGTAATCACCCCAGATTCTCTCATCGTTACTGTTGAGGTTGAAGTCGCCCCAGATTCTCTCATCGTTACTGTTGAGGTTGAAGTCGCCCAAGGTTCTCTCATCGTTACTGTTGAGGTAGTAATCGCCCCAAGTTCTCTCATCGTCCCGCTGAGGTAGTAACCATCCCTGATTCATTCATCACCTTCTGAAGCTCCAGACCCGATTCCTTTAACCAACCAGGGTGCGCCTATATAAAGAGTTTGAAGACCAACTCCTATAACAGGTCAGGTAATCATCTTTCTTTTTTCAGGTACGCAAGTTCTCGCCAAGGAATCTCTTACGCAATCAACACCCAGATGGCATCTGTAAGCCCATCCACATATCCATCACCCCTCAACATGGCATCTGTAAGCCCATCCTCCTATCTACTAATCTCCAAATGGCATCTGTAAGCCCATTCCCATCATCACACTGCTAACATGTGAGCGCAAATTTCTGGGCACTCTAGTGTTCAATCATCTTCCACCTTCGGATTACGAAAGGCACGCCAGCCAATCTACATCCTCAGGTCTAAGAAGATTGAACAGGGGCAACTGTTGTACCCAAAATTTGCCCTCCCATATTCTTCAAGATTTGCAAAGAGCATGCTTCAAAGTCTCCCAAGGGTTGCACAGTCCGATGGCCTCCTAACAGTCAAAAATTAGGGTTTTGGTTCTGGAAAAGAAATTGAAGTTTCCAAGGGTCCAAACAAGTCCCACATGCCTATAAACATTCTCAAGCATCCTCATGTCAAGTTTCAAGACTCACAGCACAAAATAGCACAGTCAAAAACCCTAATTGCTCAACAGTCAACTGCAGGGGCAAAATGGTCATTTGACAGTCAAAAGTCCAAATTTTTGGTCAACATCTTATTTTGAAGCCACAAACATCATTTGATCAATTGTTGATCATGATTCTCAAGGCATGGCTCAAAAAGTCTCAAGATGCAAAAGTTTCCATATTTGGACAGTTGAAAAAGTCAATTGTAACTTGACCAAGGCATAACTTCCACATGGTTTATCAGAAAAATTCCATCCAAAGCTCATTTTGAAGAGAATGACATTTTCTACAACTCCTCTTCACACTTCAAGTCCAATAAATGCTCTCACAAAAAGTTATCAATCTCAACATTATAGGTCATTTTCAAAAGTCAACAAAAAGGCACTTTAAGTCAAAGACCATAACTTGAGATTGGTAAATCAAAATGACATGGGACCAAAGGCATTGGTTAGAGGACTTCAAGACCTTTCCAAAATGTCCAAGAACATGATCAAAGCTTAATAATTGAGCAAGATATGCCTTGTGGAAGTTGGGAAATTTTTGGGAATTTTGAAAAGTCAACTTTGCTTCAAATGCCTCAAAATTGCTAATGGGCCTCAATTTCTTCCAAGAATCATCACCCAAAAGCTATGCACGACCCATTGACCCAAAGAGGAGTTATTTTCTTATTTTTAATTTATTAATTGAATTTTTAAATCCATTAATTCATTTAATTAAAATTAAATATGAGAAAAATACTAAACAAATGTTTTTGAATCTTTTTATGCAGCATATGCCCTCATTATTCACTCAATATTTCGTGCATACTCAAAAAGGCAAGAATCTCCATTGATTGGCATCAAAAGGGAATGAAAAAGATTGAAAAAGATTATGCAAAATCAAGAATTCAAAATCATCAATGCAAAGGTTTTTTGGCTTGGATTTCTAACCTAATTCATTCCACATATAAGCCAGAACCTAAACCTAATGAAAGGCACAAGGAAGCTGCGCCCAAACCTGAAAACCAACTTTGCATTTTTTCCAAAATTTCTCAAAACTGATTTCATAGCTAGAGTGTTCTTCAAGGCCAAAAAAGTATTCCAAAGGCTTGCTGGGACATTTTTGGACGTGCCTCAATCATTTTCCACTCTCCATACACAAAGAACTGGTAGAACACAGTCACCCTGTACATGAATTTTTCCTTAATCGTATTTGAATTTACACGCCATATCAATGCATTTTCATTATTGTTTTATACTAATATGTTGATTCTGAAGCTAATGGCATAATTTAATTGAAGAATGCTTGCATATATGGAAAGTTACCATGAACGATGCATAGGGTTTCAGGAACCTTGAATTGGGGTTTTATGCATAAGGCAAAATTGGCCAACCAAAATAGCACCATTGAAATCAGGACCTTCCAACGATTTGAACAACCCCATCGCGCCTTTTTTTATATTTGCATGTGAGCTAATCGCTATTTTTTTGTTCTGCATTTAGTGGGGGTTTAAAACCCCCGCTATCCATTCCATATTTTTTCAGATGAAAACGAAGCCAGGGAGAAGAAGATGAGCTATTGGTTGATGGTTGGTCAATTCAAATAATTGGCGCATTTTTTTTGTTGTTATCCAGCATAATGCGTTTTCTCTCTCATATTGATCATTGCCCACTAGTTTGACAAAGAAACGCGCTTGGCTGGGTGGTTGATGTGTTGTCCTTCAAGCATTGAGACCTGGGTTCGATTCCCAGGTCCCCCATATTTTCAATATATTTTGTTATAACACGCTTCTGTGCAGCTTCCACTCTAATGACCACCATGCACTCAATGCCAAAGCTTGCCACATGTCCAGCAATTCCAATCTAATGGCCAGAATGGAGAGATCATCATGCACCTGGGTCAATGGTCCACACGTGACCACTGAAAAGTCAAAAAGGCCTCATTCAAATGGGCCTAATTGCTGCAATATACCTCCAAATGGGTCAGAAAACCCCCCATGTTTGCCTTCTCTTTCTCTATTTTTCTTCTTTTCTTTTATTTATTTTAATTATATTATTTGTTTCATTTGATTCCACAAAATTAGTTTTAATAATATAAAAATACAAAAAAAAATCAGAAATTCAAAAAATAAAATATGTTTATTATTTAATTCACTAATATATTATTTTGTAAATAAACTTGATAATCAATTTAGTTTTAGTTTTAAGTTTTTAACTTTAATGCTTTTTCTTAGACAATTAAAAAATATAAAAACAAGACTTTTAGCATTTTTTATTCTTCTCTTCTCAATAAATAATTTTTATTCTTATTATTATTAACCATTAATTATTTTGTAAATAAGCTTGTAATTAATTAATTAAGACTAAATTAGGTTAACTTAAACAATTTTTTTTAATAATTAAAAACATGTAGAATTAGGGTTTCTTTTCTTTTTTTTTTATTCTCTTTAATTCCATAAATACCGAAAAAACATAAAAACAAGTTCTTTTCTTTATTTAATTATTAATTAATTTCTTAATTTCAATTCAATTCCTTAAAGGGTCCAACGCCCTCGCACCTTCGATTATAATTCCTTCTCGCGCATTTATTTTTTATTTCTTTTTTAAATTTCATGTAATTGCCCCAAAGCTTTGTAATAGATAATTAGGACATTTTTTTCCGTATTTTATTTATTCAAATCGGGTCTTGGTTTAATTTGGCGATGTAGACCCGCGCCTTGTAATAGCGTAGGACTTTTACTTTCCGCTCTTTAAATTCCCGCACCCTTAACTGTTAAGACACATGAAAGAATGTATGCTCAAATAAAATCAAAGCGTAGAACACTCAATGCATGATCAAGACAAATATAACTGAAAATGACACACAATTCACACACCACTCCTAGGGTACGCCTCACTGTTGCCTTGCCCCTCGAAACGTGGTCGTCGAGTAGAGGACGTTTTAGTAAGTCCTCATGTCCATGAACATGGCATGAGGGTAGCTTCTAAGGTGTCTTCCTATTGCTCTGGTGACCACACTGTCCCTTAACGAATTGACCCGAACACCTCCAACGGTGGTGCTACCTACCTTTCAATGGTGGGATGGCACTACCTTAAGGCCATTTACACAGACTAATTCCTTAGGGTAGGTAGACGACTCGTAGATACTTGCTCTAATTCAAAAAAAAATCAAAAACTTATTTTCACACCGACACTTTGCAAAAAGCTTTCAAAAACAACTTTTCAAACACTCTTGAGGACTGATACAAGAGTCGAACTGAAACTTTAAACGAAACTTTTTCAAACCCACTCTGAAAAGCAAACAAACCTTTTTGAAAACACAAATGAGCAAGTATCTAAGAGCCCATGGATAACCATGGATAGAAAGGGTGCTAACACCTTCCCTTTCTATAAATCTACCTCCCGAACCGAGAGCTAATCTCAATAAGGAATTTTTCCGTGCTTTGTCCTTTCCATTTGGAGAAAATAAAAGACGGTGGCGACTCTTGCTTCTGCGACATTTCGCGAACCAGCGTTAAACAGTCAGTTCCAGATCCACCGATCACACTCTGTAACTTTCCCATCTCTCAATAAAAATGAAAACTGATAACATGAATGTTGTAGCATTTTGTCTCACGATTCTAACCATATAAATCATGTAAGCTAATAATCAAAGATCAAGATGAATTTTAAAATCCCTAAATCTAAACCTGATTTTTATAGGAATTTGAACTTCAAAATTCTCTCAACTCAGGCCAAATAAATGCAAGATATATACATGTACAGCTTCGTAGCAATGAGGTCTACATTGTTTATTCACAAATCGTGCCCAATGGATGCCTGTATGAAGAGATAGAAGTTGAGATGTTTACCTCTTTCAGTTGAAATCGTGGATGGAGTTGGAGTGAGTTTTATGAAGGCCTAATAATTGTTGGAGCTTGCTTGAACCTCCCTGAGTGTGTTCCAATCCTTGCCTTGCTTTGGAAATGCCTGGAACTCTCTATCCAAGTCAACCTGCAAGCTTTAAAACAAAAATGGCAGATGATGGAGAAGGAGTTACAGTACAGGGATGAGGGTCTGGATCAGTTAGATATCAAGTAGGTAAAGTGTTTTTATGATTGAAACTTGAAACACAAGAGCCAAATGAGGGATTGTTATGCTTATGCAAAAACTGCAAGTCTTGACAGTTTTTTTGGTGAAAGGGAGTTTGGGAGTGTTTCAGGCTTCTAGCAATCGTGTTTCTAATTGTAATGTGTTTATGTATTAGTATGGGATACGTTTAAAGTTAGCTCCCCAACAGATTTGTGAGTTCTAGCCTTTTGGCAACCTTTCTTGCTTTTGAAGCCAAGTGAAAAGACAAGGCTTTACATGCTTGTACTGGCTTGCTTAGGGTTGGTATCTATTCTATACAAGTTGCCTTAGGTCTGTGGTACTTGTATGTGCAAAGGAGACAGGTTCAATGCTCAAGATTTGTAAAGTTTACAAAAGTGGAGCTTTTTCAAAATGGCAATGGCCACTTTATGCCATTTATGGAATTACAACTTGGACAATGGCTCTAGGGCTTGGATTAAAGCTTTGTTAATTAAGTAAGCATTAAATTATGGAGTAAGGAACAAGTTTTGGACCTGTAAAGCATGGATTAGGCAGCATAGGTAATGATTTGAAAATTGTTCTTCATGAAATGGCTTGAATCAAAAGTGAGAAATTGCCAACTTTCTCTCTACGATTCTCCATACTCAAAAATGATCTTGAGGAGTTCTTGGACATTTTGGAAACTTTGAAATGTTCTCTATAACTCATATTTGAAATGAATTTCAAGAATTCTCTTGGAACTAGGTGAAAAATTTCCATGAAGTTGGGTCCAAAACCTGCCTAAATTAGGGCAAAATTTCCCTAAGTTATCTAGTTCATGATCATGTATTCACAAATTTATATCTTGAGATCCAAGCATATTTAGGGAAAAGTGTGTGAAGCAAAGTTGTATATTTCATGGAGGTCTACAACTTTCATGTTGGGAACTTCCTTTGAATCATCTTATATCATGGTGAAAAAATGGCCCAAAGTTGAGAAAAAATAAGAAATTTTTTATACTTAGAAAAATTTCTAAGTTAAGAAAATTTCCAATTTTAAACCCTAATCTTCAATCCTTGATTTCTTGATGAACAAGTTTCACATTTTGACATGTCTTGATGAATTGTGACCCTTAGCACTTGATTTTGACCAAAAAGTCAAAGTTTGACTTTTTAGTGTACAATTGACTTTTGATCAGTTGACTGCAAATTTCATCTGTCTATCCAATGAATTTGCAATGTTTTTGAATCATGTAATTAGGTCAATATTATGCAATTGAATCCTTGGAATCATGCTTTAACTTAATTGGTCATTTGCTAGGTTAAAAATCAGAAATTGCCCTTCCTCAGTCAAAACCCTAATTTTGACCATTTTGCCTTTTTGATGATTTGATCAAATTTCTTGAGGAATTATGATCCAAACGTGATCAAATGATACATATAAGTTTAAAGTGTTGATGTGGACCAAAAATTATGAAATTTGGTTTTAAATTGGCCATGGTTGACTTTTCCCCCAATGGAGCTGATTTTTAGGTCAACTGTCTAATTGACTGATCAAAGATGTGATTTAAAGCTTGAAACTTGTCATGAGTAATCTTAGGGGTCCATAATGATGTTTGAAAGTCATATGAAGCATTGATAGTCCAAAAATCCTTATGCAAACTCAAACCCTAATTTTGGGTTATGAGTGCAAGATGAGATGTCCTGAGCTGATCAAACCGTAATCCAATCTTGAGTCAAAGAAATCTTGTGAGAAAAGTCTTGATAAATGAGAGGGAAAACTTTGGGGTACAACAACTGCCCTTGTTCAATCTTCTTAGACCTGAAGAGTTAGATGGGCAAGTTTTTCCATTTGTGACTCGAAGGTGAAAGATGATTGGACACTAGAGCGCCCATAAATTTGCACTCGAAAATGTGTAGTTGAGAGAATGGGCTTAAAAATGCCATTTGGAGAAGTGATAGAATATTTTTGGAGATGGGCTTGTAGATTCCATCCAAGAATGTTTGTTGGATTGTAAGTTGTAAGTCAAAAGAATAAGTATCAGAATGGTGTCTGTGTCTGGAACGTATATGAGCTGTATCTGGAGACTGAATCTGTATGAGCAATAGGATAGCATCCGTGTTTGGGGCGTATCCGTGCTGTATTGTATCTGGAAGGTTGTGTCTGAATGAGTATCAGAATGGCATTCGTGTCTAGAGCGTATCCATACTGTATCTGAAGTCTGAATTTGAATGAGTATCGGGATGGCGTCCGTGTCTGGAGCATATCCATAATGTATCTGAAGTCGAATCTAAATGAGCAACAGAATGGCATCCATGTCTGGAGCGTATCTGTACTGTATCTGAAAGTTGAATCTGAATGAGCAACAGAATGGCATCCGTGTCTGGAGCATATCCGTACTGTATCTGAAGTCTGAAATTGATTAAGTATCGGGGTGGCATCCGTGTCTGGAGCATATCCGTATTGTATCTGAAGTCGAATCTGAATGAGCAACATAATGGCATCCATGTCTGGAGCGTATCCGTACTGTATCTGAAAGTTGAATCTAAATGAGCAACAGAATGGCATCCGTGTCTGGAGCGTATCCGTACTGTATCTGAAAGTTAAATCTGAATGAGAAACAGAATGGCATCCGCGTTTGGAGCATATCCGTACTGCATCTGAAAGTTGAATCTGAATGAGCAACAGAATGGCATCCGTGTCTGGAGCATATCCATACTGTATCTGAAAGTTGAATCTGAATGAGCAACTGAATGGCATTTGTGTCTGGAGCGTATCCGTATTGTATCTGAAAGTTGAATCTGAATGAGCAACAGAATGGCGTCCGTGTCTGGAGCGTATCCGTACTGTATCTGAAAGTTGAATCTGAATGAGCAACAGAATGGCATCCGTGTCTGGAGCGTATCTGTACTGCATCTGATTGCATTTTGTTAATGGTAGTTGTTTAATCTTATCCTGAAAAGGGTATAATGTTAGCTGAAACAAAGTTATATTGTATGAAATGTATGATGCAATGTATTTGCTTCATCAATGTTTATGATATGTGGATGTAATGTATGCGCATGTAAGCTGATTTGCTATATTGCTGTCTGATTGAGGAAAATTAATCCCTGAAAGGTGCTGGGGATATGTTGAACTTTCATGTCTGGAACTTGAAGTACTGACGAACTCTTATTGAGAGAAGTAAATTCTAATGAGAGGGAAATGCCATGTACTGCTTGAGATTTGCTCGGAGAATCCTGAGAAATTTGACGATTTCTACTGGAGATTAATAGCTTGAAATTTTAGTTCCGCTGGGGATCTAAATGACGTAGTGTGGGGATTACTTATGGAATAGCCTAGAGACGTTTTCCTATTATTTCAACCTATCAAAAATTGTCTTTCTCATTTTGTTTATTTGTAAACAGTAATTATGTTCAAATGCATATGTTCATTAATGAATCATTGGACGTTTTTGCAAACAAAACAACAAGTGTAACGAAAAAAGACAAATGGTTTTTGCACTTTCAAAGGGATATATTTGTATTGAATTTGAGTAAGTATTTTTTACAAAGGAGGCAATCATTCTAGTAAGAGAATGGTGCAAGAAAAATTTATACAAAGAAATATAGCTATGTGTAATAATCCCAAGGAGTTCCCATTCTGCTATAGCCTTCGTATCCCTGAGCATCTTGTCTATTTGTTGCTTCATCCGAAGATGATTGAATTGATCAGAAACTCCGAATTTGTCAGTAGAGGTCAAAGGTTGTCTGCAAAGTGATCCGACGGGACATAGTCATACGCTTTAATTCCCTAACTTATGCCTGGACCGCCTTTTCAGGTTTTCAGTCCACCGGGAAATCCTTTTTTGCCCAAGTCGCCCTTTTGGGTTTTCAACTTGCCGGGTGTACAAATTTTTTATATTTTATCCCTAATTTTTGCCCGAACCCTTTTGGTTCACCGGGATGCCCTTGTTTTGCCTAGGTGTGTCAACCTAGCGGGTCTCTTATGCGTAATATCTTTTGACTATGTCTGCGTTCGCAGGGTGTGGCAGGTCGTCACCGTCCATGGTGGTCAAGATCATTTCCCCACCAGAGAATATGTTCTTGATTACAAATGGTCCTTCATAGGTAGGAGTCCATTTTCCCCTGGGATCACTTTGTGGCAAGATGATACTTTTGATCACTAGATCCCCAACTTGATATACTTGGCATCTGACTTTCTTGTTGAAAGCCTTGATCATCCGTTTTTGATACATTTGACAATGGCAAACAGCAGTAAGTCTCTTTTCATCAATTAAGTTCAGTTGATCAACTCGAGTTTGGATCCAATCGTCTTCATTCAAACCTGTGTCTTTCATAATCCTCAGAGAGGGGATCTGAACCTCAATAGGAAAGACAACCTCCATGCCATATACCAAAGAATAGGGTGTTTCCCCCGTTGATGTGCGAGCCATGGTACGATACCTGTGGAGAGCGAATGGTAGCATCTCATGCCAGTCCTTGTAGGTGACTGTCATCTTCTATATGATCTTCTTAATGTTTTTATTTGCAGCCTCGACAACACCATTCATCTTTGGCCGGTAAGGGGAAGAATTGTGATGTTGGATCTTGAATTGCTCGCACAAGGCGGTGATCATAGTATTGTTAAGATTTGTACCATTGTCAGTGATGATCCTTTCCAGGATACCGTACCGGCAAATGAGATTTTGTTTGATGAAACGGGCAACAACATTCTTAGTAACGGAAGCGAAGGAAGCTTCTTCGACCCACTTTGTAAAATAGTCAATGGCCACTAGGATGAAGCCGTGTCCATTGGAGGCTGTAGGTTTGATCTCCCCAATCATATCAATTCCCCGCATAACAAAGGGCCAAGGAGCCGTCAAGAAATTTAGAGGAACCGGAGGTACGTGCACCTTGTCAGCATAAATTTGACATTTATGACAGGTCCGAGAGTGTTTATAGCAATCTGCTTCCATGGTAGACCAATAATAGCCTGCCCTTAGGATTTTCTTTGCCATCGTATGCCCACTGGAATGAGTGCTAAAAGTACCTTCATGTAATTCATCCATAATCTCTTCCGCTTCAATCTTATCCACACACTGAAACAAAATGGAGTCATGATTGCGCTTGTACAGGATGCCATTACTAAGGAAGAATTTAGTAGAGAATCTCCTTAAGAACTTCTTATCGTTGATTGAAGCTCCTTCTGGATATTCTTGAGCCTCGAGATACCTTTTGACTTCGTGAAACCAAGGCTTGTCCACTACCTCTTCAGTATTAATCTCGTGACAATGTGTTGGTTCATCCATTCGTTTGATGGTGATCTGGGGAGCCTCGTTATCCCAATTAAGTTTAAACATAGATGACATTGTGGCTAGAGCGTCTGCTAGTTGGTTTTCTTATCGTGGGAAATGCTGGAAGGTAATCTTATCAAAATGTGGTAGCAATGTCAAAACATGTTCTTTGTAAGGGATAAGGTTTGGGTGCTTAGTGTCCCATTCCCCTTTGATCTGATTGATGACCAAAGTTGAATCTCCATATACATCTAAAGATTTGATTCCCAAGTCCATGGCAGCCTTGAGACCAAAGATGCATGCTTCGTATTCCGCCATGTTGTTCGTACAGTTGAAGCGACGTCTGGCAGTAAAGGGAGTATGACATCCTTCCGGAGATATGAGCACAGTGCTGATACCATTACCAAGTGCATTGGATGCCCCATCAAAGAACAGGGTCCATCGGGATCCTTGTTCAGGTACGTCATATGGTCTGATTTCTTCACAGTTATCTAATGTCATGATGTCTTCATCCGGGAATTCAAACTTCATTAACTGATAGTCTTCTACAGCCTGGTGAGCAAGATGATCAGCTAGAACACTGTCCTTTATAGCTTTCTGGGTAGTATACTGTATGTCATATTCTGTTAGGATCATCTGCCATCTAGTTATTCTCCCAGACAGAGTAGGCTTCTCGAAGATTTATTTTATCGGATCCATCTTAGATATCAACAAGGTAGTATGAGTCAGCATATACTGTCTTAGCCGGTGAACAGCCCATGCCAGAGCGCAACAAGTTTTCTCGAGCAGTGAATATCTGGTTTCACAGTCGGTAAACTTTTTGCTCAGGTAGTAAATAGCGTGCTCTTTTCGGCCAGACTCGTCATGCTGCCCCAATACACACCCCATTGAGTTTTCTAAAACAGTCAGATACATGATCAGTGGTCTTCCCTCGACTGGTGGCATCAAAACAGGAGGCTCTTGGAGGTACTCTTTGATTTTATCGAAAGCAGTCTGACATTCATCATTCCACTTGACTACTTGATCTTTCTTCAATAGTTTGAAGATTGGCTCACAAGTAGCTGTGAGGTGAGAAATGAATCTGGAAATATAGTTCAGGCGTCCCAATAATCCTCTGACTTCCTTCTCAGTATGAGGAGAAGGAATTTCTTGTATCACTTTAACCTTAGCAGGGTCGACCTCAATACCTTTGTTACTAACGACAAAACCTAAGAGTTTACCGGATCGGACTCCGAATGTGCACTTGTTTGGGTTCAATCTTAGCTTATACTTCTTCAGTCTCTCAAACAACTTTTGCAAGTGATCAAGGTGTTCTTCTTCTGTTTTTGATCGGGCTATCATGTCATCTACGTAGACCTCTATTTCATGATGTATCATGTCATGAAACAAAGCTACCATGGCGCGGTGATAGGTTGCCCCAACATTCTTCAGTCCGAATGGCATCACTTTGTAGCAGAATGTGCCCCACTGTGTGACAAATGTAGTTTTATCCATGTCCTCAGGTGCCATTTTGATCTGGTTGTAATCTGAGAATCCGTCCATGAAGGAAAATACTTTGTGCTGGGCTGTATTGTCAACTAGGATATCAATGTGGGGAAGTGGAAAATCATATTTAGGGTTGGCCCTATTCAAATCTCTATAGTCGACGCACATTCGTACTTTGCCGTCCTTTTTAGGCACGAGAACAATGTTGGCAACCCATTGAGGATAGGAAGTGACAGCCAAGAACCCAACATTAAATTGTTTCATGACTTCCGCTTTGATCTTCTCTGACATGTCAGGTCTCATGCAGTGAACTTTTTGTTTTACTGGTGGGCAATCTTCTCTTATTGGCAGACGATGTACCATTATGTCTACATCAAGTCCTAGCATGTCTTCATATAACCAGGAAAAGATCTCAACATAATCATGCAACAGTTAAATCAGACGCTCCTTGACACTCGGCTCTAGATTGGCACCCACCTTGATTTCTTTTTTATCCTCCTCGGTACCCAAGTTGATTGTATCCACCGGTTCCTCATGAGGCTGAATAGCTCTTTCCTCTTGTTGTAGTAGTTTGGCCAGTTCCCCTGGTACTTCATAATCTTCCTCACCTTCGTCTTCGGCTTGGTAGATTAGATCCTCATAGTCACTAAAGGCCATAGCAGTATCGTTACCCATGGGATCCGGAATTGAGGGGTACCTGCATTTGTGAGTGTGGGTATGTGTAAGGGTATAGCCATCTTTAAACAATAAAATGTAAAAGAAATACAATGAGCACAAAAGTTTGTATGTGAAAAACGTCCATGATTCATTGAATGTCATATGAAGATGAAATAAAAACCCTTAAAAATGGACCATTGTGCCTCGGGTAAGACACAAGGTTTTAAATGTGCGAATTGTTTGTGAATATTACAAGTCCAACAGAAATGCAAAAGATAAATTACTGAGAGATGAAAGTTATTGGGACAAAGTCTCTGGCTTCCCAATTGCGTAGTCCTCCATTGACAGTAGGAAATATCCAATCCTCCAAGCTGCAATCTTCTTCACCATCTTCCACTGCATTGATCTCTCGGTTGCTAATCTTCAAAGGTGGCCCTCCAGCAAGGGCATGACGCATAGCCTTCTGAGCGCTTGAAGTAAACCCTAAGCCAAACTTGTCAGATTTATATGGAATGTCCGGAAGTTTCCCCCAGATAGTGCATCCACCCTCCTCTACTACTGCCTTGGCGTCCTTTAGAGATGACATCCGGAGCGGAGGTCTTGTAATCTTAGGGATCTGGGACACCGTCTTGGTTATTACTACCTCTTGAGAGACTTCTTCGAAATGTTGAAAAGGAGTTTCAATGAACTTGTCATTCAATTCCACATACCTGAAGGAATTGAGGTGGCTAATCATATACTCTTCCTCTCTGTGGATAGTGATAATCTTTCTCTGGACTAGATATTTTAGCATCTGGTGTAGTGTAGAGGTGACAGCACCAGCATTATGGATCCATGGTCGTCCTAGCAGACAGGAGTAAGAAGGGCGGATGTCCATTACATAGAAGGTTGAGTTGAAAGTATGAGTCCCAACCTTTATGGGGATGACCACCTCCCCGTGGACCATCCTCTTTGAGCCATCAAATGCTCTCACGACTATGTTACTGGGTTTCAACGTCAGTCCTTCGCAATCCAATCTGCCGAGAGCTTTCTTCGATAAAACATTCAAAGATGAGCCAGTGTCCACCAAGACATGGGCCAGAGTTGTTCCTCTATATTCTACAGAGACATGCAATGCCTCGTTGTGCTTTCTTCCCTTTGGTGTCAGATCAGCATCCGAGAAGCCTAGGCCGTTGTCCACCGTCAAAATGGCCACACAATCTTGAAATTGGTCAGCCGAAGTCTCTTGAGGCACATGGGTTGTCTTCGGAAACTTTACCAGAGCCTTTGCATGTGCCTCTGAGCACAATAACAATGCCAGCATGGAGATTTTGGAGGGAGTTTTCCCTAACTGTTCAACTACCACTACGCCAAAAAAGACCTACGAAAGCGCTTTTTTTGGCCTTTAAAAGCGCTTTCTAAGGTGGCGCTGCTATAGGTTTTAGCAGCGCTTTTTGTTTAATGAAAAGCGCTTTCGTAGGTTTACTTATGACAGCGCTTTTTCTAAAAAGCGCTCTCTTAAGTACCCTTATGGCAGCGCTTTTTCTAAAAAGCGCTCTCTTAAGTACCCTTATGGCAGCGCTTTTTCTAAAAAGCGCTCTCTTAAGTAGGCTTTTGGCAGCGCTTTTTCTAAAAAGCGCTCTCTTAAGTAGGCTTTTGGCAGCCCTTTTTTATGGAAAAGCGCTTTCATTGGTGGCGCTTTTTTTGGAAAAAAGCTTTCATAGGTTGTCTTTTAACATCACTTTTTCTTGGAAAAGCGCTGTCATATGTTTATCTTAGACAACGCTTTATGTGAAAAAGCGCTGTCATAGGTCTACCTATGAAAGCGCTTTTCTCCAAAAAGCGCTTTCATAGGGTGTTTTTTTTTAGAGGTATAATTTATATAATTCATATACCTGCATTGTTTGCAGCATATTATTTATATAAACCAGTTGCCATAACCTGTAATTCATAAATAGCGATAATGCATTTTTGTATACCAAATTCATATACCAAAATTTATATACACCATTTTTGTATCTCAAATTATATATAAACCATTGTTATCAGTATTATAACTCAAAATCAGTCTTACAAAATCAACCCTAACAACAACTAAACCAGTCCTTATATTATTTTCTGCTCAATAAAATATTGACACAACTCCTCTTTGGTTTCTTCCGACTGAAGTTTCGTGTAATATGCACATTTGTACTCATCGAAGTACTACATAACAAAACATAATATGCATGACTTAGTTAAAAGAAAAATTATATGAAATATCCGAGAAATAATAAAACAAATCCTAAGTTATAAATTCATACCGTGACTGGAATCTCTATTTGATTCAGTTGAATGATTTCTTTGATAAACCGCATAACAAAGTATCCGCAATCTATACCGTTTTGCTGTTGAGGACACTACATAGAAAAACAAATAAGAATATATAGTTGTATTGTTTTATCAAATAGCGTAAATATTATAAGCAAAATAGTGGAAATTAATATACCTGCACTTTGATCCAATTAATGTTGTTTGATTTAGACCGTCGTACCCGGGCTTCTCTTTGACACCGGAATACTTGTATTGCTCTAACAAAATAAAAAAATATATTTAGAACAATGTCACAGAAATAATTAAATACATAAATACACACAAATATTTAGAATAATCTCACTTACGTATCAATCATTAACTTCATATCCGGATAATTTGTCCAATCACCGTCAACCGAATTCAGATAATAGACCACTTCTTTTATAGGATCGATAGCAACCAACAACCAGTGACGTCTATAAATTAAAACAACAGTTTAGAAGAAATTTTTCTACGCAAAAATTATAAATATTAAAATGAACTTAGAATGAAAATCTAACCCTGTAGGAATAGTATTATACGCCCAAAGATATAAGCTTTCTACACTGCCAGTTGCCATGAATCTTTCGACTAAGTGCTCTCTTACTGAATCCGGTTCCCTACCAATTGTCGCTCCGCTGACACGGGAGGAAGACACAAAATGGAATCTGTTTGACAATTGATTCCCGCACATCAATTTGTCATATAACAGCCTTAAATAAAAACATAATTAATATTAGAGTATATTCATTGAAAATGTTTTAAAAAGATTTCAGCTAATTACATAATATAAAGATGGGGTTACCGGATGTATGCGTGCATAATACTGACGCCCAATTCTTTATGACGGAAAATCTGTTCCACGTCCTCATGTCCAATTATTTCGGTGCAAGGAAAACCAAAGATACCTTGATCCATATCCATTTGACGAATACCACCATCCATCAAATTTGTTGTTCCCACTATTGTTTCAAGACACTGCCGATATCGAGGGAAAAATCTAGTAGGCACCCTTTTCTTGGGTGGTACGCCAACGATTTTATGGCTCACTTGTTGTGACCCATGAAAAGATACCTAAAAATCATATAAACTCAGTTAAATTATAAAATTATGCAGTTTTTTATTCTGATCATATAATTAACACTTTAAACGTACCTCTTTTGGTGATACGTCAGACTCGTCGTGCCGCAAAATCCCTTTACCCTTAGATGCGGGTGTTGTAGGAGTCTATAATTACCATGGAAATGACTGAGGTCAGAACTGACAGTTGAAGACTTAAAGATTCATAATTGTTTTCAACATACCCGATCATCTATGAAAATAAGGTCTGATGGCCATGCAACAAAAGATCCTATTGCATCTCGCAGCAATGTGGTCTCAGCAACAATGTCAGGTACCGGCAGCAACGCATCCATATCTAAAGCAATGTCAACCGATACTTTCATGTGTCCATCCGGAAGCGGTCTATTATGAAGTAAATCTCCCGAACTATTATGGACTTTTCCCTTGCCAACTAGTCGATAAGTCGGTGACGATAGGTATAGCTGGCAAGATGAAATGCCCTAAACCAATAATAACCGTTAGAAGTGACTAAAAATATTCTATAATAATAACGGATATATGTTGAAAATTACCTCGGGAAATTTATGCTGACAGTTGATACTAGCTTTGTCACTAGTTTCTTTCAATTGTGAACTGCTCTTTTCCGCCATATATCTCTCTTTATCCTTCTGCAATTCACGAACTTGAGCTTGTAAATCCTACAATGTTTGCATCACTTCTGCATTGCTAGGATTTCTTCTCCTTGGATGCTTATACAAAGAGGTTGGAGTCACACCATGACCTTTACCCCTCACCCGACCCGGATACTCAACAATATTTAGTGCTCGACTAAGTACGCTCCTGGTATCCTGATGATCCTCACCTGGGGATACCGATTGCGACAAGGTCTCCTGTAATTCAATTACATATAAAAAATTATTAGTGGAGATAAAAAATTACTTAAATATTAATAAACATTAATTGATTTAACTAAAGACACAATCTTATACTTAGACATTCATCATACACATGTTGAATATCGGGATTAACAGCTTGATCCTTGCCCACACGGGCTTCCTTCCACAACAAATGTGTCGGTAGTGATGTTGCGTCACTTTTCGTCTCTTCTAACTACGCAATGACGAAAGTCTTAAGATCATCAACTATAACACATTGAGAGAATTAATAAGATCGTAGAGTTTATATTTACTTACAATTTTTTCCTCTAAGCGAGCATATCCCAAACGCCCTTTTTTTGTATGGATATGCGGGTTTTGACGCTCTCTCGCGATTGATAGCACTCACTTTCTTGAAATTCTCGTCTCTTCTTTGGCCTACAAAACCAACCCATTCTTCAGGTGTAATGAAGTTCTCATATTTCTTTGGACGTTCCAGATCCTCTTCAAGAAAATTTCCTTCATCATCTTTAAGATACTTGTTTGTTAAAAATGTTCTCCACCCTCTGTGTCTTTTTCCAGCCAAACCCATTATATACTTTTTACGGGTATCTTCAATGTTAAAAGACCTCTACAAAAAAACATACGCATAAATTGTGTTAGTAAAAGAAATTTAAACACATATTATCGTCAAGATAAAGCAAATAACAAAAACCATATTTGTACCTTTATCTCAGTCCAAACTTTCTCCTTAGCCTCATCCAACTCTCCTCTTTTCCATCTAGGATTGGTGATCGGAATGTGTATAAGAATAAGCGTACCAATGTAGCTTGTCAACTTTGCAGCATTAGACCCAATTAATTGGTCATTATCATTCCATTCTACATTATATGTTACTCCTCTATCTCTATCACGGATGATTCCCCTCATAATAGTTATACCTCGTGTAATATCTTTTTCTGAAGTCTTTTCAGAAGTATTTTCTTGAGTATTTTCAGGAGCATTTTCAGGAGCATTTGCATCTTTTGAGTTTTCTTGATTACTAGCCATTTGACCTGTAATAATGAAAAAAAACAAAAATGAAATGGCAAATAAAAATGAAATGACAAATATAAAAATGAAATGACAAATAAAAATGAAATGGCAAATTAAAATGAAATGACAAATATAAATGAAATGGCAAATAAAAATGAAATGACAAATATAAAAATGAAATGACAAATAAAAATGAAATGGCAAATTAAAATGAAATGACAAATATAAAAATGAAATGAAAAATAAAAATGAAGTGACAAATAAAAATGAAATGACAAATTAAATTTTATTGAATGATATAGGCTATAATTATATATACTATTACCCTTTTCACTAAGGTCTCTTTCTTTTTTTGGTAGGAATGTGTTCTACTCGTCTCTTAACAACGCGGACAGTTGGATTGATCCAAATACCCTCATTATGATCGTTTCTAATACATGATTCATTATCATTTTGATCAGTTATGGTTAAAGATTCAATGTCAACACCAATATCACTTTGATCTCCAATGCTTTCATCAATTACTTTGTTAGATAATAGCACTATAGACCATTTCGTACTTGTCGGATCATTGACATAGAAGACTTGTTTAGCTCGAGAGGCTAGAATGAAAGGCTCATCTTTGTACCCCACCCTATTAAGACCCACTTGCAAAAAACCTGACTTATCCATTCGTATGCCATTATTATTTTCAACCCACTTGCAACCAAATATAGGAATCTGAAACTTCTCGTAATCAAACATCCAAATGCGCTCGATAACCCCAAAATATGACAGGTTTGCAAATTTTGGGTTTAAGTCCTTCACACTCGATATATGCATTGCTTCAGCGATCAAGGTGACACCACTATTTTGCATAGTAATTTTGTCATCCTATTCTTTGGTATAAAATGTGTATCCATTAATTGCATATGCGCTATAAGAAAACACAACTAAACTTGGACCGTATGCTAAACATCTCAATCTTTCTGTTACTGAAGCATGATCTGAATGATACTTTGAATAAATATGTTCCTTAAACCATGGTATGAAACTTCGATTATGCTCTCGTACAATCCAATTCTCATTTCTATTCGGATTTAAACCTCGAAGAACACCCTTGTGAATTTCAACATACGGCTCAACTTCAAGCTCATTATGCAGAACATACAAATGCACTTGATCCCGTTCGACCATTGATACTGTCACAACTTTATTTCCAATTAGCTTCTTACCTTCTTTTTTTTCAACAATGTGAGATTTGGGGAGTCCAATTGATTGAACATTTGACAGATATTCAGTACAAAACTCAATCGCTTCTTCAACAATATATTGTTCAGCAATACAACCCTCTGGTCGACTTCGGTTTTTCACATACCCTTTTAATATTTTCATATAACGTTCAGTAGGGTACATCCATCTCATATAAGCTGGTCCGTACAGTTGTGTATCTTTGACAAGATGAACGACAAGATGAACCATTATGTCAAAAAACGAGGGAGGGAAATACATTTCAAGATCACACAAAGTAACAACTATTTCTTTTTGCAATGTTGGTAAGATCTCAGGATCGATCACCTTGCTGCAAATTGACTTGAAGAAAAAACACAGTTTAGTTATTGCGCTTCTTACTTTTTCTGGAAGAATAGAACGTATACCTATCGGTAGAAAATATTCCATTATAACATGGCAATCATGCGTCTTTAAACTCTTTAACTTGAGGTCTTGCATAGACACAAGTCTTCTAATATCTGATGAGTAGCCTTCTGGAACTTTAACCTCACTTCGGAACTTACACAATATTTTTTTCTCCTTTCTGGATAGAGTGTAAACAGCAGGTGGTAGATATGTTCGTGTTCCTTTTTTCACGGGTCCCAATTCAGTTCTTATTCCCATCTCTACCATGTCCTCCCTTGCTTTAAGACCATCCTTAGACTTCCCTTTTATATTGAGTAACGTACCAATAACACTGTCAAATACATTTTTTTCAATATGCATAACATCAAGAAAATGTCTTACGTACAAAGATTTCCAATATGGCAATTCAAAAAAAATCGACCTCTTCTTCCACCCACCTGTAACAACTTTATGTGCAAAAGGCTTGCCAAACTGAATACTCACGTCTTTCACCTTTTCAAATAATTGATCACCTGTCAATCCAGGCGGAGCTCTATGTTGTTCGGTATCTCCGTTGAACGCTTTTCTCCATCCACGATATTGATGTTTAGAATTTAAGAATCTACGATGACCGAGAAAGACATTCTTCTGACAAAGTTTCAATCGCATCGTATCGGTTCCATCTTCACAGATAGGACACGCTTTTTCACCTTTAATGCTATACCCGGATAGATTTCTGTAGGCTGGAAAATCGTTAATTGTTCCAAACAACATCGCCCTCAAGTTGAAACTTTCTTTCCTATACCCATCATAAACCTCCACACCGTTCTCCCACAAAATCTTCAGATCTTCGATTAAAGGTTCCAAATATACGTCTATGTCATTTCCTGGTTGTTTAGGCCCAGAAATTAACATAGATAACATCATGTACTTACGCTTCATACATAGCCACGGAGGTAGGTTATAAATCATAAGAATTGCAGGCCATGTGCTATGCGAGATACTTTGAATACCGTGTGGGTTCATTCCATCAGTAGACAATGCCAAGCGAAGGTTTCTTGCGTCTTTTCCAAATTCAGAATAATCATTATCAATTTTCATCCACTGTGGTGAATCTGCCGGATGTCAAAACTTTCCATCAACAATTCTTTCATCTGCATGCCAAGTTAAGTGTCTTGAATCAGTTTCACTACGATACATCCGTCTAAATCTCAGAATTATAGGAAAATACCATAAGACTTTTGCCGGAGACAACATTTTATTATATCGAGAGGCACCGCATTTAGGACACTCATTTAACGATGCATACTCGTTTCGAAACAAAACGCAATCTTTTGGACAGGCATGTATCTTGTCATAGCTCATGCCAATAGAGTACAACATCTTTTTGGCCTCATACGTTCGATTGGGGAGAACATTATCCTCTGGTAGCATATCTTTCATAAGGGCTAATAACTCTGTGAAACTTTTATCCGACCATCCATTGCCCGCCTTTAAGTTGTACAACTTTAATACCGCAGACAATCTTGTAAATTTTATACAACCATTATACAACGGTTTCTCTGCATCGCTTACCAACCTCTCGAACATTTTTGGACAATCATTAAGATCTTCTTCAAGCGCTTCTGCAATCTCTTCAACTTGATCATAATCGTATGTATTTGTGCCATTGTCGTTTGAAGCATAGGTCATATTATCCCCCGATTCATCATTCCCGTCACTTTTCTCACCATGCATATTCCAACATGTATAACTTCTATCAATTCCATATCGTATTAGATACGATGCCAACTGAACCGCGTCAACCCGATTCCCATAACAGCAACACAAACAAGGACATGTCATTCGATCGGGGTCTTCGGCGTGCGCAACAACAAACTTAACGAATTCCGATACCCTGTTCTCGTACTCTTTCGACAATCGATTGGAATACATCCATGTCTTATCCATGGTTGACGGTTTCTGAGTCAATCTGAGCTAAATGATAAATTAGAAAACAAAACCAATACTCAAAACTTGCACTTGCTCTTGCACAACCATATAACAAAACCAATACTCAATACTTTTCACTAAATTCATTTTATTCTATCAACTACTTTAGTACACAAGTATAACACAAGAAACCATAAACAAGAAACTATCATTGCTCAAAATCAATCATAAATTAATGGAATGTATGCTACAAGTAATGATGAAAATAGGGGAAATGTACATTTACATGGATGCTTCCTTCATTCTCGTAAAGTCTTTTGACTTCTAAACATATATAGCGAGGCTAAATATTTTGGTTTACAATAGTGCATATAGTACATATTTAACTCATATGTCTATTATATGTGAAAACTTAGAGATGACATTTACATTGTGTTGTATGAGAGAAAAAATCGTACACACACTCTACAAAACTAAACTATAGAGTAAGCTATGGAGCAGGAAATGAATGGTATTTACTATCAATATGTTGTAGGCAAACAACAAGGCAAAACCACAATTATGGTCCAATCAAAACCCAACCACAACAAACATTGTATCTGCGATAATATAGTTAATATGGAATGTGAAAGAATCTGCATAAACTAGCGACTCTGACCATCAGACATGCAAACTCCAACGTATATGCATTCCCCTACCACTATAGAAAAAAGTAATGCTACACAAAATTCCTATATCGAATTAACTAAAAGAATTATTAGAAGATAGTCACATCTTTATTCATACAAAACTATTCTATAAATTAGAATCAAAGCAAGCATAGAACAATTTATTCATACAAAACTATACTAGAAATTGACATACCTAGAACGGAGGCGGAGGTCCTGAAGAACGGAGGCGGAGGTACTAATGAGCGGAGGCGGAGGTACTGATGAACGGAGGCGGAGGTACTGATGAACGGAGGCGGTGGTC
Organism: Vicia faba; assembly: GCA_948472305.1. Taxonomy (NCBI): domain Eukaryota; kingdom Viridiplantae; phylum Streptophyta; class Magnoliopsida; order Fabales; family Fabaceae; genus Vicia; species Vicia faba. The sequence goes on from OX451741.1 coordinate 1,451,631,199, forward strand.
CTGAACAAGATTTCGTAGATGCTAACGGCGGCAGAGCTCTGGTTTAGGGCTTTGAAGATTTCGTGAAGAACAATAGAAAAGTGATGATACGAATTTTTGATTTTTATTATAAAACTACCTATGAAAGCGCTTTTAAAAGCGCTTTCTAAAGGTCACCTATAACAGCGCTTTTTAATGTAAAAGCGCTTTCCTAGCATATCCTATAGCAGCGCTTTTAAAAGCGCTTTCTAAAGGCCAGCTTTAGCAGCGCTTTGTAAAAGCGCTTTCTAAGGCTAACCTTTAGCAGCGCTTTTTGAAAGAGCTTTCTTAAGGTACCCTCTGAAAGGAACCCTTTAGCAGCGCTTCTCAAAAAGCACTTTCTAAGGGTGACCTTTAGCAGCGCTTTTGAAAAGCGCTTTCTTAAGGCACCCTTTGAAAGCGCTTTTTTTAAGCGATTTTTTTTTAAAACCTACAGCAGCGCTTTTACCTAAAAGCGCTTTCGTATGTGTGCTGCTAAAACTTATTTTTGGCGTAGTGTACGTCGTAGTTGCTCTTCTTTATTATTCTCAAGATCTCCTTCATTTCCTTCTTGGAGGTTTCGGGGACAGTCAGTGGTTGAGCCTTCGTCCAGACAGACTTTTCTTGAATACCTTTTCCTCGAGTTTTAGAAGTAAAAGTGTTGGTAGGGATAATAGCAGGGGTTGTGTCATCTTTGTCATTAGGAGTACTTGCAGATATGATTATTGGTACGGAGGTAACCTTTGGAACAGCCACGGGTCCAAAAATTGCCTTTGGAGGGGCAATTTCTGGAGAGAAGATTCTACCGCTACGGGTAATCTTATTGGTTCCGGCAATATTTCTAATGTCGGAGTCTTCTTCTTCAGAGCTCATCTCTTCGGCGGCCAACCCATCTTGTTTGATACCATGGTAGTAGATGTCTCCACCATAATTCCACGGTACTATTTTGTCTGATTCATACGGGATCGGCCTGGGCATTGTGATTATAAGAGAAGTATTTGTTGGAACCGATGTAATCCTAACGGGTCTTTTGGGGACCCTGGAAGGATTGGTGGAGATGGTTATGATTGAAACGTCTTCAACAGGAACGGGTAAAACAAGAGTACTTTCAAACAGAATCTATTGGTTGTCTATCAAGCGTTGAATGCATGTCTTCAACAAAGGGAAAATAGTTGGTGAGGATAAGCAAAGATGTCAGTCTTCATTACAACTCGGGAATACATCGGCTTTCAACAAGTTTATCTTAATGATTGGGAGTGGAGTCAAAAGTTCATCAACTGTGGTAGGAAACAAATCTTCTTCGATAGCATTGGGGTTGTGACCATGCCTAGGCATAGGAGCGGAAATGACGTTTGGCTTCTCGGGTGCAACAAACTCAATCTCTTTTGCATCTATAAGGTCTTGAATTTTGTTTTTCAGGGCCCAACAATTATTAGTGTCATGACCTGGACTTTCGGAATGATATGCGAATCTGTCATTTGGGTGATAATGAGGGGACGCAGTATTGGGGTTCTTTGGATCTTCCTTCAGAGTTGTCAAATTGGATTTCAGAAGATGTGGTAAAACCTGGGCTAGAGTCATATTGATTCTGGTGAATTACCGGACTGGCCTTTCCACCCTCGGTTGACTACTTCTTGGTTGATCAGATGTGGGTTTTGGGATCATAATGGCTCCTACCATTGGTCGGCGTTTAGCTCTCCCTTGGTTCCTTTATGGGTAAACAACATATACTTCTTTCTTCCCAGTGAAAGGCTTTCTCACAGTTGTAGAGGCAGATGAATCCTTCTGAATCTTTCCACTTTTTATGCCAGCTTCCACCCTCTCTCCGGTTAGTATTAACTCAGTAAATCCTGCGGATGAGCTTCCAATCAGATGGTTGAAGAAAGGGCCCGATAGAGTGCCTAAGAACATATCCACCAACTCCCTTTCAGACAGAGGTGGTTGCACTCTCCCAGCTAGATCTCTCCATTTCTGCGCGTAATCTTTGAAACCCTCATTTGAAGCCATAGCCATACTCTAAAGTTGAGTACGGGTAGGCGCCAAATCTGCATTATACTGGTATTACTTATAGAAAGCTGCGGCAAGATCTTCCCAGTTGTGGACGTCGGCCCTTTCCAATTGGTAAAACCAATCGAGTTGTGTTCCAGATAGGCTATCTTGGAAAAAATGCACCCATAAATCTTTATCGGTGGAGTGCGGCTGGATCTTTCTCACATATGATAGGAGGTACATCTTAGGACATGACACCCCATCATACTTTGCAAACAACGACACTTTGAACTTTAGTGGGATCACAATTCCCGACACTAATCCCAATTCTTCAAAGTCTAGACCTGGTACCCTTTGTATTTCCATAGTGCTCAAACGCTCTTCAAGATGTCTGTACTTATCATCTGCTGGAGGATACTGTTCCTCGGAGTAGTCTTCCTCTTCTTCCTCCTCTTCGGATTCTGACGGAACTGCTGTTTCCTTTCCTTTTCCTTCTCCCTCATCAGATGTTGCTGCGAAATTCAAGGTTCTTCTAGTTTGTCCCTGAAACCTTCTCCCCATGATTACAACATCGGTTGGTTTCTTCTCTTTCTTCTTCTTCTCTTTGGCCAATAGAGTCTTCAACTCCTCTTGTCCTTTGGCCAAGGTTGTGAGTAACTGTTGAAACTGCGTGTTTTGAACTTGAAGATCTTTGACTGTCTGTTCGAGATCCATCTTACTGAAATAATGAGGAAACTCGTTGCAAAAGACCTATTTATGTCATGATGAATGATATGTGCATATGTAATGTTTTCAAGGATTTTAAAAGATTCATGTTTGTTTTAGACAAAAAGAAACACACATTATATTAATAAGATAGAGTTTGAGTACATCAATGCCCCTTGGGCTAAATAATACAAAACTCTAAGATAAAAAAGTAGTGCGCATCCTCTTTGGTGCTATGTAGGCATTTTGGGTCTGCTCCTCATGAAGTAGCCTAGTGAGTTCCAAAACCTTCTTCTCACTTGCGTAGAATTGGGCTTCGAAAGTATCTCGCTCTCCTTTGAGCTGTATCCAATCCCTTTATAGGTCTTCAAGGGATGTGGGCATGTCAGGATGTAAGGTAGTGTATGGAACTTCTCCTTCCTTAACAGGCTCAATGATCACCGGGAGAATGGAAGGATAAGGCATCATAAGACTTTGAGCGCGGGTTTGTACCCATTTGAGGTAAGGCTCAAGAGAGATGGAATTCTTGTGCCCCAAAGTCTTTCTATTCACCTTGTTTAGCATCCTCCATGCTCGGATGAATCTCTGGCGAAGACCTTGGTTATCGTTGTCGTAGTCGAATACTAAGCCTTGAATCAGCATCTCATGTAGGCCATCCCTTCGGGCATAACCAAACTGTCTTAGAGCTAAGCATGGGTTGTAGGTGATGCCTCCCCTAATTCCAAGTAGATGGACATTAGTTAATTCCCCACAACGGTCAACAATGATAACATTCTCTTTGGATCAAGAACACCAATGAATATCTGAATGTTTGAGCGTCATTAACCTTTATGACCACCTTAATCCTTGCTCATTCTTTAAGACTGATTGGGGAAGATGAGAAATAAACCATCTTGCCAGGAGAGGAGTGCAACAATAAGGACACCTCTTTTCCTCATTGTGCGAGTGTGAAAAGAGTGTAGGATATCCCCTAGCAATGTAGGCACCGGATTGCGTGACATGAAAACTTTAATGGCACTCATATCTATGAGTTGGTCAGGATTGGGAAACAACACCATCCCATAGATGAGGAGAGCCACAATTTCCTCAAAAGCTTGCAAGTCTAATGAATTCCAACAGCTTTGGGCTTTCTCAAACAGGAACTTTTCTAAGAAGCCTTTGACGCCACTTCTAGTTTCCCAATGGGTTGTGACATCAGATGAGTGCAAGTGCAGAGCTTGAGCAATCTCTTCTGGATTTGGGTCTCTTTCTGTACCGTTGAACGGTAGTTGATTGAGAATGGGAATCCTCAAGAGTTGGGAGAATTCTTCCAAAGTAGGCACAAGCTGATAGTCGGGGAACGTGAAGCAATGGTGCAAAGGATCAAAGAACTGGAAGAGCACTTTCATCATATCCTCCTCTGTGTTGGAGGTGACCAAGTTGAGTAGACGACCATACCTCTCGGTGAATGGAGAGTTCTCATGGATCCTTGAAGCTAGCTCCTTTAGTTGCGGAGGAATTCTTACAAGGTTGATTTGGATAGTTTTCCTGCGAAGTGAATCCATATCCTACAAAACAAGAACAAAGATGAATCTCTGAAATCCTTGAAATGGTTAGTGGATGCATATGATGCTCATGATGTCCATGATGTATGTACAAGTATATACAAGCAAAACAAACAAGTTCTTAGTTTAGGCTTGCATGGAGTTTTATAGGTAAGTACCCTCTTGAAGTTTAGTTGGCTCAAACCTGTCCTAGTAATAGTAACCGGGTTCTAAGGAGCTCAATATCACCGGATTTTTTCCTTGGTCATTGTTTCAGCTCAAACCTCTTTAATGGAGACCTAAATATCCCAAGAAACCAACCCTCAATGAGTGTAGTATCGAGTATCTACCAACTTCAGACTGCACCAAAGCCGGTCATCTCACTACATTCTAAAGGCCAAGTTGGTCAAGTAAAGGGTTCTAGAAGTTCATTAGTGCTTCATGACATCACTCAGCGGCCCCGTATTCTCTTTGATTGACTCAAAGGCTACCGGTACCCACAAATATGTCACACTAATATAACTATTGCTTAGACCATGTCGGTATACCCCGCACAGTTTCCACACGTATTGCTATTTACCTATAATGTTTCCCAAATCCGGGTAGAGGATTCAAACGCAAACAAAGAACCAAAATATAAAGCAATCAAGTCAAATAAAGTAAGCAAATAAATTTGATCTAGCCCTAAGGTAACCCCACTTTTATAAAATTCCCCAGCAGAGTCGCCAGTTATGGTGCTACGGTAGGAGAACTGACTCGAAGGTTTTGCGTTTTATCGCAAATGTTGCGGTTAGCAAGAGTCGCCACCGACTTTTCTTTTATCCAAAAGGAAAGGTGAAAAAGCACAGGAAAGACCTTTGAGATTGTTTCTTGAGTTCGGGGGGTAGATTATGAAAAGGGAAGGTATTAGCACCCTTTTCATCCATGGTTTTCTATGGGCTCTTAGTTACTTGCTAGATCACTTGCTTTTGTTTGAAATTATGCTTTGTATGATTTTGAAAGTATTTTGTAAAAGAGGCCATTGTTTAGGCAATCTTTGTAATGATTCTCGTTCATAAGAATGTATACAAAGATGTTTGTCTTTTTGAAAATGTTTTCAATGTTTGTAAGATGTTTGGAAATGTGTGTGTTTGTTTTGAAAATAGCAAGGATATTTGTTTGAAATTGAGAAAGTAATTAAGAGCAAACTACCTACTCAAATGTCTTTCTTATTCATTTTCTATTCCTTTGACATTGTTGTCTTACCATTGATTTGGTAAGCAACCATATCTTTGGATGTAACGGGACAGGCGCGGGTCATCGTATAACCATGATTAGCAATGTTGCAAAGTATCTTAGCATTTTTGAGGGACCAAGATCATTTTGTAAGGCAACTTAGAATAGCGTCATCGAGTGACTATGATCTTATATTTGTTTGTTTTGCCAAGATACTTCGCATGCGTAATATGGCTATTTTTGTATAAGGCAACCAAGTGGAGAAACCCTAAGGGTGCTTGTGTGCAAGTGTGTTATTTTCATGCTTTGATTTTGCTTTGTATTAGGGTTTTTTATTTGCTTTGTTTTTATCTTGCCATACAAACCCTAATTACTAACATGGCATGAAAAGCGGTAAATTGCGTAATGTAAAGATTACTAAGCTATTACAACAATTTATGGGAGGGGGGAATACAAATTTGAATGGGAATTTGCAAGAATGTAAATCTAAATAAGCTATTACAACCAAATCGAATTTATACGAATATTGGAATAAACAAATACAATATTTAAATATGTAATATTATATTCATGCCAGAAAAGATTTTGTTTTGTTTTTTGTGGGAAAAGGAACTTTAACCTAATCCTAAAAATATAAGGAAGAAGGAATTAATTCTTAAAAAGGGTTTAACCCTAATTTCTAGTTTTGAAAGAAAATAAGGTTCTTATGTATTTTTTGTGTATTTGTGTATTTAAAATAACAAATAATATTTTATGAAAATATTTAGTTTTTATATGTTACAATAAATATTTACAAATATATATAAAAATATAAAAGAAAGATAAGAATATATCTAAATTAATTACTTTTTACAAATTTATTTAAGAAAAATTAGTATATATTGAAAATAAAATATATTTTTCATGTGAAAATAAAATTAAATAAGATAAAAATGCAATATTATCATATTTATATTTTTTAGGATTTTTATGTATTAAAGAAAATATTTAATAAACAAAAATGAAAATAAAACAAATAAATAAATAAAAATGAAAATAAATGGGCCAGGGGGGTATCCTGAGCAATCACATGCTGAATGTTAGAAAAAAAACACAAGGCCCAGCGTGGAGGGCTAATCCTACAAAACAAGCCAAAAACTGAAAAATGGAAAAATGTAAAAAAAAAGCAAAAGGTAACGCCAAGGTTCGAACCCAGGACATGGGTCTCACTAGCGTGCTACCTTGCCATTGGGGTGGGTATACATCCGTTGAGTTAAGTGAAACAAAAATAACATAACATGAAACACTTCCATGGCCCTGTACTTCATCTTCTTCCCCAAGCCAGTCAGATGCTCTGTAACTTTCTCATCTCTCAATAAAAATGAAAACTGATAACATGAATGTTGTAGCATTTTGTCTCACGATTCTAACCATATAAATCATGTAAGCTAACAATCAAAGATCAAGATGAATTTTAAAAGCCCTAAATCTAAACCTAATTTTTACAGGAATTTGAACTTCAAAATTCTCTCAACTCCGGCCAAATAAATGCAAGATATATACATGTACAGCTTCGTAGTAATGAGGTCTACATTGTTTATTGACAAATCGTGGCCAATGGATGCATGTATGAAGAGATAGAAGTTGAGATTTTTACCTCTTTCAGTTGAAATCATGGATGGAGTTGGAGTGAGTTTTATGAAGGCCTGATGATTGCTGGAGCTTGCTTGAACCTCCCTGAGTGTGTTCTAATCCTTGCCTTGCTTTGGAAATGCCTGGAACTCTCTATCCAAGTCAACCTACAAGCTTTGAAAACAAAAATGGCAGATGATGGAGAAGGAGTTACAGTACATGGATGAGGGTCTGGATCAGTTAGATATCAAGTAGGTAAAGTGTTTTGATGATTGAAACTTGAAACGCACGAGCCAAATGAGGGATTGCTATGCTTATGCAAAAACTGTAAGTCTTGACAGTTTTTTTTGGTGAAAGGGAGTTTGGGAGTGTTTCAGGCTTCTAGCAATCGTGTTTCTAATTGTATTGTGTTTGTGTATTAGTATGGGATAATTATAAAGTCAGCTCCTCAACAGATTTGTGAGTTCTAGCCTTTTGGCAACCTTTCTTGCTTTTGAAGCCAAGTGAAAAGACAAGGATTTACATGCTTGTACTGGCTTGCTTAGGGTTGGTATCTGTTCTATATAAGTTGTCTTAGGTTTGTGGTACTTGTATGTGCAAAGGAGATAGGTTCAATGCTCAATATTTGTAAAGTTTGCAAAAGTGGAGCTTTTTCAAAATGGCAATGGCCACTTTATGCCATTTATGGAATTACAACTTGGAAAATGGCTCTAGGGCTTGGATTAAAGCTTTGTCAATTGAGTAAGCATTGAATTATGGAGTAAGGAACAAGTTTGGGACCTGTAAAGCATGGATTAGGCAGCATAGGTACTGATTTGAAAATTATTCTTCATGAAATGGCTTGAATCAAAAGTGAGAAATTGCCAACTTTCTCTCTTCGATTCTCCCTACTCAAAAATGATCTTCAGGAGTTATTTGACATTTTGGAAAACTTGCAATGTGCTCTATAACTCATATTTGAAATTCATTTCAAGAATCCTCTTGGAACTAGGTGAAAATTTCCATGAAGTTGGGTCCAAAACCTGCCTAAATTAGGGCAAAATTTCCCTAAGTTATCTAGTTCATGAGCATGTATTCACAAATTTATATCTTGAGATCCAAGCATATTTAGGGAAAAGTGTGTGAAGCAAAGTTGTAGATTTCATGGAGGTCTACAACTTTCATTTTTGGAACTTCCTTTGAATCATCTTGTATCATAGTGAAAAAATGGCCTAAAGTTGAGAAAAAATAAGAAATTTTTTATACTTAGAAAAATTTCTAAGTTAAGAAAATTTCCAATTTTAAACCCTAATCTTCAATCCTTGATTTCTTGATGAACAAGTTTAAAATTTTGACATGTCTTGATGAATTGTGACCCTTAGCACTTGATTTTGACCAAAAAGTCAAAGTTTGACTTTTCAGTGTACAGTTGACTTTTGATCAGTTGACTGCAAATTTCATCTGTCTATCCAATGAATTTGCAATGTTTTTGAATCATGTAATTAGGTCAAGATGATGCAATTGAATCCTTGGAATCATGATTTAACTTAATTGGTCATTTGCTAGGTTAAAAATCAGAAATTTCCCTTCCTCAGTCAAAACCCTAATTTTGACCATTTTGCCCTTTTGATGATTTGATCAAATTTCTTGAGGAATTATGATCCAAACGTGATCAAATGATACATATAAGTTTAAAATGTTGATGTGGAGCAAAAATTATGAAATTTGGTTGTAAATTGGCCATGGTTGACTTTTTCCCCAATACAACTGATTTTTAGGTCAACTGTCCAATTGACTGATCAAAGATGTGATTCAAAGCTTGAAACTTGTCATGAGTAATCTTAGGGGTCCATAAAGATGTTTGAAAGTCATATGAAGCATTGATAGTCCAAAAATCCTTATGCAAACTCAAACCCTAATTTTGGGTTATCAGTGCAAGATGAGATGTCCTGAGCTGATCAAACCCTAATCCAATCTTGAGTCAAAGAAATCTTGTGAGAAAAGTCTTGATAAATGTGATGGCAAATTTTGGGGTACAACAACTTCCCCTGTTCAATCTTCTTAGACCTGAAGAGTTAGATGGGCAAGTTTTGGCATTCGTGACTCAAAGGTGAAAGATTATTGGACACTAGAGCGCCCATAAATTTGCACTCGACAATGTGTAGTTGAGGGAATAGGCTTAAAGATGCCATTTGGAGAAGTGATAGAATCCTGTTGGAGATGGGCTTGTAGATGCCATCCAAGAATGTTTGTTGGATTGTATGTTGTAAGTCGAAAGAATAAGTATCAGAAAGGTGTCTGTGTCTGGAACGTATCTAAGCTGTATCTGGAGACTGAATCTATATGAGCAACAGGATAGCATCCGTGTTTGGGGCGAATCCATGCTGTATTGTATCTGGAAGGTTGTGTATGAATGAGTATCAGAATGGCATCCGTGTCTGGAGCATATTCGTATTGTATCTGAAGTCTAAATTTGAATGAGTATCGGGATGGCATCCGTGTCTAGAGCATATCCGTACTGTATCTAAAGTCGAATCTGAATGAGCAACAGAATGGAATCCGTGTCTGGAGCGTATCCGTACTGTATCTGAAAGTTGAATCTGAATGAGCAACAGAATGGCATCCGCGTCTGGAGCGTATCTGTACTGTATGTGAAGTATGAATTTGAATTAATATCGGGATGGCATCCGTGTCTGGAGCATATCCGTACTGTATCTGAAGTCGAATCTGAATGAGCAATAGAATGGCATCCGTGTCTGGAGCGTATCTATACTTTATCTGAAAGTTGAATCTGAATGAGCAACAAAATGGCATCCGTGTCTAGAGCGTATCCGTACTGTATCTGAAAGTTGAATCTAAATGAGCACCAGAATGGCATCTGTGTCTGGAGCATATTTGTACTGTATCTGAAAGTTGAATCTGATTGAGCAACAGAATGGCATCCGTGTCTGGAGCGTATCCGTACTGTATCTGAAAGTTGAATCTGAATGAGCAACATAGTGGCATCCATGTCTTGAGCGTATACGTAATATATCTGAAAGTTGAATCTGAATGAGCAACAAAATGGCATCCGTGTCTGGAGTGTATCTGTACTGTATCTAAAAGTTGAATCTGAATGAGCAACAGAATGGAATCCGTGTCTAGAGCGTATCCATACCGCATCTGATTGCATTTTGTTAATGGTAGTTGTTTAATCTTATCCTGAAAAGGGTACAATGTTAGATGAAACAAAGTTATATTGTATGAAATGTATGATGCAATGTATTTTCTTCATCAATGTTTATGATATGTGGATATAATGTATGCACATGTAAGCTGATTTGTTGTATTGCTGTCTGATTGAGGAAAATAAATCCCTGAAAGCTACTGGGGATATGCTGAACTTTCATGTCTAGAAGTTGAAGTAATGATTGAGGAAAATAAATCCCTGAAAGCCGCTAGGGATCTAAATGACGTACTGTGGGGATTACTTATGGAATAGCCTAGAGATGTTTTCCTATTATTTCAACCTATCAGTAATTGTACCAACTCGGGCACAATCAACACTCGGCTAAATCACATCCAAGATGAAAATTCCATAAGAAAATAAGCACCAAACGAGGAAACAGAATCCTATTTCACGGCTTAACTTCATTGGGAAGGAACACAATCCGGAAGTAAACAAATCATAGCGACAAAATAGTACAGATACAGGGATATAACATCCTTCTCCAGGCTTCACCGAGGAATAACACTTAGACCTCAATGGGGAAACTAATGTTTTCACGGTCCGCACTTCTACTGGGGATTTCAATACTGATTTCAATAGGGCAGATGAAAACCATATCATCAAAACATCAACTGAGGATCTCGTGTTGACTTCATTGGGGAAATATCATATAGACTTCACTAGGGGAGATAGTTCCTCATCATCGAGATACCAACTGGAGACCTCGTGCTGACTTTATTGGGGAGGCCAACACCACATCAAAGAGGGGAAACCAAGATACGTTCTTCAATATTGAGAGTAAGTATTGCACCAACTTCTCTGGGGAAAAAGTATGAAACCTCATGGGGATAACAACTTGGGGAGTTAAGTAGTCAAACATTACAGCAAGAAATCAATCTTATTGGGATTTTAAATCAAACCCAGCACTTGGCGGGTGAAAACCAAAAAAACTGACAAATGCCTCAACACTTCTTAAATAAAACATTTCCCTTGCCTGATTATTGGGTAATCAAACAAAATGCAAGTACTGCCGAAAGGGAGATGCTTCGTAAATGAGTCCAACTCAGCATGCACGGGGAGAAAATACTTCTATCAAATAAGTGAAGCCTTCACTGGGGAATCTCGAATTGAGTCTTCATATCATGCAAACTTATTTCAACAAAAGATGCCCTGTGATAGCCTTCCTGGGAAATCAAGAAGTAAACATTATAGAAAGAGGTCAAACTCATGGGGATTTTAAATCAAACCCAGCACATGGCGGGTGAAAACCCAAAGGGTTGACAACTGTCTCAATACTTCTTAGAAAATATACTGCCCTGGTCTAGTTGCTTGGGAAATAAATACCAACAATAATGCGAATACTGCAGAAAGAGCGACATATTGCAAATAGTTCCATCTCAGCACACCAAGGGAAAAATACATTTCATCATATGAGGGAAGACTTCATTGGAGAATTTGGGATAGAGGCCTCAGACCATGCAAACCCAAAAATAAAATAAAAAATGAACCAAGACTTGACTGGGGACACTGGGATCACAAACCCAATACTGCACCTTACGCCAATTGGTATCATCTTCAATATACAAAAATCACACGCATACCAGCGAAAACGACCTGAGAAAACCTTCCCAGGGGAAACAAAACTTATCAAAGTTACTGTAGTTTGTCCATTCCTCGGATCACCACTTTTATTTTCCTCTTGAATCACAAAATCTAAAGTAAAAGTAAGTTGTAAATTCTTTTTGAAAAATAACTTTTTTATTTAATCTTTTTGCTTTGAAAATTATTATCAATAATAAATGGAGTCTTTGTAAGCTGAATAAAAATAAGAAATACAAAGAATTGGGTAAAAGCTCAAATTTTATTGATAGAATGGTAGTCTGCGAATGGCGAGACTCCACAGATGATTACAAAGTTCGGAAAATGGTAATATAGAATGGAAAAGATACATTGAGATATAATGACCACTATTCCCTTTAACAACTTTGAAATTCTGAGCAGCAACTTCTGTTGAAGTATGGTGAGGATCTAAGAAGATTGTTGCTTCAATGATCAAGTCTTGTCTGATGTAGTTACTAGCCAAGAAAGTCCCTAAATTTTGCCTAAGCTTCCTTTGCGGGTTTTCAACTTAGCGGGAAATTTTATTCTATTTATGTCTCTAATTTTTTCCTAAACCGCCCTTTCGGGTTTTCGACCTACCGAGATGCTCCTTTTTGCCTAAGCTGCCCTTTCGGGTTTTCAACTTAGCGAGTTGTTCTTTTATTTCTTTAGGCGAAGTATTTCTTGACTGCATCAACATTCATGGGACGTGGGAACTCCTCGCCATCCATAGTTTCAAGAATTAATGCACCGCCAGAGAAGGATTTCTTGACAACATATGGGCCTTCAAAATTGGGAGTCCACTTGCCCCTAGAATCGGCGTTAAAAGACATGGTCTTCCTAAGCACGAGGTCGCCTTCTCTGAATTCACGAGGTTTGACCTTCTTATCAAAAGCTTTCTTCATTCTCTTATGATATAACTACCCATGACACAAAGTCGTCATTCTCTTCTCTTCGATCAAATTCAATTAGTCAACGTTGTTCTGGACCCATTCAGCCTCTGAAAACTTGGTTTCCATTATCACACGCAAAGAGGGAATCTCAACCTCGATTGGGAGCACCGCTTCCATTCCATACACAAGGGGAACATGGTTGCTCATGTTAAAGTGAGGACAGATGTCCGATATCCATGTAAAGCAAAAGGGAGCATTTCATGCCAATCTTTATAAGTAACAACCATCTTTTGGATGATCTTCTTGATATTCTTATTAGCAGCTTCAACATCCCCATTCATCTTCGTCCTGTACGGAGATGAATTGTGATGGACAATCTTGAATTCTTCACAAAGATCTATCATCACCTTATTGTTCAGATTTGAGCCATTGTCGGTGATGATTCAACTCGGCACACCATACCGACATATAAGATTATTCTTAATGAAGCGTACTACCACCTGCTTAGTAACATTAGCATATGAAGCAACTTCCACCCATTTGGTGAAGTAATCAATTTCTACCAAGATAAAACAGTGTTTATTCGAAGCTTTGGGTTCTATCATTCCAATCATGTTAATACCCCACATAGAGAAAGGCCACGGGGAAGAAATAACATTGAGAAGTGTCGGAGGCACATGAATTTTCTCTGCGTAAATCTGGCATTTATGGCACTTCTTTGCAAATTTGTAACAGTCATATTCCATTGTCAGCCAATAGTAACCTGCCCTTAGCATTTTTTTAGCCATCGAATGTCCATTAGCATGAGTGCCAAATGAACCTTCATGAATCTCATGCATCAACATGTTTTATTCGTGTCTATCCACGCATATGAGCAAGACCATGTCATAATTTCTCTTGTACAACACATTTTCACTGAGGAATAAGCTGCCAGCCAATCTTCTCAATGTCTTTCTATCTTTATTTGAAGCACCAATCGGGTATTCCTGAGTCTGGAGAAAATGCTTGATATCGTAATACCAATTTTTCTCATCTGCTACCTCTTATGTTGTAAACACATGAGCAGGCCTATCCAGTCGCCGAACTATAATTTGAGGTATATCATTTCAAGTATTCACTTGATACATAGAAGCAAGAGTTGCCAGAGCATCTGCCATTTGATTTTTGTCTCTGCGGATGTGATGTAATTCAACTTTATTAAAGAAGGGTGACAAGCTTCTAGCATAATCTTTGTAAGGGATCAAGCCGGGGTAACGAGTATCCCACTCTCCTTTAATCTGATTTATTACCAAATCTGAATCGCCATACACATCTAGAATTTTAATTCTGAGATCAATAGCTTCCTCGAGACCCATGATGCAAGCCTCATATTCTGCCATATTATTAGTACAATCAAATGTCAACCTTGCAGTAAAAGGAATGTGTGATCCATGTGGAGTGACAATCACAACACCAATTACTTTACTATAAGCATTCACAGCTCCATCAAATATCATGCTCCAGCGAGATTCAGGATCAGGACCTTTCTCAGGCAATGGTTCATCACAATCTTTCACTTTCAGAAACATCACATCCTCATCGGGGAAATCATACATCACAGACTGATAATTATCAACTGGTTGGTGAGCAAGATAATCTGCCAACATGCTGCTTTTAATAGATTTTTGGGTGCGTTATTCGATGTCATATTCAGATAACAGCATCTTCCAGCGGGAAATTCTCCCAGTAAGAGCAGGCTTTTCAAAAATGTACTTGATTGGATCCATTTTGGAGATCAACCAAGTAGTGTGACTCGACATATACTGCTGCAAACATTTTGCCTCCCAAGCCAGAGCACAACATGTCTTTTCCAGCATGGAATATCGTGACTCACAATCAGTAAACTTTTTACTGAGATAATAAATGGCGTACTCTTTCTTCCCCATTTCATCTTGTTGTCCCAGAATATAGTCCATGGAATTATCTAACACTGTCAGATACATAATCAATGGTCTTCCTTCAACAGGAGGGAGCAAGATAGGAGGTTCAAGCAGATATTCTTTAATACTTTCAAATGCCCTTTGGCAGTCATCTGTCCACACACAACCTTGATCTTTCTTTAACAACATAAATATTGGTTCACACATTGTAGTCATGTGGGAAATGAATCTGGAAATATAATTCAAACGCCCGAGGAACCCTCTGACTTGATTTTCAGTTCTCAGTGCTGGAATTTCATGAATTGCTTTGAATTTATCAAGGTCAACTTCAATCCCTCTCTGGATAACAATGAAACCCAACAATTTCCCTGAACGAACACCAAAGGTACATTTATTTGGATTCAAGCAGAGACAATACATCCACAAACGCTGAAACAAGTTCAACAAATCTTCTACATGCCCTTATTCAGTCTGGGATTTAGCAATCATATCATCAACATATACCTCAATTTCCTTGTGTATCATATCAGTAATATGGTTGTCATAGCCCTCTGGTACGTTGCACCAGCATTCTTCAACCCGAAGGGCATCACTCTGTAACAGAATGCTCCCCAGGGTGTGATAAACGTTGTTTTTTCCATGTCCTCAGGAGCCATCCTTATTTGATTATACTCAGAAAATCTGTCCATGAACGAGAAAACTTTGAATTTTGCTGTGCTATCCACTAACATATCAATGTGTGGCAATGGAAAATCATCTTTTGGACTAGCTTTATTTAGATCTCTGTAATCTACGCACATGCAAACTTTTTCGTCTTTCTTCGATACTGGGACAATATTAGCAATCCACTAAGGGTACACTGATGTCACAAGAAAACCAACATTAATCTGCTTTAGACTTCTTCTTTGATCTTCACTGCCATATCTGGGTGAGTTCTTCGTAACTTCTGTTTGATTGGCGGGCACTCTGGCTTCAGCGGCAAATGGTTCTCTATAATATCTGTATCTAAACCAAGCATATATTGGTAAGACCAAGAAAAAATATCCACATACTCTTTCAACATCTCAATCAACATGCTCTTCACATTAGGATGTAGTAATGCTCCAATCTTGACTTCCTTCGGATCTTCTTCTGAACCCAAATTGATTACTTCCAATGGCTCTTTATATGGCTGAATGGCATTCTCCTCACGCTCAAGCAACCGTGAGACCTCTTCTGGAATCTCATTATAGTCTTCTTCTTCGGCCCCATACACAGGACATTCAAAGTTGGGAGAGGGTGCATGGTCATTGTATTCAACGAGTTTTTTAATTAATCTGCACACATGATTTTGTTTTCTTTTAGAAACTGACACATATAACAAGTGATCATGCAGATTGAATTTCAGTTATTATTTATTTTGAAAGGTTTTTTCTGATTACCATTTTCCAAGAAAAATAAAAAAATAAAGACACGATTTGGGAAACAAAGACAACTTTTATTATTGATTTTAAAAATCAAAGCAAACCGATAAGCCCATATAATATTAATACTTTCACCTTGGGAAGAGTGAAAGCTTTTCAAAAAGATTAACAAAAACAAATTACTTTGAAACATGTATGCAAGAGGGAACATCAATGGTGATCCAGTTCTGAACCCTAACTCCGTGCGTCATATAATTTGGCATTTCTGGCTCGGCTTCATCTTCCACAATGGCATTAATCCCGTAAACAGTTGGATGAAGATAACCCCCGCTACAAAATATGTCTTGATGCTTGCCTACAGCATACTTCGGCTTCATGCTCTTACCTTTATCATTATTCATAGAGAACCCCAAGCCAGCTCTATTCTTGTTTACAGGTGGATCAATAATATGTCCTCATACTTCACTATGGCCATTACGCACAACTTGCTGAGCATCCTTAAACGAAGCCATATAATTCTCATTTCCTCTTATATTATCAATGGATAAAGCTTGGAACTGGGTTCCAACAGCAGCTTCATCCGCCTCCACAATGCTGAAAGAGGACAAATGAGATATCTATAATGCATGTTCTCCATTTATAATTACTACTTTTCCTTCACGCACAAACTTCAACTTCTGGTATAAAGTCGAAGTGATAGCCCCTGCCTCATGTATCCACGTCTGTCCCAACAAACAGCTGTAAGCGGGTATAATATCCATTTCCTGGAAAGTAATCTGAAAGAAACATGGGCCTATATGAATAGGCAAGTCTACTTCACCAATAACAGATTTCCTTGATCCATCAAACGCTTTCATAATAATTCCACTTGGGCGCATGAGTGTTCCTTGATATTTCACTTCATAAGTGTGCTCCTTGGTATAATGTTCAATGCGGATCCATTATCAATCAGCACATTGGATAATGAATCATTCTTGCAGTTCATGGAGATGTGGAGGGCCAGATTATGATTCCTTCCTTCATCGGGCAGTTCATCATCGCAGAAACTCAGGTTATTACATGATGTAATGTTCCCTACCACACTGCTGAATTGGTCTACAGGCATATCACTTTCCACGAAAGCTTGGTCGAATACCCTCATCAAAGATTCTCTGTGAGCAGAGGAGTTCATCAATAAAGCCAAGATAGATATTTTTGAAGGAGTCTACAGTAGCTGATCTACAATTTTGTAGTCGCTCATCTTGATTATCTTTAAAATATCATATACCTCCTTTTCTAGCATAGCTCCACTAGATTCACCCACCGTCTTCTTGGGTTCAACATTTTCAACAATTTTCTTTCCAGTACTAACATCTCCACAAACAACTGGTGCAAATACACGACCACTGCGGGTCACTCTGCTAGTCTCAGCAATATTTCCAACATTAGGCATTGGCTGGATGGGAACTTCCACACCATCCTCTAAAATTGTAGCATTATATTTGTAGGGTACAACCTTGTCTGACTTGTAGGGGACATGACCCGGTAAGCTAATCATTAATGGAGTAATAGCTGGCTTGCTATGATATTCAACTTCAAAAGGGGTGGGTTCACCAAAACAAGGCACAATAACATTTACTCCCTCTTCAACACATTTAGTCATTACAGAGTCATCTCTGGAAAACATATCTTCATCTAAGCAGAAGAACTCATTCGTAGAGGCATACTCATCATATGACTCTTCTTCAGCCAAACAAACCTCAATCGCATCAACCTCATGGTAATCATCCCTTTGGCCTGTAACCTTGATAGTTCTATTATCCAATAACAACTGAATACCTTTCCTTACAATTGAACATCCTCGAGAGTCCCGGCAGTAAATTTGGCAAGATCCATACTGATGTTCTACCTGACCAGCCATGTGGCAGAAAGTAGAATGCAATTGTACAAGACCCTCATTCATATATTCCACATCAAATATTCTGAACTCTCCAAGACATCCAGAAACCATGTTTACTTCCTCTTCATACTCTGACCTAGGCCTGATTATGTGGATGAGGCCCTCATCCATCATCTCTTGCAAATCAACCTTTATCTTGTCATAACCCTGTATATCCGTACTACAAATAGCACAACCGGCATGTTCATGCGTATAATAGCTAAATTCACAGAGGTCTGCATGCATTTTTACCAAATATCCTCTAACCAATTTAATATCAAAAATTCGGAAGTCGCCTGGACAACCGACCACCATGTTCACAACATTTGCTCCTCCATGCTTTGGCAAAGGATTATCTTTCACATTAGGACCAACATATTTGAAGGATAAGATAGCAGACCTCACCAATTTTTGTACTTCAGTTTTCAAAGGATAGCAGTTCTCAACATTGTGCCCTGGTGCTCCCTGTTGAAAAGCACATGTTTGGTCTGTCTTGTAATACCAAGGCAATGGTGATGGTATAGCGGGAGGTGGTCTGGTCTGAACCAACTTCTTTTGAATTTACACCGGGAATAATTCTGTATAGCTCATAGGGATAGGTTCATAACTCTCCCTTCTCTGATTATACCCTTGATTCCCCTGATGGGATGGTCTCTGATAAGTAACGATGGTTGGAGCTACACCAACAACTGGAGTTACTGAGGAAACTTGTTGATGATGCTGATAATTTCTTCTAGGAGGATTAACCTTCATTTGTACCCCAAAATTTGCCCTCTCATTTCTCAAGGATTTTCTCACAAGATCTTCTATGACATCAAGTTTGCAGCACTGATACATTAATTTAGGCTTGGAATTGGCAAAAGGGAAAAATGGTCAATTGCATACTGAAAAGTCAAACTTTGACTTTTTGATCAACATTACATTCCAAGGATCAAATTTCATCAAGACATTCAAAAATATGAAACTTGATCATCAAGGAATCAAGAAAGTCAAAAGTCAATGTGAAAGTCCAAACCCTTCAAGTCTTAGAAATTTTTCTAAGTGTTTTTTATACATGATAATCTCATTTCTTCATGCCAACTTTTCACCTTGATGCAAGATGATTCACGAGAAGTTTCCAACATGAAAGTTGTACATCTCCATGATATCTACAACATTTCTTTACACAACTTCTCCTAAACAGGCTTTCATTTCAGGTTATAAATTCATGAAGTCGTGACATTTTCATTTAAACACTTAGAGAAATTTTCAGCAGTTTTGGTTAGGTTTTTATCCCAACTTCTTGCCCATTTTTCATCAAGGTCCAGTTTGATTTAACAAAAGTGGCCAACTTGAAAGTTATAGAGGGTGTTTCAAGCTTTCCAAAACATCCAAGAGCATGAATTTATCATATTTAAGCTAGAAGATACAAGGATCTGAAGTTGAGCATCCATTCTTGAATTACAAGCCATTTTTGTTGAAGAACACAAAATCCAATTGGCATGATGTGATGCATAATATCACTTTGCAGGTCTTGTGACTTGCAAATATCAATATAATTTAATTCTTAAACCCACTTTGAGCTATTACCCAAGTGTTTAAGCCATTGTCCAAAGGATCTTTCCATGTATGGCATAAGGACATCATTGTTATTCTTGAAAAGCAAACTTTTTGTACAAAGTTTGTCTTGAGCCCATACTTTGTTTATTTTCTGACTTTACTCTACCATAAAACATGGAAGTCAACTCCTCTAAACCAGCAACTTTGGTACTTCATCTTGGAACCATGGAGTACTTGACATAGTTTGATACTTGCATCCCAACCAAACCATAACATGTTGTGTTGTAAACATATTTAGCCTTTGTTCATAAGTCATTTGCCTATAAATAGAAGAAGAATTTGCAAGACAAGGAGGTTAGAAAAAAATAGAGAAAAAGAACAAGGAGAAAAGCCAGAAGTTATATTGGTAAACCCTCAAAAATCTCATATTCACAAAAGCCATAACAGTCCACAAAACTTCCACTCTTGGGTTTTAAAGTCCAAACCTTTGTACCTCTCAAACCTTGCAAGTTCTGCCCAACCATCCAAACATTTCATACCATACAAAGGTTGTTTAGTAACCTTCAACAAAAAAGGAAAGTCTAGCAGCTGGTTGGAGCTTCCTTAAGGTTCATACAACATCTTGAAGGATATTTGGTTTCAAAACCTAAAGTGCAGTTTTAAGGTAAGTCATCTTTACCTTGCCTTTTCCATACATCAACTTTTCTGTTTATAGGATGTATCAATCACTGTTTTGAAGTTAATCATTTATTTGTTGTTCATGTTATTCATTCATATGTTAAAAAACTAACTGATGTATGCAAAGAATGGTGTTTAAGGCAGAAAAATGCAGGGTGTATCGACACATATCCACATGTGTCGACCCATCTTAGTGAAAATACAGGGTATGAGTCGACACATGAACCTCATGCATCGACCCGTACTGAGTTCAGGTCACAAAACAGAAATTGGAAAGGACTATGAGTCGACACATACGCATTTCGCATATATGCAAAAAGGTGTATGAGTCGACACATCCCATTATGTGTCGACACATACTGAACAGATTTCACTTAACAGAAGCTGGAAAAGCCTATGAGTCGATACATACGTATTTCGCATCGATACAAGAAGGTGCATGAGTCGACACATCCCATTATGTGTCGACCCATACTGAACTAATTTTGTTTTACAGGGGCAGGAAGAAGCTATGTGTCGATGCATAGCAGCATGGGTCGACACATAGCAGTTCAAAAGTGCATTTTTATTTTATTTTGCACTATTTTCACATTCTTTTTATTATCATTCGATATGGTTGTAATATTTTAATTCCTACTTCACCCCATTGTTAAATTGTACCCCCATCCCCCTAAAGTGATGTAATAGCTTATATTTTACTTTTCACTTTTTATTTGCTTCTCATATATTGCTAGTAAATAAGTGTGTATGACAAGAGAAAAACAATAAAATAGAAAACCCTAAATACAGGACAAAATCAAAAGCATGAAAAATGATACACTTTGCACACAAGCACCCTTAGGGTTTCTCCCACTTGGTTGCCTAAAATAAAATGGCCATGTTACGTATGCGAAGTATCTTGGCAAAAGCAAAACAAAACAAATATAAGACCATAGCCCCTCGATGACGCTATTCAAAGTTGCGTAAACAAAATAATCTTGGTCCCTCAAAAATGCTAAGATACTTTGCAACATTACTATCATGGCTATACAATGACCCACGCCCGTCCCGTTTACATCCATAGATAGTGTTGTTTATTGTGATGCGGTGGGAGAACTAACTTGAGGTTTTGCATTTGTGTTCGCACTTGTGCGGTTTAGCAAGAGTCGCCACCGACTTTTTATTTTATCCAAAGGAAAGGTCAAAAAGCACAGGAAAGACCTTTGAGATGTTTTCTTGGGTTCGGGGGGTAGATTATGAAAAGGGAAGGTGCTAGCACCCTTTTCATCCATGGTTTTCCATGGGCTCTTAGTTACTTGTTTAGATCACTTTCTTTTGCTTTTCAATTGTTTGAAATGGTGCTTTGTGTGTGTAGTTTTGAAAATGTTTTGAAAAGAGGCCTTGTCTAGGCAACCTTTGTAACAATTCGTGTTTGAATGTTTTACAAAGGTGTTTGTCTTTTGAAAAGATGTTTCAATGTTTGAAAGTTTGTATTTGGGAAATGTTTTGAAATTGTGTGTTTTTGAAAATAGCAAGGATGTTTGCAAATTTGATCAAGTAACTAGGAGTTGTCTACCCTACTCAAAGATTTTTCCTACACATTTTTAACCCTTTGACATTGTTATTTTACCATTGTATTTGGTAAACAACCTTGTGTTTGGATGTTAAACGGGACAGGCGCGGGTCAAATTTACAATCAATGAAAGCAACTTGTGGGACGCTCTAGCAATTTTGTAAGGGACGAGATCATTTTATCGAAGGGAACATCGAGGGTCATCGAGGGACTACGATCTTTGTTTATCGAAGGGTCACTTGCTAGAGTGTCGCATATTCGAGGGATATGATTGTATTTCCGAGGCAACAAGCGAGGTTACCCTAGAGGTGCGCATGTGAGAAGTGTATTGATTTCAAGTTATTTATTCTTGGATTAGGTCATCTAGCGATTGATTTTTGAATCTTGCCATACATGCCTAATTACTACACAGTATATAGAAAGCAATAAATTGCGGGAATTAAAAATCTGAGCTATTACAAAAGTATCCGGGAATGGGGGGTACAATTATTACAAATGGGGATGAATCTCATAAGAATAGCAATGTCCAAATATTACAACCAAATCGAATTGTTGTGCGATTCAATACAAAGCTAAGACAATTTACAAAAATAAAATCGATAAAGTATGAAATGTATGTATTTAGTTGAAAAGGGATAAATAAAAGTCTATTCTAAAAAAAGATTAGAAAATTTTATTATTATTATTCTTCTATGTATTTTATTAATCATGTAAATAAAGAAAGAAAAATAAACTAATTTAAATGCTTTTTGGTGTTTTTAGTAAATAAAGATGAATACTATGGTGAAAACATACCTGTTTGGGATGGTTGGATAGTGAGAGGGAAGTGACGGTGCTCCTTGGTGGCCGGAAACGGGGAGGAGAAATGATGACGCGGCTCTTTCTGGTAACTTTCTTCTTTCCCTTGAACTTTAACTGAATGATGATGCTTCTGTAACTTTGTTTCGTAAGTGGTTGATGATGATGATTGCTTCTGACTTTGTTTGTTGTTGGTTAATGATGATGATTGCTTCTGAAACTTTGTTATTTCTTTCCTCTCTCTTTGAACTTGAATGATGATGGTGTTTTCCCTTCTGACTGTTGGATATTGTTGGTTAGTTTGAAGATTTGCTTGGTTTTACAGTTTTCAGGCTTGTTTGAAATGAGTTCAAGTTTTTTGGTTTTTGAACCGTGTTTTGATAGTTTGAATCTTTTGCAGTTTGGTTTTGTAAGTTTTTTGTGTATGTTTTTTGTGGTTGAAATGAGATACAGATTTTGAATTCTTTTGACAGTTTACAAGTTTTTTGTTGGTGTTTGGGACTGAGATACAGGTTTTGGAAACTGTTTTTTCTTGGTTATGCCTTGTTTGAAAATGGTTTTTCAGTTTGGAAGTTTGCAAATTGGTGTTACAGTTGTGGGTAGGCTTGAGAGTTCAACAGGCTTGCAAACTGGTTGTGTGATTTCTTATGGTTTTTTAGTTTGGTATTTGGAAATTGAGTTTGAAATGTTTGAAAGTTGTTGGTCAGGTTTGGGAGTTTTTCTTTGGCAGGTTTTGTTGCTTGAACTTGCTATGCAGGTTTTAGTGTTTTTTTATGGTTTGGCCCCTGAAACTGTTATGCAGGTTTTGGTGATGGTGATGAAATGTTGGGATGTTGGAAAGGTTTTGTTTATTGTTGGCTAGTTTTTGCAGTTTGCAGGTTGTTTGTTGTTGGACTGAGTTGAATCTTTATGAATGTTTTATGGCTTTGACAGTTAACAGGTTGGGAAATTTGTTGTTTTGGCCCTGTTTGAAATTGTTATGCAGTCTTGTTATTGTTGGATATTGGTCCCTGAAACTGTTATGCAGGTTTTGTGTATTGTTGCTGTTTGTTCACAGGTTTGGAGGTTTTGGGAGCTGGAACTTGCTATGCAGGTTTTGTGTATATGAACTTGCTATGCAGGTTTTGTGTAGCTCAGTTTTGACAAAAAAATGCTCCCTTCTCTTCTTACAGTTTGATGGTATTATATCCTAGTTGCTTTTGTTTTGTAACTTGTAACAGAGTAGAAAAACTGTACAATCCCAACAAAATAGGTGATATCTTTTTCTCTCTCTCCTCTCTCAATGATAAAAGCAGAAATGCTTTTTTTCACTTTTCCTGAAAAGTTTGCCCAAATTCTTGGAAAATGATGAAAGGCTGTGAAACAAGCCCCCTTGCTTGTTATTTTGTTTACCATACTGCTTTGTACTTTTTGCCTGTTGTTTGTACTTGCCCTGCTGCATTGTACTTGTCCTAGCTGTTGCTGCTGTCTAGTTTTGCTTGTATGCTGCATTGTTTAGTTGCCTTGTACTTTGTAATGCTTGCATCCAGTTTGTATTTGGCTTTGTTCAGTTTGCCTTGGGTAATTTGCACGCCTGCTGAGTTACTGTCTTGCTGCATTGTCCAATTTAGTTTGGCTTTGTTTAGTTTGCCTTGTTGCATTGTTTGGACAGCATGCTGCAGTTAGAATATGTGTTGCATTTGGATAAACTTGCTTTGCATTATTTAATTTGGACAACTTGCATTTTATTTTTATTTTTGTGAACCAAGAAGAGTAATCTTCTTGTGATTTGCAAAGAGAAAAATAAAAAACGCGATGAATTGAAAATAGCCCCTCTGATTCCAAACGGCAAACTTTAATGATGAACATTTTTCTTTCTTTTTTTTGAAATTTTTATTTATGTTCAATTAAACTGTACTAATCTTTTTTTTGTCTTTCCTTCATGTGAGCGCAAATTGGATGGTGGCAAAGCAGAGAAAGCAAGAGACTTTGTAGCAAGCATGGAAGCAATGGAAGCTTAGGCTTAGATTTTTCTTTGTAACTTAGAGATATTTTTAATCCGTTGTATTAATTTATTTTTCAAGTACGATAAGTTGTAAAACTTAAAGCATATGAATAATAAATTGTTTTTGTAACAACATCTGAAATAAATGAAGAAAGTCTTTATGAGATAATCTGATATCCAATATAATCCATTATTGTTAGTAACTTGTAATTCTCTCTTTATGTCTTCACTGATTCTTTAAGATTCCTGATTAAAATAACTGAAACTGCATTCCAATAATTCCAATCCAGATAACTTAAATTCCAAGTAATCCAATAACTCTGTAATCTTGTAACCTTGCAATAGTATTCCAATCAGAACATGCACTGTGTATTCCAATAAGCAGGCAAATGTTTATTCCATAAACAAGCGGATGTTTTAAAAGACGCAAATTAACTGGTTAACCTGGATCGAATAAACACTTTTTTTCCAGTAAATTTGAGAGAGCATGAAAATATGTGACAGCCAATTGACTTTCTGAGAATTCAGTTTCTTCTGAGAAATGCGAGAAAACCCCTAATTCCTGATTTACTGCCGTAGGAGAAAATCTGTCTGATCGATTTCTGAGCTATTCTTGAATACCTGAGAAACCCTAGAGTTGTGATTTTTTGTGAAAAAAAGGAGGGCAAATTTTGGGGTACAACAGTTGCCCCTGTTCAATCTTCTTGAACCTGAAGAGTTAGATCGACGAGTTTGTCGTTCGCGACTCGAAGGTAAAAGATGATTGGACACTAGAGTGCCCATAAATTTGCACTCGTCAAAGTATAGTTGAGGGAATGGGCTTAAAGATGCCATTTGGAAATATGATAGAATCTTGTCGGAGATGGGCTTAAAGATGCCATCCAAGAATGTTTGTTGAATTGTAAGTTATAGGTGAGCGTCAGAATGGTATCCGCGTCTGGAGCATCTCTGAGCTGGGGGTCTGAATAAGCAATAGAATAGCATCCATGTCTGGAGCATCTCTAGGCTGTTTTCTGAGGCTAAATCTGAACAATCGATAGATTAGCATCCATGTCTGGAGCATCCGTAAACTGTTTTCATGATCCTTGTATTTGAATAAGCAATAGATTAGCATCCATGTCTGGAGCATCCGTAAATTGTTTTCATGAGCTGAATCTGAACAAGCGATAGATTAGCATCCATGTCTGGAGCATCCGTAAACTATTTTCATGATCCTTGAATTTGAATAAGCAGTAGATTAACATCCGTGTCTGGAGCATCTCTAGGCTATTTTCAGATTATATACTGGTAGCTTGTTAATCTTATCCTGAAAAGGGTAAAATATTAGCTGAAACACAAAGTTAGGTTGCATGAAATGTATGATGCAATATATGTGTTTTATCAATGTTTATGATATATGATTGTAATGTATGCGCATGTAAGCTGATTAGCTGTCTTGCTGAGGAAAATAAATCCTTGATAGCTGGAGATAATAAAATCTTTGATTATTGTCGGGGGAAATAAATCCTTGACCACTGTTGGAGATTCAAAATCTTTGACTGTTGAAGATTATCAAAAACTTTGACAACTTCTGCAGGGAATTAAGAATGAGAGTCTTCAATCTGCTAGGGGAATTTGCATCCTTGGGGGTTTCATGCTGAGGAGACAAGAAAGAAAATCTTCGATCTGCAGGGGATTAAAAATTCTAACAAATTTATACTGAGAGTAAAGAAGGCTCTGGAAACTTCACTGGAGAATCAAGGATGAGAATATTCATTTTGTTGGGGAGTAAAAACTCTGTGGGGAATAGTTATACTGTTGGGGAGTAGCTATCCTGCTGGAGAGTAAGCTCAGGACTCTAGGGAAAAGCTTATTCCTGTTTGGAAGAAGTTTAGGAGTTTAGGTTGTATGCCACTTTGAGAATGAGAATCTTTATTCTGTCGGGGATATCAAGAGCTTGGGTTGTATGCCACTTTGAGAATGAGAATCTTCATTCTGTCGGGGATATCAGGAGCTTAGGTTGTATGCTAATATTTTGAGGTTTCAAGAATGAGAATCTTCATCCTGTTAAGGGTATCAGGAGCTTGGGTGTATGCCAATCTTCTGGGGAAGCAAGAATGAGAATCTTCATTCAGGCGTTTGGGTCAAGAGGTTGGGTGTATGCCAATCTACTGGGGAAGCAAGAATGAGAATCTTCATTCAGGCGTTTGGGTCAGGAGGTTGGGTGTATGCCAATCTTCTGGGGAAGCAAGAATGAGAATCTTCATTCTATTAAGGATATCAGGAGTTTGGGTGTATTCCAATCTACTGAGGAGTCATCCTAGGTTGGGGATAAAAGTTTACTATTATCTGGCTGATTTCCAGGATTTAAGATAACTTGCTGGGGAATTGGAGAAACCGGATGATTTCTGCTGTGGGTTGATAGTTTCAGCTCCACTGGGGATCTTAATGACATTCTGATTTGATTGTGTATGGAAATGGGTTTAAAGATACCATTCAAAGGTAATTGTTGACGAAAATTTTGAACTGGATCTATGACAGCAAAATCTGGAAGTGAATCAGAATAAACCGTTGGGAGATTTATCTGAAACAGCAAAATCGGGAATATCTTCAACTGTTGTATGAATCAGGGAGATCTTAGTGTCGATCTGACTGAGCCAGAGAAGGTCTTGAGTCACTTTGACTGGATAAGAATTAGAAAAATCTTAGAATCGATTTAATTGAGCCAGACGAAAGTCTTGGAATATCTTCAACATATGCTGGGGAAAATAAATCCCTGACCGTTGTTGAAGGGGAAAGTTGAATGAATTACTATCTGGTCGTGGTCTAGGCTTCAGAAGGAATCAAGTGGTTATTCGTTCGCATCCGGGTTTCAAACTGAATTTAAAGGGCATACTAATATTCGGTCAACTCTGGGTTTCTTAGTAATTGCCCAGGTAAGAACTGTTATTTGGTCAAAATTCAAGCTCCACAGTGTCTTGTACCGTTATCTGGTCAAAATCCAGGCTTTATGATACCTTACTTCCTATCTGGTCAAAATCCAGGCTTCAGAAGGAAATCAAATGGCTATCTGGTCGCCTCCGGGCTTCCCTTTGATTTTGGGGCCTACTAATATCCGGTTGAATCCGGGCTTCAAAGTAATTGGCCAAGTAAACTGTTATTTGGTCAAAATCCAAGCTTCACAGTGTACCTCACTGTTATCTGGTCAAAATCCAGGCTTCACAGTGTCTTGTACCGTTATCTGGTCAAAATCTAGGCTTCATGATACCTTACTTCCTATCTAGTCAAAATCCAGGCTTCAGAAGATAATCAAATGGTTATTTGGTCGCCTCCAGGCTTCCCTTTGATTTTTGGGCCTACTAATATCCGGTTGAATCCGGGCTTCAAAGTAATTGGCCGAGTAAATTGCTATTTGGTCAAAATCCAAGCTTCACAATTTACCTCACTGTTATCTGGTCAAAATCCAGGCTTCACAGTGTCTTGTACTGTTGTCTGGTCAAAATTGAGGCTTCATGATACCTTACTTCCTATCTGGTCAAAATCCAGGCTTCAGAAGAAAATCAAATGGTTACCTGGTCGCTTCCGGGCTTCCCTTTGATTTTGGGACCTACTAATATCCAGTTGAATCCGGGCTTCAAATAATTGGCCGAGTAAACTGCTATTTGGTCAAAATCCAAGATTCACAGTGTACCTCACTGTTATCTGGTCAAAATCTAGGCTTCACAGTGTCTTGTATTTTGTGAGAATTTGTTTGCATCTTTAATGAAAGGTAAAGGTTAGCTGTATGACATGTATCAAACAATGATGTTCTCAAAATAAATGAGATTGCGTTGTATGATGTCCTGATGTACGGATGTGTAATGTTTTCCAGACGACCTCTCGCTGGGGAAAATAAATCCCGAATTGGTGATGGAGAAAAGAGTTGAATTTTTTGTTTCCGATAGTGAAAAATCTGGCGACTTCAATGGGAAAAATTCTCAGGAATTCTTGAGGTCGACTTAGCTGGGAAGAGGTTATCAAAGATTGAAACTTTGGCCGGGAGCCGTATTATGAGAATGATTTTGGAGAGATTTGTCACTGCCCCAAGTAACGAGTGTTTATGGCTTCGCCAGGAAATGTTTGACTGGGTGCAACCCTTTGTTGGGATTGACGTTCAATGCCCCAAGTGATGGTGACGGAGACTTTCCCCTGGATACTCTGCAATTCTTGAGAGATTTCTTGAAATCTTGACTGGACTGCCCCAGGATTACTGGACAATGGTATGCAACCCTTTGTTGGGATTGACGTTCAATGCCCCAAGTGACGGTGACAGAGACTTTCCCCTGGCTACTCTGCAATTCTTGAGAGATTTCTTGAAATCTTGATTGGACTGCCCCAGGCTTACTGGACAATGGCATGTCATGTCCCCTTGTTGATAGGAGACTTTTTCCACGGAAGTGTTATCCCTTTTGAATTGATTTTGTTCACTGAGAGAACTTTCGTTCATCAGATATTCACTGTGTGAATTTCTCCGCTATCAAACAAATAGCCATATGCAAACAACGATATTCAAATAATGCAAAGTTCATGCTTGTCTTGAAATTTTTGAAAAATGCATTTTTTAGCAGAAAACTTTTATAAGAAATATTCAACTCAAGATTTAGAGCAAAGCCTTACAGGAGTCAGGATACCTTTTGTAACAGTATGCTTTCAAACTAACCCATGCTTCAATTAGGACTTTTGAAGGGTTGTAACATGGCTTGGTTCACGGTTTTAAGAAACAAAGGATAAAGGCTCAAAGTATATTTGTACCCACCCGTTCTTCGTGATGTTCTTCAGTCCTAAACTCAGTTAATTGTGCGTTTGAACTCCAAATGAGTCTGGAACGACATTTTGGTGATGGTTCACACAAGTTAAATTTGTTGGAAGGCAGTCAATTTTGCAACATTTTTTGTTGAGGATTTGTAGTGACCTCTTTCTTTCGATTTATTATCCCTAATTTTTGCCTGACTGTTCTTGTTTTGGAGATTACAATCAGCGGGATGCCCCAGTTTTTTTCTTTAAGTCTCCTTTGTAGGTTTCGACTCAGTGGGATTTTCTCTTGAGAGCTAATGACTGCCTATGCAATTGGGAACCATCATTGTCTTTTGATTCGAGAGGAATGTTTTTGACGTCATTCGTTGTATTACGAAATGAGAGTTTGCGGCTAAACGCACATTTTGAATTAAATGAGAGACTACCCTGCCCCAGGTTCGATTAAAGGTTTCAATTTGTGTTAAAATGGAAAACTTCTACTTCTTTGGCTCGAAGGGGTTGACTAGGGATTATCTTCCTTATAACTCCAGTGTTTAGGATTTGAAAGAAACACATGTACATCGTCAGCAAGGTCTGTCCAAAAGCATATTGTATGAGATTATGGCATTGTTTTCGTCATCCTCCCTCTAAAGGTTTATAACTTTTAGCAAGAGTTAAATGTCAAAGTAGAAAGCATAGTTTAAGTATAGTGAAAACGAATGGATGAATTCAAGACAAACATATGCAATGCATTAATGAAACAAAGTTTGACATTAATAGATAATTGTTTGAATAACAAAAGATATTACAACTTGAAAATTCAAATGAAACAAAAGCCTCTTTGTCTGAACTTGTCACTTTAGGTGGAGAGCCTTCAGCGGAAGATCTTCATCTGGCCATCTTGTGTGAACTCCAGCACTCCTCTTTCAATCAAGTCTTGGGTCTTATTTTTCAAAGCCCAACAGCCATTTTTATCATGCCCAGGATTATTGGAGTGGTATGCACATAATGCATTGGGATGATAGTTAGGAGCAGAGGTATTGGGATTCCGAGGAGGATCCCTTAATACAGTCATCTTGACCTCCAACAAGCATTGTAGTACTTGATATAATGGCATGTTAATCTCAGTGAAGCGCCTTCCAGATCTATTTTGCTTACGCCGATTACCCTGTTGATGCTGGTGAGGTTGTTGTTGGGCTTGTGACCCTGGGGCAAACTGGGGAGACTTTCCCTTGACTTCTTGTCTCAAGGGAGGCTGAATGATGACTTGATCCTCAACCCTAGTTGTTTGCCCCATTTGGTTACATTCTCCTAGATGAAGCTTGTTGATGAGGACCTTTAGCTCCTCTTGTCCTTGAGCTAGGTTTTGAATAAGAGCCATCTGGCCCACCAGTTGTCCCATCATCTGGATTTTCATTGTTGCCATCTCAATCTGTAGCCCTTCCAACTGATCATTCC
Source organism: Vicia faba (assembly GCA_948472305.1). Taxonomy (NCBI): domain Eukaryota; kingdom Viridiplantae; phylum Streptophyta; class Magnoliopsida; order Fabales; family Fabaceae; genus Vicia; species Vicia faba. Next base: position 1,451,661,919 of record OX451741.1, read on the forward strand.
TTATTCCCCCTGGATTCCCTAGGACCATGCCCCTTTTGAGGAGAGCTTTCACTTCTTCCTGCCCCTTAGATAGGTTCAAGAACATCTCTTGAAGTTGAGCGTTTTGAGCCTGGATGTCTTTGATAGTCTTCTCTAGAGCCATCTCTACTGAAATAAACAGTAGGAAAATAAGGAGACCTGAAAGGGGGAAACCTGTCATGATACGATGCATGATATGTGGATGCATGTTTTCAAGGATCTCGCGGGGTAAACACGAGAAAATGTTAGAAATTGAATATCTTTGATTTGAGAACTTTGTATCGGTGGATGTCTTTCCACGAGAATCAAGCTCACCATGTCAAGTGGGTCATAGCCCTTGACTCAAGTTGTTGCACTTGATTTTTGATGGTGTTTGTTTAGAGGAAAATGAATCCTCTTGCCCTTCGGTAGGCGTCTGGTTCAACGTGCCCCTGCATCAAAGACCCTCGAGATCCTTGAAATGGTTATTGAAAATGCTATGGTATGATGTTATGATGTTATGTATAAATATGCGAGGTAAGCAAGTTTATATACAAATAATCATATTCACATAAAGCAAACAAGTCTTTATGTTTAGGCTTGCATGGAGTTTGTAGGTAAGTACCCTCTTGAAGTCTAGTTGGCTTAACCTGTCCTATAAATAGTAACCGGGTTCTAAGGAGCTCAATATCACTGGATTATTTTCTGTGTTCGTAGTTTCAGTTTAGCCACTTTACTGGCGACCGAAATATTCCAAGAAAACAACCCTCAACGACTGTAGTATCGAGTATCTACCAACTTCGGACTGCACCAAAGCCGATCATCTCACTACATCCTAAAAGGCCAAGTTGGTCAAGTAAGGTTCTAAAGTCAGTTGATGCTTCACGACACCACGCGGCGGCCCCGTACTGTCCTTGATTCAACTCAAGGGTTACCGGTACCAACCAAAGTGCCACATCAATGTAGCTACTGCTTCAACCATGTCGGTATACCCCGCACAGTTCCCTCACAGTTTATTGCTACTTACCTAAAAGGTATCCCTAAATCTGGGTATAGGATTAAAAACAAACCCAAACAAGGAACCAAAAAAGTAAAGCATACAAGTCAAATAAGATAAGCATGTAAAGGTGATCTAAAACCCTAAGGTAACCCCAATTTTTTAGTCAGATCCCCAGCAGAGTCTCCAGTTCTGTGATACGGTGGGAGAACTGACTTGAGGTTTTGCGTTTGTGTTCGCACTTGTGCGGTTTTGCAAGAGTCGCCACCGACTTTTTATTTTATCCAAAGGAAAGGTCAAAAAGCACAGGAAAGACCTTTGAGATGTTTTCTTGGGTTCGGGGGGTAGATTATGAAAAGGGAAGGTGCTAGAACCCTTTTCATCCATGGTTTTCCATGGGCTCTTAGTTACTTGTTTAGATCACTTGCTTTTGCTTTTCAATTGTTTGAAATGGTGCTTTGTGTGTGTGGTTTTGAAAATGTTTTGAAAAGAGGCCTTGTCTAGGCAACCTTTGTAATAATTCTTGTTTGAATGTTTTACAAAGGTGTTTGTCTTTTGAAAAGATGTTTCAATGTTTGAAAGTTTGTATTTGGGAAATGTTTTGAAATTGTGTGTTTCTGAAAATAGCAAGGATGTTTGCAAATTTGATCAAGTAACTAGGAGTTGTCTACCATACTCAAAGATTTTTCCTACACATTTTTAACCCTTTGACATTGTTGTTTTACCATTGTATTTGGTAAACAACCTTGTGTTTGGATGTTAAACGGGACAGGCGCGGGTCAAATTTACAATCAATGAAAGAAACTTGTGGGACGCTCTAGCAATTTTGTAAGAGACGAGATCTTTTTACCGAAGGCAACATCGAGGGTCATCGAGGGACTACGATCTTTGTTTATCGAAGGGTCATTTTCTAGAGTGTCTCATATTCGAGGGACATGATTGCATTTCCGAGGCAACAAGCGAGGTTACCCTAGAGGCGCGCGTGTGAGAAGTGTATTGATTTCAAGTTATTTATTCTTGGATTAGGTCATCTAGCGATTGATTTTTGAATCTTGTCATACATGCCTAATTACTACACAGTATATAGAAAGCAATAAATTGCGGGAATTAAAAATCTGAGCTATTACAAAAGTATCCGGGAATGGGGGGTACAATTATTACAAATGGGGATGAATCTCATAAGAATAGCAATGTCCAGATATTACAACCAAATCGAATTGTTGTGCGATTCAATACAAAGCTAACACAATTTACGAAAATAAAATCGATAAAGTATGAAATGTATGTATTTACTTGAAAAGGGATAAATAAAAGTCTATTCTGAAAAAAGATTAGAAAATTTTATTATTATTATTCTTCTATATATTTTATTAATCATGTAAATAAAGAAAGAAAAATAAACTAATTTAAATGTTTTTTGGTGTCTTTATTAAGTGTAAGGAGATTAATTACTATAAGAAAATGATTAAAATAAAACTAATTAAGAAAATCAAATTAATTTTACCAAAATAAAGTTTTAACATATTATTAGGGTATTATTAACTAAAAGAAAAGAAAAGGAAACAAATTAAAAAGAATGGGCTTAAGATTGATATTGTAAGGTGCTAGGCCCAAATAAAAAAAGAAATAAGGCCAAAATGGAGGGGGGTGCGAGCCAGCAAATGTATGGGCTTTTGGTTGTTTGAAATTAAACAGGCCCAGTACATCTTAAGCTTGCCTAATTTCTCATTAGGGTTTGTGGGTTCATTCCTCACAGCGGCGCCGTTGTCTCTCTCGTTTATTTTCTTCATCTCTTTCTCACTCGATCGCCCCTAACCCTTCTGATTCATGAAGAAAATGCTTTTTTCTAGGTTCTGAAGTGGGATTTATGCCTAAGGGTTTGACATTGATGCTTACTCTGATCTCCTCTCCCCCATTCCCGTCACCGAAACGCCTCTCCTCTCTCACTTCCTAACCAAGTGCTAGCTACACGCTTTTGCAAGGTATGGTTTGCTTTTATCTTAACAGTTCATTGGTTTTTGAATGTTGTTGTTCATGTTTCTTTTATGTTAATCATACTTGTTACCCTATGAGATACAAGAAGATGAATACTATGGCGAAAACATACCTGTTTGGGATGGTTGGATAGTGAGAGGGAAGTGACGGTGCTCCTTGGCAGCCGGAAATGGGGAGGAGAAATGATGACGCAGCTCTTTCTGGTAACTTTCTTCTTTCCCTTGAACTTTGACTGAATGATGATGCTTCTGTAACTTTGTTTCGTAAGTGGTTGATGATGATGATTGCTTCTGACTTTGTTTGTTGTTGGTTAATGATGATGATTGCTTCTGAAACTTTGTTATTTCTTTCCTCTCTCTTTGAACTTGAATGGTGATGGTGTTTCCCTTCTGACTGTTGGATATTGTTGGTTAGTTTGAAGATTTGCTTGGTTTTACAGTTTTCAGGCTTGTTTGAAATGAGTTCAAGTTTTTTGGTTTTTGAACCGTGTTTTGATAGTTTGAATCTTTTGCAGTTTGGTTTTGTAAGTTTTTTGTGTATGTTTTTTGTGGTTGAAATGAGATACAGATTTTGAATGCTTTTGACAGTTTACAAGTTTTTTTTTGGTGTTTGGGACTGAGATACAGGTTTTGGAAACTGTTTTTTCTTAGTTATGCCCTGTTTGAAAATGGGTTTTCAGTTTGGAAGTTTGAAAATTGGTGTTACAGTTGTGGGTAGGCTTGAGAGTTCAACAGGCTTGCAAACTGGTTGTGTGATTTCTTATGGTTTTTTAGTTTGGTATTTGGAAACTGAGTTTGAAATGTTTGAAAGTTTTTGGTCAGGTTTGGGAGTTTTTTTTTGGCAGGTTTTGTTGCTTGAACTTGCTATGCAGGTTTTAGTGTTTTTTTGTGGTTTGGCCCCTGAAACTGTTATGCAGGTTTTGGTGATGGTAATGAAATGTTGGTGTTGTACCCCAAAATTTGCCCTCCCATATTTCTCAAGACATGTTAAGAATCATCTCCAAGTTGTTCAAGATGGCTCAAGAGTTGGATAGTCAGATCATCTCCTAAGGCAGTCAATTCAAAATTAGGGTTTTGTGTTGCATCAAGGTCCTTACACCCAAATGACCTCAAGTGATCCCTAATGTCCTAATATGTTCTTAAGTTCATCCATGTCAAATTTCAAGCCTTGCAGAGAAAGTTTGGTCAGTCAATTGCTCAAGAGGTCCAAAAATCGACTGTGCTAGGGCAAAAGTCAACTGGGACCTAAATACAATCAAACCTCAAGATTTTTTGTCAACATTCTCATTTTGAAGGATAATTCATCATTTGATCAAGGGTTGATCATGATTCATCAAGGATTATTCAAGATTCATCAAGATTCAAAAGTTGCTAAATTAGGGTTTTGTAGGAAAAGTCAACTTAACTTTGAACAAGCATAACGTTCTCATACTTCATGAGAAATGACCCATACAAAGCTCATTTTGAAGAGGATTCAATTTCCTACAATCCATCTTCACACCCCAAGATCAAGAAATGCTCTCACAAAAAGTTACAAATTTGGACATTATAGGTCATTTTTGAAAGTCAACAAAAACACCTTTTTTTCCAAAGCTTATAACTTGAGTATGGTATATCACAATGAGATGAGACCAAAAGGGTTGGTTAGAGGACATCTCAAGGTTTATAAAATGTCCAAGAACACCTCCAAAAGTTCCAAATTTAAGAAGTTATGCATTGTTGAAGTTGGGCATTTTTCCAAAATTGCCAAAAGTCAACTATCCTCAAAACTCCAATTTTTGACAAAAGGGCCCACTTTTTTCCACTTGATATGGTCTTGTCACACCACACACGTGTCCTATCTTCAATTTAATGACCAATCATTTATTTTTCTATTTTATTTAATTTTTATTGATTTAATTTATTTTAAATCAATATTAATTCAAATAAAATCTAAAAATTGATGGAATGATATCTTTGTGATTGGTATAGACTTCAATTATCATCATGAACCAAATCAAATTCGTATCAAGCTTTGTTATGCACAAAAAATCGGATTTGGTACAATTATGGAAAGTTTATCAATGGTGATCATATCAAATCTCAAAACCTTGAATGCATATGGATTAAAGCCCAACTCTTGACCTAATTCACTCCCATATACACACACAAGCTAGGCATAAGAAAAACACGACCTAAAACTGCAAGAAACGGCCAAACAAAAGTTGGAAAAAAGCTTGAAAACCTTGAAACTGAAATCTTGGTTAGGGCTCGATTTAATCCCAAATCTCAACGTGGTGTTCTTGCTTGTAACCTCCTGAAGCTATAGCAACCAGAATCAAGTCCTGAGACCACCAGAATTGCGCTGTAAGTCGTCACGAACATGGCCCTGTACATGGAATCTTGAATCGTTTTTCTTGCATCTTTTCGCCAATTTTCTTGTACCATCATGCTTAACGTTTAAATTCCAACATGTCTGCATTATTCAATTTTGTTTTCATGGCCTATAACCTTAGATCTGAAGTTAGGGTTCATGTTCTTGTTTTTTGGGCATTTTTTATACAGGCATAATCAGGACCAATAACGACCATGGATGTGTTCAGGGGAGAGAGACGAATCCAATGATGGTCTTAGCCTGCATTTTTGTGACCTAGGACGAATTTTTGAGGTATCCCACGAATCTTCCTGCGGATAAAAATCCGCAGGTAAAAAACCAGAGATTTATTGAAGAAGGCAACTAGGTGTCTTCCTCTGATTGGTTAACTTTGAATTCCGCGTTTTTTTTCAGGCATATTATTTTGTTTCATATATAATAGTTGTTTCTTATCCTAATAACAATTGAACAAGCCAGCTGGGTTGGTGAGCGCGCTATGTCAAAATCTCTTGGGACCTGGGTTCGAATCCCAGGTCCCCCAATACCTTTGTGCAATTTTCATTCAGGTATTCTCGTGCAGCATAAGGAGCGTGGCCTATCATACGCCCTCATCCAGATATCATCCAAGTGGCTTCAGATCTAATCTAGTGGCCAGGAGTGAAGGACTATCATATGTCCAAGTCAACAAGCGCGTAGGGAACTGGAAAATTCAAGGCAGACTGGGATGTTTTGGGCTTGGGATTGCAAATCACACCTCCAAAATTGGGCCCAAACCCCCTGAGTTTGCTTCTTTTTTTATTTTCTTCCATTATTTTCTTATTTTATTTATTGTTTTATTATCATTATTTTTGATTAATTGCTAACCAAAATAATTAATAATTTTCCTCATAAAATTAAAACATAAAAAATATTATTTTTATTTTTATTAATGTCATTATTTTTGTAAATAAATAATTTAATTGACTTAGTTTTTTAATTAGGTATAATTTTAACATTTTTTGCAATAAATTAAAATTAGTTAGAATATTAGGTTTTTAACAATTTTAATCATTGTTATTTTATTTCCTCAAATATTAAAAAATCCAAAAATATCTCTTTTTTATTTAATTAATTAATTAACTTAAATTTAATTTCATTTAAATTCAAAAATATCAAAAACATGCTTTCTTTAATAAAAAGGGTCAAAACCCTAAAAATGCCCCGATTTAATTTTCTCGCACGCGTCTTATTTTTGTCCAATATTGTAATTGCTTCCAGTATGTAATAGTTTTAATAGGACTTTAACTTATCTCTTCTATTTATTTTTCCGCAATTTAAATTAAAGGGTTTGTTTTTGGCGATGTAAATACTCGACGCCTTGTAATAGCTTAGATTCAATTTCCGCAAATTTAATTTCCGCAACTATAAAATGTTAGATGTTTGATAAATAGGCAATGCATGATAAGATCAATCTTTAACCTAAAATCAACATAGCTCACCATTAACATGTACAGATAAAAATTAACTGAAATAACACACTCGCACATGCCACTTTTAAGGTACACCTCACTTGGTTGCCTCGAACGTGGTCATTGAGTATAGGAAGTTTTAGAGGTCGCCCTCTTATCCAAAGATCATAGTTGCCTCGAAACGGTTGCCTCGGAAAAATGATCTAGGATATTAGGGTTACCGATAAGGCATCCTAACATTGCTTTAGTGACCACACGTCCCTTAATCGAATTGACCCAAAAACTCCAACGACGGTGCTACCTACTCCTCAATAGTGGGTGTGATCGGTGGATCTGGAACTGACTATTTTAACGCTGGTTCGCGAAATGTCGCGGAAGGAAGAGTCGCCACCGTCTTTTATGTTCTCCAAATGGAAAGGACAAAAGCACAGAAAAATTCCTTAAAGAGATTGCTCTCGGTTCGGGAGGTAGATTATAGAAAGGGAAGGTGCTAACACCCTTTCTATCCATGGTTATCCATGGGCTCTTAGATACTTGCTCACTTGTGTTTTCAAAAATGGTTTGTTTGCTTTTCAACTGTGGGTTTTAAAAAAAGTTTCTTTGAAAATTTCAGTTCGACTCTTGTATCGGTCCTCAAGAGTGTTTGAAAAATTGCTTTCGAAAGCTTTCTGAAAATGTGTTGGTGTGAAAAGTATTTTTTGAATTTGTTTGAAATTTAGAGCAAGTATCTAGAGTCGTCTACCTACCCTAAGGAATTCGTCTGTGTAAATGTCCTTTAAAGTAGTACCATCCCACCATTGAGAGGTAGGTAGCACCACCGTTGGAGGTGTTCGGGTCAATTCGGAGTTCGGGACATGGTGATCACCAGAGCAATAGGAAGACACCTTAGAAGCTGCCCTCATGCCAGGTTCCCGGATCATGAGGACTTACTAAGACATCCTCTACTCGACGATCACCTTTCGAGGCAAGGCAACAGTGAGGCGTACCCTAGGGGTGGTGTGTGCGATTTGTGTGTTATGTTCAATTATTTTGTCTTATTCATGTCAAGGTGATCTATGCGTTTGTTTTTATTTGGACATTCATTCTTGCATGCAATTATTAACAGTTAAAAAAGATGCGGAAATTGAAAGTTCTAAACTATTACAAAGGCGCGGGTCCACATCGCCAAAATTAAAATCCAGGACCCGATTTGACGGAAAGTAAATAAAGAAATAAAATAAAGTGCGAGAAATTAAGTTTACAAGGCTTTGGGAGAGTTACATAAATATTTAAAAGAAGGAAATAAATAAAAATGCGCGAATAGGAATTAAAATTGGAAACGAGGGCGTTGGACCCTTTTTAATGAAATTAAATTAAATGATTAAACTAATGAAATTAAAGAGAAAAAAGAAATTATTATTATTTTTGTTTTTGTTTTTGGTATTTATGTTTTTTATGTATTTTTATGAGAAAGATTAAATGAAATTAAAATATTAACCCTAATTCTAATTTTTTTTTTTTATTAAGAAAAACATGTTAAAATTAAACCTAAAATTAATCTAATTATTTACATGCAATTTTGATTTATAAAAATAAATAATTAATTATTAGTGAAATTTATTTACAAAAAATATTAATTAAATAAATATATTTTGATTTTTATGACTTTTCTGTTTTTTACTATTTTTTTATATTTTATGAAAATAAGTTAAATTAAAGGAATTAATTAAAAAAAAGAAATAATTGAAATAAATAAAATAAGGAAAAGAAAGAAAATACAATACCTTGGGGGGTTTCTGTCCCCTTTTTGGAGGTGAATTGGAGTGGTTTGGCCATTTGTGTTCTGGCCTCATCATGCATAAGTTGTTCTACTTTGGCCATTTGGCTTTTGGCTTTTGGCCATTTGCGTTTTGGCATCAACGTTCCTTTATCTTCTCAGGATGTCTGTCTCGCCATGTATTGGTGTCATGCATAAGTTTTTCTACTTTGGCCATTTGGCTTTTGGCTTTTGGCCATTTGGCTTTTGGCATCAACGTTCCTTAATGAACCTGGGATCCTGTCTAAATCTGCAGTTGGATCTCACGAACACATTAAATAAAATTATAAAATGCAAATAAAGCCAATATATGAAGAAATTTAATGTTTAGGCACAATATGGCATGTATGAATGATTATACCCTTTTGATCATGGAGATCAAATCAATCTTACCCTTACTGGAAAATCAGTGGCTTGAATGCTTTTATGCCTTACTGGAAAATTAGGATCATGGAGATCAAGCCAGCCTTACCCTTACTGAAGAAGTAGTGAGGTGTTGGTTTATAACTGTGATGGCTTGTTTATAGTGAGAGAGAGATTTGTAATAAGGATTTCAAGGTTTTAGGGTTCTTGAAAGAGTTTGATATTCTAACAGTGTTGTGGCAAGGTTTTTTCTCTCTTTTCCTCCTCTCTTTTTTTCCTCCCTGGTTTGTGTGAAAAGAAGGTGATTATATAATGGAAATTAGGGTAAAGCAAATGAGCTTTGAATGTGCAATTGGGCCTCCAATATTCACTTGAATTCGTCACTTTCCAGGCTAAATCGCAGGGACTTAAGTGCATTTTTTGAAGTTGAAATGTGAAAACAAAATGTAGCCGGCAACGAGAACTAACTCCTGTCCGAAAATCGACTCAATCGGATAAAAAGTGAATTAGTTATGAATTTTTGAAGTTTCAGCTCAGACAAATTTATTTTGGGCTCCAGTGTCGACTCTGACATGTTCTTCAATAAAAAACTGGTATTGATCGGTGCATAATTTGGTCTCGACTTTTGAAGCAAAGTTGTAGATCTATGAGTCAGTGACCTTGTGTAAAAATATAAGTCCAATCTGATAAAAATTGACAGAGTTATGAATTTTCGAAGTTTCGGCCCAGATGAAATAATATTCAGCATTCAGGATTTTCAGCGTGTCACGCACTCTGAGCAAAAAACGAAGGCCTTTTGAATACCGTTTGAACTCAATACCTTCTGTGAAAATGTAGTCAACTCAATTTGTGAAATTTTGGCGCCGGAACCAGCTCGATACGATGAAAATTGACCAAGTTATGATTTTTTGAATATGACACAAATAAACTTCTGTCACAAATTTTTTGCACGAAAATACTTGATAAATCCACATTTTTGAAGACCTTCTGTTTGAAATTGGCTTCCAGCCGTGAGAGATGAAAACGTAGATAATGTCAAGACGGAATTTTGGCCATCGGAACGGGTTCAAAACGAGTCACGATCTTCAAGTTATGAATTTTTTAGCGCGTAAAAACTGCACTTTCAGCACACTTTTTCACTATATTTCTTCAAGAAAACTCACACATTCGGATACCTTCTTTAAAGAATTGACTCTTGAGCCGAACCTGAATTTGAGAATATGTTATCAGAGATATCTTGGCGAAAGAACACCTGAATATAACGCGCCGGGTTGGACTTGTGAATTTTCTTGAAATATTTTGATAAATATGGGAGGGCAAATTTTGGGGTACAACAGTTTCCCCTGTTCAATCTTCTTAGACCTGAGGATGCAGATTGACTGACGTGCCTTTCGTAATCCGAAGGTGGAAGATGATTGAACACTAGAGTGCCCAGAAATTTGCGCTCACATAGTAGTGTGATGATAGGAATGGGCTTATAGATGCCATTTGGAGATTGATGGATAGGATGATGGGCTTATAGATGCCATGCTAAGAGATGATGGAAGGTGGATGGGCTTATAGATGTCATCTGGATGTTGATCGTAAGAGCTTCCTTAGCGAGAACTTGCATACCTGCAAAAAAAGAAAAATGATTACCTGACCTGTTACGGGAGCTGGTCTTCAAATTCTTTGTGTAGATATGTCCTGACTGGTTACAGGAGCTGGATCTGGAGCTTCAAACGGTGATGGATGAACCAGGGATGGTTACTACCTCAACAGGAACGGTGAGAGGATCTTGGATGACTTTAACCTCAACAGCAATCGTTGAGAAAATCTTGGGATGATTACTACCTCCGCAAGATCGGGGAGAGAACCATAGGCGACTACAACCTCAATAGCAATCATTGAGAGAATCTTGGATAACTTCAACTTCAACAGCAATCGTTGAGCGAATCTTGGGATTACCACCTCCGCAGGATCGGGGAGAGAACCATAGGCGACTACAACCTCAATAGCAATCATTGAGAGAATCTTGGATAATTTCAACCTCAATAGCAATCATTGAGCGAAATCTGGGATTACCACCTCCGCAGGATCGGGGAGAGAACCATAGGCGACTACAACCTCAATAGCAATCATTGAGAGAATCTTGGATAATTTCAACCTCAACAGCAACCATTGAGCGAAATCTGGGATTACCACCTCCGCAGGATCGGGGAGAGAACCATAGGCGACTACAACCTCAATAGCAATCATTGAGAGAATCTTGGATAATTTCAACTTCAACAGCAATCATTGAGCGAAATCTGGGATTACCACCTCCGCAGTATCGGGGAGAGAACCATAGGCGACTACAACCTCAATAGCAAACATTGAGAGAATCTTGGATAACTTCACTTCAACAGCAATCGTTGAGCGAAATCTGGGATTACCAACTCCGCAGGATCGGGGAGAGAACCATAGGCGACTACAACCTCAACAGCAAACATTGAGAGAATCTTGGATAACTTCACTTCAACAGCAATCATTGAGAGAAGCCTGGGATTACCAACTCCGCAAGATCGGGGAGAGAACCATAGGCGATTACCACCTCAACAGCAAACATTGAGAGAGCCTTTGATAACTTCAACTTCAACAACAATCGTTGAGAGAAGCCTGGGATTACCAACTCCGCAGGATCGGGGAGAGAACCATAGGCGATTACCACCTTAACAGCAAACGTTGAGAGAACCTTGGATAACTTCTACTGAGTCTTTATCAGGAAAATCTGTTTGGGGTCGATTTAGCTGGACTAGAGAAGGCCTTGGACTGGATAAGAAACAGAGAATCTTAGGGTCGATTAACTGAACCGGTCTAGGTCTTGGACTGTCTTCAACTGGGTTTTTATCAGAAAAATCTGTTTGGGGTCGATTTAACTGGACCAGAGAAGGCCTTTGACTGGATAAGAAATCTTTGGAGTCGATTAACTGAACCGGTCTAGGTCTTGAAATATGATTGAGAATTTAACTGAATCTTTCCTGAAAGGTAAAGGTCAGTCATATGCAATGCATGATATGGATCAAGCAATGATGTTCTCAACATAAATGAGATTTGTAAAATATGATGCGTATATGCATGCTATAATGATGTATGTGATGTTTAGGAATGTATGTTTTCGTCTAGGAAAATAAATCCTTGACGGGTGCCGGGAAGTCACTCCTGGGCTGATGTTGAAGAGTAGATTTTTGCTTCCACTGGGGATGATATTTGCAAGAATATCGGTAGGAGAAGATAACTCCGTTGGGGAATGAACTTGGCAAATGGATTACTCTGCGGGGAGAAAAGTACTCTAGTAATCTTGCTGGGGATCAATACTCTTTGGGAAGAGGGGTACTTTGCTGAAATGTTGATGGTAACTTCACTGGGGATACCATTGTTATGTTGGAAGTGCTAATAGACTTCGCTGGGGATAAGAAGGCTTCGTCGAGGATGATCTTTCCGTAGCTTTTGGCTGAGGATAACCTAGTTATATCCTGGTAAGGAAATAACTCTTTGAATAAAGCCGGAGGATGCGTTCATGCTCTGCGAGGATAAGCTTCCAGAATCTATTGGGGATAAGCTTACTGCTTGGGGAGATGAATTCCAACTTTCTTGGGGAACTGGATTGGACTCTCCTGGGGAAGTATTGAATTGTATTGGGGAAGTGATTCCTTTGAATGTTTAGTATACCGCTGGGGAACAATCTTTAGGTCCAGACGGCCGGGGATGCTTGTTAAGGATATATATATATATTGCTGCTGGGGAATGTTGAGCTCTGCGGGAGGATACTCAACTCCTTTAAGTTTGACAATAGCTTTTCTTGGGGAGAGTGTACTGCTTACTGGCTCACTCTCTGGGGAATTGGGACGTACTGGTTATGTTCTTTAGTTGAACCTACCTTGATACCTTGTGGATAGAGCAATTAAATTGCTTGGATGGCTCATCATTGCCCCTGTTTCTGAGGTGGGAGAGGAAGACCTGTGAGGTGCTTGATAGTTGTTGATGGACCAACTTTCTTCTGGTAGGCAGGTGACGAGATGACAGGACATAGTCGTACGCTTTAATCCCTAACTTTTGCCTGGACCGCCCTTTCGGGTTTTCAGTCCACCGGGATACCCATTTTTGCCCAAGCCGCCTTTTCAGGTTTTCGACTTGCCGGGTGTACAGATTTTTCCATTTTCATCCCTTATTTTTTCCCGAACCCTTTTGGTTCGCCGGGAAGCCCTTATTTTTTCCTAGGTGTGTCAACCTAGCGGGTCTTTGATTATGCGCAGTATTTTTTCGACTATGTCCGTGCTTTCAGAAGGTAGGGAGTTGCCCCTGTTAGAAGTGTGTTGTCATGCCACCAGAAGATGTTTGATCAGGCAAGATTCGTTGTTGGAATGCCCCAAGTGGCTCGGGCGGAGATTTGCCCCTGGTTATCTTGGCATTTTGAAAGATTCTCCAAATCTTGACTGAATTGCCCCAGATAATAGACAATAGTCATGCCATGCCCCCTGATTGGAAATGCTTTTGTTCACTAGGTATTCATCGTGCGAATTTCCCTGCTGCTCAAACAAATGTTCATATGCAAACAAAGTTATGTTAAAAATGCAAAGCTTATGTCTGTCTTGAAGATTTTGAAAATGCATTCTTTTTCATAAAACAAGTGAATGTTTGTAAAACGTGATGTCAACTCCGTATTTACCGTAGGCCTTAAGGAGTCGGGATACCTTTTGTAACAGTATGCTTTCGAACTAACCCATGCTTCAGCTAGGACTTTTAAGGGTTATAACGTGGTCGGGTTCACGGTTCAAGAAACAAAGGATAAAGGCTCAAATTATTTGTACCCACCCGCTCTTCGTGATGTTCTTCAAGCCTAAACTCAGTTGATCATACATTAGACCTTGTTTGAGTCTTTGCTCTGATTTTCCAGTGATGATTCGGATATTGATGATTTACTCTGAATAGGCAGTCATTTTTGTTTTTGTCGAGGGTTTGTAGGACCTCTTTCTTGTCTAATTTTTTTTTGTTATCCCTTTCTTTTTTTTCCTGAACTGTTTCCTTTTTTGGAATTACAGTCAGCGGGATGCCCCAGTTTTGTAAGTCTCCTTCATGGGTTTTGACTTAATGGGTTTTTTTTTTGAGATAATGACTGCCTTTCTTTATTGATTATTCGGAACCATCACTGTCTTTCTTCGTTTTGTAAGGACTTCTTTGGTGCCATTTGTTATGCACTTGGATCAACTGAGAGACTACCCTGCCCCAGGTTATGATTAAGGGTTTTAAATTTCGAAAAGAAAAACTCCTACTTCTTTGGCTCAGAGGGGTTGACGAGGGATTATCATCCTTATAACTCCAGTGTTTAGGGATTGAAACAATGCCTGTACCTCATCAGCGGGGTCTGTTCAAAAGCATATTGTAATGATCGCGGTATCGTTTTCGTCATCCTCCCTCAAGAGGCTTAGAATTATTAATTGAGAGTTGACATCAGAAAAAATATGAAGATAATTTGCATATAGTGAATACGAATATATTGTTTCAGAACAGACATATGCGACGCATTAATGAAATAACAATGTTTAACATGAGTAAATGTTTGAACAAAAGAAAATTGCAACTTGAACATTCGAATGAACAAAAATTTCTCAGTCCTAGCCATGATTTGGCAAGGGAGCAGTGATTATGTTCGGAGTCTCAGGTACTTCAAATTGAATCTCTCCAGCGTCGATCATGTCTTGAATCTTGTTTTTGAGAGGCCAGTAGTTGTCCGTAGTATGCCCCGGGCTATCAGAATGGTATGCGCACCTATCGTTGGGATGATAGTTAGGAGCAGAAGTGTTTGGATTCCGGAGAGGAGCCCTTAAGGTGATCAGCCCTGCCTCCAACATTTGTTGTAGTGCTTGATCCAGCGACATATTGATCTTGGTGAACTGCCTTTTAGGCTTGTCTGGTTTGCTCTGATCAGCCCGTTGTTCTGGGCGAGGTCGTTGTTGGACCTGTGAAGTAATAGCAGCTTGGAGAGGCCCAAACCTTTGACTTCTTAGAAGTTGATTAATGACTGGGTCCCTGACTTGGGCTGGTTGCTTCATGTCTTGATGAAGCTGACTGATCATGGCCCTCAGCTCTCCTTGCTCTTGAGCTAAACCTTGAATGAGTGCCCTTTTCCCCAGCATCTGGGTTTTCAGTGTGTCTACCTCAGCTTGTAGCCGTTTCAGCTGTTCGTCCTTGTCATCTTCAGGACTCTTTCTAATCAGATTCCCCATGAGGAGTGTCCTCAACTCTTCCTGCCCCTTGGATAGGCTTAGGAAGATCTCTTTGAACTGAGTCTCTTGAGTGTGAAGGTCCTGGTTATCTTGTTGGGAAGCCATGGCTGAAATAAACAGCAGGGAGGGTAAGTGACCTGCAACAAGGGTACCTGTTATGCAATGATATGTATGATATGCATGCAATGTTTTCAAGGATCTCGCGGGGTAAACAAGAAATTTGTTAGAGCTGGGATCCGGTAGCTTGATTGAAGGAACTTCATATTTGTTGAGAGTCTTTCTTCCAAGGGTCAAAGGCTCA
This sequence comes from Vicia faba, assembly GCA_948472305.1. Classification (NCBI taxonomy): domain Eukaryota; kingdom Viridiplantae; phylum Streptophyta; class Magnoliopsida; order Fabales; family Fabaceae; genus Vicia; species Vicia faba. The sequence goes on from OX451741.1 coordinate 1,451,677,412, forward strand.
CCATATCAAGTGGGTCATAGCCCCTGACTCAAGTCATCAACCTTATTTTGCTTTCGAAACAACCTTGGCTAGGGGAACCTTCTTCAGGAGTCAAAGCTCACCATATCAAGTGGGTCATAGCCTCTGACAACTTTGGCTAGAGGAAAATAAATCCTCTTTGCCCCTTGCTGGATGTTTGATTCATCATGACCTGCATCACAAGCCCTTGAGATCCTTGAAATGGGTTAGGATATATGCAATGGTATGATGTCATGATGCATGGGGTAATATGAATAAACCCTGTTATGAGCCCTTATTAAGGACTATAAACAGAAACCTGCAAGAAACTCAAGTGAAACCTGTCATGAGTCCCAGTTAAGGACTAAAAAACAAAACCTGCAAGAAACTCGGTGAACCCTGTTATGAGTCCTAATTAAGGACTGCAAACCAAAACCTGTAAGAAACTTAGTATACCCTATTATGAGTCCCTATTAAGGACTATGAACGAAACCTGCAAGTAGTTCATGTGTCAGATAACAAGCATGCATGTGAGTAGTCAAGTACGAAGGCACACAAGTCACACAAGAGAAGCCCTTAGAGTTTAGGCCAGCATGAGGTCTAGGTACTACCCTCTTTCAGTTTGTTGGTTCATACCTGTCCTATCAAAGTAACCGGGTTCTTAGAGGATCCCAATATCATTGACTACCCTCAATCGGTCATAACTCCAACATCGCAATCTTTTCTTGCGGCCAGAACCATCACGAGAGTTTAGCCTCAATGGGTGTAGCATACTGCTACTGTTCTAATGGCCAAGTTGTGTCATTTAAGGTTCTAAGGTTGTTGGTGCTTAATGACTCCTCAGAAGACCCATATTCTCCTCGTTGCGACACAAGGGATATCGGTACAGACCAAGGTGCCACACCAATGTAGCCACTGCTTCACCCGTGTCGGTCTACGCCGGACAGGTCCCTCACAGCTTATGCTACCTAAACAGGGTATCCCCAGATCCGGGTTAGGATCTATGTAACTCCCATGCAACCCACAAATTTAAAGCAGACAAGTCAATACAATTGAAAACACAGTTAAGAACTAACCCTAAGGTACACCTCACTTTAAGTTTAAGTCCCCAGCAGAGTCGCCAGTTATGTGATCGGTGGATCTGGAACTGACTATTTTAACGCTGGTTCGCGAAATGTCGCGGAAGCAAGAGTCGCCACCGTCTTTTATTTTCTCCAAATGGAAAGGACAAAAGCACAGAAAAATTCCTTAAAGAGATTGCTCTCGGTTCGGGAGGTAGATTATAGAAAGGGAAGGTGCTAGCACCCTTTCTATCCATGGTTATCCATGGGCTCTTAGATACTTGCTCACTTGTGTTTTCAAAAATGGTTTGTTTGCTTTTCAACTGTGGGTTTTAAAAAAAGTTTCTTTGAAAATTTCAGTTTGACTCTTGTATCGGTCCTCAAGAGTGTTTGAAAAATTGCTTTCGAAAGCTTTCTGAAAATGTGTTGGTGTGAAAAGTATTTTTTGAATTTGTTTGAAATTTAGAGCAAGTATCTAGAGTCGTCTACCTACCCTAAGGAATTCGTCTGTGTAAATGTCCTTTAAAGTAGTATCATCCCACCATTGAGAGGTAGGTAGCACCACCGTTGGAGGTGTTCGGGTCAATTCGGAGTTCGGGACATGGTGATCACCAGAGCAATAGGAAGACACCTTAGAAGCTACCCTCATGCCAGGTTCCCGGATCATGAGGACTTACTAAGACATCCTCTACTCGACGATCACCTTTCGAGGCAAGGCAACAGTGAGGCGTACCCTAGGGGTGGTGTGTGCGATTTGTGTGTTATGTTCACTTATTTTGTCTTATTCATGTCAAGGTGATCTATGCGTTTGTTTTTATTTGGACATTCATTCTTGCATGCAATTATTAACAGTTAAAAAAGATGCGGAAATTGAAAGTTCTAAAATATTACAAAGGCGCGGGTCCACATCGCCAAAATTAAAATCCAGGACCCGATTTGACGGAAAGTAAATAAAGAAATAAAATAAAGTGCAAGAAATTAAGTTTACAAGGCTTTGGGAGAGTTACATAAATATTTAAAAGAAGGAAATAAATAAAAATGCGCGAATAGGAATTAAAATTGGAAACGAGGGCGTTGGACCCTTTTTAATGAAATTAAATTAAATGATTAAACTAATGAAATTAAAGAGAAAAAAGAAATTATTTTTTTTTTGTTTTTGTTTTTGGTATTTATGTTTTTTATGTATTTTTATGAGAAAGATTAAATGAAATTAAAATATTAACCCTAATTCTAATTTTTATTTATTTATTAAGAAAAACATGTTAAAATTAAACCTAAAATTAATCTAATTATTTACATGCAATTTTGATTTATAAAAATAAATAATTAATTATTAGTGAAATTTATTTACAAAAAATATTAATTAAATAAATATATTTTGATTTTTATGACTTTTCTGTTTTTTACTATTTTTTATATTTTATGAAAATAAGTTAAATTAAAGGAATTAATTAAAAAAAAGAAATAATTGAAATAAATAAAATAAGGAAAAGAAAGAAAATACAATACCTTGGGGGGTTTCTGTCCCCTTTTTGGAGGTGAATTGGAGTGGTTTGGCCATTTGTGTTCTGGCCTCATCATGCATAAGTTGTTCTACTTTGGCCATTTGGCTTTTGGCTTTTGGCCATTTGCGTTTTGGCCTCAACGTTCCTTAATCTTCTCAGGATGTCTGTCTCGCCATGTATTGGTGTCATGCATAAGTTTTTCTACTTTGGCCATTTGGCTTTTGGCTTTTGGCCATTTGGCTTTTGTCCTCAACGTTTCTTAATGAACCTGGATCCTGTCTAAATCTGCAGTTGGATCTCACGAACACATTAAATAAAATCATAAAATGTAAATAAAGCCAATATATGAAGAAATTTTATGTTTAGGCACAATATGGCATGTATGAATGATTATACCCTTTTGATCATGGAGATCAAATCAATCTTACCCTTACTGGAAAATCAGTGGCCTGAATGCTTTTATGCCTTACTGGAAAATTAGGATCATGGAGATCAAGCCAGCCTTACCCTTACTGAAGAAGTAGTGAGGTGTTGGTTTATAACTGTGATGGCTTGTTTGTAGTGAGAGAGAGATTTGTAATAAGGATTTCAAGGTTTTAGGGTTCTTGAAAGAGTTTGATATTCTAACAGTGTTGTGGCAAGGTTTTTTTCTCTCTTTTCCTCCTCTCTTTTTTTTCCTCCCTGGTTTGTGTGAAAAGAAGGTGATTATATAATGGAAATTAGGGTAAAGCAAATGGGCTTTGAATGTGCAATTGGGCCTCCAATATTCACTTGAATTTGTCACTTTCCAGGCTAAATCGCAGGGACTTAAGTGCATTTTTTGAAGTTGAAATGTGAAAACAAAATGTAGCCGGCATCGAGAACTAACTCCTGTCCGAAAATCGACTCAATCGGATAAACGGTGAATTAGTTATGAATTTTTGAAGTTTCAGCTCAGACAAACTTATTTTGGGCTCCAGTGTCGACTCTGACACGTTCTTCAATAAAAAACTGGTATTGATCGGTTCATAATTTGGTCTCGACTTTTGAAGCAAAGTTGTATATCTATGAGTCAGTGACCTTGTGTAAAAATATAAGTCCAATCCGATAAAAATTGACCGAGTTATGAATTTTCGAAGTTTCGGCCCAGATGAAATAATATTCAGCATTCAGGATTTTCAGCGTGTCACGCACTCTGAGCAAAAAACGAAGGCCTTTTGAATACCGTTTGAACTCAATACCTTCTGTGAAAATGTAGTCAACTCAATTTGTGAAATTTTGGCGCCGGAACCAGCTCGATACGATGAAAATTGACCAAGTTATGATTTTTTGAACATGACGCAAATAAACTTCTGTCACAAATTTTCTGCACGAAAATACTTGATAAATCCACATTTTTGAAGACCTTCTGATCGAAATTGGCTTCCAGCCGTGAGAGATGAAAACGTAGATAATGTCAAGACGGAATTTTGGCCACCGGAACGGGTTCAAAACGAGTCACGATCTTCAAGTTATGAATTTTTTAGCGCGTAAAAACTGCACTTTCAGCACACTTTTTCACTATATTTCTTCAAGAAAACTCACACATTCGGATACCTTCTTTAAAGAATTGACTCTTGAGCCGAACCTGAATTTGAGAATATGTTATCAAAGATATCTTGGCGAAAGAACACCTGAATATAACGCGCCGGGTTGGACTTGTGAATTTTCTTGAAATATTTTGATAAATATGGGAGGGCAAATTTTGGGGTACAACAGTGGGATAGCATTGTCTAAAGGATATTTGTACAATTTAATTCCTTTTTGAGTAGGTAGATGGTTCTTAAGTACTTGCTCCTTTTAAAAACAAAACTTTTCGCACTTAAACTCCTTTCAAAACAAAAAAATTTTCAAACCCACAAACACAAAGAAAAGCAAACTTTTGAAAACACATTGAGCAAGTACCTAAGAGCCTGTGGATAACCACGGATATAAAGGGTGCTAACACCTTCCCTTTCTATAATCTACCTCCCGAACCTGAGAAACATCTCAAAAAGGAATTTTTGTGTGCTTTTGTCCTTTCCTTGTTGGATAAAATAAAAGACGGTGGCGACTCTTGCTTACCGCGACATTTTGCGAAAATAAACGCAAAACGCGAACCAGCATTCCAAAACAGTCAGTTCTCATTCCCACCGATCACAGAACTGACGACTCTGCTGGGGAACTTTAATAAGTGAGGTGTACCTTAGGATTAGATCATTATGTTTTCAATTGTATTCTTTTTATGCTTTAATTTTGTGGGCTTGTATCGGAGTTCTATAGATACTAACCCGGATCTGGGGATACCCTTTAGGTAAGTAGCAATAAACTGTGAGGGATCTGTACGGTGTAGACCGATACGGATGAAGCAGTAGCTACATTGGTGTGGCACTTTAGTCTGTACCGATATCCCTTGTGTTGGAACAAGGAGAATATGGGTCTTCTAAGGGGTCATTAAGCACCAACTGACCTTAGAACCTTAAATTGACCAACTTGGCCATAGAATAGTAGCATTATGCTACACTCATTGAGACTAAACTCTCGCGATGATTCCGGCTGCAAGAAAAGGTTGCTAAACTGGAATTATGACCGATTGAGGGTAGTCAGTGATATTGAGATCCTCTAGAACACGGTTACTATTTTTAGGACAGGTTTAAACCAACTGAACTGAAAGAGGGTAGTACCTAAGCTTCATGCCAGCCTGAAATCTAAGGGCTCTTCAGTGTGACTTGTGTGCCTTTACCATGTTTGCCTTTTGTGGATACTTGTGGTGTGCCTTTATCATGACATCATGACATCATAACATTGCACACAACTTGCATAAGAGCTAACCTATTTCAAAGACAGGAGGGATTCATCTTTGCTCTGTTTTGTAGGTCATCATGATGCCCATGCGTAAGAATACCATCCGGATCAACTTTGTCCAAGTACCTACCTTGCTTAAAGAGTTGGTTTCCAAGATGCCTGACACTACTTCCTTCATCAGGAGTCATGGTTCTCTTCTCAGTTTGGTCACCTCTAAGTTGGACGAGCAAATGATGAGTGTTCTGGTCTAGTTCTATGATCTGTTGCACCATTGTTTTACTTTTCAAGACTATCAGCTGGTTCCTACCCTAGAAGAGTTCTCTGAGTTGCTCGGTATCTCTGTTCTGGAGCAGACCCCGTTTACTGGTTGGGAAAAGACTCTTAGGCCCGAAGAAATTGCTGCAGCCCTTCATTTGACCAAAGAGGAGGTAATGGCTAACTGGGAGACTAGAAGTGGAGCTAAGGGTTTTCTGAATAAGTTCTTGGTTGGCAAGGCTAACTACTTCTGGGATAGCCTAGATTTCAAGGCCTTCGAGGATATTCTGGCTCTCTTGATTTATGGCTTGGTATTGTTTCTGAATCCTGACACTTTTGTTGATGTGAATTCCATAAAAATCTTCATCTCTCAGAATCCTGTACCCACTCTCTTGGGTGACATCCTCCATCAGCTCTATGCTCGTACTTCCCGAAAGCTGGGAACCTTTATGTGTTGTGCTCCTTTATTGTCGAGGTGGTTTATTTCGCACCTTCCTAAATCAGTACTGAAGAACAAAGAAGGAATTGGTTGGGCTTATAGGGTGATGTCTCTTTCTCATAATGGCATTATCTGGACTCTCAAGGGTATGGATGAGGTGGCTGTTATTGATCATTGTGGGGAGTATCCTAATGTTCCATTGATAGGAACCCATGGAGGGATTTCTTACAACCCATGCTTAGCTCTCCGTCAGTTTGGAAGAGCCAGAAGAGAAGGACCTCATGAGATGTTAATGCCTCATATCATCTTTGATTTTCTAGGGGATAGTGACGAGCAACGTCGTAGATTCATAAGGGCTTGGGACAGAGTTCACCAATCTGATCCACATGAGCTGGGCCCAAAGACTTCTCTGCCAATGGAGCCATATCTCAGATGGGTCCGCATCCGTGCCCAGAAGCTAGGTATGCCATATGAAGTTGTCCGTCCTGTCACTCTTGAAGTTGCTAATGAAGAAGGGGTTCTTCTAACCATTCTCCATCCTTATATGCCCACTGATATTGGGGAACTGAAGAGGTCTTGGATGCAGTTGAGGGATGAACGGGATTCTTACCGAGAGAAGTTTAACGAGCAAGAGCAAAAGATCCAGAAGCTGACTAGGCAGTTGGAGAACGAGCGGATCCTGAACGACTATGTCCGCACTGATAAGAAGAGACCATGGGAGCATTGATGGACCTTTGATGATTTCCTTTCCAGTTTTATTTTTACTTTTCAGTATTTCCATTCCTGTAACGCCTTAAGGGAAATTTGTTGAACAATTTGAATTACAAAGTTATCTAATAAAGTGTGTTTCCTTTCTTGTTTACAAATTTGAGTCTCAATTGTCTTTGAAATCATAATCATACGCATTTCATCCCATGCACTTCATAAACAGGTACCCATTACAGGTCTCTTATCCTCTTCACTGTTTATTTTAGCAATCATCATGTCTGCTGAACCTTCAACTGAGCAAGCAATTAAGGCTCTCCAGGCCCAGAATGCCCAATTTCAAGAGCTGGTCATGAGTCTAGCTAAGGGTCAGCAAGACCTGAAGACCCTGATCCTGAAGGAGAAGAAGAAGAAGAAGAAGAGGAGGACAGTCCTGTTCAACACTGGTCCTAGGTTTGGAAACAGGCTACAGGATGAAGTTGATTTGACTACCTCATCTGGAGGGAAAGATAGTCCACAAGAAAGGAGGGCTCCTAGCCCTGTGGTCTCCGACAACGAGACGGACTACGATGAAGAACAGTATCCTCCTGCTGAGGATAAGTACAAGCAACTGGAAGACCGGTTGAGTGCTATGGAAATTCAGAAGGTGCCCGGTCTGGACTTTGCTGATCTAGGTCTATCATCTGGGGTGGTCATTCCCTACAAATTCAAGGCACCAGCCTTTTCTAAGTATGACGGAGTTTCTTGTCCGAAGCTGCACCTCCGGTCATATGTGAGGAAGATCCAGCCTTACACTGCTGATAAGAATCTATGGATCCATTTCTTTCAAGACAGTCTCTCAGGGACTCAGCTTGAGTGGTTCTATCAGCTGGACGAAGCCAGTATCCGTAGTTGGGAAGATTTTGCTACTGCATTCTACAGGCAGTATCAGTACAACTCCGACCTCGCTCCTACGCGTACCCAACTCCAGGGTATGTCAATGGGAACGGGTGAAGGATTCAAAGATTATGCTCAGAAGTGGAGAGACCTTGCCGGAAGGGTGCAACCACCTTTTGCTGATCGTGAGCTTGTTGACATGTTTCTAGGGACACTGTCTGGTCCGTTCTTTAACCATCTGATTGGAAGTTCTTCAGCTGGGTTTACAGATCTTATTTTAACTGGTGAGAGGATTGAGGCTGGTATTAAGGCTAGGAAGTTACAGAAGGGTGCCTCATTGAGCACCAAGAAGAAGCCATTTAAGAAAGAGTCCAGTGCTGTCTATAGTACAAGAAGACAGAATAGACCTGAACACCGCCAAGCTGTCAATGCGGTTGTTATTTCAAAACCGGCTAGTGCTCCTCAGTATAACAATCAACAAAAGGACGAGAGACCTAAGAGGAAATTCACTCGTCTCAGCATGACCTTATCTCAAATTCTGCCACAGTTGCTGAAGACTAATCTGGTGACTCTAAGGGAAGCCCCAAAGAATTCAAATACAACATCACCAAGGTATAACCCTAATGCCCGCTGCGCTTATCACTCCGATAGCCTGGGGAATAATACAGATGATTGTTGGGCTTTGAAGAACAAGATACAAGACTTGATTGATGCAAAGGAGATTGAGTTTGAGGCGCCTGAGAGGCCTAATGTTGTGACTGCTCCCATGCCCAAACATGGAGTAAATGCTGTAGAGGAAGACTTGTTTGTAGTTTTTGTGGATGACATTGTTACCCCCCTGATGACTGTCAAGAATAAACTTTTGCTAGCCAGTTTATTTCCGGGCTGTGACAAAGGTTGCCGTATGTGTCCTACTCTACCTAATGGTTGCCCATTCTTGAAGTCAGGTATCCAAAACCTGATGGATAGTAAAGAGATCATGTTTGAGAAGACTGTTGTTCTCAGTTCATTCTGAAGAAGTTGCCATCATTACCATTTTCGACAATTCTTCCAAGGCTCCCTCGAGGAAGCCTGTTAGAATAACATCCGTTCTGAAGATCGCACCTGTGGTCATCACTATTCCGGGGCCCATCCCCTATACCTATGATAAAGCTGTCCCTTGGCACTATGGCGCTGATGTTTATTTTCATGGAATTAAGCAAGAGTTGGATGCTGATACTGACATCGGCAACATTACTGGACCTGCTAAAGTCACCCGCAGCGGAAGACTTTTCTCACCTGATATTGCTCCACCAACAGCCCGAAGACCTGTTGTTATTACACCTGCCAGTGTACCTGCTACTATTCCTGATCAAGTTCCTATCCTTACCCCTGTCGCCGAGTCATCTGATGCTCGAGGCAAAGGGATCACCACTGATATGCCTGCCCAGACGGAGGCACCAAAGTCAATTGTTATTGAAGCTTCCAAACAGGAGATGGAAGAGATTCTGAAGATTATTAAGAAGAGTGATTATAATGTAGTTGAGCAGCTAGGGCAAACCCCATCCAAGATTTCCATGTTGTCACTGTTACTATGCTCAGAGGCCCATGCCAAGGCTCTGATCACCTTCTTGAAGACTGCCCATGTGCCACAAGAGACATCAGTTGATCAGTTTACAGATTACGTGGCCAATTTGACGGCTGATAATGGTTTGGGTTTCTCAGACGCCGACCTGATTTCTAAGGGGAAGAATCACAACGATGCCCTGCATGTCTCCATTGAGTGCAGGGGAAATACTCTTGCGTATGTGTTTGTGGATACTGGTTCTTCGTTGAACGTATTTGTGATACGGTGGGAGAAGTGACTATGGTTTTGCGTTTGTTTTCACAAATGTTTCGGTTAAGAAAGAGTCGCCACCGACTTTTTATTTTATCCTAAGGAAAGGTTAAAAAAGCACAACAAAAACCTTTGAGATATTTTCTTGGGTTCGGGGAGTAGATTATAGAAAGGGAAGGTATTAGCACCCTTTCTATCCATGGTTATCCATGGGCTCTTAGGTACTTGCTTAGATCAACTTGCCTTGGTTTTCAATTGTTTGAAATGGTGCTTTGTGCGTGGTTTTGAAAATGTTTTGAAAAAGATGCCTTGTCTAGGCTACCCTTGTAACAATTCTTTACTCGAATGTTTTACAAAAGGTGTTTGTCTTTTTGAAAAGATGTTTCAAGGTTTTTTTTGAAAGTTGTTTTGAAAGTGTTTGTGAAGTGTGGTTTGAAAAATAGGCAAGTGTTTTTGTTTTGCAAGGTGACAAGTACTTAAGAGCTATCTACCCTAAAGTTCTCAAAGATTTTTGCTATGTTTTAACCCTTTTAACAATTTTGTTCCACCATTGCATTTGGTGGACAATCTTGTGTTAGGATGTGAAAGGGACGGGCGCGGGTCATCGTTTAGACCATAATTGCAATGGTGCTAAGTATCTTTGGGCAATCTTTCCTTTGAGGGACTTGATCATTTTTTAGGCAACTTTCGAAAGCGTCATCGAGGGACTATGATCATTTGATTGTGTTTGTTTTGCCCAAAGAGACCTAACATGCAATATGGCCCATTATTGAAGGCAACAAGTGGAATACCCTAGGGGTGCAAGTGTGATATGTGTTGTCCATTTTCATGCTTGATTATCTTGAAATTAGGTCAAACTATTTTTTGTTCTTTTTATTTGCATACAAACCCTAATTCTAACATGGTATATTTAGAAAGCATTAAAGTGCAAAATTTAAAGTCCTAAACTATTACAATACAATATATGGGAAGGGGGGTACAAATGTTCAAATGGGGGGGTATTTAGACAAGGAATTTAAACCTAGACTATTACATCAATTTTGAATTATTTACAAAATATTTAATTGCACAAATTAAATGGAAATAAAATAAATATGCAAGATGCAAAAAATGTTTTTATGTGTATGAAAAAGAGTATTTTTACATGTCAAGTAAATAAAATAAAAAGTATTAATTTTTGGGTATTTTTATGTTTAGGGTAAAACCCTAATTTTATTAGGTAAAAGGTATTATTTATTTAATATGTACAATGTTTATTTATTATATACAAAAAATAAAATAAAAATGAAGTACATTTGTAAACAAAAAAGGTATTTTTAATGTCAAATATTAATAAAAATAAAATGTATATATTTCATATCTTTTACCTAAATATTCTAATAAATATAGATGTATTATTATTATTTACTAAATATATATTATATGTACAAAAATAATAATATTTAATATTTATGAAAAAATTATATTTTATATCAAATATTTTCAGAAGATAAAATAAAATAAAAAATAAAAAAAATGAATGTATTTGGTATTTATTCCTAATATTCTAAAAAAGTATTATGTATTTATTTACATACAAATATCAATATAAACAAATAAATGCCTAAAAAATATAAAAATGGTGTGAAAAATATTTTTTATATTTTTAATATTATTAGAAAAAATAAATAAGTCAGAACAAAAAAGAAAAAGTAAAAAAAAAACATTAAAAAAAACATAATGGGCCAAGGGGGTGTAGAAGCAAAAACATGGTGTGAAAAGAAATAACAAAACAGGCCCAGCCCACGTGGAGCTTCTTCAACCTCCAGCCAGAAACTTTGTCAAAAACGCGCGCTTGGAACACTGATTCAAACACCTGGATCCTTGGACTTTTACCACAAACTTACAACATAAGAAATGTTAATCATCAAGCCACGATTCTGGACATGTAAAGAACTCACCCTAACTCTCAGAAATGAGAGAGAATTTCATCATTCCCAAATCTTAACCTAACTTTTTATCAATGTTCAGACCTTAAATTCTCACAACATATGCAAAATAAATGGAAAGTAAAGGTATGTACAGTTTCAGGGGCATGAGTAGAACACTTCTTATTCACAACCTTAGAGCTAATGATGTCTACATTGAGAGATAGAAGTTCAAGAATATACCTGTTCAGTTGGAATCGTGTCTGGCAATGGAGGAGCTTTCAGGGCAAGATGATGATTTGTACAGCTTCCTTGAAGTGTGAGGATGCTATTCCAATACTTGGTATGCTTTGAAACCTTCTATACCAAGCTGCAGAAGTCAACCTGCAAGAGGAAGAAATGAAAATGGTCAAACTGATTAGAGGAGTTACAGTCCACTTCTAATGCTTTGGATAGTTTAGATTGATGGTAAGGAAAGTATTTGAGCTGGTTTTGGCCAAGATGCACGATGGAAATGAGTTGTGGGATTCAAGTTGCAGAATGTGCCCTGTTTTGCCACAAAGCTGTGATTTTCTATAACTGGATGGATGAAGGGTTGTTTGGTCGTGTTTGAGGTCAGTTAGGGAGTGTGAAATGTGAGGACAAAGTTTGCTTAGGTTGATCTTTGCTGAAATGAGAGTTGTTATGTGTTATGGCAAGTTTCTTACACTTTAAGCAACAAAAAGCCACTTGGTGTTTCTAGCCTGTACAGGCCCCCATTCTATGCTGAACCACTTAGTCTTGATCAGTGTAATTAGCCCATAAACTTGTGCCAAATAGATCTTAATTGTACTTGCTTGGATTTGCATTTTGACATAAAGTTCACTTTTGCAAAAATGGTTAAAATGCTTTATCTATTTTGGGACTAAACCATTATGCAATGCTTGAACACAAAAAATATGGTCTTGGCACAATGAGTTTGCATTAAATTTATGAGTGTAAAAGAGATTTAGGGCTTGTAATCAAGAAATGCATGCTGATTTGAAAATTGCCTAAGTGTATGAACATGGAAATTGGCCATAACAAAAGTGAGTTTTTCCCATATTGCCAAATTCGATTCTCTCTAACCATGAGATTGTTTGATGAGTTCTTGGACATTTTGGAAAGCTTGGAATGTGTAATACAATCCATCTTTGAAATGTAAATTGAAATTCCAAGTGGAGGTATGTGAAAAATGGTCTTGAAGTTAGGCAAAAATCCTGCCTAAAATAGGTCAAATTTTCTCTAAGTTAAGAATGGTTTGGTACCCTTATTCCAAAAATTGTAACTTGAGATACAAGCTTCTTTTGGGAAAACTTTGTGAATCAAATTTGTAGATTTTGTAATAGGCTACAACTTTCATGTTTTGACTTTTGCTTGAATCCAAATGAATCTTGGTGAGAAAGTGGGACAAAGTTAGGAAAAAATTAGGGTTTTTCATAACTTAGAAAAATTCTAAGTTATGAAAAAACTTCATTTCAAACCCTAATTTGCAATTCTTGATTTATTGATGAACAAGTTTCATGATTTGGCATGTTTTGATGAAAAATGAATCTTGACACTTGATTTTGACCAAAAAGTCAAAGTTTGACTTTTCAGTATACAGTCAAAATTGACCAATTGACTGGGAAATTCAACTGTCAATCTTGTGCATTTGGGATCTTTTGAACTTGTTGAGTATGTCAAGACAATTCCATGGGGTCCTTGAGTCCATATGTGAGCTTGGTTTGCCATTGGCTAGGTCAAACAGTCAAAAATTGCCTTTGTGCAGTCAAAACCCTAAAATTGACCATTTTGCCCTTTTGGTGATCTGATCAAATTTCTTGTGGAATTGTGATCCAAACTTGATCAAATGGTCCATGTGTGTTCATAATGTTGATGTGGGCCAATTTTCATGAGATTTGACTGTCAATTGGCCACAGTTGACTTTTTCCCCAATACAGCTGATTTCTAGGTCAATTGTCCAATTGACTGGGCAAAACATGGAATCAAGGCTTGAAACTTGATGTGGATAAACTTGGGAGTCCAATATGAAGCATGAAAGTCATCTTAGGCATTTTAGGTCAAAACATCCTTGTGCAAACACAAACCCTAATTTGGGTCAACAGTGCAAGGAGAAGTCTTGAGCAGATGAAACCCTAACTGGATCTTGAGCTCCAAGGGCTTTGTGATGAGAAATTATTGAGAGAAATGGGAGGGCAAATTTTGGGGTACAACAGTTGCCCCTGTTCAATCTTCTTGAATCCGAAGAGTTAGATTGGCAAGTTTGCCTTTCGCGACTCGAGGGTAAAAGGAGATTGGACACTAGAGTGCCCTTAAATTTGCACTCGTCAAAGCAATGGATGCGGGAATGGGATTAGAGATGCCATTTGGAGATGGGCTTAACGATGCCATCGGGAGGAGTGACAGAAACTTGTCGGGGATGGGCTTAAAGATGCCATCTGGAATGAGTATCAGAAAGGTGTCCGTGTTTAGGACCATCTCTGAACTGGGGGTCTGAACAAGCAATAGATTGACATCCGTATCTGGAGGCATCCGTAAAATGTTTTCAAAAGTTGAGAATCGTCTGAACAAGCGATAGGTTAACATCCGTTACTTGGAGAACCCGTGAACTGTTTTCAAAAATCTTGAGAAGAAACTGAACAAGCGATAGGTTAGCATCCGTTACTTGGAGAACCCGTGAACTGTTTTCAGAAATATCGAAGTTGAATAAGCAATAGAGCAACATCCGTTGTTGGGAAGCGTCCGTAAACTGTTTTCAAAAGTTGCATCTGAACAAGCGATAGATTAACATCCGTTGTTGGGAAGAATCCATAAACTGTTTTCAGAAGTCTTGAGAAGAAACTGAACAAGCGATAGGTTAGCATCCGTTACTTGGAGAACCCGTGAACTGTTTTCAGAAATCTCGAAGTTGAATAAGCAATAGAGCAGCATCCGTTGTTGGGAAGCGTCCGTAAACTGTTTTTAAAAGTTGCATCTGAACAAGCGATAGATTAACATCCGTTGTTGGGAAGAATCCATAAACTGTTTTCAGAAGTCTTGAGAAGAAACTGAACAAGCGATAGGTTAGCATCCGTTACTTGGAAAACCCGTGAACTGTTTTTAGAAATCTCGAAGTTGAATAAGCAATAGAGCAGCATCCGTTGTTGGGAAGCGTCCGTAAACTGTTTTCAAAAGTTGCATCTGAACAAGCGATAGATTAACATCCGTTGTTGGGAAGAATCCATAAACTGTTTTCAGACGTCTTGAGAAGAATCTGAACAAGCGATAGGTTAACATCCGTTACTTGGAGAACCCGTGAACTGTTTTCAGAAAACTTGGAGTTGAATAAGCAATAGAGCGGCATCCGTTGTTGGGAAGCGTCCGTAAACTGTTTTCAAAAGTGTCTCGGAAGATAATGATTTTTGTCTGTCGACTAATTTTACCTGAAAAGGTAAAGAGTTAGTTGTATGCAATGTCATGATGCATGATGCAACGTATGTTATATGATATGAATGTAAATGAATGTGCATGTAAGCTGGAGAGCTGTCTTGCGGAGGATAAATGAATCCTAGATGGTTGAAGATAAAAGCATCTTGACTGCTGTCGGGAAGAATAATTCCTGGTTGTTGCTGGGGAATAAGGAGCTTGGGTTGTATACCAATCTTCTGGGGAATACCAGACCTTCAAACGTCGAGGGGCCTCAGAACAACTTGTAGGGACTTGGAATTACCTTGGTGACTTGCAGGGTAAGAGAATTTCTGATGATGTTTACTGGGGATTTTAGAACCTGGGTGACTCATGCTGGGGAGGTATGACTGAGAATCTTTAGTCTAGTAAGAAGCCTTTCGGTGGGGAGAAGGTTCACTAGTCTGGTTCCGCTGGGGATTGATAGTTTGAAGTTTTAGCTCTGCTGGGGATACTGAAACTTAAACTCTGAGGAGAATTGAGTTCTGGAGGATTCTCTAGCTGGGGGTAACAAAGATAAACTCCTCTGGGGATTGTATTGATAAGTTATACTGGGGAACCCTGATGAACTCCGCTGGGGATAGGAAGAATTTTGCCGAGTGCGATCTTCCGTGGCAATTAGCTGAGGATAACCCAGTTATAAGCCCTTGTGAGGAATAACTTTGAATAAAGCTCGGGAGAGACGTCCGTACTCTGCAGGGGATAAGCTTCCAGAATCTACTGGGGATAAGCTTCAAGACCTGCTGGGGATATGGATTCCAAATCTCCTGGGGGTTTCCTTTGAAAGGGTATCAAGATATCCAACTGCACCTTCAACCTATCAGTAATCCTCTTTCTTGATTCATAAGGAAATGATTATGTTCAAATGCATATGCCTATTTAACAAAACATTGGATGTTTCTCAAAATAAAACAATTAGTGCAAGAGAAAGAAAAAAGGAAATGACACAAATTTCTGGGAAGAGTATTTGTATTAACTTTCTCTGAGTATATTTGTACAAAGGAGACAATCATCCTAGTAAGAGGATTTTGTCGTAAATATTGAAAGATTTATACAAAATAAAAATGGCTATGTGAAATAATTCCATGGGATTCCATTCTGCTATAGCCTTCACAACTCTGAATATTTGTCCATCCAATGCTTCGTTTACCGATGACTGGATTGATCAGAAGCCTGGAACTGGTTGATGAAGAGATTGTCTTTGAAGTGATCCGACGAGACATAGTCATACGCTTTAATTCCCTAACTTTTGCCTGAATCGCCCTTTCGGGTTTTCGATCCACCGGGAAACCCCTTTTTGCCCAAGCCGCCCTTTCGGGTTTTCAGCTTGCCGGGTGTACAAATTTTTTTATTTTTATCCCTAACTTTTGCCTGAACCGCCCTTTCGGTTCACCGGGATACCCATTTTTGCCCAAGCCGCCCTTTCGGGTTTTCGACTTGTCGGGTTATTTTATGCGTAGTATCTTTTGACTATGTCTGCGTTCGCAGGGTGCGGCAAATCGTCGCCGTCCATGGTGGTCAGAATCATCGCACCACCAGAAAATATGCTCTTGATCACAAATGGTCCTTCATATGTAAGAGTCCATTTGCCCCTGGGATCACTTTGCGGCAAGATAATCCGCTTGATTACGAGATCTCCGACTTGATACACTTGACGTCTGACTTTCTTATTGAAGGCCTTGATCATCCGTTTTTTATACGTCTGACCATGGCATATAGCAGCGAGTCGCTTCTCGTCGATCAGATTGAGTTGATCAAGTCGGGTCTGAATCCAATCATCTTCATTCAAACCTGTGTCCTTCATAATCCTTAGAGAAGGAATCTGAACCTCCATGGGTAGGACAGCTTCCATGCCATATACCAAAGAAAATGGGGTTGCCCCGGTTGAAGTACGTGCCGTCGTACGATATCCATGTAGAGCAAATGGTAACATCTCATGCCAGTCTTTGTAAGTGACTGTCATTTTCTGAATGATCTTCTTAATGTTTTTGTTCGCAGCTTCAACAACACCGTTCATCTTTGGCCGATAGGGAGATGAATTGTGATGATAAATCTTGAACTGTTCGCACAAAGCGGTGATCATCGTGTTATTCAGATTCGTACCGTTGTCTGTGATGATCCTGTCTGGAACACCATACCGGCATATGATATTTTGCTTGATGAAGCGGGCAACCACATTTTTAGTAACAGAGGCGAAGGAAGCTGCTTCGACCCATTTGGTGAAATAGTCAATGGCAACCAGGATGAAACGATGTCCGTTGGAAGCCGTGGGCTTGATCTCTCCAATCATGTCAATGCCCCACATTGCAAATGGCCAAGGAGCAGTCAGAACGTTGAGAGGAACCGGAGGGATATGAATTTTGTCAGCGTAGACTTGACATTTGTGGCAAGTACGGGAATGTTGATGGCAGTCAGCTTCCATGGTAGACCAGTAATAGCCTGCTCTTAGGATCTTCTTAGCCATTGTATGCCCGCTCAAGTGAGTGCCAAATGTGCCGCTGTGTATCTCAGTCATGATCAACTCTGCTTCAGCTTTGTCTACACATCGGAGTAATACACAATCATGGCTTCGTTTGTAAAGGATGTCGTTGCTCAGGAAGAACTTAGCAGCGAATTTCCTTAAGAACTTCTTGTCATTTACGGAAGCTCCTTCGGGATAATCTCTAGTCTCGAGATACCTTTTGATTTCACAAAACCAGGGTTGTTCCACTACTTCTTCGGTATTAATCTCGTGACAATGTGCAGGTTCATCCATTCGCTCGATGGTGATTTAGGGAGCCTCGTTATCCCAGTTGAGTTTAAACATGGAGGACATTGTAGCTAGAGCATCTGCTAGCTGATTCTCTTCTCGCGGGAAATGCTCGAAGTTAATTTGCTCGAAATGAGGCAACAATGTCAAGACATGTTCTTTGTATGGGATAAGATTAGGGTGCTTGGTATCCCACTCTCCTTTGATTTGACTGATAACCAAAGCCGAGTCCCCAAATACGATCAAAGATTTGATCCCCAAGTCTATAGCAGCCTTGAGACTAAAGATGCAAGCTTCATACTCAGCCATGTTGTTTGTGCAGCTGAAGCAAAGTCGGGCCGTGAAAGGTGTGTGACAACCCTCTGGAGAAATGAGTACTGCGCCGATACCGTTTCCAAGTGCGTTTGAAGCACCATCAAAGTACAGGGTCCATCGGGATCCTTTTTCGGGTCCGTCATACGGTCCGTTACTTTCAATGTGGTCCAAGTTCATGATGTCCTCGTCTGGGAAGTCAAATCTCATGGGTTGGTAATCTTCGATAGCTTGATGAGCCAGATGGTCAGCTAGTACACTCCCTTTTATAGCTTTTTGAGTGGTGTACTGGATGTCATACTCAGTCAGGATCATCTGCCATCTGGCTATTCTTCCAGATAAATCGGGCTTTTCGAAGATATACTTGATAGGATCCATTTTGGAAATCAACAAGGTAGTATGAGTCAACATATACTGTCTTAGTCGGCGAGCAGCTCATACCAAAGCGCAGCAAGTTTTCTCGAGCAGTGAGTAGCGAGTCTCACAGTCGGTAAACTTTTTGCTAAGGTAATAAATAGCATGCTCTTTTCGACCAGGCTCGTCATGCTGGCCCAAAACACACCCCATTGAGTTATCCAAGACGGTCAGATACATGATCAATGGTCTTCCTTAGACAGGTGGCATCATAATAGGAGGTTCTAGCAAATACTCCTTGATTTTATCAAAAGCAGCTTGGCAATCGTTGTTCCATTCGACTACCTGATCTTTCTTCAAGAGTTTGAAAATTGGCTCACAGGTAGAAGTCAGATGAGAGATGAATCTGGCAATATAGTTCAAGCGCCCCAAGAACCCTCTAACCTCCTTTTCAGTACGGGGAGCAGGCATCTCTTGGATTGCTTTTACTTTTGCTGGATCGACTTCAACGCCTTTGTTGCTTACAATGAATCCTAGAAGTTTACCAGACCTAACTCCAAAAGTGCACTTACTTGGATTCAGCCTGAGTTTGTATTCTTTCAACCTGGCAAACAGCTTTTCTAGATGTTCAAGGTGCTCTTCCTCTGTTTGCGACCGAGCTATCATATCGTCTACGTAAACTTCAATCTCATGATGTATCATATCATGAAACAAAGCTACCATGGCGCGTTGATAAGTTGCCCCTGCGTTCTTCAGCCCGAACGACATCACCTTGTAACAGAAAGTGCCCCATTGTGTGACAAAAGTTGTTTTCTCCATATCCTCGGGGGCCATTTTGATTTGATTGTAGCCCGAGAATCCATCCATGAAGGAAAACACTTTGTGCTGAGCTGTGTTGTCGATCAAAATGTCAATGTGTGGAAGTGGAAAATCATCTTTGGGGCTGGCCCTATTCAAATCCCGGTATTCCACACACATCCTGACTTTGCCATCTTTCTTAGGTACTGGCACGATGTTAGCGACCCATTGAGGATAGGACGTAACAGCCAGAAAGCCAGCGTCGAATTGCTTCATCACTTCTGCTTTGATCTTTTCAGACATGTCAGGCCTCATTCGGTGGACTTTTTGCTTGATCGGTGGACAATCCTCTCTTGTGGGGAGACGGTGAACCACGATGTCTGTGTCTAAACCCGGCATGTCTTCATAAGACCAAGCGAAGATTTCAACATACTCATTCAACAACTGTATCAGACGCTCCTTGACACTTGGTTCCAGATTGGCACCCACTTGTACCTCCTTCCGGTCTTCCTCGGTTCCCAAATTGACAGTTTCCAATGACTCTTCGTGAGGTAAGATGGCCCTTTCCTCTTGCTGTAGAAGTCTGGCTAGTTCCCCTGGTACTTCACAACCTTCGTCATCTTCATACTCGGCTTGATTGACCAGATCTTCAGAGTTATTGAAGGATATAGCAGAATAGTCACCCATGGAATCCGGAGTGGATGGGTACCTGCATTTGTGAGTGTGGGTGTGTGTAAGGGATAGCCATCCTTAAACGAAAATGCAAAAGGAAAGAAAATGAACACAACAGTTTATCAAATGAAAAACGTCCAATGAATCATTAAACATGGCATATGGATATGAAAGTAATCAAAACCCTTACAAATGGACCTACATGCCCCGGGCAAGGCATGAGGTAAAAAGATAGTGTACGGATTGTTTGAAAATAAATATTACAGACCAATAGGAAATGTTTGACAGATAAATTACTGATGAATAAAAGTGATGGGGACAAAGTCTTTTGCCTCCCAGTTGCACAATCCTCCTTTGACAGTTGGGTAAATCCACTCTTCGATGCTGCACTCTTTGTCTTCATCCTCCAAAGAGTTGATTCCGTAGGGAGAAATTTTGACTGGCGCTCTTTCAATCTTCGAACGGCGCATAGCTTTCTGGCCCGCGGTAGTGAACCCTAATCCAAATTTGTCTGTCTTATGTGGAATATCAGGCAACTGCCCCCATGCTGAATTCTTCCCCTCCTTTATTGCGGCCTTTGCGTCCTCCAGAGATGCCATCCTGGCCATCTGCCTCGGTACTTCAGCTGCCAACTTTGCTACTGTTATTTCAGGAAGGACTTCTTCGAAATGCTGGAAAGGCGTCTCAATGAACTCCCCCTCTACCTCCACATACCGGAAGGAGTTCAAGTGGCTGATCATGTACTCCTCTTCGCCATGGACGGTTATAATCTTTCCCTTGACAGGATACTTCAACATCTGATGTAAGAAGGAGGTGACTGCCCCAGCATGGTGTATCCAAGGCCTACCCAACAAGCAAGAGTAAGACGGACGGATGTCCATCACATAGAAAGTAGATTTAAACACCTCGGTGCCCACCTTGATGGGAATATCAACCTCCCCATGGACCATTCTCTTCGAACCATCGAAAGCTCTGACAATAATATCACTCGGTTTCAACTCCAACCCTTCATAATCTAGTCGGTCCAAGGCCTTCTTAGGCAGTACATTCAGCGACGAACCAGTGTCGACCAAGACATGTGCGAGAGTAGTTCCTCGGCACTCGACTGAAATGTGCAAAGCATCATTGTGGTTTCTACCTTTAGGAGTTAGGTCAGCATCAGAGAAACCTAATCCATTGTCCGCAGTAAGGCTGGCCACGTAATTTTGAAATTGATCTGCAGAGGTTTCCTGGGGCACATGGGCTGCCTTTAGGAATTTTATCAGAGCTTTAGCATGCGCCTCCGAGCAAAGTAGTATTGCCAGCATGGAGATCTTTGAGGGGGTTTGCCCCAGCTGTTCTACCACATTGTAATCACTCCTTTTGATTATCTTCAAGATCTCATCCATTTCCTTCTTGGAGGTTTTCGGGATGACCAAGGGTTGAGCCCTCGTCCTGACGAGCTCATCTTGGATTCCCTTACCTTTATCAGCAGCGGTAGGAGGGACAATACTAGGAACAACAACATCTTCAATCAATGGGGTTCTAGCGGAGAGTTTTATTGGTGCAGGGATAACCTTGTCAGCAGATGAGGGTCCAAATATTGCTCTTGGAGGGGCAATCTATGGAGAAAATATTCTCCCGCTCCGGGTGATTTTGCTCGTGCCTGCAATGTTTCCAATGTTGGCTTCTTCTTCATCCAAAC
Source organism: Vicia faba (assembly GCA_948472305.1). Classification (NCBI taxonomy): domain Eukaryota; kingdom Viridiplantae; phylum Streptophyta; class Magnoliopsida; order Fabales; family Fabaceae; genus Vicia; species Vicia faba. Next base: position 1,451,698,809 of record OX451741.1, read on the forward strand.
TTTTTTCATTTATTTCGATTTGTTTAATACCATGGTAGTAGACGTCACCGCCGTAGTTCCATGGTATTGACTTCTCAGAGATATAGGGGACAAGCCCTGGCATTGTTATCTTCAAAGGAACAGATTTCGTAGCTGGTGTAATCTTAACAGGATTTCTGACGGCCTTGGAAAGATTGGCGTGAATGGTTATAATTGAGACATCTTCAGTATGGGTTGGAATAACAGAAACTTTTTCAAACAAAATTTGTCGACTGTCCATTAGGCCTTGGATGCCTTTCTTCAGTAACGGACAATCAAACGGCAGAGAGTAACAACAATAGCAGTCTTCTTTACATCCCGATAAAATCCCGGCCTTTAACAGATTCAACTTGATGGTTAACAATGGAGTTACCAGATTATTGACATCAGCAACATACAAATCTTCTTCAATGGCATTGACATTACGGCCGTGCTTCGGCATTGGAGCAGATATCACATTAGGCTTCTCCAGAGCGTCGAACTCCACCTCCTTCGCCTCTATCAGGTCTTGGATTTTATGCTTGAGTGCCCAACAATCGTTGGTGTCGTGCCCGACACTGTCAGAATGGTAGGCGCATTTAGCATTAGGATGGTAATGCGGAGAGGACGTATTCACATTTTTTGGTGCCTCTTTGATAGTGGCGAGATTCAACTTCAACAGATGGGGAAGTACTTGCACTGGCGTCATATTAATGCGGGTGAACTGTCGTTGTGGCCGTTCCACCCGTTGTTGATTTGGTCTGGACTGGTTATAGCGAGGCTGCTCACTTGAAGGGTTTTGAATCATTACGGCCCCCACGGTCGGTCGGCGCTCAGTCTTCCCTGCTCTTCTCTGGGAGTATACCACAGCCGTTTCCTTCTTGAAAGGTTTCTTCTCAACACTTACAGCGGCACCCTTCTGAATCTTTCCTGACTTGATGCCTGCTTCTATTCTTTCGCCTGTTAAGATCAAATCGGTAAACCCCGCGGAAGAGTTACCAATCAGATGATTGAAAAATGGCCCAGATAGGGTCCCTAGAAACATATCAACAAGTTCACGGTCGGTTAAAGGAGGCTGCACCCTGCCAGCCAAATCCCTCCATTTTGGTGCATATTCTTTGAATCCTTCGTCTGTTCCCAGTGACATACCCTGAAGTTGGGTACGCGTAGGAGCAAGGTCAGAATTGTACTGATATTGTTTGTAGAAGGCGGTGGCCAAGTCTTCCCAGTTTCGGACGCTGGTTCCCTCTAGCTGATAAAACCACTCCAGTTGAGCTCCAGAAAGGCTGTCTTGAAAGAAATGGATCCAAAGGTTCTTATCCGCCGTATAAGGTTGGATCTTTCTTACGTAGGACCTGAGATGCATTTTTGGACAGGACAGCCCATCATACCTCACAAAAACTGGCACTTTGAACTTTGGGGGAATCACAATCCCGGCAACTAAACCCAAGTCTTCAAAATCCAAACCCGGTACTCTCTGTAGCTCCATGGCGGCCAACCTGTCTTCTAAACCTTTGTATTTATCATTAGCTGGAGGGTATTATTGATCAGAGTAGTCTTCATCCTCTTCGACCTCCTCTTCTTCCACATCGGACTCGGAAGGTATCGCAGCCCCACCTCCTTTACTGGTTCCTTCATCAGAAGTAGGAGGAAATTCAAGCACTCTCCTGGCCTCTCCGTCAAATCTTCTCCCTAAAGTAGCCACCCCGAGTCTCTTTTTCTTCTTTTTCACTGGGTCTTTATTCCCCAGCAAGGTCTTTAGATCCTCCTGACCCTTAGCCAAGGTCATCAGGAGTTGCTTGAACTGTGCATTTTGAGCTTGCAGGTCTTTGACTGTTTGCTCAAGATCCATCCTACTGAAATAAACAGCAGACAGATAAGGAAACCTGGCGTGAGACCTGCTTATGCACATGATGAATGGTATGCTTATGTATGCAATGCATTGAAGGATTTAGAACATTCAAAATTGTTGCAGACAAAGAAGAACGCACATCATATTAATAAGAAGAAATTTGTTAGTACATAAATGCCCCATGGGCCAAATATTACAAAAACAACTTCTCAAGGTAAAAAGACATTGCGCATCCTCTTTGGTGCGATGTAGGTGTTGAGGGCCTCTTGCTCATGGAGTCGGCGGGTAAGCTCTAGAACCTTCTTCTCGCTAGCGTAGAAGCTGGCTTCAAAAGTGTTACATTCCTCCTTGAGCTGAATCCAACTTTTCTGCATTTCCTCCCACGATGTAGGCATGTCAGGATGTAGGATGGTGTAGGGAACCTCTCCTTCCTTGACGGGCTCTTTAATCACAGGGAGAACATGAGGATAAAGCATCATTAGACTTTGGGCTCGGGCTCGTACCCACTTGAGATAAGGCTCAAGAGGGATGGAGTTCTTGTGTCCCAGAGTCTTGCTATCAACCTTGTTGGGCCTCCCCCAAGCTCTGATGAATCTTTGGCGAAGTCCTTGCGCATCGTTGTCGAAGTCAAAAACTAGGTCAGGAATCAACATGTCGTGAGGGCCATCCCTCCGTGCATATCCAAATTGCCTCAAAGCTAGGCAAGGGTTGTAGGTAATGCCCCCTCTAATTCCAAGTAATGGAACATTAGGGAACTCTCCACAACGATCGACGATGATGACATTTTCTCTGGACCGAGAAAACCAATGTACATCAGAGTGAGTAAGAGCCATCAACCGTTGGGAAAACCTTGAGCCTTGGTCATTCTTCAGGACAGATTGCGGAAGGTGCGAAATAAACCACCTTGCAAGGAGAGGAGTACAGCACATGAGAATACCCCTCTTTCTCATTGTTCGTGTGTAAAATGAGTGAAGAATGTCCCCAAGCAATGTTGGTATTGGATTTCTGGATAAGAAGATTTTGACGGCGTTGACATCTACGAGCTGGTCAGGGTTTGGGAACAAGACCAACCCATAGATAAGGAGTGCCACAATTTCTTCAAAGGCTTGTAGGTCCAATGAATTCCAACATTCTTGTGCCTTCTCAAACAAGAATTTTGCTAAGAATCCTTTGACGCCTCTTCTAGTTTCCCAATGCCCCTTGATTTCAGATGGCTGTAGATGTAATGCTCGAGCAACATCTTTCGGCTTTGGTTCCTTTTCCGTACCGTTGAAGGGTAGTTGATTAAGGATAGGAATTCTCAGGAGTTGAGAAAACTCCTCCAAAGTGGGCACCAACTGGTAGTCGGGGAAAGTGAAACAGTGGTGAAGAGGGTCAAAGAACTGGAATAGCACTTTCATCATATCCTCTTCAATGTTGGTGTTGACTAGGCTGAGCAGTCTACCATGTCTTTCACTGAAGGGTGAGCTTTCCGGAATCCTTGAGGTGAGCTCCTTGAGTTGAGGAGAGATTCTCACAAGGTTAACTTGGATGGTTTTTCTGCGAGGAATTTCCATGACCTACAAAACAAGAACAAAGATGAAGATCTAAACCCTTGAAATGGTTAGTGAATGCATATGATGCTTTATGATGTTCATGATGTATGCATAAACATATGTACAAGCAAATCACACCAAACCCTAGTTTCAGGCTTGCATGGGGTTTCATAGGTAAGTACCCTCTTGAGTGTAGTTGGCTTAAAAACCTGTCCTATAAATAGTAACCGGGTTCTAAGGAGCTCAATATCATTGGATTGTTTTCATCGTTCATGGTTTTGGTTTAGCCACTTAACTAGCGACCAAAATATTCCAAGAAAACAACCCTCAATGAGTGTAGTATCGAGTATCTACCAACTTCGGACTGCACCAAAGCCGGTCATCTCACTACCCCCAATGAAAGGCCAAGATGGTCAAGTAAGGTTCTAGGTCATTAGTGCTTAGTGACATCACTCAGCGGCCCCGTACTCTCCTTGATTGAACTCAAGGGTTACCGGTACTCACAAATATGTCGCACTAATATAGCTATTGCTTCGACCGTGTCGGTATACCCCGCACAGTTTCCACAATGTATTGCTATCTATGAATGTTTCCCAAAAATCCGGGTGTAGGATTGCAAACCCAAACAAGAGAGCCAAAATATAAAGCAATCAAATCAAACAATTAGTCATGCAAGAGGGTGATCTAAGCCCTAAGGTTACTCCACTTTTTAAAGTTCTCCCCAGCAGAGTCGCCAGTTCTGTGATACGGTGGGAGAACTGACTATGGTTTTGCGTTTGTTTTTGCAAATGTTTCGGTTGAGCAAGAGTCGCCACCGACTTTTTATTTTATCCTAAGGAAAGGTTAAAAAAGCACAGCAAAAACCTTTGAGATATTTTCTTGGGTTCGGGGAGTAGATTATAGAAAGGGAAGGTATTAGCACCCTTTCTATCCATGATTATCCACGGGCTCTTAGGTACTTGCTTAGATCAACTTGCCTTGGTTTTCAATTGTTTGAAATGGTGCTTTGTGCGTGGTTTTGAAAATGTTTTGAAAAAGATGCCTTGTCTAGGCTACCCTTGTAACAATTCTTTACTCGAATGTTTTATAAAAGGTGTTTGTCTTTTTGAAAAGATGTTTCAAGGTTTTTTTTTAAAGTTGTTTTGAAAGTGTTTGTGAAGTGTGGTTTGAAAAATAGGCAAGTGTTTTTGTTTTGCAAGGTGACAAGTACTTAAGAGCTATCTACCCTAAAGTTCTCAAAGATTTTTGCTATGTTTTAACCCTTTTAACAATTTTGTTCCACCATTGCATTTGGTGGACAATCTTGTGTTAGGATGTGAAAGGGACGGGCGCGGGTCATCGTTTAGACCATAATTGCAATGGTGCTAAGTATCTTTGGGCAATCTTTCCTTTGAGGGACTTGATCATTTTTTAGGCAACTTTCGAAAGCGTCATCGAGGGACTATGATCATTTGATTGTGTTTGTTTTGCCCAAAGAGACCTAACATGCAATATGGCCCATTATTGAAGGCAAAAAGTGGAATACCCTAGGGGTGCAAGTGTGATATGTGTTGTCCATTTTCATGCTTGATTATCTTGAAATTAGGTCAAACTATTTTTTGTTCTTTTTATTTGCATACAAACCCTAATTCTAACATGGTATATTTAGAAAGCATTAAAGTGCGAAATTTAAAGTCCTAAACTATTACAACACAATATATGGGAAGGGGGGTACAAATGTTCAAATGGGGGGTATTTAGACAAGGAATTTAAACCTAGACTATTACATCAATTTTGAATTATTTACAAAATATTTAATTGCACAAATTAAATGGAAATAAAATAAATATGCAAGATGCAAAAAATGTTTTTATGTGTATGAAAAAGAGTATTTTTATATGTCAAGTAAACAAAATAAAAAGTATTAATTTTTGGGTATTTTTATGTTTAGGGTAAAACCCTAATTTTATTAGGTAAAAGGTATTATTTATTTAATATGTACAATGTTTATTTATTATATACAAAAAATAAAATAAAAATGAAGTACATTTGTAAAAAAAAAGGTATTTTTAATGTCAAATATTAATAAAAATAAAATGTATATATTTCATATCTTTTACCTAAATATTCTAATAAATATAGATGTATTATTATTATTTACTAAATATATATTATATGTACAAAAATAATAATATTTAATATTTATGAAAAAAGTATATTTTATATCAAATATTTTCAGAAGATAAAATAAAATAAAAAATAAAAAAAATGAATGTATTTGGTATTTATTCCTAATATTCTAAAAAAAGTATTATGTATTTATTTACATACAAATATCAATATAAACAAATAAATGCCTAAAAAATATAAAAATGGTGTGAAAAATATTTTTTATATTTTTAATAATATTAGAAAAAATAAATAAGTCAGAACAAAAAAGAAAAAGTCAAAAAAACATAAAAATAAACATAATGGCCCAAGGGGGTGTAGAAGCAAAAACATGGTGTGAAAAGAAATAACAAAACAGGCCCAGCCCACGTGGAGCTTCTTCAACCTCCAGCCAGAAACTTTGTCAAAAACGCGCGCTTGGAAAACTAATTCAAACACCTGGATCCTTGGACTTTTAGCACAAACTTACAACATAAGAAATGTTAATCATCAAGCCACGATTCTGGACATGTAAAGAACTCATCCTAACTCTCAGAAATGAGAGAGAATTTCATCATTCCAAAATCTTAACCTAACTTTTTATCAATGTTCAGACCTTAAATTCTCACAACATATGCAAAATAAATGGAAAGTAAAGGTATGTACAGTTTCAGGGGCATGAGTAGAACACTTCTTATTCACAAACTTAGAGCTAATGATGTCTATATTGAGAGATAGAAGTTCAAGAATATACCTGTTCAGTTGGAATCGTGTCTGGCAATGGAGGAGCTTTCAGGGCAAGATGATGATTTGTACAGCTTCCTTGAATTGTGAGGATGCTATTCCAATACTTGGTATGCTTTGAAACCTTCTATACCAAGCTGCAGAAGTCAACCTGCAAGAGGAAGAAATGAAAATGGCCAAACTGATTAGAGGAGTTACAGTCCACTTCTAATGCTTTGGATAGTTTGGATTGATGGTAAGGAAAGTATTTGAGCTGGTTTTGGCCAAGATGCACGATGGAAATGAGTTGTGGGATTCAAGTTGCAGAATGTGCCCTGTTTTTCCACAAAGCTGTGATTTTCTGTAACTGGATGGATGAAGGGTTGTTTGGTCGTGTTTGAGGTCAGTTAGGGAGTGTGAAATGTGAGGACAAAGTTTGCTTAGGTTGATCTTTACTGAGATGAGAGTTGTTATGTGTTATGGCAAGTTTCTTACACTTTAAGCAACAAAAGGCCACTTGGTGTTTCTAGCCTGTACAGGCCCCCATTCTATGCTTAACCACTTAGTCTTGATCAGTGTAATTAGCCCATAAACTTGTGCCAAAGAGATCTTAACTGTACTTGCTTGGATTTGCATTTTGACATAAAGTTCACTTTTGCAAAAATGGTTAAAATGCTTTATCTATTTTGAGACTAAACCATTATGCAATGCTTGAACACAAAAAATATGGTCTTGGCACAATGAGTTTGCATTAAATTTATGAGTGTAAAAGAGATTTAGGGCCTGTAATCAAGAAATGCATGCTGATTTGAAAATTTCCTAAGTGTATGAACATGGAAATTGGCCATAACAAAAGTGAGTTTTTCCCATATTGCCAAATTCGATTCTCTCTAACCATGAGGTTTTTTGATTAGTTCTTTGACATTTTGGAAAGCTTGGAATGTGTACTACAATCCATCTTTGAAATGAAAATTGAAATTCCAAGTGGAGGTATGTGAAAAATGGTCTTGAAGTTAGGCAAAAATCCTGCCTAAAATAGGTCAAATTTTCTCTAAGTTAAGAATGGTTTGGTACCCTTATTCCAAAAATTGTAACTTGAGATACAACCTTCTTTTGGGAAAACTTTGTGAATCAAAGTTGTAGATTTTTTAATAGGCTACAACTTTCATGTTTTGACTTTTGCTTGAATCCAAATGAATCTTGGTGAGAAAGTGGGACAAAGTTAGGAAAAAATTAGGGTTTTTCATAACTTAGAAAAATTCTAAGTTATGAAAAAACTTCATTTCAAACCCTAATTTGCAATTCTTGATTTCTTGATGAACAAGTTTCATGATTTGGAATGTTTTGATGAAAAATGAATCTTGACACTTGATTTTGACCAAAAAGTCAAAGTTTGACTTTTCAGTATACAGTCAAAATTGACCAATTGACTGGGAAATTCAACTGTCAATCTTGTGCATTTGGGATCTTTTGAACTTGTTGAGTATGTCAAGACAATTCCATGGGGTCCTTGAGTCCATATGTGAGCTTGGTTTGCCATTGGCTAGGTCAAACAGTCAAAAATTGCCTTTGTGCAGTCAAAACCCTAAAATTGACCATTTTGCCCTTTTGGTGATCTGATCAAATTTCTTGTGGAATTGTGATCCAAACTTGATCAAATGGTCCATGTGAAATCATAATGTTGATGTGGGTCAATTTTCATGAGATTTGACTGTCAATTGGCCACAGTTGACTTTTTCCCCAATACAGCTGATTTCTAGGTCAATTGTCCAATTGACTGGGCAAAACTTGGAATCAAGGCTTGAAACTTGATGTGGATAAACTTGGGAGTCCAATATGAAGCATGAAAGTCATCTTAGGCATTTTAGGTCAAAACATCCTTGTGCAAACACAAACCCTAATTTGGGTCAACAGTGCAAGGAGAAGTCTTGAGCAGATGAAACCCTAACTGGATCTTGAGCTCCAAGGGCTTTGTGATGAGAAATTATTGAGAGAAATGGGAGGGCAAATTTTGGGGTACAACAGTTGCCCCTGTTCAATATTCTTGAATCCGAAGAGTTAGATTGGCAAGTTTGCCTTTCGCGACTCGAGGGTAAAAGGAGATTGGACACTAGAGTGCCCTTAAATTTGCACTCGTCAAAGCAATGGATGCGGGAATGGGCTTAGAGATGCCATTTGGAGATGGGCTTAACGATGCCATCGGGAGGAGTGACAGAAACTTGTCGGGGATGGGCTTAAAGATGCCATCTGGAATGAGTATCAGAAAGGTGTCCGTGTTTAGGACCATCTCTGAACTGGGGGTCTGAACAAGCAATAGATTGACATCCGTATCTGGAGGCATCCGTAAACTGTTTTCAAAAGTTGAGAATCGTCTGAACAAGCGATAGGTTAACATCCGTTACTTGGAGAACCCGTGAACTGTTTTCAAAAATCTTGAGAAGAAACTGAACAAGCGATAGGTTGGCATCCGTTACTTGGAGAACCCGTGAACTGTTTTCAGAAATATCGAAGTTGAATAAGCAATAGAGCAGCATCCGTTGTTGGGAAGCGTCCGTAAACTGTTTTCAAAAGTTGCATCTGAACAAGCGATAGATTAACATCCGTTGTTGGGAAGAATCCATAAACTGTTTTCAGAAGTCTTGAGAAGAAACTGAACAAGCGATAGGTTAGCATCCGTTACTTGGAGAACCCGTGAACTGTTTTCAGAAATCTCGAAGTTGAATAAGCAATAGAGCAGCATCCGTTGTTGGGAAGCGTCCGTAAACTGTTTTCAAAAGTTGCATCTGAACAAGCGATAGATTAACATCTGTTGTTGGGAAGAATCCATAAACTATTTTCAGAAGTCTTGAGAAGAAACTGAACAAGCGATAGGTTAGCCTCCGTTACTTGGAAAACACGTGAACTGTTTTTAGAAATCTCGAAGTTGAATAAGCAATAGAGCAGCATCCGTTGTTGGGAAGCGTCCGTAAACTGTTTTCAAAAGTTGCATCTGAACAAGCGATAGATTAACATCCATTGTTGGGAAGAATCCATAAACTGTTTTCAGACGTCTTGAGAAGAATCTGAACAAGCGATAGGTTAACATCCGTTACTTGGAGAACCCGTGAACTGTTTTCAGAAAACTTGGAGTTGAATAAGCAATAGAGCGGCATCCGTTGTTGGGAAGCGTCCGTAAACTGTTTTCAAAAGTGTCTTGGAAGATAATGATTTTTGTCTGTCGACTGATCTTACCTGAAAAGGTAAAGAGTTAGTTGTATGCAATGTCATGATGCATGATGCAACGTATGTTATATGATATGAATGTAAATGAATGTGCATGTAAGCTGGAGAGCTGTCTTGCGGAGGATAAATGAATCCTAGATGGCTGAAGATAAAAGCATCTTGACTGCTGCCGGGAAGAATAATTCCTGGTTGTTGCTGGGGAATAAGGAGCTTGGGTTGTATACCAATCTTCTGGGGAATACCAGACCTTCAAACGTCGAGGGGCCTCAGAACAACTTGTAGGGACTTGGAATTACCTTGGTGACTTGCAGGGTAAGAGAATTTCTGATGATGTTTACTGGGGATTTTAGAACCTGGGTGACTCATGCTGGGGAGGTATGACTGAGAATCTTTAGTCTAGTAAGAAGCCTTTCGGTGGGGAGAAGGTTCACTAGTCTGGTTCCGCTGGGGATTGATAGTTTGAAGTTTTAGCTCTGCTGGGGATACTGAAACTTAAACTCTGAGGAGAATTGAGTTCTGGAGGATTCTCTAGCTGGGGGTAACAAAGATAAACTCCTCTGGGGATTGTATTGATAAGTTATACTGGGGAACCCTGATGAACTCCGCTGGGGATAGGAAGAATTTTGCCGAGTGCGATCTTCCGTGGCAATTAGCTGAGGATAACCCAGTTATAAGCCCTTGTGAGGAATAACTTTGAATAAAGCTCGGGAGAGACGTCCGTACTCTGCAGGGGATAAGCTTCCAGAATCTACTGGGGATAAGCTTCAAGACCTGCTGGGGATATGGATTCCAAATCTCCTGGGGGTTTCCTTTGAAAGGGTATCAAGATATCCAACTGCACCTTCAACCTATCAGTAATCCTCTTTCTTGATTCATAAGGAAATGATTATGTTCAAATGCATATGCCTATTTAACAAAACATTGGACGTTTCTCAAAATAAAACAATTAGTGCAAGAGAAAGAAAAAAGGAAATGACACAAATTTCTGGGAAGAGTATTTGTATTAACTTTCTCTGAGTATATTTGTACAAAGGAGACAATCATCCTAGTAAGAGGATTTTTTCGTAAATATTGAAAGATTTATACAAAATAAAGATGGCTATGTGAAATAATTCCATGTGAAAATCCGATCAATCTAGCCGAAGACGAAGGTGAAGACGATTGCTAAGTGCCTGGTGAACTTGCAAGACTGTTACTCCAAGAAGAGAGGGCCATTCAGCCACATGAAGAGCCGGTGGAATCAGTGAATTTGGGTACCGAGACAAACAAGAAAGAGGTCAAGATCGGTGCCAATCTGGAGCTTAGTGTGAAACAACGGTTGATTCAGATGCTGCAGGACTATGTTGAGATCTTTTCCTGGTCTTACGAAGATATGCCTGGTTTGGATACTGATATTGTGGTTCATCGCCTGCCTACCAAGGAAGACTGTCCTCCAGTGAAACAAAAGGTTCGCCGTATGCGCCCAGAGATGTCTTAGAAAATCAAGGCTGAAGTTATGAAACAGTTTGACGCCGGTTTCCTAGCAGTCACCTCTTACCCTCAATGGGTTTCCAATGTGGTTCCTGTGCCGAAGAAGGATGGGAAGGTTCGAATGTGTGTTGACTACAGGGATTTGAACAGGGCAAGCCCCAAGGATGACTTCCCTCTACCTCATATCGATGTTCTGGTTGACAACACCGCTCAGCACAAGGTATTCTCCTTTATGGACGGTTTCTCCGGGTATAATCAGATAAAGATGGCTCCCAAAGACATGGAGAAGACCACCTTTGTTACTCAGTGGGGTACTTTTTGCTACAAGGTCATGCCTTTTGGACTGAAGAATGTTGGGGCAACATATCAGCGTGCCATGGTTGCTTTGTTTCATGACATGATCCATCATGAGATTGAAGTATACGTCGACGATATGATTGCAAGATCCCAGACTGAGGAAGAACACCTTGACCATCTACAGAAGCTTTTTGACAGGTTGAAGTTGTATAAGCTGAGGTTGAACCTGAACAAGTGCACCTTCGGGGTAAGGTCTGGTAAACTACTGGGCTTCGTCGTAAGTGACAAGGGCATTCAAGTGGACCCTGCATAAGTGAAAGCCATACAATAGATGCCAGCTCCCAGAATAGAGAAAGAATTCAGAGGCTTCCTGGGATGACTGAACTACATTGCCCGATTCATCTCACACCTGACTGCTACTTGTGAGCCAATCTTCAAGCTGCTAAAGAAAGATCAAGTAGTACGTTGGAATGATGAATGCCAGGCCGCTTTCAAAAGGATCAAAGAGTATCTCCAAGAGCCACCTATTCTGATGCCACCAGTTGAAGGGAGACCTTTGATCTTATACTTGACAGTACTCGAAAACTCAATGGGGTGTGTGCTGGGGAAGCATGATGAGTCTGGCCGAAAAGAGCATGCTATTTATTACCTTAGCAAAAAGTTTACCGACTGTGAGACCCGATACTCACTTCTCAAGAAAACTTGTTGCGCTTTGGCATGGGCTGCTCGCCGACTGAGACAGTATATGTTGACTCACACTACTCTGTTGATATCAAAGATGGATCCAATCAAGTATATCTTCAAAAAGCATGCCTTGTCCGGAAGAATAGCAAGATGCCAGATGATCTTGACTGAGTACGACATCCAGTACACGACCCAAAAGGCAATCAAGGGAAGTGTGTTGGCAAACCATTTGGCACATCAGGCAGTGGATGATTACCAGTCTATGAACTTTGAATTTCCGGACGAGAATATCATGTTGGTAACTGATTGTGAGACACCTGGACCGGATGAAGGACCTGAGGAAGGATACCAATGGTCTATGTACTTTGATGGAGCTTCGAATGCTTTGGGTAATGGCATTGGCGCCATGATCATATCTCCTAAAGGCTCTCATACTCCATTCACCGCCCGACTATGTTTCAACTGCACCAATAACATGGCGGAGTATGAGGCATGTATTATGGGTCTTCGAGCTGCAATTGACCTAAGGATTAAGTTTCTAAGTGTCTTTGGAGATTCCTCTCTCGTGATCAGTCAGATCAAAGGCGAGTGGGATACGAAACACCCGAATCTTATCCCTTATAGGGAGTATATGTTGACCTTACTTCCCCATTTCGAGGAGATAACCTTTGAACACTTCCCCAGAGAGGAGAATCAGTTGGCGGACGCGTTAGCTACGATGTCTTCTATGTTCAAAGTCAATTGGGACAACGAAGCTCCCCGAATCATCATTGAAAGATTGGACGAACCTGCACATTGTTGTGATCTTGAGACTGAAGAAGTAACAGAAAAGCCCTGTATCATGAGGTGAAGAGGTATCTTGAAGCTCAAGAATACCCCGAGGGTGCATCTGTTAATGACAAGAGGTTTCTGAGGAGGTTCGCGGCGAAGTTCTTCATCAGCAATGACATCCTTTACAAGCGTAACCATGATTCAACCTTACTGCGTTGTGTGGATAAGACTGAAGCAGAAAGGATCATGACAGAGCTGCATGAAGGTACTTTCGGAACTCATTCCAGTGGATATACCATGGCAAATAAAATCCTTCGGACAGGATATTACTGGTCCACAATGGAAGCCGACTGTTATCAACATTCTCGGACATGTCACAAGTGCTAGTTCTATGCTGATAAGGTGCACATCCCTCCAGTTCCTCTGAACGTCTTGACGGCACCTTGGCATTTTGCAATGTGGGGCATTGATATGATCGGCGAGATCAGACCTACAGCATCCAACGGGCATCATTTCATCCTGGTAGCTATTGATTACTTTACGAAGTAGGTTGAAGCAGCTTCCTTTGCTACCGTAACCAAGAACGTCGTAGCACGGCTCATTCGGCACAATCTGATCTGTCGATATGGTGTACTAGAGAGGATCATTACGGACAATGGTACCAATCTCAACAACAAGATGATCACCGATCTCTGCGAGCAATTCAAAAATACAGCATCATAACTCTTCTCCCTACCGGGCGAAGATGAATGGGGCTGTCGAAGCAGCAAATAAGAACATTAAGAAGATTGTGCAGAAGATGACAGTGACATACAAAGATTGGCACGAGATGTTACCGTTCGCTCTTCATGGGTACCGTACCTCAGCTCGGACGTCAACAGGGGCAACACCATATTCTTTGGTTTATGGCATGGAGGCAGTCTTGCCTATTGAAGTTCAGATACCCTCTCTTCGAATCATAAAGGATGCAGGTTTGGGTGAAGACGACTAGATTCAGACCCGGCTTGATCAGCTGAACTTAATCGATGAAAAGAGACTTACTACTATTTGTCATGGTCAGACGTACCAAAAACGGATGATCAAGGCATTTAACAAGAAAGTCAGACGACAAGAGTATCAAGTTGGGGACCTGGTAATCAAGCGCATTATTCTACCTCAAGGTGATCCCAGGGGAAAATAGACCCCTACTTATGAAGGGCCATTTGTGGTTAAGAACATTTTCTCAAGAGGAGCTATGATTCTAACCACCATGGATGGTGACGACCTTCCTCACCCCGTCAATGCAGACATAGTGAAAAGATACTACGCATAATCAAAGACCCGCTAGGTTGACTGGCCTAGGAAAAAATAAGGGCTTCCCGGTGAACCAAAAGGGTTCGGGCAAAAATAAGGGATGAAAATGAAAAAAAAGTTGTACACCCGGCAAGTCGAAAACCTGAAAAGGCGGCTTGGGCAAAAAAGGGTATCCCGGTGGACTGAAAATCCGAAAGGGCGGTCCAGGAAAAAATTAGGGATTAAAGCGTAACACTATGTCTCATTGGATCACCCCGCATCCAGACTTCGGTATCGACTATCAAGCTCGGACGACACTAATCAATCAGATTCATCTTCAACCAGTAGCAAAGTGATGAGATGCTCGAGGACATAAAGGCAATAGCAGAGTTGGAACCCAGTGGGATTATTCACATAGCTGTTTTGTTTTCTTTTTGCAAATTGTATAAATTCTATTTGTTCGGCGGCGTTCTCTTACTAGGACGTCAGCCTCCTGTACAAAAACGCCTATTTTCAGGCCAACTTCAAAATCAATACAAATTCATTTTCAGACAAATTTCAAATTGTTTTTCCTTTATCTGTTTTGTTTTGCAAAGAACGTCCAATGTTCATTTTTGATATATGCATTTGATATTAATTGCTACTCATAAATGTTTACATATGAAACAAAAGATGAATTACTGGTAATATCAAAAGCAGGGGCAATAAGAATTGTCAGAACTGTGTAGTTGCTTTATCCACCAGGTACCAAGGTAGATTCAGCTGAAGAATACGACTAAGATACCTTCACTCCCCGCAGAATAAAACATTAATGGTAGCTCTTCCAGCTGAGACTTACAGCTAGGTAAAAATCAGCAATACTCTCCCCCAAGCAGAGTTAGCCTACCATCAGCCCTAAAAAGGTTGGGTATCCCCAGAAGGTCTTAATCTTCCCCAGCGGAGTATAAAGATATTCCCCAGCAAGTATAAGAATGTTCCCCGGCAGTCTTAATATTCCTCAACGGAGTATAAGAATGTTCCATGGCAGAATACAAGATACCCCAGTGGAGCCATTTCCCCAACGCAGTCTAAAAAAGCTTTCCCAACAGAGTTGAATCATCTTCCCCAGTAGATTCTAGAAGCTTATCCCCTGCAGAGCGCAAATAAATCTCCCCAGCCAAATTCAGAGGGTTATCCCCACAGGAGTCTAACTGGGTTATCCTCAGCAAGTTGCGACTGAAAGATCATCCCCAGCGAAGTTCTTTCTTTCCCCAAACAGGAGTACAATCCTCAATAGATTCAGGGTCACCAGCAATGGTAATCCATCCCCAGCAGAGTTCATCATTAAAGTCCCCAACAGAGCTTATCAACAGAATCCCCAGCGGAGTTTATCGTTAAAATCTTCAGCAAGCATCTCTCCCCTAGAGAGTAATTCCCCACAGAGTAATATCTTCATCAGTTTATTCCCCAACGGAGTTCTCTTCTCCTACAGGTTTATTCTCACAATCATCTTCGTTCATCATCCCCAGCGGAAACGAAGAACTCAACTCTATTCTCCAGCAGCTCCAGGATTTATTTTCCCCAGCTACAACATTACATGTCCATACATCATGCTACATGCATATATGCATCATACCATACAATCTCATTTATTTTGAGAACATCATTGCCTGATACATATCATGCATTACATACAGCTAACCTTTACCTTTCAGGAAAGATACAATCAAAATTCAAGTTATGAAGCCCGGGTACAACCGGATAGTATCTTGATTTCTACAACATATTGTGAAGCCCGGATTACGGACGGATAACAATATTAGACTACCGCAAAGCCTGGATTACGACCAGATAGTGACATCTCTCAAAAGCAAGCTATGAAGCCCGGAGAACGACCGGGTAATAGTTTATTCCCCAGGGAGCCTTGAAGCCCGGATTACGACCGAATAGCAGCTCAGTAAGCACCATGAAGCCTGGATTCGACCAGATAGCGGTATATCATAAACACAAGCCGTGAAGCCCGGATCACGACCGGATAACAGCTCAGCAAGTTATTGTGAAGCCTGGATTACGACCAGAAAGCAATACAAGACCATGAAGCCTGGATTACGACCAGATAATGGTAGAAGATGTTCTGAAGACTGGATTACGACCAGATAGCAACCAAGAGTACTACGAAGCCTGGATTATGACCAGATAGGGGTATATATTTAATAAAAGTTATGAAGCCCGGGTACGACCGGATAGTATCTTGATGCCTCCGAACACCATGAAGCCTGGATTTTGACCAGATAGTGGTATGATATATCGTGAAGCCTGGATTACGACCAGATAGCGTTAAGGGACACTGTGAAGCTTGGATTACGACCAAATAGCAGTTTACCCAGCCAATTACTATGAAGCCCGGATTCGACCGGATATTAGTAAACCCAACCGTCAAAGGGAAGCCCGGATGCGACCGAATAACCACTTGATTTGTTCTGAAGCCTGGATTACGACCAGACAACGGTACAAGACACTGTGAAGCTTGGATTCCGACCAAATAGCAATTTACATGGACAGTTACTAAAAATCCCGGAGTCGGCCGGATATTAGTGTGCCCAAAATTCAAGTTGAAGCCCGGATGCGACCGGATAACCACTTGATTTGTTCTGAAGCCTGGATTTCGACCAGATAAGAAGTGAGGTATTGCAAATCCTAGATTACGACCGGATAGCAAGTTTAATCTCATCTCCCCAGTAAGTCATTGTAAAGCCTGGATTACGACCAGATAGCAGTCGGCCTTATCACTATGAAGCATGGGTTGCGACCAGATAGTAGTTCACTCTCACCTCTTCAACAAATATGATTCCTCAGTAGAATAAAGGACGACCGAAGCTCCTAAAGTTCTATTTCTCCTAAGACAAAGAACAGCATTCCCCAGCGGAATTTCCCTCAACAACAGGTATACAAGCTCTCGCTAAGGAATCTCTTACGCGATCGACACTCCTTCGGATGGCATCTTTAAGCCCATCTCCCATCATCAATCTCCAGATGGCATCTGTAATCCCTTTCCTGACATCACAAGACAAATATTACTTCATGCGAGTGCAAATTTCTGGGCACTCTAGTGTTCAATCATCTTCCACCTTCGGATCACGAAAGGCCCGAACGCCAATCTATATCCTCAGGTTTAAGAAGATTGAACAGGGGAAACTGTTGTACCCCAAAATTTTCCCTCCCGTATTTCTCAAGACATGTCAAGAATCATCTTCAAGTTGTTCAAGATGGCTCAAGAGTTGGATAGTCAGATCATCTCCTAAGGCAGTCAATTCAAAATTAGGGTTTTGTGTTGCATCAAGGTCCTTACACCCAAATGACCTCAAGTGCTCCCCAATGTCCTAATATGTTCTTAAGTTCATCCATGTCAAATTTCAAGCCTTGCAGAGAAAGTTTGGTCAGTCAATTGCTCAAGAGGTCCAAAAATCGACTGTGTTAGGGCAAAAGTCAACTGGGACCTAAATACAGTCAAACCTCAAGATTTTTTGTCAACATTCTCATTTTGAAGGATAATTCATCATTTGATCAAGGGTTGATCATGATTCATCAAGGATTGCTCAAGATTCATCAAGATTCAAAAGTTGCTAAATTAGGGTTTTGAAGGAAAAGTCAGCTCAACTTTGACCAAGCATAACTTTCTCATACTTCATGAGAAATGACCCATCCAAATCTCATTTTGAAGAGGATGAAATTTCCTACAATCCATATTCACACCCCAAGATCAATAAATGCTCTCACAAAAAGTTACAAATTTGGACATTATAGGTCATTTTTGAAAGTCAACAAAAACACCTTTTTTTACAAAGCTTATAACTTGAGAATGGAATATCAAAATGAGATGATACCAAAAGGGTTGGTTATAGGACATCTCAAGGTTTCTAAAAAGTCCAATAACACTTCCAAAAGTTAAAAATTGAAGAAGTTATGCATTGTTGAAGTTGGGCATTTTTCCAAAATTGCCAAAAGTCAATTATCCTCAAAACTCCAATTTTTGACAAAAGGGCCCACTTTTTTCCACTTGATATGATCTTGTCACACCACACACGTGTCCTATCTTCAATTTCATGACCAATCATTTATTTTTCTATTTTATTTAATTTTTATTGATTTAATTCATTTTAAATTAATATTAATTCAAATAAAATCTAAAAATTGATGGAATGATATCTTTGTGATTGGTATAGACTTAAATTATCATCATGAACCAAATCAAATTCGTATCAAGCTTTGTTATGCACAAAAAATCAAATTTGGTACAATTATGGAAAGTTTATCAATGGTGATCATATCAAATCTCAAAACCTTGAATGCACATGGATTAAAGCCCAACTCTTGACCTAATTCACTCCCATATACACACACAAGCTAGGCATATGAAAAACACGACCTAAAACTGCAAGAAACGGCCAAACAAAAGTTGGAAAAAAGCTTGAAAACCTTGAAACTAAAATCTTGGTTAGGGCTCGATTTAATCCCAAATCTCAACGTGGTGTTCTTGCTTGCAACCTCCTGAAGCTATAGCAACCAGAATCAAGTCCTGAGACCACCAGAATCGCGCTGTAAGTCGTCACGAACATGGCCCTGTACATGGAATCTTGAATCGTTTTTCTTGCATCTTTTCGCCAATTTTCTTGTACCATCATGCTTCACGTTTAAATTCCAACATGTCTGCATTATTCAATTTTGTTTTCATGGCCTATAACCTTAGATCTAAAGCTAGGGTTTGTGTTCTTGTTTTTTGGGCATTTTTGATACAGGCATAATCAGGACCAATAACGACCATGGATGTGTTCAGGGGAGAGAGACGAATCCAATGATGGTCTTAGCCTGCATTTTTGTGACCTAGGACGAATTTTTGAGGCATCCCACGAATCTTCCTGCGGATAAAAATCCGCAGGTAAAAAACCAGAGATTTATTGAAGAAGACAACTAGGTGTCTTCCTCTGATTAGTTAACTTTGAATTTCGCGCTATTTTTTTTTTATTTTTTCAGGCATATTATTTTGTTTCATATATAATAGTTGTTTCTTATCCTAATAACAATTGAACAAGCCAGCTGGGTTGGTGAGCACGCTATGTCAAAATCTCTTGGGACCTGGGTTCGAATCCCAGGTCCCCCAATACCTTTGTGCAATTTTTATTCAGGTATTCTCATGCAGCATCAGGAGCGTGGCCTATCATACGCCCTCATCCAGATATCATCCAAGTGGCTTCAGATCTAATCCAGTGGCCAGGAGTGAAGGATTATCATATGTCCAAGTCAACAAGCGCGTATGGAACTGGAAAAGTCAAGGCAGGCTGGGACGTTTTGGGCTTGGGATTGCAAATCACACCTCCAAAATTGGGCCCAAACCCCCTGAGTTTGCTTCTTTTTTTATTTTCTTTCATTATTTTCTTATATTATTTATTGTTTTATTATCATTATTTTTGATTAATTGCTAACCAAAATAATTAATAATTTTCCTCATAAAATCAAAACATAAAAAATATTATTTTTATTTTTATTAATGTCATTATTTTTGTAAATAAATAATTTAATTGACTTAGTTTTTTAATTAGGTATAATTTTAACATTTTTTGCAATAAATTAAAATTAGTTAGAATATTAGGTTTTTAACAATTTTAATCATTGTTATTTTATTTCCTCAAATATTAAAAAATCCAAAAATATCTCTTTTTTATTTAATTAATTAATTAACTTAAGTTTAATTTCATTTAAATTCAAAAATAACAAAAACATGCTTTCTTTAATAAAAAGGGTCAAAACCCTAAAAATGCCCCGATTTAATTTTCTCGCACGCGTCTTATTTTTATCCAATATTGTAATTGCTTCCAGTATTTAATAGTTTTAATAGGACTTTAACTTATCTCTTCTATTTATTTTTCCGCAATTTAAATTAAAGGGTTTGTTTTTGGCGATGTAAATACCCGACGCCTTGTAATAGCTTAGATTCAATTTCCGCAAATTTAATTTTCGCAACTATACAATGTTAGATGTTTGAAAAATAGGCAATTCATGACAAGATCAATCTTGAACCTAAAATCAACATAGCTCACCATTAACATGTACAGATAAAAATTAATCGAAATAACACACTCGCACATGCCACTCTTAAGGTACACCTCACTTGGTTGCCTCGAACGTGGTCATTGAGTATAGGAAGTTTTAGTGGTCGCCCTCTTATCCAAAGATCATAGTTGCCTCGAAACAGTTGCCTCGGAAAAATAATCTAGGATATTAGGGTTACCGCTAAGGCATCCTAACATTGCTTTAGTGACCACATGCCCCTTGAATTGACCTGAAAACTCCAACGACGGTGCTACCTACTCCTCAATAGTGGGATAGCGCTGTCTAAAGGACATTTGTACAGTTTAATTCCTTTTTGAGTAGGTAGATGGTTCTTAAGTACTTGCTCCTTTTAAAAACAAAACTTTTCGCACTTACACTCCTTTCAAAACAAAAATTCTTTCAAACCCACAAACACAAAGAAAAGCAATCTTTTGAAAACACATTGAGCAAGTACCTAAGAGCCCGTGGATAACCACGGATAGAAAGGGTGCTAACACCTTCCCTTTCGATAATCTACCTCCCGAACCTGAGAAACATCTCAAAAAGGAATTTTTCTGTGCTTTTGTCCTTTCCTTCTTGGATAAAATAAAAGACGGTGGCACTCTTGCTTACCGCGACATTTTGCGAAAACAAACGCAAAATGCAAACCAGCATTCCAAAACAGTCAGTTCTCATTCCCACCGATCACTGTTGGGATGTTAGAAAGGTTTTGTTTATTGTTCACTAGTTTTTGCAGTTTGCAGGCTGTTTATTGTTGGACTGAGTTGAATCTTTATGAATGTTTTGTGGCTTTGACAATTAACAGGTTGGGAGATTTGTTGTTTTGGCCCTGTTTGAAACTGTTATGCAGTCTTGTTATTGTTGGATATTGGCCCTTGAAACTGTTATGCAGGTTTTGTGTATTATTGTTGTTGGTTCATAGGTTTGGAGGTTTTGGGAGCTGGAACTTGCTATGCAGGTTTTGTGTATATGAACTTGCTATACAGGTTTTGTGTAGCTCAATTTTGACAAAAAAATTCTCCCCTCTCTTCTTACAGTTTGATGGTGTTATATCCTAGTTGCTTTTGTTTTGTAACTTGTGACAGAGTAGCAAAACTGTACAATCCCAACAAAATAGGTGATATCTTTTTCTCTCTCTCCTCTCTCAATGATAAAAGCAGAAATGCTTTTTTTTCACTTTTCCTGAAAAGTTTGCCCAAATTCTTGGAAAATGATGAAAGGCTATGAAACAAGCCCCCTTTCTTATTATTTGGTTTACCATACTGCTTTTTACTTTTTGTCTGCTGTTTGTACTTGCCCTATTGCATTGTACTTGTCCTAGTTGTTGCTGCTGTCTAGTTTTGCTTGTATGCTGCATTGTTTAGTTGCCTTGTACTTTGTAATGCTTGCATCCAGTTTGTATTTGGCTTTGTTCAGTTTTCCTTGGGAAATTTGCACGCCTGCTGAGTTACTGTCTTGGTGCACTGTCCAATTTAGTTTGGCTTTGTTTAGTTTGCCTTGTTGCATTGTTTGGACAACATGCTGCAGTTGGAATATGTGTTGCATTTGGATAAACTTGTTTTGCATTCTTTAATTTGGACAACTTGCATTTTATTTTTATTTTTGTGAACCAAGAAGAGTAATCTTCTTGTGATTTGCAAAGAGAAAAATAAAAAACGCGATGAATTGAAAATAGCCCCTCTGATTCCAAACGACAAACTTTAATGATGGACATTTTTCTTTCTTTTTTTTGAAATTTTTATTTATGTTCAATTAAACTGTACTAATCTTTTTTTTTTGTCTTTCCTTCATGTGAGCGCAAATTGGATGGTGGCAAAGCAGAGAAAGCAAGAGACTTTGTAGCAAGCATGGAAGCAATGGAAGCTTAGGCTTAGATTTTTCTTTGTAACTTAGTGATATTTTTAATTCGTTGTATTAATTTATTTTTCAAGTACGATAAGTTGTAAAACTTAAAGCATATGAATAATAAATTGTTTTTGTAACAACATCTGAAATAAATGAAGAAAGTCTTTATGAGATAATCTGATATCCAATATAATCCATTACTGTTAGTAACTTGTAATTCTCTCTTTATGTCTTCACTGATTCTTTAAGATTCCTGATTAAAATAACTGAAACTGCATTCCAATAATTCCAATCCAGATAACTTAAATTCCAAGTAATCCAATAACTTTGTAATCTTGTAACCTTGAAACAGTATTCCAATCAGAACACACACTGTGTATTCCAATAAGCAGGCAAATGTTTATTCCATAAACAAGCGGATGTTTTAAAAGACGCAAATTAACTGGTTAACATGGATCGAATAAACACTGCCTTTTTCCAGTAAATTTGAGAGAGCATGAAAATATGTGACAGCCAATTGACTTTTTGAGAATTCAGTTTCTTCTGAGAAATGAGAGAAAAACCCTAATTCCTGATTTACTGCCGTAGGAGAAAATCTGTCTGATCGATTCCTGAGCTATTCTTGAATACCTGAGAAACCCTAGAGTTGTGATTTTCTGTGAAAAAAAGGAGGGCAAATTTTGAGGTACAACATTTACCAAATCAATGGTAAGTCAACAATGTCAAAGGAATAAAAGATGCATAAGAAAGACATTTGAGTAGGTAGATATCTTCTAAGTTACTTGCTCCATTTCAAACAACAATCCTTGCTATTCTCAAAACAAACACATACACATTACAAAAACATCTTACAAACATTGAAAACATTTTCAAAAAAAAGACAAACATCTTTGTATACATTCTTACGAACGAGAATCATTACAAAGATTACCTAAACGAGTGGCCTCTTTTACAAAATACTTTCAAAACCACATCAAACACCATTTCAAACAAACCAAAGCAATTGATATAAGCAAGTGATCTAAGAGCCCATGGAAAACCATGGATGAAAAGGGTGCTAGCACCTTCCTTTTTCATAATCTACCCCCCCCCCCTGAACTCAAGAAAACAATCTCAAAGGTCTTTCCTGTGCTTTTTCACCTTTACTTTTGGATAAAAGAAAAGTCGGTGGCGACTCTTGCTAACCGTGACATTTACGATAAAACTCAAAACCTCAAGTCAGTTCTCCCACCGTATCACACCTTCCTTTCTTGCATAACAGCATTTGTATCTCCTTCCTTCTTTTTGGAAAACCCATAGGATGGCTTCTTCGTGCTTCTGGAACTTTCACTTTTTGTTAAACGGCCCTCTCTTACAGCCTCTTCCAAAGGATACCCATGCCCACCATTTCAGTAAAGTCACTTGGCGCACTCGCTACCATCCTCTCATAGTAGAAAGCACCCAGAGTCTTCAGGAAAATATTTGTTTTCTCCTTTTCTTGCATGAGAGGAATCACTTGGGCGGCTACCTCACGCCATCTTTGTGCATATTCTTTGAATGATTCCCTATCCTTCTGGACCATGGCCCTGAGTTGATCACGGTCAGGCGCCACGTCCACGTTGTATTTGTATTGTCTGATAAATGCTTCTCCCAAGTCATTGAAAGTATGGATATTGACGTTGTCCAAACTCATATACCACTTCAACGCAACACCAGTCAAACTATCCTGAAAAAAGTGAATCAACAGACGTTGATCATCAGTGTGGGTAGACATTCTTCTTATATACATCACAAGATGAGCACGAGGACAAGTGTTTCCCTTGTACTTCTCGAATTCTGGGACTTTAAACTTCGCAGGTATCTTGACATTCAGGACCAAGCATAAATCATTCACATTCTTCCCGAATAATTCCTTTCCCCTGAGGGCCTTCATCTCCCTCTGCATCTTGTCAAACTGATCTTGAAAATCATTTATTTGATCATTGAGACCCAAGCCTTCACTTGGTAGAGGAAAAGGACGATACATATCATCATTAGCAAATGGGACCATATTCACTGAAGGAGGTGCATCAGGAGTAGCATGCACCATAGGAGGTGCAGGAGTAATAGTAGCCTGAACGACTGGAGTAACTTGAGGACCAAGATTTAAACCTTCAGGCACAAAGTTCTCTAGCATTCCCCATGGATAACCTTGAGGCATGCGATTCTGAATAACAGCTGGAGTAGCAGACACAGGAACAGTCGGAGCTTCAGTAGTAACCTTTGTCTGTTAAGGTTGAACACTTGGTGGATGATTCTAAGCAGCCACCAGAGATTCCAGCAGAGCAGTGAGATTGGACATGCCGGCCTTTAGAGCAGAAACTTCCTCGTGCAGCTCGCGATTCTCTTGTTCTAAGTTGTCCATCTTCTTTCTGAAATTAGCTCGAGTATTGTAGTGGTAAGATAGCTTGCTGAACGAAGTAAAGAATCTTGGTATGACACCTGGATATGCATAATAAATGCAAGAAATATGTGCAATATGATGCATGATATGCAATGCACATGATTTATTTTGTTAATATTTCAAGGGACTTAAAGATTTATAGACACATTGCAAATATCAAAGTAATAACACATTTGAGATACTAAAAAAAATTATTATAATAACTTCAAAATGGATTACAATTTTCAATAATCCCACGTACAAGA
Organism: Vicia faba; assembly: GCA_948472305.1. Taxonomy (NCBI): domain Eukaryota; kingdom Viridiplantae; phylum Streptophyta; class Magnoliopsida; order Fabales; family Fabaceae; genus Vicia; species Vicia faba. The sequence goes on from OX451741.1 coordinate 1,451,723,358, forward strand.
TGAAAATAAAGTCTAAAACCCTAAGAAGTAAAGTTGGTGGAGATCACTTTATATGCCGGCGCTTCCCTGTAAGCCTGGAAATCTGAGCCTTCAACCTCTAGTTTTCTTCCGCATATCTGGTGGTAACCTCCTTCCAATCACCTGAATCATGAAGTGAGCAACTAGCATCTAACTGAGGCTTAGAGGAAAATAAATCCCCTTGCCTCTCCATGGTCTCTACAGCCCAACTCTCAAGAATCTCAATCAAGTCGTCTTTCTCCTTCAAGTCTGATCTATAGTATGATACGGTGGGAGAACTGACTTGGGTGTTTTGAGTTTGTTTGCAAATGTTGCGGTTAGCAAGAGTCGCCACCGACTTTTCTTTTATCCAAAAGGAAAGGTGAAAAAGCACAGGAAAGACCTTTGAGATTATTTCATGAGTTCAGGGGGGTAGATTATGAAAAGGTAAGGTATTAGCACCCTTTTCATCCATGGTTTTCCATGGGCTCTTAGTTACTTTCTAGATCACTTGCTTTTGTTTGAAATTGTGCTTTGTGTGGTTTTTGAAAGTATTTTGTAAAGAGGCTGTTGTTTAGGCAAACTTTGTAATGATTCTCGTTCGTAAGAATGTATACAAAGATGTTGATCTTTTGAAAATGTTTTCAAGTTTGTAAGATGTTTTGAAAGTGTAGGTGTTTGTTTTGAAAATAGCAAGCATGTTTTGTTTTGAAATGGAGCAAGTAATTAGGAGCATTCTACCTACTCAAAAGTCTTTCATGTTCATTTCCTCTTTCCTTTGACATTGTTATCTTACCATTGATTTGGTAAGTAACCCTATCTTTGGATGTAAGCGGGACGGGCGTGGGTCATCTTATAACCATGATTAGCAATGTTGCAAGGTATCTTAGCATTCTTTTTTAGGGACTAAGATAATTTGAAAGGCAACATATATAGCATCATCGAGGGACTATGATCTTATATTTTGCTTGTTTTTGCTAAGATACCTCACATGCGTAATATGGCCATTTTATAAGGCAACCAAATGGATTTTACCCTAAGGGTGCTTGTGTGCAAGAATGTTGTTTTTCATGCTTGGTTTTGTCTTTAATTAGGGTTTTCTAATTGATTGGTTTTAGTCTTTCCATACAAACCCTAATTACTAGCATTTGTATATAAAGCGATAAATTGTGGAATTTAAAATTACTACGCTATTACAATACTTGTGGGAGGGGGTGTACAAATTACAAATGGGGATTGCAAGAAAGTAAAGCCTAATTATTTATTACAACCATATTGAATTTGGATAAATAATGTACAAAAATGAATAATTATGCAAGAATGTAAATATAAAGAAAATGGATGTTTATTTGGATTTTTTAGGGAAAAGGGTTTTGTTTTAACCTAATTAACAAAAAAAAATATTTAACTAAATTAATGAAAAGTAGACTTAAAATTACTAGGAAAAGAATTTAAATAAAACCCTAATCTATTAGTTAATTAAAAAAAGAAATTAAGTTTAAAAGAAGAATAGTTTTTGGTATTTTTGTCTTAAAAATAATTTATAGTATTATAAAATATTTTTGGTCTTTTTATATTTTAAAATAATATATTTAAATTGTGTAAAAGAAAATAACTAAAAAAATCTAGTTTCTAATTAAATTTACAAATCAATTAGTGAAATAAATAAAGTATGATTAAATAAAATATTTTTGTTTAAAAAATATATATATACCAAAATATAAATCTAATGTTTTTTATATTTTTTCTGATTTTTTTTAGTATTAGATAAAATATTTAAGAAAACAAATAAATAAAAATGAAAAAAATAAAATAAAATGGGCCAGGGTGTGAATAGCCAGCAAGGGGGTCAGAAGTAAAAAAAAAAACATAAGGCCCAAGGGGATGAGGCCCAGCGCTGCCAAAAAAGTCAGAATATGTGAAAAATATGAAAAAAAATCCAAAAGGGTACCACTGGAGCTCGAACCCAGGTCCCTATAGTCACAGGCGCGCACTTCTACCATTGGGGTGGCTATACATCTGTTTATTAATATGAAACCATAAATATTTATGGTAAACACGTTCCTGAGGCCAACTTCATCTTCAACCTCACATCTAGCCTGAACCTCTGTATCTCATTCAATTCTCAACAAGAATGAAAAATGTAAACAGGAAACTTGTAGCAAATTTCCTCACGATTTCAGAAATGCAAAGCAATAAAATTATAGATCAAAGATAAGCATGAATTTTAATGGCCCTAATCTGAACCCTAAAAATTTCAGAAACTTCAATCTTAAAATTCTCTAAGATCAAGCAATATAAATGAAAACTATGGACATGGTTAGCTTTAGGGCAATGATATCTACATTTTTCATTCACAAATAAATCATTAATGATGCTCGTATGAAAAGTTCAAAGTTGAGATAACTTACCTTGCAAGAGGGTATCGTGTTTTGAGTTTGAGTAGCTTTTAGTGGGTTCCAATGATTTGATTAGCTTCCTCAAGTTCCCAGGAAGCTAATATGATGCTTAGCTTGAGCTGAAAGTGCCTGAGGATTTTTGGAGAAGTCAAGGTGCAAGGTGCTGTTTTTGAAAATGGTGGATGATGATAGAGGTGTTACAGTGGTGTTGCAGGTTTTGGAATTGTTTGTGTATGTTATTTAGAAGCTTTTGAAAGTAAAATGCCAAGAAACGCACAAGCAAATTTGGAGATTGGATTCAAAACTCAGAAATGACAAGTTTTGAGGTGTTTTTAGTGATTCTGTGTTCTTGGTGTTTTTAGGGCTTCAGCATGCCTGGGATTTGTGGCAAATAACTTGTGTATGTATAAGAAAAAGGTCTTGAGTGATTTTGAGAGTCAGAAGTACAAGTTACAAGCTAATTGCTATGTTACTTAATTTTCAAGAAAAGTAGGAAAACAAGTTTCAAGAGGAAGTACAAGTATGGGCTGAGTGATTGTAAGTGTCTAGACAAGCTTCTCTTGAGTTATGGGACTTGTATCATCAGAAGAAAGCAATTGCAAGGCTCAAGAACAAGTTTTGTGCAAAAAGCTACTTTATCAAAATGGCATTGTGCACTTTCTTCCCAAAATGGATATCAAGCATGGCCTTGTGTTGTACCCCAAAATTTGCCCTCCCATATTCTCCAAGAAAATGCCAAGTCAAGTCACAAAATTCCCCAAGGGTTGCACAGTGCAAAGGTCTCCTATACAGTCAAAACTAGGGTTTGTGTTCTGATCAAGAAAAGGAAGTTTTCAAAGGCCCAATCAAGTCTCATATGCCTACAAATATGGTCAAGCATCCTCATATCAAGTTTCAAGGCATTCAGCTCAAAATTGCACAGTCAAAACCCTAAATTGCACTACAGTCAACTGTAGGGGCAAAATGGTCATTTGACAGTCCAAAGTTCAAATTTTTGGTCAACATATCATTTTGAAGCCACAAACATCATTTGATCAATGCTTGATCATGATTCTCAAAATTTGGCTCAGAAAATCATCAAGATGCAAAAGTTTCCTTATTTGGACAGCTGAAAAAGTCAACTGAAATTGACCAGGGCATAACTTTCACATGGATTATCAGTAAAATCCCATCCAAAGCTCATTTTGAAGATAAAGACATTTCCTACAACTCATCTTCATACTTCAAGTCCAAGAAATGCTCTCACAAAAAGTTATCAATTTCAACATTATAGGTCATTTTCAAAAGTCAACAAAAAGGGACTTTAAGTCAAAGGCCATAACTTGAGATTGGTAAATCAAAATGACATGGGACCAAAGACATTGGTTAGAGGACTCAAAGACCTTTCCAAAATGTCCAAGAACATGAGAAAAGCTTAAAAATTGAGCAAGTTATGCCTTGTGGAAGTTGGGAAATTTTTGGATATTTTGAAAAGTCAACTTTGATCCAAATGACTTAAAATTGCTAATGGGCCCATTTTTCTTCCATGATTCATCATTCTAAGCATGTGCACGACCACTTGGCCCAAAGGGAAGTATTTTCTCATTTTTTATTTATTTATTTGAATTATTATTTATATTAATTCATTTAAATCATTTAAATATGTGGAAAATATATAACTTGACCTAAAAAATCTTTTCATGCATGTTTTGCCATCAAGATTTCGTGCATAGGCTAATTAGGAAAGATTTGGTTTGATTTGAGCATAATTGATACAAAAACCATGTGGAAAAGATATGAAACATAATGGTGAAAAATCAAATATTGAAAACTATCAATGCCATGGATTTGTTCTACTTTTGTTAACCTAATAGCCTCAGTACATAAGCATGAATCAAAACCTAATCATAATAGACTGAAAGCTGCGCTCCAAGGCCATTGACAAACTTGGATTTTTATCAAGAAACTCAAATTCTGAAAACAAGGTTACAAAGCGATTCAAGGCCTAACACCTATCTCATTAGCTTCCTTGAGCGATATAGAACGTATTTCAATCAAGAACATCAATCCTAACGCGTTGAATTGGTATACAGAAATCCACTTTTCTCTCATATTTTTCAAATTCGTATTTCCAGATTTAAGCGTTTTCATGGCATTTTGAGTATGCATTTATATTGAATAACGTGTTCTGAAGCTAACTGGATGAATTAATTGTGTTTTTGTGAGCTATACAAGAATATGCCATGTTCGATTTTTTAGGGTTTGCAGGTTGTTGAATTAGGGGTTTCCACACAAAGCAAAATTGGGACACCACAGTACCACCATTAGATTCAGCATGTTCAGACGAAGAAAACAGGACTCTCGCGCCTAATTTATGTTTAGAGATGGCTTAATCGCTATTTCTTGGAAACCGGCCTAAGAGGACGCGTGCAAAACCGTGGCCTATGAGTTCTAGTTTCAGAAAAATAAAAACTGTGCGAAGAAGACGATGTGTTGGCAACATATGATTAGCTGATTTAAACTTTCGCGCGTTGGATCCACTAACCACCTGCTTTTCTTTTATAATATTCATTGTTTATTTACTAATCAAACGCGTTCAATGGCTCAGCTGGCATACGCTTATTGCTTCAACATCCAAGACCTGGGTTCGAGTCCCAGGTCTGAATAATTTCAATATTGTTTTTCCATAATAAATCCTATGCAGGCACAACCTTAAGGCACACCATGCATCCTCAATAATCAAACATACACGCGTCCTGGGAGATCAAAGCAAGGGCATGGATTCAAAGAACACAATAAACGCCAGTCAACGCATCACACATGATCCTGGGAAAGTCAATGGACCTGAAGCATTGGGCCTGAATTCCTAAGTCTATACCTCCAATTGGGGCCTGAACCCCCCCCCCCCCCCCCTGGTTTGCCTTCTCTATATTTTTTTTATTTTATTTTCAATTATGATTTTGTTTTCTTTATTTGTTTAAATTAATTAATTATTTTTACAAATTATAAAATACACAAAAAATCAGAAAAAGAGCAAAATATAATATTTATTTATTTCAATATTTTTTATAAATAAATTCACATGTAAATATTTAGTTTTAATTAGGTTGCAATTTTAATCCTTTTTAACAAAAATATAAAAAATGTAGAACTAGGTTTAATTGATAATTTTTATTTTCTTTTAACTTTTCCTTTTTTCATCATAATATTATTTATTTATTTATTGTTATAATTAAATTGTACATAAAAAACTTAGGTTTAATTTAGGTTAAATTTTAATACTTTCATAATAAATTTAAAAACCATTAGAATTAGGGTTTAGTTAATTTTAAATTGATTCTTTTTTTTCTATTAAATCCAAAGAACATAAAAATACCAAAAAAACATTTTCTTTTAATTTTAATTTTAATTCCTTATTAATTTAATTTTGCAAAAGGGTCCAACGCCCATGTTCTTAATTTTATTTAATTTCGCATATTTATTTTATGTCATTTAAATAATCATGTATCTCTCCCAAAGCTTTGTAACATTTACTTTTCGCACTTTTATTTCCTTTGCTTTATTTATTTTCTGTCAAATCGGGTCCTGTTTAATTTCGGCGATGTGGACCCGCGCCATTTGTAATAGCTTAGATTTACTTTTCCCGCAAATATTTTAACTGTTAAACAAAGCATGCAAGAATGAATGGCCATAATAAAATCAAGCGTAGAACACCAATGACATGACAAGACAAATACAAATGAAAACGACACACGAATCGCACACACCACCCCTAGGGTACGCCTCACTGTTGCCTTGCCTCGAAAGGTGATCGTCGAGTAGAGGATGTCTTAGTAAGTCCTCATGATCCGGGAACCTGGCATGAGGGTAGCTTCTAAGGTGTCTTCCCATTGCTCTGGTGATCACCATGTCCCGAACATCGAATTGACCCGAACACCTCCAATGGTGGTGCTACCTACCTCTCAATGGTGGGATGGCACTATTTTAAAGGACATTTACATAGACGAATTCCTTAGGGTAGGTAGGTTCTCGTAGATACTTGCTCTAATCTCAAAAACAAATCAAAAATACTTTTCACACCGACACCTTTTCAAAAAGCTTTCAAAAGCAATTTTTCAAACACTCTTGAGGACCGATACAAGAGTCGAACTGGAATTTTCAAAGAAACTTTTTAAAACCCACAGTTGAAAAGCAAACAAAACATTTTTGAAAACACAAATGAGCAAGTATATAAGAGCCCATGGATAACCATGGATAGAAAGGGTGCTAACACCTTCCCTTTCTATAATCTACCTCCCGAACCGAGAGCAATCTCTATAAGGAATTTTTCTGTGCTTTTGTCCTTTCCATTTGGAGAAAATAAAAGACGGTGGCGACTCTTGCTTCCGCGACATTTCGCGAACCAGCGTTAAACAGTCAGTTCCAGATCCACCGATACCAGAACTGGCGACTCTGCTGGGGAATAAACTTTAAAGTGAGGTGTACCTTAGGGCTAGTTCATAACTGTGTTTTCAATTGTTTTCCTTGTGTGCTTTAAAATTATGGGTTGCTTGGGAGTTCTATAGATCCTAACCCGGATCTGGGGGATACCTTCTTAGAAAGTAGCAACAAGGCTGTGAGGGAACTGTGCAGGGTATACCGACATGGTTGAAACAGTCTGCTACGTTGATGTGGCACTTTGGTGTGTACCGGTAACCCTTGAGTTCAGTCAAGGAGAGTACGGGGCCTCCGCGTGGTGTCATGAAGCATCAACAGACCTTAGGAACCTTAATTGAACTATCTTGGCCTCTTTAGGGTAGTGAGATAACTGACTTTGGTGCAGTCCGAGGTTGGTTGATACTCGATACTACACTCAATTGAGGGTTTCTTTCCTGGAATATTTCGGTCGCCAGTTCAGTGACTAAATCGAAACGATGAACAATGAAAGCAATCCCGTGATATTGGGAACCTTAGAACCCGGTTACTTTGATTAGGACAGGTTGAACCCACCAACTTCAAGAGGGTACTACCCAGACCCCATGCTGGCCTTAAACCTTAAGGGCTTGTCTTGTGTGACTTGTGTGCCTTCCAACTTGACTACTTGCATGCTTGTTATCTGACACTTGAGTTCCTTGCAGGTTTTGTTTATAGTCCTTAATTGGGACTCATAACAGGGTTACTAAGTTCTTGCGGGTTTTGTTTGTAGTCCTTAATTGGGACTCATAACAGGGTTTACCGAGCTACTTGTAGGTTTTGTTTATAGTCCTTAATTAGGACTCATAACAGGGTTTACTAAGTTTCTTGCAGGGTTTGTTTATAGTCCTTAATTAGGGCTCATGACAGGTTTTACTCGAGTTTCTTGCAGGTTTTGGTTTATAGTCCTTAATAGGGACTTGTAACAGAGTTACCCACATCATTCCATGCATAGCATAACATCATACCATTGCATACATCCTAACCCATTTCAAGGATCTCCAGGGCTTGTGATACAGGTCATGCTGAATCAAACATCTAGCAAGGGGCAAAGAAGATTTATTTTCCTCTAGCCAAGGTTGTCAGGGGCTATGACCCACTGGATATGGTGAGCCTTTGACCCTTGAAGAAGGGCTCTCTACAACAGGAAGTTCCTTCAATCAAGTTGCCAGTTTCCAACTCTAACAAGTTTCTCTGTTTACCCTGCGAGGTCCTTGAAATCATTGCATGCATGTCATACATCTCATTGCATTGCAGGTGTCCCTTTGACAGGTTGCTTACCCTTCTTCGCTGTTTATTTCAGCCGATCGTCATGAATCCTGAATCATCAGCCAAGCAGACTATCAAGGCCCTCCAGGCTCAGAATGCCCAGTTCCAAGGGCTGATCATGAATTTGACCCAGGGGCAACAAGATCTGAAGGCTTTGCTCTTGAAGAAAGAAAAGAAGAAGAGGAGGACTGTTTTGTTCAGCCCTAGACGCAGATCTGGGAATGCACCGCAGATTGAAACTGAGAGGACAACTCCATCTGTGAGGGAAGGTAGTCATCAGGGGGAAAGGGTTCCCAGTCCAGTGGTCTCCGACAACGAGACAGATTTCAACGACGAACAATACCCTCCTGCCGAAGACAAGTACAAACAGTTGGAGGATAGGCTGAATGCTATGGAGATCCAACAGGTACCTGGGCTGGATTTTGGAGATCTGGGTTTGTCAACTGGTGTGATTATTCCTCGAAAGTTCAAAGCACCATCCTTTACCAAGTATGACGGGGCGTCTTGTCCCAAGTTACATCTCAGGTCCTATGTTCGGAAGATTCAACCATATACGGTGGACAAGAATTTGTGGATCCACTTCTTTCAGGAGAGTCTTTCAGGGACTCATCTCGAATGGTTCTATCAGCTAGATGGGACCAAAGTTCGTAACTGGGAGGAGTTGGCTACTGCTTTCTACAAGCAGTATCAATATAATGCCGACCTTGCTCCTACGCTTACCCAACTCCAGGGTATGTCGTTAGGATCAAGTGAAGGTTTTAAAGAATATGCGCAGAAATGGAGGGATCTTGCTGGAAGGGTACAACCACCTCTGACTGATCGGGAACTTGTCGATATGTTCTTGGGGACCTTGTCTGGTCTGTTCTACAACCACCTAATTGGGAATTCGTCTGCTGGATTCACAGATCTTATCTTGACTGGAGAGTGAATAGAAGCTGGCATCCGGTCGGGGAAAATTCGAGAGGCTGCACCTTCTGATAAAAAGCCTCATCATGGAAAGAAAGAATCCAATGTTGTGCACGGTAAAAAGAGCCGTCATGAGGTAGGGGCAATCCAGATCTCCAATCCTGGACCTGCTCAACAAGGACAGGGGCAGCAGCGAAAGGAGAAACGACAGTACACTAAACTCAACATGTCGTTGGATCAAGCACTACAACAAATGTTGAAGGCAGGGCTGATCACCTTAAGGGCTCCCCTTCGGAATCCGAACACTTCGGCTCCTAACTATCATCCCAACGATAGGTGCGCATATCATTCTGATAGCCCGGGGCATACTACGGACAACTGCTGGCCTCTCAAGAATAAGATTCAAGACATGATCGACGCCGGGGAGATTCAGTTTGAAGTGCCTGAGACTCCGAACGTAATCACTGCTCCGCTGCCCAATCATTGAAGCCTTTTGTTTATTTGAATTTCCTAGTTGTATTTTTCTTTGCTTATACAAACAATTAATGTCATAGCAAACTCTTTTATTCTATCAAGGCATCGCATACGTCTGTTTTGGGGAATTAATACAATTGTTTTCATTATATTCAAATTTCTTTTCATATTTTTTCTGATGATCAACTCTTGGTTAATAATTCTGAGCCTCTTGAGGGAGGATGACGAAAATGATACCATAATCTACAGTATGCTTTTGAACAGACCCCGCTGATGAGGTACAGGCATTGTTTCAAATCCTAAACACTGGAGTTATAAGGAAGATAATCCCTCGTCAACCCATCTGAGCCAAAGAAGTAGGAGTTTTATTTTCGAAAATTGAAACCCTTAATCATAACCTGGGGCAGGGTAGGCTTCTCAGTTGATCCAAGTGCACAATGAATGGCACCAAATGAGTCTTTCCAAAAACAAAAGACAGTGATGGTTCAGAACAATCATAAGGACAGGCAGTCATTATCAAAAACAAAATCATAAACGAAAAGCCCAAAAAGTCAAAACCTATAAAAGGGACTGGGGCATCCCGCTGACTGTAATTCCGAAAAAGGAAACAGTTCAGGCAAAAAAAGAAAGGGATAACGAAATCAAAAAAAAAAGAAAGAGGTCCTACAAATCCTCAACAAAAACAAAAATGACCGCCTATTCAGAATAAACCATCAATATCTGAACCATCATTGGAACATCAGGACAAAAACTCAAAAAAGGTCTAACGCACGATCAACTGAGTTTAGGTTTGGAGAACATCACGAAGAGCGGGTGGGTACAAATAAAATTTGAGCCTTTATCCTTTGTTTCTTAAACCGTGAACCAGGCCACGTTATAACCCTTAAAAGTCCTAGCTGAAGCACGGGTTAGTTCGAAAGCATACTGTTACGAAAGGTATCCTGACTCCTTAAGGCCTACGGTAAATACGGAGTTGACATCACGTTTTACAAACAATCACTTGTTTTATGAAAAAGAATGCATTTTTAAAATCTTCAAGACAGACATAAGCTTTGCATTTTTAACATAACTTTGTTTGCATATGACTTTTTGTTTGAACAGCATAGAAATTCACATGACGAAAGTCTAATGAACAAGAGTATCTCCAATCAAGGGGCACGGCATGATCACGGTCTACCATCTGGGGCAGTTAAGTCAAGATCCAGAGAATCTCTCAAAAGGCCAAAAAGCCTGGGGCAAATCTCTGCCTGAGTCACTTGGGGCACTCCAGCAACGAATCTTGCACGATCAGACACCTTCTGGTAATATGGCAACACAAACAGCCAGGGGCACCTACCTGCATTCTAAGAGCGTGGACATAGTCGGAAAATACTACGCAAAATCAAAGACCCGCTAGGTTGACACACCTAGGCAAAAATAAGGGCTTCCCGGCGAACAAAAAGGGTTCGGGCAAAATGAAGGGATGAAATGAAAAATCTGTACACCCGGCAAGTCGAAAACCTGAAAAGGCGGCTTGGGCAAAAATGGGTATCCCGGTGGACTGAAAACCCGAAAGGGCGGTCCAGGCAAAAGTTAGGGATTAAAGCGTACGACTATGTCCTGCCATCTGTCTACCAGAAGAAGGTTCGTCCATCAACAACTATCAGCACCCCACAAAAGCCTCCCCCATAGAAACAGGGGCAATAAAGAGTGGTCTAAGCAATCTGATTGTTCTATCCTCCAAGGTATCAGGGTAGGTTCCGTTGAAGAACTTAACCAATACAGTTCAATACTTCCCCAGGAGAGTCCAATCCAGCTCCCCCAGAAAAGGTGGAATCCATCTCCTCAAGCAGTAAGCTTATCCCCAGTAGATTCTGGAAGCTTACCCTCGCAGAATACGAACGCGTCGTCCGGCTTGATTTAAAGAGTTATTTCCTTAACAGGATATAACTGGGTTATCCTCAGCCATAAGCCACGGAAAGAGCGTCCTCGACAAAAGTCTTCCTACCCCCAGCAAACTATTATCAACACTCAGCAAGGCATCCCTCTTCCCACAGAGTATTGCTTCCCAGCATGGTCGCTAGAGTATCTTTTCTCCCCGCAGAATAATCCATTCGCCAAGTTCATTCCCCGACGGAATTATCTTCTCCTACCGGTATTCTTGCAACTATCATCCCCAGCAGAGGCAAAACCTATTCTTCAACATCAGCCCAGGAGTGACTTCCCAGCACCCGTCAAGGATTTATTTTCTTAGACAAAAATACATTCATAAACATCACATCTTCATACGTTATAGCATGCATATGCATCATACTACACGAATCTCATTAATTTTGAAGACATACAGTTCATGCATCATGATTTTGCATACAATTATGTTTTACCTTTCAGGAAAGGTCAATACAAAGATGACTACTATCAACTATCGCAATTCTTTCTAGATATAGTTTCAGATATGACCCAGAGACGGTGACATTCTGATGCTGCTTCCAGATTTCCTTCTAGATATAGTTTCGGATATGACCCAGAGACGGTGACGTTCTGATGCTGCTTCCAGATTTCCTTCTAGATATAGTTTCAGATATGACCCAGGCATGGCGACGTTCTGATACTGCTTCCAGATTTCCTTCTAGATATAGTTTCAGATATGACCCAGAGACGGTGACGTTCTGATGCTGCTTCCAGATTTCCTTCTAGATATAGTTTCGGATATGACCCAGAGACGGTGACGTTCTGATGCTGCTTCCAGATTTCCTTCTAGATATAGTTTCAGATATGACCCAGGCATGGCGACGTTCTGATACTGCTTCCAGATTTCCTTCTAGATATAGTTTCAGATATGACCCAGAGACGGTGACGTTCTGATGCTGCTTCCAGATTTCCTTCTAGATATAGTTTCAGATATGACCCAGAGATGGTGACGTTCTGATGCTGCTTCCAGATTTCCTTCTAGATATAGTTTCGGATATGACCCAGATATTGGTGACGTTCTGATGCTGCTTCCAGAGTTCCTTCTAGATATAGTTTCAGATATGATCCAGAGACGGTGACGTTCTGATGCTGCTTCCAGATTTCCTTCTAGATATAGTTTCAGATATGACCCAGAGACGGTGACGTTCTAATGCTGCTTCCAGATTTCCTTCTAGATATAGTTTCAAATATGACCCAGAGATGGTGACGTTCTGATGCTGCTTCCAGATTTCCTTCTAGATATAGTTTCGGATATGACCCAGATATTGGTGACGTTCTGATGCTGCTTCCAGAGTTCCTTCTAGATATAGTTTCAGATATGATCCAGAGACGGTGACGTTCTGATGCTGCTTCCAGATTTCCTTCTAGATATAGTTTCAGATATGACCCAGAGACGGTGACGTTCTGATGCTGCTTCCAGATTTCCTTCTAGATATAGTTTCAGATATGACCCAGGCATGGTGACGTTCTGATACTGCTTCCAGATTTCCTTCCAGATATAGTTTCAGATATGACCCAGATATGGTGACGTTCTGATGCTGCTTCCAGATTTCCTTCCAGATATAGTCCAGATGTAAACCAGATATGGCAACGTTCTGACACTTATTCCAGTTGAAGATATTTCAAGACCTCCTCTAGTCCAGCTAAATCGATTCCCAACAGATTTTTCTGATAAAGACTCAGCAGTCTCCTATGGTTCCCTCTCCAACGGCGAGTGAGGTGGTAATTCCTTTTTTCAGATGTTTCCCTCTCCGACAGTGAGTGTGAGGTGATAGTCTCCTATGGTTCCCTCTCCAACGGCGAGTGAGGTGGTAATTCCTGTTTTCAGATGTTTCCCTCTCCGACGGTGAGTGTGAGGTGATAGTCTCCTGTGGTTCCCTCTCCGACGGTGAGTGAGGTGACAATTCCTTTTCCTATGATTCCCTCTCCGACGGCGAGTGAGGTGATTCCCTTTCAGATTATAATGGCCTATGGTTCTCGTTCCGATCCTGCGAAGATGGTATTTCCCACCAAGATTTTCTCAACGAGCGTGGTTGAAGTTAAAATCACCCAAGGTTCTCTTACCATTCATGCTAAGGCAGTAACCATACCTGGTTCATTCATCATCTTTTGAAGCTCCAGATCCAGCTCCTGTAACCAGTCAGGACACATCTATACCAAGCATCTAAATATCAGCTCCTGCAACGTGTCAGGTACTCATTCTTTCTTTTGCAGGTATGCAGGTTCTCGCTAAGGAATCTCTTACGCGATCAACATCCAGATGGCATCTATAAGCCCATCATCCTATTCATCAATCTCTAAATGGCATCCATAAAGCCCATTCCCATCATCATTACTACCATGTGAGCGCAAAATTCTGGGCACTCTAGTATCCAATCATCTTCTACCCTCGGATTACGAAAGGCTCGTCAGCCAATCTGCATCCTCAGGTCTAAGAAGATTGAACAGGGGCAACTGTTGTACCCCAAAATTTGCCCTCCCATATTCTCCAAGAAAATGCCAAGTCAAGTCACAAAATTCCCCAAGGGTTGCACAGTGCAAAGGTCTCCTATACAGTCAAAACTAGGGTTTGTGTTCTGATCAAGAAAAGGAAGTTTTCAAAGGCCCAATCAAGTCTCATATGCCTACAAATATGGTCAAGCATCCTCATATCAAGTTTCAAGGCATTCAGCTCAAAATTGCACAGTCAAAACCCTAAATTGCACTACAGTCAACTGTAGGGGCAAAATGGTCATTTGACAGTCCAAAGTTCAAATTTTTGGTCAACATATCATTTTGAAGCCACAAACATCATTTGATCAATGCTTGATCATGATTCTCAAAATTTGGCTCAGAAAATCATCAAGATGCAAAAGTTTCCTTATTTGGACAGCTGAAAAAGTCAACTGAAATTGACCAGGGCATAACTTTCACATGGATTATCAGAAAAATCCCATCCAAAGCTCATTTTGAAGAGAAAGACATTTCCTACAACTCATCTTCATACTTCAAGTCCAAGAAATGCTCTCACAAAAAGTTATCAATTTCAACATTATAGGTCATTTTCAAAAGTCAACAAAAAGGGACTTTAAGTCAAAGGCCATAACTTGAGATTGGTAAATCAAAATGACATGGGACCAAAGACATTGGTTAGAGGACTCAAAGACCTTTCCAAAATGTCCAAGAACATGAGAAAATATTAAAAATTGAGCAAGTTATGCCTTGTGGAAGTTGGGAAAGTTTTGGATATTTTGAAAAGTCAACTTTGATCCAAATGACTTAAAATTGCTAATGGGCCCATTTTTCTTCCATGATTCATCATTCTAAGCATGTGCACGACCACTTGGCCCAAAGGGAAGTATTTTCTCATTTTTTATTTATTTATTTGAATTATTATTTATATTAATTCATTTAAATCATTTAAATATGTGGAAAATATATAACTTGACCTAAAAAATCTTTTCATGCATGTTTTGCCATCAAGATTTCGTGCATAGGCTAATTAGGAAAGATTTGGTTTGATTTGAGCATAATTGATACAAAAACCATGTGGAAAAGATATGAAACATAATGGTGAAAAATCAAATATTGAAAACTATCAATGCCATGGATTTGTTCTACTTTTGTTAACCTAATAGCCTCAGTACATAAGCATGAATCAAAACCTAATCATAATAGACTGAAAGCTGCGCTCCAAGGCCATTGACAAACTTGGATTTTTATCAAGAAACTCAAATTCTGAAAACAAGGTTACAAAGCGATTCAAGGCCTAACACCTATCTCATTAGCTTCCTTGAGCGATATAGAACGTATTTCAATCAAGAACATCAATCCTAACGCGTTGAATTGGTATACAGAAATCCACTTTTCTCTCATATTTTTCAAATTCGTATTTCCAGATTTAAGCGTTTTCATGGCATTTTGAGTATGCATTTATATTGAATAACGTGTTCTGAAGCTAACTGGATGAATTAATTGTGTTTTTGTGAGCTATACAAGAATATGCCATGTTCGATTTTTTAGGGTTTGCAGGTTGTTGAATTAGGGGTTTCCACACAAAGCAAAATTGGGACACCACAGTACCACCATTAGATTCAGCATGTTCAGACGAAGAAAACAGGACTCTCGCGCCTAATTTATGTTTAGAGATGGCTTAATCGCTATTTCTTGGAAACCGGCCTAAGAGGACGCGTGCAAAACCGTGGCCTATGAGTTCTAGTTTCAGAAAAATAAAAACTGTGCGAAGAAGACGATGTGTTGGCAACATATGATTAGCTGATTTAAACTTTCGCGCGTTGGATCCACTAACCACCTGCTTTTCTTTTATAATATTCATTGTTTATTTACTAATCAAACGCGTTCAATGGCTCAGCTGGCATACGCTTATTGCTTCAACATCCAAGACCTGGGTTCGAGTCCCAGGTCTGAATAATTTTAATATTGTTTTTCCATAATAAATCCTATGCAGGCACAACCTTAAGGCACACCATGCATCCTCAATAATCAAACATACACGCGTCCTGGGAGATCAAAGCAAGGGCATGGATTCAAAGAACACAATAAACGCCAGTCAACGCATCACACATGATCCTGGGAAAGTCAATGGACCTGAAGCATTGGGCCTGAATTCCTAAGTCTATACCTCCAATTGGGGCCTGAACCCCCCCCCCTGGTTTGCCTTCTCTATATTTTTTTTATTTTATTTTCAATTATGATTTTGTTTTCTTTATTTGTTTAAATTAATTAATTATTTTTACAAATTATAAAATACACAAAAAATCAGAAAAAGAGCAAAATATAATATTTATTTATTTCAATATTTTTTATAAATAAATTCACATGTAAATATTTAGTTTTAATTAGGTTGCAATTTTAATCCTTTTTAACAAAAATATAAAAAATGTAGAACTAGGTTTAATTGATAATTTTTATTTTCTTTTAACTTTTCCTTTTTTCATCATAATATTATTTATTTATTTATTGTTATAATTAAATTGTACATAAAAAACTTAGGTTTAATTTAGGTTAAATTTTAATACTTTCATAATAAATTTAAAAACCATTAGAATTAGGGTTTAGTTAATTTTAAATTGATTCTTTTTTTTCTATTAAATCCAAAGAACATAAAAATACCAAAAAAACATTTTCTTTTAATTTTAATTTTAATTCCTTATTAATTTAATTTTGCAAAAGGGTCCAACGCCCATGTTCTTAATTTTATTTAATTTCGCATATTTATTTTATGTCATTTAAATAATCATGTATCTCTCCCAAAGCTTTGTAACATTTACTTTTCGCACTTTTATTTCCTTTGCTTTATTTATTTTCTGTCAAATCGGGTCCTGTTTAATTTCGGCGATGTGGACCCGCGCCATTTGTAATAGCTTAGATTTACTTTTCCCGCAAATATTTTAACTATTAAACAAAGCATGCAAGAATGAATGGCCATAATAAAATCAAGCGTAGAACACCAATGACATGACAAGACAAATACAAATGAAAATGACACACGAATCGCACACACCACCCCTAGGGTACGCCTCACTGTTGCCTTGCCTCGAAAGGTGATCGTCGAGTAGAGGATGTCTTAGTAAGTCCTCATGATCCGGGAACCTGGCATGAGGGTAGCTTCTAAGGTGTCTTCCCATTGCTCTGGTGATCACCATGTCCCGAACATCGAATTGACCCGAACACCTCCAATGGTGGTGCTACCTACCTCTCAATGGTGGGATGGCACTATTTTAAAGGACATTTACATAGACGAATTCCTTAGGGTAGGTAGGTTCTCGTAGATACTTGCTCTAATCTCAAAAACAAATCAAAAATACTTTTCACACCGACACCTTTTCAAAAAGCTTTCAAAAGCAATTTTTCAAACACTCTTGAGGACCGATACAAGAGTCGAACTGGAATTTTCAAAGAAACTTTTTAAAACCCAAAGTTGAAAAGCAAACAAAACATTTTTGAAAACACAAATGAGCAAGTATATAAGAGCCCATGGATAACCATGGATAGAAAGGGTGCTAACACCTTCCCTTTCTATAATCTACCTCCCGAACCGAGAGCAATCTCTATAAGGAATTTTTCTGTGCTTTTGTCCTTTCCATTTGGAGAAAATAAAAGACGGTGGCGACTCTTGCTTCCGCGACATTTCGCGAACCAGCGTTAAACAGTCAGTTCCAGATCCACCGATCACACCTTGCATTGAATGCTTGAATTGAGACCTCTAACAGTTGTGCAAGCAATTAATTATGGAGTTCCTAACAAATTTGAGGCCTGCAAAGTAGAGGTTATGCAGCATAAGTTTGAATTTTGAATCTTGTTCATCACAAAATGACTTGTAATTCAAGTGTGAAAACCCTAACTTCATCTCTTCGATTCTCCCTACTCAAAAATGATCTCAAGGAGTTATTGGACATTTTGGAAAGATTGTAATGTGCTCTACAACCCCTCTTATAATAAATTTTTAAAATTCCCCTTGGAACTATATGAAAAAGTGCCATGAAGTTAGGTCCAAATCCTGACCAAATCAGGGCAAAATTTCACTAAGTGTTTTGTTTCATGAACATGTGTTCTTAAAATTATAACTTGAGATCCAAGAACTTTTGGAAGGAGTTGTGTAAATAAAGGTTGTATATTTCATGTATATCTACAACTTTCATGTTGAAAGTTTCTTCTAAATCATCTTGCATCATGGTGAAAATTTTGCTCAAAGTTGTGAAAAAATAAGAAATTTCCAACACTTAGAAAAATTTCTAAGTTTAGAAATTTTAACTTTTCAAAATGAAATCTTGAATTTTTTATTTCTTGATGAATAAGTTTCAT
This sequence comes from Vicia faba, assembly GCA_948472305.1. Taxonomy (NCBI): domain Eukaryota; kingdom Viridiplantae; phylum Streptophyta; class Magnoliopsida; order Fabales; family Fabaceae; genus Vicia; species Vicia faba. The sequence goes on from OX451741.1 coordinate 1,451,741,588, forward strand.
ATTTTTACATACTTTGATGAATTGTGATCTTTGACATTTGATTTTGACCAAAAAGTCAAAGTTTGACTTTTCAGTATATAGTTGACTTTTGATTAGTTGACTGAAAATTCATCTGTCAATCCATTCGACTTGAGCAATGTTTTGAGCCATGTCATTAGGTTAAAATGATTCAATTGGACTCTTGATATCATGCCTTAAAGCAATTGATAATTTTCTAGGTCAAAAATCAGGAATTGCCCTTTCCCAATCAAAACCCTAATTTTGACCATTTTGCCCTTTTGAAGATTTGATCAAATTTCTTGATGAATTGTGGTCCAAACTTGATAGAATGATACATATGAGTTTAAAATGTTGATGTGGATCAAAAATTATGAAGTTTGACTGTAAATTAGCCATAGTTTACTTTTTCCCCAATATAGTTGATTTTTAGGTCAACTGCTCAATTGACTGAGCAAAAGTGTGATCCAAAGCTTGAAACTTGACATGAGTAATCTTGAGGGTCTATAATGATCCATAAAAGTAATACGGGGTATTAGAAGTTCAAATATCCTTGTGTAATCTCAAACCCTAATTTTGGTCATCGGTGCTTAAGGAGGTGTCTTGAGCTGATCAACCCTAGTGCAGTCTTGAGCCAAAGGAGATCTTGTGAGAAAATTATTGATAAATGAGAGGGAAAATTTTTAGGTACAACATATAGGAAATCTCTAAAGTTTGTCACTTATTCTTCCAAGCGTCCTTTTCCTGCTGCATCCTGACTAAAGCAAGTTGTAGTTCTTCCACATCATCCAATAGGGGAGGAGTGGTCTTCACAAACAAATCAGGCATAGGTGCTTCCCAGGAATACGACATCTTCAACTGAATAGTTCTCGTTTGGGCCCACTGAAGATAAGGCTCCAAAGAAACATCCCCCTAGGTTCCAAGTCTTTCCTACTCTTCCTATGAATGTGATGCCAAGCCTTCGTAATCTGCTCCCTAGCTTCCTTATGGTCTTCTCCCTCCTTCAGGAAGAAACTACTCAAATGAATACTATTTGGTTTATCCCTCATCGGATAACCAAGTTGTCGTCGTGCAAGAACAGGGTTGTAGTTAATTCCTCCCTTTGTACCAAGAAGAGGTACATTGGGGAAACTACTACAACTGTCGACAATCTCTACATCACGGTAAGCCTGATGATACCAATCAATATCTGAGTGAGTAAGTTCCATGATCTTAGGAGCCCAACTGGGTTCCTTCCTGACATTCCAGAAAGCATCATACTGAGGCATATGAGAAATAAACCACCGGTACAACAGAGGCGTGCAACAGATAGTCATCCCCCCATGATAAGAATTCTGAAGATGAATAGAGTAATAAGCATCACCCAACAATGTAGGAACTGGGTTTTTAATCATGAATATCCTGATAGCATTAATGTCAACAAACTTATCCACATTAGGAAATAAAAACAACTCGTAAGCAAGTTGAGCAAAGATGGCCTCAAAAGCGACTGTACTATTCATCCTGGCAAAGTAACGAGCTTTCTCCAATAAGAACTGAGCTGGCAATCCTCTAATCCCTCCTTTAGTAGTCATATGGGCTTAAACCTCAGAATTCCCCAGATGGATCAAAGCAGCAATCTCGTGTGGTTTTGGCTCACCCTCCAAACCAGTAAAAGGAACACGATCAGTAATCGGTAAATCCAACAGATGATAATACTCATCTAGTGTAGGCATCAACTTATAGTCATGGAAAGTAAAGCAATGATACATCGGATCATAGAACTGGACCAAGGTCGAGAGAATACCCTTCTTCATCCTAAGCTTCATGAGAGGAATGATGGATCAATACTTCTTCCAAAAATCTGCAGAACACTCAATCTCAGGAATTAGACTGGTCAACTCATCTATCTTGGGATCTTTGAAACTGTATTTTCCAGTATTTCTTTTTCCAGAATCCATGGTCAAAAGGTACCCGAGATATTCACAAATGGTCAACTTTCAAGTCCCTTGAAATAAAATTTCTTCAAAAGATGCTTATGAGTGCATGGATGCATGACGCAACAATCATACACAAGATCATAAACATAAGGTTCATAGGTTCAACTTCACGAGTATGAGATCGAAGGTACTACCCATAAGGTATGGTCTAAAAGTTATCACCTGCCGAACAAGATTCTAGAGGTTCCCAGAGTCTACATCCTTCCTTCAGATATTACCAACTTCCTGATTAACTCGATAATTAGTAATATTCTCAAGAAAAAATCGTCTGAGCTTAGTATCACGTGAAAACTATTTCCGGATTACTCCGTCATAGCTTCCGCACTACACCTAAAAGGACAACATGGGTTAGGTATTCTACAGTCCTCAGCTTCAGCAGGCTCCCAGGTCGAAAGTAGTATGTCTTCTCGATTACTCGGTAAATGACACTACAGTCAAAGGGGCCTCCACTGAGTGGGGGATCTTATGCCTCCTTTTTTGGGATTACTCCCTCAAAGTTAGCATGACTATACTGCTTATCCTATCTTAAATTTTTCCCAAGTCCGAGTATAGGACTTATAAGTAATCACCAAGCACCCTGAAAACCAGGAAAAACCAAACAAACAAATGTACAACATATAATATATAACAAACAATAGCACATATACAGATATAAATAAAGATAGGTTTAACCCACTTAGGGATGGACCAACAAGAGGTCAATCTTTCCCTAGTGAAGTCACCATTTTTTCTGTGGCGGTAGAAATGTTTAAGACTAAGTCGTTGTAGTGACTAGACTTACACAGATTAAAATAAAAATCGCAACCGTGCTTTATTGTTTCTAAAGGAATGGGAAAAGAGAGATTAACCAAAAAAGAGGGGGAAAGATTCTAGGTAAGGGGGTTGGTTGTGCAAAGGGGAGATATTAGCACCCTAAACATCTACGATACTCCGCAGGAACCTCTTTAAAAAATATGTATATTTTGGCTATAAAATGTTGTATAAAAATAGACGATGGAGGTGAGAAAAGAAGTATTTTTTATGATTTTTGCACCCGCCGCGGTTGCGAACCTTTAGTGCCTACGTACCACCTTTTGTGCAATAGGGGATCAGGGTACACATAGTTCACCTTTTTTAAAAAAATTTAAAACACAAGTGTGTTGGTTAATTTTATGAGATAAGACATCATCGTCATTGTCCGTGTGGAAAACATACTTACTACCCACAATCATGAGAAAGGATAATTTGCATCATCTCAAAGTGGAGAATATGGCTTGGATTTTAAAATCAACAATGCCTCACTCAACACCTAAGTGGAAAATATCTCACTTCACTACATATTATAGAAGTATAGTTTTTTGCATCACTACAAGGATTGACAAGAGTCCAATCTTTTGAGAAAAGTTTTTAAAGTAAAAATCCAAAGTGGCAAAATGGTTTGAAATGAGATTGATTGACTTTTAGTCTTTTCACAAAAAATGTCAAGGTATTATTTAAGTTGATTGAAGTTTATTTATGAAAAAGTTTTGAAAATGCATGGACCTAGGTCCAAGTTTACTATGAAAGTAGTTCAAGTTTAAAAATAAGAAGAGTTTTCAAAAGGAGACAGAAGATTTTTGAAATTAAAGAAGATGGGAGGAGAAGAAGAGACTATCCTAAAGCATGAGGTAAAAGCTAGGGAGAAGAACCATCTAATCAACAAGAAGCCAATACTTGACATTATGAGTCAAGATAGAATTCCCATTCTTTGGATTGAAACCAAGCAAGCAAAGATACTAGACCTCTTGAGGGAATCAAACTTCAAGTGCATTGAGTCTTCGCAAAAATTGGGCAGAGTAACGGCTGTATATGGGTGAATTCCATATTACAAACAAAGTATGTAATCATAATAACCTGCACACAAAATAAACAAACAACTCAATGTCTTGAGGTAAACCTCAAGAACTCCAGACAAAATATCAATTAAGGTCAGAAGGTCTCCAACATAGGCCAAGGTTTCTAATTCTAAGTCCAAGAAGTCTAATACTACATAATGCCAAGGATAGTAACCAAATAATCCAAGTATCATTAAAAAAAATTATGGTTCATGTAGATTATTAAGTATCTTAAAAAAGAAAAGAAAAGCTCAAGTGAGCAAAATAAAAATGACAAGAATATAAAGGGGCTCAAGTGAGCAAAGATGAAAAATAGCATGAAATGTAAATTCTAAAGTAAATGGTGCATAAATTAAAGAGCATAAAACAAAGCATAAAGTAAAAGCATAAAATAAAATCAATTGTCAATAATTAGTGGTTAGTTGGAGGACCATCTTGAATCTTGCATTTGGAATTCATTAGAGGATTGGTAGAACCAAAGCCTCTACACAATAAATTGCATTTGCTTTATGTCAAGTATATCATCCATTTAAGAATCCTCAATGTAACATATAATGATCAATGATGTTTAAGTGATCCGCGTTGACCAAAATTGATGAAGATCCATCAGAAAATTGGTAGAACCAAAGCCTCTACATAATGAATCTCAAGGTTATTAGATCAAAGGGTTCAAATTAACATCTTGGGCTTGCTATCATAAGTCGGGCCACGAATGATCATTTTCTCTAATCGGGATAAAATTTAGCGCTATTTTAAGCAATCGTAAGTGGACTTATATAGAAGTCGCACCGATTTTAAGGCCGGTCAATAGCAATCTATGCACCATTTATTTTGAGACATGATATAGAGATCGTGCTCCAATAACACTTAGTGCAATAAGAAGGTATGAGATGAAGAAGGGTGGGAAAGAATATATAAACCATATTTGAATTAAAATTTAATCAAACTATTACTAAAATCATTCATCCATTTTTATGGAATTAGACTCAACACCATGGATCCAATGATGTTAACAAAGTTCATGATCAAAAATTCAACCCAAGATCAGCTAGAAAATAATCACAAAATAATATTACATTTTATATCAACTATATTAAAATTGATTCATAAAAAAGAAATAAGGTCATAGAAAAATCAGAAATAGACTCAAATATTTTTATAAAATTTTTGGTAATTTTTTAAAGTCGGAAACTATTTTTAAACTAATTAAAATTGCTCAAACAAATAGAAAATAGATCAAAAAAATAGTAAACATCAATATAAAATTCCATAAAATTTTCAAAAAGTCAGAAATATGTAAAATGACATTTATGAATTTTTTTAGAATTAAAAAATGTCAGAAAGTATTTTTAAAGTAATTAAAATAAAGAAAATAATGCAAAAAATATATAAAATATCAAATGTCAAAATAAAAATGTGAAAAAATAGTCATGAGATCAGAAGTAATTCAAAGTACTTTTGTGAATTTTTTTCATAATTTTTGGATAAAAAATAAATGAGTTATGAATTTTTGAAAATTAAATCAATTAAAATATAAAATCAGAAAATAAAATAAAACCAAAAAGATGTGGGCCATCAGATCATAGTCAAAACGCGTTAGTAAGCTGATCCAATGGACGAAATGCGTTGTGCTTGATATGGACCTTAGTGAGATACGCATAGGATTAGAAAAAGGCAACTAATAAAATTAAAACGTTTGGCACGCTATCATTGGCTGAGATGAGACATGTCATCATCTTCAACCTCCAGACGCCCTGCAATGGAGATTTTGGTGAGATCCTTCAAATGGAAAAATTAGGATCCCAAACTAGTATCATTGGATTCGTCTCTTCAAGACGATCCTAACATCACCATCGCTCCAAATTTATATAAGATATGCAAAGAGATATGAATCAAAAATCCAGAAAATAACGAGCACCTTCAATTTGGGATTTCTCTCTCAATTCTCAATGGATTTAAAAATTGTAAGAAGCACAAGAATCAGGAGAAGGAGTAGAATAGGTTGGTGTTTTATTTGGATCCAAATGGTGGAGAATTCTACCTTTTCGAAGTTCAAGAAAGAAGCTCTGAAACTGGACTTATGTAGCTTGAATTATGGCTCATTTTTCTTGGTTTAAGTGCTAGAGAGTTTGTATGATGCTTAAGGATGATGAATGTGCAAAGAATTTTGGAGAAAGAAGCCTAAATCTCATAAACTGATTTCAAAAAAACATGGGTTCGTGGGAGGTTTTGGCAGGGTGTTTTTGGCTCTCAAAGCTTAAGGAAATGAATGGGGAATGACCCTTTATTTATAGGGAAGCTGATGGAACGTCCAAGCGTGTGAAATGATGAAGTTTGGAGGGAAATCGTGTGGAGTTGCAAACAAGAAAAGTGTGACTTCTATTTTAATCAAAACTCATCCAAACCTTGTGTTTTGATATGCTAATCACTTCTGGAAGTTCACTAGACATGTTTAGAAGCAAAAACGTGCGGCAATTTTGTGTTTAGAAGCCAAATTAAGGATTTCAAATTCTGACTTTTGGAGAAACCTCAACTCCAAGTTACCTCTTTTGAAACAATGGCATTCTCAGCTCAATGGATCTTAGGGCATGGTTCTTGATGCTTTAGAAAGATGAGATTACAAGCTTTGCAATGGAAAAAGAATATAATCAAATGGATGTTTGAGCTGAAAGTTGCAATGAGTCAAAGTTGGGAAAAAGAGGTTGACTTTCCATACTTAGAAATATTTCAAGTTTTTCTTCAAAAGTGACCTATAATATTTTGCATACAAACATGGCCTTCCTCTTGGAATTTTCTCTTGACCAGAAAAGATGGCATGAAATAGACTTCTTGAATGACATTTTGAAACTTGGACCATTCAAAATCTCAAAAAATTGAGAGAGAGTTATGAATTGTTGAAGTTGGAAAAAAAATCATGAAATAACCTATAATATTTTGTATCCTTAAGGCATCCCCCATCCATTTTCTCACTTTTCACATAAAATAAGGAATAAAGTTCACATCCGCAAGATCATTATGGAAAAAGAGTGGGCTCAAGGTGATAAAAACTGACCAAGTTATGATCATTTGAAGTCACACATGGGAAGTTGGGGGTTCATCTAGAGGACTTGTAATCTTTCTTCGTTATCAAGTTTCTTCCACATGAAAACTCCTTGAAACTTTTGAAGTAATTTATTAATAACCCTTTGAAGAGAAGGATTTTTTTGGAATCACTCAAAAATACCAAAAGATGAGCAAGATATACTTCTTTGAAGTTCAAAATCCTAGCTCCTAGATCAAGAAAATGCTTTGAGGAACTTTGACAATTTTAAACAACCTTCTTGTACCAACACTTTTTCTTTGTAGATAGAAGTTGTTGAGGATGATAATGAGAACTCATAGCAACCAAAACCACTTCCATATCTTGAGAGTTGAGAGAAATATGCACTTGTGACCAATGGGAACAAGGCCTTGTCCAACCATGACAACTTCTTCAATCAACCCCTTGTACTTTTGAATCAATCTTGATAAATTTGAAATGTGGTGAACCAAAATAAACCTTGCCATGCAGTTTCTTCCAAAGCAACTTCAATGGTGAGGTTTGAATTTCTCAAGCTTTATTGACTAGGGCATGGAAATAAACTCATGAACCCATGGATCAACTTGCTAAGCCACATTGCCTTTACCTACATTATTAACAAGTAAGACAAACCAACATTACATTTTATCAATTAAAAGGAAAGTCAAAACAAAACATGCATGATCATAAAAGAAAAACAAGTCAAGGTTCTTGGTGATTCCTCAAAGAGAAAAGCTAAAGATAAGGAGGAGAACCAAAATCCCTAATATGATCTTGTTGTGATTGAATCAATATGTGTAATACCCCAAATTTGTCCTACCCTTTTACTTGTATCTGGCTTATGCATTGTCGCGCTTTTCTCATGTACATAACTCCATTAGGTCATTTAAAATTGCATACATTCACTAACAACATAACTTGGTAGGGGGTCGAGAAACTTCAAGAATTAGGGTTTCAAAATTGGTTTTCATTGGAGATTACTTTAAGCTAGAGTTTGGTTCCTCTTCACCATTTCAAGCCTCGTCATCCATCTCCAAGAGTTATTTAAGGCATTTATATTGTGTGCTCCGCAAGTCAAGATATCTTTGAAGATTGAGGTGCAAAAGCATTGAGTTATGATACAAAGATGAAGAGTTAAGTTCACTGCGAACAAGGCATTATTGTCCTCTCAATTGCTTATTGCTTGTAGAGCAATATAATATGGATTTGAGATCGAGGTTAGGAGTTTTGACAAGAAGGCAAGTTGATTTAGGTTTTTGTTTGTTAAGAGTTAAAGTCAATTTGGATTCATTGAAACTACTAATTGTGCTCAAGATTAATATTATCCCAAGGTCTCAATTTCATGATTTGGCAATGGTTGATTCAAGATAAAGTTAGAAGATTCATTCATGTGGTTCTCTTGGTGTACAAGTTACGAATTTGCAAAGAATTACAAGTCATAACATCATTCAAGGTTATTCATTTAGTTTTGTTCATCAAAACTCATCAAGATCCAAGGGTTCACGTTCGTTCAATGATATGATCTTTACAAGTTCTAAACACCACGCATGATTTGTCAAAGGGTTATCCAACTTCATTCTCGTTCATTCAAGGTCATAACCATGCAAGTTACAAGCTATGTTATAGGAGCATTACAAGAGAAAATTACAAAGGCCATTTACATCCAAAATTACTAAATCAAAACAAAAATTTACACTAAATCTTCAAGTGGCCTAAACCTAAAGAGTCCTAAATTCCAAGTCTCCATCATCCATTTCTAAGCTTATTCATTTTCAAGCCATTATATTCCAAGACTGCTTTATGCCCACTTGGTTATGTCCAAGCCTTGGTCCATGTTTCATACCAAAAGAAAACTTGCAAAAACAGTCATAAACAAAAGCAATTAAGCATCACAAATCTATGACCGAATTCCAGATCTGCATTCATCAATAACCAAAGAAAAACAGGAGAAAAAAAAGAGAAGAGCCTCTTTCGAATTGATGAGAAAAGAGAAAACTGAAAAGATTAAGATGAATCCAGACAAGAATAAAGTGGATTTTTACCTTTCTTCACTTATCGATGATAATTCAAAGAGGCTAGTTGCTGGAAGCAATGAGTCAATGGAGCCTCCTTTGACTTTAGCAGCTTTAAGCAATGATGAGAAATCTTCTTCCCATTCACATGCTTCAGCAAGACCACTTGTACCCCCTGATTTTGCAAACACAATGTTGGAAAGGAATATGGGTACCAAAATATCCCCCAACACTCATGTAGAAGAGGCTGGGAAACCTGAGCCTGGAGATACCCTAGGTAGCCATGTATTCAGTATAAATCCTGAAAGTAACAGAAAAACATATTACAACCTTCTAACAACCCTGCATAACAAACAGAATCCTAACAAACTTCCAGCAACGGAAAAAAGGCAGTTACTAACAGAATCCAACAAAGAAATTGTAACATAATACAGAGGCGCGGAAGGAAATAAATAAAACAGAATTTCCTAACCGAAACAGAATTCTAACCAACTCTATCATTCTCTAACTTTTCGTCATTCTAACTACAGGTAAAGAGAGAATTTACCTCCATTCATATTCATTCTTGACACGCTCTGAAGAAAATCCAGAAAAACTTCAATCTTCTCTCTCTGAAATCTCTGAAACTCTCTACAATTCTTCTTGAATTCCCTCTGCAACCAAGCTCCGTTATCACTTTCAATTATCATCAACAACTCCAACTTCTTCAATATTCCATTAAGCAACAACACCACCACAATCAAGAACGAAAAATTCACACGATCAGATAAATGCACAAGAGAGAAAAAAAAAGAAAAGATTCACAGATTGAGGGAAGAAATACAAAAACCTTCTCTGCAAAATCTCTCTGGACCACACACGATCTTCATCGTTATCAACTCAGATCTTCATGAACTTCAACATCACAGTGCTTTAATTTTCATCCACCGTGTGATTGTATCAACTTCATCATGTTCTAACAATCTCTCTTCACATCTTCTTAATCATCTTCAACGCATCTTCTTCAATGCTTCATCACGAAGAACAATAGTCACAGCGTAACACACAGATTCAGAATAACACAGAAATAGAAAAAAGATGAACGAGTAGAAATATCAAAGAGAGCAAGAATGTACCTAAAGTCAAAACATCGAATTCGACTTCTCTGCCGCGCCAGAATCCCCAGGTTCGATGTTGGTATCTTCTAATTCCATCAGCGGCAACCTTGTTCAAATCGTACGAAGAAGATTAAAAAAATAGAGGCGACCAGAAACTGAATCGAGGCGACGGAAGTAGCAATAAGAGGTTTGAGATGTGGTGGATGCACGAAGAATAAGAAGCCAAAAACAAAATCAGAGAAGCAAAAATGTGACGGTGCTGTGCAGATCGCTAAAGAAGGGTTGAGCCGCCGCGATTGCAGAAGAGATGAGAAGGAAATTTTTCTCTGTTTCAATTGAAGTCCAATAGCCACACACACACGGTAACCCTAATAATATACAATGACACCGCTTTGTGTAATTTCATTCTATTTTTAATTCTTTTTTTTCAATTGATAAAAAATATGAATAATTGATTAAATGGACTTGGATCAATTCTGAATTTGGTATTAACATCAATTCCTTTCAATACTCCTTGGACTTTATCTAGTTAAGCCTTGTTGCAAAAATACTAGCCCACACCCCCAGTTTCAGGCATATATCCGTTGAGTCTTGGTGTTGTTTTAGTTTTTAGTCTTTTTATTTGATTTTTTGATTTTCAATAATTGGAAACAATAAAAATGGTAGAATATAATAGAATTTATCCTAATAATTAATCCTTTAGTTTTCGATAGAATTTTCTCCTCACATTAAAAACTAATAAAAAATATTTTTTCTTTTAGTTTTTATTCATATTTTCATACTGTCGTGCCTCATTATTTTTGACGCGTTTGTTAATTGTGCAAGGTACATTTTTGGTGATCTCGATCATGTAACATAACAAGTAGTTATGTGATCGAAGCATGTGGCTTATGCTCGTGTCCAATGCGACATGCCTTATTTCTCATCGTCCTGAGAAATTCATATCATATTATATGTTGTCAAAATGCATGTAATATTTTATGACGCTTTGTGCAGGAACTTCTGATTATGCACCGCATTTGTGACACACGTTTGCCTTTATCTTAGTTGGATATTGTTCCTGACTCTGTTTGTTTCTTGGTGAAGCTTGCTCAACGTGTATTCCCTGCTTCTCTAGCGCTTTTGTCTGCTCTTGACGACTTGCTCGATTTGGTAGTCTCCGCTACTACCCTTGTACTTCTTCGCACTTTATTGCATTTCGTTATCGCTTTCTAGATATCATGTGAAGTAGGAAATAAAGAGTGTGCACTCGAAGTCACTGTTTAAAGACTTGTAGCAGGCATTCCGCACTTCATTTGCTATATGTGTTGTGCTTGTGTTTGTTTACTTCCTCGTTGATCGATGAGTCACTCAATTTAGCAATTGAGATCACGACTTCACTCTCAGTGCATGATCCCTATAGGATTTTATCGCTTTCTTTTCTTTCTTGTTGATCGATGAGTCACTCAATTTAGAAATTGAGATCACGACTTCGCTCTCATTGCATGTTCCCTATAGGATAGTTTTGTTAGACTTTCTTTGGCATGCTAACTTAGATAGGATCTATCAAGTTATGCTCTCTTAATCTTATTGGCTTGCTTGGTTTTTCCTTGTACATACCATGTTCCCTTAGGATGCGCTTGCTCTATTCGAACGCAAGTTAGACCTTAGGTTGTAAACCATACATGCTGACAGTAGGTAGAAACTTCCCCTTCATCCTTGACATAGGACTACCATTGTCTGATAACATTAGGTTTAGAAATAGGCTAGTATCCCTTAGACTCTTTTCTTCCCTCTTTGCATCCTTGCATTCAAAACTAAAACTTCTTTTTTTAGCAAATGAAAAACATGCTAATCTCACCTAAACTCTTCTTTCAAGGTAATAAAATACAAACCAATTCAAACCATTTTGTGCGCTCGAGCACTATTTCTCTAAAACCCTTTTCAGGTAAGGACATGATTAGTTTACTTCTGTGCCAACGCATAAGTCTCCAAAGCTCGAGTTGCGGCAGAAGGCGGAATTAACATTGTCCATAAAAAACACAAACAAACAAAAACATAAGAGCCGAACTACGGTAGCTCTGATTCCTCAAAAAAGGATACGTAGGCATTAGGGTAGGGCCCAAGTGAGCATAATTTTATTTTCCATACATTCTTTTTCTCCTTTCTTTTGCATGCATTCTCCCTCCAGTAGTATAGTAAACAGTAAGCATAGATTAAACACACCCATAAGATAGGTAACAAGAGTGGATACCATAGAGTACTACAGGCGTGTGGGGTGCTAATATCTTCCACTTGCATAACAGACTCCCTTACCCGATCTCTCGGTCGCAAGACCATGGCTTCTCCCTTCTCAGGTTTTCTCGATGTTTACCTTTCCCTACATGTGGGATAAAATATGTTTGATGGCGACTTCATTGTTTGATGATTTTCAGCCGGTTGTTTCAATATGGTATGATGAAGGGATCTTAGGGGGAAAATTGGGGTACAACAATCGTCAACATCCATTTCGACATAGGCTACCCTTTCTCTTCGATGAGTCTTAGTTGTTTTAGCTTTTTCAGCTTTAAGACGTTCTACCTGTCGAACTCTATCGGCCAATTGGGCCATATCGCTCATGTATTGGGTATCTAATTTTTTCCTAATAGAATAATCTAGGCCCCCTGCTGCCATTTCGACCAACTCATGCTCGGGAACTTGTGTAAAGCATCTAGATTTGAGCAGTCCAAATATATTTAGATATTCATCTATTGGCTCATTGAATCTCCTTTTCACACTAGCCATTTCTTTCAGACTTATTTTGGTTTTTCCCGTGTAAAATTGTTCATCGAACAATCTCTCCAATTGATTCCAATTGTGGATAAAATCGGCTGGGAGGGTCGTAAACCAAGTAAACGCATTTTTAGTTAGGGAACTTAGGAAGTACTTAATCCTAAGGCTCTCATTATTTGAGATTTCCCCAGCTTCTATCAAATATCTCGCCACATGTTCGACCGTAGATTCTGTTGTATCCCCGGAAAATTTGGTGAACTTTGGAACTTTCCAACTAGGGGGTAAATCTGTTTGCAAGATATACTCTGGTAATGGGGATGTAAAGTTTTGCCTATGAAAGCCAATGTTCACTCCATTATGTATCATGATTCTTTCGATCATGGCTGTCAGATTAATATTTGTTCAATAATTATGGTGTCGAACCTGCTGTATCACTTCATTAGCATTTTGGTTTCTATTTACCACAATTACACCTTGATCGACATATCTAGAGATCTGTGGGGGAACTCTGGGTATTTCGACCCTAGGTTGTTCGATCTCCATTCTATGGTTCATTTCAACTGGCTGTAGATTTTGGTTAATGGTCACACCTTACTCTAAGACTATACCCTGATTCCCTCTTATTGGCGCTCTTTGGGGTTGTCTAATAGGTTGGGGAACCCCAAAAAACTCAGCCATGTGCGTCATTTGAGTTGTCATTTGCTGATTCGACTGGGTGGTATTTTGTATTAGAGGGTTCAACACTATACTCAAAGTTTGTGCCAACATTTGTACCATATCATGGTTACTTCCGTCCATTTGTTGCCTTAAAATTTTTGTAGAAGCATTTGTGAGGCTTGGTATTGCATGGGATGTGTGATACGGTGGGAGAACTAACTTGAGGTTTTGCGTTTGTGTTTGCAAATGATGCGGTTTAGCAAGAGTCTCCACCGACTTTTCTTTTATCCAAAAGGAAAGGTGAAAAAGCACAGGAAAGACCTTTAGAGATGTTTTTGAGTTCGGGAGATAGATTATGAAATGGGAAGGTATTAGCACCCTTTTCATCCATGGTTTTCCATGGGCTCTTAGTTACTCGCAAGACCACTTTCTTTTGTTTGAAAATATGCTTTGTGTGGTTTTTGAAAGTATTTGAAAATGTACCTTTGTAATGATTCTCGTTTCTATAAGAATGCATACAAAGTGTTTGTTTCGAAAATAGTTCAAAGATGAGAGTGTGGGTGTATAAAATGCTTTTGTTGTGAGCAAGCGAGTAACTAGGAGCGAATCTACCTACTCGAAAGGTCTTAAATGTGCTTTTCCTTCTCCTTTAGATGTGGCTATCTTACCATTGGTTTGGTAAGAAACCCCATCGTTGAATGTGAAGGGACGGGCATTGGATCATTTGTATAGTCATAGAAGGCAACATATGGGATGTTTTAGCAATTTCGTTTAGGGACTAGATCGTTTACCGAAGGCAACATCGAGGGTCATCGAGGGACCACGATCTTTTATCGAGGGTCTTTGCTAAAACGCCCATGTTCGAGGGACATGACTATTTTTCTGATAGGCAACAAGTGAATTACCCTAAGGGTGCATGTGTGCAAAGTGTGTTTGATTGCATGCATTTAGTCTTGATTAGGGTGATCTACTTGTTGGTTTTATCTTGCCATACACACCCTAATTACTAGAATTTATATTTGAAAGCGATAAATTGCAGAAATATAAAGTCCTACGCTATTATAATATTTAGGGGATGGGGGTACATATTTATGAATGGGGGTTGCAAGTAAAAAATAAGTCCTAAGTTACTATTACAACCATATTGAAATGTATAATATAAGAAAGAAAGGGACTTGTTTAGAAAATGTTTTTGTTTTAAGGAAATAAATTAAAAAGAAAATATTTTTATGTTTTTAATATTAAAAATGATGAAAAGGTAAATAAATGGAAGATAGAAACAGCGTGCTGCTGCAAGAAGAACAACTAGGATCAGAAGTTCTGAGGCCAAGAGCGCTGTGACTCAGCAGGAGACGTCAATGGAATCAGAAGTTCTGGATTGATAAACTCTGAGTTCCTGCAAGAAACGTCAGAGGGAAAGGGAACTGAGGTTCTGGATTGGTACATTCTGAAGTCCTGCAAAAAATGTTAGAGGGAAAACACAGGTTCTGGGTGGTGTTTGTGATCGGTGGGAATGAGAACTGACTATTTTGGAATGCTGGTTCGCGTTTGCGTTTGTTTTCGCAAAATGTCGCAGTAAGCAAGAGTCGCCACCGTCTTTTATTTTATCCAACAAGGAAAGGACAAAAGCATAGAAAAATTCCTTTTTGAGATATTTCTCGGGTTCGGGAGGTAGATTATAGAAAGGGAAGGTGTTAGCACCCTTTCTATCCGTAGTTATCCACGGGCTCTTAGGTACTTGCTCATTATGTTTTCAAAAGTTTTTTTTTGTGTTTGTGGGTTTTTAAAGAAGTTTTTGTTTTGAAGAGAGTGTGAGTGCGAAAAGTTTTGTTTTGTTTTAAAAAGAGCAAGTAATTAAGAATCATCTACCTACTCAAAAAGGAATTAAACTGTACAAATGTCCTTTAGACAGTGCTATCCCACTATTGAGGAGTAGGTAGCACCGTCGTTGGAGTTTTCGGGTCAATTCGATTAAGGGACGTGTGGTCACTAAAGCAACGTTAGGACGCCTTAGCGGTAACCCTAATGTCTTAGATCATTTTTTCCGAGGCAACCGTTTCGAGGAAACTATGATCTTTGGACAAGAGGACGACCTCTAAAACTTCCTATACTCAATGACCACGTTCGAAGGCAACCAAGTGAGGTGTACCTTAAGAGTGCGCATGTGCGAGTGTGTTATTTCGGTTAATTTTATCTTTGTACATGTCATGGGTTATCTATGTTGATTTTAAGTTCATACATTGGATCTTGTCATGCATTCCCTATTATCAAACATCTAGCAGTGTATAGTTGCGGAATTTAAATTGCGGAAATTAAATCTAAACTATTACAAGGCGTCGGGTATTTACATCGCCAAAAACAACCCTTGAAATTTAAATTGCGGAAAATAAAATAAAGCGATAAAAATGATCAAAGTCCTAATTAAACTATTACATTCTGGGAAACAAATACAATAATATGATAAAATGGATCGCGTGCGGGAAATTAAATCGGATGCGAGTTTTTTTGGGGTTTTGACCCTCTTTTGAAAGAAAGTGATTTTTTTGGTTATTTTTGGATTAAAAGAAATTAAATTAAGTTAACAATTAAATTAATAAATTAATTAATTAATGAAAATATTTTTGGATTTTGATATTTAAGGAAATAAAAATAAATTTGATCAAAGTTAATAAAAACCTAATCGTCTAAATTAATTTTAATTATTGCAAAAAATATTTAAGTTATTTCCTAATTAAACTAAATTAATTGAATTAATATTTATTTACAAAAATAAAGTGCTGAATTTAATTTTAATAAATAAAATATATTTTTTGGTTTTTGATTTTATTAAGAAAAAAGATTAATTGGTTAGTGATTAATAAAAAGAATAGCAATTAATTAATTAAAGGAAAATAATAAAAATAGAGAGAGAGTTTAGGAGTATATGGGCCTGATTGGAGGGGTGAAACAGTTGTTGGCGTTATGTGTAAACTGTTTTGTTTTGGTCATTTGTGTTTTGGCTTTTGGCCATTTGTGTTCTGGCCTCAACGTTCCTTAACCTTCTCAGGATGTCTGTCTCGCCATGTATTGGTGTCATGTGTAAGCTGTTCTGTTTTGGCCATTTGGGTTTTGGCTTTTGGCCATTTGTGTTTTGGCCTCAATGTTCCTTAATGAACCTGCATGGGATAATGTCTAAATCTGCAGTGTTGAATCTCATGAACACATTAAATAAATTACTATATATCATAAAATACAAATAAAAACCAATATATGAAGAAATTTAATGTTTAGGCCAATATGGCATGTATGAATGATTATACCCTTTTGATCATGGAGATCAACTCAACTTTACCCTTACTGGAGAAGTAGTGATATGAATACTTTTATGCCCTTTTGATCATAGAGATCAAGTCAGCCTTACCCTTACTGAAGAAGTAGTGAGATGTTGGTTTGTAACCGGGATGACTTGTTTGTAATGAGATGTTGGTTTGTAACCGGGATGACTTGTTTGTAGTGTGAGAGGGATTTGTAATAAGGATTTCAAGGTTTTAGGATTCTTGAAAGAATTTTATATTCTGACAGCATTGTGGCCAGAGCTTTTTTCTTCTCCTTGTTTGTGTAAAAAGAATGAGATTATATAATGGAAATTAGAGCAAAGAAAATGGGTTTTGAATGTGCAATTGGGCCTCCAATGTTCACTTGAATTCGTCACGTTGCAGGCTAAATCGCAGTGGCTTAAGTGCAATTTTTGAAGTTGAAATGTGAAAACGAAATGTAGCCGACAACGAGAACTAACTCCTGTCCGAAAATCGGCTCAATCGGATAAACAGTGAATTAGTTATGAATTTTTGAAGTTTCAGCTCAGACAAACTTATTTTGGGCTCCAGTGTGGATTCTGACACGTTCTTCAATAAAAATCTGGTATTGATCGGAGCATAATCTGGTCTCGACTTTTGAAGCAAAGTTGTAGATCTATGAGTCAGTAACCTTGTGTAAAAATATGAGCCCAATCCAATAAAAATTGACCGAGTTATGAATTTTCGAAGTTTCGGCCCAGATAAAATAATATTCAGCATTCAGGATTTTCGGCGCGTCACGCATGCTCTGAGCAAAAAACGAAGACCTTTTTGGATATCGTTCGAACTCAATACCTTCTGTGAAAATGTAGTCAACTCAATTTGTAAAATTTTGGCGCCGGAACCAGCTCGATATGATGAAAATCGACCAAGTTATGATTTTCTGAACATGACGTAAATAAACTTCTGTCACAAATTTTCTGTACGAAAATACTTGATAAATCCACATTTTTGAAGACCTTCTGATCGAAATTGGCTTCCAGCCGTGAGAGATGAAAACATAGATGACGTCAAGACGGAATTTTGGCCATCGGAACGGGTTCAAAACGAGTCACGATCTTCAAGATATGAATTTTTTAGCGCGTAAAAATTGCACTTTCAGCACACTTTTTCACCATATTTCTTCGAGAAAACTCACACATTCGGATACCTTCTTTAAAGAATTGACTCTTGAGTCGAACCTAAATTTGAGAATACGTTATCAGAGATATCTTGGCGAAAGAACACCGGAATATGACGCGTCGGGTTGGACTTGTGAATCTTTCTTGAAATGTTTTGAGAAATATGGGAGGGCAAATTTTGGGGTACAACAGTTGCCCCTGTTCAATCTTCTTAAACCTGAGGATATAGATTGGCTTTCGGGACTTTCGTGATCCGAAGGTGGAAGATGATTGAACACTAGAGTGCCCAGAAATTTGCACTCGCATGGTGTAGTATCAGCATTGTGATGTCGGGAATAGGCTTACAGATGCCATTTGGAGATTGTTGGTGAGAGATGGGCTTAAAGATGCCATCCGAAGGAGTGTCGATCGCGTAAGAGATTCCTTAGGGAGAGCTTGTATACCTGTTGTTGAGGGATATTCCATCGGGGAATGCTGTTCTTTGTCTTAGGAGGAATAGAACTTTAGGAGCTTCGGTCGTCCGTTATTCTACTGGGGAATCATCTCTGTCGAAGAGGTGAGAGTGAACTACTATCTGGTCGCAACCCTGGCTTTATAATGATAAGACCGACTGCTATATGGTCGTAATCCAGGCTTTACAGTGACTTACTGGGGAGATGAGATTAAACTTGTTATCAGGTCGTAATCCAGGCTTTGCAATACCTCACTTCTTATCTGGTCGAAATCCAGGCTTCAGAATAAATCAAGTGGTTATTCGGTCGCATTCAGGCTTCAACTTGAATTTAGGGCATACTAATATCCGGACGACTCCGGGCTTCTTAGTAATTGTCCATGTAAACTGTTGTTTGGTCGGAATCCAAGCTTCACAGTGTCTTGTACCGCTATCTGGTCATAATCCAGGCTTCACAAAGTATTATACCACTATCTGGTCGAAATCCAGGCTTCGCAGTACTCTTGGTTGTTATCTGGTCGTCATCCAGTCTTCACAACATCTTCTACCATTATCTGGTCGTAATCCAGGCTTCAAGGTCTTGTATTGCTTTCTGGTCGTAATCCAGTCTTCACAATGTATCATACCACTATCTGGTCGAAATCCAGGCTTCGTAGTACTCTTGGTTGCTATCTGGTCGTCATCCAGTCTTCACAACATTTTCTACCATTATCTGGTCGTAATTCAGGCTTCAAGGTCTTGTATTGCTTTCTGGTCGTAATCCAGTCTTCACAATGTATCATACCACTATCTGGTCGAAATCCAGGCTTCGTAGTACTCTTGGTTGCTATCTGGTCGTAATCCAGTCTTCACAACATTTTCTACCATTATCTGGTCGTAATCCAGGCTTCAAGGTCTTGTATTGCTTTCTGGTCGTATTCTAGGCTTCACAACATCTTCTACCATTATCTGGTCGTAATCCAGGTTTCATGGTCTTGTATTGCTTTTTGGTCATAATCCAGTCTTCATAATAACTTGCTGAGGTGTTATCTGGTCGTGATCCAGGCTTTACGGCTTGTGTTTATGATATACCACTATCTGGTCGAATCCAGGCTTCATGGTGCTTTCTGAGCTGCTATCCGGTCGTGATCCGGGCTTCATGGCTCACTGGGGAATAAACTATTATCCGGTTGTTCTCCGGGTTTCGTAGCTTGCTTTTGAGAGATGTCACTATCTGTTCATAATCCAGGCTTCGCGGTAGTCTGATATTGTTATCCGATCGTAATCCGGGCTTCGCAATATGCTGTAGGAATCAAGATACTATCCGGTCGTACTCGGGCTTCATAACATGAATTTTGATTGTATTTTTCTTGAAAGGTAAAGGGTTAGCTTTATGTAATGCATGATATGTATCAGGCAATGATGTTCTCAAAATAAATGAGATTGTATGGTATGATGCGTATATGCATGTATCATGATGTATGGATATGTAATGTTTTAGCTGGGGAAAATAAACCCCGGAGCTGCTGGAGAGTAGAGTTGAGTTCTTCGTTTCCGCTGGGGATGGTGAACGAAGGTGATTGTGAGAATAAGCCTGTTGGAGAAAAGAACTCCGTTGGGGAATAAACTGATGAAGAGATTACTCCGAGGGGAATTACTCTATGGGGAAGAAATGTTCTGCTGAAGATTTTAACGATAAACTCCGTTGGGGATTCTGTTGAAGAGCTCTGTTGGGGATTTCAATGATGAACTCTGTTGGGGATGGATTACCGTTACTGGTGATACAGAATCAGTTGAGGATTGAATTCCTATTTGTGAAAGGAAAGAACTTCGCTGGGGACGATCTTTCAGTTGCAACTTACTGGGGATAACCCTGTTAGAATCTTGTGGGGATAACCCTCTGAATTTGGATGGGGAGATTTATTTTGTACTCCGCTGGGGATACACTTCCAGAGTCTACTGGGGATGATGATTCAACTCTGTTGGGGAAGCTTTTTCAGATCGTGCTGGGAAATATTGACTCCACTGGGGTATCTTGTATTCCGTCGGGGAACATTCTTATACTCCGTTGAGGAATATTAAGACTGCTAGGGATACTCTTATACTTCCTGGGGAATATCTTTATATTCCACTGGGGAAGATTAAGACCTTCTGGGGATACCCAACCTTTCTAGTACTGATGGTAGATCAACTCTGCTTGGGGAGAGTATTGTTGATTCGTTCATAGTTGCAAGTCTCAACTGGGGGAGAGCTATCATTACTATCTTACTCTGCAGGGAGTGAATGTTACTAGCACGCGTGCTAAGGATATGACGATGGCTTTGCATCGATACTTTTCAGCCCCTGTATCTGCGGGAGAAGGTGCCTGCGGAGGCCTTGTGGATCGAGTATTATCCCAACCTATGAGGTGCTTGGTATCTTTCGATTGAAATGATAAGTCTTCTTCTGGTAGGCAAGTGACGAGATGACTGGACATAGTCGTACGCTTTAATCCCTAATTTTGCCTGGACCGCCCTTTCGAGTTTTCAGTCCATCGGGATACCCTTTTTTGCCCAAGCCGCCTTTTCAGGTTTTCGACTTGTCGGGTGTACAGATTTTTTCCATTTTTATCCCTAATTTTTGCCCGAACCCTTTTGGTTCACCGGGAAGCCCTTATTTTTGCCTAGGCCAGTCGACCTAGCGGGTCTTTGATTATGCGTAGTATTTTCTGATTATGTCCACGCTCTCAGGATGTAGGGAGGTGTCACTTTCTGTAGTGTCGTGGTTCCATACTACCAGAAGATGTTTGTTTGATCATGCAAGATTCGTTGCTGGAATTCATGTCCAATGCCCTAATTGATGGAGATTTGCTCCTGGCTATTCGGCATCTTTGAGAGATTCCTTGAATCTTAACTTCCCCAGATGATGGACAATGATCATGCCGTGCCCCTTGGTTGGAATTGTTTTTTCCACTTGAGGTGATCCTTTTATTGAGAAGGTTTTTTTTTGTTCACTAGATATTCGTCGTGTGAATTTCACTGCTGTTGAACAAATAGTCATATGCAAACAATATTATTTTAAGAATGCAAAGCTTATGTCTGTTTTGAAATTTTTGAAAATGCATTTTTCCAGTAAAACAGGCAATTTTTTTGTAAAATGTGATGTCAACTCAGGATTTACAGCAAGCCCTGCAGGAGTCAGGATACCTTCGTAACAGTATGCTTTCGAACTAACTCATGCTTCAACTAGGAATTTTAAGGGTTATAACGTGGCATGGTTCATGGTTTAAGAAACAAAGGATAAAGGCTCAAAATTTATTTGTACCCACCCACTCTTCGTGATGTTCTTCGATCCTAAACTCATCTAATCGTGCATTTAGATCCCGTTTGAGTCTTTGCTCTGATATACCAGTGATGGTTTGGATATTGACAATTTATTTTGAACAGGAAGTCATTTTGTTGAGAGTTTGCAGGATCTCTTTCTTTTTTATTTTATTATCCCTGTCTTTTGCCTGAACTGTTTCTTTTGTAATTACAGTCAGCGGGATGCCCCAGTTTTGTAAGTCTCCTTCATAGGTTTTGACTTGATGGGCTTTTATTTTGAGAGATAATGACTGCCTGTCCTTACGATTATACGGAACCAACACCGTCTTTTGTTTCGAAAGGACTTCTTTGATGCCATTCATTGTGCACCTGGATCAACTGAGAAAACTACCCTGCCCCAGGTTATAATTAAGGGTTTTAATTTGTGAAAAGAAAAACTCCAACTTCTTTGGCTCAAAGGGGTTGACTAGGGATTATCTTCCTTATAACTCCACTGTTTAGGATTTGAAACAATGCATGTACCTCGTCAGCGGGGTCTGTTCAAAAGCATACTGTAGAGATTTTGATATCATTTTCGTCATCCTCCCTCTAAAGGCTTAGAATTTTTTAATCGAGAGTTGATCATCACAAAAAATGAAAGCAATTTGAATATAGCGAATACGAATGGACTGATTCAAAACAGACATATGCAATGCATTGATAAAGTAATAAAGTTTGACATGATTAAATGTTCGAACAATCAAAAGAAAATTACAACTTGAAAATTTTAATGTACAAAAAAGTCTTCTCGTCTCAGGACTTGTCACTTCAAATGGTAAACCTTGGAGGGATGGTAGAATAACTCAGCCTAACCATCTTGTGTAAATTCTAATGCTCCTTCATCAATCAGGTTTTGAATTTTGTACTTCAACTTCCAATAGTCGTCAGTATCGTGCCCCGGGCTGTTGGAGTGATATGCACACCTTGCATCAGGATTGTACCTTGGGGAGGCTATGTTGAGATTCTTAGGAGGGTCCCTTAACGTCACCAGATTCAATCTCAACAGGTGTTGTAAAGCTTGAGACAGCGACATGTTGACCTTGGTAAATTGCCTCCTGGGCATATTTGGCTTACTCTGATCAAACCATTGTTCTTGGCAAGGTCGTTGTTGGACCTGTGAGGTAGTAACAACTTGGAGAGGTCTATTCTTCGTCAAACCAAACCTTTGACTTCTCAGAAATTGATTAATGATCGGGTCCCCGTCCTTGACTATTTGCTTCATGTCGTTGTATCTGTCTTGACGAAGCTGGTTGACAATGGTTCTCATCTCTTCTTGTTCCCGAGCTAAACCTTGGATAAGAGCCATATGCCCCAGCATCTAGGTTTTCATGGCACTGAACTCTGCTTGCAGTTGTTCCAGTTGTTCGTCCTTATTGTCTTCAAGACTTTTCTTGACCAAGTTCCCAATGAGGAGTGTTTTCAACTCTTCCTGCCCCTTGGATAGGTTTAGGTATACGTCCCTGAACTGAGCTTCTCGAGTTTGAAGATCTTGGTTGTCTGGTTGGAAAGCCATTGCTGAAATAAACAGCGAGAACATGAGAGACCTATACTGGGAGACCTGTTATGCAATCATATGTATGATATATGTATGCAATGTTTTCGAGGATCTCGCGGGGTAAACAAGAAACTTGTTAGAATTTGAATTTTGCAGCTTTGATTGAAGAAACTTCGTGTTGTTAAGAGTCCTTCTTCAAGAGTCAAGCTCACCATATCGAGTGGGTCATAGCCACTGACTCAAGTTATCATGTTTTGATCTCTAGACGGCATTGGCTAGAGGAAAATAAATCCCCTTTGCCCCTTGCTGGACATTTGATTTACCATAACCTGCATCACAAGCCCTTGAGATCCTTGAAATGGTTAAGGAAATGTTAAGGTATGATGTTATGATGTGTATGCTATGCGTTTAAGCAAAAGTGTGAAGCGATGTAAGTAAACCCTGCAATAAATCCAAATTATTGGATAAGGACTGTAAACAAAACCTGCAAGGAACTCATGTTGTCAAATAACAAGAATGTGCAAGTAGTTCAAGTTTGAAGGCACACAAGTCACACAAATAGCCTTAAGTTTAGGCTGGCATGGAGTTTAGGTATTACCCTCTTTCAGTTTAGTTGGTTTAAACCTGTCCTAAAAATAGTAACTGGGTTCTAGAGGATCTCAATACCACTGACTACTCTCGATCAGTCATAATTCCAGTTTAGCAACCTTTTCTTGTGGCCGAAATCATCGCGAGAGTTTAGTCTCAATGAGTGTAGCATACTGCTACTGTTCTATGGCCAAGTTGGTCAATTTAAGGTTCTAAGGTCAGTTGGTGCTTAATGACCCCTTAGAAGACCCATATTCTCCTCGTTCCAACACAGGGGATATCGGTACAGACTAAAGTGCCACACCAACGTAGCTACTGCTTCAACCGTGTCGGTCTACGCCGGACAGTTCCCTCACAGTTTATTGCTACTTACCTAAAGGGTGCCCCCAGATCCGGGTTAGGATCTATAGAAACTCTGATACAAGCCCACAAAATTAAAGCATACAAAGCATACAATTGAAAACACAATGATCTAATCCTAAGGTACACCTCACTTATAGGTTCCTCAGCAGAGTCGCCAGTTCTGTGATCGATGGGAATGAGAACTGACTGTTTTGGAATGTTGGTTCGCGTTTGCGTTTGTTTTCGCAAAATGTCACGGTAAGCAAGAGTCGCCATCGTCATTTATTTTATCCAACAAGGAAAGGACAAAAGCACAGAAAAAATCCTTTTTGAGATATTTCTCGGGTTCGGGAGGTAGATTATAGAAAGGGAAGGTGTTAGCACCCTTTCTATCCGTAGTTATCCACGGGCTCTTAGGTACTTGCTCATTATGTTTTCAAAAGTTTGCTTTTTTTTTGTGTTTGTGGGTTTTTAAAGAAGTTTTTGTTTTGAAGAGAGTGTGAGTGCGAAAAGTTTTGTTTTGTTTTAAAAAGAGCAAGTACTTAAGAACCATCTACCTACTCAAAAAGGAATTAAACTGTACAAATGTCCTTTAGACAGTGCTATCCCACTATTGAGGAGTAGGTAGCACCGTCGTTGGAGTTTTCGGGTCAATTCGATTAAGGGACGTGTGGTCACTAAAGTAACGTTAGGACGCCTTAGCGGTAACCCTAATGTCTTAGATCATTTTTTCTGAGGCAACCGTTTCGAGGCAACTATGATCTTTGGACAAGAGGACGACCTCTAAAACTTCCTATACTCAATAACCACGTTCGAAGGCAACCAAGTGAGGTGTACCCTAAGAGTGCGCCATGTGCGAATGTGTTATTTCGGTTAATTTTATCTTTGTACATGTCATGGGTTATCTATGTTGATTTTAAGTTCATACATTGGATCTTGTCATGCATTCCCTATTATCAAACATCTAACAGTGTATAGTTACGGAATTTAAATTGCGAAAATTAAATCTAAACTATTACAAGGCGTCGGGTATTTACATCGCCAAAAACAACCCTTGAAATTTAAATTGCGGAAAATAAAATAAAGCGATAAAAATGATCAAAGTCCTAATTAAACTATTACATTCCGGGAAACAGATACAATAATATGATAAAATGGATCGCGTGCGGGAAATTAAATCGGATGCGAGTTTTTTTTGGGGTTTTGACCCTTTTTTGAAAGAAAGTGATTTTTTTGGATTAAAAGAAATTAAATTAAGTTAACAATTAAATTAATAAATTAATTAATTAATGAAAATATTTTTGGATTTTGATATTTAAGGAAATAAAAATAAATTTGATCAAAGTTAATAAAAACCTAATTGTCTAAATTAATTTTAATTATTGCAAAATATATTAAAGTTATTTCCTAATTAAACTAAATTAATTGAATTAATATTTATTTACAAAAATAAAGTGCTGAATTTAATTTTAATAAATAAAATATATTTTTTAGTTTTTGATTTTATTAAGAAAAAAGATTAATTGGTTAGTGATTAATAAAAAGAATAACAATTAATTAATTAAAGGAAAATAATAAAAATAGAGAGAGAGAGTTTAAGAGTATATGGGTCTGATTGGAGGGGTGAAACAGCTGTTGGCGTCATATGTAAACTGTTTTGTTTTGGCCATTTATGTTCTGGCCCCAACGTTCCTTAACCTTCTCGGGATGTCTGCCTCGCCATGTATTGGTGTCATGCGTAAGCTGTTCTGTTTTGGCCATTTGAGTTTTGCCTTTTGGCCATTTGTGTTTTGGCCTCAACGTTCTTTAATGAACCTGCATGGGATCCTGTCTAAATCTGCAGTGTTGAATCTCATGAACACATTAAATAAATTACTATATATCATAAAATACAAATAAAAGCCAATATATGAAGAAATTTAATGTTTAGGCCAATATGGCATGTATGAATGATTATACCCTTTTGATCATGGAGATCAAATCAACCTTACCCTTACTGGAGAAGTAGTGATATGAATGCTTTTATGCCCTTTTGATCATGGAGATCAAGTCAGCCTTACCCTTACTGAAGAAGTAGTGAGATGTTGGTTTTTGTAGTGAGATGTTGGTTTGTAACCGAGATGGCTTGTTTGTAGTGAGAGAGGGATTTGTAATAAGGATTTCAAGGTTTTAGGGTTCTTGAAAGAATTTGATATTTTGACAGCGTTGTGGCCAGGGTTTTTTTCTTCTCCTTGTTTGTGTGAAAAGAATGAGATTATATAATGGAAATTAGAGCAAAGAAAATGGGCTTTGAATGTGCAATTGGGCCTCCAATGTTCACTTGAATTCGTCACATTGCAGGCTAAATCGCAGGGGCTTAAGTGCAATTTTTGAAGTTGAAATGTGAAATCAAAATGTAGCCGACATCGAGAACTAACTCCTGTCTGAAAATTGGCTCAATCGGATAAACGGTGAATTAGTTATGAATTTCTGAAGTTTCAACTCAGACAAACTTATATTGGGCTCCAGTGTCGACTCTGACACGTTCTTCAATAAAAAACTGGTATTGATCGGAGCATAATCCGGTATCTACTTTTGAAGAAAAGTTGTAGATCTATGAGTCAGTGACCTTGTGTAAAAATATGATCCCAATCCGATAAAAATTGACCGAGTTATGAATTTTCGAAGTTTCGGCCCAGATGAAATAATATTCAGCATTCAGGATTTTCGGCGCGTCACGCGTGCTCTGAGAAAAAAATGAAGACCTTTTGGATATCGTTCAAACTCAATACCTTCTGTGAAAATGTACCCAACTCAATTTGTGAAATTTTGGCGCCGGAACCAGCTCGATATGATGAAAATCGACCAAGTTATGATTTTCTGAACATGACTCAAATAAACTTCTGTCACAAATTTTCTGTACGAAAATACTTGATAAATCCACATTTTTGAAGACCTTCTGATCGAAATTGGCTTCCAGCCGTGAGAGATGAAAACATAGACGACGTCAAGACGGAATTTTGGCCATCGGAACGGGTTCAAAATGAGTCACGATCTTCAAGATATGAATTTTTTAGCGCGTAAAAATTGCACTTTCAGCACACTTTTTCACCATATTTCTTCGAGAAAACTCACACATTCGGATACCTTCTTTAAAGAATTGATTCTTGAGCCGAACCTAAATTTGAGAATACGTTATCAGAGATATCTTGGCGAAAGAACACCTGAATATGACCCGTCGGGTTGGACTTGTGAATCTTTCTTGAAATGTTTTGAGAAATATGGGAGGGCAAATTTTGGGGTACAACAGTGTTCAGCCAGTGAACCAAAAGTCATAAGTTCTGAGTCCACTGGGAACACAATAGTTTTTAGAAGTTCTGATACCACTGGAAACTTGGTCTCTCTCTCTCTCTCTATGTTAGTCAGAACATCTGCAACTTGGTCATTTCTCCACAAAACAGAAGATGTGCATAGGACAGTCATGGCAAGTGTCATAGTGTTTCAGAAATAAGAAATATCAGAACTATAAATCAGAGGCAAGTATGAATTTGCTAATACTAATTCTGAGTTCTAATTTCTTCAAGAAGTTCTGAACTGATTTATTCCCTACTTAGGCAGGCAAATGCATGAAATCTCAGAATATGTACAACATCAGAAACATGATATCTACATTGTATTTTTAAGCATGCAAATCTGGTAATGCTTAAGTAATGTGGTGAGAGTCAGCAGAAGCTTACCTTGCAGCTGGAAGAGGTTCTGTGAATCAGAGTTAGCCTCAACTCGGATGATGTTCTGAGCAGCTTCTTCACGTACTCAGTAGGCTGGAAGTTTTCAACTTCTGGAACAAAAAAGAGGTGATGTTCTGATTTCTTTGAGTAGATGGATGGAGAGTGTAGGGTAGTGTGAATATAGAAGTTAGGGCAGTTTCTAATATGTGAATCAGAAACTGTGTGGATGGTTTTAGTCAAGAAACACTTGAGAATAAATGGAGTTTGAATGCAAGGAATCAAGAGTTAACAGGTTTTGTATGTTGTGTCTACAGTTTTTGGACTCTTGAAATTTTGGCAGGGGTTCAAGACTTTTATTTCTCAAAATTCCGACCTCTTTTCAATGGTCAAAGGTGTTCTATTTATAGGAAAAGGTTTTGTAGTTTGGATAGGTCAAGTGGCGCCAACATCATACGCTAGATGCTGACTTGTTCTTGAAGCAAGTTTAAAAAGGTGTGATAGTTGGCAGTTTTTAGCCTATACTGGATTAGCAAGCAGGGATTAAGTAAAAGTAAACCCAGAAAACAAAAGCACGCATGGGCCCTCACATATTTCTTTACAAAAGTTGCTTTTAAGGATAGCAAAGGTACTTTCTATGCCACATGTGGGGAGATCCTTTGGATAAAGACTCAAAAGTGGTTGTGAGCATTAAATGAGCATTAAATGATGATGAGATTTGTCAAATCAGAAATCCTGTAATGTGAGATTTTGCATCATTGCTTAATTCTGGATTAGAAGTTCCACTTCAGCGTAACCTAGAACAAACATCCAACTTCTGATCTTTGTATCTTGTTGCCTCAGCATGCTCTGAAGGATCCCTCAGACTTTCCAGTAAGTTTGCAGTATGCTTTGTAACCTTCTTTGATTTACCTTTGCAAACTTTGAAGATGTGAAAAACACAAGAAGGGGGGTTGAATTGTAAAACTTAAATCAAATGTGCAGACAACACTGTATTTTTATCCAGGTTCGTTTGATTTCAAACTACTCCAGTCCACCCGTCAAGGTGATTTCGCCTCTCTCCAACGAGGCCTTAATCCACTATATTCAAAGGGATACAACAACTACTTTAACAACTGTTAAAGCCTTCTTGAGTATAACCACAAACCGGTTTATCTCAAGGAAATCTCTTTACAAATAATTGAACAATAATGTGTTTGATGTTTTCTAATAAAACAGTATACCACAACTGTGATAATACATAAATTTAAGCTTAGAATGAAACTGGATTGCTAATGCATTTGAATGAGCGTGGTTGGAAAGCTTAGCAAATTGTATAAGTGCGTGCGTGTAGATTATTAGCCTTTTCTTTTCTCACACTGACTTGTTTATATAGCCAAGGCAAAGATACATTATTGTCCATAAATCACTTTCAATGATAATAACGTTCTTTCCTTTTTGAGAAGATCTTGTCTTTGAATAAAGTCGTTGGTAATTAATCTGTCTTGAATGCTTAGTAACGCTTCAAAGTCTTCTTTATGATAATCAGAGTGTTCTTTGCTTTAACTTATGCTGACGCTTCTGAGTGCTGATGACTTGGTAAGGATCTTGATCAGAGTCAGAGTATTTTATGTTGATGCGCAGATTCTGGTCATCAAGCTTCAGTGTATGATCTGGTAGCTTCAGCGTGTAGCATATGTTACTGATCTTTTGATGCTGACATATTACTGATCTTCTGATGCTGATATAATCTTCTGATGCTGATTCCATCAGAACTTCTGTAAACACAAAACATAGTTTTAAGTAGCATATATGTCTTATATATAAATCTTACAATGTATTTATTCTTGTATTTTGTTATCATCAAAACTCTAATCAAGGGTTGTAGAATCAAACTCTGTTCTAATAATCTCCCCCTTTTTGATGATGACAAAAACCAAATTTTTTTTCAATTAAAAATAAGGAATAAAAGGTATCAGAGATTAAAGATAAGGAATAAAAGGTATCAGAGCTAAGAAGAGAAAACTCCCCCTGAGTTGATTACTTCCCTTTAATTCGAAGAGTCTTTGAGCATCAGAACTTTACTGTACTTTACTGTATCTTTCGTCAGAATTTTGTACCTGTTCAAGCTTTTCAGAAGAAAGAAATTCAAATAGATCAGAATGTCAGAATGTTTGAGACTTATGTCTCAGTAATCCATTATTGAAAAATATCATTCTTTCTCCCCCTTTTTGTCAGTTATCAAAAAGCACAAATAATCAGAGCTAAAGTAATCAGAGCTAAAAAAATGCATTTATATTTAAAAACAGAAGCAATGATAAGTTCAGAACATGTAAAAATATTACAGATAAACAAGTTATAAAAACAACAAGGAAATTTCTAAGAAGGAGGAGGAAGTCGTGTGAACAAAGCCTCCAACATGCTCTTGATTTGGGTGTTGGTTTCCTGTTGCTGAGTTAACATGTTTGCTATTGCATCAATTTTGGTGTCCTGTTTATCCATTCTTTCATTCATCAGCATATCAGATCTTTTCAAGTCTTCAAGAGTCTGCCTGTCAATGGATGAAGCTTGAGGATCTTCAGAAACAGGATGTTTCTCAGAGCTTTCAGCAATATCTTCTTCTTGACCCTGTTCTTCAGCAGGAATCATCAGATCTTGAGTATTAGATTGAACTTTGGATGCTGGACGGTGTTCAGACCATGGAGCATTGTCCAGAGGGAGCACTTCTTCTTTAAGCAGCTTGCTCAGAACTGGACCTTCAATTTCTTTCAGCAGATTGCTGAAGTTCTATTGAGCTTGTCCATAGCTCTATTCTTGCAGCTTAAAGGTTTCAGAGCATACCCATCTTCTGAACTTTGTCCAAAGGTAGTCAGAAGCAGCAGGATCAACCAGCTCAAGACTAGCTTGTTTCAGAAAAGTGATCCACTTATGTACTTCTGTTTCAAAGTTCAATATGATGGAACCAACATCTGGATGTTTTGGTTTTGGGATAGCAGTTTTGTGGTTGATGGCAGCAAGATGTTCAAAAACTGTTAAGTCAATGACAGTCTTGATGTTGTCTTCTTGATTGTTCTTTGGTGAGGGAGTGGAAGAGTCAGGAATTATGATTGGACTTGATGGGGAATTTGGTGGAGTTAATTCTGGTGAAGAGGGAAGTTGGGGAATATTCACAATGGTGCCACAGGGAAAATGAATGGCCAGAGGTTCTGGTTCAGGGGATTCAGGGGGTTGAGTCTCAAAAGTTTGAACTTCTGGGTGAGATGGTTCTAGTTGTGGAGAGGGTGGATTAATTTCTGGTTGAGGAGAGGAAGGTAGTGGGATTTATGGTTCTGGGGAGAGTGGAATTTCTGGTTGTGGTGAGATGGGAATTTCTAGTTGTGGTTCTGTGGTAGTTTCGGGATTTGGATTTTCTGGAGTGGGAACAGAAGTGTGTTGGTCTATATCAGAAAGAACTTTTTCAAGTTCTTGTTGGGTTTCAACGATATTTGGATTTTGAGGTTGGGAGCGAGATCTTCTAAGAGTTAGTGATTCAGAAGGGTCAAAGTCAAGGTCAAAATCATCAAAAGTTTGAGGTGTGGGGTTTTCAGATGGAGTGGAAGTTGGGATAGATGTTGATACAGCAGTTGAATCTAAAACAGTTACAGAAGAAGGATTACCTTTCTTTTTAGGAGTCCGCTGAGATGATCCTCCTGCTACAGCTTTCCTTTTCTTGGTCTTCTTGAGAACAACTTCTGGAGCCTTCTGCTGAAGATCTTGAATATTCAGATTTGGTGCTGTCCCATCAGCCTTGCAAGCATCCAGATATTTGAGTATTATGTCTGGTTTAGAGTCAATCTCTGAGAACAGAGGGAAGTTGTCCAGAGGGACTCTTCTGCTGGAGATTGCAGCAAAAGGAGTGGCGATGGGTTCCTTCTTAATGTTCTCAATCAACTTCATCTTCTTCATATTCTTAGCATTCAGCTGTTTGCCCACTGTAGCTTCCAAAGAGTTGATTTCTTGAGCCTCTGTAAGGTGATCAATCAGCTTATTCTCTGTTAGAATATCTGATATCAGTCTTCCTAAGGGTATCCAATCCCTTTTTGTACGTTCCTCTTCTCTTGTTTCCTTGACACTTGTTCTGAGATGATTGAACAGAAGATGAGCTAGACTTATCTTGACCTTCTGAGAGATGAAATAGATCAGAAATTGCTGATTAATATTAATGTAATCAGGAGAGCTGGTAGGCTTTCTGTGGTTGAAGCACCCCAGAATGATCTTGGCCCAAATTCTGTGTTTGTCTTTCAAGTCCCTTATCTTGCTGGAGGAAAGCCCCAGAGTGAAGATTTCCCTTGCAATTAGGGCAGCATCAGCACACCTTTCTGCCATGTCAATGCAACGAACACCGCCATTGTACCCTATGAGTCTTGCAATCAGGTCTTCAATAATAACAATCTTCTTCCCCATGATGTAAGACGTAACTTGATGATTTGAAGAAGAAGCGTGAATCCAAAATTCCTTTACCAGAATAGGAAATGTTGGACCCACCAGTTTGTCAAAATACTTTTCCCAGCCTTGAGCTTTAACCTCTTCAGATAGATCAAACCCATTCTCTTGGAGACTGTTGAAATCCACGATTAATTCTGACAGAACCTCTAGGTTTTTTATTGGTGTTAGCAGCGTTCTGTGGGGTTCTTCATATTGTTCAGATGAAACAGTTTTCTGGGAACCTAAAGTAGGGATGCTGGTAGAAGCCATGTTCACACGAAGGTTTTTGTGAAAAAGATTGAAAGGGTTTTTGAGAAAGTAAGAACACTGAAATCAGTAAGTTTGAGAGAAAATGAAAGTGAAGGTAAAAGAGTGTAAATGGTGTGAAGTGTGTTTAAATAGATTTATAAACAATTTTGAAAACATAAACGTCAAGAGAGAGAAATTAATAGTGATTATTAGCATTTACTGATAGCTGATTTTAGGGGATTCAGAAACATATTTGGAACGGTTACCCATGACATGTGTCTCAATGCATCCAATCAGCGCTTTTGCCTTTTCAGAAACGTGAACGCATGTTCAGCCTCAGAAAATAGCTGATGACTGGATGACACTTGTTTGCTTGAGTGAACAACACATTTCTATCCTTGAAATGAAGCGCTCAGATCTTCATGGATAGGTTCTGATACAATCTGCACTTCTAAAGATCTGAAGGAAGATTGATCAGTAGTTCACAGAAAAATAAACAAAGTTCTGAAGGTTAATATATAAAATCAAAACAATTTCATTCTGGGCAGAGCTTCATGCTGAGATGTTTCAGAATGAAGTTGAACCTATCTTCAGAAAGAGGTTTTGTAAAAATATCAGCCCATTGATGGTCTGTGTTAATAAATTTTAAATTTAAAATCCCTTTCTGAATATAGTCCCTAATAAAATGATGTTTTATTTCTATATGCTTAGCCCTAGAATGTAAAATTGGATTTTTGCTGAGACAAATAGCAGAAGTATTGTCACAGAGGATAGGAATGTTACTCTCAAATATCTGGAAGTCCTCAAGTTGACTTTTCATCCAGAGCATTTGTGTGTTGCATCCAGTTGCTGCTATGTATTCAGCTTCTGCTGTTGATAGAGCAATTATGGATTGTCTTTTGCTGGACCATGAGATCAGATTTTCTCCCAGAAACTGACAGCTTCCAGAAGTGCTTTTACGTTCTACTCTGTCTCCAGCAAAGTCAGCATCACAGTATCCTACTAAGTTGTAATCACTTGATTTTCTATAAAATAAACCCAGATTAGTAGTACCTTTCAGATACTTGAAAATTCGCTTAACTGCTATTAAGTGAGATTCTCTAGGATCTGATTGGAATCTAGCACAAATGTAAACACTGAATAAAATGTCAGGCCTTGAAGCCGTCAGATAGAGAAGAGAACCAATCATACCTCTGTAGACCTTCTGTTCTACCTTTTTGCTTACCTCTTCTCTTTCCAGAATGCATGTGGGATGCATTGGAATCTTTGATGGCTTACATTCTGAGAGATCAAATTTCTTCAGAAGTTCTCTGACATATTTGCACTGATGAATGTAAGTTCCTTCTGGGGTTTGATTAATCTGAATGCCCAGAAAGAATTTTAGTTCCCCCATTAGGCTCATCTCAAATTCTGCCTGCATACACTTAGCAAACTTTCTTCCCATAGAAGGTTTAGTAGATCCAAATATGATGTCATCAACATAAATCTGACATACTAAAATGTCATTCTTAATTGTATTACAGAATAAGGTTGTGTCCACTTTCCCTCTGGTGAATTCATTTTCTAACAGGAAGTTACTTAGTCTTTCATACCAAGCTCTGGGAGCTTGTTTCAGACCATAGAGTGACTTCTTTAGTTTGAAAACATATTCTGGATTTTTGGAACTTTCAAAACCAGGGGGTTGGTGCACATATATCTCTTCTTCTATATATCCATTTAAGAATGCACTCTTAACATCCATCTGATACAGAGTGATGCCTTTATTAACAACAAATGAAATTAAGAGTCTGATAGATTCTAACCTGGCGACTGGAGCAAAGGTTTATGTATAGTCTATCCCCTCTTACTGACTATAACCTTGTGCTACCAATCGTGCTTTGTTTCTGATGACTTCACCTTGTTCGTTCAGTTTGTTTCTGAACACCCATTTTGTTCCAATGACGTTGAATCCTTTTGGTTTAGGAACTAGATCCCATACGTCATTTCTTGTGAATTGATTTAGCTCCTCTTGCATTGCTAGAATCCAGTCATTGTCCAGAAGTGCTTCATCAATTGATGTTGGTTCAATTAGAGAAACCAGTCCCATGAGGGATTCTTCAGAGTTTCTGAAGCTAGCTCTTGTTCTGATTGGATCTTCCTTTCTTCCTAAGATTGTTTCTTCTAGGTGATCCATGCTGCTTCTGGATGGTCTTTTCTGGAGTTGATCAACAGAAAGTGCTGGATTTCTTGCAGTTACTCTTTCTGATGTTGAGGGAGTGTCTTTGTTAAGAGCTTCTGATGACTTGTCTTCAGTACCTGTGAATTCAACTTCCATACCTGCAAGGAATTCATTCTGCTTTGACTTTTGAGAGTCAAGCTTATCATCAAAACGAACACTGATTGATTCTTCCACAATCTGTGTTTCTGTATTGTATACTCTGTACCCTCTTGAGCGTTCAGAGTATCCTAACATAATACACTTTTGTGCTTTAGAGTCAAACTTGTTCAAATAATTTTTTGTATTCAAAATAAAGCATGTACATCCAAATGGGTGAAAATAAGAAATGTTGGGCTTTCTGTTCTTCCACAATTCATATGGAGTCTTTTCCAGAATACATCTTATGGAGATTCTATTCTGAATGTAACACGTTGTGTTTATTGCCTCTGCCCAGAAGATCTTAGCAACGTTAGTCTCGTTGATCATGGTTCTAGCCATTTCTTGCAATGTTCTGTTCTTTCATTCTACAACTCAATTTTGCTGGGGAGTTCTAGGACAAGAGAAATCATGCAGAATGCCTTTGTCATTAAA
The DNA here is from genome assembly GCA_948472305.1 of Vicia faba. Taxonomy (NCBI): domain Eukaryota; kingdom Viridiplantae; phylum Streptophyta; class Magnoliopsida; order Fabales; family Fabaceae; genus Vicia; species Vicia faba. The sequence goes on from OX451741.1 coordinate 1,451,776,828, forward strand.
GAATGACTCAAAATCTTTGTTTTCAAACTCTCCACCATGATCACTTCTGACTTTGACGATTCTAAGATCCTTTTCATTCTGAACTTGGTTGCAGAAGGTGACAAACACAGAGTGTGACTCGTCCTTGTGTCTTAAGAACTTTACCCATGTCCATCTGCTATAGTCATCTACGATTACTAACCCATACTTCTTACCACTGACTGAAGCAATTTTAACTGGTCCAAATAAGTCAATGTGCAGAAGTTCTAATGGCTTAGAGGTGGAGACAACGTTTTTGGATTTGAAAGCTGGTTTTGCAAACTTGCCTTTCTGACATGCTTCACACAGAGCATCTGAATTGAACTTCAGGTTAGGAAGTCCTCTGACCAGATTGAGTTTGTTAATCTGAGATATTCTTCTCATACTAACATGTCCCAATCTTCTGTGCCAGATCCATTGCTCATTGTTAACAGACAGAAGACACTTTACATTCTGACTTTTTAGTTCAGAAAGTTTTATTTTATAAATGTTGTTTCTCCTCTTTCCATTAAATAGGATAGTCCCATCTTTCTGACTAACAGCTTTGCATGAATTTTGATTAAAGATTATATCATAACCTTTATCACTTAATTGACTTATGGATAACAGGTTATGCATTAATACATCTACTAATAAAACATTACTTATAGAGGGAAGATTTCCATTACCTACAGTTCCAGAGCCAATGATCTTTCCTCTTTGATTGCCTCTAAAACCTACGTGGCCTCCAGGCTTAAGTTCCATGCTTTGGAACATATGCCTTCTTCCCGTCATGTATCATGAGCAGCCAGAGTCCAGGTACCATGATTGGTGTTTCTGCTTTGCTGCTAAAGATATATGTCACATGTATTATTTTATCCTTAGGTACCCATATTTTCTTGGGTCCTGATTTGTTAGTTTTACCAAAACTCTGGTTGAATTTTGGTTTGACAGAATAATTACTACTTGTATATTTAATGTCATGTGTGTGCCCATATATAAAGTGTGAATCAAGTGGAGTACGTTTTATAACTAAATCCATGGCATTCTTTGGTGTAGGTACCTTACCTTGATATCCTATCCCTTTTCTGCCATTTCTGCTATTTCCATAGATCATTGAAGCCATTTTGCTTCTATCTATGTTTTTAGCTAGAAACTTCTGAAAACTGTGATCATACTCCTTGATGATCTCATCAGCATTGCTGGGAGTTTCAGGGATTGTTTCCTTCTGAGAGTTTTGCAACAGATTTTCTAATTTTGAAATTTTATCTTTTAACTCAGAATTCTCCAATTTGAGACTCTCAGTCTTATCAGAGTCAAGCAAGATTCCTTTTCAGGTTTCTGAATTTTGACTCTGATCTACTGATATCTTTCCAGAATTTCATTAAGGCTTTTAGCTAGTTCAGCCTTAGTAAAGTTTATAGCAAAGTCAGGGAATACCTCTTCTGTATCTGATTCAGAGTCTGACTCAGAAGCTTCATTGTCTTCTGTTATGTTTGCCATGAGAGCTATGTTTGCTCTTTCATCATCTGATTCTGAGTCAGCTTCAGATGTGTCAGAATCATCCCATGTAGCCATGAGACTTTTCTTCTTTTCCTAGCCAAACTTATTTTTGGGCTTTTCCTTCTGAAGCTTTGGGCAATCACTTTTGTAGTACCCTTGCTCGTTACATTCATAGTAGATGATGTCTTTGTTGTTTGGCTTTCTGTTTCCTGAAGAACCTTCAGATCTTCTGTGTCCAGAGGAGGATTCTGACCTTCTGTATCTGGAGAAAGATTCATTCTGGTTTTCTGATCTTCTGGGATTCCTGAAATTCCTTTGCCTCTGCTTCTATAATTGGTTCACCCTTCTGGAGAGGAGAGACAGTTCATCTTCTTCTGATGAGGACCCATCACAGGTTTCTTCTACAGCCTGCAAAACTTTGGAGTCAGATTTTCTGTTAGATTTTAAAGCTAATGGCTTACCTTTCTTTTGAGGTTCATCTGCTTCTAGCTCTATCTCGTGACTTCTGAGGGAGCTGACAAGTTCCTCCAGAGAGATTTTGTTGAGATCCTTGGCTAGCTTAAGCGCTGTGACCAATGGCCTCCACTGTTTTGGCAAGCTTCTGATGATCTTCTTAACATGATCAGCAGTGGAATACCCTTTGTCAAGAACTTTTAGACCAGCAGCAAGAATTTGAAATCTTGAAAACATAGTCTCTATTGATTCACTCTCTTCCATCTTGAATGCCTCATACTTCTGAATGAGTGCAAGGGCTTTGGTTTCTTTGACTTGAATGTTGCCTTCATGCGTCATTCTCAGAGAGTCAAACATATTCTTTGCAGTGTCTCTGTTTGATATCTTTTCATATTCTGAATAAGAGATGGCGCTGAGAAGAATTGTTCTGGCCTTGTGATGATTTCTGAAATCATGCTTTTGCTGATCAGACATTGTTTTCCTGTCAATCTTCTGACCACTTCCATCCACTGGGTGCATGTATCCATCAGTCACCATGTCCCACAGATCAGCATCATGGGCCAGAAAACTCTCAATTCTGTCTTTCCAGTAGTCAAATTTCTCTCCATCAAAGACTGGAGGTTTGCCACTGAATCTGTCTCTTTCTTCATTGTTGTCATTGCTGATGTTTTGATTTGGTCCTGCCATTGTGTTTTTCTGACGCTGGATCTTGTACTGACACGGTTAAGTGTTATAAGCTCAGAACCAGGCGCTCTGATACCAATTGAAGATGTGAAAAACACAAGAAGGGGGGTTGAATTGTAAAACTTAAATTAAATGTGCAGACAACACTGTATTTTTATCCTGGTTCGTTTGATCTCAAACTACTCCAGTCCACCCGTCAAGGTGATTTCGCCTCTCTCCAACGAGGTCTTAATCCACTATATTCAAAGGGATACAACAACTACTTTAACAACTGTTAAAGCCTTCTTGAGTATAACCACAAACCGGTTTATCTCAAAGAAATATCTTTACAAATAATTGAACAATAATGTGTTTGATGTTTTCTAATAAAACAGAATACCACAACTGTGATAATACACAAATTTAAGCTTAGAATGAAACTGGATTGCTAATGCGTTCGAATGAGCGTGGTTGGAAAGCTTAGCAAATTGTATAAGTGTGTGCGTGTAGATTATTAGCCTTTTCTTTTCTCACACTGACTTGTTTATATAGCCAAGGCAAAGATACGTTGTTGTCCATAAATCACTTTCAATGATAATAACCTTCTTTCCTTTTTGAGAAGATCTTGTCTTTGAATAAAGCCATTGGTAATTAATCTGTCTTGAATGCTTAGTAACGCTTCAGAGTCTTCTTTATGATAATCAGAGTGTTCTTTGCTTTAACTTATGTTGACGCTTCTGAGTGCTGATGACTTTGTAAGGATCTTGATCAGAGTCAGAGTATTTTATGTTGATGCGCAGATTCTGGTCATCAAGCTTCAGCGTATGATCTGGTAGCTTCAGCGTGTAGCATATGTTACTGATCTTCTGATGCTGACATATTACTGATCTTCTGATGCTGATTCCATCAGAACTTCTGTAAGCACAACACATAATTTTAAGTAGCATATATGTCTTATATATAAATCTTACAATTTATTTATTCTTGTATTTTGTTATCATCAAAACTCTAATCAAGGGTTGTAGAATCAAACTCTGTTCTAACAAACTTTGGATTAGAAGTTCTGCTTCAGCGTAGCATCCAATCTTCTGATCCTCTTATCTTCTGGATCCAGCATATTTTGAAGGAACTTTCAGACTTTCCAGGAAGCTTTGTATCACGCTTTATAACCTTTTTTAGTTTACCCTTTCAAACTCTGGCTGAAGCTTTGTAAAAACTTACCCAGAAGTTCTGACCAAACTCTGTCTTGAAAGTGTCCAGAATTTGCTGAGTTATTTCAGTTTCAAGGACATGTCTCTGAGGAGTTATAACTTGAAATCTCAGCATTTCTAGGAGAAGATTTGTTCAGCAATGTTCTAGATCTTGTGGGGGTCTATAACTCTTATATCAGAGGCTGATCCAGAATCAACTTGCATCAAGGTGAAAATCTGGCCAGAAGTTCTGAGTTTTGTCATGCTTCTTAAACACTTAGAAAAGTTCTAAGTATTTAAGATTTTGACTTTTCCCAAAGTAAATTGACTTTTGATTTTCTTGATGAAACAAACTTCATATTTCAACATGTCTTGATGAAATATGATTCTTGAAACTTGGTTTTGGTCCAAAATCCGAAGTTTGACTTTTTAGTGTGAAAATGACCATTTTGCCCTTGTAGGCGACTTTCTTGAAAAATTTGTAATTCAAAGCTTGGAATTGGATGGAAGCAAACCTGAGGATCCAGGGTGATTCCTTGAGAAATAAGAGGGAAATTTTGTGGTACAACAGCTTCCCCTGTTCAATCTTTTTAAACCTGAAGAGTTAGATTGGCGAGTTTTGCCATTCGTGACTCGAAGGTGGAAGATGATTGGACACTAGAGTGCCCAGAAATTTGCAATCGGCGATGCAATGATAGGAGGAATGGGCTTAAAGATGCCATTTGGAAGAGGTGATAGAATCTTGTTGGAGATGGGCTTGAAGATGCCATCCAAAGGTGATTGTTTGTGTTGTAATTTGTAAGTTGAAAGAATGTACATCAGAATGGCGTCCGTGTCTGGAGCGTATCTGAACTGTATCAAAAGGTTGAATCTGAATAAGTATCAGGATGGCATCCGTATATGGGGCGTACTTTAACTGTATCAAAAGGTTGAAATTGAATGAGTATCAGGATGGCATCCGTATCTGGAGCATATTTGAACTGTATCTGAAAGTTGTCTTTGAATGAGTATCAGGATGGCATTCGTATCTGGTGCATATCTAAAATGTATCAAAAGTTGAATCTGAATGAGTATCAGGATGGAATCCGTATCCAGTGTGTATCTGAACTGTATCTGAAAGCTGTCTTTGAATGAGTATCAGGATGGCATCTATATCTAGAGTGTATCTGAACTGTATCAAAAGATTTAATCTGAATGAGTATCAGGATGGCATCCGTATCCTGTGCGTATCTGAACTGTATCTGAAAGCTGTCTTTGAATGAGTATCAGGATGGCATCCGTATCTGGAGCATATTTGAAAGCTGTCTTTGGATGAGTATCAGGATGGCATCTGTATCCGGTGCGTATCGGAACTGTATCAAACGTTGAATCTGAATGAGTATCAGGATGGCATCCGTATCCGGTGCGTATCTGAACTGTATCTGAAAGTTGTCTTTGAATGAGTATCAGGATGACATCCGTATCTGGAGCGTATCTGAACTGTATCAAAAGGTTGAATCTGAATGAGTATCAGGATGGCATCCGTATCCGGTATGTATCTGAACTGTATCTGAAAGTTGTCTTTAAATGAGTATCAGGATGGCATCCGTATCTGGAGCATATCTGAACTGTATCAAAAGGTTGAATCTGAATGAGTATCAAGATGGCATCCGCATCCGGTGCGTATCTGAACTATATCAAGATTGCATATTGTTAACGGTAGCTGTTAGTCTTATCCTAAAAAGGGTAAAATGTTAGCTAAAATACAAATCTATGTTGTATGGAATGTATGATGCAATGTATTTGCTTTATCAATGTTTATGATATGCGGATGCAATGTATGCGTATGTGAGCTGATTTGTTGTATTGTTGTCAGATTGAGGAAAACAAATCCCTGAATACTGCTGAGGATATGCGAGTCTTCATGTCTTGAAGTTGAAATACTGATGAACATTTGTTGAGAGAAGTAAATTCTGTTGTGAGGGCAATGCCATGTACTGCTTGTAAGATCTTTTGGGGAGTCCCGAGAAATTTGATGTCTTTTGTTGGGGATTGATAACTGGGAGTTTTATTCCGCTGGGGAATATTGAAAACTCTGTGGGGAGTAATTATGAAATAGTCTAGAGATATTTTCCTATCCTTTCAACCTATTAATAATTGCTTTTCTCCTTTTGTTTATTTGTAAACAGTAATTATTTTCAAATGCATATGTTCAATCAATGAATCATTGGACGTTTTTGCAAACAAAACACAAGCGTAAAGAAAAAGACAAATAGTTTTTGCACTTTCAAAGGGATATCTTTGTATTGACTTTGAATAAGTATGTTTTTTTGTACAAGGGGACAAATATTCCAGTAAGAGAATGCTGTCGAAAAAATGATAATTTTAATACAAAGAAAAGACAGCTATGTGTATTAAAATCCCATGGGGTTTCCATTCTGCTATAGCCTTTGTATCTCTGAGTATCTTGTCTATTTTTGCTTTGTCCCAAGATGACTGGATTTATCAGAGCCTCTGAGTTTGTCATTGGAAGCCAAATATTGTCCACAAAGTGATCCGACGAGACATAGTCATACGCTTTAATTCCCTAACTTTTGCCTGGACCGCCCTTTCGGGTTTTTAGTCCACCGGGAAACCCTTTTTTGCCCAAGTCGCCCTTTCGGATTTTCAACTTGCCGGGTGTATAGATTTTTTTGTTTTATCCCTAACTTTTTCCCGAACCTTTTTGGTTCGCCGGGATGCCCTTGTTTTTCCTAGGGATGTCAACCTAGCGGGTTTCTTATGCGTAGTATCTTTTGACTATGTCCGCGTTTGTAGGGTGTGGCAGGTCGTCGCCATCCATGGTGGTCAAGATCATTGCCCCACCAGAGAAGATGTTTTTTATTACAAATGGTCCTTCATAGGTAGGAGTCCATTTTCCCCTGGGATCACTTTGTGGCAAGATGATACGTTTGATCACTAGATCCCCAACTTTATATACTTGGCGTCTGACTTTCTTGTTGAAAGCCTTGATCATTTGTTTTTGATACATTTGACCATGGCAAACAGCAGTAAGTCTCTTTTCGTCAATCAGATTTAATTGATCAAGTCGAGTCTGGATCCAATCGTCTTCGTTTAAGCCTGCATCTTTCATAATCCTCAGAGAGGGGATCTGAACTTCAATAGGCAAGACAACCTCCATGCTATAAACCAAATAAAAGGGTGTGGCCCCGGTTGATGTGCGAGTTGTGGTACGATACCCGTGGAGAGTGAATGGTAACATCTCATGCCAGTCTTTGTATGTGACTGTCATCTTTTGTATGATCTTTTTAATGTTTTTATTTGCCGCTTTGACAACATCATTCATCTTTGGCCGATAGGGAGAAGAATTGTGATGCTGAATCTTGAATTGCTCGCATAATGCGGTAATCATAGTGTTGTTGAGATTTGTACCATTGTTAGTGATGATCCTTTTCGGGATACCATATCGGCAAATAAGGTTTTGCTTGATGAAGCGGGCAACAACGTTCTTGGTAACAGAGGCGAAGGAGGCTGCTTCAACCCACTTTGTAAAATAATCAATGGCCACTAGGATGAAGCGGTGTCTGTTGGAGGCTGTCGGCTTGATTTCCCCAATCATATCAATTCCCCACATAGCAAAGGGCCAAGGAGCTGTCAAGATGTTCAGAGGAACCGGAGGTATGTGCACCTTGTCAGCATAAATTTGACACTTATGGCAGGTTCGAGAGTGTTGATAGCAATCTGCTTCCATAGTGGACCAATAATAGCCTTCCCGTAGGATCTTCTTTGCCATCGTATGCCCACTGGAATGGGTGCCAAAAGTACATTCATGTAATTCAGCCATGATCCTTTCAGCTTCAACCTTATCTACGTACTGAAGCAATACGGAGTCATAATTATGTTTGTACAAGATGCCATTACTAAGGAAGAATTTAGCAGAGAATCTCCTTAAGAACTTCTTATGATTGATTGAAGCTCCTTCTGGATATTCTTGAGCCTCGAGATACCTCTTGACTTCATGAAACCAAGGCTGGTCCACTACTTTTTCAGCATTAATCTCGTGACAGTGTGCTGGTTCATCCATTCGTCCGATGGTGATCTGGGGAGCCTCGTTATCCCAATTAAGTTTAAACATGGATGACATTGTGGCTAGAGCGTCTGCTAGCTGATTTTCTTCTCGCGGGAAATTCTCGAAGGTAATCTTCTCAAAATGTGGTAGCAATGTCAAAACATGTTCTTTGTAAGGGATAAGGTTAGGGTGTTTGGTGTCCCATTCCCCTTTGATCTGACTGACGACCAAGGCTGAGTCTCCAAATACATCTAATGATTTGATCCCCAAATCTATGGCAGCTTTGAGACCAAATATGCACGCTTCGTATTTCTCCATGTTGTTCGTACAATTGAAGCAAAGTCTGGCAGTAAAAGGAGTATGACACCTTTCTGGAGATATGAGTACAACACTGATACCATTTCCGAGTGAATTGGAGGCTCCATCAAAGAACAAGGGCCATCGGGATCCTTGTTCAGGTCCGTCATATGGCCTGAATTCTTCACAGTTGTCTAATGTCATGATGTCTTCATCCGGGAACTCAAACTTCATGGACTGATAGTCTTCTACAGCTTGGTGAGCAAGGTGATCAGCTAGCACACTACCTTTTATAGCTTTCTGGGTAGTATATTGTATGTCGTACTCTGTCAGGATCATCTTCCATCTAGCTATTCTCCCAAAAAGAGCATGCTTCTTGAAGATGTATTTTATCGGATCCATTTTAGATATCAACAAGGTAGTATGAGTCAGCATATACTATCTTAGCCGGCGAGTAGCCCATGCCAGAGCGCAACAAGTTTTCTTGAGCAGTGAATATCTGGTTTCACAGTCGGTAAACTTTTTGCTCGGGTAGTAAATAGCGTGCTCTTTTCGGCCAGACTCGTCATGCTGCCCCAATACACACCCTATTAAGTTTTCTAAAACTACCAAATACATGATCAGTGGTCTTCCCTCGACTGGTGGCATCAATACAAGAGGCTCTTGTAAGTATTCTTTGATTTTGTCAAAAGCAACTTGACATTCATCATTCCATTTGACTACTTGATTTTTCTTCAATAGTTTGAAGATTGGCTCACAAGTAGTTGTCAGGTGAGAAATGAATCTGGCGATATAGTTCAAATGTCCCAAGAATCCTCTGACTTCCTTCTCAGTATGAGGAGCAGGCATCCCTTGTATGGCTTTAACTTTGGCAGGATCGACCTCAATACCTTTGTTACTGACGATAAAGCCTAGGAGTTTACCGGATCGTACTCCAAATGTACACTTGTTTGGGTTCAACCTCAGCTTGTACTTCTTAAGTCTCTCAAACAACTTTTGTAAGTGGTCAAGATGCTCTTCATCTGTTTGCGATCTAGCTATCATATCGTCTATGTAGACCTCTATTTCATGATGTATCATGTCATGAAATAAAGCTACCATGGCGCGCTGATAGGTTTCCCCAGCATTCTTCAGTCCGAATGGCATCACCTTGTAGCAGAATGTACCCCACTGTGTGACAAATGTTGTTTTCTCCATGTTCTCAAGTGCCATTTTGATTTGGTTGTAGCCTGAGAAACCGTCCATGAAGGAAAACACTTTGTGTTGTGCTGTATTGTCAACTAGAATATCAATGTGGGGAAGTGGGAAATAATCCTTAGGGCTCGCCCTATTCAAATATCTGTAGTCCATACGCATTCGTACTTTACCGTCTTTTTTAGGCACAGGAACAATGTTGGCCACCCATAGAGGGTAGGAAGTGACAGCCAAGAATCTTGCATTGAATTGCTTCATGACCTCTGCTTTAATCTTTTCTGACATATCAGGTCTCATGCGGTGAACCTTTTGTTTTACTGGCAGACAATCTTCTCTTGTAGGCAAATGATGTACCACAATGTCTGTATCAGGTCCCGATATGTCTTCATATGACCAGGCAAAGATTTCAACATAGTCGTGTAGCAACTGAATCAGACGCTCCTTGACACTGGGTTCCAGATTGGCACCCACCTTGACCTCTTTTTTATCTTCTTCGGTACCCAGGTTGATTGTATCCACAGGTTCCTCATGAGGCTGAATGGTTCTTTCCTCTTGTTGTAACAGTCTGGCAAGCTCCCCTGGTACTTCACAATCTTCCTCACCTTCGTCTTCGGCTTGGTAGATCAGATTCCCAGAGTCACAAAAGGCCATAGCAGTATCGTTACCCATGGGATCCAGAATGGATGGATACCTGCATTGTGGGTGTGTGTAAGGGTATAACTATCTTTGAAAGAAAGTAAAATGTAAAAGAAAAACAATGAGCACAAAAGTTTGTATGCGAAAAACGCCTGTGATTCATTGATGTCATATGAAGATGAAATAATAACCCTTACAAATGGACCATTGTGCCTTTGGCAAGACAAAAGGTTTTAAGAGTACGAATTGTTTTTGAATATTACAGATCCAACAAAAATGTAAAGATAAATTACTGTGGGATAAAGGTTATTGAGACGAAGTCTCTAGCCTCCCAATTGCCGAGCCCTTCATTGACAGACGGAAAGATCCACTCCTCCAAGTTGAAATCATCTTCACCATCTTCTACCGTGTTGACCTCACGGTTTCTAATTGTTGTACCCCAAAATTCGCCCTCCCATATTCTTCAGAGTTTTGACAAGCATCACCTCAAATGGTTCAAAGTCTACTCAAAGGCTACACAGTCAACCATCCTCCTAAGCCAATCAAAATTAGGGTTTTGGTTCTTGCAAGGAAGTTGAGGTTTTCAAGGGCTCAATCAAGTCCCATATGCTCATATACATTGTCAAGCATCTACATGCAAAGTTTCAAGGCTCACAAGGTCAAGTTGCACAGTCAAAAACCCTAATTGCTTCACAGTCAACTGTAGGGGCAAAATGGTCATTTGGCAGTCAAAAGTCAAAATTTTTGGTCAACGTCTCATTTTGAAGCCACAATCATCATTTGATCAAGTCTTGATCATGATTCCACAAGAATGGCTCAAAAATCATCAAGGTGTCAAAAGTTTCTATTTTTGGACAGCTGAAAAGTCAACTGTAACTTGACCAAGGCATAACTTTTTCATGGTTCATCAGAAAAATCCCATCCAATGCTCATCTTTAAGGGGAGGACATTTCCTACAACTCATCTTCACATTCCAAGTCCAAGAAATGCTCTCACAAAAAGTTATCAATTTCAACATTATAGGTCATTTTCAAAAGTCAACAAAAAGAGACTTTAAGTCAAAGACCATAACTTGAGATTGGTAAATCAAAATGACATGGGACCAAATACATTGGTTAGAGGACTTCAAGACCTTTCCAAAATGTCTAAGAACATGTTCATAGCTTTAAAATTGAGCAAGATATGCATTGGAGAAGTTGGGAAATTTTTGTGAAATTGCCAAAATCAATTATCCTTGAAACTTCATTTTTGACAAAAGAGACCCACTTTTTCCACTTGTTTCAGCTTGGCCATGCTTCCCACGTGTCCCACAATTTATTTCAAGATTTAAAATTAATTTTTTCATTTTTTATTTAATTTTATTTGATTTAATTCATTTTAAATCTTTAAAATTCAAATAAAAATCAAAGAAATTAATGGAGGGATATATTTTGTGTTGAATAGCTTTGATACACCTTGAAATACCTTCCAAATTCGTGCAAGGCCTATTATGGGCACAAAAATTCAAATTTTCACAAGAATGGAAAGTTGTTTCAATGGAGTTCATGGCATAATCCAAAACATTATTGCAAGGCTTCAATGACCATTATTTGGATGGATACTCATTACATAACATATATGCAAGCTTCCCAATACAGATACACGACCTAGAGATCCATAGAGAGCATAAGCCATTTCCAAATTTTGAAAGAAAAAATCACAAACTGAAAACCTAGTTGCAGTACAATTCAAGCTTCCATTTTGATTCCAATACACTCCTTGCATCATCAGCAACCTTTGGCAATCAGAATCAAGCGCAGAACCTCAAAGAATCGCTCATCACCCCACCCTACGGTTTGTCCATTATTTGAAAATCGAAACCCCATTTTTACGCCTTTTTAATTCATTTTGATCATGGTTATACACTGCTAACATTGTTACAAAGCATTCTGTGTACTTTAATTTGATTATAAAGCCGTAAAACGCAAATCACCATTGACAATTTCTAGGTTTTTCAGAGCTTCGAATTAGGGGTTTTGTCATGCTGTAAAATTAAAACTCCACACACATATGGTTAAACTCAACATGATGAGACGATTGGAATGAGATACTCGCGCCCTTTTTATATTGTATGAGAAGCTAATCACTATTTTCATATAGCCTGTATTTTGTGGGGGTTTAAAACCCCCGCTATGTGTTTTTATGTTTGCAGAAAAGGTTGAAGACAAAGTCGTGGCAGCATGTGAGTGGCAGATTCAAACGTGGCGCGCCTTTTTGTGATTTTCCAGCATATAACGCTTTTGTTCTATATTATATCTCTTTTCTATTTTGTTTACAAACAATTTCAGTTGGTTGAGTGGTGGGAGACGTGTTCGTTCACCACTGGGACATGGGTTCGATTCCCAGGTCCCCTTATAATTTCCATATTATTTTTCCAAAAGCTTTCATGTGCAGCATCTCAAGTGCTGGACACCATGAGCCTCACCCATCCCACAAGCCAAGTGTCATTGGAGGCAGATCCAAGGGCCAAGCATAAGGAACACCATGGTCTGGAGTCAACATGGGCACAGGCTATCAAAAAAGTCAAACGAGCTGGAGATGCAAATGGGCCACAATCTCAGTCTTACACCCTCCTTCCTGGCCCAACACCCCCTTCCATTTGGTTTATTCTTTTCTATTCTTTTTTTTATTTTCCAATTTAATTTCTAACCTTTATTTTATTTTTATTATTAACAATTAATCAATTAACATTTTCATAAAAAATCCAAAAAGAATTAACATCATTATTATTATTATTATTTTATTTTGGTGAATAAACAATAATTGAATTAGTTTTTTTAATTAGGCCATTTTAACTCTTTTTTTTAATAATTAAAATAGATTTAGAATTAGGTTAACCTAGAATTTTATTTCTTTTTACTTTATTTCATAAAAACATAAAAAACAAAAAAATATTTTCTCTTAATTAAATTAATTAATTAGTCATTAATTAGCTTTAGTTTCATTTTAATTACAAAAAAGACCAAAAAATCAATTTCTTTTCTTAAAAGGGTCAACACCCTTAGAACGTTCCGATTTAATTTTTATTCGCGCTTAGTTTATTATTATGTAATTGCTTCCAAGCCATGTAATAGTTAATTAGGTTTACTGTTTTTATTTACTTTCCGTACTTATTTACCAAAAACGGGTCTTTGTAATTTTGGCGATGTATAGACCTGCGCCTTGTAATAGCGTAGGATTTATGTTTCTGCAATTTACTTTCCGCACCCTCTTAACTGCTAAACTTGCATGAAAGAATGTATGTAAATAAAAACAACTCGTAGCTCACTAATTACAAAGACAAACATTAACTGAATACAACACACAATACACACACCACTTCTAGGTTACGCCTCACTCGTTGCCTTCGAAACGTGATCATCAAGTATAAGACGTCTTAGAGGTCACCCTTAGTCCAAAGATCCAGTTGCCTCGAAACAGTTGCCTCAGAACAGTTGCCTCGAAACGGTTGCCTCGGATTAAAAAGGATCTAGGACATTAGGGTTACTTCTAAGGTGTCCTAATTGTTGCTTCGGTGACCACACTGTCCCTAAAATCGAATTGACCCGAACACCTCCAACGGTGGTGCTACCTACCTCTCAATGGTGGGATGGAACTACCTAAAGGACACTTACACAGCTTAATTCCTTAGGGTAGGTAGATGACTCATGGGTACTTGCTCTTTTCAAAAAAAACAAACAAAATACTTTTCACACCTTACACTTTCAAAAGCTTTCAAAACAAATTTTTCAAACACTCTTGAGGACAGATACAAGAGTCATTCAGAAATCTTTCAATGAAACATTTTTCAAACCCACTCACATTTTGAAAAGCAAACATCATTTTGAAAACATAAGAGCAAGTACCTAAGAGCCCATGGATAACCATGGATAGAAAGGGTGCTAACACCTTCCCTTTCTATAAATCTACCTCCCGAACCGAGAAACATTCTCATAAGGAATTTTGCTGTGCTTTTGTCCTTTCCATGTTGGAGAAAATAAAAGACGGTGGCGACTCTTGCTTCCGCGATATTTCGCGAAACCAGCTAAAAACAGTCAGTTCTATTTCCACCGATCACAGAACTGGCGACTCTACTGGGGATACTTTAAAGTGAGGTGTACCTTAGGATAGATTATACTTATGTTTTCAATTGCCTGATTTGTGTGCTTTAATATTATTGGGCCTGTTTTGGAGTTCTATAGATCCTAACCCGGATCTGGGGGATACCTTCTTAGAAAGTAGCAACAAGACTGTGAGGGAACTGTGCGGGGTATACCGACATGGTTGAAGCAGTCTGCTATGTTGATGTGGCACTTTGGTGAGTACTGGTAACCCTTGAGTCCAGTCAAGGAGAGTACGGGGCCGCCGCGTGGTGTCGTGAAGCATCAACTGACCTTAGGAACCTTACTTGACCATCCTGGCCTCTTTAGGGTAGTGAGATAACTGACTTTGGTGCAGTCTGAAGTTGGTTGATACTCGATACTACACTCATTGAGGGTTGTTTTCTTGGAATATTTTGATCGCCAGTTCAGTGGCTAAATCGAAACAATGAACACAGAAAACAATCCAATGATATTGAGCTCCTTAGAACCCGGTTACTTTTGATAGGACAGGTTTTGAGCCCACCAACTTCAAGAGGGTAGTACCCCAAACTTCATGCTGGCCTGAACTCTAAGGGTTGTCTTGTGTGATTTGTGTGCCTTCAAACTTGACTACTTGCATACTTGTTATCTGACGCTTGAGTTTCTTGCAGGTTTTGTTTACAGTCCTTAATTTGGACTCATAACAGGGTTTACCTACATCACTCCATGCATAGCATAACATCATACCATTGCATACATCCTGCATAAGGACTAACCCATTTCAAGGATCTCAAGGGTCTGTGATGCAGGTCATGATGAACCAACTGTCTAGCAAGGGGCAAAAGGGGATTTATTTTCCTCTAGCCAAGGTTGATGACTTGGGTCAGGGGCTATGACCCACCCGATATGGTGAGCCTTGACTCTTGAAGAAGGGCTCTCAGCAACATGCCTTCCATCAAGCTACCAAAATTCAAATGCTAACAATTTTTCTTGCTTACCCCGCGAGATCCTTGGAAACATTGCATGCATACAGGTGCCCTTTTGTTACAGGTCACTTACCTTCTTCGCTATTTATTTCAGCAGTCATCATGAATCCTGAATCATCCAATGAACAAGCTATCAAGGCCCTCCAGGCCCAAAATGCCCAGATCCAGGAGTTGATTATGAGCCTAGCCCAGGGTCAAAAGGAATTGAAGACTCTGATCCAGAAGAAGAAGAAGAAGAGGACTGTTTTGTTCAACCCTAGACGCAGATCTGGGAACACACTACAGAATGAAGCTGAGAGGACTACTCCATCTGTGGGGGAAGGCAGTCACCAAGGGAGAGAGGTTCCTAGCCCTGTGGTCTCTGACACCGAGACAGACTTCAATGATGAACAGTACCCCCTGCTGAAGACAGGTACAAACAGCTGGAGGACCGGTTAAATGCTATGGATATCCAACGTGTGCCTGGGTTGGACTTTGGGGACCTAGGTTTATCTTCTGGGGTGGTGATCCCTCACAAGTTCAAGGCACCTGCCTTTGTAAAGTACGACGGGGTTTCCTGTCCTAAGCTGCACCTCCGTTCATACGCAAGGAAGATCCAGCCCTACACGGCAGACAAGAATCTATGGATCCATTTCTTCCAGGAGAGTCTTTCAGGGACTCAGCTCGATTGGTTCTATCAGTTGGATGGAACCAGTATTCGTAACTGGGAGGACTTGGCAACTGCTTTTTATAAGCAGTATTAGTATAATGCCGACCTCGCTTCTACGCGTACCCAACTCCAGGGTATGTCACTTGGGACGAGTGAAGGTTTTAAGGAGTATGCGCAAAGGTGGAGAGATCTGGCTGGAAGGGTGCAGCCGCCCTTGACTGACCGTGAGCTCGTTGACATGTTCTTTGGGACCCTGTCCGGTCCCTTCTTCAACCATCTGATTGGGAATTCTTCTGATGGGTTTACAGATTTGATCTTGACCGGGGAGAGGATTGAAGCTGGTATCAAGGCTGGAAAGATTCAAGAAGTTGCACCTGCTGATGCTCATAAAAAGCCTTACAGTGGGAAGAAGGAGTCCAATGCTGTGCATAGTAAAAAGGGTCGCCATGATCAACATGTAGGGGCAACCCAGACCTTTAATCCTAGGCCTGCCCAACAAGGACAGGGGCAGCAACGTAAGGAGGTCGCACCCAAGAGACAGTTCACCAAGACCAACATGTCACTGGATCAAGCGCTACAACAAATGTTGAAGGCAGGGCTGATTACCTTAAGGGCTCCTCTCCGGAATCCAAACACTTCTGCTCCTAACTATCATCCCAACGATAGGTGCGCATACCATTCTGATAGCCCGGGGCATACTACGGACAACTGCTGGCCTCTGAAGAACAAGATTCAAGACATGATTGACGCCGGAGAGATTCAGTTTGAAGCACCAGAGACTCCAAACATAATCACTGCTCCTTTGCCCAATCATTGAAGGCTTTTGTTTATTTGAATTTCTGAGTTTTAATTTTTGCTTACACAAACAATTAATGTCATAGCAAACTCTTTTATTTCATTAATGCACTACATATGTCTGTTTTTGAATTAATCCAATTATTTTCACTATATTCAAATTGCTTTCATATTTTTTGTGATGATCAACGCTCGATTAATAATTCTAAGCCTCTTGAGGGAGGATGACGAAAACGATACCATGATCTACAGTATGCTTTTGAACAGACCCCGCTGATGAGGTACAGGCATTGTTTCAATTCCTAAACACTAGAGTTATAAGGCAGATAATCCCTCGTTAACCCCTTTGAGCCAAAGAAGCAGGAGTTTTCCTTTTCGAAAATTAAAACCCTTAATCATAACCTGGGGCAGGGTAGTTCTCTCAGTTGATCCAAGTGCACAGCGAATAGCATCAAAGAAGTCCTTCCGAGACAAAGGACAGTGATGGTCCTGAATAATCATAAAGACAGGCAGTCATCACCAAAAAAAAAACTAAAGCCCAACAAGTCAAAACCTATGAAGGAGACTTACAAAACTGGGGCATCCCGCTGACTGTAATCCTAAAAGAAACAGTTCAGGCAAAAAACAGGGATAACACAATCAAAAAGAAAGAGGTCCTACAAACCCTCAACAAGAAAGAAATGACTGCCTATTCAAAATAAACGTTCAGTATCCGAACCATCACTGGTATATCAAAGCAAAGACTCAACAAGGTCTAACGCACGATCAGCTGAGTTTAGGTTTGAAGAACATCACGAAGAGCGGGTGGGTACAGATAAACTTGAGCCTTTATCCTTTGTTTCTCAAACCATGAACCAAGCCACGTTATAACCCTTAAAAATCCTAGCTGAAGCATGGGTTAGTTCGAAAGCATATTGTTACAAAGGTATCCTGACTCCTTAGGGCTTGCGGTAAAATAACGAGTTGACATCACAGTTTTACAAAATTCACTTGTTTTACTGAAAAAGATGCATTTTCAAAAAAACTTTGAAACTGACATAAGCTTTGCACTCTTAGAATAACATTGTTTGCATATGATTATTTGTTTGAACAGCAGAGAACTTTGCACAACGAACATCCCGTGAATAAAAGCCTTCTCAAACAAAAGGTCACCTCAAGTGGAAAACACCTCCAATCAAGGGGCATGGCATGATCAGTGTCCATCATCTGGGGCAGCCCAGTCAAGATTCGGAGAATCTCTCAAGGCCAACCAACTTGGGGAAAATCTCTACCTGGATCACTTGGGGCATTGGACGATCAAACGAAGATCTTCTGGTAGTAGGGCAACTTAACACTGCTGACAGGGGAACCTCCTTACATCCTGAGAGCACGGACATAGTCGAAAAAATACTACGCATAATCAAAGGCCCGCTAGGTTGACACACCTAGGCAAAAATAAGGGCTTCCCGGCGAACCAAAAGGGTTCGGGCAAAAATAAGGGATGAAATAGAAAAATCTATACACCCGGCAAGTCGAAAACTTGAAAAGGCGGCTTTGGCAAAAATGGGTATCCCGATGGACTGAAAACCCGAGAGGGCGGTCCAGGTAAAAGTTAGGGGTCAAAAACGTACGACTATGTCCCGTCATCTCGTCACTTGCCTACCAGAAGAAGATTTGTCAATCGGCAGTTATCAAGCACCTCCACAAGGTATCTTCTTCTCCCCACATCAGAAACAGGGGCAATAATGAGTTGTCCAAGCGATCTAGTTGCTCTGTCAACCAAGGTACCAAGGTAGGTTCGGCTAAAGAACATAACCCAGATACCTTCACTCCCCGCAGAGTAAGATAAGATTCAGCAATACTCTCTCCCGAGCAGAGTTGGTCTCTCATCAGCCCTGAAAAGGCACAGTATCTCCAGCAGGTCAACAACACTCTCCCCAAGCAGCGTTAATCTACTGTCAGCTTTAAGGAAGTTGGGTATCCCCAGAAAATCTCAATATTCTCCAGCAGTATGCAGACATTCTTAAGCAAGCATCCCCGACAGTCTTAATATAAGATGGTTCCCCGGCGGAATACCAGACACTCCATTGGAGCTATTCCCCAGTGCAGTCCAAGTCTCCCCAGGAGAGTTGAATCAATCTCCCCAGTAGGAAGCTTATCCCCAGTAGATTCTGGAAGCTGATCACCTGCAGAGTACGAACGCGTCTCCCCGGCTTTATTCAAAGATTATTCCTCACCAGAACTTATAACTGGGTTATCCTCAGCCAATTACCACGGAAAGATCGTCCTCGGCGAAGTTCCTCCTATCCCCCAGCGGAGTTCATTAAATTCCCCAACATAAGCTTATCAACGGTATCCCCAGCGGAGTTATCATCAAACCTCAGCAAAGTATCTCTTCCCACAGAGTAATTCCCCGCAAAGTAATCTCTCCAACAAGTTTATTCCCCAACGGAGTCATCTTCTCCTACCGGTTTATTCTTGCAGACAACATCCCCAGCGGAAACGAAGAACTCTACTCTTCAAACATCAAGCCCAGGATTCTACCAATTCCCTACATTCGTCAAGGATTTATTTTCCCAGACAAAAATACATTCATAAACACCACATCTTCATACATTATAGCATGCATATGCATCATACGACACAAATCTCATTTATTGTTGAGAGCATCTTAAAATCATGCAGTTCATGCATCATGACATTGCATATAACTGATGTTTTGCCTTTTCAGGAAAAAGGTCAATCCAAAGACGGTTACTATCAACTGTCGCAATTCCAGATTCGATACCTGTATCTAGCCAGGGCATATCTGCATTAAAGAGATTAAAGAGATAGCTAGAAATGCTCCAGATATGGATGCTGTTCTTTCGCTTATTCAGATTTTCTCTTCAGAGATGGCTTAGAAATGCTCCAGAGATGGATGTTACTCTTTTTCCTATTCAAGAGTTTCTTTTCGGATATAGCTTAGAAATGCTCCAGATATGGATGTCGTTCTTCTGCTTATTCAAGACTCCTTCTAGAGATAGTTCAGATGTGACCCAGGCATGGCGACGTTCTGATACTCATTCCAGATTTCCTTTCAGAGATAGCTTGGAAATGCTCCAGATATGGATGCTGTTCTTTTGCTTATTCAAGACTCCTTCTAGAGATAGTTCAGATGTGACCCAGGCATGGCGACGTTCTGATACTCATTCCATATTTCCTTTCAGAGATAGCTTGGAAATGCTCCAGATATGGATGCTGTTCTTTTGCTTATTCAAGACTCCTTCTAGAGATAGTTCAGATGTGACCCAGGCATGGCGACGTTCTGATACTCATTCCAGATTTCCTTTCAGAGATAGCTTGGAAATGCTCCAGATATGGATGTTGTTCTTTTGTTTATTCAAGACTCCTTCTAGAGATGGTTCAGATGTGACCCAGGCATGGCGACGTTCTGATACTCATTCCAGATTTCCTTTCAGAGATAGCTCGAAAATGCTCCAGATATGGATGTTGTTCTTTTGCTTATTCAAGACTCCTTCTAGAGATAGTTCAGATGTGACCCAGGCATGGCGACATTCTGATACTCATTCCAGATTTCCTTTCAGAGATAGCTTGGAAATGCTCCAGATATGGATGCTGTTCTTTTGCTTATTCAAGACTCCTTCTAGAGATAGTTCATATGTGACCCAGGCATGGCGATGTTCTGATACTCATTCCAGATTTCCTTTCGGAGATAGCTTGGAAATGCTCCAGATATGGATGCTTTTCTTTTGCTTATTCAAGACTCCTTCTAGAGATAGTTCAGATGTGACCCAGGCATGGCGACGTTCTGATACTCATTCCAGATTTCCTTTCAGAGATAGCTCGGAAATGCTCAAGATATGGATGTTGTTCTTTTGCTTATTCAAGACTCCTTCTAGAGATAGTTCAGATGTGACCCAAGCATGGCGACGTTCTGATACTTATTCAGATTTCCTTTCAGATATAGCCTAGAGATGCTCCAGATCCGGACGCTATTCTATTGCTTATTCAGATTCAAACTTCTAAAGACAACTTGGAGATGCTCCACCTCGGATGCTATTCTATTGTTTAGTCCAGATACAATCCAGATTCGGATGACATTCTGTTACTCATGCAGTATGGATATACCCCAGACACGGCGGTCATTCTACCATTTATTCAGACGTCAGCAATCAGACACAGACTAGATATGCTCCAGACACGGAAGCTTTTCTATTTCTTATTCAGATTCACCTATCCACCATCTTTCTAGATGGCATCTATAAGCCCATCCTCCTATCCATCATCTCTCCAAATGGCATCTATAAGCCCATTCCCACCATCACACTGCTAACACTCTACTATGTGAGTGCAAATTTCTGGGTACTTTAGTGTTCAATCATCTTCCACCTTCGGATCACGAAAGGCACACAAGCCAATCTACATCCTCAGGTCTAAGAAGATTGAACAGGGGCAACTGTTGTACCCCAAAATTTGCCCTCCCATATTCTTCAGAGTTTTGACAAGCATCACCTCAAATGGTTCAAAGTCTACTCAAAGGCTACACAGTCAACCATCCTCCTAAGCCAATCAAAATTAGGGTTTTGGTTCTTGCAAGGAAGTTGAGGTTTTCAAGGGCTCAATCAAGTCCCATATGCTCATATACATTGTCAAGCATCTACATGCCAAGTTTCAAGGCTCACAAGGTCAAGTTGCACAGTCAAAAACCCTAATTGCTTCACAGTCAACTGTAGGGGCAAAATGGTCATTTGGCAGTCAAAAGTCAAAAATTTTGGTCAACATCTCATTTTGAAGCCACAATCATCATTTGATCAAGTCTTGATCATGATTCCACAAGAATGGCTCAAAAATCATCAAGGTGTCAAAAGTTTCTATTTTTGGCCAGCTGAAAAGTCAACTATAACTTGACCAAGGCATAACTTTTTCATGGTTCATCAGAAAAATCCCATCCAATGCTCATCTTGAAGGGGAGGACATTTCCTACAACTCATATTCACATTCCAAGTCCAAGAAATGCTCTCACAAAAAGTTATCAATTTCAACATTATAGGTCATTTTCAAAAGTCAACAAAAAGGGACTTTAAGTCAAAGACCATAACTTGAGATTGGTAAATCAAAATGACATGGGACCAAAGACATTAGTTAGAGGACTTCAAGACCTTTCCAAAATGTCCAAGAACATGTTCATAGCTTTAAAATTGAGCAAGATATGATTTGGAGAAGTTGGGAAATTTTTGTGAAATGGCCAAAATCAATTATCCTTGAAACTTCATTTTTGACAAAAGGGGCCCACTTTTTCCACTTGTTTCAGCTTGGCCATGCTTCCCACGTGTCCCACAATTTATTTCAAGATTTAAAATTAATTTTTTTCATTTTTTATTTAATTTTATTTGATTTAATTCATTTTAAATCTTTAAAATTCAAATAAAAATCAAAGAAATTAATGGAGGGATATATTTTGTGTTGAATAGCTTTGATACACCTTGAAATACCTTCCAAATTCGTGCAAGGCCTATTATGGGCACAAAAATTCAAATTTTCACAAGAATGGAAAGTTGTTTCAATGGAGTTCATGGCATAATCCAAAACATTATTGCAAGGCTTCAATGACCATTATTTGGATGGATACTCATTACATAACATATATGCAAGCTTCCCAATACAGATACACGACCTAGAGAGCCATAGAGAGCATAAGCCATTTCCAAATTTTGAAAGAAAAAATCACAAAATGAAAACCTAGTTGCAGTACAATTCAAGCTTCCATTTTGATTCCAATACACTCCTTGCATCATCAGCAACCTTTGGCAATCAGAATCAAGCGCAGAACCTCAAAGAATCGCTCATCACCCCACCCTACGGTTTGTCCATTATTTGAAAATCGAAACCCCATTTTTATGCCTTTTTAATTCATTTTGATCATGGTTATACACTGCTGACATTGTTACAAAGCATTCTGTGTACTTTAATTTGATTATAAAGCCGTAAAACGCAAATCACCATTGACAATTTCTAGGTTTTTCAGAGCTTCGAATTAGGGGTTTTGTCATTCTGTAAAATTAAAACTCCACACACATATGGTTAAACTCAGCATGATGAGACGATTGGAATGAGATACTCGCGCCCTTTTTATATTGTATGAGAAGCTAATCGTTATTTTCATATAGCCTGTATTTTGTGGGGGTTTAAAACCCCCGCTATGTGTTTTTATGTTTGCAGAAAAGGTTGAAGACAAAGCCGTGGCAGCATGTGAGTGGCAGATTCAAACGTGGCGCGCCTTTTTGTGATTTTCCAGCATATAACGCTTTTGTTCTATATTATATCTCTTTTCTATTTTGTTTACAAACAATTGCAGTTGGCTGAGTGGTGGGAGACGTGTTCGTTCACCACTGGGACCTGGGTTCGATTCCCAGGTCCCCTTATAATTTCCATATTATTTTTCCAAAAGCTTTCCTGTGCAGCATCTCAAGCGCTGGACACCATGAGCCTCACCCATCCTACAAGCCAAGTGTCATTGGAGGCAGATCCAAGGGCCAAGCATAAGGAACACCATGTTCTGGAGTCAACGTGGGCACAGGCTATCAAAAAAGTCAAACGAGCTGGAGATGCAAATGGGCCACAATCTCAGTCTTACACCCTCCTTCCTGGCCCAACACCCCCTTCCATTTGGTTTATTCTTTTCTATTCTTTTTTTTATTTTCCAATTTAATTTCTAACCTTTATTTTATTTTTATTATTAACAATTAATCAATTAACATTTTCATAAAAAATCCAAAAAGAATTAACATTATTATTATTATTATTATTATTTTATTTTGGTGAATAAACAATAATTGAATTAGTTTTTTTAATTAGGCCATTTTAACTCTTTTTTTTAATAATTAAAATAGATTTAGAATTAGGTTAACCTAGAATTTTATTTCTTTTTACTTTATTTCATAAAAACATAAAAAACAAAAAAATATTTTCTCTTAATTAAATTAATTAATTAGTCATTAATTAGCTTTAGTTTCATTTTAATTACAAAAAAGACCAAAAAATCAATTTCTTTTCTTAAAAGGGTCAACACCCTTAGAACGTTCCGATTTAATTTTTATTCGCGCTTAGTTTATTATTATGTAATTGCTTCCAAGCCATGTAATAGTTAATTAGGTTTACTGTTTTTATTTACTTTCCGTACTTATTTACCAAAAACGGGTCTTTGTAATTTTGGCGATGTATAGACCCGCGCCTTGTAATAGCGTAGGATTTATGTTTCTGCAATTTACTTTCCGCACCCTCTTAACTGCTAAACTTGCATGAAAGAATGTATGTAAATAAAAACAACTCGTAGCTCACTAATTACAAAGACAAACATTAACTGAATACAACACACAATACACACACCACTTCTAGGGTACGCCTCACTCGTTGCCTTCGAAACGTGATCATCAAGTATAAGATGTCTTAGAGGTCACCCTTAGTCCAAAGATCCAGTTGCCTCGAAACAGTTGCCTCAGAACAGTTGCCTCGAAACGGTTGCCTCGGATTAAAAAGGATCTAGGACATTATGGTTACTTCTAAGGTGTCCTAACTGTTGCTTCGGTGACCACACTGTCCCTAAAATCGAATTGACCCGAACACCTCCAACGGTGGTGCTACCTACCTCTCAATGGTGGGATGGCACTACCTAAATTACACTTACACAGCTTAATTCCTTAGGGTAGGTAGATGACTCATGGGTACTTGCTCTTTTCAAAAAAAAACAAACAAAATACTTTTCACACCTTACACTTTCAAAAGCTTTCAAAACAAATTTTTCAAACACTCTTGAGGACAGATACAAGAGTCATTCAGAAATCTTTCAATGAAACTTTTTTCAAACCCACTCACATTTTGAAAAGCAAACATCATTTTGAAAACATAAGAGCAAGTACCTAAGAGCCCATGGATAACCATGGATAGAAAGGGTGCTAACACCTTCCCTTTCTATAAATCTACCTCCCGAACCGAGAAACATTCTCATAAGGAATTTTGTTGTGCTTTTGTCCTTTCCATGTTGGAGAAAATAAAAGACGGTGGCGACTCTTGCTTCCGCGACATTTCGCGAAACCAGCTAAAAACAGTCAGTTCTATTTCCACCGATCACACTAATCTTCAAGGGTGGCCCTCCAGCATGGGCACGACATACAGCCTTTTGAGCACTTGAAGTGAAACCTAAGCCAAACTTGTCAGACTTATAAGAGATATCCAGAAGTTTCCCCCAGATGGTGCATCCACCTTCTTCTACCACTGCTTTGGTGTCCTTCAGAGATGACATTCAGAGCAGAGGTCTTGTAATCTTGGGAATTTGGGACACGGTCTTGGTTACTGCTACCTCTTGGGGGACCTCTTCGAAGTGTTGAAATGTAGTTTCAATGAATTCGCCGTCCAATTCCACATATCTAAAGGAATTGAGATGGCTGATCATGTATTCTTCCTCTCCATGGACAATAATAATCTTTCCTTGAACCGGATACTTTAGCATCTGGTGCAATGTAGAGGTGACAGCGCCAGCATTGTGGATCCATGACCGACCTAGCAGGCAAGAGTACGAAGGGCAGATGTCCATTACATAAAAGGTTGAATTGAAAGTTTGAGTCCCAACCTTTATGGGGATATCCACTTCCTCGTGCACCATCTCTTCGAGCCATCAAATGCCCTTACTACTATGTTGCTTGGCTTTAACGTCAGTCCTTCGTAGTCAAGTCTATCAAGATCTTTTTTCGTTAATACATTTAAGGATGAGCCAGTGTCCACCAAGACATGGGCCAGAGTTGTGCCCCTACACTCCACTGAGACGTGCAACGCCTCATTGTGCTTTCTTCCCCTCGGTGTCGGATCAGCATCCGAGAAGCCTAGGCCATTATCCGATGTCAAGCTGGCCACGCAGTCTTGAAATTGATCAACAGACGTCTCTTGAGGCACATGGGTTGTTTTTAGGAACTTCACCAAGGCTTTCGCATGAGCCTCAGAACATAGTAGTAATGCCAGCATGGAGATTTTGGAAGGAGTTTACCCCAATTGTTCAACTACATCGTAGTCGATCCTCTTTATAATTTTTAGGATCTCCTCCATTTCTTTCTTGGAAGTTTCAGGGATAGCCAATGGATGGGCCTTCTTCCGGATAGGCTCAACCAAAATACTTTTTCCTCGAGTTTCAGCAGCAGGAGTGTTGGTAGGAATGACAAGGGGTTGTAACGGCTTCGTCAATAGGATCACTTGCAGAGATGATTATGGGTACGGAAGTAACCTTTGGAGCAGCCACAAGGATGATCATGAGTCCAGAAACTGCTTTTGGGGGAGCAATTTCTGGAGAAAAGATCATATCGCTTCGGGTAATTTTACTAGTTCCGGCAATATTATTAATGTCGGAATCTCCTTCTTCAGAGTTTATCTCTTCGGTGTCCGGCCAGTCTTGTTTGATGCCATGGTAGTAAATGTCCCCTCCGTAATTCCACAACACAGTTTTTTCTGATTCATATGGGACTGGCCTAGGCATTGTGATTATTAGAGGAGCTACTTTCGGAACCGATGTAATTCTAACGGGTCTTTTGGTGGAGACCCTGGAAGAATTGGCGGAAATGGTAATGATTGAAACATATTCAACAGGAATAGGTGAAATAGGAGTACTTTCAAACGAAATCTCTTTGTTATCTATCAGGCGCTGAATGTCTGCTTTCAACAAAGGGCAATCAGTTGGTGAGGACAAGCAGAGATGGAAAACTTCATTACAGCCCAGGAACACACTGGCTTTCAACAAGTTTATTTTAATGGTCGGATGTGGGGTCATGAGTTTATCAACTGTGGCCACAAACAAATCTTCTTCAATAGCATTGGTATTGTGACCATGTCTGGGCATAGGAGCAGAAATGACATTTGGCTTCTCGGGCGCATCAAACTCAATTTCTTTTGCTTCAATGAGGTATTGTATTTTGTTCTTTAAGGCCCAACAATTATTAGTATCATGACCAGGACTTTCAGAGTGATATGCGCAACGGGCATTGGGGTGATAATGAGGAGATGTTGTATTGGGGTTTTTAGAAGCTTCTTTCAAGGTCGCCAAGTTGGATCTCAGAATATGCGGTAATATTTGAGACAGAGTCATGTTAATTCTGGTGAATTGTCTGACTGGCCTTTCCATCCTTGGTTGATTATTTCTTTGTTGATCAGACGTAGGCTTTGGAATCATAACAACCCCCATCATTGGTCAGCGTTCAACCCTCTCTCGGTTTCTTTGCGGATATATAGCAGCTACCTCTTTCTTCCTAACAAAATGCTTCCTTGAAGTTGTAGAAGAAGATGAATCCTTCTGAATCTTTCCACTTTTTATGCCGGCTTACACCCTCTCTCTGGTTAATATTAGTTCAGTAAAGCCTGCAGATGAACTTCCAATTAGATGGTTGAAAAAGGGACCAGACAAGGTGCCTAAGAACATGTCTACCAATTCCCTTTCAGACAGAGGGGGTTGAACTCTTCCAGCCAAATCTATCCATTTTTGTGCGTAATCCTTGAAACCATCATTGGAAGCCATGGCCATACTCTGGAGTTGAGTACGGGTAGGCGCCAAATCGGTATTATATTGATATTGCTTGTATAAAGTTGCGGCAAGATCTTCCCAATTGTGGACATTGGCTCTTTCTAGTTGGTAAAACCAATCAAGTTGTGTTCCAGACAGACTGTCCTGGAAAAGGTGCACCCATAAGTCTTTATTGGAGGTATGGGGTTGGATTTTTCTCACATATAACCGGAGATGCATTTTAGGGCATGACACTCCATAATATTTGTCAAGTGTAGGTGTTGTACCCCAAAATTTGCCCTCTCATGTTTTCAAAGGTCTTCCCTTACATGGTTGGTCACAAACACTTGCCTAACGAAAATAAAGTTTTTTGAAGATGAACAAGGTGTCTTTCAATTGGCATCTGGGAAAAGTCTTCGATTGGGTATCCAAAATCCTTCGATACAAGCTTGACTCACCAGTCTTCAATTGGGAATTTGGCACTCTTCGACCGGGCTTTGATTAGTAAGCTTCGATTAGGTGTTTGGAACCCTTCGATCAAGCTTTGGTTCGCAAGTCTTCGATTGAGCGCTGGACCCCCTTCGATCAAGTCAATTTCACAATGCTTCGACTATGCATTAACTACTTCAGGCTTACCTTTGACTCACGAGGCAAGAATCTCCTACAAGTTTGTTTCGATTCACAAAGGAAAAGGCCCCTCAACTTGTCAGCACACCAGGCAAGAGGCTCATTTGAAGAACATGTAAATGACTCATTCGAAGAACATGTAAAGGTCCATTTGAAGAAGCATTCAGAAGGCCCATTCGAAGGGTACATAAGAAGTCCATTCGAAGGAGGCAACTCAAGACCAATCGAAGAGCATGGCCTGGAGGCATTCGAAAATCAAAGGTGTCCAGGTTCATTCAAGATTCCAAAGAGACATGAATATTTCAAAAAAGGAAATCTTTTAATATGTCTGATTCTTGTCTCATGGCTTTAAAGGCCTGGTTAAATGGTTGTCCCTTGCCATTTTCATGCACCCTCGCACTCCTATAAATACGAGGCCAATGACACATTACAGGGGGACGAGGATTTGGAGATACGCTGCCCATAAACCCACCAAAGGTTATCAACATTTTCATAAGTAATCCAAGCCAAAGCAACCATTCAACAAAAGTATCCACGCCCAGAAATCCCATATCGAAGATACCCACATCTAGAAAGTTCCAAATCTAAGGTTCCAACTACTGGTAAGAGAGGGTAAAATGTCAAACCTTGTATTTACATAACACATCCATATTTGTTGTTTCATTCGATTGTCATTCTAGACAGAATCAAAGGGCTTGGGTTTGGCACCAGGTCATGTTTTTTGTTGCTAACACTTGCTACAGATATAGCCTGAAAAGACCCAGCGCGCGCAGGATCGATGGACCTGGGTTTCAATACCCAGGTCATGCGTTTTATTTTGCTAACATATTTTTGCAGATGCAGTGCCTCCACAGGTGATCCTTCAGGCCTTTCCAGCAACACCCTTCATAGAATCGAAAGGCGGCCTTCTTCCTCTGAATCGAAGCCCCCCTTCTCCCTGCAATCGAAGTTTACCCATATCCTTCCCAAACCTAATCGAAGGAGTCAGGAAAGGGTGCAAATCGAAGCTTTCCCCGTCAATTCTTAAGCCCAATCGAAGGCTACTCACACCCATTCCCTAGCTCAATCGAAAGAAGGCCAAAGAAAGGTGAATCGAACGAGTCCATGGCATGGATCAAAGAAGTCTTTTCTCTTCTTTATTTTTACTTTTTACTTGTCTTTAAATTTAGTTGTAATAGTTAATTTAGGACTTTTATTTATCGCTTTTATTTACTTTTCGCAATTTAATTTTCAAGGGTTTGTTTTTGGCGATGTAAATACCCGACGCCTTGTAATAGCTTAGATTTAAAATTCCCGCAATTTAATTTCCGCAATCATTAACTGTTAGATGTTTGAATAATAGGCTATGCATGACAAGATCTATCTTAACTTAAAATCAACAGTAGCTCACCATGACATGTAAAGATAATGTAAACTAAAAATTGACACACTCGCACATGCGCACTCTTAGGGTACACCTCACTTGGTTGCCTCGAACATGGTCATTGAGTATAGGAAGTTTTAGAGGTCGCCCTTTTGTCCAAAGATCATAAGTTGCCTCGAAACGGTTGCCTCAGATAAAATGATCTAAGACATTAGGGTTACCGCTAAGGCGTCCTAACATTGCTTTAGTGACCACACGTCCCTTAATCGAATTGACCTGAAAACTCCAACGATGATGCTTCCTACTCCTCAATAGTGGGATAGCATTGTCTAAAGGACACTTGTACAGATTAATTCCTTTTTGAGTAGGTAGATGTTCTTAAGTACTTGCTCTTTTGAAAACAAAAACAAAACTTTTCGCACTTACACTCTCTTTCAAACAAAAACTCTTTTCAAATCCACAAACACAAAGAAAAGCAAACTTTTTGAAAACATAGTGAGCAAGTATCTAAGAGACTATGGATAACCATGGATAGAAAGGGTGCTAACACCTTCCCTTTCTATAATCTACCTCCCGAACCCGAGAAACATCTCAAAAAGGAATTTTTCTGTGCTTTTGTCCTTTCCTTGTTGGATAAAATAAAAGATGGTGGTGACTCTTGCTTGCCATGACATTTTGAGAAAACAAACGCAAACGCGAACCAGCATTCCAAAAATAGTCAATTCTCATTCCCACCGATCACAGAACTGGCGACTTTGCTGGGGAGTGTATAAGTGAGGTGTACCTTAGGATTATATCACTTGTGTTTTCAATTGTATGCTTTGTATGCTTTAATTTTGTGGGCTTGTATCAGAGTTCTATAGATCCTAACCCGGATCTGGGGATACCCTTTAGGTAAGTAGCAATAAACTGTGAGGGATCTGTACGACGTAGACCGATACGGATGAAGCAGTAGCTACGTTGGTGTGGCACCTTGGTATGTACAGATATCCCTTGTGTTGGAACGAGGAGAATATGGGTCTTCTGAGGAGTCATTAAGCACCAACTGACCTTAGAACCTTAAATTGACCAACTTGTCCATAGAACAGTAGCAGTATGCTACACTCATTGAGACTAAACTCTCGCGATGATTCCGGCCGCAAGAAAAGGTTGCTAAACTGGAATTATGACCGATTGAGGGTAGTCAGTGATATTGAGATCCTCTAGAACCCAATTACTATTTTTAGGACAGGTTTGAACCAACTAAACTGAAAGAGGGTAATACCTAAACTCCATGCCAGCCTAAACTTAAGGCTGTTTGGGTGACTTGTGTGCCTTCAAACTTGAACTACTTGCACATTCTTGTTATCTGACAACATGAGTTCCTTGCAGGTTTTGTTTACAGTCCTTATCCCATAATTTGGATTTATTGCAGGGTTTACTTACATCACCTCACATTTTTGCTTAAACGCATAGCATACACATCATAACATCATGCCTTAACATTTCCTTAACCATTTCAAGGATCTCAAGGGTCTGTGATGCAGGTTATGGTAAATCAAATGTCTAGCAAGGGGCAAAGGGGATTTATTTTCCTCTAGCCAAGGTTGTCTAGAAATCCAGGCACGATAACTTGAGTCAGGGGCTATGACCCACTCGATATGGTGAGCTTGACTCTTGAAGAAAGACTCTCAGCAACATGAAGCTCCTTCAATCAAGCTACCAGATTCAAATTTTAACAGTTTCTTGTTTACCCCGCGAGATCCTTGAAAACATTGCATACATATATCATAAATATCATTGCATAACAGGTCATCTAGTACAGGTCTCTCATGTTCCCGCTGTTTATTTCAGCAATGGCTCTCCCACAAGACAACCAAGATCTCCAGGCTCAAAACGCTCAAATTCAAGAAATGTTCTTGAACCTATCCCAGGGGCAAGAAGAAATAAAAGCTCTCCTCACAAGGGGCTTGGTCCTAGGGAATCCAGGCGGCATCAGGAATGATCAGTTGGAAGGGCTACAAATCGAGTTGGCAACAATGAAGATCCAAATGATAGGACAGCTGGTGGGCCAGATGGCTCTCATTCAAGACTTAGCTCAAAGACAAGAAGAGCTCAGAGTCCTTGTCAACAAGTTGCTTCAAAATAACCAAGTGGGGCAAATAACTAGGGTTGAATATCAAATCATCGTTCAACCTCCTTTGAGACAAGAAGACAAGGGAAAAGCTCCCCAGCTTACTTCAGGGTCACAAGCTCAGCAACAACCTCGCCAGCATCAACGGGGTAATCGGCGCAAGCAAAATGCATCTGGAAGACATTTCTATGAGACTGGTATACCATCATCTCTAATACTGAAACGCTTGTTGGAGGTCAATCTGATTACTTTAAAGGATCCTCCCCGGAATCCCAACACCTCTGCTCCTGGCTATCGTCCCGATGCATTTTATGTATACCACTCCCATAGTCCTGGACATGATACCGACGACTGTTGGACTCTGAAGAACAAGATCCAAGACTTGATTGACGGAAGAGTGCTGGAGTTCATGCCGGATGGCGAGATGAAAATCTTCCGCTGAGAATTCTCCATCTGAGATGATTAGTTCAAGCTAAGAGACTTTTGTTCATTTGAATTCTGAAGTTGTATTTTTCTTTGCTTATTCAAACAATTATTATCATGTCGAACTCTTTTATTTCATTAATGCATTACACGCGTCTGTTTTGAATTAATTGTTTTCACTATGCTTAAATTACTTCATATTTCCTTTTTGTGATGTTCAACTCTCGATCAAAGAAAAAAAAACTATAAGCCTTTAGAGGGAGGATGACGAATATGATACCAGAATCTCTACAGTATGCTTTTGAACAGACCCCGCTGACGATGTACAGGCGTTGTTTCAAATCCTAAACAGTGGAGTTATAAGGAAGATAATCCCTAGTCAACCCCTTTGAGCCAAAGAAGTTGGAGTTTTTCTTTTCACACAAATTAAAACCCTTAATCGCAACCAGGGGCAGGGTAGTTTTCTCAGTTAATCCAGGTGCACAATGAATGGCATCAAAGACGTTCTCCAAACTAAAAGACGGTGATGGTTCCCTATAATTATCAGGACAGGCAATCGTTATCCCTCCAAATAAAAATTAAGTCAAAACCTATGAAAGGGACTTAAAAAAAACCCGGGGAATCCCGCTGACTGTAATCACAAGAAAGAAACAGTTTAGGCAAAAAGACAGGGATAACGAAATAAAAAAAGAAAGAGGTCCTACAAAATCTCAACAAGATGACTTCCTGTTCTAAATAATTTGTCGGTATCCGAACCATCACTGGAATATCAAAGCAAAGACTCAAAACGGGGTCTAAATGCACAATTAGCTGAGTTTAGGATCGAAGAACATCACGAAGAACGGGTGGGTATAAATAAAATTTGAGCCTTTATCCTTTGTTTCTTAAACCGTGAACCAGGCCACGTTATAACCCTTAAAAGTCCTAGCTGAAGCATGGGTTAGTTCGAAAGCATACTGTTAGAAAAGGTATCCTGACTCTTGTAGGGCTTGCTGTAAATCCTGAGTTGACGTTACATTTTACGAAATTTTCCTATCTTACTGAAAAAAATGCATTTTTAAAAAACTTCAAGACAGACATAAGCTTTGCATTCTTAAAATAACATTGTTTGCATATGACTATTTGTTCAACAGCAGAGAAATTCGCACGACGAATATCTAGTGAACAAAAACCTGTTCAATAAAAAGGGTCACCTCAAGTGGAAAAAACACTTCCAACCAAGGGGCACGGCATGAGCATTATCTATCATCTGGGGCAGTCAAGTCAAGATTCAGAGAATCTCTCAAAGATGCCAAATAGCCAAGGGCAAATCTCCATCTGAGTCACTTGGGGCATTAGACATGGATTCCCGTAACGAATCTTGCATGATCAAACGAACATCTTCTAGTAGTATGGCAACACGACACTAGCGACAGTGACAACTCCCTACGCTCTGAGAGCGTGGACATGGTCAGAAAATACTGCGCATGAACAAAGACCCGCTAGGTTGACACACCTAGGGAAAAAAAAAGGGCATCCCGGCGAACCAAAAAGGTTCGGGCAAAATTAGGGATAAAAACAAAAAGATTTGTACACTCGGCAAGTCGAAAAACTTGAAAAGGCGGCTTGGGCAAAAAAAGGTATCCCGGTGGACTGAAAATCTGAAAAGACAGTCCAGGGAAAAGTTAGGAGTTAAAGCGTACGACTATGTCCTGTCATCTCGTCACTTAGAAGATTGTCATTTCAATCGGCAATTACCAAGCACCTCATAGGTTGGAATAATACTTGATCCACAAGGCCTCCGTAGGCACCTTCTCCCGCAGATACAGGGGCAGAAAAGTCTCAATGCAAAGTCATTGTCATATCCTCAGCCCGCATCCCAGTAACATCTACACTCCCCGCATAGTAAGAAAAGGACATTGGTGTTAATTCTCCCCAGCTGAGGCTCGCAACCACGAATGGGTCGGTAAGATTCTCCCCAAGCAGAGTTTATCTATCACCAGCACTGGAAGATTATCCCCAATGGATTTTGGAAGATTATCCCCAGTAGAGTCTAAAGGATTATCCCCAGTGAAGTCGCCATTGGAAAATCATTCCCCAGCAGAGTTATTCTCTCCTGTAGGATTATTCTCCCAATCATCTTCGGTCATTATCTCCAGCGAGTGAAACTCTTTATTCTCCAACAACAGTCAGGGATTTATTTTCCCAAACTCGGACGTACCACAATAGCATTTCATGTTCATACATCATGACGTGCGCATACATATTGCATACAGCATAATTTCATTTATTTTGAGAACATCATCATACAATGCATGCCATGCGTCATATACAATTAATCATGTACCTTTTCGAGAAAGATGGTTATCATCAACAACTTCCTGCAAGTTCAAGATTAACTCTAGAAGCTAAACAGAGTAATTATCTGCACGATCAAATGCAACTTTACACGGGTTCGTCATGAATAAATCTTACACGGGTTTCTCCTAAATGCAGCTTCACACGGGTTTATCCTGAAAAATCTTACACGGGTCCTTTCTCATATATTTTTTAATAAAGTTTTACACGGAATTATCACAAAGTAACCTTACCCAGGTTCCTCCTGAAGTTTTACACGAACTTATCACAAAGTAACCTTACCCAGGTTCCTCCTGAAGTTTTACACAAACTTATCTCACAGTAACCTTACCCCGGTTCATTCTGAAGTTTTACACGAACTTATCACAGAGCGACCTTACCCAGGTTCCTCCTGAAGTTTTACATAAACTTATCCTGAAGTAACCTTACCCAGGTTCCTCCTTACAATTTCCCGATGTAGTTTTACCCAGACTCATTCTGAAGCAACCTTACCCAGGTTCCTCCTTACAATTTCCCGATGTAGTTTTACCCAGACTCATCCTGAAGCAACCTTACCCAGGTTCCTCCTTACAATTTCCCAACGTAGTTTTACCTAAACTCCTCATGAAGCAACCTTACCTAGGTTTCTTCCCGGTTCAGATGCAGTTTTACCTAAACTCCTCATGAAGCAGCCTTACCTAGGTTTCTTCCCAGTTCAGATGTAGTTTCACCTAAAACCATCAAGGAGCAACCTTACCTAGGTTCCTTCTCTTTCCTGGTGTAGTTTCACCTAGACTCATCCTGAAGCAACCTTACCTAGGTTCCTCCTCAGTCCCGATGCAGTTCTACCCAAACTCTTCACAAAGAAACCTTACCCAGGTTCCTTCTCGGTTCAGATGCAGTTTTACCCAAACTCTTTACGAAGCAACCTTACCTAGGTTCCTTCCCATAAGCCTTACTATCCAGGTTCCTTCTCATAACCTTACCATCTAGGTTTCTTTTCTCTTATCTCCAGACAGCAGTCCACAATACTGTAAGACCTGGACCTGATCAAACACGATCAGTTTCACCTTTCCCCAGTAGGTCGCGATGTAGCCTATACACTGACCAGATATGCAGTTCACCTCCATAGTTAATTCCCTAGTAGAGTAACGGACAACTGAAGCTCCTAAAATTTTATTTCTCTCAAGACTCCTACCAACAATCTCCAAATGGCATCTGTAAGCCCATTCCCGACATCACAATGTTGATACTACACCATGCGAGTGCAAATTTTTGGGCACTCTAGTGTTCAATCATCTTCCACCTTCGGATCACGAAAGGCACGCAAGCCAATCTACATCCTCAGGTTTAAAAAGATTGAATAGGGGCAGCTGTTGTACCCCAAAATTTGCCCTCTCATGTTTTCAAAGGTCTTCCCTTACATGGTTGGTCACAAACACTTGCCTAACGAAAATAAAGTTTTTTAAAGATGAACAAGGTGTCTTTCGATTGGCATCTGGGAAAAGTCTTCGATTGGGTATCCAAAATCCTTCGATACAGGCTTGACTCACCAGTCTTCAATTGGGAATTTGGCACTCTTCGATCGGGCTTTGATTAGTAAGCTTCGATTAGGTGTTTGGAACCCTTCGATCAAGCTTTGGTTCACAAGTCTTCGATTGAGCGTTGGACCCCCTTCGATCAAGTCAATTTCACAATGCTTCGACTATGCATTAACTACTTTAGGCTTACCTTCGACTCACGAGGCAAGAATCTCCTACAAGTTTGTTTCGATTCACAAAGGAAAAGGCCCCTCAACTTGCCATCACACCAGGCAAGAGGCTCATTCGAAGAACATGTAAATGACTCATTCGAAGAACATGTAAAGGTCCATTTGAAGAAGCATTCAAAGGGTCAATTCGAAGAACATTCAAAAGGTCCATTTGAAGAAGCATTCAGAAGGCCCATTCGAAGGGTACATAAGAAGTCCATTCGAAGGAGGCAACTCAAGACCAATCGAAGAGCATGGCCTAGAGGCATTCGAAAATCAAAGGTGTCCAGGTTCATTCAAGATTCCAAAGAGACATGAATATTTCAAAAAAGGAAATCTTTTAATATGTCTGATTCTTGTCTCATGGCTTTAAAGGCCTGGTTAAATGGTTGTCCCTTGCCATTTTCATGCCCCCTCACACTCCTATAAATACGAGGCCAATGACACATTACAGGGGGACGAGAATCTAGAGATACGCTGCCCATAAACCCACCAAAGGTTATCAACATTTTCATAAGTAATCCAAGCTAAAGCAACCATTCAACAAAAGTATCCACGCCCAGAAATCCCATATCGAAGATACCCACATCTAGAAAGTTCCAAATCGAAGGTTCCAACTATTGGTAAGAGAGGGTAAAATGTCAAACCTTGTATTTACATAACACATCCATATTTGTTGTTTTATTCGATTGTAATTCTAGTCAGAATCAAAGGGCTTGGGTTTGGCACCAGGTCATGTTTTTTGTTGCTAACACTTGCTACAGATATAGCCTGAAAAGACCCAGCGCGCGCAGGATCGATGGACCTGGGTTTTGATACCCAGGTCATGCGTTTTATTTTGCTAACATATTTTTGCAGATGCAGTGCCTCCACAGGTGATCCTTCAGGCCTTTCCAGCAACACCCTTCATAGAATCGAAAGGCAGCCTTCTTCCTCTGAATCGAAGCCCCCCTTCTCCCTGCAATCGAAGTTTACCCATATCCTTCCCAAACCCAATCGAAGGAGTCAGGAAAGGGTGCAAATCGAAGCTTTCCCCGTCAATTCTCAAGCCCAATCGAAGGCTACTCACACCCATTCCCTAGCTCAATCGAAAGAAGGCCAAAGAAAGGTGAATCGAACGAGTCCATGGCATGGATCGAAGAAGTCTTTTCTCTTCTTTATTTTTACTTTTTACTTGTCTTTCAATTTAGTTGTAATAGTTAATTTAGGACTTTTATTTACTTTTCGCAATTTAATTTTCAAGGGTTTGTTTTTGGCGATGTAAATACCCGACGCCTTATAATAGCTTAGATTTAAAATTCCCGCAATTAATTTCTGCAATCATTAACTGTTAGATGTTTGAATAATAGGCTATGCATGACAAGATCTATCTTAACTTCAAATCAACAGTAGTTCACCATGACATGTAAAGATAATGTAAACTGAAAATTGACACACTCGCACATGCGCGCTCTTAGGGTACACCTCACTTGGTTGCCTCGAATGTGGTCATTGAGTATAGGAAGTTTTAGAGGTCACCCTTTTGTCCAAAGATCATAAGTTTCCTCGAAATGGTTGCCTCGGATAAAATGATCTAAGACATTAGGGTTACCGCTAAGGCGTCCTAACATTGCTTTAGTGACCACACGTCCCTTAATCGAATTGACCTGAAAACTCCAACGACGATGCTTCCTACTCCTCAATAGTGGGATAGCATTGTCTAAAGGACACTTGTACAGATTAATTCCTTTTTGAGTAGGTAGATGTTCTTAAGTACTTGCTCTTTTGAAAACAAAAACAAAACTTTTCGCACTTACACTCTCTTTCAAACAAAAACTCTTTTCAAATCCATAAACACAAAGAAAAGCAAACTTTTTGAAAACATAGTGAGCAAGTACCTAAGAGACTGTGGATAACCACTGATAGAAAGGGTGCTAACACCTTCCCTTTCTATAATCTACCTCCCGAACCCGAGAAACATCTCAAAAAGGAATTTTTCTGTACTTTTGTCCTTTCCTTGTTGGATAAAATAAAAGACGGTGGCGACTCTTGCTTACCGCGACATTTTGCGAAAACAAACGCAAACGCGAACCACCATTCCAAAAACAGTCAGTTCTCATTCCCATCGATCACAGTAGGCGCTTTGAATTTCGGAGGAATCACAATCCTCGACACTAGTCCCAATTCCTTAAAGTCTAAACCTGGCACATTTTGTACTTCCATCGCACTCAACCGCTCTTCAAGATGTTTGTACTTGTCATCAGCTGGAGGATACTGTTCCTCGGAGTAGTCTTCCTCTTCTTCCTCCTCTTCTTCTGATTCTGACGGGACCGCTGTTTCCTTACCTTTCCCTTCTCCTTCACCGGATGTTGTTTCAAAATTCAAAGTCCTTCTCGTCTGCTCATGAAATCTTCTCCCCATGTTTAAGACTCCAGTTGCCTTCTTTGTGTTATTTTTCCTCTCTTCAGCTAGCAAAGTCTTCAATTCTTCTTGCCCCTTGGCCAGGGTCGTGAGTAACTGTTGAAACTGTGTGTTCTGAGTTTAGAGATCTTTCATTGTCTGTTCGAGATCCATCTTACTGAAATAAACAGTAGAGAGATGAGGAAACTTGTTGCAAAATACTTGTTTATGTTATGATGAATGATATGTGCATATGCAATGTTTTCATGGATTTCGAAGATTCAAGTTTGTTTTAGACAAAAAGAAACACACGTTATATTAATAAGATAAAGTTCGAGTACATCAATGCCCCTTGGACAAAATAATACAAAACTCTAAGATAAAAAAGTAGTGTCCATCCTATTTCGTGCAATGTAGGCATTTAGAGTTCACTCCTCATGAAGTAGCCTAGTGAGTTCCAAAAGCTTCTTCTCGCTTGCGTAGAATTGGGAATCGAAAGTATCTCGCTCTCCTTTGAGTTGTATTCAATCCCTTTGTAGGTATTCAAGAGATGTGGGCATATCAGAATGTAGGATAGTGTATGAAACATCTCCCTCCTTGACAGGCTCAATGACTACCGGGAGAATAGAGGGGTAAGGTATTATAAGACTTTGAGCACGAGTTTGAACCCATTTGAGGTAAGGCTCGAGAGGGATGGAATTCTTATGCCCCAAAGTCTTGCTATCCACCTTTTTATCATTCTCCAAGCTCGGATAAATCTCTTGCAAAGACCTTGATCGTCGTTGTCGTAGTCGAATACCAAACCTTGAATCAGCATCTCGTGCGGGCCATCCCTTCGGGCGTAAACAAACTGTCTTAAGGCTAAGCAAGGGTTGTAGGTGATGCCTCCCCTAATTCCAAGTAGAGGGACATTAGGGAATTCTCCACAACAGTCAACAATGATAACATTCTCTTTGGATCGGGAGCACAAATGAATGTCTAAATGTTTGAGCGTCATTAACCTTTGTGACCACCTTAATCCTTGCTCATTCTTTAAGACTGATTGGGGAAGATGGGAAATAAACCATCTTGCCAAGAGAGGAGTGCAACACATAAGGACACCTATTTTCCTCATTGTGCGAGTGTGAAAAGAGTGTAGGATATCCCCTAGCAATGTAGGCACCGGGTTACGTGACATGAAGATTTTGACGGTGTTCACATCTATGAGTTGGTCAGGGTTTGGAAACAAAACCATCCCATAGATGAGGAGAGCCACAATTTCCTCAAAGGCTTGCAAGTCTAGGGAATTCCAACAACTTTGGGCTTTCTCAAACAGGAACTTTGCTAAAAAGCCTTTGACACCACTCCTAGTTTCCCAATGAGTTGTGACATCAG
This sequence comes from Vicia faba, assembly GCA_948472305.1. Classification (NCBI taxonomy): domain Eukaryota; kingdom Viridiplantae; phylum Streptophyta; class Magnoliopsida; order Fabales; family Fabaceae; genus Vicia; species Vicia faba. Next base: position 1,451,816,203 of record OX451741.1, read on the forward strand.
ATGAGTGCAAGTGTAGAACTTGAGCAATCTCTTCTGGCTTTGGGTCTATTTCTGTACCGTTGAAAGATAGTTGATTGAGAATGGGAATTCTCAAGAGTTGGGAGAATTCTTCCAAAGTAGGCACAAGTTGATAGTCGGGAAATGTGAAGCAATGGTGCAAAGGATCAAAGAACTGAAAGAGCACCTTCATCATATCCTCATCTGTGTTGGAGGTGACCAAGTTGAGTATAAGACCATGTCTCTCGGTGAATGTAGAGTTCTCAGGGATCCTTGAAGCTAGCTCCTTCAGTTGTGGAGGAATTTTCACAAGGTTGACTTGAATAGTTTTTCTGCGAAGCGAATCCATATCCTACAAAACAAGAACAAAGATGAATCTCAAAATCCTTGAAATAGTTAGTGGATGTATGTGATGTTCATGATGTCCATGATGTTATGTACAAATATGCATATACAAAACAAAGTAAACAAGTCCTTAGTTTAGGCTTGTATGGAGTTTTATAGGTAAGTACCCTCTTGAAGCTAGTTGGCTTAAACCTGTCCTAGTAATAGTAACCGGGTTCTAAGGAGCTCAATATCACTGGATTGTTTCCTTGGTCATTGTTTAAGCTCAAGCCTCTTTAATGGCGACCGAAATATCCCAAGAAACCAAACCTCAATGAGTGTAGTATCGAGTATCTACCAACTTCGGACTGCACCAAAGCCGGTTATCTCACTACATCCTAAAGGCCAAGTTGGTCAAGTAAAGGTTCTAGAAGTTCATTAGTGCTTCGTGACATCACTCAGCGGCCCCGTATTCTCTTTGATTTACTCAAAGGCTAACGGTACCCACAAATATGTCGCACTAACGTAGCTATTGCTTAGACCATGTTGGTATACCCCGCACAGTTTCCATAACGTATTTCTACTTACCTATAATGTATCCCAAATCCGGGTAGAGGATTCAAACCCAAACAAAGAACCATAATGTAAAGCATACAAGTCAAACAATGTAAGCAAATAAATGTGATATATCCCTAAGGTAACCCCACTTTTAGAATCGTCCCCAACAGAGTCGCCAGTTCTGTGATACGGTGGGAGAACTGACTTGAGGTTTTGTGTTTGTGTTCACAAATGTTGCGGTTTAGCAAGAGTCGCCACCGACTTTTCTTTTATCCAAAAGGAAAGGTGAAAAAGCACAGGAAATACCTTTAGAGATATTTTTGAGTTCGGGAGGTAAATTATGAAATGGGAAGGTATTAGCACCCGTTTCATCCATGGTTTTCCATGGGCTCTTAGTTACTCGCTAGACCACTTGCTTTTGTTTGAAAATATGCTTTGTGTGGTTTTTGAAAGTATTTGAAAATGTACCTTTGTAATGATTATCGTTTCTATAAGAATGCATCCAAAGTGTTTGTTTCGAAAATAGTTCAAAGATGAGAGTGTGGGTGTATAAAATGTGTTTTTTTTGTGAGCAACCGAGTAACTAGGAGCGAATCTACCTACTCAAAAGGTCTTAAATGTGCTTTTCCTTCTCCTTTAGATGTGGCTATCTTACCATTGGTTTGGTAAGAAACCCCATCGTTGGATGTGAAGGGACGGGCGTTGGGTCGTTTGTATAGTCATAGAAGGCAACATACGGGATGTTTTAGCAATGTCATTTAGGGACTAGATCATTTACTGAAGGCAACATCGAGGGTCATCGAGGGACCACAATATTTTATCGAGGGTCTTTGCTAAAACGCCCATGTTCGAGGGACATAACTATTTTTCCGATAGGCAACAAGTGAGACTACCCTAAGGGTGCATGTGTGCAAAGTGTGTTTAATTGCATGCATTTAGTCTTGATTAGGGTGATCTATTTGTTGGTTTTATCTTTCCATACACACCCTAATTACTAGCATTTACATTTGAAAGCGATAAATTGCAGAAATGTAAAGTCCTACGCTATTACAATATTTAAGGGATGGGGTACATATTTATGAATGGGGTTTGCAAGTAAAAAATAAGTCATAAGTTACTATTACAACCATATTGAAATGTATAATATAAGAAAGAAATGGACTTGTTTAGAAAATGTTTTTTTTTAAGGAAATAAATTAAAAGGAAAATATTTTTATGTTTTTAATATTAAAAATGATGAAAAGGAAAATAAATGCAAGATAGAAACGTGTGCTGCTGCAAGAAGAACAACTAGGATCAGAAGTTCTGAGGCCAAGAGCGTTGTGACTCAGTAAGAGACGTCAGTGGAACCAGAATTTTTGGATTGATAAACTCTGAGGTCCTGCAAGAAACGTCAGAGGGAAAGGGAATAGAGGTTCTGGATTGGTACATTCTGAAGTCCTGCAAAAAATGTTAGAGGGAAAACACAGAGGTTCTGGGTGGTGTTCAGCCAGTGAACCAAAAGTCAGAAGTTCTGAGTCCACTGGGAACAAAGTAGTTTTCAGAAGTTCTGATACCACTGGCAACTTGGTCTCTCTCTCTCTATGTTAGTCAGAACATCTGCAACTTGGTCATTTCTCCACAAAACAGAAGATGTGCATAGGACGGTCATGGCAAGTGTCATAGTGTTTCAAAAATAAGAAATATCATAACTATAAATCAGAGGAAAGTATGAATTTGCTAATCCTAATTTTGAGTTCTAATTTCTTCAAGAAGTTCTGAACTGATTTATTCCCTACTTAGGCAGGCAAATGCATGAAATCTCAGAATATGTATAACATTAGAAACATGATATCTACATTGTATTTTTGAGCATGCAAATCTGGTAATGCTTAAGTAATGTGGTGAGAGTCAGCATAAGCTTACCTTGCAGTTGGAAGAGGTTCTATGAATTGGAGTTAACCTCAACTTTGATGATGTTCTGAGCAGCTTCTTCACGTACTCAGTAGGCTGGAATTTTTCAACTTCTGGAACAATAAAGAGGTGATGTTTTGATTTCTTTGAGTAGATGGATGGAAAGTGTAGGGTAGTATGAATACAGAAGTTAGGGCAGTTTCTAATATGTGAATCAAAAACTGTGTGGATGTTTTTAGTCAAGAAACACTTGAGAACAAATGGAGTTTGAATGCAAGGAATCAAGAGTTAACAGGTTTTGTATGTTGTGTCTACAGTTTTTGGACTCTTGAAATTTTGGCAGGGGTTCAAGACTTTTATTTCTCAAAATTCCGACCTCTTTTCAATGGGCCCTCACATATTTCTCAAAACTCCAGAAAACAAAAGCACGCATGGGCCCTCACATATTTCTGTACAAAAGTTGCTTTTAAGGATAGCAAAGGTACTTTCTATGCCACGCGTGGGGAGATCCTTTGGATAAAGACTCAAAAGTGGTTGTGAGCATTAAATTAGAATTAAATGAGCATTAAATGATGATGAGATTTGTCAAATCAGAAATCCTGTAATGTGAGATTTTTCATCATCGCTTAATTCTGGATCAGAAGTTCCACTTCAGCGTAACCTAGAACAAACATTCAACTTCTGATCTTTGTATCTTGTTGCCTCAGCATGCTCTGAAGGATCCCTAAAACTTTCCAGTAAGTTTGCAGTATGCTTTGTAACCTTCTTTGATTTACCTTTGCAAACTCTGGATTAGAAGTTCTGCTTCAGCGTAGCATCCAATCTAAAGATCCTCTTATCTTCTGGCTCCAGCATGTTCTGAAGAAACTTTCAGACTTTCCAGGTAGCTTTGCATCACGCTTTATAAAATTCTTTGATTTACCCTTGCAAACTTTGGCTGAAGCTTTGTGAAAAATTGCCCAGAAGTTCTGACCAAACTCTATCTTGAAAGTGTCCAGAAATTGCTGAGTTGTTTCAGTTTCAAGGACGTGTCTCTGAGGAGTTATAACTTGAAATCGCAGCATTTCTAGGAGAAGCTTTGTTCAGCAACGTTCTAGATCTTGTGGGGTCTATAACTCTTATGTCAGAGGCTGATCCAGAATCAACTTGCATCAAGGTGAAAATCTGGCCAGAAGTTCTGAGTTTTGTCATGCTTCTTAAACACTTAGAAAAGTTCTAAGTATTTAAGATTTTGACTTTTCCCAAAGTAAATTGACTTTTGATTTTCGTGATGAAACAAACTTCATATTTCAACATGTCTTGATGAAATATGATTCTTGAAACTTGGTTTTGGTCCAAAAGCCGAAGTTTGATTTTTTTTGTGTGAAAATGACCATTTTGCCCTTGTAGGCGACTTTCTTGAAAAATTTGTAATTCAATGCTTGGAATTGGATGGAAGCAAACCTGAGGATCCAGGGTGATTCATTGAGAAATGAGAGGGCAAATTTTGGGGTACAACAGGATGCCCCTCCTAAGAGTTGATTTCTACCCAAATTCGCCATATCAGTTCTAGATCCCTGTAATGGCAAAGACGCACTCACTAAAGGTTCTGAAAATGTGGACGCAGCATTCATAAGACTAGCCATTTCAGTAGTTGGCATGCCATAAGGCTGATCTCGACCCATCCAGGCTATCGAAAATCCTGGGGGAACATAAGGTCGAGATCCTATATTTACCCTTGGAGGGGGTGTTCCTAATGGACCTCTGGGACCTACATATGAAAGTATTGGTCCCGTTTGTGTTATTGTTAACGTTGGTGCCAAACCAACAATTGATGGGATAGTTTCACTAACGGTTGGTATAACCGCTGTTTCCACTGTAATTGATGGAGGTATTTCTCCATTATTTGGTTGATTAGCCATTTCACTATTTCTTCTCCTAGTTGTACACTCGTTGGTGGTTAATTTACCACTTCTTAATAACATACAACACTTTGTAAAAGAAAATAAATTATGTAAAGCATTTATGTTAATATAAATAAGAAAACAAAAATTAGCAAGGTCCCACCGGGTGTGCCAATTTGTTTACCGTGAAAATTGGTAAACAACCACTGATCTTCTAAAAAGGGTAATTTTTGGTTACTTACAGGATCAATCTGAGCGATCCTGCAAGTAACCCAAAATTACCCTTTTTGGAAGATCAGCGGTTGTTTACCAATTTTCGCGGTAAACAACCACATAACACAAGTTCTGAATATATATTTTGAATACTAGACAAAAATATTGATTTGAAATTGTATCGAATGTTCCAGGCTTCATAGTGAGAGGAAAAGTAAATAATCATGCTTTCATCAAGTGCCAAATAGTATGCTTCAATATCCATTTAATGTTTTGTTATTTGTTTATTTATTTATCTTTCTTCATCAATAACTTTTCATCAAATAAATAATTATTGAGAAGTACACCATCTACCAGTAGAAGCATCAATGATGCTTCCTCCTCCTCCTCCAATATAATCGGTAGTGTCAGTCTCTAAATTACCACTAAGAGAAAGAGTTGAAGCAATTTTTGTAGTGGTAGTAGTAGTAACAAAATCTATTTTACCAAATTCATGAAGACTACAAGGCCTTATATAAGCTACTTAATGACCAAACATCATCTCATATTATTGTTGGGTGTTACTATTAGATTCAGGTTGTTTCCAGCGACAGGGAATAGTGTCATCATGGAGAAGTGATTTTTTATTATTGATCTTTGTCCAATGTTAATGTATTGTCTGAGATCATTTATAATATTAATATTATTACTATTATAGTGTTATTTTTGTTCATGATGATGATGGCTATATGTTGAGAATGTAATTATTTATGTCAAAAGAAAAGCATTGTGTTTCGAATTGTATATATAAACGTCGAAATGTCGAAGGAGATAGTCTCGACAGAATTTTAACTTAGCATTATTTTAGTTTGTTTGTTAGGTTTCTTAGAGAACAAAAAAATTTAAGCTTATAAGTAGGGAGGTATCCTACTATTGTAATGAGTGTGAATCATAATATTGCAGTAAGCAAAAATAAAGATCATGGGTTTTCTCTACAAAATTCAAAACTTCTTCTTTTTCCCCCTTCGTAAACCCTAATTCTCTTTTCTTCCCCAATTCAATTTTCTTCTCTCATAATCATTGTGTAGTAGAATCATCTTGCAACGAAGGTGTGGTTGATCATTCAAGTGAAGAGTGAAGAAAAAAAGGCAAAATCAATCGGAAGAATTGATTCTTGTTCATCAATATTGATTCAGAATTCTCCAAGTTTTGGTGTGATTCCAACATTTGGTATCTAGAGCATTGGATGTGTGATTCCTGGGAAGCATAGCGCGATGAGTCATTTGAACTACATTTTCTAGGGAGTCTTCCAATTCTGTAAGATGACAACTATGAGAATTGGTGTAAGTAGATGAAGATTATTTTATGTTATCAAGACCTTTGGGATCTTGTGAAGGAAGGAGTGACGCCACTTGCAGAAGACGTGATTGATTAACAAGAGGATACACACAAAGAAATGAAGAAAGAGAATTTTAGATCTCTTTATAGTTCATCAATGTGTTAGTCCATATAATTTCAAAAAGTTGAGCGATGTTGAATCAGCGAAAGAAACATGGGATATTTTGGAGAAATCGCTTGAAGGCACTGAAAAGGTAAATAGGTGAGGTTGGAAACTCACGAAAGAATGTATGAACTACTTCAGATGGAAGAAAGTGAAAGCATAACCAATTTCTTCACTGTGGTTACAAAATTGGTGAATCAAATTAAGGTATATGGAGAAGTGTTAACATCAAGATCAGTTGTCGCAAAGATCTTGAGGTCATTGGCTTTTAAGTTTAATCTCGTGGTAGTAGCCATAAAAGAATCGAAAGATTTGTCAATATTGACAAAGGAAGATCTTTAAGATACACTTAAATCTCATGAACAAAATATTATTGAAAGAGTTGCAGGCAAGTCGAAGAATGATGTGGCTCTACAAGCACAATAAATAAAAGAAAAGAAAGGCAAATGAAAATGGTTCGACAATAAAGGTAGAGAAGGATACAACAATTCTAAGAGTGCAACTTCACGATTAGATGTTTTGCATGATATCAAAACTATGAAAACTTAGCATTTATGTATATTGGACGATATCTTTGTGTCGTTTAGTGCACCCTTGCATTAGAGGTCTTAGGTAACATTCAAAATAAGTTAAAATTTGGCCAAAAACATGAAAAATCATTTTTTACACAAAAAATAACAGCATGTGTCTGCACATCCGCTTTTCAGGCCGACACATATACTACATTTTTAAAGGTTGTAGCTTATGTCTTTCATAGGTTGGCACATAGTCTACTTCAAGTCGGCATATGATGACAAATAACAGTATGTGTCGGCACATACGATTTTCAGATCGGGACATGTATTGCATTATTAAAGCCTATAGCTTTTGTTTCTCATGTGTCGACACATGATTCATTTCAGGTCGGCACATGCTGTAGTTTTTGAGTCTATATGCCGGCATATTCGTGTTTCAGGCCGACACGTCCTTTTACTTTGGTCAAAAAAATTTAACTATTTTTAGTTGCAAAATTTTCATCTTTGCCCCCAGATTTCCACAACTATAAATACATCATACACGCATCATTTCAACTTGATGAAACTCGTAACACTTACCACCATTGCCCTTCATCTTCAAATTACAACCTATGCATACACATTAAGAAACTACATATAATCATTTTTGTTGGGGTGCCATCTAGACGAGATTTGTTAAAGTCCAACTAGGTTTATGTAACCGAGAATATTGGGTTGAGAATTGTAAGGGGTTTTGTTATACCCCAAAATTTTCCCTCTCATTTGCCAAGTATTTTCTCACAAGATCTCCTTTGATTCAAGACTGCACAAGGTTTGATCAGCTCAAGACACCTCCTTAAGCACTGATGACTGAAATTAGGGTTTGAGATTGCACAAGGATAATTGAGCTTTTAATGCCTAGTATGACTTTCATGGATCATTATGGACCCCCAAGATTACTCATGTCAAGTTTCAAGCCTTGGATCACATTTTTGCTCAATCAATTGACCATTTGACCTAAAAATCAACTATATTGGGGGAAAAGTCAACGGTGGCCAATTTATAGTCAAACTTCATAATTTTTTATCTACATCAACATTATAAAATCGTATATATCATTTGGTCAAGTTTGGACCACAATTCCTCAATAAATTTGATCAGATCATCAAAAGGGCAAAATGGTCAAAATTAGGGTTTTGACTAAGAAAGGGCAATTTTTTATTTTTGACCTAGAAAATGGTTAGTTGGTTTGAGGCATGATATTGAGATTTCAATTGCATCACTTTGACCTAATGGCATGACTCAAAACATTGCTAGAGATCAATTGATTGATAGTTAATTTTTAGTCAACTAATCAAAAGTCAACTGTATACTGAAAAGTCAAACTTTGACTTTTTGGTCAAAATCAAGTGTCAAAGATCACAATTCATCAAAACATGTCAAAATATGAAACTTGTTCATCAAGAAATCAAAAAGTCAATATTTCATTTTGAAAAGTCAAAGTTTTCAAACTTAGAAATTTTTCTAAGTGTTGAAAACTTCACATTTTTTCACAACTTTGAGCCAATTTTTCACCATGATGCAAGATGATTCAAAAGAAACTTTCAACATGAAAGTTGTAGATCTACATGATATATACAATATTGCTTTACACAACTTCTCCTATAAATGATTGGATCTCAAGTTATTAATCCATGAATTCATGGTCATGAAACTAAAACACTTTGTGAAATTTTGAACATTTTAGGTCAGGATTTTAACCTAACTTCTGACCCAAGTTTCACATAGTTCCATTTGGATTTTGCAAAAGTGATTCAAAGAGGGGTTGTGGAGAATATTACAAGATTTCTAAAATGTCCAAGAACTCCTTGAGATCATTTGTGAGCAAGGAGAATCGAAGGTCAGAAGTTGGGGTTTTAAGTTATTTTACAAGGCAAATTTTGTGATGAACAAAATTCAAATCTCAAACCTATGTTGCATAATCTTGCTTTACAGGCCTCTAAACCTCAAGATCTCTTCATAATCAGAATATTACACTTGCTTTTGAGCTATTATCCACTTGATTCAAGCTTTATCCAAGTTAATTTTCCATTAATGGCACAAATGCACCATTGCCATTTACATAAAGCAAGCTTTATGCAAAGTCAACTTGCATTGAGCTTTGCACTTATTCCTTCTGCACAAACTTCCTCTACAAAGTCAGATAAGCATGTTTAAAGTTAGTAACCACTCTAGATAGCTTTGTACTATGCATTGAAACCATGTTTGTCAACCTTACTTAAAAAACAAGTCAAGAAGCCAAAACATGTGATCTTGTACTTCTGACCACCTCAAGTATCCAAACCTTTTCCATATATAAACACAATTCATTTGCAAGAAAACACACGCACGCTAAAGCCCTGAAACCTCCTAAAACATAGAACCACCAAAGATATCTCAAAACTTGCCATTTCTGAGTTTTGAATCCAATCTCTAAATTTGCTCGTGCGTTTCTTGGTCTTTTACTTTCAAAAGCTTCTAAATAACATACACAAACAATTACAACACCTGTAACACGACTGTAACACCTCATCATCATCCACCATTTTCAAAAACAACACCTTGCACCTTGACTTCTCCAGAACTCCTCAGCCACTTTCAGCTCAAGCCAAGCATCACATTAGCTTCCTGGGAACTTGAGGAAGCTAACCCAATCACTGGAACTCATCAAAAGCTGCTCAAACTCAAAACACGATACCCTCTTGCAAGGTGAGTTTTCTGACTTTTGAGCTCTTCATACAAGCATCATTAGTGGTTTATTTGTGAATAAAAAATGTAGATATCATTGTCCTGAAGCTAACCATATCCTTAGATTTCATTATTGTTGCTTGAGTGGTTAGAATTTTGAATCTGAACCTCTGAAAATAATTAGGTCATAATTTGGTACTTTCAAAAATTCTCATTCATCTTTGATTTATAGTTTATGATATTTATATGGTTGGATTCGTATGAAAAAATTGAACAACTTTCATGTTTGCATTTTCTATTTTTGTTGAGAAATGGTGAAGTTACAGGTGGTCTGGTTAGAGGTTGAAGATGAAGTGTATTCAGGACTTGTTTTGTATTATATATTTATCATTTCAGTTATATTAATGGATGTGTAGCTACCCCAGTGGTAAGGCAGTGCGCTGGTAACCAAGAGGTCATGGGTTCAACACCAAGCGCGCTGCCTTTTGCATTTTTCCACATTTTTGTCATTTTTTCTTTCAGGAAGCACTTGGGCCTTCTCCTCCCGGGCTTTGCATTTGTACTCACTAATACTCCCTTGTTTGCTCATACCACGCAGCCCATATACTTTTTTTTAATTTTCTGATTTCCAAACAAAAATATCAATTGGGCCAGATTCAAAAAACTGTTTTTTCTAACAAACCTCTAATATTCAATTTTAACCTCCCTGATTTTTATTTATTTTATTTTATTTTTATTTCATTATTATTATTATTATTAATATTTTCATTAATAAAAAAATCCAAAAATATTTATATTTTTTATTATTTATATTTTATTTAGTTTATTTTCTTCTTAAAAACTAAAAGAACAAAAAACATTTTCTTTAATAAATTAATTCACTTTTTTTCTAATACTTAGATAATTAATCTTAATTATTATATTATATTATTTTTCTTGTAAATTAAAATCAATTTAGAACTTAGGACTTTTATTTTATTTACTAGTTTAATTAAATTCACAAAAACCCTAAAAACTTATTTTTCTTTAATAAATTTATTTATTTTATTTAACTTAATCTTAATTTTCTTATTTTTAGTTAATTATTTTATTAATTAGATCAAAAAACCCTTTTCATGAAAAACCAAACAAAAATCACATTTCTTTTTACATTTACATTCTTGCATTTTTACTTATTCAATTTTGTACATTTATTCAAATTCAATATGGTTGTAATGATTATTTAGATTTAATTTCTTGTAAAATGCCCCATTTGTAAATTTGTACACCCCCTCCCCTAATGATGTAATAGCGTAGTAATTTTAATTTCCGCAATTTAATGCTTTATATACAAACGCTAGTAATTAGGGTTTTGTATGGAAAGATTAAAACCAACAAATAGAAAACCCTATTCAAAGACAAATCAAGCATGTAAACCAATACACTTGCACACTTACACCCTTAGGGTAAACCCACTTTGTTGCCTTACAAAAATGGACATATTATGCATGTGAGGTATCTTAGAAAAAACAAACAAAATACAAGATCATAGTCCCTCGATGACGTTATCCATGTTGCCTTTCAAAATGATCTTAGTCCCTAAAGAAAATGTTAAGATATCTTACAACATTGCTAATCATGGTTATACGATGACCCACGCCCGTCCCTTTTACATCCAAAGATATGGTTACTTACCAAGTCAATGGTAAGATAACAATGTTAAAGAAAAGAAGAAATAAACATGAAAGACTTTTGAGTAGGTAGAATGTTCCTATTTACTTGCTCAATTTAAAAACCAAAAACATCCTTGCTATTTTCAAAACAAACACCAACACTTTCAAAAACATCTTTCAAACTTGAAAACATTTTCAAAAGATCAAACACTTTGTATATATTCTTACGAACGAGAATCATTACAAAGTTTGCCTAAAGCAATGGCACCTTAAAAAAATACTTCCAAAAACCATACAAAGAGTATTTTCAAACAAAAGCAAGTGATCTAGCAAGTAATTAAGAGCCCATGGAAAACCATGGATGAAAAGGGTGCTAATACCTTCCATTTTCATAATCTACCCTCTGAACTCAAGAAAACATCTCAAAAGTCTTTCATGTTCTTTTCAGCCTTTCCTTTTGGATAAAAGAAAAGTCGGTGGCGACTCTTGCTAAATCGTAATATTTGACCAAAATGCAAAACAACCAAGTCAATTCTCCCACCGTGTTACAGAACTGGCGACTCTGCTGGGGAAAATTTAAAAGTGGGGTTACCTTAGGGTTATATCACATTTACTTGCTTTCATTGTTTGACGTGTATGCTTTACATTTTGGTTATTTGTTTGGGTTTTAATCCTCTACCCAGATTTGGGATGCCTTATAGGTAAGTAGCAATACGCTATGGAAACTGTGCGGGATATACCGATATGGTCTAAGCAATAGCTATGTTAGTGTGACATATTTGTGGGTACCGGTAGCCCTTGAGTAGTCAAGGAGAATACGGGGCCGCTGAGTGATGTCATGAAGCACTAACTAACTTCTAGAACCTTTACTTGACTAACTTGGCCATTAGGATGTAGTGAGATGATCGACTTTGGTGCAATCCGAAGTTGGTAGATACTCGATACTACACTCATTGAGGTTTGGTTTTTTGGGATGTTTCGGTCGCCATTAAAGGGGCTTGCACTGAAACAATGCCCAAGGAAACAAACCAGTGACATTGAGCTCCTTAGAACCCAGTTACTATTACTAGGACAGGTTTGAGCCAACTAAACTTCAAGAGGGTACTTACCTATGAGACTCCATGCAAGCCTAAACCTAAGGACTTGTTTGTTTTTTTTTTTGTATATATTTACTTGTACATAACATCATAAACATCATAACATCATACTCATACTCACTAACCATTTCAAAGATTTTCAGATTTATCTTTGTTTTGTTTTGTAGGACATGGATTTTATTCGCGGGAAAACCATTCTAGTCAATCTTGTAAGGATCCCTCCTCAACTTAAAGAGTTAGCATCAAGGGTTCTCGAAAATTCTCCATTTACCGAAAGACATTGTCGCCTCCTAAACTTGGTTACCTCTAACACTGATAAGGACATGATGAAGGTGCTCTTCCAATTCTTCGATCCTCTACACCATTGCTTCACATTTCCTGATTATCAACTTGTGCCAACTTTGGAAGAATTCTCCCAACTCTTGAGGATTCCCATTCTCAATCAACTACCTTTCAACAGTACAGAAAGAGATCCAAAACCAGAAGAGATTACTCAAGCCTTACACTTGCAACCATCTAATGTCACAACTAATTGGGAAATAAGGAGTGGTGTCAAAGGTTTCTTAGCCAAGTTCTTGTTTGAGAAAGCCAAAAACTGTTGGAATTCCTTGGACTTTCAAGCTTTTGAGGAAATTGTGGCTCTCCTCATCTATGGGATGGTTTTGTTTCCAAATCCTGACCAACGCATAGATGTAAACGCCGTCAAAATCTTCATGTCTCGTAACCCGGTGCCTAGTTTGTTAGGAGACATCCTACATTCTTTTCACACTCGCACTATGAGGAAAAGAGGTATCCTTATATGTTGTACTCCTCTTTTGGAAAGATGGTTTATTTCGCATCTTCCCCAATCTGTATTGAAGAACGAGCAAGGTTCAAGGTGGTCACATAGGTTAATGACGCTCAAACATTCAGACATTCATTGGTGTTCCCGATCTATAGAGAATGTTACTATCATTGACTGTTGTGGAGAATTCCCTAATGTCCCCTTATTTGGCATTAGAGGAGGTATCACCTACAACCCATGTTTAGCATTAAGACAGTTTGGTTACACCCGAAGGGATGGCCCACATGAGATGCTTATTCAAGGGTTGGTATTTGACTACGAGAATGACGATCAAGGTCACCGCCAGAGGTTTATCCGAGCTTGGAGGATGTTGAACAAGGTAGATAGTAAGACATTAGGGCACAATAATTACATCCCTCTTGAGCCTTACCTCAAACGGGTACGAGCTCGTGCTCAAAGTCTTACAATGCCTTATCCCTCCATTCTCCCGGTTATTATAGAGCCTGTTGTGGAAGGAGGTGTTCTATACACTATCCTTCATCCTGACATGCCCACTTCTCTTGAAGACTTGCAAAGGGATTGGATACAGCTTAAGGGGGAGCGAGATACTTTCGAGGCCCAATTCTAAGCCAGCGAGAAGAAGGTTCTGGAACTCACCAAGCAACTTCATGAGGAGCGGAGTCTGAACGCCTACATTGCACCAAAGAGGATGCGTACAACTTTTTTATCTTAGAGTTTTTTGTATTTATTTGTAAGCCCAAAGAGGCATGATGTACTCAAACTTTGATTTATTAATATGACGTGTGTTCCTTTTTGGTCTAAAGCAAATTTAAATCTCTAATTTCCTTGAAATCATTGCATGTGCATCTCCATTCATCATAACATAAGCAGGTTTCTTACAACAGGTCTCCTTATCTTTCTACTGTTTATTTCAGTAAGATGGATCTTGAGCAGACAGTAAAAGACCTCCAGGCGCAGAATGCTCAGTTTCAACAGATCTTCTTGACTCTAGCCAAAGGACAAGAGGAGTTTAAAACTTTGTTGATTGAAGAAAAGAATAAGAAATCAAAGAAAGAAACTGGTGTTCTGAATCTAGGAAGAAGGTTCCCAGGGCCAGCCAGACGGACCCTTGACTTCGCAATGTCGTTTGGTGAAAAGGATAATCAAGAAGGGAAAGGCAAGGAAGTGACTGCCCAGCCAGAATCTGAAGAGGAAGAAGAAGAGTATTACTCTAAAGAGCAGTATCCCCTGACTGATGACAAATACAAACATCTAGAAGAGCGTCTAAGTGCAATGGAGATTCAGAAAGTGCCCGGGCTGGACTTTGAAGAGCTGGGATTGGTGTCTGGGATTGTTATTCCACCAAAGTTCAAAGCATCAGTATTTGCTAAGTACGACAGGGTTTCGTGTCCCAGGATGCATCTATGATCTTATGTGAGGAATATACAACCTCATACTGCTAACAGAGATTTGTGGGTCCACTTCTTTCAGGATAGTCCATCCGGGACTCAACTAGATTGGTTTTATCAACTGGAAAGGGCCAATATTCATAATTGGGAAGACCTTGCCACTGATTTTTATAAATAGTATCAGTACAACACAGACCTTGCCCCCACCCGTACTCAACTCCAGAGTATGGCTATGGTTTCAAGTGAAGGTTCCAAAGACTACGCTCAGAAATGGAGGGGCTTAGCAGGAAGAGTCCAACCTCCCCTATCTGACAGAGAACTAATAGACATGTTTTTGGGTACCCTGTCCGATCCTTTCGTTAATCATCTAATTGGAAGCTCCTCAGTAGGCTTCATTGAATTAATCTTGACCGGGGAAAGAGTGGAAGCTGAGATTAAGAGTGAAAAGATCCAAAAGGACACATCCTCCAGTGTTGTGAAAAAACCATTCATCAGGAAGAAAGAAGTTGGTGTTGTGTATCCTCAAAGGAGTCAAGATTGAACTGAACACCGACCAATGGTAGGGGCTATCATGATCCCTAAGCCTGTACCTACTCAACAAAGGAGCAATTATCCTAGAACAGAAAGACCGGTAAGACAGTTTACTCGGATAAATATGACACTATCTCAAGTCCTTCAACATTTATTGAGATCCAATCTGGTAACTTTGAAGGAAGCTCCGAAGAATCCCAACACCGTATCTCCTCACTACCATCCTAATGCTCATTATGCTTACCATTCAGAAAGTCCAGGCCATGATACTAACAACTGTTGGGCTTTGAAAAACAAGGTGCAAGACCTTCTCGAAGCAAAAGAAATTGAATTTGATGCTCCTGAAATCTCAAATGTTATCACCGCTCTTATGCCCAAACATGGCCGTGATGTTAACGTTATTGAAGATGATATGTTTGTTACTATTGTTGATGAACTTGTTACTCCTCTCCTGACTGTCAAGAAGAACCTGTTGAAAGTCGGTTTATTTTCGGGCTGTGACGAAAGCTGCCACCTCTGTTTATTCCTACCAACTAGTTGTCATTTACTGAAAGCAGGTGTCCAGCGCCTAATGGATGACAAAGAGATTTTGTTTGAGAAGACTCCCGTTCCAACCATTTCTTACAATGATGTTTCAATAGTAACCATTTCCACCAATCTTTCCAGGGTCTCCACCAAAAGACCCGTTAGGATTACATCAGTTCCTAAGATGACTCCACTGATAATTACTATGCCAGGGCCAATCCCGTACTCCTCAGATAAAACTGTCCCATGGAACTATGAGGGCAACGTCTACTATCACAGTGTCAAATAGGATTGGTTGGCTGATGAAGACTCAATTTTTGAGAAGGCTTACCCCGACATCAGCAATATTACGAGAAACAGCAAGATAACCCAAAGTGGAAGAGTAACCTCTCTCGAGATTCCTCCTCTGAAGACTGTTACTGGTCCTGTGATCATCCCTGCTTTTGTTCCCGTTGACACTACTACTACAATTCCTATAATTATCCCTGCTGATACCCCTACCACCGAGACTCGCGGCAAAGGTATTCTGGTTGAGCCTGTTCGGATGAAGGCGTAATCAGTATTTATCTCGAAAGCCTCCAAAAGGGAGATGGAAGAAATTCTGAAAATTATAAAGAGAAGCGACTACAACGTAGTCGAACAGCTAGGGCAGACTCCATCAAAGATTTCCATGCTGGATTTATTGTTGTGCTCCGAGGCCCATGCGAAGGCCTTGGTAAAATTTCTTAAAACTTCCCATGTGCCACAAGAAACCTCTGTCGATCAGTTCCAAGACTGTGTGGCCAGTTTGACCGCTGACAACGACTTAGGCTTTTCCGATGCTAACCTGACACCTAGGGTGAGGAAACATAATGAGGCATTGCATGTCTCTGTTGAATGCAGGGCCACAACTTTGGCCCATGTCTTGGTGGATACCGGTTCATATTTGAATGTGCTACCTAATAAAGCTCTTGATAGACTCGACTGTGAAGGTCTGACCTTGAAACCCAGCAACATAGTGGTAAGGGCCTTCGACGGTTCAAAGAGAATGGTGCATGGGGAGGTGGACATCCCTATTAAATTTGGAACTCAAACCTTTGATTAAACTTTCTATGTGATGGACATTCACCCTTCATATTCCTGTTTATTGGGCCGACCATGTTCACAACACTGGTGCCGTCACTTCTACATTACATCAAATGCTGAAATATCCAACCAAGGGGAAAATCATTATTGTCCATGGAGAAGAGGAATATATGGTCAGTCACTTGAACTCCTTCAGATACATGGAATTGGATGGTGAATTCATTGAAACTCCATTTCAACACTTCAAGGAAGTCCCACAAACAGTGGCAGCTACCAAGATTGTTTCCCAAGTCCCAAAGATTACAAGACCTCTGCTAAAGATGTATTCTCTGAAATATGCCAAAGCAGTGATCAAAGAAGGTGGGTGTACTATTTGGGGCCAACTCCCAGATATCCCTTACAAATCTGAAAAATTTGGTTTGGGTTTCACTTCAGGAGCCCAGAAAGTTGTTCGTCGTGCTCGTGTCGGGGGACCACCTTTGAAGATCAGCAACCAATGAGTCAATGCAGTGGATGATGATGATGATGACAGTTGTGACCTAGAAGATTGGATTTTCCCAACCATCAATGGAGGACTCAGCAACTGGGAAGCTAAATATTTTGTCCCAATTACTTTTATCCAACAGTAATTGTCTTTAAATTTTTGTCGGACTTGTAATAATTAAACAATTCAGACTTTTAAAACCTTGTGTCTTACCCGAGGCACAACGGTCCATTTGTAAAGGCTTGTTACCTCATTTTCATATGTCATCAATGAATCATGGACGTTTTTGCATACAAACTTTGTGATCTTTGTCTTTCTTTTTCTACATTTTTATTTCTTTCAAAGATAGCTATACTCTTACACATACTCACATTCAAAATGTAGATCTACATCCACTCAGGATCCCATGGGTAACGATTCTACTATGGCCTTTTGTGACTCTGAAAATCTAATCTACCAAGCCGAAGACGAAGGTGAGGAAGATTGTGAAGTGCTAGGGGAACTAGCCAGGTTACTATAATAAGAAGAAAGGACCATACATCCCCACGAAGAACCAGCGGACACAGTTAACCTAGGTACCGAAGAGGACAAGAAAGAAGTCAAGGTGGGTGCCAATTTGGAACCCAGTGTCAAGAAGCACTTAATTCAGTTACTATATGACTATGTTGAGGTCTTTGCTTGGTCGTACGAATACATGCCAGGACTTGATACTAATATCATGGTCCATCGTCTACCGGCAAAAAAAGACTGCCCTCCGGTAAAATAGAAAGTCTGTCGCATGCGACCAGACATGTCAGAGAAGATCAAGGCTGAAGTCATGAAACAATTCAACACTGGATTCTTTGCCGTCACCTCCTATCCACAATGGGTCGCCAATGTTGTTCCAGTGCCTAAAAGTATGGAAAATTACGCATGTGTGTGGACTACAAAGATTTGAATAGGGCAAGCCCTAAGTATGATTTCCCACTTCCCCACATCGATATTCTGGTTGACAATACCGCACAACATAAAGTGTTCTCATTCATGGATGGTTTCTCAGGCTACAACCAGATCAAAATGGCACCTGAGGACATGGAAAAAACGACCTTCGTCATACAGTGGGGCATATTCTGTTACAAGGTTATGCCATTCGGGTTGAAGAACGTTGGGGCAACTAATCAGCGTGCCATTGTAGCTCTATTTCACGATATGATACATCACGAAATAGAGGTCTACATGGACGACATGATAGCCATATCTCAAACTGAAGAGGAACATCTTGACCATTTGCAGAAACTGTTTGAAAGGCTAAAGAAATACAAGCTAAGGTTGAACCCAAATAAATGCACATTTGGGGTGAGGCCTGGTAAACTCCTAGGCTTCGTCGTCAATGGTAAAGGTATCGAAGTGGACCCTGCCAAGGTGAAAGTAATACAATAAATGCCTTCTCCTCGCACTGAGAAGGAAGTCAGAGGATTCTTAGGACGGATAAACTACATTGTCAGATTCATTTCTCACTTGATCGCTACTTGTGAACCAATCTTCAAATTACTGAAGAAAGATCAAGTAGTCAAATGGAATGATGAATGCCAAGCTGCCTTCGACAAGATCAAGGATTACCTACAAGAGCCTCCTGTTTTGATGCCGCCAGTCGAGGGAAGACCCTTGATCATGTATCTAACTATCTTGGAAAATTCAATGGGGTGTGTATTGGGGCAGCATGACGAGTCTGGCCGAAAAGAGCATGTTATTTATTACCTGAGCAAAAAGTTTACCGACTGTGAAACAAGATATTCACTACTCGAGAAAACTTGTTGGGCTCTGGCATGGGCTGCTCGCTGGCTAAGACAGTATATGTTGACCCATACTACCTTATTGATATCTAAGATGGATCCAATAAAATACATATTCGAGAAGCTTTCCCTTTCTGGGAGAATAGCGAGATGGCAGATGATCCTGACTGAATATGACATTCAGTACACTACCCAAAAAGAAATAAAGGGCAGTGCACTAGCCGATCACCTTGCTCATCAAGCTGTGGATGACTACAAGTCCATGAAATTCGAATTCCCATATGAAGACATCATGATGGTAAACAACTGTGAGGAACTCAGACCATATGAAGGACCTGAACAAGGATCCTGATGGACTTTGGTTTTTGACGGAGCCTCCAACGCGCTCAGCAATAGCATTGGTGCTGTAATTATATCCCCTGAAGGATGTCATACTCCCTTCACCGCAAGACTTTGCTTCAACTGTACTAATAATATGGCAGAATACGAAGTGTGCATTTTTGGTCTCAAAGCTGCCATAGATTTGGGAATCAAGTCCTTAAGTGTGTTCAGAGATTCAACCTTAGTCATCAGTCAGATCAAAGGAGAATGGGACACGAAGCACCCCAACCTCATCCCCTGCAAAGAACATGTGTTGACATTAATCCCACATTTCGAGGAAATTACCTTTGAGCATTTTCCATGAGAGAAAAATCAACTAGCAGACACGCTAGCCACCATGTTATCCATGTTTAAACTCAAGTGAGGTAACGAGGCTCCCCAGATCACCATTGAACGGATGGACGAACCAGCTTACTTTCATGAGATAGATACTGAAGAAGTAGTGGACCATCCTTGGTTCCATGAAGTTAAGAGGTATCTCGTGGCTCGAGAGTATCCAGAAGGAGTTTCAGTCAATGATGAGAAGTTCTTGAGAAGATTCTCTGCTAAGTTCTTCATCAGTAATGGCATTCTCTACAAGCGCAACCACGACCTTGTTTTGCTTCGTTGCATAGACAAGGTTGAGGCAGAAAAGATCATGGTTGATCTACATGAAGGCACTTTTGGCACCCATTCCAGTGGGCATACGATGGCTAAGAAGATCCTACAGGCAGGGTACTACTGGTCTACCATGGAAGCAGATTGCTATCAGTATTCACGAACCTGTCACAAGTGTCAGATCTACGCTGACAAAGTGCATATGCCTCCCGTTCCTCTAAACGTCCTGACTGCTCCCTAGCCATTCGTGATGTGGGGCATCGATATGATTGGAGAAATCAAACCTACAACTTCTAATGGATACCGCTTCATCTTAGTGGCCATTGACTATTTCACAAAGTGGGTTGAGGCAGCTTCTTTCGCTTCCGTTACCAAGAATGTTGTGGCCCGTTTCATCAAACAGAATCTCATCTACCGGTACGGTATCCCATAGAGAATCATCACAGACAATGGTACGAATCTCAACAATACTATGATCATTGCACTATGCATGCAATTCAAGATCCAACACCATAATTCTTCCCCTTACCGGCCAAAGATGAATGGTGTTGTCGAAGCCGTAAATAAGAACATCAAGAAGATCCTACAAAAAAATGATAGTAACCTACAAGGACTGGCATGAGATGCTACCATTTGCTCTTCATGGTTACTATTGTACCCCAAAATTTTCCCTCCCATTTCCTCAACATTTTCTCATCACAAGACCCTTGGAGCTCAAGATCAAGTTAGGGTTTGCTCTGCTCAAGACTCCTCCTTGCACTGTTGACCCAAATTAGGGTTTGAGTTTGCACAAAGATGTTTTGACCTAAAAGGCCCAAAGTGACTTTCATGCTTCATGTTGGACTCACAAGTTTATCCATACCAAGTTTCAAGCCTTGATTCCAATCTTTGCCCAGTCAATTGGACAGTTGACCTAGCAATCAGCTGTATTGGAGAAAAAGTCAATTGTGGTCAATTGACAGTCAAACCTCATGATTTTTGACCCTCATTAACATTATGAACTCATATGAACCATTTGATCAAGTTTGGATCACAAATCCACAAGAAATTTGATCAGATCACCAAAAGGGCAAAATGGTCATTTTTAGGGTTTTGACTGCACAAAGGCAATTTTTGACTGTTTGACCTAGCCAATGGCAAACCAAGCTCACATATGGACTCAAGGACTCAATGGCATTGTCTTGACATGTTCAACAAATTCAAAAGATCCCAAATGCACAAGATTGACAGATGAATTTTCCAGTCAACTGAGCCAAATTTGACTGTATACTGAAAAGTCAAACTTTGACTTTTTGGTCAAAATCAAGTGTCAAGATTCATTTTTCATCAAGACATGTCAAATTATGAAACTTGTTCATCAAGAAATCAAAAATCACAAATTAGGGTTTGAAATGAAGAAATTTCATAACTTATAATTTTTCTAAGTTATGAAAATTCCTAATTTTTTCCTAACTTTGTCCCATTTTTTCATCAAGATATATTTTGATTCAAGCAAAACTCAAAACATGAAAGTTATAGTCCATTGCAAAATATACAACTTTGATTCACAAAGTTTCCTCAAAATAAGCTTGTAGCTCAAGTTACAATTTTTGGAACAAGGGTGCAAAACATTCTTAACTTAGAAAAATTTTGACCTATTCTAGGCAGGATTTTTGCCTAACTTCATGGCCACTTTTCACATGCTTCCACTTTGAATTCCAACTTGCATTACAAAGATGGATTGTATTACACATTCCAAGCTTTCCAAATTGTCCAAGAACTTCTCAAACACCCTTGTGGTTAGGGAGAATCGAATTTGTCAATATGGGCAAAAGTCACTTTGATTCATGGCCAAAGGCATGTTCATACACTTTGCATTTTTGAAATCAGCATGTGCAAGCTACATTACAGGCCTCTAATCTCATTTACACTCAAAAATTAAATGCCAATCCATTGTGTTCTAGCATTATTTTGTGCATTTGGACATTACATGAAGAATTAAGCCATATTTGGAAAAAGTGACTTATCTATTCTTGTAAAGTATGGCTTTATGTCAAAATATGAATCAAAGAAGTACAATGCAAATCTCTGAGGCACAAGTTATTGAACTAATCCCACTGATCAAGGAGAGATTATGCAGCATGCTTGAGGGACCTGCCTTGGCCTATAAGCCAACTTGGCAACTTTTGCTTACATTAGAAGAAACTTTGCATATTGAACAAGAACTCACATTTCTGTCAACACAAGCCTAAGCAAACATTGTGAACATTTTCCAAACATCAAACCAGACCTAAAACATGAACCAACCAAGTTTCAAACCTTCTCATTCATCAAAACACAGTTTTGTGGCAAAACAGGGCACCTGCTGCAGATTGAGGCCCACCACTCAATCCTTTCGTGCGCCTTGGCCAAAACCAGTTCAAACACACTCCCTACCACCTATACAAACTATCCCAAGCATTGGACACGAACTGTAACATCCCTAACATCATTTTCCATTTTCACTTTTCTCTCTTGCAGGTTGACTTCTGTAGCTTGATTCAGCAAGATTCAAAGCAAGCTAAGCATAGAGGAATCATCCTTGGACCTCAAGCAAGTTGTACAAGTCCTCACATTGCACTGAAAGTACCTCCATTGTCATACACGAATCAAGCTGAACAGGTAAGTTTTTGAACTTCTATCTCTCTATCCAGGCATAGTTAGGTTTAAGTTTGTGAAGAAAACATGTTCTAATCATAGCCCTGAAGCCATCCATATAGTTACTTTTCATTTATATTATGTGTGCTAAGAGTATTTTGAATCTGAACATCTGAAAAAAACTAGGTCAGGAATTGGGGGAGAAGAAATTCTCTCTCATTTCTGAGAGTTAGATTAATTTTTTTATATGTTTAGAATTGTGGCTTCAAGCTCTACAGGTTTCATGTTTTAAGTTTTTGTTAAAAATCAAGGAATCAGAAGTTAGCAGGGACAAGGCAAAACGCGCGCATTTTTGTGTTTGAAGGTGCTGGAGGTTGAAGACAACCACCTTTGGGCTGGGCCTGGTCCTTTTTTCTGTTTGCACCCCATTTTTCCACATACACCCCATTGGCCCATTGTGCTTTATTTTTATCATTTTTGATTTTTTCTTTTTATTTCTGACTTGTTATTTTTTTTACCAAAATATAAAAAATATTAAAAACATTTTTTCAACCATTTTTGCATTTTATTTGAATTTTATTTGTTTTATTTGAGTTTATACATATAAATAACATATATATCCTTTTATTTAAAATACTAAAAAAATACAAAATACATTTTATTTTCTGATTTTATTTTATTTTATCTCTTGAAAACATTTCCTAAAAAATATACTTTTTTTTGTAAATAATAAATATTTTTATTTCTTGTATATATTTAACATATTTAATAAATAATAAATACTTATATATTTATTAGAATATTTAGGATAAAAATACAAAAATAATACATTTTTATTTTTATTAATATTTAACCTAAAAAATCACTTTTTACAATATACTTCCTTTTTGAAATTCTGGCTGCAGATACTCAATGTTACGTTCAATGTTATGACACCGTATCTGACTTTCTATAAGACAGTAAATACAAAAACAGTAAAGAACACAGTCAATTGTTTACCCAGTTCAGTGTGCAACAACACCTACTCTGGGGGCTACCAAGCCAGGGAGGAAATCCACTATAAGAGATATTAATTCAAGAATAAACCAACCAGTTTATCTCCTTCACTTAAGACCTACCCAATGCAACTTCAATCTAAGTACAACTTAAACCTGAGTTCCTACTCACTCCCCCTCAATCACAGCAGTGATACTTAAAACAATTTGACTAATGAATTGATGAAGACACTCTTCAAAACATACACTTGATTATGCTTCACAGCTTTTTAATCAAGCAACAAAAACACTCTTGCTTCACAGCTTTGAGTGATACATAAACCTAACTTGACTTTGCTTCAAAGCTTTAGTCAAGAGACACAAAAACACTCTTGCTTCAAAGCTTTGAGTGATACACAACCCTTACAATTAAAACCTATTCCAAGTCACTTATCACAATGATAATTGCTTGGATTACAATAGTTAAAACTATACAGCTTCTAAATGATCTTCTGTCAAAAAGGGGATACATTCAAAACAGCAGCCCTGTTGAATATATAGCAGCTGCATCTTCAGTTAGGGTTTCCAAAAAAAGCTAGGGTTAATTCCGTTTGTCCTTAAGACTAGGTCACAGGACTATATCAACCAGGTTGGGGTTGAGCTAGGTTAACCCAAAGAAAACGCAGGATTCTGTTCTGGAAAGACTGAGTCATTTTCCTGAAAAAACTCAGAATTAACCAAACTGCATACTTGTTAGTTCAGAACAGGATGTCTTAACATTTGTTATGACATCTGAATTCCTGTTTACTGATTTTGGTAAATGTGATCATTTTGCAAAATGCTCAGATACACACTCATAAACATCAGTACCTGTATGACAATATTTTTCTGCAAAGGTACCTAATAAATCTGTACCTAATAAACTAGAATGTTATGACATCAGTCATGACATTCATACACCTGGTTTTACCAAAAATGCATGCCAATACCTAAACAACTACAAACTCCCCCTTTGGCAGATTTTTGGCTAAAGCCCCTAAGCAATCAGAGATAGATAGCAGCAGAATAAATATGACTGCAGAAAAGTGGAATGTCAAATAAAGTCTACCAAAATATATCTCCCCCTCTTTAGCCACAAATGGGCCAAAGATACATGTTCTTAAAGATTATACAGTCATCCAGAAAAAGTAACACAACAAGACAAAAAACTGAACACACTTTGCAAACTCCACCAGGGACCAGCAACATCACCAACTAGCAACTCCACCAACCTTTAAGCACTGTCATCATCAGAGGAGCTAGTTTCTTCAGTATTGAGTTGATCTTCAGCTTCTGCACCCTCTTCCCTTCTGTTTCCTTCAGCTTCCTCCTTTTCTAACCTGGCAATTAGGTTTTCTAGGGTCTTTTTCCTAGCTTCCAGCTCTTTGCAAGTCTCTTTCAATACAGCTATAACATCAGATGTTTTGGACTGAGTCTTTACAGATGATGTCTCAGCTGATGTTATGACAATATCAGGAGCATGAGATCCCTGAAACAGCTTGTAGTGTAACCCAAGAGCAGGAGCTCTTTTGCAAGCAGTATCTCTTGCCACCAGGATATCAGGGTATTGTGCAAGGATAATTCCACAAAGGAGGGAGGGAAAGGCAATTGGTCCTTTGACAGCATAATTACCAGCATGTTTTAAAGTTTGTTCAAAGACATACCTGCCATAGTCAAAAGCAGTCTTGGTTCCCACAGCATAAATAAATCTCCCCAGTCCTGTGGAGATATTTGATTTATGGTTTGTAGGGACCCAGTTGGCTGCACCAATCTTGTGCAGGATGGCAAATTTCATGCTAAGCTTGCTGGCATTCAGCTTGCCTTTCAAGGGCCAGCACTTCACTTGTTTTGCTGTGATGGTTTGACAAACATCATTGTCAGTGACTTCCAGTTCAGGACAATCCTCATTTGATCTTCCAAGAAATTTGTTAATTTCTGATGGATAGAAATTAACCCTTCTTCCTCTAACATAAACACTTTCAAAGTCAGCTGACCTTCCATCAGCACACTCATTAGACAAGTTAACTATGAACTCCTTGACCAGATTTTCATAACACTTGGTAAATTTTACCACTGTCTTCATTAGTCCAGCATTCTTAATCAGGTCCATGATGTCCTTGCACTCCATGGCATCATTGTTTAGCTCTCTTTCTAAAGCTATTCTCTTCAAGAAAACATACTTCCATCTGTTTGCATTGTCAGGATGATGAAAAGAGATGTTGTCTATTGGGACTTCAGGAACTCTAGCAATTTTGCTGAAGGGGAGCTTCCTTCTGATAGGAATTTCTTCAGCATCAATCTCAAACTCTGATTCCTCATCAGAATCAGAAGATTCAGGTTCTTTTCTCTTCTTTGTAATTGGTTGTCTACCAGTATGCACCTGGGCTTTCACCTTCCCTTTGGACTGAACAGTTTTCACAGATTCTACCCCAGCCATGCCTTCAGCCTTGGATTTCTTATTAGCAGGTTTATCTTTTGTCATACATTTTCCAGCATTCTGATTATCCTTCCTTTTCATCATTCTCCTAGCTATGCTAGGGTTTACATTGGCAATCAGATCATTGTCTGAGTATTCCTCATCCACATCAATGATAGGTGGATCAACAGTCTTCTCTGAAGGGTTCTGAATGTTGTCATTTTGTGTCACAACATTCTCAGAGACATCTACATTTGGGCTTGCTGATTCTTGATTTAATGGGACAGAAATCCCCGGTACAGGTTGGTTTCCGCTTAGTATACTAGTAACAAGCCTAGCAATATCTTGATGAACTTGAACTGATCCTTCTCTATTTGGTACAGAAGAAGAAGGATGAGAAGGATTACCAGAGGCAACAGCTTGAGCTCTTCTTGCATGTCTAGTTCTCAGTTTTTGACTTTGGCGGGGTCAGTTGCCATCTCTCTGAGAGGAGTGATCTCAAGGACTTCATATTCTATGCATTTGGTGATTGCTCGAGAGTCTTGGTCAGATGATGAAGATGAAGAGGTCGCCTTGGTTGAAGATGATGTTTGAGACATTTTGATTGACTTAGAGCACCAGTAGCAATTTGAGAGAAAACTTTGATTGAGAGAAGGGAACAGGTTGCAAAGTCGAGAGAGGTAGGAGGCAAAAGAGAGTCTTTTCAACTTCTTAAAGATTTTGAAAGAATTGGGAAAACATATGATTAACCCACTAAAAATAGACTTAACAAAATTAACTCCTTCAACCTTTGTTTTAAGCAAAATTAATTGCTATAATTTCTCATGTTGGCAAATACCCAACCTGCCCCTCAAGTTTTCAAGTTTATTTCCAACAAGAGCCTTGGTAGAAGAATCAGACAGCTGAAGCTTAATGATACCATGTTCCAGTTTAATTGACTTCTTTTCTACAAAGTCAATGTGCTTGGTCCTGCTATGCTGAATAGGGTTCATGGAAATATTGATTGTATTCAGATTGTCACAATATAATGTCACAACATCTTGTGAGACATTATACTCAATGAGCATATGTTTTGTCCAGATATTTTGAGAACAGTTACTACTAGCTGCAACCATTTCAGCACAGAGTTGGGAAGGCATTCTTTTGACATGAATCATAGTTCTGGTTGATTCTTGAATGATCTTATTTTTCTTTTTGTCAACTCCATTTTGATGGTGAGTTATAGGAGAAGAGACTTCACGACTCATTTCTTCTGGGAAACAGAATTTATTAGACTTGTTGTTTCCAAAATCCTTGTCATGACTACTTCTGGTTCTGACAACACATCCTTCTTCAAGTTTATTCACCACATCATAGACATGTTTCTTTTTACCAAGCCTTTCAATTTTAAGTTCACCACAAACCCTTCTTTTATCAATCTGTAGTCTTGGAGTCCTTCTGACTACTTCCATAGAGATAGCTCTTTTCATTCTTCTTAGATGAAGATGACCAAGCTTATGGTGCCACAGTTTCATCTCTTTTTCTTCTTTGGTAATTGGATACATAGTGGAGTTATTAGTGTTCCCAGGCTGCCACAAGTAACAGTTATCTTTAGATCTGATTCCTTTCATTACAACTTCTAGTTTTTCATTAATTACTAGACATTCAGATTTTGAGAAGTTGACCTTGAATCCTAGATCACACAATTGTCTGATACTAATGAGATTAGCAGTCAGCCCTTTTACCAGCAGTACTTCACTCAGACTTGGAACTTCAGGGCAGTCCAAATTACCAACTGCTTTGATTTCACCTTTAGCACCATCTCCAAAGGTCACATAACTAGTGTTGTGAGGTTTAACATGATTGAGAATGTTCTTTATTCCAGTCATGTGTTTAGAACACCCACTGTCAAAGTACCAGCCTTCCTTTGCAGACACTCTCAGGGAAGTGTGGGCTATCAGGGCAGTAGCCTTTTTCTTCCATTGAGGAGTATGTGGTACCCTTTTTGACTTAGGTTTAACACCTGAGTTTTGATTAGGGTATCCATGCAATTTGAAGCAGAAGGGCTTTATGTGTCCATACCTCCCACAATGATGACATCTCCATCTTTGGTACTTTTTCTTCATATATTTCTGTTTCTGATGTTGAGAGTTGTGTTGAGACATCTTCTTTGACATTTGTTTATCAGGCCTGATCTTCTTATCTGTACCAGATTTCTTTGCTTCCACAAATCCTAGTCCAGATTTGTTTCCCACATTTTGTCCAACCTGAAGGATCTCTTCCAATTTGTTTGTTCCATTAGTCAGCATCTTGGCAGATTTGGTCATTTGATTTAGTTGTGAGTTTAGCAATTGAACTTCTCCTTCTAGATGACTTATAGTTTCAAGCTTTGCCCTTTTTTCAGCCTCCAGCTTTATGATGAGTTTTGATTGTTTCTCATTCTGCACACAGACTTCAGCACTTCTGATACACAATTTCTTGTAAGTATCAGCCAGTTCTTCAAATGTCACTTCTTCATCACTAGTGTCACTTTCAGAAGTACAAACACCAGTTAGAGCAGTAACTAGTTTGGCAGATTCTTCTTCAGAATTACTTTCTGAATCACAGTCAGACCAAGTAACAGTCATTCCTTTCTTTTGTTTCTTAAGAAAGGTTGGACATTCAGCTCGAATATTCCCATATCCTTCACAACCATGGCATTGAATTCCTCTGCCTTGGTTTCCCTTCTCTTCTGACCTTGGTCTTCTGCTGGAACTGTCAATGTCAGAGGGAATGTTATGAACATTAGACCTTGACTTTGGATCGATTCTTTTGATGAGTTTGTTGAACTGTCTTCCAAGCATGGCTATAGCTTCTGAAATATTTTCTTCTTCATCCTCCTTGTTTTCAACATCAGTGTTGGATACAAGTGTTGTGCTCTTGTTCTTCTTGTCACCATTATCAGTGATCCCCATCTCAAAAGTCTAAAGAGACCCAATAAGTTCATCCACTTTCAACTTGCTGATGTCCTGGGCTTCCTCTATGGCAGTTACCTTCATTGCAAATCTTTTAGGCAAGGATCTGAGAATCTTTCTCACCAATTTTTCTTCTGACATCTTTTCTCCCAGTGCTCCTGAGGTGTTGGCAATCTCTAAGATGTTCATGTGAAACTCATGAATGGTTTCATCTTCCATCATTTTTAGATTCTCAAACTTGGTAGTCAACATCTGAAGCCTTGACATTTTTACTTTGGAAGTGTCCTCATGAGTAGTTTTGAGAGTGTCCCAAACTTCCTTGGCCAGTTCATATTGATGTACTAGTCTGAAAATGTTTCTATCAATTCCATTGAACAAGGCATTTAAAGCTTTGGAATTTCCCAGGGCTAACTCATCTTCTTCTTTACTCCAATCTTCCTCAGGCTTCAGACTGATTGTCCCATCTTTCTCAGTTATGGTGGGATGGTTCCATCCTTTGTCAGCAGCTCTCCAAGCCATTTTGTCCAGAGATTTTAAGAAGGCTATCATACGAGGTTTCCAGTAGTCATAATTTGTTCCATCCAGAATGGGTGGTCTATTTCCAAAAACTCCTTCTTTGTCCATAGTGCCAGAAAGTGATATCCCTAGATCTCACCCAGTAATACAGGCAGGGTGCCTGCTCTGATGCCAATTGAAATTCTGGCTGCAGATACTCAATGTCACGTTCAATGTTATGACACCGTATCTGACTTTCTATAAGACAGTAAATACAAAAACAGTAAAGAACACAGTCAATTATTTACCCAGTTCAGTGTGCAACAACACCTACTCTGGGGGCTACCAAGCCAGGGAGGAAATCCACTATAAGAGATATTAATTCAGGAATAAACCAACCAGTTTATCTCCTTCACTTAAGACCTACCCAATGCAACTTCAATCTAAGTACAACTTAAACCTGAGTTCCTACTCACTCCCCCTCAATCACAGCAGTGATACTTAAAACAATTTGACTAATGAATTGATGAAGACACTCTTCAAAACATACACTTGATTATGCTTCACAGCTTTTTAATCAAGCAACACAAACACTCTTGCTTCACAACTTTGAGTGATACATAAACCTAACTTGACTTTGCTTCAAAGCTTTAGTCAAGAGACACAAAAACACTCTTGCTTCAAAGCTTTGAGTGATACACAACCCTTACACAATGATAATTGCTTGGATTACAATAGTTAAAACTATACAGCTTCTAAATGATCTTCTGTCAAAAAGGGGATACATTCAAAAACAGCAGCCCTGTTGAATATATAGCAGCTGCATCTTCAGTTAGGGTTTCCACAAAAAGCTAGGGTTAATTCTGTTTGTCCTTAAGACTAGGTCACAGGACTATATCAACCAGGTTGGGGTTGAGCTGGGTTAACCCAAAGAAAACGCAGGATTCTGTTCTGGAAAGACTGAGTCATTTTCCTGAAAAAACTCAGAATTAACCAAATTGCATACCTGTTAGTTCAGAACAGGATGTCTTAACATTTGTTATGACATCTGAATTCATGTTTACTGATTTTGGTAAATGTGATCATTTTGCAAAATGCTCAGATACACACTCATAAACATCAGTACCTGTATGACAATATTTTTCTGCAAAGGTACCTAATAAATTTGTACCTAATAAACTAGAATGTTATGACATCAGTCATGACATTCATACACCTGGTTTTACCAAAAATGCATGCCAATACCTAAACAACTACACTTTTTATTTATTTTTTGTACATAATTAATAAATATTGCATATATTAAATAATAAATACTTCTTACTTAGAAAATTAGGGTTTTTCCCTATAATGTAAAAATATCCAAAATTATTCATTTTTATTTTTGTTTATTTGTCACATGAAAAACACTTTTACATACATATAAAAATCATTTTTTGCATCTTGCATATTTATTTTATTTTATTTTATTATTGTACAATTAAATACCTTGTAAATTCAATTTGGATGTAATAGTTTAGATTTAATTTTTCTTGCTAAATATCCCCATTTGAACATTTGTACCCCCCATCCCATAATTGTGTTGTAATAATTTAGGATTTTATTTTTCGCATTTAAAAGCTTTCTAAATATGCCATGATAGACTTAGGGTTTTGTATGCAAAAATCAACCAAACAAATAGCTTGACCTAATTCAAAGATAACAAAGCATGAAAATGGACAACAACAATCACACTTGCACCCCTAGGGTACTCCACTTGTTGCCTTCAATAATGGGCCATATTGCATGTTGGGTGTTCTTTGGCAAAACAAAACAAATCAAATGATCATAGTCCCTCGATGACGCTTTTGAAAGTTGCCTAAAAATGATCAAGTCCCTTAAAGGAAAAAGTTGCCAAAGACACTTGGCACCATTGCAATCATGGTCTAAACGATGACCCACGCCCGTCCCATTAACATCCTAACACAAGATTGTCCACCAAATACAATGGTGGAACAAAATTGTTAAAAGGGTTAAAACATAGGAAAAATCTTTGAGAAATTTAGGGTAGATAGCTCTTGGTTACTTGCCAACTTGCAAAACAAACACTTGCCTATTTTTTTCAAAACCACACATCACAACACACTTTCAAAACAACTTTCAAAACATTGAAAACTTTTTCAAAAGATAAGTACACCTTTGTATACATCCCAACATGGATCATTACCAAGGTTGCCATAACAAATGGCCTCTTTTCAAAACATTTTCAAACCCACACACGAAGCACCATTTCAAACAATTGAAAGCACCATTTCAAACAATTGAAAATCAAGGCAAGTTGATCTAAGCAAGTAACTAAGAGCCCATGGATAACCATGGATAGAAAGGGTGCTAATACCTTCCCTTTCTATAATCTACTCCCCGAACCCAAGAAAACATCTCAAAGGTTTTTGCTGTGCTTTTTAACCTTTCCTTAGGATAAAATAAAAAGTCGGTGGCAACTCTTGCTCAACCGAAACATTTGCGAAAACAAACGCAAAACCTCAAGTCAGTTCTCTCACCGTATCACAGAACTGGCAACTCTGTTGGGGAACATTTTTAAAGTGGAGTAACCTTAGGGCTTAGATCACCCTCTTGCATGACTAATTGTTTGTTTTGATTGCTTTACATCTTGGCTCTCTTGTTTGGGTTTGCAATCCTACACCCGGATTTGGGGAAACATTCATAGATAGCAATACATTGTGGAAACTGTGCGGGGTATACCGACACGGTTGAAGCAATAGCTATATTAGTGCGACATATTTGTGAGTACCGGTAACCCTTGAGTTCAATCAAGGAGAGTACGGGGCCGCTGAGTGATGTCACTAAGCACTAATGACCTAGAACCTTACTTGACCATCTTGGCCTTTCATTAGGGGTAGTGAGATGACCGGCTTTGGTGCAGTCCAAAGTTGGTAGATACTCGATACTACACTCATTGAGGGTTGTTTTCTTGGAATATTTTGGTCGCTAGTTAAGTGGTTAAACCAAAACAATGAACATGGAAAACAATCCAATGATATTGAGCTCCTTAGAACCCGGTTACTATTTATAGGACAGGTTTTTAAGACAACTACACTCAAGAGGGTGCTTACCAATGAAACCCCATGCAAGCCTGAAACTAGGGTTTTGTGTGAATTGCTTGTACATATGTTTGTGCATACATCATAAACATCATAAAGCATCATATGCACTCACTAACCATTTCAAGGGTTTAGATCTTCATCTTTGTTTTTGTTTTGTAGGTCATGGAAATTCCTCGCAGGAAAACTATCCAAGTCAACCTTGTGAGAATCCCTCCTCAACTCAAGGAGCTCACATCCAGAATTCTGGAAAGCTCTCCCTTCAGTGAAAGACATGGTAGACTGCTCAGCCTAGTCAACACCAACATTGAAGAGGACATGGTAAAGGTGTTGTTCCAGTTCTTTGACCCCCTTCACCACTGTTTCACTTTCCCCGACTACCAATTGGTGCCCACTTTGGAGGAATTTTCTCAACTCCTGAGAATTCATATTCTTAATCAACTACCCTACAACGGTACGGAAAAAGAACCAAAGCCTGAAGATGTTGCTCAAGCACTACACTTGCAACCATCTGACATCAAGGGGCATTGGGAAACTAGAAGCGGTGTCAAAGGCTTCTTGGCAAAATTCTTGTTTGAGAAGGCACAAGAGTGTTGGAATTCATTGGATCTACAAGCCTTTGAAGAAATTATGGCACTCCTCATTTATGGGTTGGTCTTGTTCCCAAATCCTGACCAGCTTGTAGATGTCAACGCTGTTAAAATCTTCTTATCCAGGAATCCAATACCAACATTGCTTGGGGACATTCTTCACTTATTTTACACACGAACAATGAGAAAGAGGGGTGTTCTCATGTGTTGTACTCCTCTCCTTGCAAGGTGGTTTATTTCTCACCTTCCACAATCTGTCTTGAAGAATGACCAAGGCTTAAGGTGGTCACAACGGTTGATGACCCTCACTCACTCTGATGTACATTGGTGTTCTCAGTCCAGAGAAAATGTCATCATCGTCGATCATTGTGGAGAGTTCCCTAATGTTCCATTACTTGGCATTAGAGGAGGCATTACCTACAACCCTTGTCTAGCTTTGAGACAATTTGGATATGCACGGAGGGATGGCCCTCACGACATGTTGATTCCTGACCTAGTTTTTGACTTTGACAACGATGCGCAAGGACTTCGCCAAAGATTCATCAGAGCTTGGAGGATGCCTAACAAGGTAGACAGCAAGACACTGGGGCACAAGAACTCCATCCCTCTTGAGCCTTATCTCAAGTGGGTACGAACCCGAGCCCAGAGTCTAATGATGCCTTACCCTCATGTTCTCCCTGTGATTAAAGAGCTCGTTAAGGAAGGAGAGGTTCCCTACACCATCCTATATCCTGACATGCCTATATCATGGGAGGAGATGCAGAAGAGCTGGATCCAACTCAAGGAGGAATGGAACACTTTTGAAGCCAGCTTCTACGCCAGTGAGAAGAAGGTTTTGGAGCTTACCCGCCGACTCCATGAGGAAGAGACCCTCAACACCTACATCTCACCAAAGAGGATGCGCAACGTCTTTTTACCTTGAGAAGTTTTTTGTAATATTTGGCCCATGGGGCATTTATGTACTGACAAATTTCTTCTTATTAATATGACGTGCGTTCTTTTTGTTTGCAACAATTTTGAATTTTCTAAATCCTTGAATACATTGCATACATAAACATATCATTCATCATGCACATAAGCAGGTCTCTACACCATGTTTCCTTATCTTTCTGCTGTTTATTTCAGTAAGATGGATCTAGAACAGACGGTCAAGGACTTGCAGTCTCAGAACTCACAGTTTCAACATCTCTTGATGACCTTGGCTAAGGGTCAGGAGGATCTGAAAGCCCTGCTGGGGAACAAAGAGCAAGTGAAAAAGAAGAAGAAAAGAATCGGGGTGGCTACCCTAGGAAGAAGGTTTGAGGGTGAAGCCATAAGAGTTCTTGAATTTCCCCCTACATCTGAAGAGGGAACCAGTAAAGGGAATGCGGCTGCGGTACCTTCCGAATCCGAAGCTGAAGAAGGAGAGGCTGAAGAAGACGAAGACTACTCTGAGCAACAATACCCGCCCACCGATGATAAGTACAAAGGCTTGGAAGACAGGTTGGCAGCTATGGAGCTGCAGAGAGTTCCCGGCTTAGATTTCGAAGATTTGGGATTAGTTGCTGGAATTGTGATCCCCCCGAAGTTCAACATGCCAGTTTTTTCCAGATATGACGGGCTGTCCTGCCCGAAAATGCATCTCAGATCATATGTAAGGAAGATCCAACCTTACACTGCAGACAAGAACCTGTGGATCCATTTCTTTCAGGATAGCCTTTCAGGGGCTTAACTCGAGTGGTTCTATCAGCTGGATGGAGCCAGTATCCAAAACTGGGAGGACTTGGCTACCGCATTTTATAAACAGTATCAGTACAATTCTGACCTTGCTCCCACGTGTACCCAACTCCAGGGTATGTCACTGGGGACAGGTGAAGGATTCAAAGAGTATGCACAGAAGTGGAGAGACCTGGCTGGCTGGGTGCAGCCACCTTTGACTGACCGTGAACTTGTTAACATGTTCCTAGGGACCCTGTCTGGTCCATTCTTCAACCATCTGATTGGTAATTCTTCCGCGGGGTTCACAGACCTGATCTTAACCGGTGAGAGGATAGAAGCTGGTATCAAGTCGGGGAAGATACAGAAAGGTGCCTCCGCAAATACTGAAAAGAAGCCCTTCAAGAAGGAAGCCAATGCTGTTTATGGTCCCAGAAGACAGATTAAACCGGAACGCCGCCAAGCTGTTAACGCATTGGTAATTTCAAAACATGTTGCTGCTCCTCAGCAATACAACCAACCAAGGGGTGTGAGGCCTAAAAGGCAGTACACTCGGCTCAATATGACCCTGTCTCAGATATTGCCGCAACTTCTGTCAACTAATCTGGTAACTGTCAAAGAAGCTCCGAAGGTAGTGAACACAGCCTCTCCGAAGTACAACCCCAACGCCCGTTGCGCTTATCACTCTGATAGCCCGGGGCATACTACGGACGATTGCTGGGCTCTGAGGAATAAGGTTCAAGACCTTATTGATGCTAAAGAAATACAGTTTGAGGCGCCCGAAAGACCCAATGTTATGACTGCTCCCATGCCCCAGCATGGAGTAAATGCTGTGGAAGAAGACCGGTATGTAGCCTCCGTGGAAGAGATTGTTACTCCGTTATCGACTGTTAAAAGGAACCTGTTGTTAGCCGGTTTATTTCCGGGATGTGGTAAAGATTGCCTTCTATGTGCTGTTTCACCTGTTGGTTGTCCTTTGCTGAAATCAGGTATCCAAATCCTGATGGATAGCAAAGAGATCTTGTTCGAGAAGATTGTTGTTCCTGCTGTCCCTGCTGAAGAAGTGTCTATTGTTACTATTTTCAACAACCCTCCTAAGGCTCCTTCAAAGAAGCCTGTCAAAATCATGTCCACTCAGAAGGTTGCTCCTATCATCATCACTGTTCCGGGACCTCTCCCCTATACATCCGACAAAGCTGTCCCATGGCACTATGGGGCAGATGTTTATGTGCTTGGAGTTAAACAAGAGTTTGATACTAGTACCGGCGTCAGTAACATCACCGGGCCTGCCAAAATTACTCGCAGTGGTAGGTTGTTCTCGCCAGATATTGCGCCACCAGCTATTCAGAAACCTCTTATCATTACACCTGCAAGTGTGCATGTTTCCCTTCCCGATCGAGTTCCTGTTTCTACCCCTGCTGCTGAGTCATCTGACGCTCAGGGCAAAGGGATTGCTACTGATTTGCCTGCCCTGACGGAGGCACCAAAGACAACCACTGTTGAAGCTTCCTAGCAAGAGATGGAAGAGATTCTCAAGATCATTAAGAAGAGTGATTTCAATGTCGTTGAGCAGTTGGGGCACACCCCATCAAAGATTTCTATGCTATCACTGTTGTTGTGTTCAGAGGCCCATGCCAAGGCCCTAATCTCCTTCCTGAAGACGGCCCATGTGCCACAAGAAACGTCTGTTGATCAATTTATCGATTGTGTGGCCAACTTGACTGCTGATAATGGTTTGGGCTTCTCTGACGCCGATCTGACCGCCAAAGGAAAGAACCATAACGACGCCCTGCATGTCTCCATTGAATGCAGGGGCACTACTCTTGCCCATGTGTTGGTAGACAATGGTTCTTCATTGAATGTATTACCCAAGAAGGCCCTAGACAGGTTAGATTGTGAGGTTTTGGAGCTCAAGCCTAGTAACATTGTTGTCCGAGCCTTTGACGGTTCAAAAAGGATGGTACATGGTGAAGTTGACATTCCAATCAGGGTTGGTTCTCAAGTTTTTTATTCTACTTTCTATGTGATGGATATCCGACCATCCTATTCTTGTTTGCTGGGTCGCCCATGGATCCATAAGGCTGGAGCGGTGACCTCCACACTACATCAGAAGCTTAAGTACCCGGTTAGAGGGGAAATTGTTACAGTTCAGGGGGAGGAAGAGTATATGGTCAGCCACCTCAACTCATTCCGGTACATAGATATGGATGGGGAGTTCATTGAGACTCCATTCCAACACTTTGAAGAGGTGCCTCAGACACTAGCATCAGCTGAAACTGTGATCAAAGACCCTCCTTTGAAGATGGCTTCCTTAAAGGATGCCCGGGCTGTGATTGAGAAGGGCGAGTGTGCAAACTGGGGCCGACTTCCTGACTTTACTCCAAAGACCGACAAGTTTGGTTTGGGCTTCACTGCAGAGGCTCAGAGGGTTGTTCGTAAGGCAAGGATTGGAAGACCTCCTGTGTTCATCACCAACCCGGGAGTGAATGCTATTGAAGACGACGTGGAGGAATCTGAATTCGACAGTTGGATCTACCCAACGACCGACAGTGGACCAAGCAACTGGACTGCCAAAGACTTCACACCTATTACTTTTGTCACTCAGTAATGAACTCTTTTGTTTTGAATTTGTAACAAACAATATTTTGAAACTTTTATGGCTCGGTGTCTTACCCGGGGCACCGTGGCTTCATTTGTGAGGGCTTTTGTATGTCATTTTCATATATCATTAATCAAAACATTGGACGTTTGTTGCATTTCAAAATCTTGCGCTCCTTTTCTTTCTTTATTATATATTGCAAAACATCTATATTTACACACACTCACCTATACAGGTTCCAATCCACTCTGGATCTCACTGGTAACGACTCTGCTACTGCCAGTTATAACTTCGAAAATCCAATCAACTTAGCCAAAGACGAAGGTGAAGATGATTGTGAAGTGCCTGGTGAGCTTGCAAGACTGCTACTCCAAGAAGAGAGGGCCATTCGGCCACATGAAGAGCCAGTGGAAACGGTAAATCTGGGTACTGAGACAGACAGAAAGGAAGTCAAGATTGGTGCCAATCTAGAGCTCAGTGTGAAGCAACGGTTGATTCAGATGCTGCATGACTATGTGGAAATCTTTGCCTGGTCTTACGAAGACATGCCTGGGTTGGATACCGACATTGTGGTTCATCACCTGCCTACCAAGGAAGATTGCCCTCCGGTAAAATAGAAGGTCCTCCGTATGCGTCCAGAAATGTCCGAGAAAATCAAAGCTGAGGTTATGAAACAATTTGATGCCGGGTTTCTAGCAGTGACTTCTTACCCTTAGTGGATTGCCAACGTGGTTCCAGTGCCGAAAAAGGATGGTAAGGTCCGAATGTGTGTTGATTACAGGGATTTGAACAGGGCGAGCCCTAAGGATGATTTCCCTCTGCCTCATATTGACGTTCTGGTTGATAACACCGCTCAGCATAAAGTATTCTCCTTCATGGACGGTTTCTCCGGTTATAATCAGATCAAGATGGCTCCTGAAGACATGGAGAAGACCACTTTTGTTACTCAGTGGGGCACCTTTTGCTACAAGGTCATGCCTTTTGGGTTGAAAAATGCTGGGGCAACCTACCAACGTGCCATGGTTGCTTTATTTCATGATATGATCCATCACGAGATAGAAGTATACATCGATGATATGATTGCAAGGTCCCAAACTGAGGAGGGACACCTTGACCACCTACGGAAGCTGTTTGACCGTCTGAAGTTTACAAGCTGAGGTTGAACCCAAACAAGTGCACCTTTGGGGTGAGATCTGGAAAATTGCTAGGTTTCGTCGTAAGCGACAAAGGTATTCAAGTAGACCCTGCCAAAGTGAAAGCCATACAAGAGATGCCAACTCCCAAGACAGAGAAAGAAGTCAGAGGCTTTCTAGGACGACTGAACTACATTGCCCGATTCATTTCACATCTAACTGCTACCTGTGAACCAATCTTCAAGCTGCTGAAGAAGGATCAAGTAGTACGTTGGAACGATGAATGTCAGGCCGCTTTCGAAAAGATCAAAGAGTATCTCCAAGAACCACCCATTCTTACGCCACCGGTTGAAGGGAGACCTCTAATACTATACTTGACAGTACTGGACAACTCAATGGGGTGTGTGTTGGGGCAGCATGACGAGTCTGGCCGAAAAGAGCACGCCATTTATTACCTTAGCAAAAAGTTTACCGACTGTGAGACCTGATACTCACTGCTCGAGAAAACTTACTGCGCTTTGGTATGGGCTGCTCGCCGGCTGAGACAGTATATCT
Source organism: Vicia faba (assembly GCA_948472305.1). Classification (NCBI taxonomy): domain Eukaryota; kingdom Viridiplantae; phylum Streptophyta; class Magnoliopsida; order Fabales; family Fabaceae; genus Vicia; species Vicia faba. The sequence goes on from OX451741.1 coordinate 1,451,855,215, forward strand.
TGACTCACACTACTCTGTTGATTTCAAAAATGGATCCAATCAAGTACATATTCGAAAAGCCCGTCTTGTCCGAAAGAATAGCAAGATGGCAGATGATCTTGACGGAATATGACATCCAGTACACGACTCAAAAAGCAATCAAGGGAAGTGTATTGGCAGACCATCTGGCACACCAAGCAGTGGAGGACTACCAATCTATGAACTTTGAATTTCCAGACGAGGATATCATGGTAGTGACTGATTGTGAAGTACCTGAACCGGATGAAGGACCTGAGGAAGGATCCCGATGGTCTATGCACTTTGACGGAGCCTCGAACGCTTTGGGTAATGGTATCGGCGCTGTGATCATATCCCCTAAAGGCACTCATACTCCACTCACCGCCCGGCTATGTTTCAACTGCACCAACAACATGGCGGAGTATGAGGCATGCATCATGGGTCTTCAAGCTGCAATTGACTTAAGGATCAAGTTTCTGAGTGTCTTCGGAGATTCCGCTCTCGTGATCAATCAGTTCAAAGGCGAGTGGGATACGAAACACCCAAATCTTATTCCTTACAAGGAGTATGTGTTGACTTTGCTTCCCCACTTCGAGGAGATAACTTTTGAACACTTCCCAAGAGAGGAGAATCAGTTAGCGGACGCGTTGGCTACAATGTCTTCTATGTTCAAAGTCAAATGGGACAATGAGGCGCCCCGGATCATTATTTGGAAATTGGATGAACCTGCACATTGCTGCGATCTCGAGACCGAAGAGGTAACAGAAAAATCCTGGTATCATGAAGTGAAGAGGTACTTGGAAGTTCAAGAATACCCCGAAGGCGCATCTGTTAATGACAAAAAGTTTCTGAGAAGGTTCGCGGCAAAATTCTTCCTCAACAATGGCATTCTCTACAAGCAAAACCATGATTCAACCTTGTTGCGTTGTGTGGATAAGACTGAAGCAGAAAAGATCATGGCGGAGCTACATGAAGGTACCTTCGGAACACATTCCAGTGGACATACCATGGAAAAGAAAATCCTTCGGGCAGGATATTTCTGGTCCACAATGGAAGCCGACTGTTATCAGCATTCTCGAACTTGTCATAAATGCCAGATCTATGCTGATAAGGTGCATATTCCTCCGGTTCCTCTGAACGTCTTGACAGCACCTTGGCCTTTTGCAATGTGGGGCATTGATATGATCGGTGAGATCCGACCTACGGCATCCAACGGGCATCGCTTCATCCTGGTAGCGATTGATTACTTCACAAAATGGGTTGAAGCAGCTTCCTATGCTACGGTAACCAAGAACGTCGTGGCACGGTTCATCCGGCATAACCTGATCTGTCGATACGGTGTACCTGAAAGGATCATTACAGACAATGGTACCAATCTTAATAACAAGATGATCACTGAGCTCTACGAGCAATTCAAGATACAGCACCACAACTCTTCTCCTTACCGGCCGAAGATGAATGGGGCTGTAGAAGCGGCGAATAAGAACATCAAGAAGATTGTGCAGAAGATGACAGTGACCTACAAAAATTAGCACGAAATGTTACCGTTTGCTCTTCATGGGTACCGTACCTCAGCATGGACGTCAACGGGGGCAACTCCCTTTTCCTTGGTCTATGGCATGGAGGCAGTCTTGCCTATTGAAGTCCAGATACCCTCTCTCCGGATAATGAAGGATGCAGGTTTGAGCGAAGATGACTGGATCCAGACTCGGCTTGATCAATTAAACCTGATTGACGAAAAGAGACTCACTGCTATTTGTCATGGTCAAACGTACCAAAAACGGATGATCAGGGCATTTAACAAGAAAGTCAGACGACAAGAGTATCAAGTTGGAGACCTGGTAATCAAGCGCATCATTCTTCCTCAAAGTGATCCCAGGGGCAAATGGACCCCTACGTACGAAGGGCCATTTGTGGTTAAACATATCTTCTCAGGAGGAGCTATGATTCTAACCACCATGGATGGAGACGACCTTCCTCATCCCGCCAATGCAGACATATTAAAAAGATACTACGCATGATTAAAGACCCGCTAGGTTGACTGGCCTAGGCAAAAATAAGGGCTTCCCGGCGAACCGAAAGGGTTCGGGCAAAAATAAGGGATGAAAATAAAAAATTTGTACACCCGGCAAGTCGAAAACCTAAAAAGGCGGCTTGGGCAAAAATGAGTATCCCGGTGGACTGAAAACCCGAAAGGGCGGTCCAGGCAAAAGTTAGGGATAAAGCGTAATACTATGTCTCATTGGATCACCTTGCATCCAGAATTCGGTATCAACTATCAGGCTCAGATGACTCCAATCAATCAGCTTCATCTTCAACTAAGCAGCAGAGTGATGAGACGCTTGAAGACATAAAGGCGATAGCAGAGTTGGAACCCAGTGGGATTATTTTTCACATAGCTGTTTTGTTTCCTTTTTACAAAATTGTATAAACTCTATTTTGCTCGGCGGCGTTCTCTTACTAGGACGTCAGCCTCCTGTACATAAAACGCCTATTTACAGGCAAATTTCAAAATCAATACATGTTCAATTTTTCAGACGAATTACCCATCGTTTTTTCCTTTTTCTGTTTTGTTTTGCAAAGAACGTCCAATGTTCAATTTTGATATATGCATTTGACATTAATTGCTAATCATGAATAGTTGCATGCGAAACAAAGGACTAATTACAGGTGACATCAGAAACAGGGGCAATTTAGAATTGTCTAAGCGATCTAGTTGCTCTGTCCACCAAGGTGCCAAGGTAGGTTCGGCTGAAGAATGTAACCAAGTTACCTCAACTCCCCACAGAGTAAGACAAGATTTAGCAATACTCTCTCCAGGAAGAGTTGGTCTCCCAGCAGCCCTGAAAAGGCACAATATTCCCCTAGCAAGTCAGCGATACTCTCCCCAAGCAGAGTTGGTCTACTGTCAGCCTTAAGGAAATTGGGTATCACCAGAAGATCTCAACATTCCCCAGCGGAATATAGACATTCCTCAGCAAGCATCCCCGACAGTCTTAATATAAGATTGTTCCCTGGCGGAATACAGACATCCAGTGGAACCATTCCCCAGTACAGTCTGAAAAGTTTCCCCAGTAGATTCTGGAAGCTTATCCCCAGTAGATTCTGGAAGCTTATCACCTGCAGAATACGAACGCATCTCCCCGACTTTATTCAAGGGTTATTTCCCATCAGGGCTTATAACTGGGTTATCCTCAGCTAATTACCACGGAAAGTTCGTCCTCGGTGAAGTTCTTCCTATCCCCAGCGGAGTTCATCAAATTACCCAACATAACTTATCAGTGGAATCCCCAGCGGAGCTCTCATCAAAACCTCAGTGAAGTATCTCTTCCCGCAGGGTAATTCCCCGCAGAGTAATCTCTCCAACAAGTTTATTCCCCAACGGAGTCATCTTCTCCTACCGGTTTATTCTTGCAACCATCATCCCCAGCGGAAGCGAAGAACTCTACTCTTCAACATCAGCCCAGGATTCAACAAACTCCCGGCACTCGTCAAGGATTTATTTTCCTAGACGAAAATACATTCATAAACATTTCACATTTCATACATCCTGCTTACATACATGATAAAGTGCATACAACACTATCTCATTTTAAAACATCATGACATCATGCATCTCATACATCATGACATTGCATACAAGTGATGTTTTGCCTTTTCAGGAAAAGGTCAATCCAAAGATGATTACTATCAACTATCACAATTTCCCGATTCAATACATGTATCTAGCCAGGGCACATCTGTGAGTGATTGATTGTAGATTCGATACCTGTATCCAGCCAGGGCATATCTGCATGAAGAGTTTAGAGATCCGATTCCTGTATCCAGCCAGGGCACATCTGTAGACGACAATTCCAGATTCGATACCTGTATCCAGCCAGGGCATATCTGTAGACGACCAATTCCAGATTCGATTCCTGTATCTAGCCAGGGCATATCTGTGAGTGATTGATTGTAGATTCAATACCTGTATCTAGCCAGGGCATATCTGCATAAACAGCTTAGAGATTCGATACATGTATCCAGCCAGGGCACGTCTGTAAGCAACCTTTTGAAGTTCCGGATTCGACTCCTGTATCTAGCCAGGGCATATCTGTGAGCATTTGATTGTAGATTCGATACCTGTACCTAGCCAGGGCATATCTGCATGAAGAGACTAAAGACCAACACCTGTAACAGGCCAGGAAACCATCTTCCTTTCTCAAAATACGCAAGTTCTCGCTAAGGAATCTCTTACGCGATCAACACTTCCAAATGGCATCTATAAGCCCATTCCCGACAAGGTTCTGTCACATCTCCAGATGGCATCTATAAGCCCGTCCTCATATCCATCCTATCTCCAAATGGCATCTATAAGCCCATTCCCGCCATCACATTGCTGATACTCCAGCATGCGAGTGCAAATTTCAGGGCACTCTAGTGTCCAATCTCCTTTTACCCTCGAGTCGCGAAAGGCAAACTTGTCAATCTAACTCTTCAGGTTCAAGAAGATTGAACAGGGGCAACTGTTGTACCCCAAAATTTGCCCTCCTATTTCCTCAACATTTTCTCATCACAAGACCCTTGGAGCTCAAGATCAAGTTAGGGTTTGCTCTGCTCAAGACTCCTCCTTGCACTGTTGACCCAAATTAGGGTTTGAGTTTGCACAAAGATGTTTTGACCTAAAAGGCCCAAAGTGACTTTCATGCTTCATGTTGGACTCACAAGTTTATCCATACCAAGTTTCAAGCCTTGATTCCAATCTTTGCCCAGTCAATTGGACAGTTGACCTAGAAATCAACTGTATTGGGGAAAAAGTCAACTGTGGTCAATTGACAGTCAAACCTCATGATTTTTGACCCTCATCAACATTATGAACTCATATGAACCATTTGATCAAGTTTGGATCACAAATCCACAAGAAATTTGATCAGATCACCAAAAGGGCAAAATGGTCATTTTTAGGGTTTTGACTGCACAAAGGCAATTTTTGACTGTTTGACCTAGCCAATGGCAAACCAAGCTCACATATGGACTCGAGGACTCAATGGAATTGTCTTGACATGTTCAACAAATTCAAAAGATCCCAAATGCACAAGATTGACAGATGAATTTTATAGTCAACTGAGCCAAATTTGACTGTATACTGAAAAGTCAAACTTTGACTTTTTGGTCAAAATCAAGTGTCAAGATTCATTTTTCATCAAGACATGTCAAATTATGAAACTTGTTCATCAAGAAATCAAAAATCACAAATTAGGGTTTGAAATGAAGAAATTTCATAACTTAGAATTTTTCTAAGTTATGAAAATTCCTAATTTTTTCCTAACTTTGTCCCATTTTTTCATCAAGATATATTTGGATTCAAGAAAAACTCAAAACATGAAAGTTATAGTCCATTGCAAAATCTATAACTTTTATTCACAAAGTTTCCTCAAAAGAAGCTTGTAGCTCAAGTTACAATTTTTGGAACAAGGGTGCAAAACATTCTTAACTTAGAAAAATTTTGACCTATTCTAGGCAGGATTTTTGCCTAACTTCATGGCCACTTTTCACATGATTCCACTTGGAATCTCAACTTGAGTTACAAATATGGATTGTAGTACACATTCCAAGCTTTCCAAATTATCCAAGAACTTCTCAAACACCCTTGTGGTTAGGGAGAATCGAATTTGTCAATATGGGCAAAAGTCACTTTGATTCATGGCCAAAGGCATGTTCATACACTTTGCATTTTTGAAATCAGCATGTGCAAGCTACATTACAGGCCTCTAATCTCATTTACACTCAAAAATTAAATGTCAATCCATTGTGTTCTAGCATTATTTTATGCATTTGGACATTACATGAAGAATTAAGCCATATTTGGAAAAAGTGACTTATCTATTCTTGTAAAGTATGGCTTTATGTCAAAACATGAATCAAAGAAGTACAATGCAAATCTCTGAGGCACAAGTTATTGAACTAATCCCACTAATCAAGGAGAAATTATGCAGCATGCTTGAGGGACCTGCCTTGGCCTATAACCCAACTTGGCAACTTTTGCTTACATTAGAAGAAACTTTGCATATTGAACAAGAACTCACATTTCTGTCAACACAAGCCTAAGCAAACATTGTGAACATTTTCCAAACATCAAACCAGACCTAAAACACGAACCAACCAAGTTTCAAACCTTCTCATTCATCAAAACACAGTTTTGTGGCAAAACAGGGCACCTGTTGCAGATTGAGGTCCACCACTCAATCCTTTCGTGCGCCTTGGCCAAAACCAGTTCAAACACACTCCCTACCACCTATACAAACTATCCCAAGCATTGGACACGAACTGTAACATCCCTAACATCATTTGCCATTTTCACTTTTCTCTCTTGCAGGTTGACTTCTGTAGCTTGATTCAACAAGATTCAAAGCAAGCTAAGCATAGAGGAAGCATCCTTGGACCTCAAGCAAGTTGTACAAGTCCTCACATTACACTGAAAGTACCTCCATTGTCATACACGAATCAAGCTGAACAGGTAAGTTTTTGAACTTCTATCTCTCTATCCAGGCATAGTTAGGTTTAAGTTTGTGAAGAAAACATGTTCTAATCATAGCCCTGAAGCCATCCATATAGTTACTTTTCATTTATATTATGTGTGCTAAGAGTATTTTGAATCTGAACATCTGAAAAAAACTAGGTCAGGAATTGGGGGAGAAGAAATTATCTCTCATTTCTGAGAGTTAGATTAATTTTTTTATATGTTTAGAATTGTGGCTTCAAGCTCTACAGGTTTCATGTTTTAAGTTTTTGTTAAAAATCAAGGAATCAGAAGTTAGCAGGGACAAGGCAAAACGCGCACATTTTTGTGTTTGAAGGTGCTGGAGGTTGAAGACAACCACCTTTGGGCTGGGTCTGGTCCTTTTTTCTGTTTGCACCCCATTTTTCCACATACACCCCCTTGGCCCATTGTGCTTTATTTTTATCATTTTTGATTTTTTTCTTTTTATTTCTGACTTGTTATTTTTTTTGCCAAAATATAAAAAATATTAAAAACATTTTTTCAACCATTTTTGCATTTTATTTGAATTTTATTTATTTTATTTGAGTTTATACATATAAATAACATATATATCCTTTTATTTAAAATACTAAAAAATACAAAATACATTTTATTTTCTGATTTTATTTTATTTTATCTCTTGAAAACATTTCCTAAAAAATATACTTTTTTTTGTAAATAATAAATATTTTTATTTCTTGTATATATTTAACATATTTAATAAATAATAAATACTTATATATTTATTAGAATATTTAGGATAAAAATACAAAAATAATACATTTTTATTTTTATTAATATTTAACCTAAAAAATCACTTTTTTACAATATACTTCCTTTTTATTTATTTTTTGTACATAATTAATAAATATTGCATATATTAAATAATAAATACTTCTTACTTAGAAAATTAGGGTTTTGCCCTAAAATGTAAAAATATCCAAAATTATTCATTTTTATTTTTGTTTATTTGTCACATGAAAAACACTTTTACATACATATAAAAATCATTTTTTGCATCTTGCATATTTATTTTATTTTATTTTATTATTGTACAATTAAATACCTTGTAAATTCAATTTGGATGTAATAGTTTAGATTTAATTTTTCTTGCTAAATATCCCCATTTGAACATTTGTACCCCCCATCCCATAATTGTGTTGTAATAATTTAGGATTTTATTTTTCGCATTTAAAAGCTTTCTAAATATGCCATGATAGACTTAGGGTTTTGTATGCAAAAATCAACCAAACAAATAGCTTGACCTAATTCAAAGATAACAAAGCATGAAAATGGACAACACCAATCACACTTGCACCCCTAGGGTACTCCACTTGTTGCCTTCAATAATGGGCCATATTGCATGTTGGGTGTTCTTTGGCAAAACAAAACAAATCAAATGATCATAGTCCCTCGATGATGCTTTCGAATGTTGCCTAAAAATGATCAAGTCCCTTAAAGGAAAAAGTTGCCAAAGACACTTGGCACCATTGCAATAATGGTCCAAACGATGACCCGCGCCCGTCCCGTTAACATCCTAACACAAGATTGTCCACCAAATACAATGGTGGAACAAAATTGTTAAAAGGGTTAAAACATAGGAAAAATCTTTGAGAAATTTAGGGTAGATAGCTCTTGGTTACTTGTCAACTTGCAAAACAAACACTTGCCTATTTTTTTCAAAACCACACATCACAACACACTTTCAAAACAACTTTCAAAATATTGAAAACTTTTTCAAAAGATAAGTACACCTTTGTATACATCCCAACATGGATCATTACCAAGGTTGCCACAACAAATGGCCTCTTTTCAAAACATTTTCAAACCCACACACAAAGCACCATTTCAAACAATTGAAAGCACCATTTCAAACAATTGAAAATCAAGGCAAGTTGATCTAAGCAAGTAACTAAGAGCCCATGGATAACCATGGATAGAAAGGGTGCTAATACCTTCCATTTTTATAATCTACTCCCCGAACCCAAGAAAACATCTCAAAGGTTTTTGCTGTGCTTTTTAACCTTTCCTTAGGATAAAATAAAAAGTCGGTGGCGACTCTTGCTCAACCGAAACATTTGCGAAAACAAACGCAAAACCTCAAGTCAGTTCTCCCACCGTATCACAGTTACCATACCATGGCATGCATATCAATAGGGGTAACTCCTTTCTCCTTGGTATACGGTATGGAAGTTGTTCTACCAATTGAAGTCCAAATACCTTCTTTGAGAATCATAAAGGGTGCAGGATTGAACGAAGATAAATGGATTCAAACTCGGCTTGACCAGTTGAACTTAATTGATCAGAAGAGGCTTATGGTTGTCTTTCATGGCCAGATGTACCAAAAATGTATGATCAAAGCTTTTAACAAAAAGGTCAGACGTCAGGTATATTAGGTTGGTGACTTGGTAATCAAGCGTATCATATTACCACAAGGTGATCCCAGGGGCAAATGGACTCCTACATAGGAAGGACTTTTTGTGATCAAAAGCATATTCTCTGGTGGAGCAATGATCTTAACCACTATGGATGGCGACGACCTTCCGCACCCTGTGAACGCGGACATAGTCAAAAGTTACTACGCATAAGAGACCCGCTAGGTTGACACACCTAGGCAAAAAAAGGCATCCCGATGGACCACAAAGGTTCGGGAAAAAATTAAGGGATAAAATATAAAAAATCTGTACACCCGACAAGCTGAAAACCCAAAAGGGCAGCTTGGGCAAAAAAGGGTATCCCGGTGGACTGAAAACCCGAAAGGGCGGTCCAGGAAAAAGTTAGGGAATTAAAGCGTATGACTATGTCCCATTGGATCACCTTACAGGCAACCTCTAGCATCGACTGGAAAACTCAGTGGTTCTGATTAATCCAATTAACTTCGGACAAGGCAACAGGTGGACGAGACGCTCAGAGACACGAAGGCTATAGAAGAATGGGAACCCCGTGGGATTATTTCACATAGCTATCTTTTCTTTGTAACAATTTTCATTTTTCTACGACAACATTCTCTTACTAGGATGTTCGTCTCATTGTACAAAAATGCTTATTCAAGTTAAATACAAAGATATCCCTTTGAAAGTTAAAAATTATCCATTTTTCTTTATTTATGTGTTTTGTTTACAAAAACGTCCAATGATTTATTTTTGAACATATGCATTTGAATGTAAACACTGTTTACAAATGAACAAAAAAGGAACAGAAAATAGAAAGACAATCACTAATGGCTTTAAGAAATAAGATAATATCTTTAGACTATTCCATAAAATCCCCCACAGTGTGCAGCTTAATGATATCAAGCTCTCTCACATCTCCAGCAGAACAAAACTTCCAGTTATCACTCCCTAGTAAAAGTCGCCCAATTTCTCAGGATTCCCCAACACGATTTCACAAGCAATACACGGCGTTTGCTTTTGTGATACGGTGGCAGAACCGACTGTTTAATATTGGTTTGCGCTTTGCGTTTTTTGTTCGCAAAATTTCGCGGTAAGCAAGAGTCGCCACCGACTTTTTATTTATCCAATCGGAAAGGAAAAAAGTACAGAAAAAATCCTTTTTCGAGATTTTGAGTACAGGGGGTAGATTATAGAAAGGGAAGGTGTTAGAACTCTTTCTATCCATGGTTTTCCATGGGCTCTTAGGTACTTGCTCATCTTTTTAAATTGCTTGTGTATGTGCTTTGTTTTTGAAAAGTTTTGTCTTCGTGATAACCCTTGTATCGGTCCTCAAAGGTGTGACGAAGTTGTTTTGAAAGTTGGTTTGAAAAGTGTAAGTGTGAAAAGTTTTGATTTGAGCAAGTACCTACTAGCATCTACCTACTCGAAAAAAGATTGTTTCTATTCTTGTTTCCTTTAGACAACGTTATCCTACTATTGAGAAATAGGTAGTACCGTCGTTGGAATTTGTAAGGGTCAATTCGAAAGGGACGTACAATCACTAACGCAATGTTAGGACACCTTAGTAGTAACCCTGGAGTCTTAAGATCTGACTTTTGGGCCCAAACAATCCAAGCCCGTTTCACTTTGCCAAATCTGATGCGTATGTTGACTTGAGGTGTATGATGGACCTTCAATGGAAAGGCATTGGATCTTGGCTGAAGATGCATTTGATCGTTGGATCTTGATGGCATATGGTGGACGTCATGCTAAGCAACGCGCCTGATCACCTGATGAAAAATAGCTTGAAACAAATGTTGGGACCTGGGGATCGAACCCAGGTCCTCCCACTCAACATTAACACGCCTTACCATCTGTGCCACCTGCTTAATTTGTTATTATAACAAGAGTAATATATAATATATAATACACGGTGGTTAACTTGAAAAAGTGCACGGAATTCAAACCAACCAACCAATGATTGCCACGCCTCATCTTCTTCCCCAGGCTGTCGTTTTAGGCAAACAAGCTTTTACCTACGGACGCTTCGCTGTAGCTATAGACCTGTTCATCTCAAAAATTGTATACAAGCAATAAAAATGACAAACGATGGTACCAATCAACTCGTCTCATCCCCACGAGCATCATGGTACCATAATCAAAGCCTAATTTTGCCTAAACTGAAAACCCCTAAAACGAGCCAAGAAACCCTAACAATGGCATATCATGATTCCTCTCTGAAAACACAATTAAATAATACCAATAGCTTGCAAACTCAACGATGAACAAGAATATATAATTCAAATATGCTAATGATGCATAAATCAACGAAATCGAAATCAAGATTTTGGGCGAACTGTGGCGTCTGTAACTTATGATTCCGGACGTGAAAATGCTTGCAATTGATTGAGATCCCTTCTGGAGATGTCCAGGAGTCTGTTGGTAATGTTAGAATGGCTTAGATTGGCCTCTAGGATGGAAATTGAATCACCATTTTTCTTTGAAATTTTGAAGTTTGGTTCTAGCTTTTCCACGACTGTCACCTCTATTCTTGCCTTGGATATGTTCAATATATATCATAGAGTGAATTAGGGTAGTAAAAACAGATCACATCTTTGAAAGTTTTGAAGATTTGATTTGATTTTCATGGCATATGTAAACTTGATATATTGAGCCAAATTATGCCTTTCTTGTACCAATCAGCCTTGATTCGAATTGATCATGATATCCTTGCATTATTTGATTGAGATCCTGTCCAAAAATCAGATCACAACATATTTTTTCATTATTCATCAATTATTTGATTTAATTGAAATTTTAATTAACAAAAAATCAAAATAAATTGAAAAGTGAAGAAAATAACATGAGGTTGGATATTTGGGTCGTGGATCATGTTATAAGTGAGGTGCAAGCATAAAAAGTTAGGCCCATTTGGCAAAAAATACAATTTTGAGCTCATTTGACTTTTGACAATTTTGCAAAAAAGGTCAACTTTGACAAGGCATATCTCCTCCAATTTTAACCCTAGAGAGGTGTTCTTGAACTTTTTAGAAAGCTTAGGATATCCTATAAGCAATCCTTTTGGTATCATATCAATTGAGTCTTCCATGTTCATGTATGAAGCTTTTACCCAAAAGGTGTTTTTGTTGACTTTTCAAAATGACCTATAATGTCAAAATTCATATCTTTTTGTGAGTGTATATTCTGAACTTGGGAGATGAAGATGAATTGTAGGTAATTGCATCCTATTCAAAATGAGCTTTGGATGGGTCATTTTTTATAAAGTATGAGAAAGTTATGCTTGGTCAAAGTTGAGTTGACTTTTCCTACAAAACCCTAATTTAGCAACTTTTGGGTTTTGATGAATTATGAGCAATCCTTGAGGAATCATGATCAACCCTTGATCAAATGATGAATAATACTTCAAAATGAGGATGTTGACCAAAAATCTTGAAGTTTGATTGTATGTGGGCCACAGTTGACTTTTGATCTAGCATAGTCGATTTTCAAGCATTTGAGCCATTGACTGAGCAAACTTCTTCTGCAAGGCTTGAAACATGACATGGATGATCTTGAGAACATATTAGGACCTTGGAAGGCATTTGGGATCCTTTGGAATCAAGCATCTTGATGAAAAATGAAACCCTAATTTGAGGTAGACTGCCTTAGGAGAGAGTTTGTCTGGTAACTCTTGAACTTCCTTGAACAATTTGGGGACCTCACTTGCCATGTGTTGAGAAATATAGGAGGGAAAATTTTGGGGTACAACGACTTTACACAACATAGTTTATTTCTCTAACAAATTGAAGCTCATCAACTTATCAGTACTTCAAAACATAAAGACTTACACTCTTTGTACCCAGCGGTACTCGAGGATTTATTTTCCCCAGCAACACTATGACATAGCAATTAAAATGTCCATACATCGCATCCATACGCCATAACATTGACATCACAAATACATACAACACAATCTCATTTATCTTGAGAACATCATTACACCATGCATTATATACATCATGACATTGCATACAACTAACCTTTCATCTTTTTCAGGAAAGATCAATCAATAGAAAATTATCATCAAATTTTCAACAAGTCAATTACAGATCAATTCCCAAGAAAGGATTGGTCAACCATCTACACAACAGACGTTTCTTTCAGACTCCTATTGGTTCAGTTTAAATATCTCAACAATTTATTCTGATTCTTTTCCTGCAGTTGTCTTCTCTGGTTCAGATAAATCTCTCAATGATTTGTTCTGATTCTTCATCAGATCCCTGCCGGTTCAGATAAATCTCTCAATGATTTATTCTGATTCTTTCCCGCAGACGCTTTCTCTGGTTCAGATAAATCGCACAAAGATTTATTTTGATTCTTTCCAGTTAAAGAATATTCAAGACCTCTTTTGGTTCAGTTTAAACCACTCAACGGTTTATCTTGATACTTTCCAAAGGAATATTTCGGGTTCAGATAAGTCTCTCAATGATTTATTCTAATTTTTTCCCGCAAGCACTTTCTCTGGTTCAGATACATCACTCAAAGATTTACTCTGATTCTTTCCAATTAAAGAACATTCGAAATTTCTTTTGGTTCAGTTTAAATCCCTCAACGGTTTATCCTGACACTTTCCAAAAAGAACACTTCTGGTTCAGATAAATCACTCCAAGGTTTATTCTGATTCTTCCCAGTCAAACAACATACAAGACTTCTTCTGGTCCAGATAAGTCGCTCCAAAGATTTATTCTGATTCTTTTCCAGTTGAAATCAAGTTCAGACTTAGTACATTCTTTTTCAACAATCACCTTTGGATGGCATCTACAAGCCCATCTCTAGCAAATCTCCACCATTCCTCCAAATGGCATATATAAGCCCATTCACAATCCATCTTCGAGTGCAAATTTCTGGGCACTTTAATGTCCAATCATCTTCCACCTTCAAGTCACGGATGGCAGATCCTCTAATCTAACTCTTCAGGTTTAAGAAGATTGAACAGGGGAAGCTGTTGTACCCTAAAATTTTCCCTCTCATTTGCCAAGTACTTTCTTACAAGATCTCCTTTGATTCAAGACTGTACAAGGTTTGATCAGCTCAAGACACCTCCTTAAGCACTGATGACTGAGATTAGGGTTTGAGACTGCACAAGGATAATTGAGCTTTTAATGCCTCATATTACTTTCATGGATCATTATGGACCCCAAGATTACTCATGTCAAGTTTCAAGCCTTGGATCACATTTTTGCTCAGTCAATTGACCAGTTGACCTAAAAATCAATTGTATTGGGGAAAAAGTCAACGGTGGCCAATTTATAGTCAAACTTCGTAATTTTATATTCACATCAACATTATAAACTCATATGTATCATTTGATCAAGTTTGGACCATAATTCCTCAAGAAATTTGATCAGATCATCAAAAGGGCAAAATGGTCAAAATTAGGGTTTTGATTGAGAAAGGGCAATTTTTAATTTTTGACATAGAAAATGATTAGTTGGTTTGAGGCATGATCTCAAGATTCCAATTGCATCATTTTGACCTAATGGAATGACTCAAAACATTGCTCAAGATCAATTGATTGATAGTTAATTTTCAGTCAGCTGATCAAAAGTCAAGTGTATACTGAAAAGTCAAACTTTGACTTTTTGGTAAAAATCAAGTGTCAAATATCACAATTCATCAAAACATGTCAAAATATGAAACTTTTTCATCAAGAAATTAAAAAGTCAAGATTTCATTTTGAAAAGTCAAAGTTTTCAAACTTAGAAATTTTTCTAAGTGTTGAAAACTTCATATTTTTCACAACTTTGAGCCAATTTTTCACCATGATGCAAGATGATTCAAAAGAAACTTTCAAAATGAAAGTTGTATATCTCCATGAGATCTACAACATTTCTTTACACAACTTCTCCTATAAATGCTTGGATATCAAGTTATTAATCCATGAAGTCAAGGTCATGAAACTAAAACACTTAGTGAAATTTTGAACATTTTAGGTCAGGATTTTGAGCTAACTTCTGACCCAAGTTTCACATAGTTCCATTTGGATTTTGCAAAAGTGATTTAAAGAGGGGTTGTAGAGCACATTACAAGCTTTCCAAAATGTCCAAGAACTACTTGAGATACTTTGTAAGCAAGTAGAACCGAAGGTCAGAAGTTGGTGTTTCAAGTTGTTTTATAAGGCAAATTTTGTGATGAACAAAATTCAAATCTCAAACCTATGCTGCAAAATCTTGCTTTGCAGGCATATAAACCTCAAGATCTCTCCATAATCAGAATATTACACTTGCCTTTGAGCTATTATCCACTTGATTCAAGCTTTATCCAAGTTAATTTTCCATTAATGGCACAAATGCACCATTGCCATTTACATAAAGCAAGCTTTATGCAAAGTCAACTTGCGTTGAGCTTTGCACTTGTTCCTTCTGCACAAACTTCCTCTACAAAGTCAGATAAGCATGTTTAAAGTTGGTAACCGCTCTAGATAGCTTTGTACTATGCATTAAAACCATGTTTGTCAACCTTACTTCAAAAACAAGTCAAGAAGCCAAAACATGTGATCTTGTACTTCTGACCACCTCAAGTATCCAAACCTTTCCCATACATAACACAAGTCATTTGCAAGAAAACACACGCATGCTCAAGCCCTGAAACCTCCTAAAACAGAGAACCACAAAAAACATCTCAAAACTTGCCATTTCTGAGTTTTGAATCCAATCTCTAAATTTGCTCATGCGTTTCTTGGCCTTTTACTTTCAAAAGCTTCTAAATAACATACATAAACAATTCCAACACCTGCAACACGATTGTAACACCTCCATCATCATCCACCATTTTCAAAAATAGCACCTTGCACCTTGACTTCTCAAGAACTCCTCAGCCACTTTCAGCTCAAGCCAAGCATCACATTAGCTTCCTGGGAACTTGAGGAAGCTAACCCAATCACTGGAACTCATCAAAAGCTGCTCAAAATCAAAACACGATACCCTCTTGTAAGGTGAGTTTTCTGACTTTTGAACTCTTCATACAAGCATCATTAATGGTTTATTTGTGAATAAGAAATGTAGATATCGTTGTCCTGAAGCTAACCATATCCTTAGATTTCATTATTGTTGCTTGAGTAGTTAGAATTTTGAATCTGAACCTCTAAAAATAATTAGGTCAGAATTTGGTACTTTCAAAAATTCTCATTCATCTTTGATTTATAGTTTATGATATTTATATGTTTGGATTCGTATGAAAAAATGGAACAACTTTCATGTTTGCATTTTCTATTTTGTTGAAAAATGGTGAAGTTACAGATGGTCTGGCTGGAGGTTGAATTTGAAGTGTATTCAGGACTTGTTTTGTATTATATATTTATCATTTCAGTTATATTAAAGGATGTATAGCCACCCCAGTGGTAAGGCAGCCCATATACTTTTTTCCACATTTTTTTGTTATTTTTTCTTTCAGGAAGCACTTGGGCCTTCTCCTCCTGGGCTTTGCATTTTTACTCACTAATACCCCCCTGTCTGCTCATACCATGCAGCCCATATACTTTTTTTAATTTTCTGATTTCCAAACAAAAATATCAATTGGGTCAGATTCAAAAAAGTGTTTTTTCTAACAAACCTCTAATATTCAATTTTAACCTCCCTGATTTTTATTATTTTTATTTTATTTTTATTTCATTTATTATTATTATTATTAATATTATTATTATTAATATTTTCATTAATAAAAAATCCAAAAATATTATATTTTTTATTATTTATATTTTATTTAGTTTATTTTCTTCATAAAAACTAAAAGAACAAAAAACATTTTCTTTAATAAATTAATTCACTTTTTTTTAATACTTAGATAATTAATCTTAATTATTATATTATATTATTTTTCTTGTAAATTAAAATTAATTTAGAACTTAGGAGTTTTATTTTATTTACTAGTTTAATTAAATTTACAAAAACCATAAAACCTTGTTTTTCTTTAATAAATTTATTTCTTTTATTTAACTTAATCTTAATTTTCTTATTTTTAGTTAATTATTTTATTAATTAGATCAAAAAACCCTTTTCATGAAAAACCAAACAAAAATCACATTTTTTTTTACATTTACATTCTTGCATTTTTACTTATTCAATTTTGTACATTTATTCAAATTCAATATGGTTGTAATAATTATTTAGATTTAATTTCTTGCAAAATCCCCCATTTGTAAATTTGTACACTCCCTCCCCTAATGATGTAATAGCGTAGTAATTTTAATTTCCACAATTTAATGCTTTATATACAAACGCTAGTAATTAGGGTTTTGTATGGAAAGATTAAAACCAACAAATAGAAAACCCTATTCAAAGACAAATCAAGCATGTAAATCAATACACTTGCACACTTACACCCTTAGGGTAAACCCACTTTGTTGCCTTACAAAAAATGGTCATATTATGCATGTGAGGTATCTTAGCCAAAACAAGCAAAATACAAGATTGTAGTCCCTCGATGACGTTATCCATGTTGCCTTTCAAAGTGATCTTAGTCCCTAAAGAAAATGCTAAGATATCTTACAATATTGGTAATCATGGTTATACGATGACCCACGCCCGTCCCTTTTACATCCAAAGATAGGGTTACTTACCAAATCAATGGTAAGATAATAGTGTCAAAGGAAAGAAGAAATGAATATGAAAGACTTTTGAGTAGGTAGAATATTCTTAGTTACTTGCTCAATTTCAAAACATAAAACATCCTTGCTATTTTCAAAACAAACACCAACACTTTCAAAAACATCTTTCAAACTTGAAAACATTTTCAAAAGATCAAACACTTTGTGTACATACTTACGAACAAGAATCATTACAAAGTTTGCCTAAATCAATGGCACCTTCAAAAAATACTTTCAAAAACCACACAAAACATATTTTCAAACAAAAGCAAGTGATCTAGCAAGTAACTAAGAGCCCATGGAAAACCATGAATGAAAAGGGTGCTAATACCTTCCCTTTTCGTAATCTATCCTCCGAACTCAAGAAAACATCTCAAAGGTCTTTCATGTTCTTTTCATCATTTCCTTTTGGATAAAAGAAAATTCGTTGGAGACTCTTGCTAAACCGCAACATTTGCGATCAAAACGCAAAACAACCAAGTCAGTTCTCCCACCGCATTACAGGTTTCATCCAGAAAAACCTAGGGTTTATCCTCCAAGATCTTTGGTAGATTTTGGGTTTTTATTCAAGAATTTGGAATAAGGGATTCAACTGAGTGAATGCTTTGAATATTGGATATCTTGCAGAGGAGTAGCGTGAGACGGTGAACCGTATTAGAAGTTCTTGTGGTCAATAGTCGCAATTGGATTCTCTCTAGTGAAGGCTTTGGAGATTTGTGATTTCACAAATGAGTAGCTTAAGTGGTAAAGAAATTGGATTTATTTTGTCTTGGTCTTGCTCAAGATCAAAAGAAGAGAATGGGTTGAATCGACATCAAACAATTAGGGTTTGTAGGGTTTCTCTTGAACATTTATCTTGTAATCAACTCTTTTGCAAAGTAAGAAATTTATTTCAATTCCAAAACAGAATTGGGGCGAGACATAGCCATATCGAGGAAGATTGGTGAACTTCCTAAACTAATCCTTGTGTCATTCTCTCTCTCTCTCTCTCTCTCTCTCTCTCTCTCTCTCTCTCTCTCTCTCTCTCTCTCTCTCTCTCTCTCTCTCTCTCTCTCTCTCTCGTTTACTTTAAATATGTAATTTATTGAATTTGGTGTTTGATCAATCCGTATAGAGTTTTCTTTTATTGTTGAAGTTTAAATTGCATTATTGATCTCCTTATAATCACATTGATTGTAAGTGTTGTTCTTGTTTTTAAATCAACAAAGCTTAAAAGAAAAATTTGAAAAATTGATTGCGCGCCAAGTGTTTGATAAATTGTCTAGTTCTATTTTTAATACAAATTACATTGGAAATAAGTTGCTGAAGTGATTTGTTGGTAATGGTTAATTGTGAAACTGTTGTGTTAATTGTTTGTATCATTGTTATTCCATTTGGATCTCACATATCCGGGTTTCTAATAACTAGGTCCGTTTAGACTACTTTTCGATCTAGGCCAAAAACCTTTCGTGCAAAATAAAATTTTAATTACCTATTTTCAAAAGGTAATTTTACTTGGGTATATATTAAACCCTCTCTAGATAAGTCGATGTCGTCTAACAAGTGATATTACGAGTTCTGGTTAATTCCGTGCTTAAAAACTCTTATTAGAAAATGGCTAACTAACCTAAAGGGGTGTATAATAGAGCGCTAATTTTTACAGGAGAAAACTATGGTTATTGGAAAGCTTGTATGCATATTCATATCAAGTCATATGACAAAGGTATGTTAAAATCTATTTTAAATGGTCCAACATCGGTTACTCAAACCGATGAAAATGATGTTGCCACACCTAAGCCGAAAGCACTATGGATTTACGATGATAGAAAGAAGTGGGGACATGGTTTGGAAAGTGCAAAATATTCTCATATCTGCTCTCGGTGTTGATGAGTTTTATCGTATTTCCCATTATGTAATCGTCAAGCTAGAATTAACACATTTAATCAAGAGTTTGAACTTTTTTGCATGAAGCATGGTCTAATGTGTATTTGCGTTGGCATAGGGAAATACCCTTTGAGGATCTAGCGATTTTGAAGCTGAGGCCGACGATTTACCAGGGTTTATTCTTCTTCGACTTTGTGGGTTCAGTGGATGAAGCTGAGGAATTTCGAACAGATAACAAACGCATATTGAAATGCATGAAGATTAGGGGATTAGGCTCGTTCCGCCTCGTTTTCTTTGTCGGATTTTTTCGCACGAGCAGTTACATAAAGTTTTGCATTTTTGGGCTTAAAAGATGCGGTGCCTGCGGACTTTCCCGCCCCGCACTCACTTTTTTATAGGACATGTCTAGGTTTTAGGCCCTCATCCTCAACTACGTCCGTCTCGCCCTGCCCAATTTTTTTTGCGAGCTTTTGCGGGCCGGACCTAAACGGGGCGGGCATGCCCGTTTTCCACCCCTACAAAATCACGTTGAATGAAATTTATAAAAAAATCATGTCATTGTCAGGGATCAAACCCAAGTCATCCGCGTGACATACGAGAATACTTACCACTATATTACAACAACTTATAGATTTATGATGGTAATTAATACGATGAAATATAAAATACACGTGCCCGTTTTTTATTTCCTTTAGAATGGTGTAGTTTCATTCGGTCCTTTAACATTCATCATTATTATTGTGATGATGGCTAACTATTTGAATCATTGCAAAAATAGTGCAAAACTTTTTGTTCTATTTAAATGTGTATGTATCTATTGATCGAACTAGTAGTAATCTTGTGAATACGCACGGGTATTGGTATAGTACGCGTATTTGTTGTCAAAATATGATTAAAAAAAGATAAAATTATTGAACCAAAATAGTTTATTATTTTTAAAAGAAAGACATACTTTTATTTATATTTGGATTATAAATATAATTTTTTCATATATAAAAATATTTAAATCAATAATTTATTTTCCTCGTATATAAATATTATTTTTGTCTTTATATTATTTATAAAAATATTTGAATTAATAATAAATTTGTTTTCATTTATATTATTTATTATTTTTGTTTTTAAATATATTATTTTATATAAAACATTTATTTTTCTCGTATTTGAATATCTAAATTAATTTATATAAAATATATATTTTTCTTAATTTGGGTAAATTTACTAAATAGAATTTGATATTTTGACAGGATAAAAATGAATTTCTTAAAATTTGTTTTGCTTATAATATAGTTTTATGCAAGTTGGGAGGGTTGGATCAACTTTCTCTATTTAACTTTTTTTTAAAAATATTTTTATGTTATAATACTTTTGCTACATTTTTAGAATTTTTTTAAGAATCATATTATTTTAAAAAATCTCAAATAATAATTTTTTCAAAAAAATAATAATCAAAATAACCACATTTCAAACATAAAAGTTCGTCACATAGAGGTCAAGTCACTTTGTGTGACGCATGCATGTAAAATAAAGAGGAGGTGTCACACTGTATGATTTGTCCTCCTATGTAGTGCAACATAGTGTGCCGCATGCATGTACCATTTAGGAGGAGGCACCACCTTAGGTGGCTTGACAGTTGATTTTGTTTTTTTATAAATATAACCACCTATCTTCACCATTTTTCACACCTCTTTTTACATCAGTGTTAAAAATATCTTGCATTCCCTTGTCAAGGTTTTCCACTCCCTTGTCAAAGTTTTCACTGATCAAAAGAGATGTTCATGTTATTTTTTCGTCGACGAAGCCTCCGATTGGAACACGCAGACGTTCGAGCATTCCTGAAGGTGAACAAATCAGAAAAATTCAAAGACAAATTACGGTGAGGAACGAAAATGAAATAACTCATTAATGAAAAACCGTGAGAAACGATGTTTATCTCCTTATGATGATGTTTGGATCAGACGATATTATGTTGATGGTTTAATCTCTTAGTTATTATGATGTATTTAGTTATTTTATCTGTTAATCTAATTGTTGTGTTTTGCGTAGTTGTCTTGAGTTTATCGAGTTGTAATTTTTTGACACCTCCTCTGTGTGACAAAAGTTTTTTGTTTGTAAAATAATTATTTTTGTTTCTTTTTAAAATGGTTATTTAAGAATTTTTTTCTGAAAAAAATGATTATTTAAAAAAAATCAAATTTTATATATTAGTTTAAAAGTCATTTCGAACCTCAAAAAAATGCGAAATAAAGATTTTAATAGTATAAAAATTTATGCAATTTTTTTACTGATAATTATTATTTTTCAAATAATTTAGATACAATTTTCAATTACGACTTGCTTGGCCTTGACATATTTTCTATCTATAATTATTTTTAAAGCCTTATAGATTTACAATTTTTTTTTATAATTTCATATTAATTTCTAAAATATATTTATCTACCGTAAACTTGGAAAATAGAATAATATATTTCATAAATTTTATAACTTTATATACCATAAACTTGGAAAATAGAATAATATATTTCCTTCTTTATTTAAACAAAATCACAATCTTCTATAAACTAAAACAAAATCCTAAACTATATTATTAAAAATATATTTAAAGAACATTAAATAAGTAGATATTTATGACACTTAATTAAATATTTTTATATAGTTTAAAAAAACATTAAATAAAACTAAACACTTGATTTCCAATAATAAAGAAGCTTCGTCTAAGGGTGTAATCCGGAGAATATCATTACCATATTTTCCATAAACAGAATAAATAAGCAAAAATATTTTTTATGGACACAAAGCTTATAATAAATTCATTTGATTTGTTTTTATTTTTCCTTTATTCTTTTTCCATCTTAACACAAAGCTTATACAGTAAAAGCAAATGAAGAGGGTTTTTTTTTTAAGAGATCATTTTGACATAGATTTAAAAAAATCAAATTAATATAAATACCAACATATTCAACACTCCATTTAAAAGATTTTCTCAATCTCTAATCTTGATTCCTGAAAAATAAACACAAAAATCAATAAATTAAAATTGAAGGAGAGTTTTTGAAGAGAGAAATCTGGAAAAAGAACTGTAAAAAAATATAAAGTTGAAAATCAGTGTACCCAAAACCACCCAACATCAGAAAAAATAATCAAATCATAATATAAACTCAGTTGTTATATTTTCTAAAATAAGAAAAAACTCAAAAGGAATAAAAGTAGAATAGAAAGGTAAATCAAAACAGGATTTACATAAATCACCATGAATCAATTTTTCTAAATGAACATAACATAAGCATGATAGAGAAGAAAATGAGATTCACCTCCACAGAAGAGGTTATTGTCGGCGTCGTGCGAGCGACATCGAACATAAGCATGAGAGTGAAGAAGATGAGATTCACCTCTGCAACAGAGGTCGTTGTCAGCATCGTGCAAGCGACATCACTTCTCCCTTTGATGCAGTGTGCATTTCCCTCTCTCTCTCTCTCTCTCTCTCTCTCTCTCTCTCTCTCTCTCTCTCTCTCTCTCTCTCTCTCTCTCTCTCTCTCTCTCTCTCTCTCTCTCTCTCTCTCTCTCTCTCTCTCAAATAACCTTCATGGATGCATATTCAAACCTCTCTGAACAAAGTAGTGTTGGAGGAGAAATTTGAAATAGAGATAGAGATATAAATGAAGTGTTTAGAGATATAAAATTAAGTGTTTGGAGAATAGTTTTAGCTTTGTGATGATTCTTGTAGTCTTTCTTCTATTGCTCATTCATCACTTTTCTTTCCATTTTGTTAGCATTAACATCAATAGGATGTTAGTAGCCATTAACTACCATATCACATATTTCTACATCATGGCCAAGAAAGAAACTTTATATTTTGTCTTTCTAGTAATCAAACTTTTCTCCATCAAATACTGGAGGTTTAGCGCTATAGTGATCTCTATCATTAGCAACATGTGCAACTGGTGGAACAACTCCTGCCATTGTGTTTCACAGAAAAATTCTGGATCTTTATCTGACACGGTTAAGTGTTTAATAACAATTAATACTAGAATTGGAGCTCTGATGCCAATTGAAGTATAAGGAAACACAAGAAGGGGGTTTGAATTAAGTTTCTAAGTAAAAACTTTTTGCGAGACCCAAGAACAAAGAGCAAAAGAACATGGAATAAAAATAATGACACAATACTTTTATCCTAGTTCACTGTTAACGAAGCTACTTCAATCCATCCGTCAAGGTGATTTAACCTTCTCAATAAGGACTTAATTCACTATAACCAAAGTGATTACAACCACAAAGACTACCCGTCAATGTCTTCTTGAGAAATTATGACTATACTCTAGTCTCTCAAACAACAATCAACTTACAAGTTGAAATACAAAGAATGTGTTTACAGAATTGCTTCTAAGTAAGAAGATTACACAAATTGAAATACGAAGTTTAACACAAAAATTGTTTAGTAAGTTATGAATAAAAGTTCCTTGCTTTTGCAGTTTCTCACACAAGATGATATTTTTGTTTCAGAGATATTTGTGCAAAGTTTCTTTTCAATTCAGCAAAGTTGCAAAAGTTTAAATTTCTTTTCGATTCTTCAAAGAGCTTCTTTTATATAGGCATAGAAGGATCCGTTTAAGGGTAAATGGGAATACATAAATCCAGTTATATTATTCATAATGGTCAGTGAGAGAGATAGATAACATTGTACCATAATACAGTCTTTGTGCCACAAAATCAACATAGTGGAAGGAATATTTGATATTGTACCATGTATTATTCACTCACATAAAACTTTTTGATCTTATCTTCTAATCTTCAGAGGCTTCAGAATGTGTGTTGGTGAAGCATGTTTAGTAGGATCATAATTAGAGCAAAAGTCTTCAAAACCTTGTCTTCAGAACTTCAAAACCTTGATCTTCAGAGTCTTCAGAACCACGTCTTCAGAGTCTTCAACATCTTGTTCTTTAGAAGTCTTCAGAAATTTGTCTTCAGAACCTTGATCATCATAATCATCAAAAACACGTCTTCAGCATCTTGTTCTTCAGAAGCTTGATTGAATGCATGTTAATCAGAGTCATAGTCAGAAGCTTTTAAGAAAAACGTTCTTTAGAACCGCTGCTTAAATGCTTTCTAGAGCTTGACAATATCATTATAGAGCGCACTTTGTGTCTCTTTAAAGCCAGATTGTGTTGATTCCAGAATCTGATGACATCACATGTCACTTATTCAGAGTCAAAACCTGTTAGCAAAAATTACACACTAGACAAAACCATTAGGGTACAAAATTTTTCTCTAAGAAACAATGTATTGTTATCATCAAAACTAAAGGCCATATGCAGAACCAAATCTTGTTCTTATCTCCCCTTTTTTGATGATTACAAGTATTTTGATGAATAATTTTTACAGGTTTAATCACATAAGAACATTTCAGAGTTAGCAAAAAAGCTCCCCATGAGTTATATACTCTTAAAACTTATCTAAGCTTGTTTAGAGGCTTTCCATGAGTTCAAGACTAATTAAATAATTTTGAAGTATAAAACACTTTAATTAGGACGAAGTAAGTACTTTCCTAATTAAGATATCATCAGGGTCTGGCTAGGATTGACTGGTTCTTCATCTCATAACTTAGCTTGTTATCAGAACTTGATGAGATATTAGAGTCTTGTTGAGTTAGCTATAAAGATAACAGAGTCTTGTTGTCAATTCATTTTTATTAGAGGCTTAATTCTCAAATCAAAGTCTTTCTGATTCAAATATGCCTGATTTGAATCTTTATGAGGAATCTTCAGATGATTCAAATATGTCTGGTTTAGATATTTTGAATCTTCATAAGAGAATCTTCATACTTTCTTACTTGCCTCGTAAAAACTATCTGGATTTTCTAACAGAAAAGTTCAGTGAACTTTTTCAAAGCTCCTGGTCATTGAAACATAGTTAGAGGCATAATATATCAGATGATATGTTGGGAATAATCATGAAAGTTAGATATATCAAAATCATATTTCACTGCTCCTCCATTGTCATTAATAAAAAAGAACTTAAAGAAGATAATGCAAAAATAACTTTTATTGATGAAACAAATAAAGATACATAAGGGAAAACTTAAAAACAAAATATTGATAAAGTCTAAAACAATTCTAAGGGGTTGGTCGGGGGTGGCAGCCTTGACATCATCATTTGCATCATCATTTCCATTCTTGAACTTGTTTTAGCTTTAACTACAAACACTTTATCCTGGTTGTTTACGCGCTTTAACATCAACATGTGCTTCCTTGAGCTCAGAAATAACCTTTAGAATCTCCTGAGGCGCTTCTTCAGAAGCAGTCTTGATAACTCTTAAAGTTGTGCGCATTTCAAATTTCTGGTCAAAAGATGTAAAATATCGAAAATTTGAAATTTTCGGTATTTACCAAAAAAAATTGGAAATTTCAAATCTCCGGTAAACATCAGTAAGTTTTTTCTCTCACTTTTTTCCTTTACTTTTCTCGAATGATTGAATAAATAAAAAGGCTACCGACTAAATATATACATATAATAATTGTCATACATATAAGAATACAAAACAAACAGGGATGACTTTCTAACTTCATCTTCCTAGTGACTAAAGCAACCCGCATATGTTGATTCCCATGCTTTTGCATCATCAGTACAATTATGTCTCCAACGGTCAGTGATGAGAGACAAAGGACAACCAGGTTTCAACTTTACATGAATCCAATGATTGTTGTTGACAAAACCAACATCAATGATTTTATGCTTGCTTGTATACATAGGCGGAGTTAAGGTAAGTGGAAAAAAATGTGATGTTAAGTCTCATAGAAAGGGAAACAAATACAACATTGTATCTAGAGGCAATGTGGTAACCCATGTCAGGAATCGTCATCCATTTATCTATACCATGTATATCCAAGTGGTCTACTCATAATACATTCCTAATTGTAGAGACTGTGTCATAGAACAACTTGGAAAATAATTAAGAGTGCTAATAAACTTGAGCATATAACTGTGTTCGTATCAAAGGCCATGACTCTTCACCCCATCCAAGTAAAACTACAATAGCATAGTAACCATAATTTTCATCATCACTAACATCAATAATATCATCGATGTATGTATGTAAGAAAGCAATAAATTGTGACAAGTAAAGATAACTTGAAGATTCGATAGAAGGCTGACTACCAATCGACATACTTGACGGTTGACTTACTGTTGACTTTGTGCATGATATTTTTGTAGTTTGGCTCTCTTGTGAGTCCTTGACATACTCTCAATGGCTAAGATCACGATGCACATCACTCTTTTGACTCTTTATATTCTTTCTACTCTTTTTAACTCCCCTATTTGGCTTGTAGTTTACCGACGGTGGACACATAAAAATTGTGGATGAATGTGTTAGTTCTCGAACCTTTTTCTTCAACACTCTTTTAAATATTTTTTCATTAAAAAATATTATTCTTCCTTTTTTTCTTCTTCTTTGTACCACATTGTTGGGGGGAGATACTAGGAACATCGATACATAATGTAGGAATAAGCACCTTTGTGAGAGACACACCACTTATCCACCTAAAATCTTAAGGTGATAGGTGAGTGGGTTCTCCCGCTTATATATGCTTAAGTATCCACATTTATATCTAATGTGAGACTATTTCCCCACTTACTCACACTTGCTATATTATTCCAACACTCTGATAACGAGAAAACGTATCATATAATTACTACGCTTTTTACCGATTTTATAATATATTAAGACGTCTAACTCCCGATTATTCCGAGTTTATTTGTCTTTTTGCAGGTATAACATTTGTCGACTCAAACCAATGGAAAAGGACTACATAAAGGAGGCTAGACAATAGACAAAGAGAAAAAGAACTAAAACTGCAAAGTTTGGAGATTTTGGAGCAGTGACGGTCGTCACACCTTTGTGACGGGCGTAACGACCCCCAACTTGAAACAATGCTCGTCACACATCACTGACGAGCGTAATGCGTTATTTTAGCGCGTTACGACCGTCACCCACCTGTGACGACCGTCACGCGCGTGAAGATGAACGTTGTGAATTGGTGGAGACGTGGGCAACGTGAGGGCAGACTTGTTCTCCTATTTTTCCTCCACTCAGTAACCATGCTCCCTATATTTCCTCCACTCAAACCTTTTCTCAAGATACTTTCAACTGCTATTTCCTCTCCTATATATATGTGTGGTAGTGCAAAGCTGCAAGGGTCGAAGGAATTTTCCCAGAACAAATTTATTACTTTTGCAATTATTTTTATTTCCTTGTTTTAGAGCATTTTTCCACATATTGTAATTCCTACTTCCAGTATTATTTCAAGCTTTAGTTTTTAGGTGTTAATTCTTCATTCAAGAATTAACACAATTTATTTACTTCAATCAAGCTGCAGGGAATATTGTAACATTTCAATATTACCATAGCAACGTTAGTTCCAGGTTTTTATTGAAATTAATATTTATTCATTTTTGTATTATGCCAATTATTTTTATGAATTATATTTTGAATTGCATTATTGTTAAATCTATTATGTCCGGCTAAATTATTCGTACCGGTATGTGACTCTTAAGAACCGAAAGAATTCAGTGATACCTTGGCCAAAAATATTTATTTATAAAACAATTTCTGGTTTCCAATTTCCAAGATTAATTTAACTACCCTTGTCACGAGAGTGAGAGGTTAATTAACACGATTTTGCCACGAGAGTGAGAAATTAATTAAGGCAAGAACCTGCATGCGAGAGCTGGGGTTCAACCCAGATAGTGGTAACGAAATATTAATTTTTAAATACACGAGAGTGTTTTAATAAATTAATTAAACTCAAATTGTTTTCAAAAAGTGTTATTAAATTTAAAGTGCATCCACTAGGTTTAGTAGCATAACTTATTTCATGAACACGAGAGTGTATGTCTCAGGTTTTTAAACAATTAGTTTTTACCGAAATACTGGCCAAGCGATTCACCGAATTCCCAAAGTCTGACTATCACATACCGGTATAATTATTACTATTATTTTTAATTAAACTGTTCCCCCCCTAAAATTGAATATTCATCGCTTAGTTAAACAAACTGCAGCGTTAGATCGTATGCGATTGATCCTCAGTCTCTGTGGGTTTGATAATCATTTAAAACTAGAACGACTGAACTATATACTTGCAGTTAGTATCCCGACAGACTCATAAAGTCCCGATCAAGTTTTTGGCGCCGTTGCCGGGGACTGGTAGTCAATTAATTACGATTCTTCTGTTGCGCGTTTAGACTAGGCAACATAAAACCCTTTTTCGATTTGTATGCCAAGGACTCGCTCACAAGGCGAACCACTTGACAAATCGATGGACGAACCTGAACGCATTCTTTCCGTAAGACGTGCAGTCAGGGATTACTGTTTAAATCACGCTATTCCTTTACCCAAACTCGAAATCAAGATTGATTCTGAAACAGATTCTAATTCTTCCTCTGAGACCGAAACTAATCCAGAATTAGACATGGCCGAAGAAAAAAGGACCCGTCCACTGAAGGAGTACGCAACTCCATCACAATAAGAACCCCACAACAGCATTGCTGCTCCAGCAATAAACCGAAACGATTTTGAGTTGAAACCGTCATTGATATCAGCTATCCAACAACGCCAATTCTCTGGAGATCCTTCCGATGACCCAAACGAACATCTTACAAAATTCGTTCAATTTGCCGACACAGTTATAGCAAATGGTGTTAGTAAAGATGCAATAAGATTACGTCTTTTCCCTTTCTCGCTAAGAGATAGAGCTTGGGCTTGGTTGCAATCCTTGCCATCAAATTCCGTCACTACGTGGGAAGGACTGAAGATTTTATTTTTAGCACGATACTTTCCCCCGAGCAAGACTGCTGCACTAAGAGCCCAAATCAATGGATTTAGGCAGAAGGATACTAAATTGCTATTCGATGCATGGGAACGCTACAAAGATATGATGAGAATGTGCCCACATCACAGATTAGAAAATGGCTGATCATCCACACGTTTTATAATGGACTCTTGTATAACACAAGACTCTCTATAGATGCCGCCGCAGGTGGTACACTGATGGACAAGCCTTATGACGAAGCTAACCAACTCATTGAAAACATGGCTCAAAACCACTATCAGTGGGGAGGAGAAAGAACATCTGTGGAGAAAACTCAAACCAAAGGTGGGATGTACGAGATTAGTAGCCTAGATAAAGTTAATGCTAAGGTAGATGCTCTTACCCAAAAGATAGAAAGCTTGACCTTACCTCCTGCAGCTACCATGGCTGTAGTTACCCCCAAGCTGCGAAGTTTGTGGAGTTCCTGGTCATGTTGGAACCGAATGTCAAATCTTAGCAGGAATATCAGTTGATCAGGTAAATTACGCTCAAGGTAATCCTTATGCTAATACATATAATCCTGGTTGGAAGAACCATCCTAACTTCTCGTACAAGAGCAATAACGCTTTATATGCACCTGGCCAAGCACCTGCTGTACCTCCAGGTTATCAAAAACCCACTGTTAATGTTCCTAACATTCCTAAGAAATCTAACCTTGAAATCTTAATGGAAAATTTTATCGCTAATCAAGCCCAACAAAACAAAGAATTTCTCAATCAAAACATTCACACCGGTGAACAATTAAAGCTATTAGCAAATAAGGTAGATTCCCTAGCAACTCACAATAAAATGTTAGAAACCCAAATCTCCCAAGTAGCACAACACCGAGCTAGTTCTGCCGCACCTGCTGGTACATTTCCTGGACAGCCACAACCCAATCCTAAAGGACATGCAAATGCTATCACATTATGAAGTGGGACAGCCCTTGATGGACCGGTAGATCCTAGACTCCAAAACCCGACCATGTATCAAAAACCTGAAAAAGAAGTAGAGAAGTCGAAAGATCAATCTGAGAATGTAGAGGAAGACGCGAATGAGAACAGAGAGGCTTCAGAAAAACCTTACGTGCCTCCACCACCATATAAACCACCAATTCCATACCCCCAAAGACTTGCAAAATCCAAGAACGAGGGACAATTCAAGAAATTTGTAGAACTTCTGAAACAATTAAACGTCACTATTCCGTTTACAGAAGCTATAACCCAAATGCCGTCATATGATAAATTCCTAAAAGAAATATTGTCTAATAAGAAAAAAAATCATTGAAAACGAAACTGTTATGCTAACTGCCGAATGTAGCGCCATAATTCAAAATAACATGCCTCCAAAGTTAAAAGATCCTGGTAGTTTCTCCATACCATGTGTAATTGGAAAATCTGTCATAGACAAAGCTCTATGCGATTTAGGAGCAAGTGTTAGTCTAATGCCCTTATCTATTTGCGAGAAGCTCAAATTAGGCGACATGAGACCTACCAAGATGTCCCTACAACTAGCCGACAGATCAGTCAAATTCCCTGTTGGTATGCTAGAAAACATTCCTGTCCGAATAGGACAATTTTACATACCGACTGACTTTATAATAATGGACATCAAGGAAGATTCAAACATTCCCATCATAATAGGAAGACCATTTTTAGCTACTGCAGGAGCCATCATTGACGTCAAGAAAGGAAAGCTTACCTTCGAGGTAGGAGAAGAAAAAGTAGAATTCATTCTTTTCCAATTCTTCAAAGCCCCTGCTATAGATGACTCATGTTGTCTCCTAGATATTATTGATGAGTGTGTCAAAGAACTTGAAAGCCAAGAAGACACCTATTTTGGGATGTTAAAAATTCAGACACCAACTATCCTCAAGGACGATGACTGGAAACAAGAACATTTAGATGCCGACCTAAGTGAATGTTTAGCCTTAACACTCGATCCTGCCCCGACTGATAAGAAAACTGGTATAGAACTTAAAACATTACTTGAAGATCTTAGGTATGAATTTTTAGATAAAGTACTCGAACGGCCAGTTATAGTTAATGCCAATTTAGGGAAGATCAAAACCGAAAAACTTCTTAGTGTGTTAAGGAAGTATCCAGCCGCGTTAGGCTATAATATATCAGATCTAAAAGGAATAAGCCCTTCTCTCTGTATGCACCGCATTATACTGGAGGAGGACTGCAAGACTTCTAGAGAACATCAAAGACGAATAAATCCTATCCTAAGTGAAGTCGTTAAGAAAGAAGTACAGAAAATACTCGAGGCAGGCATCATATACCCAATATCAGATAATAACTGGGTCAGTCCAGTTCACGTGGTGCCTAAGAAAGGAGGTGTTACGGTTATAACGAACTCAAAAGGCGAATCGGTAGCACAACATACCCAAACA
Organism: Vicia faba; assembly: GCA_948472305.1. Lineage (NCBI taxonomy): Eukaryota > Viridiplantae > Streptophyta > Magnoliopsida > Fabales > Fabaceae > Vicia > Vicia faba. The sequence goes on from OX451741.1 coordinate 1,451,886,848, forward strand.
GGATGGAGAATGTGTATCGATTAAAGAAAACTGAACAAAGCTAGGCGTAAGAACCATTTCCCGTTACCATTCATTGATCAAATGCTTGAGCGCTTAGCCAAACATTCCCATTTCTGCTATCTTGACGGATACTCAGGATTCTTCCAAATTCCCATTCATCCTGATGATCAAGAGAAAACCACGTTCACATGTCCCTATGGTACCTTTGCATACCGAAGAATGCCATTTGGACTATGTAACGCACTTGCAACTTTCCAACGATGCATGATGGCGATTTTCGCAGACTTTTTAGACGGAATTATGGAAGTATTCATGGATGATTTCTCTGTCTGTGGAGAAAGTTTTGACAGATGTTTATCAAATCTTGAATTAGTACTGAAACGCTGTGTCAATGTCAACCTAGTGCTCAACTGGGAAAAATGTCACTTCATGGTGAGACAAGGAATTGTGTTGGGTCACATTGTATCAAACAGAGGGATCGAAGTCGACAAAGCAAAAATCGAAATTATCAAAAACCTTCAACCACCCAAAACAGTTAGAGAAATAAGAAGTTTTCTAGGACACGCTGGTTTTTACCGATGTTTTATAAAAGATTTCTCTAAAATCACCAAGCCACTAACTGAATTATTAATGAAAGAGGCTGAGTTTATTTTCGATGATAAATGCTTAAACACATTTAAGACACTCAAAGAAGCCTTAATTTCAACACCTATTATGCAACCTCCTGATTGGAACCTACCATTTGAAATAATGTGCGATGCGAGCGATTATGCTGTAGGCGCAGTCCTAGGACAATGCAAAGATAAAAAGCTTCATGCTATCTACTACGCAAGCAGAACACTCGATCCCGCACAAATGAATTACGCCACTACAGAGAAGGAACTCTTAGTTGTAGTATTTGCATTGGATAAATTTCGTTCCTACTTAGTAGGCGCCAAAATCATTATTTACACGGATCATGCCGCGATCCGATACTTTCTAAGTAAGAAAGACGCCAAACCGTGACTACTCCGATGGATCCTACTCCTACAAGAGTTTGACTTAGAAATAAAAGACAAAAGAGGACTGAAAACGTGGTAGCTGACCATTTATCAAGATTAGATGGAATCCAAACCGAGAGTGTTCCCATAAACGAAGATTTCCCTTATGAACGCCTTATTGCTAAGCTAGAGATAGCTCCTACCGACAATTTAGATCAACACAATGAACCTTTAACAACTGCGGTAGTAAAAGCCATTTGTACCAACACCACATTGCCATGGTACGCTGACTTCGTCAACTATTTAGCTGCCGGTGTTTTACCACCTGACTTAACGTACCAACAGCGGAAGAAATTCTTCCATGATCTTAAACACTACTTTTGGGATGAACCATTACTCTTTAAAAGAGGAGCCTATGGTATCTACCGTCACTGCGTTCCTAACGATGAAATAGACGATGTCATTTCCCATTGCCATTCCGCCCCTTATAGTGGACACGCTAGTACGTCGAAAACTTGTGCAAAAATACTTCAAGCTGGCTTCTTTTGGCCTACCTTATGGAAAGACGCCCACGTAGCAATTATGAACTGCGATAGATGTCAACGCACATGCAATATATCTAGACGCGACGAAATGCCGCAAAAAGGAATCCTCGAAGTAGAAATTTTCGATGTATGGGGAATTGATTTCATGGGACCATTCCTCGCATCTTTTGGAAATAAGTATATTTTGGTAGCCGTTGACTACGTATCAAAATGGATTGAAGCCATCGCCGCACCCACAAACGATACATACATGGTACTAAAACTATTCAAGCATGTTATCTTCCCACGATTCGGTGTACCAAGACTAGTAATCAGTGATGGTGGTTCCCATTTTATCTCTAGAATTTTCGAAAATTTACTTTCAAAATATGGCATTAAACATCGCATAGCCACACCATACCATCCTCAAACGAGCGGACAAGTGGAAGTGTCAAACAGGGAGATAAAACAAATCCTTGAGAAAACTGTAGCCACATCTAGGAAAGATTGGTCCTCCAAGCTAAATGATGCTCTTTGGGCATATCGGACAGCTTCTAAAACCCCTATCGGAACAACGCCGTTTAAATTAGTTTATGGAAAATCTCGTCATTTGCCAGTAGAACTAGAACATAAAGCTTATTGGGCCATTAAAACCCTTAACTTAAATTACAAGATTGCTGGCGAGAAACGAGTATTAGATATCCATGAATTAGAAGAATTGCGTTTAGACGCTTATGAAAATGCTAGAATCTATAAGGAAAGAACAAAAAAATGGCACGATAAGCGTATCTCGCGGAAAGAATTTAAGGAAGGAGACATCGTACTCCTATTCAACTCTAGACTGAAACTTTTCCCGGGAAAATTACGTTCCAGATGGTCAGGACCATTCGAAATTAACAAAGTTTTCTCAAGTGGTGCGATAGAAATTAAAGGAAATTCTATCGAACCATTCATAGTCAATGGCCAGCGCCTAAAGCACTACTTTAACGTCGAAAATATCAACTATTCGACTTATCTTCAGTTAAGTGAGCCACCTACCCCGATACCTAACTGAATAGGTATTATCTGTCGAGCCGTCGACATAAAATAAAGGCGCTTCGTGGGAGGCTACCCATGTTTTATTTTTAATTATTTTTACTGTTTTAACATGTTTTTATTTTTCTTTTCTTTTTCTTAATCTTTAAAATTTTCATGATTGCATCTCTTACTCCTTTCTGTTTTCTTCTATTTTTATTTTCCCTTTAAACTTTATTTTTCTTTTTGATTTAACTTCGGCAAATTCTTAACCCGAAAATACTAACTTAGTTTTTTTTCAAACATTTATTAAATATTTTCAGGGGGTAATTCTTTTGCTTTCATATTTAGCGCTATGGCACGTGTAAACTTCATGAATGTCACTTTGAGAAGCAGACACCAAAGAAGACGCTTTGAGGATCTGGCTGAGCGGGAAATGTGCCCTACAATCTACGTTGATGACCATGCTATGACCGCTCTTGGCATTCATGAGAGTGTCATGTATTTGCTACATCAGATTGGCTGGGACACTGCTCCTATCCGAAGACTGTACTGTACTTATAAGAAGCCGACCCTTGAGTTCCTGAGCACCTTGAGCTTCATTCTAAATCACGGGATATGATTCAACTGTGGGTTGATCACTTTCAGGATGTTTGACATGGATTACACTTATAACCTCAGGGAGTTTAGCCACCTGCTAGGGTTCACTTTTGGACCTGATGTTATCACTATGACCCAGGAGGACCTCTTGCTTGATTCTGATCTTGATTTTTTCTGGGGAAGCATCGCTGGCAATAACCATCCAGAGCCGTCTGATCTTTATTATGAGTGCATCCATAACCCGGCTATCAGGTACTTTCACAAGATCATCGCCCATACCCTTTTTGGTAAACAGCAGAATGTTACATCCGTGTCCCGCTATGAGCTCTTCATTATGTATTGTGCATCCCAGAGCCGTCCGATAAACGGTGCCGCTTATATGCTAGCTAACATGGAGCGTATTATCCAGACTCCAAATGCACCAATCCTGTTGGGTGGTTTAGTCACTATGCTATCAAATGCAATTGGACTCCGCAGGCCTATGCTTGGATCAGCCCCGCTTTATGGAATAAAGCCGATGAACATTGAATTCTGCTTCAACACTAGCTTTATCGGGAACCTTGGGCCAGATCAATTTGAGCTGTTAATTAATCGTGAGATTGTCCACCAGTTTAAGCTCCCGAACCCTATCACTAGTGTGCATAATAGAGCAAACTGGCTTTTTGACCTCCACCATCCTGCTACACCGCCTTCGTCTCCTTCTACTGTTGACATTTACGAAGTACCCAATACTTCTAATGCTGATGAAGACCCTGCCACACCACCGGGATACCATGTGTTCCCTGATCCATGGGAACAGCAGGCAGCTTCTACTGAGACCGTCACCCAGGCTCCAGATATTCCACCACCGCCTTCACCTACTGTTACCCTGCACTCTTTGCATGAAGAAATTACTGAAATACGGGGCGAGCTTACATCTCTCCGGGTGGACTTCATCGCTTTCATGGATTTGGTGACCGACCAGCTGGATTTCATGCACCAGCATATGTTCCCGACTCCCCGTGGCTAGAGTTGCCGTTGTTGTCTTATTCTTTTCTCTCGCATTTGTACATACAGTGGGGACACTGTTTAGTTTTAGTGTGGGAGGGATTCTAGTTATTTTAGCATTTTATTCTAGTCATTTTTAGCATTTTATCATTTTTATTTTTAGTTATTTCGAAACAATTTTTATGAATTAATTCAATTATTTATCAAGTACCAAGTTTATTTTATTTTTTCATTCCTTTTCATTTTCAGCATACTGTTTATTTCCTTTAATTTACTGTTTGTATTTTCACGTAGATATTATTTCATTATGTGTTAGTAAATAACATTTCAGAACTTTAATTATTAGAATACTTAAAAATATTTCAAAACTCTAATTAATTAAAATATTTCAAACTTAAAATATTAAGAAAATAATTTTAAAAAAAATATAAAAAAATATAAACATCTCCAACGGTCCTGTAACGGTCTTCTCATTAATGACATTGAACGCGTTACGACCGTCACACCCTCGTGACGAGTGTAACACGTATTTTTGCCTTGTGACGACCGTCACACCCTCGTGACGACCGTCACGCGCACAACATATCAGAACGGCTATTACAGAACCGTTCCAACCATTCCCTTCATAAACCCACTTCTTCCATTGTTACAAAATCACACGAAAACTACCCACTCCACTCCATTTTTCTTCAAACTTCCAAACTTCCAACACTAAAATACTATCCACCCACTACCCCAATTTCATATTCCAAACCTTTTGCAATCAAATTCTACCTACACCATGGCCAACAACCAACAAGCTCCCGCTCTCACTTTCAGAGCCGGCGAACAAGGAGAAAACCAACAGGTAAAATTGCTGAAGTTTCAACACTGAGGTCTCCAACCTACACGGTACATTGATATAGACTGCTTGAGGAGTTTGGGACTACTTGATAGTGTCCGCCAATTGTTGCAAAGTGTGAATTTGTGGAACTTGTATCGCGAACCAAGACCGATTTATGAAACTCTTACTCTTGAGTTTTTGAGTTCATTTGCTTACATCACTCCGCCAGGCGCCACGAACCAACTGTCAGGCCTGGCCAAATTCTGCATGTTTGGCATTGAGCACGAGTTGCCTCAATCCGACATCGCGCGACTTTTAGGCTTCTGTTTGGACGAAGGTGTTCATCTCCGGGTGCCGGATAATTTTGGTGAGGAAGCCTTCAACTTATGGCACAATTTGACGAATATCCGTGCCGGATCCTACGACCACCTAAATGCCACCCACATTCATAATCCGGCCATCCGCTATTTTCACCGCATCCTTAGCAACACAATCTTCGCCCGTGACAGCAACCACAAGCTCAACTCCAAGGAGCTCTTCTTTTTGCATTGTGCGTTCACAGGGCAAAATATCAACGCCGCCTTGTTCTTACTCGCTCACATCCACTCTATTTGTGCTAGAGGCGGAAAACCATTTTATTTCGGAGGGCTGGTCACTTCACTTGCTATAGGTCTGAACTACGGTGTTACTCTCGCTACTTTTCCTTCTATGGCACCGGCTTTGCTGACTTTGGATCACTGCAAAGCCGCACATCTCATTTACGAGCGGGAGGATGGCAGATTCCACCCTGTGATCAGGAACACTGTTTATCAGAACATCATTTGGCCTTGCAGGGACCGAATCGATCCAAGAAACTGAGCAAACTGGTTATTCGATCCTGCAACTCCTGCAGAGCATGCACCTACTCATGAAGACCAACCTGCAGCCCCCGCAGACGAAATGCAAGAAGAGATGGATAGTTCTCCTCCCGTCCACGACATTCCAGGATCCTCATCTGCACCTCCTCCTATTAATCTTGAAGACATCCTCCGCGCCATCCATATGCAAAACCAAATGAGCACAGCGCTTGAAAGAAGGCAACACGAGCAATTTGAGTCTCTGTGCGCTCAAAACGCTCAAATCTTGACTGGGCAGCGCAACATGAATGAGAGGTTAGATGAGGCCCTGTCAGAGCTTAACGCCCAAAGGCTGGACGTCAGCACCCTTGGTTTCCAAGACACTGACACAGAAGCCACTCCTACCAGACGCTCTCGTACCAGGAGTAGAGGACATGGTCACCAGTAGTTTTTCTTTATTTTTTTAATGTAGTTTATTATTTTTTCTGTTTCATTTCCTTTTCTGTTTGTTTTTGTAATTGTACTTCCCCGCCTACTTACCGCAACATTGAGGATAATGTCGGGTTTAGTGTGGGAGCGGTACCTTTCCTTACTTTATAAACTAGTAATTTTTATGATATATCTCGATTTAAATTCTTCACTTTATTCAACCATACCAAAAAAAATTTATCTTCGCATTAGCCCGACATACCTATTTTAACGAAATCCCTAGTTAGGGAAGCCGAAAACGACATAACAAGATTGATACGGTTATGACACCGTAGAATTCCTACTTACGTGATCCGTTTCAATAACCATTATACCGACATCTAGAGTTTTTAGTTCTACAGTAACCCCTAGTAGTTTATACTAGCAGTCAGCACCGTCTTAACACAAACCACGTGGAGAATCGATGAATATAAGTGTTTGATGCCTGATCATTAAAATATCCTTCCTATCTCGCTGCTAAAAGAAAAGAAATTTTTTCCACCAAAATATACGGTCACATATAAGAATTGAGAAAATAACGAAGGAATCCAGTGTAGGTTGGTTCAGAGGTATCTGGTTTTGAACTCGGTAGGGCGTGCTACGGCCTGATCCCCAACAACCTCCAACTTGGATAACATATGTAGGGTTGCCACATTCGTGTACCAGACCCCGTGCTAAAAGGATCAAAGTCACTAACCGGTTACTCCACTACGTGCGTGCTAAGACAAAGGGCTTAATGTGATTGCGCCAGAACAAAACCGGGTGAAATAGATACGAGGAACTCTGGGCAGAATTATAACGGAACTGTTGGATAGCTCGTTTGAAATGGAAGCCTACGACTAAGCTTATTGCTTGTGTCATTAGCGTATCTTTAGTGTTTCACTCAAGTATTGGCCGAACCGACGAGGATTTCCCGAAATTACTTTAAAAATCCAAGGTATGTCATGCTTATGCGCTTGACAAAACTTGTCCGACCTTTCGAATGACTATTTGCTTGAGGATAAGCAAAGGTTTAAGTATGGGGGAATTTGACAAAGTGAAAACGTATCATATAATTACTACACTTTTTACCAATTTTATAATATATTAAGACGTCTAACTCCCGATTATTCCGAGTTTATTTGTCTTTTTATAGGTATAATATTTATCGACTCAAACCAATGGAAAAGGACTACATAAAGGAGACTAGACAATAAACAAAGAAAAAGAACTAAAACAACAAAGTTTGGAGATTTTGGAGCAGTGACGGTCGTCACACCTTTGTGACGGGCGTAACGACCCCCAACTTGAAACAACGCTCGTCACACATCACTGACGAGCGTAATGCGCTATTTTAGCGCGTTACGACCGTCACCCACTTGTGACGACCGTCACGCGCGTGAAGATGAACGTTGTGAATTGGTGGAGACGTGGGCAACGTGAGGGCAAACTTGTTCTCCTATTTTTCCTCCACTCAGTAACCATGCTCCCTATATTTCCTCCACTCAAACCTTTTCTCAAGATACTTTCAACTGCTATTTCCTCTCCTATATATATGTGTGGTAGTGCAAAGCTGCAAGGGTCGAAGGAATTTTCCCAAAACAAATTTATTACTTTTGTAATTATTTTTATTTCCTTGTTTTAGAGCATTTTTCCACATACTGTAATTCCTACTTCCAGTATTATTTCAAGCTTTAGTTTTTAGGTGTTAATTCTTCATTCAAGAATTAACACAATTTACTTACTTCAATCAAGCTGCAAGGAATATTGTAACATTTCAAGATTACCATAGCAACGTTAGTTCCAGGTTTTTATTGCAATTAATATTTATTCATTTTTGTATTATGCCAATTATTTTAATGAATTATATTTTGAATTGCATTATTGTTAAATCTATTATGTCCGGCTAAATTATTCGTACCGGTATGTGACTCTTAAGAACCGAAAGAATTCAGTGATACCTTGGCCAAAAATATTTATTTACAAAACAATTTCTGGTTTCCAATTTCCAAGATTAATTTAACTACCCTTGTCACGAGAGTGAGAGGTTAATTAACACGATTTTGCCACGAGAGTGAGAAATTAATTAAGGCAAGAACCTGCATGCGAGAGTTGGGGTTCAACCCAGATAGTGGTAACGAAACATTAATTTTTAAATACACGAGAGTGTTTTAATAAATTAATTAAACTCAAATTGTTTTCAAAAAGTGTTATTAAATTTAAAGTGCATCCACTAGGTTTAGTAGCATAACTTATTTCATGAACACGAGAGTGTATGTCTCAGGTTTTTAAACAATTAGTTTTTACCGAAATACTTTATAGGCCAAGCGATTCACCGAATTCCCGAAGTCCGACTATCACATACCGGTATAATTATTACTATTATTTTTAATTAAACTGTTTCCCCCCTAAAATCGAATATTCATCGCTTAGTTAAACAAACTGCAGCATTAGATCGTATGTGATTGATCCCCAGTCTCTGTGGGTTCGATGATCATTTAAAACTAGAACGACTGAACTGTATATTTACAGTTAGTATCCCGACAGACTCATAAAGTCCCGATCACACTCCCCCTCAAGTGTGAGTCCACAATGCTCCCCTCACTTGTACCGCCATTGACATCTTGCAATGGAACACCACTTCTTGGATGTATTTCGATACAAGTTTCTTCCGGTCCCTTTCTCAAACCAAAGACTATGATACCATGTTGGAACAAAGACTCACACTTGAGGGGAAGTGTTGGAATAGTATAACAAGTGTGAGTAAGTTGAGAAATAGTCTTACATTGGATAGAAATGTGGAGACTTAAGCATATATATATATATATATATATATATATATATATAATATATATATATATATATATATATATATATATATATATATATATATATATATATATATATATATATATATATATAAGTGGGAGAGCTCACTCACCTATCACCTTAAGGTTTTAGGTGGATAAGTGGTGTGTCTCTCACAAAAGTGTTTAGTCTTACACTATGTATCAATGCTCCTAATATCACCTCACAATACACATGATTTTAAAAAAGTTTTTAATGGATTAATAGAAAAAATTATAATTTCACAAAAGATATATTATTTATGAATGTTTAATCTACTTTATAGAATTTGTCATGAAGCTGTGAAAAAAAACAAAATATATTATTATAGCTATATTAACTAAATACTCAACTATGAGCAAACAACAGATATGCATTTACTCTTTTTCTTAAATGCAAATGAATAATATATTTGAAGAAGAGGAAAATGTAAAAAATCTTACACTCTTTTAAATATAAATTTGAAATATGAATAAATCAGAAAACAAATTAGAAATAACCTTTTTATTTATATGTATTCTTCGGAAGAAATTCTTCAAAGAAAAAGTTAAGATAGAGGAGATATATTGATCTATTTTTATAGCAAGTGAATGAAGAGGGGAAAAAGTGACGATATAGAAGATACATTCATATATTTTTATAGCAAGTGAATAAAGAGGAAAATCAAAATTCAAAATAAGTGCTGTGGGAAAATTGAGAGAAAATATGTAGTATTGAAGTGACATGAGAGAAAGAGTTGATTTTAGCAAGCATGAAGAAGAAAAAATAACATTTATCTTTTTATCATTTTAATTCAATATTTTATGAATTTATAGGATTAATAGTTAATATTTTCCATAACCATACATAATTGATTTAACTCTTATTTTACTGCAAATTTTCTGCTAATCTAATTTTAATATATGAAGCTTTTCAATTTTCAGGTAAAAAAAGTGAAGATTAACTTAAGAAGTTTTCAACATTCTCAATTGTTTTTAGTTTTTAATTTGTTTTTGCAAGAAGTGTTCAATAGTCCTAAATATCTTTGAGACTTTCTAAATAGTTATTGTATTTTTATCTGTGATTTCAATTTAATATTTTTTGGATTTATATAATTAATGGTTAATATTTTCCATAATTATAGATAAATGATTTAGCTTTTATTTCACTGCAAATTTTAAGCAGCTTATTATAATTTTTTGTATGTATTTATTTATCTCTATAAACTCTTAGCTTAGACAATGTTTTAATTTAATTTCTTAACTTATTCAAAAAATAATAATTAAATTTCCACCATTATAGATTTTAAATGGCGAAGATGCAATATAGCATCATAGAGTAACGGGTAATTACAAGTTATAATATAATTCAATATAATAAATAAGAAATAAACTAAAACAAAATATGATCATATTATTTAAGAGATTTGCAATAAGAACAAGGATAAAACTAAAAATTAATACTAAAACAAATTTTTGCAATGTTAAAACCGAGAAGATGAAAAATAAAACATAATATGGGGTATGAGTCCTAAACAATTGTAGATAGTGATACATAATAATTAAATTACTTTGATTTTTTATTAGTTTTTTATTTTTAAGTAATAATTATATTTTTTTGAGTTTAAATTGTAATGAATAATAATAATTAATTACCTCTAATATTATTTCAATTGATTGATCTATTTAAATTTACTATAATCAAAATATATGTTAATTACTTGATTTTTTCTATTATTTAATTTATTTTTTTATTTTTTTTATTTCATAACATAGAATTTTAAGCTGATAAAGTGTAAAATCAAATAAAAAAATTTATTTTAATTTATATTTTTCATTGCATAAATAATTTATTTAATATAATATTAAATAATTTTTATTTTTAATTTATACTATGCATTTCCATTGCATAGATTTTATTTAATATATTTTATTATAAATTAAATATTTATTAGAAAGATGAATAAATTAAATATTTGATGACTTTATGTTGTGGCAATTATATGTCTGTTAGTTATATTATCGTGTCAAATTCCTTCATCCTTAAATCATGTATTATATGCACTACAATATCAAAATATTAAAAAAATAGAAAAATTATTCAAAGCAATATTGAAAAATTAGGTGTACAGTATTAGGCTATATTATAAAAATTAAAATATATTAATATTAATAATTATTAATGAGTATTTACATGTGCAATAAAATTATTTATTTTTTACAATAACATATGCACATGTTTTATTATTAATTTTACAATATTATGGTTAATATTTTAAAATCGAAATAAATCTTTCAAAAATTATTCGGAAAATCAAATTTTTAAGTATTTAAAGTAGTATTCAATTGCGGTCATATACTTATATTCATGTATAAATCCAATTAAAAAGTTTTTTTATAAAATTAATTTCTGTCTTTTATATCCAGATTAATTACAAGTTGATGCATAAACTTTTCTCTATTAAATCCATTTATTAATCAATTGCTTTTTAATAGCCCTAAAAAACTTGATTAAAATGCTTTTTAATTGGCAATTGAAAACTTCTATCATATTAATAAATAAAAATAATATAAAATTATTTATATTATTAAGTTGCTATCACAAATCTAGATATTAATAATTAATATTCTACATAATATCAATAGTCATGAATTAAAAAATATTACCATAACTATTGAATGTGCTTTACATCCTAATTAGCAATTATGTGCAGCATATTACGCGTCTTTTAAAATTAGCAATTTCAAACCTTTCATTATTTTTACCTATTATTTATAATTATATGTGGCTCTTGCATTTGTATAACGATTTTGATTGAATTGTAAGCGCATTTGTCAAATAAATATGAAAACAGATGCACCTTATATAAAAATATTTAGCTTATAAATAAGAATTATAATTAATTATCTCTAATATTATTTTAATTTATTGATCTGTCTACATTTATTTACTATAACTAAAGTATAGGTTGATGATTAGGTTTTTGTATTATTTAATTTATATATTTATTAGATATTTATACTATATTTTTCTTTGGATTATATTTTTTTAATTTGATATTTAATTTAATTAACATAATTTTGTTATACATCTTAATTTATATATATTATATATATATTTTTAATTATTATTATATTATATTTACTTATTATTTATAATAATATTGTGATTACTTAATTATTATTTTTTAATTTTTCTATTAAAATACACATTTTTAACGAATCAATATTATTTAATTTATATATATTTTTTAATTATTATTATACTATATTTATTTATTATTTATAACGCACGATTAGATTATTATATTTTATATATATATATATTATATATATATATATATATATATATATATATATATATATATATATATATATATATATATATATATATATATATATATATATATATATATATATATATATATATATATATATATATATATATATATATATATATATATATATATATATATATATATTCAATTTTTCAACTTAATTTTTATATATATCCTGACCACTATTATAATTTAATAAATTAAATTAAAATATATGTGTCAATCATCCTTAAAATATTTTCTTTTCCATATATATTTTTATAAATATTTTTTAACTATAATTATATAATATTTATTTAATATTTTTAACTATAATTATATAACATTTATTTAATTTATATCGTCTTACGAAATCATTGCGAACGAAGGATTAGTTAAAGAAAAGTAATATTTAGATCCATAATTAACCCCCAAAACATGATTTGTAAGATTTTAAACAAAGGGCAGTTTTGGATTTTTCAGGGACACTTGTTTTCTATAATTTCTTATATTATAGATAGTGGGTGATGCTGATAGATATAATTTCTCTCACAAAGTCGATTTCGATATTCAAGGTGACAAAAATGGAGTCTCCGCCAAGTGTATCGGAGAGGGACAACACAAATTCTCCGATCTCCGTCGTCTCCGCCTTCTGGAAAGGTTCCATTCATTTCATCTTTATGTATAATCTACCAATTTCAATGGCGTAACTATATTAGAATTTGTTCTTGTTTGGGAGAAATCCACATTTTGTAGAAAATGATTGAATCACTTTTACGTCATGTTTGGAACACTTCAACTTAGAACCAAGGAGAGTTTGATTGGATTAAATTGAATGGAATTAATTATCGAGTAAAAAATTACTAACTGTGTTTGGATATCATAAAATGAAAGGATCAAGCACTTTTTTGTGAGAGACAAACCACTTCTCCACCTAAAATCTTAAGGTGATAGATGAGTGAGTTCTCTCATTTATATATGCTTAAGTCTCCACAATCAGGGAGATACTAAGAGCATTAATGCATAGTGCAGGAACAAACACTTTTCGTGAGATACACCACTTCTCCACCTAAAACCCTAAGGTGATAGGTGAGTGGGTTCTCCCACTTATATATATATATATATATATATATATATATATATATATATATATATATATATATATATATATATATATATATATATATATATATATATATATATATATATATATATATATATATATATATATATATATATATATATATATAAGTCTCCACATTTCTATCCAATGTGAGACTATTTCTCCACTTACTCACACTTGCTATATTATTCCAACACATTCTGCTCTGCCCCATCCGATTTTAAATGATCCAAACAATTGAATACTGCTCCATTTCATCCCATACTGCTCCACTCCATCCGATTTTGCAGGATTTTTTTTTCATGAAATAGGTATACATGTTTTTATTGAATTAATTGAAATATTGAATTCTGATAGATACACTGTTCATACGAGAATAACTTCCTTTGTTGAATGCTTGAGTTATTTCCATTTCATGTTTTTTAATTCAGAGATAGTATTAGAAGGATAGCAGTAGGTACCGATTAATAGGCTACACAATTTCAACAATAATTTTCCTTGATGTCACTGTATTATCTAAAATGAATGCTGTTCTTTTGTTAGAATTTAAAATCATAGTGAATGCAAAAATGCTATGCCAAATTTTTGTTTATCATATTATGTTTTAGCCTAATTTGGTAAATAGTCTAAATATATGAATAAGTTTTCTGTACTAACAAAATCAGAAGGGAAATCTTATAAGTGTAATGATTTTATCTTCTCCTTTTCAGATTTTGACTTAGAGAAGGAGAAATCTGTGTTAGATGAACAAGAGCTTCAAATTGCAGAAAACCAGGGAAGCAGTCAGAAAATCAGGCGGAAGCTTGCAGAGAGCACTAGAAGTATGCATACCTTCCCTACTATTTTCAAATCATGGTTAAAATATACACATGAGGGATACTTTGTCATTCACTCAATCCCAATTATAAAAACATCTGAGTTTAAAAATTTGGAACCATATGGTTATCATTAGCTGTGATGTTCTTTTCCGTACTCTCCATTTCTGTTACATCTGTTATAATATTTTAACTATTTTACTATTTGAGCTACTTAATATGCCTGAAAGATCACAAACTATGCTGCAAACAGATTTCAAGAAAGCTTCGCCTGAGGATAAGTCAAGTTTGTTTAATGCCTTGCTGAAGGGGTACCAGGAAGAGGTTGATAATCTTACTAAAAGAGCAAAGTTTGGGGAGAATGCTTTTCTTAACATCTACCAAAAGCTGTATGAAGCCCCCGATCCTTATCCAGCTCTTGCCTCAGTTGCTGTGAGTTCCAGCACTACATAAAATTCTCCATGAACCAAATTGTATTAAAAATATACCAGTCGATTTTAATGCATTTTTGTGTATGTTCGTGTTCATTATAGTAGTACATTTAAAAACATCGTGTATTGCGTATACATGGTTGGCACGAGATGTGTATGAATGTACATTTCTCACATTGAGGGGAATTTACTGATGGTCATATTAATGAATGCCAACATTTTAATATGTTTCATGTGCCATTTAGATGTATCACGGGTGTGACCATTAAGTTCCATATAACCATTGCAAGAATCCCTGCTTAATAAGCGTGTACAGTGCCATATGTCTTACCTCAGCTTCTTGCCACCCTAATGATGAATGATTTCTATTCTTGCACCAACACCTTGCCAGCCACATATGTACAGGTCCAGTAAAACTATCAGATATACCTCGCGTGAAACTTGTGATCATCCTGAAAGTGATATAGGGAAGTTATGTTTCTCAAATCTTATGATGTCTTTCTCCTAAACATTATCTGTCCTCTATTTGTTTATAGGTTATCTACTTACTCCAGTTAATGGCTAGATGTAAGTGGCTTTACATTATTATAGACCTTTGTTTAGGTTCCTTATATTAGTTTCCAAGAGTTTACCTCTTCGCATGCTTGGCCAGTTATATATATGAAACTTCTGTGCATCTGCTTACATCTACTTGCGTGCTTATGGAAAGCTAGTTGCTTGTTCATTTTTCATATATTTCTTTGTATAGGAACAAGATCTCACGTTGTCTGAGCTAGAAATTGAGAACCGGAAAATGAAAGTTGAGCTTGAGGAATTTAGAGCAGAGGCGGCTTACTTGAAGAATCAGCCGACCACAACACGAAGACTTGAAGAGCGAAGCAGGAATTTAGAGCAGCAGGTTGTAAATACTTTTGTTATGGGGTATACTATTGCATAATATCATAGTCTCTGATTCATTTCTGAAGATTGAGCCACTGATTTCTCTTGGAATTTAAACTCATATCAGATGGAAGAGAAAGTAAAAGAAATTGTGGAGATTAAGCATCGCAATCTAGCAGAGGAGATCCAGAAAACATTGGAAATTTTAAAAGAACGGTATTTTCATGGGTACTGCACAAGAATATTGAATTTATATATTACTTGTTTGCCGATCTAGCTTTATACATTGACTCCAGTATTGGAACCATCCATCTCTACCTTTTTATTGCTTACCAAGACTATTGATTCCTTTATTGTTTTCAGGGAACAACTGCTACAAGACCAGCTGCAGAGCGCTAAAGAAGGTGTTTCAAATATAAAGAAATTACATGAACTTGCACAAAACCAGTTGTTTGAACTCTGTGCTCAGTCTGGTAATTAAATATTTTTCAAATCTGGGCATACACATGTTGCTTGAATCTGTAACATCAATTATATATATATTACAAATGCAATATGACTTCAGCACTATGCCTTTTCTTTCTTCATTTTGAAATTATGAATCGCAAAGAATTTTCTATATTGAAAATGATCTCACGGTAATGATAATTTCAGTGGAAGAGAGGGCAGCTAAGCAAGCTGAGGCCAATCTGCTGATGGATGAAGTAGACCGATCACAAACAATGCTTCTTGGTTTGGAGAGAGAGAAGGTGTGATTCACAAACTTCTATATGATTTCAAATGTATTGTTATCTTCATGTGTGAGAGGTTTTATTGTTTGATTCTTTTTCTCTTTTAAGTTTTTTTGCTTGCTCTCCATTTTTTCCAGCCTTGATGAAATATTATTGGCCTACTGTTTTTGCTCCATATCAGCTACTATTTGAGTTACAACAATTTGTTACTTTTATCCTGAAAAGTGAGAAAAAACACAATATTTGTTCCTGCTACTACGATCAATCCCAACACATAAGAAATGCACTGATGAATATCAAGCCAAAGGGAAATAAGTAACACGGGAACAATTTTGTGAAAATAAAAACTGCAAAAAAATTGCTGGAGAAGGTCTTGGCAGCTTAAGCAGATGTAAAAAAATCCCTCTTAGTAATTCCTAATGGGATGACGTCGTTTATGAAGTGTCAACTAATGAACTGGGTTTTCGATTATTCCCTTTACTTTGTAGTAAGATATTTAAAGAGTGAGCTTGATGAGTCCCAATAATTTAAAGGTTAATTTTGATATATAATACAATTCTTTAAACAAATTTGATGTCGCTAACTAAATTATCCATGTTAATTTTTATGAATTCGTTAAAAGGGTTCTTATATCAGGAGGCAAAGTTAGTAGTAATAGAAACAATATTACATGTTTTTGTCCCCCTAATTGAGTGAAATAGATAATCCTGTCCCAAGTTGCTGATGACTTTTATTGATGCTTTGTTGTACATGCAGGGAGTACTTAGATCTCAGTTAGTAACAGCAAATGAAGATTCTGGAAATAAGAAGAGGTAAGTTAGTCCTTGTCTTTTTCCGTTTTTACTTAGAGTTCTTAATGCCCCTATGATACTCGTTAGAAGACTTATAATTATTCTTCATGTGATGAACATACCATACATAAAACTTTCAGTGGTATAAGGGTAGTCAACTTGTTTCTGTCCATCTGCCTTCCTATCTATATATGCACACTTCTCATTAATACCACACCGATCTTTTTTTTTCTTCTTCTGTAATTGGGCAATAGTCTTACGTTACTGTTTATGTTTTTGCAGTGATAATTCAGATTCAAATAATCCACTTGAGAACTCTTTAATTGCCAAAGAGAAGTTAATCTCCGAGTTGAACATGAAGCTACACAATATTGAAACAACCTTATCAAATGAACGGGAAGAACACATTAATGACGTGAAGAAATTTACTGCAATGCTCAATGAAAAGGTGACCTTTCTGTTTCCGAATTATTTTTTAAGATGGAATTCTTCAAATTTTTCAATACATTATATATTAAGTCACGCCTCTTTATTTTCCTTTATCTATTTTGATCCGACCATTGTTTTTGAAAACACTTCGCAGGATACTTTGTTATACGACTTTTTCAAATCAATAAAAAACAATTTTAGGTCTTTTGAGTTCCCAATATCACTCCATCTGTCTTCATAGCAAGTATAGATCTATTGACATGTGCCCATAATTTCTCCCTTAATATTATCTCTGATAAGAGTTTGTTTGTTGCCCTTACTTGAGATGCAAAAATCACGACAGCGTTTTTTCTTGTGTGTTAGGTGTTTGGTGTCATAAATCCTTAAATAAAGTCTTTCCTAACTCAAAAAATAAACAGTTTTAATGTAGTCTGCTTATGTTTCTAGTCTGCTGTGTTTAAGACGTGTTCTGCTCTAACGTTTTTCTGTTATGCTTTCTCTTGCTAAAGGAAGCTTCTATTGTGGCAATGAAGAAAGAGCTTCAGACAAGGCCGACAGAAAAAATAGTCCATGATCTTTCCTTTGGGGCTCAAGGCTTGGCCACAGAACAAATAGTCCATGATCTTTCCTTTGGGGCTCAAGGCTTGGCCACAGAACAAATAGTCCATGATCTTTCCTTTGGGGCTCAAGGCTTGGAATTGGCCCCCAGTGGGGAAGAAGCACCATGTTTCGTGCACCGTCGTGCTCCAAATACAACTCTTAACAACTGGACGGTCACTGAACCTATGGTTTTTTTCTTCCCACCCAGGGCTTAAGGATCTCTTTGTAGGGCACCCCTTTGTTTTCAGATGTTTAATCATCATTAGTAAAATACATTTTGTTATCTCAATAATCTTTTTCTATTCGCTTTTACTATATTAAGAAAATGGCAATTTCTTACACATTTTTTTTCTTCCTTTTATCTTCTTTTCCTTAAAGAAATAATCATTAAATCATGCAGATCCATAAATGAATCCATTGAAAACAACACCGTTATAATTCCACATAACTTTGAATTTCTCATTAATCACGCTGAGGAAGATTGTGAGGATGATTGTGAACTTCTTGAGAAATTGACAAGCTTGTTAGAGCACGGGTCTAAAATGATATAGCTGCATCAAGAGTCGTTAGAAGTAATTAACTTGGAAAGTGAGCACGAGCACGAAAGAAAGGAGGTCAAGATTGGAGTATCTCGGAAAGAAAGTGAATGAGAAAAGTTTGTCAAACCCTTGCAAGAATATGTGAACGTGTTTGCATGGTCATACTAAGATATGTCAGATTTAAACATAGATATAGTTGAACATAAGTTGGCACTCCGACCACAATGCCCTCATGTAAAGCAGAAGTTGAGAAGAATTAGGCCAAACAATGCCTCTGCTTCCATTTCTACTAATACCATAGATTATTGAAGCCATTTTACTTCTATTTATGCTTTTAGTAAGGACGTGTTGAAAAGCTCTATCATATCTGATTACTTCGTCAGTAACAGATGTGTTAGAGAAAATCTCTTCTAATCTAGACACTTTACTTTTCAGAATAATGTTTGATTTTTGTAAAACAAATAGTTTTTCATTTAAGTCAAAAATACTTTGCTCATCTATAGTTGTGTTTTTAGAAGTAGCTACAAAATTCTTTTTCAAGATTTTGTGTTTACTTAGAAGAGATTGCTACTTTTTCATTAATTTATATAAACCAATTTCAAGTTCAGAACGAGATAGAGAATAAAGTACCTCTTTGTCGTCATCAAAGTCTGACTCATAATTAATTGTCAGTTTGTCTTCTGATGCTGCTTCTCCCTTGCTGGTGTTGGCCATGAATGCCGTGTTTGCATGTTCTTCATCAGAATCTTCATCTTCTGATTCTGAATCATCCCATGTTGTCATGAGACCCTTCTTGGCTTTGTAAGCCTTGTTAGGCTTCTTGTCTTTCTTAAGCTTTGAACAATCATTTTTGTAATGTCCATGCTCGTTGCATTCAAAGCAAGTAACTTCTTTTCCCGAAGCATTTCTCTGACCGAAAATGGATTCACCTCTTCCACATGTCCTTCTTTGACCTCCGAACTTGCTTTGTCTGTGTTCCATATTTGACTTATTCTTCTGGATATCAAATAGAGTTCATCATCATCTGAATCTTCTTCAGATTCTTCCTTAGCTTATAAGCCTTGGTTTTCTCAGAAGTAGACTTTAGAGCAACTTATTTTACCCTCTTCTGAGGTTCATCTTGTTCCAGCTAATCTCATGACTTCTTAAAGAGCTAATCAGCTCCTCAAGAGAGGTGTTGTTCAAACCATTGGTCTCTATTTGACAGGCAGAATTCTGATAATCTTTTTAACATGATCTGCAGTGGAGTAACCTTTATTCAGAACCTTAAGTCCTGCCACAAGAGTCTGAAATCTTGAAAATATTATTTTCACAGATTCATCGTCATCCATCTTGAATGCTTCATACTTTTGAATTAAGGCCAGAGCCTTTGTTTCTTTTACTTGTGTGTTGCCTTCATGTGTCATATGAAGAGAATCAAAAATAGACTTTGCAGTCTCTCTATCTGTGATTTTCTCATATTCATTATATGAGATAGCACTTAGAAGAATGGTTCTTGCTTTGTAGTGATTTCTGCATACTTTCTTCTGTGCTTTCGTCATTGCACTTCTTGCAATCTTATGACCTTTATCATCTACTGGATGAGTGTAGTCATCAACTATCAAGTCCCATAGATCCAAGTCATATGCTAGAAAGTAACTTTCTATTCTATCCTTCCAATAGTCAAATTTCTCCCCATCAAACATTGAGGATTTTGAACTATAGTGATCTCTATCATTATCCCTATTATCAACATTGGAAGTAGATGTAGCCATTGGTTTTTCACACATACTGGATCGGTATTGGACATTGTTAAGTGTTGATAAAAATTCAAACTTTTTATCTCCTCAGAACCGGAGCTCTGATACCAATTGAAGGCGTGAAAAACACAATAAAGAGGGGGGGGGGTTGAATTGAGTTTTTAAAATAAAACTATTCTTTTAAAAATATTTCCCTTTAAGTTAAAATACTTTTCCCTTCACTCTTGATAATAACAATAAGTAAGAACAGGAAGTAAAGAACAATGTATGTTTATACTAGTTCACTTGAAAATTATCAAGCTAGTCTAGTCCACCCGTCAAAGTGATTTCACCTCACTCAATCGATAATTTAATTCACTATAGCCAAACTGATTACAATTTGCACAAGCTACCCGCAAGTGACTAATAACCTCTAAGACTTGCAAGCCTAGACTTCTTAAGGATTTAGACCTACTCGGTCCCTTAAGGAATATCAAACAATAATCAATCTGATTATTACAATGCACAAGCTACCCGCAAATGACTAACAATTTCTAAAACTCGCAAGCTCTAGATTTCTTAAGAATACACACCTACCCGATCCCTTAAGGACAATTAAACAACTGTTTGAATACAAGTTTTGTTTACAAGAGTATTGCTTCTAAAAAGCTGAATATGTAAACTATTCTATGAACAAACTTAAGAATGTGAAAGCTATGAACATCGTTTGCGCGTGAATATTCAGTGAATTAACAACTTTCTCTCTTAGTCTTCAAGTCTTTATATATCCAATAAAATAATATATCCATTGAGGGATACTCTTGAGATTTCCAGCAATATTGACAGCTTGAACAATAACGTAGAGGACAAGATTGTGCGACGCGTCCGTCCTTTCATGATAGTAGAATGAAACGTTGATTGTACCATGTACTATTTGTACCACGTTAACATTATCTTCTTCTTTCTGCACTTTAGAGGCTTCTGCGAGCATGAGTTTAAAAGGGAGAATATAACACATGGTCATTAGAACTTCAAGTCTTCAGAGTCTACAGAACAGCGTCTTCAGAGTCTTTAGCACTTGGTTGTGAGAACCTTTTCTTGGAACATTGGGTCTTTATAACTTAAAGTCTTTAGAATCTTTAGAACTTTTTCCTTTAGAGTCTTTAGCACTTGGTCTTCAGAACTCTTATCTTTAGAACCTTGTTATTATAAACACAAGTCTTTAGCATCTGGACTTCAGTAGAAACTTTGTCATCCGATCTTCTAACTTTGATTCTTTGGAACATATTATCTTTAGAAGCTTGAGTCTTTAGCATCTGGACGTAAGTAGAAACTTCTGTCTTCAGATCTTCTGACTTGTTTCTTTAGACAAATATCAGAGCTTACACTTCAGAGCCTTCTAGAGTGTCTTGCTACTGTTCAACAGAACTTGTATAGCGTAGAAGTGGAATCAATTCTCTTCTAATGTCTTGGCCATGCCATCCATCAGAAGCAGAACGTGTTTGTTAAATACTCAACAATAACAAACATTAGAGTATCAAAATTGTTCATACAAACATATTCATTTGTTATCATCAAAACTCAAATATAATATTTCAGAACCAAATCTTGTTCTTACAATATGAAACTCCACATCAAAGAGAAATTGAGGAAGATTTCATATCCGGAAATCACAGACTTGAAACCACCCTCTCAACCGGTAAAAAGAGATGCTCCAAAGAAGGTCAAAACTACACCGAGTGACAATTCAAAGATGCATTCTTCTTTATATTTTGAACATGTTAACAAACTTTTTCCGGATTCACCAACTATGAAATCTCAAAAAAGTATTTTCGAAGGATCTCGCTTTAGCAAACCACCTCATTCACCCCCCTCTATAAAAAATCTCATTTATTGACGAAATACTGGTTTTTATGCACAAATATATTGAACGAATCATAAATGTAGATGGTGATGGTAATTGTGAATTTCGAGCAGTGTCTGCTTTGCTCGGTAAAAGAGATGAAGATCACACATTTATCCTCCATTAACTTATCCAAGAGTTGAAACCATAAAGAATCCTATACGGGAAAAAAGAAAATTTAGAAGCAATTTATCACTCTCTAGTTCCTTGCGTTAGTGGACCTAGACCGAAAGATAAATGGATGCACTTTCCTGAAATGTGTCATCTCATAGCAAATGTATATGATAGAGTGTGTATTGGTCTTACAAGATACAGTTTCTCATTAACATTTTTTTCCACTGCGCACTGCACCACCTCAAAATCCAAATGATCGTATTATGTGTGTTGGGTGGATTTCAAATTCGCGGTATTTTGTTCAAGTTTATTTAAAATTGGGATGCCCTATACCACTTACACCACCAAAGTGGATAACTCATTCAACAACTAAAGCGAAGACTTGGCCGAATCATTTTGTTGAAAGGATGCAAGAGTTCACCAAATTGAGTGAGATTGAAAGAGAATCAAATGAGCAAAAATAAAAAAGCGTACCATCCATAGTTATAGATTTATCCGGAGATAAGTATTTCGGTTCATTTTAGTTTTTCATTATCAATTTATTATATGTAATATTGTATTAATGTTAATGATGTCTAATATATACATTTTGAAGTTTGCCAAAAAAATTATGCATTCATTATGTTCTGAGTAGTTCCGGAAATACATCTCCGGATTAAGATAACAGGGTGGTACCGAAGATGCATTTTCAAAACAACCCATGGTACAAGATATAATTTATGAGGTCCATAATTATCTATAACTACTATAAATATGGGCCCCTTTTCTCAATGTTTCATACTAAAATGAACATCAGAATGAACATCATTTGGCATGTCGTAAATGTCTACTTAAACAATGCAAAACCCTCAATTGAATTTAAGATCAATGGGTACACTCCTCTTGAAAATTTGAAATACATACTGCTGGATCTCATACTTTACAAAAACAATAAAAAAATTGCGAAAAACGAGTATCATTCACGGTCTGTTGACAACGAAGGAAAGATTGAGTTTAGCAACTTTGAACTGAAGACTGGCGCAGATTTAAGGGCTATGTGAAATATTTTTTTCTTCTATTTAGAATCAAAAGTTTCGATCGAGTTAGGTACGACGATTTCAAAATCAGTCAAAGATATTATAAAGATGTTGAACGTCCACCTGGATATTGAAATGTAATGTTTGATCTATGCTAGCATCACCTATGTGCTACTTTATTATGTTATTAGTGGATTTTTTATTTTGTCAACATACATATTTCTGGGTTTTCTGCTTTACTGTTTTTAGTATAATACGAAAATGTAACTTCGTATTGTTTACGAAGATGCATTTTCGGATGCAACATAACTACAAACATGAGGCATGTTTCAGATTCAGCTTAGGTTGTATGTTTTTGGGTGCGTTCGGAGATCTATCTCTAAAAAATAGAGGCGTTATTTTATTTTCATGTGGTGTGTCAGTAATACATATGATAAATTAAGAAATTCCCTACATTTTTTCGAGTCTACGAGAGATTTATTATCATAATTTGATTGGATAAAAATATTTTACACAGTGCTTTATGTTTTTTCTTGTAAAATAGATAACTATGTTTTAACATTTTTGTTAAGGTCAAATTTTACTAAGGCCTGCTTGATAAAAATAGCAGTTGGTTGATAAATTAGCTGATAGTTTATAGCTTATAGCTTATAGCTGATGGCTGATGACTGATAGTTTATAGTTTATAGCTGATGATTAAGACTGATAGTTGATAAGTTAATTAAAATTAAAATATTTGATAAAATTGACGGCTCAACTAACTTATAAACATAAAATGACATAAAAGATATTTAATACACAATTATGTCAAACCTATCATATAACTTTATAAGTTATAAGCTTAAAATTATGTCTTACCAAATAGATCCTTCGTAGTTATGTTATTTGAAATAAATTAATTGAAGCTGAAAATTTATAATTTCATGATTTTTTTTATTGAAATAACTTCATTACTCATTAATACTACGATGCTGGTAATGAAAATATGCTATAATTACTATGTTTTTTAACAATTTTTTTTTTTACAAATTTATAATAATAATTTTATTATTTGCCTCTTAAGGCAATTTAATAACGCATAATAAACTCTTTTAGAAGAACTAACAAAATATATATACGTCTGCGCGAATATATATATTTAATATTATATATATATATATATATATATATATATATATATATATATATATATATATATATATATATATATATATATATATATATATATATATATATATATATATATATATATATATATATATATATATATATATATATATATATATATATATATATATATATAATTTGAAATGAATTTTTTTAATTATAAAATAAATAATGATAATATAAAATCAATTGTGTTAAATAATTATACAAAAAATAAAAAAAAGGCTCGTGAAATGGATAAAGAATTTTTTTTTTTAACATTTAAAAATTTTATGTTGCAAATAAAGATAATTATTAATTAAAATAAAATAGATACTTTTACTGATAGTGGCCGGTGAGAAAAAAGAGAAATTTTGATATTAGAAAATAAAAATTTTGTATCTCAATTAATTAAAATAAAATAGATATATATATTTTTTTTGGCAAAATAGGACTTTAGCCCAATAAAATAGATGAAAAATAGGTACAAAAATGAGGGGGACGAAAAGCCAAAGCCTCAAACCTATCTAATTCTAAAATTAGAGATTTCAAACTTGTTTCGATTGAAATCCAAAACTACATCATTGTGTAAATCAGACCACCACGTAAAATTAGTAACTGACAATCTAAATTAGCTAACTTATTTGTACAATGATTTCCTTCCTCGAAAATATGAGTTGTCAAAAAATTAAAATCTCTAATCATGATCAAACGATTATCCCACGTATTCCGAAGCTTGCAAGACACGACGGAAGAATCACTAAAGGCTCGAACGAGAAGCGTTGAATCTCTCTCCAACCACAAATTAGACCAATTACAAGAAATATCATAATCCATTGCCAACATGGTGCCCAATATCTCTGCAAATAGGATATTTTCTGGAGGCAAATTACAAGCAAAACTCCCTAGATGCTCACCAAGATGATTCCTAAAAATTCCACCACAAACAGTTCTGATCGGAAGACCTTCGAAAGTCCCGTCAATATTTGCTTTGATCCAACCAAAATGAAGGGGACTCCATAAAACCTCTTTCGAAATCTCGGGCTTAGGAGGAAGAATTTGAACAACAAAGTTTTAAAAAATAAAAAGCTCCCTTATAAAAGAGTTGGCTGAATGATTACACTTGTTATCGGCCAAAGACGTTGAAGAGATAATAGAATCGCAAGAAGACTTCCACAAAAAAACAATATTTTGAAATCGGGCCTGATTCTGCGTATGCCAGATCGCCTTCATTGAGTTGATAACCGCCACAGACATCAATGTATTACACTGAGCAGAGACATTTTTTCCATGACCTTTATGCAGTCCTCCAAACAAGAAATAACATGACTGAGGTTTAACATTTGAGCCAACCAAGTCCAAACTGATCTAGCATAGTTACAGGAGAAAAATAAATGATCCAAATTCTCCTCCATTTTGAAGCAAAGGCTATAAACAAAAGGTAAGTTAAAACCCCTATGAACCAACTTATCATCAGTAGGGAGTTTTGCAAGAGTTAAGCGCTAAAAAAACAAAGAGTTGGAAGAAGGAATCGAGGCACACCAGATAATCTTGCCCTAGTCTGAAACCTGAAAATGACCTTTCATATGGATAAAAGCATCTTTTGCTGATAGCTGGCCAATGTCATTTAAATTCCACATGAGTTTATCGACTTGTAACACATTAGGAAAAACCTCTGCGGCCAGCTGGGATAGATCTGGATGTAGGCTGACTAACAAGGCAGGCAGAACGACACAATTATTATGAATAATATCACTCAAAGTAGATTTCAGATTGTTATGCCTATCTTTAGGAATTTGCAAAAGCGATACTAATGATTGACCACACAAATTATCCTTCCAAAGATTAATTTTATCCCCACTCCCAACTTTCCAAACCGAATTTTCCATCAGAGTACTTACGCATGCCTTGGTACTAGTCCATAAAGAAGAAGAAATGTGGTACCGCACCCGCCTCCCATGCTTGAACACCCAAGTTTTCAAAATAACACTCCAACTATCATCCTCATTAAAGACGGACCAACATTGCTCGAGATTAGTGGCTTCATTGATGGTTCTAAGAGACTTTAAACTCACACCTCCATTAATGTAATTATTACAACACTGCTTCCAAGCCACGATCACCATCTTTCTACTTTGAATGTCGACACTCCATATAAAAATTCTACACCACTTTTCAACCAAGTGAATGAGACTAGTAGGCCAAAAATAAATTTTGATTGAGTGCAAAAGCATACTTTGAATGACAATTCTAACCAACTGAATTCTACCTACAATGGATAAGAGGCTCACTTTCCAAGCCGCAAGCTTACTCTTTATCTTTTCAACAATATGGATAAAATGAATAGCTTTGGGTCTCCTTTTGAAAATAGGAACACCCAGATAATAGAAAGAAAAGTGCCCCACTAAGAAACCAATCCTGTCAGCTAGAAGATCGTGTCTAGAAGGAAAAACATAACCAACATACAATGGATTTAGACGGGTTACAAATCTGATTGGAGCAAGCAACATACCTCGTGAAAAGATCAACAAGAGCGTCTAGAGTGCTAGTGCAACCTTTAGTGAATATTATGATGTGGTCAGCATACAAAGCATGGGAAGGAACCGTTATACCTCTGCATGATTAAATTAACTTAATTTTCTTTTGAGAAACTATTGTAACTGGTTTTAAATTTGAGAGTCGCACCCTTAATTATTATCCTAAGGTAGGGAATATAAAGGTTAACTCTAAAAAATTAGAGATTCTAGGTTTTTGACTCAGTTTTAGACGAAGGGAAGGTGTTAGGCACCCCTCATCTACCTTGCTCACAAGGATATTAGGGTTAGAAGCACAATTTTTAAGAAATAGGGTTTTAATGTTTTATTAGGGGAACTCGCCACGATTTTAGTCATATGCCTACGTATCCTCTTATGAGGAATCAGAGTCCCAATTCGTAGTTCGCAGTTTGGTTGGTGTTTTTTATAGGATTACATAGAATTTCTTTCGAATTTATCTTTGAACCTTGTCTGAGTTGTAAGTTGAGTGATCGTAGACGCAGTTCGCAGTTAATTTTGAAAGTAATTCTCCTTAATCTTTTTTCGAAAATATCTTGGTTTTTTGTTAAGTTAGTAGAAAAATGATTTGATGTTGATTATCTATATTAAGACGTAGAGCGAGAGAATCTAATATAGTCTCCTCATCACGTGACCAAATATTGGTAACGTTTCGCTCGTCATGAGGGATACGAAGGAAGTCTGATAAAGTCTTCCTTATCACGTGGCCATATATTGGCTACGTATCGCCCGTCATGAAGGACACGCGTGAAGTATTTAGTGAATTGCGTGGGTTTTACTATCTTCGTAAATTATTGAATTAATTTGATAATAAGAAAAGATGTTTTACATTATGTACGATATAATAATTTTATCTAAAAGACTAAATATATAATTTTTAGTATTTTATATTAATGAAAAATAAAGTAATTATTACTTGATTAAACTAATCTATTTAAATAATTAATTAAAATAGTTACCTAAAAAGAGAAGCTAATCCTAATTATTTAAAATTAAGATATAAAAAAAACAAAAAAAAAGTGAGATAAGGAGGGGGAGAAATCGACCCAGTCTTGATATTCTAATTCTTCAATTTGTTAGCATAATAATCCACTAAACGAGCTTTTGACTTTTTCAAAATTGAGATAAAACAAATGGCAAGTAGACACATGAACATTAATATAATAAAAATAAAACTAATAAACAAATAATATGAACAATAGATAGAAAGAAAAAAAAATACATATGCCATTTACGTTAGCGACGAGTCGTAAAAAAAAGAAAAAGAAAAATTTTTAAAAAAAGTGATTAAATGAAAATAAGTCCTAAAATACCTCCACCTTTCTCTCTTCTTTATCTAAGTCTTAAAAAAACATAGGGGTTTCTTTTCCCTCATATTCTCTTATCTTCTTCAAAATAAACAATCCAAAGCTCAAATCTCATACCTCACAAATCAATTCTTCTTGAAGAACATTCAGTTGGCTTTGACGGTGAATATGGCAGAGATCGAGGAACGTGGTTCAGAAGTTTATTGGTGAGTGCGGTGGTTCAGTATTGAACAACGTTGGTAGTTACAGTGGAGACGAGTGCGTTGAAGCTCACTGGGTGTGTGGCTTGCAACGGTTGGTGAGGGGCGATCTCGCGTCGAGTTTGAGTTGTTGATGTCGGTCTTGTAAATTTCAGTGTTTCTCCTCAGTGCTATTTCGCCATGGATTGTGGTATACCTGTTATAAAAACCTGAAAAATTGAAGAGAATGAATGATAAAAGTAGAAATCAGAAATGTTATGATGAGAGAGGTAGGAAGCTTCTAATTCCGATTTGCTTCTTGATATTTGTTGTTGCTGATTTTGTA
This sequence comes from Vicia faba, assembly GCA_948472305.1. Taxonomy (NCBI): domain Eukaryota; kingdom Viridiplantae; phylum Streptophyta; class Magnoliopsida; order Fabales; family Fabaceae; genus Vicia; species Vicia faba. The sequence goes on from OX451741.1 coordinate 1,451,915,820, forward strand.
ATTACATTATTTATATTATGAACCTGTATCCATGATTTTTGCAATTTAAATATATTTTCAACATGAACCTGTGATATTGATAATGGATGTGTGTATAGAGTTTCTATGTACAGAAACAAGACTAAAAAATATTTGAAAACAAGTGGATGATGTGATGCGTAAGTGAACAAGGTTTTGTGGAAAAGTTGAAAAGTGGAGAATTATTGATAGTTTAAATCTGTAAGAGAGATTGAAAAATTGTTGATTTGTTGATGAATAACTAGGATAACAATAGTCTTATTTATAGAGTTAAATTAGGTTAAAAATACTTAGCAAATAAGTCAGTCCAAAAGTCAAGAGAAGCCCAAAACTTGATCTTCAAAAAAGGAAAGAAAATTAGTGAGTAAGGCTTTTTATATGTCTTTTTATCTCGAATAGAATGACATAACACAGTTGGTAAGAGAGTAAGACTTGCAAGTAAGTGGGAGGTGTAACACCCTGTTGTACCCCAAAATTTGCCCTCTCATTTATAATGATTTTTCTCACAAGACTGCTTGGACTCAAGACAAGATTATGGTTTGGTCAACTCAAGACACCTCCTCTTCCACTGATGACCTGAAATTAGGGTTTGAGTTTGCACAAAGATTTTTGGACCATTAATGCTTCATGTGACTTTCATACACCATCTTGGACCCCTAAGATTGCTCATGACAAGTTTCAAGCCTTGAACCACATTTTTGACCAGTCAATTGGACTGTTGACCTAAAAATCAGCTGTATTGGGGAAAAAGTCAACCATGGCCAATTTACAGTAAAACTTCATAATTTTTGATCCACAACAACATTATAGACTCGTATGAACCATTTGATCATGTTTGGATCACAACTCCTCAAGAAATTTGATCAAATCATCAAAAGGGAAAAATGGTCAAAATTAGGGTTTTGACTGAGAAAGGGCAATTTCTGATTTTTGACCTAGCCAATGATCAATTGGGTTCAAGCATGATTTCAAGGACTCAATAGCATCATCTTGACCTAATCACATAGTTCAAAAGATCTCAAATGCACATGATTGACAGATGAATTTTGCAGTCAACTGATCAAAAGTCAACTGTACACTAAAAGTCAAACTTTGACTTTTTGGTCAAAATTAAGTGCCAAGGGTCATAATTCATCAAGATATGTCAAAATGTGAAACTTGTTGACCAATAAACCTAAAATTTCAAATTAGGGTTTTAATTTGAAAATTTTCATAACTTAAAATTTTTCTAAGTATGGAAAATTTCTTATTTTTTCCTAACTTTTCACCACTTTTTCACCATGATGCAATTGGATTCAAAGAAAACTTCCAACATGAAAGTTGTGGTCCTCCATTAAATCTACAACTTTTATTCACAAAGTTTTCTCAAAAGATGCTTGGATCTCAAGTTATGAATTTGTGAATAAGGGTCCATGAACTAAAAGACTTAGTGAAAATTTGCCCTAATTTAGGCAGGTTTTTGACCCAACTTCATGGGCATTTTTCACCTAGTTCCAAGAGGTATCTCAAAACGCATTTCAAAGATGGATTATAGAGCATGTTACAAGCTTTCCAAAATGTCCAAGAACTCTCCAAGATCATTTGTGGTTAGGGAGAATCGAAGAAGAGAAAATGGCATTTTGTCACTTTTGTTCAAGCCATTTTTACAATGCTTCAAGTTGCAAATCAGATCCTAGCATGCTTGTACCTTGCATTACAGGTCCTAAATCCCTTATACACTCCATAATTAAATGCTAACTCAATGGATAATGGCTTTATTTTAGCTTTTGAAGCATTGCACAAAGAATTAATCCATAAATGGCATAAAGGGCACATTGCCATTTTCATAAAGCAAGTTTTTTGCAACTTTACAATTCTTGAGCCATGGAACTGCTTCTTGGTTACAAGCAATGTCCACAGATATCCAGCAATGTTTACCAACTATTATCAGCCCTAGAACTAGCAAGTATAGGCCTTTGGTATAGTCACTTCAACTTTTCTTCAAATGCAAGCAAGTTGGCAAAAGGAGTCAGAACTTGTACAACATGAAAAGGGTGGACTTTGTATCACTATATACAACTTCACAAACTTGTTACAAGCTAGAACACGAAGGCTTATGCTCTGAAACATTCCAAAACTCAAAAACACAAATTTCTGCCCAAACAGGGCAGCTTCTGCAAAACTCTTTCCATTTCAATATTGGCTCGTGCGTTTCTCCCTTTAACACTTGAAACACCTTCCATACATCACATCCAAACTATCCAAGACTTTGCACTGCAACTGTGAGCTCTATTTCAGACATCACCATTTTCAAACTTGAAGGTTGCAGGTTGACTTCTACAAGGAGTTTCAAGCATCCACAAAGCCCCATAAGCATTGGAAAAGCTTGAGGGAACTTCAAGGAAGCTCACACGATCCTCAGGCCTCACTCAAAGTACCCACATTGCCATATCCAAACTCAGCTGAACAAGGTATTTTTCAAAACTCTATCTCTCTATTTAGGAATCCTCAAGCTTTGATTTGTGAAGTAAAGATGTAGTCTTTAACATGGTGAAGCTGTACATATGCATAGTTGTCATTTATATTAACTGAGTAGTGAGAATTTGAAGCTTGAAGTTCATGAAAAAATTAGGTCAGAAATTAGGGCTACAGAAATTCTCCATGATCCTTGAGAGTTAGATTATGTTTTTTATATCATTGGAATCGTGATAAAAAATGCTACATGTTTCATGTTGCAAGTTTTTGTTTTGGTGCAAAGAATAGCAAATTGCAGGTTTTGAAAAAACACGCGCAGGAAAGAGGAACCAAGGACATGGACGAAGCTGTTGTCTTGGGCTTTTTTACTTCTGGCCTTTTTTGGTTTTGCTATTCACACCCCCTGTATTACTTTTGCACCCCTTGCATATTTTGTTTATTTTTCATATTTTCTTTTATATTTTTTTATATTTATTGTTTTTATTTATTTTTCTGAATCACAAAAATCATGAAATATATTTTCTTTATTTTTTGCATTTTTATTTTATTTTTTATCTTATTTTTTGCATAAAATATTGATTTATTAGAATAAATAGAATCTATTTTCTTAAAATAAATAGTAAACATATTTAAAAACATCATACATTTTTATTTTTATTATTCATACACATAAAATATTATTTTCATACATATTTTAATTTTTAATATTGTACATAATATTATTTATTATTTTCTTATATAAAAATAGACAAAATAATAGAACATATTTTTCTTTTAATCAAAAACTAGGGTTTCACCCTTTCAAAAAATAACAATATTATTTTTCTTATTTTTAGGACTTAAATAATTTTATTCTCTCATACATAAAATTAATACAAGACATTTTTGCATAAATACATTTTATTTGCATATTTAAATATTTGTATTTTTATTTAATTTGCAAATATTAAATTGGGTTGTAATAGTATTTTAGGGTTTTATTTTGTGCAAATATCCCCATTCAAAAACTTGTATCCCCCCTCCCATAATAATTGTTGTAATAACTTAGTTTTATTTTACGCAATTTATCGCATTATACCATGTTTAGTAAAACTAGGGTTTTGCATGATAAGACAAAAATCAAAACAAATAGCATGACCTAATACAAGACAAACAAAAGCATGTAAAATGACAACACACTGCACACAAGCACCCCTAGGGTTTCACCCACTTTGTTGCCTAAAAAATGGTCATGGTATGCATGCAAAGTATCTTGGCAAAACAATACAAAACAAAAGATCATAGTCCCTCGATGACGCTATCAAAAGGTTGCCTAAACAAATGATCTTGGTCCCTCAACAAGCTAAGATACTTGGCAACATTGCTATCATGGTCATACGATGACCCACGCCCGTCCCGTTTAACATCCAAAGATAGGGTTGTCTACCAAATCAATGGTAAATCAACAATGTCAAAGGAATAAAAATGTATAGGAAAGACTTTTGAGTAGGTAGAATGCTTCTAGTTACTTGATCAATTTGCAAAAAATCCTTGCTATTTTTAAACAAAAACACACACATTTCAAAACATTTTCCAAACAACTTTCAAAACATTGAAACATTTTTCAAAAGACAAACATCTTTGTATACATTCTTACAAACGAGAATCATTATAAAGGATTGCCTAAACAAATGCCTCTTTTCAAAATACTTTCAAAATCACACAAAGCACCATTTCAAACAATTGCAAAAGCAAAGCAATTGATCTAAACAAGTAACTAAGAGCCCATGGAAAACCATGGATGAAAAGGGTGCTAATACCTTCCCTTTTCATAATCTACCCCCGAACTCAAGAAAACATCTCAAAGGTCTTTCTTGTGATTTTTTACCTTTCCTTTTGGATAAAATAAAAGTCGGTGGCGACTCTTGCTAAACTGCAACATTTGCGAACACAAACGCAAAACGTCAAGTCAGTTCTCCCACCGCATCACAGAACTGACGACTCTTCTGGGGAATATTGTAAAAGTGGGGTTACCTTAGGGTTTTAGATCACCTTTACATGCTTATCTTGCTTGACTTGTTTGCTTTACACTTTGGTCCTATTGTTTGGGTTTGAATCCTCTACCTGGATTTGGGAAACATTCATAGGTAAATAGCAATACGTTGTGGAAACTGTGCGGGGTATACCGACATGGTCTAAGCAATAGATATATTAGTGCGACATATTTGTGGGTACTGGTAGCCTTTGAGTCAATCAAAGAGAATACAAGGCCGCTGAGTGATGTCATGAAGCACTAATAGACTTCTAGAACCTTTACTTGACCAACTTGGCCTTTTAGGATGTAGTGAGATGACCGACTTTGGTGCAGTCCGAAGTTGGTAGATACTCGATACTACACTCATTGAGGGTTAGTTTCTTGGAATATTTCGGTCTCCAATAAAGAGGCTGAATTGAAACAACGAACAAGGAAACAATCCAGTGATATTGAGCTCCTTGGAACCCGGTTACTTTTACTAGGACAAGTTGAGCCAACTAAACTTCAAGAGGGTACTTACCTATGAAACCCCATGCAAGCCTAAACTAGGAACTTGTGTGATTTGCTTGTACATATATACTTCTGCATAACATCATGGACATCATGAACATCATATGCACTCACTAACCATTTCAAGGACTTTGGAGATTCATCTTTGTTCTTGTTTTGTAGGTTATGGATTCACTTCGCAGGAAAACTATCCAAATCAACCTTGTAAGAATTCCTCCACAACTCAAGGAGCTAGCTTCCAGGATTCCTGAGAATTCTCCATTCACCGAGAGACATGATCGTCTACTCAACTTGGTCACTTCCAACACAGAGGAGGATATGATGAAAGTTCTCTTCCAGTTCTTTGACCCTTTGCATCATTGCTTCACATTTCCTGACTATCAACTTGTGCCTACTTTGGAAGAATTCTCTCAACTTCTGAGGATTCCTATTCTCAATCAACTACCTTCAACGGTACGGAAAGAGATCCAAAGCCATAAGAGATTGCTCAAGCCCTGCACTTGCACTCATCTGATGTCACAACTCATTGGGAAACTAGAAGTGGTGTCAAAGTTTCTATTTGAGAAGGCCCAAAGCTGTTGGAATTCTCTAGACTTGCAAGCTTTTGAGGAGATTGTAGCTCTTCTCATCTATGGGATGGTCTTGTTCCCTAATCCTGACCAATTTATAGATGTAACCGCTGTCAAAATCTTCATGACTCGCAACCCGGTGCCTATATTTCTTGGGGATATCCTCCACTTTTTTCACACTCGTACAATGAGGAAAAGAGGTGTTCTTATGTGTTTTACTCCTCTCTTGGCAAGATGGTTTATTTCTCATCTTCCTCAACCTGTCTTGAAGAATGAGCAAGGTTTGAGGTGGTCACAAAGGTTAATGACACTTAACCATTCAGATATTCATTGGTGTTCTCGATCCAAAGAGAATGTTATCATCATTGACCGTTGTGGGGAATTTCCTAATGTCCCTCTACTTGGCATTAGGGGAGGCATCACCTACAACCCTTGCTTGGCTCTGAGACAGTTTGGTTATGCCCGAAGGGATGGCCCACATGATATGCTAGTTCAAGGTTTGGTTTTCGACTTCGACAACAACGACCAAGGACTCCGACAAAGGTTCATCCGAGCTTGGAGGATGCCTAACAAGGTGGACAGTAAGACCTTGGGACACAAGAATTCCATCCCTCTTGAGCCATACCTCAAGTGGGTACGAACCCGCGCCCAAAGTCTTATGATGCCTTACCCCTCCATTTTCCCAGTGATTATAGAGCCTGTTATGGAAGGAGAGGTTCCATACACCCTCCTACATCCTGACATGCCAACATCACTAGAAGATCTACAAAGGAGTTGGATACAACTCAAGGGAGAGCGCAATACTTTCGAAGCCTAATTCTACGCAAGTGAGAAGAAGGTTTTGGAACTCACTCAGCTACTTCACAAAGAGTAGACTCTCAACACCTACATTGCACCAAAGAGGATGTGCAACGTCTTTTTACCTTAGAATTTTGTATTATTTTGCCCAAGGGGCATTGATGTACTAACAAATTCTATCTTATTGATATGACGTGTGTTTCTTTTTTGTTTAAAACAAATTTGAATTTCTGAATCCTTGAAAGCATTACATGAATACATATCATTCATCATATGCATAAACAGGTCTTCACACCAAGTTTCCTCATCTCTCTACTGTTTATTTCAGCAAGATGGATATTGAACAAACGGTCAAAGATTTGCAAGCTCAGAATTTACAATTCCAACAGTTGCTCATGACCCTAGCCAAGGGGCAGGAGGAACTCAAGACTCTGCTAGAGAAATAGAAAGAAAAAAAGAAGAAGAAGCGAGCCGGTGTGGTTATCATGGGCAGAAGGTTTGAAGGACAAGCCAGACAAACTTTGGAATTTCCCTCAACCTCTGAGGAAGGGGAAAGAAAAGGTAAAGATACGGCAGTACCATCTGATTCTGAAGCAGAAGAAGAAGAGGAAGAGGACTACTCTGAATAACAGTACCCTCCGGCCGATGACAAATACAAAAACTTGGAAGAACGTCCAGCTGCTATGGAGATAGAGAGAGTACCGGGGCTGGATTTTGAGGAGTTAGGGCTGGTTTCTGGAATTGTAATCCCTCCTAAGTTTAAAGTGCCACTGTTTGCTAAGTATGATGGGGTGTCTTGCCCAAAAATGCACTTCAGATCCTATGTCAGGAAGATTCAACCACATTCTTCTGACAAAGATTTGTGGGTCCACTTTTTCCAGGATAGTTTGTCAGGAACGCAGCTTGATTGGTTCTACCAGTTGGAGAGAGCAGATGTCCATAATTGGGAAGACTTGGCGGCCGCCTTCTATAAACAATATCAATACAACACCGACTTGGCTCCAACCCGTACTCAACTGCAGAGTATGGCAATGGTATCCAATGAGGGCTTCAAAGACTACGCCCAAAAATGGAGGGATTTAGCCGGAAGGGTGCAACCACCTTTATCTGAAAGAGAGCTAGTGGACATGTTCTTGGGGACTCTGTCAGGTCCTTTCTTTAATCACCTGATTGGAAGCTCCTCTGCAGGTTTCACTGAGTTGATTATAATTGGCGAGAGGGTGGAAGCCGGTATTAGAAGCGGGAAAATTCAGAAAGATGCGTCTACCTCTGCAACTGTAAAAAAGCCCTTCACTGGAAAGAAGGAAGTGTCTGCTGTCTATGCCTAGAGGAATCAGGGAAGAACCGAACGAAGACCAACAGTGGGGTCCGTTATGATTCAAAAGTCCGCATCAGATCAGCCAAGAAATAACCAACCGAGAAATGATCAGCCGAGAAATAACCAACAAAGGGTGGAAAGGCCTGTGAGACAATTCACCAAGATAAACATGACTTCAGCTCAAGTCTTACCACATCTCTTGAAGTTGAACCTGGCCATGCTAAAGGAGGCCCTTAAAAATCCTAACACTGCTTCTCCCCACTACCATCCCAACGCCAGATGCGCGTACCATTCATAAAGTCCAGGGCATGACACCAACAACTGTTGGGCTCTAAAGAACAAGATTCAAGATCTGATCGATGCAAAGGAAGTTGAATTTGAAGCTCCCGAAAAACCGAATGTTATCTCCGCTCCAATGCCTAGGCATGGACACAATGCCAATGATATGGAAGAAGATTTGTTTGTTTCTGCTGTGGATGAACTGTTAACTCCTCTCCTGACCATCAAGTTGAATTTGTTGAAAGCTGGGGTGTTCCCAGGTTGTGACAAAGATTTCCATGCTTTCCTATCCTCCCCATTTGACTGTCCTCTGTTGAAGAAAGGAATCCAACAACTGATTCATAACAAGGAAATTTTGTTTGAGAAAGCTCCTGTTTCACCCATTCCAGTTCCAGAAGTTCCAATAATAACCATATACGCCAATCCTTCCAGGGTTCCTAAAAAACCCGTTAGGATTACACCCGCTCTAGTGACTACTCCTTTGAAGATAACAATGCCCGGGCCAACCCCTTACAAATTAGATAAGACGGTACCATGGAACTATTGTGGATAAATCTACTACCATGGTGTCAAACAGATTGAACAGACCATTGAAGAAGAAAGCTCTGAGGAGGATAATCCCGACATCAGTAACATTTCCGGAACAAGCAAAGTTACCCGTAGTGGAAGAATCTTTTCTCCAGAGATTGCTCCTCCAACATCAGTCTTTGGACCCGTAGCCATTCCGAAGATTACACCTATACCAGTAACTGTACCTGCAAGTGTACTCGCCGATAAAGACAATGCAATTCCTATCCCTACTTCCGCTGCTGAGAAAAAAGGAAAGAATGTTCAAGAGGAGCTTGTCCTGACGAAGGCTCAATCACTAGTTATTCCTGATACATCCAAGAAGGAGATGGAAGAAATCCTGAGGATCATTAAGAAAAGTGATTATGATATGGTAGAACAACTGGGGCAGACCCCCTATGATCGGGACTTTATAAGTCTATCGGGATACTAACTGCAAGTATACAGTTTAGTCGTTCTAGTTTTAAAAGATTATCGAACCCACAAAGACTGAGGATCAATCGCATACGATCTAATGCTACAGTTTGTTTAACTAAGCGATGAATATTCGATTTTTGGGGGGAAACTGTTTAATTAAAATAATAGTAATAGTTATACCGGTATGTGATGGTCGGACTTCGGGAATTCGGTGAATCGCTTGGCCTATAAAGTATTTTGGTAAAAACTAATTGTTTAAAAACCTGAGACATACACTCTCGTGTTTATGAAATAAGTTATGCTACTAAACCTAGTGGATGCACTTTAAATTTAATAACACTTTTTGAAAACAATTTGAGTTTAATTAATTTATTAAAACACTCTCGTGTATTTAAAAATTAATGTTTCGTTACCACTATCTGGGTTAAACCCCAACTCTCGCATGCAGGTTCTTGCCTTAATTAATTTCCCACTCTCATCGCAAAATCGTGTTAATTAACCTCTCACTCTCGTGACAAGGGTAGTTAAATTAATCTTGGAAATTGGAAACCAGAAATTATTTTATAAATAAATATTTTTGGTCAAGGTATCAATGAATTCTTTCGGTTCTTATGAGTCACATACCGGTACGAATAATTTAGCCGGACATAATAGATTTAACAACAATGCAATTCAAAATATAATTCATAAAAATAATTGGCATAATACAAAAAATGAATAAATAATAATTGCAATAAAAAAACCTGGAATTAAAGTTGCTATGGTAATCTTGAAGTATTACAATATTCCTTGCAGCTTGATTGAAGTAAATGAATTGTGTTAATTCTTGAATGAAGAATTAACACCTAAAACTAAAGCTTGAAATAGAAATTACAGCAATGTAGAAAAAACTCTAAAACAAGGAAATAGAAATAATTGCAAAAAAATAATAAATTTGTTCTGAGAAAATTCCTTCGACCCCTGCAGCTTTGCGCTACCACACATATATATAGCAGATGAAATAGCAGTTGAAAGTGTCTTGAGAAAAGGTTGAGTGGAGGAAATATAGGGAGCATGGTTACTGAGTGGAGGGAAAATAGGAGAACGAGTCTGCCCTTGCGTTGCCCACGTCTCCACCCATTTATAACGTCCATCTTCACGCGCGTAACGGTCGTCACAGGTGGGTGACGGTCGTAACGCGCTTAAATAGCACATTATGCTCGCCAGTGATGCGTGACGAGCGTTATTCCAAGTTGGGGGGAGTTACGCCCGTCACAAGGGTGTGACGACCGTCACTGCTCCAAAAATCCAAACTTTTCATTTTTAGTTCTTTTTCTCTTTGTTTATTGTCTAGCCTTCTTCATGTTGTCCTTTTCCATTGGTTTGAGTTGACAAATGTTATACCTGTAAAAAGACAAATAAACTCGGAATAATCGGGGGTTAGACGACTTAATGTAATATAAAATCGGTAAAAAGCGTAGTAATTATATGATACGTTTTCTCGTTATCAAATCCCCCCACACTTAAACCTTTGCTTGTCCTCAAGCAAATAGTCATTCGAAAGGTCGGACAAGTTTTGTCAAGCGCATAAGCATGATATACCTTGGATTTTTAAAGTAATTTCGGGAAATCCTCGTCGGTTCGGCCAATACTTGAGTGAAACACTAAAGATACGCTAATGACACAAGCAATAAGCTTAGTCATAGGCTTCCATTTCAAACGAGCTATCCAACAGTTCCGTTATAATTCTGCCCAGAGTTCCTCGTATCTATTTCACCCGGTTTTGTTCTGGCGCAATCACATTAAGCCCTTTGTCTTAGCACGCACGTAGTGGAGTAACCGGTTAGTGACTTTGATCCTTTTAGCACGGGGTCTGGTACATAAATGTGGCAACCCTACATATGTTTATCCAAGTTGGAGGTTGTGGGGGATCGAGCCATAGCACGCCCTACCGAGTTCAGAACCAGATACCTCTGAACCAACCTACACTGGATTCCTTCTTTATTTTCTCAACTCTTGTATGTGACCGTATATTTTGGTGCACAAAATTTCTTTTCTTTAGCAGCGAGATAGGAAGGATATTTTAATGACCAGGCATCAAACACTTATATTCATCGATTCTCCACGTGGTTTGTGTCAAGACGGTGCTGACTGCTAGTATAAACTACTAGGGGTTACTGTAGAACTAAAAAATCTAGATGTCAGTATAATGGTTATTGAAACGGATCGCGTAAATAGGAAGTCTACGGTGTCATAACCGTATCAATCTTGTTATGTCGTTTTCGGCTTCCCTAACTGGGGATTTTGTTAGAATAGGTATGTCGGGCTAATGCGAAGATAAAATTTTTTGGTATGGCTGAATAAAGTGAAGAATTTAAATCAAGATGTATCATAAAAATTACTAGTTTATAAATGAAGGAAAGGTACCTCTCCCACACTAAATCTGACATTGTCCTCAATGTTGCGGTGCATAGGCGGGGAAGTACAATTACAAAAGCAAACAGAAAGGAAAATGAAACAGAAAAAATAAGAAACTACATAAAGAATAAGGAAAAACTACTGGTGACCACGTCCTCTACTCCTGGTGCGAGAGCGTCTGGTGGGAGTGGCTTCTGTGTCAGTGTCTTGGAAACCAAGGGTGCTGACGTCCATCCTTAGGGCGTTGAGCTCTGACAGGGCCTCATCTAACCTCTCATTCATGTTGCGCTGCCCAGTTAAGATCTGAGTGTTTTGAGCGTACAGAGACTCAAATTGCTCGTGATGCCTTCTTTCAAGTGTTGCGTTCATTTGGTTTTGCATATGGATGGCGCGGAGGATGTCTTCAAGATTAATAGGAGGAGGTGCGGATGAGGATCCTGGAATGTCGTGGACGGGAGGAGCACTATCCAACTCTTCTTGCATTTCATCTGCGGGGGCTGCAGGTTGGTCTTCATGAGTAGGTGCACGCTCTGCGGGAGTTGCAGGATCGAACAACCAGTTTGCTCGGTTTCTTGGATCGATTCGGTCCCTGCAAGGCAAAATGATGTTCTGATAGACAGTGTTCCTGATTACAGGGTGGAATCTGCCATCCTCCCGCTCGTAAATGAGATGTGCGGCTTTACAGTGATCCAAAGTTAGCAAAGCCGGTGCCATAGAAGGCAAAGTCGCGAGAACAACACCGTAGTTCAGACCTATAGCAAGTGAAGTGACCAGCCCTCCGAAATAAAATGGTTTTCCGCCTCTAGCACAAATAGAGTGGATGTGAGCAAGTAAGAACGGGGCGGCATTGATCTTTTGCCCTGTGAACACGCAATGCAAAAAGAAGAGCTCCTTGGAGTTGAGCTTATGATTGCTGTCACGGGCGAAGATTGTGTTGCTGAGGATGCGGTGGAAATAGCAGATGGTCGGATTATGAATGTGGTTGGCATTCAGGTGGTCGTAGGATCCGACACGGATATTCGTCAAACTGTGCCATAAGTTGAAGGCTTCCTCACCAAAATTATCTGGCACCCGGAGATGAACACCCTCGTCCGAACAAAAGCCTAAAAGTCGCGCAATGTCGGATTGGGGCAACTCGTGCTCAATGCCAAACATGCGGAATTTGGCCAGGCCTGATAGTTGGTTCGTGGCACCTGGCGGAGTGATGTAAACAAAGGAACTCAAAAACTCAAGAGTAAGAGTTTCATAAATCGGTCTTGGTTCACGGCACAAGTTCCATAAATATACACTCTACAACAATTGGCGGACACTGTCAAGTAGTCCCAAACTCCTCAGGTAGTCGATATCAACGTACCGTGTGGGTTGGAGACCTCGGAGTTGAAATTTCTGAAATTTTTCCCGTTGGTTTTCTCCTTGTTCGCCGGCTCTGAAAGTGAGAGCAGGAGCTTGTGGGTTATTGGCCATGGTGTTCGTAGAACTGATTGAAAAAGGTTTTGGAATATGAAATTGGGGTAGTGGGTGGATAGTATTTTAGTGTTGGAAGTTTAGAAGTTTGAAGAAAAATGGAGTGGAGTGGGTAGTTTTCGTGTGATTGTAACAATGGAGGAAATGGGTTTATGAAGGGAATGGTTGGAACGGTTCTGTAATAGCCGTTCTGATACATTGTATGCATGACGGTCGTCACGAGAGTGTGACGGTCGTCACAAGGCAAAAAGGCGCGTTACGCTCGTCACGAGGGTGTGACGGTCGTAACACGTTCAATGTTATTAATGAGAAGATCGTTACAGGACCGTTGGGGGTGTTTATATATTTTTATATATTTTTATTATTTTCTTAATATTTTAAGTTTGAAATATTTTAATTAATTAGAGTTTTGAAATATTTTTAAGTATTCTAATAATACAAACAGTAAATAAACAGTAAATTAAAGGGAATAAATAGTATGCTGAAAATGAAAAGGAATGAAAAAAAATAAAATAACTTGGTACTTGATAAATAATTGAATTAATTCATAAAAATTGTTTCGAAATAACTAAAAATAAAAATGAAATAACTAAAAATAATAAAATGCTAAAATAACTAGAATCCCTCCCACACTAAAACTAAACAGTGTCCCCACTGTATGTACAAATGCGAGAGAGAAGAATAAGATAACAACGACAACTCTAGCCACGGGGAGGCGGAAACATATGCTGGTGCATGAAATCCAGCTGATCGGTCACCAAATCCATGAAAGCGATGAAGTCCACCCGGAGAGATGTAAGCTTGCCCCGCATGTCAGTAATAGCTTCATGCAAAGAGTGCAGGGTAACAGTAGGTGAAGGCGGTGGAATCTCTGGAGCCTGGGTGGTGGTCTCAGTGGAAGCAGCCTGCTGTTCCCATGGATCGGGGAACTCATGGTATCCTGGTGGTGTGGCAGGGTCTTCCTCAGCATTAGAAGTATTGGGTACTTCGTAAATGTCAACAGTAGAAGGAGACGAAGACGGTGTAGCAGGATGGTAGAGGTCAAAAAGCCAGTTAGCTCTATTATGCACACTAGTGATAGGGTTCGGGAGCTTAAACTGGTGGACAATCTCATGATTAATTAACAGCTCAAATTAATTTGGCCCAAGGTTCCCGATAAAGCTGGTGTTTAAGCAGAATTCAATGTTCATCGGCTTTATTCCATAAAGCGGGGCTGATCCTAGCATAGGCTTGCGGAGTCTAATTGCATTTGATAACATAGTGACTAAACCACCCAACAGGATTGGTGCATTTGGAGTCTGGATGATACGCTCCATGTTAACTAGCATATAAGCGGCACCGTTTACCGGACGGCTCTGGGATGCACAGTACATAATGAAGAGCTCATCGCGGGATACAGATGTAACATTCTGCTGTTTACCAAAGATGGTGTGGGCGATGATCTTGTGAAAGTACCTGATAGCCGGGTTATGGATGCACTCAGAATAAAGATCAGACGGCTCTGGATGGTTATTGCCAGCGATGCTTCCCCAGAAAAAATCAAGATCAGAATCAGGCAAGAGATCCTCCTGGGTCATAGTGATAACATCAGGTCCAAAAGGGAACCCTAGCAGGTGGCTAAACTCCCTGAGGTTATAAGTGTAGTCCATGTCAAACATCCTGAAAGTGATCAACCCACGGTTGAATCCTATCCCATGATTTGGAATGAAGCTCAGGGTGCTCAGGAACTCAAGGGTCAGCTTCTTGTAAGTACAGTACCGTCTTAGGATAGGAGCAGTGTCCTAGCCAATCTGATTTAGCAAATACATGACACTCTCACGAATGCCAAGAGCGGTCATAGCATGGTCATCATCGTAGATTGTAGGGCACGTTTCCCGCTCAGCCAGATCCTCAAAGCGTCTTCTTTGGTGTCTACTTCTTAAAGTGACATTCATGAAGTTTACACGTGCCATATCGCTAAATATGAAAGCAAAAGAATTACCCCCTGAAAATATTTAATAAATGTTTAAAAAAAACTAAGTTAGTATTTTCAGGTTAAGAATTTGCCGAAGTTAAATCAAAAAGAAAAAGAAAGTGTAAAGGGAAAATAAAAATAGAAGAAAATAGAAAGGAGTAAGAGATGCAATCATGAAAATTTTAAAGATTAAGAAAAAGAAAAGAAAAATAAAAACATGTTAAAATAGTAAAAATAATTAAAATAAAACATGGGTTGCCTCCCACGAAGTGCCTTTATTTTATGTCGACGGCTCGACAGAGAATACCTATTCAGTTAGGTATCGGGGTAGGCGGCTCACTTAATTGAAGATAAGCCGAATAGTTGATATTTCTGACGTTAAAGTAGTGCTTTAAGCGCTGGCCATTGATTATGAATGGTTCGATAGAATTTCCTTTAATTTCTATCGCGCCACTTGGGAAAACTTTGTTAATTTCGAATGGTCCGGACCATCTGGAACATAATTTTCCCGGGAAAAGTTTCAGTCTAGAGTTGAATAGGAGTACGATGTCTCCTTCCTTAAATTCTTTCAGCGAGATACGCTTATCGTGCCATTTTTTTGTTCTTTCTTTATAGATTCTAGCATTTTCATAAGCGTCTAAACGCAACTCTTCTAATTCATGGATATCTAATACTTGTTTCTCGCCAGCAATCTTGTAATTTAAGTTAAGGGTTTTTATGGCCCAATAAGCTTTATGTTCTAATTCTATTGGCAAATGACAAGATTTTCCATAAACTAACTTAAACGGCGTTGTTCCGATAGGGGTTTTAAAAGCTGTCCGATATGCCCAAAGAACATCATTTAGCTTGGAGGACCAATCTTTCCTAGATGTGGCTACGGTTTTCTCAAGGATTTGTTTTATCTCCCTATTTGACACTTCCACTTGTCCGCTCGTTTGAGGATGGTATGGTGTGGCTATGCGATGTTTAACGCCATATTTGGAAAGTAACTTTTCGAAGATTCTAGAGATAAAATGGGAACCACCATCACTGATTACTAGTCTTGGTACACCGAATCGTGGGAAGATAATATGCTTGAATAGTTTTAGTACCACTCGTGTATCGTTTGTGGGTGCGGCAATGGCTTCAATCCATTTTGATACGTAGTCAACGACTACCAAAATATACTTATTTCCAAAAGATGCGGGGAATGGTCCCATAAAATCAATTCCCCATACATCAAAAATTTCTACTTCGAGGATTCCTTTTTGCGGCATTTTGTCGTGTCTAGATATATTTCCTGTGCATTGACATCTATCGCAGTTCATAATTGCTACGTGGACATCTTTCCATAAGGTAGGCCAAAAGAAGCCAGCTTGAAGAATTTTTGCACAAGTTTTCGACGTACTAGCGTGTCCACCATAAGGGGCGGAATGGCAATGGGAAATGACGTCGTCTATTTCATCGTTAGGAATGCAGCGATGGTAGATACCATTGGCGCCTCTTTTGAAGAGTAATGGTTCATCCCAAAAGTAGTGTTTAAGATCATGGAAGAATTTCTTCCGCTGTTGGTACGTTAAGTCAGGTGGTAAAACACCGGCAGCTAAATAGTTGACGAAATCAGCGTACCATGGTATTATGGTGTTGGTACAAATGGCTTTTACTACCGCAATTGTTAAAGGTTCATTGTGTTGATCTAAACTGTCGGTAAGGTCTATCTCTAGCTTAGCAATAAGGGGTTCATAAGGGAAATCTTCGTTTATGGGAACACTCTCGGTTTGGATTCCATCTAATCTTGATAAATGGTCAGCTACCATGTTTTCAGTTCCTCTTTTGTCTTTTATTTCTAGGTCAAACTCTTGTAGGAGTAGGATCCATCGGAGTAGTCGCGGTTTGGCGTCTTTCTTGCTTAGTAAGTATCGGATCGCGGCATGATCCGTGTAAATAATGATTTTGGCGCCTACTAAGTAGGAACGAAATTTATCCAATGCGAAAACTACAGCTAAGAGTTCCTTCTCCGTAGTGGCGTAATTCATTTGTGCGGGATCGAGTGTTCTGCTTGCGTAGTAGATAGCATGAAGCTTTTTATCTTTGCATTATCCTAGAACTGCGCCTACAGCATAATCGCTCGCATCGCACATTATTTCAAATGGTAGGTTCCAATCAGGAGGTTGCATAATAGGTGTTAAAATTAAAGCTTTTTTAAGCGTCTCAAATGCGTTCAAGCATTTATCGTCGAAAATAAACTCAGCCTCTTTCATTAATAATTCAGTTAGTGGCTTGGTGATTTTAGAGAAATCTTTTATAAAACGTCGGTAAAAACCAGCGTGTCCTAGAAAACTTCTTATTTCTCTAACTGTTTTGGGTGGTTGAAGGTTTTTGATAATTTCGATTTTTGCTTTGTCGACTTCAATCCATCTGTTTGATATAATGTGTCCCAACACAATTCCTTGTCTTACCATGAAGTGACATTTTTCCCAGTTGAGCACTAGGTTGACATTGACACAGCGTTTCAGTACTAATTCAAGATTTGATAAACATCCGTCAAAACTTTCTCCACAGACAGAGAAATCGTCCATGAATACTTCCATAATTCCGTCTAAGAAGTCTGCGAAAATCGCCATCATGAATCGTTGGAAAGTTGCAGGTGCGTTACATAGTCCAAATGGCATTCTTCGGTATGCAAAGGTACCGTAGGGACATGTGAACGTGGTTTTCTCTTGATCGTCAGGATGAATCGGAATTTGGAAGAATCCTGAGTGTGATCGATGGAAATAGAACTGATTGTTTTTTAAGCTGGTTCGCGAAATGTCGCGGTAAGCAAGAGTCGCCACCGTCTTTTATGTTCTCCAACATGGAAAGGACAAAAGCACAGCAAAATTCCTTCTTTGAGAATGTTTCTCGGTTCGGGAGGTAGATTTATAGAAAGGGAAGGTGTTAGCACCCTTTCTATCCGTGGTTATCCACGGGCTCTTAGGTACTTGCTCTTATGTTTTCAAAATTTGTTTGCTTTTCAAGTGTGTGTGGGTTTTGAAAAAGTTTTGTTTGAAAAATTTCTAGGTAACTCTTGTATCAGTCCTCAAGAGTGTATGAAAAATTTGTATGAAAACTTTTGAAAGTGTAGGTGTGAAAAGTATTTTTGTTTGTTTCGAAAAGAGCAAGTACTTAAGAGAAATCTACATACTCTAAGGAATTAGGCTGTGTAAGAGTCCTTTAGATAATGCTATCCCACCATTGAGAGGTAGGTAGCAGCATCGTTGGAGGTGTTCGGGTTAATTCGATTATCGGGACAGTGTGGTCACCGAAGCAATGGTGGGACACCTTAGAAGTAACCCTAATGTCCTAGATCCTTTTATCCGAGGCAACTGTTTCAAGGCAACTGGATCTTTAGACAGAAGAGCGACCTCTAAGGCACCCTATACTTGATGACCACGTTCGAGGCAACCAGTGAGGCGTACCCTAAGAAGTGGCATGTGCTTTGTGTGTTGTTTTTCAGTTAAGGTTATCTTGTATGTTATTTGTGAGCTACGGATTGGTTTTATTTTTCATACATTCTTTCATGCATTTTTTAACAGTTAGGAGTGCGGAAAATAAATTGCAGAAATGTAAATCTAGCTATTACAAGGCGCGGGTCTATACATCGCCAAAAAACAAAAACCCGTTTTGAAATAAGAATGCGAGAAATAGCAAATAAAGAGATAAACCTAATTAACTATTACATTTCCGGAAACAGTTACATAAATATAATGAATTAAAATAAATTGCGCGCGAAAGAATGAATCGGGACGTCCTAAGGGTTTTGACCATTTTTTAAGAAAGAATTGAATTTTTGTCCTTTTTTGTAATTAATGAAATTAAAACTAATAACTAATTAATTAATTAATTAAGAAAATGTTTTTTATATTTTTGTGTTTTTAATGAAAATAAAGAGAAAATAAATAGAAATTAAAAGTTAGCAAAAACCTAATTCTAAATTGTTTTTATTTATTGTAAAAAGTATTAAAGTTAATTAATTAAGCTAATTTAATTTAATTTACATTTATTTACAAAATAAGTTAATAAATAATAAAATGTTTTTTTTTTGGTTTTTATGAATTTTATGGGAAAAATTAGTTTGGGTTAATTAAAAAATTAATAAAACTAATAATTAATAAAATGGAAATTATAAAAGAAAAGAAAATAAAAAGAGAAAAAAGAAAAGAAAATAAGAACCCAGGGGGTGTTGGACCCTTAGGGAGGTGAATCAGGAATTTAGGCCCATTGTCTCAAGCCTTTTTGATTTTGAATCGTCCAGATGCGTGTTGACCAGGGAGCATGGTGTGGAGCACCCTTTGGCCTTTGGATTGATCTTTTGAGACACTTGGCGCGCATCTGTATGAGGCCTATGGTGGAACGCGTCTAGGAAGCTGCATGGGAATTTGTTAGAAAAAATAATATTGAGACTTGGGGGGACCTGAGAAAACTTACAGCGCGGTATGATGGACCTTAGGACGTGGCAAGGGTTGCTTTAGCTTCAGAGTATGGCAAAGAAGAGAGTCACGTTCTCCTTTTGGCCTGAAAATGCTTGCAACACTCCTTTTGATCTCACACTTTTTTTTGACACTTTTTGGATTTTGCTCTGGCCGTTTGTGCACACTCTAGGTCGTGAATGAGGCTTGCAAGGCTTGCATATGTAGTCATGAATGAGAATAAGTCACATTTAGGAGCCTTAAACTTGTGCCATTAAGTTTTTGGATTTTGTCTTAACCACCATTAAAGGCCTTTCAAAGCTTGTTCAAATTTGAATTTTTATGCTTGAAATGGCTCTAGCACGAAATTGGTATGTGGAATATGCTTCATGAAGGCTAATCAAACCACAAGATACCATTTAATCAATTTTTTTGATTTTACTTGAATTATTATGGATTAAAATGAATTAAATCCATAAAAATAAAATAAAAATAGAAAAATAATTATTTGGTCTTGAAATTGATCATGGGACACGTGGGTGGCATGACAAGGCTGAATCAAGTGGAAGAAAGTGGGCCCTTTTGTCAAAAATTGAAGTTTTAAGGATAGTTGACTTTTGCCATTTCACAAAAATTTCCCAACTTCTCCAATGCATATCTTGCTCAATTATGATCATATGAACATGTTCTTGGACATTTTGGAAAGGTATTGAAGTCCTCTAACCAATGCCTTTGGTCCCATGTCATTTTGATTTACCAATCTCAAGTTATGGTCTTTGACTTAAAATGCCTTTTTGTTGACTTTTGAAAATGACCTATAATGTTGAAATTGATAACTTTTTGTGAGAGCATTTCTTGGACTTGTAATGTGAAGATGAGTTGTAGGAAATGTCCTCCCCTTAAAAATGAGCATTGGATGGGATTTTTCTGATGAACCATGAAAAAGTTATGCCTTGGTCAAGTTACAGTTGACTTTTCAGCTGTCCAAAAAGGCAAACTTTTGCATTTTGATGATTTTTTGAGCCATTCTTGTGGAATCATGATCATGACTTGATCAAATGATGATTGTGGCTTCAAAATAAGATGTTGACCAAAATTTTTGACTTTTGACTTCCAAATGACCATTTTACCCATACAGTTGATTGTGAAGCAATTAGGGTTTTTGACTGTGCAACTTGACCTTGTGAGCCTTGAAACTTGGCATGTAGATGCTTGACAATGTTTATAGGCATGTGGGACTTGATTGAGCCCTTGAGAACCTCAACTTCCTTGCAAGAACCAAAACCCTAATTTGACTGGCTTAGGAGGGTGTTTGAACTGTGCAACCCTTGAGTAGACTTGAGCAAATTGAGATGATGCTTGTCAAAACTTTGAAGAATATGGGAGGGCAAATTTTGGGGTACAACAGTTGCCCCTGTTCAATCTTCTTAGACCTGAGGATGTAGATTGGCTTGTGTGCCTTTCGTGATCCGAAGGTGGAAGATGATTGAACACTAGAGTGCCCAGAAATTTGCACTCACATAGTAGAATTTCAGCAGTGTGACAGCGGGAATGGGCTTACAGATGCCATTTGGAGAGATGGTGGATGGGAGGATGGGCTTATAGATGCCATCTGGAGACGTGACAGGACCTTGTCGGGAATGGGCTTATAGATGCCATTTGGAGATATGGTGAATAGGAGGATGGGCTTATAGATGCCATCTGGGGGTGTGATTGAACCTTATTGGGAATGGGCTTATAGATGCCATTTGGAGATGTGACAGAACCTTGTCGGGAATGGGCTTATAGATGCCATTTGGAGACTGTTGATATGTGGATGGGCTTATAGATGCCATCTGGAGGTGGTCTGTTGAACTGTAATTTTTGTAAGTTGAAAGAGGGAAACTGTGTAGGGTTGCCTGATGATGAGCTCGTGTAAAGCTGCATCTTGGAAAGAAGGACACCTGTGTAGGGTTGACTGATGATGAGCTCGTGTAAAACTGCATCTTTGGAGGAAGGAAACCTGTGTAGGGTTTACTGATAATGAGTCCGTATAAGACTGTATCTGAAATGGAGAAGGAACCTGTGTATGGTTACTTTGATGACGAGTCCGTGTAAAACCGCATCTAGAGCTGAGAAGGAAACCTGTGTAGGGTTTACTGATGACGAGTCCGTGTAAAACTACGTCTGGAGTTTGAGAAGGGAACCTGTGTGGGGTTACTTTGATGATGAGCCCGTGTAAAACTGCATCTAGAGCTGAGAAGGAAACCTGTGTAGGGTTTACTGATGACGAGTCCGTGTAAAACTACGTCTGGAGTTTGAGAAGGGAACCTGTGTGGGGTTACTTTGATGATGAGCCCGTGTAAAACTGCATCCTGGAAGAAGTAAAACCCGGGTAGGGTTTCTGATGACGAGTCAGTGTAAAACTGCATCTTTGGGAAGAGAGAACCTGTGTAGGGTTTCTTTGACGACGAGCCCGTGTAAAACTGCGTCTGGAGAGAGAGAACCTGTGTAGGGTTTCTTTGGGATAAGTTCGTGTAAAACTTCTGGAGGAACCGGGGTAAGGTTACTTCGGGATAAGTTCGTGTAAAACTTTTGGATGAACCGGGGTAAGGTCACCTTGAGATAAGTCCGTGTAAGACTTCTGGAGGAACCGGGGTAAGATTACTGCAGGATAAGCTCGTGTAAAACTTCTGGATGAACCGGGGTAAGGTCATCTTGAGATAAGTCTGTGTAAGACTTCTGGAGGAACCGAGGTAAGGTTACTGCAGGATAAGTTCGTGTAAAACTTCTTGATGAACCGGGGTAAGGTCATCTTGAGATAAGTCCGTGTAAGACTTCTGGAGGAACCAGGGTAAGGTTACTGCAGGATAAGTTCGTGTAAAACTTCTTGATGAACCGGGGTAAGGTCATCTTGAGATAAGTCCGTGTAAGACTTCTGGAGGAACCGGGGTAAGGTTACTGCAGGATAAGTTCGTGTAAAACTTCTTGATGAACTGGGGTAAGGTCATCTTGAGATAAGTCCGTGTAAGACTTCTGGAGGAACCAGAGTAAGGTTACTACAGGATAAGTTCGTGTAAAACTTCTTGATGAACCGGGGTAAGGTCATCTTGAGATAAGTCCGTGTAAGACTTCTGGAGGAACCGGGGTAAGGTTACTGCAGGATAAGTTCGTGTAAAACTTCTTGATGAACCGGGGTAAGGTCATCTTGAGATAAGTCCGTGTAAGACTTCTGGAGGAACCGGGGTAAGGTTACTGCAGGATAAGTTCGTGTAAAACTTCTTGATGAACTGGGGTAAGGTCATCTTGAGATAAGTCCGTGTAAGACTTCTGGAGGAACCGGGGTAAGGTTACTGCAGGATAAGTTCGTGTAAAACTTCTTGATGAACCGGGGTAAGGTCATCTTGAGATAAGTCCGTGTAAGACTTCTGGAGGAACCGGGGTAAGGTTACTGCAGGATAAGTTCGTGTAAAACTTCTTGATGAACCGGGGTAAGGTCATCTTGAGATAAGTCCGTGTAAGACTTCTGGAGGAACCAGGGTAAGGTTACTGCAGGATAAGTTTGTGTAAAACTTCTTGATGAACCGGGGTAAGGTCATCTTGAGATAAGTCCGTGTAAGACTTCTGGAGGAACCGGGGTAAGGTTACTGCAGGATAATTTCGTGTAAAACTTCTTGATGAACCGGGGTAAGGTCATCTTGAGATAAGTCCGTGTAAGACTTCTTGATGAACCGGGGTAAGGTCATCTTGAGATAAGTCCGTGTAAGACTTCTTCTGAAAGAAAAGGAACCGGTGTAGGGTTACTTTGATGATAAGTCCGTGTAATACTTCTTATGAAAGAAAAGGAACCGGTGTAGGGTTACTTGTGGAGGGTGAGTCCGCGTAAGACTTCGTCTGAAAATTGAGAAGGAACCGGTGTAGGGTTGCCTGATGATGAGTTCGTGTAAAACTACATCTGAGGTTGAGAAGGAACCGGTGTAGGGTTGCCTGTTGATGAGCCCGTGTAAGACTTCTTCTGAAAGAAAAGGAACCGGTGTAGGGTTGCCTGATGATGAGTTCGTGTAAAACTACATCTGAAGTTGAGAAGGAACCGGTGTGGGGTTGCTTCATGATGGTCAAGTAGATGATTGTCCTATCTGGTTTCAGATATTAACCCGCAATCAATCGTCCACAGAATTTTCTTGGCTTGTTACCAATGTTGATTTGGAACTGTAGAGGTAGATGGTAATCATCTTTTGATTGACCTTTTCCTGAAAAGGCAAAACGTTAGCTGTATGCAGTGTCATGGTGCATGAACTGCATGATATTAAGATGTTCTCAAGAGTAAATGAGATTTGTGTTGTATGATGCGTATGCATGCTATAATGTATGAAGATGTGATGTTTATGAATGTATTCTCGTCTGGGAAAATAAATCCTTGACGAATGCCGGGAGCTTGAATCCCGGGCTGATGTTGAAGAGTAAAGTTCTTCATTTCCGCTGGGGATGATGGTTGCAAGAATAAACCGGTAGGAGAAGATGACTCTGTTGGGGAATAAACTTGTTGAGGAGATTACTCTGCGGGGAATTAGTCTGTGGGAAGAGATACCTTGCTGAGGTTTTGATGATAACTTTGTTGGGGATTCCGTTGATAAGCTCTGTTGGAAGATATGATGAACTCCGCTGGGGATAGGAAGAGCTTCACCTAGGACGATCTTTCCGTGGTAATTAGCTGAGGATAACCCAGTTATAAGCCCTGGTGGGGAATAACTTTGAATAAAGCCGGGGAAAAGCGTTCGTACTCTGCCGGTGATAAGCTTCTAGAATCTACTGGGGATGATAATCAACTCTCCTGGGGAGACTTTGGACTGCACTGGGAAGTGGCTCCCCTGGATGTCTGTATTCCGCCGGGGAACAATCTCATATTAAGACTGCCGGGGATACTTGCTTAGGAACATCTGCATACTCCGCTGGGGAATATTGAGATTTTCTTGGGATACCCAACTTCCTTAAGGCTGACAGTAGATTAATTCTGCTTGGGGAGAGCGTTGACTTGCTAGAGATATTGTGCCTTTCGGGGCTGATGGGAGACCAACTCCGTTCGGGGAGAATTGTTGAATCTTGTCTTACTCTGTGGGGAGTGGAGGTATCTTGATTACGTTCTTCAGGCGAACCTACCTTGGTACCTTGGTGGACAGAGCAACTAGATTGCTTAGACAATTCATTATTGCCCCAGTTTCTGCGGGAGGAAGTACCTGTGGATGTCTTGATTGACAAATCTTCTTCTGGTAGACAAGTGACGGGATGCCGGGACATAGTCGTACGCTTTTGATCCCTAACTTTTGCCTGGACCGCCCTTTCGGGTTTTCAGTCCACCGGGATACCCATTTTTGCCCAAGCCGCCTTTTCAGGTTTTCGACTTGTCGGGTGTACAAATTTTCATTTTCATCCCTTATTTTTGCCCGAACCCTTTTGGTTCGCCGGGAAGCCCTTATTTTCGCCTAGGTGTGTCAACCTAGCGGGTCTTTGATTGTGCGTAGTATTTTTTCGACTATGTCCACACTCTCAAGATGCAGGGAGGGGCCCATGTCAGTAGTGTTGTGTTGCCTTACTACCAGAAGATCTTTGTTTGATCGTCCAATGCCCCAAGTGACTCAGACGGAGACTTGCCCCGAGCTGGTTGGCCTTTTTGAGAGATTCTCCGAATCTTGACTTAACTGCCCCAGATGATGGACAATGATCATGCCATGCCCCTTGATTGGAGGTGCTTTTGTTTATTAGACATTCGTCGTGCGAACTTCTATGCTGCTCAAACAAATAGTCATATGCAAGCAAAAAATGCAAAGCTTATGTCTGTCTTGAAGTTTTTTTTGGAAAATGCATTTTTTCATAAAAACAAGTGAATTTTTTTTTTGTAAACTGTGATGTCAACTCGTTATTTTACCGCAAGCCTTAAGGAGTCAGGATACCTTTGTAACAGTATGCTTTCGAGTTAACCCATGCTTCAGCTAGGACTTTTGAGGGTTATAACGTGGCCTGGTTCACGGTTTAAGAAACAAAGGATAAAGACTCAAATTTATCTGTACACACCCGCTCTTCGTGATGTCCTTCAAACCTAATCTCAGTTGATCGTGCGTCAGACCTTGTTTGAGTCTTTGCTATGATGTTCCGGTGATGGTTCGAATGTTGACAATTTATTTTGAATAGACAATCATTTCTTTTTGTTGAGGGTTTGTAGGACCTCTTTCTTTTTTGATTTGATTATCCCTATTTTTGCCTGAACTGTTTCTTTTCGTATTACAGTCAGCGGGATGCCCCAGTTTTTGTAAGTCTCCTTTATAGGTTTTGACTTATATGGGCTTTCATTTTGAGAGATAATGACTTCCTGCCTTTATGATTATTCGGAGCCATCACTGTCTTTTGTTTTGTAAGGATTCCTTTGGTGCCATTCGTTGTGCACTTGGATCAGCTGAGAGAACTACCCTGCCCCAGGTTATGATTAAGGGTTTTAATTTTCGAAAAGAAAACTCCTACTTCTTTGGCTCAAAGGGGTTGACGAGGGATTATCATCCTTATAATTCCAGTGTTTAGGAATTGAAACAATGCCTGTACCTCATCAGCAGGGTCTGTTCAAAAGCATACTGTAAAGATCGTGGTATCGTTTTCGTCATCCTCCCTCAAGAGGCTTAGAATTTTAGATCGAGAGTTGAACATCAAGAAAAAAAAATAAAAGCAATTTTGAATATAGAGAACACAATTACTTCAAAACATACACGTGTAATGCATTAATGAAATAATAGAGTTTGACATGATAATTGCTTGAATAAGCATAGAAAAATACAATATCAGAATTTAAATGAACAAGAGTCTCTCAATCCTAGCCATGTTTTGGCAAGGGAGCAGTGATCACATCGGGAGTCTCAGCAGGCTCAAATTCGATCTCTTTGGCGTTAATCATGTTCTGAATCTTGTATTTCAGCGCCCAACAATCCTCAATATCGTGCCCCGGGCTACCGGAATGATAATCACACCTCGCAGCTGGGTTGTAGCTTGGAGAAGAGGTCTTGGGATTTGCAGGAGGGTTGATCACCGCAATCAGATTCATTTTCAACATGTGCTGCAACGCCTGTGACAATGGCATGTTGATGTTAGTGAATTGTCTTTTAGGCTCATCTGGCCTTTGCTGATTTCCCTTTGGCGGTTGTCGACGTGACGCAGAACCTGAGATCATGACTGCCCCTACGTGTTGGTCACGACGATCCTTCTGACTATACGCAGCATTGGACTCTTTCTTGAATGGTTTCTTCTCAGTGTTCGAGGAGTCACCCTTTTGTATCTTCCCGGACTTGATACCAGCTTCTATCCTCTCACCAGTCAAGATCAGATCTGTGAACCCAGCAGAAGAATTCCCAATCAGATGATTAAAGAATGGACTAAATAGGGTCCCCAAGAACATGTCAACGAGCTCACGGTCAGTCAACGATGGCTGCACCCTGCCAGCCAGGTCTCCCCACTTTTGCGCGTACTCCTTAAAACCTTCACCCGTCCCCAGTGACATACCCTGGAGTTGGGTATGCGTAGGAGCGAGGTCGGCATTATACTAATACTGCTTATAAAAAGCAGTTGCCAAGTCCTCCCAGTTACGAATACTGGTTCCATCCAGCTGATAGAACCATTCGAGCTGAGTCCCTGAAAGACTTTCCTGGAAGAAATGGATCCATAGGTTCTTGTCTGCCGTGTAGGGCTGGATCTTCCTTGCGTATGAACGGAGGTGCAGCTTAGGACAGGAAGCCCCGTCGTACTTTACAAAGGCAGGTGCCTTGAACTTGTGAGGGATCACCACCCCAGAAGATAAACCTAGGTCCCCAAAGTCCAACCCAGGCACACGTTGGATCTCCATAGCATTTAACCGGTCCTCCAGCTGTTTGTACCTGTCCTCAGCAGGAGGGTACTGTTCATCATTGAAATCTGTCTCGGTGTCGGAGACCACAGGACTAGGAACCTCTCTCCCTTGGTGACTGCCTTCCCCAACAGATGGAGTAGTCTGCTCAGCTTCATTCTGCAGTGTATTCCCGAGTCTGCGTCCAGTGTTGAATAACACAATCCTCTTCTTCTTCTTCTTCTTCTTCTTCTTCAGGAGCAAAGCCTTCAACTCCTGTTGTCCTTGGGCTAAGTTCTTGACCATCTCTTGAAACTGGGCGTTCTGGGCCTGGAGGGCCTTGATAGCTTGTTCAGTAGTTGGTTCAGGATTCATGATGATGGCTGAAATAAACAGCGAAGAAGATTAAGCAACCTGTGGAAAAGAGTACTTGTAATGCAATGATATGTATGTATGCATGTGATGCTTTCAAGGATCTCGCGGGGTAAACATAGAAATTTGTTAGAATTTGAATTTGGGGAGCTTGATTGAAGGAACTTCATGTTGTTGAGAGTCCTTCTTCAAGAGTCAAGGCTCACCATATCGAGTGGGTCATAGCCCCTGACTCAAGTTATCAAACTTGGCTGGAGGAAAATAAATCCTCTTTGCCCCTTGCTAGACATCATGACCTGCATCACAAACCCTTGAGATCCTTTGAAATGGATTAGTCCTTATGCAGGAGGTATGCAATGGTATGATGGCATGATGTTATGCTATGCGTGGAGTAATGTAGGTAAACCCTGTTATGAGTCCAGATTAAGGACTGTAAACAAAACCTGCAAGAAACTCAAGTGTCAGATAACAAGCATGCAAGTAGTCAAGTTTGAAGGCACACAAGTCACACAAGACAGCCCTTAGATTTCAGGCCAGCATGAAGTTTGGGGTACTACCCTCTTGAAGTTGGTGAGCTCAAAACCTGTCCTATCAAAAGTAACCGGGTTCTAAGGAGCTCAATATCATTGGGTTGTTTTCTGTGTTCATTGTTTTGATTTAGCCACTGAACTGGCGATCAAAATATTCCAAGAAAACAACCCTCAATGAGTGTAGTATCGAGTATCAACCAACTTCGGACTGCACCAAAGTCGGTCATCTCACTACCCCTAAAGAGGCCAGGATGGTCAAGTAAGGTTCCTAAGGTCAGTTGATGCTTCACGACACCACGCGACGGCCCCGTACTCTTCTTGACTTGACTCAAGGGTTACCGGTACTCACCAAAGTGCCACATCAACGTAGCAAACTGCTTCAACCGTGTCGGTATACCCTGCACTGTTCCCTCACAGTTTGTTGCTACTTTCTAAAAGGTATCCCCCAGATCCGGGTTAGGATCTATGAAACTCCAAAACAGACCCACAATTTTAAAGCAAACAAAGCAAGCAATTGAAAACATGATGATGAACTATTCCTAAGGTACACCCCACTTATTAAGTATCCCCAGCAGAGTCGCCAGTTCTGTGATCGGTGGAAATAGAACTGACTGTTTTTTAAGCTGGTTCGTGAAATGTCGCGGTAAGCAAGAGTCGCCACCGTATTTTATGTTCTCCAACATGGAAAGGACAAAAGCACAACAAAATTCCTTCTTTGAGAATGTTTCTCGGTTCGGGAGGTAGATTTATAGAAAGGGAAGGTGTTAGCACCCTTTCTATCCGTGGTTATCCACGGGCTCTTAGGTACTTGCTCTTATGTTTTCAAAATTTGTTTGCTTTTCAAGTGTGTGTGGGTTTTGAAAAAGTTTTGTTTGAAAAATTTCTAGGTAACTCTTGTATCAGTCCTCAAGAGTGTATGAAAAATTTGTATGAAAACTTTTGAAAGTGTAGGTGTGAAAAGTATTTTTGTTTGTTTCGAAAAGAGCAAGTACTTAAGAGAAATCTACCTACTCTAAGGAATTAGGCTGTGTAAGAGTCCTTTAGATAATGATATCCCACCATTGAGAGGTAGGTAGCACCATCGTTGGAGGTGTTCAGGTCAATTCGATTAACGGGACAGTGTGGTCACTGAAGCAATGGTGGGACACCTTAGAAGTAACCCTAATGTCCTAGATCCTTTTATCCGAGGCAACCGTTTCGAGGCAACTGGATCTTTAGACAGAAGGGCGACCTCTAAGGCACCCTATACTTGATGACTAAGTTCGAGGCAACCAGTGAGGCGTACCTGTGATCGGTGGATCTGGAACTGACTGTTTTAAAGCTGGTTTCGCGGAATGTCGCGGTAAGCAAGAGTCGCCACCGTCTTTTATTTTCTCCAAATGGAAAGGACAAACGCACAGAAAAATTCCTTTAAAGAGATTGCTCTCGGTTCGGGAGGTAGGTTATAGAAAGGGAAGGTGTTAGCACCCTTTCTATCCATGGTTATCCATGGGCTCTTAGATACTTGCTCATTGTGTTTTCAAAATGTTTGTTTGCTTTTCAAGGTGAGTGGGTTTGAAAAAGTTTCTTTGAAAGTTTCAGATCGACTCTTGTATCAGTCCTCAAGAGTGTTTGAAAAGTTGTTTTGAAAGCTTTTTTGAAAAGTGTCGGTGTGAAAAGTATTTTGTTTGTTTTTGAAAATAGCAAGTATCTATTAGAATCTACCTACCCTAAGGAATTCTTCTGTGTAATTATCCTTAAAGTAGTGCCATCCCACCATTGAGAGGTAGGTAGCACCACCGTTGGAGGTGTTCGGGTCAATTCGAGGGTTCGGGACATTGTGGACACTGAGCAATAATAAGATACCTTAGAAGCTACCCTTATGCCATTGATCTTTTATTCCGAGGCGACCGTTCCGAGACAACTTATTCGAGGCAACTAGATCAAATGGAACATAAGGACTTACTAAGACGTCCTGTACTCAACGACCACGTTTCGAGGGGCAAGGCAACAGGGTGATCACCAGAGCAATGGGAAGACACCTTAGAAGCTACCCTCATGCCAGGTTCCAGGATCATGAGGACTTACTAAGACATCCTCTACTCGACGATCACCTTTCGAGGTAAGGCAACAGTGAGGCGTACCCTAGGGGTGGTGTGTGAATTGTGTGTCATTTTCAGTTTATTGTTTGTCTTGTCATGCATTGGTGATCTACGCTTTGATTTTATTTTCGGGCATTCATTCTTTCATGTTATTGTTAACAGTTAAAAAGTGCGGGAATTTAAAGTGCGGAAAAGATAAAAGGTCCTACGCTATTACAAAGGCGCGGGTCTACAACGCCAAATTAATCCAGACCCGATTTAAAATAAATTGCAGAAAATAAATGCCTAATTGACTATTACAAGGCTTTGGAACAAGTACATTATATTTACA
This sequence comes from Vicia faba, assembly GCA_948472305.1. NCBI lineage: Eukaryota > Viridiplantae > Streptophyta > Magnoliopsida > Fabales > Fabaceae > Vicia > Vicia faba. The sequence continues at coordinate 1,451,946,157 of OX451741.1, forward strand.
ACAAAGAAACAAATAAAACGCGCGAAAAAAGAAAATAATCAAATGCGAGGGCGTTGGACCCTTTAAAGGAATTAAAATAAAATTACTAAAATAATTAAGTTAAATAAAAAGAAAGAACTTATTTTTTATGTTTTTGTATTTATGACATTAAAGAAAATTAAATTAATTAAAAGTCAAATAATTCTAATTCTAATCATTTTTTATTTATTTATTAAAGAAAATGCATTAAAGTTAAAACCTAGGATTAAAACTAAATTAATTATAAAATTTATTTACAAAATTAATGGTTAATGATACTTATAATAAAAATATTTAATTAAAAAAAAAGATAAAAAAGTGCTAAAGGTCTATTTTTTTATATTTTTTTAGTTATTAAAAAAAAACATTAAAATTAACAACCTAAAATTAAAACTAAATTACTTATTGAATTTATTTACAAAAAAAAGGTCATTGATGAATTAAATTAAAATAAAACATATTTTTGTCCTTTTATGATTTTATGATTTTTTTGGTTTTTTATATTATGAAAAATATTAATTTAAAGAATTAAATTAAAACTAAATTAAACAAATAAAAATAGAAAAATAAAAAAAAAGAGTGAAAGAGAGCAAACAAAGGGGGGTGTTGACCAATGCGTATGGTGGAACTCACGTGATAGCCTTTGGATTGACCCTTGGTGACATGTGGCGTGCCAAGGGATGGAGTTGTATGGTGGTCCTTTGATGAAGCACTGCACAGAATTATGTTAAAGAGAAAAATATTGAATAAAGTGGGGGGACCTGAGAATACTTACAGTGCTTGATAATGGACCTTAGGATCTCACACCTTTTTTTGACAAATTTTGAACTTTTCTCTGGCCGTTTGTGCACTTTTTCTAGGTTGTGAATGAGGCTTGCAAGGCTTGTATATATAGGCTTGGATGAGAATCAGTCACATTAAGGAGCTTTTAAGCCTTGCAATGATGATTTGAATTTTCACATAAACCACCATTATCAACTTTCCATTTTGAGTCCATTTTTGAATTTTTGCCTTGTTTACTCCCTTGCACGAATTTTGGTAGGCCCATAATGATGTTTCAAGGCTAGTTAAGGCCAAATATTCCCTCTTAAATCAATTTTTGAATTTCTTTTGATTTTAAAAGATTTAAAATTAATTAAATCCAATAAAAATCAATAAAAATGAAAAAATTAATAAAAAAATCTGAAATAAAAGGTGGGACACGTGGGAAGCATGGCCAAGTTAATTCAAGTGGAAAAAGTGGGCCCCTTTTGTCAAAAATGAGATTTCAAGGATAAATGATTTTGGCCATTTCACAAAAATTTCCCAACTTCTCCAATGCATAACTTGCTCAATTTTTAAGATTTGCTCATGTTCTTGGACATTTTGGAAAGGTTTTTGAGTCCTCTAACCAATGCCTTTGGTACCATGTCATTTTGATTTACCAATCTCAAGTTATGGCCTTTGACTTAAAGTCCCTTTTTGTTGACTTTTGAAAATGACCTATAATGTTGAAATTGATAACTTTTTGTGAGAGCATTTCTTGGACTTGAAGTATGAAGATGAGTTGTAGGAAATGTCTTTCTCTTCAAAATGAGCTTTGGATGGAATTTTTCTGATAATCCATGTGGAAGTTATGCCCTGGTCAATTTCAGTTGACTTTTTCAGCTGTCCAAAAATAGAAACTTTTGCATCTTGATGATTTTTGAGCCAAGATTTGAGAATCATGATCAAGCATTGATCAAATGATGTTTTTGGCTTCAAAATGATATGTTGACCAAAAATTTGAACTTTTGACTGTCAAATGACCATTTTGCCCCTACAGTTGACTGTAGTGCAATTAGGGTTTTTGACTGTGCAATTTTGTGCTGAAAGTCTTGAAACTTGATATGAGGATGCTTGACCATATTTGTAGGCATGTGAGACTTGATTGGGCCCTTTGAAACTCCATTTTCTTGATCAGAACCAAAACCCTAATTTTGACTGCTTAGGAGGCCCTTGACTATGCAACCCTTGAGGAGATTTTGAAGCTTGACTTGGCAATTTCTTGGAGAATATGGGAGGGCAAATTTTGGGGTACAACAGTTGCCCCTGTTCAATCTTCTTAGACCTGAGGATGTAGATTGGCTGACGTGCCTTTCGTTATCCGAGGGTAGAAGATGATTGAACACTAGAGTGCCCAGAAATTTGCGCTCACATAGCAGCAGTGTGATGATGGAAATGGGCTTACCGATGCCATTTAGAGGTTGACGAATAGGATGATGGGCTTATAGATGCCACCTGGATGTTGATCGCGTAAGAGATTCTTTAGTGAGAACCTGCATGCCTGCAAAAGAAAAAATGAGTACCTGACACGTTGCAGGAGTTGATTTTCAGATGCTTGGTATAGATGTGTCCTGACTGGTTACAGGAGTTGGATCTTTGAATTCTTCAGACGTGCCCTGGCGAGATACAGGAATCGAGTATGGTAATGTTATTCTTCAACGGATACACCCTGGCAAGATTCAGGTATCGGATCCTCGAACTCTTCAAACGTGCCCTGTCTAGATACAGGAATCGAGTCTGGTACTGTAGTCGTCAACAGATACTCCCTGGCAAGATTCAGGAATCGGATCTTCGAACTCTTCAGACGTGCCCTGTCTAGATACAGGAATCGAGTCTGGTACTGTAGTCGTCAACAGATACTCCCTGGCAAGATTCAGGAATCGGATCTTCGAACTCTTCAGACGTGCCCTGTCTAGATACAGGAATCGAGTCTGGTACTGTAGTCGTCAACAGATACTCCCTGGCAAGATACAGGAATCGGATCTGGAATCACGACAGTTGATAGCAATTATCTTTGTATTAACTTTTGCCCTGAAAAGACAAAACGTTAGTTGTATGCGATGCCATGATGTATGACATGCGAGATGTTCTCAGAATGACTGAGATTGTATGTTCATGGTGCGTATATGCATGCTATAATGTATGAAGATATGTTGTTTGTGAATGTATGTTTTCGTCTTAGGAAAATAAATCCTAGACAGATGCCGGGAAGTCAAATCCTGGGCTGATGTGAATAGCATTCTTTGTTTCCACTGGGGAGTGATGGTTGCAAGAATGAACCGGTAGGAGAAGACGACTCCGTTGGGGAATAAGCTTGGCGAATGGAATAACTCTGCAGGGAGGAAGGTACTCTAGCGATCTTGCTGAGAAACGATACTCTGTGGGGAGAGAGATACTTTGTTGAAATGTTGTATGAGAACTCCGCTGGGGATACCGTTGTCATGTTGGAAGTGTTAATAGACTTCGCTGGGGATAAGAAGACTCCGTCGACGACGATCTTTCCGTGGCTTTTGGCTGAGGATAACCCAGTTATATTCTGTTAAGGAAATAACTCTTTGAATAAAGCCGGACGACGCGTTCGTGCTCTGCGAGGGACAAGCTTCCAGAATCTACTGGGGATAAGCTTGCTGCTTGGGGAGATGAATTCCAACTTTCCTGGGGAACTGGATTGGACTCTCCTGGGGAAGTATTGAACTGCGGGGGAAGTGATTCCTTTGAATGCTTGTATGCCGCCGGGGAACAATCTTTAGACCAAGACTGCCGGGGATGCTTGTTAAGAATATATGCTGCTGGGGAATGTTGAGATTTGCGGGAGGATACCCAACTTCCTTAAGGTTGATAACTGCTTTGCTTGAGGAGAGTATACTGCTTGCTGGCTCATTCTCTGGGGAATTTAAGATGCCTGGTTATGTTCTTTAGCTGAACCTACCTTGGTACCCTGGAGGACAGAACAATTAGATTGCTTTTAGACAACTCTTTATTGCCCCTGTTTCTGAGGTGGGAGAGGAAGACCTGTGAGGCGCTGATAGTGGTTGATGGACAAACCTTCTTCTGGTAGGCAAGTGACAAGATGCCGGGACATAGTCGTACGCTTTGATCCCTAATTTTTGCCTGGACCGCCCTTTCGAGTTTTCAGTCCACTGGGATACCCATTTTTGCCCAAGCCGCCTTTCCAGGTTTTCGACTTGCCGGGTGTACAGATTTTTTTCATTTCATCCCTTCATTTTGCCCGAACCCTTTTGGTTCGCCGGGAAGCCCTTATTTTTGCCTAGGTGTGTCAACCTAGCGGGTCCTTGATTATGCGCAGTATTTTTTCGACTATGTCCGTGCTTTCAGAAGGTAGGGAGTTGCCCCTGTCAGAAGTGTGTTGTCATGTCACCAGAAGGTGTTTGATCAGGCGAGATTCGTTGTTGGAATGCCCCAAGTGACTCAGGTGGAGATTTGCCCCAGGCTATTTGGCCTTTGAGGGATTCTCCGAATCTTGATTGAACTGCCCCAGATAATGGACCATGGTCATGTCTGCCCCTTGATTGGAAGTGTTTCTTCCACTTGAGGTGATCTCTTTGTTGAGAGGACTTTTGTTCATTAGATGTTCGTCGTGCGAATTTCTCTGCTGTTCAAACAAATAGTCATATGCAAACAAGGTTATTTTAAGAATGCAAAGGCTTATGTCTGTCTTGAAGTTTTTTTGAAAAATGCATTTTTTCAGTAAAAACAACAAATTTTGTAAAATGTGATGTCAACTCGTTATTTTACCGCAAGCCTTAAGGAGTCAGGATACTTTTCGTAACAGTATGCTTTCGAACTAACCCATGCTTCAGCTAGGACTTTTAAGGGTTGTAACGTGGCCTGGTTCACGGTTTAAGAAACAAAGGATAAAGGCTCAAATTATTTGTACCCACCCACTCTTCGTGATGTTCTCCAAACCTAAACTCAGTTGATCATACGTTAGACCTTGTTTGAGTCTTTGCTCTGATTTTCCGGTGAGGGTTCAGATATTGATGATTTATTTGGAATAGACAGCCATTTTTGTTTTTGTTGAGGGTTTGTAGGACCTCTTTCTTTTTGATTTCGTTATCCCTATTTTTTGCCTGAGCTGTTTCCTTTTTGGAATTACAGTCAGCGGGATGCCCCAGTTTCGTAAGTCCCCTTTGTAGGTTTTGACTTCTTGGGCTTTTCATTTATGATTTTTTTTTGATAATGACTGACTGTCCTTATGATTGTTCTGAACCATCACTGTCTTTCTTTGTTTTGTAAGGACCTCTTTGGTGCCATTTGTTATGCACTTGGATCAACTGAGAGACTACCCTGCCCCAGGTTATGATTAAGGGTTTTAAATTTCGAAAAGAAAAACTCCTACTTCTTTGGCTCAGAGGGGTTGACGAGGGATTATCATCCTTATAACTCCGGTGTTTAGGGATTGAAACAATGCCTGTACCTCATCAGCAGGGTCTGTCCAAAAGCATACGGTAAAGATCGTGGTATCGTTTTCGTCATCCTCCCTCAAGAGGCTTAGAATTATCGAGAGTTGATCATCAGAAAAAATATGAAAATAATTTGCATATAGCGAATGCGAATATATTGATTCAAAACAGACATATGCGATGCATTAATGAAATAACAACGTTTAACATGAACAAATGTTTGAACAATCAAAAGAAAATTACAACTTGAAAGATTCTAATGAACAAAAATTTCTCAATCCTAGCCATGTTTTGGCAAGGGAGCAGTGATCACGTTGGGAGTCACGGCGGGCTCGAACTCGATCTTTTTAGCATCGATCATGTTCTGAATCTTGTACTTCAGTGCCCAACAGCCCTCAGTATCGTGCCCCGGGCTACCAGAATGGTAAGCGCACCTCGCTTCTGGGTTGTAATTTGGAGAGGAAGTCTTTGGATTTGCAGGAGGGTTGATCACCGCAATCAGGTTCATCCTTAACAGGTGCTGCAAAGCTCGTGACCATGACATGTTGATATAGGTGAATTGTCCCTTAGGCTCGTCCGACCTGTTCTGATCAACCCGCTGTTCTCGGCGAGGTCGTTGTTGGACCTGAGAAGTAGTAGCAACTCGGAGAGGTCTATTCATTGGACCCGACCTTTGCCCTCTTGGAAGCTGTTCCATGACCTGGTCCCTGATTTGGGCTGGTTGCTTCATGTCTTGATGAAGCTGACTGATCATGGCCCTCAGCTCTCCTTGCTCCTGAGCCAGACCTTGAATGAGGGCCCTTTGCCCTAGCATCTGGGTTTTCAACGTGTCTACCTCAACTTGTAGACGTTTCAGCTGTTCGTCCTTGTCATCTTCAGGACTCTTTCTGATCAGATTCCCCATGAGGAGTGTCCTCAACTCTTCCTGCCCCTTGGATAGACCTAGGAAGATTTCCTTGAACTGGGTCTCTTGAGTGTGAAGGTCCTGGTTATCTTGTTGGGAAGCCATGGCTGAAATAAACAGCGAGAAAGGTATGTGACCTGCAACAAGGGTACCTGTTATGCGATGATATGTATGATATGCATGCAATGTTTTCAAGGACCTCGCAGGGTAGACAAGAAAAAATTGTTAGAATTTGAATCCGGTGGCTTGATTGAAGGAACTTCATGTTGTTAAGAGTCCTTCTTCAAGGGTCAAAAGGCTCACCATATCCAGTGGGTCATAGCCCCTGACAACCTTGGCTAGAGGAAAATAAATCCTCTTTGCCCCTTGCTAGATGTTTGATTCATCATGACATGCATCACAAGCCCTTGAGATCCTTGAAATGGGTTAGGATGTATGCAATGGTATGATATTATGTTATGCATGGGGTAATGTAAGTAACCCTGTTATGAGTCCCCATTAAGGACTATAAACAAAACCTGCAAGCAAACTCAGTAAACCCTGTTATGAGTCCTAATTAAGGACTATAAACCATAACCTGCAAGAAACATAGTACCCTGTTATGAGTCCCAATTAAGGACTATAAACAAGACCTGCAAGAAACAAGTGTCAGGTAACAAGCATGCAGATAGTCAAGTACGAAGGCACACAAGTCACACAAGAGAAGCCCTTAGAGTTTAGGCCAGCATGGGGTCTGGGTATTACCCTCTTGAAGTTGGTGGGCTCAAACCTGTCCTATCAAAGTAACCGGGTTCTAAGGATCTTAATATCATTGGATTGCTTTCATTGTTCATTGTTTCGATTTAGCCACTGACTGGCGATCAAAATATCCCAAGAAAACAACCCTCAATTGAGTGTAGTATCGAGTATCAACCGACTTCGGAGTACACCAAAGTAGTTATCTCACTACCCTAAAGAGGCCAAGATGTATCAATTAAGGTTCCTAAGGTCTGTTGATGCTTCACGACACCACGCGGAGGCCCCGTACTCTCCTTGATTGACTCAAGGGTTACCGGTACACACCAAAGTGCCACATCAACGTAGCAGACTGCTTCAACCATGTCGGTATACCCCGCACAGTTCCCTCACAGCCTTGTTGCTACTTTCTAAGAAGGTATCCCCAGATCCGGGTTAGGATCTATAGAACTCCCAAGACAGTCCCACAATTTAAAGCAAACAAGTCAAAGCAATTGAAAACACAGTGATCTTAGTCCTAAGGTACACCTCACTTTAAAATTATCCCCAGCAGAGTCGCCAGTTCTGTGATCGGTGGATCTGGAACTGACTGTTTTAAAGCTGGTTTCGCGGAATGTCGCGGTAAGCAAGAGTCGCCACCGTCTTTTATTTTCTCCAAATGGAAAGGACAAAAGCACAAAAAAATTCCTTTAAAGAGATTGCTCTCGGTTCGGGAGGTAGGTTATAGAAAGGGAAGGTGTTAGCACCCTTTCTATCCATGGTTATCCATGGGCTCTTAGATACTTGCTCATTGTGTTTTCAAAATGTTTGTTTTCTTTTCAAGGTGAGTGGGTTTGAAAAAGTTTCTTTGAAAGTTTCAGATCGACTCTTGTATCAGTCCTCAAGAGTGTTTGAAAAGTTGTTTTGAAAGCTTTTTTGAAAAGTGTCGGTGTGAAAAGTATTTTGTTTGTTTTTGAAAAGAGCAAGTATCTATGAGAATCTACCTACCCTAAGGAATTCTTCTGTGTAATTATCCTTAAAGTAGTGCCATCCCACCATTGAGAGGTAGGTAGCACCACCGTTGGAGGTGTTCGGGTCAATTCGAGGGTTCGGGACATTGTGGACACTGAGCAATAATAAGATACCTTAGAAGCTACCCTTATGCCATTGATCTTTTATTCCGAGGCGACCGTTCCGAGGCAACTTATTCGAGGCAACTAGATCAAATGGAACATAAGGACTTACTAAGACGTCCTGTACTCAACGACCACGTTTCGAGGGGCAAGGCAACAGGGTGATCACCAGAGCAATGGGAAGACACCTTAGAAGCTACCCTCATGCCAGGTTCCAGGATCATGAGGACTTACTAAGACATCCTCTACTCGACGATCACCTTTCGAGGTAAGGCAACAGTGAGGCGTACCCTAGGGGTGGTGTGTGAATTGTGTGTCATTTTCAGTTTATTGTTTGTCTTGTCATGCATTGGTGATCTACGCTTTGATTTTATTTTCGGGCATTCATTCTTTCATGTTATTGTTAACAGTTAAAAAGTGCGGGAATTTAAAGTGCGGAAAAGATAAAAGGTCCTACGCTATTACAAAGGCGCGGGTCTACAACGCCAAATTAATCCAGACCCGATTTAAAATAAATTGCAGAAAATAAATGCCTAATTGACTATTACAAGGCTTTGGAACAAGTACATTATATTTACAACAAAGAAACAAATAAAACGCGCGAAAAAAGAAAATAATCAAATGCGAGGGCGTTGGACCCTTTAAAGGAATTAAAATAAAATTACTAAAATAATTAAGTTAAATAAAAAGAAAGAACTTATTTTTTATGTTTTTGTATTTATGACATTAAAGAAAATTAAATTAATTAAAAGTCAAATAATTCTAATTCTAATCGTTTTTTTTTATTTATTAAAGAAAATGCATTAAAGTTAAAACCTAGGATTAAAACTAAATTAATTATAAAATTTATTTACAAAATTAATGGTTAATGATACTTATAATAAAAATATTTAATTAAAAAAAAAGATAAAAAAGTGCTAAAGGTCTATTTTTTTATATTTTTTTAGTTATTAAAAAAAAACATTAAAATTAACAACCTAAAATTAAAACTAAATTACTTATTGAATTTATTTACAAAAAAAAGGTCATTGATGAATTAAATTAAAATAAAACATTTTTTTGTCCTTTTATGATTTTATGATTTTTTTGGTTTTTTATATTATGAAAAATATTAATTTAAAGAATTAAATTAAAACTAAATTAAACAAATAAAAATAGAAAAATAAAAAAAAGAGTGAAAGAGAGCAAACAAAGGGGGGTGTTGACCAATGCGTATGGTGGAACTCACGTGATAGCCTTTGGATTGACCCTTGGTGACATGTGGCGTGCCAAGGGATGGAGTTGTATGGTGGTCCTTTGATGAAGCACTGCACAGAATTATGTTAAAGAGAAAAATATTGAATAAAGTGGGGGGACCTGAGAATACTTACAGTGCTTGATAATGGACCTTAGGATCTCACACCTTTTTTTGACAAATTTTGAACTTTTCTCTGGCCGTTTGTGCACTTTTTCTAGGTTGTGAATGAGGCTTGCAAGGCTTGTATATATAGGCTTGGATGAGAATCAGTCACATTAAGGAGCTTTTAAGCCTTACAATGATGATTTGGATTTTCACATAAACCACCATTATCAACTTTCCATTTTGAGTCCATTTTTGAATTTTTGCCTTGTTTACTCCCTTGCACGAATTTTGGTAGGCCCATAATGATGTTTCAAGGCTAGTTAAGGCCAAATATTCCCTCTTAAATCAATTTTTGAATTTCTTTTGATTTTAAAAGATTTAAAATTAATTAAATCCAATAAAAATCAATAAAAATGAAAAAATTAATAAAAAAATCTGAAATAAAAGGTGGGACACGTGGGAAGCATGTCCAAGTTAATTCAAGTGGAAAAAGTGGGCCCCTTTTGTCAAAAATGAGATTTCAAGGATAAATGATTTTGGCCATTTCACAAAAATTTCCCAACTTCTCCAATGCATAACTTGCTCAATTTTTAATATTTGCTCATGTTCTTGGACATTTTGGAAAGGTTTTTGAGTCCTCTAACCAATGCCTTTGGTCCCATGTCATTTTGATTTACCAATCTCAAGTTATGGCCTTTGACTTAAAGTCCCTTTTTGTTGACTTTTGAAAATGACCTATAATGTTGAAATTGATAACTTTTTGTGAGAGCATTTCTTGGACTTGAAGTATGAATATGAGTTGTAGGAAATGTCTTTCTCTTCAAAATGAGCTTTGGATGGAATTTTTCTGATAATCCATGTGGAAGTTATGCCCTGGTCAATTTCAGTTGACTTTTTCAACTGTCCAAAAATAGAAACTTTTTCATCTTGATGATTTTTGAGCCAAGATTTGAGAATCATGATCAAGCATTGATCAAATGATGTTTGTGGCTTCAAAATGATATGTTGACCAAAAATTTGAACTTTTGACTGTCAAATGACCATTTTGCCCCTACAGTTGACTGTAGTGCAATTAGGGTTTTTGACTGTGCAATTTTGTGCTGAAAGTCTTGAAACTTGATATGAGGATGCTTGACCATATTTGTAGGCATGTGAGACTTGATTGGGCCCTTTGAAACTCCATTTTCTTGATCAGAACCAAAACCCTAATTTTGACTGCTTAGGAGGCCCTTGACTATGCAACCCTTGAGGAGATTTTGAAGCTTGACTTGGCAATTTCTTGGAGAATATGGGAGGGAAAATTTTGGGGTACAACAGTACCCTAAGAAGTGGCATGTTCTTTGTGTGTTGTTTTTCAGTTAAGGTTATCTTGTATGTTATTTGTGAGCTACGGATTGGTTTTATTTTTCATACATTCTTTCATGCATTTTTTAACAGTTAGGAGTGCGGAAAATAAATTGCAGAAATGTAAATCTAGCTATTACAAGGCGCGGGTCTATACATCACCAAAAAACAAAAACCCGTTTTGAAATAAGAATGCGAGAAATAGCAAATAAAGAGATAAACCTAATTAACTATTACATTTCCGGAAGCAGTTACATAAATATAATAAATTAAAATAAATTGCGCGCGAAAGAATGAATCGGGACGTCCTAAGGGTTTTGACCCTTTTTTAAGAAAGAATTGAATTTTTGTCCTTTTTTGTAATTAATGAAATTAAAACTAATAACTAATTAATTAATTAATTAAGAAAATGTTTTTTGTATTTTTGTGTTTTTAATGAAAATAAAGAGAAAATAAATAGAAATTAAAAGTTAGCAAAAACCTAATTCTAAATTGTTTTTATTTATTGTAAAAAGTATTAAAGTTAATTAATTAAGCTAATTTAATTTAATTTACATTTATTTACAAAATAAGTTAATAAATAATAAAATGTTGTTTTTTTGGTTTTTCTGAATTTTATGGGAAAAATTAGTTTGGGTTAATTAAACAATTAATAAAACTAATAATTAATAAAAGGGAAATTATAAAAGAAAAGAAAATAAAAAGAGAAAAAAGAAAAGAAAATAAGAACCCAGGGGGTGTTGGACCCTTAGGGAGGTGAATCAGGAATTTAGGCCCATTGTCTCAAGCCTTTTTGACTTTTGAATCGTCCAGTGGCGCGTTGACCAGGGAGCATGGTGTGGAGCACCCTTTGGCCTTTGGATTGATCTTTTGAGACACTTGGCGCGCATCTGTATGAGGTCTATGGTGGAACGCGTCTAGGAAGCTGCATGGGAATTTGTTAGAAAAAATAATATTGAGACTTGGGGGGACCTGGGAAAACTTACAGCGCGGTATGATGAACCTTAGGACGTGGCAAGGGTGGCTTTAGCTTCAGAGTATGGCAAAGAAGAGAGTCACGTTCTCCTTTTGGCCTGAAAATGCTTGCAACACTCCTTTTGATCTCACACTTTTTTTTGACACTTTTTGGATTTTGCTCTGGCCGTTTGTGCACACTCTAGGTCGTGAATGAGGCTTGCAAGGCTTGCATATGTAGTCATGAATGAGAATAAGTCACATTTAGGAGCCTTAAACTTGTGCCATTAAGTTTTTTGATTTTGTCTTAACCACCATTAAAGGCCTTTCAAAGCTTGTTCAAATTTGAATTTTTATGCTTGAAATGGCTCTAGCACGAAATTGGTATGTGGAATATGCTTCATGAAGGCTAATCAAACCACAAGATACCATTTAATCAATTTTTTTGATTTTACTTGAATTATTATGGATTAAAATGAATTAAATCCATAAAAATTAAATAAAAATAGAAAAATAATTATTTGGTCTTGAAATTGATCATGGGACACGTGGGTGGCATGACAAGGCTGAATCAAGTGGAAGAAAGTGGGCCCTTTTGTCAAAAATTGAAGTTTTAAGGATAGTTGACTTTTGCCATTTCACAAAAATTTCCCAACTTCTCCAATGCACATCTTGCTCAATTTTGATCATATGAACATGTTCTTGGACATTTTGGAAAGGTCTTGAAGTCCTCTAACCAATGCCTTTGGTCCCATGTAATTTTGATTTACCAATCTCAAGTTATGGTCTTTTACTTAAAATGCCTTTTTGTTGACTTTTGAAAATGACCTATAATGTTGAAATTGATAACTTTTTGTGAGAGCATTTCTTGGACTTGTAATGTGAAGATGAGTTGTAGTTAATGTCCTCCCCTTCAAAATGAGCATTTGATGGGATTTTTATGATGAACCATGAAAACGTTATGCCTTGGTCAAGTTACAGTTGACTTTTCAGCTGTCCAAAAATGGAAACTTTTGCATTTTGATGATTTTTGAGCCATTCTTGTGGAATCATGATCAAGACTTGATCAAATGATGATTGTGGCTTCAAAATAAGATGTTGACAAAATTTTTTGACTTTTGACTGCCAAATGACCATTTTACCCCTACAGTTGATTGTGAAGCAATTAGGGTTTTTGACTGTGCAACTTGACCTTGTGAGCCTTGAAACTTGGCATGTAGATGCTTGACAATGTTTATAGGCATGTGGGACTTGATTGAGCCCTTGAAAACCTCAACTTCCTTGCAAGAACCAAAACCCTAATTTGACTGGCTTAGGAGGGTGTTTGAACTGTGCAACCCTTGAGTAGACTTGAGCAAATTGAGATGATGCTTGTCAAAACTTTGAAGAATATGGGAGGGCAAATTTTGGGGTACAACACTGAGTATCCGTCAAGATAGGAGAAGTGGGAATGTTTGGCTAAACGCTCGAGCATTTGATCAGTGAATGGTAATGGGAAATGGTCCTTGCGCGTAGCTTTGTTCAGTTTTCTATAATCGATACACATTCTCCATCCTGTTTGGGTATGTTGTGCTACCGATTCTCCTTTCGTGTTTGTTATAACCGTAACACCTCCTTTCTTAGGCACCACGTGAACTGGACTGACCCAGTTACTATCTGATATTGGGTATATGATGCCTGCCTCTAGTAGTTTTTGCACTTCTTTCTTAACGACTTCACTTAGGATAGGATTTATTCGTCTTTGATGTTCCCTAGAAGTCTTGCAGTCCTCCTCCAGCATAATGCGGTGCATACAAAGAGAAGGGCTTATTCCTTTTAGATCTGATATATTATAGCCTAACGCGGTTGGATACTTCCTTAACACACTAAGAAGTTTTTCGGTTTCGATCTTCCCTAATTTGGCATTAACTATAACTGGCCGTTCGAGTTCTTTATCTAAAAATTCATACCTAAGATCTGCAGGTAATGTTTTAAGTTCTATACCAGTTTTCTTATCAATCGTGGCTGGATCGGGTGTTAAGGCTAAACATTCGCTTAGGTCGGCTTCTAAATGTTCTTGTTTCCAGTCATCGTCCTTGAGGATAGTTGGTGTCTGAATTTTCAGCATCTCAGAATAGGTGTCTTCTTGGCTTTCAAGTTCTTTGACACATTCATCAATAATATCTAGGAGACAACATGAGTCATCTATAGCAGGGGCTTTAAAGAATTGGGAAAGAATGAATTTTACTTTTTCTTCTCCTACCTCGAAGGTAAGTTTTCCTTTCTTAACGTCAACGATGGCTCCTGCAGTAGCTAAACATTGTCTTCCTAGTATGATGGGAATGTTTGAATCTTCCTTGATGTCCATTATTATAAAATCAGTCGATATGTAAAATTGTCCTATTCGGACAGGAATGTTTTCTAGCATACCAACAGGGAATTTGACTGATCTGTCGGCTAGTTGTAGGGACATGTTGGTAGGTCTCATGTCGCCTAATTTGAGCTTCTCGCAAATAGATAAGGGAATTAGACTAACATTGGCTCCTAAATCGCATAGAGCTTTGTCTATGACAGATTTTCCAATTACACATGGTATGGAGAAACTACCAGGATCTTTTAGCTTTGGAGGCATGTTATTTTGAATTATGGCGCTACATTCGGCAGTTAGCATAACGGTTTCATTTTCAATGATTTTTTTTCTTATTAGACAATATTTCTTTTAGGAATTTAGCATATGACGGCATTTGGGTTATAGCTTATGTAAACGGAATAGTAACGTTTAATTGTTTCAGAAGTTCTACAAATTTCTTGAATTGTCCCTCGTTCTTGGATTTTGCAAGTCTTTAGGGGTATGGAATTGGTGGTTTATATGGTGGTGGAGGCATGTAAGGTTTTTCTGAAGCCTCTCTGTTCTCATTCGCGTTTTCCTCTACATTCTCAGATTGATCTTTTGACTTCTCTACTTCTTTTTCAGGTTTTTGGTACATGGTCGGGTTTTGGAGTCTAGGATCTACCGGTCCATCAAGGACTGTCCCACTTTGTAATGTGATAGCATTTGCATGTCCTTTAGGATTGGGTTGTGGCTGTCCAGGAAATGTACCAGTAGGTGCGGCATAACTAGCTTGGTGTTGTGCTACTTGGGAGATTTGGGTTTCTAGCATTTTGTTGTGAGTTGCTAGGGCATCTACCTTATTTGCTAATAGCTTTAACTGTTCACCGGTGTGAACGTTTTGATTGAGGAATTCTTTGTTTTGTTGGGCTTGATTAGCGATAAAATTTTCCATTAGGATTTCAAGGTTAGATTTCTTAGGAATGTTAGGAACATTAACAACGGGTTTTTGATAACCTGGAGGTACAACAAGTGCTTGGCCAGGTGCATATAAAGTGTTATTGTTCTTGTACGAGAAGTTAGGATGGTTCTTCCAGCCAGGATTATAGGTATTAACATAAGGATTACCTTGAGCGTAATTTACCTGATCAACTGATATTCCTACTAAGATTTGAAATTCGGTTCCAACATGACCAGGAACTCCACAAACTTCACAGCTTGGGGTAACTGCAGCCACGGTAGCTGCAGGAGGTAAGGTCAAGCTTTCTATCTTTTGGGTAAGAGCATCTACCTTAGCATTAACTTTATCTAGGCTACTAATCTCGTACATCCCACCTTTGTTTTGAGTTTTCTCCACAGATGTTCTTTCCCCTCCCCACTGATAGTGGTTTTGAGCCATGTTTTCAATGAGTTGGTTAGCTTCGTCATAAGGCTTGTCCATCAGTGTACCACCTGCGGCGGCATCTATAGAGAGTCTTGTGTTGTACAAGAGTCCATTATAAAACGTGTGGATGATCAGCCATTTTTCTAATCCGTGATGTGGGCACATTCGCATCATATCTTTGTAGCATTCCCATGCATCAAATAGTGATTCAGTATCCTTCTGCCTAAATCCGTTGATTTGGGCTCTTAGTGCAACGGTCTTGCTCGGGGGAAAGTATCGTGCTAAGAATACAATCTTCAGTCCTTCCCACGTAGTGATGGAATTTGATGGCAAGGATTGAAACCAAGCCCAAGCTCTATCTCTTAGCGAGAAAGGGAAAAGACGTAATCTTATTGCATCTTTACTAACACCATTTGCTATAACTGTGTCGGCAAATTGAACGAATTTTGTAAGATGTTCATTTGGATCCTCGGAAGGATCTCCAGAGAATTGGCGTTGTTGGATAGCTGATATCAATGACGGTTTCAACTCAAAATCGTTTCGGTTTATTGCTGGAGCAACAATGCTGTTGTGGGGTTCTTGTTGTGATGGAGCTGCGTACTCCTTCAGTGGACGGGTCCTTTGTTCTTTGGCCATGTCTAATTCTGGATTGGTTTTGGTCTCAGAGGAAGAATTAGAATCTGTTTCAGAATCGATCTTGACTTCGGGTTTGGGTAAAGGAATAGCGTGATTTAAACAGTAATCCCTAACTGCACGTCTTACAGAAAGAATGCATTCAGGTTCGTCTGTTGATTTGTCAAGTGGTTCGCCTTGTGAGCGAGTCCTTGGCATACAAATCAAAAAAGGGTATCTGTTGCCTAGTCTAAACGCGCAACAGAAGAATCGTAATTAATTGACTACCAGTCCCCGACAACAACGCCAAAAACTTGATCGGGACTTTATAAGTCTATCGGGATACTAACTGCAAGTATACTGTTTAGTCGTTCTAGTTTTAAAAGATTATCGAACCCACAGAGACTGAGGATCAATCGCATACGATCTAATTCTACAGTTTGTTTAACTAAGCGATGAATATTCGATTTTTGGGGGGAAACAGTTTAATTAAAATAATAGTAATAGTTATACCGGTATGTGATGGTCGGACTTCGGGAATTCGGTGAATCGCTTGGCCTATAAAGTATTTCGGTAAAAACTAATTTTTTAAAAACCTGAGACATACACTCTCGTGTTCATGAAATAAGTTATGATACTAAACCTAGTGGATGCACTTTAAATTTAATAACACTTTTTGAAAACAATTTGAGTTTAATTAATTTATTAAAACACTCTCGTGTATTTAAAAATTAATGTTTCGTTACCACTATCTGGGTTAAACCCCAGCTCTCGCATGCAGGTTCTTGCCTTAATTAATTTCCCACTCTCGTGGCAAAATCGTGTTAATTAACCTCTCACTCTCGTGACAAGGGTAGTTAAATTAATCTTGGAAATTGGAAACCAGAAATTATTTTATAAATAAATATTTTTGGCCAAGGTATCACTGAATTCTTTCGGTTCTTATGAGTCACATACCGGTACGAATAATTTAGCCAGACATAATAGATTTAACAACAATGCAATTCAAAATATAATTCATAAAAATAATTAGCATAATACAAAAAATGAATAAATAATAATTGCAATAAAAAAACCTGGAATTAAAGTTGCTATGGTAATCTTGAAGTATTACAATATTCCTTGCAGCTTGATTGAAGTAAATGAATTGCGTTAATTCTTGAATGAAGAATTAACACCTAAAACTAAAGCTTGAAATAGAAATTACAGCAATGTAGAAAAAAACTCTAAAACAAGGAAATAGAAATAATTGCAAAAAAATAATAAATTTGTTCTGAGAAAATTCCTTCGACCCCTGCAGCTTTGCACTACCACACATATATATAGCAGAGGAAATAGCAGTTGAAAGTGTCTTGAGAAAAAGTTGAGTGGAGGAAATATAGGGAGCATGGTTACTGAGTGGAGGGAAAATAGGAGAACGAGTCTGCCCTTGCGTTGCCCACGTCTCCACCCATTTCTAACGTCCATCTTCACGCGCGTGACGATCGTCACAGGTGGGTGACGGTCGTAACGCGCTTAAATAGCGCATTACGCTCGTCAGTGATGCGTGACGAGCGTTATTCCAAGTTGGGGGGCGTTACGCCCGTCACAAGGGTGTGACGACCGCCACTGCTCCAAAAATCCAAACTTTGCATTTTTAGTTCTTTTTCTCTTTGTTTATTGTCTAGCCTTCTTCATGTTGTCCTTTTCCATTGGTTTGAGTTGACAAATGTTATACCTGTAAAAAGACAAATAAACTCGGAATAATCGGGGGTTAGACGACTTAATGTAATATAAAATCGGTAAAAAGCGTAGTAATTATATGATACGTTTTCTCGTTATCACCCTCCAAAATCTCTATGTTAGCATTGCTGCTGTGCTCTGAGGCACATGCAAGAGTTTTGGTCATGTTTTTGAAGACAACGCACGTGCTGCAAGAGACTTCGGCTGATCAATTCCAAGAGTGTGTGGCCAGTTTAACAGCTGACAATGGCCTGGGATTCTCCGATGCTTACCTGACGCCCAAAGGGAGAAAACATAATGACGTGCTACATGTCTCGGTGGATTGTAGGGGAACCACTTTAGCTCATGTCTTGGTTGATACTGGGTCGTCTTTAAATGTCTTGCCGAAGAAATCCTTGGATAGGTTGGATTGTGAAGGCCTAACCCTGAAACCCAGCAATAAAATTGTGAGAGCATTTGACGGCTCTAAAAGGATGGTCCATGGGGAGGTGGACATCTCGATCAAGGTGGGTACCCAGACGTTCAATTTGACATTCTACGTGATGGACATCCGTCCTTCTTACTCTTGCCTGTTGGGACGCCCCTGGATTCACAATGTCGGAGCGGTCACATCCACCTTGCACCAGATGCTCAAGTACCCCGTCCAAGGGAAAATCATAACTGTCCATGGGGAAGAGGAATATATGATTAGTCATCTGAATTCCTTCTGGTATGTAGAATTGGATGGCGAATTCATAGAGACCCCTTTCCAACACTTTGAAGAAGTCTCTGAAGAAATAGCAGCGACCAAGGCGGTGTCCTCAACTCCTGTGATCACAAGACCACCACCTCGGATGTCATCTTTAAAGGATGCTAGGGCAGTAGTGGAAGAAGGCGGATCCAATATCTGGGGGAAGCTTCCATACTTTCCTTTCAAATCAGACAAGTTTGGCCTGGGATTTACTTTGACTGGTCAAAAGGCTGTGCGCTGCTCCCGTGCCGGAGGGCCACCTGTGAAGACCAGCCACCAAGGGGTTAATGCACTAGAGAACAGTGAAGAAGAGCGCAGCTTAGAAGACTGGATTTTTCCTACTGTTGGCGGAGGACTGTGCAACTGGGGAGCAAAAGACTTTGTTCTGATTACTTTCATACTGCAGTAATTTATCTTTTCTATTTCTGTTGGATATGTAATAATTTACAAATAATTCGTACTTTTTCAACCTTGTGTCTTACCCGAGGCACAACGGTCCATTTGTAAGGGTTTTTATCTTCATCTCATATGTCATTTTAATGAATCATGGACGCTTTTCATATTTAAACCTTTTGTGCTCATTGTCTTTCTTTTACATTTTGTTGTTTTAAGATGGCTATCCCTTACACACACCCACACTCACAAATGCAGGTACCCTTCCATTCCAGAACCCATGTGTAACGATACTGCTATAGCCTTCAGTGACTCTGAAGATTTGATCAACCAAGCCGAATGCGAAGGTGAGGAAGATTGTGAGGTGCTAGGGGAATTGGCCAAATTACTACAGCAAGAGGAAAGAGCAATTCAGCCTCATGAGGAGCATTTGGATATAATCAACTTGGGTACTGAGGATGATAAAAAGGAAATTAAGATAGGTGCCAATCTAGAGCTGAGTGTTAAGGAGCGCCTAATTCAGCTATTGCATGATTATGTTGAGATCTTTGCCTGGTCATACGAAGACATGCTGGGACTCGATACAGACATTGTGGTACACCGTCTACCCACAGGAGAGGACTGTCCACCAGTGAAACAGAAGGTCCGTTGCATGAGACCTGACATGTCAGAGAAGATCAAAGCAGAAGTTATGAAGCAGTTCAATGCTGGATTTCTGGCTGTTACTTCCTATCCTCAATGGGTTGCTAACATTGTGCCCGTGCCTAAAAAGGACGGCAAAGTGAGAATGTGCGTGGATTATAGAGATTTAAACAGGGACAACCTTAAAGATGATTTTCCACTTCCGCACATCGACATCCTAGTTGACAACACAACTCATCACAAAGTATTTTCTTTCATGGACGGATTCTCAGGCTATAACCAGATCAAAATGGCACCTGAGACATGGAGAAAACTACTTTTGTCACACAGTGGGGTATGTTCTGCTACAAAGTGATGTCATTCGGACTGAAGAATGCTGGGGAAACCTATCAACGCGCCATGGTAGCTTTGTTTCATGATATGATACATCATGAGATAGAGGTCTACGTAGATGACATGATAGCCCGATCACAAACTGAAGAAGAACACCTTGATCCCTTGCAAAAGTTGTTTGTCAGGTTGAAGGAGTACAAGCTCAGATTGAACCCAAACAAGTGTACATTCGGAGTCCGGTCCGGTAAACTCTTAGGTTTCATTGTCAGCAACAAAGGCATCGAGGTTGATCCTGCCAAAGTCAAAGCTATACAAGAAATGCCCGCTCCTTGCACTGAGAAGGAGGTCAGAGGTTTCTTGGGATGCCTAAACTACATTGCTAGGTTCATTTCTCACCTAACATCTACTTGTGAACCAATCTTCAAGCTGTTGAAGAAAGATCAGGTAGTTTGATGGAATGATAACTGTCAGATTGCTTTCGATAAAATCAAGGAGTATTTGCTAGAACCTCCTATCTTGATGCCACCCGTCGAGGGAAGACTGCTAATCATGTATCTGACTGTCTTAGAGAATTCAATGGGGTGCGTATTGGGGCAGCATGACGAGTCTGGCCTAAAAGAGCATGACATTTATTACCTTAGCAAAAAGTTTACCCACTGTGAAATAAGATATTCACTGCTTGAGAAAACTTGTTGCGCTTTGGTATGGGCTGCTCGCCGGCTAAGGCAGTATATGTTGACTCATACCACTTTGTTGATATCTAAGATGGATCCGATAAAGTACATCTTTGAGAAGCCTCCTCTATCCGGGAGGATAGCCAGATTGCAGATGATCCTAATGGAATACGACATACAGTACACGACCCAAAAAGCTATAAAGGGGAGTGTGCTAGCCGATCATCTGGCCCATCAAGCTGTCGAAGATTACCAATCCATGAAGTTTGACTTCCCTGACGAAGACATCATGACATTGGACAATGTTAAAGAATTTAGACCATATGACGGACCTGAACAAGGATCCCGATGGACCCTGTACTTTGACGGGGCCTCTAATGCGCTTGGTAACGGTATCAGTGCTGTGCTTATATCTCCAGAAGGATGCAATACTCCTTTCACCGCCAGACTTTGCTTCAACTGTACGAACAACATGGCAGAGTATGAAGCTTGCATCTTTGGACTCAAGGCTTCCATAGACTTGGGAATCAAATACTTAGATGTGTTTGGGGACTCAGCTTTGGTCGTCAGTCAGATCAAAGGAGAGTGGGATACTAAACATCCAAACCTCATCTCTTACAAAGAACATGTTTTGATATTGTTACCACATTTCGAGCAGATTACCTTCGAGCACTTCCCGCGAGAAGAAAATCAGCTAGCAGATGCTCTAGCTATGATGTCATCCATGTTTAAACTTGATTGGGACAATGAGGCTCCCCAAATCTCCATTGAACGGATGGTCGAACCTGCACATTGTCACGAGATTAATACCGAAGAAGTAGTGGACCAACCGTGGTTTCACGAAGTCAAAAGGTATCTCGATGCTC
This sequence comes from Vicia faba, assembly GCA_948472305.1. Classification (NCBI taxonomy): domain Eukaryota; kingdom Viridiplantae; phylum Streptophyta; class Magnoliopsida; order Fabales; family Fabaceae; genus Vicia; species Vicia faba. Next base: position 1,451,967,458 of record OX451741.1, read on the forward strand.
AGGAATATCCTAAAGGAGCTTCGGTCAACGACAAAAAGTTCTTAAGGAGATTCTCAGCTAAGTTATTCCTAAGTAATGGCATCCTATACAAGCGCAATCATGATTCTATTCTGCTCCGTTGTGTGGACAAGATTGAAGCTGAAAATATCATGGCCGAATTGCATGAGGGAACCTTTGGCACTCACTCTTGCAGGCATACGATGGAAAAGAATATTCTACGGGCAGGCTATTACTGGTCTACCATGGAAGCTGACTGTTATCAACACTCCCGGACTTGTCATAAGTGTCAAATCTATGCAGACAAGGTGCACGTGACTCCGGTTCCTCTAAATGTCTTAACAACTCCTTGGCCCTTCGCAATGTGGGGAATCGACATGATTGGAGAGATCAAGCCTACAACATTCAATAGACACCGCTTCATTCTGGTGGCCATTGGCTATTTCACCAAGTGGGTCGAAGCAGCTTCCTTCGCATCCGTTACTAAGAATGTTGTTGCCTACTTCATCAAGCAGAACCTCATTTGCTGGTACGGTATCCCCGAAAGGATCATCACTGACAACGGTACAAACCTTAACAATACTATGATCACTGCCTTATGCGAGCAGTTCAGGATTCAACATCACAATTCATCCCCCTATCGGCCAAAGATGAATGGTGCAGTTTAAGCTGCTAACAAAAATATCAAAAAGATCATACAAAAGATGACAGTCACCTACAAGGACTGGCATGAAATGTTACCGTTTGCTCTCCACGGGTATCGTACCACGACACGCACATCAACTGGGGAAACACCATTTTCCTTGGTATGTGGCATGGAGGCTGTTTTACCTATCGAGGTTCAGATTCCCTCTTTGAGAATCATGAAGGATGCTGGTTTGAGTGAAGACGATTGGATTCAGACCCGACTTGATCAACTTAACTTGATTGATAAAAAGAGACTTACTGCTGTTTGCCATGGTCAGACGTATCAAAAATGGATGATCAAGGCTTTCAACAAGAAAGTCAGACGCCAGGTATATCAAGTCGGGGATCTGGTAATCAAGTGCATCATCTTTTCACAAAGTTATCCCAGGGGCAAGTGGACTCCTACCTACGAAGGACCATTTATAATCAAGAATATCTTTTCTGGTGGGGCAATGATCTTAACCACCATGGACGGCGACGACCTGCCGCACCCTGCGAACGTAGACATAGTCAAAAGATACTACGCATAAATGACCCGCTAGGTTGACACACCTAGGCAAAACAAGGGCATCCCGGTGAATCGAAAACCCGAAAGGGCGGTTCAGGAAAAAATTAGGGATAAACAAAAAAATCTGTACACCCGGCAAGTTGAAAACCCGAACGGGCGACTTGGGTAAAAAAGGGTTTCCCGGTGAATCGAAAACCCGAAAGGGCGGTTCAGGCAAAAATTAGGGATAAACAAAAAAATCTGTACACCCGGCAAGTTGAAAACCCGAAAGGGCGACTTGGGCAAAAAAGGGTTTCCCGGTGGACTGAAAACCTGAAAGGGAGGTCCAGGCAAAAGTTAGGGAATTAAAGCGTATGACTATGTCTCGTCGGATCACTTTAAGGACAATCTCTTCACAGACAACTCTGAGCTCCTGATCAATTCAATCATCTTCAGACGAAGCAACGAATGGACCAGATATTCAGAGACACGAAGGCTATAGCAGAATGGGAACCCCATGGGATTTCTTTTTTCACACATAGCTATCTTTCTTTGTATAAAAATTCTCTTACTTTTATGACACCATCCTCTTACTAGGATGTATGTCTCCTTTGTACAAAACACTTATTCAAAGTAAATACAAAGATATCTCTTTCAAAGTACATAAACCTATTTGCCTTTTTCTTTTACACTTGCGTTTTATTTACAAAATCGTCCAATGATTCATTAATGAACATATGCATTTGAACATAATTACTGTTTACAAATAAACAAAGTGGAAAAGAATAATTACTGAAAGACTGAAAGGATAGGAAAATGTCTTTAGACTATTCCAGGAGAAATCCCTACGGCACATCATCTAGATCCCCAGCGGAGATAAAGTTTCAAACCCTCAATCCCCATCAGATTTAGAACTTCAAACTCCCAATCTCCAGTGGAGCCGAAGCTTCTAACTATCAATCCCCAGCGGAAACCTTTCAGTCAATCCAATTTCCCCAGCAAGTTATCTTGAAGCCTGGGAATCAATCAGATAACAGTTAACTTTTGTCTCTCCCCAACCTAGGATAACTCCCCAATAAAGTGACAGACGACCGAAAACTCCTGAACTTACTCTCCAGCAGTAAGCCTTCTTCCCTATAGTTTCTGCTTCCCAACAAAATGAAGATTCTCATTCTTATTTCCCCAGTGAAGTCGCCCAAAGTTTTCATTGCTCCTCAACAGAATCAAAATTCTCATTCTTAATTCCCCACAGAAGTCATCGGAGTATTCCTTATTCTCCAGCAGAACAAGGATTTTCTTTGTGTAATCCCCAGTAGAAGTCATCAAATTCTCTGGATTCTCCAAGCAGATTACCCAAGCAGTATACAACATTGCTCACAATAGAATTCTTGTCAATACTCCAACTTCAAGACATGAAGGATCCTCATATCCCCATAGAAGTTGTCAAGGATTTTCTATTCCCAACAGTCGCCAAGGATTTCTTATCTCAGCAGTCAAGGATTTATTTTCCCCGACAGCAGTCAAGGGTTTTATTGTCCCCAACTGTCAAGGATTTATTTTCCTCAGCAAGACAGCTAATCAGCTTACATGCGCATACATTACATCCATATATCACAAACATTGATAAAACACATATCTTGCATCATACATTTCATGCAACATAACTTTGTGTTTCAGCTAACGTTTTACCCTTTTCAGGATAAGATTAACAAGCTACCGTTAACGGTATACAATCATGATACAGTACAGATACACTCCAGACACGAAAGTCATTCTGTTGCTCATTCAGATTCAGAAGTTCAGATACAGTACAGATACACTCCAGACACGGAAGTCATTCTGTTACTTATTCAATTTCAAGTCCAGATACACTCTGTGATCGGTGGATCTGGAACTGACTGTTTAACGCTGGTTCGTGAAATGTCGCGGAAGCAAGAGTCGCCACCGTCTTTTATTTTCTCCAACATGGATAGGACAAAAGCACAGCAAAATTCCTTATGAGATAATTTCTCGGTTCGGGAGGTAGATTTATAGAAAGGGAAGGTGTTAGCACCCTTTCTATCCATGGTTATCCATGGGCTCTTAGGTACTTGCTCATTTGTGTTTTCAAAAGATGTTTGCTTTTCAATTGTGAGTGAGTTTGAAAAAGTTTCGTTTAAAGTTTCAGATCGACTCTTGTATCAGTCCTCAAGAGTGTTTGAAAAGTTGTTTTTGAAAGCTTTTTGAAAAGTGTCGATGTGAAAAGAGGTTTTGATTTGTTTTGAATTAGAGAAAGTATCTATGAGTCATCTACCTACCCTAAGGAATTAGGCTGTGTAAATGTCCTTAAGGTAGTAGTGCCATCCCACCATTGAGAGGTAGGTAGCACCACCGTTGGAGGTTTTCGGGTCAATTCGTTAAAGGACAGTGTGGTCACCAGAGCAACAGTAGGACACCTTAGAAGCTACCCTTATGCCATGTTCATGGACATAAGGACTTACTAGAATGTCCTATACTCGACGACCACGTTTCGAGGGGCAAGGCAACAGTGAGGCGTACCCTAAGAGTGGTGTGTGAATTGTGTGTCATTTTCAATTATGTTTTATCTTGATCATGCATTGGGTGAGCTACGCTTTGATTTTATTTGGGCCATTCATTCTTTCATGTGATTAGCAGTTTAAAGGTGCGGAAATTAAAATGCGGAAAATAAAGTCCTACGCTATTACAAGGCGCGGGTCTATACATCGCCAAATTAACAAAGACCCGTTTTTTAATAAAATGCAGAAAATAAATAAATTTCCTAATAACTATTACAAAGCTTTGGGGCAATTACATAATATTTAAAAGAAACATAAGAATACGCGTGCGAAAAGAAATTAGAATCGGATATGCGAGGGCGTTGGACCCTTTAAAGATGAAATTGAAATTAAAAATTGATTAATGATTAAATAAAGAAAAGAAATTATTTTTATGTTTTTTTGGTATTTATGAAATAAAGAAAATTAATTAAAAGGAAATTAAATAAAACCCTAATTCTAATTTTGTTTTTAATTATTAAAAAATGTTTAAGTTTTGACCTAATTTACACTAATTATTTAATTACAAGTTTATTTACAAAATTAATTAATAATTATTAATAATAATAATAAGAAATTATTTATTAAGAAGAAAAAGGAAAAAATACTAAAAAAACCTAATTTCTACACATTTTATTTATTTAGAAAAAAAAATTAAAGTTAAAATCCTAAATTAAACTAAATTGATTATTAAGAATTTATGTACAAAAATATTAATGATTTTAAATATTAAACAAAACATATTTTTTATTTTTATGATTTCTGATTTTTTTGTATTATGAAAATTATTTTGTGAATTAAAAGAAACAATTAAAATAATTAAAATAAATAAAAAGAGAAAAAAAGAGAGAAAGAAAATACAAACAAGGGGGGTATTCAGACCCAATTTGGAGGTGTTGTTGAAGCAGTTTGGCCCATTGAACCAGGCCCAGCTTGACTTTCTGGAATTGTGTATGGAACGTTTGACCAGCGTGCATGGTGGAATTCATGTGATGGCCATCAGATTGAGGCTTCTGGGCGCGTGGCAAGCTAGATGGTGAGGACGCATGATGGTCTTGGGATGACATACTGCACAAGAACGCATTAGAGGAAAAATTATTGAATAAGTGGGGGACCTGGGAATCGAACCCAGGTCCCAGTGCCTGCATGACAACGCACCAACCAGTTGGACTAGCGCGTTTATTTGTTAGTATAATAGAATAGAAATAACATATGTGAAAAGCAAGCATTATGCTGAAGCAAAATAAAACGCGCTAAGATTCAAACCTGACCAACCATGTGCCTACAACTCAGCGTCTTTTCCATTGTTTCTTCATTTTGCCTGAAAATAAGAATAGATGGCGGGGGTTTTAAACCCCCACTAAAACAGCCATGGAATAATAGCGATTAGCTCGTAAGCAATTATAAAAATGGCGCGAGGGGTGAGATCAATTCGTTTGGATCTCCTGATTTCAATGGTGCTGGTCTTATTGTCCAATTTTTCCAGATGCGTAAAGCCCTAAATTTGTAGCTCTGAAACCCTAAACAGCTTTCATGGTGGATTCTTGTACAAGGCTTAATAACTCAATCAAAGAATGCCAATAGCTTCAGAACACTCATGTTAGTATAAATCAATGCTTAAAACGTATGAAAAATGTATGCAAATTCAAACACGAATATGAAAATATTTATGAACAGGGAGGCTTCATTCTACCAATTCCTTGAGTATGGAGACTTGGTATTGATTGGAAACCCTTCCTGGATATCTTGGCAAGCTTTTGGAATAGTTTTTAGGCCTTGAAACGAGCTCTAGCTAGGTTTTCAGTTTTGAGTTTTTTTGTGAAAAATGCAAGTTTGTTCTTTAGATTGGGCGCAGCTTCTGTGTTCTTTTGGCCTAGGTTTTTGTTGTCCATATATGTGTGAATAGAATTAGGTTAAAAGTCAGCCCAAAATCCATTGTTTTAATGCTTTTGAATATTTGATTTTGTCAAATCTTTTCCCATCTTTTTTGCCATGGAAACTTGCCTACTTTGGAAGATTTGGCCTCTTGAGCATGTGCACGAAATATTTAGGTCATGATGGATGAAAATGCTGCACAAAAAGATTTGAAACACATGATTTAGTATTTTTCTCATATTTAATTTTAATTAAATGGATTAATAGGATTAAAAATTCAATTAATTAATTAAAAATAAGAAAATAACTCCCTTTTAGCTTAATGGGTCGTGCATAGCTTTTGGATAATGATTCATGGAAGAAATTGAGGCCCATTAGCAATTTTGAGGCATTTGAAGTAAAGTTGACTTTTCAAAATTCCCAAAAATTTCCCAACTTCCACAAGGCATATCTTGCTCAATTTTTAAGCTTTGATCATGTTCTTGGACATTTTGGAAAGGTCTTGAAGTCCTCTAACCAATGCCTTTGGTCCCATGTCATTTTGATTGACCAATCTCAAGTTATGGTCTTTGACTTAAAGTGCCTTTTTGTTGATTTTTGAAAATGACCTATAATGTTGAGATTGATAACTTTTTGTGAGAGCATTTCTTGGACTTGAAGTGTGAAGATGAGTTGTAGGAAATTTCATTCTCTTCAAAATGAGCTTTGGATGGAATTTTTCTGATAAACCATGTGGAAGTTATGCCTTGGTCAATTTGGAGTTGACTTTTTCAGCTGTCCAAAAATAGAAACTTTTGCATCTTGAGCCTTTTTGAGCCATGCCTTGAGAATCATGATCAAGAATTGATCAAATGATGTTTGTGGCTTCAAAATAAGATGTTGACCAAATTTTTTGACTTTTGACTGTCAAATGACCATTTTGCCCCTGCAGTTGACTGTGAAGCAATTAGGGTTTCTGACTGTGCAATTTTGTGCTGTGAGTCTTGAAACTTGGAATATGGATGCTTGACAATGTTTATAGGCATGTGGGACTTGATTGGACCCTTGGAAACTTCAACTTCTTTGCCAGAACCAAAACCCTAATTTTTGACTGTTAGGAGGCCATTGGACTATGCAACCCTTGGGAGATTTTGAAGCATTCTCTTAGCAAACCTTGGAGAATATGGGAGGGAAAATTTTGGGGTACAACAGTTGCCCCTGTTCAATCTTCTTAGACCTGAGGATGTAGATTGGCTGACGTGCCTTTCGTAATCCGAAGGTGGAAGATGATTGAACACTAGAGTGCCCAGAAATTTACGCTCACATGTTAGCAGTGTGATGGTGGGAATGGGCTTATAGATGCCATTTGGAGACTGATGGATAGGAGAGATGGGCTTATAGATGCCATCTGGAGGTTGTCTATCGCGTAAGAGATTCCTTAGCGAGAACTTGCGTACCTGAGAAAGAAAATGATTACCTGGCCTGTTACAGGAGTTGATCTTAAAATTCTTTATATGTAGATGCGCCCTGGTTGGTTACAGGAATCGAATCTTTAAACTCTTCAGACGTGCCCTAGCGAGATACAGGAATCAAGTCTGGAGAATACAGTCGTCAATAGATACACCCTGGCAGGATACATGAATCGGATCTTCAAACTCTTCAGACGCACCCTGGCAAGATACAAGAATCGGGTCTGGTAATGCTAGTCGTCAACAGATACACCCTGCGCAAATCTTTATACATCTTTGTAGCTCCTGGATGAATACTCAACTTACTTCTATGAATCTCTTCAAGTATCACTTTCTTCATCTCAACATCATCAGGAATACAAATTCAATTACGAAATCTCAGCACACCTTGCGCATTCAACTTAAAATCACTATTCTCAGATCGATCAATCCCAACCATCGAATATACTAGTTTCACGTCCAACTTCTGAGCTTCCCTGATACTGTCTAGAAATTCATTATTAATCTTCAACATACCTAACATAACACTCCGTGGCGTCACCTCTCAAACTAAGCTCATATCCCTGAACTGTTCAATTAATTCCAACTCTTTAACCAACATTGCTGACATATGTAAAGTCTTTCGACTCAACGCATCAGCTACCACATTCGCTTTTCCTGGATGATAATTAAAACCGAAATCATAATCCTTTAACAATTCCAACCATCTTCGTTGTCTCATATTCAGCTCCTTCTGATCGAATAAATACTTTAAGCTCTTATGGTCACTAAATAATTCAAATCTAGAACCATAAAGATAATACCTCTAAATCTTCAATACAAAAACAACTGCAGCAAGCTCTAAATCATGCGTATGATAGTTCTTCTCATGAGTCCTCAAGTGCCTTGACGCATAAGCAACTACCTTATCATTCTGCTTAAGCACACTTCCTAAACCCATCTTAGAAACATCACAATATACCACAAAAGGTTCTCCTAGATTAGGTAACGTCAAAATTGGAGCCGACGTCAATCTCTTCTTCAGTTCTGCAAAACTTTCTTCGCACTGAACATTCCACACAAAAGCTCTACCTTTACAAGTCAACTTAGTCAACGAAAGTGCCAACTTAGAAAAACCTTCAATAAACCTTCTATAATAACCAACTAATCCCAAAAAGCTTCTAATCTCAATAGCTGACCTCGGAGTTTCCCATTGCAACACAACATCAACCTTCGATGGATCTACAACAATTCCACTACCTGAGATCACATGACCAAGAAAAATAACCTCCTTTAACCAGAACTCACACTTAGACAGCTTTGCATACAACTTCTTCTCTTTCAAAACTTGCAATACTATTCTTAAGTGTTATGGATGCTCTTCTTCTGACTTAGAGTAAAACAAAATATCATCAATGAACACCAATACAAATCGATCCAAATAAGTATGAAAGATACGGTTCATGTATTCCATGAATACTCTCGGCGCATTAGTAACACCGAAAGGCATCACCGAATACTCATAATATCCATAACGCGTTCTGAAAGCTGTCTTCTGGATATCTTCATCCTTCACTTTAATCTGATGGTAACCAGACCTCAAATCAATCTTACTAAACACACGAGCATCCACCAATTAGTCCATCAAGTCATCTATTCTTGGAAGCGGATACTTGTTCTTAATCGTCACTTTATTCAACTGTCTATAATCAACACAAAGCCTCATAATTCCATCTTTCTTCTTTACTAACAACACTGGAGCTCCCCACGGTGATACACTTGGTCTTACAAACTTCTTTTCAAGTAACTCTTCCAATTGCTTCTTTATCTCTAACAATTTAGATGCAGACATCCTGTATGGTGCCATAGACACAAGTCTGATACCAGGTACAAGATCAATAGAAAATTCAACTTCCCTTTCCGTCGGTACATCAGGAATCTCATCGAGGAAAACATCAGAAAATTCACACACCACCTGCAATTCCTCAATTATAGAAAACCTCACAGACTTGTCATAACAGTTAATATGAACATAGTTATGCTCTAACCAGTTCATACCCAAAATCACATCCAAACCTCTTAACGGTAAACAAACCAAATCAATAGCAAAGTTTCCGTCGAAGATCGACAAGGGACACTTTAAACACACAAAAGAAGTAGTCACCGACCCCTTGGATGGAGTGTAGACGACCATTTCTCCATTCATAGAAGACAACATAAGACCCAATCTTTCAACACAATCATCAGCAATAAAGTAATTAGTAGCACCGATATCAATAATAGTAATTAAAGGAGTACTATTAATGAAACATGTACCTCTGATAAGCCTGTCCTTAGTAGCTGCCTGTTCCTCAACCAAAGCGAACACTTTACCACTTATCTGCGCCCTCTATGGTTTCTGACACTGACTACCAATGTGCCCTTCTTCACTATAATTGAAACATATCACCTCCTTATGCTTGCACTCAGATACAACATGTCCAGTCTTACCACAACGGAAACACCTCTTTACCTTAGCAGTACACACAT